>CM075339.1:54001886-56652863 GCA_037788925.1 Mytilus galloprovincialis | reverse complement strand
AAGTGACCCTATCAAACGTGTTTAATCAACCAACCAACAAACCAACCAACCAATCAATCAATCAACCAACTAATCAATCAATCAATATGTATGACTGTTTATTTATGACAGTTTATTGAAGGAACAAACTCTCAATTATTCAAGAAAATTTTTATTTTATTATTGTTCTTACGTCTCTTCTGAAAAAAATCCACATATTCTCTGAAACTACAAGTCCAATCGACCTGAAAATTTGCAGTCAGCAGGGCATACATGTACTAAAGGTTCATAAAAAAAAATTTTGCAGATATCTCTCAAGACTTTTCCTAGAAAAAAGAAATGGCAATGCAGTAAAAATCGCTTGCTAGGTCCGTCAATCTCAGTAAAAACCTACAATAAAATGTCCGCTCCGAGATTGAAATACTAATCTGTGTTACAAACAGGTGCTGAAAAATGGACATTATCAAAAAATAATCATTAAATGTGTTTTAAAGTTACACCGGAACGATTAAATCCAAAACATGCACTGCTGGAGAACTGTGATCAAAATGTCAATTTCCTACAATGACAAAAGAAATTACATTGTGTACATTCCATCTCTAGACTTGTTGTCTGTTCAAGGTCCCGACCTAAAAAGAAATTAAAAGACTAAGTTTTTCTTAATATAAACCCGCGTCACGTGATGTCTCCTCAATCTTGCGCGCGCGCTGTATCTAAAATAAAAGAAAAACTTTCCAAACTAAACATGACACTTCTCCGGTAACATAATAATATAGACCCCATACCAAAGCAAACAAACAAACAAATAAACAAATACCCCACCCCCCCCCCCCCCTTTTTTCCAAATCAATCAATAAAAAAAATCAATTATCCATTCATCATAGGGGAAAGACTGCCTAACAATTGTTTTTGAAACAATTGCTTTATATTTATTAAGTCTTTCCACTTTTCTGTGGAAAGACTTATTGTATTTGTTCTGATTATTATTATTATTATTATTATTATTATTATTTTTTTTTTTCCGCCAACTTTTGTTCTTGCGATAAATGTTTGTTTCGCAATATGTCGCTTTGATATTTCTCATATTGTATCGTATAGTTTATGCGCTTTTAAATTTCACCCTGCTAAGACGAACAATTTTCTCTGTAAGAGTTATCTCCCTATTCACTGTTTATCATGTGTGTGCATCTCCTTCGTAACAAAAAAAGATAGCGACAAAATTCTTTTTACAAATTGTTCGTTACATCCTCAGAAAATTTTGGCTAATTTGGGTCGAAGCGATTCGATGAAATTTTATAGGAGTTATCTATCTTTACGGAATAAATTTGTCGGTATGTTTTTTTAACTCATAAACCGTTAACCGTATAACCCTGGAATGTTTTTATTTGAGTCCCCTGATTCCTAACTTAGAAAATTAGGTCAAGGTCAAAGGTCAAGGTCATATTTTAGATTTTCATATGTCTTTGATTTCCCTATAATTCTTGAATGGTTATAGATACAGAAAATTTAAGCAGTGAAAAATGTTAATTACTTCAAGGGGCAACTTTTTTACATTATGACTATATTGATTTTACCATCATGTAAGGGACATAACTCCCATCGATGGTTTTTAAAAAGCCATATTTAGGCAAAACTCTTAAACAAAGGTCCTTGACCCATAGGGTCTATTGCAATGACCTTGTGGAGCAATGACCTTGACGAAGGTCACAAGGTCAAAGGTCAAGGTCATCAAATTATGTGGTTTTGGCACTATTTAAACAGTTTTATGTGTGTTTGAATTTCAACCAACCAACCAACCAACCAACCAACCAACCAACCAACCAACCAATCAATCAATCAATGTTTCCGTTTCATGTGTTAAATACGGGATCCAAGATGTTTTTTTTAGCTCGTTTAAATTGAGCCTATCTAACGTGTTTAACCAGCCAACGTGTTTAACCAACGTGTTTAACCAACATGTTTAACCAACGTGTTTAACCAACTTACCAACCAACCAACCAACCAATCAATCAATCAATCAATGCATGTTTGCGTTTCATGTGTTAAATACGGGATCCAAGATGGTTTTTTTCGCTTGTTTAAATTGAGCCTTTCTAACGTGTTTAACCAGCCAACGTGTTTAACCAACCAACCAACCACCCAACCAATCAATCAATCAATCAATGCATGTTTCCGTTTCATGTGTTAAATACGGGATCCAAGATGTTTTTTTTTTCGCTTGTTTAAATTGAGCATATCCAACGTGTTTAACCAGCTAACGTGTTTAACCAATATGTTTAACCAATGTGTTTAACCAACGTGTTTAACCGACATGTTTAACCAACGTGTTTAAACAACCAACCAACCAACCAACCAACCAACCAATCAATCAATCAATGCATGTTTCCGTTTCATGTGTTAAATACGGGATCCAATTTTGAGACTATCCAATGTTTTTAACCAATGTGTTTAACCAACGTGTTTAATCAAAGTGTTTAACCAAAGTGTTTAACCAACCAACCAACAATCAATCAATCAATGCATGTTTCCGTTTCATGTGTTAAATACGGGATCCGAGATGGTTTTTTTTCGCTTGTTAAAATTGAGCCTATCAAACGTGTTTAACCAACGTGTTTGACCAACGTGTTTAACCAGCCAACGTGTTTAAACTACGTGTTTAACCAACATGTTTAACCAACGTGTTTAACCAACCAACCAACCAACCAACCAACCAATAAATCATGCATGTTTCCGTTTCATGTGTTAAATACGGGATCCAAGATGTTTTTTTTTCGCTTGTTTAAATTGAGCCAATCAAACGTTTTTAACCAGCCAACGTGTTTAACCAACGTGTTTAACCAACATGTTTAACCAACGTATTTAACATGGTTAACCAACGTGTTTAACCAACCAACCAACCAACCAACCAATCAACCAATCAATGCATGTTTCCGTTTCATGTGTTAAAAACGGGATCCAAGATGGTTTTTTTTCGCTTGTTTAAATAGAGCCTATCCAACGTGTTTAACCAGCCAACATGTTTAACCAACGTGTTCAATCAGCCAACGTGTTTAACCAACATGTTTAACCAACCAACCAACCAATCAATCAATCACTTAATGTATGTTTCCGTGTCATGCGTTTAATACGGGATGCAAGGTCTCTTGAGGTCCTTTTCCCCTTGTTCTAAGTGACCCTATCAAACGTGTTTAATCAACCAACCAACAAACCAACCAACCAATCAATCAATCAACCAACTAATCAATCAATCAATATGTATGACTGTTTATTTATGACAGTTTATTGAAGGAACAAACTCTCAATTATTCAAGAAAATTTTTATTTTATTATTGTTCTTACGTCTCTTCTGAAAAAAAATCCACATATTCTCTGAAACTACAAGTCCAATCGACCTGAAAATTTGCAGTCAGCAGGGCATACATGTACTAAAGGTTCATAAAAAAAAATTTTGCAGATATCTCTCAAGACTTTTCCTAGAAAAAAGAAATGGCAATGCAGTAAAAATCGCTTGCTAGGTCCGTCAATCTCAGTAAAACCTACAATAAAATGTCCGCTCCGAGATTGAAATACTAATCTGTGTTACAAACAGGTGCTGAAAAATGGACATTATCAAAAAATAATCATTAAATGTGTTTTAAAGTTACACCGGAACGATTAAATCCAAAACATGCACTGCTGGAGAACTGTGATCAAAATGTCAATTTCCTACAATGACAAAAGAAATTACATTGTGTACATTCCATCTCTAGACTTGTTGTCTGTTCAAGGTCCCGACCTAAAAAGAAATTAAAAGACTAAGTTTTTCTTAATATAAACCCGCGTCACGTGATGTCTCCTCAATCTTGCGCGCGCGCTGTATCTAAAATAAAAGAAAAACTTTCCAAACTAAACATGACACTTCTCCGGTAACATAATAATATAGACCCCATACCAAAGCAAACAAACAAACAAATAAACAAATACCCCACCCCCCCCCCCTTTTTTCCAAATCAATCAATAAAAAAAATCAATTATCCATTCATCATAGGGGAAAGACTGCTAACAATTGTTTTTGAAACAATTGCTTTATATTTATTAAGTCTTTCCACTTTTCTGTGGAAAGACTTATTGTATTTGTTCTGATTATTATTATTATTATTATTATTATTATTATTTTTTTTTTTCCGCCAACTTTTGTTCTTGCGATAAATGTTTGTTTCGCAATATGTCGCTTTGATATTTCTCATATTGTATCGTATAGTTTATGCGCTTTTAAATTTCACCCTGCTAAGACGAACAATTTTCTCTGTAAGAGTTATCTCCCTATTCACTGTTTATCATGTGTGTGCATCTCCTTCGTAACAAAAAAAGATAGCGACAAAATTCTTTTTACAAATTGTTCGTTACATCCTCAGAAAATTTTGGCTAATTTGGGTCGAAGCGATTCGATGAAATTTTATAGGAGTTATCTATCTTTACGGAATAAATTTGTCGGTATGTTTTTTTAACTCATAAACCGTTAACCGTATAACCCTGGAATGTTTTTATTTGAGTCCCCTGATTCCTAACTTAGAAAATTAGGTCAAGGTCAAAGGTCAAGGTCATATTTTAGATTTTCATATGTCTTTGATTTCCCTATAATTCTTGAATGGTTATAGATACAGAAAATTTAAGCAGTGAAAAATGTTAATTACTTCAAGGGGCAACTTTTTTACATTATGACTATATTGATTTTACCATCATGTAAGGGACATAACTCCCATCGATGGTTTTAAAAAGCCATATTTAGGCAAAACTCTTAAACAAAGGTCCTTGACCCATAGGGTCTATTGCAATGACCTTGTGGAGCAATGACCTTGACGAAGGTCACAAGGTCAAAGGTCAAGGTCATCAAATTATGTGGTTTTTGGCACTATTTAAACAGTTTTATGTGTGTTTGAATTTCAACCAACCAACCAACCAACCAACCAACCAACCAACCAACAACCAATCAATCAATCAATGTTTCCGTTTCATGTGTTAAATACGGGATCCAAGATGTTTTTTTTAGCTCGTTTAAATTGAGCCTATCTAACGTGTTTAACCAGCCAACGTGTTTAACCAACGTGTTTAACCAACATGTTTAACCAACGTGTTTAACCAACTTACCAACCAACCAACCAACCAATCAATCAATCAATCAATGCATGTTTGCGTTTCATGTGTTAAATACGGGATCCAAGATGGTTTTTTTCGCTTGTTTAAATTGAGCCTTTCTAACGTGTTTAACCAGCCAACGTGTTTAACCAACCAACCAACCACCCAACCAATCAATCAATCAATCAATGCATGTTTCCGTTTCATGTGTTAAATACGGGATCCAAGATGTTTTTTTTTTTCGCTTGTTTAAATTGAGCATATCCAACGTGTTTAACCAGCTAACGTGTTTAACCAATATGTTTAACCAATGTGTTTAACCAACGTGTTTAACCGACATGTTTAACCAACGTGTTTAAACAACCAACCAACCAACCAACCAACCAACCAATCAATCAATCAATGCATGTTTCCGTTTCATGTGTTAAATACGGGATCCAATTTTGAGACTATCCAATGTTTTTAACCAATGTGTTTAACCAACGTGTTTAATCAAAGTGTTTAACCAAAGTGTTTAACCAACCAACCAACCAATCAATCAATCAATGCATGTTTCCGTTTCATGTGTTAAATACGGGATCCGAGATGGTTTTTTTTCGCTTGTTAAAATTGAGCCTATCAAACGTGTTTAACCAACGTGTTTGACCAACGTGTTTAACCAGCCAACGTGTTTAAACTACGTGTTTAACCAACATGTTTAACCAACGTGTTTAACCAACCAACCAACCAACCAACCAACCAATAAATCATGCATGTTTCCGTTTCATGTGTTAAATACGGGATCCAAGATGTTTTTTTTTCGCTTGTTTAAATTGAGCCAATCAAACGTTTTTAACCAGCCAACGTGTTTAACCAACGTGTTTAACCAACATGTTTAACCAACGTATTTAACATGGTTAACCAACGTGTTTAACCAACCAACCAACCAACCAACCAATCAACCAATCAATGCATGTTTCCGTTTCATGTGTTAAAAACGGGATCCAAGATGGTTTTTTTTCGCTTGTTTAAATAGAGCCTATCCAACGTGTTTAACCAGCCAACATGTTTAACCAACGTGTTCAATCAGCCAACGTGTTTAACCAACATGTTTAACCAACCAACCAACCAATCAATCAATCACTTAATGTATGTTTCCGTGTCATGCGTTTAATACGGGATGCAAGGTCTCTTGAGGTCCTTTTCCCCTTGTTCTAAGTGACCCTATCAAACGTGTTTAATCAACCAACCAACAAACCAACCAACCAATCAATCAATCAACCAACTAATCAATCAATCAATATGTATGACTGTTTATTTATGACAGTTTATTGAAGGAACAAACTCTCAATTATTCAAGAAAATTTTTATTTTATTATTGTTCTTACGTCTCTTCTGAAAAAAAATCCACATATTCTCTGAAACTACAAGTCCAATCGACCTGAAAATTTGCAGTCAGCAGGGCATACATGTACTAAAGGTTCATAAAAAAAAATTTTGCAGATATCTCTCAAGACTTTTCCTAGAAAAAAGAAATGGCAATGCAGTAAAAATCGCTTGCTAGGTCCGTCAATCTCAGTAAAAACCTACAATAAAATGTCCGCTCCGAGATTGAAATACTAATCTGTGTTACAAACAGGTGCTGAAAAATGGACATTATCAAAAAATAATCATTAAATGTGTTTTAAAGTTACACCGGAACGATTAAATCCAAAACATGCACTGCTGGAGAACTGTGATCAAAATGTCAATTTCCTACAATGACAAAAGAAATTACATTGTGTACATTCCATCTCTAGACTTGTTGTCTGTTCAAGGTCCCGACCTAAAAAGAAATTAAAAGACTAAGTTTTTCTTAATATAAACCCGCGTCACGTGATGTCTCCTCAATCTTGCGCGCGCGCTGTATCTAAAATAAAAGAAAAACTTTCCAAACTAAACATGACACTTCTCCGGTAACATAATAATATAGACCCCATACCAAAGCAAACAAACAAACAAATAAACAAATACCCCACCCCCCCCCCCCCTTTTTTCCAAATCAATCAATAAAAAAAATCAATTATCCATTCATCATAGGGGAAAGACTGCCTAACAATTGTTTTTGAAACAATTGCTTTATATTTATTAAGTCTTTCCACTTTTCTGTGGAAAGACTTATTGTATTTGTTCTGATTATTATTATTATTATTATTATTATTATTATTTTTTTTTTTCCGCCAACTTTTGTTCTTGCGATAAATGTTTGTTTCGCAATATGTCGCTTTGATATTTCTCATATTGTATCGTATAGTTTATGCGCTTTTAAATTTCACCCTGCTAAGACGAACAATTTTCTCTGTAAGAGTTATCTCCCTATTCACTGTTTATCATGTGTGTGCATCTCCTTCGTAACAAAAAAAGATAGCGACAAAATTCTTTTTACAAATTGTTCGTTACATCCTCAGAAAATTTTGGCTAATTTGGGTCGAAGCGATTCGATGAAATTTTATAGGAGTTATCTATCTTTACGGAATAAATTTGTCGGTATGTTTTTTTAACTCATAAACCGTTAACCGTATAACCCTGGAATGTTTTTATTTGAGTCCCCTGATTCCTAACTTAGAAAATTAGGTCAAGGTCAAAGGTCAAGGTCATATTTTAGATTTTCATATGTCTTTGATTTCCCTATAATTCTTGAATGGTTATAGATACAGAAAATTTAAGCAGTGAAAAATGTTAATTACTTCAAGGGGCAACTTTTTTACATTATGACTATATTGATTTTACCATCATGTAAGGGACATAACTCCCATCGATGGTTTTTAAAAAGCCATATTTAGGCAAAACTCTTAAACAAAGGTCCTTGACCCATAGGGTCTATTGCAATGACCTTGTGGAGCAATGACCTTGACGAAGGTCACAAGGTCAAAGGTCAAGGTCATCAAATTATGTGGTTTTGGCACTATTTAAACAGTTTTATGTGTGTTTGAATTTCAACCAACCAACCAACCAACCAACCAACCAACCAACCAACCAACCAATCAATCAATCAATGTTTCCGTTTCATGTGTTAAATACGGGATCCAAGATGTTTTTTTTAGCTCGTTTAAATTGAGCCTATCTAACGTGTTTAACCAGCCAACGTGTTTAACCAACGTGTTTAACCAACATGTTTAACCAACGTGTTTAACCAACTTACCAACCAACCAACCAACCAATCAATCAATCAATCAATGCATGTTTGCGTTTCATGTGTTAAATACGGGATCCAAGATGGTTTTTTTCGCTTGTTTAAATTGAGCCTTTCTAACGTGTTTAACCAGCCAACGTGTTTAACCAACCAACCAACCACCCAACCAATCAATCAATCAATCAATGCATGTTTCCGTTTCATGTGTTAAATACGGGATCCAAGATGTTTTTTTTTTTCGCTTGTTTAAATTGAGCATATCCAACGTGTTTAACCAGCCAACGTGTTTAACCAATATGTTTAACCAATGTGTTTAACCAACGTGTTTAACCGACATGTTTAACCAACGTGTTTAAACAACCAACCAACCAACCAACCAACCAACCAATCAATCAATCAATGCATGTTTCCGTTTCATGTGTTAAATACGGGATCCAATTTTGAGACTATCCAATGTTTTTAACCAATGTGTTTAACCAACGTGTTTAATCAAAGTGTTTAACCAAAGTGTTTAACCAACCAACCAACCAATCAATCAATCAATGCATGTTTCCGTTTCATGTGTTAAATACGGGATCCGAGATGGTTTTTTTTCGCTTGTTAAAATTGAGCCTATCAAACGTGTTTAACCAACGTGTTTGACCAACGTGTTTAACCAGCCAACGTGTTTAAACTACGTGTTTAACCAACATGTTTAACCAACGTGTTTAACCAACCAACCAACCAACCAACCAACCAATAAATCATGCATGTTTCCGTTTCATGTGTTAAATACGGGATCCAAGATGTTTTTTTTTCGCTTGTTTAAATTGAGCCAATCAAACGTTTTTAACCAGCCAACGTGTTTAACCAACGTGTTTAACCAACATGTTTAACCAACGTATTTAACATGGTTAACCAACGTGTTTAACCAACCAACCAACCAACCAACCAATCAACCAATCAATGCATGTTTCCGTTTCATGTGTTAAAAACGGGATCCAAGATGGTTTTTTTTCGCTTGTTTAAATAGAGCCTATCCAACGTGTTTAACCAGCCAACATGTTTAACCAACGTGTTCAATCAGCCAACGTGTTTAACCAACATGTTTAACCAACCAACCAACCAATCAATCAATCACTTAATGTATGTTTCCGTGTCATGCGTTTAATACGGGATGCAAGGTCTCTTGAGGTCCTTTTCCCCTTGTTCTAAGTGACCCTATCAAACGTGTTTAATCAACCAACCAACAAACCAACCAACCAATCAATCAATCAACCAACTAATCAATCAATCAATATGTATGACTGTTTATTTATGACAGTTTATTGAAGGAACAAACTCTCAATTATTCAAGAAAATTTTTATTTTATTATTGTTCTTACGTCTCTTCTGAAAAAAAATCCACATATTCTCTGAAACTACAAGTCCAATCGACCTGAAAATTTGCAGTCAGCAGGGCATACATGTACTAAAGGTTCATAAAAAAAAATTTTGCAGATATCTCTCAAGACTTTTCCTAGAAAAAAGAAATGGCAATGCAGTAAAAATCGCTTGCTAGGTCCGTCAATCTCAGTAAAAACCTACAATAAAATGTCCGCTCCGAGATTGAAATACTAATCTGTGTTACAAACAGGTGCTGAAAAATGGACATTATCAAAAAATAATCATTAAATGTGTTTTAAAGTTACACCGGAACGATTAAATCCAAAACATGCACTGCTGGAGAACTGTGATCAAAATGTCAATTTCCTACAATGACAAAAGAAATTACATTGTGTACATTCCATCTCTAGACTTGTTGTCTGTTCAAGGTCCCGACCTAAAAAGAAATTAAAAGACTAAGTTTTTCTTAATATAAACCCGCGTCACGTGATGTCTCCTCAATCTTGCGCGCGCGCTGTATCTAAAATAAAAGAAAAACTTTCCAAACTAAACATGACACTTCTCCGGTAACATAATAATATAGACCCCATACCAAAGCAAACAAACAAACAAATAAACAAATACCCCACCCCCCCCCCCCTTTTTTCCAAATCAATCAATAAAAAAAATCAATTATCCATTCATCATAGGGGAAAGACTGCCTAACAATTGTTTTTGAAACAATTGCTTTATATTTATTAAGTCTTTCCACTTTTCTGTGGAAAGACTTATTGTATTTGTTCTGATTATTATTATTATTATTATTATTATTATTATTTTTTTTTTTCCGCCAACTTTTGTTCTTGCGATAAATGTTTGTTTCGCAATATGTCGCTTTGATATTTCTCATATTGTATCGTATAGTTTATGCGCTTTTAAATTTCACCCTGCTAAGACGAACAATTTTCTCTGTAAGAGTTATCTCCCTATTCACTGTTTATCATGTGTGTGCATCTCCTTCGTAACAAAAAAAGATAGCGACAAAATTCTTTTTACAAATTGTTCGTTACATCCTCAGAAAATTTTGGCTAATTTGGGTCGAAGCGATTCGATGAAATTTTATAGGAGTTATCTATCTTTACGGAATAAATTTGTCGGTATGTTTTTTTAACTCATAAACCGTTAACCGTATAACCCTGGAATGTTTTTATTTGAGTCCCCTGATTCCTAACTTAGAAAATTAGGTCAAGGTCAAAGGTCAAGGTCATATTTTAGATTTTCATATGTCTTTGATTTCCCTATAATTCTTGAATGGTTATAGATACAGAAAATTTAAGCAGTGAAAAATGTTAATTACTTCAAGGGGCAACTTTTTTACATTATGACTATATTGATTTTACCATCATGTAAGGGACATAACTCCCATCGATGGTTTTTAAAAAGCCATATTTAGGCAAAACTCTTAAACAAAGGTCCTTGACCCATAGGGTCTATTGCAATGACCTTGTGGAGCAATGACCTTGACGAAGGTCACAAGGTCAAAGGTCAAGGTCATCAAATTATGTGGTTTTGGCACTATTTAAACAGTTTTATGTGTGTTTGAATTTCAACCAACCAACCAACCAACCAACCAACCAACCAACCAACCAACCAATCAATCAATCAATGTTTCCGTTTCATGTGTTAAATACGGGATCCAAGATGTTTTTTTTAGCTCGTTTAAATTGAGCCTATCTAACGTGTTTAACCAGCCAACGTGTTTAACCAACGTGTTTAACCAACATGTTTAACCAACGTGTTTAACCAACTTACCAACCAACCAACCAACCAATCAATCAATCAATCAATGCATGTTTGCGTTTCATGTGTTAAATACGGGATCCAAGATGGTTTTTTTCGCTTGTTTAAATTGAGCCTTTCTAACGTGTTTAACCAGCCAACGTGTTTAACCAACCAACCAACCACCCAACCAATCAATCAATCAATCAATGCATGTTTCCGTTTCATGTGTTAAATACGGGATCCAAGATGTTTTTTTTTTTCGCTTGTTTAAATTGAGCATATCCAACGTGTTTAACCAGCTAACGTGTTTAACCAATATGTTTAACCAATGTGTTTAACCAACGTGTTTAACCGACATGTTTAACCAACGTGTTTAAACAACCAACCAACCAACCAACCAACCAACCAATCAATCAATCAATGCATGTTTCCGTTTCATGTGTTAAATACGGGATCCAATTTTGAGACTATCCAATGTTTTTAACCAATGTGTTTAACCAACGTGTTTAATCAAAGTGTTTAACCAAAGTGTTTAACCAACCAACCAACCAATCAATCAATCAATGCATGTTTCCGTTTCATGTGTTAAATACGGGATCCGAGATGGTTTTTTTTCGCTTGTTAAAATTGAGCCTATCAAACGTGTTTAACCAACGTGTTTGACCAACGTGTTTAACCAGCCAACGTGTTTAAACTACGTGTTTAACCAACATGTTTAACCAACGTGTTTAACCAACCAACCAACCAACCAACCAACCAATAAATCATGCATGTTTCCGTTTCATGTGTTAAATACGGGATCCAAGATGTTTTTTTTTCGCTTGTTTAAATTGAGCCAATCAAACGTTTTTAACCAGCCAACGTGTTTAACCAACGTGTTTAACCAACATGTTTAACCAACGTATTTAACATGGTTAACCAACGTGTTTAACCAACCAACCAACCAACCAACCAATCAACCAATCAATGCATGTTTCCGTTTCATGTGTTAAAAACGGGATCCAAGATGGTTTTTTTTCGCTTGTTTAAATAGAGCCTATCCAACGTGTTTAACCAGCCAACATGTTTAACCAACGTGTTCAATCAGCCAACGTGTTTAACCAACATGTTTAACCAACCAACCAACCAATCAATCAATCACTTAATGTATGTTTCCGTGTCATGCGTTTAATACGGGATGCAAGGTCTCTTGAGGTCCTTTTCCCCTTGTTCTAAGTGACCCTATCAAACGTGTTTAATCAACCAACCAACAAACCAACCAACCAATCAATCAATCAACCAACTAATCAATCAATCAATATGTATGACTGTTTATTTATGACAGTTTATTGAAGGAACAAACTCTCAATTATTCAAGAAAATTTTTATTTTATTATTGTTCTTACGTCTCTTCTGAAAAAAAATCCACATATTCTCTGAAACTACAAGTCCAATCGACCTGAAAATTTGCAGTCAGCAGGGCATACATGTACTAAAGGTTCATAAAAAAAAATTTTGCAGATATCTCTCAAGACTTTTCCTAGAAAAAAGAAATGGCAATGCAGTAAAAATCGCTTGCTAGGTCCGTCAATCTCAGTAAAAACCTACAATAAAATGTCCGCTCCGAGATTGAAATACTAATCTGTGTTACAAACAGGTGCTGAAAAATGGACATTATCAAAAAATAATCATTAAATGTGTTTTAAAGTTACACCGGAACGATTAAATCCAAAACATGCACTGCTGGAGAACTGTGATCAAAATGTCAATTTCCTACAATGACAAAAGAAATTACATTGTGTACATTCCATCTCTAGACTTGTTGTCTGTTCAAGGTCCCGACCTAAAAAGAAATTAAAAGACTAAGTTTTTCTTAATATAAACCCGCGTCACGTGATGTCTCCTCAATCTTGCGCGCGCGCTGTATCTAAAATAAAAGAAAAACTTTCCAAACTAAACATGACACTTCTCCGGTAACATAATAATATAGACCCCATACCAAAGCAAACAAACAAACAAATAAACAAATACCCCACCCCCCCCCCCCTTTTTTCCAAATCAATCAATAAAAAAAATCAATTATCCATTCATCATAGGGGAAAGACTGCCTAACAATTGTTTTTGAAACAATTGCTTTATATTTATTAAGTCTTTCCACTTTTCTGTGGAAAGACTTATTGTATTTGTTCTGATTATTATTATTATTATTATTATTATTATTATTTTTTTTTTTCCGCCAACTTTTGTTCTTGCGATAAATGTTTGTTTCGCAATATGTCGCTTTGATATTTCTCATATTGTATCGTATAGTTTATGCGCTTTTAAATTTCACCCTGCTAAGACGAACAATTTTCTCTGTAAGAGTTATCTCCCTATTCACTGTTTATCATGTGTGTGCATCTCCTTCGTAACAAAAAAAGATAGCGACAAAATTCTTTTTACAAATTGTTCGTTACATCCTCAGAAAATTTTGGCTAATTTGGGTCGAAGCGATTCGATGAAATTTTATAGGAGTTATCTATCTTTACGGAATAAATTTGTCGGTATGTTTTTTTAACTCATAAACCGTTAACCGTATAACCCTGGAATGTTTTTATTTGAGTCCCCTGATTCCTAACTTAGAAAATTAGGTCAAGGTCAAAGGTCAAGGTCATATTTTAGATTTTCATATGTCTTTGATTTCCCTATAATTCTTGAATGGTTATAGATACAGAAAATTTAAGCAGTGAAAAATGTTAATTACTTCAAGGGGCAACTTTTTTACATTATGACTATATTGATTTTACCATCATGTAAGGGACATAACTCCCATCGATGGTTTTTAAAAAGCCATATTTAGGCAAAACTCTTAAACAAAGGTCCTTGACCCATAGGGTCTATTGCAATGACCTTGTGGAGCAATGACCTTGACGAAGGTCACAAGGTCAAAGGTCAAGGTCATCAAATTATGTGGTTTTGGCACTATTTAAACAGTTTTATGTGTGTTTGAATTTCAACCAACCAACCAACCAACCAACCAACCAACCAACCAACCAACCAATCAATCAATCAATGTTTCCGTTTCATGTGTTAAATACGGGATCCAAGATGTTTTTTTTAGCTCGTTTAAATTGAGCCTATCTAACGTGTTTAACCAGCCAACGTGTTTAACCAACGTGTTTAACCAACATGTTTAACCAACGTGTTTAACCAACTTACCAACCAACCAACCAACCAATCAATCAATCAATCAATGCATGTTTGCGTTTCATGTGTTAAATACGGGATCCAAGATGGTTTTTTTCGCTTGTTTAAATTGAGCCTTTCTAACGTGTTTAACCAGCCAACGTGTTTAACCAACCAACCAACCACCCAACCAATCAATCAATCAATCAATGCATGTTTCCGTTTCATGTGTTAAATACGGGATCCAAGATGTTTTTTTTTTTCGCTTGTTTAAATTGAGCATATCCAACGTGTTTAACCAGCTAACGTGTTTAACCAATATGTTTAACCAATGTGTTTAACCAACGTGTTTAACCGACATGTTTAACCAACGTGTTTAAACAACCAACCAACCAACCAACCAACCAACCAATCAATCAATCAATGCATGTTTCCGTTTCATGTGTTAAATACGGGATCCAATTTTGAGACTATCCAATGTTTTTAACCAATGTGTTTAACCAACGTGTTTAATCAAAGTGTTTAACCAAAGTGTTTAACCAACCAACCAACCAATCAATCAATCAATGCATGTTTCCGTTTCATGTGTTAAATACGGGATCCGAGATGGTTTTTTTTCGCTTGTTAAAATTGAGCCTATCAAACGTGTTTAACCAACGTGTTTGACCAACGTGTTTAACCAGCCAACGTGTTTAAACTACGTGTTTAACCAACATGTTTAACCAACGTGTTTAACCAACCAACCAACCAACCAACCAACCAATAAATCATGCATGTTTCCGTTTCATGTGTTAAATACGGGATCCAAGATGTTTTTTTTTCGCTTGTTTAAATTGAGCCAATCAAACGTTTTTAACCAGCCAACGTGTTTAACCAACGTGTTTAACCAACATGTTTAACCAACGTATTTAACATGGTTAACCAACGTGTTTAACCAACCAACCAACCAACCAACCAATCAACCAATCAATGCATGTTTCCGTTTCATGTGTTAAAAACGGGATCCAAGATGGTTTTTTTTCGCTTGTTTAAATAGAGCCTATCCAACGTGTTTAACCAGCCAACATGTTTAACCAACGTGTTCAATCAGCCAACGTGTTTAACCAACATGTTTAACCAACCAACCAACCAATCAATCAATCACTTAATGTATGTTTCCGTGTCATGCGTTTAATACGGGATGCAAGGTCTCTTGAGGTCCTTTTCCCCTTGTTCTAAGTGACCCTATCAAACGTGTTTAATCAACCAACCAACAAACCAACCAACCAATCAATCAATCAACCAACTAATCAATCAATCAATATGTATGACTGTTTATTTATGACAGTTTATTGAAGGAACAAACTCTCAATTATTCAAGAAAATTTTTATTTTATTATTGTTCTTACGTCTCTTCTGAAAAAAAATCCACATATTCTCTGAAACTACAAGTCCAATCGACCTGAAAATTTGCAGTCAGCAGGGCATACATGTACTAAAGGTTCATAAAAAAAAATTTTGCAGATATCTCTCAAGACTTTTCCTAGAAAAAAGAAATGGCAATGCAGTAAAAATCGCTTGCTAGGTCCGTCAATCTCAGTAAAAACCTACAATAAAATGTCCGCTCCGAGATTGAAATACTAATCTGTGTTACAAACAGGTGCTGAAAAATGGACATTATCAAAAAATAATCATTAAATGTGTTTTAAAGTTACACCGGAACGATTAAATCCAAAACATGCACTGCTGGAGAACTGTGATCAAAATGTCAATTTCCTACAATGACAAAAGAAATTACATTGTGTACATTCCATCTCTAGACTTGTTGTCTGTTCAAGGTCCCGACCTAAAAAGAAATTAAAAGACTAAGTTTTTCTTAATATAAACCCGCGTCACGTGATGTCTCCTCAATCTTGCGCGCGCGCTGTATCTAAAATAAAAGAAAAACTTTCCAAACTAAACATGACACTTCTCCGGTAACATAATAATATAGACCCCATACCAAAGCAAACAAACAAACAAATAAACAAATACCCCACCCCCCCCCCTTTTTTCCAAATCAATCAATAAAAAAAATCAATTATCCATTCATCATAGGGGAAAGACTGCCTAACAATTGTTTTTGAAACAATTGCTTTATATTTATTAAGTCTTTCCACTTTTCTGTGGAAAGACTTATTGTATTTGTTCTGATTATTATTATTATTATTATTATTATTATTATTTTTTTTTTTCCGCCAACTTTTGTTCTTGCGATAAATGTTTGTTTCGCAATATGTCGCTTTGATATTTCTCATATTGTATCGTATAGTTTATGCGCTTTTAAATTTCACCCTGCTAAGACGAACAATTTTCTCTGTAAGAGTTATCTCCCTATTCACTGTTTATCATGTGTGTGCATCTCCTTCGTAACAAAAAAAGATAGCGACAAAATTCTTTTTACAAATTGTTCGTTACATCCTCAGAAAATTTTGGCTAATTTGGGTCGAAGCGATTCGATGAAATTTTATAGGAGTTATCTATCTTTACGGAATAAATTTGTCGGTATGTTTTTTTAACTCATAAACCGTTAACCGTATAACCCTGGAATGTTTTTATTTGAGTCCCCTGATTCCTAACTTAGAAAATTAGGTCAAGGTCAAAGGTCAAGGTCATATTTTAGATTTTCATATGTCTTTGATTTCCCTATAATTCTTGAATGGTTATAGATACAGAAAATTTAAGCAGTGAAAAATGTTAATTACTTCAAGGGGCAACTTTTTTACATTATGACTATATTGATTTTACCATCATGTAAGGGACATAACTCCCATCGATGGTTTTTAAAAAGCCATATTTAGGCAAAACTCTTAAACAAAGGTCCTTGACCCATAGGGTCTATTGCAATGACCTTGTGGAGCAATGACCTTGACGAAGGTCACAAGGTCAAAGGTCAAGGTCATCAAATTATGTGGTTTTGGCACTATTTAAACAGTTTTATGTGTGTTTGAATTTCAACCAACCAACCAACCAACCAACCAACCAACCAACCAACCAACCAATCAATCAATCAATGTTTCCGTTTCATGTGTTAAATACGGGATCCAAGATGTTTTTTTTAGCTCGTTTAAATTGAGCCTATCTAACGTGTTTAACCAGCCAACGTGTTTAACCAACGTGTTTAACCAACATGTTTAACCAACGTGTTTAACCAACTTACCAACCAACCAACCAACCAATCAATCAATCAATCAATGCATGTTTGCGTTTCATGTGTTAAATACGGGATCCAAGATGGTTTTTTTCGCTTGTTTAAATTGAGCCTTTCTAACGTGTTTAACCAGCCAACGTGTTTAACCAACCAACCAACCACCCAACCAATCAATCAATCAATCAATGCATGTTTCCGTTTCATGTGTTAAATACGGGATCCAAGATGTTTTTTTTTTTCGCTTGTTTAAATTGAGCATATCCAACGTGTTTAACCAGCCAACGTGTTTAACCAATATGTTTAACCAATGTGTTTAACCAACGTGTTTAACCGACATGTTTAACCAACGTGTTTAAACAACCAACCAACCAACCAACCAACCAACCAATCAATCAATCAATGCATGTTTCCGTTTCATGTGTTAAATACGGGATCCAATTTTGAGACTATCCAATGTTTTTAACCAATGTGTTTAACCAACGTGTTTAATCAAAGTGTTTAACCAAAGTGTTTAACCAACCAACCAACCAATCAATCAATCAATGCATGTTTCCGTTTCATGTGTTAAATACGGGATCCGAGATGGTTTTTTTTCGCTTGTTAAAATTGAGCCTATCAAACGTGTTTAACCAACGTGTTTGACCAACGTGTTTAACCAGCCAACGTGTTTAAACTACGTGTTTAACCAACATGTTTAACCAACGTGTTTAACCAACCAACCAACCAACCAACCAACCAATAAATCATGCATGTTTCCGTTTCATGTGTTAAATACGGGATCCAAGATGTTTTTTTTTCGCTTGTTTAAATTGAGCCAATCAAACGTTTTTAACCAGCCAACGTGTTTAACCAACGTGTTTAACCAACATGTTTAACCAACGTATTTAACATGGTTAACCAACGTGTTTAACCAACCAACCAACCAACCAACCAATCAACCAATCAATGCATGTTTCCGTTTCATGTGTTAAAAACGGGATCCAAGATGGTTTTTTTTCGCTTGTTTAAATAGAGCCTATCCAACGTGTTTAACCAGCCAACATGTTTAACCAACGTGTTCAATCAGCCAACGTGTTTAACCAACATGTTTAACCAACCAACCAACCAATCAATCAATCACTTAATGTATGTTTCCGTGTCATGCGTTTAATACGGGATGCAAGGTCTCTTGAGGTCCTTTTCCCCTTGTTCTAAGTGACCCTATCAAACGTGTTTAATCAACCAACCAACAAACCAACCAACCAATCAATCAATCAACCAACTAATCAATCAATCAATATGTATGACTGTTTATTTATGACAGTTTATTGAAGGAACAAACTCTCAATTATTCAAGAAAATTTTTATTTTATTATTGTTCTTACGTCTCTTCTGAAAAAAAATCCACATATTCTCTGAAACTACAAGTCCAATCGACCTGAAAATTTGCAGTCAGCAGGGCATACATGTACTAAAGGTTCATAAAAAAAAATTTTGCAGATATCTCTCAAGACTTTTCCTAGAAAAAAGAAATGGCAATGCAGTAAAAATCGCTTGCTAGGTCCGTCAATCTCAGTAAAAACCTACAATAAAATGTCCGCTCCGAGATTGAAATACTAATCTGTGTTACAAACAGGTGCTGAAAAATGGACATTATCAAAAAATAATCATTAAATGTGTTTTAAAGTTACACCGGAACGATTAAATCCAAAACATGCACTGCTGGAGAACTGTGATCAAAATGTCAATTTCCTACAATGACAAAAGAAATTACATTGTGTACATTCCATCTCTAGACTTGTTGTCTGTTCAAGGTCCCGACCTAAAAAGAAATTAAAAGACTAAGTTTTTCTTAATATAAACCCGCGTCACGTGATGTCTCCTCAATCTTGCGCGCGCGCTGTATCTAAAATAAAAGAAAAACTTTCCAAACTAAACATGACACTTCTCCGGTAACATAATAATATAGACCCCATACCAAAGCAAACAAACAAACAAATAAACAAATACCCCACCCCCCCCCCTTTTTTCCAAATCAATCAATAAAAAAAATCAATTATCCATTCATCATAGGGGAAAGACTGCCTAACAATTGTTTTTGAAACAATTGCTTTATATTTATTATTATTTTTTTTTTTTTTTTTTTTTTCTTCCGCCAAATTTTGTTCTTGCGATAAATGTTTGTTTCGCAATATGTCGCTTAGATATTTCTCATATGGTATCGTATAGTTTATGCGCTTTTAAATTTCACCCTGCTAAGGCGAACCATTTTCTTTGTAAGAGTTATCTCCCCTTTCACTGTTTATCATCAGAGTGCATCTCCTCCGTAACCGTAGAAAAATGCGACAAATTTATTTTATAAAATTGCTCGTTATATCCTTCGCATGATTTGTCCTATTTTAACCGAAGCGATATGAACACTCCTTATGAGAGTTATTCCCCCTTTTGCATTTGATATTAGTAATATGCATTTCTAACTGGTAAACCATAGGTAATAGAGACCTAGGGTCTTTTGATTTAAGGTCCTTGGTCCAAAAAAATGAAAATTAGGTCAAGGTCAAAGGTCAAGGTCATATTCTAAATTTTGATTTTGGCTTATTTTCACTCATTTTCATTAACCTTATCAGATATCGACAAATTATTTTTACTAAATTGTTAGTTGCAACATGTCGTAACATAATAATTTTGGTTGAAAGGGTGCGTAGACAATAAATGGGAGTTTTAGCCCCTACCACATCTAAAATTATGCGTAAAGTGATATTACTTATTAACCATACATATTAGAGACCTAGGGTCTTTTGAATTGAGACCCTCAGTTTGTGACCTTGAAATTGAGGTCAAGGTCATAGGTAAATTTGGCGTTTTAGATTATGACCTTTGGTTAAAATTCATATCTATACATCATAAAGCCATAGGAACTGACATTTTAGACTGATTTTTAATATTTTAATATCAAAATAGATATTTACTGGTGGAAAGACCTTCAATTGTTCTCTGAACAATTGGTTTTTAATTATTATTTTTTTTTTTCCGCCAAATTTTGTACTTGCGATAAATGTTTGTTTCGCAATATGTCGCTTAGATATTTCTCATATTGTATCGTATAGTTTATGCGCTTTTAAATTTCACCCTGCTAAGACGAACAATTTTCTCTGTAAGAGTTATCTCCCTATTCACTGTTTATCATGTGTGTGCATCTCCTTCGTAACAAAAAAAGATAGCGACAAAATTCTTTTTACAAATTGTTCGTTACATCCTCAGAAAATTTTGGCTAATTTGGATCGAAGTGATTCGATGAAATTTTATAGGAGTTATCTATCTTTACGGAATAAATTTGTCGGTATGTTTTTTTAACTCATAAACCGTTAACCGTATAACCCTGGAATGTTTTTATTTGAGTCCCCTGATTCCTAAGTTAGAAAATTAGGTCAAGGTCAAAGGTCAAGGTCATATTTTAGATTTTCATATGTCTTTGATTTTCCTATAATTCTTGAATGGTTAAAGATACAGAAAATTTAAGCAGTGAAAAATGTTAAGTACTTCAAGGGGCAACTTTTTTACATTATGACTATATTGATTTTACCATCATGTAAGGGACATAACTCCCATCGATGGTTTTTAAAAAGCCATATTTAGGCAAAACTCTTAAACAAAGGTCCTTGACCCATAGGGTCTTTTGCAATGACCTTGTGGAGCAATGACCTTGACGAAGGTCACAAGGTCAAAGGTCAAGGTCATCAAATTATGTGGTTTTGGCACTATTTAAACAGTTTTATGTGTGTTTGAATTTCAACCAACCAACCAACCAACCAACCAACCCATCAACCAACCAACCAACCAACCAACCAACCAACCAACCAACCAACCAACCAACCAACCAACCAACCAACCAATCAATCAATCAATCAATCAATCAATCAATCAATCAATGTTTCCGTTTCATGTGTTTGATACGGGATTCAAGGTCTCTTTTTTTCGCTTGTTTTAATTGAGCCTATCAAACGTGTTTAACCAACATGTTTAACAAATATGTTTAACTAACGTGTTTAACCAACGTGTTTAACCAACGTGTTTAACCAACCAACCAACCAACCAACCAACCAATCAATCAATCAATGCATGTTTCCGTTTCATGTGTTAAATACGGGATCCAAGATGTTTTTTTTTTTCGCTCGTTTAAATTGAGCCTATCTAACGTGTTTAACCAGCCAACGTGTTTAACCAACATGTTTAACCAACATGTTTAACCAACCAACCAACCAACCACCCAACCAATCAATCAATCAATCAATGCATGTTTCCGTTTCATGTGTTAAATACGGGATCCAAGATGGTTTTTTTCGCTCGTTTAAATTGAGCCTATCTAACGTGTTTAACCAACGTGTTTAACCAACCAACCAACCAACCACCCAACCAATCAATCAATCAATCAATGCATGTTTCCGTTTCATGTGTTAAATACGGGATCCAAGATGGTTTTTTTCGCTCGTTTAAATTGAGCCTATCTAACGTGTTAACCAGCCAACGTGTTTAACCAACGTGTTTAACCAACTTACCAACCAACCAACCAACCAATCAATCAATCAATGCATGTTTGCGTTTCATGTGTTAAAAACGGGATCCAAGATGGTTTTTTTCGCTTGTTTAAATTGAGCCTATCTAACGTGTTTAACCAGCCAACGTGTTTAACCAACGTGTTTAACCAACATGTTTAACCAACCAACCACCCAACCAACCAATCAATCAATCAATCAATGCATGTTTCCGTTTCATGTGTTATATACGGGATCCAAGATGTTTTTTTTTTCGCTTGTTTAAATTGAACCTATCCAACGTGTTTAACCAGCCAACGTGTTTAACCAATATGTTTAACCAAGGTGTTTAACCAATATGTTTAACCAACGTGTTTAACCAACATGTTTAACCAACGTGTTTAACCAACCAACCAATCAATCAATCAATCAATGCATGTTTCCGTTTCATGTGTTAAATACGGGATCCAATTTTGAGCCTATCCAATGTGTTTAACCAACGTGTTTAACCAACGTGTTTAACGAACGTGTTTAACCAACCAACCAACCAACCAACCAATCAATGCATGTTTCCGTTTCATGTGTTAAATACGGGATCCGAGATGGGTTTTTTTCGTTTGTTAAAATTGAGCCTATCAAACGTGTTTAAACTACGTGTTTAACCGACATGTTTAACCAACGTGTTTAACCAACCAACCAACCAACCAACAAACCAACCAACCAATAAATCAATCAATGCATGTTTCCGTTTCATGTGTTAAATACGGGATCCAAGATGGTTTTTTTTTCGCTTGTTTAAATTGAGCCTATCAAACGTGTTTAACCAGCCAACGTGTTTAACCAACGTGTTTAACCAACATGTTTAACCAACGTGTTTAACCAACCAACCAACCAATCAATCACTTAATGTATGTTTCCGTGTCATGCGTTTAATACGGGATGCAAGGTCTCTTGAGGTCTTTTTCCCCTTGTTCTAAGTGACCCTATCAAACGTGTTTAATCAACCAACCAACAAATAAACCAACCAACCAATCAATCAACCAACTAATCAATCAATCAATATGTATGACTGTTTATTTATGACAGTTTATTGAAGGAACAAACTCTCAATTATTCAAGAAAATTTTTATTTTATTATTGTTCTTACGTCTCTTCTGAAAAAAAAATCCACATATTCTCTGAAACTACAAGTCCAATCGACCTGAAAATTTGCAGTCAGCAGGGCATACATGTACTGAAGGTTCATAAAAAAACTTTTTGCAGATATCTCTCAAGACTTTTCCTAGAAAAAAGAAATGGCAATGCAGTAAAAATCGCTTGCTAGGTCCGTCAATCTCAGTAAAAACCTACAATAAAATGTCCGCTCCGAGATTGAAATACTAATCTGTGTTACAAACAGGTGCTGAAAAATGGACATTATCAAAAAATAATCATTAAATGTGTTTTAAAGTTACACCGGAACGATTAAATCCAAAACATGCACTGCTGGAGAACTGTGATCAAAATGTCAATTTCCTACAATGACAAAAGAAATTACATTGTGTACATTCCATCTCTAGACTTGTTGTCTGTTCAAGGTCCCGACCTAAAAAGAAATTAAAAGACTAAGTTTTTCTTAATATAAACCCGCGTCACGTGATGTCTCCTCAATCTTGCGCGCGCGCTGTATCTAAAATAAAAGAAAAACTTTCCAAACTAAACATGACACTTCTCCGGTAACATAATAATATAGACCCCATACCAAAGCAAACAAACAAACAAATAAACAAATACCCCACCCCCCCCCCTTTTTTCCAAATCAATCAATAAAAAAAATCAATTATCCATTCATCATAGGGGAAAGACTGCCTAACAATTGTTTTTGAAACAATTGCTTTATATTTATTATTATTTTTTTTTTTTTTTTTTTTTTCTTCCGCCAAATTTTGTTCTTGCGATAAATGTTTGTTTCGCAATATGTCGCTTAGATATTTCTCATATGGTATCGTATAGTTTATGCGCTTTTAAATTTCACCCTGCTAAGGCGAACCATTTTCTTTGTAAGAGTTATCTCCCCTTTCACTGTTTATCATCAGAGTGCATCTCCTCCGTAACCGTAGAAAAATGCGACAAATTTATTTTATAAAATTGCTCGTTATATCCTTCGCATGATTTGTCCTATTTTAACCGAAGCGATATGAACACTCCTTATGAGAGTTATTCCCCCTTTTGCATTTGATATTAGTAATATGCATTTCTAACTGGTAAACCATAGGTAATAGAGACCTAGGGTCTTTTGATTTAAGGTCCTTGGTCCAAAAAAATGAAAATTAGGTCAAGGTCAAAGGTCAAGGTCATATTCTAAATTTTGATTTTGGCTTATTTTCACTCATTTTCATTAACCTTATCAGATATCGACAAATTATTTTTACTAAATTGTTAGTTGCAACATGTCGTAACATAATAATTTTGGTTGAAAGGGTGCGTAGACAATAAATGGGAGTTTTAGCCCCTACCACATCTAAAATTATGCGTAAAGTGATATTACTTATTAACCATACATATTAGAGACCTAGGGTCTTTTGAATTGAGACCCTCAGTTTGTGACCTTGAAATTGAGGTCAAGGTCATAGGTAAATTTGGCGTTTTAGATTATGACCTTTGGTTAAAATTCATATCTATACATCATAAAGCCATAGGAACTGACATTTTAGACTGATTTTTAATATTTTAATATCAAAATAGATATTTACTGGTGGAAAGACCTTCAATTGTTCTCTGAACAATTGGTTTTTAATTATTATTTTTTTTTTTCCGCCAAATTTTGTACTTGCGATAAATGTTTGTTTCGCAATATGTCGCTTAGATATTTCTCATATTGTATCGTATAGTTTATGCGCTTTTAAATTTCACCCTGCTAAGACGAACAATTTTCTCTGTAAGAGTT
Source organism: Mytilus galloprovincialis (assembly GCA_037788925.1). NCBI lineage: Eukaryota > Metazoa > Mollusca > Bivalvia > Mytilida > Mytilidae > Mytilus > Mytilus galloprovincialis. Next base: position 56,627,742 of record CM075339.1, on the reverse strand, counting down.
ATCTCCCTATTCACTGTTTATCATGTGTGTGCATCTCCTTCGTAACAAAAAAAGATAGCGACAAAATTCTTTTTACAAATTGTTCGTTACATCCTCAGAAAATTTTGGCTAATTTGGATCGAAGTGATTCGATGAAATTTTATAGGAGTTATCTATCTTTACGGAATAAATTTGTCGGTATGTTTTTTTAACTCATAAACCGTTAACCGTATAACCCTGGAATGTTTTTATTTGAGTCCCCTGATTCCTAAGTTAGAAAATTAGGTCAAGGTCAAAGGTCAAGGTCATATTTTAGATTTTCATATGTCTTTGATTTTCCTATAATTCTTGAATGGTTAAAGATACAGAAAATTTAAGCAGTGAAAAATGTTAAGTACTTCAAGGGGCAACTTTTTTACATTATGACTATATTGATTTTACCATCATGTAAGGGACATAACTCCCATCGATGGTTTTTAAAAAGCCATATTTAGGCAAAACTCTTAAACAAAGGTCCTTGACCCATAGGGTCTTTTGCAATGACCTTGTGGAGCAATGACCTTGACGAAGGTCACAAGGTCAAAGGTCAAGGTCATCAAATTATGTGGTTTTGGCACTATTTAAACAGTTTTATGTGTGTTTGAATTTCAACCAACCAACCAACCAACCAACCAACCCATCAACCAACCAACCAACCAACCAACCAACCAACCAACCAACCAACCAACCAACCAACCAACCAATCAATCAATCAATCAATCAATCAATCAATCAATCAATGTTTCCGTTTCATGTGTTTGATACGGGATTCAAGGTCTCTTTTTTTCGCTTGTTTTAATTGAGCCTATCAAACGTGTTTAACCAACATGTTTAACAAATATGTTTAACTAACGTGTTTAACCAACGTGTTTAACCAACGTGTTTAACCAACCAACCAACCAACCAACCAACCAATCAATCAATCAATGCATGTTTCCGTTTCATGTGTTAAATACGGGATCCAAGATGTTTTTTTTTTTCGCTCGTTTAAATTGAGCCTATCTAACGTGTTTAACCAGCCAACGTGTTTAACCAACATGTTTAACCAACATGTTTAACCAACCAACCAACCAACCACCCAACCAATCAATCAATCAATCAATGCATGTTTCCGTTTCATGTGTTAAATACGGGATCCAAGATGGTTTTTTTCGCTCGTTTAAATTGAGCCTATCTAACGTGTTTAACCAACGTGTTTAACCAACCAACCAACCAACCACCCAACCAATCAATCAATCAATCAATGCATGTTTCCGTTTCATGTGTTAAATACGGGATCCAAGATGGTTTTTTTCGCTCGTTTAAATTGAGCCTATCTAACGTGTTAACCAGCCAACGTGTTTAACCAACGTGTTTAACCAACTTACCAACCAACCAACCAACCAATCAATCAATCAATGCATGTTTGCGTTTCATGTGTTAAAAACGGGATCCAAGATGGTTTTTTTCGCTTGTTTAAATTGAGCCTATCTAACGTGTTTAACCAGCCAACGTGTTTAACCAACGTGTTTAACCAACATGTTTAACCAACCAACCACCCAACCAACCAATCAATCAATCAATCAATGCATGTTTCCGTTTCATGTGTTATATACGGGATCCAAGATGTTTTTTTTTTCGCTTGTTTAAATTGAACCTATCCAACGTGTTTAACCAGCCAACGTGTTTAACCAATATGTTTAACCAAGGTGTTTAACCAATATGTTTAACCAACGTGTTTAACCAACATGTTTAACCAACGTGTTTAACCAACCAACCAATCAATCAATCAATCAATGCATGTTTCCGTTTCATGTGTTAAATACGGGATCCAATTTTGAGCCTATCCAATGTGTTTAACCAACGTGTTTAACCAACGTGTTTAACGAACGTGTTTAACCAACCAACCAACCAACCAACCAATCAATGCATGTTTCCGTTTCATGTGTTAAATACGGGATCCGAGATGGGTTTTTTTCGTTTGTTAAAATTGAGCCTATCAAACGTGTTTAAACTACGTGTTTAACCGACATGTTTAACCAACGTGTTTAACCAACCAACCAACCAACCAACAAACCAACCAACCAATAAATCAATCAATGCATGTTTCCGTTTCATGTGTTAAATACGGGATCCAAGATGGTTTTTTTTTCGCTTGTTTAAATTGAGCCTATCAAACGTGTTTAACCAGCCAACGTGTTTAACCAACGTGTTTAACCAACATGTTTAACCAACGTGTTTAACCAACCAACCAACCAATCAATCACTTAATGTATGTTTCCGTGTCATGCGTTTAATACGGGATGCAAGGTCTCTTGAGGTCTTTTTCCCCTTGTTCTAAGTGACCCTATCAAACGTGTTTAATCAACCAACCAACAAATAAACCAACCAACCAATCAATCAACCAACTAATCAATCAATCAATATGTATGACTGTTTATTTATGACAGTTTATTGAAGGAACAAACTCTCAATTATTCAAGAAAATTTTTATTTTATTATTGTTCTTACGTCTCTTCTGAAAAAAAAATCCACATATTCTCTGAAACTACAAGTCCAATCGACCTGAAAATTTGCAGTCAGCAGGGCATACATGTACTGAAGGTTCATAAAAAAACTTTTTGCAGATATCTCTCAAGACTTTTCCTAGAAAAAAGAAATGGCAATGCAGTAAAAATCGCTTGCTAGGTCCGTCAATCTCAGTAAAAACCTACAATAAAATGTCCGCTCCGAGATTGAAATACTAATCTGTGTTACAAACAGGTGCTGAAAAATGGACATTATCAAAAAATAATCATTAAATGTCTTTTAAAGTTACACCTGATCGATTAAATCCAAAACATGCACTGCTGGTGAACTGTGATCAAAATTTCAATTTCCTACAATGACAAAAGAAATTACATTGTGTACATTCCATCTCTAGACTTGTTGTCTGTTCAAGGTCCCGACCTAAAAAGAAATTAAAAGACTAAGTTTTTCTTAATATAAACCCGCGTCACGTGATGTCTCCTCAATCTTGCGCGCGCGCTGTATCTAAAATAAAAGAAAAACTTTCCAAACTAAACATGACACTTCTCCGGTAACATAATAATATAGACCCCATACCAAAGCAAACAAACAAACAAATAAACAAATACCCCCCCCCCCTTTTTCCAAATCAATCAATAAAAAAAAAATCAATTATCCATTCATCAGAGGGGAAAGACTGCCTAACAATTGTTTTCAAAACAATTGCTTTATATTTATTATTATTTTTTTTTTTTATTCTTCCGCCTAATTCTTTTCTTGCGTAGTATTGATGTTTCAAAAGATGTCGCTTAGATATTTGGAATATGATATCGTAAAGCGTATGCACTTTTAAAACTGACCACTGCGTAACCAAATACTTTACGTTGTAAGAGTTATCTCCCCAAACACTGTTTTTCTTGTGGCCACTACTCCTTCGCAACCATAAAAGATTACGACAAATTTATTTTACCAAATTGCTCGTTACATCCTCAGGATGTTCTGTTTTATTTTGACCGAAGCCGTATAGAGACTCCATATGAGAGTTAGTTCCCCTTTTGTATTTGAAATTTTGAAATGTATTTTAAACTGGAAAACCATAAGTGATAGAGACCTAGGGTCTTTTGTTTTGAGATCATTGGTCCAAAAAAATGAAAATTAGGTAAAGGTCAAAGGTCAAGGTCATATTCTAAATTTTGATTTTGGCCTATTTTCACTAATTTTCATTAACCTTATAAGATACCGACAAATTATTTTTACTAAATTGTTAGTTGCGACATGTCGTAACTTATATATTTCGGTTAAAAGGGTGTGTAGACATAAAATGGGAGTTTTTGCCCCTCCTATATTAAGAATTAAACGTAAAGTGATATAACTCATTAACCATACTTATTACAGACCTAGGGTCTTTTTATTTGGGGTCCCTGGTTTATGACCTTGAAATATAGGTCAAGGTCATCAGTAAATTTGACGTTCTAGATTTTGACCTTTGCTCAAAATTCATATTTATACATCATTAAGCCATAGGAACTGACATTTTCAACTGAATTTTAATATTTTCATATCAAAATAGATCCTTATTGGTGGAAAGACCTTCAATTGTTCTCTGAACAATTGGTTTTTAATTAGGTCTTTCCACTTTTCCGTGGAAAGACCTATTGATTTTGTTCTGATTATTATTATTTTTCTTCTTCCGCCTAAATTTTTTTCTTGCGTAGTTTTGTTGTTTCATAAGATGTCGCTCAGATATTTGAAATATGATATTGTATAGTTTATACGCTTTAAAAATTTACAACTGCGTAACAAAATACTTTACGTTGTAAGAGTTATCTCCCCAAACACTGTTTTTCTTGTGGCCACTACTCCTTTGCAACCGTAAAAGATTACGACAAAATTATTTTACCTAATTGCTCGTTACATCATCAGGATTAGGATATTCATTTGGACCGAAGCTTTACGGAAACTCCATATCAGAGTTATTCCCCCTTTTCCATTTGAATTAAGTATTATGCATTTCTAAATGGTAAACCATAATTGATAAAGACCTAGGGTTTTTTGATTTGAGATCCTTGGTCCCAAAAAATGAAAATGAGGTCAAGGTCAAAGTTCAAGGTCATATTCTAAATTTTGATTTTGGCTTATTTTCACTTCTTTTCAAATACCGTATGACATATTGACAAATAATTTTTCATTAATTGTTAGTTGCAACATGTCCTTACTTGTATTTTTTGGTTGAAAGGGTGTGCATACATGAAATGGGAGTTTTTGTCCATCTTACATTTAGAATTATGCATAAAGTGGTATTACTCATTAACCAAACATGTTAAAGACCTAGGGTCTTTTGATTTAAGGTCCTTGGTTTGTGACCTTGAAATTTAGGTCAAGGTTATAGGTTAATACGACGTTCTAGATTTTGACCTTTGCTTTAAATTCATATAAATACATCATTAAGCCATAGGAACTAATATTTTCAACTGATTTTTCATATTCCAATATCAAAATAGATCTTTACTAGTGGAAAGACCTACAATTGTTCTCTGAACAATTGGTTTTTAATTATTATTATTATTTTTTTTCTTCCGCCTAATTCTTTTCTTGCGTAATATTGATGTTTCAAAAGATGTCGCTTAGATATTTGGAATATGATATCATATAGTTTATACGCTTTAAATACTGACAATGGCGTAACCAAATACTTAACGTTGTAAGAGTTATCTCCCCAAACACTGTTTTTCTTGTGGCCACTACTCCTTCGCAACCGTTAAAGATTACGACAAAATTATTTTACCAAATTGCTCGTTACATCTTCAGGATTAGGATTTTAATTTTGACCGAAGCTATCCAGAGACTCCATATGAGAGTTATTCCCGTTTATGTATTTGATATAGGTGATATGCGTTTCTAACTGGTAAACCATAAGTGATAGAGACCTAGGGTGTCTTGATTTGAGATCCTTAGTCCAAAAAAATGAAAATAAGGTCAAGGTCAAAGGTCAAGGTCATATTCTAAAATTTGATTTTGGCTTATTTTTACTTTTTTTAAATACTGTATGACATATCGACAAATATTTTTTCCAAAATTGTTAGTTGCGACATGTCCTTACTTGTATATTTTGGTAGAAAGGGTGCGCACACAAGAAATGGGAGTTTTTGTCCATCTTACATTTAGAATTACGCGTAAAGTGGTATTACTCATTAACCAAACATATTAAAGACCTAGGGTCCTTTGATTTAAGGTCCTTGGTTTGTGACCTTGAAATTGAGGTCAAGGTCATATGTTAATACAACGTTCTAGATTTTGACCTTTGCTTTAAATTCATATAAATACATCATAAAGCCATAGGAACTAACATTTGAAACTGATTTTTCATATTTCAATATCAAAATAGATCTTTACTAGTGGAAAGACCTACAATTGTTCTCTGAACAATTGGTTTTTAATTATTATTATTTTTTTTATTCTTCCGCCTAATTCTTTTCTTGCGTAGTATTGATGTTTCAAAAGATGTCGCTTAGATATTTGGAATATGATATCGTAAAGCGTATACACTTTTAAAACTGACCACTGCGTAACCAAATACTTTACGTTGTAAGAGTTATCTCCCCAAACACTGTTTTTCTTGTGGCCACTACTCCTTCGCAACCATAAAAGATTACGACAAATTTATTTTACCAAATTGCTCGTTTCATCCTCAGGATGTTCTGTTTTATTTTGACCGAGGCGGTATAGAGACTCCATATGAGAGTTAGTTCCCCTTTTGTATTTGAAATTTTGAAATGTATTTTAAACTGGAAAACCATAAGTGATAGAGACCTAGGGTCTTTTGTTTTGAGATTATTGGTCCAAAAAAATGAAAATTAGGTAAAGGTCAAAGGTCAAGGTCATATTCTAAATTTTGATTTTGGCCTATTTTCACTAATTTTCATTAACCTTATAAGATACCGACAAATTATTTTTACTAAATTGTTAGTTGCGACATGTCGTAACTTATATATTTTGGTTAAAAGGGTGTGTAGACATAAAATGGGAGTTTTTGCCCCTCCTATATTAAGAATTAAACGTAAAGTGATATAACTCATTAACTATACATATTACAGACCTAGGGTCTTTTTATTTGGGGTCCCTGGTTTATGACCTTGAAATATAGGTCAAGGTCATCAGTAAATTTGACGTTCTAGATTTTGACCTTTGCTCAAAATTCATATTTATACATCATTAAGCCATAGGAACTGACATTTTCAACTGAATTTTAATATTTTCATATCAAAATAGATCCTTATTGGTGGAAAGACCTTCAATTGTTCTCTGAACAATTGGTTTTTAATTATTATTATTATTATTATTAGGTCTTTCCACCTTTCCGTGGAAAGACCTATAGGTTTTGTTCTGATTATTATTATTTTTTTTTTTCTTCCGCCTAATTCTTTTCTTGCGTAATATTGATGTTTCAAAAGATGTCGCTTAGATATTTGGAATATGATGTCGATAGTTTATACGCTTTAAAAATTGACAACTGCGTAACAAAATACTTAACGTTGTAAGAGTTATCTCCCCAAACACTGTTTTTCTTGTGGCCACTACTCCTTTGCAACCGTAAAAGATTACGACAAAATTATTTTACCAAATTGCTCGTTTAATCTTCAGGATTAGGATTTTAATTTTGACCGAAGCTATCCAGAGACTGCATATGAGAGTTATTCCCTCTTATGTATTTGATATAGGTGATATGCGTTTCTAACTGGTAAACCATAAGTGATAGAGACCTAGGGTCTCTTGATTTGAGATCCTTAGTCCAAAAAAATGAAAATCAGGTCAAGGTCAAAGGTCAAGGTCATATTCTAAAATTTGATTTTGGCTTATTTTCACTTATTTTCAAATACCGTATGACATATCGACAAATATTTTTTCCAAAATTGTTAGTTGCGACATGTCCTTACTTGTATATTTTGGTTGAAAGGGTGCGCACACAAGAAATGGGAGTTTTTGTCCATCTTACATTTAGAATTACGCGTAAAGTGGTATTACTCATTAACCAAACATATTAAAGACCTAGGGTCTTTTGATTTAAGGTCCTTGGTTTGTGGCCTTGAAATTGAGGTCAAGGTCATAGGTTTATACAACGTTCTAGATTTTGACCTTTGCTTTAAATTCATATAAATACATCATAAAGCCATAGGAACTAACATTTGAAACTGATTTTTCATATTTCAATATCAAAATAGATCTTTACTTGTGGAAAGACCTACAATTGTTCTCTGAACAATTGGTTTTTAATTATTAGGTCTTTCCACCTTTCCGTGGAAAGACCTATTGAATTTGTTCTGATTATTACTAGGTTTTTCCACCTTTCCGTGGAAAGACCTATTGAATTTGTTCTGATTATTATTATTATTTTTTTTTTTTTTTTCTTCCGCCTAATTTTTTTTCTTGCGTATTATTGATGTTTCAAAAGATGTCGCTTAGATATTTGGAATATGATGTCGTATAGTTTATACGCTTTAAAAATTTACAACTGTGTAACAAAATACTTTACGTTGTAAGAGTTATCTCCCCAAACACTGTTTTTCTTGTGGCCACTACTCCTTCGCAACCGTTAAAGATTACGACAAATTTATTTTACCAAATTGCTCGTTACATCTTCAGGATTAGGATATTCATTTGGACCGAAGCTTTACGGAGACTCCATATGAGAGTTATTCCCCCTTTTCCCTTAAATTAAGTGATATGCATTTCTAAATGGTAAACCATAAGTGATAAAGACAGAGGGTCTTTAGATTTGGGGTCCTTGGTCGAAAATAATAAAAATGAGGTCAAGGTCAAAGGTCAAGGTCATATTCTAAATTTTGATTTTGGCTTATTTTCATTTATTTTCAAATACCTTATGACATATCGACAAATAATTTTTCATAAATTGTTAGTTGCGACATGTCCTTACTTGTATATTTTGATTGAAAGGGTGCGCAGGGAATAAATAGGAGTTTTTGCACATCTTACATTTAGAATTACGCGTAAAGTGATATTACTAATAAACCAAACATATTAAAGACCTTGGGTCTTTTGATTTAAGGTCCTTGGTTTGTGAACTTGAAATTGAGGTCAAGGTCATAGGTCAATATGACGTTCTAGATTTTGACCTTTGCTTTAAATTCATATAAATACATCATACAGCCATAGGAACTAACATTTTAAACTGATTTTTAATATTTCAATATCAAAATAGATCTTTTCTAGTGGAAAGACCTACAATTGTTCTCTGAACAATTGGTTTTTAATTATTATTATTTTTTTTTTTTTTTTCTTCCGCCTAATTTTTTTACTTGCGTATTATTGATGTTTCAAAAGATGTCGCTTAGATATTTGGAATATGGTATCGTATAGTTTATACGCTTTAAAAATTTACAACTGTGTAACAAAATATTTTACGTTATAAGAGTTATCTCCCCAAACAATGTTTTTCTTGTGGCCACTACTCCTTCGCAACTGTTAAAGATTACGACAAATTTATTTTACCAAATTGCTAGTTACATCTTCAGGATTAGGATATTCATTTGGACCGAAGCTTTACGGAGACTCCGTATGAGAGTTATTCCCCCTTTTCCATTTAATTAAGTGATATGCATTTCTAAATGGTAAACCATAAGTGATAAAGACATAGGGTCTTTAGATTTGAGGTCCTTGGTCCAAAAAAAATAAAATGAGGTCAAGGTCAAAGGTCAAGGTCATATTCTAAATTTTGATTTTGGCTTATTTTCATTTATTTTCAAATACCTTATGACATATCGACAAATAATTTTTCATAAATTGTTAGTCGCGACATGTCCTTACTTGTATATTTTGGTTGAAAGGGTGCGCAGACAATAAATGGGAGTTTTTGCCCATCTTACATTTAGAATTATGTGTAAAGTGATATTACTAATAAACCAAACATATTAAAGACCTAGGGTCTTTTGAATTAAGGTCCTTGGTTTGTGACCTTGAAATTGAGGTCAAGGTCATAGGTTAATATGACGTTCTAGATTTTGACCTTTGCTTTAAATTCATATAAATACATCATAAAACCAGAGGAACTAACATTTTAAACTGATTTTTCATATTTCAATATCAAAATATATCTTTACTAGTGGAAAGACCTACAATTGTTCTCTGAACAATTGGTTTTTAATTTTTTTTTTTTTTTTCTTCCGCCTAATTCTTTTCTTGCGTAGCATTGATGTTTCAAAAGATGTCGCTTAGATATTTGGAATATGATATCGTATAATTTATACGCTTTAAAAATTTACAACCGCGTAACAAAATACTTAACGTTGTAAGAGTTATCTCCCCAAACACTGTTTTTCTTGTGGCCACTACTCCTTCGCAACCGTAAAAGATTACGACAAATTTATTTTACCAAATTGCTCGCTACATCTTCAGGATTATGATTTTAATTTTGACCGAAGCTATCCGGAGACTCCATATGAGAGTTATTCCCCCTTATGTATTTGATATAGGTGATATGCGTTTCTAACTGGTAAACCATAAGTGATAGAGACCTAGGGTCTCTTGATTTGAGATCCTTGGTCCAAAAAAATGAAAATAAGGTCAAGGTCAAAGGTCAAGGTCATATTCTAAAAATTAATTTTGGCTTATTTTCACTTATTTTCAAATACCATAAGACATATCGACAAATATTTTTTCCTAAATTGTTAGTTGCGACATGTCCTTACTTGTATATTTTGGTTGAAAGGGTGCGCATACAATAAATTGGAGTTTTTGTCCATCTTACATTTAGAATTACGCGTAAAGTGGTATTACTCATTAACCAAACATATTAAAGATCTAGGGTCTTGTGATTTAAGGTCCTTGGTTTGTGACCTTGAAATTGAGGTCAAGGTCATAGGTTAATAGGACGTTCTAGATTTTAACCTTTGCTTCAAATTCATATCAATACATCATAAAGCCATAGGAACTAACATTTGAAACTGATTTTTCATATTTTAATATCAAAATAGATCTTTACTAATGGAAAGACCTTCAATTGTTCTCTGAACAATTGGTTTTTAATTATTATTTTTTTTTTTTTTTTCTTCCGCCTTATTTTTTCTTGCGTAATATTGATGTTTCAAAAGATGTCGCTTAGATATTTGGAATATGATATCATATAGTTTATACGCTTTTAATACTGACAACGGCGTAACCAAATACTTTACGTTGTAAAAGTTATCTCCCCAAACACTGTTTTTCTTGTGGCCACTACTCCTTCGCAACCGTAAAAGATTACGACAAAATTATTTTACCAAATTGCTCGTTACATCTTCAGGATTAGGATTTTAATTTTGACCGAAGCTATCCAGAGACTCCATATGAGAGTTATTCCCCCTTATGTATTTGATATAGGTGATATGCGTTTCTAACTGGTAAACCATAAGTGATAGAGACCTAGGGTCTCTTGATTTGAGATCCTTGGTTCAAAAAAATGAAAATAAGGTCAAGGTCAAAAGTCAAGGTCATATTCTAAAATTTGATTTTGGCTTATTTTTACTTATTTTCAAATACCGTATGACATATCGACAAATATTTTTTCCTAAATTGTTAGTTGCGACATGTCCTTACTTGTATATTTTGGTTGAAAGGGTGCGCAGACAATAAATGGGAGTTTTTGTCCATCTTACATTTAGAATTACGCGTAAAGTGGTATTACTCATTAAAAAAACATATTAAAGACCTAGGGTCTTTTGATTTAAGGTCCTTGGTTTGTGACCTTGAAATTGAGGTCAAGGTCATAGGTTTATACAACGTTCTAGATTTTGACCTTTGCTTTAAATTCATATAAATACATCATAAAGCCTTAGGAACTAACATTTGAAACTGATTTTTCATATTTCAATATCAAAATAGATCTTTACTTGTGGAAAGACCTACAATTGTTCTCTGAACAATTGGTTTTTAATTCTATTTGTTTTTGTTCCTGTAAATACACAAAGTTTGTTATTTTTAACTTGGCGTGTACTGGTTGATATTTGATATTGATATTAATATTGGTATATTTGCGTTATGGAATTTCCGACTGCAGATTAACCATATAGAAGTAGAAGAAGTAGAAGTATATCATGGATACCAAGGAAAGATCTAAATGCCATAATTTTGGGCATCTTGAAAACTGGAAAGGAGGGTCACTTTATAGTAGATGATAGTTATAGTGTATAAAAGACTTCTTTGTCACAGTTATACCAGTTGAAACAGGTAATAGTTTAAATTATTGGAGTTTGAAATTTAAAAATTAAAAAAAATCTAAAACTATCAGACTCAGAAATTACAAAAAAAATAGAAGATGTATAGTATGATCATGATAATTGCCAATGAGAAAATTACATGTACAACTATCCACCATATACATAATAGACCATACATGTCTGTCACCTTAATGCCTTATCATGCTTATCATTAATATGTTTATGTACATAATGTATAGTACATGTACAAAAATGAATGTAAGCAACTACAAATGAATACATTTTGTATATACATGTACAAGTAGAATAGATACATGTACATGTATAAGAAAATGTGGTATGAAATTCAATTAGACAACACTCCATCCAAGTCACAATTTATAAAAGTAAAGACAATCTTGCAGTTATCAGGATAGTCATATATGTTTATGTCAAATATGTCATTATGTGTTGTACATTGTACATGTAAACAGTAAGCTTAATTTGTGAAAAAGCAGGAGTTATCATTTCTTTTTAATTTATGACATGTATGAGAGTCAAATTTAAATTTTCTGTAATTTTGATTGCTACATGAACATATACCTATATTTTACATGACCTTATTACATACATGTACATGTATGAAAGATACATATTGTAAATTGGTTATTGCATATTTAACATGTTTAAAAGAATAAAACATGATCATGATGAACATATAAGGTTAATTTGACTCAAATATATGAAGTAAACTTGTTTAGTAAATCACAATTGACCTTTCTGCACTAAAGTGTTCATTTAATGTAGATAATTTAATATTTTAACCTGTCCATTTACCAAAAGAACTACATGTAATCATACACAAAAGTCATGTAACTTTGAAAGGTTGAATAAGTTTTCTATGTTTTAATGTAGTAAGATGCTATTAAACAGATCATTTTATATTTTCCATGGGTTTTTAAGATAAGAGAATAACTAATTTGATTTTAAATACAATTTTCCAAATTCAATTTAAAGAATAATTGATCACCTTATAATCTGTTATTTTTTTTAAACAGATAAAAGATACATCAGATGACAGACTTACATGTACAAAACATGTAGAGGAGCCTATAATTAGAGACATAGATCAACTTGATTTTGAAGTTAACATACTGAATAATGCATGGATATGAAAATTCAAAAGTGAGTACCGGTATCTCTTAAAGTACATGTAACATGTATAAGATAAAGTATGTGAAATCTTAAATCCAGTATACTAGACATTACATCAGTACATACATAATGCAAATCAGAATAAGAATGCATAACAATTGAACCTTTAAACATTATTAGATCTATAACTAGTTTTAAAAAAATAAAAAAAAGATAACGCACACAAAAATATTAATGAGACCATGTACTCCAGTTATGCCAGAAGGGTTTTAATCTCCCACTACAAATGTTAATGAAGTCCTCAGAGTCCTGAATGTGAAATCCTCTAAAAAATTATATAAACTTCAAATATGTGTACCTGAATAATGTTATACTACATCCATGATATTCATGTATATAATATTCAAATTCATCTTATTTAATATAATTAATTGAAAACATTTTCAAGCACAAAACTGATGTATAAATGTATAGCTTGACTATTCCATTAATTTATTTCAGGTGACTGAGCTAAAAGAAAAACACACATGAAACTGTATCCAGTTTGGGAGACTCGAAGTGACCAACAGAACATTTCAATACCTTTTTAGTTTTTTATGTTTATATTTTACTTTTGGTGATCTTTCAGGAGTTACTACAGTAACTGAGAGACCTCAATGTTGAAAATGTCAATTTTGATAGAGCACAATTCTAAAATTGCAATTGTATTGTTTATGGATCTATATCTTTTAAGAGCTTACTGGGTATCTGAGAGAATATTTCAAAGTTTTCTGAATCTATATAGATATTTATCATGTTTCATGTGTTTATAGACAAATATTCAAATATGTTTTTTTTTATTTTAAGCAAGGCTATTTATGAATTAAAAAAAGTTGTATATATGTAAAATTGAAAAGGGAAATGGGAATGTGTCAAAGTGACAACAACCCGACCATAGAGCAGACAACAGCCGAAGGCCACCAATGGGTTTTCAATGAAGAGAGAAACTCCCGCACCGTGTTGATAAAAAAAATTCAAAATTATTACTGAGTCACGAATCAATTTATATAAAAAAAAATCTATTAAAAGAAAAAAAATCAAAAGTTGTTTTTTTCAAAATAATTGTGTTAATATTTCTGTGTTATTCAGAAATATGTGCACCAAAAATAATTAAACTTCTTAATGTGGCATGCCCTTGTTATTTTTTGTTTTGTGCAGTACATGCATTTGTTCAAAATTTATCGATTGAATAAACATGATAAACTAATTGTTATGTTCACACTGTAGCTGTAACATTTAATCAGGCCAAGTTATCTGTCTTATTAGAAAGGAGATCTGATATGATTGCCAATTTCACAGCTACATGTACCTATCACAGTTCTTTTTAAGCCATAATCATTGTGACATATTAATTCTGTGTTGTCATAATCTGACTTTTATACAAACCAAGTGATGAAGATAAACAGTGCTTCTATTTCCAAAGGTTTTTAAGAAATTGATATGGAACACAATAAAAAGCATAAGATATAGTATGATTGTAATTTGACAACTCTCCATTTATAAGAGACCAAATGATGTAAAAGTTTATAGCAATAGGTACAGCCTTCAATAAAGAACTAAACCAATCTGCACATCATATTTGATTTTGCAAAAACCAAGAGCATGATTATTTGTAGATTTTGCCACTATCAAGTATATACATGCATGTACTAATGTATTCGTGTGGTGTCGGTCCACTTACATAAAGTTGCCCTTGGAAAAATAATCAGAAATCCTCCCCCCCCCCCAACCCTACAAAAAAAAAAAAAAAGGACAAGATCTATGATCATGAGGGTCATGCCAGTTGGCAAATCATAATATATTATATTATTGTATGGAGAGAGCAGAGCATGTCACTGAGTATAAAACTATGATGGTTTGGGATGGAGATCTGTCTCATTTCTTTATGTATGGTTCCTGCATGGCATGATCTGAAGGTACACATTTTTAGTTGCATTAAGAAGGTGTTGTCATGTCAATCAAAAGAATACTGTTTATTCAGAAATGTGTGCAATGTTGTTATTGCAAAAAAAAATGCAAATAGGTAGGGGAAGTGAACAAAAATCATCATAAAATATGAAAGCATTATCTATATGCAGCATTTTAGGAAATTGCAATCACAAAACTAGCAAGTGTGTGGATTGTCAAACAAATAAACAGCTGCAATAAGTTATGTCAAAGTATATGATTTTGAAATGGACATATAAACCATTTCATATACATATACTTCAAACATTGTTAAAGGATAAACGTCAGTCATAGGTAATCATCCATGGAACACAACACATTGTCTTCAGGTGCTGCACACATGTGCCTATTATACAAAGATTTTGTCACAAGACATATAGAATAATAGGTAGTTGAGTTTTTGATACTGACTATATCATGTGGAATATCTGGACGAGCCCGTTAGTATTCTGATTATCGGTAATTATGACGTCACACAATGTATTGCCTAATATTTTCAGTGACACCGCCAGGATGTTAATATTCGAAAATATTAGGCAGTCAGATCAAAGGGAAAATATACGAATTACCGATAAAAGCAGATCTGCTCCTGACACAAAAATCATCTTTTTACTTTGAGATCAAAGGTCAAAGTACAGCAGAAATTGTATTGTATGTATTTGTGGCATTGACTTATGATCTACTGGCTAATTCAATGAGAATTTTCTTACATCTCCCAACTACGTAATTTCATGGTGAAAACTTGTACAAAAGAAGCCAACAGGAAATGAACAGTGTACATTTTTTTGTTGCTAGCCTATGGCAACCTAATGAACAAAGTGGAGACAAGACTACAGCTTTTTTCCTTTTATTTTTTTTTTCATCAAAACCTATCACTTAAACATGGTAAATACAATAAAGATGCAAAAGTATATGGTATTTTGCAACTTAATCCATGTAATACCATTTTGGTTTGCCAAAGAATAATTTTCTCAATTTTACAATTTTCCCTTTTTTTTTTGCATTTTCATACTTAATTTTTGAAAAAAAATTAAAAAGATACCAGAAATTTTATTTTCATTATTTTTTACACCAACATACACTACAAAAGTCAAAAAGTCTGAAAAGACCAGTTTTTGTCTGAATTTGAATGAATTTTTACTCGACATTCCTAATTTGTCTGACTAATTTTTAAAAATTCCTGACATAGTATTAATTTTTCTAATAAGGTTCTTGATTTTTCTTGACAAGTGTCTTGACAGTATGAACATTGTCTTAAAATTTCTCGACACATCCTGCATCATCTGATAAGAGTCTGGATTAGTCTCGACCAATTCTTGACTGTTTTAAATTTGTCTCGATCTGTCTTGACATATTCTTGACATTCTTAATAATGTCTCGATCTGTCTTGACATATTCTTGACATTCTTAATAATGTCTGAATGTGTCTTGACATATTCTTGACATTCTAAATAATGTCTGAATATGTCTCGACACATTCTTGACAGTCTTAAATATGTCTTGACGCTATCTCAACAGTATAAATTTCGCCTTAGAATGTGAACAGACTTATTCAGCACTGATTATGACATTCTATTGCTGTTTTATACTTATTATGGCTAAACTAAACTGTGCAGAATCAAGGATTAATTTGGTATAATAAGATACCCTTTTGGTGCAACTAAATTGGAATACCCTGAATAATCCCCCATGTAGTTTAATTTTGATTTGTTTTATTAAACGTTGAATTAATTGTTTTTACTTTGAATATAAGTTGAAGTTACTGACACACAACATTTAGATTTTTGCCGTTCGCAAAACTGCCAGTCAAATTTGCTTTCTTTAGTAAAACATGTAACATAGGTGTCGTGTAGGCAGTTTTAAAATGTGACCATGCGTCTCTTTTGGACCCCCCTTCTGTGTGTGTATGGCTAAAAAAATGGGAGGGGGGGGGGGGGTCTTTTGTGAAGGTGAAATAATTTGTTCCCATCTCGATTCAAATACCTTATTCATTTTGTAGGACAACCAAAACACATTCTTAATTCCAATTTGAGTGTTGAATATTTTATAATTTTTTAACAAATATAAATATTTGTGATAAGTCCTTCCGTAAAAGAAAATATGTTTAGATCTATATTATGCATGTCTTTTTGAGATCCATTTCATAAGACCAATGAATTCTATAGAAAATGGACCAATTTTAAATACATTTTGTTTTATTATGCCTGGAGAAGATAATACTTTTCTTCTAATATTTGGGAAATATTCATTGTTTTTTTACGTTAAAATTATTAACTTCATAATTTTGATAAAGAAAATCAATTTTAATTCATTTTTTTTCCATCAAAATGATGATTTTCATGTTCATATATGTACAAACTTTTACAATTGTAGTGGCATGGTCGGTCAACTGATAAGTTGTATGGCTAATTACAGGTAAAGCAGTAATTTCTTTTTGACAGTTGCGTGTAATCTTGGGTGTGGAATACCTTATTTTTATGGGGAACATCCTGTCCATGTGTTATACTTAATATATATTCCAACAGATGACATTACACAATTTTTTCTTCTGTTAAATGAATGATTTGTATATCATCATAATTTGCTATTTATATAAGCCACATTTTGGTACAATAACTATTTACCATATAAACATTGAATAGTATGAATGTAGATTGAAATATGTTTACAGTATGATTGGTTTTGATCATTTAATTTATAAGTTTTAGGAATCAATATTTGTAATTATTTAAAAACCCAATTTTAAATTGTTTTTTATCAACACACCCATATTTGAATTATTTTAAACATTAGATTTCATAGCCATATATGCATTTGTAAAGATATTTATATACCCAAATTTTCAATTATTTCACATGCCCAACTTTTATTTTTGAAGTGTATCTTGAAACAACTGTATTTTATATAAAGAGAAATAAAGATTAAAGTTATATCATGAATATTGGTCATGATTTGTAAAACTCAGAACTGTCAAGTAAATTTAAGACACAATTCAAAATGTTCAGAATATGTCAAGCCATACTGAAAAAAAATAAGAATGTTGAGAATTTGTCTAGAAATTTCAATTTTCTCTAGTGGTTGATAATTGAAAACGGTAAAAAACTGGCTTTTCTCAATTTTTCCCTATGTTAGGATTTTTTTACCTTATTTTTTGAAATTTTTTTTAAAGATACCAAAAATTTTATTTTCATTATTTTTTACACCAACATAGTACTAGACTTCCATATAAGTAGTTTAGTCATAACTGTTGTTTTTCTCTGGTGGTTTATAATTGAAAACGGTTAAAAACTGTCTTTTTTCAATTTTCCCAATTTTCCCTATTTTAGCATTTTTTACCTTATTTTTTGAAAAAAATTTAAAAGATACCAAAAATTTTATTTTCATTATTTTTTACACCAAGATATTACTAGACTTCCACATAGGTAGTTTAGTCATAAGTGTTGTTTTTCTTCGATAATGGATAATTGAAAACGGTTAGAAACTGGCTTTTTCCTCATTCATTTCAATGAAAATTCGCAGTTTGAGTGCTTATATTGAATTTCATTAAAATAAATGTCAAATTCACAAAAAATTGTAAAAAAAAATTATATGTTGTTCCCAGTCAGTATGTTATACTGAAAGGGTAAAATATATGTTTGACCAAAGTAATTTTTTTTAGTTGAACAGTCCTGCCTGACATTGCCTCTTAATAAGAGAAAATGTTAAAAGAGAGGTAAAGTTAAAAACATGCAAAGAGAACCAATGTGGGGTTGAGGAGTATACATATAAATTAACTAATATTTTGGAGGAGATTTCAACTGCTGCTTGTAAAACTATTACTAAACCTTATAAACTCAAGAAAAAAAAATACAAACAAGCATGGTCAGATGAAGTAACTTATGAAACTAAAAGAGAAATTAATGCATTAGGATATAAAATAAAACACAGACCAGACCAAAATTTTTTAAAACAAAGATATTTTCTACTTTGTAAACAACTAAAAAAAGCTGTTAAAAAGAAGAAGAGAGATTATAAACAAAAGATATATGACTTATTAACAAATAAAATAGATAAAGACTCAAAAGAATATTGGAAAATATTAAAATCATTAAAATTAAAAGATGATGAAGAAGAAATGCCTGAAATCTATCAGGAAGAAAAAAATATATAATTAATAAAATAGAGAAAGGAAATGGTGAATATGTCAAAGCGACAACCACCCGACCATAGAGCAAACAACAGCCGAAGGCAACCAATGGGTCTTCAATGTAGCGAGAATTCCCGCACCCGTAGGTGTCCTTCAGCTGGCCCCTAAAATATGCATAATAGTACAGTGATAATGGACGTCATACTAAACTCCGAATTATACACAAGAAACTAAAATTTAAAATCATACAAGACTAACAAAGGCCAGAGGCTCCTGACTTGGGACAGGCGCAAAATTGCGGCGGGGTTAAACATGTTTATGAGATCTCAACCCTCCCCCTATACCTCTAGCCAATGTAAAAAAGTAAAAGAATAACAATACGCACATTAAAATTCAGTTCAAGAGAAGTCCGAGTCTGATGTCAAAAGATGTAACAAAAGAAAATAAATAAAATGACAATAATACATAAATAACAACAGACTACTAGCAGTTAACTGACATGCCAGCTCCAGACCTCAATTAAACTGATTGAAAGATTATGTCTTCATCATATGAATATCAGGTACAATCCCTCCCGTTAGGGGTTTAGTATCATACTATCATAAAATATATGAGAAGAACATAACCCGTGTCATGCCAACAACTGTTTTTTTAGAAGTAAATGTGTTTAGTTCCGATGCAAAGACCCTATCAGTGAATCAATGTTAAAGCCAAAATATGCAATCTTTAATGACCTGACAACAGTATCGTAACTATATCCCCTTTTAATAAGTCTATTTAAAGGTTTTGTTAGTTTCTGAGGAGAATACTGACATTTTTGTGCTTTATAAAGAATATTTCCATAAAATTTTGGATGTGAAATACCTGAACGTATAAGATGTCTGCATGTTGAGTTATATTTACGAATTATTTCCTTATACCGGTGATAAAATTTAGTAAATGTTTTGACCAGTTTGTGATATCGAAAACCCTGGTGTAATAATTTTTCAGTAATACATAAATTTCTCTCGCTAAAATCTAATACATTGTTACATACACGAGCGAATCGTACAAGTTGAGATATATAAACACCATAAGATGGTGACAAGGGAACGTCACCATCTAAAAATGGATAATTAACAATAGGAAATGAAAAATCATCTCTTTTATCATAAATTTTTGTATTAAGCTTCCCGTTTATGATATAGATATCAAGATCGAGGAAAGGGCAGTGGTCATTGTTATCATTAGCTTTATTTAAAGTAAGTTCTACGGGATAAATTTCTTTAGTATACATACTGAAGTCGTCATTATTTAGAGCCAATATATCATCCAAATATCTAAAAGTATTGTTAAATTTTTGTATCAAATGTTGTTTTGATGGGTCTTTGCTAATTTTAGTCATAAATTGTAACTCATAACAATACAAAAACAGGTCCGCAATAAGTGGTGCACAGTTAGTCCCCATTGGAATTCCAATAACTTGACGATATACGGAATCTCCAAAGCGAACAAAAATGTTATCAAGTAAAAATTCAAGTGCATAAATAGTATCAAAGCATGTCCAATTGACATAGTTCTTTTGTTTATTGCTACTAAAAAATGATCTAAAAGAG
Organism: Mytilus galloprovincialis; assembly: GCA_037788925.1. Lineage (NCBI taxonomy): Eukaryota > Metazoa > Mollusca > Bivalvia > Mytilida > Mytilidae > Mytilus > Mytilus galloprovincialis. Next base: position 56,607,187 of record CM075339.1, on the reverse strand, counting down.
TTTGAACATATGTACTCGCATTCCGACTTTTTAAATGCCCAGTTAATTAGGGATGTGAATTTTTTCTTAATAAGAATATGAGGCAAAGTGGTATATAGGGTAGAAAAATCAAAACTTTGAACAGATTCAAAATCACCAATATATGCATGCAATTTATCAAGTACTTCCAACGAGTTTTTGACACTCCAAAAGTAATTAATTCCACTATTTTCAAAGGCCTTATTTGAACAATTTATTATCAGGTTTTTTATTGTACCAAGTGTACTAGTAAGTAAAACAGACAATTTAGTAGTTGAACAATGGCTGGAAGATGAAATAAATCTATATTTGTAAGGTTTTTTGTGCAGCTTCGGAAGCCAGTACATAGTTGGGACATATCCAAAATCAGTGAAATCCTCCAACAGTTGATATTGAGTTCCAAAAGAACATTGAAACTATTTTAAATAACCTGGAAAAAAAACTGGAATTTAAAAAAGAAACTGATCAACCTATAACCTTTTCAAAAATCAACAAGTAATTTCCCAATAAAAAACTGGAAAATCAGCAGGACCAGACATAATTTTAAATGAAATTATTAAATATACATATCCAGTGATAGGAAATTTATTTTTTTAACTTTTAATCTGATTTTAAAATCAGGTAAATATCCAAATACGTGGAAAAAATCTTTTGTGATAGCTCTTCATAAATCAAGAGATCTTCATGATCTAAATAATCCCTGGGGCCGGTTTCACGAAGCTATCCTACGACATGTCATAAGACATATCTTAGGACATGTCTTATGATCCTCTTATGACTATCTTAGGACATATCTCATACCTCGTCTCGAAGCTGTCTTAGGATCATCTTAGCTAAGACATCCTAAACCTGTCGCAAGTTCTTTAAATTTTCAAATAAAAATATGATCTACGGAAAAAAATCATGTAAATGTAGTATGTCTTACCATAAATTATTCTAAACGTATTGATTAATATAATGACATAATTTGCAAAATAAATATAAAAAAATAAAAGTAATTTATATATAAATCATCTTTAAACAATACATCAATATAAATATGAAATTTTCAATGCAAAATTAAGAAAAAAGAATATAAAATTATGACATTGTTTTGGTACAAGTGAGTTGAATTCAATTTGATATGCGTAATATTACTTGGGATAAATAATCAACTGGACTGGTTATGGCACATATACATCAATGTCCCCATATCTGTCTCCTTGGTTTACCAACATGAAAAAAAAATGTATCAATGGTTAGTGCCAAGACTAGTCCAGTGACTACTTTGCTTATAAGTAAAAGGAGTAGGGAAATTAAGTCCTTGTTTTGACCCAAGAAAATCAAACATTTGATAACTATTTCAAATTGACACATCATGTTTAGAAATGCATAGGGTCAAGAAATATAAATGAAAAACATAGAGATTTTTATCTGATGACGTCACAGCTACGTCATAATATGTACTGTTTTCACAAAAACGATGAAAAATACATAATTTATGCATTTTTATATCTTGACTTCCGTTGTGGAAACAACATTAGCAGGCAAGAAACAACAAAATGATTTAACAGAAGCTTTATTATTACATCATTTAGACGTGCATTTTTACTTATTTGCCAATAAACCTAGAACGATTGTAGAGAATTTAACAACTCACAACCAATACTAGCAATATATGTATTTATAATCAACGATTTTATACAAATATCACTTCCTGTTTTGTTATCTATATGTCATTGGTCCTACACCGTACTTAATATTAGATGATGTTGAGTCGAAGAAAATTTTACCAGGGTAGCTTAGATACAGAGGAGTGCAAGTGCCAATAGTGTTATAATTGTCCGGATATATTTCTTTTATAGTCGTTAGCTATTTTACTGTCCATCAAACAAGGTAAAATTGTTGAAACTATATACAGTTTTGTCCTTTCATTGTTTTTGGTGCTTTTATGTATTTGTGTAATGTAAAACTGAAGTCAATGTATACTTACAGTGGAGGTCAAGTAAAAGCCGACAAGGAACAGAAGGATGGATAGTGCTAAGAAAATACATGCCACATTAGGGGTTTTTGTTCTGAGACTGTTTCCAACGATGATACAAATGATTCTAAAAGATAATATTACACCAGGAAAACTTCACAGAATGTTTATAAACAAAACATTGAATACAGTGCTTACGGATGCCGATATTGATTTAATGAAAATGCTTCCAAATATGGATAATTTCACGATAGATATTTGCTATAAAATACTTCGGTTTGAAAATTTAATTGACGAACCTAAGTGTAAATGGGGCAATAGTCCGCATGACACAGACGTTGAAATTTCTGATGATATTCAAAGGATACTTAATTTTTCGAATGAAATTGTAAGTAAATCCTCGGAGGAAATTACAAAGATTTTTCCTACTACATTTGAGGAAAATGTAAAAAGGATAATAGAAAGAGTGGACGGATACCTAAAAGGTGATAATTGTCAACAATTATATAAGAATCTACATATTCAGCACATAGATACATCTGAGCTCCTTAACATCCTAGAGCATTTATTACAGAAACATCCAATAACAGGTAGGGTTAGAAGACAAAGATGATTAATGTGTCTACTGTTTTCTGTTTGTTAGTTTATTTGTGCTTCGTAACGATTAACTGAGATAAGCAGCTGAATTTTGCAATGTGCTCTTATGTTCTGATGTACCATCATTGTCCCAGGGTAAGGGACGGTGGACAATCATTTTTAACTCTGCCACATTCTGTAAAATACCTATCCCAAGTCAAGAACCTAAAATTCAATAGATGTCTTGAGTTCATTTTTTGATTTTCCGGAAATGTTATTGTAAAAATTATAGGCCGTTACTTTTCTCGTTTGAATTGGTTATATTTTTCCCGTCGGGTCCTATAGTTGAATATACGGTATAAATTTTCCCGACTATTCCCGACTGATGAAGGCTTTAAGGTGACGTATTATTGTTTTTCTTGGTCATGTTAATCTGACTAGTTGTGATCACTGACAAAATGTTTCCTTATGTAACTCAGTATTGTCGTGTCATGTTGTTAGCTATGAAAAAAACTTTAGTTTATTTCTTTTTCGATTTCTAAGATAAAGTATATAAAAAAAATGTTATTAAAATATCAAAACTCTGAGGACAATGCCTACTAGCAGAAAAAACAGTCTTCGGAAACAGAGCATACGTACACCTACATTTAATAAGTACCAAGCCCATGGTTAACTGTTCGATTTCAAAGGAGCCAATAGAAAAGAATAAGCATTCAGCAAGTTAAATATATACATGTAATTGAACATTTTTTGCATATTGTATATCATTGAAGGCTTTTTATTCTAACTTGTCTAAATATATGTTGTTTTCTTTTGTTTTTCACTAGTGATTCCATCCATTTTGAAAACTGATGGAAAAACCATGATGAGGGAATTGTACTCAAGAATTGCAATTGTGATCACTGACATTTTTCCAGATATTCTTAGAGAACTAATTTTGTCAAGAATTACTCCCCAAAACTTGTATAAGAGTTTCGATAACGCCTTTCTCAGTTCATGTTATTTAAAACAACAAACTGATTTGAAGACATCTAATTTGACGAATTCTTTTTCTTGCTTGGATATACCTCTTATTTATAAGCTTTTAAGATATTTTTCATTAATAGCGTCTCCTTCAAAAGGATGGGGAAAGGATCCTCATCCAGCTGATCTGCTTATTGCGGATGATGTGGAACGTATCCGAATGTTTCGAAATGAAATAGCGCATAGATGTGATACAAACATTAACAAGAATGATTTTGATGCCTACTTTGTAACGTTTAGTGAAATAGGGGAAAGAATTGATAATCATTTGACCGGACAAAATAGTTATAAACAAAACGTGATTTACTGCAAGACCTGTGTGATGGATACACAAATGCAAACACAGTACGAAAATGCTGCAAAACAATTGGAGAATCTTAAACGTAAGATATGAGAGAAAGTATTGAAATACAAACCTTTTTATCTGATTTCACAAAATGATAACATTTACAGACTGATAAGAAAAGGGTAATATTATTTTATTCAGGAAGATGACATGTTTTAGATAAAATGAGAACTTAATCATATTGACGAACTGACAAAAAGAAAAACGATACAAACAAAAATACATCAGAAGGATTTATATACTATCATGTCTGCCAAAAAAATATAACATGCAGTTGTATGAGATTTTTTGTTTGTTTTTGTTAAAAAGAATAAGTGAATAACAAACTTTTTCTAGTTACTAGAACGAAGATTCCGATTTGATTTGAAAATGCGAATATTTATAAGGCTTACACAATTGAATCGTCAAATTCAACTATTACCTTTTTATATTTTATAATACAACATTAACTTGACCTTAAAATATCTTTCGATCTTTTAGTGCATTATGAACGTAAGCCAGTTAAATTCTACTGGGGTGACTCTTTTGAACAAAGTCTTATGGATCTTCGAATGATGATACAGAACAAAGAATTAGAAGGTAAGATTATCTATATCCTATCCCTTAAATTCGCCATTTCTCGATGAGAACGGATTACATACATTTTTTTCACATATAATGAAACCCAGAAATGACAATATATAGAAAAAAAGAAATTTACGACTTTCATCACAACAAAGGCAAATTCTTAAATGTTCTCCATCATAAATATACGAGACCACCATGTAATTACTTCTCCAAATTACACACTGTTCGTCATTACACACTGGTTTTTGTAAGTAAACCAAACTATTAAAAAAGTAATTTCAATAGCGTTGATATGTTTTCGTTATAAAACATTGTTAGATACAAAGGTCATAAAAAATAAGGACTGTCCAAACAATACTCTTTGTTTTTGGTTATTGTCTCTTTGATACATTCCCAAAGCATTTCCATTCTCAATTTTATCAGTATTTAGTTTTTATTCAATCTTTTGGAATATTTGAACTGATTGATATATTATACTTAGAAATCATGTTTATTCATTAACAGAAATTTTAATAGTTGCACATATTTTTGGATCAGAGCTTTTTTGTTTGTCTCTTTGTTAGTTTTGTTGGTGTTGTGCACACTATCAGTTTTACGAATCAAATCCTTTCAAACTGATTTTTTTTCAGCTTTTCTAGTGTATGCTGTCCCATTGTCTCAGATTAGGAGGAGGGTTGAGTGTGTACAATTATGTTTAACTCCGCAACATGTGATATGTGGCTGTCTTAAGCAAAAACAATCTTAAATTTACAGTAGTTGATGGATAATGCCTGCCATACTGTATTTGTTTTTTAATCGTTTTACACACACTCATTATTTTTGCTTTCCTTTTTGCATAATTGATTTTTCGTCATGCCTGTATTATTCATGCTCATTCTTGAAGACAATACGGTGACCGATATTTTTTTTATAGCCACGTCCATTTTGTGTCAGATAGAGATTTCTCTTATGTGAAATATTCAAAATAAACAGATTGAAACGAATAGATAAACAAACCATGAGGAACATTTAAAAATATCGATATCGAATCCATATTGTCGATAGTGTGACATATTCAATGGTTGCAACACGGCAAAATTATATTGTCTACATGCACAACTGCAGCATCTAAACATTAGAAACATAAAGTTTCGATATCGACTTCATGTTTACGACTACTGCAGAATTAGAAAATAGAACAATTTCATTAACAGAACAAATCAGATGATGAAACAAATAAATGCCGATACTAAATTAATATCTTTGATATCGGCAATCGAAACGGATGAACCAGGATAACCTGATATGTCTATATAGACAGTCGTTGGGGCAGGTTGATATTTGGAACACAAATTGTTAATATCGAGAATTTGAGCATATGCATCAACTAATAAAAAAACAGTTGAGAAAAAAATTAAATGCGATATCGAATCGTTGTTGTCCATATGAAGTATGGAGAAGAATAATTTAGAGTAAACTAAATTTGAAAAGCAAATCTTGAGGCATAACATAATCCTTTTTGCCTCTTTTCGGTTATCATTATTTTTTGCCATTTTTTTCATATTTCAATTAGCAAAAAATGTGCATCACCTACCGTCATGTCCTACGCTATCTATTGGATCAAACTTTTAACATAGAACCTATTGGTCAAAATATATCACTTAGTATTTCAACGCACAATATTAAAATCAATACAATATCAAAAATATATGTGTTTTAGCGGCAACCGTAGTTCAATAATGTTCAGATCTCAGTAATCCCTTTAGAATATTTTTCTTGCAATTTGGTGTCTTAAATATACACTAACAGCCCAACATTAATCGTTAGTCTGTATATGTATACTATTCAGTTATCGTTTGAAAGCTCCGCCCACTGCCGGACTACGTTTGTATATTACTGTTGACGAGTGTTGTACGAAGCTAAGACCCCAGAATGTGTATTGCCGACGCATTCAAAGGACATATTGCTTGACCTTGTGCGAAATAAAGATTAATTTACATTCTGTTTGTTTTCAAGCATTTCGCTAGAGCAATATGAAATAAACCCATTTTCTGCTACCAGAAAAACACGAACAGCTGGATTAACTCCATTTGCGACAATCTTCAAGTTCATATCTTGAATGTGTACATGTGTTCAAAACAAAATCAACCATGCAACAATGTCAATTTCAGCATGTTTAGAAAATGTAACGTTTAGTTAAAATTTCTGGAACGTAGGACAAATCATACACTTTTGTTAAATAGGAGAAAGTTTTGATATTTGTTTTTGCTGTTGAAATTGATTGTTATGTTATAATGAATAATTATTTACTATTAATTGCGTAGAACATGCGAGATTCATTTTGCTGTACCCATTAAAGATTTTGCGAATTTGTTTTTAATATAACTTCGCCTAAAAGGTCAAACAGACATACATTGATATTTTGTAAGTTGAAAATAAATGCAATACATGTGAGCTTTTCTGTCTGGCAAAAGCTAAAACAATGTACACAATCAATTGCAGTATAAAGACAATACATGTTGAGTGTATTTAAATATCAGCTGTATTTGTACTTGTCTTGAAATAAGAGTAATAGCTCGCTGTATTTTGCATAATAACTATTTCCTAGCCTTGTACAAATAAAGCTGATATTTAAAGCCGCTAAACAGTTGTGAGAATATAAATCAAAGCACACTTAAACTTATTTTAAAAATACATTGACATACAGAATATAAAAGAGTGATAGCATGTGCGTCGACAGTGTAAGCGTCTCTCATTGTTAATACGTCACCAACCATTCGAATCTACAAAATCAATTAATTATACAGATACCACGACTATTCTGGTATCTAAAGATCTAATACAAGGAAAACATTTATTTTAGAATCAGACATATCGAATCGGTAAACCTATTAATAAATATGATCGTTAAATATAAGGTATATGGATTTCAATCGTTCTTTGTCATAACTCTTTATATGAATATAAAAAAGAAAAAAGAAGATGTGTTATGATTGTCAATTACACAACTATTCACAAGAGACCAAATGACAAAGACATTACCAACGATAAGTCATCGTACGGCCTGCAAAAACGCACAGTCAGGTATCAAAGGTCCCGAAATGACAAATGTAAAACAATTCAAACGAGAAAACAAAACGCATAATATATGTAAAAATTGATGAACGAAAAACAAATATGTAACACAGCAACAAACACAAGTCCCTATTATCATTGTGAATACGCATGAGTGAAACGTATCAATTGACATGTATACACGTGAAACGATGGGGCACAGGGTTTGCTACTGCTCTAAAATAGAAATTTACAATTGAAAACCTGTGAAGACCCCACTTTTTTTAGAATTCTTGTTTGAAATCGCCCATCTATGTATGTCAGATATACTTGTGGAAGTATGTTTCTAATGTTGGAAAGATTTATTCGACTCTTTGTGACCTTAAACTATTATTGTATCAAGTATATAATAATTTTGCGATTAATTCAAGATAACATGATAATCAAAAGGTAGGTTTCTTTGAAACAATTTGCAAAAGTGTATTTTTCAATTGATGAACATTAAATAAAAGGTATATTTTCAAGCAAATCCTCTTTACTAGATTTCCTAACGTTACTACTTATCTATACAGTCATTGATTTCAAACACTTAGGACAGTGCGCTTTCCATGAGGTCAAATTTAGGAGCGTGCATTTGACGTACACAATTAACAACGTGTACCATTCATTCATTATTACTGCGTTGATACCACATCTGATGAACTGCTTTAATACTGACATGATTTTAAAAATACATCTAAAATTGCCTTTAAAAAAAAAAAATTACTATAAAGCAAAGTTTCTAAATCCCTCAATTATAGTTGGCATTATCTGAATAAAACTATTGCTTTTAAGTGTCTTTTGGTCATATACTATTTTACGTTTCTATTTTTGTTTACAGCACTGGCTTCTTAATGTTTTAGTTTGACCGTTCCCGATGTAGGTTTAACCAAAAAAGCGCTTCTTTCGTAAGCACGATAATTTGTAATTAAAATGTGCTGTTTTTATTTAGGACAAGTCAATTTTATATTTGTTTATATCCTGACAATTTATGTATCTCTTCGTTCGTTTAATCAAATAACGTTGAATAGTCACAATTTCATTATTTCATAATCAGCAAAATTATTATCAAAATAATATATTATAACATATAATAGACAAATATCGTCTGCACGTGCTGAGCTGCTTTCAGATATTGAATATTGCATATACATTTAAACACATTTTTAAATGTCAAGCAATGTTCAGACACACCGTTTAAATGAGGGGGAAAAAGATGTAAGTTGTCACATACCCACTGCATGTTAAACGTATTAATTTATTTAATGAAGTTGTTGAATAACTTGCAAAGGTTTTTTTAAACCAAACAAATAAAATTTGTCTTCTTTAAGGTGATGAGAAATTTCGTGTACAAATAATCATGCAAATCGAGAGTGACACGAATAACAGAACAGTTAGCATCTTGAACTCACTTAGAGATGAAATTAATCGGGGATTAAAAGGAATAGACTTTGTGTTTGCCTTTACTGGAAGTGTAGTCCTTTGTGTTGATATACTGGTTGAGGAAATGGAAACAGATGAAACACTGCACCTTTTATTATTTTCGTTTATGAAAAAAATAATTCAGACTGAAGGTATTGGGCTTCCCTCAACTGAATATGTGGATGTCGTCTTCACACATTCTGAAGGTATACATGTTAAATCATTATAATACATTTTGTCTATATTGCTATATATTATGTATATTGTACATTGTACAAGTTGCTCAAAGTAATCATTATGCAGTTTAGTTGAAAACGTATGTGGTGATAGCCTTGAAAGAGTCATCTATTTTTTATCAGACTCTTTTGGGACTCCTTGGATCAAATTCATTCAACCTTAAACTCTTGACATTTATCAAGGTGATATTTTGACTTTAGAAATGCTATCATCATATAATTTCTCTCGTATTGAGTTTAATTAAAATTCTAAGCAGCGACCATATTTAACATGGACTGCGGTTAATCTTAGAAACCATGCCGTCGATTAAAGTCGTCACGAACAAAGGACGAAAAATGGACAAGGGTAAAGAAAATTATGAAATTAAGTTTGATATGCAGATAAAAGCAAAGCTATTTTCTGAACCAGAACGGTGCATTTATACCAGTTTTCAAGATAACTTGCATAAACTGAAGTTTCAGCAAGCATAAATTACAATTCACATTCCAATTACATTCTCATTCCAGAATATTGATAGCTTATTTATAATTCGAAAATCGCGAACGATCCATTAGCCTATTTTAAAAATTGAACTATCTTTTCAGTTCAGAGAAAAACTAAAATTCAGAACTCAAAAACATTGCGTTGCAAGAATTTTGCCATGCATTTTGTTCATGATATATCAATACACAACACAAATTTATGAAGGTGTCTTTTGTTTAAAAATAGTATAATGGTATTTATCTTAATAACCTGAAAAAAAAGATTCACGTGGAGTCTGATAAATAGCAAACACGACATCAACTAAGCAAGAAGAAAACCGAGGAAAACCTGAGAATAATTTAATTGAACAGGCACATAAGTTCTGGGGGTAGTTTGCCCAAAACATTTCGTCACGACCAATCAGTCTGACTAGACGTATTATTGGGGCAAACGTTTATGAGTTGCTGTCGCATTGATCTAATCCACTTATCTCCTAATTCAATCTGTGGTCTTAGCTGTTAAGTCTACATCAATTTAATGGACGGCTAACATTGTTAAATTGGCTATAGATTAACTTTCTTCACGTTAAGACCACAACACTATTTTATCGGGTTATGTATAATGAGAAATATCTTATCTTCAGTTTGATTGATATTAATGTATTTTTTTAAAAGTTTGTTTCATAATCAATATTGCTTCAATTGTATAAGCTGAAATTTTCTATCATCAAATAATGTATAGTTTTACTAGAATTTTAATGTTTTGTCATACTGAAATGTTAATGTTTTGTCATACCGAAGTGTTAATGTTTTGACATACCGAAGTGTTAATGTTTTGTCATTCCGAAGTTTTAATGTTTTTTATACTGACATGATAATATTATACTGTAATATTCATGTATTATTATACTCATACATGTTATACCCAGCTTTAACACATTCACCATGTCTATATACATTTAGTGTTACTCCTATATCATACCGTTAAGGCAGCCAATATCAATTAAATATTTAAAATAGTTTTACGACAATGACAAAAGTTATTTATTTCAGGCTTATAACGGGATATTTTTTTGTTAACATTTTCCACGATAATGAAAGAGTATATTTATAGGTTACCTTCCATAAATCCTGGATTATAATACATTCATTATCCTCTATTTCAGAAAACACATTCTTCGACATGGCGAAAAAGAAAACAAATACTTCGTCTGTAGTTTATCTGGATTTTGATATTGATGCTAGCCGTTTTGAAACTGATAAGAAAATGGAAGCAGCACTAAATGACATTGTTGAAAACGTTTATATGAAATCAAACGGTAGTGGAATAAAAGGCAATATCAAAGCAACAGTTTTGCCGTTTGAATTCGGTAACTTATAACATAAAAACAATCTTCGCTCATTAATTATATAAAATATAAACAGTGTTACTGCTGAAATTAACAAAATCCGAAAAAAAAAACACAAAAAAACCCACGCAAAACGCCAACAGATTACAATGAGTATCTGAAAAGTACACCTTGAGGTGTAAGTTTATAAACATTCAATTAACAAAACTAAATGATATGGGGAAAAGTAAAATCATAAAAATACTGAACTCCGAGGAAAATTCAAAACGGAAAATCCCTAAACTAATGACAAAATCGAAAGCTCAAACACATCAAACGAACAACTATATGAATACAGCTACGGTCAAAGAAATTCCTTTCATCGTTAAAGTTTATTGCAGTTATTCTTTGCAGTTATTCGGTTTGCACTTTGCACTCTGCATTTTGCAGTTATTCTGTGAATTATTTTCAGCCGATGACTGCTTTTTTTTTTGCATTAATAACGTAAAGTCGTATTGTTACCTACATATATGTCGTAGATTTACATCATACGATTTATTTCAAAGATTAATATCCGCTATGAGAGCATAGTCAACGATTATTTGGTTCCTATATCTGGCAATGGCAATAACAATAAGGAAAGCATATCCATTCAGATTCAATATATGTATTTCTACTTGCAGATTCCAATACTGACATTATTGTATCCGAACATAAAGAAGTCGGTAAATCGATTCAGGTTAATATTATATAGATTATACTTATTAGCAGAATGTAATGTTATATTCCTAATTGATTGAAAATGGCATACTAATCATAAGCTTAGTGCATCATTTAAAGATAAGTTCATTACCCACATTACATGTCCTTCTTCCAAGAAGTGATGTATTATGAATATTTCTATTTATGGAGTAACTAATTACTTTTCCGAATTGAAGTTAATAGCTCGTCGTCTTCGGTTTTATAGTCCGACTAACCGGAAGGATATCACGGACTTACATCTACCTATTGTACGGTTACAGATCTGTTGATGACAAAGAAGTTCAATGATAATTCGCTTTCACAATTCACTAATGATTAAGCCATAGGAATGACATGAACATTTCGAAATTATTGGCCAAGGGTAAAATTGAGAATGGAAATGGGGAATGTGTCAAAGAGACAACAATCCGACCAAATAAAAAACAACAGCAGAGGGTCACCAACAGGTCTTCAATGTAGCGAGAAATTCCCGCACCCGGAGGCGTCCTTCAGCTGGCCCCTAAACAAATATAAACTAGTCCAGTGATAATGAACGCCATACTAATTTCCAAATTGTACACAAGAAACTAAAATTAAAATAATACAAGACTAACAAAGGCCAGAGGCTCCTGACTTGGGACAGGCGCAAAAATGCGGCGGGGTTAAACATGTTTGTGAGATCTCAACCCTCCCCCTATACCTCTAACCAATGTAGTAAAGTAAACGCATAACAATACGCACATTAAAATTCAGTTCAAGAGAAATCCGAGTCTGATGTCAGAAGATGTAACCAAAGAAAATAAACAAAATGACAATAATACATAAATAACAACAGACTACTAGCAGTTAACTGACATGCCAGCTCCAGACTTCAATTAAACTGACTGAAAGATTATGATTTCATCATATGAACATCAGGCACAATCCTTCCCGTTAGGGGTTTAGTATCATACCATCATAACATATATGAGAAGAACATAACCCGTGTCATGCCAACAACTGTTTTTAGAATAAATGTGTTTAGTTCCGATGCAAAGACCTTATCAGTGACTCAATATTAACGCCAAAATATGCAATCTTTAATGACTTGACAACAGTATCGTAATTATATCCCTTCTTAATAAGTCTATTCAAAGGTTTTGTAAGTTTCTGAGATGAATACTGACACCTTTGTGCTTTATAAAGAATATTACCATAAAAAATTGGATGTGAAATACCTGAACGTATTAGAAGTCTGCATGTTGAGCTATATTTACGAATGATGTCTTTATACCGATGATAAAATTTAGTAAATATTTTGACTAGTTTGTGATATCGAAAACCCTGGTGTAATAATTTTTCAGTAATACCTAAATTTCTCTCGTTAAAATCGAAAACATTGTTACATACACGAGCGAATCGTACAAGTTGAGATATATAAACACCGTAAGATGGTGACAAGGGAACGTCACCATCTAAAAACGGATAATTAACGATAGGAAATGAAAAATCATCCCTTTTATCATAAATTTTAGTATTCAGCTTTCCATTAGTGATATAGATATCAAGATCGAGAAAAGGACAGTGGTCATTGTTAGTATTAGCTTTATTTAAAGTAAGTTCAACAGGATAAATTTTATTAATATACATACTGAAGTCGTTATTATTGAGAGCCAAAATATCATCCAAATATCTAAAAGTATTATTAAATTTGTTTATCAGATGTTGTTTTGATGGGTCTTTGCTTATTTTTGTCATAAATTGTAACTCATAACAATACAAAAACAGGTCCGCAATAAGTGGTGCACAGTTAGTCCCCATTGGAATTCCGATAATCTGACGATATATGGAATCTCCAAAGCGAACAAAAATGTTATCTAGTAAAAATTCAAGGGCATATATAGTATCAAAGCATGTCCAATTAACATAGTTTTTTTGTTTATTGCTACTAAAAAATGACCTAAAAGAGTTTGAACATATATATTCACATTCTGATTTTTTGAATGCCCATTTAATTAGGTGTGTGAATTTTTTCTTAATGAGAATGTGAGGCAATGTGGTATACAGGGTGGAAAAATCAAAACTTTGAACAGATTCAAAATCACCAATATAAGCATGCAATTTATCAAGTACTTCCAACGAGTTCTTGACACTCCAAAAGTATCTTATTATTTATTCCACTATTTTCGAAGGCCTTATTTGAACAATTTATTATCAGGTTTTTAATTGTACCAAGTGTGCTGGTAAGAAGAATAGACAATTTAGTAGTTGAACAATGGCTTGAAGACGAAATAAATCTATATTTGTAAGGGGTTTTGTGTAGCTTCGGAAGCCAATACATAGTTGGGACTTTCATTGTATTTGGCTCTGCTTGTAAAGCGGTGGCTAAAAGTTTATGTTTGTTACAGATTTCGTTTTCTGAAAATGGAGTCAGTTGGAATGTTGGCGAATTGGTGATTTCCTTTTTCAAAACCTCAATGTAAAATTTACGTCAAACAATACTAATATTATTAGCAGCTTTATCTGCCGGGACAAAAACAAATTCCTTGGCTAGTTCTTTTAGTTTATGTTTGATACGAGAAATAGGTTTATTGTGGTTATTGTTTATAGTAAAATGTTCTTTAAAATGTTGAATACGTACATCAACTATCTTCATTACTGAATTAAAAAAAGAGTCCAAAGATTTTTTGTCAGCTTTTTCCCGTTTTATCCATTTCATACAGTAAGTATGGAGTGAGTCGTGGATGATATTACGACACTCATTCCAATTAATAATTGACGGGGGACGATATTTAGGTCCTTTACTGAGGAATGATTTTAACTCTCGGTCTTGAACGATGTTAAGATCTCCTGTTATAACATGGGAAATGGGTCCATAAATATATTCGGAATTACTGCAATTACATGAAGTAGGTGTATTTTCACTGATATTAACATCTTTACACAATTGACTATAATTAAACACAAATTTCCGGGTAGATTTCTTGTAAATATAACAAATAAGAGATAGCCCAGTATTGTCGAAATATCCAGGAATTTGTTCTTTAACAGAATGGTCGTTAAATATACCGGCAATATTTACAAAATCAAAGCCTTTATTGACATACTTAATTTTAATAAAATGTTTTTTATGATCTTCAGGGCGATCAATTTTGGGAAATAATTTAGAATAACAATATGCCATAATAATTTGAACAATTTCATACTTAGGACTGCTATATGAAATTGTGTTGCAATCCTCCAAAATTTTATTTAACTTATTAACCGGTAACGAACAGAGTTTTGTTAACAGATAATGTCTGCCGTTGTTTTTTGAAATAGAAATTAGGTCCGAAATATTGGTATGATTGGCCCGAAATTTTCCTTGATTGCGATTTGTTCTACGACCGTGAGAACGTTTTTTACGAACAGTTTTAGAAACTATATCCAAAATGTTAACGGAATTGGTTCTAGATATATTACCAATTCCCATGATATTATCATTTAGACCAAGAGGGTAAACTGTCTGTAATTTTTTAATCCAATTTAATTCAATTATTTTCCGTGATCGTACAAACTTTGAATGCGATTCACCAGGCTGCTTATTTACAACTTCTAAAGGTTGAACTGCTAAATATTTAAAAGGATGATTGTGCTTCTTAAGGTGTTGGTAAATGATACTTTTGAATTTATTGGGTCTTTTAAAACGATACAGATGTTCTTGAGTGCGTTTAGATAAATATCGTCCAGTTTCTCCTACGTACTGAATACCACACCCCGGTTTGTTTCATGTGAGTAAATAAATAATACTGTTTGTTTTTCAAGTTATATCAGTTTCAAAATTTAAAGAAAATGTGCGACCATTAAACGTGGACCTTACCGTATTGTTGCATTAATAATGTGATTTGCAATTCATATTTTCACTTTTCATACTTAGCAGTTCTAAAAACTCAAATTCAATTCGTTTTTAAGTTTATGGTCTTGACGCATTCCAAAATCCCGAATAATATTTGGCACAATTAAATCCTGTCGTTGTTATACCACACATTTCACATCTTATTAAATTATTATTCAGTTTGATACGATGATTTTGAAGACCATTTCACATCTTATTAAATTATTATTCAGTTTGATACGATGATTTTGAAGACCGTGGAACGTTTCCTTAGGACCATGATTAAAGTGTCGCATGGAAATTCCAATACCTTTGGTTATAAGATTGCAAAGATAATGTGTCCTGTGATTCTAGTTTCAATTTATATCCTAATGAGTTAAGAAAATGTCACTGATATTTCTTTTCGTCCGAGATTCTGCCAATAGATAAAAGGGGAGAAAGATACCAGAGGGACATTCAAAGTCATAGATGTGTTACTAGAATGTATGCAAACACGGAGAAATGTATGGTCAATATACATATTTTTGCATCAAGCGTACTGACGAGATGTTAACTGTCAAGATGCGCATCTAGTTCAGTACCTTTTTTGTACCTTTGTTATTAACTATATTGTTAACATTGTGCCAAACTTCAATATCCTCCAGGTTGTTTTTGTGGCTTATACTTGACGTATTGAATAAACGTAGGACAAATTGTTAATAATATCTCCTCCTCTTTGTAAATCTCGCATAAAAAGTAAAATCACAAATATACTAAACTCCGAGATCAATTCTTTAATTATTGATTTTCCGGGTCTTTTTTATATATGTCTTTTTTATATATACATAAGAAGATTTTTGGTATGAGTGCCAGTGAGACATCTCTCCATCGAATCAAAATTTTAAAACGATGACAATTGCAATTAATGTCAGAGTACGGCCATCACCACGGAGTCTTGACTCACACATAACAGCAAGCTTTAACATGTTTAAAGAGCCCAACAATGACTAGTGTAAAACAATTCCGTTATGTATGGCATAATCAATGTAAGTAAAAACAATGATTAATAATTATAATGAAATATTTAAGGACAGTTTGCATACTATGTGACTTGATTTCATTTTATACTGAACAGCAATAGTCAGGTGACACTTTATAGTCAAAAGTAAAATAACAAAAATACCGAACTCCAATATTAAGTTAGAATTGCATGAACACATTTTGAATAAAATCGTCAGCTTTCTTTAAAACATATACCCCTTACATACGTTTATATGTTATAATTGAGTCATAATTTAGCTTTGAATTTCAAAAGTATGCATTTTACAGGATTTGGTATCTCACAGACATGACACATTCAAGCATTTTATTGAAGGCGTTAATCATAACTTTACCTCAATTTTATCCAACTGTGTAAGCTTTTTAGCACGTAAAACAGTTTGTCTTCTGCATAGTTTTCTTTCGTGGTATTAATCCATCTGCCAAAAACAGTTTAGAGGGTGGAAATAGTAGTCTGTTTGCTCTTATTGTCTGTCACGATTACGTTTTGCAAATAAGTCTTAATTGAAATAAATTTTCAGTCAAAGAGGAATGCTTAGTCTTGTATTATTTTAATTTTAGTTTCTTGTGTACAATTTGGAAATTAGTATGGCGTTCATTATCACTGGACTAGTATATATTTGTTTAGGGGCCAGCTGAAGGACGCCTCCGGGTGCGGGAATTTCTCGCTACATTGAAGACCTGTTGGTGACCCTCTGCTGTTGTTTTTTATTTGGTCGGGTTGTTGTCTCTTTGACACATTCCCCATTTCCATTCTCAATTTCATTTACTATAATGCAGAATACAGAATCTCAGAATTGCTTTTATTTATTTACTATAAGTGCGCAAACGTGGATAGTATGACAATGAAAAAAATGGGTCACTCAACCTACATTTTACACATATTTAATTCTGGTTATGTTTTGCATGACAATACAGAATCTAAGAGACTACAAGTCGTAGAGGAATGATATATTTTCAGGGAACACATCTTTGATAATAACAAATTTGAGGACCTTTAAAAAAATTGGTAATTTCGATTTAATAGTTTAAACACGGATGATTCCTATTAATTTTTGTGTTAGAGTCAAGATAAAAGCAACTAAAAGTGAAAGGGGAAGAATAGTTGTTACTCCGCACTTCTTTACTCTTAGTTTCGTCATTTCTTTGGAATGAATTACCCCAAAATGGATAAATTATTATTTTGCTGATACAGTTTTCAATCGAATTGCCAAATTTACATGACTTCAATAACTGTTTTGTTTTGTTTGAGGGGCATTATCATCTATGACTGGAATTCCGATAAAAGTTACTAAATTTATCGAATTTAAATTGTCTTTTTTTACCTCTAAAAGCAGGAATATATGTTTTTCTAATCATAAGGACTAAACATTTTGTTGTTAAGACAATTGAAGTTTTATTTGTTTGGTATATATAAAGAACGAGATATCGACAATGATAAGAACTTTCATATGTTTTGTATAGATACATACAACATTAATAATATTGACTCTCTAAAAAAACTCTTTTTTTATATAAATACTATTATTCAAGTACAAAATTGGCAAGCATACGTTTCCTCCTATTTAAATAAAAATATCATTAAACGAATCATACACATATATCATGCTAGCACATATGTATATTTTTGTTTTATTTCAGGAAAATATAAATACCAGAGGTGATCCTGAAAATTCTGAAGTGCTTGTAAAGTACGAAATGGAAGAACAGGTACTGTTATCTTATACAGCTCATCTCTCTTATTCATTTGAATTACTATATTCGTAATAAAACCTTTAAAAATTCTGTTGATACATTTCGAACTTTAAAACGTGCTACTGATCTATACGTCATTTTTCCCTTTGGTATCCTCTTATTTGAAATGTAAAACGTAAGTGTAATGAACGAAAACGTAGAGAATAGAACTTGAATTACAAGTTAATGCAACGTGTCAAGAAAGGCAAACATGTACATGTAAGATAATTTTGTCATGGAGTGTCAAATAACTGAAGGCAAATACATATCTCCAAATAACTATCCTTTTTTATACTAGCTTTTTGTCACTATGTTAAGAGGAAAAGTGTCACGTCCTCAGTGCTGAAATGGTTTGTTCTTTTTAATGTTGGTTTTCCTCTTTCTCTAAATTTGGTCATCTGCACACGAAGGCGCTAGGCTAGCTTTTACATATATACATGTACACAATACAACAAAAGAATCTCTCCACTTGTTATTATGTCTCTTAATGGAAAACTATTGTTTATAATACGCATCCTTCTCGTTGTTGTTATTGGCGTTCACATTCTTCTCATATACAAGCTTGTCTGTTGGCTATAGTCTACTTATTTCAATTTGTTTTGCTAACACAACTGTTATATATTCCATATTAGGATACTTGTCAAAAGTTGTAAAATACCATATCAACTAATTATATTCGTTATATCAAAATTAATTAGTTGATATGGTAGATCTTGAATGTTTCTGTTAAAAACGTGGGATTCTTTCTCCTGTATAAGTTTAATCCACGGGGTATAAATTAGAAATGTGTCGGAACTTAATGGATTTTCATATACTCATAGTCAGAATTATGAACTTAAACATTTTAAAAAAAATCATTCATGAAATAATTATATTTCACAAAAATGCTGTTCCATGCCTTTGTAAAACAATTTTGCAAATCTTATATTTTAAGTTAATAATTTTCGAATAACATCGCTGACCAACATACCTGAATCAATTTGCTTTTCAAATACATCACATATTTTACTTCTAGCAGATTTGTTGGTTCGTCAACAATAACAATAAATATCTTAAGTGCAGTCCTGAGTATTCTGAAAAAGGAGTATTTGCTGTTAAATGTTCAGAAATGCACAATAATATTTGTTTTTAAATACTTAGGAATATGAAGTAGAAACATATTTAGCTATGTGTATGGTTATACTGATCATTGAATTAAGATTAAAAGACATTAAAAATATCCCTAGCGTTGAATAAGTTCAGGGTAATTGGTCCTACCTCAAAGTTTCATAATTTCAATTCAGAGTTTTATGTTTTGTATAGATAGCTGTCCATTGTTGTCGGCTGCAGGACACCAGTGATGAACGGTTGTCTTTGTCGTTGGGTAGTTGTTTAATTGAATCATATCCACACCTCCTTTTTTCATATTGATATATCTAAAACTAGACATAATATACGGACTGACCCTTCAAAGCGCAACACTTGTTTTGTTTGATTTTTTTTTACTAAATCATGTTTGATTACATTCAACTACATTTTTTAATACTTATCATACTTTCTCTTTAGAAACAATCAACATCTGAATTATCTGTGGTTAATAAACATACTGGATTTTTCAAGTCGCACTAATTTCCTAAGGCGAAATTTGGAACCAATAAAGGATTTTTTATTTTTTTTTGCTTGGTGAAACAGGTTTTTCAATCTTTGGCCACAGTTAAGGATGTGTGCTGCTCAGTTTCAAAATAAATAACTTTCCATAAAACTAGTATATATTGATAGGGGATTAGTTGAGAAATCAAAAAAGCAAATTTTGGCGAGAAAATGTTCTCTCTTGATTTTTCGTAGCTTTATAATTGACCAGTTAAAGTTCTCAAAAACTGTTAAAAAAATAAATAGACTAGTATAAGACTTTAACAAATGGCTTATAATTATGTATGCAAAAAATTTATAAAAAGAAAATTGGGGGTTCGTGGTCAATTTTTTTTTAAGGCATTCAAATGGATAAAACCAGAGGGATTTCGAAAATCTGACAAAAATTCCAAAACATGACAAGCAAACATCCTTAAATCAGTTTACATAATGTTGCATCTCCATTTTGCCAAGACTGAGGAATAAAAAACTGAATGAGCCCATAAGAATACTGCGAACAGAAAAACGTGACAGTCTGCAACCATACAGTTTGACTTCAGAAACTCGTCTTATTGTCCTTCCCACAATGATACAGGTAGACGAGACTTATTAGTGACCATCGATGACCAGATCAACATGTAGTGACAAAGCATGCGCAACGTCAAAGAAATTTGATTACGCGAACGTCATTTGCGATTCATGTTTACGACCGTAACGTCAACTTCTAATCAAATTGACGAATGCCATTGCGCACAGATTCATGCCATAAATGTTTCCCAAAAACTGAAGTGCTAAAGAATCGACTGAAGAAAAACATTTTTAAAAAGCCCTAAAGTGTAAACCGCATAATTGCCAAAACCTATTTTAACTGGTGGAACGAAGGAAAAATCAGAAGGTGTAAAACAGAACCCAAAACATGTCAAACAGAATTAGTTTACCTTTCTGACAATCTTTTTTGGCGTTTGTTACAGATAGTCATTGCTTTTGACGGTGACACGTTCATTCAAAAAGTAAAAAAAAAAGTAGTGTTGCATTTCTAAAGTCGGTCAGTATACGATGATTCACTGGATCGACGTGTTTTATCTACGCCAAATATTACTGTCCATAGAATATGCTGTCAATTGTTGTCTTGTTGTCATTTATCCATATTCGTTTTATTTATTTTGTTTAAGTTCATTCTTTGCGACAGGAATGCCTTATCCTTTGTTGTTCGTTTACATAAGTCATGTACATATATAAATTAGTTAATCAATTAGTATATTTGGACAGCATTACACGAGAAAAACAAGATAACAAACAATCAAATCATTTATGACATTGAAAAGTGGATACTCCGAGTTATAGTTTAGGTGTACAGTCATGACACCACATTGGGTGTCGATTATATAAAGAGGGTTGATATGTAAGACCTAAATTTTAGGAACTGTCTTCGATTATAGGTTCCCGGTTGACGTTGATCTGCGTCTTACATATATATTATGGAATATGGCACTCGTTTTTGACAAAAATGGAATACAGCTTATGGTTGTTGAATAAGAATTGAAATCTAGGCATATAGTAAAAAAAATGTTGTTCAATGTTTTGGTATTATTATTCATCATCTTTACTTACAATATGCCAAGCGTATTTCTTAAGACGAAAAGAAATATAATTAATGCATCTAACTATAAGTGTCGTCATTTTCTCGGAATGATTTACTCCTATATCAATAAAATAATGTGTGTTCTATTTGCAGACAAAAGCAGGCATTTATTATTTGCTGATACAATTTTCAATCGAATTGCCAAATTTACATGATTTCAAAACTTTTTTGTTTTGTTTGAGGGGCATTATCAGCTATGACTAGATTCGCAATTCCGATATAAGTTACTAAATTTATCAAATTTAAATTGTCATATTTTTTACTTTGAAAAGCTGAGGATATGTTTTTCTAATCATAAGGACTACACATTTTTCTGTTAGTACAATTGCAGTTTTATTTGTTTGATAGATATAAAGAACGAGCTATAAATAAATATATACAAGATTCCCCATTTCCTTTCTTAATTTTAAGATTAATGATATTGACTCTCTAAAACATCCTTTTGTAGTTCTTTTTTTATATAACTAGTTTTCAGTACAAAAAGGGAAAATAAAAATGAAAAACTTACGTTTCCTCCTATTTAAAAAAGATCATCAAACGAATCATACACATGTATCATGCTAGCACATATGCATAATTTTTTATTTTATTGTAGGAAAATATAAAGACCAGAGGTGATTCTGAAAAGTCTGAAGTTCATGTCAAATACGAAAAGGAAGAACAGGTACTGCTATCTTATACAGCTCATCTCTACTTTGAATTACTAATTTCAAACATTAAAAATTCTGTTGATACATTTCGGACTTAGTTATAAACGTGCTGTTGATCTATACGTCATTTGCTCTCTTTTCAAACCTTGACAGTGGAAAGTTCTAGAATTTGACTTTGGAAGTCACATTCAGAATTTTCATATATAATTAATAAGGTTCTTGATGTTATTTATGACTCTCAATGTCATCTTTCTCCTCCGAAATGTCTCGATATGAATACCGGATGCAATTTTTGGTGGTAACGGTCTTTTTGAAAAAGTTTTTGGGGATTTATAACCAGACCTGTAAGACAGATATGAAGATTATAAGAAAATAAAAGACGTGAATTAATTGGCGACAGTAGACTCCATGCCTTAACATCTCATATTGGATAGTCTTGATCTTGTTTAGGTCTATAGATAGTAGTCAGCACAATTTTGCGAAGTGTAATGACCATACCAGATGTTGGCCCGCAAAATCTTACGCATGGTTGATATATCTTCATGCGCTTTTCAAAGTAAAGGATTATTTCACGGTTTGTGATTCTCAAAACGTATTTACATGGTTTTTCTTTGCATATTTGACCAACATGACTAAATTATTCCTATTAGGCGAGTATTGAAAGTTAAGTTATGTTGACATACTGTCATAATTGAATCTACATCGGTAAGACGGCGACATTTTTGTATCCTGGTCCACTCTTTTTAATTTGAATTTTATTAGACAAACAAAAAAAAAATATTATTATTATTCGCGGGATATCACATTTCGTTGATTCTTTGGATGAAGGTCAACCACCAAATTAAATGTGAAACGAAGTACAAATTATCTAAATGCTCGTATGCAGACTGTGTTCATAAATTAAAAATCTTCACAAAATGGCACCCATAAACACGAATGTATCAATTGTAAACATACAGACTCAAGTTTCCATCCCTAACATTCCACTTTATTGACTTTGCTTGAATTGAAATTGATAACAGAATGGACTATATTTGCATGTATGATACTTGTTTTAAATACTGACAAGTTAATACATTTTTTTCAGGAACACATAAGACATGTAAGAGCAGCACAAGTTGTACAGGTATGTCTTTCTCATACAGCTTATTTTTCGTCTACTTATACATGTAGCCGATATAGTAAGCTCTCGATCCGTTTTTAGCATACCAATGTTTTACAACCAGTAGATGTAAAAGACTGACATAATCGCGTGAACTACAAATGGAGCAGTACTAAGTTTTTCGACATAATAAAGATATCCTGTTACAGTACTTGTACATATTGTAATAGTAGCTTTTACTGTATAAGCAATCAGTCGACCGATTAATCAGTCAACAATCAGGTAACGGTCAGTCATCAATCAGTCAGTTTACGTTCTGTCTATTGCCGAACGACGTACCTGAATGTTCGACTATCGGATGTTTTATGTCATAAACATAGTTTCTGTCCACTGTCCCAAGTTAACCATGCAATGCCGCAGACAGGAAAAGAAGTCATAGACTCTTGAAAAATGAACATTTGGTGAAAATCTTTTCACCAAAAGTTCATGTTATACAGATTCTACCTAAATATCAACAATTAAACCATCAAAATAATAACCTTAAAGAAAAGAAAAAATACTTTTTCGTTTGTTTATGTAATATATACGTGTTTCTCGTTTCTCGTTTTGTTTATATAGATTAGACCGTTGGTTTTCCCGTTTGAATGGTTTTATACTAGTAATTTTGGGGCCCTTTATAGCTTGTTGTTCGGTGTGAGCAAAGGCTCCGTGTTGAAGGCCGTACTTTAACCTATAATGGTTTACTTTTTTAAATTGTTATTTGGATGGAGAGTTGTCTCATTGGCACTCACACCACATCTGCCTTTATCTATTTTGTATATAGCTGTCTCAACTTCGAAACTAGAATTTTCATCACAAGAAGAACATTTCACAGAGGAAAAAATCTGTCTATGTTCTTTTTTATTAAAAACTATGTATGTAATACTACAAGAATATCAATTTACTTCAAACTGTTGTGCTTTAAATCTATTTATACTTTTGAATGGTGTCTTGTATAAAAAAAAATCATAATTATTACATAATTTCAGTTTTTTTCAGTGTAAATTTATACCCTATTGTTTTTCTTCTTAAAAGGTCCGCAAATCATGATGTGTTGCCATTCTGGGTACACAAAAATCCACATGAGCTATTTCCTTGCAGTGAATAATTACCCTATGCAGGTTGAAGTCTTGTAATTGTCTGCTCCATAGGCTTACATGCAAAACAGCTGATATTTGAAAATAAAAAAATATACAAGTGCTACATAGACAAAAAATGTCATGTTCATATAATGTATGTACTAATGTGAAATTGTGATTTAATCAACAAAAAAAAGTGGGTCACGCCACGAAGAATAAAAAGTTACGTAACCCTGAAGTCAAAACATTTGTTTTTCTACTTTCTGTTTTGATGTTTTTACTAGGCCACACCACTTCCATCACTGTGATCACCCCTAGTTTTTGGTGGGGTTCGTGTTGTTTATTCTTTAGTTTTTTATGTTGTGTAATGTGTCCTTTTGTTTGTCTGTTTGTCCTTTTTATTTTTAGCCATGGCGTTGTCAGTTTGTTTTCGATTTTTGAGTTTGACTGTCCCTCTGGTATCTTTCGTCCTTCTTTTTGTCCAGTAAACATGTACAATTTGGAAATTAGTATGGCGTTCATTATCATTAAACTAGTATATATTTGTTTAGGGGCCAGCTGAAGGACGCCTCCGGGTGCGGGAATTTTTTGTTACATTGAAGACCTGTTAGTGACCTTCTGCTGTTGTTTTTTCTATGGTCGAGTTGTTGTCTCTATGATACGCTCACCCTTTCCATTCTCAATTTTAATTTTTATGATATCCTTCCACTTTCCTGAATTGATATCCCCAAAAAGATGCATTATTTTTTTCATATTTATGTTTCAATTCAGCATAAACTTATAATCAAACAGAAAAATTTGAGTCCAGAAAATAATTTCAGAAAAAAAAGGACTATTTCATTATCCTTCATGTTTTTAAATGCACCGGAAACAGGAGTTGTAATACAAGACTGGTACCTTCACATTAAATGAACTTCATAATTATGTACAGTCTATATTTTTAACAGGCTGAAATGAAATGTCATAATAGTAAATCAATGAAAAAGAAATAAACATAATTTTATCACATTTGTTGCGAATTTGGCTGTTTTATATTGATGTTTTGTTTAATGATATAGTTTACTCGTATTATACATTTTCTAACTACTGACAAACTAATACATTTTATCCTGGAATACGTTAGAGCAAAAGTTGCGCAAGTATGTCTTTCTCATATACCTTACATTTATTGTCTACTTATAGTTATAACCGGTTTATTAACCTCGCGATCTGTTATTAACATAACCAATGTATACCAGCCAGTAGATATAATTGTATTAACTCCAAACAATAAATGTTGGATTCGTCGACAGAATAAGGATATCCTGCTACAGTACTTTCCATCGTAGCTTTTACTGTGAATACGATTAGTCAGTCTTCACAAATCAGTTCACATTTAGTTAACAATCAGTCAGGATTTCAAATCTTTTCTGTTGACGGACAAAAGATATGTATGTACGACTGATCGAACGTATTACATCACAATTTAAAGATCAAGATATTTCGGATTTTGATTGATGCGATATGAACGTATATCTCCGATTGTGATGTTATTAGCTGGCGAGCTTCAACATAAGAGAACTGATTTATTATTTTTCAGTATCTTTCACATTTCTCTTTACACTTCACACCTGATATGCCTGACAACTATCATATTTAGGTCAGACATTAATTCGTTAAAACCATTGCTTTTATAAGTTTGTGGAAGAAGAATATATTTTGTTTTCGAAAAACAAAGGAAACATAATTATTGTAAAGAAGTAAATAATTAGAACATTTGAAAAAAAAATTAACGTTAATAAAGAAGAGTAACCCGTTCCGATTTATGAAAAAAAATCCCTTACTTTATTGAAACTGATTGGCCGGTTAGGAAAAGGAATAGTTGTAACACTCAATCTGGTGTGTTGTAAATAATTTAACTATCAATTTTCTTAAAAAAATGTTAAATTGTTGTCGGAACTCATATAGCTAGCTGAAATTTCCTTATTATGTTGAAAATTATAACTTAATCGAGAAATTTTACACCCGTGAAAAAAAACCCAACTGTACAGTATATAATACCCTTACCTTCATAGTGTTAAGAAAATGGTGACCTTACCAGCAGTGGTATTAAACACCGTCTGTTACGTATATGATACCTTTACCAGCAGTGGTACTAAACACTGTCTGTTAGGTAGATGATACCCTTACCAGCAGTGGTACTAAACACTGTTAGGTAGATGACACTTTTACCAGCAGTGGTACTAAACACTGTATGTTAGGTAGATGATACCCTTACCAGCAACGGTACTAAACACAATATGTTAAGTAAATGATACCATTACCATTACCAGCAGTGGTACTAAACACAGTCTGTTAGGAAGATGATACCATTACCAGCAGTAGTACAAAACACAGTTGGTTAGGTAGATTATACCATTACCAGAAGTGGTACTTAACACTGTCTGTTAGGTAGAATGACAAATTTTAATATTTGTCCAATTTTTGTATATCATTTTGAAAACAAATACTGATATTTAGAAAATTAAATAAGCAATAATTATCAGTTCAAAAAAGCCTCAAATAAGTTCAAAATTGTTGAAATCATGTCGATTTCTTCCAATTTCTGCTGTTTTAGGCTGATATCTTAAAAAGTATATTAGATAGAAAGAAACTGTAACAGGAATAAATGATCAGCAAGACAAAATCTACACATTTACTAATATTGAAATGTCAACAGAGTCTTTTTGAAGTTTCACTAGAAATGTGGGTTTTAACCTTGAAAACTTAAAATGATAAGTGGGTTGAAAGCACTTAAAATCAAACGAAAGATTAGATTTTGATCCACACCGATTCCTTTAAAAGAAGTATTATTATTGCATTGTTTCATGCATCAATTGTAAACAACAATATCAGGTTAGCGAAACAGGCTGCTTGGAGCCTCTAGTTATGTTGTTACATTGCATCCAACAATAAGCTTGTGAGGTACATTCGACTCCTCTCTTAATTGTGCTGCCAAAGCTCAGTGGTTCTTTCGGGTCACTAAGGCTTGCTTCACCAATAAAACCAAAACTGTCAAAATAAAGCCAGTAGTGCTAAAAATCCCAGTTTGTTTTTGCAAAAATGCCAAGTTGCATTGTATAATTTTTTGGAGCAAACCTGCCAGGTGAACCATATACAGACATCTTCTAGCCTCTAGTTTGTTTATACCCTAATTACTACTAGTACCTTAAAGGGCATTTTTTTTTAGGATGGAACATTGATACGTGATTTACTAGATCTGACATATTTACTAGATATCCTTTATGGGTAGATTTTACATAGATAAATACAATCGTATAATATAAGCAAAATGAGGATGTTAAATTTGATGTTTGCCTTTTTGTGCTTCTTCGTTGCATTTGTTCTTTTTATAGTGATTGGGATGTTAACACAATGTTGGCTGTTGTGCCCCTGTTTTTGACATTTTTACTTATTGTGTCTTTTTGTTTTGTTAACACATCATTGACAATGTAATGGAATTTGATGCGACTGTCATACAAGTAAGAGGTTTATCTAGCTATAAAACCAGGTTCAATCCACCATTTTCTACATAAAAAATGCCTGTACCAAGTCAGGAATATGACAGTTGTTATCCATTCGTTTGATGTGTTTGAACTTTTAATTTTGCCATTTGATTTGGGACTTTCCTTTTTTGAATTTTCCTCGGAGTTCAGTATTTTTGTGTTTTTACTTTTTATGCTTAAAATGAAGGTTAACCAATAGTACACGAAAAGCCTAAATCAAGACAAATGATAACAATTGTGAGGCCACTGCAGAATACAGTTGGAACAATTTTCCATTTATCGGTGCATCAAAAATGCATTTGCAAATCAACATGAAGCAAGTCTATGTATACAAGGGGATGTTCCAAATTATAAAACCTTGTTAAACTATATCTCTTTTTTACTCTGGGCCACACATTTCCTGAAAAATATGAAAATTTGCTCAATAAATACATGAAATATATGTTATAATAAAATGTGAAACATTTGTTTTATATAGAATATTTGGGGGGTTGTTATTTTTGAATTTTAATAGTTCAACAAGTTCAGTGCCATGATTAAACATATATTCACAATGCATATTCCTCATTTTGTAGACTGTCATGTCAGAGAAATTTCCAGGTGTGACTACTGGACTAGGATTAGAAGGTAATTGTCCTTAACTTTATTTCATTATTAGTTACTTATTACTCTAGGAATTGCAGATACCAGCATGTTTTATGTACGACGTCATCCAAACAACTGCAATGTATTTAAGATATTAATCACCCTAAAAGATATCATGGATCTATAACGATAGAAGCTTTCCAATATATATGAAATACAGGACATACTTATTTAGTACCATCACATATATGGTCTCCTATAGGATGTATAGGATGCTAGTTTACCTGTTAATCCGTACTTTATATTGCAAGCAGTAATCTACTTTGCTAAATTTATTTCCCCTACAAAAAAAAGTAGCCATTGTGCAGAAATCAATGAAATGATATCAAGTTTTACTTATCTGTCATCTGTCCATCTGACCCTCACTTTATTGTCGAGCTGCGACTTTTTTTCGAAAAAGGGAGACATAGCGATCCTACATTCCGTCGTCGACGTTGTCGTCGTCGGCGGTGTCCACAAATAGTCACTTTTTGAAATTTTAATAACTTTCTTAAACTAAACTGGATTTGTACCAAACTTGGACAGAAGCTTGTTTATGATCATAAGATAGTATCCAAAAGTAAATTTAGTGAAAAAAAATCCGTTTTTTTCCGTATTATACTTATAAATTGACTTAGTTTTCTTGACAGTTAACTTTGCAAGATGTTAAAGTTTTTATACGCCCGTTAAAATTTTGACGGGACGTATTATGGTATACAAATGTCTGGCGTCCGTCTGTCCGGCGTCCACCTGTCACACCGTTACTTAAGAACAACTTATCCAAATTTCATGAAACTTAACATAGTTGTTTTTTATGATGGGCCAACGATCTGTATACTTTTTGGTGAAAATCATGTCGCACCGTATCTCAAAAACAATTTATGATTATTGCTTAAAACCTTACACACTTCTTACTTATATTAATCTAAAAATCTGTATACTATTTGGAGATGATTCAAAATTTTATTTTAGAGTTATTGAGTTTTTTGTAAAAAAAAAAGAAAAGGCGGGGGGTCATATGTCGCGCCGTATCTCAGAAACTGTTTATGATTATTACATAAAACTTCACACACTTGTAGGTTATATTGATCTGAAGATCTGTATACTTTTTCGTGATGATTCTTTATTTAATTTTAGAGTTATTGAGTTTTTTGGTAAAAAAAGGGTGTGTGTGTGTTTTTACATGTCAAATCGTATCTCAGAAACTATTTATGATTATTGCACAAAACTTCACACACTTGTTAGTTATCTTAATCTGAATATCTGTATACTTTCTGGTGATGATTGTTAATTTTATTTTAGAGTTATTGAATTTTTATTGAGCTTTATGGGTGTGTAAAACTTCCTATTTCGCAGGAATAAGGAATGAGTCAGGATATAGTTTCTGTACAACCCCGTGTTATTCCAAAAACATTTATTATGGGTTTTTTTTCACAAGATGACTGGCTTATCATGCGCTCATGGCGCAGCTGTTTATTGAAATTCAAATAACTTTTTTTTAACTATTCTGGATTTCTACCAAACTTGGACTAAAGTTTGTGTATAATTATAACATACAAATGTAGTATCCAGAAGTAAATGGGAAAAAGAAAAAAAACGTTTTTTCCTTATTTTACCTATAAATGCCAAAAAGTTTTAATGCCAGTCAACATAACATTTACTCTGTGGTTAGAGTTTTTGAAATTTTTATAACTTTCTTAAACTATCCTGGATTTGTACTAAATTTGGACAGAAGCTAGTTTGTGATCGATCAGAAGTAAATTGGGTTAAAAAAAATCCTGTTTATGTAATTCCGTATTTTAATCATAGATGGACTTAGTTTTTCTGCAAGTCAATATTACATTCACTCTGGGGTTAAAGTTTTCAAAATTTTAATAACTTTCTGAAACGTTACTGAATTTGCAACAGACTTGGACAAAAGCTTGTTTATAATCAACAGCTAGTATCTAAAAGTAAATTTTGTAAAAATATATTTTTTGTTGCTACAGAAACCGAAGATCAAACAACTATGATAGCCGAAGTCAGAAATCAAAACACAAATCTTTAAACGGAATTAAATATAATAAAGTCATACGTTGTACATTTAGAAACTACATGTAGACTTGATTGTCAACAAATTCAAATAGCAAACCTGGTTGAACGTAGCATGAGGGAATATGCTATAGTAATAGGGGTTCATGAACGTAAAGACGAAAACGTAAAAGCGGAATTAAAATTGATTTTCAAAAATGTTTTGAAAATAACAGAAAACATTAAAATTGACAGAGCCCATAGAATAGGTACCCAGACAAATCAAAACAGCACCCGTCCTACAGTTGTTAAATTCCACGACTACAATGACCGGGAGCATGTCATAAACACTGCACGAACAATAGGCAAACAAAATAAAATTACTAAATGGCATATACATAACTCCATAATTTCCGGACGATATGCGTGAAAACAGAGAAAGACTGGTACAAAAGCAAAAAGAGTATAAAGAAATAGATGTAGATAATAAAATTAAAGGAAGCAGTCTATTCTTCAGTAAAAGTTATTCCACATATGTTGAAAAAGTGTCAACACCAAAAGCATTGGCTATTTTTGATACTAGCAAATCTAAATTTGGCCTATTTGAACAAACTAGTTCTAATGAAGTTAATGACAATGGTCACACGTATTGTGTCACAGCTGCTGTCATCACAACATACGCAGAAGTTCGTGAAGCTGCCCGACAAATAATGCAGGGCATAGTATCGGCATGCACATACAACACATTAGTATATGGATTTACAGACAAAGACGGACATACACACGACGGGAATGATGATGACAGAGACTATGGGATTGGATCAAGAATACTTGACCATTTAAAAGACATAGATGCACCTAACATAACTATTATTTCCTCTAGACGTACACCGCCATCTGGTACAGCAAAGATAGGTTCAAGGAAAAACAATATTATCTTGGAGGGAGTAAAGTCGGTTCTCCGCAAAATGTAAAACATCAAAACTTAAAACCAATTTACTGTTGTTTGAACTCATCTTGGTAGACAATAAACATGTAGTAAAGCATGCTGAATGCTACTTTTCTCTTCTTTCAGGTTTATAATTTGTTAGATATTATATATTAAGTTTCATGTATTCTCTTTTCAAAGCCTATAGTATATATCAACTTCTTTCAAAGTATCTAAGAGTATCCATTCTCAGTATCCATTCGCTACATTGAAGACCTGTTGGTAACCTTCTGCTGTTGTTTTTTTCTATGGTCGGGTTGTTGTCTCTTTGGCACATTCCCCATTTCCATTCTCAATTTTATCTATTTTATTTCATGTATATTTATAAATTTCACCACTACCTATAAAATACAAGCGATTTATAAGTAAATGAACTTCAAATGAAATACGTAGGTCCTTTATAGACAAAACTAATTTACATAGAAGTTTATCCGATTCTTTATTAAAATTAAGTCACCATGAATTAAAAAAAGTCAATAAAATACATGCAGCATATATTGCGATTTTATATAACATAATTTACTTACGGTACCGGTACGCAGACATCATGAATGTAACCATCTTCTTTGTGTATTACTGTAATCCCGAAGAAACAAAATCCCACATTTTTCTTTGTTGACAATATATTTACACATGTTACATAAATTGCACATACACACGTTAGAATATACATGTTACCTCTGGTAGAGGGTATTCTAAAAAATTAATCCTGATTTCCTTTTTTGAAAAACACGAATACCTTTCCCCAGCAGGCCTATGTTGGTGATCAAAAAGTGTAGATACATCCATTCACATTTATAAGCGCAATTTCATAGTATACGTTTTGCACCCATTGCAAATCTTGTAATTCCAACCGTATATATGCAAACAACTATCCATTCAAGATTCCAATGATAAATGCAACCGACTGTTGCTATCAAAATATATTGGCAATTACAACTGTGTCCCACATTCTTACATCGACAATAAAAGGTACACAAAATTTACGACAAGAATGCCTGTGTTCCTGTGAACGTGTACTTTAAACCGTAATTGGGTCATCTATAGTAAAGGTTGTAAATTGTATTGATTTTATGTATGAATGAAAGTTACATGTACTTTAAACTGTAACTGGTTTACCTATATAGTGTCGGCACTAATGTAGCCAAGTCGTACTGGATTCTTTTTGTTGCTGATAATAAAATTGGAGCTAATTTGCTTAAGCTAATGTCAATGTCTTCCAAATACAATTTTTTTATTCCTGGGTATCTTATTTTACATCTTAAGAAGTCTAAAATAAACAATATTTGTAGTGGTTATAAGCATGCTGGAATAATTCAATTATTGAAATACA
Source organism: Mytilus galloprovincialis (assembly GCA_037788925.1). NCBI lineage: Eukaryota > Metazoa > Mollusca > Bivalvia > Mytilida > Mytilidae > Mytilus > Mytilus galloprovincialis. Next base: position 56,574,212 of record CM075339.1, on the reverse strand, counting down.
TGTAAGATGAAGAATACAATGAGTGGAAGAACTAATATATGCAGATCACATTGAAAAGGCATCAAGATACATAAGAAGGCTTTCAATCGCTCTGAGAATTTCATTTCAAGTAAAATTTATCCAGACATTACAACAAGACCAGAGAAAAGAAGTACTGAGTGACCTTCAACAGGAAACACACAACTGGAAGAATTGGGAATTGCTGTACAAAGATTTTCTTGCTGAAAGCAAAAGAGTAAATGCTACTTTCCTGCTTCATTATGAAATGACGGAACATTGTGAAGAAGTGAGTGCTCTTTCTCTTGCAGAACGCATTGGTGGTCATCGGGAATATAATCTGATGCATCGTCAAGCTTTCATTACCGTTTGCATTTTTGAATGGTGCATCCTCATATGCTGCAAATACAACACAGCTACTATATGAACATTGTAAGTGTGGCGTGTTCTATCAAAACATGAAAGAATCTTTATTTACAGCACCTCACAAAGACAGTACATTGAACTTTGGTTTGGACACCCAGAGAGAAATGGACCACCGTGACGCCTTAAATGCTTTTTGTTCAGGAGCAACAATGTCCTCTGTTATGCCTAGAATGTCACTCATAGACTCTTTGAATGAGGCACATGATCACAGTTAAAAAAAAACAAGAGATTACAGAAACAGGGAGAATGACAATACTCTTGGGATGGCTATGAATGACAAAGATTTCAATTACATTATAAGAATTTCCAGTTTGATATTGCGCCAGCTTTGTTTGTCAACAAAGAAGGACGATAGAATTTTAAATGTTTATTCTCACCCAACAGTTGTCTTGTCAGAAGATATATTAGATGCTAACACAAAGGATGTTGGCCAATATCTAATATGGAAATATATAAGCACTCAGGGATTATTTAACCTTTCAAAAGACGACTGCCCTGATGTAGAAAAAATTGATGGACCTAAAGAAATTATTAGAAAACTTAAAACATCTAAAGGTACAACAATTCAACGAGTAGGAAAAAAACTGAAAGATGTTACAAAGAAGGAAAGGGACACAAAAGAGATCCAAAGAAAGAAACGTGTAGCTAAACAGACAAAATTGGCAGATAAAAAAAGTTCAGAAATGAATGCATGTCAAGCCATATTAAAGCCTGATTGTTCTAAACCAAAAGTTCAAAAATCTACAGGTATCCAGAAAGCACTGCTTCACTTGTTAAAAGAAGCAATTGAAAAACTGGACGAAGTTGATGGGAATGAAGGCATGAATATTGACAAGTATTTTTTATTTGGACAAAAGACCTTACCAGCGTATATTGTGACCTTGATATCCCATGTGACGGTTGAATTTGCTGGTGTCAAGTTTAAAACTCGGGCACACGATGGAAAACATTATTTAAAGTTTGTTGAAGATTCCATTATGAATAAAACAATCAGCCTGATGCCAAAAGTAAAACAAATGGTAATATGTGAAGAAAAGTATAGCTTTACACCAGACCACTTTAAAGCAGCAACAAGAACACAACGGCAAGTCAACAAGTCGTTGTTTCCTATTACCCATTTAAAGACCAATGAAGAAATTTTAAGTTACACCACCTTTGATAAAACATCGCTTGTCACAACCATGGAATGCCTATTACCCCAAAACTCAGATCAAGTACAAATTTTGGTAGCGTCACTTTTGCAGTTGTTGAGTTGTGACCCTTTAAAACGATAAATGATAGCAGGGGCATCATTTGTGTCCCATGGACACATTCCCTATTCATTTAAAGCATTTAATTTAAATTCACTTTCATTACAGTTGTATTGATTTAAGTTAACTGTCTTATTTAAAAAAAAAATGTTTTTTTTCGCAAATGAACCAATGCTATCCAAAAGAGTTCAAAGGAGAAAGATAATATCTCATACTAACAATTATAGGCCACCATACGGTCGTCAACAATGAGAAAAAAATAATACCATATAGTAAGCTATAAAAGGCACTGATATGAAACATGTTGAAAAATTCAAACAAGAAAACTAACGGGTTAATCAGTTACAAATCACTTTACTAAAAACAAATATAAAGGAACCAAATCAATAAAAAAATACTTAAATCACAGGCCTTGGATATGGCAAGGGCACATATAAAAGAAATTAGCAGAGCTTTATATATATTTGATTTATTTAGATATACAGTTTAAGGTTGCAATAGAAAATATTAAAATTTTATATGACAAACATATGAAAAAAGGTGATTTTTTTTATAATTGCTGAAGAGACAATGGTTTAGTTAAAAACATTAAAGCTGACAGTGTGATTAAATTCATATTTAAAAAAATACGTCTATAACCTATTTGAAATAATACACATCTACAGTTGCAAACTTTCCAGAGGTGTTATCCAGCCCTTTGATTTATTTGTTTGCCCTTCATAGTAGAGATGTGTTATGGTCCATCTTTGTCCGTCTTTCTATTCACTTTTATGCCTCACTGTCTGTTTAGAGAATGTCAATGCATTTATAAAATGCAATCAAACATTTATGCAATATTCGAATTGTTTGCACAAACTTTCACTTTGATTTTCAAAAATGTGTGTGACTGTACATGTCGTTGCATAGTTACTGTACGTCAGATGTATGTCAGTTTTTATTCTCATATTGGCACTTACTTAAGTACTCTTGTTTGATTTATTAGAGATACACACTAGTCTATTGTTGGGATTGATAAAAGTAGGCTCCCTTGTTATCATTTAATTGTCGTCCTCTTTTACTCTATGGTACCCTTACCCAATTATGCCCTGACTCCATCTTGCATTAGCAACACCATCAATGTCACATGTGTAGCAGGACCTGGTAAACCTCCAAGACCACCAGAGGTCATCCCTATATTTGGTTGTTTAAGTGTTGCTCAATATTTGGATTTCTGAATAATGTTTCGTATGGTTTCCTTTTTTATCAGTCTGTGATGATGGCGAGGTCTAAATCATTTGAATAAAGCTTCATATTTCAGAAGGTAGTAGACCTTCACGCTTCAAAGCATACACATGATGCTTTATGTTACAAAATTTCTGTCAGACATAATTATGTCGATTGTCCTTGACCTCATTTAAATGGTTCAGCCAGTGCTAAAAAAATGTTTAACACACGAAGCATTGAGGAGGGTAAGTTCATAAAAGTGCTTTGGATCATAAAATTTGTAAAGTGTTTACATGGTTGTTGGAATTAAGCGAAACTACATGCAATTTTGTTTTGACTGATTCTTATTTAATGCCTATAATTTATAACCGGATTTTCGACGAAAATGTCGGTTATTGATTTGGGGATGTACGGCAGGCGGCGGCAGACAAATTTTGTCCGTGCATTTACTCCTGAACCGTTCAACCAAAGCTTTTCAAAATTTTAATATGTTGGTACACCCAACAAAATGGAGGTCCAGTTCAAAAATGACGATTTTGACTTTTAGCGTTCAGTAGTTATGGTTCTTGAAAGATTGAAAAATTACGTTTCCAGTCGTGTCCATGCATTTTGCATTTACTCACGAAGCGTTCAACCAAAGCTTTTAAAATTGTAATATGTTGTTACTGACAACAGCATGGAGGTCAAGTTTAATAATGACCATTTTGACTTTTACTGTTCTTGGGTTATGGTACTTGAAAGATTGAAAAATTGCGTTTCCAGTCGTGTCTATGCATTTACTCATGAACCGTTCAACCAAAGCTTTTAAAATTTTAATATGTTAACACGTTGTTACTGACAACAACATGGAGGTCAAGTTTAATAATGACCATTTTGACTTTTACTGTTCTTGGGTTATGGTACTTAAAAGATTGAAAAATTGCGTTTCCAGTCGTGTCTATGCATTTACTCATGAACCGTTTAACCAAAGTTTTTAAAATTTTAATATGTTGTTACTGATGACAAAATGGAGGTCAAGTATATAATGACGATTTTGACGTTTACCGTTCAGGAGTTAGGGTTCTTGAAAAATTGAAAAATGATCTTTCCAGTCATGTCCGTGCTTTAACTCATGAACCGTTCAACTAAAGCTTTACAAATTTTGATATGTTGTTACTGTAACTGATAACAAAATGGAGGTAAAGTTTGATATTGACAATTTTCACTTTCACCGTTCAGGAGTACTGGTTCTTGTGATATTGATAAATGCCAAGACACAAATAAATGTTAATAAATCCGGTTTGCTGTCGCTCTGACAGCCTCTTTTTCATTTTATTCTTGCAACCATTTTAAAATGCATATAAAGGTTGTATCTTTCTCTACTGTTGCAACTGTTTACTTTATGCTTTTAATCCTATTATACTAGAAAAGAAGAATATTGTATATCAAATGATCACAGAAAACACCTGCACCTGCTAAAAATGTAAGCAAAGGAACAACACTTGTATTGCTGTTCTTCATTTCACACTGCGACCTTCAATATATAACAAGCCTTATCTTACTGCAAATTCAAGATGGCTACTATGACTAGTTGGAACAGAATCTCTTTTAACATATGTCGATTACACTTCATCAGTGCATTTAAGAAAACAGCTGCAGGGTAATATCAACAAATTATGAAATATATTCAGCAAAGGAATGTTACTAATACTGTAATGCCCAGTAATTGACCGACCTTTTCACTGTAAAATGGGAAACCATTTTAAAATTTTGGTAACTTCGAGTCACTTACAGATGCATTTTAGATAACTTGACAGTAAATTATTCATGAAAAGGATATCATAGGCATCTTTATTGCTGTTTCTCATCTCAAAGTCAAAATTAAGCCTTCAACAAAATTATTACCTGACGGTAGGTTTAAAATGGCCCTTAACTATTGTTTAATTGTCTAATTTTGCTAAAAACTAAATATTTACTATTTACAAACAATGAAAAAGGTACATAATAGAATACTTATGTCATGATAAATTGGATAAGATATTCTTCTTCAAAAAAATAACTTCATATCTTTGACTTTGTAGATAAAGTTCCAACCGAATTAAAATTAATGACAGACAAAAGATCTGTCGAATTGTACCTTAAATTACTTGAGTCAGGCTCTGAGAAAAAGAGAGACATACGTTTAGTAGTAGTTGGAAAGCAAGGGACAGGAAAGACCTCATTGATTAAAAGATTATTTGGTGAAGACATTACAGATGTTACCAGTACAAATGGAATAGCAGTTCATAAAATTAAATGCAAAGCAAAATCTGATGATGGAATATGGAGTAAATTAGATGGTATGATGTTTAAAGTTCAAAACGCATATAACAAATATTTTCAAACTATAAATCAATCAATTCTAACACTCTTCAGTTAACGACCATATCTGTATTGAATAAATGTAACTTTAGATATAGACACTTGTGGATGCAATTGAGAACAACAAGCCTTTACAAGTCTTAATTTAGGCGAAGTCTTGTTGTACATTGTACCTCCTCAGACAGAAGGATGCTTTCCGGACGGCGGTGGCCATATTTACTCTATAATGAATCTACATATTTAAAGACTAAAGAGCTTGTTTTGTCATTGTCTGGTTTACTGATGCCTAATCATTTGAGGTTTCAGTCTGGAATGTATATGTTGTTTTAGGATCCGGAGTTTCCTGATTATATGCCTTTCTCAGATACTAAAGGTACCAGGTCATCTTCTTATTGGTAGGGTTCAACTGAGCTTGACCTCCTTTTCATGGTTCTTTGAGTGACATAATTTTTCATGATTAGATCTTAGATAATATAAGTAATGAGTTAAATATATTTGGTGTATAGAACAATTGCATGGTGAACATATCCATCTGAATGGGTTTATATGACTTTGACCAAATTATCATGGATCATTTATTGGGCAAAGCTTATTTTATACCTGTATCATGACATTAACCCTAGAGATGACTTAGGTACTTCTGTACCTAAGTCATCTCTAGGGTTAATGTCATGATACAGGTATAAAATAAGCTTAATCTCTAAAATTTGTCTACGTCTGACCGGCATTGAAAACAGTGTCAAACTGGGGTGTTCATTCGGCTATGTGGCATGAATAGATTTGCAGCCTGACTAGTCAGAATGGTGACGTTAATTCCGATGTTTCTTGTAGAGAGAATTCAAAGCCCTTTGCACATTAAAAACCTTGTAACTACACTTTACGGGGTCTGTATGTGATCTGTTGGAAGGTAAAATTTCTTGTTAATTTGTCTTGAACATGCATGCAATATTAACTCCCGAATGTTAAGCAAACAACAATCAATCAGTTAATCTTAAAGACATTCAACATTAAATTCAAACATATCAGTTACACAGGCTAGACTTTTCAGTGTATGTAATCTTTTAAGTTCATTTGTCCCTAACCTATACCCCTATACATAGTTTGTGAAACTGAATTTCTTTCTGTCAGACACAGAACTTTTGCTGATGCTTCCAGACATTTGGTGCTTCTCTATTTTTTTTTTTTTTTTTGAAATTATTACCTTATTTGTAAGATGTTAGGGTGGAATAACATACGAAACTGTGCATTGCTTATTTTATACCTTTAACTAAATAAACAGTTTTTCTTCCGGGAGATAAGGGTCTTAATTAAATCGATAGATTTTTTTAATGATTTTGGTGGCAGAACTTATTTTATTGCTAACAAAAAACAATATGTAAATTTACAACACGTTCTTTTTTAATAGTTGGTTAATCTGAGTTATCACCCCTTATATGGCTAAGTTGAAATATCCCTAAAAACAATTGAATAATACAAAAAAATAATCTTTCTATGTGGAAACACTTATAAGATAAAACTAATGTTTAGATGAAAAATCTTTCAACATAATTACAATTCTATCTAAAAATCGCATGTTTCAAAAAAGATGTAGATATTTTTTTTTTCATATATATTTTTCAATCTAAGATGAAGAAGACACCCGATCTCCGGTAGACAAAATATCAGAAAAAAAGAAAGAAAAAAACCATTATGTTACTTTCTATTGATAGGAAACTATGAAGAAACTGAGGCTCATGCAAGACTTTTGAAAGAATACGAGGGAAAACTTCAGAACAAAGGAACAATAGAAGAACTAGAACAATCACACATTGCCATTAAGGACAACACACCAGCAACAAGTCTTAATGCATCAAAAAAATCAGGGACAGTATATCAGCAGTCTAAATTAATGACATCTCGAGTAACCACTGAATCTCAAGATGAACCTCCAGTAGCCTTGAAGCAACGAAACCAATCGTTAGAACAGGCAAAAATGGATATTGAAACTATGCTTAAATCTAATATTGATTTACATGACAAAGAAGAGTATGCCACATTATCGTTGTGGGATTTTGCAGGAGATGAAGAATTTTATCACACACATCAAACCTTTTTGTCACCAGATGCAATTTATCTTGTTGTTACAAAACTCACCGAGGCTGACGACAAAAAAGCAAAAGGTAACAATTCATATAGATACGATAAGTGAGAATTAAAATATTTAACATTTAATTTTATTTTACTAAGCTTAAGGATGCAAGTTGTTGTCAAGAACTATATATACCCATTAATCCTTCAAGTAACATGAGTACAGAGAAAAAATGTGAAGCAATTAGTCAATTTATAAACTTAAGTATACTTTTGCAATGCCAGGTACGCATTTCTTCAACAACGAATGTCTCTTCAGTGATGATTGATGCCAAAATTTTGAAAATCCAAAACCTAATACAAACGGATTTATGTTTTTCTGAAGTTGTTTAACAATTCACTGCGGTATATTACTGTTACTTTAATAATACATTCCTTATGTTATTGATTTTTTATTTGCATTGTATCAAAGATCAAATTCATTCGTTCAGTATATGTTTACTTGTATTAATATGTCTTTTGATTGAGTTAAGCCATTTCAATTGATACTTTATAGTGTGTTTTTCTACTATTGTTTCAGATAAGGGTGAAGGTTTGGTACCATTAAAACGTTTGAACCCGCTGTGGTTGTTTGCACCTGTCCAAAGTCAGGTATCTGATGTACAGTTGTTGTCGTTTGTTGGTGTGGTTCATAAGTCTTTCTTGTTTCTCGTTTTTTTATATAGATTAGCCTGGTGCCTTTCCCGTTCGAATGGTTTCCCTCAATGCTCTTCAACTCCGTACTTTTTGGATTCGAGCGGCACTGATGAGTTCTTTGTAGACGAAACACGTGCCTGGCGTATATACAAAATTTCATCCTGGTATCTATGACTAGTTTTATTGAATAAGAGTCTATCACAGTTCTTGAACACCTGAGATCACCCCCAGTTTTTGGTGGGGTTCGTGTTTTTTTCTATTTTGTGTTTTGTGTACTAATTTTTGTCTGTTTGTCTTTTTCTTTTGTAGCTTTGTTTTTTGTTCATTTTTATTGATGAGTTTGAATTTCAATCTGGTATCTTTGGGTCCTCTTTAGGTTGATTTCTGTAAATATTGACAATGCAATTTCCCATAGGAACTCCTTTTACGGCTAAAACTGTACCACTTTTACTATGAAGTTTTGAAAAAAATCTTATCCTAGAATTGAAAGTTCATATGCACCACAATTTTTTTCAAAGGTCAAAATATAGGGCTGTGCAGCATATTTTCAACGTTTATATGCCCTGAACTTCTCAAAGTTTAAACTAACACTAATTTTCTTAACTACCCCTACCTCGAATGAAAGGTTACCACAGATTTCATTGTAAACAATATGCACATGTTTATTTACTGGTAACATTCCCAAGTTATGTCTCTGTGAGATGGAACACAGAGAGCATATCTGGGAATCAGTATGTAAACAAAATTAATTTTCTCTGAATATTCAAGATCTCCCCAAAAGAGGCGTGTTTTGAGAAACAGCTGTATTTACAAAGTGCAACCTATACAGACATTTATTCAAAAGAAAACTCTCTAAAATCAGTTTTTCTCACATTAATACTCATTTATCAGAATTATAGTCTGAAAGAAATCACTGTGTATACTCTAAGTTTTTCTTTACTTTACATTTTATACTCCTCCTAAAAAATGCCTAGAACCTATTTAAACCTGTTTTGATAACATATTGAAAGCATATCAGAATACTATAAATGTAATGGTTAGCAGTCAATCATTACAACATTCAAGATTATATAAAGTATTCAATCCAGCCTCTGTCTCCAGTCCAAATCTTACTGTATGCCTATTTGTCAATTAAAGAACACATTTTCTGCCTCAAATGGTCAATTTAGAATTGTTGTCACAACAGTATCATCTGTATCCATATATCTGACACAATTTAGCTAATGTATATACTAGAAGTGTTCAAACAAAGCCATATTTGCAATAGTTGTATGTATGCAGATACCAGTCTGAGATATAAATTCACTTAATATGTTGTAGAGATGACTGCTTACATCTGATTTTTGCATAACTTCCAAGTATAGTTATTGTTTTCTATATCAAGAACTTTAAAATCATAAAATCATAGCATTTACAAATTAATTATTTGTTATATGACCCAGGGGGTATGCAATTTTCTATGTATTTTCCCCTGGGGCCTCAAATTTCCTAAATCATTCTGCTGTTTCTAGCAATTTGGAATGTTTAGTACATATGCAGGATAGAACACACTATTGTAAGTTTTCTTGAGATATTTTTGTTTTTCTAGCTTGTATTTATTATTCCGTGGTGACAAAAATGCAGATTTAGGTGTTGCGGCTTACTTTTGGGTTATCGAAACGACACAAATACCCCATAGATAATATTCAGGAAGGATCTACGAGTTTCAATGACTGCGAAGAGTAAATATAAGCACTTCTTTTAACTTACAAATATGCAAATATTATGAATTAATTTTGTATCCAGGACTTTAAGTCAACTATGCATACTGTAAACTGTGAATTTATGCTGAGTCATCATATTTAAGGCCCAGGATTCTATCAATCTTCATTAAATATTTATAAAACTTCATATTTGAGTTAATTTCTTTAAAATCTGTGAAATAAGACAAATTTGGTTAAATTCTGAATGTTCCCCTTTTTCACCCTATATAGGTTGCATTTCTGTAAATATTGACAATGCAATTTCCCATCGGAACTCCTTTTATGGCTAAAACTTTACCACTTTCACTATGAAGTTTTGAAAAAAATCTTATCCTAGAATTGAAAGTTCATATGCACCACAATTTTTTTCAAAGGTCAAAATATAGGCCTGTGCGGCATATTTTCAACGTTATATGCCCTGAACTTCTCAAAGTTTAAACTAACACTAATTTTCTTAACTACCCCTACCTCGAATGAAAGGTTACCACAGATTTCAATGTAAACAATATGCACATGTTTATTTTCTGGTAAAATTCCCAAGTTATGTCTCTGTGAGATGGAACACAGAGAGCCTAACTGGGAACCAGTATGTAAACAAAATCAATTTTCTATGAATATTCAAGATCTCCCCAAAAGAGGCGTGTTTTGAGAAACAGCTGTATTTACAAAGTGAAACCTTTAACATGCTAGTAACGTTACATTAGTTTTTTTTTTTTGGGCCCATTATAGCTTGCTGTGTGGTGTGAGCCAAGGCTCCGTGCTAAAGACCGTACTTTGACCTATAATGGTTTACTTTTATAAATTGTGACTTTGATGGAGAGTTGTCTCATAGGCTCTTATACCAAATCTTCTTATCTAAGATATAATTCAAGCTTTTGTTTAATGGACAAATTTATCAGTCACACATCTGTTATTTGTATATGATAGTGGTCAGCGGTTCTATATCTTCCATAAGGTAGAAAAACTGGAAAATCTAAATCTTCTAAACAAATGACTTTAAGTTTTTGTCTGTATGACTACTCACATGACAAAATTCTAGGTTTATCGGGTACCTAAGCTGAAGTAGGTTTAGTGTTTATTGTCCCCAATGTAACACTTTGTATGGGACATAGAAATACCAGGCGTCCGTCATTCCGTCCATCCGTCCAATCTTGTTAACGCGCTGGCATGGACAATTCTTGTCAACTTTTTATGAAACTTATATCATATGTTTATGTTAGTAATGTCTTGAAAATTAGTGCCGATAAATTATTCTTAGAAGAGTTATGCTCCTTTTGAAACATTAAATTATGGAAAATTGCATCGTTATCGCTCTCATTAGTACAATAATTGCCAGATTCGTCGTCCGTTAACTTTTCCAAAAATATTCTCCTCTGAACCTACGGGGAAACATTTAACCAAACATGGCCACAATGATAAGATAAAATGTAAAACATCAAAGTAAGATCTACAAATAATTCAACATATGACCAACAAGGTCAATTGACCCCTTAAGGAGTTATTGTCCTTTATAGTTAATATTAACAACTTTAGGTAAAAGTTTGGAATCTTTTACAAAAATCTTCACCTCTAAAATTACTAGGACAAATTAAACCAAACTTGGCCACAATGCATCAAAAATAGTTTGAGCAGTTTTCATTCAACTTTAGTAACTGGTTTATACCTAATAAAATAAGCTCCTTTTAGTTTTTGTTTCGCCTTTAAGGAGTCAGAAAGCGAGACATAGGTATGCTGTTTAAGACGTCGGATGTATTAGTTTGTGATTAGGTCTAGTTGATGCTGAACAACTAGTGAGATGTCAATGATATTTAGTGTGCAGTTGTATTATCATCGGCTGATCTCATCACCATGGTTATGTTTTTGCTCCAACCACCCAGTCACGGTCCATTGACCTTGAAACTTTGCTTAGTTTACATGTATTAGTGTATTGGGAACCAATAGTGTATGTCAATGATATTTTGTATGCAATTGTATAAGCATTGATATATCTTATTTCCATGAAGATTATTTGGGCCCGACCTTTCAGTTATAGTATGTTGACTTTAAAACTTATGCTTAGTTTTTGTGATTAGGTCAGTTTAAGAGGAACTGTTAATGGTAGGTCAATGGTAATCGGTGTGCATATGTATAAGCATTATCACATCTCATTTCCATGGTGAATATTTGGTCTTACCCCTCAGTCATGGTCCATTGACTTTGAAACTTTTGCTTACTTTGCATGGATTGTTTTGTGATAAGGTCGATTTAAGATGAAGTCAAGAATATTTTGTATGCAAAAGTATTGGAATTTGCAAGTATTACTTCCATGGAGACTATCTAACATCATCCATTCATTATGGTGCATTGACCTTGAAACTTTACATAGTTTACAAGTTAATGTTTGTGTTTAGGTTTGTTTAAAGGAAATGACTTATGAAAAGTCAATACATTTGTATTAGCATTGGTACATCACATTTCTATGGAGATTGCCTATCCCTGTACATTAAGTCATGGTTGATTGCATAATCAAAGTAACAAATAAGCAATTCAAATATCTGTATTAACAGTTTATTTTTTATAAATTTCTGATATGACATTGAGGATCTCGGATCTATAGAAAAAAGCAACAGTAGTATACCGCTGTTTGAAACTCATAAAGAACTTATTTGTTGAAAAAGCAACGAGCATATCACGTGCTCATTGAGCAGCTCTTTATTAATATATGCAATGCACTGTAATAGTTAGATATCAGACGTTGGGTTAAATTTTCACCAATGAAAACAGCAGCAATTCTTTTTAGTAATCTTTCTTTTCTGCAAAGAGTCTTTAACTATGCCAATTATGTCACAACGATATTCCTAAAGTTGTGATAAAGTCAATGAGAACAAAGCAATAATCTCCATTTGCCTTTTATGTTATCATTGATGTTTTTGCAATTAAATTGCCTAGTTATATTTTTTTTGAACACCCCTGGTAAACATTATCCAACGCAGATTATTTAATCACAATCAAATCTGCTAAAATTTCAACATTCACTAAATATCCAATGTTTTAAATAATTTTAAAAATGTTGAAAAATGACCTTTAGCTGTTTATCTTCTGGTCTGTTGGTCTTTGGTGAATTGCTGTCATATTATCCATCATACCACATTAATGACATTAAACTTGAATGAATGGTGATATGAATTCTTTATACACATTTCTTTGTAGATTTATTCCAATTATGGATGGACTCAATCCATTGTTACAGTAGACTGGAAGAGGACAGACATAAATCTGATGTCAACGAGAAAACATCAGATGATCTTGATCCACCTATAGTTATTGTTGGCACTTGGAAAGATGCCCTGGTCTGTGCTGTGGAAGAGGTATTGGAAATTACAAATTTTGTCAGAATTTTGTATAAAAAAGAAGATGTGGTATGATTTGCAATGTTACTCTCCAAAAAGACCAAATTACACAGAAATTGACAACTAAAGGTCACCATACGGCCTTCAACAGTGATCAAAGCCCTTACTTCATAGTGTTTATTTGTACAAATTTCTGTTTTACTGTTTCACCAGACCAACACATGTATTGACAATATCTAAATGAAAGCTTTATCAGATTGTAAGTTTTAAGGAAAAGCAATCCGTTTTGATAGTTAACAAAAAATCTTTCAACAATTTCTGACATATGATACAAAAACTCATCATACATAGTAGTTATTAGTATCAAAACTATATTTTTTAGATTGATGATGCGTGCGGAGAAAATATTTTAAAGTATACGGAAAATATGTCAGGAGATGAACTAGGACATATCAGGCAAGAATACTTCATTTCCAACACAGAAGACGATCCCAGTGTATTCCGGCAAATACGAGAAAATATCCTAAACTTAGCCAGAAAAATGAAAACATGGAACAAAGATTATCCTTTAAAATTTATTCAGCTTGAAAAACGACTTCACGAACAGAAAAAGGAGTTACCTATTATTTCCTTGCAGGAAATTCAGAATATTGCTTTTGATACACCTCAGCCACTTAATGTTGAAGAACTCAGAGTGTTCCTAGAATTTCACCATGAGATCAGAGCTTTAGTTTATTTCAAAGATATTCCCTCTTTTATTGTTTTAGACACACAATGGTTGTCAGATGCTTTTAGATGTATTGTTACAGCAAAGAAATTTAGAGCTATTAGTATAAGAAATAAAAACAAATGGAATGAATTGTATAGTAGAGGTAAATTAAATAGCGAGGTATTAGACGAGATATTTAGAAAAGATGAAAGCATTTTTTCCAAACACAAGGATCATATTCTAAATGTAATGGAGAAATTTGATATCATTATACGTCCTAACACATCGGAAACTCAAAGAGATGCCGATGATAACAAACCTCTCTATTATATACCTTGTATGATTGCATCAGAACCCGAGTGTAATATATACCAAATGTTTAATGTGACAGAAAAAACATGTACTAAGTCTACCTGGTTGTGTTATCAGTTTAGGTTTCTACCACCCCATTTAATGAATCATTTAATTGCGTCATTGTGCAGGAAATATAACGTTGCAGAAGTTGTCACCAAGGAACAGAAAATACAAATTGCTCTTTTCAGAGGCTCAGCTGTCTTTGAGTTACAGAAAGTGACAAAATTGAGAAAATTACTTATTATGAAAGGTCCAAATGTTATTCAAATTCAGGTTTGGCAGTTTGGGAAGCAAGTTGAAAGAGGTTTGTTCAAATACATTGCAGACTTTGTGACATGGGAAATTATCAAGTTAATAAGTAAAAGATTCAAGATGTCCAATGTAAGATTTGAGTTGAAGTGGGAATGTGGCCAAACAAAACCAGAGTGTGTGACTGGATCATTTGATTTTAGTGAAAATCAGGAAAAAATATATTATTGTGAGACATGTTCTACTATACACACATTCACTGGTGAATGGTCAGATCTACAACAAAAAACATATGATGTAAGTAAAAAATGTATTCATATTATATGTATTATATATAGAAAATGTGTAATTATATTGTACACTGGTTACCATCTTTCAGTCCTTCCATCCACCTATATCCTATGAAAGTTTTCCTTGCTTTTCTCCTGGGTACTAAAGTTATAGTTATTGAGTGATAAAAAATATTATTTGCACTTTAATAGGTCAGTGTGTTACTGTTTGTTATTGAAGAAATAATTCTCTTTATGCCGAATAGTTTACAGCGAGAGTGAAATATCAGCATAAAGGGCAAACCTGTGGTAAAATCAGTATAAATGCAAGCCCCCATGGATTATTTCTATTCTATTAGGACAAATATGGCAATTCTTTTTGATGGAAGCGCTCTTGGTGAAGGAAAAAAACTGCCGTTCCAATAAATAAACGCACTATTAAGACATTAAAGAACAGAGCAAACGGAACTAGTGGCATGCTTTAACTATTACAATAACGTTAGTTAAGATAGGTTTGAATGATTTTAAATGATGACTTTACTTGCATGTCATATATGTTTATAAAAGGGGCATATAAGACATTAAAGCATCGTTTGTTTACGTTTCTTGTGATTGTTTGTTTCACAAGCGTGTATTTTCTCGTAAAGTGCTTATATTCCTACGTCATCGTTCTATGACGTCGGGAAGCTCATTCACAAAAAAAAAAACATATGACGTGTCGTGGGAGTACAATCAGAACTGCCCAGACAATATATTCATATATTACCACGGGTGTGTACTCAAAGCGTATAAAGGACATCATGTTAGATTTCGATATATATGGGTTAAGTAAATTCTATATGGGGTTAAAGCTTTGCTCTCACCACATAAAATTTATGATAATTTTCAATAATGATTCATAGATTTAAGTAGAGTGATGTTTATTTAATATAAGGCAGTAGTGGTCATCCGATAGTGGTTATTACCTTTTGTTTAAAAATTATTTTTATTGTCACAGAGTTCTGAGAATGTTCCCAGATCTAATCTGTATATCGAAAGCTCCAGTCAAGCCCAAACTGCAGTTCTATCCACCAAGGTAACAAGCTATTATTTTATTGTATAGCATATTTGTATAACTAGTAGTAAGTATTACATAAAGTGCAATGTCAAATAAGATAAATTTATCAGTATTACTTGTTTTACTTAAAACAAATTTCTGAGAAAATATCATGCATTCGTCAAATCGAGCAATTGTCTTTGGATTGATACTATATACTTTGTAATATTTCATTCCATCGAAATGCAAACTATTGAGACAATTCATGTTATAAAAACAAGATACCCCAAACTGAGCATGTTTAGCTCATCTGACCGAGTAGGCTATTACTATGATTTTGCGCCTTTTACCTTCGTCCCTGAATGTATAAAAAAAAAAAAACATTTCCTGGAGTTGTATGAAACTTAGGAAGACTAATTTCCAGTTTTACATAGCCAAAGAATTTAGACATACTTGCATGCTTGGATATGTCGATTATTCAACCTATGTTTATCAAAATAGAATAAAAGAATATGATAGGTGCCACCTACATTGACAAATTGTCTGCGTAAACTTTTCATGAATATTACCAACTATTTTCTATTGATAATGAATGACATACTTTTTTTATTTTGAGGTACAAAATGTACGTGTTCGTGTCCGAGATGGGGAGAGGGTGTTTTCGAATGTCAATGACGAGGCAACGGGAACAGCCATTTCGGCAGGGGTATGTAACACCACATTGTATTTTCGTGCTATATTCATTTCCTAAAAATCGAAATGATAAAATAGGAGAAGTTCAGTTTTCTATTCAATATCATAATAAATCAAAGATTGAACAATGACTAGATATAGAAGAAAACAAAATTTGTCAAAAAAATCAAATGTAAGTGTTCTTTTATCGATGGTTAAAGTTGAACAAATGTTGACTTCCACAAAAAATAATGTGAATTAATTTAAGAATATAAATTTAAACGCTTGAAATAGAATTGTTGACAGAAATATTTCAATTTCTCTTTCTTACATGTCTATAAAACCAGGTTCAATCCACCGTTTTCTATATTTGAAAATGCCTGTACCAAGTCGGAAATGTGACAGTTGTTGTTCATTTGTTTGTTGTGTTTTGTCATTTGATTAGGGACTTCACCATTGAATTTTCCTCGGAGTTCAGTATTTTTGTGATTTTACTTTTTTTTTTTCATCAACATAAATCCTTTTTATCATTAAACAAGAACTGTATTTACGGTCCAACACTTACCCTTGTGGAACTTTCCCCTTTGATAGTCATCATACTGCTGTTCTTTAGTTAAGCTGAAGCAATCATGTTATCATGAATGTTTTATATTGTAAGACCAGATGCTAACACATTTTAATAAATGATACATATGTGATTCAGTTGAATTATAATGGTTTCCCTATGTAAGAAAAAACACATAAATTTGACACTGTTTCCTTATCATTGATACCAGAACAAACTATTTCTGAAATATTATTGGCAAGATTTTGTCAATAATTATTTTGAAACATTATTCACAGATTTCTCTAATTGAGCAAAAGTTAGTTTCGGCTTTTGGTGCCAGCTCCTTAAATTTACTTATTTATATAAACTGTTTATGTTTTTTTTCTTGCTAAAACTTCTGAGAGTACTTGACCAAGTTAACTGTCAATTGATTCAACCAAAACTTATGTGAAGTCTTATTGTAGATTATCTTGTTCGTATTTTACATCACAATTCTTAACTCTTATATTCTTTTCAGTTCACAAATGAGGAAATCAACTTTACAAAGATGGGAATGATAGCATTGAATATTCTTGCTGATGTTTTATATGATCTATTAAAACTAGATAAACCACATCTACGTCCAAGGTGTGACTGTGATATACCATACTTATACAGTGAACACATGTGATAGGTGCCACCTACATTGACAAATTGTCTGCGTAAACTTTTCATGAATATTACCAACTATTTTCTATTGATAATGAATGACATACTTTTTTTATTTTGAGGTACAAAATGTACGTGTTCGTGTCCGAGATGGGGAGAGGGTGTTTTCGAATGTCAATGACGAGGCAACGGGAACAGCCATTTCGGCAGGGGTATGTAACACCACATTGTATTTTCGTGCTATATTCATTTCCTAAAAATCGAAATGATAAAATAGGAGAAGTTCAGTTTTCTATTCAATATCATAATAAATCAAAGATTGAACAATGACTAGATATAGAAGAAAACAAAATTTGTCAAAAAAATCAAATGTAAGTGTTCTTTTATCGATGGTTAAAGTTGAACAAATGTTGACTTCCACAAAAAATAATGTGAATTAATTTAAGAATATAAATTTAAACGCTTGAAATAGAATTGTTGACAGAAATATTTCAATTTCTCTTTCTTACATGTCTATAAAACCAGGTTCAATCCACCGTTTTCTATATTTGAAAATGCCTGTACCAAGTCGGAAATGTGACAGTTGTTGTTCATTTGTTTGTTGTGTTTTGTCATTTGATTAGGGACTTCACCATTGAATTTTCCTCGGAGTTCAGTATTTTTGTGATTTTACTTTTTTTTTTTCATCAACATAAATCCTTTTTATCATTAAACAAGAACTGTATTTACGGTCCAACACTTACCCTTGTGGAACTTTCCCCTTTGATAGTCATCATACTGCTGTTCTTTAGTTAAGCTGAAGCAATCATGTTATCATGAATGTTTTATATTGTAAGACCAGATGCTAACACATTTTAATAAATGATACATATGTGATTCAGTTGAATTATAATGGTTTCCCTATGTAAGAAAAAACACATAAATTTGACACTGTTTCCTTATCATTGATACCAGAACAAACTATTTCTGAAATATTATTGGCAAGATTTTGTCAATAATTATTTTGAAACATTATTCACAGATTTCTCTAATTGAGCAAAAGTTAGTTTCGGCTTTTGGTGCCAGCTCCTTAAATTTACTTATTTATATAAACTGTTTATGTTTTTTTTCTTGCTAAAACTTCTGAGAGTACTTGACCAAGTTAACTGTCAATTGATTCAACCAAAACTTATGTGAAGTCTTATTGTAGATTATCTTGTTCGTATTTTACATCACAATTCTTAACTCTTATATTCTTTTCAGTTCACAAATGAGGAAATCAACTTTACAAAGATGGGAATGATAGCATTGAATATTCTTGCTGATGTTTTATATGATCTATTAAAACTAGATAAACCACATCTACGTCCAAGGTGTGACTGTGATATACCATACTTATACAGTGAACACAGGAAACTTAATAAACATGTTCCAAGTAATTCAAACCACCGACAATGTCCTCCTGGGCCATGGGGAGGATGTTGGCAAGATATTCTGAATACGGACATAGCTATTGGAGATGATATTGAGCGCATAAGACTTACAAGAAACGAATTACAACATTCTCAGATATTTAAACTTGAGGAAATACGTTTCAATGAATTACGTAATATATTAAGCAAGCTTTTAAACCGGTTTGATAACCGTATTAAACCAACAAGGCTGTATACAGATGGACTGAACAAAATATTGGCTAAACATATTTCTGCTGAGGACGTTAAATCAATTGAAAATTCAATATTAGGTAAATATACTTTAAACATTTTGATTTTTGAGCCTTTTTTGTAGTTTTCTTGTAATTTTGAATGCCCTTTTCTTTTTATTCAGACTTGTTTGTATTAAAGTATAAGTGTATGCAGACAACTATTTATTAATGTTTAATTAATTATGCCAGTGATCATGGTAGGTGTGTTTGAGGAAAAATTTTACTTAATCTGATACAAGTAATCAATCTAGTTTCGTCTTCTGGTTCGGTCAGTAAAAGTTATTCTGTCAAACAGAAATAACAAAGGGTGTCGTAGAAATAGAAATATTGTCATATTTGGTCTTCTTTAAACTGGCAGTAAATACTGGGAGTCAGTTTGATGAAGGGATTCCATGTGATTTCAAATGTGTCCCTGGTCATCAGATATATAAATAATTGGCTATGTCTAGTCAGAATTGGGACGCTAAATCTGATACTCTGTGTGAGGACTGTTGCCCCTTATTTGGTGGAGGAAGCTGGAGTTCCCAGCGAAAACCCCAGTTATTTGAAATGACAACAAGTTCGACTTCTTAGACCACTTTGTCACCAAGGCCTCATCAACGTGCATTATATAATTGTTACTTGACGTTAAGTAAAAAACAATTAATCAGAAACTTATTGTATCTATTCAGGTGTGATTTGTTTATTTACAGGGATGACGATTGAAGTTGAAATTGAACACTAAATCAAACATATACGTCATGGGAAAAACACATGCATTGTACTGTACTGCCATAGCAACAGAATTGTAGAAGACCAAACCTCTTTAGATATGAGGCAATCATCTATAACAGAGACATGATTCTGATGAATTAATGATTAAATTTGGTACAATATTGGACTGTAAATGACTATTTTTTAAATGTTATCATATGCAACAGAAATTGTCATTTTAATATTGCTAATTCCATATCAATTATATTATCACAATGTACCTATATGTGGTTTGTTTGTAAATGCTAAATAATGTGTAATAATGAAATAAAGAAATAAGCAAGTTAAAAAACAATATTTACCTAAGTTGTAGATTGATGTTCACTTGTTAATGTCGAATCTACCAGAATATCAATATGCAATAAATTGCTTTGCTGAGCGCGGCTGGACAAGACCGCAGAGGTCTAACCCTGCACAGATCGGACAAAACAGGTTAACGTATTAATTCAACAGCCATCAAAAACATGTCACCTGTATTTTTTATTTTGACTCCAACCACTCCACTCCCTAAAGAGACCAACCAACATACCCCACTAGTCTTAGGATTTACTCCAAAGTTACACGTGCAAAATGGAGAATAAAGTCTTTTATTCAAAACAACCAGCTCCTGTACTTCAGGCGAGCTCCCTGTCACGAGGCCATCGTGGAGGTTGTTATTATTGATGAGAAGAGGACCCAATTAGACTTTGCACAGATATCCATAACGGTCAATCAAATCAAGGTGTTGTCCGTAAAATATTCACAGGGTTCACTTGACATCAATAATTTTGTTTCTGTCGGACAGGACAGGAAATAAAAACCTTTGAATATAGTATCAACTGGGAGAGATACAATGTATTCTCAATACGAAGACGGTAATAGAATATGTAGTTACAGTAAAATAGAAATTTCATGTGACATTAATTCTTGACTTTGGTGAAAGGTATAGGAAGCAATTATCAAGGGCATTGTTTTGTTCTATATGAGAATATTAACGTGATGTGATATGATTTTCAATGAGACAAATATCTACACAAATGTATATGAGGATGATGTAAGTAAAAAATATATATAAGCAACTGTACGGCCTTCAAAAGTGAGAAAAATCCATACCATATTGTCGGCTATGAAAGTCCCCAACATGAAAAACATAAATCAATTCAATAGAGAAAACTAAAGGTCTAATTTAGAACAAAAGAATTTATAAAACAATTATGACAGACATTCACTTTTATAGATGTGACCAACATATCAGTTATATAACAAGAAAAAGGGAAAACAAAGTCTCGAAAACATGTTTGTCGCCATTGAATCACGAAATTCAAAATGTCCTGAAACCCACTGAATTATATTATATTTGTAGTTAAACTGACTATGATATCTTATTAAATAGGACGAAGGACATGCTACACAGATTCCAGCTGCAAAATGTGTGAAATTAAGCGAACATGAAAATGTGTCTAATAAATTGCTTAGAATGAGGGGGGGGGTAATGGGGGTGAGGGGAGCGGTTCTCATCACGGTTCTATGATGTGTGCATGAACAGACCTCTTAAAGAGTTATTGTAGATTGTGTTAAACGGCAATATATATAGAGAGAGACATGGCACATTTAATACAAAAAGCAATTGATACATCAATAACATCATACATGTTTGCATATTTATACATTCCACATATTAAAAAATGATGCATTTCTTTAGAATGGCGTTTTCTGTCGGGAAGCAGACATGCCGGTGTATTTTAAATCACAAACAGTAAAAGAATGCATTTTTTAAATGAGTTTTGTTGTTAAGAAGGTGTTGCTGCGAATTTATACAAATGCAAAAGTAAAAGGATGAACTGTTTTAGAATGTGGTATTCTATTGGAATGCAGACGTGGCTGCGTATTTATACATCACACACAGTAAAAAGGATGAATTTCTTTAGAATGGTGTTTTCTGTCGGAAGGCAGACATGGATTTTTGTATTTAATTACCTATTTATGCATCAAACACGGTAAAAGGATTTGTTTCTAAAGAATGTGATATTCAGTTGGAAGGCAGACGTGCCTGCGTATTTATACATCCCTCACAGTAAAAGATGATGCATTTCTGTAGATGGATGTTTTCTGATTGAAGGCAGGTGTGGCTGCGTACTGATGCATCCCATACAGTAAAAAGATATTCATAACTTAAAATGATGTTTTTTATCTGAAGGGAGACGTGGTTGCGTATTTTGTAAAAGAAGATGCATTTCTTTAGAATGGCGTTTGCTGTCGGGAGGCAGAATTGTCTGTTTATTCTTAATCACAATTAGTAAAAGAATGCATTTCTATTCAATGAGTTTTGTTGGTGAGCAGGTGGTGCTGCGAATTTATACACCTCAAACAGAAACAGAAAGAATTTCTTCAGAATATGGTATTCTGTCGGAATGCTGACATGGCTGTGTATTCATACATCCCACACAGTTAAAATGATGCATTTCTTTAGAATGGCTTTTATTGTTAGACGGAAGACGTGGCTGCATATTATTTTTTTTTTGCGCATCCCACACATTACTTCAGATTGGCGTGTTCCGTCGGAAGGCCGATGTGGTTGCGTATTTTTAATATCACCAACAGTTAAAAGGACAAATTTTTTTAGAACGGCGTTTGATGTCAGAAGGGAGACATGCCTGTGTATTCTTAAACACAATTAGCAAAAGAATAGCTTTTATAGTTGAACGGAAGACATGGCTTCATACTTGATGTACATCCCACACAGTACAAAGGGATACATCTCTTCTGTCGAAAGGCAGGCGAGACTACGTATTTAGACATCCCACATAGTTTAAAAAAAAAATATATGCATTTACTAGTATTTAATATGGCGTTTTCTGTCGGAAGGCAGACGTGGTTGTGTACTTATCTATCCAACAGAGTAAAACAAAAGGGTGCATTTCTTTAAAATGACGTTTTCTTTCCGAAGACACACATGGCTGCGGATTTATTCATCCTACACATGCTACACGTTAAAAAGGATTCATTTCCAAAGAATGGCGTTTTCTGTCGGATGATGCGGTTGCGTGTTTATACACACAGTCAAAAAGGATAAATTTCTTTATGATGTTGTTATTTGTTGGAAGGCACACATGGTTGCGTATTTATATATTTCACACGGGGAAGAGGATACATTTCTTTAGAATGGCGACTTCTGTCGAAAGGCTGGCGTGGCTGCGTATTTAAACATCCCACACAGAAAACAAATGCATTTCTTTATGGTGGTGTTTTCTGATTTAAGACACACGTGATTGCGCATTTATATATTCCACATAGTAAAAAGGATACATTTCGTTAGGATGGCGTTTTCTGTGGGAAGGCACATGTGGCTCCTTATATATATGTTACAGGCATTTTCTAAATTTAGACATTTTTTAAAATGACTGACTAAAAATACCAAGTCATTTTGTGACTGAAATTTTGAAACAAAATTCCACACTTTGCCTGTTCAGTTTTAGGCAATTTGTAGAAGAAGAATATCATTGAAATGTATGTGACAGAAGTGAGAAAAACACATTTTATCTTGCAAAAAAATTAACTAATGGTTCGGTAGAATGAATTTATTTTCCAAAAACCAGCTGCAAATGTTTGTATGTCATATGCTGTGGGTTTTATTTTTAGTGAAACTACGTATGTACTCACTCTGTTTTTCAGATTATTTTGTCAAAATGACAGGATAAATTGTAAATTGGTCGTTTAATAGAACAAACTTTCCAAACGAGGTTTTAGAAAATCCAGATTCAAAACAGCGAAATAGAGAAAAAGAGGTTCGTTTATAATTGACTGGTTTTTTTTTTGCTTTCATAAGCAAATAAGAATGATTTGGTTATAATTCATATTAGTATTTTCTGCAGTAGATTATTCTGGATAAAGGGTGGAAATTATGACTGCCGCTTGCCCATCTATATAGCAAGAGTTTTGAGATACAAAGCAGTTTATGGTTGTGATGCCAATAATAACATGAGTATCTTCATATTTACTGCCTCAAGTAAACTCCAGTTATAGATGCATCATTCGTTATGGGCAGATCTGATTCATTGAGTTCATTCCGTTAAAAGCTATAAGCCTAAAGGTACAAGTCAAGCATATCATGATAATGTACTTTGAATCTTCTGGGACATATGAAAAAGAATGTATGCATGTGTGACGTGTGTTCTCATTGCGAATCCCAATGATGTTGAATGTTAAGTGTTCTATTAGAAATTGTAATGAAAGTGCTTAATATAAGTGATAATCCAGGTTTCTCAAAATGTTGTCAAAGTGCTTAAACCAAATTTTTGCGTAAACCAATGTATTTGCCAAAAACAGGACAAAAATTGTCATCCGTTCTGTCATCCAAACATTTTGAGAAATTAATTATAAATAATTGTCGAGTTCTGTGCTTGCATCGGTAAAATTTATTCTTGATTATTAAAACACTTCTATTTTATTTAAATAAAGCTGCTCCGGTGTCCAATGCTTTAATTGGTTTTTATTACACTTTATTCTATAAATTGAATTCAGGCATTTTAAAATGCCTTTCAATTTTTTCAGGCATTTTGTAAAATGCCTAGAAAAATTAGTCATTATGTATAATGACTGGATCTTGCAGGCATTTTAGAAAATGCCTAAAGTTTTCAGGCATTTTACATAAAACTGTGTTTACATTTAGAAGATGCCTGTAACATATTTGTAAATCCCTCACATTAAAAAGGATACGATTCTTTATAATGGCGATTTCTGTCCAAAGGTAGGTGTGGCTGCGTATTTATAAATCCAACGTTTACACAGTGAATGAATACATCTCTAATTTGTATATAAAGAATGTGGGTTTCTTTTGAAAGACAGTGGTAGACGTGGTTGCGTACTTTTTTTTTCTGACGGAAAGCGATATGGTTGCGTATTTAACCATCCCACACAGTAAAAGATTATTCATTTCTTTAGAATTGTGTTTTTCTACGGAAGGCAGAAGTGGTTTCATGCTTAGTTATCCCACACAGTATAGAATAGCTACTTTTGTCCGAAGGCAGGCGTGGTTGAGTATTTATACATCCCACACAGTAAAAATTATGCATATCTTTAGAATGTTTTTATCTGTCAAAAAGCAGACGCGGTTGCGAATTTAATATCCCGCACAGTAAAAAAATATGCGTTTCTTTAGAATGGGTTTTTTCTTTAGGAAGGCCGACGTGATTGTGTCGGGTTTAGCAAAAGATGATGCATTTTATTAGAATAGCGTTTTCTGTCAGAAGGTAGAAGTTTCTGTGTATTTATACATCCAATTTTAACTTTAACTTTGACACCGTAAAAGAATACATAAAAAAGGGAAGAAAGATACCAGAGGGACAGTCAAACTAATAAATTGAAAATAAACTGACAACGCTATGGCAAAAAATTCAAAATACAAACAGACAAATAAAAGTATAGAAGACACGGCATAGAAAACTAAATACAAAGCAACACGAATCCCACAAAAATTGAGGGTGATCTCAGGCGCTCTGGAAGGGTAAGCAGATCCTGCTCAACATGTGGCACCCGTCGTGTTGCTTATGTTATTACAGATCCGGTAAATAGTCTAATTTATCAATATGTAATGAATGTGGTTTTTTTTTTGGAAACTTTTAAAAGGCAGTGTCAGAACTGGCTGCGTAGATATGTATCCTACACATTTAAAAAGAATGCATTTCTTTAGAATGGCGTTTTCTGTCGGAAGACAGAGTGACGTGGATGCGTATTCATATATCCAACACATTAAAAAGGAAAAAAATCTTTAAAATGGCGTTTTCTGTCGGGAGACACACGTGGCTGCGAATTTATACATCCTTGACGTTAAAAAAAGATGCATTTCTTTAGAACACTGTTTTCTGTCGGTAAGCAAATGCGGTTGCGTATATATTTAATCAACAAAGTGAAAACGATAATTTCTGTATGGTGGTGTGTTCTGTAGGAAGGCAGTGCCGTTTGCGTATTTAGTAAAAGAGGATGCATTTCTTTAGAATGGTGTTTTCTGTCGAAAAGCAGACGTGATTCCGTATTTAGTAATAGAGGATTCATATCTTTAGCAGGCGTTATCTGTCGGATGGAACACTTGTCTCCGTATTTATACACCCAACGTTAACACAGTAAAGGAATATTTCTGTATTTTATATATATAAATGAGGGTTTCTTTCGAAAAGACAGTTGCAGACGTATTTATTTACCCCACACAATAAAAAAGAATGCATTTCAACAGAATGGCGATTTCTGTTCGAAGGCAGGCGTGGCTTATTTATACATTTCACACAGTTTTAAAAAGATGCATGTATTAGGAATGTCATTTTTTGTCGGAAGACAGATGTGGCTGTGTATTTATACATTTCACAAAGTAAAAAAAAAATATGCATTTCTTGTGAATGATGTTTTCTGTCTGAAAGAAGACGTGGTTGCGTATTAAGTAAATGAGAATAGATTTCTTTAGAATGGATTTTTTCGAATGGTGTTTTCTGCCCGGAAGGCAGACGTGGTTGTGCATTTATACATTCCACACAGTAAAAATCTATGCATTTCTTTAGAATGTTTTTTTCTATTGGAAGGCATACGTGATTGCGTATTTAGTAAATGAGGATGCATTTCTTTAGAATGGATTTTTTCGAATGGCGTTTTCTGACGGAGGGCAGACGTGGTTGCGTATTTAAACATCCCACACAGTAAAAAAATATGCATATCTTTATAATGGTGTTTTCTGTTGAAAGGTAGACTGCTTTTTAACGCATCAAACATTAACACAGTAAAGGAATACATCTCTAAGTTATATTTAAAAGAGGGACGAAAGATGCCAGAGGAACAGTCAAACTAATAGATTAAAAAATAAATTAAACTGACAACGCCGTGGCTTAAATTAAACTGACAAACAAAAGTAGAGAAGACACAACATAGAAAACTAAAGACTAAGCAACACGAATCCCCCCCCCAAAAAAATGAGGGTGATTTCAGGTGCTCAAGATATCAGAGGCACAGTCAAACTAATAGATTGAAAATAAACTGACAACGCTATGGCAAAAAATTAAAAACACAAACAAACAAATAAAAGTATAGAAGACACAGCATAGAAAACTAAATACAAAGCAACTCTAATCCCACAAAAATTGAGGGTGATCTCAGACTCTCTGGAAGGGTAAGCAGATCCTGCTCAACATGTGGCACCCGTCGTGTTGATTATGTTATTACAGATCCGGGAAATAGTTTAATTCGGTAATATATAAGGAATGTGGGTTTCTTTCGGAGAGACAGTGTGTTACGGCCAGAAATCGCCTTTAAATTGTAGCCAACAAAAAACACAAATCAATACTAAAATTTAACAAGATTTATTATACAAAAGATTACAAAAGGTATTACACAAATATCACTGTCAACTTAACTGTCAAAATATGAGTCCAATCTTTTATATTTATCTGTATCCGGAAATCTTCTCGAATTCCAATCTGAATAGTTCTTTCACTTCTAAGGTCACAATCCAGTATGTTGTTTGTAGAATAAAAGTGTCAATCCAAATGCTGTGAGTACTTATGTCTATCAATGTCTTAGTCTGAGTCTAAGTCTTTAGTCTCTGTATATATATATAGTTGTCACTGAAATCTCTAGAACATTCTATAAATGGAAAGTTCTAGAGAACTATAACGGAAGTTTCTGGAAGAACGTAGAAGTTTAAATTACGCATCTTTTATAAGGATCATTCTAGAATCGTTATGTACGTCAAATAGAAAGTTCCAATCATTCCATAAGTACCTGTGATTGTTCCAGTGGTTTCTAAACTGCACAGTTATAAGATTATTTGGTAAACAACTATCAGGCCATACAACACAAATTAGGTCAACATAAATAAACATAATAATTACAATTGCACAACACCTCCCCCTTAAAAGAAGTTTTAGTGTAACAAAAAACGAATACTATGAACAAAAATACATAATATATACAAAGTGATTTAATAAGCTCTAGATAAAGCATCTGCTATCACTACATTATCTTTTATACCCTTAATATGTTTTACAATTACATCATATTCTTGTAACAATAAACTCCACCAAGTCAACCTCTGATTCTTGTTTCTCATTTTATGTATGTAGGTGAGAGGATTATGATCAGTACAAACAATAATAGGATATACAGTGGGATTCAAATATACATCAAAATGTCGAAGTGCTGACAACATTGCAAAACACTATTTTTCAATAGTTGAATAATTTTTCTGATGTTTATCTAATTTCTTGGAAAAATATGATATAGGTTTCTCAACATTATCATCTGTTTCTTGAAATAAAATAGCTCCAATTCCTAAATCGCTTGCATCAACGACAAGTTTAAATTGTTTTTCTGGAGTAATCAGAACTGGACTATTAATTAAAAGTGATTTTCTATTTTCAAAGGCGTTTTGACAATTTTCACTCCAGATAAATTTCGAATATTTCCTTAAAAGATGAGGCAATGGCTGAACAACCGTAGCAACATTTGAAAAGAATTTCCTGTAAGATCCAATGATGCCTAAATATCTCATCAGTTGTTTTTTTATTTGTAGGAGGAGGAAATTTGGAAATAGCTTCCACTTTAGTCGTAATAGGTTTCACTTGATCTTGGCCAACTGTTTGCCCTAAATAATCAACAGTGGCCTGACAAAATTCACTTTTACCAAGATTAACAGTCAAATTTGATTGTGACAATCTATCAAAAGTATCATACAAATGTGTTAAATGCTCTTCCCAGCTATCACTATATACAATAAGATCATCAATATAAGCATTACAACAGTCTAAATCTTTAATAACATTATTGATCATTCTTTGAAATGTAGCTGGAGCACTTTTCATGCCAAACGGCATTACAGTATATTGAAATAAGCCATCTTGTGTAAAAAAAAAAAAAGAGCTGATATTTCACGAGCTCTCTGTGTCAAAGGAACTTGCCAATAACCTTTCAACAAATCATATTTGCTCACAAATTTTGCTTGACCAATGTTGTTAATACAATCGTCTATCCTTGGAATCGGATAGGAATCAGATTTTGAGACTGAATTTACTTTTCTGAAATCAGTCACGAAACGAAAGGTTTTTTCTGGTTTTAGCACAAGGAGACAAGGAGAGCTCCATTCACTGTTACTCGACTCAATAATATCATTGTCAAGCATGTATTTAATTTCTTTTCTCATAGCTTCAAGTTTGAGTGGATTGAGCCGGTAAGGATGTTGCTTAATTGGAGAAGCATCTCCTACATCAACATCATGACAAACAGCAGTGGTTTTGTTTGGCACATCTGGAAAAAAAATTTAAAAGAAAATACCAAAGCTTTTATTTCTTCTCTACGATCAAAAGACAGATGTGCAAGTTTTTGAATCTAAATTTGACTGTCTCTTCCATAGTTTTACAACTTAAAGGTGGTTCAATTACATCTGGTTTGTCACGATTGTTCTTAAATTTAACCATGCCTAAAGTGGCAACTGATTTACTCTCACATTCATTAGAACGCTCAAAATATGGTTTTAACATATTAAATTATATGACACACTCTATTTTGTTTGCGCCGACCTGGAGTTTTTACAATATAATTCAAATCATTAATTTTACTCTCTATTATATAAGGACCACAATATTTTGCCTGCAAAGGATGTCCAGGGACTGGCAAAAATGCAAGTACCTTATCACCAGGCTCACAAACTCTGTCCCTGGCTTATTTATCAAACCATATTTTCATCTTGTTCTGTACATTTTTAAAGTTTCTCTGAGCAATTTGACAAGCAGTATACAATTTTTGTTTAAATCTAGATACATAGTCTAAAAGATTCAAGTCAGTATGTTCAGTAAGCCATTTTTCCTTAATCAATTTTAACGGTCCCCTTACAGTGTGACCAAATACCAACTCAAAGGGACTAAATCCAAGGGATTCTTGAACAGTCTCTCGGACCGCAAAAAGTAGAAAGCGAACTCCGTTATCCCAGTCTGTCAAATTGAAGATAAAAAGTTCTAATCATGTTCTTCAATGTTTGATGAAAACGTTCTAAGGCACCTTGAGATTCTGGATGGTAAGCACTTGATATGTACTGAGCAATCCCTAACTGGTACACGACTTGCTGAAATAAACCTAAATGAAGTTTGATCCCTGGTCGGACTGTATAGACTTAGGAAGTCCTACTAACGTGAAAAATTTTATCAAAGCTTTGACGATAGTAGGTGTCTTGATATTTCTGTGCGGAATAGCCTCAGGAAAGCGAGTAGATGTACACATGATTGTCAATAAATACGCATTTCCAATCTTGGTCTTTGGTAAAGGTCCAATTAGAACTCTGCTGAAAGGTTCGTCAAAGGCTGGAATAGGCAGAAGTGGTGCTGGTGGTATTTTCTGGTTAGGCTTACCAACAACCCGGCATACAGGCATGATTTGCAGTATTCTGCGACATCATTTCGAAGTCTGGGCCAGTAGAAATGCTGCAATATCTCAAGGCAAGTCTTTCTTATACCTAAGTGTCCAGCCAAGGGGGTGTCATGGGCAAGACCAATAATTTCTTGCCTATAAACTTTAGGCACCACCACTTGGTATACCACTCTCCATTCCTCATCTGGGGTAGCATCAGGAGGCCTTCACTTCCTCATTACAATACCGTCTTGATGGTAATAGCATTCGGCCACTTTGTCTGCTTCCTCCTATGGTTGAGCCCTCAGGCTGAGCTGAAGAACCTCAGGGTCTTTATGTTGTTCTTCGAACAAATTCTTTCGGTCTAATGAATGGCTGTTTACGTCTGGCCATGGCATAATAACATTTTTGTTAACACTAGGTGGTCTTATTATGGCTTTTTCTGAGCTACCAGGACCTTCAATATCAGCTAGGAAAGTGTCAGAAAGGTCCATGTAATCAAACTGGTCTTCTTGAAAATCTTGTTTTTTCTAGCCATCGCCCTAGTAACAACACAAGCTGGATACAATTCAGCATCATCTTCAGGTGATTTAACACCCACCACCGGTTCACTGGTAATAATTGGTTCAGCAACCACTTTGTGCCTAGCTAGATCATTTCCTAGCAATATGTAACACCCTCAACAGGGAGATTAGGACGAACACTTACAACAACTGGTCCAGTTATCAAATCTGACTTCAGATAAATACGATGGGGAGGAACATCTATACAACCTAACTCTACACTTTGTAACAAAACGGTGGCACCAACAAAAGTCTTCTCTGACAAAGGCAATACACCTTCTAACAATAAAGACTGAGAAGCTCCAGTGTCCCGTTAAATCTTAATAGGCTGAAGAGTAGAATCATCAACAATAGAAACAAACCCATCAGACATAAAGGGTTTATATTCCTCCATGTAATCACAAAAATTGGACTTAAAAGCCTGATTCGCAGGACATTCCAATGTACTGGTAATAAAAGGTGTCGTACAAGCACTGGACTTCGGCTTATTATTTCTTTCATTTTTCTTCTGGAGTCTAAAACAATCAGCCATCAGGTGACCATTCTTCTTACAATAAGCACGAATCAGTGACTTCTTCTCAAAAGTATCAAATTTTGGACTAGACATATTATAACTGGACTCTTATTCTGTGCAACAGGCTTACTGTCAGTACGCTCAGTGCTTTGTTTTTTGTAATTTCCACTGGAAGTATTAACATTTTGACCCTTGAAACTTCTTTTATGTGAAAGAGTATCATTATCTGAAATAACAGCTGCATCATGTATTGACTCAACAGTTTTGTCGTTAAATGTGTTTTTAAGTCTAAATGAACACATTGTTTGAACTCTTCTAATAATATTAATTGTCTTAGATTATTAAAACTGTTATCTGTTTTCTTTGACGTAGGCCATTTATCAAACAGATCTTCTTTTTCCCGAGCAAATTCCACATAGGTTTGTGAATCAATCTTTTTATATAATCTAAATTTCTGTCTATATGCTTCTGGTACTAGCTCATAAGCTTTCAAAACTTTCTGTTTTACCGTATCATAACAGAACTTTTTTCTGATGGTAGTGCGGAGTATATTTCAGCTGCCTTTCCCTCAAAAACACTTTGCAGCATCGTAGTCCAATACGGTATTGGCCATTTCAAATTGTAAGCAATTTTCTCAAACTGTAGAAAATATTTATCGACTGTTTTTTCACAAAATTTGGGTACCAAACGTATATTTTTGGCTGCATCAAAATAATCAGATTTCGACTGGACTTTAGTGTTACGTGTATTTTCTTCTTTGCCAATTTCAATTTTCATTTTTTCCATCTCTAGCCTTTCCCTCATTTCAAGTTCTGCCTGTTTTAATTTAAGTTCATCTTGTTTTAATTCATCTTGTTTTAATTTAAGTTCATCTTGTTTTTTCACCATCTCCAACCTTTCCTTCATTTCCAATTCTTTTAATTTAAATTCATCTCTTTTTCTTTCTTTTCCATTTCTAACCTTTTTTCATTTCCTGCTTGTTTTAATTTAAATTCATGTCCTAATTCAAGCTGTTTTAATTTAAAGGCATCAACATTTTCGACCTTAAGTTCAAGAGCCCCTTTACCTAAAATTTCTGCGTCAACTAATTTGTCTATAACCAAATTTGTTATAATTTGTTTTCTCATAGATACTTTAAAAACTAATTTCAGATGTTTAGCAAGCAACACTAATTCCTTTAACTCTCCAGGTCTGGCGTTTTCAAAAATTTACCGGCATTAAATGCCATTTTGTAGAATTTTGTTGGCTAGTTCTTATAAAAATATTGAATAAATTTTGAAAAAGATATTTTCAGTATCCCGGACGAGCCCCCAATTTCTGTTACGGCCAGAAATCCCCTTTAAATTGTAGCCAATAAAAGACACAAATCACTAATAAAATTTAACCAGATTTATTATACAAACTAGACCACACCCGTGATATCGCGGGTCCGTGACTGAATTAAAGTATATAACTATGAGTTGAACCCGTCGACCTGGAACTTCTCAATTATTGGTAATATTAATTATTTGAAAAACAATAGGTCCTGGAAGGGAGTATTTTTTAATCAACAGCATTGTCCTATATTAGTTATAAATAAAGTTGAATCCTTTAATTAGCTGTTTAACGCCATGCCCGCTAACAAATTGGAAACTGCTTATACGCCTTATTTTAAGTCCAGAATCTTAGTATTCGTATTGTCATCTTAGAAAGTCTTACTGATTAAATACTACAATAGGGAAAAATTTGTCAATGATTGAATTAAACATCTGACTTTGTATTTATACATCCCATAAAAGATGCCTTATTCTAATATGACGTCCTTATTACGCCTTATTCTAATAAGCACAAAATATGTTTGACACATGCGTGCAAACTTACTGTGTATATGAACGTTATTTCCATCGTTATCTTTTAAAATATATACATTTAAGCAGCTAGCATAAATTTTATTATATGTTTTTATAAAACAACATATATTTACCCTGCTCGTAGTTTTTAAACTTATATCAAATATGAAATGTAATGCACAGACTCCTCGGGGAGAAAACGGGAAAAACCAAACATATTGATGGTATTTTCGCACGCTTCCTATAAAAAATACTGTATTTGTCCTATTAGAATCGAAATAATTCCTTCGTTTCATGCTCTACGCTCATTTTAACATGGGCAGGCATTATATTGTCGATATTTTACACTGAGCGTTCCTACTCATGTTAAAATGAGCATAGAGCATGACAATGCCTACCCATGTTAAAATAAGCATAGAACATGCCAATGCATACCCATGTTAAAATGAGCATAGTGCATGACAATGCCTATCCATGTTAAAATGAGCATAGAGCATGACATGAAGGAATTATTTCTTAAATTAAGAATGGCGATTTCTGTCCGAAGCCGGGCGTGGCTGCATATTTATACATCCCTTACAGTTAAAAAAAAGAGATGCATTTATTAAGAAAGGCGTTTTCGGTCGGATGGACAGACGTGTTTGCGTATTGGTTTATTTCACACAGTAAAAAGGAATGCATTTCTTGATGGAAGGCAGACGTGGTTGCGTATTTATACATCACACAGTGTAGAAAAAATATGCATTTCTTTAGATCTGTGTTTTCTGTTGGAAGGCAGACGTGGTTGCGTATTTAGTAAAAGAGAATGCATTTCTTTAAAAGGTAGTTTTCAGACGGAAGGAAAACGTGGTTGTGTGTTTACACACCCAACACAGTAAAAAATTATGCATTTCTTTAGAATGGTGTTTTTTACGGAAGGCAGACGTGGTTGCGTATTTACACAGTAAAAACATATGCATTTCTCAAGATGGACTTTTTTATACCGAAGTCAGGCTTGGCTGCATATTAATACATTCCACAAAGTAATAAAATAAAAGAAATTGTGTTTTTTGTCTTTTGTCGGCGGGCAGACGTGGTTGCGTTTCCATAGAATGGTGTTTGAAAATGATGTGGTGTTTTTACGGCAGGCAGACATGGTTGCCTATTTATACATCCCACACAGTAAAAAATATGCATTTCTTTAGAATGGTGTTTTTTTAATTGGAAGGCAGACGTGATTTCGTATTTAGTAAAAGAGGGTGTATTTCTTTGGAATGGTGTTTTATGTCGAAGGGTAGACGTTTCTACGTATTTATACATCCCATGTTAACACATTAGAAGAATACATCTCTAATTCATGTATAAAGAATGTGTAATTTCATACCCTACATGTGCTTGCTATTTTAGACATTAAACATGATGAAATCCATTTTAAAAGGGTAAAAAAATATGGTACATGATAAATTGTCAGAACTTTTTCATAGAAAAATAAAATATTGTCAAACTTGTAAAATAACGGCCGGGTACCAATCTAGTTTGACCAAACCTTCACAGTTAACTTTAGAATAAATATATACATTTCTAAGTGTAACAATTCACTGTTCAGTGAACCATGTAATCGGGGTCTTTAACGTTGATACAATGCTATAGAATATGAAATTTTCCCTATATTTTCAGTGGAGTTTACCACACATTTGTCAAATACAGGACGGCAACAGTCTACAGTGATAAAAATGGAACCAATTTGGTAAACTTTTATAACATGAAAAGGTCTTTTTTCAAACTATCACATATCTATTCTCACTGAACCATGTAATCGGAAGCTTTATCAGCAATATGATATGAAAATTGTCCTATATTTCATTTGGATGTGACCACAACTCTTTTCCTTTCTGATAAAATACTTACATACAAACATTAATCTAATATGGGACAAACTATAACATGTATAAAACGGACGCACTGAACAGCAAACAGCCCCCTACACCCCCCCCCCCCCATTATTTTTTTTATCGCATTCAGGCATAGTAATGAATGCCACAACAATCACAATAGTTATCAAAGGTACCAGGATTATAATTTAGTACGCCAAACGCGCGTTTCGTCTACATAAGACTCATCAGTGACGCTCATATCAAAATATTTATAAAGCCAAACAATTACACAGTTGAAGAGCATTGAGGATCCAAAATTCCAAAAAGTTGTGCCAAATACGGCTAAGGAAATCTATCCCTGGAATAAGAAAATCCTTAGTTTTTCGAAAAATTTAAACTTTAGTTAACAGGAAATTTATAAAAAAAAAATTTTAAAATGACCACATTATTGATATTCATGTCAACACCGAAGTGTTGACTACTGGGCTGGTGATACCCGCGGGGACGAAACGTCCACCAGCAGTGGCATGCTCTTCATTATTTCAGATTTCAAAAATGAAACTTTGGGATCTGCTTTATTAAAAGTCAAAGTGTTAACATCTGTCCTCGATACTTGACTTATGTATTATTATTGAATTCTATTTTCATCATTCATTAGGAGATATAAATACGTTTATGTAACGAGATTTTCATTCATATTCAATCAAACAAATGTCAAAGTTCAAGTACTGTCTACAATTGTTGTGATATTTGGGAAAGTACGTTGAGAAAAGTGTAAACAATCCCCAATTTTTCTTTTCTTTATTTTGTTTTCACTATTTTTCTCTATTCCTTGTTTTGTTTACAATGTTTTTCTCTTTTATGTTTTTTTAGGTGTTTTGCTCATCAGACGTTATTCTGTAAACCCGAACCAGACCCTCGTCTATAAAACCATCTAGTAGTTTCAAGTATTTTCTGTCACATCAGTGGTTTTCATTCATATCTAAATTAAACAATTGTCAAAGTTCAAGTACTGTCTACCATTGTTGTGAACTTGAGAAAGTATGATGTTTGATAAAGATGGGAACAATTATTTCCGCATCAGTCATATTATTTGACTCGGTACGATGTAAATATAACATACTGCATAGACATCTGGCTATTGCTGAAGACTGAAAGTTGCATTCTAGATGTCTATTATTTATTTACGTCATTGACTGCTGTCGCGTTGGTAAAATGCTTTAAGGCCACATCATTGTTTCCCTTTTCATTTATTAGTTCATTATTCAATTAATCAGTTTATGAATAACAAGTCTGTTATATTGTATTCCCTTGAAAATATCGGTTGTTGTGCTGTGCATTTAAGGCAATGGTAAGATTTATGGGCATGGCAAATAATCAAACAATCTTCATAATAACAAAAATATATGTTTAAGGTAGATCAAAATTATATGTTTCCCGAGACAGAATTTTTTTACACGTTGTCGAAATGAAGATTTTACTATGTTCTTATCAAAAATATAATAAAAGAATGGGTCACCGGGCTATTTTTCAAGCTATGAGCCGTTGAAAATTGTCTAAATTTGCTTAGAATGATAATGAAAAAACATTTTTTGTGTGCATAAAAAAAATCTATGAGATAGAATTTTTGAAATAAATTATGGGAAGATAGGTTTTATAATATATTTTAATAAAACAAGAAGAAAAAATGTTGTCTTCGAACTTGTTTTCTTGCTACAATTAAAATTAAAAAAAATCCTATGTGTCCAGTATAAATTTGTTACTAAAAGAGTTATCTTTCCTTAACCGGCTTAGTTGAAAAAAATTATACTAAAACACATATGTTTGGTATTTGTTAAAATATTTTGAATAATGCAATAAATCAGCAAGTTTCTTCATACAGATACACAGTATTATCAATAACATTATACATCGGTCTACAAATTTGGAGATTTGGGTAAATAACTAGACTAATTGTTAACTGCAATAGTACAATCCAAGATGGCGGTATACCATGAATCTACCTTAAATAGTGTTCAAGCTTTTCTATTCCAAATCAAACAGATAAATTAAGAAAAGAAGGTCCTAATTTTAGCTATTAACTCCTCCAACAGTTATAAACCCAGATCTATAAATTTTCAGGAATAACCATTAACTAGACACAGTTACAGGTAATTTTAATGGTAAACAGTAAAATAACAAAAATACGTAAAATTCTAAACAGAAAGTCCCTAAGAACAAAGTCACCAATCATTTCTCTCTAGACAGTTACAAATCACAAGTTCTTTTCCTGGTGTCGGTTGCAAGTCCTTTATCTGGAGACAGTAAAAGGTAATTTCCTGAGTAAAATTCAAAGGTCATAGTCATACGTCCTTTCGTTGGAGACATTCACAAGTTGAATTGACAAATTATTTACAGTATGGATGGAGGGAATTTATATAGAAAGAATTACAGTAATTGCTAAAAGGGTTCAACAGAACAATGGACCGCAGTTTTGGCTATTTATGATTAGCGACTGGTGGAAATAGTCCATGCCTATTCAAGTCAAGACCATGATATAATGTGATATGACTATACAATCTGCTTTGTACTAGAAAAAAGTAAAATACCGAACTCCGCGGAAAATTCAAAAGGGAAAGTCCCTAATCAAATGGCAAAACCGAAAAGCTCAAACACAGCAAACGAATGGATAACAAGAACGTTTTGCTGATTCAGATTTGTTACGAGCTAGTTCCTTAGAAAACGATGAGTATGAAGTCTTAATTTTCATTATTGCGACGAACAGAACTAAACCGTCATTGCTCTGACTCCGATGTACCGCATGCTTAGCAGGAAGATGGCACAAGTATTTATTTGTGCATTTTTATAGAGTTCTAGTAGCAACTTTCCCAGAAACTCAATATTTTCCAACGAATTGCTGCATCGAAACTTTTGCAGAAACTCAATAATTTTCTATATATTGTCCATCGATATTTTCCTTTTTCCGAAAAGAGAGAGAGAGAGAGAAGAGACCAATGGGAAATCGAAAACCCAATAAAACATGAACACCTTGATTTATTAAAAGCGACAAATATACTAGAAGCATTAACAAGACTATACAAAAAAAAAAAATTGAACACCAGTTCCAACTAAAAAATCGGGAGTGCTCAGGAAGGACATGGTCTTCCTGTTCCGCATGGAGATCGTATCGTGTTAGTCTTAGAATAGATTGATCAGTCATTGCCATCGATTAGTTATCTCACGATAGCGAATAGGTGAATGTCATAAAATTTAGAATGGAAATGGGGAATGTGTCAAATCGACACCAACCCGACCATAATGCAGACAACAGCAGAAGGCCACCAATGGGTCTTCAATGTAGCGAGAAACTCCTGCACCCGGAAGCGTCCTTCAACTGGCCCTAAACAAATATGCATACTAGTTCAGTGATAATGGACGTCCGAATTATACACAAGAAACTAAAATTAAAAATCGCTTGTTTGTAATGCTAACACATCCCCAAATACAGAAATCTTTGTATATGGTAATTCTCCAACCAAAAGATTTGACTGAATATAGAAGATTGAAATAAAAAGGTTTTAGAGATTGAATGATAAACCATATATTTTTACCGATAGGCAACATATATAGGATTTGAAAACTAAAGTCAAAACAGCATGAGTCAAAGTTAACTAGGGTGAACTTATGTGCTACGGAGGTTGATATTGTGCATTAGTAATACATGTATCGCGAACAAACATAAAACAGGTTTATAATAGTGTACACGTATAAAAAGAGAGAAATAAAAGGAACCACTAGCCCTGCAGTATTTCTCAAAATTACAAAAATAGTATATGAAAACAATGAATCGAAACATTCTTCTTTTTCCCTTTCATTTTTGATATAAAGTCACGTACAATTATTTGTGCTTGAAGTGTGCCAAGCGCTATGCACGTAGTCAGACATAGACATTAACCAAGAGCTACATGTATGAGGTCCTACGAGTTAACAGTACGTCAGTGCTTTTATTATTGTCTCGATTTTACTACACATTTGTGTGCCTGTGATCATTACTCATCGAGCTTTGGCCAATTTTCTAATGTACTGCCCAGAAAGATAAATGTGATAAGTTATATAACAGTCTGACCATTTTACTTCACTATGCTAAGGTTTATTGCATATTCAATGTGCGCAATGAATATATAACTGCAGATGTGTTATGTTCCATTCTTTCGCAAGAACAATATAAACAACAAACAGACAATTAAATTTGAAATTTGGCTGATTATTTGTCATGGTGTTTATTCAACAATATTCAACAATATAAACCAACAAATAACCAACATCAACAAACTGACCAACAAGTTAAAACTTGATGACAATTGGTCACTGAAGGAAAACCAACAGTAAATGCATAACAATTTTTAGCTGCTGGGCAGATCCATAACAGCTTAATGAACGATATTTGAATAAATCACTGCCAGTTGAATCATGTTGATGATGACATCCAACGCACTTTCCATACTTAACGGAATGCCATGACGATAGACACTTTTTTATTATTCCTGCAAATTCCTTGAATATTCAGGTTGCTTTGATCTGCCGATGAATATTAAAACGTCTGACACTTTTGATTATACATGACAATCTCATTGGAACATTCAATACATTTGGATCTGTTCACCATGTAATCTGAAAAATAAACTAAAAACAGCAGCAATTTTGTTTGTTAAAGGGAGGGAGGGTGGGTTGTGCAATCTTTAAAAATACTCGTGGAATGAAAATTAAGCGGAAACACGTGCTTATATATGACCAAAGTCCAAGAAGCGCTTCAAAGCATATTCTTTCGTATGTTTAAATATATGGTTGTAATTATGTAAATGGCAAAACGTAAATAATGGACTGACGTACGTTTGAAACACAATTATAAACAACTAAATGTATTTTTAATGCAATAAATCAATTTAATTATTAGATCATTAAATTTTATTATTTTGAACTTTTAGGAATATAATAGAAAGGCTTGTTTAAACCGTAAAACATATATTTTTGAATAAAACATTGTGAAGGTGTAATGGGATTATACAATAAATATGAAAGAATTTGTTCATTCTTTGCCAAAAACGCAGTATATATTGTGATCTTTTCAAGACCATAATAAAAATGTTAGGTTACCGAGCATTTTCTCAAGCTACAGGTTGTGACGATATGACGCATTTTGTATGGATTAAATAGGAAAAAAGCACCAGTATGTGATTAGAAATCCGCTACACGTATATTATGTTATATGTTGAATTCAGCTAAGCTAATGAAAGCAGTGAAGTCGTTCATCAAAAAAGTATATAAACAATAAGTGAAGAAAAAAAGAAGTAAAAATTCCAGACATTAGTTGTGTACTTGAACCAAAAACCCTATAAAGTGGTACGTAAATTATTAAAAACCATTACATTGTTACGTATCAGTTTTCAATTAACCAAATCTGGGACCAAAACAATTTATCCCCTTTCGCCGGTATTAATTATTTTTTTTTAGAGTTCCATATTTTTACATGATTTCTTACGTTGTTTTCTTGATTTTGTTGATTGTTGTTTTTTTTTTTTTTTTGGTACAGATCCTCAAATACTTGCATTTATATTTTTCCGTTTTGATTTTTTTGTCGTTATTGCAGATCAGCTATACATTTCTATCTACTCGACCAACTTTAAATAAAGACAAATATTTCATGAGTCGGCAACAAGTTACTGGCAAAATTTAAGTGTAAGCTGGACATTTAACTCAGATAGTTATTTTTTTTTATTATAAAATACTAACAGAGTTTAGATCTAACAGTATGTTAAGATCATATTTCATTTCATTTTATCTTAATCTTAAAACACAAGGTAGGAACCTTCGGCCATTGTTATTCTTGTATGTTTTTTCAATTAAGTTCATTTATATGTTTCGGATTTTAGTATGACGTTCATTTTCTATAATCTAGTTCACATTTGTGTTTAGAGGCCAGCTGAAGCCCGCTGTGTTGAAGTCATATTGGTGGCCTTGTGCTGTATTCTGCTCTTTTGTCGGGTTGTTGCCTCTTTGATATATTCCCTGTTTCCATTCTCAATTCTAATATATGAATAAAATCAACTTCAAAATAAATTTAACAAAAACGACCCTAAACAAAACGACCGTATTGCGTTGCAAAAACATCGACAGAGTCATATTTCGATGGACCACTTATGCTAAAACTATGCAGATGCTCTGCTCTTTAACATCCCAATAAAATTATAAAAAAAACTAGAGTTCAGTTTTTTAAAATTACCTGTTTTTGATACAACTATAACATTACTAGCCATATCAGGATTTTCCTTACTTGTTCCGTGCATTTTCCTAATGTTGTCACGGGGAGCACGTTCAATCTTATTTTTTTAAGAAAGAAAAATTAGCTTTCAGCCTATTCGTTCTCACGGTCGTAGAACAAATCGCAATCAAAGAAAATTTCGGGCCAATCATACCAATATTTCGGACCTAATTTCTATTTCAAAAAACAACGGCAGACATTATCTGTTAACAAAACTCTGTTCGTTACCGGTTAATCAGTTAAATAAAATTTTGGAGGATTGCAACACAATTTCATATAGCAGTCCTAAGTATGAAATTGTTCAAATTATTATGGCATATTGTTATTCTAAATTATTTCCCAAAATTGATCGCCCTGAAGATCATAAAAAACATTTTATTAAAATTAAGTATGTCAATAAAGGCTTTGATTTTGTAAATATTGCCGGTAAATTTAACGACCATTCTGTTAAAGAACAAATTCCTGGATATTTTGACAATACTGAGCTACCTCTTATTTGTTATATTTACAAGAAATCTACCCGGAAATTTGTGTTTAATTATAGTCAATTGTGTAAAGATGTTAATATCAGTGAAAATACACCTACTTCATGTAATTGCAATAATTCCGAATATATTTATGGACCCATTTCCCATGTTATAACAGGAGATCTTAACATCGTTCAAGACCGAGAGTTAAAATCATTCCTCAGTAAAGGACCTAAATATCGTCCCCCGTCAATTATTAATTGGAATGAGTGTCGTAATATCATCCACGACTCACTCCATACTTACTGTATGAAATGGATAAAACGGGAAAAAGCTGACAAAAAATATTTGGACTCTTTTTTTAATTCAGTAATGAAGATAGTTGATATACGTATTCAACATTTTAAAGAACATTTTACTATAAACAATAACCACAATAAACCTATTTCTCGTATCAAACATAAACTAAAAGAACTAGCCAAGGAATTTGTTTTTGTCCCGGCCGATAAAGCTGCTAATAATATTATTATTGTTTGACGAAAATTTTACATTGAGGTTCTGAAAAAGGAAATCACCAATTCACCAACATTCCAACTGACTCCATTTTCAGAAAACGAAATCTGTAACAAACATAAATTTTTAGCCACCGCTTTACAAGCAGAGCCAAATACAATGAAAGTCCCAACTATGTATTGGCTTCCGAAGCTACACAAAACCCCTTACAAATATAGATTTATTTCGTCTTCAAGCCATTGTTCAACTACTAAATTGTCTATTCTTCTTACCAGCACACTTGGTACAATTAAAAACCTGATAATAAATTGTTCTAATAAGGCCTTCGAAAATAGTGGAATAAATTACTTTTGAAGTATCAAGAACTCGTTGGAAGTACTTGATAAATTGCATGCTTATATTGGTGATTTTGAATCTGTTCAAAGTTTTGATTTTTCTACCCTGTATACCACATTGCCTCACATTCTCATTAAGAAAAAATCCATACACCTAATTAAATTGGCATTCAAAAAATCAGAATGTGAATATATATGTTCAAACTCTTTTAGGTCATTTTTTAGTAGCAATAAACAAAAAAACTATGTTAATTGGACATGCTTTGATACTATATATGCCCTTGAATTTTTACTAGATAACATTTTTGTTCGCTTTGGGGATTCCGTATATCGTCAGATTATCGGAATTCCAATGGGGACTAACTGTGCACCACTTATTGCGGACCTGTTTTTGTATTGTTATGAGTTACAATTCATGACAAAAATAAGCAAAGACCCATCGAAACAACATCTGATAAACAAATTTAATAATACTTTTAGATATTTGGATGATATTTTGGCTCTCAATAATGACGACTTCAGTATTATATTAATGAAATTTATCCTGTTGAACTTACTTTAAATAAAGCTAATACTAACAATGACTACTGCCCTTTTCTCGATCTTGATATCTATATCACTAATGGAAAGCTGAATACTAAAATTTATGATAAAAGGGATGATTTTTCATTTCCTATCGTTAATTATCCGTTTTTAGATGGTGACGTTCCCTTGTCACCATCTTACGGTGTTTATATATCTCAACTTGTACGATTCCCTCGTGTATGTAACAATGTTTTAGATTTTAACGAGAGAAATTTATGTATTACTGAAAAATTATTACACCAGGGTTTTCGATATCACAAACTAGTTAAAACATTTACTAAATTTTATCATCGGTATAAAGACATCATTCGTAAATATAGCTCAACATGCAGACTTCTGATACGTTGAGGTATTTCACATCCAATTTTTTATGGAAATATTCTTTATAAAGGACAAAGGTGTCAGTATTCACCTCAGAAACTTACAAAACCTTTGAATAGACTTATTAAGAAGGGATATAATTACGATACTGTTGTCAAGTCATTAAAGATTGCATATTTTGGCGTTAATATTGAGTCACTGATAAGGTCTTTGCATCGGAACTAAACACATTTATTCTAAAAACAGTTATTGGCATGACACGGGTTATGTTCTTCTCATATATGTTATGATGGTATGATACTAAACCCCTAACGGGAAGAATTGTGCCTGATGTTCATATGATGAAATCATAATCTTTCAGTCAGTTTAATTGAAGTCTGGAGCTGGCATGTCAGTTAACTGCTAGTAGTCTGTTGTTATTTATGTATTTTTGTCATTTTGTTTATTTTCTTTGGTTACATCTTCTGACATCAGACTCGGACTTCTCTTGAACTGAATTTTAATGTGCGTATTGTTATGCGTTTACTTTTCTACATTGGTTAGAGGTATAGGGGGAAGGTTGAGATCTCACAAACATGTTAAACCCCGCCGCATTTTTGCGCCTGTCCCAAGTCAAGAGCCTCTGGCCTTTGTTAGTCTTGTATTATTTTAATTTTAGTTTCTTGTGTACAATTTCGAAATTAGTATGGCGTTCATTATCACTGTACTAGTATATATTTGTTTAGGGGCCAGCTGAGGGACGCCTCCGGGTGCGGGAATTTCGCGCTACATTGAAGACCTGTTGGTGACCCTCTGCTGTTGTTTTTTATTTGGTTGGGTTGTTGTCTCTTTGACACATTCCCCATTTCCATTCTCAATTTTATCACAATAACGATATGACAATGATATGTAACTTCTATCTATTAACATTATTTGAATGATTTGAAGCGTCCTACTTCGGGAATATATAGATGATATGAGAACACATACGTTCTTGTATATGCAAATACTAAAAACTTATAAAATATAAACAGGGTTTTCATATGATATAATTGTTCGCACCATAAGAATAGTATAAAGTAATGACGTTTTGAATATAGACTTTGTTTGCCTTTTTTACCTAGATTCATGATTCAGTTTATCTTACCTCAATTTGTATTTTGTATTGTCCAATACCCATTTTTGGAATATTTTTATTTTA
Source organism: Mytilus galloprovincialis (assembly GCA_037788925.1). Taxonomy (NCBI): domain Eukaryota; kingdom Metazoa; phylum Mollusca; class Bivalvia; order Mytilida; family Mytilidae; genus Mytilus; species Mytilus galloprovincialis. The sequence goes on along the minus strand of CM075339.1, from coordinate 56,529,427 downwards.
TATTTTTACCCCCCCCCCCCCCCTTGTATTTTTCTATTTTCTTTATTTTATTATTTTTGTATTCTGTAAAAACGACGAAACAATTCACAATTTTTTTTACAATTAATTGATTCTCCTTTTACGATCTGCAGTGCAAGATAAGGTACTCTAGTCACGATAGTGTTATAACATGATGTGTGTTAAGTTCTGTGTAGAAAATGATGTTGCTATACAATAACCAGGCTTACAGAATAAGCTATGTCTTACTTAATAATAGACTATAGAAATTTAATCAGATGTCCTTTCAAAAACATCGTGCTGTTTCAAAGTTTTTCATCAAAACAAAAATTTTGAGATTCATATCTACATTTTGTGTTTAAAAAAATAATCTTGATATCATTTTCCTTTGTTTCGGTAGGTTTCATATTAACAAAGACTCGTGAGGCGTTGAACAAAATGTTTTAAATATGATTACAATTTGGCATACGATCTATGTAATGAATCTTTCTTATATATCACTTTAGACTGTCGATAAGAATAAAGATGCAAAAATTGTGAAAGAATTATGTCCGTGTAGCTATAACCAGTTTAGAAGGTCAGGGGTGGAATGTAAGAATATTTTGTTTGATTCTAAATGTGTTTTAAACAAATTATTTCAAAAGGGGAGTGAACAAAATAGTTTGTTTTCACTGAAAATTCGACAAGGTTTATGATACCAAAGGTGCTTTTATTAATTTCAACAAATTATTTCAATTAATTGGGCCCAAATTTCAATAATTTTATTCAAACATTGTCAAATTTCTCATCCTCTATACTACTCAATACAACTTTTGAGAACAGTTCAATGCCTAGACAGAGTGACACCCTTTCATTTTAGTCCACAAAAATATCTTACTGCAGTTCATTCGTTCATTTGATTATCAATCAATGATTCCGTTGATTTTATATATTAAACATTTATATGTGATGCGTTAGAAAAGTCAATTCGATTACTTGCGCTGACGTTAGATATGAATACTACCACAGGCTATAAGGGGACCATCCAAAAAAGTACATATACTGATTCAGTATAGTTACCCGTATGGATGTGTTTGATATTGCTAAGATGATTTTTAAGTTAAAAAAAAAACACAATATGTACTACAATACACAAACGAGGATCCAGCATACGATCTGATCGTTATTTATATATATTTATATTATTCTTAGCGTAATCATACAATTACAATGATTCACTATAGTGATCAATGAAAATTAAGATCGTTGGTTTACCTTTTCTTAAATATTTGATAACCAAATAAATTGGAACTGCTGTAAGAAAAACACAGCAAACAGATCTAAATAAATTCATCAAAAAAATACTGCATCTTAATCACATCCGAATCTGATTTTGTACTTGAAAGTTAAAAAAAAAGATTTGTTCAAAATGTTCGTGTTCTTGAACATGTTAATATTAATTCTTCCTGTTCCGCATGGAGATCCTATCGTGTTACTCTTAGAATAGATTGATCAGTCATTGCCATCGATTAGTTATCTCACGATAGCGATTAGGTGAATGTCATAAAATTTTGAATTAAAATGGGGAATGTGTCAAAGCGGCACCAACCCGGCCATAATGCAGACAACAGCAGAATGCCAAAAAGGGGTCTTCAATGTAGCGAGAAACTCCTGCTCCCGGAGGCGTCCTTCAACTGGACCTTCAATTGGACCTTCAACTGGACCCTAAACAAATATGCATACTAGTTCAGTGATAATGGACGTCCGAATTATACACAAGAAACTTTAAAAATCGCTTGTTTGTAATACTAACACATCCCCAAATACAGAAATCTTTGTGTATGGTAATTCTCCAACCAAAAGTCTTGACTGAATATGGAAGTTGAAATAAAAAGGTTTTAGAGATTGAATGATAAACCATATATTTTTACCGATAGACAACATATATAGGATTTGAAAACTAAAATAACACGAAATAACACTGAAAACTAAAGCAAAACAGCATGAATCAAATCTAACTAGGGTGAACTTATGTGCTACGGAGGTTGATATGGTGCCTTAGTAATACATGTATCGCGAACAAACGTAAAACAGGTTTATAATAGCTGTACACGTAGAAAAAGAGAGAAATAAAAAGAACCACTAGCCCTGCAATATTTCTCAAAATTACAAAAATAGGATATGAAAACAATGAATCGAACCATTCTCCTTTTTCCCTTTCCTTTTTAATATAAAGTCAAGTACAATTATTTGTGTTTGATGTGTGCCAAGCGCTATGCACGTAGTCAGACAAAGACATTAACCAAGAGTTACATATATGAGGTCCTACGAGTTAACAGTACGTCAGTGCTTTTATTATTGTCTCCATTTCACTACACATTTGTGTGCCTGTGATCATAACTTACGAGCTTTGGCCCATTTTATAACATACTGCCCAGAAAGATAAATATGATTAGTTATATAACAGTCTGACCATTTTACTTCATTATGCTAAGGTTTATTTTAAACTTTTAGGAATATTATAGAAAGGCTTGGTTAAACCGTAAAACATCTATTTTTATTTTTAAATAAAATATTTTGAAGGTGTAATGGGATTATAAAATAAATATGATAGAATCTGTTCATTCTTTGCTAATACGCAGTTATATTGTGATCTGTTCAAGACCATAATAAAAAATAAAAATGTTAGGCCACCGAGTATTTTCTCAAGCTACAGGTTGTGTAAAAGAAAGCGGTAAATGTGATTATTATATCATTTTATTTTGTGGAAGCAAAGAGTTGTGGTATGACAGACAATGATATAATTCCTAGACTAATGAACAACAATGCAAACAATACAGATTGCACAACAAGCTTCGACAATTAGCAAACCCCATACCATATAATTATCTGTAAAACACCTTGAGATGACAAAATGTAAGACATTTGAAAGGCAAATCATCAGCCGACTACATCAATAAAAGGAAACAATTATGGTAAACTACATTGAATTTCATTTTTGTATAGGTCCTGGCTGTAGACAGACACATATAGACTAAAAAACAATTGATTTCAAAGCTTGAATTCAATAAATTATTTATATTGTTGTTTTAATGTTTGTGTTAATGCTGGTAAATATTTTTTTTTTAAATTCTTAGGTCTTAAAAAATGCAATAGATGTCTTGGTATTCGATGGAATACATTTGTACATCATTTATTTATGTGATCAGATCTTAAAGATTTAGAGGTCAGTTCATTAACTTCAAATAGTGGAGAAAAGTATAGATAAATAACTGTTTCAACGGCATTATTATGTGACTGAAGTTTATATCTAAAAGTATAACAAAACAAACCAGTATATATGTAAGACTCAGATCGACGTCATGTCTCTAATCGACGTCCGTTCCTCAAATCGACGTCAAAATATGACGTCACAATAAAATATCATTCTAAATCAACGGCCAATTTTATGTCTATCTAATCGACATCCATTTTTTGGCTTCTCTAATCAACGTCCGTTTTTGGATACAGAATATAAAATTGACCAGAACCGACAGCAGATGAAATCCTTAGACCTTTGAAGATATTATGTGTGACAATAAGGATCTATTTAGAAAAATGTGTTTTTTTAAAGGTTTATAACATACTAGACTATCAAACCATCGAAAACCACGGCACTACAGGCCCAAAAAGAATATGTCGGGGTAAAACATATGTGGAAGCACTTAACCTTGAACAGTTGTGTAACATAAAACATACTGCCAATTTATGGTATATGAGAACAGTTGTTTAACAACACAATATAAAAAATAATGCCAAGTTCTTACGTATATGTTTCACTCCATGTGTAAAACTCAAAAAATTGTTGAACAAGAATGTGTCCCAAGTACACGGATGCCCCACTCGCACTATCATTTCTATGTTCAGTGGACAATGAAATTGGGGTGAAAACTCTAATTTGGCATTGAAATTAGAAAGATCATATCATAGGGAACATCTGAACTAAGTTTCAAATTGATTGGACTTCAACTTTAACAAAAACTACCTTGACCAAAAACTTTAACCTGAAGTAGGACGAACAAACGGACCCTCAGACCAGAAATCATAATGCCCCTCTTCTATCGTAGGTGAGGCATACACATGTCCGAATTATAATACATGTTATACTAAAAAGTCAATTGGCTGTACTTCTTTATTTTGTCTATTGTTGAAGATTGAACAATGCCCTCTAGATATCGTTAGGCTGCTTTCTCCTTAACATACATCTACATGCATGTCATCTATTACCGTTAATGAATAGGAATGACACACTACTATGTAGATCAATTCGATTAACTTTTTATCAAGAAATAATTAATATGCATGATACCTATTACGGGTTCAAAACATCTATATGAAAAGTATGTATTAATGTTTGAATCCTTTACAAAACATTTACAAGAAGCTGATGTTCAGTGGTTGTCGTCAGTTCATGTGGTTCATAAGTGTTTCTCGTTTCTCGTTTTTTTTTTAGATTAGACCATTATAGCTTTCTGTTCTGTGTGAGCCAATCCTCCGTGTTGAAGGCCATACTTTGATCTATAATGGTTTACTTTTATAAATTGTTACTTGGATGGAGAGTTGTCTCATTGGCACTCATACCACATCTTCCTACATCTACATTTATTAAGTGTAAACAATAAAGGCATGTAATTTATTATTTATTGATATTGGACATCGATTTAAGGGCATACGATACAGTTTTGAACCTGTATTTACAAGATGATGAACATTTACATATAGGCTATTTTTTACATGATTAAATCAAATATGTAATGAAAAATATACCTTCATGTGCTACTTTTTGAGTTAAACGAGGTCGAAATTTTGTATATTTGCTCAAAATTCGGATTTGTGGCCGTATTTTCTCTTTCGAAAGAAAGCCAGAACTTTTTTGTTTTTAGAGATGAACACAAATTGTTTTTTGTTAAATAATTTGTAATTTCTGTATTTTATAATTATCTTAAAAATTAATGCATTTTTTATTCAAAAATAGTAGATATTTATTAAATGGTCATGAATTGAGAACAAAACGTCATTTTTTGCTCTATAAAAAAATGCACTATTTACAGTTTTATAAAATTTGGTCCACATAATCTTCCTGCAAAATGAAACAAAATGTCATTTTAAAAAATAGGGGTCCATGCACTCGTTTTCAAATTAAATCGGTTTGAATGATAAAAACCAGTCGAAAAATGCATCTTTTTCTGATTTGACACGGTTTGACGTCGCGAAAATAACATTTTACGTTAGCAACGTCATTACCTCCCCTGTAACTGTATCGTATGTCCTTAAGACGACAACAATCAATCAGACGTCGTCACATTGGACGTCGATTAGAGTATTAAAGTATTGCATGGACGTCGATTTGAGAATGTTACGTCAGATTTGGACGTCGATTTGATAAACGGCCGTCGAATTGAGGAACGGACGTCGATTAGAGGCCGGACGTCGATCTGGGTCTAACATATATATAAAAAAAAAGTTTTGTCCTTTTCTATTTTTAGGATATGATGGGAAATTGGAATGAGGTAAGAGTTACAATATAATTATTCTGACTGATTCAGTGAACTTCAGTGATTCCCAATATAATCAACCAAATATTTCCCACGAAAGGGTCCCCCTGGATCCACCTATGATGCAATTTTAAATCAAGCAGTCAGTAGGAAAACTTATAGATAAGAAAGATAAGAAGTTAGCAATATCCTTTAACTCTACTTTCCGCTATATAGATGACGTTCTTTCACTAAACAATTCAAAATTTGGTGACTATGTGGAACGCATCTATCCCATCGAATTGGAGATAAAGGATACTACAGATACAGTTAAGTCGGCTTCATATCTTGACTTACATCTAGAAATTGACAATGAGGGTAGGTTGAAAACAAAACTTTACGACAAAAGAGATGATTTCAGCTTTCCAATTGTGAACTTTCCATTTCTAAGTAGCAACATTCCAGCAGCACCTGCATACGGGGTATATATCTTCCAATTGATACGATATTCCCGTGCTTGCATTTCCTATCATGATTTTCTTGATAGAGGGTTATTGCTCACAAGGAAGCTATTAAACCAAGAGTTCCAAATGGTGAAGTTGAAATCATCCCTTCGTAAATTTTACGGACGCCATCACGAGTTGGTTGACAGTTATGGAATAACCGTTTCACAAATGATATCGGATATGTTCTTTACGTCGTAACTACAATCCCCTTCCCTTTCATGAATGTGACCTACCGAATTAGACTATTTACCGCATTTGTAATCACATAAGCAACACGACGGGTGTCACATGTGGAGCAGGATCTGCTTACCCTTCCGGAGCACCTGAGATCACCCCTAGTTTTTGGTGGGGTTCGTGTTGTTTATTCTTTAGTTTTCTATGTTGTGTCATGTGTACTATTGTTTTTCTGTTTGTCTTTTTCATTTTTAGCCATGGCGTTGTCAGTTTGTTTTAGATTTATGAGTTTGACTGTCCCTTTGGTATCTTTCGTCCCTCTTTTATAGGAAATTTCCAAATAATATTACAAAAGATCTTGTCACAAATTCTTTACTGAACTTCTGTCAGATTTATAGTAAAACTTCTAATTCACTGACAACTGTTGGACACTGTCACAGTGATACTTAAATTGCACACTCTTATTAGTTAGTAATAACAAAAATCTGTGTTTTCTGTGACATCATTTTGTAAAAGATATGCCCCCCTCAGCACAGTTATTTAATTTTGAATGGAACAAGATTTAAATGAGTTATACAGATAATAGATAAATGATTGAATATTCTTTATTTAGTTTTTCTTTATTTTCAATTCTTCCAGCATTGTCCAGAGACAAAATGGTCTGAGAATAATGTCTCTATATATCATGATTCTTGATTATTAAGTATATTCAATTATTCTCTATGATTCTTTATTATATATTTTAGTTTTTTAACTATTTTTTTTGTCCTTATTAAAATCCCAACCATTGATTCCAGATTAACTCTCACGAGGAACATATATATTATGTTAGATATACGAGGGGGGGATACCTTTTTATGTTAACCTCAGTCCTGTTATGGCCCTTTTCAAGGTGTTGTTAACTGTTATCTGAGATTAATTTAAGCTGTTAAAAAATATAACTGTTTTCAACCCTGTAACATTTTTGCATTTCTTGTTAACTGTTTTTGCCAAAATCGAGGTGTTGTTAACATGTAAACGGACCCCCTATTGCCCCCCTCATATACTGTTCCTAGCTCTCACATATTATACGTAAATGTAGCTTGACACGTCTAATACGGAAACCCGGAATTTTTTTCATGGTTACCGTTTTATACTATGACGCAAAATCCACGGACGCTCTCTCGCTGCTAAATTCACGGTACTGTTTTCAAAAAGAATGGACAAAGATAGTCAGAAAGTTGATACAAAGAACTGATGGGTCAAAAAGTTATAAGATATATTGAAATGGGTTACATTGTCGATTAACCAGAAGAAACGAAGGAACGAAACATACATTTTAGAAGGCTGAGTCAACTCAACTATAGTCCATACGCACCCACTATTTTGTACTTGGAAAGCGCTATGTCCAAAGAAAGGTAAATTAATCATGCATATTTTAAGGAAGATGCATGTGCTTTACTTTCCACGAAAAACCATTTGACTTTATGTCACTCAGACATGTTAACCCGAAAATCAGTCAAAGATTAGCAAAGACAGAAGCAATTTAAGTCAACTCTCCCCACTGGCACTGGCAAAACGCCCCATTTGTTTAACAACAAACTTCATTTTTAACTCATCTGGCCCACAGGGCCAAGTGACCTTTTCCCATCACTTTGAGTCCGTCGTCCGTCGTCCATCGTCGTCTGTCGTTCGTCGTCCGTCGTCGTTAACTTTTACAAAAATCTTCTCCTCTGAAACTACTGGGCCAAATCCATCCAAACTTGGCCACAATTATCTTTGGGTTATCTAGTTTAAAAAATGTGTCCGGTGACCTAGCCATCTAACCAAGATGGCCGCCACGGCTGAAAAAAGAACATAGGGGTAAAATGTAGATTTTGGCTTATAACTCAAAAACCAAAGCATTTAGAGCAAATCTGACAAGGGATAAAATTGTTTATCAGGTCCAGATCTACCTGCTCTGAAATTTGCAGATGAATCGGACAAACCGTTGTTGGGTTGCTGCCCCTGAATTGGTTATTTTAAGGACATTTTGTTGTTTTTGGTTATTATCTTGAAAATGGTAAGTTGACCCCCTAAAGAGTTATTGCCCTTAATTTATAGTCAATTCTTAACAATTTTCATAAAATTTGTAAATTTTTACTATCATTTTCCACTGTAACTACTGGGCCAAGTTCATTATAGATATAGATAATTGTAAGCAGCAAGATAAGATCTACAAACACATCACCATCACCAAAAAACAATTTTGCCTTGAATCCATCTGTGTCCTTTGTTTAATATTCACATAGAGGGGTGAGACCAAGGTGAGCGACACAGGCTTTTTAGAGCCTCTAGTTGTTATTATCTGGAATACTATTATAGATAGAAATAAACTGTAAACAGCAATAATGTTTAGCAAAGTAAGATCTACAAATAGGTCAAAATGAACAAAATGGTCAATTGACCCTAAAAGGAATTATTGCCCTTTAAAGTTTATATTGTAACATGTGTAATATGATGTTATTTATGTATTATTATCATTTTGTTTATTTTCTTTGGATACATCTTCTGACATCAGACTCGGACTTTTCTTGGACTGAATTTTAATGTGTTTTTTGTTATGCGTTTACTTTTATGCATTGGCTAGCTATATAGGTAAAGGGGAATGGTTGCGTTGTTGTCTCTTTGACACATTCCCCATTTCATTCTTAATTTTATGTTGGTTTTTTTTTAATTACAGCAATTGTATTCCAAGAGTCTGATGGCTGATAATGTATTACAGGATTTTTCATTCAAGCAACATCTTATAAGGATAAGTGCAAATGTATAAAGGAAGCCGTGGGTACAAATAGCAACCACAGCAATCACATGCAGAAGAGAACTCTTAAACATTACTAACAGACATGCAGTCATGATATGGGAGTGATTTAATCAAGAAATATAAATCACATTGAATTATTAAATATTGTGAATATTTTTTCAACCACAACTTGGCACAAGCACTTTCAGAATATACTACAATTCAAATTCAAATTATTGTGTCAAAATGAAAATTGTAGCCTAAAATGGATAATGGATGTTTCAATCTAAATTTTATATAAATCTTTGAAATTACAAGAATTTTTAGCTTATTGTGCAGCCAACCTTTGAGATCTTCTAATGGTATATTAATGGTATATGCTTGTTGTTTGTCAAAATTTGTTTTGAAATAGGAAGGAACTGTAACAGTCCTCAACAATAAACAGGTGTCTAAAAAATGTCATGATCTATTTAATTAACCAGAGTCTATACCAATCAAAGAGCTGCCATCGACACGAAATTCTTTAAATAGATTTTTTTATTAGGATGAGACTTAAGACAACCACTGAAAAGGTTCCTGGCTTGAAACAGGCACATGAATATGTGGCAGGCCTAGGGGGAACTACTTTTTTTCTTCAAAACTTCAGAAGAAACATTGGCATCTTTTGCAAATAAGACAATTTCCATAATGTGATTGCATTGTCTCATGACTGATACCCACCAAATGATTATGACTTATACATAGTCATACATGTTAAAAATGAAATATACATCAGCACATACATATTCTATAAATGAATCACCAATCCTTAGATCACGTTTAAAAAAGATGTAACATAACCAACAAAATGTTGGGAGTGAACTTATTTGTTTTATTATATCTTATCTCTTGTATAGGAATATGCAAAAAATAACAAAATACTGTAATTTCTTACAGTTAAAAAACAACCAAAAGTTTCATCAAACACACAGCTGATTGCACGGTGGAAAATACTCACCTACAATTCACTACAGCAGAGTGTAACAGTATTAACAAGAATGTGTCCAAAGTACACGAATGCCCCACTTGCACTATCATTTTCCATGTTCAATGGACCGTGAAATTGGATAAAAAATATAATTAGGCATTATAATTAGAAAGATAATATCATGGGGAACATGTGTACTAAGTTTCAAGTTGATTGGACTTCAACTTCATCAAAAACTACCTTGACCAAAAACTTTAACCTGAAACATGCACTTTCATTTTTTATGTTCAGTGGACCGTGAAATTGGGGTCAAAAGTTTAATTTGGCTTTTAAATTAGAAAGATCATATCATAAGGAACATGTGTACTAAGTTCCAAGTTGATTGGACTTCAACTTCATCAAAAACTACCTTGACCAAAAACTTTAACCTGAAGCGGGACAGACGGACGAACGAACAGACGGACGGACGAACGGACAGACGGACGAACGGACGCACATACCAGAAAACATAATGCCCCTCTACTATCGTAGGTGGGGCATAAAAATAACTACCGGTACATAGTACTTTAAAAACAATAACCAATAAGATACATATAGATAAAATAATAGTGTACAACTCCTGTCAGTGAAAATTTCTATAACAAACCACATATCAACGTTATCTAACTGTTATTAGATCTAATGTAAAGACCATTAAAGTCATGTAAAACGTAAAACATAAAACCAAATCATCCAAGGTTCGTTTTTTAATTGTTTGAAATTTTGTCATGTCGGAGCCTTTTATAGCTGACTATACAGTATGGGGTTTTCTCATTATTGAAGACCATTCGTTGACTTACAGTATGTATAAATACTTAAATCTGCTTCATTTGGACTATCGTAGATGGTTGTCGCATTGGCTCATACCACATCTCCTTATATTATGTTTATTTTGAACATGTGATTCATGAATACCAACGACTATAATCATATAGAAGAATTAGAAGCACCAAAGAATCTAGTTTGAAAGAAAATGAAAACTGACCATATTGCTAAGAGACAAACACATGAAAATTCAGCTAGGCTAATGAATAAAGACAAGTTATCCGTTTAAAGGAAAGCAAACAAATACAAAGTTAAGAAATAAAAAGGAGTAAAAAGTTTCAGATATCAGCTATGGTGTACTTGAACCAAAATCCCTGTACAGAGATATGTAAATTAAACAAATATGTTGATGCACCAGTTCCTTTTTTAACGAATTTGAATGGAAGCAATTCATACCCTTACACCATGTACACTCATATGCTTATTTTCATTCCATATAATAACATCATTTCTTATTTTGTTTGATTGTTTTTGTTTCTTGTTTTTTTCGACAATTATCATTAATGATCTGCTTTCAAATTTTTCCGTTTTGAAATATTAATTGTTTAAAGTAGATCGCGGTTTTGTATTCTTATAGTTTTGCGTGCAGAGTTGCAGCAACCATATACAATTACACACCATTTGTCATAGAGACAATGCTTAACATATTTCAGATGCTTCAGGATAACGAAGATGCAGTTATATCTTCTCCATCACAAATAATTTAGATAAAAACAAACATATCATTCATCGACAATTACTTGACAGGATACATGTTAGTGTCATGTTTTTACCTAATTATGTGTGACTGAAAGACAATATAAAGGTCAAAATCAAAAAATAATTTAGAATTTTTTATTGAGAATTTCTCGTTCATTTTTTATTAAATTTTTTCCAAATCCATCACACATTTTCAGTGTTTATGCATCTTTAGAAGTTTATTATTTATGACAAGTTCAGAGATGTCACTTAAAAGTTGTAAGAAACCCCAATTGAGGTCACAAAGCTCGTTACTGTAAATTTTAGAAAACGACTTTTTCAACTTTGCCCAGGTGCACGTGTGAAATAGGTTAAGAATGAATTGCCCGTGTGCACTTGTGAAATAGATTCTGGATAAATTGTCTCTGTCTCTTTATTGATTGATGGCTTGTTGCGGCTAAACATCCACTGGCAAATATAACATGTATATTCAGTACGAGAATAAATAGCAATAAATACAATCGATAGGTTTGCCAAAAAGGGTGAAGATACCATAAGTCATAGAAAGACAACACCATGGCTAAACAGGAAGGCATCCAAAAGACCAACAGCAGTCCATAAAACCATACACAGAAATATAAAGATTTACCTCTGAAAGAGGGATCAATATATTCTTTCTCCACTAGTAGTACCCGTCGTGGCGCTCACGGTATGTACAATTTGAGTGATTTGAGTGATTACATGTATTTGCATTCGGTTTAGTCACAATCTATGAAAATGATGATGATAAATATGTGTTTAACATCCAGTGGCTACAATAGAAAGTTCACGTTACATTATTACTTGATTTTGGTGAATAGTAAACGAAGCAGATATCAGTGGTATTCCTTGTTCAATGTGAGAATAAGGAGTTGTGGCATGATTGTCAGTAGGACAAATATCCATCAAAGTTCAAATGAAGTGGATGTTAGCAATTATAGCAACCGTGCGACTTTCAACAATGAGAAAACCCCATACCGTATAGTCCGTTATAAAATGCCCCGTCATGCAACATATTTAATAATTCAATTGAGAAAAACTAACGGCCTAATTTATAACTAAACAATTTATTAAAAATTAAAAACCAATTGTTCAGAGAAGAATTGAAGGTCTTTCCAAAGTCAAAACATGTGTTTTAACATGAAAACAGTAAATTTCAGTTTAAAATGTCATTTCCAGCGTCAAATGATAGCTTATTGTACACTGATTCCAAAAATATATGATCATCGCGGACTTCGGCAGGTACAGCACATTTTGTCCCTCTTCGGGATAATAGGTAACATCTTCCTTTAAAACATCCGCAAATTGTTGTCGAGGGAAATACCTTCATCTGGAATGGTGTTCAATTCTGTGGGTTCCGCCATCGTTTGCGGCAGCGACGATGTAATATGACGGTATTCAATTGTGACGTTATATGTTACTCTTTCCAGGGAAAAGTACGCAACTTAAAAATCTGCCATAGATTTAACTTGTTTGACGTTTGTAACGTCATATTTGCCATAGATTAGGAATCTGTCATAGATTTGAGTCCTACATATATACTCCGTATGTAGGCGCTGCTGAAATGTTGCTACACAGAAATGGAAAGTTCACACTTGGGAAGTTGAGATAATTTCTTTTGTCGTAAATTTTGTTTTTAAACGACCATCATTGCTAATCTCTAGATGTAAGTCAAAATATTAGACAGATTTAACTGTATCTGTTGTATCCTTTATCTCAAGTTCGATTGAAAAGACACGTTCAACATAGTCATCAAATTTTGAATTATTTATTGAGAGAACATCACCTATGTAGTGGAAAGGATACTGCTGACTATTTGTCTTTTTTCTAAGAAGTTTCTGTATAGTTTAGGTAAGCCTCGTGTGAATAAAGGAACGAGTCGGAAAGTAGAGGTCGACAGTTGGTTCCCATGGGAATGCTGACTGTTTGTTGAAAAATACATACTCCAAACGTAACAAATATGTTGTCAATCAAGATGTCAAGCATCTTGATAATGTCAGTTTCAGAGATTTTTTTTTAATCAGAGTGATTGTTTACAAAGTAGGAGTCATCCCTCCCTAAGAAAAGATACGTGTATCTACGTTGGCCATTCTTTTTTTACTGAAACATAGCAGGAAAAGTATGACATGTGGTAAGTTACATAAAACCAATCTAGAAAGCCACCAAACTTTTCAAAATATGATGTGTTTACTCATTATCTTATGTGAATGCGTCTTTCACTGGTACCTTTAATCACCGTGAATTAGTTTTAAAACTATATCTTTAAAATATTATCCTTAAAATTGCATTAATTCTCACAGCTTGAATTTTTTGTATTTTAGTGCATATCCTTGAAAATCAACATTAATTTTTTTCTGTTTGTAATATTAACTCTTAATTTTTTGATTTTGTAATGTCAAATTTTAATTTTCTGACTTGTAATATCGAAAAGGAAAAATGTGTTTAGTCAATAACTAAATTTCATGTGGAGAGAAGATCAGACATATGAAATTACCTACCATTTGTTTTATAGACAATACAGAAGATATGTTAAATACCTCATAACAAACAACATGGACAAGTGACATTCATGTCTACCCAAGCGCACATATAGTTTAAATAAAGACAAATACACTGTGAATCTATCATTTAGTAAGAAGACGCACTGTAGTATTACTCGGACTTGAAACATATTTGGAGGACTTTACATTTCCATGATGTTTTTGAAAATTCTGATGATTTGTGTAATTCAGATATTCAACTCGGGATAATATTGAACAATTTTATGATTTGTTACCTACAGATCCGTATTTGTAGCAGATTCTAGATGCCTTTGAGTAAGTATTTTTTTTCTTTTATTCTTCACCTCAAAGTTTATATTTGACATTGTCCATGTATTGACAACAATTTGAAATGATGGAAAGGTAATATTCGCTTTGCACTTAAACTTGTAACACAAAGCACACGGAGATAAATAACTCCTAAGAAACGAATCCACGAATAAAGTGTTAATAAATCAAAAATATATATCAGTCTCAAAGGAGCATTGGATGTGAAACAGAAAAATACCAATTCGCTTTTATCAGACATTGTGGTTACAATTTGTAAAAATACGCAAAGAAACATCGCTGATGAGTTATGTACTTGCAAGTGAATAATTCGACCTTATTGAATTCGTATCTATGTGAGCTTCAATTTCACCCGTTAACTAGAGTACGAAACTGTCAGGGGAGCAACAGTAGCTTTGTATAGCCTGCAGTTAAAGAATTGGAAAGAAATGCATGACAAAAAACTAAAATATACAATCTTCACCATATAATTTCATTGTCGACGGCCTATTTCATTTGGATTACCCAAAGTATATTTGGTGTTTTTCTTTAGTGAATACCAACGACTATAATCACATAGAAGAATTAGGAAGCGCCAAAGAATCTAGGTTGAAAGAAAATAAGAACTAACCATATTGCTAAGAGAGAAACAACATGAAAATTCAGCTAGGCTAATGCATAAGACAAGTTATCCGCTTAAAGGAAAGCAAACAAATAAAAAGTGAAGAAAAAAAAAGGAGTAAAAGTTTCAGTTTCAGTTGAACCAAAATCCCTGTACAGAGACGTGTAAATTAAACAAATATTTTTGATGCACCAGTTCCCTTTTTAACGAATTTAAATAGAAGCAATTGATACCCTTACACCATGTACACCCATATGCTTATTTTAAATCCATATAATAACATTATTTCTTATTTTGTTTGATTGTTTTTGTTTCTTTTTGGTTTTTTTCGACAATTATCATTAATGATCTGCTTTCAAATTTTTCTGTTTTGAAATATTAATTGTTTACAGTAGATCGTGGTTTTGTCTTCTTAGTTTTGCGTGCAGAGTTGCAGCAACCATATACAATTACACACCATTTGTCATAGAGACAATGCTTAACATATTTTATATGCTTCAGGATAACAAAGATGCAGTTATATCTTCTGCATCACAAATAGTTTAAATAAAAACAAACATATCATTCGTCGACAATTACGTAACAGGATACATTTTAGTGTAATTCGGTCTTAAAAATTTGGATAGTTATTGAAAAATTTCCTTTAAAGTATTGAATGTAGTTTATCTTTCCATGCCTTAAAGTTTAGAATTGACAAACTAACTTTTAAATTATCTGAAAAATCCACTTTAAAGCTTACATTTCAACAAAAATATACGGTAACCATTTGCTTCCTTTATTGGGGTGTTAAAGCAATTGTTCAATAATATTTTGTATGTAGCTTCATACTAAAAATGTGCGAACGTTTCGCCCTTTAGTATCCCTATGAAAATATAAAAAGAAGCATTATTTTATTATAATTACATGTTTATGCTACAACCATAAAATGTCCAGTAAGATCAACCTCTGTCTTACTTTTCTTTGCATCGTTTTATGTTGTCATGGAGAGTACGTGCAGTCGCATTTTATGCGAAAATGAAATATAACTTTCGAATTGCTTCGGACAATCAAAATTGCGGAATTGCCTGAAACGTCTGTGTGATGTAATTATTATTTGAGGCGTTCTCCATCAAGATTCCATTGACATTCGTTTTGTCGCAGAAAGCTCGACATAGGGATAGTGATCCGGCGGCGGCGGCGGCGGCGGTGGCGTTAGCTTACTTCTTAAAAGCTTTATATTTTAGAAGGTTGAAGACCTGGATGCTTCATACTTTGTATATTGATGCCTTATGTTACGAAGTTTCTGTCTGTCGCATGGCCAATGTCCTTGACCCCTTTTTCTTGGTTCAGTGACTACTTGAAAAAAAAGTTAAGATTTTTTTGTAATGTTAATTACTCTCTTATTATGAGGAATAGGATACATATATTTTGTATGTGCCTACCTTGAGAGATTCTCATGCCCGTGAGACAGTTTTCACTTGACCTCGACCTCATTTTATGGATCAGTGAACAAAGTTAAGTTTTGGTGGTCAGGTCCATATCTCAGATACTATAAGCAATATTATAGGTCTAGTATATTTGGTGTATGGAAGGATTGTAAGGTGTACATGTCCAAGTGGCAGGTGTCATCTGACCTTGACTGCATTTTCATGGTTCAGTGGTCAAAGTTAAGTTTTAGTGTTTTGGTCTTTTTTTCTTGAAATATATGCAATAGGTCTACTGTATTTGTTGTAAGGAACGATTGTTAGCTGTACATGTCTGCCTGGCATGGTTCATATGACCTTGACCTCATTTTATGGTTCATTGGTCAATGTTTAGTTTTCTTAGTTAAGTCTGTTTCTTCGAAACTATAATCAATAGGTCAACTATATTTAGTGTATTGAATGACTGTAAAGTGTACATGTATTTCTCGTTTGGTTTATATGACCTTGACCTCATTTTCTTAGATCATGTTAAGTTGATGTGATAGTTGTAGTAAAGCTTTATATTTAGGACTATCAACATAATATCAACGGTTAGTAAAGAAGGCGAGACATTTCAGTGTGTGCACTCTTGTATGAAGAAAAAATAAAAACAAATAAAAATAAAAATAAACTAATTGTTCAGAAAACAATTTAAGGTCTTTCCCCGAAAAGATAAATTTTGATATGAAAATTTTAAAATCCGTTTTGTCAAATGATTTGTACGCTGATTCCCCAAAAAGATATGATTTCTGTACACTTCTGTTTGAAATAAGGGAGTTAATATGTTACTTCCAGTTTGAAATAGTCACTTCCGATATTATATGATAGTTTACTTGACACTGAATACTAGTAAAACTATATGGTTCTTTATACTTTAACAATAAATCAGTACAAAAAATAGCTGCTTCCGGTTTAGGCAAGGTCACTTCTGATTGGCTTCTTCAAGGTCATATGGCTTGCACCCTGTTGCACAAAGTCCAATGACTTTATCATGTATAAAAATGAAGATAAAGCAAAGATCAAAACATAGAACATCAACTATATACCTTTGACCTTGACCTCAATGTTAAGGTCATTAAAAAAGGACCTCATAACAAAATCCCTTATAACTTTGCTATATATAATTTTAAATAAGTTTTATTACCATTAATCTTATTTTCAACATTTCAGGGAAGAAAACTCCTCAGGGTAAATGAAACCGTACTGCTTCAAAGAAAACATAGTCTGTTACGACAGATCGCAACTAACAATGAAGTGAATATCTCTTGTCAATATATATTACAGTTTCTTATGAGTAGCATGCACAACTAAAGGCAAAACATTAAAACATGATCTTGACCTTTGACCTTGATCTCACTTTTCTTTAGTGAATCCAGGACCTCCAAGCAAAAGACCCTATGTATCTATCACCTATGGTTTACCTGTTACAAACATCTCACTAATAACAAATGCATAAGGGGAAATAACTCTCATATGGAATCTCCATATCCCTTCGGTCAAAATTATTCTCGACAACTTAAGGATATAACGTGCAATTTGGAGAAATTGTTTTGTCGTAATCTTCTACAGTTGCGAAGAAGTAGTGCTGACAAGAAAAACAGTGTTCGGGGAGATAATACTTACATAATATAAAGTTCGGTTAAGTTTCAAAAGCGTATAAACTGTTCAATATCATATACCAAAAATCTAAGCGACATCTTTCAAAACAACAATAAAGTGCAAGAAAAATATTAGGCGGAAGAAAAAAATAATCAGAACAAAATCAAAAGGTCTTTCCTCGGAAAAATGGAAAGACCTAATAATCAGAACAAAAGCAATAGGTCTTTCCACGGAAAAATGGAAAGATCTAATTAAACAGGGTGATCATACTTAAATGTATATCATCATTTTTAGCAGCATATAAATAATGTGAAATGATGAATTTTCATATATACACTTTGCTTGTCTCTGTTTCCTTGAGCCATGATTCAATCTGTCATTCCTCTATTTGTGTTTTGGTATGCCCGCCTTTCGTACATTGTTACTTTTTTTCCTGTATTTTCGCAGCTTCTTTCCGTCGATTTTTTTTTGTATACAGTAAAAGGGACGGAAACAATTCTGTAATCCCTTTACAAATTTTTAATTCGCGCAATAACCCCATCCTTCCTGTATGATCTACAGTGCACATTTTTATCAATTACAAATACTGTAAACGGTTACTTTATACAGATGGGTGCGGTCCTAACCTTGACAAAAGTTAACTTAGAGTTAACTTGTTGTCTGCTTTTTAAGTTAACTTGAGAATTTTTAAGCAGTCAAGCAAGTTAACTTCGTCGTTGGTGGACCAGACCTACGGTCTGCTTTTTTAGGACTGCTGCAGACCTATCGACAGGTCTGCTCCAGACCAGACCTGTGGACAAGTCTGCTTTTTACCTGTCCTGAGGACAGGTCTGCCCCATACCAGACCTGTGGACAAGTCTGCTTTTCACCAGTCCTGAGGACAGGTCTGCCTCAGACCAGACCTGTGGACAGGTCTGCTCCTGACCAGACCTGAGGACAGGTCTGCTTTTGACCTGACCTGTGGACAAGTCTGCTATTGACCAGACCTGAGGACAGGTCTGCTTATGACAGTATATCGTTATAAGAGTTTTCATATCAGACTTGAACTTTAATTAAAATACGTAAACAACATTCGCATTGTTTTTCCACAGATATCATTTATTATTTACTCGCTAGACTTTACTAGATATTATACAAATTCTCTATTTATTTATTTGATATTCGTGTATTCTTAAATAAATAAATAAATAAAATGCCTGCACAAACACATAGAGTGTTTTTTTTTTTTTTTTATTAGAAGGCGGATAGAAAGGTTGTCCAACGCTTCGGAGTCATATTCACAGGATATCAACAACATTGTCGACGTTGCTTCGTTCCCCGTTATTTACCTGTCCCTTCCTTAATTTTACTTTATGCATAAATTTGTACATGCATGGATATTTCATTGTTATTCAACTTGTTTGCATTGGATTAACTCTTCTATTTTCCGCAGAATATTCTAACAGAAATCGTACAGTGTCCGTAAGCATACGGTGTGGTAAAACTATCAACAATCTCGTCAAATTCGTCAGATTGATCAAGAGATTTGTCTTTGCCGATTAATTGAGATATGGGACGTCCCAGTTCTATTATACTCAATGCACACTTTGATGAAATAGTTGCCACTTGAGGTTTAACTATAAGCAAAATCAATCAACCGACATAATAGATAAACAGTATACTATTTCCAGAAGAGAACCTTTTTTATTAAATCATTGTAACTAGGGTAGTATTTACAAATGAATACACCTTAATATTGCTATTTGTCCGCCATTGCTGGATATCACACAGGTTCCCGTAAAATTTGGATGTCATCAAACAAAATATCTGACACCACAATTGAAAAGTGATTGTTGTATGCGTCAAAAGTTCAATCGACTGGGTCAGCGGGGATTAGCTATAAGTTGTATTCAGACATGTCCGTGTTGGTACTTTGATGATGCGGCATAATAGTTTTGTTGTACACACCATCATGAACTACTATATATATGTAGTGACTGTTATTTTGAATAAAGAGATGAAATGCTGACACTCTATGAGGAATTTTTTTTGCTTTTATATAGTTTCCCAATATTATTGATTACATGTACATTTATGGTCCTATTAAAAACTCCTGATATCAAAAACATTGCTGATCAGCTATGCAGGTATATAGATTTACAAATAAAAGTGCACATATGGTCAGTTTTGGTCACTGCGGTCTAATAATTTTGTTGTACAAGTCAGCATGTCAGAGGTATCAAAACTACTGAAATTTGTTACGTATCAGTATTTTGGGTAAAGAGAGGACATGCTGGCACCCTAAATTTATGCGAACAAAAATTTGTTCTTATTATATTGCAATATTGCTGTCCATTATATTATACATTGAATCCCAACATAAAAAATATGGCTGATTTACTATGCGGGTATATAGATTTACAAATAAAAGTTCACATATGGTCAGTTTTGGTCAAAGTGGTCAAATGATTTTGTTGTACAAGTCAGCTTGAGGTATGAAAACTACTGAAAATGTGTTATGTATCAGTATTTTGAGTATAAAGAGGACATGCTGGCACGCTTAATTTATGCGAACAAAAATTTGTTCTTATTATATTGGAATATTGCTGTCCATTGTATTATACATTGAATACTGACATAAAAAATATGGCTGATTTACTATGCGGGTATATAGATTTACAAATTAAAGTTCACATTTGGTCAGTTTTGGTCAATGCGGTCAAAAATTTTGTTGTACAAGTCAGCATTAGGTATCAAAACTACTGAAATTTTGTTACGTATCAGTATTTTGAGAAAAAAGAGGACATGCTGGCACCCTAAATTTATGCGAACAAAAATTTGTTTTTATGATATTGGAATATTGCTGTCCATTGTATTATACATTGAATACTGACATAAAAAATATGGCTGATTTACTATGCAGGTATATAGATTTACAAATTCAAGTGCACGTATGGTCAGTTTTGGTTGATGCCGTCAAATAATTTTGTTGTACAAGTCAGCATGAGGTATCATTACTACTGAAATTTTGTAACATATATCAATATTTTGAGTAAAAGGAGGACATGCTTGTATCCTAAATTTATACAAACAAAAATTTGTTCTTATTATATTGCAATATTGCTTTCCATTGTATTATACATTGAATCCTGACATAAAAAAATATGGCTGATTTACTATGCGGGTATATAGATTGACAAATTAAAGTTCACATATGGTCAGTTTTGGTCAACACGGTAAAATGATTTTGTTGTACAAGTCAGCTTGAGGTATGAATACTACTGAAATTTTGTTACGTATCAATATTTTGAATTAAAGGAGGACATGCTGGTATCCTAAATTTATGCAAACAAAACTTTGTTGTTATTATATTGCAATATTGCTGTCAAATATAATTGTACATTGAATCCCAACATTAAAAATATGGCTGATTAACTATGCGGGTATATAGATTTACAATTTAATGTTCACATATGGTCAGTTTTGGTCAATACGGTCAAATAATTTTGTTGTACAAGTAAGCTTGAGGTATGAAAACTACTGAAAATTTGTTACGTATCAGTATTTTGAGTAAAAAGAGGACATGCTGGCACCCTAAATTTATGCGAACAAAAATTTGTTCTTATTATATTGGAATATTGCTGTTCATTGTATTATACATTGAATCCTGACATAAAAAAATATGGCTGATTAACTATGGGGGTATATAGATTTACAAATTAAAGTGCACATATGGTCAGTTTTGGTCAATGCGGTCAAAAAATTTTGTTGTACAAGTCAGCATGAGGTATCAAAAATACTGAAATTTTGTTACGTATCAGTATTTCGAGTAAAAAGAGGACATGCTGGCACCCTAAATTTATGTGACCAAAAATTTGTTCTTATTATATTGTTATATTACTGTCCATTGTATTAATATACATTGAATCCTGACATAAAAAATATGGCTGATTTACTATGTGGAAATATAGATTTACAAATTAAAGTGCACATATGGTCAGTTTTGGTCAACGCGGTCAAATGATTTTGTTGTACAAGTCAGCTTGAGGAATGAATACTACTGAAATTTTGTTACGTATCAATATTTTGAATTAAAGGAGGACATGCTGGTATCCTAAATTTATGCAAACAAAACTTTGTTGTTATTATATTGCAATATTGCTGTCAAATATAATTGTACATTGAATCCCAACATTAAAAATATGGCTGATTAACTATGCGGGTATATAGATTTACAATTTAAAGTTCACATATGGTCAGTTTTGGTCAATACGGTCAAATAATTTTGTTGTACAAGTAAGCTTGAGGTATGAAAACTACTGAAAATTTGTTACGTATCAGTATTTTGAGTAAAAAGAGGACATGCTGGCACCCTAAATTTATGCGAACAAAAATTTGTTCTTATTATATTGGAATATTGCTGTTCATTGTATTATACATTGAATCCTGACATAAAAAATATGGCTGATTAACTATGGGGGTATATAGATTTACAAATTAAAGTGCACATATGGTCAGTTTTGGTCAATGCGGTCAAAAAATTTTGTTGTACAAGTCAGCATGAGGTATCAAAAATACTGAAATTTTGTTACGTATCAGTATTTCGAGTAAAAAGAGGACATGCTGGCACCCTAAATTTATGCGACCAAAAATTTGTTCTTATTATATTGTTATATTACTGTCCATTGTATTAATATACATTGAATCCTGACATAAAAAATATGGCTGATTTACTATGTTGGTATATAGATTTACAAATTAAAGTGCACATATGGTCAGTTTTGGTCAATGCGGTCTAATAATTTTGCTGTACAAGTCAGCATGAGGTATCAAAACTACTGAAATTTTGTTACGTATCAGTATTTTGAGTATAAAGAGGACATGCTGGCACCCTAAATTTATGCGAACAAAAATTTGTTCTTATGACATTGCAATATTGCTATCCATTTGTATCATACATTGAATTCTGACATAAAAAATATGGCTGATTTACTATGCGGGTATATAGATTTACAAATTAAAGTTCACATATGGTCAGTTTTGGTCAACACGGTCAAATGATTTTGTTGTACAAGTCAGCTTGAGGTATGAATACTACTGAAATGTTGTTACTTATCAATATTTTGAATTAAAGGAGGACATGCTGGCACCCTAAATTTATGCGAACAAAAATTTGTTCTTAGGATATTGCAATATTGCTATCCATTGTATCATACATTGAATCCTGACATAAAAAATATGGCTAATTTACTATGCGGGTATATAGATTTACAAATTAAAGTTCATATATGGTCAGTTTTGGTCAATGCGGTCAAATAATTTTCATGTACAAGTCAGCATGAGGTATCAAAACTACTGAAATTTTGTTACGTATCAGTATTTTGAGTATAAAGAGGACATGCTGGCACCCTAAATTTATACGAACAAAAATTTGTTCTTATGATATTGCAATATTGCTATCCATTGTATCATACATTGAATCCTGACATATAAAATATGGCTGATTTACTATGCAGGTATATAGATTTACAATTAATGTGCACATATGGTCAGTTTTGGTCAATGCGGTCAAATAATTTTGATGTACAAATCAGCGTGAGGTATCAAAAGTACTGAAATTTTGGGTCTCACTAATTAGCGACAACAAGCGTCAAGAAGCGACAACAAGCGTCAACAAGCGACAAGAATCGACAACAAGAATTATTTTAGCGACAACATGCGACAAGAAGACTATTTAGCGACAAGAAAACATTTTTTTTATTAGATATAAAGAAATTTGTATTTAATGTATTTTTTTGAATATACGAGGAGATATGTCTAATTAAAATGTTTTATTATATAAATAGACAAAGAAATGAAACATTTGTGAGGAAGAAAGAGATTGTGAAGTTTATATTAGTATATTGGTAGATGAAGAAATTTAACATTTGTGAAGAAGAAAGAGATTGAGCTTCTTTTTTTTATTTTTAAATATGAAGAATATGTATAAGATAATGCATGTATGTATCTGTTTTCATCAAAGTCAAAGTATGAATAAACGAATCAGTGGCGGATCCAGGGGGGGGGGGTGTGGGGTTCCGGGGGTGCGCACCCCCCTTTATTTTTGCCGATCAATGCATTTGTATCGGGACATATGTTTTGCACCCCCCTTTGCCCTGGGTTAGCACCCCCCCTTTCGAAAATTCCTGCATCCGCCCCTGCGAATGGAGATATATATGGAGCGGGCATAATGGAATATACTATTTAGATTCATTTGCATATGCTCTAAGTGTACTCTTGTTATGTCAATTCGATGCTTTATTTATAGAACTCTCAGCCACGCTTTGCCATCTTTATTATTTAAGTGTGTTTCCAGACCCCACGAAGAGGACGTGGTTCAACCTTGGGGTCCATATATTTTTTTTTTTTTTTTTTATTTTTTTTTTATTATTTTTAGTCATTATATAGTAATATGTACATTCCTATCTAACATAATATTTATACATTTTGTACATGGTGGACCCATTTTGATAAGCAAACATGTGGAACATCAAATGAGATTAACGAGTCGCGTGTCCCCTGTTTTATTGCTACAATAACATCCAATTAACACCTTCAACTTTGTACACGCGTCAGACTATACAATTACACGCGCCAGAATATACAATCATTGTAAATAATGAACACCTGTTGAAAACTCAAGATCGTCATTAATTTCCTTTCATCTTCAATCAATATGCATAAACATGATAAATATCTTTTAATAATGAGGCAATAAACAAATAAAAAGATGAATACATTCACATTTCGATTTTCTTTGCTCCACTGTTTGATTTCAGTTCTTTGTATTTCACAATTTGTGTCAATATTTTCAGGACAATGATGCACAAATAATTCATTTTGCGAGCTTAATATATATTGCACGAAAAGAGTTTTAAAAAACAAATTATAAGATAAATAATATGTTCTAAAACACAAGGAAAAGTAATCTCATAATACAATAATTAAACGTAATACTGGCTGTTATTCATAATAGATGATAAAATATTATGTAAATAATGTTTAATTTTTTTCTATCAATTTTAACTTTCTTGTCGCTAAAATTATTTTCTTTTGCATATTCTTTTAATATTTATTGCAATAATTAATTTTAATTAAAAAAAAATGTTTTCTTGTCGCTTGTTGTCGCTAAAATAATTGTTGTTGTCGCTTCTTGTCGCTTGTTGACGCTTGTTGTCGCTAAAATTCTTGTTGTCGCTAATTAGTGAGACCGGAAATTTTGTTACGTATCAGTATTTTAAGTAAAAAGAGGACATGGTGGCACCCTAAATTAATGCGAACAAAAATTTGTAGTCATGTGTGTAAATGAATTAAACTATTGCAGATTGTGACTGCATAGTTCAAGGATGTATTACTTACAAGGACGTATACAACTAACATCAAATATACTTCTTTCCAAAGATATACATAATAAAGTACAAATATGGTTGAATTTGATAGGTATTGGAATATATATATTTAGTGCCCGTTATCATTGTAACCAAGATCGTTTTTATAATTGATTGATAGTTAGATCAAAGATAAATTTGTGTTACAAGCAAGTTTTATGCGTACATAATTTTCAACTAATTCGTTTTGTATTTAATACTGTTTATAAAACGGAAGTATTAATTTTACTTTATTTTTGATGTTTACACTACGAAACAAAGATATCAAAAATATTTAAAAAAAATCGTATAGAGCGGTCCTGGTTACAAGTTAACTTAGTGTTGAGCAGACCAGTCAAAAGTTAACTTGGGAATAGGTCTGGTTTTGATCGGATTTGTCAAAGCAAAAGTTAACTTATGTTAACTTTGTGGCAGGACTGGTTTCGAAGTTAACTTATGTTAACTTTATGACAGGACTGCTTCCGAAGTTAACTTTATGACAGGACTGGTTGCGAAGTTAACTTTAAGACAGGACTGGTTCCGAAGTTAACTTATATCAATAGCGGACCTGTTTCCAAGTTAACTTTTTGGCAGACATAAAAACAGTCCTAGGACCAAGTCCGCTTTTCAAGTTAACTAGATTTTGGTCCTAGGACTGGTCAGAGCAGTCCTAAGTTCGGTCACAGGTTAACGTTGACCAGTCCAAATGACTGGTTATCAAGTTAACTTGCTGTACAGGTTAGGACTGCACCCATCTGTAATGATTGAGATCAAGAAGATATTTTTGATACACTTATAAGGCTTGTAAAACAAGAGTGGACACACTTTCAAGGTGTGCAAGCCAAGAGTGAACACACTTAAAAGGCTTGTAAGACAAGAGTGGATATACTTAAAAGGCTTGTAAGACAAGAGTGGATATACTTACAAGGCTTGTAAGCCAAGAGTGGACACACTTACAAAGCTTTTAAGACAAGATAAGACACACTTATCAGGCATGTAAGCCAGAAGTGGACACACTTATAAAGCTTGTAAGTCAGGAGTCAGTAGTGGACACACTTATAAGGCTTGTAAGACAAGAGTGGATACACTTACAATGCTTGTGAGCCAAGAGTAGACACACTTAAAAGGCTTGTAAGTCAAGAGTAGACACAGGTATAAGACTTGTAAATCAAGAGTGAACACACTTACAAGGCTTGTAAGCCAAGAGTGGAACACTCACAGGGCTTGTAAAACAAGAGTGGACACACTTACAAGGCTTGTAGCCAAGAATTGACACACTTATAAGGCTTGCAATCAAAGAGTGAGTGGCCACACTTAAAAGACTTGTTAGACAAGGGTGGATACACTTTCAAGCCTTGTAAGACAAGATTGGACACACTTAAAGCACTTGTAAGCTTAGAATAGACACACTTAGAAGGCTTGTAAGCCAAGAGTGGACACATTTAAAAGAGTTGTAAAACAAGAGTGGATACACTAACAAGGCTTGTACAGTAAGCCAAGAGTGGGCACACTAACAAGGCTTGTACAGTAAGACAAGAGTGGACACATTAAGAAGGCTTTTTAGCCAAAAGTGGACATATTAACAAGATTTGTAAACCAAGAGTGGACACATGTACAAGGCTTGTAAGTCAAAAGTGGACACTCTTACACGGCTTGTAAGTCAAAATTGGACACGTGTACAAGGCTTGTAAGTCAAAAGTGGACAAATTTTAAGAGTGGACACATTAACAAGGCTTGTACGCTTAGAGTGGACACACTTACAATGTTTGTAAGTCAAGAGTGGACATACTTACAAGGCCTGTAAGTCAAGAGTTGACACATTAACAAGGCTTATACCTCAAGAGTTGGCACACTTACATGGCTTGTAAGCCAAGAGTGGACACATTAAGAAGGCTTGTAAGTCAAGAGTGGACACACTAACAAGGCTTATACCTCAAGAGTTGACACACTTACATGGCTTGTAAGCCAAGAGTGGACACATTAAGAAGGCTTGTTAGCCAAAAGTTGAAATATTAACAAGACTTGTAAGACAAGAGTGGACACATTAACAAGGCTTGTAAGCCAAATAGTGCACACACTTACAAGGCTTTAAGCCAAGAGTGGACATACTTACAAGGCGTGTAAGCGAAGAGCGGTCACAATTACAAGGCTTGTAGGCAAAGACCGGACAAACTTACAAGGCTTGTAAGCAAAGAGTGTGTCCACTCTGGACTTGCACGACTTGATAGTGAGTCCACTCTTCGCTTACAAGCCTTGTAAATGTGTCCGCTCTTGGCTTAAAGCCTTGTAAGTGTGTGAACTCTTTGGCTTACAAGCTGTAGACACATTAACAAGGCGTGTAAGCCAAAAGTGGACACATTTAAAAGGCTTGTTAGTCAAGAGTGGTAACATTAAAATGGCATGTGAATCAAGAGTGGACACATGTACAAGGCTTGTAAGCCAAGAGTGGACACACTTACAAGGGTTGTAAGCCAACTGGAAGATTGGACCTAAGTAGTCGAGAGTGGACACATGTACAAGGCTTGTAAGTCAGTAGTGGACACACTTATAAGGCTTGTAAGTCAAGAGTCAATAGTGAACACACTTATAAGGCTTGTAAGGCAAGAGTGGAGGTTGACTTTAAGTCAGGAGTCAACACACTAATAAGGCTTGTATGCCAACTTGAAGATTGGACCTAAGTACAAGGCTTGTAAGTCAAGAGTGGACACACTTACAAGGCTTGCAAGTCAAGAGTGGACACGCAAACAAGGCTTGTAAGCCAAGAGTGGATACACTAACAAGGTTTGTAATCCAAGAGTCAACACATGAACAAGGCTTGTAAGTCAGCAGTGGACACTCTTATAAGGCTTGTAAGGCAAGAGTGGACACACTTATAATGCTTGTTAGGCAAGAGAGGACACACTTATTAGGCTTGACTTAAAGGCAAGAGTAGACACACTTATCAGGCTTGTATGCCAAGAGTGGACACACTTATAAGGCTTGTAAGGCAAAGGTGGATCTAAGTACAAGGCTTGTAAGTCAAGAGTGGACACACTCACATGGCCAAGACTGAAACCATTTACAAGGCTTGTTAGCCAAGACTGAAACCATTTACAAGGCTTATAAGCCCAAGAGAGCACACATGTACAAAGCTTGTAAGTCAAGAGTGAACATACTTACAAGGCTTGTAAGGCAAGAGTGAACACATTTACAAGGCTTGTAAGTCAAGAGTGCACACATGTACAAGGCTTGTAAGTCAAGAGTGAACACACTTACAAGTCTTGTAAGTCAAGAGTGGAACACTCACGAGGCTTGTAAGCCCAGAGTGGACACACTTATAAGGCTTGTTAGTCAAGAGTGGACACACTTATAAGGCTTGCAAATCAAGAGTGGACACACTTATAAGGATTGTAAGGCAAGAACGAAAACACTTAAAATTAAGGATTTTCTTATCCCAGGCATAGATTACCTTAGCCGTATTTGGCACAACTTTATGGAATTTTGGATCCTCAATGCTCTTCAACTTTGTAATTGTTTGGCTTTATAAATATTTTGATATGAGCGTCACTGATGAGTCTTATGAAGACGAAACGCGCGTCTGGCGTACTAAATTATAATCCTGGTACCTTTGATAACTAATTAAAAGGCTTGACTGTAGGGCAAGAGTAGACACACTTAAAAGGCTTGCATGCCAAGAGTGGACACACTTATAAGGCTTTTAAGGGAAGAGTATCCACACTAACAAGGCTTGTGGCTAAGGGCAGACACATGTACTAGAATGAGTCCAGAACCAATCCTATATATACTAATGCATACTCTTTGCATTTTATTTTATTTCTTTTCTAATTCTGTTTTGTTCAATTTTATTTTTTCTTCTATATAGATAAATTTTGGATTTTTTTAGGGTGTTTCGGTTAAGGTTTAACTACCATGGCTTTTCCTCATCAGGTATCCCGAGCCTCTTCAATATAATAATATTGAGTCTAGAAGGAAAGTTCACAGCATCTAAGCGCATAGAATTTAATTTCATGGATATTGGGATACGACACCTGGTAAATTTGTATTGATGTATTTTATTTTAAAGTCAATTAATGAATGTTTTGATATAATAACTGTCTTTTAAGTTGTTACTTTTTCTATAATTTGGAGGACGTAAGTAGGTCCTTTAAGTTTTTGTGTCTTTTATATGCTATAATTGGAGGTTTTTGAAACATAGTTTTTTTTTGTCTCGTTTTTTTCAATTAGGTGCCAATGTTTTTTATTGCTTTATTTAGTCATTTAAAGAAGGATTAAATTTCGTGGCTAACACTAATGGAGGCATTGCTCTTTTGTATTTAAGCTTGTATCTGAGACAATCTTTTCTATCCTTATGCAATGCCTTTTTTTATAATGGGGTTAATGTCCTTTTCTGAGTATCACCTGAGGAGAAGTTTTGTTTTGAAAGTTTCAATTTCATTTAGTGAATCATTTTTGTTATTGGATGATCTCATAAAACGCAATATTTCATCAGTAATAAATCCATTGAACACTGAAGATGGGTGAGCTGACGTTCGTTCAAGATACTGAAAGTTATCAGTAGGTTTATGGTATAGTTTTACGTCTAATATATTATGATTTAGGAATCTGTTTCCTTTAAAAATTGTGACGTCAAGAAATTGAATGCTAGTGTGTGAAATTTCATGCGTGAATTTTATTAACGGGTGTATATTATTTGCAATGTTAAATAATTCAGTAAGATTGTCTTGACTACAATTAAAGAGAATGAATCCATCATCTCTGTAAACAGATAACAATGCTATGTTTTCCTTAAAATCGTTATGATTTCAACCATTATTAAGTCAGCTAAGGATGGACTCATTGGAGCTCCCATTTGGATTCGACATGTCTGTCTAAATACCAAGTTATTGAATTCAGGTTCATTATTGCATAGAATGTATTGAAGTATTCTTAAGAAGTACTTTTTTGGTGGTAGAGGTATTTCATGTGTAATTCGACATATTTTGCACCAGGCTCTGTCAACTGCTTGTAGTATTTCATCGTGTGTTAAGGAATTGTACATACTTGTTATATCAAAAGTGCATATAATTATGTCATCAGGTACCCTTATTTGTTCTATTTTGTTAATAAATGAGGTTGTGTCCTGTGTATAAGTCCATAATTGACTTACTACTGGTTTTAGGAAGTAGTCCATAAATTGACAAATTTTTTCTATTGGACTATTGCATAATGATACAATAGGTCTCCCAGGAATATATATATATGTCTTAGGAACTCTTTGTTTGTTTTGATTTTTTCTCTATCATCATGATTAATTTTGTGAATTTTTGGCAACATGTAGAGTCGTCCGACTCGTACATTGGTATTATTGGCTAGGTATTTATATGCTATATCGTCGATACACTCTTTCGTGTGTAGTTGTTTAATTATTTTTTGTATAGTATCGGATATTTTGTTCGTATTAAATTCACGGATTTGTTTATAGCATATACTGTTGTTCAGGAAGTTCAGTGTTTCTTTGATATAAAGACTTTTATCAAGAACAACAGTAGATGAAGTTTTGTCAGCTTTCTTAATAATTATATTATTATTAGAACGAAAGGTTGTGAGTGCCGCTCTTTCATGTTTAGAGAGATTATGTCTAACTTTGTTTATTTTAAGTCTGCATATTTCCATCTTTGTCGCAAAGAGATAATTCTCTATTGTGTTGTTTGCTAAAGCTGGTTTGAATCCCGATTTAACTCTAAACGGATGATTGCTGTCCGCATTTGATTTATCACTAAAGTGATATTTGCATCGCATTTTTCTACCAAGTTCGTCAAAGTCTAGTAAGAGTTTTTGTTTAATGTATTTTACATCAGGACTGGGAATAAATTTTAATCCCGTTGCAAGAACCAGTATTTCATAGTTAGTGAGATATTCTTGTGAAAATGCTTCAATGTAGTGTAAAGCTTTTTTTACATTTTCATGAAAAGTTTTTTTGTGCGTTTAAGGTTGCCTTTGTTATTATCATGTATACGGAGTTTACTTTTGTATTTTATTAATCTTGTTTTCTTATTCCCTTTTTCTGAGAGATCTTTTTCTATTACTCATAGTAATATATATGTTTAATTTTTTTTGTAACAAAACTATTTTGATTGTTTGTATAATTATTTTAACTCTAATTGAGAGAGGAGCTAAAATTCCACTCTATTTGAGAGATGAAATGTATTGTACTAATTCTACTCTATTTGTGAGATGAATTGATTTGAATATAGTTTTATTTTATTTTAAACTTAAATTGTATATGTAAACTGAATCGAAGTGTGTATTCACTTCTGCCGCAATCAGTGTGTGCTTCCAATATACACAAAGAAAAACCACGTGTATACCTCAATTTAAGACTTAGATTCTGATTGGATATGCCAATTCCACCACGTCACTCGCAACAAGTAACAAAGTTCGTTACTTATATTCTTAATCTGATTGGATATTCCGTAATTAGTGTAGGTCAGTTACTACGTCACCGAACCATCTAACTCTTGTTATGTGTGTGTATTTTATTAGATAATGATTTAACGCTTAATTGTTGGTAAACTACTGAGCTCAATTCTAATGCTAATTACGTACCTTTATATACATAAGTATTGATAATAATAATATTACCGTTCTATAGTGCCTAACAAGATTGTGTGAGTTTGACGAAATTGACCTTAAAACGATCGTATTGTCTTTTGATGTCCAAAAATAGGCAGATCGTACATATAAAGACTTTATCTAAT
The DNA here is from genome assembly GCA_037788925.1 of Mytilus galloprovincialis. Taxonomy (NCBI): domain Eukaryota; kingdom Metazoa; phylum Mollusca; class Bivalvia; order Mytilida; family Mytilidae; genus Mytilus; species Mytilus galloprovincialis. The sequence continues at coordinate 56,497,357 of CM075339.1, read as the reverse complement.
GACTACATAAATTTGGGATTTATTATTATTATAATATTCTAATAAAACTGAAAAATGTATTTTTAATAATTTTACCTGGCGTAGCCGTGCGTAAAATGTTTTTCTGTATTTATCTTCGAAAAATGGCGTTTTTAATGGAATAGAACGTAGAAACAGTAAACTTTCCCTTTTTTCTCCGTAATAGGCTATCAAAAATATTTTATCTAATGTGAATTCGGAAAATTATGTGAAAATATAAAAAAGTAGCAATTGTTACCTTCATACCTTAAGTTTCATTGATAAAACGTAATATGGACTGGTCCAGTGTCCAGTATGCGGGTCATTTAATTTACTTTACACATTCACGCACGGTCTGATTTAATCAATATACTCGTAAGAAAAGCATGAACAGTTTGAAGGTAATCAAAAAAACTTAATCCAATCAAATTGCACAAGATTCAATAACAATGTCCAGTCCAAATTATTATAAGTAATAGGGGTAAACTGGGTAGGGAGAAAATGACAGATATTTCAAGTTGATATTTATGCAATAACGAATTAAAATTTGTCGACCAAAAGTTTTGCTACAATTTCAAAAATATATCGATCTGTATTGGTATAGTTTTTGGACATTTCATTGGCGTATTCAAAGCTATAAAAAGTTTGAGCTTCAAAAGTTCACACAATTATTGACTTTATACAGAAAATTCGTCCTTGTAAAACATTTAATAGTTCACAATTGATACGTGATTTTAAAGTAAAATTATTTCTTAAAACACTGCAAAAAATTTCATTCATATTGATAAAGTGGTATCGTCATAAAGTGCGTTGAAATGAACAGTGGTATAGCAAACATCGAATTCCCTCACAAAATGTTATCACACACTATAACAATAAATAGAGGTAATTGTGAGACGGATATAATATATGTATGCAAAGATAAGTATTTTGTATGGCGTGAATTTTTTTTAAAACCTGCTGTAGTTAATCACAATACGGATACGACCTTTAATTTAAAGAATATGTGTACATAGATAGTACGATCATAATGCTCATTGTTAAAACCATACTACATTAATGGTTGCTATTCTAAGTATAACTTTTCAAGCTATCTTTAGCCTGATGTTTATTAATTACTGTCAATTGTTGAGTAGCAATTAAAGCCAACTACTTAAACTAACATAATTAAAAGATTCTTTGATTTAATAACTAATGAATATATATGTAATAATTAATTCGAATCAATAAGATAAAACTACAATATTCAAAGGAAATAGCCCTGTTTTATTAATCAAATAATAGACATACGTGTATAATTGAATAATCATTAATATCCATCTGAATAATAGCGACACTTTGTTTTACTATTGAAAACATTGACCCCAAATATCATCCGATATTGGTAAGAAAATTAATGTACATAGTCTCAGTAATAGTTATTACGGAAGTTTCTGCGGCCTCTTCTGCGGTTACCACGACCGTAACTGTTTCCCAGAACATTTTGAAGGTCATCTATTTCCTTTTTCATTATGTCCATTTCACTTATCGGTTTTCCTTTATAGGTCTGTTGTTTCAACACCTCTAATTCTTGTTTGATTCTATCTAGTTCTGATAGTTCTTTGGTAAGCCAAGAGTGGACACACTAACAAGGTTTGTAATCCAAGAGTGGACACATGTACAAGGCTTTAAGTCATTAGTGGACACACTTATCAGGCTTGTAAGTAAAGAGTCAGTAGTGGACACACTTATAAGGCTTGTAAGGCAAGAGTGGACATACTTATAATGATTGTTATGCAAGAGAGGACACACTTATTAAGCTTGACTTTAAGGCAGGAGTAGACACACTTATCAGGCTTGTATGTCAAGAGTGGACACACTTATAAGGCTTGTAAGGCAAGAGAAGCCACACTAACAAGGCTTGAAGCCAAGAGTGAAACACTCACAAGGCTTGTTAGCCAAGACTGAACACATTTACAAGGCTTGTAAGCCCAAGAGAGCACACATGTACAAAGCTTGTAAGTCAAGAGTGAACACACTTACAAGGCTTGTAAGGCAAGAGTGAACACATTTACAAGGCTTGTAAGTCAAGAGTGCACACATGTACAAGACTTGTAAACCAAGAGTGAATACACGTACAAGGATTGTAAGTCAAAAGTGGAACACTCACGAGGCTTGTAAGCCCAGAGTAGACAAACTTATAAGGCTTGTTAGTCAAGAGTGGACACACTTATGAGGCTTGAAAATCAGGAGTGGACACACTTATAAGGATTGTAAGACAAGAGTGAACACACTTAAAAGACTTGCATGCCAAGAATGGGCACACTTATAAGGCTTGTAAGGGAAGAGTAGCCACACTAACAAGGCTTGTGGCCAAGGGCAGACACATGTACAAGTCTTGTAACTCAAGAGTTGGCACAATTACATGGCTTGATAGCCAAGAGTTGACATACTTATAAGGATTGTAAGACAAGAGAGGATACACTTTTAAGGCTTGACTGTAAGACAAGAGTAGACACACTTATAAGGCTTGTATGCCAAGAGTGGACACACTTATGAGGCTTGTAAGGCAAGATAAGCCACATTTACAAAGCTTGTAGCCAGGACTGGACACATGTAAAAGGCTTGTAAGCCAAGAGTGGACAAACTAACAAGCTTAAGGCTTGTAGCGAAGAGTGGACACACTTAAAAGACTTGCGATTTAAAAGTGAGTTTTTTTTTATGTCAAAACGGTCAGACGACTTATTATAGGAATTATTGCCCTTAAATGATTTAAATTATTAAATTATTACTATTTTTTTTATATTTGGCTGTTATCATGAAAACTAAAATTGCAAAACTGATCTATAAGTTCTATAAATATCCTCTCTTGTGTTTTGAGCAAAAAAAAATAAATTATAGAAGATGGAGAGAAACTTAACATATTTTATGATCAGCCATACAAAATCCTTAAAACAGAATTTTTTATCATGCATTCTATGCTCGTCTACAATGTACAGTCCAAGGTGAACGGCACAGTCTCTTAAGCGCATCTAATGTCGTAAATATAAAAGTTTTGAAAAAAACCAAAAGCAGTTAAAGCAAATCCAACTTAGGGAAGAACTGAGGAGCAAACAAGGTCTATTTTCAACGAAATGTTCTGAAAAATCGAACTTCCAATTTTGGAGTTATTGCCCCGGAAAACTGTTTTTCAAATTTCACAGTTTCTGGTTTTTATCTTGAAAACTTTAAATGATAGAGAGAAATTTGAATCAAAAATAATAACCAAAACAATCAGATCTACAGATGAGTCCATATGCACAAATTGTCAATCGACCCCTTTTTAGGAGTTATTGCCTTTTGAAGACTTATTCTATTTAATGATTTGCAGAAACTATAAAGGAGAGAAATTGTCAAAAGCAAAAGTGTTCAGCAAAATAAAATCTAAAAATAAGTTAACATTCACAAATCGTCAAATAACCCTTGTATGAGTTATTGCCCTTGAAAACCTTATTTTGTTTATTTTAGCGTGTTATTAACAGAAACTATTATAGATAGAAAGAAATTTTTGAAGGAAAAGTTTGCAGCAAAATAAGCTCTACAAATAAGTCAACATGGCTGAAATTGTGAACTAGCTTCTTTAAAGAGTTATTGCCAATGAAAGATGATTTTTTTCTACTTGTGCTGATTTTGCATAAAGAATAAAATGCGGTGAGAAACAGTTAAAGAGCAAAACTGTTCAGCACAATTTCAAATGTAGATCTACAAATCAGTCACCATGGCTAAAACTGTCAACATACTCCTTATAGATGATAATCGCAAATAATGATTAGTTTTGTCCATTTGTTTCACATTTTTGAGGATTATAATTTCCATAAATTTTGTGGACTATTCAAATTAACTGTAGGCCCTAATAGCTATTTTACTAAGGGACCGATTGCTCCTTGACAAATATATAAAGTTCAAACCCTGATGTTTGTCGAGCCTGCGACTTTTTATTGGATTTTTGCTTAATTTGGACAGAAGCTCGTCATGATAAAAATAAAATATCAAGAGCAATTTTTGGAAAATATTCATTTTCATTTTTCTGTATTTTACTGAAACTTGGTAAGAAGCTTTTCTTGTGACCAAAAATCAGTCATGATAGTATCTGGAGCAACATTTTGAAGATATCTTTTCTTCATTTTTAGCTAACCTGGCCAAAAATGCCAAGTTGGCTTTTCATATCACTTGACGTCCGTCGTCTTCGTTCGTCGTCGTCTGTAATCGATTACAAAAATGTTCTCCTTTGAAAGTGGTGGACCAAATTTAACCAAGCTTCAGCACAACCATTATTGGAATATCTAGTTTTTAAAAATTTTGTCCGATGATCCCGATTGTCAAACAAGACGACCGACATGGCTGTAAATATAACACAGGGTTAAAAGCAAGTTCTGCCTATTATTTTGAAAACCGCTATCAAAGAATGGGATAAGTCTGGCTTCATATCTGGTGATTCCTTTTCAGCCGCGGTATACTGATTATAAATTCTGTTTACTTTGTGTAGCTTTTTAAACAAGACATGTGATACCTGAATATGATGGAATCAGTTTCTCTTTAATTATTAAGTTCATTGAAATTAAAATTTTAATCATCACGTCTCACTGCTGCTGCAGTTACGAGACTTTTTTTAGATTCTTTTGTTACACTTAACATGCTTAAAACGTAAGCAAATACAATAGTGCAGGTTATGTATTTGTCAACTCAAACTTCAGAGCATGTTTTTATTAATCGGATAGAGCCAGTTTTAGCAAACCAGTGTAATTGTCCTTTTACCTGATTATCCAACAGATCGAATACACCTGATAATCAAACGCAACATGCAATGATTGTCACATTCACGGTTAATTTTAAGGGGGTGACCAACACCAACATTTCGCCATTTTGACCCAGATATTGACCAACACATTTTAGTGTATATCTTAATAAACTTATGAAAAAAGTTAATGAATCTTTCCCCAAATGTTCAACACAATAGTTGACATACATATATATACTTACTAAGTTGTTTTTTGATAAAATAAAGAAATTATTAACATCCAAACATTGACTCTGGGCGGGTACATATGCTGCCCTATTGTACGAACGATTTTCCAGAAAACAAGTGAATATCACTTCTTTCACCATTTATCTAAAACAAAGGCGTCTTAGAATTTCCAATTTGTACTCCATTCATGAGATATCTTCATTGAAACACGGGTGGTGGTTGTTCAAATTTGAAACCATTTTGAACTGGAACTACTTTCTGAAAAATGTATGGAGCGCACTTCTGCTCAAATACAGAATGTCGGTAAGAATGGAAACTAAATTTTTTTTTCTGCTCAATTTTTGTTTCTGTTTATAAAATAAAGTAATGAGTATATAAATACGGTAAAATATGTATTTATTGGTGTGCAGTTGTCTTAAATGTTTAATTTATTTGTTCCTGTCACACTAACATCTTTATAATGTCAACCAACGATAATAAGGCATATATGTGTTAAATTAAGCTCCAGAAAAGATCAGCAAATGAGTGTCTACAACAGCGTGGTTTGCTGTTGAATAGTGAAATGAATGTTTATCCTATAAATAAAAATACACATATATGACGTTTGTTTGATGTTCAACTGACGCAGAAGCAAACGCCAATGTGTAGGATGATCACTGACGGTAGTTTGTAATGAAGTTTTTCTGATTTGACGAATAGTAAAACGATAGACAATACATATAGCGTTCAATATCGACCATTAAAAAAGGGTTCGCGGGTCAACTTTCGTCCTCCGGTAACAGAAGATTGCAAATTAGGCGATCATCGGATAACGGATAATTTTTTTCGGCAATGTGTTGCTGGGATACCATTACTAACACACCGATTGTTCTTTCAGGCCTATATTGCCTACCGTTTAATTTTAAATTACAAACCAGCTGTGTTCAATGAAATTGTACCGAATTTATTCTTACACAGACGATTTTCAACTTTATTTTGTAATCTCAAAATCAAAAATGTTTTGTATTGCTTAAAATGCAAATAAAAACAAATGAGCCTGAACTGTACACATAGTTATGCATTATAGTAATGGAACAGCGATTTCATTGCTGGCATTGTACAATTGCCGTGAAGCGTTTAATAATGAGCAAATCACATTGTCCACAAGACATATAGAACGCATGATTGTCAGTCGGATCCAGTGTTCGAAGCTATTTTAGCTTAATTTGTGAGAGCTGCATTTTTACTGTTAATTTATTGAACCTGCTACACAAGGATTTACAGGAAACGGATCTTTTTTAGTTACTTTGTATGGTGTTTAACGTAAAATTGGACCTATATTTCAACAATATCAAGACAAGAATAAGGTGTAATACATTGAACTTGTATATTTTTTAATAGTGGCAGTGCTGTTGAGAGTTTTTCGCAATTAGCACACATTACCCGGCCACAATTTATTACACTCGCAAGCCAGCTTTGACAATAACGTAAATATTATGATATCTCCGGAAACGGCTACGTGTGTCTGGTATGATATATAGTAAAGGCCACACCTGGAAGATCAAAACAAAATAAGCATCAATACAAAAAAAGAAAACAGGAAAGGACAACAATGATATACCCATCAATAATAGGCAAACGACAAACCAAGCCCTCTTCACGACAAATCTTTGCCAGATCGACCTGTTCCTATCAAATTATGGAAATTGATATAGTTTGGTTACATAGCGTGTTGTTCAATGATATTTAGACAAAATTATGAAAACGTCATGCAATTAGGGTAGTGGAAAATTCACATACAACAATTTTCACTTTCGCTCACAGATGAAGTTCGTCATAATTATAATGCTTCAGGCACATATTAAGTGGCAAATGCTTACCTACTCGTACACTCATAACCAACATCTTCATTAAATATAGTGCATAATTAATCAGTTATATATTAGGTATCGTCCGTAAAGCAAATGATTTTTGTTGTCTTGTCCTTGGTGTGTGGGCGGATTTTTTTCACTGTTGTCATTCGTCGTTATTCCGTTTAATAAAGAGATGTGGACGTGCAAAAAAATAAAACCTGCTTAATACCGTCATAATTTTTCGGACAGCTGCGTTAAGAACAAATGTATTTGCTTATTGTTGTCACCTTGTATAATGATAGTGGTCAACTGTGGACGTTGTGTTTATAAATTTCAGTTTCAGATGCTTTATAATGTTTGTGCTATTTGCTCTCTATTCTTTTGAGATGGGCGGATGCTGCAATATAAAAATCCTGGAGGTCCCCCTCTTAATTATTGTCTTGTATGTTTCATACTCTCATAAACAGCCAGACAATTATTGCAACAACATTTATCCATTATAAATAATCTACATGGACATTAAAAGTCTACCAGATATTGCAAAATCGTATGCAGAAATTAATAATAGACATGACCAAGACATAGCACTCTCTCAATATGTTAAAAATTAAAATAAACACGAGTCTCCTGGTATTCTGTAATGGTTCACCTAAGCATTTGGCAACCCCTTATCATGTAAGGGACATAACATTTTATGCAATTTACATTTATTTCTTTCGAGATGTTCTGGAGATGGAAGTTCAAAATGTCTTCACCAATCAGACAGGTAGCTTAATTCTCGGATAGAAACTAGGTATCGCACGTATGTAATACTGGCAATTTCAAACACAAGGTAATAGAGAGATGTTTCAATAAATATGTGTACAAAATCTCTTTTCCACAACATTTCTATGCTTGTCTTCCACCAATTCTATGTTTGTAAAACAATTAGTTTAAGGGGGTTCAATTTATCTTCTTGTATTTGAGAACAACATTTGTATGTTTTTTTTCCTTTCAACATTTTGAAATGGGGTCATGATAGAACTATTAATTTTCCGCAAATTTGGGTATGGATTGGCCATTTGGTTGCTAAAAAGATATTTGTTTGATTGGAAACATTGCTTATTTGCACATCAGCCATTTTCGCAATCTAGGATAGTAGACTGGTTGATCACTCATAGACTTTTTGGTAAAAACAATTTTTGTTCCACTTACTGCTTCTGAAGAAGAATTTTTTTCTCACATTTCTTAATTTCAACAAATGAGAGGCCTTGGTGGAAATCTCAAATGGGGGGAAAGGTTACCCTACATTATTTTTTGAAGAACACCTAGATGAGTATTCAAGCAAAGTTTTGTGTAGCTCTCCACAAGTCATTTTTGAGAACAAGATGAAAATGTGAAAAAGTTAACAAAATTAAGACAACAGCGAACAAAAAGTGATGAAAAAACCTGAGCAGTTTGCACTGGTAAAAATTTATATGAAAACTGGACCATGAAATTGAGGTTTAGGTGAAACAACACATGTCCATGTAGCATGTTCTTATCAGGATGCATCAACTTAACAAATATTTTTGACCTACCAGTAGTCTGTGAACATGACAAGTGCATGCAAAGTTTGTGTGAATAATGCCTGTGTGACATACACCCATCAGGATGCATCAACACTCCAATCCACTTCTTGTTTACATGGATTTATACTCAAAGAGAAGCAGCAAAACATATTCTTTTTTCTTATTAAATTTGAAGGAAACTTTTTGCACCTTCAGCAAATATATACTTGATAGGTCCCGACATTTTAGGCATGACAAATTTTTCATGTCTACAGTGGGTGAAAATAACTTAGTTAGCACAATGTTTACCAAAACCAGATTTTAAAATATATATTTATATATACAGATAGGGTGTCCGGTGGTTAATGATGATTTAAAAAATCACTGTCTCCGATGGATCCTAGTACCAGAGACTTTAATATAAACTGTAACCCAAGATTCCTGGTGTGTGCAAATCATAAAATTTTTGAAGTATGATATAGGAACATCATTTTAAATGATGTCATTGTAGCGTCATGCCTTAACCGGCATGCTTTGTGTGCAGGTCAAGGTCCTCCCAAGGGGTCATAAAAAATTTACCATATATATACAGATATATGCATGTTTGAACATATATATACATGTTTGGGTATCAGAGTTTGATTATTTACTTGTTTCCTCTATTTCAAATAAGGTCAATATCAATTTCTGGTCAACATTTGTATAGGTTAATAAACATAAAAGACATGGTTTCACAAACATTTACACATGGCATAAGTTTATCATTTTTACAGTGAATTAAATGTGCCTGTCCCTAACATAATAAATGCATTGTATTGGAAAGTTCAATATATTTTATCTTCAACAATAGGCTAGCATTAACAACTCGGATGTGCACTGGGGTGGTATAATTGTCATTTGCAACTTTGTCCAGACAGATTAAAAATTTGTAAGGGTTCCGCGGAACCCAGTGTCTCGCCTATTTTTGCTGTAAATTGCAGGCTCAACAATAATGAGGAAAAAAATCAATAAAAATATTCCTCTTGTTACTTTTTTATGATTGTAAGAAAATCTAAGTCCATTTAAAAGTAAATTACAGAAAAAACGGAGTAATCTTTTTACAAACTTTACTTCTGGATACAATCTAATATGATCATAAATAAGCTTCTGTCCAAGTTTGGTACAAACCCAGTATAGTTTAATTAAGAAAGTTATTAAAATTTTAAAAACTTTAACCACAGAGTAAATGTAATGGTTCCCCGCAGAAAAACTAAGTCCATTTAAAAGTAAAATATGGAAAAAATAGATTTATTTATTTACAAACTTTACTTCTGGATACAATCTTATGATCATAAATAAGCTTCGTCCAAGTTTGGTACAAACCCAGGATAATTTAAGAAAGTTATTAAAATTTTAAAAACTTTAACCACAGAGTGAATGTAATGATTCCCCGCAGAAAAACTAAGTCCATTTAAAAGTAAAATATGGAAAAAATGGATTTATTTATTTACAAAATTTACTTCTGGATACTATCTTATGATCATAAACAACCTTCTGTCCAAGTTTGGTACAAACCCAGGATAGTTTAAGAAAGTTATTAAAATTCTAAAAACTTTAACCACAGAGTGAATGTAATGGTTCCCCGCAGAAAAAAACTAAGTCCATTTGTAAGTAAAATACGGAAAAAATGGAATTTTATTTTTACAAAATTTACTTCTGGATATTATCTTATGATCATAAACAAGCTTCTGTCCAAGTTTGGTACAAACCCAGGATAGTTTGAGAAAGTTATTAAAATTCAAAAAACTTTAACCACAGAGTGAATGTTTTGTTTCCCTGCAGAAAAAACTAAGTCCAATTATAGTAAAATATGGAAAAAATGGAATTTTATTTTTACAAAATTTACTTCTGGATATTATCTTATGATCATAAACAAGCTTCTGTCAAACTTTGGTAGAAATCCAGTATAGTTTAAGAAAGTTATTAAAATTTCAAAAACTTTAACCACAGAGTGAATATTTGTTGACGCCGCCGCCGACGCCGACGACGACGGAATGTAGGATCGCTTAGTCTCGCTTTTTCGACTAAAGTCGAAGGCTCGACAAAAATGAACTACTCATGATTTGTTTGTTTGAATGGTGTTTTACGTCAAATGACCAGTATTTCAGCTATATCATGACGAGAACAAGGTGTAGTGCATTGAAATTGTCTGCTGTGACTAGACCAGCACGCTGAGCTGCATTTGTTTCAACAGTGCTAGCACACTGGAGAACTGCCCGCAGTTAGACAGACACCCCACTCAGACACATTATACTGATTCTGAGCCAACCAGCCGTTCCTCTCACAACTGAATGCCACATGCTTGGCGGAAAAGCAGCAACTACTTATTTTTAAGTCTTCTGGTTTGACCCGACCGGGGATCAAACCCTGGTCTCCCACTCTTGAAGGCGAGCACGCTACCAATTGCGCCACAGAGTGGTTATAACTAATTATGACAGAACATTTAGTAAATATTTAACAATTGTATTATAATTTATCAAGCATTTACCCTGTGTAAACAAATCCTAAATTATATCTTATTACATAAAATACTTACAAAAATACATCAGGAATTGGTTATGACTAATAAAAAATTAACTCTACAATACAACACAAGAACAACAATGTGATAACATATGTTCTATAAATAAGTTAATATTAAGCTTTAGTTTGAAAACATATCTAAAAAAGGAACATGGATGGCCATGTCCACATAAAGAGAAAAACTACAAGAAAACAATGCTAATTTCAGTGTTTTGTTTTATAATAACCCCAAAATACATAACCTTCATTTTCGTCCTTTTAAGCATTGTCCACAATTTAGCTCAGGATAATTTTAATATTAAATGAATAACATTTTTGTTTTTTAAATATTTTCTCACTAAAGTTTTAGAACTCTAAAACAAGAAAAGTCTTATCCCTTATGTTTTAGTTTCCCTGCTTACTTTTAATATAAGAATTAGTTGATCAATACTTAAAAATTCTGTTACAGTAGTAAAACTTAATGCCCCTCACACCATAATACAAATAAGACCATGACAAAATAATCATAATCTATACCAAGATACTGGTTAAATGGGTCTCAATTAATATCCTTTTTATTTTAAAATATTAAACTACACCATTATATTGCACTATTAACACTATTGTACAATATAAAAGTTTGTATAACAAACTTTTGTTCAGGAACAATAGTTTTTATGTTATATTGTTTCCAATTTATGTATTATATATTGTAACATAGAGGAATAGCAAAACAATATTTGTGTTTGAATTGTCTCCCTTGATAATGCTTACACTACATGAAAACAGAGGTTCCAGATACATTTATGCACAATATGCGCAACAAGTTAACACCATTATGTGCTTATCAGATGGACTGTACTGATATAAAGTTAACCTTCCAACATTAAGCTGTCATCATTATTAAAAGACAAGAACAAAATTAACTTCCATTATTATTTGTCATGTTCAATATCTCTTAACATACATCATCTTCTCCATTATCTGAAATTATAAAAAAATATATATATATATATATACAATGTTTCAATGCATTGTCAATATTTGAAGTAATGTATTAAATAAAGGTAACAACTGTGTGACTGGTTAAGGTTTTTGAAAATCATAGTTGCCTATGATGTTTACTAAATTTTTTCTCAACAAAAATAATTTTTGCCTCAAAATAAGGTAGAAGTTCTGATTTTACATACAATTGTTATAAGCAACAGTTTTGTTAAATTGAAACAGAATATCTTATGATGCAATGTGTTAATGTGGTATAATGTTAACATGTTGATTTTCTCACCAGAGCCTTGGCTCAGGTGATGTTTGCCATCACTCAGGTGTCCATTATCAACACTTTAATTTTGGTGCTCCAGAACAACCGGGACAAATTATACAAAACCTAGCTTAGGTTCTCCTTGGACAGACCTCTTTCAAAATGTTGTCTGCTGACATTGTTTGTGTTACAAAATGACAACATAGGTCTTTGTTTGGTTAAAAATTTGACATCTTAATAATAGCCAGTGTTTCAGATATGTTTGTTTGTTTGTTTGTTTGATTGATTGGTGGTTTACGCCACTTTCAGCAATATTTCAGCTATATCATGGTGACCAGCTTTACTGACGGAGGAAACCGGAGTACCCGGAGTAAACCGCCGACCTTGGGCAAGTAACCGGCCAACTTTTTCACATATGGGTGGAAGTCGAGTGCACCCTTTTTTGTAATATACAAAGCGCGGGTTTCAGATATGCAAATTACCACTGTTTTCATTTAATTTGAAAAAAAATTATTTTGTAATGTTATAAATCAATATTTTCAAAATGTTATAAATTTCGGTGGATAGTTGTTTATGTACATAAGAAAAAGAATACATCCTTGCACACTTCCCTGTGGAACTCCAGATATTACTGCTAAGTTGTCAGATGTTGTGTATTCAAATACTGCTGTTCCATATTCATATATTGATATTATACACTTAAAACAATATTAAGAATACTTCTATACTTACAATTTCAAATTTTGTATTATCATAATTATATGTTCATTGTGGTAGTAAAACTGTTTCACCAACATACACACTATGTCACTATGTGAACTATACAATAATCATACAGTGGTATCCTACAAAAACATTTGTAAAAATAAATAATGACACTTAATTAAAACATTACTTCAACAAGGATTTAGGTTTCATAAACTGTTGGCTACTTTCCGAAAATTTTATAACAAGTATGAACATCTTGTAATTAAATATAATGTAACCCATAGACAACTTATCTCAGAAGGTGTTTCGCATCCTAAATTTTATGGCAATGTTGTAAATAAATGTAAAAAACTGAAAAATCAACTTTCAAGACTGGGTAAAACTTTAAAATCTTATGTTTGTAAAGGATATAAACATGATATTTTGGTTGTATCGGTTAATTTAACACTATGTTCCAATGACTTGAAGATTCTCAATAAATACTGGCCTCTCACTAAAACTGCCGATTTCAATTTATTTTGATGACTGAATGGCACCAAACCAATCCCAATTGGAGTGTAATTTGTGATAATTTTTCAATTGTGCGACAGTTTTTATACCAACAGATATATTAGTCTTAGCTAGCTTCCAGTAGTTGCGAGCACAATTTGACCCTGCTTTTGTTTGTGATTATTGTAATTATTGTCTTTTTATATTATTTGTGTATCAGTTTTACAGTACTGGCTATTTTAAATCTATTCTTATTTTTTGCATTCGATAACTTTCAAGATCAATAAATGACGCGTCTAGCGTCAAGACTTAGTTCACCTTTAATCACCATCACAATAGGCAGTGATTTAGCACTGTTATAAATATATTTTATTAAACTTATTAAATTCCGGTTATGATTGCCTTATTTTATTTTATAATATGTTTAAACAGGTCCCGTGGACGCTTGGGATGGTTTATTACATACCCACACACAACGTGTTCAAATTGACAGTACACACTTGGCTTGTACTTGCCTACTTGTTTCTTTATAGGCATACTACGTGTGGTTATGAGTCAAACTCGTCTCTACTTAGTGTATTTGGGACCGGTTTAAATCTATTTTTGTGTTTTGCCATTTTGTAATGTAGGTGTTCTTCAGTTTTTTAATGCTTTTATTTGATTTGTTGGTTGTTATAGTATGAGGTCGATATTGTTGACTGTATACTGTGCAGGTATCTTATTGTGTGTCTTTCAGTGTGTGTGTTTGAATTTGGTCGGGAATATAATGGAGAGGTTTGAGTACTCACTAACCGGTTCAATGCAACTATTCCACTGGTGGAATACCTGTACCAAGTCAGGATTTCACGGCTTCTTGTTGTCTTGTCTCTGTCTCTATATTTGTGCTTTGAGTGAGGTTGAGTGTTGGGGAGTTGTTTAGGTGTGTTTTGATGTTTTGTGTGGCATTGTAGTCATTTGCTGTTATCCCCTTTTTTATATCACAAGTATATGCCCCAAGTACAACAATATGTTGAACCAAGTTTTTTTTTCAGAAAATCTCATGAATAAGAATGGGTTAGAATCCAACATACTTGATCCTTTAGTATTATCTACATGTATAATCCATTATAATATTTGTAATCTACAAGTAGGTAATGCCTTTCAATAAATTATGGAAGTTATGAAAAGGTGTTAATTAAATGTCATTTGTTTAAATAATGTTGCTGTCAATAATTGGCTTGTGTCATATAGCTGAAATATTGCTAAGGTTAGCATAAAGCAACACTAAATCAATATTTTCTGTTGTTTTGGTGTAGATTTTGCAATCAGAAATAATTTTAAATACATCTCCACATAGTTCTTCATATATTTGTTTATACTATTTTGTACCTTGTTTAAAATTTAACTAATACATGTATATAGATGACGGTTGTAACCTTCTAGGGTGAATAAAACACATAATATCAAGCAATATATTAAACACATTTCCACTCAGATATTCTTACGTGATACAACATGGCAAAATCAAATCATCCACTATTCATTAATAGCACATGTGATATTGTGTAAAACATAAATATAAAATCTATATAATTAAAAGTAAAACTTATTTGTTTTTCAAATAATAAAAAATATACCACACACGTCAAACAGACTTAAACTAACTCATGCTAGGCACATTCTTGAGTTACTTTGCTGGTGATATATTCTTGATAATCAATAAGACAAATTAGTTATACTTTAAAAAATACAGATAATAACAACTTACTGTTCATTAATAATTATAAGGTAATACAGGTGTTCAATCTAACATGACCTTTGACAAACATCCATGTCCATTTAAATGTTCAGTGAATTCTCTGTGTTGATGTCTCTTGGGAGGACTTCCATCATAGATACATGTGCAGTGGCATATACATGTACTTGTATATAGGAGCAAACAATAACAATGTTAGCTGTATAAGAAAAAATAGAAAGTTTTGTAATTGTAATCTTACAATTATAAATTTTACTTGTAATTTTACTTGCAATTTTTTAATAATTGTAAAATTATTGTAAAAAAAAAGTATGATGTTTTTTTGTAATTGCTTTTTTTGTACAGTAAATGTAATTAAATTACCATTCAAATAAAAAAGAAAACATGCATGTGTCAATTCTCTGAAATGGAAGCAACACAAATTAATACTTCTGATGTGCTAAAAACAATAGCAAACAGCATCAAAATGATCATATACCTTAGATGAAAGTTGATGTCAATTAAGACAGACACATATCAGATGTTGAGTCAATCCCAACAATTGTCTTTTATGCAAACATACATTTTAAACATATACAATAATTACCTTGCTACATGTACTTCATCAAACCATGGATACACTTTTGATGTCCTGTTGCAAAACTTTATCAACTAGTAAACTTGAGGCTCATGGTTTACACACACAAATTTTGGTGAACATCATGAGGTTTGATGAAAGTGTAGTGGAAGCAATTTCACAATTCATGTTAATGATATCAAATCACACCATAAATATATTAGCCTAAAACATAAAAACAGTAAAAAATATACATATTTGAAGGACTATTTGCAATACATGTATGTTTATCCACACAGTTTTTAGGCAGCTATAATTTATTATTTGATTGTTACCTTTTTAGTGTCACTGTGCTAGTTATTTGTGCACTTATCATACATGTATGTAAAAAGTATAATTTATCAATGGAAAATTGAAATAATAACCTGCAAAAGGTTCTATAAATATACATATTAAATTCTTTCAATACATGTAGTATGATGTACATTGCACATATTTTTTAATGCATACTGTTTACATGTAAGTACAGTATATTATTTTATGCTTTCATGATACACTCATGTACATCAGTGAATTAGTGGTGGTCCAAGTCCGTCAGTAAGTTTTTAAGTCCTTGAAGTGTATATGAAAATAAAAATAGTTTAAGAATACATGTAGGTATTATTGTGTTAAATTATGCATAAATTTAATGCTTGATAACTAATTATTTTTTTATAACTTTAAATAGCACTGGTGCTGCAAAACTGGTGGTACCTTTCATCCTTGCATTATTTTAATTAATATTATGAATAGAGTGAAACCAGGACATACACATTCATGTTCATTGAAATACAAATCTATTGCCACATCTATAAACTCGTATCTGAATACAAAAATAACTAAACATGTATTGTACTAAACATGTCAAAATGCATATGATAATAATACTTTAAACTTATTTATTCACGGTGAATTGGGAAACAAGTTATTACAACTTATATAAATCCCTCTCCATTTTGCAGTGTAAAGGATCAGCCCTTGTAGTGGCATCAGCCTACTGTTTTGTTTTTTAAATCTACAAGGTACTCTTTTAAGTGCTTGGGGAATTGCTATCCCCTTACACTGTCATTTTTCCTCCCCATCTGACAGTATATCCTTGTTTTTCGAGACCATCGTCACAAATGGTGTCAAGGAAGAGTCGAAAATTGAGTATCTAAAATTTTCACCCAGTTTAACATGATTTAAGTACTTCCTACATATGTACAATAAATTAAATGAGCATGTGTAAAGTCTATAAATAATGAGATCTTGACATCTGCTTTTGCTTATCAGTTTTTTATAATTTTACCAGTTGATTGCTATATAAATTATCTAAAATATTAAGAGTCCTGCATGTTTTGGTCATTTATAACTGACAGATTTCGAGAACACAGTTAATAAATTCAACATTATGACACAGTTGCATAACCGTATAAGAATTCAGACAAACAGTTAATTGAGCATATAATAAGAATAAATATACACTGAATCACACAGGCATTTACATGAATATGCAAAGTAAAATACAAAAAACTTTTTACTCATTTTGGTTAAAGCTCCTGTACTGCCACAAATGAAGGTCTAATAAGTTACTCTATATGAATGTTAAGAATGTGTATTGTAATAAAAGATTGTATACTTGCATCCCACTCATGGTATTTTAACGATAAAAAATACACCTTTCTTTATATTATATAGCCAATATGAAAAATATGCAGTGGCGGATACAGAAATTAAAAAAGGGAGGGCCCACTCCAGTGATTTCCAATTTTTACTAAATAATCAACCAAACTTTTATAGCATAAGGGGGAGCCCATTGGATTCACCTATGATATGTACTGTAAGAGACCTTTTAGCATGGATACATTTTTAGTAAAAAAAAAAATTAACAATAACAATTACTAAAACAGATACCAACGCCGTAATGGACATGTCTAATATCTGTATGCTACATTCAGAATAAAGTAATTTAAAACAAATAAATGAAAACTTGATTCAACGTTGTTTAAATTGTAGTAAAATTAAGTTTAAACTTCTGATAAATATATGAGGTATTCCAAGACTATTATTTTTGTTTTGTTTATGGAAGATCATTCATTACAACCAAAATGAATTATGATGACACTTTTAATATGTCCTATCAGTTTAATGATCATGCAAGTGTTTACTGCATGTCCATGTATTTAGTCATTAGTATTTATATCTGAATTGATTAATGTTTTTCATATTCATAATCAATAACTATTTGAAATATCTTTACATTTCAAGTGCTGTCCCAAAAGTATTATTTAAATTTCACCTATTTTATTTTGACACATATAAAATGAACTGGATCTACTCAATAACAACATACCACACTACATGTATTGTAATCATCAAGATAGTGAACCACATAAGACTCAGGTTTCATTTTTAAATAACTCACATCATTTCCTATATTAATTTCTGTAACATATTGAATCAGTTTTTAACAATAAAGTATTATCAAAGCACAAGAATTAGAAAACATAGGTAATCACAGATTACTGAGTCCGCCTTAATAATGCAAGTTGTAACATTCAGCTATCTCACAAAATGCCATGTTGTTCTGGCAAAAAATGATGCTTCATTACTTTATTTATTCAATATTAACCATGGTTTTTGGATATGAATCTTGTGGAAACTATGATGTAAATCTGCATCAATCAAAGTTGAATGATCATTGACCAATCACCTTGAAATAAAGCCTATCTTATTTTGGCCTTGGATCGTGTATACTTTTAATCTGAAACTCTTGGTGAAGTTTTTTAACCCAAGTCAAGGTTGTAAAACTATCCTAAAAAAAAGTTCCAATGTTCAATGAATCATTACATCAAGGTCAAGGTCTTCTAATTTTTATATGAGTAGTACAATAGTCCTTCACAACTTCGTTGAGGCGGACTAAAAAGGCAATAGTTTGTAATTAGGGAAATTAATTTAAAGTTATGAAAAATATCAGAAACATATAAATCAGGTCTTGTAAAAGCATTGGCATAAAAATATGATTTTTTAAATAGTGATAAAATCAAAACCCTGGTCTTCGGCTACATGTACATGTACTTGTGAATGTACTTTTTTATTAATACTTTGAGCACATTGTGTAAAGGTTAAACTTTAGTGTATAACATTTTCATTTTATTATAACAGATACATTTATATGTATCTCGCTGTGAAATGTTTTTAAAAGTTTTGTTGCATATACAAAAATGTACATGTATCTATATCAGTTATGGTTGCAAAGGGTCAGATGTCACAAGCTAAAAACAACTAAATACTGTAGCTACACAACTATAAATGTCCTGTAGTATCACATATACTTCTTATCTATCATTCTAAGGTTATCAAATGTACAGTCGGGTAATGACGTACAGGTATAGTATACACCCCATTTAAAAAGTATAACAAAATGTGTAATTCAATCCAATGTGAGCACAACATCAACCATACACAACTATATTGTTGTCCAAGTATTTCATTTATATGACAGATATCGATATAGACTTTATTAAACAAATGTTCATTATATACAATACAAATCATCATAATGAACATGATGATAGCCACTAGAGCAGTCAAAGCTGCATGCATTTTTTTGCACAGATTTAATTATTATTATTATCATATATAGACCATTCTGATATCAATATATTTACTGTTAAATAGACTGTTATAAATTTTGTATGCAGTTAAATTTATATTACTAAAACAGAGACAGATAACAGCTTAGTACTGGTATAATGTTTCATTTGAGGGTGTTAATATTGCATTGGGTTGTTATAACCTAGTTTTAAAAAATTATGTAGTTATAAAAAATCAATGTATATTTGAATACTGTTTAATTTCATATTACATGTATTGTTTAGTTCTCAAAGATTTAAAGTATCAATTTCTCAAAATACTTTAACACAAGTTGTGTGTTTCTACACTGAAAAAAAAGACAGTGTAACTGCAGGTATTGAGATTTAATCAAACTACTGTAAAAATGAAAAAATATATAAAATAATAAACACTTTTAAGGTTTCAAACCGCCAAAGAATTTTACTGTATAACTCTTTGTAAATTTTGATTTTTCTACCCTCTTTCCTTTATTTACCTTAAGTTTAACTAGACTGGCATTATGATTTCCTCAAATGTATTTATGCCTTCTAACAGCTCTCAAAAAATCACCATAGGTTAACAAGCATATAAGAAAAGTCTGACATCCAGAAGTGACGGTTGTCAAAAATAAACAAACAATAGTTTCCCAAAATTCTTAATATACACATTTTGCAAATGGCTTTCATATTTTTTAAAACTTTAAATAATCTTTTATATTTGGATGTGAGTATTCCAGAATTAATTATCTTTCAAATAATACCAACTTTGTGGAAATACAGCTTGTGATACATTTTATACAGCAAATCACAGTAACTATTTTTTCTTAGTACAGTTTACTTTATGCCATCAAACTTCTGAGGGAAAGCGTTTTAGTGGTTTGAAACCTTAAGTGTGGCCTATATTATGAAAAGGTTGTGTCAGATATGAACAAAAATTTATTTCATGAATCTAATTAACATATGAGTACATTTTATGTATTTGTTTAAATCAAGATCACCATGACTTTGATAAACATAAAATTTATGTTGTTATACAAGTACATTGCACTTTTCCTTTCCAAGCACCCTTTTAAAACCTGATATTAAAAAATTCTGCATTACTTCTTGTTAACTGCAAGACTTGACCAAAAAATGCAACGTTGCATTAGATATGTACATTGTACATACATTGCTTACATTTATGTAAAATATTTCATATCTCAATTTTAAATGTAAGAAATGAATGAATTGAAAATAAGAAATGTTAAAACAAAAAATTTAAAAGTGAATAGGGGCACCATGTAGAACTTTTAATTCAGGTGAGCCTGAGGCCAGGCCCATAATTTGGTTAAATTATTCCTGTTTTTTAAAATGGCTTTACAACCTTGTGAAATAATGAAAAAAACTACATTGTATGACTGCTACATACTGTATGTACATTGTACCTGTTATGTAGATAATATTAATCAATAAGCAGAAACTCAAATGAACTAAAGGTTCTGCGTACAATGTATATATATAGAGCATACATGTACCTGTGCTAATTGTTTTAATAATCTCAAACTAACGTTGCAGACTGTAACCAAAAAATTTTTATCAAGATTTTTGTTTTAATAATGAAAACTTATTCATGATTTGATTTTTTTATTTATAATATAATATTAAGAAATCAATTCAAAATGATAATTACTGAAGAAGTTTCACTTTTTCAAACTCTATATGCAAAAATGAACAAAGATAAAATGTATAGTTTGAAATATTCATATACATGTACATGTATGCACTGCCAAAATTTTGTATTTATGTCAATGTCGTCTATCTGTCTGAATACACAATGGTGTCCATGTCGTCAACATGCAGTATCAAGGATAATTAAACATGTTAAAGATGTTGAGAATAAATAAATTAGCAAAATGTATACACACCCTTATATTATGAAAATTGAATTAGTCATTGAAAATATATATAAAATGGATCTTTTATTTTTTTGCCTTAATATGAGTATAAAAGCACCCTTTTTTCTTATCAATGTTGATTGAGATATTTTTTACAATGTCATATGCGAAGAAAATGATGGCATTGTGGTTTATACAAAACAACAATTGTGTATATATTGTATGTTAAATATTGAAGGAATACAGTATTAAGAGTTAGCGCTACCTACTTTTATCAGACACAATGGTTCCACAACTAAAGGCATAAATGTTATATTTAATTAATGCTTATATTGTCATTTTCGCACCGTTGTCCTAAAAGGTATCATGCAAGTTGCACTTTATTAATTAAAGGGATAAAAATATAATCATAAATATGATTGTGAATAAAGAAATTGCAGATCAAATTTAAAATTTAAAAGCCCACTTAAGTGTAATGTTAAACATTATAGTTTGCTTAAAATTATCGAATATTTCTAAAAATTTGATGTCATGTACAAGTTTGTGTTAATTAAATATAAAACCAGTTTTCAACAATATTGAATAGCAAAAAATTGATATGTGCAGATTAGGGGTACATGTTGTAATATTGATCAAAAGGTGTTTTAGATAAGGCCTGTATAGCAAACATTGAATGTGAAATTACTTTAAATTAAAATTAATACTGATTAAACAAGAATGTGTCCTCAGTACACGAATGCCCCACTCGCACTATCATTTTCTATGTTCAGTGGACCGTGAAATTGGGGTAAAATCTCTAATTTGGCATTAAAATTAGAAAGATCATATCATAGGGAACATGTGTACCAAGTTTGAAGTCGATTGGACTTCAACTTCATCAAAAACTACCTCGACCAAAAACTTTAACCTGAAGCGAGACAAACGGACGAACGGACGAACGAACGGACGGACGAACGGACGCACAGACCAGAAAACATAATGCCCCTCTACTATCGTAGGTGGGGCATAAAAATAAACTGCAAATTCTCAATACAATATTATATCTATATGTATTTATATTAAATCAACAGAAAGCAGTATGTAGAATAAATGTTATACAAGATATTGCTATACAGGCCTTACAAAAATTTCAAAGATCCTGTGCTCAAATCTTCCTGTAAATGGTCAACCTCAAAAGCTTCTGACTCGTTGTCATATTGCACATCATAAATTGTATCTGGGGCACCATCAACACCAGAAACTATGCTAGTAACAGTACCAGCATACCATTCTGATGTCCCTGAAGCCTCATCTATAATCCATTTGTGTGATATGCGGCGATTCAGAAATTTTGTCTTAGATTGACATTTACGAGAAGATTTGGCCACAGGAGCAGAAATTAAGGGCAACGGACTGTCAGGGCAACTTGCATGCCTTTTTCTGGGTTTTGCTTTGGGGCGTTGTTCAAACCAAACTCCAGGTTCGCGAATACCGGGCTGTTTTCGGTGACGCGGATGGACAAGTTCTGGTAAAAGAGCCTTAAAATAAAATGCCTTCAGTTTTGGAACCATTGTATTTACCCATAAATCAACATCTTTAATTATTCTAAGCACTACCATGTCAAAGGGATTGGTACGTCTTACAACAAAGTCACACCAGGAGCAATTCAATATATTCAGTTGCCCTTGTATCTGGTGGTAATGAGAATGGGATTTTTTAATGAAAAAATTCCCATTCTTCCGTTCAAGGGGGAAATTACTTACCTTCTGTGTGGCTTCAACAATAGACATAGTATTGTTATGCAAGACATTTTTTATTTCAATTAAGCCACACTCTCCCCCTTGAACAAAGACTTTGCCGTCAGTACTGGCACCAAGAAAGGGATGTTCCCTTGAAACGACCAATCCCATGTCCTCTATCCTAACCACGTTAATACAATTGACTGCCCTATTAAGGATATAATCCTTTTTTGAATTAGCTTCCTCTTGTAAACCCTTTCTAGTAAAACAATTACCACGAAAGGTTGAATACAAGAATCGTCTGACAAGAGGTTCAACCTTGATCCCAGGATTACGTCGCACAACATCACCGAAAGCAGATGCAGTGATCCGCTTACGCCTTTCCTCATGCCAGACTCCACTATGAGACTGTTCTTTGGTCTGGGTCTCTAGGGCAGTCAATACGGCCTCATCAACATTGATGTGCTTACCAAGGTATTCCTGAATATCAGCCTGCAGAGTGTCAGAACTAACATCAGGAATACATTCAAGGGCGTCTTTGCCATACTCAAGAGTAGACTTACTCTTGGCAGATACAGCAGCAGATTTAATTTTTCTTTGGTAAGCTCTGGCCTTGTATTCAGGGCGACTTTTGTACAACCTGTTCAAAAGAAGCTTCTTCGACCTACGGTTATAATGGATATCAAACCATTGACCAGCCTTAGTGCCAGTAACCTTCTCCCATACCGTTGGTGACCACTTAGGACCGAAATTTTTCCTAAGCCCACCACCATAGCATCGTGCATGCCATGAACCACGGTTGACCCTGTTGTAAAACTTGCCTCCGTCAAACTTTGCTCGGATCGACATCCAATTTTCGGCAAGATTGGTTGTCTGACAAGTTATCAAACTGCTGGCTTTATTTTCTAACCTTACAAGCAAACGCGAAATGTCTTGTCTTAAAACAGGGTCAACATGGGAGACAGGGTTTAAACTATCGCCTCGCGACTCCTCCTGGGCGGTCAAAGATGAGATTTCGGACCAAAGTGTACTTTGCTCATCTAAAACTGAAGCAATAACATCCTCATTGTCAGTGGGATTTGTGCTAATTTCATCCTCGACAACTGACTGTGATGACATACATAATAAAGTTTGATTTTGAGTGCATACATGTAAAGTTTCATTTGTGCTAGCTGATTCCTTCCTTTGCTTTGCTACCTTACAGAAATCGTCACTACAGTTTTCATGTATACCAAATACATGATTCACTGTATTAAGGATGTCATGCTTCAGTTTCCTTATAGCCAGCGGTCGATTTTCCTCTTGTGCTCGTCGACGGATAGCGCAGCGAATGGAACTGGTAATGCGTAATCGATTAGCTTTTGTCAACTTATTCTTTCCCTTATAGCTAGGCTTATCCATTACCAGTTGCTCAAGGTGTGAACGAAGACATTTACATGCGTGATTAGCACACTCTATTTTCTCGACACGTTGTCCCCAGACTGGAACATGCTGCCTTATTCGAGCTTCAACAGAGCTGTCACCATCGGCAACAATACGCATATACCTTACACCATGTTTTCGTTCAGCCTCGAGAAAACCCTCGACAATGATGTCAGCCTCCATTGCCTGACTGCTGCCAGTCCAATTCATAAAGCACTCATGAGCTTTTGGAGGTACATCTTTTGTCTGGGCAGTTTTGCAGATGTAACAAAACTTGTTTCTCACACCTACGTGGAGAATTTTACCTGTTGCTGCGCCGATGATGATGGCCACGCCCCTAAAGCATTGTAAGTATGCTTGTGCGCCCTTTTTGACCAGCCACCATCACAAATAACTGTTATTGCAGGGACACCCTGAAAAAAATCATTTCTATCAATAGCTAGATTTCTCTCTTCAATACCTGCAGCTAAAATGTCTTCTTGGAGGGTATCTAACCACCACTTGCTTATTTCTGTCTCTATTTTAGTAAATGAATTTGACGAAATACTTGGACAGCTAAAAGTTGCCATGGTTTCACCCAACTGGGCACCACCATCACCTGTTACCATGGAACCCCATACCCCTCGTACATTGACATCAAACATGTCATTGCTCAACATTGGGCTTGATGTGAACTTGAACTGCTTGTGACAACCTTGACACTCTGCAAACATAACACTAGCAAGACCAAGATTTCTTTCATCAAAAAAGAGCTTTAGTGGTTCAATATCTTTCATATCACATACCTTTGGGCATTGAGTTACATGCAATGTTATTTGTAATATGTGTTTCCTGAGTAGATCCAAGTTCAGTAACCTATAGCCTTCGGCTAGAACAGGTTTATTCTTACATATCTTTAACTTAAGACCTTCATTTGGTGGCAAAACAGT
The DNA here is from genome assembly GCA_037788925.1 of Mytilus galloprovincialis. Classification (NCBI taxonomy): domain Eukaryota; kingdom Metazoa; phylum Mollusca; class Bivalvia; order Mytilida; family Mytilidae; genus Mytilus; species Mytilus galloprovincialis. The sequence goes on along the minus strand of CM075339.1, from coordinate 56,472,153 downwards.
GTATGTAGATGGACAAACAGACGGAAAGGAAGCATGCTTTGGTCTCAATATCATACGTAACCCCCCCTTCCCTGGCTTCACTCTGTACAGTGTACTTGTTAGACGATAGGGTTTACCACCAGCTTTACATGACCTTCTTGCTCTGGTCATATTGAAAAATGACCTTATAAAGACTAAATAATAAAAATAAATTCTTCAAAATATCAATGTCAGTCTGTGGAGCACCATACAAAATTGTAAATGTAAACAACACACATGGTTTGCTATTAAAATACATTTTTATTTGTTGGTTATATGCAAAACTGTTTTGAAATGCATAATAAGTACACACAATTATAGGGAAAAAAATATATAATAAAGGGAAAAAGTTTAATAGCAACGAGAGTTCTAAAAAAAGAAAATATGTCATCACGTGAACGTTGCCCAGTATGCACATTTCATTTTGATTATAGTGAAATAAAAAAGATCGGATAGGCCGATCAATATAATTTTTAGCTAAATAGACGAAGAATATGTTGTGTGTGTCTATTACCTATACCTTTTATATGAAAAGACTATTGATTTCATGCTAAAGACACAAATCCTTATCTTGTTTACAGTATCTCATTCTGTGTTTGCCTAATTGCAAGTACAGGATATTACTACACAAAATATAATCCCTACATACACAAGCAAAAATAGATTGAATTACTTTAGTTCGTATAAAATAAACCAAGCTCCGCATTAATATTTTTAAAAGAAGTATTATGCATGTTTTGTATAAAGAAATAATTACAATGTTATTGCATTGCACCAATAATTTTCAAGCGTAGGAATCTAATGCAATTTTTGATATAAATTTTGCGCTATTTTCACGTAAACACTCCAAAACCTTTTCACGGATTAATCAGGTTTTATATTGTATATATCTTAATAACGTGATAGATTTTAACTTAGAAAAATGTTAAAAATCAGGTTAAGTTTATATATTAAATTATAGCATATTTAAGATTTGTCGTAAAACCGGAAGTCAACTTGCGATAACAGATGCTGTGAAGAAGTGCAAAATGTGCACAGCAGAAAACGAAAATCAAAATTCCGGCTCGCCTTTGCCCTGACGAAGATGTTAAACTTTATAAATACAGTAAGAACACAATCCCAGCTTCCACACTCAATCCAGCATATGTACCCGCGCAGACTCAATTTTTAGCTGCACAGAAAACACATTCAAATATATTTTTTTTATCAAACTTTAATGTTATCTTCAAGATACATGTACAGAGCGTCTACGGGGATATTTTCGGGAACGACGGTTCTCAGAATAAAAAGAAATAGCCAAAAACAAAATTGCGATTTTATTTTCTTGAAAAAATGGCGTCAAAATTCAGGTGTTGGTCACCCCCTTAACAAACACCACTAATCAACAATACTTAATAACATAAATGAATTGCAAAACGTCGTAAATTCTAAAGTAAACAAGAAATACACGCGATAATAACTACAAATGACCATCGCAAAATAGCCTATTGTGGGCTTATAATTAGGAACCAGAACAGTGTAGGTTCATGTGGGACAAATATCCAGAATTTAAATTCCGAAAAATAAAGTTGTTTAACCAATTGTATTGCTTATTACTAATTTTCTTTGAAGTATTATTCGACGGCTATACGGTTATGCCTTTAAAATCCACATTTAATGCAAGTGCAAATAATGGTAGGTGAAAAACAGTTATTTTTTGTGCTTTTTTACACAATTTTCAAATGTTCTGTGCTTTAAATATAAGATTAATTAAAGCTTCCCTTATAATGTATGAAGTTCATGAGTAACCATATTTACCAATTTACTTCACACATCATGTTTAGAAAGTGGTCACTAGTATTAGTAATCAATAGATTAATCCACTGGGGTAAAGCTGATGACCGTAACTGCATTCACGGTCATCTCAAGATGTCGGATTAAAAATTAGGTCAGTTTCTGTATTGTCTGTTAAAGGGTTTCTATATCATTTTTTTTACAAAGAATACATTGGTACGATGTAATTTTATAAAAGATTCACACGGGAATCACAAGTTGCTACCGAGAAATGTGCATGCAACTGGAAATTGGATTTTCAAAAATCGCTAAGATGACGTAAATCTTCACTAAAATATTTTCAAGATGACCGTAACATATAACGAGGATGACCGTGATTGGTAAACAGATGACCGTAACTTGAAAAGGATGACCGTAATTTTTAAAGGATGAAAGTAACTTTTAAAGGATGACAATTAATTCAAAGAAATATTCGTATTTGTATAACGTTTTTATACGACGCAAAATTTTATAATTTTTTTTTTTTGTCGTATATTGGTATGACGTCGTTGTCAACGTCGTCTGAAGACGGATGGTTTCCAGATAATAACTTTAGTTTAAGTAAATAGAAATCAATAAAATTTTAACACAATGTTTATAATCACAAAAGGTAGGTTAGGGTACGGTCCCAAAGGTATAGAAATTAGGGACACAAAGGGGCGCAAAAGAAGCATTTTTCTAGTTTAGGGACAATAAGTTGTGTATAAGTATTTCAATTGCTCTGAGATTGTACCCAATGTTTAATACCATAAGATTTATTTTAAGAGTTCAGGGGCAAACAGCCTAGGAATAAAGGCCAAAAAGGAACCAAAACACGCATTTTTCTAGTTTCCAGGAAATGACTTGTGTATAACTGTAAGGATTTCTCTGACATTGTACCACAAGGTTCCATTTAACAAAGAGAAGGCCGGGATTCAGTTTGGGATTAATTTCCCCGAACATTTAGGAATAAAGGGCAAAAAAAGGCCAATGTGTGGATCTCTCTGAAATTATAATACAAAGGAACGGCTGGAATTGAGTTTGGGGTTCTTGGTCCAAGGGAGTCAATAAGTTGGGGATAAAAAAAGGGCCCATATGAGAATTTTATAGTTTCTAGTCATAAACTTGTGTTGAAGTGTATATATCTCTCTGAAATTATATCACAAGTTTCCATACTACAAAGGGATGGTTAGGGGAGGGGGATTATGGCTCAAGTCATTTAGCTAACTGGGGCAAAAAGGTGGTAAACAAGAATTTTTCTAGTTAAAGGCAATTCAGACAATTTAAAAGCAGTCTGGGGGAGAAAATTCAATTATAATTGAGAGAATATTGTGATATATATGTTTGATTATCTCCCTTACACTGGTTGAATATTATGTATTAATAAATGATGATTGTCTTCATATGTGTAGCTGTATTTCATTTTTAGAAGTTACTATTAATTGATACTAATTATACCATGACTGTGTCTGTATGTCATTTTATATTTTAATATATTATGATGTATTTGAATCAGTAGTTATTGTTTCAAACCCCATTAGAAATTAGAAATTTGAAATGAGATTATATTTGGAATAAATGAAAGGGGAGGTGAAAAATATTGAAAAAAATAATTTCTTTTTGAGGGGATTAATATTCAACTGCATAGTGAATTGCTCAAAAGCAAAAATAAATGTAAGTTAATTAGACCACATTCATTCTGTGTCAGAAACCTCTGCTGTGTTAACTATTTAATCACAATCCAAATTCAGAGCTGTATCCAGCTTAAATGTTGTGTCCATACTTGCCCCAACTGTTCAGGGTTCGGCCTCGGGGGTCGTATAAAGCTGCGCCCTGCGGATTATCTGTTTTTTTTTTCTTCAAATAATTAATCGTGTTGGTATAAAAAAAGAAGGACGAAAGATTCCAAAGGGACAGTCAAACTCATAAATCTAAAACAAACTGACAACGCCATGGCTAAAAATGAAAAAGACAAACAGAAAAACAATAGTACACATGACACAACATAGAAAACTAAAGAATAAACAACACGAACCCCACCAAAAACTAGGGGTGATCTCAGGTGCTCCGGAAGGGTAAGCAGATCCTGCTCCACATGTGGCACCCGTCGTGTTGCTTATGTGATTACAAATCCGGTAAATATTATAATTCGGTAGGTCACATTCATGAAAGGGAAGGGTATTGTAGTTACGACGTAAAGAACATATCCAATATCATTTGTGAAACGGTTATTCCATAACGGTCAACCAACTCGTGATGGCGTCCGTAAAATTTACGAAGGGATGATTTCAACTTCACCATTTGGAACTCTTGGTCTAATAGCTTCCTTGTGAGCAGTAACCTTCTATCAAGAAAATCATGATAGGAAATGCAAGTACGGGAATATCGTATCAATTGGGAGATATATACCCCGTATGCAGGTGCTGCTGGAATGTTGCTACTTAGAAATGGAAATTTCACAATTGGAAAGCTGAAATCATCTTTTTTGTCGTAAAGTTTTGTTTTCAAACGTATAAAACATATCTATAAGACAGCATTATCTTACAAGTAGAAGAGAATAAGACGTGCTTCAAATTCATAGTTCACCATATGTAGCCTCAAACTACAACCCAAAAGATTTTTTTTTATTTCTGGGATTTCTATAAATGTCATATAATAAATACACCTTTTTAAAAATGCCAATATTGATTGATCTTCCATTTTGTCTTGCAAGTAAAATAATAGAAAATTGTTTTTTTTTAAATACTACGACCAAACTATTGAAGGTGAGCTCCAGCAAAATAGATCCTGAAAATAGTCTTGTACGAATAGCGTATTATAAGGGGAAACCTTGTCAAATTATATAATCAGAAATGATATTCATATATATCAAAACTAATTAAGATTTTAATCTGCTTATCCCATACACATGGGCTCGTTTATCGGATATTCATATGTTTAACTAATGATTTTTCAGCAACTTTCAGTCGTATCGCTGTCAATTTGTTACGGTCATCCTTTACAAATTACGGTCATCTGTAAGCCAATTACGGTCACCCTTGTTATGAATCGCTGATCTTGTTACGGTCATCTCGATTATGATTTACGGTCATCTTAGCGAATTTTTTAAATCCAATTTCCTGTTTCATACACATTTCTCGATAGCTATTTGTAATTTCCGTGTGAATCTTTTATAAAATTACATCGTACCAATGTATTTTTTGTAAAGAAAATGATATAGAAACCCTTTAACAGACAATACAGAAACTGACCTAATTTTTCATCCGACATCTTGGGATGACCGTGAATGCAGTTACGGTCATCAGCTTTACCCCCAGTGGATTAATGTATCGAAACAGCAGTGGGGTCTTCAATTGAAGTTGGGTAACATCAGTTAAGGTCAGTTAACGTCACTGGCAACACATTTCACATTAACGACAGATATTTTTTCTGAAGATAAATAATCGATAGACATTTTAAGATATTAAAAATTTTATGACGTATGTAGGTAATTCAAACTCGTTAACTAAGCGTCTTTTACAACATTCGCCACTCAACTAAGATGGCTGATAAAACTTTATAGCGACCCCGGATAAATGAACCAAGATAACGTAATGTTTATGAGACCCAGGTTAATATAATTGTTTTTCTCATTCTGATTATAAATCTATATCCACTTTTCATTAATACTTTTCGTCATGAACATTGATATTTTGACTTAAATGTATTTTTTTACGTGTATTACATTGATTTCTTTAATGATTTCAAATGGTTTTGGATATCATGTTTATATATATCTGTAAAGATTAGGCTAGTATTAACAACACAAAAAAGTCCAAATACAGGACTTTTTTCAGTTAGCAATAAAAATAATTACTCAACAGGTTTATGAATATGGTTTTTTTTTTTGTATTTTAGGACATAATGGAAAATTGGAATGAGGTAAGATATTTTCTCCTTTGAAGTCAAACAGTCAAGTGATTTTTCTTTATCTAATAAAAAATATAAGCATGTGCTAATTTGTAGTGATGTCAACTAGTACTCAAATACTTCAGTATCGCTTGGTTCATAAAATATATTTTCTTGTCAGTAGGTGTTTATTAGATTATTGATTAGATAATTGTTTTCTTAATTAGTAAATGTAGTCGATGAGCTATTGATTATGGTTTTTGCTACTTGTGACTTTTTCTAGTCCCAGATAACAATGTAGAGGGTTTACAGTCCATTAGACAACGACCTACAAAGCTTGAAAGTGGAAAATGTGATCCAATTTTGTAGATGATTTTCCGATCGAGTTCTCGAGTTTCGCTCAGTAAAACCAACGAGTACTCGAATTGTAATTCCTCACTGAGCTGACATCCCTAATCATTATTTGTGATTAAATAAGTAGAGTTACAATTGAACAATCCCTATGTTTAAAAGAGTTGATTAAGGCTGTAATAAACTATTCGTTTGATGGCAATAAAGTGTCAAATATAATGATATCCTGGTGTTATTCAAATATTTATAAATGGAATATTTTTGTTAAAACTCATATTAATGATTTCATGAATTAAAGAAAACAATGATGGCAAAGGGATAAGGGGTATAACAGATAATAACCAGATAATTAAAGGCCTCTGTAGGTTTTACTTGCCAGATAACTTTCACTCGTCCCAGACAATCGGGCTATTTCGTCCGTCACTACACAGAACAGGTGGAATATTCATTCATTTAACAATCATTTAACAATGCACAAAAATACTATACATATTTTTACGTGCTATAGTGTGCTTACACACATGATTAACAGCTTCACATTCCTAACTTGTGTGTCCGAAGTCAGGAGTACCAACAATTCAGTGATTATGTTGGTTGCTGTTTTTGTTGTTTATTGTTTTGTCATAAATGAGGCCGTTTAATTTTTTTATATTTAGTCATGTTGTGGCCTTATATAGCTGACTATACGGTATCGTTATTTTTCATTTGAAAGTTTGTCTCTTACCTATAATTGCTGAATTTCACATTATTCAGACTCTGTTGGATAATTTGCTCAATCACAATCAAACCACACCACCGTATTTAAAAAGCAAAATAGATAACAGTGTGCAGGAAGACATTTTATCCTACCTCGACAAATGATTCTGAGTTCAAGCAGACCAGTCTTTTGTCTGAATCCTGAAATATCGCTTCGAAGAGTGTTTGTAGCTAAAAACAACATTTTCTAGTCAAACACCGAATTTTGCTCTCGAGGAGATACGCTAACTCGAAACTAACAAGCGCTTTTTGGTTTACCTGGTAAGTATAACAATGTATAGGTTTCAGCAGCTAACTGTTATTTTAAAACGTTCATCTTTGTTAGAATATCACATGAGGGGAGGAGAAAACAGCTTAATAAAATCATTGCTATACAGAAATATTGTATAAATCACACATAGCTGAGAGGGTGATAGAGGAGATTGTTACCCCGAGAAAACATTGTAAAAAGAGGGTTACCTACAATGTATCTGTTCTACATCTCTTTCATGTTATGTTATTCATTTTCCTAACATTGATTTTTAATGCGATTTTTTAAATTTTTCAAAAAATAATCTTTGGCAAAAAATAAACCGGTGGAATCGAAGGTCGATAGATATTTGAAATTTGTGGGCTTTAAATGTGATATTTACTGAATAAACGATGTTCTGTTAACTTACATTGATGATATTCTTCCTTTTAATTCAGCTTAAGTTGCATGACATTTCCATTTAAGGTTTTTTCTATTTCTATACAAAATTCTCCTACAGCGCTTCTACTATCTTGTCATATAAAGTTTAAACTTGAATGACGTCACGCGCCAAATGAATGAATGACGCATTAATTATAAAATACGCCATAAAATAGTCCCAGAAGTTTACTTATTTAAACAAGTTTTCGTTTATGTTTTTTCACAATTCTAAAAAATTACCCATAAAAACTTTTAGTTTTTGTTTTTATATACTGAGTTCATCACGGCGATATTCTCTATTATCTATGTAACAACAAACATGTTTTTTTTTTTAATCCCAAATATTTTTAATAACTGATTGTTAAATGAAAAATCTTTATTTTACTTACAGAAACTTATTGAAGCTGCTAAATGGGGAAGAGTAAAAGACTTTAAGCGTTGCATTGTGAAAGGAGCAAACATTGAATATCAAGTAGGTAAACTTGTAAGGTTCAAGAAACTTTGTCTTAGTACTACAGAACATCTGATCAAAATATGACTTAGTACATCTTCCTTAAAAACAAACAACAACACAAACATATATTAATGTACATTGGCAGTATAAAACATGTAAATACAAGGTTCCAATAAAACACAGCAGATTGCACATAACCAGTACATAACACACAAATGCATGACTCTTCAAAACTTAACTGAACCATAGTGGCCGAGTGGTTTAAGTTTAAAGTACTGAACCGTTTTCTTGTCAACACTAATGTTATGAGTTCGAGCCCCGCACGCGACAGATGCGTTTGACTCCAATCTTTGTTGACTAGGATTGCCAGGTTTTTTTTACAAAAGGTTGATGGTTTTCTCTGGGCACTCTGGCTTACTTTACCAATCAAAACTTTCGGACACGATATAAGTGCTGAAAGTGGTATCAATCAATCAAACAAAACATGGCAGGTTGTCCATAATCAGTATAAAATAAAACCATTACATGTTGCTTCAAACACAATAGATTATATGTAATATTTTTTATAAATTTTCAAATCATTTGAAATATAGCAGGTCGTACATAAGAAGTATCAAATACACAACTACAAGAAACTTCAAGATCTAGAAAATTCTACATACACATATAAACATACATCTGCAAGTTCTTTCAAAACACAGTACAATACGCTCCACACAACATTACTGATGATCAATACACGTATAATCAAAACACAACAGTACTAAATCCACGTAAAATAAAAACACTCCTCTGATTGTAAATACACTTATAATCAAAACACAACACTGATTGTAAATATAAAGTTATAATCAAAACACACCACTGATTGTAAATACACTGATCACCAAAACACTCCTCTGATGGTAAATACACTCATAATCAAAACAAAGCACTGATGGTCAATACAATTATAATCAGAACACACCACTGCCACTGATGGTAAATACAATTAAAATCAAATCACTCCTATGATGGTAAATACACTCATAATCAAAACAAAACACTAATGATCAATACAATTATAATCAAAACACACAACTGCCACTGATGGTAAATACAATTATAATCAAAACACACAACAGATGGTAAGTACTCTTATAATCAAAACACAACACTGGTATATCCACGTATAATAAAAACACCCCTCTGATGGTTAATACACTTATAATAAAAAAAACGTAGTGATATACCACCGATAGGTATAGTGTCCGGCGGAAGTCGTGTAATTTCGAGTGCATCGGTCTACCTTTTTCGTGTGTTGAAACATGAGATCAGGTCATTTTACCCTTATAATAGTTTTATTCATGACTGTCCATCTTATTTTGAATACTTTATTTGTTTCGAAGACAGAAGAAGCACAATTTCGTTGTATATAACCTGAATTTAGTGTGTTGTATTTATTGTCCGTGTTTTTTCGAGTGCAAAAGTTAAAACGTCCGTGTTTTTTTTAACAAATGGTCAGGGTATTTTTGAAGAAAATATAAATAAGAAATAAGGCATTCTTGACCTTAAAAACTTACGTTTTCTAGTTAATAACTGTAATTAATTGAAGGAAAATACTATGTATTCCCAATAATTTACCAAAATAATATAACAATTTTGATAAAATTTAATATTTTTCTATCTAATGATAACTTTCTGCTATGAACACATTTTACCATAACCTAGCAGTATTACGATGTATAAGAAATTAATGGGTCCGTTTACATATTTTTTTTTTGAATTTCATTGCATGCTATACATTTGTTTTTACAGTCAGTTTAAACATGTTGCACATTTATATATATTACAGTGATGAAAAAACATAGGAGTAAGAAAACTAAGGAGAAGGAGGAAACATCTGAAAAAATCAATATAAACCCAAATATTCTACTAAAAGAGAAACTCCCTCCCCAATAAAAATAAATAAATTACAATAACGTTTGAATTGAATGGAATATCGAATAAAAATAAAAACAACACTTTATAATGTTCTGCTATCATGGCTATATGACCAACATGACTTAAAAAAATAGCCAAATCCATCTAAGTTCAACTTTACCTGATGCAGTTGATACCTTAGCCTCTTAATAATTTCAAAATTAATAAAAGGACTATTCTAAATGATTCATTATTGGTTGCTTATCGTCAAGTGGCAAATGTGTCGTACATGTTCAGGACTAGAACAAATTAACAATAAATCCGGTAAGTAAGTCGTGTGACATTCGGGATAAGGATCGGGAAATTTAGATTGCCACTGAAAAAGAGAGTATATTGGATATGGACATAAATTTTGCCTTGCATCAGGCCACCTACGGTCCCTTCAAAGATCTGTTGAAAGGGTTCTGAACGTGCAATGAGCAATCTCCCCATTCTGACCAGACGTGGCTACGTAATTGAACATTCCACACAGTCAAACGGACGTCCCACTTTTGCAAGGTTCGATGGGAAGATGACTTAAGTGACCATATTTGTATTCCCCTGTCCCCCTTGGAGATAAATATTTTAGAAAGGTTTAGTATAAATCTTGTCAATACCGAAGTACTGACTACTGAACTGATGATAAACTTGGTGTCTTGTCCAATGTATTCAATAAACAACAAAATAAATAATATGTAAGATTCGATACGATCATTTTGAAATAATAATAATAAAACACAATAAATGTGTATGAAATATGCTTTCGCTTCACAACTTCATATTGCCATTTTGTTTTGCTAAGCTGGTGCTACATGTATATTACTGTGTGACCAAGCATAGAATAAGCTTGATCAGACTCTTCTTCACAGTAGGAGCAATTGAATATGTCTTATTAAACAAGAATTTACTATATAATACTTGTTTAGCGTTTGATTAGTTAGATTACTTTATAATAAATAAAATTGTTGACAGCTCAAAACTGTAAAAGAGAGCCAAAAGATATCAAAGAGACATTTAAACTTAAGTCGAAAATAATAATAATAATAATAATAATAATAATAATAATAATAATAATAATAATAATAATAAATTCTTTATTTAAAGAGGGTAAGCACCGTTAGTTACAATAAACTAATCTTCCCTGAGGCCCTCAAAATAAGCTGATAACACCATGGCAAAATGTAAATATACTCAACAGAGTAGTAAAAAAAAAAATTTCATTACTTTGCCTTACCCAAAAAGCATATTTGATTTAATAGCATAAAACTAAATATTTCAAATTTGAATAATAAAAAGATGATTTGTTTATTATTTATGCTTCTTTATTCTTTTGTCTCTTTTATAAAAGTTTTGTCTTCTTTTTATTGATTTATCTTTAAAAACTGCTTACATCTGATAATGTCTATTAATGTGGCAAATGCAATGCGAGGGATTAACATACCGATTGAATCTCTGTTTCTGTGTTGAAATGTTGACATTCTTAACATAATTACTTTTGCATATTGTATCAAGTTCAAAGTACACACAACAGTAATGGTTTATTGATTAAATCGAGATCTATCTTATTTCTCTTAAGGTAGATTGAAAGTATACCGCCATCTTGGATTGTACTATCGCAGTACGCAATCACTCTTGGACTAGTTATTTGCCAAAATCGGCAAATTTGTAGACAGATGTGTAATTTTATTGGTTAGACTGTTTATTCATTTGAAGAAAACTTGCTGATTTATTGCATTATCCAAAAATTTTAAACAAATACCAAACATTTTCGTTTGAGAATATTTTTTTTCGACTAAGCCATTTAAGAGGAGATGACTCTTTCAGTAGAAAAATCATACTGGACTGATTTTTTTTTTATTTTTACTTGTAGCAAGAAAACAAGTTCGGTGACATCATTTTTTCTTTTTCTTTTTCTTAAAACATATTATAAAACCTGTCTTCTGATAATTTATTTCAAAATTCTATCTCATAGATTTCTTTTTATGCACAAAAATGTGTTTTTTTCATGATCATTCTAAGCAAATTTAAGCAATTGTCAACAACTCATAACTTGAACAAATAGCACGGTAACCCATCCGTTTTATTATGTTTTTTAAAAGAGCATAGTAAAATCTTTATTTTGGCTAAGTATAAGAAAATTCTATCTCGGGAAACATATACCGATGATCTACCTTAATAATACAAATTTTAATATTATAAAAACAATCAGTTTGCATTAAACATAGTAAGGATTTATTTGTTGCAAAACAATATACGCAAATATTATATTTATTAGTGTTCACGATATTTTTAGAGGGTAGAATATTTGATGTCTTATCTGCTCACTTCTAGCATAAATAGATGAAAGTGGGCACTCACTCTTCCGAGCCTCAAGTATTACAGAAGACAAATTTGTATTGTTTTATACAAAGAGTTTTTCCTTTGGAAAACATTTTGTTCGATTAATTTTCTTTCAGTTTATTACACAAGGAACAAGTATTTTTTCTGTAGGTGTTTTATAAATAAATCATAGTATGTCACATCCGTTTGCATACGAAAAAGGGTCGAAAAAATATTCCCTTGAATTTGATAGTTGTAGGAAATTATTCTTAAATTTGATTGCAGAAAAAAATGTCAGAAACATATATTTTGGGTGTTTCTAAGCGCTATTCTTTTATTTTAATTGGTGTTTCTATAGATTTTTTTGGAAATTTGTGGTTACATGGTTACTTAAGCCTGAACACAGGAGAAAAAGGGGGTGATAATTTGATTTGTTAACTTCAATTTATGGTTATTATCTTGTACGTAATGAAATTTTATGTGAAATTTTGTTTGTAGCACTGAAAAGGATACAACTTCACTCATGCCAAGTATTTCTTGATTTGAAACAAAGACAAATTCTTCGCAAGTTGTTGTAAAGTACAAATTTAACTAAGACTAATTGGGTGAAACAGGGGTGCTATTACACCTATTATAAGAAGCTGCAGATGCACCTTTAACCTTGTATTTACTCTCATTTGTTAAAAATTCTTGCTATTTAAGTGAAATATTACAAAAAAAGATCTATTCTGAGTGGATTGAATCTCAACAAAACCACATGTTATGAGAAAATTGTCTTGAAATAAGACTCTACCATAAAGTAGACAGAGCAAGCCATACTCTTTTAGTTTTTCTTCTTATTTCTTATGTTTTGCTAAAATAGAAAATGTTTTCCTAAGTAATCCTTTTTTCTTTTTACTTTTTCTCCTTTTTTCTTATATTTTATAGGCCACAGAACGGGCAAGACCTTTGCAGTACAGCTAATAGTTTTTCCCTGTGGTCATGTTCTGCTCCCTCATATAATGATGTTACTGTTTAGACTTACCTTTTTAAAAAGTTCAAAACCCAATCTGTAACCCATATGTAATCTTAATTGCCTTTCTAGTTCATCATGGGGGTCATGCCCTGCCCCCAACATACAATTGATGGTTAAATAGCTTTGAATATGTTCATATTCCAAACTTAAATCATATATTTTTTGTCAATCAGACCTTAGAGTACACCAATGCTGTTTTGCTGGAGTTTGCTCCCCTTATAAACACTGTTCAGATACCCACCTATAAACTATATACTTTAATAATTTTATATCATGACTAGACCAATTAAGTGTACCATATATTAAGTCACTCATGTCCTAACCCCTCGACTCTACAGGGAGGACATTAGTTTTGATACACTAAAACAGTTCTAACGAGTTATAGTTAAATTTTCAAAAAAATCGTTGAATTTTAGCTTAATGCAAAAACTTAAAATACTGCAAATTCAGAAATTTACGTTTGTAATAATATTATAATTGCTTATTCATGGTGATTGTCAAAAATGTTAGATTAATCAAAGCAAATTTATATTACACTGTAACAGAATATTGTACAAAAATGAAAATGCAACTTTGGTTATATAGCAACCTATGCCATATAGAGTGTCAGGTTTCCCAGTTTGTTGCAGATCGTGTAGCGACAAATGGGTGTTCAATTTTTTGGCTGATTAACTTCTGAGATGAAATGTTGTATCCTTGACATATACCCAATATCTATTCTTGTTGTCCCTCTCAGTATCACATTGCAGCTTGAGATATATAAATGCTGTTCGTTCTTCTATCCGAGCATCGGTTCGTATTGTAAAGTATCTAGTATAATTATTCGTTATCTAATCTAAATTCCTGCCATTGCTTTCTAAAGATAAATGGTTAAGGCTGAAGATGAGCCCAGTCCAAATAATTAGAAGTTGGGGGAACACTGAACATCGGTTGTTTTATTCATATGGCAATTATTTATGAATTTATAGAAGGTCTCTTTAGACAGTTTGTTAGATTTCCCAAATAATAACTAAGAAAACAATGCAGATTTGATAAATAATGGATGTTGTTTGAAAGGCCCAAGAAAAATGTAAAATTTCTTCAAAAAATTAAAACAACCTATTATGATACATTTTACCACATTTTCTTACTTTTATATTGTATGCTTTTTATACGATTGCAAAAAAAAAACACTTTTGGTTTAAGTGAATGGATCTCTATTATTTTAAAACTAGATGTGTCAAAGCGACACGAATGGTCCCGTCCAAAAAAGTTGAAAATCTGCAATTTCCATATAAACACATATGGACACAAACATGATGATAGTCTCACCTATAAAAAATCAACTCAAAATTTGGAGGCGCATAGAAAAAAAAAATCCATATAAGCGTGATTTTCAATAATTGATCAAAGTCCAAAGCCCGTAATTTCGTCAAAAATGAGTGGAGCGGAACGAAACTTAACCTTGATCTGTAACTCATTATGGTTAACTTACATACCAAAAATCAGCCCAATATCTGAAGGCGTTAAGAAAAAAGTCCGTATAGCTGTGATTTTCAAAAATTTCTCAAAGTCCAAAGACCTTAATTTCGGCAAAAAATAGTGGAGCGGAACGATGGTCCATACCGTTTAGGAATAAGGGGCCACAAAGGGGCCAAAAACAAGCATTTTTCTAGTTTCAGGATAATTACTTGACGTGATTTGTATTTCTATTGCTCTGAAATTGTAACACAATGTTTAATATAACAAGTAGAAGGTTGGGATTCATTCATATGGGGCCAACAGTTTAGGAATTAAGGGCCAAAAAGGGACAAAAAACTAGCATTTTTATAGTTTCCAGACAATAACTTGTGTGTTAGTGTATAGATCTCTCTGAGGCTAGAATCGAGTTTGGGATGAACAGCTCAAATATGGAGGAATTAGGGGTCAAAAGGGGCCAAAAACAAACATTTTTTCAATAATTTATGTTAAAGTGTATGGATCTCTCTGGAAAGTACTATAAAATTCAATATTTTGTTATAAAAAGGAGAGGTTTGGATTGTGTTGTTGGGTTGTTGCTCCAACAGAGTTTCAAAAAGGTGAAGGGGGGCTTTTTTTATCCAATTCATTAAAGGGATTCATAATTTTTTTCCAAAATTTCCAAATTTCGAATTCAATTGAACAGTATTGCACAATAGAATTGGTAGATCTTTGACCACATGTATTTTTTGTCAGAATTATATATATTATGTCAAAAATTTGATTTCAATTCAAATTCAGACAATATCAGGCATGAGTATTGTGTCCAAAATGCCCCAACTGTTCAATGTTCGACAGCTCCGGTCGTATCAAGCTGCGCTCAGCGAAGCATTTTATATAAGCAAGGTGGAAAAAAACTGATAAGGACCTCGTTATGAAGGCTGTGATTGTTCGTGTCAGTGTAAAAGTGTAATTTTGACATAAAAATATATAAAGTATTTCTAAAGTTTGCTTCAGACATTATCTCTTAACCATAAAAAAACTTAACATTAACAAGCTCTGTCCAAATTTCATCAAATCCAAATTTTGATAAAATTGTTGGTGTTAAAAGAAAAAGAACTAAAAGTTGACACCACTGCAACCGACGAAAGGATATAGGATCGCTGTATCTTACTTTTGCAACATAAATAGTGCAGTTTCGATATAAATTAAAATGTATCAGCATGACAAGATGTAAAAACAATTCAATGGCTAAACTTGCCAGTTTACTTCCTATTGGTGTTATTATCCTTCAATGGCGATTTTAAACATTTATTGGCGTGTTAGCGTATTATTTTGAAATGGGAAAACTGTAATAGTTTAATATGTAGGTGAATAGAAACTATAGGGGCAAAAATCAAAGGACTACAAAAAGGTCTGTATGGCTCAAATTGTCAGACGACTTATAGCCTTATAATGACGATTTTTAACCTTTTTTTAAGGTTTGCCTAGTATCTTGAAAACTTCAATCAAAAGATGTCAAATTTAAAAAGCAAGAAAAAAATGTTTTATAATTATTTGATAAAAAGAAACATTTAAATGCATTAGATTGTTTATAATGATGAGTTAACTCTAGTAAAATATGACAGCACACATTAGTTAAGAAGTCTGTTTTTATAATTTAGGATTTCTTTGTATTATCCAATTGGTCATATAAAAATCAATGTTAATTTGAATGTATTTTTTTAGATATTTACACCTTGTTAAATTATTTCTCTTTTCTTTTAAAAATATTCTTTGAAACTTATAATATGAATATACAGATTGTTATTCTATAAATGTTTGTTATCAATTAACAACTGCACATTTTTACATTTTTCAACAGAATAGTACAAGAAATCCTGAGTGTGTTAGTCTAAACATTCTCTTATTACACCTTTGTAGGCTTTGTTTTATATTTATCTTTATGAAAAGAAATGAAGTATTGAAAGGCTTAAGATTTATCAAGAGCAGAACACTAAATTTGAAGAAAAATCTTTTTTTTCTTCAGACTTTTGAAAATGCATTTTTCAGAGAATTACCTCCCTTTGTATCATAGATAATCAATATTTATGGCATTATTTATTTTGATTGTATTGTTAGTTTAAAATTGTTAGGTATAACCATGGTTTAGAAAAAAGAAAAAAATACATTCACAAAATTGTCTACGGATTGATATATTAATTTCATAGATTTCAGAGAAAGGCAAATTTAAATATTATATGTATTCAAGGAGAATGTAAGAAAGTACTAAAACAAGAGCCTAACCATCGTATATGCTTAAGGTAGATAGGGTGTCTTCCTCCATCTTGGATTTTGAAATACCAGAAAACAAGGTCTATATCTTTGATAAAATGTGCAAATTTTGAGACAAGTAGGTAATTCGTGTGTAAGATTTTTCATTATAATATAGAAAATGCAATGTTTTATCATATTTACGGTTGTATTTTACCATTAACCGATTACTTTTGTTTTATTCAATTTTTTCCAACTTTGCCAAATAAAGGGAGATAACTCAAATGCAAGGGCAGATAATTCAGATTGTGTTATTTTTACAATAGAATGTGTTAGGAATTTACCCATTTTATTATGTAGCAAGAAAACGAGTTCGGTGACCCCCATTTTTCTTTTTCTTATCTGAAAGAATAATATTGCAGCCATCTTTTCATATTTTATCTAAAAATTCTATGGTGCAGTTTTCGTTTTAATGAGGAAAATTGGGTTTCCCATGCATATTCTATACTAAATCTGACAATTTTGCACAACCTGTAGTGTGAAAATAAGTCCGGTGACCCATTCTTTTAATTCATTTTTTGAAACAAGCAGGTTATAAACTACATTTTGGCAAATTATCAAAAAATTCTATGGATTATAATTTAGACACCCCATCTACCTTAAATGCGTTAATAACTATGTCTCTTAATATAACCAAATAGATATATACTTTTATGTTTAATGTACCGAGAATTGGTAAGTTTTAAAAAAGTTATTCTAATTTTTTTTTTAAATCATTTTTAATAGATTATCTCCCTTTGTACCATATAAATTCAATATATATGGCACCATAAATTGTAATTGAACTATGGTCATTGTTACTTTGAATTAATTTGTCAATTATTGTACTGCTTTTGATAAAAAGAAACACTTACATTCCCAAAATTATCCACAAAATACTAGTTTAAATTCATTGATTTTTAGAGAGAAAATGTAAATTTAGGCATTTTTTTAGAAGAATTCTACAATGTACTTGAAAGAGACCCCAGCAAGTGTATTAGCTAAAATGCATAATTAAGTATTCCAATTGATAAAACAAAGTGAGTTATCTTAATATTTTTAATGCACCAAAGGCTGGATAGCTTTTAAAATATGTACTTTTTATGATTTTCTGAAAATATTTTTTACTGGATTGTCTCCCTTGAAATAATTCCACAAACTGTTTCTTTAAAAAATGTATGTACTGATGAGTTTCTAAAGCTTTAACACTTGATTATTCAATAAACCATCATTCTCTATCTCCTTATTTTTTGCATTTATAAGTTTCAGGGTGTTGAAATTGGTCAATTTCATAGAAAAATACTGCCTCAAACATGGGAAAACTGGTTCCTGATACATTACAGCATCTCCAAGCTGAAAGACATGGGAACCAGATGAAATATTTTTAATATGAACTTCTTTCATAATGATGTTTAAGCACACACAGTTTCAATCGAATCTGATGACCCTCCTTGTGGACTGTTTTGCATGGTTTTATGGGAGACTGGGTGTTAAGATGACTAATTATAATTTTTTGACACATACACTTTATTTCATCATAATCTTAACTTATTGAAAGTATATATTTCAAATGTTTGTCATTTGTTGCAAAATGCATATCCTCTATCATCGGATGGTTAGAATATATTCACAACAAGTTTCTAAGTTTGTGCATATTTATCGCATGGAAACAGCCGGTACCAAAGTTGTTTTGTGCTTCAAGAGATTAAAATCAACCCGCCGTTTTCAAACTACAGTTCGCGAATAATTTTAGGGTCTTTTAGAAAATGAGCGCCCTTTTATCTGTACTATCAACATCTGAAATATGTGTCTTTCCTCTGATTGCTTGATCTTTAATTTCATTTCATCATCAGATTTTAGAATGAAATATAAAGTTTGGAATTGCTCGTTTTATTTAAAATTAAAAAGTAATTTACATTACTCGAAATGGAATAAGTGTTTTTCACAAGCGTTTTTTTAGATTTGTAAATATTCTGGCCTTAATAATCTGTTTTAATTGGCATCTAGTGCAGTATTTTTTGCAATTTAATTTTTAATAATAATTTTCATCTTTTAGATCTATTTGCAATCAACCTAAAACAAGCGATGTGTCAAACTTTGATACAAACACAACTTTTGACACCAGTATTAATGAGAGTTTAAATCAATGTTTAATTTTAAGGACATAACAGAGGCTACAATTTTGTGTTGTCATCTTTTCGTTTTATTTCCAAAGATTATTAGCCGTCAAAAACGGTTTAATAAATTCCTTTTCTGTTAAAATCAAGTTCAAAAATATAGTTTCCTCCCATTGCTAATTCAACTTATCAGTGAAAAGAAAACAACTATAATTTTTCAAAATTTTCAAAAAAGAATTACTGAATTCCACAAATTATGGAGATAACCAAGTGCCTCAATTGTCATATATTGTTTAGAAATATATTAGAAATTATTATAAATTAAGGAATGTATCTCCCTCATGCAAAGCTCTGATTCCTTTCACGGATTTGGCTATACTTTTGGACCTTTTGGATTATAGCTCTTCATCTTTTATATAAGCTTTGGATTGCAAATATTTTGGCCACGAGCATCACTGAAGAGACATGTATTGTCGAAATGCGCATCTGGTGCAAGACAATTGGTACCGTTAAGTTTATTACTACCACTGGGTTGATGCCTCTGCTGGTGGACTATTAGTCCCCGAGGGTATCACCAGCCCAGTAGCCAGTACTTCGGTACTGGCATGAAAATACGGATTTATTGTGTTATTAAAATTTGCTGTTACGAAATATTAGAAATTATTATAAATTAAGGAATGTATCTCCCTCATGCAAAGCTCTGATTCCTTTCACGGATTTGGCTATACTTTTTGGACCTTTTGGATTATAGCTCTTCATCTTTTATATAAGCTTTGGATTGCAAATATTTTGGCCACGAGCATCACTGAAGAGACATGTATTGTCGAAATGCGCATCTGGTGCAAGAAAATTGGTACCGTTAATTTTATTACTACCACTGGGTCGATGCCTCTGCTGGTGGACTATTAGTCCCCGAGGGTATCACCAGCCCAGTAGCCAGTACTTCGGTACTGGCATGAAAATACGGATTTATTGTGTTATTAAAATTTGCTGTTACAAAATATTAGAAATTATTATAAATTAAGGAATGTATCTCCCTCATGCAAAGCTCTGATTCCTTTCACGGATTTGGCTATACTTTTTGGACCTTTTGGATTATAGCTCTTCATCTTTTATATAAGCTTTGGATTGCAAATATTTTGGCCACGAGCATCACTGAAGAGACATGTATTGTCGAAATGCGCATCTGGAGCAAGAAAATTGGTACCGTTAATTTTATTACTACCACTGGGTCGATGCCTCTGCTGGTGGACTATTAGTCCCCGAGGGTATCACCAGCCCAGTAGCCAGTACTTCGGTACTGGCATGAAAATACGGATTTATTGTGTTATTAAAATTTGCTGTTACAAAATATTAGAAATTATTATAAATTAAGGAATGTATCTCCCTCATGCAAAGCTCTGATTCCTTTCACGGATTTGGCTATACTTTTTGGACCTTTTGGATTATAGCTCTTCATCTTTTATATAAGCTTTGGATTGCAAATATTTTGGCCACGAGCATCACTGAAGAGACATGTATTGTCGAAATGCGCATCTGGAGCAAGAAAATTGGTACCGTTAATTTTATTGAATCAGGAAATTTAATTTTTGGTAATTTTTCTTTGATTTATTTTTTAAATTAACGATTATAATGAATCTACACCAACTCATGTTGTTAATCAGAAAGTTTATATTGCTGTGACTGTTTAATTTTGTTTATATATATATATAACATATCATTGTCCAGTTTATCAGACAAGTTTTAATGTCAGTTGTATTATTCCAGGTTAATGGATTGACAGCATTAATGTGGGCTGCCTACGGAGGGCACCAGGAGGTATGTCGTCAACTCCTTGATATCGGGTGTGAGAGAGATAGCACAACAAAGGTATGTTATCTCCTCAGTCTGATCACATCTCACCTAATTAATACAAAATAATGTTGTTAATCAGACAGGTTGAATGGAAAACAAATATTTGTAGGAATTATATAATGTGGGATCTGATTTTTTCTTGTGCTTTACTCAGTCAGAAAATCTAATTATTTTTCATATTTTTGAGATCTTACTTTTTTTTTTAGATGAATGATTGCATTTAATCTTAACTAAATCCTGTTGTTAATCAGACAGTTTTAATTGATGTAACTGTTCATTTTTGTTCATATTTATTACGCAACGTTGTCGAATTGATCAGACAAGTTAAGATGTCAGTTGTATTAATCCAGGGTAATGGATGGACAGCGTTTATGTTGGCTGCCAGTGAAGGACATCTGGAGGTATCTCGACTACTCATTGCCTTTGGATGTAAAAAAGATTTCACAGAGGTATTTTATCTCCTCAGTCTGATCACATTTCGCTTAATCAGCAAAATCGGGTTGTTTAGAAAGGTTTAAAGGAAAATAAATACCAATAAGAATTATATAAATTGGGGTCAGATTTTGCTTGTCTCCTTGTACTTATTCAAAAAATGTAACTATTTTTCATATTTCTTTGAAAAAGTTACTTTTTAAAAAAAGATCTAAATTCTAAATAATGTCAATCAGACCGATTTAATCATTATATTAACAAGGACAGTTGTTATCCATTTGTTTGACAATGTTTGATGTGCGTGAGCTTTTGATTTTGCCATTTGATAAGTATGATAAAGTACTTTCCATTTTGAATTTTCTACGGACATCGGTATTTTTGTTATTTTACTTTTTGCAAGAATTATAATTATCATCTATTAGTCTATTTATATACTATTTTTTTGGTAAATTTCTCGAAAAACAGGCAAGTTCTGAAAGAAGGTCTAATATCGCACAACAAAATATGCTGTTTATTTGTTGTTTATGTACAATATAAATACAAGTGTGACTAGTCATTTTGTTAGTTGTGATACTGATTCATGTGCTATATATTGTGTTTATTTTTTTTACATAACATTGTCCAGTTTATCACACAAGTTTTAATAACAGTTGTACAATATGTTGTATATTATTGATATTGAGAACAAAGTATTGGCCATAATATTTACATGTTATTTGGTATTTCTATAGATTGCTGGAAACACAGCTTTACATCTGGCTGCTCAGAGGGGACATATACATGTCACAAGATATCTAGTGGAACAAGCTGGTATCAGTCCCTTCGTTAAAACAAATGAGGTACTATTTTATGATATATACCCAGTGATCAGGTAGAAATTAAAATACACCTGTGACGTAATTTTTTTGTTCAAACTCTCCATTATTTTCCAGGAATGGAGAGTTATTTTATATTGTTCATCTTCATTCATCCGGACGTGTTGCCCGTTGCATAATTCTATGGGCTTTTCTTAAAAGGTGTTCACTAATGGAAATATTTATTTAGTAAGAATAAATAATGGCAAAAATAGTATACAGCTGGTCAATAGCCATAAATCGATTACGCGAACACAAGTCCGGGTTACAAACTAAAACTGAGGGAAACACATCAACAATTAGTGGAAACAATGGAAACACTGAACTGCAACAACAAAAAAAACCATCTAAATACATAGGAACGGACTATTTGATAACACCAAAACGCGATATTGAATGAAGATGAAAACTTACTAGTATGTTGAGGATGCACAGCAGATGAATAGCACTCAGTAGAAAATATGTGTATTTACCCACTTGGATACTATCCGTGAAAGACATTTAGTCAAGATTTGCATCGGAAAACACATTGTAAATAAATTTGTGCAATTTTAGGGAATATACCACTATACGTTAAAAGATGGAACTACGTGTCGCAAATAATAGCTATAAAAAAGAAGATGTGGTATGATTGACAATGAGACAACTATCCACAAAAGACCAAAATGACACAAACATTAACAACTATAGGTCACCGTACGGCCATCAACAATGAGCAAAGCCCATACCGCAAAGTCAGCTATAAAAGGCCCCAATAAGACAATGTAAAACAATTCAAACGAGAAAACTAACGGCCTTATTTATGTAAAAAAAATGAACGAAAAACAAATATGTAACACATAAACAAACGACAACCACTGAATTACAGGCTCCTGACTTGAGACAGGCACATACATAAATAATGTGGCGGGGTTAAACATGTTAGCGGTATCCCAACCCTCCCCCTAACCTGGGATAGTGGTATAACAGTACAACATAAGAACGAACTATAAAAATCAGTTGAAAAAGGCTTAACTCATCAGATAGACAAAAAATAAGCTGTTCATTATATATGAAATAGTTGGTGTTCATTGTATTAAGATCCTAATTTTAAAAAAAATTCAATATCAACAGATGTAAAATGTTTTAACTCGTCTGAATTCTATAGTATTATTGAACGCATTCACATTATTCAATAAGAAAAATTAAAGGAAAACATATTTCACTTGAAGATTTGCTATCAGTACTACCGTTCAAGATATCATTTCCTTTAAAATTTGAATTGCTGTTTTTGATTTTGTACAGCAAAATTTCGTTTGTTTCATTTCTAGTACGTACTTTAAAAACAGAAAAACAAATACTCTGATAGTTGCTCCAATAATACAGTTGTTTAATAGAATAAATGTTTCAAGAAACTGACATGGTCAAAATGAAGTAAATATTATTTTATTGTTCGTTGTTATAATTTTAATATTGTAATACTAATGAATAGAATTTGAGGGGATATGAATAAACATTTGACTGTGTTAAATATTTGGCAGGGTTTTTGATTCAATTTTCAACAGAAATGCGTAGCATAATCGAATTAATTAACTGTTGTTATTTGTCTAGTGGCAAGTATAACAGATATATAGGCAGTGCAAATGACGGTGTTATCTTGAAATGTTTAAATGAAATCTGAAAGAAGTTTTTACTCTCAAGACCATGCAAAACCGTTCGAATTACACATTTACCAAATTAATTTATATTTTGGCACATTGGTGCACCTTAGTAATATAAATAACCACACAGATTTGTTTTAGAAATATTTTGGACACCATCTTTCAAAGGATGAAATTGCGCGAAAACAGTAAAAAAAAAGCTTCTTTTGGCATATTTCGCTGGTTTAAATAAAACATAAATTTATTTGCTGTAATTCGTTTAAAGCCTTTTTCTGTAACGAAAAAGGAAAGTATGCTAGATACACTTACTGGAAATGTGAAGCTTTAAATTTTCTTTGAGACAGTATATATGTACGTTTGGGCGATAACGTGTGTCGACAAGTAGTAGGTATTCCTATGGCCACTTACTGCGCCCCAGTAATAGCAGATTTATTCCTGTATTGCTATGAATCCCAGTTTATGACCAAACTCAGTAAAGACACGTCATTGTTACATTTGGTTGATACATTTAACAATACCTACTGTTATATGGATGATATTTTTTGGTTAAATAATCCAGACTTCTCTAAATATACTACCGAAATTTACCCAAAAGAACTTACTTTGACTAAATCTAACATAAATAGTTGTCCTTTTCTAGATTTAGACATGTCAATTTCTAAAGGGAAACTCCATACTAAAATTTACGACAAAAGAGACGGTTTTTCATTCCCTATTGTTAATTTGTTTATTTTTTAGACAGCGATGTTCATTTGGTTCCATCATACGGTGTTGATATATCCTAACTCGTTCGTTATGCCCGTGTGTGTAGTGATGTCATAGATTATAACGAACGTAATCAATGCCTCACTGGTAAATTATCAAGTCAGGGATTTCGTTACCATAAATTACTTAAAACGTTTACTAAATTCTTTCATAGATACAAAGATTTGATTAGTAAATTTGGTTGTACCTGTAGAAAACTTATTAAAAACGGTATTTCACATCCTAAATTTTACGGTAATATTGTACTTAAACCGCGTAAATCACTATGTGATCCGTGTAAACTCATCGAACCTTTAAAAAAACTTATAAGTTAAGGTTATCTTACCAACGTTGTAATTAGATCTTTAAATATAATTTACGTTGGCACTAATATCGATTTTGTCAT
Source organism: Mytilus galloprovincialis (assembly GCA_037788925.1). Taxonomy (NCBI): domain Eukaryota; kingdom Metazoa; phylum Mollusca; class Bivalvia; order Mytilida; family Mytilidae; genus Mytilus; species Mytilus galloprovincialis. The sequence continues at coordinate 56,447,174 of CM075339.1, read as the reverse complement.
CAGCAAATTAATACATAACTAAATTTGTATTCTTTTTAAACGGGATGTATAAAGACACAAACACGTTCATTTTTATCTATAAAGAGATTAACTCCTAACTATCTTACTGCCTGTCGATACATTTATTTTTGGCATTGCACAAGTCATGTCTTCTTTGACTGTCCATGACTTTAAAATACTAAATCCCTGGGATGTGTATTAATTGATTTTAGTCTCTGATACATGATTTTTTATTATTAATTGTTTTGGCTTTTAACTAGCTGTCAGTAGCTGCGAATCGTACTTACTTGTTAATTTGACCTGTTGATACTATTTGTAATGTATTTTTGTTATTTAATGTTAACTTATATCTGGTCTATATACCAGCTTTGATAAGTGTTTGGAATTACTATATATTTTTACTTCTTTGTACTTTTGTGACAGAAATGCAGTTTAGGCATAAGACAATATTTGTAATTTATCGTTGAATTGTAATCTATAATAAATTACCCGTTTGAACAATGCGTTAACGACAAATGCATATACAATCATTCCTTTACCCTTGGTTGTTATGAGACGCGGTAATTGTTGCTAGGGTACTCTCTTCGAGGTCCGCGCTCTTGGTATATAAAGACACCGATTCATTGTGTAAGGTCGCTCATTTATTAATTGGTCGTCGACGGATGAACGTCTGAAAGTGAATACCAGCAAAGTAGTTGAAAAGGAAAGTTTGTAAACCTAGTTTGAGTTGAAAGCTTGTGGTTTTGAAGCAAGCAGTTTTTGAAGTCTTTACGATTGTTGCAAGCTACCGGGTTGTTCCGATACTGTAATTTCCCTCGGAAAATGGTCGCAGTCCCTCGGACAGGTGGTTTGTAAAAGTCTGGTGACTTTGGTGCTTTGGAGACTAAGTATTACAATTATTGCAAGCTATCGGGTTGTTCCGAAACTGTAATTTCCCTCGGGAATGGTCGCAGTCCATGGAACAGATAGCTTGTAATAATCTGGTGACTTAAGTGCTCCGGAGACTAGATGCTTCAAAACTAGTTGTCCCAGGAACTAGGTGCTTCAGAGACTAGTCGTTTCAGGACTAGGTGTTTCAGAGACTGGGTGTCTCAGAACTAGGTGTTTCAGGAACCTAGGATTTTTCAAGCTTGTTCTAGTTAATAGTGGTTGAATGGTTAAAATATAATTGTTTGTCAAATCAGTTGGGACCTCGGAGTCAGTGAAAGGATCAAGGATAAATTGAGGTTATAGTTTTCAGACTACTTTTTGATATAAAGTTATTTGTGTAAATAGTGATATTTCCTTATTAAGTTTCAAAGTTTAAAAGCTGGTCTTGTAGTTTTAAGAAAAGCCTCCAAGTTGTAGTTACATGTAGGTTTTCGAGTTAATTAAAAGATTGATATTGGAGTATCTCAGATTCGGTGATAACGGATACGAACATATAGTTCATAAGCCAAACACGTTACACTATGAACATTAAAATTATTTCCTTTCTCCTTTTATACTGTATATAGGTAACACTTTCGGCGCCTGTACATGAAGAACACGAAGTTGTAACGAATACCAATTTAAAAATTTAATTGTTGATATTTAGGTATATATCGAAAATGGCTGACTGTTGGTCATCTTTTAGAGCCAAAATACTCCTAGACCTGTCTGATATTGTAAAACAACATATTTATCTGCAAAGTGTATCTATATTATACCCAATTGAGAGAATAAAATTCAGGTCGGCGTACACTCTCTGTGTCTTGTTCATGCCACAACAAAATAGGATAACCTGCATATTCAAATTTTCCAAAGGCAAAATTCCTGTTCCTATCCAATTTAACCTCATTTTTCAGTAGCAGTCCAAACTATCCGACCTTCATCCTAAACAGCCTGTATTACGAGAGCTACCCATTATATGTATTTCTAATTTGTTCCTGTCCTTAACCAGCATCAAATATTTGCCAGTGGACGTTAAGCAACCAACAACTAATTAATTAATCCGACAGTTAAACTATCTTAAAAAGTACAAATAAAAAGCGCCCCTTTTATATTTGGCAAGGAATGTATGAACAGTATATTTTACAGCAATACATTGTTACTACTTTACGAGGTCCCTGATTCGCATGTATCTTTAGTGTAAAGATGTTCATTTTATGTCATTGTGTTTTGTCTTTTTTTGTAAACAGGTTATCTTTTTGTCTCAAAACATGCATGTATTAAAACATATAGATGCATGTATATGTAAGTCAGAAATGTTTCAGTCATAAGTGATGCTTGTCTCTGTATATTTCTCGGTTTTTAACTGGATATTTTGGTAATAAGATACATGTATTTGAAGATATGTTTTAGGGGAGGAGGGGGGAACTCTATAAAGACTATCTTGATCTAGAAAGGACTGAAAATAACTAAAGGGACAACCTTTTGTTTATGACACGAAGGGAATACAATCGTTTCTTGCTAAATATTTAACGTGTTGAAAATATGTTTTGATTATCCTGGTATAGAAAATCTAACAAAAAAAGTTGAAATGAACGACAAAAAGTGTTAATATAGCTTTTGTTTTACAATATTTTTTAATAAAACTAAGAAATCTGTTTTCTTATGTAGAATGCATCCCTTCTATTTTGAAATGATAGTAAACCAAATAATTGTTCAATTGGTTTATATTTATGACAGGGCGTTGCCCCCTCCTTTTGCCCCCTTTCGACCTAATAGGTGACTTCGAAAATACTCCTGACTTTTGGATAGCTGACATAATGCTTATTTTTGTCTGACATTGATATAATTTATTATTTGATCAATGCCGTATTCTCTTTGTCGAAGATTGAAATTTTTACGAAATAGTTTTTTTTTATATATCTATCCGTTTCGTGAGAAGCGAGTTTCTTACTAATCGGAATGTTATAGTTCTTTGTGACCTCTAACCTCAAAACCTCAAATTCTTAGTGATGAACTGGTTGGCATATTTTTCAATGCATTTTGTAATTTTAGCTAGAACCTTAATTCCTTTCTTCAAACTTTCAGACGGATCAAAAAGTGTATCGTTATCTGAACTTTCCCAAATATCCGAGTAGGAATTATCAGTCTCTTGATCCGATTCATCAGCAGAATCTGCATTCAATTGTTTTCTCTTACCGGAAGAAGATGATTCTACTGGATAACTTTTATCCGGCAAACAGTTACGTGTGGCTCTCTCGACACTTTCACAATCCAACCCTAACGCCTCATTGTCTGATTTTGCCCTTAACTAGGGACTCTGTGTGATTTAAAAAAAAAAAATACACAAAAAGCATGTAATGTTTGAAATATATAGGTGATAGAAATAAAATAGGTCAAGAGTTTTCATTTATATGATTGACCTTTGACCCCAAGCATCTGACTGGTATTCATGGATATATACATTTTGTCTGCCAACATTCCAATTTACAATAAAAACACACTTAAAGACATGTAATATAACAACAACAGCATAAATCATACACAGAATGAGCTGAAAACTAACAATTTTTAATAGCATATGATCGTTATACATGAAAATCTTACTTCTCACAGGAAAATACAGGAAAATTGAACCAGTTAGCACAAAACATTGAAAAACCGAAACTTTTACACATTTTGATTTTTTTTTAAATTTACATGTGACGCAACGTTGGATATTGCTACTACCACGAAAAATAGCGCTAAGGAAATATTTGATAAGGAAATTTTCTTAGAAAAACTGACTTGGATATTTTAAATTATATATGAAAATAAAGATTGAGTCTTAAATTTTCACATTATGATTGAGAAAGAATAAAAATATAATATTCATAGGCTTCGGAAGACACAGATTATCAGCAAAAACGTTTACTTAGCGTTGTCCCATGTAACAAACTCGAAACATAAAACTCGAACAAATCGCGAAATGTTCACGCAACTCTTCGAAATTTTGCATTAATGTTCTGTGACGAGATATACTTCCGTATTGGTTTACATGGCCGTCTCCATATAAAATTTGAATAGATATTTTGAAAAGAATATGAATAAATGACTGTCCCAGTGGAAATTTAGTTTCGAAACTTGAAACATTTTAGTTAAAAAAATAAAATGTTGACATAGAATTTACCAAATTGTAAGCAGGATCGTTTTGTAATAAGTGTAAGCTCCTAAAATTCAAATTAACAAATAAATTGAGCTACATATTCAATTCAAAACAATAGGTTTGCAATGTCTTGCGGAAATGTCCGAGTTAAACTTTCATGCCTTCTCAAAACTTTTACGGCCAAAAAGCAAAGATTTAATTTCGTGCAGATTATATTTTTGCTCTGATTACTATACCAATAAAAAGTACTATAAAAGTTAAAGATGTTACATCAAATTGTATTAAGATTACAGGGTTATCTATAGAAAATAAGGATTAATGAAAATGTCTTGCAAGGTTGTCCGTTAACATTATTTGACGTCGCCACAAGCGTAATATTGGACGACATGAACTACATTGGCGAGTCCTTCCTCCATGCACTTAAAAATCTCTTGTTCCACTACTTGAATAAAACCCTACTCGGGTTGTTTATATAATGCAGCAATATTCCCCAAAAAACACATAGTTACTAGGATTAAAATTTAATATCCTATGTAAATTATATAAACATATTGGATTGGAAACTCTCGGCATTTCCACTTGTGTGAGTGTTATACTTCAAGGAAAGCAGGAAATACTTTTAGTGCTAGCAACATCTGACGTAACGTCGTGTACTAAATGACTAAATGACTTAAACACATAGCAGTTTCTTGTGTAAGAAGTGTATCAAGTATCTAGTAAGGCTACCATTGTTGGATACAGATGTCGGTTTGTGTGGCAAGGGCAAAGAACAGACTCCCCCCTTTCTACCGTTTTTTTAATATGATACAAACAATGTAAAATAGTGTCAATCTATCTTTCCATATGAAACCATCTACATCAACCATGATGGTTTCAAGATTTCAGGCAGTAATAATATATGAAGCACAAAAATCATATCTTGAAGCAAAGCTCTGTGTCTTTCTTTTCGATGCCTTTGATTTAAAATTTGCTGTAAATTTGAAAATCAAATTTTGTGCATAATAAATATGATACATGCCTGGATTTGTGTTTGTAATTTTTATTTCTAATTATGTTTGTTGTTTCATTGCTGTCTTGTTGCGTTTTACATTTCCTTCCAATCGAGTCAAGATGAAAATTTATTGCAATTTGTTTTATAACCAGTGTCAAATATTTCAAATATATTCAAGATGAGAACAAAATATAAATAGATTCAAAAGGTAGGTCCTGTTATAGGGATTGGTCCAGCTGAAAATGTGTGTATAACGAATAGGGACAGATTGTTTCTCCCATGCATAAGCAGGCAGGCCCCAGAAACTAGTTGTTGCAAAAGTTCTTAAAGTAGAACTCTCTCTACACGAGGCCTCTGACTCGTCTCTATTATAACCAGACGTGGTTGCGTATTCCTACATCCTACACAGCCAAACGGATGCACCACTTTGGCAAGGGTTTTACTGGCGTTCGGAAGAAAACCATATTTCCATCATATAACCCCAGTCCCCTTTGTGCAGCAAATGAAAATAACACAGACCTGTTTAAACGTAACATATATATATACATTGTGACATTTCTTAAAATAAACATTTCAACTAATTATGGGTCAGACCTGCAACTGAAGTAGATAGTTACAAGTATGCACATGTACCACAACAATGAAGAAGAATAGCATACTTTACCAGCATCAATAAAATGAGAATGGGAACAGGGAATGGCCTAAGAGACAACAATCCGACCAAAAAGTATAAAAAAAGACGAAGGCACTAATGAGTCTAACGCAGCGAGAAATCCAGCACGCAGCTGTCCCCTAAACAATTATGTATAATAGTTCTTTGAACTTGACGCCACACTAAACTTCTGAAGTAAAGCTACTTTTGATACAAACAATTTGAATGATTTCACCTGGAACTAGGGGAAACTGAACCTCAACACTACTTTATTCTGATAGTTCAAATGTCCAGAGGTTTTTGTAGTCAAGCATGCTCAAATTTAAGTTAAAGTATTGAACAAAATAATGGTTTTCTGTGGTAAAAAAGATATTTCAGATACATATCAATTAAAGTTATTTTAAGGATGTACGTATCTATTTCAATGCAAAATTTTGAATATCATTTTATAAGATTTTGCCGCGGATATCGTTTTAAAAATGTCACCACCAACAATACATAGAACCGAATAAACTTTTGATTCATTAGATATATATGTGTAAATTTGTTTGTGAAATATTCAATAAGTATTATTTTAGACTAGAGTACTTTGGATTTGTTACGTACAAGTGAAATAAACTCGTTGAATAATAGGATATTATTTTTTTTTTTCAATATGCATTCGAAATATTTCAATACATGAACATTTTGTATTTGAATAAATCTGTGTGGTGGTGGATAAAAAGGCCAACTATTTCACAAAACGGAGTCTAACCAACTAATGCTTAATCATCTGTAGAATGATTTTTATACAATAAAACGATGTTTGGTTTATTGATTTTACTTGGCTCAATGTTCAGAGACAAGCATTTCATAAATGCTCATGTAGATAGCAAATCAAATTATTCATTCATTTCTGTCTTCAAAAATAAATGATCGCTAGATGAAGGGCAGGAAGACTTCAAACGTAATAGTGTGAACTATCTGTCAGTAACTGCAAGTACTCTCAGATCTGTAATTTAGTATCTTTTTATGGTTGGGATGTACATGTACACGTACCCGGTCACGTCCACTCTGTGTTTTTTGTTATATTTATTTCTATTTGTAACCATCTGATGAGTTTAGACTTTTTCAACTGATTTTTATAGTTCGTTCTTATTTTGTACTGTTACACCCCTGTCCCAGGTTAGGTGGAGGTTAGGGATCCCGCTCACATGTTTAACCCCGCCACATTCTGAATGTATGTGCCTGTCCGAGGTCAGGAGCCTGTAATTCAGTGGTAACGGTGTTACATATTTTTGTTCTTTGATTTTTTTTAACATTAACTAGGCCGTTAGTTTTCTCGTTTGAATTGTTATACATTTGTGATTTCGTGGCCTTTTATTGCTGACTTAACGGTATGGGCTTTGCTCATTGTTGAAGACTGTACGGTGACCTATAGCTGTTAATTTCTATGCCATTTGGTCTCTTGTGGAGAGTTGTCTCATTGGCAATCATACCACGTCTTCTTTTTTATATCTAGTGTTAAGTATGTGTATTGATTTGCCTAACAGAAAAATAAAGAACCTCCGTAAACAAGGCTTCAAATTCAAAGTTGACATACTTTTGCTGCATATGTATGCATCCGATATGCCGAACACCTAGAGTGCAACTACCCCAATAAGGGTCGTACATCCGGAATGGAAAAGTGCAGATGACCATAAATAATATTTCAAAACCTGGGTGAACGATTTGGTTTGAAAAAGTGATAACATTTTTCGTGACACAAATTCAATGTTGGAATCAAATGCTTAAATAAAATATAATACTTGTTTCCTTCAAATTTAATCCATTCTGAATGGTGTTTATTTAGCAAAAAAAACAATATAATGTTTTTTTTGTATTCATATCAGCCGGGAAGCCACTGACGCAGATATTATTTAAGGAATGACTGTAATATTTTTTCTGTCTATGAAGAAATAACATTAAACATTTGGTGCACACTGATTAACGCGCGTAGCGGGTTATTTAACAGTGTGCACCACATTTTTTATGTTATTTCGAATAGACAGAAAAAATATTACAGTCATTTCTTATAATTTAATTCTAAATTCCATTTTAAACCGTAGAAAACCATGAAAAAACGTTGATGACGTCACGGTCACATGACTAAATTATGTCTATGGGCTCATAACAAAATAACGTCAGCCAATCAGAAGACGGGTTACATCCAAAATTAAATTATGTAAAGATAAAACATAATGTTATTAAATAATTGTTGTGCTTCTGTTTTGCTTATTTTCATTTAAAATCTTTTGTTGTTTTCTTTTCTTTCTTTTTTCGGAGAAAAGGGGGAGGGTGAATAATTTATTTTTTCGACATTTTGTTCAAAAGCTGGAACACTCTAATTTTTTAAATAGCAAAATTAAATATCGCTTGTATTGCAAATTTCGTTTGAGTTCAATTATAATAGTATATTTTTCTTTTTTGGGGGTTTTCTTTAAATGAAAATATTACATGGTTGCGTAAACAAAGTATATCACTATATTGCATAACAGTTTTCATTAAGTTCTGTAAATTCAAGTGTACAAAATATTCTGCACTTTACCTCGAAGTCTTTTTTATAAACAAAGGGAATTAACCCTTCTCAGGTATCTGAAATGGCAATATTTCATGAATTTCGTTTTCGATCGGATCTTTGTCAGATTCGTGCAAGTAAATATGAATTTGAAGTTCTAATTAATTGACAACAATGAATAGCTATTTATGCAACCATTGCATTTGTAAGTGTAACTTTGTTAATTAAGTCTGCACATACGGAATTTGAAAGTGTTTGCTACATGATGAGGTGAACTGTAGTCTGTAAATGAATCTAACGTTATTACTTGTTGCGCTTTTTTTTTTGGCTGCTTTTGGGGCTGAACCATGCCTCGCCAATTCAAAACACATTAACACAAACTGGACATTGTTGTAAAGATTATATTTTGTACATTGCGAGGAGCGATGGATCCTTGAAAAACATATTAACACGAGGTATCTATTCGATGAAAAAAAAAAATTGTTGAATTTCTTCAAAATTAAACCCCGAATGAGAAAATTGGTTTTGAGATGCATACACAATTTTACTGTTCTCAACTTTGGGATGATACATGCAAAATGTTGATGTCTGTTTACATTTCTATAAAAAGCGCAAGGTCACGACAGAATATTTCATTCTTGAATATGATAGCAAGAAAATATTACCAATTTTCACATTAAATAAAGTCTGCATCTTTTGACCTAGTTTGAAGGACTGAAATTTAAGATTCCTGTGATATTTTATTTGTAACTGACATAGAATGAAGAGGTGTTTTTTTTTTAATTTTTACCAACGTCGATAACACCAAAAATGCATTACGGCAGATATGAGTTGATTGACGTGACGTTCGGACAGAGATTGCCCTTATTGGCATTTTGTTTGTCTTTGTTGGCATTTGAATTGCACATATTAGTATTGCCCTTATCGGCACTAGAAACATCGCCATCATTGACACGTTCAATGTCACTTAAATGACCATCGTCAAACAGTTCAACTTCATCTTGAGATTGAATATCAGACAAGTCAACTAAATCTTCCATCAAATCTTGGGAAGGAGTATGTTTCCCTCTAGGACTGGGCGAAGTTAATTGAGTTTGAGCCATTTTTTCTACGCTATTAATTCTTATAAAACATCCCGACTGCGAGCTATTCTTTTTTTTTTTTTTTTTTTATAAAATAGATCCTTTATTGCACAATTCTCTGCTGTTTACAACTTACTCGACTCACAGCATTCAGTCGGGTATCCCTGCAAATTAGTTACTGTTTAACCAGGGAGATTATACAGTAAAATTATTATATATCAAATATGATTAGTTATACAGTAATAATATATAAATACACTGATTTTGACAATTTGTTTTTTTTACAGTTTTCTCATATTACGTAAATACGGAATTTGTACTATCTTTTGTCTGATATTATTTATAAGTTTGCGAGCTATTCAAGTGACACGCATATTGACATAGTACACAGATGAGTTGTTTTTCTCAACTGAGTGGTTTTACTTTAAAATGCTCGATTAGAGTTCATACATGAAGACAATTGCGATGTTATATCCTATGAGCTTTTCTAATCCTAAATTTCATTGCAGTAAAAAATCTTTGAGTCATAAACATATATATATTGGGTGTTTCAAAGCACTATTCTTTTTTTTTTATTTGGCTTCACTATAGAATATTTTGGAAACTTGAGGTTGCATTAAAGCTTGTACTCAGGGGTTAAAGGGCTGAAAATTTGATTGGTTAACTTCCGGTGAAGGATATTGTCTTATATGCAATGAAATGACATGTGAAAAGTAAAATCAGAAAAATACTAAACTCCGAGGAAAATTCAAAACGGAAAGTTCCTAATCAAATGGCAATATGAAAGTTGTCTGTAGTACTGGAGAGGGTAAAACTTTTCTCATGCGAAGTATAAAGATAAATTCTGCACAATGTTTTGAAAAGTGCAAATTTATCACAAAATAAAAGGGGGAAAATAATGGCGGAATTACATCTGTACACAGCCAATTATGCTTGCACATCAAGACTGAAATTTCTCGGTCAACTTTGGCCTTGCTGGCAGAGGTGTGTCTGGATTTTGACGTCTTGCAAGGCTTTAATGCCAATTAATTCCAGAAAAGTCCACGTGTTTCGGGACGTGTTGATGTAGCATAAATGGAAAATAAGCCACTCCTATATTGAACAAGGAGTCCTTCTGGACATTCACAACCATACAGTACTATTTAGAAATCTGAGATGAACGGTAGTGGATTAAGTGCATTCTGATAATTTTAATAGTTTGTTATATGCAGATGTATAATGCTGGGATAGCCCACATGCTCCTCGAAGATCTGTAAAGTCCAAAACTTCCTTGTAGATCGAGGTCTGCCATACCATTACTGAAAGCTGACTTGTTGGAATTGGAGATCTTACCCAAGGGAAATAAGTCAAACGAAAAGCGTAAACGATGAACTCATTGGTTTTAGTCAATTTATTGATTTTTTTTTCATTTGCAGTACAAAAACGTCTTATTTCCATTTCTGATCAAATTGATTTTACTCTTTTAAATGATTAAATGTGTCTTTTTATTTCCAAGTGTGTTTAGAATTTCATTCAAATCAAAATCAAAGTTCAAATTTAGGAATACAATCACCATTCTTCCAATGCATAAATTTAATGAACATTTTATAATATTTGCCAAGCTTTACTTTTAATTATGAAAAATACCCCAAAATATGAATCATAACAAAAAACATGGTTGGGTCCGGGCAAAATATGGATGAACTGTACTCAAGATCTTTTTACAATAGTTATTTTACTGATCATAATACTTAAATTTAGCCTGTTGATTTTGGGGTACAACGCGGGGATAATAAACAGTAAACCATTATGATAATGAAATAAAATTCTTAAAAATGTTATATTCTGAAGATTTGTTATTAATAATTAAGGTGTATTTTAAATTAGCTTAAATTTAAATAACATAGATATAGGAAGATGTGGTATGAGTGTCAATGAGACAACTCTCCATCCAAGTCCCAATTTATAAAAGTAAACCATTATAGGTCAAGGTACGGTCTTCAACCCGAACAACAATCTATAAAGAGCTACAAAAAATTACTAGTGTAAAATCATTCAAACGGGGAAACCAACGGTCTAATCTATATAAAAAACGAGAAACGAGAAACAATTATGAACCACATAAACAAACGACTACTGAACCTCAGATTCCTGACTTAGGACAGGTGCAAACAATTACAACGGGATTAAACGTTTTAATGGTACCAAACCTTCTCCCTTATCTGAAAAAATAGTGTAACATCACAACATAGATAGACACACTATAGGATATCAATTGGAATGGCTTAACTCAATCAAAAAACGTAGTAACAACACTGTGTAGATTTTACATGTGGTGTATCCAGTATATTACTATATCTGAAAGAATATTTACAATCTTTTACATTTAATAAATCATGTAAACAGACAGGTGCTAATTTATTGACTATATTAAAAGTTTCAATTGCCATTTATCTTTGTCTTTTAATATACAGTGAAGGCATCTTAGACTTTTCAAGCAACTGTTGATATGAGCTTGAATGGTCTTCTTACACAAACCTTAGTGCTCTTTTTGCACTTTTTCTAAAATTTTTTATTTTTCTCGGTACACAAATGCCATGCCAAAGGGCAGAAATTGTAATTCGACAAAATAAATGTATTGAAAATAGTAAGCTTACTTAGCTTGTTCAGATAAGCTCCCAAACGTTTCAACATATTAAAATTTAGGATGTGGAATACCATATTTTAATAAGTTTTCTACAGGTACAGCCAAATTTACTATCAAATCTTTGTATCTTTGAAAGAATTTCTGGAAATAATGGGGTCTCCGTTCCGGTAATTTTCAGGAATGCAGAGTTATTTGCACTTTCTCTATAACGTAATGCATAACTAAAACTATGTATGATTAAGGCAACGGTAGCATACCGCTGCTGTGCAACAGTCATACATCGAATAAACGAAACAAATCCGAATCTCAAACAAAAACCGAGGGAAACACATCATCTATAGGTTGTATTTCGGTGAATATAGACAATGCAATTGCCCATAGGAAATCCTTTTATGGCTAAAAATGTACCACTTTTACTGTGAAGTTTCGAAAACAGTTATATCCCAGAATGGAAAGCTACTATTGATTTCAAAGGTAAAAAGCATATTTTCTACAACTATATAAAAAAAAAAGTAAAATCACAAAAATACTGAACTCCGAGGAAAATTCAAAACGGAAAGTTCTTAATCAAAAGGCCAAATCATAATCAAACACAACAAACGAATGAATAACAACTGTCATATTCCTGACTTGGTACAGGCATTTTCTTATGTAGAAAATGGTGGATTGAACCTGGATTTATAGCTAGCTAACTCTCTCACTTGTATGACAGTTGCATTTAATTACATTATATTGACAACGATGCGTCAACAACACAAACAGACATGATAGGTAAAAATGTCACAAATATAATTTTATTCTTCCAAAATGTGTATTGATGCAAAATAAGTGCGGACCTGGAAACCACATTGAACCCATTGTAAACAACAAACTGTCAAACGGCCCCTACACCAGTTTTGTTTGGTCAATGATAACAAAGCTACTAGATATTATCAAAATAGTATAAGTCATTCATTTACATTTATCGTGTTTTATGTATGACCATGACAACTTTTCAAATTTATGGTGGGCGAAAAAAATCTATTAACCGCTTAAAGACTGCATCTACTTGAAACATGTGAAAGACGATTTTTTTCGATTTTTATTTTTTGGCAGAAACTATACATGTAGAGAGAGAAATTATAATTGGCACAAATGTTAAGCACACTAAGATCTATGAATCCCACTCCTATTAGGACTAATCAGCTAATTGCCCCAAAGTAATTATTATTAACCATTTCATCTGGCAGAAATGAAGAAAAAAAGAGAGAAAACAAAAAATTGTAAAAATGTATAGCAAAATAAGATAAATCTACAAATAAGCTTAAACAGTTGAAATCATCAATTGACCCCTGAGAGGACTTATTGTCCTTGACAAATGACTGGTTTTCCATTTATGCCGTTTTTTATATAAACTATAATATATTCTTATGGGTGTCAAGTTCTAAGCTTTTTTTTATCCCATGGACCAGAGCACTTTCCCTTCCAAGGTGTGTTGAATATTTGACACAAAACCTGTTCGACATTAAACCAGTTATCTTATCGAAATCAACCTAACGACTAAAATTTCAAGTGTATTATGATATCAAACTAAATTCAGAGAAAAAACATGATTAACACCTTGCATACAAGTCAAAATTATGACACGATTTTGCCCCTCGTCATATACAGGAGTGTGTTGCTTACGCAGAAACTGCTCCAACAGAGTGATGAGGAGGAAAGATAAAAAATTACGGTCCGAAAATTTTTATAAACACCATCACGAATTGGTTGATCTATACGATGTGTCTGTGTCTAAACTAACTAAGGACATTTTTACCACGTCTTAAATTGTGGTTTAACATCATTGTCGTTAAGTAACGAACGTGACCTATTCCCGAATATGACTGGTTTGCCGAGTGTGATATTGCAAAGCTATACGACGTGACTCGGAATTACAAACATCCAATATTCATGTATTTATTTGTGATGTGTCTGTGGTGTTTTGGTTGGATAATATGTTATGTCTTATCGTTTGTAGTCCAAATAATTGTAAAATAGACTTTCAATACCGTTATTATCATGATGATTATTTGGACTGTATTGTGAAAATAATTATATGAATTTTAAGATTATATATTCGTTACAAAAATACGTCACTGTTTGTGATGCCCTGTGCTCTCTGTCGTTAATGAAGGATTTTCGTTGTTATTCTGCGGTTTATATGTAACAACTATCATTTTATTTATTTGTGCGTTTCTCTGTGATGAGTGTTCTTGCGTGTACTTGTGCTGTATTTCTGTCACGTACTGTTGTCATTTTAGCAATTTTTTTAACATTGCCATATATGCAGGCGATTTGGCAAGACATAAAACCAGGTTTAACCCACCAGTTTTTCTTAAAATGTCCTGTACAAAGTCAGTATTTTGGCAGTTGTTATCAAATAGTTCGTTTCTATATATGTAGACGTTTGTTTTTGTTGCACTTCAGTGTTTCTGTTGTTCCTTTGATTTCCTCTTTTAGTTGATGTGTTTCCGTCGGTTTTTAGTTTGTAACCCGGATTTGTTTTCTCTTAATCTTTTTATGTCTTTTGAACAGCGGTATACTACTGTTGTCTTTTTTTGCCCCACCATTTTTGGTTGATCTACTTTCAACCAAAACAGGCTAAAATGTGTAAGTAGCCTATGTATGTAGTTTTACTTAACCAAGACTACATATTGTCAAAATAAAATAAAACACCACTCTCCTGCTACTTATCTACAAATTGTAAAATATGTGTTACAAAAATCTTCTTTGCAATAAACAGAAAAAAGAAAATATAAAGATATGTATGTATTTCAGGGAAAGACTCCGTATGATCTAGCAGCAGCAAGAAAAAGTAGGGGGTATAAAGAAGTGATGAAATACTTACAGGTACATATGTCTTTTTTAAATAAAGCTAATTACACTCGGAACAGATAGGATACAAAATGTTAAGATCTATAAAACTAAGATATCAATTAGGACAGCTCAATACCTGGACCATAAACTTTTACAAAATGAATAGCTTTTAGTCAACTTAAAATTTTAAATTCTACTGCAATTTATTTGTTATTATGATTTTGATTGGACAACATCATATATTTTTGTGAGCTAAATTACGTGCTTTATCGGCCTGCTACTTATGTAGGCTGTCGTATTGAATTTAAGAATTCATTGGTATCTGATTTTTTTCAATAGTTAACAAAATTAGTAGAAAAAAGTTTCACGAAAGGTAATTCTGTCAATATCCAAGCTACTCACCTTTCAACCCAATCTTGTCAGTGAAAAACAGAAAAATGTTATTATAAATAGATTTGTAATTGCTAGCAATAACGGATGGCACCCTCGTTCCAAAGTCAAATGGGACATCTGCATATGCCAGTCAAAATTTGTCTGAAATTTTATTAACTTTGACACATATTGATTTTTTTTAACATTTTTGCGGTTTCCATGACAACGGAAGCCATCTTGAATATGCCAACCCTTAATTGCACATCTTCACTTGGTGGTTAACATAATTATATAGTTCCATTGAGATTGGTTCATACAATTCCGAGAAAAAGTCTGGACCAAAAAAGTGGAAGAATAATAAGACAAAAAGAAACGTAGAATAACAATATGACAATTGGATGAGTCAATTTTATAGTTATGGACACCCGTCTCTAAAACAAAAAAAAAGGTGAAAAACTTCATGTCGTGATGATTTAAGATATGTGGAAGTCTGGTTGTGTTCTGTAAATGATTGCGTATTTATAAAGCTGCATGCAAAAATAAAAAAATAAAATTTAGTCCGCCGGTACCGAAAATAATTCTTTAATCAAATAAATCAAATCATCAGGCCTCCTGCCCCACCTCAATCCACATCTTCTGTCATTCTTAGTCACTTTACACACATTCAATCAATACGGAAAACCAATTAGGGATAAAAAAACAAAAAGTAACAAATAATACCTCAAGCATAAAATGACAGCAACCTGATAGGTTAAACCTCAATCGAAAAGACAACCATTGTAATTGATAATTGAATATTCAATAATCTTGGTTCATTTTGTTTCATATTGTTAAATAAATGCAGACTCAAGTAATGAACATATTTTAAGTCCATTATTTAATGTTTTAAAATTTTCAAATTTACTACGAAAATAAATACTTGCGAATTCAACTCAAATATCAAATTCGTGAAATTAGCTACATGAAATTGCAACAAAACAAAAAATATACAGTATCACATAATAGTAGGTGACCACCTTCCCTATACGTGCAATGTTTCTCTGAAATTTCAGAGGTTTGTCTTGAAACTGTAGAAGGAGTTGATTACACAAAACTAGAACAGTCATTTGAAATTTTGCTTACAAATGACTAAGTTTCAAAGTCTTGAAAAATTACCTCCAATTAATTCAGCAGGTGCAACACTTAATGGATATAGGAACAATATTTGTCGTCATGTGTCTAATATCTGTTCTCAGGGTTGACTTTTGTTCACTGATTGCCCTGTCTTCTTTATGACTATTCTCCTAGTGTTGAATTTCATTTGTAAATTAGTAATTGGGTATTAAACGTTAGTTTTATTATATTTAAGTTTGAAAATACTTTTAATTGTAAAAATATTTGAAATTAGCTCTCGCCTTTTTTGTTCTGAGGCGGCGTTCAGTGAACACCAATCAATCAATCAATCAATCTTTTATGTTAAAAATACATAACTCGCTCTCTTTTCTGTGAATAAAACTAAAAAACTGACATGCGTTAAATTAAAGTGAGACAACCCAATCTCCCGAAATCAAATGATTTAAAAAAAAGATAATGTATTGCCATATGCATTTGTATTGAAGGGATCAACTTGTATTAAGCCGTGTTCAGTTCCGAAAATAGAACATAAAAGGATATGGAGTAATGTGAATCGGCCAAAAAAGCACACAATACATAAAAAAAACAATATATCAATAAACAGTGCTTTTTTTCCTGTTCTTCATCTTGACATTCGCTGGAAGATCTTCAACAAAGAACGAATCATTCATACCCTACAAGAAGATCAAAACGGCCCCTAGGCGTCGACTTAAACGGTATTAAAGTATTGCACTGTGAATACATTTTAAAGTCACAAAAATATAACATTAAATAATAAAAAAGTCTCAAGACAATACAAGACACGACCAAGATAGATCCGACATTAACATGATTAATCAGCCGGTATACATAATATAACTGCACAAAATGTAGGAATGAGGTCTAAGAACAGTTTTTTGGGTAATTTTTTTCAGAGCTTCTTAGGGCTTTGAGCGGCTCCAGACCCCGCGCCGAATATTTTGCCTCACTTTTAAAAGAGGCTAGTTCCGGCCCTGATAAAAATACTTAAACATTTGTTTTTGTTGAATACATGGAATAAGAATGCAATAATGTCTTTATTTAAATAAAAATAATGAACCACAATTTGAAATGTTTACATTTGTACATCATGATTGGTTGTTTTTTTCATAAAATATTCTGAATTTCAGGGAAAAGATACTAAATTTTTGTTTGCGTTGCTTAAAAATGTAAACATTTCTTCTTTTATATCAGAAATAATTCAACATTAATTGCAATCAGTCATTATAAATGGCTTTAGATAAGTAATTTTGTATGAAATATGAATTATGTACGGATAAATATGCATCAACTTTTGTTTCTGTTTAATAAGAATGCAATCATTTCTTCATTTTAATGCAACTTATTGACCGACATTGGATTTTTGTACGTTTTTTATATCATACAGCGTTGTTTTTCACAAAATTAGGTGACTATCAGAGGAAAGATACTAAAACCTTGTTGGCATTGTTTAAAAGTACCAATATTTCTTCCTTTTATAAAAGAAAATCAGCAATGTTATTTGTAATTAGTTATTTTAGAGGCCCCAAACTAATATTTTTTTTTAAGAATTTCAATGTAATAAGGATAAAAATCCTTAAATATATTGAAAATAATACACGAAAATTTTCAATAAATGATCATTTCATTTAATTTTTTAGAGCATTTTCGGAAAATAAAAAATTAACAATCGCGATAATAGTAACGTCTAGGGTTGATGTACTGTATATTGAGAAAGATATTATTGTTAATATGTAATTAATATCAAAGTTTGATGGGTCTTCCATTTTGTACTCCGTTACATAATTTTCAAGGCTTATCCTGTTATTTGTCAATACCAAGGGACTTCATTAATTTCATTACTTTATTTAGAACGTCATTATTAAATCAGCTACTGACAATAAAGTGTGCATATTCTTCTATTTTAGCTCACCTGAGCCAAAGGAAAAATATTTGTTTCTCACTTGGCGTCCTTCGTCGTCTGTTAACTTTTACAAAAATCTTCTCCTCGGAAACTACATTGTATGTTCGTTCATATATCCTTTTGAAACATCCAAATAGTTTTTTTTTTTATAAAAAAAAAAGTATATCAATAGTACAGGGACAGTCGATACAAGTTAGTATAATATCTAGACGACAAGAATCCCAGTACTGAACCATGTCGAACATGAAACAAACCATGACACCAATGAACCAAACCATGACACTGAACTTTCTGTAATCTTAAATTGTGTACAATAGTAGCTATTTTTCGAAATAATAGACGGAAGTTTTGTATCATAACGAAATATGTTACATAACAGACAGCAAGCACACCACTTCTCTTTATGCACTAGAAACGAATCACAACTTTAAAATTTTGACATACGCAAGCATTATTCTGTGTCAAAGTATTAATTATATGATAACAACTTTGATGTACTATCATATGAGCTATAAACAAAGATATTCACCAGCTTGAAATTATGGCCAGAAGTTCCTTTAACAAATTATTCGAATGTTTATATTTTGGCATTGTTTGTCATCAAAAACTCCTAACACCGTCATGTCTAACTTAACCAAACTATGACAAAATCACTGTACTAAACACTCCTCGATATGACAAGGTTACTTCCCGTGATTCTTTGGCTTAAAACTGTCTTTTTCTAGTTTTTAACTATAGCGAACTCAAAGACATTATCATATATTCTTAAAAAGTCAGAAAAACATATTTACATGTTTATCAAGTTTAGCCCTTTTTAATTTAATGATAACCTTCCTTTCTGAAAACATTAAACCATAACCTTGCAGTATTACGATATATAAGAAATCACGGGGTTTTTAAAACGATCTTTACAACCGAGTATATGGATTCATAATCTTTTCAATTTCACTTCGTGCTACCTTTGTTTTTACAGTCAATACTGTGCATGCTATTTTATTACTGATATAGATATTTATTACTGTAACGGAAAAACGTAGCAGCTAGAAAACTGAGGATAAGCAGCAAAAAATGTACAACACTTAATAAATTCCATGCATCCTAAGTACATTCTGGATTTAACTTCATTCGGAATGCTCAAAGCCAAATATTTGAAAGCCAAGGATGTATAAGATCCAAACTTTTGGAACAGCTATGTGACCAACAGGACCTAAACATAGCCAAATCCATTTTGAGTTCAACTTTGACTATCTATGAGGGATTTCAAACTCTGGTGTCTTTATAACGTTTTGATTTGTAAATTTGACAATTTCAAATGATTAATTGTTGGTTGCTTAACGTCCAATGGCGAATATTACATGCACGTTCAGGAAGATGTCAAATTAACATCCAATAGAGAGGTCATGTAGCAGAGTACGTTCGATATGAAGGTGGGGAAATTTAGACTGCCACTAAAAATGAGGCTATATTGGATGTGGACAGAAATTTTGCCTTGCAACATGTCACGGACGGATTTCTTAAATAGCTATTGCTAGGGTTCTTAACGTGCATTTGGCGTGACACTATCTTTATCTCTATTCTAACCAGACGTGGCTGTGTAATTGACCATTTAATAAAGCCAAACGAATCCCCCACTTTGGCAAGGGATTAACTGCCAGTCGTAAAAGAACCAAAGTGACAATATTTCTATTCACAAATCCTACTTGGAGGTAAACAATTTTAGAAAGGTTTGTTATAAATAATGTCAGTACAGTACTGACTATTGAGCTGATGGTGAACTTGAGGACTTATCTAATGTATTGAATAAACAATCTGTAAGCTTTAAAAGGATCCTTTTGAATTAATAAAAAAAATGTGTATATAAGATGCGTACATCTTACAAATATACATTTGTATTCTTTTAATTTCTGATGGAAATGAAGCTATGGTTGTGATTTATTTCCGTTTACCAAGCATAACATACGCTTGACCAAACTTCCCTACACAATATGTTGGTTTTTTTTGCTATCGAAATTCGGATTGATGCTGGAATGCGTGGACGTTAGGTGCAACATTTATTCATAGTCTCTGTGATCACAGATATTGCTAGACATTATAAGTAATATGCAAAAAGAAATTAACGTAAACGAAGGCTGAACAATAAAGCTACAAATGCAGCAAAGTAAGTTTAAATTTATTCTATCACAAGCTAGAAAACAGGTTGTTGATCTTTCGGATAGAAAATTAACTGATGACGAGTATTTGGTATTATCCAGAGGTTTGAAATTCATCCCTTCGCCGTCAATCACAAGGGCAAAGCAGGATTCATTACATGATTTCGATTAATTAGCCAGGAAAACGAGATGTCGTTACTTATATCACAGTAACTTGTTACCGTTTCTACATAAGAAAATGCCTGTACCAAGTCAGGAATATGACAGTTGTTATCCATTCCTTTGATGTGTTTGAGCTTTTGATTTTGCAATTTGATTAGGGACTTTCCTTTTTGAATTTTCTTCGAAGTTTTGTAATATAATTACAACACATTACTAATAGTATGTATAAGATATTTTTGCTATCAAAATTTGGGTTGATCTTGGAATGTGTGGATGCATGTGAGGTGTCACTTTTCTACAAAACGCATTCACAAATTAAAACAATACATTAGTAAACATTGGGATATAATAAAACAGGATGCTGTTTTCATAGAAATATTTTCAAGCAAACCAATAATTGCTTATAAAAAGCATAAATATATAGCCGATCCATTGACATCGACAAAATTGAAATAAATTGATAGGTAAATCCCTGATGATAATACATTGTAATACATTTACCATTATCATATAATACAAAAACCACTGAAACACTAAGTTAATGTCGGATTGATATAAGCAATTACAAGTCTAGCATCATTAGATCATTATTTTTTAATATAAGATAGTATGCTGTGTGCCTCACAATCTGAATCTTCCTTCAAAAGCGATTTGAAAAAAAAAATAGCTCTTTAACGTAAACCTGGTCGGTGGGCTTTCAACTTAACAGTAGACAATATAACGGAATATCTACTGCTAGCATCGGTAATTTTTCCATGTTATTGCAATCTGATCAAAATTCTAATCTATATTAAATCGTATATATAAGCGCATATGAGTCTAACGAAATCAGATATCTGTATTTTAATTAGACTGATCTTGTTGACAACCCTATCTTTGTAGATATTCTTTAAATTCATGTCAATTGTATGCCAATGTATGCTCAATAAGGCATATAAGTGTGTATAAAGATGTAGTGATTTCTAATTGTTATTTTGTTTTCCTAAATATTTTAACAGAAACCCTCCTCCTTTTTCATCGTTTATTGTCTAACTGATTTCCATAAAGCATAGTCATACTCAGACCAGCTAATTCAATCCATTCTGCGTTCATATTCACCAGTTTTGGAACTGAATACAATTTTATGTGCTTCGACATTCACTAAAAGACAATTGGTTATTCACCCAGAATATAATTATGAACACCTTCTATCAAACGAGGGAAAAATCCCATTTTGGGAGGGCAACTTATTTATAATGTTAATATCTAAAAAAAAAAAACATCTCTGGAGATCACTTGTATCGAGTGTTGTGATAAAATTCCGAATTTTTAAATTGTAATAGGTCAAGCCTAGGGTCACTGTTATTCAACAGCTGAATGAAAATTGTAATTGTGCGCCCTGTAAGTGCAAATGTCAATCCCGAACCATGTTTGGCAACAAAAATATCCTAAGTCCTAAATATAGAAACTAAGTAATTTTTTGAAACATTCGAATATATTTCGCTATATACGCATACATGTAGGTGTGGCCAGCTGTCTCAGCGTGACTCTGCGTTTTCCTTGAAATTTTAGCTTTGACCTTTGACCCATGCTTAAGAAAATTGTGACCACTGTAGACAACGACGATGAGGCTGGTTCTCCTCTTTTCAATGATAATAAATGCAGCCGTGTGTTATTCCGTTAACTGGTAACCCAAATGTACTAAATTAGTTGACTGGGCATCCTACTATACAGGAAATTATTTTTTCATCCCCGGTAGTGAGATTCGATTATGCGATCTTCTTTGGGTCGGTTCAGCAAACCCCTGCACCATTAGCATCCTTAGAAATGTATCAAAATTGTAATCGTTAATAGATATAAGAAGGTGTGGTATGAATGCCAATGATAAAACTCTCCATCAAAGTCACAATTTATGAATGTAAACCATTAAAGGTCAAAGTACGTTCTTCAACACGGAGCCTTGGCTCACACCGAACAACAAGCTATAAAGGGCCCCAAAAATTAATAGTGTAAAACCATTCAAACGGGAAATCCAAGTAAGTTGTTAAGTCTTCTACCCAAGACGTGAGAAAAGGGAAAAAAATAGAAATGATATGTTGAGAGGATATATTTTTGGTGTCAAATTCATGCTTATATATAGAATGTCTGTAATTTTGCATTGTCATATATATGTTCGTTTATCTAAATAAGGTGTTTTCAACTTTATCATATGCAAGCGATAACGATTGAACTTCGCTAAAAGATTTCAGGATATTTAAGTGGTTTTTGTGACTTTTTCAATAAATTATGTAAGAAGTTACTACGAATTTTAGCGCATTTCAAGTTTGTGTTTGTGCTGGAACATTTAGATTTATATTGATATCTAGTGTACAGGTGATAACTATTATTTTGATTTTATCCTACCAAAACACACTGCACAGTTATTGCAAATAGTAATATTTCCCCTAAAAAAACAGTATTCTATGCACTTCTTTGTGAAAATATTCTGTTAAAATTTAAAGAAAAAAAAGGTTATTGTAGAAAAAACACTTATCAGTAAAAGGAAAAAATCGACTATAAACAGATAATGATAGAAGTTTGATGCACATTAAATTATTTTGCTGGTATTCTGAGAATTAATGTGAGCCCTTAACCAAATCTGTACGTCAAAGAATGTCGATGAATCAAGACGTAACGCTGTCTTAAAATTTGCTTCACCGGTGTAATACAGAAAGGGTAAGTTGCTATGTGAAGGGCGGAAGAGCTTCAAATACCAATTTGTAAGTGTCTTTTTTTAAATACCAATTTGTAAGTGGGTTTTTTTTACCCAGCTATTGGGTTTGAAAATTTTATGAACTGATGCCTATTGTTTATGTGCTTTTTCTAGGATTAAAATTTCAAGCAATGGGCAAACGATTTGAAAATTCCATTAAAGAATCTGATCAGCTATTATGGTTTTTTTATTGGGAGCTTAATTTTTTATACGAAAGCAGATATCAGTTTTTTACAAGAAAATTATGAAATATGCAACAACAATATGTAGATTAGGGTAAATAACTCATCCAACCACCATAGTTGTTGAGAATTGTTAGTTTAGACATGAAATTGGTTCTCCTTTGCATTAATTAGGTTTTTGAATACTGAAAGGTCAAATTGTTTGAGTTTTTAATAGTAATTATGCAAATACATAACTCTTTATATTTCTACCTGCAAACAAGAAGGGGGAACAACTCTTCAACTAATATATATCTTAACAGACACCAACTCAACTGTGTGAAAATCTCGTTGAAGACCATTGAAACTTCAAAACAATTAATCTGAAATGTCATAATTCAGTAAGAGACTTGAGTTGGTTAGTTGTTTTAATTATTAAAAGATTGTTGCAAAAATGTATAAAAAAAATATGTCAATGTTTGATATTAAATTTTTTTTAAATAAAAAAAAAATTTGAACGATGAGAAAATGCAATGAAATAAATCCCGAGTAGAATATGAACAACTTAGGAAAATCTAGCCGAAAAAGGTTGCATGTGTTATGTCCTTATATTTTTTACCCAATACATTTTCACTTTTAGAGGAGGTTGACAGGTATGCAATATACATACTTTTTGTATACCTGTCTCAATTGACATAATGAAATCCTCGGGTTCAAGTAGATAATGTTGAACGGCAAATAAAACTCTATGAAATGGAAAAAATTAACAACCACTGCACTGTTTATTCAAATAAGGAAAACTGAAAATAGGTTATTCGCGTTGAAAGCACGATACTAGTAACTGATTGTTTTAATTGTCTCGCATCGATTATGTCAAAAAGTGATACTTAGGTGTTCTGATTCTGGCAGCGGCGGCGTCAACAATGTTATCAATTATGTCAGTTTATGGCGAACCAATATTGATAGGTAAATGATATTTGTTATGCAGTTGTATAACCATTGTCATATCATCTTTTAAAAGGAGATTTTAGTCCTCGCACCTTCGTCAATATGTTAAAATATTACCATTGCATTTCAACTCCTGCATTATACTATCAACATTACAATACGCCAGACAAACATCTGTGTTTATTAAAACAAATCATAAAGACAACGTTTCATAAACATTGATAAATGTCTTGCGTTGCAAGTAGTTCTCTGGATTTACCTTCATCAGGAAAGCTCAAAGTCAAATATTTCAAAGCCTATGATGTATTAGAACTGAATCAATTGAAGATGTTTTGGGACCAAAGGGACCGGGAAAAAATCAAAACAATTAGAAATTAAAATTCTATTAGTATGTTGTTATTCTTACCTTCTTTGTAAAACAACGATGTAGGGACGAAACAATGTTTTTATATTGACTTATCATATTTACTGAGGACCCACTGAAAAACACAAATGATATACTTAGACAATAATTCAGTTTCCTAATTTATAGGAAATCACAAATCCCATGTTGACCAAACTTGGGCAGTTAAATAGAGATGACTTCCAGGATCTTGTAGCTTTGGGAACATTTGCTTCCTATGAAAACAGGGTGTTTTTGGCTGGACCTTGTAACATTGGAAAAACTTCGCTTGCAAGTATCCTTATTGGCGAGGCAATTCCAAAGACGTGGTTTTCAACTGATGGACTAATTATTTATTTTGGTAAAAATGGAATTGACTTAAAAAACCGAAAGATGATTCCATTGAAAAAAGGTATGTATTATACATGTTTAATATGTTTTATGTCCTAGCTATATTATTAGTTATATGGTGTGTTAGTGACCTTATACGATACATATGTCGTGTACAAATTGCGATTTTGAAGACGTAATAACATGTACAAAAATATTGTATCTGTTATAACTTGTACAATGCAAAAATACAAGTTATAACATGTACAATAGTATCGAATACATGTTATAACATGTATAAAAAATTGCTTAAAAATGGTTTTAACTTGTACAACATTTGAAAATTAATTTGAATAAAGCAGAATATACATTTGAAATGATTAAGAATGATCAAAACACTTTTTCTTTAGAGCACAGTAATCACAAAGTTAAGAAATATTTGTATTGCTTCATGGCTTATGTTGGCAGAATGCTTTTTCATGTCATTGTTTGTTTTAAGTCCAACATAGAGAGAAAATGATTTTCATTGGACCACACTTAATTATAAATATTTTTTTAATTATTGAATCTGCTTTTCAACATGTTTGACCTTGAGCATAGCTGATGTACATGAAAACAGGGTATTGTTTGCAAAGTAATGTTTCCTCGACAAGTAAAGGATTTCATTGTAAAATTTAACCTGACTATCCATTTGCATCTGGAGTCTCAACTAGTACGTACGTATTTTCCTATTGCTTTTCGTGGGTAAAGTCACAATCATAATTCATCGAGTGAGAAGACTGAATAATATTTGTTGATAACATGTGTGCTTTAAAAGGCATTAAATAATAATGGATTCTATTTATCTGGTCATTAACTGTATACAAAAAGACAACACACTAACATGAATGAACAATAAATAAACGAAAGAAATATTTTTGAGGTTACTGACATGTATCTTTATTTTCAAATTTTGTACAAGTTAGAACCATATCTTATCATTATTTAGTACAAGTTATAGCATGTACGAGGTATTTGTGCTTGTAGTAATTACAACATGTAAAATATTTCTGTACATGTTATAACATGTTCAAAATCGCAACTTGTACACGACATATATATAGGGTCAGTAAATTACAAATTGGATGAGAGAGAAGCTGGAATACCCATATGGAATTTACTGACCCCATGTATTTTTAGTCATAAATTGAAACTCATTACAATACAAAAACAGGTCCGCAATAAGTCGTGCAACAGTTACACCGTGTATCATCAGTACACCGGATATAGGTACTAACCAAGCGGGGCATAATCGATTTTGACCTTACACGGTAACGAAAATCTTTGTTTTGCTTTATCAATATTCAATGTACATTTTTCAACATTTGAAATTCCTGCTCCCAAGTAATTTTTGCATCGATTTTTTCCAATTTATTAATCAACTTTGATCTTCAAATAAAAACAATTAACTTGTACATGCGCAAATTTTTGTGAATGTCAACACCAACTTTTAATTTCGATACAGTTTTTGAGACATTTACATGTTTTATCTGAAGGGAACCTAATACAGGGCAAAAGTAATAGTTACCAATCATAAACCTACCTGTGATTACTCATTCCTTGAAACTTTTTGGGAAATAAACGAGTATGAAAATAAAGTTTTTGTGTACGGTGTACAACATCTTAACTATGCACCGTACATAAGGATTTATGTCTTAAGCTAAACACCGTACACAACGCTTCTTTATGGATAAAATATTGAAAAATAACATATGTATGAAAGATTTGAATGCCAATCATTTAAACAGCTATACTTATTACACACACACATTCTATCAGAAAAAGAGTTGCAATGAATATAGAATTATATCGAATGAGACGAGGGTAAACTTCTTTTACAAGTATTTGCACATGCATTAAGTAATCTCTTTTTTGTTGTTTTGGGAAAATAGTAAGACATCTCTAATCACCAATCTACGACCAAATCATTTCTTAAAACAACAATTATGTTTAGATTGAAGTACACATTGATATTATGTGAACAAAACATAGATTTTTCGTTACCGTGTAAGATCAAAATCGCTCACGCCCGCTTGGTTAGTATCTGTATCCGCTGTACGATGATACACGGTGAGTTTGTCCCCATAGGAATTCCGATAACCTGACGATATAAGGAATCTCCATAGCGAACAAAAATGTTATCTAGTAAAAATTCAAGGGCAGTTATAGTATCAAAGCATGTCCAATTGACATAGTTCTTTTGTTTGTTGTTACTAAAAAAAATACCTAAATGACTTTAAACATTTATTTTTGCATTCCTACTTTTTAAATGCCCATTTAATCAGGTGTGTGAATTTTTTCTTAATAAGATAATGAGGCAAAGTGGTATAAAGGGTTGAAATATCAACACTCCAAAAGTGATCAATTCACTATTTTCAAAGGCCTTATTTGAACAATTTATTACCAGTTTTATTTTGTACCAAGTTTACTAGATAGTTTAGTAGTGGAACAATGGGTTGTAAGGTGTTTTGTGCAGCTTCGGAAGCCAGAACCTACTTCCATATGTCTATACAAAAAACATGCCAACAATAACAACTTGTTAGCTTTTAATTAGTGTTTTTGTTTTACTCAATCATTATCAATTTCTTCGTCTGTTGAAACCTTTCAGATTACTTTTTGTTTTGAAAGGTAAGTCTCTCCTTACTAATCCATATGGTAACTAGTCCTATATGTTAACTAACCCAGTATTTTAAGGACACCCTATACATGCTTTATCAAATGTATGTAGTCACCACATGTAATCCTTAAACAATCATATCCCCATATAAATATTTTCATCGTACTTTAACTTTCTAAGAAACTACAAAATAGAATGAGTAAGATGGGAATTTTTGAAAAGAGATGTGAATATGTGTGAAATATGTATTTAGGCAAAGCTGTTGCTAATATATATTTGACCAAGCATTGGGCGTGAAATCACTTTGTGTTTATGTCACACGCAATTACAATTGACATATCAAAACTAGAGTGTCCTGGATTTATTAATTTGTAAAATTACATTATTTTATAAAGCTTGCAATAGTTCTATGACCAAATTATTACTTGTATCATACCTCCTCTTTTTATTTCTTAAACCTTGTTAGGTGGTGGTGATGTTTTAACGAAACTGCTTCTTGGGAATCCCGAATTAAAGAAACAACCAAGTCTGCCAGGTGAAAGTAAAGACGAAATTCCAGGTGATCAAATATCAAATTTGACAAGAAAGGAATATCAGTTAAATCTATCAAATAAAGATCCATTTCCTTCCAACCAGGAATGGCATAAAACATCTAGCTGTCTACCCATGCTAGATGCAACACCAAGCATATCTAGACAGACCCTATCTGTTGGACATCAACAAAACGCATTCAACCTTGATCTGCGTGCACTAACTGGCTTTCAAAAACCACCAATTCATACTGCCCATTCCATTCAAGATAATTTATTGGAGAAGATGAAGAAAGGAACTTATATCATGAATATAGCACCATCAGATCTGGTTGATTTTGGTGGTCAAAAATCGTTTGATATGACTCATCAGTTATTTATCCAGCACAGGGGGACGTTCATTCTAATGTTTGATGGACGTAAAGGTCTCTATACAGAATTGGAAGAATATCCACAAGGAGATGTTACAGCAGCATGTAAGTAACTTAAATATGCAATTGAACATATCTTTTTAAACAAAATAGAAATCGGTGTGTTTGATATAACCTTTGACCTTTCCTATATAACATCATGCTGATGATGATCCGTCTTTAATAATATTTCATGATTTTTTATTTATTCTACTGATGCCAGAAAATGGCTGTTAAAATTACCTGGAGAGGCTGATTTATTTGCCGCAAATTTATTGTTTTCTACTTCGTATTAAATTAATATAGAGATCCATTTTGTTGCACCTTGTGATCAATTTATTTGGCAATCGCCAATGGCAGTCAGCAGGGTTTAAGAACATCAGTTGTTCGACCTGCTAGTCAAATGCGTTTTCTTATAATATATTTTTTCACTGTTTTGGTCTTTTGGAAAATGGTTTTTTGTGCTGTATTTAGACCCTTCTACAACGACATTTGTTACATGCATACGTATAAAAATTGCGGTTTTCATCCAACGCAATCATAGGTTTGAACGTTGTTTTCAATTTAGACTTCTTTCTATATATTTCGTTTGGGCTTGTACTATATTTTCCCTCCAGTTTATAAAATCCGTTCATCCTAGTTTGACTCTTTAAAATTCAAGAGTCTATCCTAAATTGAGGTAAATTAGATGGCCTTCCAAATACTTTTCGCTCCCTAACATCATTCAAGAGACATTAATTGTCGAAATCCGGATATGGTGTAAAAAATTTAGGACCTTTTGTTGTGGTATACCATCTTTGCTCACCAATTAATAATTACATTAGATGTATGTTTCATTATAATACGTTATTCTGATTGGCTTACTAGCAATCTCGTGATATTCCTTAATCAATTGCATTACACAATAAACTTTTCATTCATGATGACACGAGGTCCCACAATAAAGTGCACAGGTAAATGAAATTAAAACTTGATTAAAGGCGTGTTTTCATGATCCTATAGGTAAAAATGTAATTATAAGTATTGAATGCTTATTTTTTGTAACTTTATAGGGTTGTAAAAGCGTTGACCGTGCGCACATTTTTAGTATGAAGCGCTTCCGCGCTTCATACAAAATGTACTTTGGTCAACGCTTTTACACCCCAATACATTTACAAAAAAGAGCATTCAATTCTTAAATGAAAAATCAAACATGTTCTCTTCATTTTATTTCATACTATTATGATATATATAATACTGTTGTAGCTATTTTGGAGCATTGGATTAATTCGGTATTGACTTACTGTAACAAAACTGAAGATCAAATGCCTAGACTTTTGTTTGCCGCCACCCATAGTGATAGCTTCACTGAGGTATGTCTGAATTTGTTATTCTTTCAACACACGTACATTAAATAGTATCACATTTATCTAGTCAATGACCGGACATACCACATGTGTAAACGTTTGACTTAACTAAAGAACAGTCCTTATTCAAACGTTCAATGACAAAACTTTTTATTTCAAAAACATATGAAAATTGAAATGTCTTTGTTATTTGCATGTTTGGCATTTTTCCGGGTTTTTTTTTTAGCAAAATTACGATGTTACGGTTAAAAGTCTATTTGTTACAGATTTACGTTCAATACCTTTCCAGAACAGTTTTTCGTTTACATATCGTATTGATTATTGTGACGCTTCATTTTTTGTTAGAATCGTGTAACATTTGGAGCCTTAATGATATGAACTGTTCGTTTTTGGTTTATCGGGACTTTTTACCAGTATAAAATGATCTCTCAATTCCTTGTTCAATTCCGAATAATTAATGAACGGAACAAGTCAGTTTTCATTTTTACCATGTTTGGTGGAACAATTAAATTTCTAAAGAAAGGAAAGACAAGTTTGACATCGAAATTGGAAACCTGAACTTTATGTCTTTTTACATATATTGTGAACAAAACTTCCATTTAGCGTGATGTTCCTCTCTTGTTCATTAACTTTGAATCGAATATTGATAAATAAAATAAATAATTTATCTGTCACTGATGCCATTCCAAAGGGTGACTTGGGAAAATATAGATGGTCAATACAGGTCCTCCTCCGACCAGCAATAACACCCTTCCCAAATTGGGGGTCTGTTTGGTTGTGCAGGATGTACAAGTAACCATCCATGTCCGGTCAAAATGGGGACGTTAAATCCAATGCCTCGTGTTAAAAGAGTGTCACGCTCTCTGCATTTTAAGAACCGTTAAAACAACTGGGATCAGTAGGTGGCCTACTGCAATGCAAAGTTTCTGTCCCATATCCAATATACTCTCATTTTCCAGTGTATAAATATTCAAAATTGATACAGAACACATTGCCCATAAAAAGTACAGATGGAAATATATCCCATATCTATTTAGTTTTTAAGCTAAAACTGACAATTCTGAGTGTCTGGAAAAATCATTATGTGTTTTATATTTGTTTACAGTGCGTGAACTGTTTGTTTTGTTTTGCTGTTACACAACCGTCATAGATTTTGTTTTTCTTGAAATGTAAATAATTTATTTATGTCATAGCCTTTTGATATACATGATATAATTGACAGGAAGAGAAAACGAAACACGTCCTTAAATTCAAGGAAGAACTGCGGAAAATGTTTTCTTCTCACAAGCTTCATGAGCATATCATGTACGACAAAGTCTTTTTCATCAACGCAACAGATGAAGCAGACCTAGAAATTGATCGTTTGAAGGAAACATTAGTTGATATCGCCTTTCAACAGACAACATGGGGACAACAGATGCCGATTGTTTGGGTGCCTCTTGATTTACAGATATCAGATATGAGAGCAGATGGAATAAAGTTAATAACAAAAGAAAGACTACTTGGTATGAACCTGTCAAATAAAAAATTTGCTCTAAGCGAAAGAAGAGTTGAAGAGTTTTTACTTGTTCAACACTCAATAGGAAAGTTGTTATACTTCGATGTACCAGCTTTAAGAGATTTTATTGTCATCCAACCTACTGCAATGGTCAATATTTTGAGAGCCTTCATTACAGACATAATGTTTTGGCCTAAGGAAGGACCCATTCGAGACATACTGGAGAATTTATTATCGACTGGAGTTTTGAGAAGGACAGATCTTTTTACTCTGTGGTCACAACCCGCTTTTAAAGATATTTTGACAGATGTCAGAACAAAGGAATATGTAGTGCAAGTCCTCCTTCATCTTGACATCCTTGTAGAACCTAAACGCTACACTGAGAAGGAAATATCTGCAGATTTGTTTCTGGTACCCTGTATCGTGAAGGAAACAATTCCAAGAAATATGCAAAGAAAAGCAACAGATGACAGAACAATATGCATAGCTTATCATCTGAAGGAGACAGTGGTTCCATCAGCTTTATCATTCAAGCTTATAGGTGCTTCAATTAGTATCTGGCCTTTGAAAGTAGTTGATTCGCGTATATGTCTCTTTTTTCAAGCTGCAGTTATGGATGCTGATAACACAAATGAACTTCATATTCATGTTGAAGGGCAAAAAATCATCGTATACCTCATTAATGAAGATTCAAAGCAGCTGATATCACCAGATCTAGCGACAACAACTCAGGAATGCTTGACTTTGGCACTAGAACGAATTCTTCAATTTTACCATCACTGTTTTGGTAATCCTAGTTTTCAAGTAATATCAGATATGTTTGAAATAGAAGTTGGAGAGGTGTGCAAAGGTGAAAAATGCTTAATACCGTTGTCGATTGCAAAACAGCAAATCCACTGGACGTGCAAGAATGGTACCACGCATGAAACTAAATGGCCTCTGTATTGGTTTTTCGATAAGGTTAGTGATATATCTTTATATCCTCTATCTTCTGTATTCATAAAAATGAAATACTTTGATAATTGCTGAATGACAATAAATCTATCGATTTGTACACAGACTGTTTGCATGTGTTGAGCAATTTAAATTGATTGACTGATGATTGTTTCAAGCACATTGATAACCATTTAACACATGATTAGTTTAATATCATGATAACTTCATGTGACAAAAACACAGAATTGTAGTCTGCAATAATAACCACACATATACGAACATAAGACATGATGTAATTTCAAATGCGACAACTTCCACAAGAGACATATATGTAAGTAGCTCGTACAACCTTAAACAAAGTAGTTTAAAAAATGAATTTTATCACATCATGATGGTTAGCTTCAATACCTAGTAACAACCTGAATTGTATCAACTTTTTTGCAATAGATGTTCATTCCGACAATTAATGTCTCTTCAGTGATGCTCAACGCCAAATATTTGAACACTTAATAAAACTTTGAAGAGAAGACAAAAAAGGACCAAAAGTATATCCAAACCTGAATGATAAAAATAATACCAGCCTGTTATCCTCCTTAATGAATTTAGCTAAAACTATCAGGTTTAACAGTGCAAACAAAAAAAAAAGGCATCGATCGGAGCATACAAAATATAGTCAATATCAGATAAGGCATGCAACTCCATGTCCGACAGAAAGAAGAAAAACACAAAAGAAATGTTAAGTTAAGGTGGCTCGGGTGTCTCTTCCTCAATCTTGGATTTTAAAGTAACAGGTAACAGTTGGTCTAGATCTTTAACATGTTTAATAAAATGTGCAAATTTTGAGAGTAGTATGTAATTCGTGTGTAAGACTTTTGATGAAAATATAGAAAAAAGTTTTATCATGTTTACGGCTGTAATTTCTTAAAACAGCATGCACCAATTTTGTGTTTGATTAATTTATTTCCAACTTAACCAAATAAGGGTAGATAACTCAGATAGTAGTGCGGATAACTCAGATATAATTGTTTTATAATAGAAAGTGTTGTGAATTTAACTATTTTAATATGTAGCAAGAAAACAAGTTCGGTAACCCTATTTTTTTCTTATCTGAAAGCATGTTATAAGAGCTACCTTCTCAAAATTTATCTTAAAATTCCAGATCATGTAGGGTTTTTTTATCACACAAAATTGGAATTTCCATGCATAATCTATACAAAATTTGACAATTTTGCACAACCTGTAGCGATGACCATCCTTTTTATCATATTTTTGATAAAAACGTCAAAAACTTAATTTTTCCAAATTATTAAAAAATTCTATGGATTTTAATTAAAAGCCACAGCCTCCTTAAGCACCATTAAATAATTAAAACGAAAGGTTGCATGTAAAAAATCATTTTTTTTTTAAGTCTGCCATGAAATTCACAAAAAAACAATACATAGTAAACCCAAAGTATGTCATAGATGTAGGAATTGTCAACAGTTTGAATCAATTTGAGGGTAAACTTCTTTGTCATCAACTACTTTATGAAACATTCGTCGAATATTATGAAAAGTTAACAAAGGTCTCTTCAGGATCAGTATGAGCTCGAGTGTAAAACTTAAAAAATCAGACATGGTTGTACAACCTTAAACTAACAGCAAATAGTTGCAACTTTACACAAGCACAAGTTGATGTGTGCAGACAATTTTGAACAATCTTGTTTCGAGGGAGATTCGATGGTAATTTTACTTGCTTTATAACAAAATAACCTAGCAGTTCTGAAAGCTATAGTTATCAAATCCTTATATGATAGGATCTCGTTGATTAGAAAAATTAAGATTTGATGAGGAAGAAAAATTTAAATTATAAAATTATAGATATGTAAATATCGAAATATCGGACATCTCAATTTTTTTTTATTAAAAGTTTTTGTTTTTAACTAATCTTTAAATTATATCAAATTGATACGGGATCAATTAGGAACGGTCACTTATAACGACACTTTACAGTTTTAAATGTGTCACTCTATCTGGTATGTTCGGTGAAAAATTAATAAGGTTTTTCTTTCTTTTTAAATTTTATTTACGTTATCTTATTATATATATACATGTATATTGGCTTCCTCCCGAATTGATAATAGGTATGTCAGAGTTGTTGATAGATGTCGTGTCAGAGCGACTCATTCAGTTAGGTATTCCAAGGACGTATATTAGATATATGTCCCTGTGTATTCCAGTGACATCCTGTCGACTAACAATTCGTATTACACAATTATATAATACAGGCTCATGCATGGCCTCTTTATTGAGGTACCCGATGTGTACAAGCAACATTTATTGAACCCTATTTTTGTGTCTCACGTTGTTCATCTTGTGCGTGTTTGAAATTATAAGTCCACCTTTTAATGAATGATGTTCTGATAATAATATTATCCACTTTTTTTGCTGATAATAAGTTTAAAAACATTTATAAACATGACCTTTAAAAATTTTTTGAAATAAATACTGTTTTGTCATGATTCTGTACCCTTTTTTTGAAAAAAATGTTCTTCCCGCAAATACAAGCTTTTGTCGATTGGCAAACATGCAGTTATATAAGTAATGCAGCACTTATAGTCCCTATCAATAATAATTCATTGAAGATACGGGAGCCCCTTCTATGTCTAATGTCCCTATCTTAATAAGGATTAGGACGAAAGGAGAAATAGTCATTGTAATGGAGGCTAGCGGAGATAGAGTGTCATAGTGTAAAAAAAATAACCGAATAGATAATTATATAGAGAATGATCGACGAAAAGCGAAATAGTTATTGTAAAGGAGCGGTGATAAAGAGAGGCATAGTGAAAAAAAATGTTTGCTTGACAAAGTTATTGCTCGCTTTGATATTTTTAGTTATACAAAATCACACATCGTGTTCCTAATTGGTATTCACGTGCACTAACTTGATGTGTTAAGTGTCTGCATAGCATGGTTAAAAATAATTAAGTATCCCATTTGTTATATCGTAGTGTCATGGTGTTTCATTGTTAAATTTATTTAGTTTGTTAATAATTGTGTAAATAAGAATAAATCTGTATAAAAACTTTATAGCATTTTAGTGATTGCCTATAGGTGTTTGATTAGTGTTACGTTTAAGATATATATTTATAGAACCTTTCATACATCTTAGAGTAAAAGATGTGTGTCTGAGTTAAACGACACAAGAACCCTGTAAAACTAGTACGAGAGTATAGCATGTAAAAACTCCTATTCAATATGGTTGTATTGGAAATCTTTTCAAACAGATTGACATCTCATGGTCCGATATGCATGTCATATTTGCCACATGACGCTCATAGTTCTTTTTTACCATCATCATCTTATTCATTAAATATTGCTGTAAACATCGATGGTTCACACTCCTACAAAATGGGAGTAATATACCTTCAGAGTTTCTCTGTGGTATACACTTGTGAAATATGTAGTCAAAATTCGGTATTGAAGTGAATCTACATCTCACAAACACAATTTTTGAATAACGATCTTAAGTGAACACCCACCAAACCAATACAAACGTATGGCAAGATAAACCATGCAGGCATTTAGTTTTCGTCAGACACAAGATAAATAATCACTCTCATAAACGTATATATGCATGCAGTTTCAAATATCAAGAACAAGCGGTCGATGTATATAGATCATTGTTAAGTCCGTTTACTAACTGTTCAGAGTCAGACATGTCACTTGTTCATACCCGGAAGCCTTCATATATTCCATTCAACGATGGGAACTCTTTCTGATAGTGTTGACTACATAAGCTTGTATGGTGATTCTGTCGTTTATCTGTACAAGTGGTTGCATGGCTTCTCCTGCTCCAACAAACAAACTAACGAAACGCTACTTGTCTGCTTTCTCTAGACCGCATCCTCAATGGCTCTTATACGTCAGGAAACTTTCACGTATACTAGTAAAGATTGTTTCAAGAACAACAAGATTGGGACTAACTATTCTAAAATCGTCAATATCAGTTATACATTACTAAGATATGCTTTTTATTACAACTTCTGTATTACTATTTTGGATTAATGACGGCTATCCTGTTCAGCATTGCACAAAGTTCATAGAATATAAAAAAAAATTGTTAAAAAAATCCTCCAACAAAATAATGTATGAGCTTAGATTTATAATGTATGTATATCCATTAATGAATTAAACGATAATTGGCATTCTGTTCACAAATAATTCATTTAAATGACTGTCAAATGAATTCAACTATGTAAGAATGAAATGTTAAAAAGAAAATTTTTAAAAATCATGCATGTTGTACTGTTGTATTTTTTTTCAATTAAAAACTTTAAAATTGCGATAGTTTTACGATTGTTAGTTTTTAAACATCGACTGATTAAATACAAGTTAAAGAATTCCGGTAAAGTAAATTACACAGATGTGCAATTATTATTCATTTGGAAATGTAACATTTAATTTTTAAGATTAATAGTACTATTCTTTTAACTTCATATTTTAATTTTATGCTAATTGCATAGAACATGTAGAACGTAATCGAAAATTGTTCCATTTTAATATTGTATACACTTCCGGAATTAAAAGATTGAATGTTTATTTTCAATTAATGTATACAGTTTAATTATTGTTTCTCTATTGGCATCGGGTATTTCATCTTGGTATATTAAACACGCTATACTCTTTCTGTTAATCCATTCAAAATGACAATATTCACACCTGTACGCTTGAATTCACACCTGTGTACGCCTGAGGCTAAATTGCAGCAAGGTAAAGTTCAAACGAATTCTCCTCAAATCGAGAAATAAACAATTACTATACAAAATAATATACACACTCTGTTCACAAATATTTTGCATTGAAATGAGTATCAAAAAAGCGGTAAATAAAACTTAAAATATTTTCAGTTCAATATCAGTTAAAATGTTTAATAGATATTTTATGAAAAAATCTCAATAATTTGTGAAATTAATTCGAAAATATTCATATTTAGATAATTTCATATAGGACGTTTTATTCAATCAATACAAAACGGTACACGCATATTCATTTTTCTTTCATTCTTATATTGTTGTTATTAACTACGACCAACGATCATCTGTGCGCTTTTAATTACGTAAAAGTTCGAAAAGCAATTAAGACTTTAACAGATTTTATTTTTTCTCAGGATTCAACAAATCGCGTTAAAACGTCAAAACCCACTCACGTAGGTCAACCAAAAAAGTTACAAATACTTGATTTTCACCGTTATTAGAAGGAATATAAATTTAAACTTTGTGAATGTGTTTTTTATGTTAAGATGAACATATTTATATTATAAGTAAAAAATCGCGGACTTTCCCTTTAAGTCCTCAAGAATAAAATTATACATTCAACTACATACAAGGCCGTATGATCAACAGAGAGTCATACAGTAAATAAGCATGTCACTACCACAGCTCAGCTTTAGGCCTCAGCTGAACATTTGAAGGTCACCACTATGTATTGGTTACCCAAACTACACAAAAATCAAAAAACCGTAAAGTATCGTTTCATCTCGGCCTCTAGTAAGTGTTCTACTACTAATATTTCCGTGTCTTTAACTATTTTCATAGAACTTATCATTATGTTTTGTAATAAAGCATATACACAAAGTGGAATTAACCATTTTTGGAGTGCAAAAAAAATTGTTTTTGTTTGAGATAAATCACGTGCTTTGGTGGACCTTTTGATTCGGTTGATAGTTTTGACTTTTTCACTCTTTATACTACACTTCCGCACAATCTTATCAAACAAAAGTTTTCCTATTAAATTAATGGTCGTTTGGTGAATGTGATTGCAAATGTATTTGCTACCACCCATATTAAGCATTTTTCTCAAATATTCTAGATATACTTACTGGAGGTGTGATACATGTAAGATTATTTAGGCCCTAAATGTTCGCCTTGACAACATCTATGTATATATCGGCAATAAAGTTAATAGAGAGGTTGTAGGTATTCCAATGGACACCAATTTTGCCCATTTAATAGCAGACTTGTTTCTTCACTGTTATGACTCACAGTGTATGGTCAAACTCAGTTAAGAACCGTCGTAATTCAATTTAATTGATATATTCAACAACACTTACGGTTATCTTGATGATATTTTTTCGTTAAATAACAAGAATTCTCTAAATAGTCTGCTGAAATTCACAGAAAGAAACTTACTTTAACTAAATCAACTATTAACAGCAATAACTGTCTTTTTCTAGATTGATATATTTCAGTATCGCACCAGAAATTCTATTCAAATATATTCGACAAAAGGGATGCTTTTTCTTTCCCTATTATTATGTTTCAATGTTCCTTTTGCACCATCTTACGGCGTTTATATATCCCAACTCCTTCGTTATGCCCGTGTCTGAATGATGTTTTTGATTTCAATGAGCGTAATCTATGTTCAACTCGTAATTTAATAAGTCTAAAATTTCATATTCCACAAATTACTTATAACCTTGACTAAAGTTTTCCATAGATACAAACATTTGGTTTGCAAGTTTATCTATACCTGTAAAAAACTTATTCAAACGGAATAGCTCATTCTAAACTTTACGGTGATGTTGTTTACCGAGCCCGAACATTTAGATACGATCCGGGTAAATTTTTCGATCGTTTTAATTAAACTTATTCTTAAAGCTTGCCTATTCAATACTGTAATTAAACCTTTGCATATTGTTTTATTGGTATAAACATTGATGTTGTAATCAGTAAATTAAAACCTTACTGATTATTCCACATATGTACTTTCACGGTACTAAAATATGTCGACACCTATATTTTGGGATTGTATAAGGTCACGTTTTTTTCTGACTGTTACTGACGCCTTTACACTAAATCCATTCAATGTTGGATGTGCAGTGATTGATATTTTACTCTTAGATACATGATTTTTTTTTATTTCTTGTTATTTTATTTGAGCAACAAAAATGTAGTTGTCAATGACTGCGAGTTCTCTTTGGTCTGTACTTAGCCTTTTTTGTTTTTAGGAATGTGGGAAGGATATATACCCTGTCACGTCCTGTCTGTGTTTTTATTTGATGTATTTCTTCGTACCGATCTGATGATTTAAGCCTTTTATTAATTGGTTTTTAAATTGTGCTCTTACACCACTTTCCTAGGGTAGGGCTGGGTTGAGAGCTTACAAACATGATTAACCCTGCCGTTCTTAATGTATATATCCCAAATCAGGAGCATGTAGGTTGTCGTTGGTTCGTGTCTGTCATAGTTGTTTTTCGGAAATTGTTTAGTTATTACTTGTTACGTTAGTTCTCTCAATTTAATTGTTTTATATTCTTTATGTTGGAGCTTATTATAGCCGACAATACGGTATACAGTTTACCCATTGTTAAAGGCCGTACGGTTGCCTATAATTGCTAACATACACTTCATTTGAACTTTGGTGGATTGTTGTTATATTGACAGTTATACCACATCTCTTTATTTTTATATTTTGTAGGGCAGAATATTAAATATTCATTCTGTTTTAAGCAAATATATTTTTTCTGTTTTTGGCGTAACATTTACAATTAAATGCTTTGACATACATTATAAGTTTTAATTTCATGTATTTTAACTGAACATTGGACTTACTTTTAGGCAGTCAACATTGAAATCTTTACGATAAATTCATGTATTTGGTTTTCATGTTATATTTGTTATTCTCGTTGTGTTTTGTCTGATGCTTGGTCCGTTTCTGTGTGTGTTACGTTTCGGTGTTATGTCGTTGTTCTCCTCTTATATTTAATGCGTTTCCCTCGGTTTTAGTTTGTTACCCCGATTTTGTTTTTTGTCCCTGGATTTATGAGTTTTGAACAGCGGTATACTACTGTTGCCTTTATTTACGAAACTTATTTTTATTTTATTTTTTTCAGAATAAAGAACATTGTGACAAAAACTGTAAAGGTAACGAAATAAAACAAAAGAGTGGACAAATCAAGTAGATAAAAGGGATAAAGGATGTACCCAACACCTTATGTACCCAACACCTTGACTAAAATTAATATGGATCGTTTAATTTTCATGAAATTTTGACAAAATATTTACTTTGACCCTTTGAAAAAAATAATAAAAAATTTCAAAAAATTTGAACCAATCACTTTCTCGGAAAAAATTGGTTGGATATATAGCAGTTTGACAAACACTTATTTTGATCATTGAGAAGCTTAATATTTCCTTAACAATGCAACGTGATTAAAACGTTTAGCTGATTTTACAGAGTTATCTCCCTGTAGAGTTAGGTACCACCTTAAAAACAAACAATTTGAATAGACAACCAGGACAAGATTGCTGAAAAGAAAAGACAAACAACAATCAATAATGTTGTACTACTAAAACCCAATAATTTGGACAACACACACTGACTACAAAAAAAACCATATTATTACCGTGGAACTTAGACCTAAATTTTTACAAAATATAAATTTTTATACATTTGTGTACGAGTATCCCATACACAGCATTGATAGTTTTATCTTAACCAAAGTAAAACATGTATTTTCGTTTTATTAACATAAAATATATATAGCCAGATATATTTTTATGTACTGGTTTTAATCCTTTGAAGCTTAGTAACAAAGTTGGGTATCATATAAACAATGATCGACATAAAAACGTTATATAACTGAAATAAATTCGTTGTTCTAATATAAGTAGCTCTTTTCACGTTATTTCTCAATGAAAATACTCGAAATGAACGTAAGATAAAGGTATGAAAGATAGTTTTAGCATTTTTAAAGAATTTGGATGCATAACTAAATTTCACTCCCACCTGCACGCATGCGCACAGCTTCACTAGTTCAAACAATTTGTTTCTGACAATTTTACGCTTAAAACTTTTACTACTACCGTTTTTCCATGTTTCATTTATATATATACGTATGTACGTATGTTAATTCAAATTTTTTTGACTAAACTAAATAGATGCAAACCACTGAAATTGAAAATTATTTTAAAAATTGAAATTGAATTGAAAAACAATTAAATAGACCGATCAATATCCGTTAATATATCGTTTACCTGACGCCTGGGCATGGAAATTCCAGTGGTCAGACAACTATTTATCCTTGATTGTAATGAGACAGTATTAAAGTAGGGTTTGTTTTGATAGTTCTTATTCATCCAGTCACTTTTATAAACATAAAGTTTAAGGTCAGGTAAAATAGATTTTATAATCTAAATTATGTTAAAATGGTAAACCTGTGCTATATGTCCGGTTCAGACTCGATACAGCAAGTCAAAAATACAATTTTCAGAACAATACGACAAGGTTGGAAAACCTGTGTCACATGCAGAAACGATATATAATATGTAGTTCATTTTTGTCTCGCCTCGACAAATTACAATATAGAATGCTTTAACCAATCTATTGCTAAGGATTGTTACAAAAATTGCATGTCTGTCTCCAATAGACGACTTACAATATGAATTTCGGTAGGTTGTTGTATATGGAAGAAAATAAACATGTATGCAGTACCTTTTTTCATGGATTTACATCTGAAGTTGGTTGGTTCTTTGGAGAATTCAACAAGGTCTTCTCTAATTTATTGTTTTGACAAATTCTCGAACAGCTTTGTCTCGAATTCACTCAGATTCTAATTTTGTGTAATAAAATGAAGTTAAAGTTCATAAAAACTACACTTAGTCCATGCTTCTATTGAAATTAAGAATAATTCCATTGAGTAATTTAAAATATCTTTAATTAAAATTTACCTATACAAGAAACTAACTCTCCATCCAAGTCACGATTTATAAAAGTAAACCATTATAGGTCAAATTACAGTCTTCAACACGGAGCTTTCGCTCACACCGAACAGCAAGCTATAAAGGGCCCCAAAAATTACTACTAGTGTAAAACCATTCAAACGGGAAAACCAACGGTCTAATCTATAAAAAAAAAAACAAGAAACAAGAAACACTTATGAACCACATCAACAAACTACAACTACTGAACATCAGACTCCTGAATTAGCACAGATGCAAACAATTGCACCGGGTTTAAACGTTTTAATGGTACCAAACCTTAACCCTTATCTGAAACAATAGTGTAACATCACAACATAGAAAGACACACTATAAACATGATAAAATATCAATTGAAATGGCTTAACTCAATCAAAAGACATATTAATACAAGTGAGCATACACTGAACAAAATAAATTTGATCAATGATAGCCTAGAAAGCAAAACAAGTGTAATGTTGGTAGTCTAAAAAAGAGCATTTCTTCACATTTTTGCCATTTTATACTGAAAATAGATTATTAAGCGGCTATTATATATCGAACAATGGTTGCAAATCAGAAATATCTATTTAAGAATTTTTTTAATTATGTAGAATTCCTTACATATATATATGATATAAGTTTATTATTACCCTGGCATCACAGGCACTTGTCTCTGTGTTTCTTTTCCTATATACCTTATTAGAGATTTCCAATAAAACGACATACGCACTTAACTCGAAGTACGGACGTAATGGGACGGGTTATTGCCAACCATCAAATTTGATTGAATACGTCTCTTAAGTTTAAAAAAAGTATTCCAAGACTTAAATAATCCCACCCTGCATAATCGTTCATATGATATTTTTTTTCATTATGACGAAACATGATAGAAATATTGCATTTTTATTGATCACGTGGTTTTCCGGATTTCCAATTTTATTTTACTGACATAAAATCACGTAACAAACATATCCCGTACCTATTATAAGTTAACTTTCTTGGTTTTGATTATTAAAATTATTTTTCAATATACTTTGCAGATGGACGCCCAATTATACATTTTCTGTCTTTCTTTATAGCGTACCGATCTTTTTATTACATTTGTTTCGGGGAAAATATTTAAAAGGATATGTTTCTGACAATTTCGGAAATATCGAAAGCAGATTTTTTTCAGAATCTATCCTTATAAAGGTTGAAAATTCATATAACTATCGCTTCCATGTACATTATAAACAAAAGTATTTTTCATTTATTATACAATGCATTGAAAAAGAAATCGCGCTATATGTTAGTTTTTTTTAAGAATTAAGGTGTATTCGATTATGAATTGTTATGTATTTTTTTAACGGATATGCTATCGGAGTCCAAATACAAAATATATTTTCAGGGAATATTTTTAATATCTCTTGAAGTGAACTAATTAAGAGAATTCTATCCATTTTATTGATAAAGAACTAAAAGGGGTTACCGAATTCAATTTAATGTGTAAATAATCATTATATTAACGGAAATGTGCACATGTAAGGTAAGTAACATTAAACAACATAACATAATAAGATTTTGTTGTCGGATGCGAATCCAAGATGCATCATAAAATGGATAAGCTAGATACGGATATTTATTTAAGTAACATACAAAGTGTAAATCGCAAACAACTGATCCGAACAAGGAGTCATAGCTGCGGGTTTTTTTTAAACGAACTTACTTTTGGTGAGCAAAGTTTTGAAGACACGCAGCATTCCTACATTTTATGGAGTACTCTTCTACCCTATTTAATATAACAAGACTTAATATAGTTCTCCATGTTATTACTGTACATGTATCATCCATACATGCTGACAAAAATTAAATTTATAAAGTTAAGAGACATAGTAGATCCTAAACTTAGTATCTCCATATTTGTAATAAAAAAAAAACATTTCATAGGAGGTCATACATATAATTTTGTCGATCAGGAACCTATCTTAATTCTAATACCTGATCGAATACTGAGAATTACGCCTTTAACCAGAAGTGTAATTAAAATATTTTGATTTAATGCGCACTA
Source organism: Mytilus galloprovincialis (assembly GCA_037788925.1). Lineage (NCBI taxonomy): Eukaryota > Metazoa > Mollusca > Bivalvia > Mytilida > Mytilidae > Mytilus > Mytilus galloprovincialis. The sequence continues at coordinate 56,402,981 of CM075339.1, read as the reverse complement.
AAAATATATTTTAATGATAGAATTCCACAAATCTGAATTTTCATAGGCAGTATGTTTTTGCCATTGTTAAAACAAAGGTGGGGCTTTATCTGCCAGGATTCAAATCATTTGCATCACCAGAAATAAAATTCAAGTAAGTCGACAGTTGGTGGCTTAACGTCCAGTGGCAAATATTTTATGCATCATTAACGTGTAGAGAGCGTGACATTATATATAAAAGAGGCATCAGATTCAACTTCCGAATTCTGACCGGACGGGACTGCGTACATGTTCAACCCGCACATCTAACGGACTTCCAACTTTGGCATTGGTTAAACAGCTAAATGGAACAAGACCAATGGTGACCATATTTCTATTCCCTTGATATCTTTGAGAGGTTACTGTCGAGAAATTGCGATCAAAGAGACAGTTTATATTAAACGCCAACTATTTTAGAAAAAAATAATTTAAGAACATTGACGTTATATTACAACTACGTTTGTACGGGCTCTTCCTAGAATCCTTGCATCATAATAATTAAAGACAAGATATATTATTAGAATTATCTGATTCAGTAAAGTGTAATCATAATTGTTCTATAGATGCGTCCTCATAAATTCATTTGTTAAAATTATACGGAAAGGTGACACAGATGCATCAGTGATCTGATTTTGCTTTTACCAAAGTAGCTCGCAATGATTATAGAATTAAAAACCAATTGTTCAGAGAACAATTGAAGGTCTTTCCACAAGTAAAGGTCTATTTTGATATTGAAATATGAAAAATCAGTTTAAAATGTTAGTTCCTATGGCTTTATGATGTATTTATATGAATTTAAAGCAAAGGTCAAAATCTAGAACGTCCTTTTAAGCTATGACCTTGACCTAAATTTCAAGGTCACAAATCAAGGACCTTAAATCATAAGACCCTAGGTCTTTAATATGTTTGGTTAATGAGTAATACCACTTTACGCGTAATTCTAAATGTAAGATGGACAAAAACTCCAATTTATTGTATGGGCACCCTTTCAACCAAAATATACAAGTAAGGACTTGTCGCAACTAACAATTTTGGAAAAAATATTTGTCAATATGTCATACAGTATTTGAAAATAAGTGAAAATAAGCCAAAATCAAAATTTTAGAATATGACCTTGACCTTTGACCTTGACCTTATTTTCATTTTTTTGGACCAAGGATCTCAAATCAAGAGACCCTAGGTCTCTATCACTTATGGTTTACCAGTTAGAAACGCATATCACTTATATCAAATGCATAAGGGGAAATAACTCTCATTTGGAGTCTCCATATAGCTTCGGTCCAAATGAATTGCCTAATCCTGAAGAAGTAATGAGCAATTTGGTAAAATAAATTTGTCGTAATCTTTTACGGTTGCGAAGGAGTAGTGGCCACAAGAAAAACAGTGTTTGGGGAGATAACTCTTACAACGTAAAGTATTTTGTTACGCAGTTGTAAATTTTTAAAGCGTATAAACTATACGATATCATGTTTCAAATATCAAAGCGACATCTTTTGAAACATCAATATTACGCAAGAAGAAAAATTAGGCGGAAGAAAAAAAAAAAATAATAATAATTAAAAACCAATTGTTCAAAGAACAATTGAAGGTCTTTCAACCAATAAGGATCTATTTTGATATGAAAATATTAAGATTCAGTTGAAAATGTCAGTTCCTATGGCTTTATGATGTATAAATATGAATTTCGACCAAAGGTCAAAATCTAGAACGTCCAATTAACCTATGACCTTGACCTCAATTTCAAGGTCATAAACATAGGATCCCAAATCAAAAGACCCTAGGTCTGTATTATGTATGGTTCATGAGTAATATCACTTTACGCATAATTCTAAATATAAAAGGGGCGAAAACTCCAATTTATTGTCTACGCACCCTTGTAACCAAAATATATAAGTAATGACATGTCGCAACTAACAATTTAGTAAAAATAATTTGTCGAAATCTTATTAAGTAATTGAAAATAAGTGAAAATAAGCAAAAATCAAAATTTAGAATTTGACCTTGACCTTTGACCTTGACCTAATTTTCATTTTTTTGGACGAAGGATCTTAATTCAAAAGACCCTAGGTCTCTATCACTTATGGTTTACCATTTAGAAATGCATATCACTTAGCTTAAATGAAAAAGGGGAATAACTCTCATATGGAGTCTCCGTAAAGCTTCGGTCCAAATGAATATCCTAATCCTTAAGATATAACGAGCAATTTGGTAAAATAAATTTGTCGTAATCTTTTACGGTTGCGAAGGAGTAGTGGCCACAAGAAAAACAGTGTTTGGGGAGATAACTCTTACAACGTAAAGTATTTTGTTACGCAGTTGTAAATTTTTAAAGCGTATAAACTATACGACATCAGAATCCAAATATGTAAGCGACATCTTTTGAAACATCAATACTACGCAAGAAAAAAATTTAGGCGGAAGAAAAAAAAAAAAAAAAATAATAATAATAATAATAATAATCAGAACAAATACAATAGGTCTTTCACCTGAAAGGTTGAAAGACCTAATAATCAGAAGAAATCCAATAGGTCTTTCCACGGAAAGGTGGAAAGACCTAATTATGCTAAAAAGAAGAAGAGGCAAGTCGTGTACACCTTTTACATTCCGGCGTGTTTGAAACTCTTTTCTTAATCTTATAACTTAAAAAATGTGAATATGATCACGCTTCATATTTCATTATTTTTATTTATTCAAACTTAATTTTTATTTATGAGCTATAAGAATTCACAGTTTAAGAGATAAATATATGGGTCAATTGAAATGACAAAGTAATGATCGGTGTGTTTGATTACCTGTTACTGAACAAATTATTCCCTTTAAGGTTGCTTTCGATGAAATCACTGCAAATTTAATAACAAATTAAAAACCAATTGTTCAGAGAACAATTGAAGGGCTTTCCACTAGTAAAGATCTATTTTGATATGGAAATATGAAAAATCAGTTTAAAATGTTAGTTCCTATGGCTTTATGATATATTAATATCAATTTAAAGCAAAGGTCAAAATCTAGAACGTCCTATTAACCTATGACCTTGACCTCAATTTCAAGGTCACAAACCAAGGATCTTAAATCAAAAGACCCTAAGTCTTTAATATGTTTGGTTAAAGAGTAATATCACTTTACGGGTAAACCTAAATATAAGATGGGCAAAAACTCCCATTTATTATTTGCACACCCTTTCAACCAAAATATACAAGTAAGGACATGTCGCAAATAACAATTTATGAAAAATTATTTGTCGATATGTCATACGGTATTTGAAAATCAGTGAAAATAAGCAAAAATCAAAATTTAGAACATGACCTTGACCTTTGACCTTGACCTCATTTTCATTTTTTTGGACCAAGGACCTCAAATCTGAAGACCCTAGGTCTCTATCACTTATGGTTTACCAGTTAGAAATGCATATTACTTATATCATTTACATAAGGGGAAATAACTCTCATATGGAGTCTCTGGAAAGCTTCGGTCCAAATGAATTGCCTAATCCTGAAAATGTAACGAGCAATTTGGTAAAATAAATTTGTCGTAATCTTTTACGGTTGCGAAGGAGTAGTGGCCACAAGAAAAACAGTGTTTGGGGAGATAACTCTTACAACGCAAAGTATTTGGTTACGCAGTTGTCAGTTTTAAAAGCACATACACTTTACGATATCATATTCCAAATATCTAAGCGACATCTTTTGAAACATCAATACTGCGCAAGAAAAAAATTAGGCGGAAGAAAAAAAAAAAAAAATAATAATAATTAAAAACCAATTGTTCAAAGAACAATTGAAGGTCTTTCAACCAATAAGGATCTATTTTGATATGAAAATATTAAGATTCAGTTGAAAATGTCAGTTGCTATGGCTTTATGATATGAAAATATGAATTTCGAGCAAAGGTCAAAATCTAGAACGTGCAATTAACCTATGACCTTGACCCCAATTTCAAGGTCATAAACCAAGGATCCCAAATCAAAAGACCCTAGGTCAGTAGTATGTATGGTTCATGAGTAATATCACTTTATGCATAATTCTAAATATAAGAGGGGCAAAAACTCCCGTTTATTGTCTACGCACCCTCGCAACCAAAATTTATAAGTTACAACATGTCGCAACTAACAATTTAGTAAAAAAAAATTGTCGATATCTTATAAGGTTAATGAAAAAAGGTGAAAATAAGCCAAAATCAAAATTAAGAATTTGACCTTGACCTTTGACCTTGACCTAATTTTCATTTTTTTGGACCAAGGATCTTAAATCAAAAGACCCTAGGTCTCTATCACTTATAGTTTACCAGTTAGAAATGCATATCACTGATATCATATATAAAAGGGGGGATAACTCTCATATGGAGTCTCCGGATAGCTTCCGTTGAAATGAAACAGAACATCCTAAGGATATAATGAGCAATTTGGAAAAATAAATTTGTCGGTTTCTTATACGGTTGCGAAGTAGTAGTGGCCACAAGAAAAACAGTGTTTGGGGAGATAACTCTTACAAGGTAAAGGTTTTTGTTACGCGGTGTCAGTTTCAGAAGCGCATTAACTGTTCGATATCATATACCAAATATCTAAGCGACATCTTGTGAAACAAAAAAACAGCGAAGGAAAAAAAAGTTGGCGGAAGAAAAAAAAAAAAAAAATAATAATAATAATAATAATTAAAAACCAATTGTTCAAAGAACAATTGAAGGTCTTTCAACCAATAAGGATCTATTTTGATATGAAAATATTAAGATTCAGTTGAAAATGTCAGTTGCTATGGCTTTATGATATGAAAATATGAATTTGGAGCAAAGGTCAAAATCTAGAACGTCCAATTAACCTATGACCTTGACCCCAATTTCAAGGTCATAAACCAAGGATCCCAAATCAAAAGACCCTAGGTCAGTAGTATGTATGGTTCATGAGTAATATCACTTTACGCATAATTCTAAATATAAGAGGGGCAAAAACTCCCGTTTATTGTCTACGCACCCTTCCAATCAAAATTTAAAGTTACGACATGTCTCAACTAACAATTTAGTAAAAAGAATTTGTCGAAATCTTATAAAGTTAATGAGAATAAGTGAAAATTAGCCAAAATCAAAATTTAGAATTTGACCTTGACCTTTGACCTTGACCTAATTTTCATTTTTTTGGACCAAGGATCTTAAATCAAAAGACCCTAGGTCTCTATCACTTATAGTTTACCAGTTAGAAATGCATATCACTGATATCATATATAAAAGGGGGGATAACTCTCATATGGAGTCTCCGGATAGCTTCGGTTGAAATGAAACAGAACATCCTAAGGATATAACGAGCAATTTGGATAAATAAATTTGTCGGTTTCTTATACGGTCGCAAAGGAGTAGTGGCCACAAGAAAAACAGTGTTCGGGGAGATAACTCTTACAAGGTGAAGTTTTTTGTTACGCGGTGTCAGTTTCAGAAGCGTATTAACTGTTCGATATCATTTACCTTATATCTAAGCGATATCTTGTGAAACAAAAAAACAGCGAAGGAAAAAAAAGTTGGCGGAAGAAAAAAAAAAAAAATAATAATAATAATTAAAAACCAATTGTTCAAAGAACAATTGAAGGTCTTTCAACCAATAAGGATCTTTCTTGATATGAAAATATTAAGATTCAGTTGAAAATGTCAGTTGCTATGTCTTTATGATATAAAAATATGAATTTGGAGCAAAGGTCAAAATCTAGAACGTCCAATTAACCTATGACCTTGACCTCAATTTCAAGGTCATAAACCAAGGATCCCAAAACAACAGACCCTAGGTTTGTATTATGTATGGTTCATGAGTTATATCACTTTACGCATAATTCTAAATATAAGAGGGGCAAAAACTCCCATTTATGGTCTACGCACCCTTCCAATCAAAATTTATAAGTTACAACATGTCGCAACTAACAATTTGGTAAAAATAATTTGTCGAAATCTTATAAAGTTAATGAAAATAAGTGAAAATAAGCCAAAATCAAAATTTTGAAATTGACCTTGACCTTTGACCTTGACCTAATTTTCATTTTTTTGGATCAAGGATCTTAAATCTAAAGACCCTAGGTCTCTATCACTTATGGTTTACCAGTTAGAAATGCATATTACTTATATCATATATAAAAGGGGGGATAACTCTCATATGGAGTCTCCGGATAGCTTCGGTCAAAATAAAACAGATCATCCTGAGGATATAACGAGCAATTTGGAAAAATAAATTTGTCGGTTTCTTTTACGGTTGCGAAGCCTTAGTGGCCACAAGAAAAACAGTGTTCGGGGAGATAACTCTTACAAAGTTAAGGTATTTGTTACGCGGTGTCAGCTTCAGAAGCGCATAAACTGTTTGATATCATATACCAAATATCTAAGCGACATCTTGTGAAACAAAAAAACAGCGAAGGAAAAAAAAGTTGGCGGAAGAAAAAAAATAAAAATAATAATAATAATAATAATAATCAGAACAAATACAATAGGTCTTTCAACAGAAAGGTTGAAAGACCTAATAATCAGAACAAACCCTATAGGTCTTTCAACTGAAAGGTTGAAAGACCTAATTAAAAACCAATTGTTCAAAGAACAATTGAAGGTCTTTCAACCAATAAGGATCTATTTTGATGTGAAAATATTAAGATTCAGTTGAAAATGTCAGTTGCTTTGGCTTTATGATATGAAAATATGAATTTGGAGCAAAGGTCAAAATCTAGAACGTCCAATTAACCTATGACCTTGACCCCAATTTCAAGGTCATAAACCAAGGATCCCAAATCAAAAGACCCTAGGTCAGTAGTATGTATGGTTCATGAGTAATATCACTTTACGCATAATTCTAAATATAAGAGGGGCAAAAACTCCCGTTTATTGTCTACGCACCCTTCCAATCAAAAATTTTAAGTTACGACATGTCGCAACTAACAATTTAGTAAAACGAATTTGTCGAAATCTTATAAAGTTAATGAGAATAAGTGAAAATAAGCCAAAATCAAAATTTAGAATTTGACCTTGACCTTTGACCTTGACCTAATTTTCATTTTTTTGGACCAAGGATCTTAAATCAAAAGACCCTAGGTCTCTATCACTTATAGTTTACCAGTTAGAAATGCATATCACTGATATCATATATAAAAGGGGGGATAACTCTCATATGGAGTCTCCGGATAGCTTCCGTTGAAATGAAACAGAACATCCTAAGGATATAACGAGCAATTTGGAAAAATAAATTTGTCGGTTTCTTATATGGTTGCGAAGTAGTAGTGGCCACAAGAAAAACAGTGTTTGGGGAGATAACTCTTACAAGGTAAAGGTTTTTGTTACGCGGTGTCAGTTTCAGAAGCGCATTAACTGTTCGATGTAATATACCAAATATCTAAGCGACATCTTGTGAAACAAAAAAACAGCGAAGGAAAAAAAAGTTGGCGGAAGAAAAAAAAAAAAAAAAATAATAATTAAAAACCAATTGTTCAGAGAACAATTGAAGGTCTTTCCACTAGTAAAGATCTATTTTGATATCGAAATATGAAAATCAGTTTAAAATGTTATTTCCTATGGCTTTATGATGTATTTATATGAATTTAAAGCAAAGGCCAAAATCTAGAACGTCCTATTAACCTATGACCTTGACCTCAATTTCAAGGTCACAAACCACGGACCTTAAATCAAAAGACCCTAGGTCTTTAATATGTTTGGTTAAAGAGTAATATCACTTGACGCGTAATTCTAAATGTAAGATGGGCAAAAACTCCCATTTATTGTCTGCGCACCCTTTCAACCAAAATATACAAGTAAGGACATGTCGCAACTAACAATTTATGAAAAATTATTTGTCGATATGTCATACGATATATGAAAATAGGTGAAAATAAGCCAAAATCAAAATTTTGAATATGACCTTGACCTTTGACCTTGACCTCATTTTCATTTTTTTGGACCAAGGACCTTAAATCAAAAGACCCTAGGTCTCTATCACTTATGGTTTACAAGTTAGAAATGCAAATCACTTATATCATATGCATAAGGGGAAATAACTCTCTTATGGAGTCTCTGGAAAGCTTCGGTCCAAATGAATTGCCTAATCCTTAAGATATTACGAGCGATTTGGTAAAATAAATTTGTCATAATCTTTTACAGTTGCGAAGGAGAAGTGGCCACAAGAAAAACAGTGTTTGGGGAGATAACTCTTACAACGTAAAGTATTTTCTTATGTCGTTGTAAATTTTTAAAGCGTATAAACTATACGAAATCATATTCCAAATATCTAAGCGACATCTTATGAAACAATAATACTACGCAAGAAAAAAATTAGGCGGAAGAAAAAAAAAAAAAAAAAAAAAAAAAATAATAAATATAAATCAATTGTTTAAAAAACAATTGTTAACGGTCTTTCCCCTCTGAAACACGATTGATTTTTTATTAATTGCTTAATTAATTGAGTGATAGATTGATTGGTTGGTCGGTCGATTAATCAGTTGATTGATTGATTGATAGATAGAGTTGAAGCCTCACGGAACACGTTGAAAAGGATTTGGATAGCGTAATTCCCGTGTTTAAACACTTGAGACCTAGCCTCTTGGAACACGTGAAAACGGCATTGATGGCCTAGTGCCCGTGTTTAAACACTTGAGACCTAGCCTCTGTGAACACGTGAAAACGGCATTGAGAGCCTAGTGCCCGTGTTTAAACACTTGAGACCTAGCCTCTAGGAACACGTGAAAACGGCATTGAGAGCCTAGTGCCCGTGTTTAAACACTTGAGACCTAGCCTCTGTGAACACGTGAAAACGGCATTGAGAGCCTAGTGCCCGTGTTTAAACACTTGAGACCTAGCCTCTAGGAACACGTGAAAACGGCATTGAGAGCCTAGTGCCCGTGTTTAAACACTTGAGACCTAGCCTCTGTGAACACGTGAAAACGGCATTGAGAGCCTAGTGCCCGTGTTTAAACACTTGAGACCTAGCCTCTAGGAACACGTGAAAACGGCATTGAGGGCCTAGTGCCCGTGTTTAAACACTTGAGACCTAGCCTCTGTGAACACGTGAAAACGGCATTGAGAGCCTAGTGCCCGTGTTTAAACACTTGAGACCTAGCCTCTAGGAACACGTGAAAACGGCATTGAGAGCCTAGTGCCCGTGTTTAAACACTTGAGACCTAGCCTCTGTGAACACGTGAAAACGGCATTGAGAGCCTAGTGCCCGTGTTTAAACACTTGAGACCTAGCCTCTAGGAACACGTGAAAACGGCATTGAGGGCCTAGTGCCCGTGTTTAAACACTTGAGACCTAGCCTCTGTGAACACGTGAAAACGGCATTGAGAGCCTAGTGCCTGTGTTTAAACACTTGAGACCTAGCCTCTGTGAACACGTGAAAACGGCATTGAGAGCCTAGTGCCCGTGTTTAAACACTTGAGACCTAGCCTCTAGGAACACGTGAAAACGGCATTGAGAGCCTAGTGCCCGTGTTTAAACACTTGAGACCTAGCCTCTGTGAACACGTGAAAACGGCATTGAGAGCCTAGTGCCCGTGTTTAAACACTTGAGACCTAGACTCTAGGAACACGTAAAAACGGGTCCGTGCAACATTTTAGTTGTATTGAAATTATGATATTTGTAGGAACATGCAAGGATATATATACACGCCTATAAAAAAAATCCTTGCATCTTCCTTTATACATGTTTTTTTTTTATAGGGTTTCCCAGGATGTGTGTCTTATTTACTTATTGATCTTATTGTGTGTGCATTGTATTCAATTTTGTATTTAAAGGAAATCGAACCTGACCTGCATGGTTTGAAATGTACGTGCACATTTTAATTTTTTCGAAAAGGGGAAAACCCCTTTTTCATTTTAGGTAGTACCGGATGCAGCGATTGTGACGTCACCAAGCTGATATAGTCAAACAGATAGTTTATTATAATCCTTTGCAGAGAGAGACGTCGTCCTGAGCACATGCACCTATGTATAAAGAATGTGCAAACGGATTTAATTTTCTTTCATTAACAGGTCATTGATGTCAGATTGTGCATGCATTTTTTGCACACGTATCTACGGGAACACAGATTTGTTTTTTAATGCATGTTTAGAAGTTTGATTCTAGGATTTTACTACTTTTTACGAACTTTGGATTGATTTCTACATCATTGATTTTAATTTCTCAATCCAGATTGGAACGTTAAGCGGACTGCACGTGATTTGTACTGCTAACGGACAATATATTTTCTCGATTTATTTTACAGGTAAATTATTGTCCAATCGCTGACCGCTGACCACTGGTCGACTCATTCATTGCATGCACACAAAAATGCTATTAATGCCGGTGTTATAGTACTTTAACAAAACGTTTATCGATCAATTTTCAGAAATACATGTACATGATTTGGAGCAGATATTTTATTGTGCATGAATAGATTTGTATTTCAGAAAGAAATTTATTTATAAAAAAGATGGATTAGCATTTTTATAATAAAATAGAAATGGGATTCCTAAAAAAAAAAAGGGGGGGGAGGGTGTTAGATAGGTAGTTGTGGGCATTGGATTATTTACAAAGATAAATTGCATGTACGCATCATGAGAGCTGTAAAGTTTGAAGCTATAATTAGTAAATTTGTTGATATTTCCATTTCAGTGGCATGAAAACCCCCAAAATACTACGCATATTTTTTCGACAAAATTTCACGACATAAATAATGTCGCGACTAACATTTTGCTCACATTTGTTTCAAATTTACCCCTAACTTTTTTCAAAGAAAAAGCAGTTTGAAGTGAATGTCAAAATTTAGATCATGACCTTGACCTTTGACCTTGACCTCATTTTTTAAGTTGGGACCCCAGGACACCAAATAAAGCGGTTCTAGGTTTATACGCCTAAAGGTTCACGAGTTCATATGCATATCACTTATCTCAAATGCAAAAGGGGAAATAACTCTCATATGGAGTCTCCGGATAGCTTCGTTCAATTTAAGATCCTAATCCTGAAGACGTAATGAGCAAATTGGTAAAACAAATTTGTCGTAATCTTTTACGGTTACGGAGGAGTAGTGGCCACAAGAAAAACAGTGTTTGGGGAGGTAACTCTTACAACGTAAAGTATTTGGTTACGCAGTTGTCAGTTTTTAAAGCGCATACACTTTACGATATCATATTTCATATATCTAAGCGACATCTTGTGAAACAACAATACTACGCAAGAAAGAAATTAGGCGGAAGAAAAAAAAAATAATAATAATAATCAGAACAAAATCAATAGGTCTTTCCACGGAAAAGTGGAAAGACCTAATAATCAGAACAAATTCAATAGGTCTTTCCACGGAAAGGTGGAAAGACCTAATAATTAAAAACCAATTGTTCAAAGAACAATTGAAGGTCTTTCAACCAATAAGGATGTATTTTGATATGAAAATATTAAAATTCAGTTGAAAATGTCAGTTCCTATAGCTTTATGATGTATAAATATGAATTTCGAGCAAAGGTCAAAATCTAGAACGTCCAAATAACCTATGACCTTGACCTCAATTTCAAGGTCATCAACATAGAATCCCAAATCAAAAGACCCCAGATCTGTATTAATTATGGTTCATGAGTAATATCACCTTACGCATAATTCTAAATATAAGAGGGGCAAAAACTCCCGTTTATTGTCTACGCACCCTTCCAATCAAAAATTTTAAGTTACGACATGTCGCAACTAACAATTTAGTAAAAAGAATTTGTCAAAATCTTATAAAGTTAATGAGAATAAGTGAAAATAAGCCAAAATCAAAATTTAGAATTTGACCTTGACCTTTGACCTTGACCTAATTTTCATTTTTTTGGACCAAGGATCTTAAATCAAAAGACCCTAGGTCTCTATCACTTATAGTTTACCAGTTAGAAATGCATATCACTGATATCATATATAAAAGGGGGGATAACTCTCATATGGAGTCTCCGGATAGCTACGGTTGAAATAAAACAGAACATCCTAAGGATATAACGAGCAATTTGGAAAAAAAAAATTGTCGGTTTCTTATACGGTTGCGAAGGAGTAGTGGCCACAAGAAAAACAGTGTTCGGTGAGATAACTCTTACAAGGTCACGTTTTTTGTTACGCGGTGTCAGTTTCAGAAGCGTATTAACTGTTCGATATCATTTACCTTATATCTAAGCGATATCTTGTGAAACAAAAAAACAGCGAAGGAAAAAAAAGTTGGCGGAAGAAAAAAAAAAAAAATAATAATAATTAAAAACCAATTGTTCAAAGAACAATTGAAGGTCTTTCAACCAATAAGGATCTATTTTGATATAAAAATATTAAGATTCAATTGAAAATGTCAGTTGCTATGTCTTTATGATATAAAAATATGAATTTCGAAGAAAGGTTAAAATCTAGAACGTCCAATTAACCTATGACCTTGACCTCAATTTCAAGGTCATAAACTAAGGATCCCAAATCAAAAGACCCTAGGTCAGTATTATGTATGGTTTATGAGTAATATCACTTTACGCATAATTCTAAATATAAGAGGGGCAAAAACTCCCATTTATTGTCTACGCACCCTTCCAATCAAAATTTATAAGTTACGACATGTCGCAACTAACAATTTAGTAAAAATAATTTGTCGCAATCTTATAAAATTAATGAAGTAAGTGAAAATAAGCCAAAATCAAAATTTAAAATTTGACCTTGACCTTTGACCTCGACCTAATTTTCATTTTTTTGGACCAAGGATCTTAAATCAAAAGACCCTAGGTCTCTATCACTTATGGTTTACCAGTTAGAAATGCAAATCACTTATATCATATATAAAAGGGGGGATAACTCTCATATGGAGTCTCCGGATAGCTTCGGTCCAAATGAAACAGAACATCCTGAGGATATAACGAGCAATTTGGAAAAATAAATTTGTCGGTTTCTTATACGGTTGCGAAGCCTTAGACATAACAAGAAAAACAGTGTTCGGGGAGATAACTCTTACATGGTAAAGGTTTTTGTTACGCGGTGTCAGTTTCAGAAGCGTATGAACTGTTCGATATCATATACCATATATCTAAGCGACATCTTGGGAAACAAAAAAACAGTGAAGGAAAAAAAATTTGGCGGAAGAAAAAAAAAAATAATAATCAGAACAAAAACAATAGGTCTTTCACCTGAAAGGTTGAAAGACCTAATAATAATAATCAGAACAAACCCTATAGGTCTTTCACCTGAAAGGTTGAAAGACCTAATAATAATAATCAGAACAAACCCTATAGGTCTTTCACCTGAAAGGTTGAAAGACCTAATAATCAGAACAAATACAATAGGTCTTTCAACAGAAAGGTTGAAAGACCTAATTAAAAACCAATTGTTCAGAGAACAATTGAAGGTCTTTCAACCAATAAGGATCTATTTTGATATGAAAATGATAAAATTCAGTTGAAAATGTCAGTTCCTATAGCTTTATGATGTATAAATATGAATTTAAAGCAAAGGTCAAAATCTAGAACGTCAAATTAACCTATGACCTTGACCTCAATTGCAAGGTCATAGACTAAACATCTCAAATCAAAACACACTAGTTCCTTAATATGTATTGTTCATGAGTAATATCACTTTACACATAATTCTAAATATAAGAGGTGTGAAAACTCCCATTTATTGTCTACGCACCCTTTCAATCAAAATTTATAAGTTACTACATTTCCCAACTATCAATTTTGTAAAAATAATTTGTCAATATTTTATAAGATGAATGAAAATGAGTGAAAATAAGCCAAAATCAAAATTTCGAATATGACCTTGACCTTTGACCTTGACCTAATTTTCATTTTTTTTTACTAAGGACCTCAAATCTAAAGACCCTTGGTCTCTATCACTTATGGTTTACCAGTTAGACATGCATATCACTTAATTCAAATGAAAAAGGGGAATAACTCTCATATGGAGTCTCCGTAAAGCTTCGGTCCAAATGAATATCCTAATCCTTAAGATGTAACGAGCAATTTGGTAAAATAAATTTGTCGTAATCTTTTACGGTTGCGAAGGAGTAGTGGCCACAAGAAAAACAGTGTTTGGGGAGATAACTCTTACAACGTAAAGTATTTTGTTACGCAGTTGTAAATTTTTAAAGCGTATAAACTATACAACATCATATTCTAAATATCTAAGCGACATCTTTTGAAACATCAATACTACGCAAGAAAAAAGTTTAGGCGGAAGAAAAAAAAAAAAAAAAATAATAATAATTAAAAACCAATTGTTCAGAGAACAATTGAAGGTCTTTCCACTAGTAAAGATCTATTTTGATATTGAAATATGAAAAATCAGTTTAAAATGTTAGTTCATATGGCTTTGTGATGTATTAATATGAATTTAAAGCAAAGGTCAAAATCTAGAACGTCCTATTAGCCTATGACCTTGACCTCTATTTCAAGGTCACAAACCAAGGACCTTAAATCAAAAGACCCTAGGTCTTTAATATGTTTGGTTAATGAGTAATATCACTTTACGCGTAATTCTAAATGTAAGATGGGCAAAAACTCCCATTTATTGTCATCGCACTCTTTCAATCAAAATATACAAGTAAGGACATGTCGCAACTAGCAATTTATGAAAAATTATTTGTCGAAATGTCAAACGGTATTTGAAAATAAGTGAAAATAAGCCAAAATCAAAATTTAGAATATGACCTTGACTTTTGACCTTGACCTTATTTTCATTTTTTTGGACCAAGGGACTTAATTCCAAAAATCCTAGGTCTCTATCACTTATGGTTTACCATTTAGAAATGCATATCACTTAATTTAATGGAAAAGGGGGAATAACTCTCATATGGAGTTTCCGTAAAGCTTCAGTCCAAATGAATATCCTAATCCTGAAGAAGTAACGAGCAATTTGGTAAAATAAATTTGTCGTAATCTTTTACGGTTGCGAAGGAGTAGTGGCCACAAGAAAAACAGTGTTTGGAAAGATAACTCTTACAACGTAAAGTATTTTGTTACGCAGTTGTAAATTTTTAAAGCGTATAAACTATACGACATCATATTCCAAATATCTAAGCAACATCTTTTGAAACATCAATACTACGCAAGAAAAAAATTTAGGCGGAAGAAAAAAAAAAAAAAAAATAATAATAATCAGAACAAATTCAATAGGTCTTTCCACGGAAAGGTGGAAAGACCTAATAATTAAAAACCAATTGTTCAGAGAACAATTGTAGGTCTTTCCACTAGTAAAGATCTATTTTGATATTGAAATATGAAAAATCAGTTTAAAATGTTAGTTCTTATGGCTTTATGATGTATTTATATGAATTTAAAGCAAAGGTCAAAATGTAGAACGTCGTTTTAACCTATGACCTTGACCTCAATTTCAAGGTCACAAAGCAAGGACCTTAAATCAGAAGACCCAAGGTCTTTAATATGTTTGGTTAATGAGTTATATCACTTTACACGTAATTCTAAATGTAAGATGGACAAAAACTCCAATTTTTGGGCTGCGCACCCTTTAACCAAAATATACAAGTAATGGACATGTCGCAACTAACAATTTATGAAAAAATATTTGTCGAAATGTCATACGGTATTTGAAAATAAGTGAAAATAAGCCAAAATCAAAATTTAGAATATGACCTTGACCTTTGACCTTGACCTACTTTTTATTTTTTTGGACCAAGGACTTCAAATCTAAAGACCCTATGTCTCTATCACTTATGGTTTACCATTTAGAAATGCATATCACTTAATTAAATGGAAAAGGGGGAATAACATTCATATGGGGTCTTTGTAAAGCTTCGGTCCAAATAAATATCCTAATCCTGAAGATGTAACAAGCAATTTGGTAAAATAAATTTGTCGTAATCTTTAACGGTTGCGAAGGAGTAGTGGCCACAAGAAAAACAGTATTTGGGGAGATAACTCTTACAACGTAAAGTATTTTGTTACGCGGTTGTAAATTTTTAAAGCGTATAAAATATACGATATCATATTCCAAATATCTAAGCGACATCTTTTGAAACATCAATACTACGCAAGAAAAAAATTAGGCGGAAGAAAAAAAAAAAAAAAAAAAATAATAATTAAAAACCAATTGTTCAGAGAACAATTGAAAGTCTTTCCACAAGTAAAGATCTTTTTTATTATCAAAATATTAAAAATCAATCTAAAATGTCAGTTCCTATGACTTTATAATGTATAAATATGAATTTAAAGCAAAGGTCAAAATCTAGAACGTCCTATTAACCTTTGACCTTGACCTCAATTTCAAGGTCACCAACAAAGGACCTCAAATAAAAAGACCCTAGGCCTGTAATATGTATGGTTAATGAGTTATATTACTTTAGGCTTGATTTTAAATATAAGATGGGCAAAAACTCTCATTTATTGTTTACGCACCCTTCCAACCAAAATTTAAAAGATACAACATGTCGCAACTCACAATTTAGTAAAAATAATTTGTCAATATCTTTCACGGTTGTTGAAAATAAGAGAAAATAAGCCAAAATCAAAATTTAGAATATGACCTTGACCTTTGACCTTGACCTTATTTTCATTTTTTTGGACCAAGGAACTTAAATCCAAAGACCCTAGGCCTATATCACTGATGGTTTACCAGTTAGAAACGCATATCACTTATATCAAATGCATAAGGGGAAATAACTCTCATATGGAGTCGCCGGATAGCTTCAGTCCAAATGAATATCCTAATCCTGAAGAAGTAACGAGCAATTTGGTTAAATAAATTTGTCGTAATCTTTTACGGTTGCGAAGGAGTAGTGGCCACAAGAAAAACAGTGTTTGGGGAGATAACTCATACAACGTAAAGTATTTTGTTACGCAGTTGTAAATTTTTAAAGCGTATAAACTATATGACATCATATTCCAAATATCTAAGCGACATCTTTTGAAACATCAATACTACGCAAGAAAAAAATTTAGGCGGAAGAAAAAAAAAAAAAATTAAAAACCAATTGTTCAGAGAACAATTGAAGGTCTTTCCACTAGTAAAGATTTATTTTGCTATTGAAATATGAAAAATCAGTTTAAAATGTTAGTTCCTATAGCTTTATGATGTATTTATATGAATTTAAAGCAAAGGTCAAAATCTAGAACGTCTTATTAACCTATGACCTTGACCTCAATTTCAAGGTCACAAACCAAGGACCTTAAATCAAAAGACCCTAGGTCTTTAATATGTTTGGTTAATGAGTAATACCACTTTACGCGTAATTCTAAATGTAAGATGGACAAAAACTCCCATTTATTGTATGCGCACCCTTTCAACCAAAATATACAAGTAAGGACATGTCGCAACTAACAATTTATGAAAAATTATTTGTCCATATGTCATACGGTATTTGAAAAGAAGTGAAAATAAGCCAAAATCAAAATTTAGAATATGACCTTGACCTTTGACCTTGACCTCATTTTAATTTTTTTGGACCAAGGACCTCAAATCTGAAGACCCTAGGTCTCTATCACTTATGGTTTACCAGTTGAAAATGCATATCACTTGAATCAAATAAAAAAGGGGGAATAACTCTCATATGGAGTCTCCATATAGCTTCGGTCCAAATGAGTATCCTTATCCTAAAGATGTAACGAGCAATTTGGTAAAATAAATTTGTCGTAATCTTTTACGTTTGCGAAGGAGTAGTGGCCACAAGAAAAACAGTGTTTGGGGAGATAACTCATACAACGTAAAGTATTTTGTTACGCGGTTGTAAATTTTTAAAGCGTATAAATTATATGATATCATATTCCAAACATCTAAGCGACAAGTTATTAAACAACAATACTACGCAAGTAAAAAAATTAGGCGGAAGAAAAAAAAAAAAAATTAAAAACCAATTGTTCAGAGAACAATTGAAGGTCTTTCCACTAGTTAAGATCTATTTTGGTATTGAAATATAAAAAATCAGTTTAAAATGTTAGTTCATATGGCTTTATGATATATTAATATGAATTTAAAGCAAAGGTCAAAATCTAGAACATCCTATTAACCTATGACCTTGACCTCAATTTCAAGGTCACAAAACAAGGACCTTAAATCAAAAGACCCTAGGTCTTTAATATGTTTGGTTAATGAGTAATATCACTTTACGCGTAATTCTAAATGTAAGATGGGCAAAAACTCTTATTTATTGTCTGCACACCCTTTCAACCAAAATATACAAGTAAGGATATGTCGCAACTAACAATTTATGAAAAATTATTTGTCGATATGTCATACAGTATTTGAAAATTAGTGAAAATAAGCCAAAATCAAAATTTAGAATATGACCTTGACCTTTGACCTTGACCTCATTTTCGTTTTTTGGACCAAGGACGTCAAATCTGAAGACCCTAGGTCTCTATCACTTAGGGTTAACTAGTTAGAAATGCATATCACTTGAATCAAATGAAAAAGGGGGAATAACTCTCATATGGGGTCGCCATATAGCTTCTGTCCAGATGAATATCCTTATCCTTAAGATGTAACGAGCGATTTGGCAAAATAAATTCGCGTAATCTTTTACGGTTGCGAAGGATTAGTGGCCACAAGAAAAACAGTGTTTGGGGAGATAACTCTTACAATGTAAAGTATTTTGTTACGCAGTTGTAAATTTTTAAAGCGTATCAACTATACGATATCATATTCCAAATATCTAAGCGACATCTTTAGAAACATCAATACTACGCAAGAAAAAAATTAGGCGGAAGAAAAAAAAAACAATAATTAAAAACCAATTGTTCAGAGAACAATTGAAGGTCTTTCCACAAGTAAAGGTCTATTTTGATATTGAAATATGAAAAATCAGTTTAAAATGTTAGTTCCTATGGCTTTATGATGTATTTATATGAATTTAAAGCAAAGGTCAAAATCTAGAACGTCCTTTTAACCTATGACCTTGACCTAAATTTCAAGGTCACAAATCAAGGACCTTAAATCATAAGACCCTAGGTCTTTAATATGTTTGGTTAATGAGTAATACCACTTTACGCGTAATTCTAAATGTAAGATGGACAAAAACTCCAATTTATTGTATGCGCACCCTTTCAACCAAAATATACAAGTAAGGACATGTCGCAACTAACAATTTAGGAAAAAATATTTGTCGATATGTCATACGGTATTTGAAAATAAGTGAAAATAAGCCAAAATCAAATTTTAGAATATGACCTTGACCTTTGACCTTGACCTGATTTTCATTTTTTTGGACCAAGGATCTCAAATCAAGAGACCCTAGGTCTCTATCACTTATGGTTTACCAGTTAGAAACGCATATCACCTATATCACATACATAAGGGGGAATAACTCTCATATGGAGTCTCTGGATAGCTTCAGTCAAAATTAAAATCCTAATCCTGAAGATGTAACGAGCAATTTGGTAAAATAATTTTGTGGTAATCTTTTACGGTTGCGAAGGAGTAGTGGCCACAAGGAAAACAGTGTTTGGGGAGATAACTCTTACAACGTAAAGTATTTTGTTACACAGTTGTAAATTTTTAAAGCGTATAAACTATATGATATCATATTCCAAATATCTAAGCGACAACTTATTAAACAACAATACTACGCAAGAAAAAAATTAGGCGGAAGAAAAAAAAAAATAATAATAATAATAATAATAATAATAATCAGAACAAAAACAATAAGTCTTTCCACAGAAAAGTGGAAAGACTTAATTAAAAACCAATTGTTCAAAGAACAATTGAAGGTCTTTCCACAAGTAAAGGTCTATTTTATTATCAAAATATTAAAAATCAATCTAAAATGTCAGTTCCTATGACTTTATAATGTATAAATATGAATTTAAAGCAAAGGTCAAAATCTAGAACGTCCTTTTAACCTTTGACCTTGACCTCAATTTCAAGGTCACCAACCAAGGACCTCAAATAAAAAAGACCTTAGGTGTGTTATATGTATGGTTAATGAGTTATATCACTTTAGGCATGATTTTAAATATAAGATGGGCGAAAACTCTCATTAATTGTTTACGCACACTTCCAACCAAAATTTATAAGTTACAACATGTCGCAACTCACAATTTAGTAAAAATAATTTGTCAATATCTTTCACGGTTGTTGAAAATAAGAGAAAATAAGCTAAAATCAAAATTTAGAATATGACCTTGACCTTTGACCTTGACCTTATTTTCATTTTTTTGGACCAAGGACCTCAAATCTAAAGACCCTAGGCCTATATCACTGATGGTTTACCAGTAAGAAACACATATCACTTATATCAAATGCATAAGGGGAAATAACTCTCATATGGAGTCTCCGGATAGCTTCGGTCCGAATGAATATTCTAATCCTGAAGATGTAACGAGCAATTTGGTAAAATAAATTTGTCGTAATCTTTTACGGTTGCGAAGGAGTAGTGGCCACAAGAATAACAGTGTTTGGGGAGATAACTCTTACAACGTAAAGTATTTTGTTACGCAGTTGTAAATTTTTAAAGCGTATAAACTATACGACATCATATTCCAAATATCTAAGCGACATCTTTTGAAATATCAATACTACGCAAGAAAAAAATTTAGGCGGAAGAAAAAAAAAATAAAAAATAATAATAATTAAAAACCAATTGTTCAGAGAACAATTGTAGGTCTTTCCACTAGAAAAGATCTATTTTGATATTGAAATATTAAAATTCAGTTTAAAATGTTAGTTCCTATGGCTGTATGATGTATTTATATGAATTTAAAGCAAAGGTCAAAATCTAGAACGTCATATTGACCTATGACCTTGACCTCAATTTCAAGTTCACAAACCAAGGACCTTAAATCAAAAGACCCAAGGTCTTTAATATGTTTGGTTTATTAGTAATATCACTTTACGCGTAATTCTAAATGTAAGATGGGCAAAAACTCCTATTTATTGCCTGCGCACCCTTTCAATCAAAATATACAAGTAAGGACATGTCGCAACTAACAATTTGTGAAAAATTATTTGTCGATATGTCATAATGTATTTGAAAATAAATGAAAATAAGCCAAAATCAAATTTAGAATATGACCTTGACCTTTGACCTTGACCTCATTTTTATTATTTTGGACCAAGGACCCCAAATCTAAAGACCCTATGTCTTTATCACTTATGGTTTACCATTTAGAAATGCATATCACTTAATTTAAGGGAAAAGGGGGAATAACTCTCATATGGAGTCTCCGTAAAGCTTCGGTCCAAATGAATATCCTAATCCTGAAGATGTAACGAGCAATTTGGTAAAATAAATTTGTCGTAATCTTTAA
Organism: Mytilus galloprovincialis; assembly: GCA_037788925.1. NCBI lineage: Eukaryota > Metazoa > Mollusca > Bivalvia > Mytilida > Mytilidae > Mytilus > Mytilus galloprovincialis. Next base: position 56,381,799 of record CM075339.1, on the reverse strand, counting down.
CGGTTGCGAAGGAGTAGTGGCCACAAGAAAAACAGTGTTTGGGGAGATAACTCTTACAACGTAAAGTATTTTGTTACACAGTTGTAAATTTTTAAAGCGTATAAACTATACGATACCATATTCAAAATATCTAAGCGACATCTTTTGAAACATCAATAATACGCAAGAAAAAAAATTAGGCGGAAGAAAAAAAAAAAAAAAAATAATAATAATAATAATAATCAGAACAAATTCAATAGGTCTTTCCACGGAAAGGTGGAAAGACCTAATAATAATAATAATAATAATCAGAACAAATTCAATAGGTCTTTCCACGGAAAGGTGGAAAGACCTAATAATAATAATAATCAGAACAAATTCAATAGGTCTTTCCACGGAAAAGTGGAAAGACCTAATAATCAGAACAAATTCAATAGGTCTTTCCACGGAAAGGTGGAAAGACCTAATAATAATTAAAAACCAATTGTTCAAAGAACAATTGAAGGTCTTTCCACAAGTAAAGATCTATATTAATATCAAAATATTAAAAATCAATCAAAAATGTCAGTTCCTATGACTTTATAATGTATAAATATGAATTTAAAGCAAAGGTCAAAATCTAGAACGTACTATTAACCTATGACCTTGACCTCAATTTCAAGGTCACCAACCAAGGACCTCAAATAAAAAGACCCTAGGTCTGTAATATGTATGAATAATGAGTTATATCACTTTAGGCATGATTTTAAATATAAGATGGGCGAAAACTCTCATTTATTGTTTACACACCCTTCCAACCAAAATTTATAAATTACAACATGTCGCAACTATCAATTTAGTAAAAATAATTTGTCCATATCTTTTAAGGTTTTTGAAAATAAGGGAAAATTAGCCAAAATCAAAATTTAGAATATGACCTTGACCTTCGACCTTGACCTCATTTTCATTTTTTTGGACCAAGGACCTCAAATCTAAAGACCCTTGGTCTCTATCACTTATGGTTTACCATTTAGAAAAGCATATCACTACATTCAAATGAAAATGGGGAATAACTCTCATATGGAATCTCCGTAAAGCTTTGGTCCAAATGAATATCCTAATCCTGAAGATGTAACAAGCAATTTGGTAAAATAAATTTGTCGTAATCTTTTACGGTTGCGGAGGAGAAGTGGCCACAAGAAAAACAGTGTTTGGGGAGGTAACTCTTACAAGGTTAAGTATTTTGTTACGCGGTTGTCATTTTTTTAAACGTATAAACTATACGATATCATATTCTAAAAATCTAAGCGACATCTTTTGAAACAACAAAACTACGCAAGAAAAAAAATTAGGCGGAAGAAGAAAAATAATAATAATCAGAACAAAATCAATAGGTCTTTCCACGGAAAAGTGGAAAGACCTAATAATTAAATACCAATTGTTCAGAGAACAATTGTAGGTCTTTCCACTAGTAAAGATCTATTTTGATATTGAAATATGAAAAATCAGTTTAAAATGTTAGTTCTTATGGCTTTGTGATGTATTTATATGAATTTAAAGCAAAGGTCAAAATGTAGAATGTCGTTTTAACCTATGACCTTGACCTCAATTTCAAGGTCACAAAGCAAGGACCTTAAATCAGAAGACCCTAGGTCTTTAATATGTTTGGTTAATGAGTAATATAACTTTACACGTAATTCTAAATGTAAGATGGACAAAAACTCCAATTTATGGGCTGCGCACCCTTTAACCAAAATATACAAGTAATGGACATGTAGCAACTAACAATTTATGAAAAAAATATTTGTCGAAATGTCATACGGTATTTGAAAATAAGTGAAAATAAGCCAAAATCAAAATTTAGAAAATGACCTTGACCTTTGACCTTGATCTACTTTTTATTTTTTTGGACCAAGGACTTCAAATCTAAAGACCCTATGTCTCTATCACTTATGGTTTACCATTTAGAAATGCATATCACTTAATTAAATGGAAAAGGGAGAATAACTCTCATATGGAGTCTCTGTAAAGCTTCGGTCCAAATGAATATCCTAATCCTGAAGATGTAACGAGCAATTTGGTAAAATAAATTTGTCGTAATCTTTAACGGTTGCCAAGGAGTAGTGGCCACAAGAAAAAAAGTATTTGGGGAGATAACTCTTACAACGTAAAGTATTTTGTTATGCGGTTGTAAATTTTTAAAGCGTATAAACTATACGATATCATATTCCAAATATCTAAGCGACATCTTTTGAAACATCAATACTACGTAAGAAAAAAATTAGGCGGAAGAAAAAAAAAAATAATAATAATCAGAACAAACCCTATAGGTCTTTCCACGGAAAGGTGGAAAGACCTAATAATTAAAAACCAATGGTTCAGAGAACCATTGATGGTCTTTCCACCACTTACAACATATTTTGATGTGAAAATATTAAAAATTCAGTTGATATGTCAGTTCCTATGACTTTATGATGTCTAAATATGAATTTGACGCAAAGGTCAAAACCTAGAACGTCCAATTAACCTATGACCTTGACCTTAATTTCAAGGTCATAGACTAAGGATCTCAAACCTGAAGACACTAGTTCCTTAATATGTATGGTTCATGAGTAATATCACTTTACGCATAATTCTAAACATAAGAGGGGCGAAATCTCCCATTTATTGTCTACGCACCCTTTCAACCAAAATTTATAAGTTACGACATGTCGCAACTAACAATTTAGTGAAAATAATTTGTCGATAAGTTATACGGCTTTTGAAAATAAGTGAAAATAAGCCAAAATCAAAATTTATTATATGACCTTGACCTTTGACCTTGACCTTATTTTCATTTTTTTGGACCAAGGATCTCAAATCAAAAGACCCTAGGTCTCTATCACTTATGGTTTACCAGTTAGAAATGCATATTCTTATATCAAACATAAAAGGGGGGATAACTCTCATATGGATTCTATATACGGCTTCGGTCAAAATAAAACAGAACATCCTGAGGATATAACGAGCAATTTGGAAAAATAAATTTGTCGGTTTCTTATATGGTTGCGAAGCCTTAGAGATAACAAGGAAAACAGTGTTCGGGGAGATAACTCTTATTTAGGAAAGTATTCGGTTAAGCAGAGTTGGTTTCAAAAGCGTATAAACTGTTCGATATCATATTTCAAAAATCTAAGCGACATATTGCGAAACAAAAAAACAGCAAAGGAAAAAAATTAGGCGGAAGAAAAAAAAAAATAAATAATAATAATCAGAAGAAATCCAATAGGTCTTTCCACGGAAAAGTGGAAAGACCTAATAATCAGAACAAATACAATAGGTCTTTCACCTGAAAGGTTGAAAGACCTAATAATCAGAACAAATTCAATAGGTCTTTCCACGGAAAGGTGGAAAGACCTAAATATGTAAAACAAATAAAAATAGTAAACTGTGCTAGTTTTTAGATAATATTTATTCCAACAAAGTATGTGTATTCAACGAGTCAAAACTTCATACAGTTTATGGTCCCCTCCGTCGACCTTCACTGCAATAGGCCGATATACGGTCAGATAGGTCAGTTATGTCGAGTAATGTCATTTTATTGGAAATCTCTAATATAACAAAAGGTACATAATGAAATAAAGTGATAAGTTGGTCTTTAAATAATTCAAGCCATGAAGGTGGTTGTTTCAAAATTGTATAAACCTCTATGGGTGTTAGGGGTTAAACGATTCTTTCCCTCCGGGAGATGTAGTATTTTTGGAACAGCCCTACGTACTAAACTCTCCATTCGTTATAAATGCTTTGAGAAGCAACAGAAGATGAAAAGACTAAGGTTAAATGCGGATCAGTATTAAGACAGGAGCACTTTTCACATAAAATCTTGAAACAAAAAATATACATAAATGTTCATGACTTAAGAGTATTTTTTTCTTCTGCTGTTTTGTATTTTTTTTTTTTTTAGTATTGATCGCAGAGCAGTTAAGACAACACCACTTAAATCAATTATATATTAAGCATAATTTTAAGAATTAAACTGTAATCTTCAGAATATCGCAATATCTTAAGAATATTGCCAAAAGCTTGATCACATTGACCAATTACTGTATACCTTAAAAGAGTATCAATTAGAAAAATTATGTTTAAAATCGAATATCTGTGATCTTTATATCTTAGTAATTAAAATTCGAATTTCTTATCAAGGTGAATGATGAAGTTCAACGTATGAAGACATTTAATCATTAAGTGTGATAAACATTTTTTAAATGAGTGAGTGGTTGATTGTTACTTATCATCACCATATTAAGACTACTAAGTTATCAATAAAGGTCAGAGTTTTATTGTTTTTGATCCACAGTTATTCTGTATCTAGTTTTGACATCTTTTTGGAATCTTTATTGCTCTTTAAATTTTGAGCTTTTAGAATATTTAGATTTTTAACACTGATAAGAAATTGAGGAGAATGCTTAACATTACAGATATAATAATGAATTATAAATACATGGTGAAAAAAAGGGAAATGATGGATCTAACAGAATAGACTTTTTCTTTCATGCTCAAAGAAAAGATAGATAGACAGACAGACAGACAGACATATACTGATAGATTCTGATTTATCTTTCAAGGTCTCAAAATGGAAACACTACTCGTAAGACCAAATGATCAGCATTTTGTGCAGCTAGCTAGAACAATTGGGATTGGTGACTTCTACAAATTCTTCCTGCACCTTGGTATGAAGAAAGCTGATTACGAAAACATAAATTTTCGTTATTTCTCGAATCCTATGGATTTTATTTTGTTTGGGCTCTTTGCATGGAGAGACAGAGTAGATAGTACTCCTTCGAAGGCAACATTTGGGAAATTGCTGACGGCACTGACAGCTATTAACAAACCACACTATCTCTGCCAGGTAAGATTTGTTCAAATATTATGTAGACGAAACGCACGTCTGGCGTACTAAATTATAATCCTGGTACCTTTGATAACTATTCAATATTCATTTTATTTTCTCTGCGAAGTTTCATTACAAAAGTATACAAAATAAAATTAAATAATACATTACTTATGATTAGAGAAACTGACTTGTTTAATCAGTAAAAGCTCACCAAAGGTATCAGGTTTGCAATTATCATTTCTGATTTACCAGACGATGTATACACTCGGTGTATCATTATACCGATGACTATAACATTCCGATGACCAACACACAACTAAATGAACAAATACATCGTGATTAAATTTATTCATCAGGGGTATATCAAGAGAGATAGAACAAAAGTGTAACATAATACAAATACTTGACCAGTGTCATATTGTAAATTAAATGTGTATGTATAGGTAGAAATGTACAAGTCATTCATTCTTTGTCATAATACATACTAACACAATATTAATCACAATCTTTACATGTATGAATTAAACACTGCAATACAAGATTGTTCCTCAATTTAGCTTCATTTTTATAATTGTTTACTAGAAGAGAAACTAGAGAAATCCATCTACTCACAAATTATGAATTTCAATGTTTCCTTTTTTATGTCCACACTGACCGGACAAATATTCTTCCATCTACAAGGTCAATATGTAATGTCTTTGATGTTCATATTCAAGTATCCCTCGAATTATATAAACATTTTGTTTAAGCCACAGTTAATCAATTTAACCATGCGTGCATGTTTCCACTGACGAATAAATTAAAACTTACTAGTTTGCAGAAGTGAGATTTGCTGTTTTTGCTAGTATGTTTGATTTTTTTTATATTTGATACTACTATAGCACTAAAAGGTGTTTACTTTAGCTTATTTGATACTTCCTTGAACTAGTTTACATTTTTCCTATTATAGGTACACAGAGAGGACCATACTTTAGTGGGTATGTGTATTTTTATTTTTTTTAAAGCATTGACTACTATATCCACATCATTTTATTTTCAAACATTTATATGTATTGTTTAAGTCTTATGCCCCTTTCGGTTTAATAGATCCTAACGTATTCAGGTATTTATATATCGTTGAGTAGCAACTGTTTCAAAAGGCGTTATATTAATGTTATAACATTTCCATGTATAAAATGTATCAGATAATCTTTATTATAATTCTTGCATTTTAGATTTGTGTTAGTGTAATAAATGATAGTAAATGTGGTATTATATTTTATTTTGGATTTTTATAGTTTGTATCCCTTTTTTGGGATAATGAAGGTAAAAATGAAAACAAACTGAAACATGAAACAACTGTAAAGCTAAAATACCACAAAGGATCTTATAATAGCCAAAACCATCTGAGGGTTACTTTGCCTGAGGGAGTTGAAACCTTATTTGCTTTATAATTTCAAAATTTATAAACGAAAAATTTGAGAAAAGTTTGTTAAAAATCATGTCAGTACTGAAGTATTTACTACTGAGCTGATGAAAAGAAAACGCTATAAATTTCATACTTTTGAAGTGCTTTTGGGGATTTTCCTTCTTCGGGAATGCCCAAAGCCGAATATTTGAAAGCAAAGGATGTATAAGAACCGAAACAGTTGAAGAGATATACATATAATACACTTTATATCATGTTACTGTATACACGTTACTTTGAAAATTGACTTATTCACCTTTTTAACAGAAAATGCACACATTCGCCTGCAAGACATTCCGTCAGACCATGTGATAAATACTTTAACAGAAAAGAAGCTGATAGGTGATTGCGTTGTTCACTTAGGAGTTGAATTGGGCCTCAGCATTAATAGCATTAAGGAGACAATAGTCAACAATCCAAGGGATTTGTATAGTCGAATACATAATCTTCTCATAAAATGGAAAACTTGCATTGAACCCAACATGGTAACCCCAACAATCTTCCGACTAATGGTAGCTCTAAAACGTGTTGAAGCGGCTGAAGGACTAGCTTTTGTGATGAAAACGTTTGGTGTAGCGGAAAACTATAAAGTAAGTGTTGTAAGTAGATAAACATTTCACCAAGTTTTGCTTTCAAAATGAAGGTTTGAATAAACCACGGATCAAAAGTATAGTGTGATGTACTGCATATAACCTGCTTTAAAGTTAAAGTTAAACTTAAATTTTGTATTTTCCCACTTTTCCTTATTGATTTAAACATAATATACTGTTTCTGTTTAATAATACTTGACATTGTTGTACTATTTAATGACATCGATTTGTAAGCACATTCTAAGAAATATTATCTCCCCCGACATTTTTACTTTGTACGAAATGAAAACAGATAAGAGTACATTAAAATAGAAAAACAAACTGTTGAATAGTTTTAATAACTATGATATATAGATAAATAGATATATTTAAACCCTTGTGCGGTTTAACATTCATGCATCAGCACTCATCAACTTCCTGTTTACAGTGTTCATGTATAACATTAATATAACCATGTATGAAATGTTTGAAACACTTTTTCAAAAACTATCTATCAGATCTTCCTGAAATTTGCTTAACTGATTCGACCCTATCAGAAATCTAAAAAAAACTGGCATTTTAAAAATTAATAAAAAATATTCCAATTATATGAAATGAGCTGACTCCTCGTAATGTAATTAATGTTGATAAATAAACCTGTGTTTTGTAAATTGGTGCCAGATGGCATTACAAGGTTAGATTGGGAGGAAACGTCTTGGTGGCTGGTTGCAAGCCCTCTCCTGTTGCCTTTTTTTCTTTTTCAGTCTATTGTTCAGTTTTAATTCGACCTTGCGAGGAAAACTTTGACAAAACCAGTGTTTCCCTGTCATTCAATTATTAGCCTTGTACTTGATGCTGACTGGAAGTATATGTAAAGGCATTGTCTCGCTCTGGAAACATTAATTACAAGCAAGGTCTGCCAAAGTGTTAGTTTTTACTGATTTCATTTTGCTGCTTTTCAGTTTTCGTTTTGTCGGGAAAGGCATTTAGACTGCCATATTTTCACATCTGGAAAGGGTTTATGGACCAGGAATTCAAGATTGAACTTCCTGTTGTCACCACAGTTTAGTAGGGGCATCCTGCTTACCGAACACTTCTAGCTGAATATCATTAGTAAGGAACGGTTCACACTTGTTTTTTCCTAAAAACCGATGTCCAGAAATATATCTTAATTGATCAAGGATGTCATAAAACATTTTAGACATTTATAGAACTGCATAAACCACATTTGCATGGTGATGCAATATAGAGGAACTTTTCCGTCTCTAATTTTTCCATTGTCATGTCCTCCTATACTTAGTTTAGCTTGTTCGAAGACACATGAAGACCTGTTTGCGATAAGATTGTTATTTCGGTACTATCTTCAATAGCTTAACTATATTCTGCCTGTATAATTGAAAGTCGCAATATCTATGCAAAATACATAAAATTACATGTAATTTGTAATGTCTTTCCACAAATGATGCATAGATGTACGTACAATGTAAAGTGATGCTTGATGATGTAGTAGTGATTATCCAATAATAATAACTTTTAGTTTAATGTTAAAGTTAATTTAATTGTTGTAGAATTCTGAAATTGTTTCAAGATCGATTCCTTACACAGAAATCTGCAGTCCAAACCAAACTACCGGTTTATCCACAAAGGTAAATAGCCACTGTTTTTAGCATATGAATTAGCATTATATTGATATTTGTATACTAGTAACTGACAGTAATTATAACCAAATATATGCATATATTATCTCTTGTGCTACTGCATGCTTGTAACTCATTTCTAACAAAACATCATAAAATTAAGAATGTAACTGGAGAATGTGTCAAAGAGGTTACAACCCGACCAAAGAGCAGAAAACAGCCCATGGTCACAATAGGTCTTCAACACATTGAGAAAATCCCGTACCGGAGGCGGACTTCAGCTTGCCTCTTAACAAAAATGTGCACTAGTTCAATGAAAATGGCCGTCACACATAACTCCGAAACATATAATATAAATGAACTAGAATTTATAAAAAAAAAAACATACAAGACTGACAAAGACAAGAGGCTTCTGACTAGGGACAGGTATGGAACGCCACAGCCGTCTTATGTGGAACTCTGATATGACGTTATGTTGTTCTATTATTACTTGATGATAGTTTGTCTTTACATAATATGGTTTTGACATTACGTAATGATGTTTTGATATAACTCAATAGAGATTTCCAATAAAATTACATGCGTACCTAACTCGACGTACGCACGTAACGGGACCGGTTATTGCTAACCAATTAATTTTGTTAAATGCGTTACTCAAGTTTTAACGAAGCATTCCTTAACTATGAAATCCATTCATAATAAATTTTATCAATATCAAATATTTTAAGATGATGAAAAACGAAAGAAATCATGATTTTTATATATCACGTGATTATTGAGATTCCCGCCTAAACTTCACTGTCATAAGACCACGTATATATACGTATCTTTACCTATCATACGATTCATTTGAGTTGTCTTTCATGGTTTTGACAATGACTGATTTTCAGATATACTTATCTTTGCAAAATTTAATGAACCTTTTATTATTTGATATTTTGTATTGATTTTGTTTGTCGTTATCAGATAGATTCTTCTTTTCGATTTTTAATGTTTTATTATATTTAATTTCCGTGGGTATTAATTTTTATAGATTTTGTCGTGATTTCAGAAAAAAATGAACTCAAAATGTTAATCAGAACGTGTCTCTGTTAAAGTTGATAACTGGGATTGTATCATACTTTATTAAGTATCATTTCAAACGTTCTCTTCTTCTGCACTTAATCTCCTCAATTTACAACTTCTAAAAAAAATTCAACAGGAAAAACGTACGTCAACGGGAAGTGAATATTTAAAAAAAAAACCATTAATACAGGTCATGTACTTCTCTAAATTTTAATAGTTGACATATACTTTTCTTTCAAATGAAAGTCAACGAACATTAAAAAAAGAAAATTGTAGTTGGTAATAATGTGTGTAAATAAATAAATGTGTACACCAATTCGTTATATAGATTGTAATTTGGAAGGTGTACTTGATTAGCAAGTGATGACTAATAATCTGCATTGACCACTGTAGATAGTAAACTATCAACTTATCATAGTACATAGTAATTGGCTAAAAATATCCTGTACCCAAGTATTTCTGATTAAAAGTGGATGAGAATGTCTATTTACATAGTTGTTACATTTTTGAGACAACTATAATGTCACTTCAGTCTTTACAGGAATTTTCTTTTTACTCGTATTCATCCGATTGGAAGTAGATTCTAAAGCTATCGCATATATTGATTGAGTTAGCGAAAATTTTAAGTTTCAATTTTTGTCTCGCTTTGGAGGTATATATATATATATAAAAGTGACAACTATGCGACAGATCCAATGACAGGATCACCAGTGAAGGTGTTACACGACTGAAAAAAAAACACATTTTATATTCATTATTATATACTTTTATATGGGATTGACTGGTAGCAGGCTAGCCTCGAATACAAATTCAATTATTTTGTTGGACCCCCTGATCGAATGACTTTAAGACTGTATTTTTCGGCTTCTCCACCAAGCATGATGCATTCACGAGCAAGAGCAGGTATTGGTTTACTCGTAAAAAGACTAGTGTGTCTTGATAGTGGTTACACTCTCTTGTTACCTAGCATATGAAAATGCGACTCTTAATTGTCGGGCATGTTTAAAAAGGTATATGTATTTATCATTATAATTAATTTTCATCATCCTCAATATATATGTAATATTTGTCGCTGGATATAAGACATACATCAGTATCATCATCATCATAAGTACTATAGCTTGAGGTTTAATCTTCGTCGTAAGTACATGTATTATATATAGCTGTAGGCTTCTTCGTCGTAAGTATAACGTGAGGCTTAGATTATGTCGAGAACTTATTTTACGCATGCATCTCTATGATACATAGTTTTTATAAATATCCAAGTTAAAGCCAATGGAGATCGTTTATCAAATGATCATGTCACAATTAAAACAGATAGAAAGGGATTGACTCGTGAGACTGAAACGAAGCATAAAAACAGCTAGCCATTTCTAGTATTTTCAAATAAGCTCCATGTACCGAAATGATAGTATCCACAGCTGCTGAACACTATCTTAAAAACAACTACATCTAATAAATAAAGAATAATTATCCCGTTTATAATATTGATCAACTATGTCGTACTGTTTCACCATTGTCCTAGTATGGATGTGACTGTCCCAAGTCAGGAACCTTTAATTCAGTGCTTATCGTTTGTTGTGTTTTCGTTGATTTTTTTTAACATTAATTTGGCTGTTAGTTTTAGATGTTTTACATTTGTCATTTTGTGGCCTCTTATAGCTGACTATGCTGTATGGACTTTTCTCATTGTTGAAAGCCCTTCGTTGGACTATAGTTGTTAAAATTTCTGTGTCATTTGGTCTCTTGTGAAGAGTTGTCTCATTGACGATCATACTACTACTTGTTTTTTGTGCATCACAAATTAAGAATAAAACATTCATAGACAGTCTAGAAAAGCGAGACCTTTTGTCATGTCAAAAGTACAGAGTATCTGTAGGATCATTAGTGGTCATAACTGTTTAGCAGATTTTATGTACATGTATTGCCCATGTGTCCATTAGATTCAAGTCAGTATCACATGTCTGTGTTCAGTGAGCTACTAAATCACGGGAAAAAAATCCAATTCAGAATGTAGTCTTAAACTTTTAAATCACATGCGAGATGCCTAATGTTCAGACATTGTTGTTTTTAAAAAGTATTTATCAAAGTCAAACGACAATCATTTAAGGTTTTTTTTTCGTGCAATACAATTTGCGATCATGGCCGGATCCAAGATATTTGAAAGAGGGTGTAGTTTTCTATAATTGAATTTATACTGACGAGCGGAGCGATGCAAAAAACAATTTGGACAATTATACGCTAAAAATGATATGGATTTTAAAACTTATTTAGCGATCGAAAGGGGGGAGTACGCCCTCTACCCCTGTATCCTCGGATGCAAGTTTAGGTATACTTAAACAAAAACCTCGCCCCATAATTTGGTATAGGTAAAGACGAAAAAGTACTTTTGAAAAATATATCATTGATATGAATTTCTGCCCACATCAAATTATCTTCAATTAAATTATAGAAAAATATTATTTTGTTTTAAAAGTCGAGTACACCTTTTACATTCGGGTGTGTTGGAATCTACTTTAAACCTTAAATCTTTTGTAAAACAATAAAAAGGCAACCTTCTCGCTTCGGAATTTGTTATTTTAATATTTGCATGCTAAATTTCGTCTTGGTAGTTTTTTAAATTCATAATTTAAGAAGAACTAAAATATGGGTCAAGTGAAATGACAAGAAATGATGGGTGTGTTTGATTACAAGTTGCTAATTTACTTGTTCCATTATATTATTTGTGTCAATAAAATCATTCAAAGTTTAATGACAAAATATTTAAAGAGTAAAACAATTAGTTGGGGTTGATTTTTACTGACGGTATATTCCAGCAAACAATGCGTGTTCAAAGAGCAAAACATGCATGCAGTGTATGCTCCCCTCCGTCATGCTTCAATGCAGTAGGACGAAATACGTTGAGTTAGGTCGGTTATGTCGAGTAAAGTCATTTTATTGGAAATCTCTAATATGGAATAGTCATTACTTAATGATATTCAAATATTACATGATATGGTTTCGTATTGACTTGATATAGTTTTGTCATTACTGAATATGGTTTTGTCATAACTCGATGTGGTTTCACCATTATTTAATGTGGTTGTGTCATTAGGCAATGTGGTTTTAACATTACTTGATGTGTATGTAACTTAACGTAATGTAGTTGTTTCATTACATGATGCGGTTTTGTTATTTCGTGATGATGATTTGTCAATTCTTTATATGGCTTTAACATTACGTAATGATGTTTCAAAATTTGACGATTTTACACTACATGATGTGTTTGTTTCAGTATTTGATGTGGTCATGTCTTTCTTTTTCTTTCTTTTGTACTATTTTTAGACCGATTTCCATATGTCGTTTGTGTAATGCGCTTTGGATGAGTGCCGCTATCCATGAAGTTAAAGTTCAAATTAAAGTTCAAGTTGTTGTTCATAGTTATTTGGTATAAAAAAGGGGAACGACAGACAAAATTAAGAAAAAAGTACTAAAACATTTACAGTAATTCGGACATAAGGGGGATATCCCAAAACCACTTGCCGGTTTTTCCTTAGTTTTCAAATGGAAGCAGTATTATAATGAGTTCGTAAATGAATCCAAGGAACACTGCTTTATCTTGGTCTTGATGAATAACTCCTATACAAGTTTTATAACAATTCATGGAGGTTTACAAATTTATTATGTCAAAATAGTTTAATTCGGTATAAATATTCAATGCCAATGGTATGATTGCCAATGAGACAACTCTCAACCACCTACCAAATGGCGTAGAAGTTAATATATACTAGAACCAACTGCGAAATCGCGGGCATTCAGAGCGTGGTTGAAAGTATGTAAAGTGTTGTAGGAAGAAATTTTGTAAAAGATTTAATGACTGGAGAATTTCAGGAAAGGTATCAAAAGTCATAGGTACTTGGGGACAGGACAATTGGTTTTCTTTACCCCTCCTCCTTTTTTTCCAAAATTCCCAATTTTTTCTTTTCTATTAATTTCAATATGAACATATATTTAGTATATTATGAACATTCATTACTATAAATAAAGTGTATTTGCTTTTTTACTTTCAATTCTCAGTTTACTAATCAATCTACGGCGGTCATTGATATATTATATAGACTATCTCTATTTAATATACTTAGTGACCCGGTGAATTTTTGTAAAAGATTTTATGACTGGAGAATTTCAGAAAAGGTATCAAAAGTCATAGGTAATTTAGCAGGTTTAGGACAGGACAGTTGTTTTTCTGGCCTCTCTCCTCCTTTTTTTCCAAAATTCCCAATTTTTGTTTTCTATTTATTTCAATAACACATGAATAATGTTAGCGCTTATCTGTATATTATGAACATTAATTCATGTAATTGCTATAAATAAAGTGTATTTGCTTTTTACTGTCAATTATCAGTTTACTAATCGATCCATGGCCGTCATTGATATATTATACAGACCCTCACTATTTAATAAACTCGATATGTGACCGCCGTGGATAGTGAACTTGAAAATGATATAAGATAGCAAAAACACTTTATTCACAGTATATGTATGTTCAAAGTATATACAGAAAAACGCAAACCGGAAGTCTAGTCTGACTTTAAATTTCGTCTTATGACGGAAACAATATCCGGACGCCTTTTTTTCGTTTTCCTCCCAAAATAACCAATACGGAATAATCATAAGCAAGGATGACAAATGCGACTATGCTTGGTACCTATAGGACACAGAGGCATGATGATTAATTTATTGTGGAAGAAAGAGAAGCGACACACAAAATGAGGTCTCCTCATTTAATAGTATAGATGTGTGACTGTATGGTCCTTAAGAATGATCAAAACCCATACCACATAGAAAGATTAAAAAGGTCTCGAAATGAAAAATATAAAAACAATTCAAACGAGAAACCTAACGATCTAAATGATGAAGACACCGACGATACTACCGACGACGGCATATAGGTTTGTTGTATCTCACTGTCGCTACATTAATGTCGCAGGTACGACACAAATCAAAAGACTTGTACTGTAGTTTCAATAAATGAGACACTTAAAATCAACTCGCACTAAAGTTAAAGGGAAATGGGGGGGGGGGACTAAGCGACAAAGCATCAATTCTATAAAATAAGAAATCTCCGATTTTTTTTAGCGTGTATGTTCATTTGAACATATGAATATTAAACTTTTATTTTTATTAATTGCAATTTCTGATATACCACGCACTAATTGAAAAATATCTGTTTCACAGGTGACGACGGATATGTTCCAGTTGTCGTAACCACAATCCCGTCATCTTTTTCTCGAATGTAAACTACCAATTAAACCAAATCACTGGGTTTGTACTTTCACGAATAACACGACGGGTGCCACAAGTTGAGCAGAATCCGCTTACCCTTCCGAAGCACCCGAGATCACGCTGATGGATTTATGTTACCCAGACATACTGATCTATTGAGTTGAGCCAATCAAAACTGTCATTACATTTTCTTCTTATGCTGTTCTATTATACACTAGGTTATGTTAGGGTTTAGAGCTGGCATACATGTTAAATTCCGCCGCGTGCACTTTCTTTAAATGCCTGCCTTAAGCAAGAAGCCCGTAGTTCAATGGTTGTCGTTCTTTCATGTGTGTCATATTTGTTTTTCTTAGATTGTTTAGCTATAAATTAGACCGTTAGTTTCCTCGTTTGAATTGCTTCACATTTTCACGTGGTGGTCTTTTGTGGCCGACTATACGGTGTGTTGAAGGCTGTTCGGTTGCATATGATTGCTTGCATCCACTGCATTTGAACTGCATTTAAACTATGGTGGATAATTTTCTTTCTCATTGGCTATCACACCACATCTAACTTTGTTTCAATGTCTATGTTGTGTTTTGTATGCTGTAAAAGTGTTTATCTTTTGTACGCATGAAGCTCGAACAAAAACCCTTGATCCGCGGTTATAAAAAATATAAATAATATTCAACTCTTAATCTTAATCTAAATGAGACTCAAATAAGGGTTTACCTCGAACATTACGTCAAAAGGTGACTCAAATTCAAAGTTGAAGTCGAATTGTAATTCGGAACTCTATCTTTAAATGTGACTCAAACTCGAAGTTCAACTCGAAACTTGGTATGTGGTTGAGAGTTGTCTCATTGGCAATCATACCACATTTCTTTATTTCTATATAAGTAAGTGTTAAATTTGTAAACCTCCATGAATTGTTAAAAAACTTGTATAGGAGTTATTCTTCAAGATTAAGATAAAGCATCTACAGAAAAACATTTGTCCCCCGTAAAGTGTACCGGTTAATGTACAGTCAGTCAACATTACGCTTTTACACTGACAGCAGAATTATCAGGCGAGACACAGGGTAAATAAGAATCTTTAATTTATTTATTAATTTACAGCTTCAATTTGAGAACTAGGGAAAAAACGGCAGGACTAAATGGTTTGGGGATGTCCCCCTTATGTCCGATTTACTATTAATTTGTTTGTACTTTTTTTTATTTTTGTATGTCGTTTCCCTTTTTCATACCAAATAACTATGAACAACAACTTGAACTTTAATTTGAACTTTAACTTAATGACTAGCGGCACTCATCCAAAGCGCATTACACAAACGACATATGAAAATCAGTCTAAAAATAGAACATATTTTTTTTCCAAAATGGTCATGTGGTTTGACCTCGTAGTAGTAATGGGATAACCTCATCAAAGAATGACATGACCACATCAAATACTGAAACAAACACATCATGTAGTGTAAAATCGTCAAATTTTGAAACATCTTTACGTAATGTTAAAACTAGGTGTTGACATGAATATCAATTATATGGTCATTTTTATAAATTTTCTGTTTACAAAACTTTGAATTATTCGAAAAACTAAGGATTTTCTTACCCCAGGAGTAGATTACCTTAGCCGTATTTGGCACAACTTTTTGGAATTTTGGGTCCTCAATGCTCTTCAATTTTGTATTTGTTTGGCTTTTTAACTATTTTGATCTGAGCGTCACTGATGAGTCTTATGTAGACGAAACGCGCGTCTGGCGTATAAAATTATAATCCTGGTACTTTTGATAACTATTTACACCACTGGGTGGATGCCACTGCTGGTGGACGTTTCGTCCCCGAGGGTATCACCAGCCCAGTAGTCAACACTTCGGTGTTGACATGAATATCAATTATATGGTCATTTTTATAAATTTTCTGTTTACAAAACTTTGAATTATTCGAAAAACTAAGGATTTTCTTACCCCAGGAGTAGATTACCTTAGCCGTATTTGGCACAACTTTTTGGAATTTTGGGTCCTCAATGCTCTTCAACTTTGTATTTGTTTGGCTTTTTAACTATTTTGATCTGAGCGTCACTGATGAGTCTTATGTAGACGAAACGCGCGTCTGGCGTATAAAATTATAATCCTGGTACTTTTGATAACTATTTACACCACTGGGTGGATGCCACTGCTGGTGGACGTTTCGTCCCCGAGGGTATCACCAGCCCAGTAGTCAACACTTCGGTGTTGACATGAATATCAATTATATGGTCATTTTTATAAATTTTCTGTTTACAAAACTTTGAATTATTCGAAAAACTAAGGATTTTCTTACCCCAGGAGTAGATTACCTTAGCCGTATTTGGCACAACTTTTTGGAATTTTGGGTCCTCAATGCTCTTCAACTTTGTATTTGTTTGGCTTTTTAACTATTTTGATCTGAGCGTCACTGATGAGTCTTATGTAGACGAAACGCGCGTCTGGCGTATAAAATTATAATCCTGGTACTTTTGATAACTATTTACACCACTGGGTGGATGCCACTGCTGGTGGACGTTTCGTCCCCGAGGGTATCACCAGCCCAGTAGTCAACACTTCGGTGTTGACATGAATATCAATTATATGGTCATTTTTATAAATTTTCTGTTTACAAAACTTTGAATTATTCGAAAAACTAAGGATTTTCTTACCCCAGGAGTAGATTACCTTAGCCGTATTTGGCACAACTTTTTGGAATTTTGGGTCCTCAATGCTCTTCAACTTTGTATTTGTTTGGCTTTTTAACTATTTTGATCTGAGCGTCACTGATGAGTCTTATGTAGACGAAACGCGCGTCTGGCGTATAAAATTATAATCCTGGTACTTTTGATAACTATTTACACCACTGGGTGGATGCCACTGCTGGTGGACGTTTCGTCCCCGAGGGTATCACCAGCCCAGTAGTCAACACTTCGGTGTTGACATGAATATCAATTATATGGTCATTTTTATAAATTTTCTGTTTACAAAACTTTGAATTATTCGAAAAACTAAGGATTTTCTTACCCCAGGAGTAGATTACCTTAGCCGTATTTGGCACAACTTTTTGGAATTTTGGGTCCTCAATGCTCTTCAATTTTGTATTTGTTTGGCTTTTTAACTATTTTGATCTGAGCGTCACTGATGAGTCTTATGTAGACGAAACGCGCGTCTGGCGTATAAAATTATAATCCTGGTACTTTTGATAACTATTTACACCACTGGGTGGATGCCACTGCTGGTGGACGTTTCGTCCCCGAGGGTATCACCAGCCCAGTAGTCAACACTTCGGTGTTGACATGAATATCAATTATATGGTCATTTTTATAAATTTTCTGTTTACAAAACTTTGAATTATTCGAAAAACTAAGGATTTTCTTACCCCAGGAGTAGATTACCTTAGCCGTATTTGGCACAACTTTTTGGAATTTTGGGTCCTCAATGCTCTTCAACTTTGTATTTGTTTGGCTTTTTAACTATTTTGATCTGAGCGTCACTGATGAGTCTTATGTAGACGAAACGCGCGTCTGGCGTATAAAATTATAATCCTGGTACTTTTGATAACTATTTACACCACTGGGTGGATGCCACTGCTGGTGGACGTTTCGTCCCCGAGGGTATCACCAGCCCAGTAGTCAACACTTCGGTGTTGACATGAATATCAATTATATGGTCATTTTTATAAATTTTCTGTTTACAAAACTTTGAATTATTCGAAAAACTAAGGATTTTCTTACCCCAGGAGTAGATTACCTTAGCCGTATTTGGCACAACTTTTTGGAATTTTGGGTCCTCAATGCTCTTCAACTTTGTATCTGTTTGGCTTTTTAACTATTTTGATCTGAGCGTCACTGATGAGTCTTATGTAGACGAAACGCGCGTCTGGCGTATAAAATTATAATCCTGGTACTTTTGATAACTATTTACACCACTGGGTGGATGCCACTGCTGGTGGACGTTTCGTCCCCGAGGGTATCACCAGCCCAGTAGTCAACACTTCGGTGTTGACATGAATATCAATTATATGGTCATTTTTATAAATTTTCTGTTTACAAAACTTTGAATTATTCGAAAAACTAAGGATTTTCTTACCCCAGGAGTAGATTACCTTAGCCGTATTTGGCACAACTTTTTGGAATTTTGGGTCCTCAATGCTCTTCAACTTTGTATTTGTTTGGCTTTTTAACTATTTTGATCTGAGCGTCACTGATGAGTCTTATGTAGACGAAACGCGCGTCTGGCGTATAAAATTATAATCCTGGTACTTTTGATAACTATTTACACCACTGGGTGGATGCCACTGCTGGTGGACGTTTCGTCCCCGAGGGTATCACCAGCCCAGTAGTCAACACTTCGGTGTTGACATGAATATCAATTATATGGTCATTTTTATAAATTTTCTGTTTACAAAACTTTGAATTATTCGAAAAACTAAGGATTTTCTTACCCCAGGAGTAGATTACCTTAGCCGTATTTGGCACAACTTTTTGGAATTTTGGGTCCTCAATGCTCTTCAACTTTGTATTTGTTTGGCTTTTTAACTATTTTGATCTGAGCGTCACTGATGAGTCTTATGTAGACGAAACGCGCGTCTGGCGTATAAAATTATAATCCTGGTACTTTTGATAACTATTTACACCACTGGGTGGATGCCACTGCTGGTGGACGTTTCGTCCCCGAGGGTATCACCAGCCCAGTAGTCAACACTTCGGTGTTGACATGAATATCAATTATATGGTCATTTTTATAAATTTTCTGTTTACAAAACTTTGAATTATTCGAAAAACTAAGGATTTTCTTACCCCAGGAGTAGATTACCTTAGCCGTATTTGGCACAACTTTTTGGAATTTTGGGTCCTCAATGCTCTTCAACTTTGTATTTGTTTTGCTTTTTAACTATTTTGATCTGAGCGTCACTGATGAGTCTTATGTAGACGAAACGCGCGTCTGGCGTATAAAATTATAATCCTGGTACTTTTGATAACTATTTACACCACTGGGTGGATGCCACTGCTGGTGGACGTTTCGTCCCCGAGGGTATCACCAGCCCAGTAGTCAACACTTCGGTGTTGACATGAATATCAATTATATGGTCATTTTTATAAATTTTCTGTTTACAAAACTTTGAATTATTCGAAAAACTAAGGATTTTCTTACCCCAGGAGTAGATTACCTTAGCCGTATTTGGCACAACTTTTTGGAATTTTGGGTCCTCAATGCTCTTCAATTTTGTATTTGTTTGGCTTTTTAACTATTTTGATCTGAGCGTCACTGATGAGTCTTATGTAGACGAAACGCGCGTCTGGCGTATAAAATTATAATCCTGGTACTTTTGATAACTATTTACACCACTGGGTGGATGCCACTGCTGGTGGACGTTTCGTCCCCGAGGGTATCACCAGCCCAGTAGTCAACACTTCGGTGTTGACATGAATATCAATTATATGGTCATTTTTATAAATTTTCTGTTTACAAAACTTTGAATTATTCGAAAAACTAAGGATTTTCTTACCCCAGGAGTAGATTACCTTAGCCGTATTTGGCACAACTTTTTGGAATTTTGGGTCCTCAATGCTCTTCAACTTTGTATTTGTTTGGCTTTTTAACTATTTTGATCTGAGCGTCACTGATGAGTCTTATGTAGACGAAACGCGCGTCTGGCGTATAAAATTATAATCCTGGTACTTTTGATAACTATATATAAAGAATTGACAAATCATCATTACGAAATAATAAAACCGCATCATGTAATGAAACAACTACATTACGTTAAGTCACATACACATCAAGTAATGTTAAAACCACATTGCCTAATGCATTGTAATGACACAATCACATTAAATAATGGTGAAACCACATCGAGTAATGACAAAACCATATTAAATAATGACAAAACTATATCAAGTCAATACGAAACCATATCATGTAATATCGGAATATCATAAAGTAATGACTATTCCATATTGAGTTATATCAAAACATCATTACGTTATGTCAAAACCATATTATGTAAAGACAAACTATCATCAAGTAATTATAGAACAACATAACGTCATATCAGAGTTCCACATAAGACAGCTGTGGCGTTCCATAGACAGGCGCAACAATGCGTCGGGGTTAAACATGTTTTGTGAAATCTCTAGCGACCCCTATACCTCAATCTAATGTAGAAAAGAACACACAATCATGCATTCATCTATTCTAGCAAATTGTTTAGATTGACAATGTATATTATGAAATATTGATACCTGGTGAAATGAAATTCTTTCAGTCATTTCGGGAAATCAAAGATACTTTTAACTCGAGCTGTTTCACATGAGCATGTATAGCGTATCTGACAATGTGACCTGCTGCTATGACCTTATGTACGTTTTCAGACCTCCCTAAACTAAAACAGGTTTTGTTATAAAATACAGCTAATGTTAACCAAAAGTGGATGGAATGTTGAATGGAAGGTTCTCTACTAATGATTATCATTTGGTTCTGTTTAAACAAATATTTCTGTATTTTTACTTTTAAATTAACATACTTTTTTCGGTTATAATCTATATGGAGTCTGCGGTTTAAAACATTTTAGACATCAATGACAACATTTTAGACATCAATGACAACATTTTAGACATCAATGACTTACAAAAGTTCATTAGTTTAATGAACCTTCTCGTTATCAAGGATTTTGTTTCTACTTTGATAACCTTTTTTCAAACCTTCATGGAATTTTAGAAGACCCGCATAGAAACTTCATCATATTTTTCATGTTGAAAGATCATCTTTAGTAAAATTTAAGTTTTGAATTTCGATTTTTGTTCCTTTACGCCTTCCCCATTAGATACATTAAGTGATTAAATCTCTTTAAAAAAAACTTGAATCTAAATATTATTGTTATATACATATACACATTCATGGATCTACAATATGTCGGTACCTGTATCTTGGAATTGCACAAGGTCATGTTTTTCTCTGATTGTTTATGGCGTCTTTACACTAAATCCATTGATGTTGGATGTGTAATGATTGATAACTTAGTCTTAGATGCATGATTTTTTTATTAGTTGTTAGTGGCTTTGAACTAGCTGCCAGTAACTGCGAGTACTGTTAGATCAGTACTTAGTATATTTTTGTGGATATACAAGTACCCGGCCACGTCCACTCTGTGTTTTTGTTATATGTATTTATATTTGTATCCATCTGATGAGTTAAGCCTTTTCAACTGATTTTTATAGTTCGTTCTTATGTTGTACTGTTACACCACTGTCCCAGGTTAGGGGGGGGATTGGGATCCCGCTAACATGTTTAACCCCGCCACATTCTGTATGTATGTGCCTGTCCAAAGTCAGGAGCCTGTAATTCAGTGGTTGTCGTTTGTTGATGTGTTACATAACATTGAGAATGGAAATGGGGAATGTGCCAAAGAGACACATCCCGACCATAGAAAAAAACAACAGCAGAAGGTCACCAACAGGTCTTCAAAGTTACATATTTGTTTTTCGTTTAATTTTTGTACATAAATTAGGCCGTTAGTTTTCTCGTTTGAATTGTTTTACATTTGTCATTGCAAGGCCTTTTATCGCTGACTATGCGGTATTGTTAAAGACCGTACGGTGACCTATAGTTGTTAATTTCTGTGTCATTTGGTTTTTTTGTGGAGAGTTGTCTCATTGGCAATCATACCACACATTTTTATATTGAATAACTTCACCAAATCTTCATTGAATTTTTGAAACCATAATCTTTGATTCAGCATTAAATTAGTTTTAGATACCCTTTATAACTTGCTTCATAGTATATAGTTTCCTTATTGTTCCAGGCCGTATAATGACCTGTTAATCTAACCACCCTGGATGACTGATATGCATGTCCAAATCACCAACACACTGTGTAACGAATTTATAATACCGAATATCTTAACAGGTGGCAATTAGAATATTGGCTTATAAAAAAGTGGTCAAGTTTTCGTTCAATTTTTTTGTTTTCAGTAAGATCAAATCTTCAATATTAAGAACCTATTTCCATTTATCTATAAAAAAAAATCAATAACAACTTGTTAGCTTTTAATGTGTTTTCTGCATTTATTTACATCATCAATTTCTTTAACTGTTGTCCGAGAAAAGGTTTCAGGTTTCCTCAATTGAATCATAAACAATATTTTTTTCTTAAATCAAAAGAACCGTCTTCGTGTGATTATATTCAAACACGTACACTCATAATTGCTGATGTATTGTTTTACGCTTCAAAAGAAAGTAAAACATAAATGATAATACGTCATATTGGACCACAAAGAATTTATGAAACAAAGAAAATGTAGAAGATTTTTTTGTCTCGAAAAGCGAGACATAGGGATTGCTTTACCGGCAATGGCTGCGTTGACTTTGAAATAATTAGCCATTTTCAATGTGATGATTTCTGTTTAAGTTAGTTTTAAACTACTGGTGATAGATCAATAATATTTTGTGTGAAGTTGCATTGCTATTAGTACATATGTTCAGGCCGTGCCCCGAGGTAATTGTTTCGTGACTTTCAATCAAGTTTTCTGCTATTCGTTTAATAGGAACTACTTGTGCTAGATCATTAATATTTTGTATGAAGATACACATCAGTTTGACGACAATTTTGAGGCTCTGCTCCCTAGGCTATTGTACAGTAAATGTTAAGTTTTCTGCTTAAGTAAGATTGATAGGAACTACTGGTGGTGATAGATCAATGATATTTTGTGCGAAGTTGCATAGCTTTCAGTAAAGATCAGTTTGACGACTACTTTGAGGCTGTGGTTTGGTGACTTTCATTCAATTAATAATTTTCAATGTTAAGTTTCTGATTAAATTAGTTTGAAATAAAATACTTACAATAGTCAATATTTTCAATAAAGTTGCACCACTCTATGTAAATCTCAGTTTGTCAACCATTTCGACGCCCTATCTACTAGTTGGTCCATCGACCTTGAATCAGTTATCGATGTTGCTCTTCATCAGATTGTCCTTTTCTGAATTTTATGCCGACAGGCGAGACTTATCTGTTATCTACAGTTTATTTTATTAAGGGTAAGATGTCAGAAATAATTTTACGACTCGCAAAGAAGTCATCAAAAAAGCCATTAAAGATGTAATTACCAGGCTTCTCACAAATGAAATCAGAATTACTCAATTTTATTACGGCACAAGGCGTACGAACAAATACATTTCACAGAACAGGATAAAGAATTTAACTGGCAGTCACATCAAAATTGTCCATAGGCAATGAAGCGACAAGCCATTACAAATAAAAATAAAATATAATAAAGGCAAACAGATCGAAAACACAATTGAGCTAGCTACAGTTAAATAAGCACTACTTTAAAAACAAAAGCATAAAAAGAATAAGTAACAAGGATGTATGCGGCGGGTGTGATTGTAAATATTTTTTCAACAATAAATTTCAAATGTGCAATTCGGGAAACAAAAACATATATGAGCGTCCTGTATCCAGGTAACATGATAACCAATAAAGAACACTCCGAATGATATGTAAACAGTGATCCAAATGGTAATTATAAACTAAAAAGTTTTACTTAAAAACATCATCATGAGTATATTGGGGTTTAAGCTTGGAACGCTAATTTCTCCCCAACCTGGAAGATGTATTGTCATTTGTTATTACAAGCCTGATCCGCGATTTCAAATATCGAAAAAAATTCTACCATTGGCCAAGCTGCACATTATTACATGAATATGAAATGCACCTAGCCCATGTGTAAATTATCAGACTGAGTATTATTCATTCTCATGCATATGCAATTTTATAACTTTACGAAATTTAAATTCTTGGACTACTTTTCCTATTTATTACATTTGACTTTGAATTCAAATAAAGTAGATAATTCAAGAACTTATACCTCTTACTAATTGTCCTCATGCAATATCGTAGTCTACGTCTTGACAGCAACCACTTTTGTATGAGGTTAGAGGAGGGAATTTACAGTATTTCTATCATCCATGAAATCATTGGTTTTCTTTTGACTTGTGAATTCAGTGCAACCAATCTTAACATTTCAAGCTAATAAAGCACTTTTTTCACACTTTGACCAGAATGCTGCGATAAAAGATAAGGAGATTTGGTATGATTGCCAATGAGACAACTATCTTACAGAGGCCAAAATGAAAACGATGTTAGCAACTTTATGTCACCGCACGGTCTTCAACATATGCAAATCACATACCACTATGCGAGCTTTAAAATACACAAACATAACAAAACATAACAAAAATTTAAACAATTCCAAAGAAAAAAAAACTGTCCTGTCTGATTTATATACGAATTTCACTTTAAGAGTCCCCAAAAGAGAACACATAGGGATAACAAAGGACCATATTGTGACATCAATTTTCTCTAAAGAAGTAGGAATTTGAAATTTTGAAACAGTTTTGATAAAGATATACAAATTAAATGTTCATTCAAGTTAGCACAATATTTTTCAGTCTTTGAGTTTATTTTCCATGGCAACAATTGCCAAATTTGGCTTCAAGATACGATTTTTAAAATTTCCAAATAACCTTATATCGGGGTATTTTAGCGTGTGTTTAATTTTCTCTTTGTTCGCGGCTGTAAAAGAAACGAGAAATTTGACCCCGCGTACATTTCCCTGCAAGTTTTATCATTGTTTGGAAGTTGCCTACATTATGACTTTTAAAGAGGGGTGAACGATACAAGAGGGACATTCAAACTCATAGATTGAAAATAAACTGACAACGCCACGGCTAAAAAAGAAAAAGACAAACAGACAAATTATCGACTATTTATTGTGGTTCGCCAGGTCACAATAATGGTCATACTTAGTTAATATATCTGTTTTCATAATAATTAATTTGGCTAGTTATACATTTTACACCTTTTGTTAACCATGACAACACTTCAATCAGGGGGACATGTTCAAATGTTAATAAGCGATGTTTATTGACTGGTGTCATAACACGAAAATTTTACATGTAATGTGAACATAAAATAAAAATAATTCACGTCTACATGGATATTTTCATTTCTGCAATGATCAAAATCTTCAATGTTTAGCATGTCTCATTGAACATAATTTACGTTCCGAAATATGTGTATGTTAGCTTGTAGTACCAGAGACTACTCTGGTTGTAGTACTAATATTTATTTGTACTCGATTACCTGTTAGTCAAAGGTTTATGATGTTTAATAATACGATACAGTTATTTTTTGTGAAAATTCAACCTGCTCATTTTGTCTTTAATTCGCGAAAAAAAAAGCCAACGCAAAAAGGAAACAAAACCGACATACGTTTGCTGTGTGTGTAAATCTAGACATTTATGTTACATAGTGTAACAAATTTTAAATTTACTTATATGCTGATTCGAATTTGGAACATGCATAAAATGTCTAGTTGACATACCCATTTGTATCACGAAACAAGTAATAAAATTACCTGAAAACAATTTTAACTTAACAGCTACATGTATGTGTTACTCTTTACAGACCAATTTTCTCTAGTATATGTCATGTATGTTTCGTGTAAGTATATCTAGCATTATAAAGGAGAATATCAACAACTGCTTAAATTATTAAAACATGATTTTATTTAATAAAAGAAAAACAGAAAATGCTAACTGGTATTACCATAGCATTTTTTTCTAGCAAGTTTTAAGAAGTAGTACTCGTCCACTTGACTAGTTTCATCTGACCGTGCCCTCATTTGTTCATTTGCCACTGTAAATTTTCCTGAAATTTATTCGTCTCATCTACTATACTGAATGGTCAAGAATAGTGGGTGTATGTAATGAATTTAAGGTGGGCATATTCAACTAATATATATATAGATCATGTGACATTGAACTTGTTTTCAGGGATCTTTCACAGATTTTTAATTTCTTTTATATTTATAGACCTTGATCTTTTAGACTTCCAACATTAAAATTATATGATAATCATTAACACAGGTGAGTCATATGAGTGTGTGAGCTATTCTAGTATTTAATATATTTAAATATAATCATTGCTGGTAAACATGTTCACCAGACAGGTTAACATTAAATTGACCACTGGGTATGGTTCGGTGATCATCCTAAACTTTGACAACCTATAAACAATTGGTTTACAGGAATATAATTAGCGACTAAGCAAAATGAAACATACAATGTGGAAAAGCTCTTTATAAGGCACGTACCACGTTTTGTTAATTTTGTGCAGAAGAAACTTCTTCTTTGCTCACAGGGACCAACAATTCTCCAATGGGGTCATTTTCTATGTTTTTCTCAATAACTAGTAAACCACAAAATTTGCCAGTTAAGCTTATTTGATGGTCCTTAACAAGTTTTATAACTGAGATTAGGATTAGAAATCCAAAATTGCTGCCAGTTAAAGCCCAAGTGTACATTGATACCCTATCGAAAATAATATTTTTCTTCCCATTCATAAACAGATAAACCTGGCTAAAAACATGCATTAATGTTCTTTAAAAGGTAGAAGTGTTGGGACTTTGGTCTTGATAAAAAGTCCAGTATAACTTCAAAGGAGGGAAATGGGATCAAATGAGATTGGTATAGACCCTGCCTGTGACAGCTGCCTACGTTCGACTCCAATCTTCATTGACTAGAAATGCCACTTTTCCTGCCGAATGTTGGTGGTTCTCTCCCTGGGCAATCCGGTTTCCATCACACATAAAAACTGGCTGCCACAAATTTGCCAAAAAATTGCTGTAAATGGAGTTACACAGCAAAAATCAGGCAATTTAATTTTCGATAATGAAGGCTTGCATGTTCCTGTTTAGGTCTGTAACACGTGTTGTTACTTTTATATTCAAAAAGGCTGCCATTAACGGTCAAAATTGGCATTGAAAAGCCATGGGACACTACTTAATGTTTTTTAAGAACAAATAAAAGGAATGAAAACAATAAGAAGATATTTATGAGCCAAAATATGTAGAGATTGCATGATTGATTTTGCTGATTTATTACACTTATGTTATATTAAAATATGAGTGAAAGAAATGAAAAGTCAGTGCCATCCACGTTAGCAAGTTGTCAGTAGGACCTTTTTATGAGATTTGCTAACTATGTTCTATTTATAATGATGAAGATAATATTTTAATTGCAGGTATGTGTCCGTATAAAAGCTGGTAAGAAAGTAGTTGTCTATGAAGAGGCATCAGGAACAGCCGGTTCGGTTGGGGTACGTAAGATCACGATGAATTCTTATTTTTATCTGCATCATACACAGAGTAGATGCGTTTCTTCCCATATTCAGATGCTGAAAAAATAAATAAAGGAAGAGAAGCTCAATAGACGTGAAAAAAACATACGCAAACATATTGACTGTACAAATAAAGTTAGTGGTATATGTTCAGCATTTCACGTAAAAGTTCACAAGAGTCGATGAACCACTGTCGTTTATCATGTTTATGTTTCCTTTCTCGTTACGCATTTCAAAATTGAAACATAATTTTCATCCAACTCAATCCGCATGTTCAAAATTTCAAGATCATCATACTGCTGTTCTTTAGTTAATTGTTGTTGTTATTTCCCTGAATGTTATACGATAAAACATATAATAATCCAATCCATCATTTAGTATGACTGTCAGTTACTATATAAAGTTTTACAAACAAATGAAATTATCTTATCATGCATTTGTCATGTGAATACCCAGATATAACCCAAATTTCGGTAAATGCTTCATTATATTAACGATCCAGTTTAAACATAATGATTGATATTCCTGTTTGATAAAGAGTTTGGTAGAGTGACCTAACTTTGGTTATGTGTTTGAATGATAATTACATATTGTTTATAATGTGTGAGTTTACTTATATAAATGTTTACATATAGAATAATATATGGCAAAACCGTATATCATGCTGTAACACCACGAGGAACCAATATCAGTCCCGAGGGCCGAAGGCCCCATTTAGATGAAAAAAATAATCTTGTCTTATCACACATGAAAAATAAATATTCTGGTTCCAAATACATTTTTGTTATCAAATACAAAGGAATAACAGAAAATCCAGAAGTATTATCAGTTGTTGTTTTGAGTGATATGCAGTGAACGTTCCCCCTCCTTTTCACCTAAATAGATATTATTTCGTTCATGAAATCTCAAAATAAATATTAAAAAAATTGACTTGCTAATTTTACCATTTGGGATAATGAGACTCCTTTTTTCGTTGAACCACCTTCGATTGTAATGATATTAGTAGTTACACAGTGTGCAATTGTCCTAATACGAGAATTTATCGGGTCAATACAATTCATTTCGGGTGAAGTACATTTATCCTGATTTAGACTAATTTCTCGCAATTTGATTGGCTGATATTGTCCTAATAAATTTCAGTACAAATTTTTATTACGTCAAATGGAATTATCTCCCTAATACCATGTATCTAATAAAAAAAAAGTTTCTTTATAGTCCTAATATTTTTATTTTTCACAGTTTTAGATTAAATATCTAAATATATTTGGTTGATATAAGGCTTATAATTGAATTTGAATATAATAATTTGTAATATAACAAAATCAGGATAAATTCGTTACACAGTGTGCGCCTCGCCCGATATGAATTTTATTGACCCGATAAATTCTCGTATTAGGACAATTGCACACTGTGTAGCTAATATTCTAAGCACAAAAACTAGTGGAGAGAGAATTGGTATTTTGATCATTTTCCAAACTGAAATTTCTTAGTCTAAATCAGTGTCATAAATGACTCATTTTCTCTCGCAAGTATATTTCAGAAATTCAAACTAAATGATGTTACATTTCGTATCATGCCAGGAAATACAGCGACTGGACGTCATAAGTCAAACTTTGACGTCGTTCGATATATGACGTCACGTCCGGTATGCGATACAGGTTAAGCTATGCGATACGGGTTTAGCTATGCGATACGGGGTATGCGATACAGGGAATGTGATACAGACTGAAAAAAAGAACTTTTATTAAAAATACTAAACTGCTGTATTTAGTACTAAATATATGATCAAAGTCAATAATTAACTGTTTTCGGTACATTATGTATAAGTTAGGTCGTATGATACACATTACTACAGAACATCAGACTACCCTATTCCTGGTAATGGCGACTTGAAATTTATGGTGCTTGAAATATGTATTTATTCTATTGGGTTTTTGTTAATATCTTCAAAAATTATACTGTCATCATTTTTTAAATTAGTTAACGAATTGATAAGTTGAAAATGACAAGTCTATGCTCAAAAAGAGCTTGTGACAATATGGCTCAAAAAGAACTTATGACAATATGACTAAACAAGTATGGTATGCAAAACACAAATAAATAAGTAAACATATATAAATCATTTATATAATTGATAACTTTATGAGTGAAGATATTAAATCAATCTCATTTCTCTTTTTCAAAGAAAATACAGTTTCAACAAATTCATGTCGTCGTTTGTTTATCATGACGGTAACGATGTTTTGACGACCTTCACTTTCATGCATTTTTCTCATACAGTTTCACTGTCACAATGCTAATGTCACAGTGAGAGTCGATTTTCAATGATGTCACTTACACAGATTGACAATCATTTTTGGGTCAACTGGAAAATCTCATTAATGAAAAGCCTACGATGTGAAAGTATGATTGGAACACGATCAGCAGACATACAATATATTCGTGTTGACTTAAGGAGTTTGAAGAGCGTCAAACTAGAATACTAGAAGGCCTTTTTCTAAATTATCTTGGCTTTCTCGATATTTTACATTACAATTCTTTACTTTTTTCTTCTTTCAGTTCACCAAAGAGGAAATCAACTTTACAAAGATGGGAATGATTGTTCTGAATATTCTTGCTGATGTTTTATATGACCTTTTAAAACCAGATAAACCAAATCTACGTCCAAGGAGCGATTGTGACATAACATACTTATACAGTGAGCACAGGAAACTTAATAAACACATTCCAACTAATGGATGGGGAGGGATATGGCAAGCTCTTCAAGTTACAGACATAGCTACAGGAGATGATATAGAGCGCATAAGACTGACAAGGAATGAAGTACAACACTCAAGGGAATTTGGACTTGGAAATACACGTTTTAATGAATTTTGTAACATATTAAGTGATCTTTTAAAACGATTTGACCAACTTAACAAACCAGCAAGGATTTATACAGATCACCTAAATGAAATTTTAGCTAAAACTATTTCTGCTCAGGAAGTTCAATCAATTGAAAATGAAATATTAGGTAAATATGGTTTAAAACAGTTGGAACTCTTAGCCTTTTTAAAAACAAAATGTGTGCACAAAGTTCATTATGATGTTATCCCTGATACTTTTTTACAACAGTATGAGCGTATGCAAACTATTTAGAGAACAGTTTGTTTTCATGACAATCACTATAGCTTCTTTTTCTACTTTTTCAAAAAATTGGGTAAAACTTTTAATTTTTGTAGTAGAATTTAAAACGACAACTAAAATTAGCTGTGCAGTTGTAATATTTTTTTTTCATTTCAGGAATGGATATTGAAGTTGAAGTTATTCATAAACAATAGTGAAATATTAAAGCTCATCCGCACGAGTTTTATTGCAAATAGTTATTTAGACACTTTTAAAAAGCACACCCTACCTACCATACCAACTTTTTAGCAGTAGAACGATCAATTTTGACTAGAAGGAATTCATCTTTATATTGAGATGAAATGCTGCAAATCGTAGACTGTCTTAAACTGCCTCTTCGTGGAGTTATAAAATGAAATGACCTTGATGAAAAAGACAACCAAACTGATTAATCATATACTTAAGTAATGTAATGTCCAAAATGAAAAAGTCAACCAATTGTCTATTCATAGCGTTTGGGAATGTATAATGTCTAAAATGAAATAGTGAATTACACTGTCTATTCACAATGTTATAAAAAGAAATAACCAAGATGAAATAGTGAATCACACTCTGTCTGTAGAGTTAAAGAGAGTAATGGTTCAGATTAAATAGTGGACGAAGATGTCTTTTCGTAAAGTAATAGAAAGAAATGATCAAGATGAAATAGTGTACCAGAATCGAAATATTGGACGAAACTTAAAAAGTAAACCAATATTGGACTGTCTCAGTATTATTTATAGTTTCTTATTACATGTAGCAAACATGTAATATACATATTGCTTACACCAAACTCGTTATGTACAATTAATATGTGTTTATAAACATATTTTTGTGCGTATAAAATAACTATATGAAATTTCCAGATATAAGAAAATCTGTATAGTAAAGACACAAAACAAGAAAACATTAAGTAAAATATCCTGTATATTTTTCATGGGAAAGATGTATAAATTATTTTAAATGTGTTTGGTTTTTTAGTGAATCTGATGTAGATGGTCGAGTTTTTTAGTCATCATTAAATATGTTGACAGCTTTTGTATACTTGGCCAACGTGCTGCATGAAATGATGCATTTATTAGAAAATTATATCCATATAAAAGCTAATATATATTTAAAATTTCAAAATGTATCATTAGTATAATCCATTTGAAAATATCTTATTTACACCGTATTTACTTTAAGTTTAATATAACCGATAAACTTTTAAGAATAAACCCAATTTACATATACTTATAAAGTTGTATAAATCTAAAATTTATTTTCTTTTAAATTGCAGTAAACCTATTTAAATGAGAAATTTAAATTAGGGAAAATTTAAGTAAATTTATTAAAATTAGAAAATTAAAGCAGAACAAATGTCTTTATTTTTCTGATTTAAACCATTTACTGTGAATAAAATTTAAAGTTTACAAATGCAATAATTAAAATAAACTTTTTATATACTAAATTAAATATTGTTAAATTTTCGTAAATTTGAAAATTATTCAAATGTAACTGCCATTAAATTTAATATTTAATATCAATTTATTACCCGCAATAAACTGTTCCAAATGTTCTAAGTAACTTCTTTCTTCCTTTTTTGTTTGTTTGTTTGTTTGTTCGTTTGTTGGTTTTTTTCCGATTGTTATAAGCGTTAAAAAGGGGAAAGGGTGTGTGCAAATATGTTGATAGTTTGATGATTTACAAATATACAAGATTCACAATTAACAAGAGTGTTTGTATTTTTATAAAGATGGTTTAGTGAGACTTGGGCCATAACCTTATGCACAAATTTGCTGTACCATATGGCTGTAAAAGTTTCAAGCTTCAGGTGTATCTTGACTTGCTACATGCCTTTATGTCATTTACCGTTTTTTGTTCCGTAATGAGGTAAAAAAGAAAAAAAAGCTGCATTTTGCTTCACATATTCTAAACGCTAAAAAACGTTAAAAAAGACACCGACACTTTGACTCAGCAAAAGGTAATTCGATCAATCAGTAATTAGAAGACTCTGGACTATATGAATCTTAGAAAAGACTGCCCTGAGAACATTTATACATCAAACAATTAGAATCATGAAATTGCAACGATAAACACCAAAATAGAGCAGCACACCTATATCATAGTCCCGATACTCAAGAAGTACATTTTACAATATAAAACTCTGATATTATATTTTTCTTATTTACACAAGAAGCCCAGGAAAACAAGCTATTTACAAGTATAAATAATAAAGTAAATACATTTTATGTGGTCATATTCTTTATTATACACATTCAAATAGCTACATGTTTGAAGAAGTGTTACATATCTGGCATCACATTTTGATCAAACCTTGTTTTGATAAATAAAAATCTAGACAAACTGAAAACGTGTTCTTTATATTTCTATATTCATTTTTTACATTAAATTTAGGATTTCTTTTTTTCGAAAAGTCAGCGTATTGATGACATGTACATATATGTTCATTATTCGCCATACCCTGTTCCTCGTGAGAAGGGGCATCCAGGATAAGCAGATCTATTTATAAAAACCACAAAAATAAATGTAAAGAATTTTGTGAATTGATTAATAGTTTTAGTGGACAAAAATAATAAGACAAAACAAATGAATAACAAATCATAATCAATGACATACACATGCTACATTTCATTTAAAAATAAAAATGTACATTATTGAAAGAATAAGTGAACAAAAGTTTACAGAAAATAAACAATTGTGTACAAAAGTGAAAATATGTTTGTGTGCGGCGCGTGCGTGTCAATCCGCCGCTTCCCTATCCCACCAAGCATATCAAATGGTTTTAAGTTAAGGGAGAATGACCCGTGGTTCTTTACATGTTTAGTTGAAACTGAATATAAACACAATTTAACAAAATAAAACGAGACGGCAACATAAGTTCAAATTAATTCGTCGTAATAAGTTAAACAAGACCATGTATGTATGCCATGAATGTTTATTAGTACATGTATCTGAAATGACTGATGGTCAAAACTCCATATCACCTTAGCCAAACATCCACTCCAGTCCCTTGGGCTTTTTGGGACACGGTCTATCTGATGGCTCCCCGACTGTTCTTTTGGATTTTAATCTCTTCCCCTGAGCATTTAACGTACGATCGTATTTTCTATCTAAACGCTGTATCAGCTGTTTAAACTATGTCGACACCCACGACAGAGGACGTGTAACGAAGATAGAATCGTCCTCAGAATCGGAATTTTCTGAGGACATGGTTTCAATCTCCAATGCTTTCATGAACCTTTCCTCCTCCTTTGGATCAATTTTTCTTTCTCTGAGGGTTCTTCTTCGGTTGACAAGTTTCTGAAAAAAGACACATATGTACAGTATACCTTAAATGTTAAACTCAGAAGATGGTGAAATAAAAATTTAAGTAAATACCACATGATGTATAATTTGGATTATTTCCCTTGCATTACTATCAACAAACGAAATTGAAATGGCTATAAATAACGAATAATTAATTATATAAGTATTGGTACCTTGTACAGTTGTTTTCGTATATAGCATAGGCGTATCATGGGGTCCCTTAACTCGGATTAAAAAAAACAGTGGGATTTTAGGGTAAAATGGGTCCGCCCTCTTTAACAGATTTTAAAAAAGGCGCTCTCCTTTTATTCCGAAAAATCCGGACACGTTTCTGAGTAAGCGATTTGTTAAAATGGTAATTTTCTCATTTACAAAAAGATATATACAGATGAA
The DNA here is from genome assembly GCA_037788925.1 of Mytilus galloprovincialis. Taxonomy (NCBI): domain Eukaryota; kingdom Metazoa; phylum Mollusca; class Bivalvia; order Mytilida; family Mytilidae; genus Mytilus; species Mytilus galloprovincialis. Next base: position 56,346,974 of record CM075339.1, on the reverse strand, counting down.
AACCATGAATTAACCATAATATACGGAAAAGTTACATGAACCTTCAAATCTCTTAATCAAACTGCCTACAACAAATTGATTACGTTTAATTCATTTGAACTCATCAAAAGCATCAAACATCTCCTTACTGTTATATAAGTTTCAATGTGTCTTTAATCAATCTTTATTGAAATTCCTATCTTAAGAATAATTATCACCGATGTTTATTCCTAATCCAGATGACTAAAACTGTCTCAAGTGTTAATTCAGCACATACCCTGTGTTTTCGGCCATAAAGAACCATTTTTCTATTATGTTCTTCCTTTTTCCTTGTTAACTCCATTATCTCCTTCTGTTTAACAGAATTGAAATACGTTTCAATCCCACCTGCAGAAAAAAAAAAGAACTATGTGAAAATATCAAACCGAAAATTAATACTTCACTGCCAAAGCCTAAATGAAATAATTAAAAAAAAACCAGAATAACGCCTCGAAAACCTGTACAGTTTGAATGATAGGTCCATACATGTTACTCATTGATAAACAAACTGAGGAGGGTTGGGATCCCGCCAACATTTCAGGAGCCAGTGATTCATTGGTTTTCGTTTGTGTACATATGTTACATATTTGTTTTTCGTTTATTTTCTGTACATAAATTAGGCTGTTAGTTTTCTCGTTTGAATTGTTATACATTGTCATTTCGGGGCCTTTTATAGCTGATTATGCGGTATGGGCTTTGCTCATTGTTAAAGTCCGTACGGTAACCTATAGTTGTTAATTTCTGTGTCATTTTTGTCTCTAGTGGAAAGTTGTCTCATTTGCAATACCACATCTTCTTTTTTATATAAAGATACATTTTGATTTTAATTCTAAAATATGTAGATATAACCACCAATAAAATGATATCAGATATAATTTATATACATAATTATATATGGTGTGTACAATTGTTTCGTAAAAAAACACTGCAAACCTTTAGAAGAATAATAGAAGATTTTTTTTTAAAGTTAAGACGCAAACAAACGCTTTCAACGACAGCTTTGGAAAAATTCTCAATGATATTCGAACATGCATATACTGATTAAAAAGCGAGAACATAAACTAAAATAAAAGGAAAAGAACTGCGCTTCTATTGCTGTTTACCATCTCGACATCAAAGTGATGCCTTTAAGACAGAGCTAACAAATCTGAGGCAAAATCTTACTTCAAGTTTGAAACGGACCTTTTTTTTTAACCAAATGACGGTCACGTGCCACATCTCAGAATTAAAAAAAGCGATGTAGTAATGACAATTAATCAATTAGGGTAAAGAAAGAAATCGGATACTGTCATAAATTGACGGCTATTTGATATTCATGGAGGAATTTGGGGATGATCGAATCATTCTTTTTACTTTTTCTAAGCGCGTTTATTTGATATTGTTTTTGTTTGTTTTTGTTGTTTTGTTTGTTTTGGTGTTTTTTGGGTGTTTGGTTGGATTTTTTTTTTTTTGCACAAAAAGGGGGGGTCGTTTAAAAAACGTAATTTCCAATCCACCATACAATCATAAGTTTAAGAAAACAAGTGATAAAACGCATTGGATAGGTAACTTTGATCGTCTAACGACTGTTACAAAATATTAAAGGTATAAGTGCTGCAGCTATAGATGTACTTACACCTGATCACGCCCTCTTCAACAGTTTGATGCTGACCCTTCACACTGATCAAAATCGCCTCTGTCATTGCTTTATTTTCTTCAGAATTGCATCTATGAATATAAGAATATGTTCATCATCCATTTCCTTATTTTGAAACTAAACTCATATAGTTCGTTTATTATTACTTTAAACATACTTGTAACAGAAAGAAAAAATGTTGACTAGTCTTCCTTGTCCTTTATATCAACAAAAAAATTGTCACTATAGGTGCATTTACGTTGCATAGAGGGGACACTTAATTCATATTAGTTATACATTGAAAAGATCAATTTTTTAGAAGAGGTAGAAGATATAAAGCAGCCACTAAATAACCATCGGTCGAAGATAAAATAAGGACAAACCTACAAACTAAAAAAATACAAACAAGTCAACGAAACAAATTTGACATTTGACATTTATGCAAAAATATTTTAGTTATCTTTAAATTTTCAAACAATGGATATTTTTGAATATCAAGAAGAGATTTTATGTGAATATATTAGTTAAATATACTTGCCTGATACATTTACATTATAGAATACGTTCCGCGTATTAGAATACTCTCATCGCAAACACCCGGGTGATCCGGAATTTAAAATACCGTATCCGCTTCCGGGTGTAAACCCCACAAATTAACCTGAGTAAAAATCACCAGCTAAGAATTAGTTTTAATGTTGCGTTTAATTGATAATATAAATTATCAATCATACAACACAAGAAATTTATGAAGGGGTGGAGGTGGATTCAGGCAAGTATATTTAACTAATATATTCACATAAAATCTCTTCTTGATATTCAAAAATATCCATTTTATGTGAATAAGTTAAATATACTTGCCTGATACATTTACATTATAGAATACTCACTGATTACAAAGCAGTGAATGGTCTTCGGAAGGTGGATAAATTTCTTCTATACTTTTTAAAATCCATCACCAATAACATCATAACAGTAACTAACATATATACAAGTCAAATATTGGTATTTACAACTGTACTAATCATCATTCTGTAATAAAACATATATATTTTATTGTAAAAATTTGTGGGTATCTAAATCCCTCAAATAAAACTTAACAAAAGTAGATTCAGATGACCAATCTGCAGCATCCAAAATAGATTGAGTGGATGCCCCTTTGTATAATGCCCAACTTGGAGTAATTGCACGAGTAGAATGAGCATTAACTTTTAAATTTTCATCTGAATATGATTCTTTTATTGCTTGAACAATCCAACTAGAAATTGTAGCTGTACCTACTGGCTTGTGAGGTTCTTTTATAGCAATAAAAAGTTTGACTTTGTCTGCTAATCGAATCTCTGTCTTATAACTTTTGTTCTTTCTAAGTATACAGAAATGGACCTTTTATGATCTAATAAAGGTCTATCTTTGAAATGTGGTACATGAATTTTAGCCCCAAAATGACTTTGTCTATCCTGTTTTGCTAAACCATGTCTAATAAAAGTGATACCCTTATCTTGTGTATTCATTGACTCTGGGTCAATCCTAAGACTCTGTAAATCACTGCACCTTCTGAAAGTTGTTATTGCAGTAAGAAAGATTTTTTTTCAAAGTTAAAAATTTGAGTGGTACATCATTCAGAGGTTCAAAAGGTTGTTTTTCTAAAGCTTTTAAAACAACTTCTAAATTCCATTCTGGAAATAATTTGACTTTAGGTGGTCTAGAATGGAAAACACCCTTAATCAGTCTAGAAATGTAAGGATGTTGACCAACTGGACAATTTTGAACTGGAGGTAGTACGGCTGATAACATTGACCGATAACCAGATATTGTACGATATTGCAACCCTGATTCAAATAAAAATGCTAAAAAATCAGCAACCTGATTTAAAGTAGCTGTATAGGGATCAATTTGTTTTGTATCACAACAACTACAGTACTTTTCGAATTTGGCAGAATAATCTTTCTGCGTTCCTGCTCGCCAAGATGCATTGAGCAGGGTTCTAGCTGACTTTGAAAAGCCCTCTGTTTCGAAATTTCGGTCGAGAGAAGCCATGCATTTAGACTTAACATCTGAGGATTTGGATGATAAATCTTTGTCTTGGGTTGACTCAATAGATTTTCTAAAATTGGTAATCTTATTGGAAGTGCAACCAATAATTCCAGGATCTCTGGATACCAAATCCTCCTTGGCCATTGGGGAGCAATTAGGATAATCTGACACCGGAACTGCCTCATATATTTTAATATCTTCGGTATCAGACAAATGGGGGGAAATATGTAGGCATACATGTTCTCCCATGAAATCGTTAGAGCATCCACTGCAAAAGCATTTGGATGTGGAATCCATGTACAGAATATTTCCGTCTGTTTGTTCTCCCATGATGCAAAGAGATCTATCAGAGGATTCCCCCATTGAACAAAAATTTGATTCACCACTGTGTTGTTCAAAGTCCATTTTGTTGGTCGAATTCTTACTCGACTCAACTGATCTGCCAAAATGTTTTTATTCCCCATAATGTGGGCTGCTTTCAAAACAATGTTGTTTTGGATTGCTATTTGCCATAATTCCCATGTCAAATAGCAGAGATTTGGAGACTTTGTCCCCCCTTGGCGATTGGTATACTGTACTACACTGGTATTGTCGCATCTGACTAAACCCCAATTGTTTTTCGGGTGATTCAGAAAATGTTTCAGTGTCAAAATCACAGCTTTCATTTCTAAACAATTTATGTGCCAATTTTTTTGAGTTGCTGTCCATTCCCCTTGAAAAATCTGGTTCTGGGAAATATAACCTCCAAAACCGCTTTTCGAAGCATCTGTCGTGATTGTAGCAGTGGTATTTGGACATACAAAAAATCGGCCTTTCTGCGTGTTGGCTGAATTTTTCCACCATAAAAGATGGGATTTTAGATGTTGTGTAAATGGGATCTTTATATTCATATCCCTGCACATTGGATTCCAAAAACTCAAAAGATGTTACTGAATGGGTCTCATGTAAAGACGAGCATTCGGAATCAATTCGATGCAGGACGCCATTGTGCCTAGAATTTTCAAAAAAACCAAAGCTGTTGATTGACCTTGAAACATGTTCTGTATCAACATATGTAAATTTTGTGAAATACTCCCCCGAGGTAAGTGATTTCCTGACTTGGAATAAGATTTGATTTCTCTTTGTTTATGATGAAACCTAGTTAAAACTATCAGATTTAGACATTTCTGTCGATCTTGTAACAACTGATTCTTGTCTTGATTTACTATTAACCAGTCGTCTAGATAAAACACTAGTCTGATGTTTTGAGTTCGTAGATAAGCTGCCACTACTGATACAACTTTTGTAAATACTCTTGGAGCACAAGTTGGACCAAAGCACATTGCTTTCCACTGATAACTCTGATTTTGAACATAAAATCTCATGTATTTTCTGTGACTTGGAAATACTGGGAGATGAAAATCTGCATCTGACAGATCGAGAGAAATTGCCCAATCAAGTTTATCACTTTTTGCATTGTGTCCATTTTGAAGTGTATTTTCTTCAAATAACCGTTGAGGGGTTTTTAATTTGTTACCATTCTTAGTTTCCCGTTTTTCTTGGGAACCAGAAATAATTTACTGTAAAAACCTCCTAGAGTTTGAGGATTGTGTACTTTTTCTATAACGTCTTTTTCCAGCAAAGTATTTATTTCTTCCATGAAAATATCCAAATTTTCTTGAAAAATTATTGTTTTCTTTATTCCCGTCCAAGACGGTTTCTGAATAAATTCCAATTTGTACCCTTTTATTATTGAAAGAACCCATTTGTCTGTTGTAATTTGTTCCCAATTTTGAAGAAATTTTGTTAAGCGACCCCCTACTGGAATTTCTGGACACATTACTAGACTTACTTCTGAGTCAACTATCATTCCGTTTGGCGATCCGAAATGAACCCCAGGAACTCTTAGTAGTGGTCTTGCCGACTTTAAAGTCTTTCTTGTTTCCCTCTTGTCGGTTAGAACTTGCAGCTTTATCTTTGGCATTGTTGTAACTATTGTAAGTTGAAACAGGTTTCCCATAGCTACTAGAGTTATAGCCGCTGGAAGTATTCTGAAAACGTGTAGGCCTAGCCCCTTGATCAGAAAATGTAGCTGACTTGTTTGAAGATGATCTAGAATCTTCAAACTTCCTCTTTTTACTAAACTCGGGCAAGAGATCACTTAATTGATCTTTCTGCTCTTTCATTTTCTCTAAACTAGTTTCAAGTCCTTTACCGAAGACTCCCTCTTCAGACAAAGGTAAATACTGACATCTTGAACTCAAGTCCTTAATATTTGATAGCCTTGAGTCATGAGCAGCGGCTTTTCGGCGTATAAGATGAAAATATGCACCAGATCGGCCAGCTTGGTCTAATGACTTAGTTGACATAGCAAAAATGTCTTTAACGGTCTGACATGCTGTGCTTTTGTCAACATCATCTTCTTCTAGATCTTTCAATAAAGAGCCTATTGCCTGTTGCATGTATGACATAGAAATAATGTTAATTCTCGATGCCAATTGACCTTGAAACCCAAGTTTCTCAATTTGCTTATAAGGTTGACTATATAATTGTCTATGATTATCCCAAGACCTCATTAATTTTTGACCATGAGTTTGTCTAATCATTGGCTCCACAAATCATCAAGTTTGGGCACCTGTAAAAAGCTTGCTGAATCATCATTAATTGGAAAACAACTTTTGTATTCCTCTTTGTAAGCAGATAAATGTTCTGGGATCTTACAACGTCAAGAACTCTCTAATATATTAACCTGTGCTTGATCTAATATAAGTCCTACTGAAGACTTTTCTTTGCTCAGATCTTCACTAAATATTTGTGACAAAACATTAGTTGTTGTCTGCCTCTGAGGCTCTCATCAGACTTAACTTGTTCAAGATCTTGTACCTGTACCTGTTCATTACGTACATTTATATGTTTCAAAAATCTGTCACCTTTTGACATTTGATTAGTGTTACCTTTAACTGGACTGTTTCCAGACACACTATAGTCATCTACATCTGAATGAATGTCTAATTCATTACGTTCTCTATCGCCTATACTGATAGATATTTCTGAACGTACATCTAGATCTCTGTTTCTAGAAACATGTGGAGACCCCAAATCTTGGTCTAAGTTTGGTTCTAGACTGACAAGTGGTGGTCTACGCTCCCCAGATTGGAGGTTATCCACACTGTGACAATCAGATCCGGGCAAAGCAAAACTTTCCCTACTCTGATCATTGTCAACAGAATTGGTAAATAACTGAAAAAGTCTATCCAACTTCACATTAAAGTTATTTTCCATTTTAGTCAATTTCTCATCATAGACTGCCTGTAATGCATCTTTCTTTGATGTACGTTTCTTTTTACTTACTTTATCCAAACTGGAAGTTCTAGCACTGGACTTACTACCAGATTTCTTGAGTTTGCCACCTGCAGTATCGGCGGTCAAAAAAGAAAATTCCGGCGCCTCTCTGCTGTCAGAATCAAGCCTGTCGTCATCGCCATCCATAATGACGATATATAAATATGAAATAACAACAGACACAGCCCAAAAGTCGAATGAATATCGACGAAGTTATAAACTATTACTAATTTTAAGAATTGAATGAGAGCATCCGTTCAATTCAACGCAAAAATTAAAACTAATTCTTACCTGGTGATTTCTACTCAGGGTAGTTTGTGGGGTTTACACCCGGAAGCGGATACGGTATTTTAAATTCCGGATTACCCGGGTGTTTGCGATGAGAGTATTCTAATACGCGGAACGTATTATATAATGTAAATGTATCAGGCAAGTATATTTAACTTATTCACATAAAATGTATTATCTATGTAGGTGGTTTTGATATTTCAGTGACTGTGAATATCAATCAAATGGACATCTACCGTTTGATAGCTCTGTGTAATTTTAGATGTCTTAATACGCGACTTCCTATTAAAAGGGGTGCTCCGGAAGGGTAAGCAGATCCTGCTCCAAGTATGAAATTGACATCTTTTGATTGATAGCTCTTTGTAATTGTAGATGTCTGAATCATAGGCTTCCTGTTGAAAGGGATGCTCCGGATGGGTAAGCAGATCCTGCTCCAATTATCAAATTGACATCCTCGATTGAAAGCTCCGTTTAAATTTAGATGTCTTATTCAGAGAATTTTTATTAAAAGGGGTCGGTTTGGGGATGTGATGACATAATTTGTGACATTTATAATAAAAACAAATTAGATGATGAATATAATTACTTGACTGTTTGATTGTACTTTTTTCAATAAGGAAAGGCAATCATTATTACCTTGAAATTTCATTACCAAAAATAATACTGAAAAGTTTAATGAGTTTTTTTAATATTTACTGCTACAATGTTATTTTTAGAATAGCTAAGTTTTGTAAAATTGTACTATCATTTATCAACCAATAATGTTACAACCACATGCTGTATATATTTCAGTTTGACTGTCTCCTTGAAATGTATTACTTCATGTACCATAGTTTGTTTGATTTTCCATTGAAAAAGTGTGAAGGTATCTATACATACACCACAGTTCCATGTCAGCCCTCTGATTGGTTAACCAGCTGCTTGAAAATGGTCATGTGGTGTATGTTAGATACCTCACACTTTTAGCCGGAAGTTACAATGTACGAGACAACAACTGTGTATAATAAAATAATAAACCGTGCATACAGCAAAATGCCATTAAGCGAGTATAATTCAAAACCACAGTAAGGAAGTACATGTCGATGACTCAGTAATGTGTAGTGTCTATGAGAGAGCTTGTAAAACAGATTTATTTTCTCTCAATCGATTTGACGGTTACCTTCATCGATAATTCAATAAGAAAACAATCCAGCATACGTCAATGAGACAATAAGGAAACACCCGTCACAGTAAGGGAGTATATGTCAAATACACGGTCACGGAGTATAAAAGACAACTGCGTGGTATTTAAGGAGAAAATAGCTGAGCAGTAAAAGTATGTGTTAATGAGACAGTCCCCTTGTATAGGATATAAGACCATTTTGATGATAATTCAATGAGAATACAACCGCGCCAACATCAATGCGACAGTGCTAGAGTATATGGCAAAGCAACTGTAAATGAGGATATGTTAATGACACAGTAAATGAGGATATGTCAATGACACAGTAAATGAGGATATGTCAATGAGACAGTAAATGAGCATATGTCAATGACACTGTAAATGAGGATATGTCAATGACACAGTAAAGGAGTATATGTCAATGACACAGTGATAGAGTATATGTCAATGACACAGTAAATGAGGATATGTCAATGAGACAGTAAATGAGCATGTCAATGACACTGTAAATGAGGATATGTCAATGACACAGTAAATGAGGATATTTAAATGACACAGTAAAGGAGTATAAGTCCGTGACACAGTAATAGAGTATATGTCAATGACACAGTAAACGAGGATATGTCAATGACACAGTAAATGAGGATATGTTAATAACACAGTGATAGAGTATATGTCAATGACACAATAAAGGAGGATATGTCAATGACACAGTGAATGAGGATATGTCAATGACACTGTAAATGAGTATATGTCAATGACACTGTAAATGAGGATATGTCAATGGCACAGTGATAGAGTATATGTCAATGACACTGTAAATGAGGATATGTCAATGACACAGTAAATGAGGATATGTCAATGACACAGTAAATGAGGATATGTCAGTGACACAGTGATAGAGTATATGTCAATGACACAGTAAATGAGGATATGTTAAAGACACAGTAAATGAGGATATGTCAGTGACACAGTGATAGAGTATATGTCAATGACACAGTAAATGAGGATATGTCAATGACACAGTAAATGAGGATATGTCAATGACACAGTGATAGAGTATATGTCAATGACACAGTAAATTAGGATATGTCAATGACACAGTAATGAAGTATTTGCTATTAGACAACAACAGAGTATAATTCAACGGAGAATTAACCAAGCAAACTTCAATACGAAAGTACACGAGGATATATCAGTTATTATGTAATGTGGAGTATATGTCTATGAGACAACTGATGTTTATTCAATAAAAAATAACCAAGCATACACAAATTAGACAGTATGGGAGTTTACTTCAATGACACAGTATAAGATAGTAACCAAGCATACAGATGAACAAATGAAATTGCATGGAAGTAATTTTAGTATATGACTGCTGCTGCCATTTCCAGAAAAAGATACATCAAACAGCAACCCCAAAATTCATGCGCCCTTTAACAACATAATTAAGTGCATATTTAATGTGTCAGGGTCATAATATGTATTGGCCGTTGGTTACTGTCTTATTGAAGAACACCCCATATTTCTTCTACATAAAATACATGAATTATAAATCATTGCATAAGTTCACCATTGGAAAAAGATTGACATTCTAAGTGTTCACAAAGGACACTGGGATGCATATGACAATCAAAACTAGTAAACTGGACGAATAAATCATTCGATACATTACCCAAACTATAGTTTTTTGAATTTTTAACCCATTGGGTGTCACACATTAATTTTTGTGGTTCTGCATTTGTTTACCATTCAGGGGTACCAGAGATCATTCCTGGTCTTTAGTTGGGTTTGTGTTGCTCAGTTTCAGTTGGGTTTGTGTTGCTCAGTTTTAGTTGGATTTGTGTTGCTCAGTTTTAGTTGAATTTGTGCACGATTTGTGTTGCTCAGTTTTAGTTGGATTTGTGCACGATTTGTGTTGCTCAGTTTAAGTTGGATTTGTGTTGCTCAGTTTAAGTTAAATTTGTGTTGCTCAGTTTTAGTTGGATTTGTGTTGCTCAATTTTAGTTGGATTTGTGTGGCTCAGTTTTAGTTGGATTTGTGTTGCTCAGTTTTAGTTGGGTTTGTGTTGCTCAGTTTTAGTTGGATTTGTGTTGCTCAGTTTGAGTTGGATTTGTGTTGCTCAGTTTTAGTTGGGTTTGTGTTGCTCCGTTTTAGTTGGGTTTGTGTTGCTCCGTTTTAGTTGGGTTTGTGTTGCTCAGTTTTAGTTGGGTTTGTGTTGCTCAGTTTTAGTCTTCTAGATTGTGTTGTGTAAACTGTTTTTTGCCATTGTTTTGTCACTTTATTTTCGACTTATGAGTTTAATAATCTCTTTGATATCTTTCACCTCCCGTTGTGGAGTTTAATACTTGTATGTGTATAGAAACAATTAAATTTTGTTTAAAAGTAAAATATTATTGTTTTTCTGGACTGTATGTTCAGGGAAAAATCCAGCACATCATAAACAATTTTATTATGCACTTATGATAACATGACTAGATTTTTTTATTTCAACTTTTAAATTAAAAAAATAGTTCAAATTGTGAGATAAAGTTACTAAGAATGACACAACATTCTGTTTGACCTTTAAATACTGCGATTCTATTTTTATAAAACAATTTACAACTTATCAATATTATCTATTACAACCAAATCAATACATGTTTTAACTATTATTTTGCAACTCTAAAGTTAATCTGCAATTTCATCAATCACTTTCAAATGTAAGTTGTTTAGTAATGAATTAATTTCCATTGCTCAGGTTAACAGGTCACAGCAGTGCAGGTGAATTTACCTTAGATTTGCATGGACATTTCTCTGGAGTAATTTTGGTTTTAATACCTATGAAAGGAAATTATATGTTTGAGCCTATTTTCTCAAATTGAAGTGAAATTGGCAGTCAAATGTTTGTTTAACATGAAAGTGCTTATATAATAGTGATCTGGACATAACAAATTAAATAACTAATGAAGAATAACTTTAAAGTCCTAAAGAGAAGGGTGAACAGGGCTCCTGAAATCACATAGCCCTTCCCCATACTCCCAGTAGAAAGTTGTCCCTATTTTTTTATTCCCCCTTTTCGCCCACTTCCCACCTCTTACATCTATTTTTGCTGAGACAATTTAGCCAAAACTTTTGATGCATACATTTACTTGAAAACATATGTATAAGATGATTGATTCTGATGCAACATCATTCATAACGTTCACTTTGATTGGATATCGTCAACAATTGTCATGGCGTCAATTCACAATTTTCATATGTTCCTAAATGTAAAAAAACACACATGTATGTTATTAAGCAGACTGTATAGATGGTGGCTGTTTAATGGTCCAGTAGCCAAGATAATGCATATTCAGGACGATAACATGTATGAACATAAACCAAGCTTTGTACAAGACTAACACGTTAAGTTAGATTTTTAACTTGCTAATTGACATGGTTACAGTTCACAGGAAAACATATTGCCTGACCCACACACATTATTCAGACTTCCAAGCAGCATAGTCTTAAATTTAACTCCTGAATGCCACATGATTCTTTGGTATGACCCGACAGGGGATCGAACCCCTAACCTCACTCACTCAAGGAAATAGGAAGTAAATACACAGTAACTTAAATGGTCATAAATTATTGTTTTACTGGTCAAAAATGACAATTTTCATAATGAATACTTCTTAAAGGACTTAAAAACAAGATTTGCATTATCAAATTAACCATTGTATACACTGATTACTCATTTCCATATAAATCAGATAGTTAGGACCCAAAATCCCTATCAATCATAATGTTTCACTGTGGTTCTCTCAACACGCTTCAGAAACGATTTCTTTTAAATTTCTCTGGATGTACTATTTAACTGTATATATGTAGCAATGATTGAAACATAGTAAGCTTTATAAAAATACAAGTAAAACAGTTTTTAAAATATTTAAAATAGCACTATGTAAATCTTTAATATCCTATATCTCCACATATACTGGCATGAAACTGTACTACATCTGAACTATAAAACTGACTACAAATAGGACATTCTACGTATTCTGGAGACCTTAAACTGTCGACTGCTGCAGGGCCTGACACACCCACTTCTATGACATCTGGCGATACAGATCTGCCATTGGTACATGTGAATATATGGTTTTTCATCTGTCCTGGAGGGAAGGTTTCTAGAAATAAAACACAAAAATATATAATCAATTGTCAATGCCAATATTTTTCTCTGACAGTGTATAAAATGTATTCTCATGTTCATAAATGAGAACCTTTAAATATTCTGAATGAATATTTCAAGAAATGTATCTGTCCTGGTTGAAGGTCATTAATATAGTACCTTCTGATGTCTTGTTTGCTATTTGAATGAAGGATTGCGGTCTCACTGAATTACAGAGGGGGAGTAGGAGGGGTCTGATCTGGAAATCCCAGGCTTAAAAACATGAGGTCCCAAATTTAAATAAATTAATATCCAGACATCCCGAAATTCGAAAAAAAAAGACTTCCCAGATCCTGAAAGGGTCAATCCCGGAATCCCTAGGTTAAAACACCTGATCCCGGAGTTCGATAAAGGTCCTATCCCCCCTCATTACATATACCTTTGCATTTCTTCTTAGAAACCCATTATTATAGAAAATTCAAAAGTTAATGTGAGGTTTTTATTAATGCGAATAATCTGACTCCTTGGGTATCGCAATAACAAGAACATGCATTCTGATATATATTACAAATTTTTATATGAAACTTTTCCTAAAATCACGATTATTAAAGTCTCACATCTTAGTTAATTCTTAAAAAATCAAAATAATTGTAATAATATCTGAATTTACATTAAACGTATAACATCATTGTTTTTTTTTAATTTGATCAATGAATATTTTTTTGTTATAACTAGGAATTTCATTTGTGTTTTTATATTTTTACATGTTTTCTTACCAATTAAATTTCTTTACAAGTGCTTGCAAGCTTGTTATTTAAAAAAGACACTTCTAGTGTCCCATACAATCACACAGGAAAATTTCATCAGCAGTCTGAACTTAGCTGATTTAATTGATTGATTGATTGTTGGTTGCTTAACGTCCAGTGGCAAATATTTCATGCATATTCAGAACTTATATATAAGTATGATCAATGAAACAGAAAAACGAGACAACAGTTCCAAAGTACTAAGACAATTTTAAGACAACCCTGAACGGAACTCTTGTCTATGACCTCGAAGTCTCGCTGATGACGCTAACACTATCCGGACGTTTTCCTCCCAAAATAACCCAAACTGAATAATCATAAGCAAAGAAGACAAATGCGATTATGCTAGGTACCTTTAGGATACAGAGTCATAATGGTAAATTAATTGTGTAAGGAAGAGAAGCGACACACAAATTGAGGTCTTCTCGTTTAATATGTAGATGTATGCATGTGGTTTTTGATCTAGCATTGGGATTTTTGTATTTTAAGATATTGATTGATATACAGTATATTGGATTTACTTGAAGATCTTGAAGACTTGCGTTCTAAATTCATGCTTTAAAAAAATGTTCACTTTACTTGTTGAAAACATTTACAAATAGACACGACTCTGGAGGTGTGCCTAGATTGACGGAAGTTATAAAATACAGATAGAACAGTTTAAGAACATTGGTTTTTTAGAACAAATTGTACATAATGCAGTTAAACAAAGCTTATAAACACGCATTAAGAATTGATATTTTATATTGAGTTTCAGTGAGCAATATATGCATATTAAAACGTACGAGAATTATTGACAGTTGATCGGAACTGTAATAAACATAGTTAATTTTCCGGCATTTGATTCTTTACAAGATGGCGTGTATGTCGATTGAAAATAATAGCTCTGCACCATGATGCTAAATTTTAATCAACAGGTTTTGAGTCCCATTAAAATATCTGAAGTACTCCACGTGTGAATCCTGTAGTGTTACTCTCAAAAGATAACAAACAGTCATGTACATTGCTTTGTTATCTTGCAGTATCGATTTTGTAAATGTCACTTGTTTATCATATATCACCAAAGAGAGAAACAAAAACAGCATGAACCAAACTTGAAGTGCCCCATAAAGAGGTTAAAATGGTGCCTTAATAATACATGTATAGCGTACAAACCTGAATTTATGTTTCTGTATACGTAGACTTAATTAGAAATAAAAAGAAATAGGGATATTTTTATGATCCCACTAGACCTACAATATTTCTCAAAATTACCAAAATGATATACGATAACAACGAACCCTCTTCCTTTTTTATTTAAAATAAAGTTAAGTACAATTGTTTTGTGCCGAATGTAATAAGTGCTAAGCAATACACGTAGACAGACCATGAAATAAAACAAGAGCTTTGGCGTTTTACGAGTTAACAATACTTCAGTGCTGTTATTATTGTTTCGTTTTCACTACATATTTCTCTTCCTGTGTTCATTACTAATCGATAAGAGGCACTTTGAGGCATTGAGGCAATCTATCGAACGTACTGCTCATAAAGGACAATTTGATTAGTTATATACATGTAGCAGTTTGATAATTTACCTTCACTATGTGAAGATTTGTTCCCAACTTAAACAAAAATATTTCAATGCAAACCCTTGAGAAAATCAGTTTTTTATATGATATTTTGAAACATTTTTATAGATCGAAAAACATCAGAAGGATCATAAAACGAATTTCTATTGATATCATTGACAAAAAATACATAGATTAACATGATTTCAAAAAATGCATCACCAATGAAAGGTCGACCGGGAGATTTGATTAAAAGCAATGTGTCAAATTTGGTTATTTTGAGAGTTTTTTTTAAATTTTCCAACCACAAAAAGACCAGGTATATATAAAAAATTAAATTATAAATCATATTATTGTTTATTACTTATACATGTAAGTATATAGTATATATCATAATTAGCGTACATCAATAATATAAAAACACAGGTAAAGAACTACATCTTTTGTAGACGCCTGTCCTGTCTCGGAATGGGCGATCAAGCTTTCAGCTTTATGCTTATAGTTGGTACAAAATACTCAAAACACCCTGAAGTATGGTATACACACGTGATATAATAATTTGTCAGTTAACAAAATTTGTTGAACACAATTAAAATGGTGAATCATTGACTAGCGGAAACCTCTACTCATTGAAACATATGCAAAGCGGATATCAAAATTGAAACTTAAACTTTGAACTGTTTTGTTATTCTACATCTTTTAAACGGAAATGTTTAATTTAAACTCAACTATCAATTTTAAAGAAAAATCTATGCATTGGTAATTTAAAATTTGATATTTTATGACAATTATAAGAATTTTTTAGTTGATTTTAAATGATTGTAGTACAATTGTGCATTTTTTTGGTTTTAAAAGATTCACTCCGGAATTACACATGTAGCGATATTACAGAAAATAAAACGGATAAATAAAAAAAACGCGGACCGGAAGGATAAAGCAACAGTTCCATCTCCACATTAGAATCCTGTCGTGTTACTCTTAATATACATTGATCAGTCAGTTCTATTGATTTGGTGTTTTACAATAGGGACTTGATAATGTCTTTTGTCCCTAAGACCTCACCAAATACAAAAACATTTGGTACATGCTAATTCTCCTACACGAAGACTAAACCGAATTCAAAAGTTTAAAATAAAAACAGATGCTCACCAGAATTTCTATTTTTATAATTTTATAATAGCTGTTTATGCTGACAAAAAAGAACTCTTTTTTATGATCTCACTAGTTCTACATAATTTATAAGAATTACAAAAATCATATATCAAAACCATGTATCGAACCCTTTCCACCTTCCATTTCCCCTTTTATATAAAGTCAAATACAATTGTTTGTACTTAAGGAGTGTCGCGCGTATAATATTTAAAAAAAAAAATAAACATTTATTTTTCATTACAAATTTTAGTAACTACCTTTAGAAGTTGTTATTTTCTCATATGGTACAAATAGTTATCAAAAGGACCAGGATTATAATTTAGTACCGCAAACGCGCGTTTCGTCTACAGAAGACTCATCAATGACGCTCATATCAAAATATTTATAAAGCCAAACAAGTACAAAGTTGAAGAGCATTTTAAAAGGATCCAAAATTCCAAAAAGTTTTGCCAAATACGGCTAAGGTAATCTATGCCTGGGATAAGAAAATCCTTTGTTTTTCTAAAAATTCAAGGTTTTGTAAACAGAAAATTTATAAAAATGACCACATTATTGATATTAATGTAAACACCAAAATGTTGACTACTGGGCTGGTGATACCCTCGGAGACGAAACGTCCACCAGCAGTGGCATCGACCCAGTGGTGTAAATAGTTATCAAAGGTATCAGGGTTATAATCTAGTACGCCAATCATTCAAAAAATCAATTCATGTTGTCCCCAGGTTTTAAAAGGTAGATATCATTGAAAAAGCTCCAAATTTTTATAAGTTGCAAAAATGCCAAAAAATATTTGAAATATTTTTTTTAACTCATCGGTGACCTATATGTTTTATTGTTGTTTTCGAAAAAGCTGCACATAAACTAAATAATTGTAAAATATAAGCGATTTCTGTAATTAAGTTCTTTTTTTATTTCGATATTACCGCTATGTCTACTATTACTTTCACAGGGAAAAAAAGGAAATTACCAAAAAGGTATGCTTCTTTCAGAAGGCAGATTGTGAGCGTAAATGAACGGTGACCCTAATTTTTTTATTTCATTTTTCTATTAGGTATAAGATAAAGTTCATTTATAAAACAAAATAGCGAAATCCTATATCAAATAAAATTTGAGCCCCCTTAAAGCGTGCCAAGCGGTATTGGTGTAAACAGACCAAGAAATAAACTCAGAGTTAACAGTACGTCAGTACTTTTATTGTCGTCTCGTTTTCACTAAATATTTTCTCTTCCTGTTTTCATTACTAATCGTGATGTGGCCTTTAAAGCAGCAAGGCGATTTGTCTAAAGTACTGCTCAGAAAGGTAAATATGATAAGTTTTATGACAGCATGATAATTTTCCTACATTATGCTAAGATATTTTTTTCCATCTTTTAAGAAATGTGATTCAATGCCTTTTCAAACCGTTCGAAAATCGGAATTTTAAAAATATATTATTTTCAAATAATTTTATAGAAAGACTAAACATAGTAAGGTCGTTACTCGAAACTGTAAAACTTATATCAATGAAATAAATACTATAATGCTTTAACAAGAACACAATCACAATGAAAATCCGGAAGAATTCATTGACGACAAGGAAAAGAATGAATTATTTTGCTGAAGCCTGTCCTATCGGAAACGGCAGAAATCAAGATTTAAGTTGATATTTCTTAAAACTGTCTAGACTCAGTCAAATACTGTATATTAACATGATTGTCAAAAGACTTTTTTATTTATCAATATGTGCGTTACTTCACTTCATGACATATATAGTTAGAGAGCTAATTCCCGGAGAAGCGGAAACCTCTCATCCTACACGTAGTAAAATGCAGGAAGACGGCAATTTGAAAATAAAATTTAAACTTTGAACTGTGTCATTATTTCACATTATCAAAACGGGAAAATATTTATCAACAATATATCAATTTTGGAAGAAAAATCTATGCATTGGTGATTGGTGTTATGATTATTTTAAAATTAAAAATCAAAAGTGTTCGCCTGTTTTAAGAAATGTCTGTTTGTCTTATTATTTTAAGTCCTGGCCTTGTCAGTTTATTTTCAATCTATAAGTTTGACTGTCCCTCTGGTATCTTTCGTCCCTCCTTTGTGTGGTTTCTATTATGTGGTAATTTTTATCAATTTCCTGTTTACAAAACTTTGAAAGGAGTAGGTCCGGTAAGGACCGATTTTGGCCTCAAATTTCAGGTTCATCTTACGAAAGATTTTGACCACTTTTTAAACACTTAAGTGTCTATTTTATTTGAATTAATTAGTTTATGTGAAAGATTTTAACAGATTTAGTCATTAAAAACGATCCGATTCAAGCTCAAATATGAAAAATCTACCCAATATGCCAAAAATTGTCACTTCTCAGATGGTTTTTGGTAACAATGAAAGTGGCCGCATCCGTGTTCATCCTCAACCTTTATATATGTTATGTATTATGATAAAATACAACTTACATTTCAATATTAAGGATGAACACGAATGCGGCCACTTTCGTTTTACACGAAAACCGTCTAAAATTTAACTAAAATGCTAGAATTATGAGGATTTCAGTAATTTAGCATGACTTAATGGTGCTAGCACCGGATATATGTGCATTGTATTGTCAAAAACAGCCCACATTTATGTAGCAGAAGCATTCTACTGTCCAATAAATAACTAAAGGTTTACATTTTAACAATTTTGTAAAACTGCTATATTTTGGGGCCAAAAAGGGGTCTTACTGAACCTACTCCTTTTCGAAAAACTAAGGATTTTCTTACCCCAGGCATAGATTACCTTAGCCGTATTTGGCACAACTTTTTGGAATTTTGGATCCTCAATGCTCTTCAACTTTGTACTTGTTTGGCTTTATAAATATTTTGATATGAACGTCACTGATGAGTCTTATGTAGACGAAACGCGCGTATGGCGTACTAAATTATAATCCTGGTACCTTTGATAACTATTTACACCACTGGGTCGATGCCACTGCTGGTGGACGTTTCGTCCCCGAGGGTATCACCAGCCCAGTAGTCAACACTTCTGTGTTGACATGAATATCAATTATGTGGTCATTTTTATAAATTTTCTGTTTACAAAACTTTGAAATTTTCGAAAAACTAAGGATTTTCTTACCCTAGGCATAGATTACCTTAGCCGTATTTGGCACAACTTTTTTTGGAATTTTGGATCCTCAATGCTCTTCAACTTTGTACTTGTTTGGCTTTATAAATATTTTGATATGAGCGTCACTGATGAGTCTTATGTAGACGAATTGCGCGTATGGCGTACTAAATTATAATCCTGGTACCTTTGATAACTATTTACACCACTGGGTCGATGCCACTGCTGGTGGACGTTTCGTCCCCGAGGGTATCACCAGCCCAGTAGTCAACACTTCTGTGTTGAAATGAATATCAATTATGTGGTCATTTTTATAAATTTCCTATTTACAAAACTTTGAAATTTTCGAAAAACTAAGGATTTTCTTACCCCAGGCATAGATTACCTTAGCCGTATTTGGCACAACTTTTTGGAATTTTGGATCCTCAATGCTCTTCAACTTTGTACTTGTTTGGCTTTATAAATATTTTGATATGAGCGTCACTGATGAGTCCTATGTAGACGAAATGCGCGTATGGCGTACTAAATTATAATCCTGGTACCTTTGATAACTATACAAATGTACTTCTTTTTTAAAAGGATAACTTTTGAAATATTTTAGAAAATTAAATAAATAAAAACATTCCGTTTTTTCCATTTTTAGTTAAACGAGCCAAAGTTGCATGCAAATTTTTACCAAAATATGCGACATAACTAATTTACTTTACCTTGACCTTCATAGATTTTACTGTTTATGAAAACTGCATATCGACAGAATGTTACGTATTGGTAATTGAATTGTATTCTATAGCTTTTTTTCAAAGTAATTTCTTTAATTGCAACGAAAATAATATCGTGAAGGATAATTCTTGTGGTCGATTTTGGACTTGAGTAAAACGGTTCTTCAGTATGGTGTCACACAACCAATTCATTTAATCAGCATTTAGAACATGTAAAACCTACGCTGACAAAACATGATGACGTAGTTTAAAACTTTAGGGTTTATATGCTACTTAGTATGCTTACATGTAGTAAGATTGTTAGCAGTGGCGACTTCCGGAATGTCAATAAACTGAATTACCTCTCCTAAATATGTGGAAAAATTGGAATTTTAAAAATATATCATTTTCAAATAATTGTATAGAAAGACTAAACATAGTAAGGTCGTTACTCGAAACTGTAAAACTTATATCAATGAAATAATAATATAATGCTTTTACAAGAACACAATCACAATGAAAATCCGGAAGAATTCATTGACGACATGGAAAAGAATGAATTATTTAGCTGAAGCCTGTCCAATCGGTAACGTCAGAACTCAAGGTTTAAGTTTATATTTCTGAAAAATGTCTAGATCCAGTCAAATACTGTATAGTAACATGATTGTGAAAAGACTTTTTTATTTATCAACATGTGTTTTACTTCACTTCATGACATATATGGTTAAAGAGCTAATTCCCGGAGAAGCGGAAACCTCTCATCCTACACATTGTAAAATGTAGGAAGACGGCAATTTGAAAATAAAATTTAAACTTTGGACTGTGTCATTATTCTAAATAAAAAACAAAAACAAAATTACTCCTGAATTAGTTATTACTCAGAAAATAAAACAGACAAATTAAAGAAACAGGGGCCGAGTGCTCCTGAATGGTAAATCAACAGTTCCATCTCCACATTAGAATCCTGTCGTGTTACTCTTAATATACATTGATCAGTCAGTTTTATTGATTTGGTGTTTTACAATAGGGACTTGATACATGTCTTTTGTCCCTAAGACCTCACCAAATACAAAAACATTAAGTATATGTTAATTCTCTAACACGAAGACTTGGCCGAATTTAAAAGTTTAACATAAAAACAAATGCTCACCAGAATTTATGTTTATAATAGCTGTTTACGCTGATAAAAAAGACTATTTTTCTAGATCTCATTAGTTCTAAAATATTTATAAGAAGTACAAAAATCATATACCAGAACCATGTATCGAACCCTTCTCCCCCTTCCATTTTCCTCATTTATATAAAGTCAAATAACATTGTTTGTACTTAAAGCGTGCCAAGAGGTATGGGTGTAAACAGACCAAGAAATAAACTCAGAGTTAACAGTACGTCAGTACATTTATTGTCGTCTCGTTTTCACTAAATATTTTCTCTTCCTGTTTTCATTACTAATCGTGATGTGGCCTTTAAAGCAGCAAGGCGATTTGTCTAACGTACTGCTCAGAAAGGTAAATATGATAAGTTTTATGACAGCATGATAATTTTCCTTCATTATGCTAAGATATTTTTTTTCCATCTTTTAAAAAATGTGATTCAATGCCTTTTCAAACCGTGCGAAAATCGGAATTTTAAAAATATATCATTTTCAAATGATTGTATAGAAAGACTAAACATAGTAATGTCGTTACTCGAAACTGTAAAACTTATATCAATGAAATAATAATATAATGCTTTTACAAGAACACAATCACAATGAAAATCCGGAAGAATTCATTGACGACAAGTAAAGGAAAAGAATGAATTATTTAGCTGAAGCCTGTCCAATCGGTAACGTCAGAACTCAAGATTTAAGTTCATATTTCTTAAAAATTTCTAGACCCAGTCAAATACTGTATAGTAACATGATTGTCAAAAGATTTTTTTATTTATCAACATGTGTTTTAGGACTTCACTTCATGGCATATAGTTAAAGAGCTAATTCCCGGAGAAGCGGAAACCTCTCATCCTACACGTAGTAAAATGTAGGAAGACGGCAATTTTAAAATAAAATTTAAACTTTGAACTGTGTCATTATTTCACATTATCAAAACGGAAAAATATTTATCAACAATATATCAATTTTCAAAGAAAAATCTATGCATTGCATTGGTGATTGGCGATACGATTATTTTAAAATATAAAATCAAAAGTTTTCGCCTGTTTTAAGAAATGTCTGTTTGTCTTATTATTTTAAGCCCTGGCGTTGTCAGTTTATTTTCAATCTATGAGTTTGACTATCCCTCTAGTATCTTTCGTCCCTCCTCTGTGTGGCTTCTATACAAATGTACCTTTTTTTTAAACGGATAACTTTTGAAATATTTTAGAAAATTAAATAGATAAAAACATTCCGTTTTTTTTTTTCATTTTTAGTTAAACGAGCCAAAGTTGCATGCAATTTTTTACCAAAATATGCGACATAACTAATTTACTTTACCTTGACCTTAATAAAAATTTACTGTTAATGAAATCTGCATGTCGACAGAGTATTACGTATTAGTAATTGAATTGTATTATATAGTTTTTTCAAAGTAATTTCTAAAATTGCAACGAAAATAATATCGTAATGGATAACTCATGTGTTCGATTTTGGACTTAGAGTAAAACGGTTCCTCAGCGTGGTGTCACACCACCAATTCATCCAATCAGCATTTAGAACATGTGAAACCTTCGCTGACAAAACATAGTGCTTTGGTCGTTGTTGTTAACTAAAACTAGCAATAAGATGGACATAGACGAAACTTCACTGAATGAGAAATTGTGAGGCCAAGTTGACTTTTTCATGAACTTGAATTACAACTTTAGGGTAAATATGCTAATTAGTTTGCTTACATGTAGTAAAGATTGTTAGCAGTACGCGACTTCCGGAATGTCAATAAACTGAATTACCTCTCCCTATAAAATATGTGAATTTTTTTTTACATTTTATTCATATGCAAAGTTATTTAAAAAAAACTTTCTATAAATCTTACTTTTACCCATCATTACAAACCAGAAAGTCTAAAATTACCAGTAATTGTACTCTACTGTACTGATTATTACTCGACCATTCTGAACTCTGAATAAGTCTAAATTTTACTGCAAATTACTTGACCCCTATCTTAACCATACTTGTATGTATTGATTTGTACTTGACCATACACAATCTATACAATAATTAAAAGTCTGAACTAAAACTCGACCAGTCTGAAACATTTGTAATTTCGGGACCCTTTATAGCTTGATATGTTGTGAAAGGTTTTGCTCATTGCTGAAGATCTTATTGTGACCTATAATTGCTAACTCCTTCGTCATTTGGTCTCTTGTGGAGAGTTGTTTCTTTGGCAATCAAACCGCATTTCTCAGTACTTATATAAGTATCGCATGCAACTATTTCACCAAATGTCAGGCTTTTCTTAAACTTTTCTATGTGATTTCAAATCTGCAAGGCAAATAATATGTAAGTAACGGTTAGGCAAAAATTTTCATTTTTCTGTTAGAAAACATACGAAGGATCATAAAACGGATGTTAAAGCTCAACATTCCTATTAATGATGCAGATCGTTTCTCGATACAAAAATGTACGTCATTGCCAAAGAGATTTCTCTCCCATCATAGACAACTCTCCATCAGAGAAAACTCTCCATCAGAGACAACTCTCTATAAATGACAACTATCAATCAGTGACAACTCTCCATCAGAGACAACTCTCCATCAGAGACAACTCTCCATCAGAGACAACTCTCCATCAATAACGACTCTCCATCTAAGACAACTCTACAGCAGAGACAACACTCCATGAGAGACAACTCCCTATCAGAGACAATCTCCATCAGAAACAACGTACTCTCCACCAGAGACAACATTCCACAAAGACAACTCCCCATCAGAGACAACTCTCCATCAGACAAACTCTTCATAAGAGACAACTCTCATCCAGAGACAACTCTCAACCAGAGACAACTCTCCACAGAGACAGCTCTCAATCAGAGACAAATCTCCACAGATACAACTTTCCATTCGAGACAATAATCCATCAGCGATAACTCTCCATCCAATATACAACTCTCCATCAGAGACAACCCTGCATCAGACACATCTCTCCATCAGAGATAACTCTCTATCACATACAACTCTATATTACATACAACTCTCCATTGAAACAACCCTCCATCAGAGATAACTCCCCATCACATACAACTCTCTATTACAGACAACTCTCCATCAGAGACAACTCTCCATTAGAGAACTCTCCAACGGAGACAACGTACCACAGAGACAACTCTCCATCAGAGACAACTTTCCATCAGTGACAACTCTCAATCGGAGACAACTCTCCATCAGAGACAACTTTCATCAGAAACTACTGTCCATCAGAGACAACTCTCCACAGAAATAACTCTCCATCAGAGACAATTTTCCATCAGAGATAACTCTTCATCAGAGACAACCGTCTATTAGATACAACTCTCAATCGGTGACAACTCTCCACAGAAACAACTCTCCATCAGAGACAACTTTCCAACACAGACAACTCTCCATCAGAGACAACTTTCAAACAGAGATAACTCTCCATCAGAGACAAATCTCAATCAGACAACTCTACGTCAGAGACAACTCTCCGTCAGAGACAACTCTCCGTCAGAGACAACTCTCCGTCAGAGACAACTAGTCTGTATACAAGGTTTACAAGGTCATGGCGTTTCTCAGACTGTAATGACTAACTTCGTTGGTTCTGTACTGATTAATACTTTAGTCTGAGAGAACAAGATTTATTTGTTTTGTTTTGTTTTTTGTTTTTTTGTTTTTTTGTTGTTTTTTTTTGGGGGGGGGGGCGTTGAAAAAAATTCAGTGCTTTGTGTCTATTGTCTTAAAGTTAGTTGTTTTTGTGTCTCGTACCGGTCTTTTGAGTTTATCCTATTGCATCTACATGATTTTTAAAGTTTGTTCTTATGTTGTACTATTACGCCACTGTCTCAGTTTATGGAAGGATTGTGCGTTCACAAACATGTTTTACCCTGCCATATTCTTTTAATATGTGCCTGCGTTAAATCAGGAGCATGTAGTTAAGTGGTTGTCGTTGGTTCATGTCTTTTGACTCATATTTGATTTTTGTAAATTGTTTTGTTATATATAATAAAGCCGTTATAGTTTTCGTTTGGATTGTTTCACATTTTTTATGTCGGGGCCTTTCATAGCCAACTATACGGTATGAGTTTTTGTCATTGTTGAAGGCCAAACGGGTGCCTATAATTGCTTAAATCCACTTCATTTGAACTCTGATGGATTGTAACCATACCAGACCTCCCTTTTTCTATATTATCTACCTGACTTTTGAACTTGTGTTTTCCATAACTTTCGTGAAATATTTGTCACTGCACTTTAAAAACTAATCAACCATCAATCAATCAATTAATTTAAACACGTGATAAATCTATCTATCTTCTTATTTCCGCACTTAGTCACAACTTTGACTAGTACGTGCATGCGTGGCCTATTTACAATTTAAAAGAAATAAACTTTCCAGTAATAATACGTTACATTGGTGAACAAAAAAATAAAATATATAACAGTGATTTAATTAATATAAAAAAGAAGATGTGGTATGATTGCCAATGAGACAACTATCCACAAGAGACCAAAATGACACAGACATTAACAACTATAGGTCACCGTACGGCCTTCAACAATGAGCAAATCCCATACCACATAGTCAGCTATAATAGGCCCCGATAAGACAATGTAAATCAATTCAAACAAGAAAACTAACGGATTGTTTTCCTTTGTATATTTCTTGGTAAAACTGTGTACATGGTATGCAGTGCTTAGAACATTTGCGAATGAGCAGATATAGAAATCTGCTCTTTGAAGTCGTCAACTGTTGTACAAAGGATTGCTGAGGTTGGAAGTAGGTTCCATTGTACTATGATATGCGCATAAAATGAGAATGTGTAAAAATATTTACTGGTCTGAATTTGGTTATATAGTGATTGGTATGCTTACATTGTATGTCTTGTTCTGTTGTCTGATTTAATGAGAAGATCTTTAGGGTAGACTGCTAAATGGTGGTGTGTAATTTTATAGAAAACCACCAGTGTTGTCTGTATTCGTCTCAGTTGTAATGTAGGCCACTGTAGGTGTTCGAGGATATTTGAGACAGAGCTGGTATTGTGGTATTTATTACATGTATAGCGGGCAGCTCTTCTCTGGACCATCTCAATTTGATTGTTTTGAATTTTTGTTGTGAGGGTCCCAGACACAAGAGCTGTACTAAAGCTTAGGTCTAACTAACGAAATGTATTGTATGCCCTTTCTTTTATTTGTTTGGGTGATTCTTTTAGGTCACATACGTTTTATAAAATTTAGATGTCGATTTTCATTTGCTGTTCTATTATTTACATGTTTATTCCATTTGAGATCTGATTGGATGGTTATGCATAAGTATTTTGTAGCTGTTTCAGTTTGAAAAAATGTGGGTTTTTTTTTTTGTGTGTGATTCTTAGAATGGAACATTTGTGTGGATGGAATGACATTAACCAGTCCTTTTCCCATTGTGCCGCTGAATCTAAGTCCGATGATTTTGAATATGAATAATTATGATGGTCTGGTAAGAGCTGAAAAAAATGGCAAGCTAAGCGACAGATCAATTGAAATCGGAAAAATAAATCAGTAAAAAATCCTCCTGCACCCTCGCCTCCCCAGAATATAGTTGTACCCTTACTGTTATTTTCCGTGTAGTTTTAATACTCATCCAGCTTATCGTCCCTACAGGGATGTTCTACTAAGGCTGCCATACCATGAAAACGTTTATCACACAGCTCACATTCTATCTGCATTCATAAATTTATTAATGATATTTAGACTATAAACGCATCATGTTTGTTATGCATGTATCGTCTAGACTATATATGTAAAAGTAAGAGAGAGAGGAAAGACAGCAGATAGTCCCAATGCAAAGAAATACAAATAGAAATTAACCTCTTCTGGCTCACTACCGAAGAACCCCAAAACCACGCCCATCTAAAGGAGAGTCACGTGGGCCAGCGGGGTTAACAGAATAGAGAATAATGGACAAAATATAAAGAATAGAGAAAAAAAGACAAAAAAAGTATATAGAATAATGAGGTGTCAAAATATAAAGAATAGCAAAACATGGGCAAAAAGTAAGAAAAATCAAAGAATATAGAAATGGAAGTTGAGACCGGCTCATCCAACTTCTCAGCCCTCCTATCGTGCATTTTATTTGGGCTTTTTTTGAACGATCGATCAGCTGTTCAATATTTAATACTATGAAGCAGTTAGTATACTAGTATTACTAGACTCAGGGTGGATCCAGGATTGTTGAAACTGAGAGGGATATTCCCAAAAACGGAATTTATATATATAACGTGACGGTACCCAAATTGCACCTATTTTGACAGTTTTTTCATCTACGTTTTTTTATGATAAAGACGAAAGTGTCCATTCTGTGTTTATTTTGTAGCTGTATCCTTCTTTATTATAAAGGTACACCAATTTGATTTTTATTCCATATGGAATCATAGAAAAATTGGTCTAAACTGACCTCCAAACCATCAATGATTCTGAAATGAGGAGTACCCAAATTGCATCCATGCTTAAATTCACATCGTCAAAAGTCTAATAACAGAGCTTTTGTTTAATGTCTTCAAATATTTTGAACAATTAGATATTAGTCCATGCTTACTCTTCATTATTTTTTAAATGGATACTTGTAACATATTCTATTTGCTCATTTTAAAAAGATGACGTTTTGATGACATCGCATGGCGACGTTTCAGTACATTTTGCTTTTTCAGTAAATATTTCATCTGTTGATAAATACTGTGAACGTTTTGTGCATATCTAAATAGTTCTACATATGTTGAAAGATGTGCTTAGTATCAAATCATAAAAATACAAATTGTTTAGTCTCTATGAAATCTTGTAAGATTTTCGCTGCTAGTTTTGCTAAATAGGTGCAATTTGGGTACTCGGTGCAATTTGGGTACCGTTACGTTATACCGTCGAGCGGAGCGAGCCGAATTTTTTATTGACAACTTATTGTAAAAAACATATAAATCGTGAGTAACATGAGAACTCTTTTTTTTTTCGTTCAAAGGGGGGAGTGTAAGACCTCTACGTCAACCTGGATCCGCCACTGCGATTGCAACCTTGTCTGATATATTTATCATGAGATTTTCCGGAGAAATAAGTCCTGAAACGAGTTGTACAATATATGCGCAAAGGTAAGCGGAAGAAGGGATCCCGTAGACCGCCCTACGTCACGATTCATGAATTATGCATATTCTATTTATAGGCTATTTTTAAACGATTCGGAAAATACTAATGCTAAAAATAGAATTTTCTTAACATGTAAAACTATCTTAAAAAAACGATGCAAAATCATTAACTTTCATGGAGAGTGGTAGAGGGTTATTTTCGTGGTATGTGATTGGGTTTTTTTTATTTCACGTTCAACGTGTTTAAATTACTTTTTTATTTTACGTTCAGTCGTGCAAAACAGCGAGGTGTTCAACATGTTCTGCTTATGTAATTTTTATACGTGCTTCGTGATTGAAATGCTTATTTTGCGTGCTCAGTATTTTTCAAAAAAAAAAACACTAGACAGGGATCGTCAACATGGACAAGAACGAAGTTGATTTAATTATGTTTCCGTGATAAGAAACGATAAGGCGGTAAGGCCAATGATGTTGTTCCTTTATTTGCATTTTAAAAGTTCAGAATATCTTTATATATATACTTTTTTAAAAGCTGTAAATTATTTATATCATAAATGTGTACATGTACACACTAAATAGGGAATATTAAGTAAAACAGAGAGTTCATATATACAGAGGACAGTGACTCAGTCACAAAAGGTTCACCTTAAAGTCTTTATTTTTTTGTAAAGACTTGCAAAAGTCCCATGCACGTGATCCCATGGCTTTGAATATACTATGGAGTTAATAATATTTTTATTATCTGCTTAATAGAGTACTTTGATGTAGGCAAATTGAAAAAAAAACATGTAGCTTACACGTTCTTAGACACGAGACATTACCTTTGCGGGGTGTGAGGGGGTGGTGGTAGTGGGGGTGCTGGTCTTCGTTTCCCCTGTTATTTGTTTATAAATAATGAAGCAACATGTTCTATTAGGGCGTTCTATGGGATCTTCTGGGCGGTCTTCATGATCCCCTGTTGTCTGAACCTTATATTTCTAGTTATAGAACGTTCTATAGGATTGTTTATCATGTATATAGCAAAGGACGTTCTACAGGATCCCCTGTTGTCTGAACATTATATATAAACTATAGAACGTTCTATAGGATACTCTATTGTATGTTTTTGATGTATCTAATAGAGGACTTTTTACGGGATCCCTTGGTCGGTCTGCGTGATCCCCTGCTTTCTCAACATTATGTATCTACTATAAGACGTTCTACAGGATCCCCTGTTGTTTGTTTTTCAAGTATTTACTATAGGGCGTTCTACACGATCCCCTGGTCGGTCTACGGGATCCCCTGTTTTCTCAACATAATATATCTACTATAAGACGTTCTATAGGATCCCCTATTGTTTGTTAATCAAGTATATACTAAAGGGCGTTCTACAGGATCCCCTGGGCGGTCTTCAGGATCCCTTGTTGTCTGAACATTATATATCTACTAAAGGACGTTCTATAAGACCCCTGTTGATTGTTTTTCATGTTTATACTATAGGGCGTTCTACAGGATCCCCTGGGCGGTCTAAAGGATCCCCTGTTTTTCAACATAATATATGTACTATAGGAAGTTCTTACGGATCCCCTATATTGTTTGTTTATTATTTATATACCAAAGGGCGTTATACCGGATCCCCTGGGCGGTCTACAGGATGCCCTGTTGATTGTTTTTTATTTTTATACTATAGGGCGTTCTACAGGATCCACTGGGCGGTCTACAGGATCTACGTTTGTTTAAAAATATATATCTACTATAAGACGTTCTAAAGTATCCCCCGTTGTTTGTTTTTCAAGTATATACTATAGGGCGTTCTACACGATCCCCTGGTCGGTCTACGGGATCCCCTGTTTTCTCAACATAATATATCTACTATAAGACGTTCTATAGGATCCCCTATTGTTTGTTAATCAAGTATATACTAAAGGGCGTTCTACAGGATCCCCTGGGCGGTCTTCAGGATCCCTTGTTGTCTGAACATTATATATCTACTAAAGGACGTTCTATAAGACCCCTGTTGATTGTTTTTCATGTTTATACTATAGGGCGTTCTACAGGATCCCCTGGGCGGTCTAAAGGATCCCCTGTTTTTCAACATAATATATGTACTATAGGAAGTTCTTTAGGATCCCCTATATTGTTTGTTTATTATTTATATACTAAAGGGCGTTATACCGGATCCCCTGGGCGGTCTACAGGATGCCCTGTTGATTGTTTTTTTATTTTTATACTATAGGGCGTTCTACAGGATCCACTGGGCGGTCTACAGGATCTACGTTTGTTTAAAAATATATATCTACTATAAGACGTTCTAAAGTATCCCCCGTTGTTTGTTTTTCAAGTATATACTATAGGGCGTTCTACACGATCCCCTATTCGGTCTACGGGATCCCCTGTTTTCTCAACATAATATATCTACTATAAGACGTTCTATAGGATCCCCTATTGTTTGTTAATCATGTATATACTAAAGGGCGTTCTACAGGATCCCCTGGGCGGTCTTCATGATCTCTTGTTGTCTGAACATTATATATCTACTTAAGGACGTTCTATAAGACCCCCTGTTGATTGTTTTTCATGTTTATACTATAGGGTGTTCTACAGGATCCGCTGGGCGGTCTACAGGATCCCCTGTTGTCTTTACATTATAAGGATGCCCTGTTGATTGTTTTTTATGTTTATACTATAGGGCGTTCTACATGATCCACTGGGCGGTCTACAGGATCTAAGATTGTTTAAAAATATATATCTACTATAAGACGTTCTAAAGTATCCCCTGTTGTTTGTTTTTCATTTATATACTATAAGGGGGTTCTACAGGATCCCCTGGGCGGTCTACAGGATCCCCTGTTTTCTCAACATAATATATCTACTATAAGACGTTCTATAGGATCCCCTATTGTTTGTTAATCATGTATATACTAAAGGGCGTTCTACAGGATCCCTTGGGCGGTCTACATGATACCCTGTTGTCTTTACATTATATATCTACTATAGGACGTTCATAAGACCCCCTGTTGATTGTTTTTCATGTTTATACTATAGGGCTTTCTGTATGATCCTTTGGACGGTCTGCGGGAAACTTTGGGTGGTCTGCAGGAATCTCTATTTTTCAACATAATATATGTACTATAGGTTGTTCTATAAGACCCCCTGTTGATTGTTTTTCATGTTTATACTATAGGGCGTTCTAAAGGATAACCTGTTTTCTCAACATTATGTATTTACTATAAGACGTCTTATAGGAGCCTATGTTGTTTGTTTATCATGTATATTCTAATAGTTCAATAGGATCCCCTAGGCAGTCTACAGGATCCCTTTTTGTCTGAACATTATTTATAAACTATAGAACGTTCTATTGGATACCCTATTGTTTGTTTTTGATGTATCTAATAGAGGATTTTACGGGATCCCTTGGTCGGTCTGTGTGATCCCCTGCTTTCTCAACATTATGTATCTACTACAAGACGTTCTACAGGATCCCCTGTTGTTTGTTTTTCAAGTATATACTATAGGGCGTTCTACAGAATCCCCTGGTCGGTCTACGGGATCCCCTGTTTTCTCAACATAATATATCTACTATAAAATGTTCTATAGGATCCCCTATTGTTTGTTAATCAAGTATATACTAAAGGGCGTTCTACAGGATCCCCTGGGCGGTCTTCAGGATCCCCTGTTGTCTTTACATTATATATGTTCTAAATGGCGTTCTATATATATTGTTTTTAATGTTTATACTATAGGGCTTTCTATATGATCCCTTGTGCGGTCTGCAGGAAACTTTGCGCGATCTGCCGGAATCTTTGTTTTTCAACATAATATATGTACTATAGGACGTTCTATTGATTGTGTTACATGTTTATACTAAAGGGCGTTCTACAGGATACCATGGGCGGTCTACAGGATCCCCTGTTGTCTTTACATTATATATCTACTATAGGACGTTCTATAGG
This sequence comes from Mytilus galloprovincialis, assembly GCA_037788925.1. Classification (NCBI taxonomy): domain Eukaryota; kingdom Metazoa; phylum Mollusca; class Bivalvia; order Mytilida; family Mytilidae; genus Mytilus; species Mytilus galloprovincialis. The sequence goes on along the minus strand of CM075339.1, from coordinate 56,314,927 downwards.
ATCCCTATATTGTTTGTTTATTATTTATATACTAAAGGGCGTTCTACTGGATCCCCTGGGCGGTCTACAGGATGCCCTGTTGATTGTTTTTTATGTTTATATTATAGGGCTTTCTACAGGATCCACTGGGCGGTCTACAGGATCCCCATTTGTTTAAAAATATATATCTACTATAAGACGTTCTAAAGTATCCCCCGTTGTTTGTTTTTCATTTATATACTATAGGGCGTTCTACAAGATCCCCTGGGCGGTCAACAAAATCCCCTGTTTTCGCAACATAATATATCTACTATAAGACGTTCTATAGGATCCCCTTTTGTTTGTTAATCATGTATATACTAAAGGGAGTTCTAAAGGATCCCTTGGGCGGTCTAAAGGATACTATGTTGTCTGAACATTATATATGTACTAAATGTCGTTCTATAAGATCCCCTGTTGATTGTTTTTCATGTTTATACTATAGGGCTTTCTATATGATCCCTTGGGCGGTCTTCGGGAAACTTTGGGTGGTCTGCAGGAATCTCTGTTTTTCAACATGATATATGTACTATAGGACGTTCTATAAGACCCCCTGCTGATTGTTTTTCGTGTTTATACAAAAGGGCGTTCTATTATTTATCTACTATGAGACGTTCTATAGGATCCCATGTTGTTTGTTAATCATTTATATACTAAAGGGCGTTCAATAGGATCCCCAAGGCAGTCTACAGGATCCTCTTTTGTCTGAACATTATATATTTACTATAGAACATTCTATGTAGGATCCCTTGTTGTTTGTTTATCATGTATATACTAAAGGGCGTTCAATAGGATCCCCTGAGCGGTCTACAGGAACCCCTTTTTGTCTTTACATTATATATCTACTATAGGGCGTTCTATAGGATCCTTTATATTGTTTGTTTATTATTTATATACTAAAGGGCGTTCTACCGGATCCCCTGGGCGGTCTACAGGATGCCTTGTTGATTGTTTTTTATGTTTATACTATCGGGCGTTCTACAGGATCCCCTGGGCGGTCTATAGAATCCCCTTTTGTTAAAAAAATATGCATCTGAGATAGGAAATTCTATAGGTTCCCCTGTTCTTTGTTTTTCATATTTATACTATAGGACGTTCTACAGGATCCCCTGAGCGGTCTACAGAATCCCTTTTTGTTAAAAAAAAATATGCATCTGAGATAGGAAATTCTATAGGTTCCCCTGTTCTTTGTTTATTATGTATATATTATAGGGCGTTTATGATCCCCTAGGCGGTCTGCAAGATCCCCTGTTTTCTCAACATTATATATCTATCATAGGACGTTCTATAGTATTCCCTGTTGATTGTTTTTCATGTTTATTCTATAGGGCTTTCTATATAATCCCTAATTCGGTCTGCGAGAAACTATGGGTGGTCTGCAGGAATTCCTGTTTTTCAACATAATATATGTACTATATAACGTTCTATAAGACCCCCTGTTGATTGTTTTTCATGTTTATACTATAGGGCGTTCACCTGTTTTCTCAACATTATTCATCTACTATAAGACGTTCTATAGGATCCCATGTTTTTTTTTATCATTTATATACCAAAGGGCGTTCAATAGGATCCCATAGGCAGTCTACAGGATCCCCTTTTGTCTGAACATTATGTATTTACTATAGAACGTTCTACATGATCCCCTTTTGTTTGTTTATCATGTATATACTAAAGGGTGTTCAATAGGATCCCCTGGGCGGTCTACAGGATCCCCTTTTGTCTTTACATTTTATATCTACTATAGGACGTTCTATAGGATCCCTTATATTGTTTGTTTATTATTTATATACTAAAGGGCGTTCTACCGGATCCCCTGGGCGGTCTACAGGATGCCCTGTTGATTGTTTTTTTTTTATGTTTATACTATCGGGCGTTCTACAGGATTCCCTGGGCAATCTACAGAATCCCCTTTTGTTAAAAAAAATATGCATCTGAGATAGGAAATTCTATAGGTTCCCCTGTTCTGTTTCTGTGTTTTTCATATTTATACTATAGGGCGGTCTACAGAATCCCCTTTTGTTAAAAAAAATATGCATCTGAGATAGGAAATTCTATAGGTTCCCCTGTTCTTTGTTTATTATGTATATATTATAGGCGTTTATGATCCCTTGGGCGGTCTGCAGGATGCCCTGTTTTCTTAACATTATACATCTATCATAGGACGTTCTTTAGGATCCCCTGTTGATTGTTTTTCATGTTTATACTATAGGCCCATCTACCTGATCTCCTGTTGTTTGAGCATTTTATATTCTTCAGGATCCCCTGTTTGATTTGTATGCATCTAGGATAGAACCTTCTATAGGTTCCCCTGTTTTTTTAAACATGTATCTACTTTACGTATATACTAGAGGGCGTTTTATAGGATCCCCTGTTGTGTAATAGTCGTGTATCAGTGATATTGTTTGCCTTAAATTAATGGAGAATAAAGGCTTTTTCTCCTGGAGAAGAATCCCAATTTGAAAAAAAAAATGGCTTAAAATTATTCCCAAAAAGACAACTTTTTCCCAAACAGTGCAGTTTCAGTAGTAATTGTGCATGCATTCAAACTGAAAAACACGCATTTATACTTTTTTCATGCCTAAAATTACTATATGTGCAGATTTTAGGGTCTATTTATGTATCATCACTGACAAAAAGAGGGCTTATTTCAAAGCAGGGTTTGACTCTTGAAATGGGGTCTGTAAATTGAAGTTTCAGTCAAATTCATGGTTTATTCTAAAATTCCCAATTTGATGAAAATTACACATATTTTCCCAATAAAAATGGGTACAGGTAGTTTTGAAAAAAGCCAACAATATCACTGTGTATCTGCATGCTGAAGGGCGTTCTATAGGATCTCCGGGGCGGTCTTTAACATAACCTGCTGTTTGTTCATTGTTTCTAGTATACGACGTTCTTTAAGATCCTCTGGGCTGTCTATATGTTTCCCTGTTGGTTGGTATTGTTTAATAATCGTGCATCTGCTATAGGGCGTTCTTTAATATCCCCGGGTCGGTCCATAGAATCTCTAGGTCGGTCTATAGGAGCCCTGTTGTTTGTTCATAATGTATCTATTGGAGGGCATTATACAGGATCCCCTTGGCGGTCTATAGGATTCCCTGTGGTTTAATAATTGTGTATCTGCTATAGGGTGTTCTATAGGATCCCGTTGTTAAGTAATCATGTATTTACTAGGGAGCGTTCTATGGGATCCCCTGTTGGGTCTATAGGATCACCTGTTGTGCAATATTCGTGTATCTGCTAAAGGGCGTTTTATAGGATCCCCAGGGCGGTCTATAGGATCCCCTGTTCGTTGTTCATGTATCTATAACATGGTGTTCTATACGATACCCTGGGCGGTTTATATGATCCCCAGGGCGGTCTATAGGATCCCCTGTTCGTTGTTCATGTATCTATAACATGGTGTTCTATACGATACCCTGGGCGGTTTATAGGATCCCCGGGTCGGTCTTAGGATCCCCTCTTGTTTAATAGTCGTGCATCTGCTATAGGACGTTCTTTGTTATCCCTTTCAAAGGGGGCATAGTATATTGTTATTGTTCGTTTCTTTTTTTTTCATTTCGTTTATAATATATTTTCTTAAGTGTATAATATATCTTGTTGAATTAATAAGATATCTTATAAAGTATAAAAGCCATCTTTTAAAGTTGATAAGATATCTTATAAAGAGTAAATTATATAAAATATCTTATATATTATATATTATATGAGATATCTTGTATATTATATATGAGAGAGAGATTTTATATATCATTTGAAATATCTGATATATTATATGAGCTATCTTGAAGTTAGAATAAATAGTAAAACGGCTTGCCATATATACTCATTGAATCTATTATCATTAATAGACAGTACATCATAAATATATCGGAAAGGGATATTAAAAGACGGGTCAATTTCTTTTCTCCTGTCTGTACAAAATCCATAAGAATACGAAAACAAATAGAATTGCCATTGCAAGCAAAGGCGGATGTCATACTGTTATCAAGTTGCCAGACGACCTTGCCATTGCTAGGTTACCGTCAGCAATTTTGAAATAAAATTTATACTAAAAAATCACAACTACCTACTGCTAGGTACATGTAGTTCAAAGGATCATACACATTGTTGACACCTACTTTGTATATTGAATATCATGGTTCTATGCTCAAAAAACAATAAAAAAATACTGTTGACCAGTGTTTATAGTAATCGAGACCATCTTGGACCATCCCCTTAATAAAAAGCACAACTTTATATAATGGTTTACATTATGCCATAATTCCATAAAGATGAATGTGTCTATCCTTTTCCGAGAATTTGTCGGGACAATAAAATTATGGGGAAAAAGAAAAGAAAAAGAAAAAAAACCAACCAATAACAATATGCCCCCTCGACCTTTGAAAGGGATAACATAGAACGCCCTATAGCAGATTCAAGGTTATTAAACAATAGGGATCCTATAGACAGACACAGGGATTCTATAGAACGCACTATAGAATATGCGCAATTATTAAACAAAAGGGGATCATATAGACCGCCAAGGTATAAACAATATGGGGATCCTATAGACAGACCCGGGGATCCTGTAGAACGCACTATAGATTATGCGCGATTCTTAAACAAAAGGGGATCTTATAGACCGCCCAGGGGATCGTATATACATGTAACAACCTGTTATAGATACATGATGAACAACCAACAGGGTATCCTATAGACAGTCCAGGGGATCGTATAGAACAACCTGTTATAGATACATTATGAACAAACAACAGGGGATCCTATAGACCGCCCCGGAGATCCTTTAGAACGCCCTATAGCAGATACACAATTATTAAACCACAAGGGATCATAAAGAACGCCTATGGGAGCATATATATAACGCCCTCTAATAGATACATGATGAAAAAACTACAGGGCTCCTATAGACCGACCCTGGGATTTTATGGAACACCATCTAGAAGAAACATGTTGAACAAACAACAGAGGATCTTATGGACCGACCCGGGGATCACAAAGAATTCCCTATAGCAAATATGCGATTATTAAACAATACGGGGTCCTATAGAGTGCCCAGGGGATCCTATAGAACAACCTGTTATAGATTCATGATTAACAACCAAAAGAAGATCCTATAGACCGCCCCGGGGAACCTATAGAATGCCCTATAGCAGATACACGATTATAACACAACAGGTGATCCTATAGACTCAACAGGGGATCCCATAGAACGCTCTCTAGTAGATAAATCTAGTGAATACATGATAACCGAACAAAGAACGCCCTATACAGATACACAACTATTAAACCACAGGGGATCATATCGACCGCCCATTGGCGCATATATATAACGCCCTCTAATATATACATAAAAAAACAAACAACAGTCTAACCTACAGAACGTCCCATAGTAGATATATAATATTCAAACAACAAGGGATCCTGTAGAGCGTCCCCTTTAGTATGTATATAATGTTCAGACAACAGGGAATCGGTAGACCGCCCGGGGGAACCTGTAGAACGCCCCTTAGTATATACACGATAAACAAACAATAGGGGATCATATAGAATGTTCTATAGTAAGTATATAATGTTCAAACAACATGGGATCCTGTAGAACGCCCTTTAGTATATACATAATAAACAAACAATATATGGGATCCTATAAAACGTTCTATAGTAGATATATAATGTTCAGACAAAAGAGGATACTGTAGAACGCCTCATAAAATAAACACGAACAACACCAACAGGGGACCCTATAGAAAGTCCTTTTTTAGATATATAACGTTGAGAAAACAGGAGATCCTAAAGACCGCCAAAGGGATCATAAAAGCCTTATAGTATATACATGAAAAACAAACTACAGGGGGACCTATAGAATTTCCTTTCTCAGATGCATAATTTTTAACAAAAGAGGATCCTGTAGACCGCCCTGGGGATCCTGTAGAACGACCTATAGTAGAAACATGAAAAACAATCAATAGGGGGTCTTATAGAACGTCCTTCAGTTTATATATAATGTTCAGACAACAGGGGATCATGTAGACCGCCCCGTGAATGAACAACAAACAACAGGAGATCCTATAGAACGTCTTATAGTAGATATATAATGTTGAGAAAACAGGGGATCATGCAGACCGCCCAGGGGATACTGTAGAACGCCCTAAAGTATAAAAATGAACAACAAACAACAGGGGACCCTATAGAACGTCCTATAGTAGATATATAATGTTGAGAAAACAGAGGATTCTGTAAAACGCCCTTTAGTATATACATAATAAACAAACAATATATGGGATCCTATAAAACGTTCTATAGTAGATATATAATGTTCAGACAAAAGAGGATACTGTAGAACGCCCTATAAAATAAACACGAACAACACCAACAGGGGACCCTATTGAACGTCCTATTTTTGTTTATTCTTTAGTTTTCTATGTTGTGTCATGTGTACTATTGTTTTTCTGTTTGTCTTTTTCATTTTTAGCCATGGCGTTGTCAGTTTGTTTTAGATTTATGAGTTTGACTGTCCCTTTGGTATCTTTCGTCTCTCTTTTAGATATATAACGTTGAGAAAACAGGAGATCCTGCAGACCGCCCAAGGGATCATAAAAGCCTTATGGTATATACATGAAAAACAAACTACAGGGGGACATATAGAATTTCCTTTCTCAGATGCATAATTTTTAACAAAAGAGAATCCTGTAGACCGCCCTGGGGATCCTGTAGAACGACCTATGGTATAAACATTCAAAACAATCACTAGGGGGTCTTATAGAACGTCCTTTAGTATATATAAAATGTCCAGACAACAGGGGATCGTGTAGACCGCCCAGTGAATGAACAACAAACAACAGGGGATCCTATAGAACGTCTTATAGTGGATATACAATGTTGAGAAAACAGGGGATCCTGTAGACCGCCCAGGGGATACTGTAGAACGCCCTATAGTATAAACATGAACAACAAACAACAGGGGACCCTATAGAACGTCCTATAGTAGATATATTATGTTGAGAAAACAGGGGATCAAGTAGACCGCCTAGGGGATCCTGTAGAACGCCCTATAGTATACACTTGAAAAACAAACAACAAGGGATCCTGTAGAACGTCTTATAGTAAATAAATAATGTTGAGAAAACAGGGGATCCTGTAGACCGCCCAGCGGATCCTGTAGAACACCCTATAGTATAAACATGAAAAACAATCAACAGGGGGTCTTATAGAACGTCTTTTAGTAGATATATAATGTTCAGACAACAAGAGATCCTGAAGACCGCCCAGGGGATCCTGTAGAACGCCCTTTAGTATATACATGATTAACAAACAATAGGGGATCCTATAGAACGTTTTATAGTAGATAAATAATGTTGAGAAAACAGGGGATCCTGCAGACCGCCCAGGGGATACTGTAGAACGCCCTATAGTATAAACATGAAAAACAATCAACAGGGGTCTTATAGAACGTGCTATAGAAGATATATAATGTTAAGGCAACAGGGGATCCCGCAGACCGCCCAAGGCATCTTAAAATCCCTATAGTATATACATGATAATCAAATAACAGGGGAACCTATAGAATATCCTATCTCAGATGCATAATTTTTTTAACAAAAGAGGATCCTGTAGACCGCCCAGGGGATACTGTAGAATGCCCTTTAGTATAAACATGAACAACAAACAACAGGAGACCCTATAGAACGTCTTATAGAAGATAAATAATGTCGAGAAAAGAGAAGATCCTTTAGACCAACCAAGGGATCCTATAGAAAGCCTTATAGTATATACATGATAAACAAACAACAAGGGGAACCTATTGAAAGTATTATCTTAAATGCATAATTTTTATGAACAGGGTATCCTGTAGACCCCTCAGGTATTCTGTAGAACGCCCTATAGTATATACTTGAAAAATAAACAACAGGGGAACCTTTAGAAGGTCCTATTTTAAATGTATAATTTTCATAAACAACAGGGGACCCTGTAGACCGTCCAGGGGATCATGTAGAACACCCTATAATATAGACTTGAAAAATAAACAACAGGGGATCTTATAGAACGTCTTATAGTAGATAAATAATGTTGAGAAAACAGGGGATCCTGTAGACCGCCCAGGCGATACTGTAGAACGCCCTATAGTATAAACATGAACAACAAACAACAGGGGGCCCTATAGAACGTCATATAGTAGATATATAATGTTGAGAAAACAGGGGATCCTGTAGACCGCCTAGGGGATCCTGTAGAACGCCCTATAGTAGACACTTGAAAAACAAACAACAGGGGATCCTATAGAACGTCTTATAGTAGATAAGTAATGTTGAGAAAACAGGGGATCCCGCAGACCGCCCAGGGGATACTGTAGAACGCCCTATAGTATAAACATAAACAACAAACAACAGGGGGCCCTATAGAACGTCATATAGTAGATATATAATGTAAAGACAAAAGAGGATCCTGTAGACCGCCCAGGGGATACTGTAGAACGTCCTTTAGTATAAAAATGAACAACAAACAACAGGGGACCCTATAGAACGTCTTATAGTAGATAAATAATGTCGAAAAAAGAGAAGATCCTTTAGACCAACCAAGGGATCCTATAGAAAGCCTTATAGTATATACATGATAAACAAACAACAGGGGAACCTATTAAAAGTATTATCTTAAATGCATAATTTTTATAAACAGGGTATCCTGTAGATCGCTCAGGTATTCTGTAGAACGCCCTATAGTATATACTTGAAAAATAAACAACAGGGGAACCTTTAGAAGGTCCTATCTTAAATGCACAATTTTCATAAACAACAGGGGACCCTATATACCGTCCAGGGGATCATGTAGAACGCCCTATAGTATAGACTTGAAAAATAAACAACAGGGGATCCTATAGAACGTTTTATAGTAGATAATAATGTTGAGAAAACAGGGGATCCTGCAGACTGCCCAGGGGATACTGTAGAACGCCCTATAGTATAAACATGAACAACAAACAACAGGGGGCCCTATAGAACGTCATATAGTTCATATATAATGTTGAGAAAACAGAGGATCCTGTAGAAGCCTAGGGGATCCTGTAGAACGCCCTATAGTATACACTTGAAAAACAAACAACAGGGGATCCTATAGAACGTCTTATAGTAGATAAATAATGTTGAGAAAACAGGGGATCCTGCAGACCGCCCAGGGGATACTGTAGAACGCCCTATAGTATAAACCTGAACAACAAACAACAGGGGATCATATAGAACGTCTTATAGTAGATATATAATGTTAAGAACACAGGGGATCCTGCAGACCAACCAAGTGATCCTACAGAAATCCTTATAGTATATACATGATAAATAAACAACAGGGGAACCTTTAGAAGGTCCTATCTAAAATGCATATTTTTCATCAACAACTGGAGACCCTCTAGACCGTCCAGGGGATCATGTAGAACGCCCTATAGAACGTCTTATAGTAGATAATAATGTTGAGAAAACAGGGGATCCTGCAGACCGCCATGGGGATACTGTTGAACGCCCTATAGTATAAACCTGAACAACAAACAACAGGGGATCATATAGAACGTCATATAGTAGATATATAATGTTGAGAAAACAAGGGATCCTGCAGACTGCCCAGGGGATACTGGAATATAAGCATTGGTCAGAATCAAGCCAAAAACTACATATATATTGTGAATAAAAGAATAATAAAATAACATTATATATGTATTTATTCTCAAACTGTTTACTTGACTTAGTGTCAGTGTTCATACCTGATCTCCTTAATTCAAAACAGTCACCAATATAACAGCCCAGTTTTTCCATAGAGTAACATTTTCTTGGGTCAAGAGCCATAAAAATTTAGAAGATTTATTTAAATTTATAAAATTATAACAATTGTTAGAAATGTCTTGGAAAAAATCGTCACTTTGAATATCATAAAGAGGGCATTCTAATAAAACATGGAGCTCATCTTCAACTTTACCGAATGAACAATTAGAACAAAGACGCTCAGAACTTTCTATATGTTTTTTTGAATATCTGTTTGTCTCAATTTTTAAATGAGCGCTTATTCTTAATTTACAAATTGACTGCTTTTTTTAAGTCCTGTAATTCTAAATATCTTTCTTTTTTAAAACAATTTTTTCCCTTTTTCGGAGTTAATTGTTTGATACTTCAGTTTATTCCAAAATATGAAAGAATTACATAGTTTATTTTTAACATACTGACATAAAGAACCAATTGATTGGTCAAAATTTGATAATCTATCTCTCTCTGAATATAATCTATACTAGAATACCATGTATTTACATTAGAACTATATAACTGAAAAAAACTATGTTTACAACATATAAATGCATCAAATAATAATCCTTCTTTCAAACGTTCCAGTCTATGAAAATATTTTAACATTGATAAAATTATAGTAAAATACATAGGAAATCTTGGTATGAGCTTTTTCAGAAAAACCCTGACCAAAAACTTGTTCCTATAGAGAACGTTCTATACTATAGTAGATATAGTAATATTCAGACAACAAGGGATCCTATAGACTGCCCAGGGGATCCTGTAGAACGTCCTTTAGTGTATACATGATAAACAAACAATATAAGGGATCCTATAGAACATTCTGTAGTAGATATATAAGGTTCAGACAACAGGGGACCATGTAGAACGACCAGAGGATCCTGTAGAACGCCCTAACAGTAGCTTTATTGTCAACAAGTAACAATGGTTCCTATAGAACGTCCAGCTATAGAAGATTGGTCAGACAATTCAACAGGGGCCGGGTCAGATTATAGATTCGTTTCTTTAAACGCAGACCAGTTTAAACACCCTCTCACACTCCTGTAAAGCATTAGTACGTGTAACATGTTTTCTATGGTCGGGTTGTTGTCTCTTTGGCACATTCCCCATTTCCATTCTCAATTTTATTAACATGTGTAAGCTACATCTTTTTTCAATTTGCCTACATAAAAATACTCTTTTAAACGGATAATAAAAATATTATTAACTCCATAGTTACTGTATATCCAAAGCCATGGGACCACGTGCATGTGACATTTGCAGGTCTTTACAACATAATTAAGGCACTAAATACTACTGTTGATCATATCTATATGAAATGTATCATGTGTATTTCAAAAAGGAATCTGTATATATATTTGCACAATGATATGCTACTGTAATGCGGTACATTTTCCTTTTTTTTCATGTGATAAAAAAATAAATAAAGCAAATTCACCGTGTTTCATGAAAGTTAATGATTTTGAATCGTTTTTTTTTAATAGTTGTACATGTTGAGAATATTCTATTTTTAGAATAAGTATTTTCAGAATCGTTTATAAATAGCCTATAAATAGAATATGCATAATTCATGGATCGTGACGTAGGGCGGTCTACGGGATCCCTTCTTCCGCTTACCCCAGATTTCGCGCCCCTGTCAAAGTCCAATCTCCCATTACAGACAGAGTTATCGTCCTTTCCTCCTCAGAGTCTGTATGGGAGATTGGTCAAAGTCTGTTTCCTGTAATTGTGAAAGAAATGGAAAAACAGACGATTTTGTTAAGATATACTTTAAGATATAACCAAGATATTGTGAGAACACAGAAAAGTAAGTGAAAATAAAACAGACTTCAATCGAAAAAAAGTTGGTTCTTCTAGAACGACAGTCGACATGCAAAAAAATGTGAATTTATCAAAATTTATCGTTACCAGTATATAACGACCTATTTACTATGGTTATGAAAAGAAATAAACTAGTTTTGTTTACTTTTTCTAAAAATTGTGATCGCATAGAAGTTTTCATATCAATAATTAAACTTTACGAGTTGTCTCCACTTAATTTAAACTCTTGGACTGTTTTTTTGCTAATGTAGCACCAAGAAACAAGAAGAAAACAAATTGAGGGTAAATAAATTATCAAGAAACATGCATTAAAGTCATTCTTTAAAGTGGTGTTTTTGAAAAATGTATTGGAGCAACCATTCAACTTAAAAAAAAGGGGGGGGGTATGGGTTTTTGTCAGAGTCCGAAATTTTTTTTCGAGCAAAGCATGAACAATTTTATTTAGCTTTTCATGTTTTTCAACGCTATCAATCAAATTGTCTTTTTCAAAATTTAATTTGATAAAACAAATCAAATGAAATGTACGTAAAGTACCTGGGGGTCACCACCACCCCTTCCTGTTTAAATACTTGTAAATGGTGGAGATCCCCACCCCTAAGCCATATATATTCTTGTATGGGACAAAAAATCAAATCAAATGAATATATAACCATTAGTGTAAAGCAAAATTATATCCGGATGAAATATCATCTGGGGGAAAAAATGTTACAGAAGTTGTTATTTTTTTATCAGGAGGAAAATATTTCACTGGGATATATTATCCATTGCCATGAAATTATATCTTGGAAGTTAAAATATTGTCATTGAATAGTTAAAAAAAAAAATTCTTTGCAAATACTATGTACTAATAATAGCGTTTGTGAATATAAGCTAGATTAGTAAATAAAAAACAAATAAATGTATTATAAGGCCAAAAAAAAAATATATGTCTGTTTCCTGCTGCCAAGGCAAAAAAATCAGTGTCAATTAGGTCGGGATTTTTTTTTTTTTTTTAAATTTTTTTTTATTATTTTTGCACTCCCTGTCAGATTTGAAGATGGTTAAATGTCATGTTTGGTTAGGGTCCTGTACCCTAAAATCATTCAATCTTTTTAAAGAAGCTTTAATTGAATAATCCTCCCAGTGCCGACATTTTTTAAACCTTAATTATAGCACATTTGTGCTGGGAGCAGCCATTTTGATTGTTTGGGTATAGTAAAATACGGATCTGGATCAGACCGGAACCGAATTTTTCTGGACCGGAAACGATTTTTTTCGGGAATTGAATAAAAAGATCTAGGGTCGGGGGCTTTGAGTCAGGGTCGGTCGGGAAACAGGAAACAGACATATATTTTGTTTTTTGGCCTAATGGGAAATAATTTAACAGATTATAATTGAAAATAATATCCTGAAATATTAAAGTGAATATCATTCTTTTAAAAAACAAATATCATGAAACATATGAAACAAACCAGAAGTAATTTCACAGATCTTAATTGTGAAATAATATAATGATCAATTTAATACATGTATATAAAATAAGGTAAGTGAAATACAGGCAAAATGACAGGTAAAAGTGAGTTGTTTTCAGATCTCAGTACAAATAACAAAAATAAAGGTAGAAATATTTTTTTTTAAATCATGTTTTAAGTCATCTTTTTATATAAATTAATATAAATAATTACGAATAAAGGAAAAATTTTACTATGAAATAGATTACGGAATATAATATCTATAAAATATAAATGACTCATAATTACCTCCCTTTGATTGCTAAATTGATAAATTATGCAAATATGTTCTACCTTGGTTGGTGAAATATTTATAATTATGATCAGATATATATTAATTGCGAGTACCTTACATAGTAGAAAATGGGACTCTATTTCACAAGGTTCTGTGAAATATGAAACAGTAAATATAGACTGGTAAACTCTATCCGCTTAAGACAGATAGAATGTCACTCCTCTGGATAAAATCTACCTGTGAAATACCATGTCTGGAAAAGAATAACTGTGACAAATTATCCCCAGGATAAAATATCACAGAGGAAGAATAAACCGTTACAAAAGCAAGTCTCATTTTCATGGTCCTGCAACTTGCGTTAATCTTCTTGACTTGAGACAGACACATGTCTAATGTGTTTGTAAAGGGGGAACTATTTTATTTTAGAATTGAAACTGGGACTGGATTTGTTATTTTTCAGCACAAACAAAATGTTATTAGTTATATACTTTTTTTTTATAGGTCTAAAAAGTAGTGAACGCTGAAGAAAAGAGAACAGAAACATAAAAACATTAGTGTCCTGTTAGATAAATAAATGTGGCCTACATACATTGTAGATCTGTTATATAGAAAGAAGGAAAGTGATTAAGGTAAATTGTGCAGTTAATGAAATCAGCCGTTAATGATTTAACATACTAAATACAGATCAGAGAAAAGTGATCTTAGTTGCATATACATGTATAAAAACAATTTTAGCCTTTGACCATGCAAAACATTTTTCATGATAAATCTATTAGCTATAATTGGGTTTTGTGTCGAGCATAAAGCAATAAACTATTTCATATCCATGTTGTTGAAATATTCATACACTGTAGCTGTGAACTCATAGAAGAGAAACTAAATGTGATGAATTACTAAATGTACTTTATCAGGCAAAAGACAAAAATCATATTAAATGTGTTGAGTACATTCACTTCAAACTACTCCGAGTCTGATAAGACCATATGTTTTTTGCTCAACCAGCACTGTTGAGCACAGATTTTACTTGACAAGCTCGGCATAATCTTGACAATTAAATTCTCCCTGATTAATTCATTCGAATTTAAAACATTTCTAATATATCTACATGGCTAAATTATAAAGAGGCAAGTCAAAATGTAGGCTTGGTTTGCTCGCAGTAACTTATTATTTTCTGTGTGATACAACATTTAATAAAGAATTTTTTTAGATAATAAAACATTACAAATATCTCTCAACAAATACACATCTACACCATGTACACTAAATCATCATTATAAAATAATGCAAATAATATACTATGCAGAACGTGTCGTACCTAGAAGTTACTGTGAAATTTGGCAAATTCCAAATAAGAAAGTTGAAAAGTTCCCAAAATTATGTTTAACAAAATCAACACCAATGAAGTTCTGTTTTGGAATACATGTTATACTTATATAAGTAAACACTTTTTGAAAAAATATAGATCTATTCACATTATATTTTTTAAAAAAAAAACACCTTAAAAAAATGTTGCTATCATAACAAAATTGACAGACATTTTGACGGAAAATTCTTATGTGAGCAACACAAAAATCCTGATATTTTCAGTATTTTCAAGGTTTGGATTTTGGCTCTCAATAATGACGACTTCAGTATGTATATATATGGCCAATTAAAATTAATTGATAGATTTTCATCCCCGCCCGCCCCTCTGAAATCGTTCCGCCCCGATTTTTTTTATTTTAAAAAATTTACAATTTCCGGATTTTGTTCATTTCCATGTCCGGTAACCGTCAAAAATTTCGTTTTATTCAAAACTTCCTGTTTCAAATTTCGGTTTTCGTATTTCTTCAAGTAATTTAAAATGATTCTGCAGCTCTATTATGACAAAATCATCTACCGAGAATAGAGATTGATTACAGGAAGGGCATGAAATAGTCGGTTTTCAAGTAATACGCTGTGCCCAAGAACGCAAATCGCGGCATGACACACATTTCTGTGATTAGAAAACCGTTGATTATTTTATTGATAAAATGACTTTGTGTCAGGAATTTTGGACTATGAATTATATCCAAAGAGCAAGAATCGTGAAACACATTGGTTCAAAAACATAACTGGATTAAACAAATTAACACAACCACGATCTTGTTAGATTTACGACAGTATATTGAGTTCAAAAAGTCGGCAAACATACACTTAGATTTACCCATGGCTATTGTTTTTTTTGTTGACAAACAGCAAACACCTTCTGTCCCAATACCCTCAATAGAGTCATTAAACAACTTCTTCTTTTTTGTTAAGTTCATGATTTACATATTAATTATATTTGCATCTATAAGAAGAATCATAAAAGAAACAACCGGTTACCCTATTATTTTCAAAACAGTTTTCATTTTATTCTGTACTCATAATTCTTGTGTTGTATACCAATGCATATTTGTTTCATTTTATGGAGACAAAAAACATGGCTTAGAAAGACAAATAAATTTGGTGAAGGTAGTCCAACTGAAGAGAGCATTTCTCTATGTATATGCTGTTTTCTAAAAATAGGTTTCCATCCTGCCAACTGTCACTATTTGCGGGGGATTTTCCCCATGGAGGCTCCCCATTTGAAATTTTAAAATAGCAATTTTGTCCACAATTTAAAACAAAACAATCAATTTTACCATGGGTATAGCATTGTGAGAGTATGGAGACACAAATAAACAACATTACTATGAATTTGAAGGCCCTTTAAAGATTTTGTAGGACTATGACAGCTTTCGAGACGTGACGGTTATAGGATGTGTCGGCCGTACCACATCGTCCATGGGAAATATCGGCCACACATTGGCAGGTATGTAACTGTTTCTAAAGCAGTAATTACATGTAGAACCGTGAGTGGTTGCCAACCATAGATTTTTAATTAAGATTTGAAAATTATGTATGATTCCTTATACATGTATATACATGATATAAGGCTTATTATTACACTTGCAAATATGAAGAACACTTCACATGAGGGTTTCATAAGAAATAAAAAATAAAAAATAAAATCCTCCCACCCGCCCCATTTTTTTCAAAACTTTGGATGAAAATCTACTAATTAATTTTAGTTGGCCTATTAATGAAATTTATCCTGTTGAACTTACTTTAAATAAAGCTAATACTAACAATGACCACTGCCCTTTTCTCGATCTTGATATCTATATCACTAATGGAAAGCTGAATACTAAAATTTATGATAAAAGGGATGATTTTTCATTTCCTATCGTTAATTATCCGTTTTTAGATGGTGACGTTCCCTTGTCACCATCTTACGGTGTTTATATATCTCAACTTGTACGATTCACTCGTGTATGTAACAATGTTTTAGATTTTAACGAGAGAAATTTATGTATTACTGAAAAATTATTACACCAGGGTTTTCGATATCACAAACTAGTTAAAACATTTACTAAATTTTATCATCGGTATAAAGACATCATTCGTAAATATAGCTCAACATGCAGACTTTTAATACGTTCAGGTATTTCACATCCAATTTTTTATGGTAATATTCTTTATAAAGCACAAAGGTGTCAGTATTCACCTCAGAAACTTACAAAACCTTTGAATAGACTTACTGAAATAGGTGATTTTTAAATCACTTATTTGAGTAGCAAAATCGTGGTTTTGTCACAAATTGGAATTTTGTATTTTTTTCCAAATTTTAAACTCATAGGTTTAAATAATATCTTTTAATTAGTAAAATTTAAAAAAAATAAACTTTTTGCTTCTTTTAAGAAGAAAGGTTTCTGCCTTTGATGCTATCATTTAGCTGAAAATTCTATTTTAGTTGAAAAAATGCTATAATAATGGCTTTACATAATGAACTGATACTTTCTTCAAAGATTTTTCCCAGCAGTGAGAGTATTTTTCCTGTGAAGTTCAAGGTTTCATCTTTCAGATTATGTCATAAAATTCTACTGTTCGCGATAAAAATCTCACTGTTCGGGGGTGTTGAAATTAGTAGGGATTATTAAAAGAATGATACTTAAAGAAGTGATTTTTGGGAAGGAAATTGAGGTCTGATACTTAAACAAGTGATTTTTATGTCATTATCCTAGATTCAGTACATGGTCATCACCTGAAATGACCTGGTCATCCTAGACAATGCTAGACAACACAGATGTTGGTTCTGATAAGTTTAGAAACATAATTAGTCCCTGGATCATTAGTATTCTACTAGAACACACCCGTGATATCACGGGTCCGTGACTGAATTAAAGTATATAACTATGCGCAAGCCTTATTTTAGTATTAGCATTGTCATCTGATAAAGTCATGTCGATTATAAGATACACAGTTTTTCTCTGCTTTCAAGTCTTTCTGTTTGAACCCGTTGAACTGGAACTTATCAGTTATTGGTAATATTAATTATTTGGAAAACAAAAGGTCCTGGAATGGAGTATTTTTAATCAACAGCAATGTCCTACATAAGTTATAAAGAAAGTTGAATTCTTTGCTTTGCTGTTTTACGTCATGCCCATTAACAAATTGAAAACTGTACCTATATATATATACGCCTTATTTTTAGTCCAGATTTTTAGTATTCGTATTGTTATCTTAGAAAGTCTTACTGATTAAAATACTACAATAGGTAACAATTTCACAATTTAGTTGTGTCAACCCTGTGGTTATGACCCGTGTATATAGCATATTAGTCCTGAATACAACGTTTGGTGGTGCGCCTGCCAGATGCGGAACGTACAGATAAGGTAATAGGCTATTAATATACTATTGGTATCGATAGCGGACTCGACCCGGAACTTTTTAATTATTGGCAATATTAATTACGTGGAAAACAAAAGGGCCTGGAGTGGTGTAATTTTTAATCTACACCTTTGTACTATATTAGTTATATATAAACGTTGAATTCTGTGATTCGTCGTTTTTACGTGATGACGGCTGACAAATTGGACCTCGTAATTTTAGTATTATAGATATTTAAAGCTACAGTAAAATTAAATCACTTCTTCTAGTGATTAATTTGTACTACTTAAATAGGTGATTATTAAAGAAAGACAACTCTAACTTCCAACCTTTATGGAAATAATGTTACTTAAATCAGTGATTTAGAAAATCACTTATTTAAGTAAGTCCCCTGACTGATAATTACGATACTGTTGTCAAGTCATTAAAGATTGCATATTTTGGCGTTAATATTGAGTCACTGATAAGGTCTTTGCATCGGAACTAAACACATTATTTTTTTTAAAAACAGTTGTTGGCATGACACGGGTTATGTTCTTCTCATATATGTTATGATGGTAATGATACTAAACCCCTAACGGGAAGGATTGTGCCTGATGTTCATATGATGAAATCATAATCTTTCAGTCAGTTTAATTGAAGTCTGGAGCTGGCATGTCAGTTAACTGCTAGTAGTCTGTTGTTATTTATGTATTATTGTCATTTTGTTTATTTTCTTTGGTTACATCTTCTGACATCAGACTCGGATTTCTCTTGAACTGAATTTTAATGTGCGTATTGTTATTCGTTTACTTTACTACATTGGTTAGAGGTATAGGGGGAGGGTTGAGATCTCACAAACATGTTTAACCCCGCCACATTTTTGCGCCTGTCCCAAGTCAGGAGCCTCTGGCCTTTGTTAGTCTTGTATTATTTTAATTTTAGTTTCTTGTGTACAATTTGGAAATTAGTATGGCGTTCATTATCACTGGACTAGTATATATTTGTTTAGGGGCCAGCTGAAGGACGCCTCCGGGTGCGGGAATTTCTCGCTACATTGAAGACCTGTTGGTGACCCTCTGCTGTTGTTTTTTATTTGGTCGTGGTGTTGTTTCTTTGACACATTCCCCATTTCCATTCTCAATTTTACATATTATCATTCAAATAACAGTTAGTATTATTTTTCTTAATTTGTTCTTTTTGACGGTAATTTTCTTTTCTTTTTGGAATCTGCCGATTACCTCGATACATATTATTCAAGTATCAGACTTTTATATGACTATAGAGCCCCACCCGTAATACCGCCTAAGAAATGCCTGTGCAGTACTAACCCTAAGACTTATATATAGATACTAATCAAACTAGTCCTTCAAACTTGTTCTACAAACTTGTTCTACAAACTTGTTCTACGAACTTGTTCCACAGTTACTAAAGATAGAAATAGATAAGGGAAATTCCAAATATAACGGAATAGAAATAAATTACCTAACTGTACTTAACTTTGGTCTAGACTTTACTTAATAAGTCTGATTGGGTATTTGATAATCTTGGTATAGTCTGAATATGGTCTCGACAAATGCTCTACCAGTCTCAACCAATGCCTCACCAGTCTCGACTCAGTCTCGACTCAGTCTCGACCTGTCTTGACCTTAACATTTAGTCTCACCTAGCTGTGCTGAACTTGGTCTGTACCATCTATGCAGGGTTTCTGCTGGCGTTCATGCAAAAAAAAAATTGTGGCGATTAAAAATCATGATTGGCGAATGAATTAGGCGCAAGAAATATACACATATAATGGTTCGACTTCGTCCATCTGGTTAATTTTAATCAGGTTTCTCTGACTTTTTCCTTAATCAGACAATACTCAGATTTCACCTTGAACTCGTCACTGGTTTGATTTGTTTGACTAAAATTGATTTTGACAGAATAATCAGCTGATTGCATTGCATTTGATAGCAATCAGCAACAATTGACTAATATAAAATAAAGGTGTTAAATTGTTAATTCTATTGTTTAAATAATGAAAATGTAAGGTAAAATGGCATCACATGTCATCTAAATTATTCTTTTACAAACTTTGATAAAAAATAACATGAATAAAGTTTTATGTCTCAATTTTACTTTTAAAGGGAGATAATCAAGAGCTATTGGATTCATTCTAAAATAGCATTAGACCAGTGCTTTTATTAATTCTTTCAAAACAGGATTTTTTTGTCACTCAGTAACTTTTGTGACAGGAAACACAAAATAAAATTACAAAATTAATTGCATTTGGGAGCTGAGACTAATTAAACATTGCAAGCATAATTACAATTAGAGTTGTTAACTTAGAAATCAAATTGTGCTTTTTGAGTGCAAGATGGGAAGTCTATGTCAATGAGATCGCGAGACAGCAACCAATCAATGAAAGAGGTCAAAATAACAATAGACAAGTTACTCTATAAAGTGTTGTGTTTATTGCATTTATATTTTCAGTTTGAACATCTACAATGTCTATAATCAATATTTATTTGAGAATTGTCCAGTCCTTGTGATCATTGTCCAGTCAATGTGATCCTTGTGCAGTCAATTTAAGTCTGTCCAGTTGAGTTGCTATTATAGGTAAGTGTACATTATATGTGAACTATATAGGATCATTTACTACTGAAATTTATTTCAAAAGAGAGGCAAATGTAGAATTTTAACTCTAACAAGGGGAGATAATTAACAGATATATTCACATTTAAAATATCACAACACCTGTGTTTTTATATAGTAAAGAAGACACTAAAAACAAAAAATGCATGCTGTATGATTGAAGGTTTAGGGGTATATATCAGGGAGACAGCAACCAATCAATGAAAGAGGTCAAAATGGTATCAAACAATAAATACACAAGGATCTTTATAGCATGTTATCATTATTTCAACCTGATATAACTCTCATTTTGTCTTATCACTGCTGACAGCTGAATATTTGGGATCCCTTTTTAGCCCCAAACACATGTTATTTTGTTGTCTCAGCGACTTGCGGTAGACCTACATTCAGAGCAATATATATGTGAGACCCGCGTTTAATAGATTTGATTTAGCTATGGGACCAGGGTTCTTTCCTGTCCAGGCAATCGATTGAGTTAAGCTATTTCAATTGATATTTTATAGTTTGTCTTTATATGTTGGGATGTTTATACACTATTGTTTCAAGTGAGGCTAAATCGTTTAAACCCGCTGCATTTGTTTGCATCTGTCAGGAACCTGATGTTCAGGATGTGTTGTTTGTTCATGTGGTTCATTAATATTGCTTGTTTCTTGTTTTTTATATAGATTAGTCCGTTTTCCTGTTTGAATAGTTTTACACTAGTCACTTTAGGGGCCCTTTATACCTTGCTGTTCAGTGTGAGCTAAGGCTCCATGTTGAAGGCCGTACCTTGACCTATAATGGTTTACTTTTACAAATTGTGACTTTGGATGGAGAGTTGTCTAATTGGCACTCATACCACATCTTCTTATATCTAATGAATGTCTTATCTGACTGTCTTTGCCTTAATTTAGTACTATTTCCATCAAAGGAAGAAAGGACACCGTCGATGGTTTCCTCTAAAATGTGACATATATTCAGAGTTGTTGCCTTCTTCATTAACGAATTAATAATGTGACTTGCTTACTTTCTTGCTTCTGCACAGCGGTCTGTTGTCAAATAGATCAACAAAATATACGACTTTGTTACTTGGCAATGATTTTTTCCTGCCCCTCAGACTCATGGTCTGCTAAAGAAAATTTTATAAACTGGTTCCTTATGTTTATCAGGGATACAGCTTTGGGTAACTGATAATTTCTTCTAACAAAGACCTAGATCAGATATTTGATGTAAACATACTCTATTTCTAGAACAAAAGTAGCTTAACTAATATCATGAATATTACAAAAATAGATTTACCTGACAACAATTTATCGATAAGGGTAAATAACACTCACAATAGCAACAAATAGGGTTGCGAACACATAGTTTTAACAAACAATACACATGCATCTTTATAACATATTCTTATTTCAACTTGAAATAGAAACATTTATATTCTCATTTAAAGCATCTGTCATCAGTATTTATTTGATCCCTGTCCAGTCAAGGCGGTGTTATAGGTAAATGTCCAGTTCATTTGATCTCTGTCAAGTCATGGCTGTTATTATAGGTAAGTGTAAATTATATGTGAACTATATAGGATCATTTAATAACTACTGAAATTTGCTTCTGAAATTAGTTTCAACTGTAAAATATTCAAACTCTTAAAGGGAAATAATCAACGAATAGTTTCATCATTCAAAATACCCAAGACCAATACTTTATAGTAAACAAGACACACACATCAGAGAACATAATGACATCATTGCATAATTATTTTCCTTCAAAAAAAGATTGGTAGAACTTATGTGTAAACTTGGGGTAAAGTATAAAAAAAATGTGAGGTATTTGCTGGAGCTTAATCAACTATCTTAAAAAGAAAGCAGAACACAGTCATACTGTGAAACATTTACTTCATCTTAATGGAGAGCTAAGGCTACATCCCACACTGACATCAAGCCTATATAAAATAGGTAAAACAAATCATAACACTCGCAATATTTTCAACAGTATATGTCAATGAGAACGCAACCCAACAAAGTAAAAACAGAGATGTGTAGAGGTCAATATATAGTCAACAATAAAAAAATTTCAAATGACAAGGTCTAGATTTTCACGAAACTGGCCTTAGGTAAGGATTTATTCATGTTAATGAAATAATTAAAAAAATATACCTTTATTGTTCATAATTGTTGATAAAGAAACATTCATATATATCACAACAGTTACTGAAAACAAAAAGTACCGATAAAGTATTATTACATGTATTAAGTCAGTGATACATATATTTTACATATATCAAACTTAAACAAGTAAATATGATTTATCAATATTTTTCAGAGATGATTTAGATGATGGCACTTTCTTTCTGATAAATATAGCTGACCACAGTTTTAACCAAATTAGTATGTATTGTATCATAGATGTCATTAGCTCATCACTTGGCGTCCGTCATCCATATTTGATGTTGTTAAATTTCTACAAAAATCTATCCCGAAACTATTGGGACAAATTTAACCAAACTTGGCCAAAATCATCATTAGAGTATTTAGTTTTAATAATGTGTCAGATGATCCTGCCTAACAAACCAGCATGGCTGACATGGCTAAAAATATAACAATATTCAGCAAATGCCTAAACTGAGAACGTACAAACTATTTAAAACAGAATTTGAAACAGAAACCTTTCTAAAACGTTGCTTAACTAGAAGTCAGCGATCTTCTATTTCACGTATGCGTTGTGGGACATTTCCTTTAGAAATCGAAAAGGGACGAGTTAGAAACATTCCAGTAGAACGCAGAACTTGTAAAATGTGCGATACAAACTCCGTTGAGGACGAAATACACTTTTTGATCCACTGTCCAAAATATACAGAAAAAAGAAACAAACTGTTTGAAAATATTTGTGTAACATTCCGTAATATATCTGGTCTTTCTGACACTGATAAACTGTGTGAGCTTCTTTCTAACCACAAACTTAGCAAACTCGTGGCAAATTTTATAGCAGACTGTTATCATATCAGAACTTTAACACTATATGATCATTTGATTTGAAATTATTTATCTTATCTTTTTTGCAATTCGCTTATATATATAACATGACACTAAATTTTATGAACAATGATATAAAGTCTCTTAATTATATGTATGTTAAATAACGATTCAAACAGTGCATCATAAGCCTATTTGGCTGGCTGAAGTTTTATATTATGTATTTAATGTAACGATATACTTTATATTCAGGTTGCACAATAATAAACAATTCTTCTTCTTCTATAACATAGGTGTAAATTGCAAGTTTGTCTATTATCTTGAAAACTAGTATTAATAGAGAAAATCTGACAAGGCAGTTCAGAACGTTGAGATCTACCTGCTGTTCATTTACATCAAAACTGTCAGAAGACTTCTTATAGGAGTTATTGCCCTTAAATGTCAAATTTTACTGATTTTTTTTCAACTTCTGCTTATTGTTTTCCAAAGTATAATAGATAAAGATAAACTTTTGTATGGAAAAATTATCAGACAGACAAGATCTACAAATAAGACAAACATAGCTGAAATCGTCAGGCGACTCCATAGTGACAAACATAGCTGAAATCGTCAGGGGACTCCATATTTGAGTCATTGCTCTTTTAAGACCAATTTTACAGTTTTTAGCAACTTTGATTAATACTGCTCTAAAACTACTGGCCACAATCATTATTATCGTATATATTTAAACAAATATGTCTGATGGCCCTGTCTGCAAACAAACATGGTTGACATGGCTTAAAAAATAGAACATGGGGTAAAATGCAAGTTTTGTCTGTCTTGAAAAATGCTATGAAGAGTGTCAATCTGACAAGAGCAGACATGTTCTTAATTTTAAGACCTTCCCGTTGTCTATATTTATGTCAAAACTGTCTGACGACTTCTTACAGGAGTAATTGCCCTTTAATGTAAAATTTTTACTAATTTTTTTTTTCATTTTTGCTGATTATTTTGAAATTTATAATAGATAGAAAGAACATTTAATAACCCACGTTTTACCCTTGAAATTTGAGAAAAAAAGTTTCATTTATGCTTTATACGTAGGGGCTTTCTGGAAAATCCAAACTTGAAACTCCAGTCCTGGTTGATAACAGGATAATGAAAATAGTATTGCAGAATAAATAATTAGGGCCCCGCCGACGGCGGGTCGCCCTATAGTGATCAGTCTGTCCGTCCGTCCGTCCGTCCGTCCGTCCGTCCGTCTGTCCGTCCGTCCGTCCGTCCGTAACACTTTCGTGTCCGCTCCATATCTAGAGAACCGTTATGATTTCATACTTAATACTTAACATGATTATTAACCAACACCAGAGGGTGTGTCATGTTGTATGTACAACTTCCTAGGTCAAAGGTCAAGGTCAAAAACTTTGGTTTCAGTTGACAACCCCATGTCCTGTGGTGAAGATCGTGTCCGCTCCATATCTAGATAACCATTATGATTTCAAAGTTTATACTTGACATCCATTTTAACAACCACCAGAGGGTGTGTCATGATGTATGTACAACTTCCTAGGTCAAAGGTCAAGGTCAAAAACTTTGGTTTCGAGTTGACAATCCTGTGTCCTGTGGTGAAGATCGTGTCTGCTCCATATCTAGATAACCATTATGATTTCAAAGTTTATACTTGACATCCATTTTAACAACCACCAGAGGGTGTGTCATGATGTATGTACAACTTCCTAGGTCAAAGGTCAAGGTCAAAAACTTTGGTTTCGAGTTGACAATCCTGTGTCCTGTGGTGAAGATCGTGTCCGCTCCATATCTAGATAATCGTTATGATTTCAAAGTATATACTTGTCATACATTTTAACCACCACCAGAGGGCGTGTCATGATGTATGTACAACTTCCTAGGTCAAAGGTCAACGTCAAAAAAACTTTGGTTTCAGTTGACAACCCTGTGTCCTGTGGTGAAGATTGTGTCCGCTCTATATCTTGAAAACCGTTATGATTTCAAATATTATACTTGACATCTATTTTAACCAACACCAGAGGGTGTGTCATGATATATGTACCACTTCCTAGGTCAAAGGTCTGTCTGTCTGTTGGTCTGTCCATCGCTAACAAATTTGATCCACATTATATTTTGAGAGGACAGCTGTTATTATTTCATACTTTATACCTGACAAACATTTTCAACTTAACATATATATTAACCAACACAAGAGAATGTGTCATAATGTATGCATCCTAGGTCTAAGATCAGTCTGTCGGTCTGTCCATCTGTTCGTTGTTCTTAACAAATTGTGTCCGCTCTACCTCTCGAGAACCATTAATATTTCATACTTTATACTTGGTGGGTCATAATATATTGAAGGCATAATTCTAAAAATATGTGACAAATATCAATTGGGCAGCACCTTTAAACATATTGTTCAAACATCAATCCATATATCCAGAAGTCACCTTAAAGTAGTAATCAATGAGTTCACATCATGCAGTCATATCACTATTATACTATGAAAGTAAGATGAGAATATTTATCAGTTTTAACTTAAAATCTTAGATCAAAATCACACATGAGACTATGTAATAACTTCAAATAATGCTTCATATCAGATTATCCATACAACTTATTTACCCCACGTTATTGACAGCGGGGCCCACAGAGATGGCTCCCATCTCAATGATATCTAGTTTGGCCAACGATGTTTGATTCTTTATTGTTTGTTGAATGTGTTTATAAATATTCTTAAATACACAATAAATACAGAAATTTTAATATTTATGTTGCTCAATAAGTGCAGAAATTAATATTAATCTCTGCTAATTTTTGTCTCTCCTTGACGGAGTCAAAAAGCTTTACATAGGTATGCTGTTTCCGGCGTCAACGGCGGCGATGGCGTCAACAATGTATTAGTTTGTGATTAGGTCTAGTTTATGTGAACCACAAGTGGTAGGTCAATCATATTTGGTATGCAGTTGTATAAGCATTGGCACATCTCATTTCCATGGAGATTATTTGGCCCTGCCCCCTCAGTCATGGTCTATTGACCTTGAAACTTTTTCTAATTTTACATGTACTAGAACACACCCGTGAAATCGCGGGCATTCAGAGCGTGGTTGTAAGTATGTAAACTGTGTTGTAGGAAGAATTTTGTAAAAGATTTAAAGACTGGCGAATTTCAGGAAAAGTATCAAAAGTCATAGGTACTTAGGGACAGGACACTGTTACACTGTTTTTTTTATTCCTCCCCCTTTATTTTCAAAATTCCCAATGTTTTGTTTTCTATCAATTTCAATATGAACATACATGTAGTTTGTTATGAACATTTAAGTCAAGAGTGCATTTCAGTGGTTGTTGTTTGTTTGTGTGTTACCGGTACATATTTGTTTTTCGTTATTTTTTTTACATAAATAAGGCTGCTAGTTTTCTCATTTTAATTGTTTTACATTGTCATTTCGGGGCCTGTTATAGCTGATTATGCAGTATGGGCTTTACTCATTATTGAAGGCCGTACGGTGACCTATAGTTGTTAATTTGTGTGTCAATTTGGTCTCTTGTGGAGAGTTGTCTCAATGTCAATCATACCACATCTTCGTTTTTTGTAATCAATGAATTTTTGTAAATAAAAGATTTAATAACTTGAGAATTTTAGAAAAGGTATCAAAAGTCGTGGGTACTTTGGGACAGGATTCACAGGACATTTGTTTTTCTAGCCCGGCTCCTCCTTTTTTTTTCAAATTCCCATTATTTTTTCTATTAATTTTAATAAGAAATGAATAAATTTAGCGCTTATCTGTATATTATGAGCAATTTACATTCATTACTACATGTATAAATGAAGTGAAATTGCTTTTTACTTCCAATTCTCAGTTCACTAATCGATCCACGGTGGTCATTGATATATTATACAGACCCTCTCTATTTAATGAATTCTGTGACCGCCATGTATAGTAAACTTGAAAATGATAGCAGATCTATAGAAAAAATTCTCTATTCGTAGTATATGAATGTTCAATTTATACAGAAAAATGAAAATCGGAAGTCTTACCTGACTTAAAATTTCGTCTAATGACGGAGACAATATCCGGATGCCTTTTTTCTCGTTTTTCTCCCAAAATAACTCAATCTGAATAATCATATGAATGGATGACAAATGCGACTATGCACTATACCTATAGGACACAGAGGCATGATGATTAATTTATTGTGGAAAGAAGAGAAGCGACACACACAATGAGGTCTTCTCGTTTAATAGTATAGATTAGTTTGTGGTTAGGTCAGTTTATGGGGAACCACAAGTGGTAGGTCAATGATATTTGGTATGCAGTTGTATAAGCATTGGCATATCTCATTTCCATGGAGAATATTTGGCCTCGCCCCTCAGTCACAGTCTAATGACTTTGAAACTTATCTTAGTTTACATGTATTAGTTTGTGATTAGATCAGTTTAAAATGAACTGCTAATGTTAGGTCAATGTTATTTGGTATGCAAATTTATTGGCATTTGCAAGTATCGTTTCCATGGAGATTATATAGCCCCATATATATGTATTGGTTGGTGGTACTCATTGAATCGTTAAATCCGGATTATCACACTCTTATTGTTTATCAATATAGGAAGACTAATCATTGTCAAAACAAATCAATTCACAGATTAATTTTGTTCCTTAATTAAATCCGTACATTTTACAAGGTGGCATTGACATGTTTGCAATTATGATTTGTATGAAGGTCTTTTAAAAAAAATGTTACGAAGTAAAAACATGTTTAAAATCATCACTTTATTGTCCCCTGCGTAATGCGTTGGGGGCGCTCTCACTGGTAAAATTCTTGCCAGATTTTTATAAAACTTATACATAGTTCTCATAAACATTATGTTATCTTAGTCAATTGACCAGTAATTGTCTATTAGGATTTATGCCTTATCCAAGGGAGGTGTCATTTTAATTTTTCTTGACTGATCGAGATGGATACAAACCTGATAAAAACAGATACACCTGGTAATCAAGACAAAAGGAACAAAAAATAATATTGATGCGTCCAGTAAAAAACAGAAAATCCAGGCAGAAAAAGACGGGGAATATAAGAAAGAAACCGGAATCAAGAATTCTAGATGTCATAGCCTATAAATTCCCCATGGCTCTCCAGTGAAGAAATGTCATTGATGTTTAACCCCATACCTAATTTTATATATACAAAAATATCACAAACATTTATTTTGTTTCAAAACACTTTTAAGAATCATACAAGCTTATATAGTGAATTACTTCCATTATTTATTGGGCCCAAATTCAGGGCAAGTAAATTTTTTTCCGCACAAGTAAAATTTACAATTATACTTCCCCAGGGACAAGTGCTCACAATTCATATTTCCACACGCATGATATATTTACCTATACATAATTTGCTAGTTCTTTTTGGGTTTTGAATGTTTCTGCCTTTTTGAAAAATCTTTAATATTTTTGAAAACTCTGTCAAATTGTAAAAATCCGTCTCATGTTTGGGAGGCTGATGGGTCAATCCATTGTCACGTAAACCCATAATTAAAAATTTATATTTGCTGCTGCTTTAAAAAATGCCTTTCTATTGTGATAAAGCTGAAGTCAAAAGTTTAAAACCTGGCTCAGTAACAAAAATGATGGTTTATAATTCAAATATGGATTGTTTTGTTTAATACTTTGTTGATTTCATGATAAAAAAGTATATAATGTTGTATAGACTTAAAATATTCTGAATACTAGTACACATGTAAGATAAAAAGGTAAAGGTAACTAAGGTGTTCACTTCTCATTGTTGAAAACTGTACCATACGCTCTTTAATAGTCTGACTTTTGTAAGACTGAGGAGCTGCAGGATATGTGAATGTTTCTAACACAAATAGTATTGCCCAATATAGATATAAGAAGATGTGGTATAAGTGCCAATGAAACAACTCTCCATCCAAGTCACAATTTATAAGTAAACCATTATAGGTCAAAGTACGGTCTTCAACACGGAGCCTTGGCTCACACCGCTCAGCAAGCTATAAAGGGCCCCAAAAATCACTAGTGTAAAACCTTACAAACAGGGTTCCAAACCAACAACGGTCTAATCTATATAAAAAACAAGAAATGAGAAACACTCATGAACCACATCAACAAACGACAACTACTGAACATCAAATTCCTGACTTAGGACGGGTGAAAACAATTGCAGCGGGTTTGAACGTTTTAATGTATGCATGAATTGTCAGACGAATAAAAAAAATTAAAACAAAAGAGTGTTAAAATACGGAAGGCCAACTCTTTTTGATATCACATCAAAGAAAAACATGCACATTTTTAAGAGACTATCAGCTGTTGATGTTTATTTGCCGATGTAGCGCCATATTATTTATACAAACTTCCCTTCTTGACTGTATTTGGTGAAGTTCTACCACAAAAGACCTGCTTATTGAATAAGGGAGCACATTGGTATATTAAATTAGCACAAAGGACACAAAATAGCAGAATGTTTATAAACATATGGTATGTAATAAGGACATATTCAATATTTTATGACACATTCTGTAAAAAGTAACATGTGTAATAAATTAAAAGTCATATTCATTCATCACCATGATTAATTAACAACTACACTAGTACATGTTGGGAAGGTAGGCAGTCTTTCTTTCTTTTTACCAGAATTTGGTTTCCAGATGGTAAAAAGAGAACCACTTCATCATGTTCATGGATTTTTTCAGTGAGTTTTTTTGTACCTTTAATTTCAGTCATTTTGGTTTGTTCCTTTCTAGATTTATGGTCCTTGATCATTGGGGAAAATTAAAAGATTTGTTGGTATCTGGATGATAAAGAAAAAACAATTGAAATGGTATATACATTATGAAATGTTAAAGGTATGTTATTGAGCACTAAACACAGACGAGACTCAATATCACTCATTTCAGTATGTACCGTTTCAGAGTTGTGGTTGTTGATAATTTACAATAAACAGTAATAATTAGCCTGGCAATAATTACTCAACAGATTTATACATTTATTTTTTCTATTTTAGGAAATATGGAAAATTGGAATAAGGTAAGATTTTTCTTCTTTATATTCAAACAGTCGAGTGATTTTTGTCGAGCCTGCAACATTTATGTTGCGAAAGCGAGACAATGTGATCCTAGATTCCCTCGACGGCGTCAACATTAAGGTTCATTCTGTTAATAAATTATTTTTGTCAAAACTTCATGGAATTTTAAGAAACTTGGTCAGAAGCTTTTTTATGAACAAAATACTGTAACCATTATAACTCGTGCAATACAGCATTACACTTTTTAACTGCTCGCTCAACATGGGAAAGTAGTGACGAAGACCCCTAAACGCACGAATGATGTTCACTAAAACAAAAAGTTTTTGACGGAAATGCAACGAACTCAAAAGAGGTCTATTCATTTTAATTACCTAAGCTTACCTATTGTTTGTCATAAAACTTGGAAGTAGTGATTAACATTGGTAAAAACACATAAGTGTCAAATATGTCCCCACAGGTGATTGTTCCCCACTGACAAAAAGGCTACTTGATCATAGAATACTCACTAGTTATTAATTTCTTTTTCTTGATTGAAAATATGTTTTTAGGCTAAAATATTAAAAACAACACTGTTATTTCATTAACAGAGAAAGCTTAGAGACATTCAAAGTAAATCTGTCAAAAAAATTATATCATCAAACATACAAATATTACACTGCTCCTTTCCAAGTTGTTATAGATTACATGTTTATATTGAAAATATTGAAACACAATTTTCACTCAGATTAGCTTTTTTATGTGAGGATGAAATGTTTTAAAAAAAATCTTTTTCTTCTTCAAAACTTAGGAATAGTATACAATGTAATCATAAGCAGGGTTTCCTCTGGGTCTATTTCCCCCCAACCCTAACCCCCACCCCAACTATTGTTTGTCACATTATTGTATACTAAAGAGTACAATGTCTCCCTTGTATTAACCAATAAAAATTGGTCATTCTTGAGTGTTCAATATTATTGTCTGGCGAAAGCGTGAAAAACTTTTTTAAAAGTTACTACACTCTTTACATTCTGTTAAATGTAAACTCTATTTCTTACAGAAACTTATTGAAGCTGCTAGAAAAGGAAGTGTAGAAGAATTGAAGCTTTGCCTAGCAAATGGAGCTAACATTAATTATCAACAGGTAAACTTGTAATATTGACTATCAAGAAGTAAACTTGTAACATTAACTATCAAGTAGGTAAACTTGTAACATTTAATATCATTGAATATCAAGTTGGTAAACTTGTAACATTGACTATCAAGTAGGTAAACTTGTAACATTGACTATCAAATAGGTAAACTTGTAACATTGACTATCAAATAGGTAAACTTGTAACATTGACTATCAAATAGGTAAACTTGTAACATTGACTATCAAGTAAGTAAACTTGTAACATTGACTATCAAGTAGGTAAACTTGTTACATTGACTATCAAATAGGTAAACTTGTAACATTGAATATCAAGTAGGTAAACTTGTAGCATTAACTATCAAGTAGGTAAACTTGTAACATTAAATAACAAGTAGGTAAACTTGTAACATTGACTATCAAGTCGGTAAACTTGTTACATTGACTATCAAGTAGGTAAACTTGTAACATTGAATATCAAGTAGGTAAACTTGTTACATTGACTATTAAGTAGGTAAACTTGTAACATTGACTATCAAATAGGTAAACTTGTAACATTGAATATCAAGTAGGTTAACTTATCAAATAGGTAAACTTGTAACATTGACTATCAAATAGATAAACTTGTAACATTGACTATCAAGTAGGTAAATTTGTAACATTGAATATCAAGTAGGTAAACTTGTAACATTGACTATCAAATAGGTAAACTTGTAACATTGAATATCAAGTAGGTAAAATTGTAGCATTAACTATCAAGTAGGTAAACTTGTAACATTAAATAACAAGTAGGTAAACTTGTAACATTGACTATCAAGTAGGTAAACTTGTTACATTGACTATTAAGTAGGTAAACTTGTAACATTGACTATCAAATAGGTAAACTTGTAACATTGAATATCAAGTAGGTTTACTTATCAAATAGGTAAACTTGTAACATTGACTATCAAATAGATAAACTTGTAACATTGACTATCAAGTAGGTAAACTTGTAAAATTGACTATCAAATAGGTAAACTTGTAACATTGACTTTCAAGTAGGTAAACTTGTAACATTGACTATCAAATAGGTAAACTTGTTACATTGACTATCAAGTAGGTAAACTTGTAACATTGAATA
Organism: Mytilus galloprovincialis; assembly: GCA_037788925.1. NCBI lineage: Eukaryota > Metazoa > Mollusca > Bivalvia > Mytilida > Mytilidae > Mytilus > Mytilus galloprovincialis. Next base: position 56,282,041 of record CM075339.1, on the reverse strand, counting down.
TCAAGTAGGTAAACTTGTTACATTGACTATTAAGTAGGTAAATTTGTAACATTGACTATCAAATAGGTAAACTTGTAACATTGAATATCAAGTAGGTAAACTTATCAAATAGGTAAACTTGTAACATTGACTATCAAATAGATAAACTTGTAACATTGACTATCAAGTAGGTAAATTTGTAACATTGAATATCAAGTAGGTAAACTTGTAACATTGACTATCAAATAGGTAAACTTGTAACATTGAATATCAAGTAGGTAAAATTGTAGCATTAACTATCAAGTAGGTAAACTTGTAACATTAAATAACAAGTAGGTAAACTTGTTACATTGACTATCAAATAGGTAAACTTGTTACATTGACTATCAAGTAGGTAAACTTGTTACATTGACTATCAAGTAGGTAAACTTGTTACATTGACTATTAAGTAGGTAAACTTGTAACATTGACTATCAAATAGGTAAACTTGTAACATTGAATATCAAGTAGGTTAACTTATCAAATAGGTAAACTTGTAACATTGACTATCAAATAGATAAACTTGTAACATTGACTATCAAGTAGGTAAATTTGTAACATTGAATATCAAGTAGGTAAACTTGTAACATTGACTATCAAATAGGTAAACTTGTAACATTGAATATCAAGTAGGTAAAATTGTAGCATTAACTATCAAGTAGGTAAACTTGTAACATTAAATAACAAGTAGGTAAACTTGTAACATTGACTATCAAGTAGGTAAACTTGTTACATTGACTATTAAGTAGGTAAACTTGTAACATTGACTATCAAATAGGTAAACTTGTAACATTGAATATCAAGTAGGTTTACTTATCAAATAGGTAAACTTGTAACATTGACTATCAAATAGATAAACTTGTAACATTGACTATCAAGTAGGTAAACTTGTAAAATTGACTATCAAATAGGTAAACTTGTAACATTGACTTTCAAGTAGGTAAACTTGTAACATTGACTATCAAATAGGTAAACTTGTAACATTGACTATCAAGTAGGTAAACTTGTTACATTGACTATCAAGTAGGTAAACTTGTAACATTGAATATCAAGTAGGTAAACTTGTAACATTGACTATCAAGTAGGTAAACTTGTAACATTGACTATCAAATAGGTAAACTTGTAACATTGAATATCAAGTAGGTAAACTTATCAAATAGGTAAACTTGTAACATTGACTATCAAATAGGTAAACTTGTGACATTGACTATCAAGTAGGTAAACTTGAAAATTGACTATCAAATAGGTAAACTTGTAACATTGACTATCAAATAGGTAAACTTGTAACATAGTGGGTAAACTTATCAAGACACAACAATGGTGTTCAACACAAAACATGATACATTATGACTTAACACTGATTTTCAAAAGAGAACATGAGACACATGCATCATGACACAACACTGGTGTAAAACACAGAGCATGTAACATATCAGGACACTACAGTTATGTTCAACACAAAACGTGAGTCACATCATGACACAACACTGATGTTCAACACAATACATGAGACACATCTTGAGACAACACTGGTGTTTGACACAAAATATGACATCATGACACACCACTGATGTTCAACACAGAACAAGAGCCACATCATTACAGAACATTGAAAATCAACATAGAACACGAGCTACATCATAACATAACTGTTGTTCATCACAACAAATGAGCAACATCATGGCACAACATTGGTGTTCATCACATAACATGAGACACATCGTGACACAACATTAATGTTCAACACATAACATGAGACACATCATGACACAACCATGGTGTTTAACACAATACATGAGGCATCATGACACAACACTGATGTTCAACACAGAACATGAAACGCATCATGACACAAAATGGATGTTCAAAACAGAACACGAGACGCATCAGGACAAAACACTGATGTTCAACACAGAACATGAGACAAATCATGGCACAACACTGAAGATGAGACACATTTCGACAAAACACTGATGTTCAACACAGAACATGAGACAAAATATGACAAAACACTTATGTTCAACACAGAACATGAGACAAATTGTGACACAACACTGATGTTCAACACAGAACATGAGACACATTATGACACAACATTGATGTTCAACACAGAATATGAGACACATCATGACAAAACACTGATGTTCAACACAGAACATGAGACACATTATGACAAAACACTTATGTTCAACACAGAACACGAGGCTTATTATGACAAAACACTGATGTTCAACACAGAACTTGAGACACTTTATGACAAAACACTGATGTTCAACACATAACTTGAGACACATTATGACAAAACACTGATATTGATCACAGAAAACGAGCCACATCATGACAAAACACTGATGTTCAATGCAGAACATGAGACACATCATGACAAAACACTAATGTTCAACCAGAACATGAGGCATATTATGACAAAACACTGATGTTCAACACAGAACATCAGACACATTATGACACAACATTGATGTTCATCACAAACATGAGCCACATCATGACATAACAATGATGTTCAACACAGATCATGAAACAAATAATGACAAAACACTGATGTTCAACACAGAACATGAGACACACTATGATAAAACACTGATGTTCCACACATAACATCATGACACAACACTGATGTTCAACACAGAACAAGTGACACATTATGACAAAACACTGATTTAACACAGAACACAAGGCATATTATGACAAAACACTGATGCTCAACACAGAACATGAGACAAGTTATAACAAAACACTGATGTTCAACACAGAACAGGAGACACATTATGACAAAACACTGATGTTCAACACAGAACAAGAGACATATTATGACAAAACACTGATTTAACACAGAACACAAGGTATATTATGACAAAACACTGATGCTCAACACAGAACATGAGACACGTTATGACAAAACACTGATGTTCAACACAGAACAGGAGACACATTATGACAAAACACTGATGTTCAACACATAACACAAGACACATCATTAAAAAACACTGATGTTCAACACAGAACAGGAGACACATTATGACAAAACACTGATGTTCAACACATAACACGAGACACATCATTAAAAAACACTGATGTTCAACACAGAACAAGAAACACATTATGACACAACACTGATGTTCAACACAGAACATGAGGCACATTATGACAAAACACTGATGTTCAACACAGAACACGAGACAAATCATAACACAACACTGATGTTCAACACAGAACAAGAGACAAACTATGACAAAACACTGATGTTCAACACAGAACAGGAGGCACATTATGACAAAACACTGATGTTCAACACAGAACACGAGACACATCATGACAAAACAGTGATGTTCAACACAGAACAGGAGACAAATCATGACACAATACTTATGTTCAACACATAATATGAGACACATTATGATAAAACACTGATGTTCCACACATAACATCATGACACAACACTGATGTTCAACACAGAACAAGAGACACATTATGACAAACCACTGATTTAACACAGAACACAAGGCATATTATGACAAAAAACTGATGTTCAACACAGAACATGAGACACGTTATGACAAAACACTGATGTTCAACACAGAATAGGAGACACATTATGACAAATCACTGATTTAACACAGAACACAAGGCATATTATGACAAAACACTGATGATCAACACAGAACATGAGACACGTTATGACAAAACACTGATGTTCAACACAGAACAGGAGACACATTATGACAAAACACTGATGTTCAACACAGAACACAAGACACATCGTGACAAAACACTGATGTTCAACTCAGAACAGGAGACAAATCATGACACAACACTTATGTTCAACACAGAACAAGAAACACATTATGACACAACATTGATGTTCAACACAGAACATGAGGCACATTATGACAAAACACTGATGTTCAACACAGAACATGAGACAAGTTATGACAAAACGCTGATGTTCAACACAGAACAGGAGACACATTATGACAAAACACTGATGTTCAACACAGAACATGAGGCACATTATGACACAACATTGATGTTCAACGCAGAACATGAGACATGCTATGACAAAACACTAATGTTCAACACAGAACATGAGACACATTATGACAAAACACTGATGTTCAACAAAGTACATAAGACACATTATGACAAAACACTGATGCTCAACACAGAACATGAGACATGTTATGACAAAACGCTGATGTTCAACACAGAACACGAGACACATCATTACAAAACACTGATGTTCAACACAGAACAGGAGACAAATCATGACACAACACTTATATTCAACACAGAACAAGAAACACATTATGACACAACATTGATGTTCAACACAGAACACGAGACACAATATGACAGAACACTGATGTTCAACACAGAACAGGAGACAAATCATGACACAACACTGAGATTCAACACAGAACAAGAGACACATTATGACACAACACTGATGTTCAACACAGGACACGATTCTTATTATGACAAAACGCTGATGTTCAACAAAAAACATAAGACATATCATGACACAACACTGAGCTTCAACACAGAACATGAGACACATTATGATACAACATTGATGTTCAACGCAGAACATGAGACAAATTATGACAAAATCTAATGTTCAACACAGAACATGAGACACATTATGACACAACACTGATGTTCAACACAGGACACAATTCATATTATGACAAAACGCTGATGTTCATCAAAGAACATTTGACACATCATGACACAACACTGAGCTTCAACATAGAACACGAGACACATTATGACACAACATTGATGTTCAAAGCAGAACATGAGACAAATTATGACAAAACACTAATGTTCAACACAGAACATGAGACACATTATGACAAAACACTGATGTTCAACAAAGAACATAAGACACATCATGACAAAACAATAATGTTCAACACAGAACATAAGACACATTATGACAAAACACTGATGTTCAACACAGAACATGAGGCACATTATGACAAAACACTGATGTTCAACACAGAAAATGAGACACATCATGACAAAACACTGATGTTCAACACAGAACATGAAGCACATTATGACAAAACACTGATGTTCAACACAGAAAACGAGACACATCATGACAAAACACTGATGTTCAACACAGAACATGAGGCACATTATGACAAAACACTGATGTCCAACACAGAAAACGAGACACATCATGAACACAGAAAATTAGACACATCATGACAAAACACTGATGTTCAACACAAAACATGAGACACATTATGACACAACATTGATGTTCATAACAACACATGAGCCACATCATGACACAACATTGATGTTTATCACAACACATGAGCCACATCATGACACAACACTGATGTTCAACACAGAATACGAAACACATGACAAAATACTGATGATCAACACAGAACACGAGGCATATTATGACAAAACACTGATGTTCAACACAGAACATTGCACACATTATGACAAAACACTGATGTTCAACACAGAACATGAGACACATTATGACAAAACACTGATGTTCAACACAGAACATGAGACACATTATGACAAAACACTGATGTTCAACACAGAACATGAGACACATCATGACAAAACACTGATGTTTAACACAGAAAATTAGACACATTATGACAAAACACTGATGTTCAACACAGAACATGAGACACATTATGACACAATATTGGTGTTCATCACAACACATGAGCAGGGTTTTAGCTAGGATTTTGAGGGCTTTAGTCACTTTTGCGCGTGACAAAATTCAGGCTTATTTTTTATAATAGCAAGGGGTCTTACCGTCTAGGATGTTTATATAACTAGCTATACATATATGTTTAAGTTCTTCAAGAACTAGTCTAGGATCTTTGAAGACTTTAGGATTGCTAATGTAGGCAGTTATTGTCAATATTGCATGAATTGACTGATGTGATGCTAAGTTATGAAGATAAGATCAGGGATCTGGTAATATGGTTCACAACTTCACTTCAGTTATTTTCAGGGCACATCCCTGATCAACAAAAGTTGTGTGCCTCTATTTTTTAAACTACTGCACAAGTCAAATGAACTTGTAACGACTTTTTCACTTCACAATCATTTATTTTCTTGAAAATACGTTTAAATATCTATTTGGAATCAATTTCTTTAATATTGGATAGAAGGATCTGCATCTATACTTTATGTGACGATTCTAATGACTGTAGACGTTTACTTTCGATTTTTAAACGAAATGAAATGAAAACGGGAAGTGACAATTAAATAATAATTTCAGAATAAAACCGGATTCATCTACGAACTTTCACGCATGCGCAATACATAGAACAGGAAGCACCTGTTTGCAAGTGAAAATATTTACATTTTGAATAAATTTCATTCTTTTTAATCGAAGTTGTCGAAAGTTTTTGATGAATATTTATGTAAAGTATGACAAAAATACGTTAAAATGACGAAACTACGACAAGCAAACTGCAAATTATGATCGTAAAGGAAATATTGAAAGTAAAATAAAGTTGAAATGTCCGGGAAGATTATCAATTTTGTTCAAATGACGAAAATACGACAGAATTGTGAGAAATGATTAAAATGAATTGCTGACTGACTGATTTAACTTAAATAGATTATTATGATGGTCATTTATGAGGTTTTATAATAATAATTAAGGGATTAGTGACCCATCTGATTGGCGATAGGCGGATTACTTGTCATCACAACTTTCAACACCTGTGGTAAACGTTAATTACCTGAGGGTCATAAACTTGTCAGAAACATAAAGACAGGTAGAATTCAAGAAATTTGATGTGTAAATATGTTTACACTTTCCAAATTTTAGTGACGAAATTGATATGAAATATTTTCGTCATTTCGAAAACCTTTTCGTAAAATACGAAAGTGACGAGCGCTAGCTAAATCACTGCACATGAGCCACATCATGACACAACACTGATGTTCAACACAGAATACGAAACACATGACAAAATACTGATGATCAACACAGAACACAAGGCATATTATGACAAAACACTGATGATCATCACAGAACACGAGGCATATTATGACAAAACACTGATGCTCAACACAGAACATTGCACACATTATGACAAAACACTGATGTTCAACACAGAACATTGCACACATTATGACAAAACACTGATGTTCAACACAGAACATGAGACACATCATGACAAAACACTGATGTTTAACACAGAAAATGAGACACATTATGACAAAACACTGATGTTCAACACAGAACATGAGACACATCATGACAAAACACTGATGTTTAACACAGAACATGAGACACATTATGACAAAACACTGATGTTCAACACAGAACATGAGACACATTATGACAAAACACTGATTTAACACAGAACACAAGGCATTTTATGACAAAACACTGATGTTCAACACAGAACATGAGACACATCATGACAAAACACTGATGTTTAACACAGAAAATGAGACATATTATGACAAAACACTGATGTTTAACACAGAACATGAGACACATTATGACAAAACACTGATGTTCAACACAGAACATGAGACACATTATGACAAAACACTGATTTAACACAGAACACAAGGCATTTTATGACAAAACACTGATGTTCAACACAGAACATGAGACACATTATGACACAACACTGATATTCAACACAGAACATGAAACACAACAGGACACACCATTGATGTTCCACACAGAAAATGAGACACATCATGACACAACACTGAAACATACATGTAATCATGGTACTGCACTAAATGTGAAACCTATCATTTTTTAGCTCACCTGGCCGAAAGGCCAAGTGAGCTTTTCTCATCACTTGGCGTCCGGCGTCTGTCGTCGTCGTCTGTCGTCGTCCTGCATTAACTTTTACAAAAATATTGTTGATCAGGTCAAGATCTATCTGCCCTGAAATTTTCAGATGAATCGGACATTTCGTTGTTGGGTTGCTGCCCCTGAAATGGTAATTTTAAGGAAATTTTGCTGTTTTTGGTTATTATCTTGAATATTATTATAGATAGAGATAAACTTTAAACAGCAATAATGTTCAGCAAAGTAAGATCTACAAATAAGTCAACAAGACCAAAATGGTCAGTTGACCACTTTAGGAGTTATTGCCCTTTATAGTCAATTTTTAACCATTTTTCGTAAATCTTAGTAATCTTTTAGAAAAATCTTCTCCTCTGAAACTACTGGGCCAAATTTAACCAAACTTGGCCATAATCATCATTGGGGTATCTAGTTTAAAAAATGTGTCTGGTGCCCCGCCCAACCAACCAAGATGGCCGCCATGGCTAAAAATAGAACATAGGGGTAAAATGCAGTTTTTGGCTTATAACTCAAAAACCAAAGCATTTAGAGCAAATCTGACATGGGGTTAAATTGTTCATCAGGTCAAGATCTATCTGCCCTGAAATATTCAGATGAATCAGACATTCCGTTGTTGGGTTGCTGCCCCTGAAATGGTAATTTTAAGGAAATTTTGCTGTTTTTGGTTATTATCTTGAATATTATTATAGATAGAGATAAACTGTAAACAGCAATAATGTACAGCAAAGTAAGAACTAAAAATAAGTCACTATGACCAAAATAGTCAATTGACCCCCTAAGGAGTTATTGCCCTTTATAGTCAATTTTTAACAATTTTCTTAAAATTTGAAGATTTTCAATAACATTTACCACAGAAAGTACTGTTATAGATAGAGATAATTGTAAGCAGCAAGAATGTTTAGTAAAGTAAGATCTACAAACACATCACCATCACCAAAACACAATTTTGTCATGAATCCATCTGTGTCCATTTAATATTCACATAGACCAAGGTGAGCGACACAGGCTCTTTAGAGCCTCTAGTTAAAGCATAACACTGACATACTAATACTAACATATGTTCTGCACCTGACTACTCCAAGTAAATAGACAAACAAATATAACAACACACAACACATGGCCTGGACCTGACTACTCAGAGTAAATAGACAAACAAATATAACAACAAACAACACATGGCCTGGATCTGACCTGACTACTCAGAGTCAATAGACAAACAAATATAACAACACACAACACATGGCCTGGACCTGACTACTCAGAGTAAATAGACAAACAAATATAACAACACACAACACATGGCCTGGACCTGACTACTCAGAGTAAAAAGACAAACACATATAACAACACACAACACATGGCCTGGACCTGACTACTCAGAGTAAATAGACAAACAAATATAACAACACACAACACATGGTCTGGACCTGACCTGACTACTCAGAGTAAAGAGACAAACATATATAACAACAAACAACACATGGTCTGGACCTGACTACTCAGAGTAAATAGACAAACAAATATAACAACACACAACACATGGTCTGGACCTGACCTGACTACTCAAAGTAAATAGACAAACAAATATATCAACACACAACACAAGGTGTGGACCTGGCTACTCAGAGTAAATAAACATACAAATATAACAACACACAACACATGGCCTCGACCTGACCTGACTACTCAGAGTAAATAGACAAACAAATATAACAACACACAACACATGGTCTTGACCTGACTACTCAGAGTAAACAGACAAACAAATATAACAACAAACAACACATGATCTGGACCTGACCCGACTACTCAGAGTAAATAGACAAACACATATAACAAGACACAACACATGGCCTGGACCTGACCTGACTACTCAGAGTAAATAGACAAACAAATACAACAACACACAACACATGGTCTGGACCTGACCTGACTACTCAGAGTAAATAGACAAACAAATATATCAACACACAACACAAGGTGTGGACCTGGCTACTCAGAGTAAATAAACATACAAATATAACAACACACAACACATGGCCTCGACCTGACCTGACCACTCAGAGTAAATAGACAAACAAATATAACAACACACAACACATGGTCTGGACCTGACCTGACTACTCAGAGTATATAGACAAACAAATATAACAACACACAACACATGATCTGGACCTGACCTGACTACTCAGAGTAGATAGACAAACAAATATAACAACACACAACACATGGCCTGGACCTGACTACTCAGAGTAAATAGACAAACACATATAACAACACACAACACATGGCCTGGACCTGAATACTCAGAGTAAATAGACAAACAAATATAACAACACACAACACATGGTCTGGACCTGACCTGACTACTCAGAGTAAATAGACAAACATATATAACAACAAACAACACATGGTCTGGACATGACAACTCAGAGTAAATAGACAAACAAATATAACAACACACAACACATGGTTTGGACCTGACCTGACTACTCAGAGTAAATAGACAAACAAATATATCAACACACAACACAAGGTGTGGACCTGGCTACTCAGAGTAAATAAACATACAAATATAACAACACACAACACATGGCCTCGACCTGACCTGACTACTCAGAGTAAATAGACAAACAAATATAACAACACACAACACATGGTCTTGACCTGACTACTTAGAGTAAACAGACAAACAAATATAACAACAAACAACACATGATCTGGACCTGACCTGACTACTCAGAGTAAATAGACAAACACATATAACAACACACAACACATGGACTGGACCTGACCTGACTACTCAGAGTAAATAGACAAACAAATACAACAACACACAACACATGGTCTGGACCTGACCTGACTACTCAGAGTAAATAGACAAACAAATATATCAACACACAACACTAGGTGTGGACCTGGCTACTCAGAGTAAATAAACATACAAATATAACAACACACAACACATGGCCTCGACCTGACCTGACTACTCAGAGTAAATAGACAAACAAATATAACAACACACAACACATGGTCTTGACCTGACTACTCAGAGTAAACAGACAAACAAATATAACAACAAACAACACATGATCTGGACCTGACCTGACTACTCAGAGTAAATAGACAAACAAATACAACAACACACAACACATGGTCTGGACCTGACCTGACTACTCAGAGTAAATAGACAAACAAATATATCAACACACAACACAAGGTGTGGACCTGGCTACTCAGAGTAAATAAACATACAAATATAACAACACACAACACATGGCCTCGACCTGACCTGACTACTCAGAGTAAACAGACAAACAAATATAACAACAAACAACACATGATCTGGACCTGACCTGACTACTCAGAGTAAATAGACAAACACATATAACAACACACAACACATGGACTGGACCTGACCTGACTACTCAGAGTAAATAGACAAACAAATACAACAACACACAACACATGGTCTGGACCTGACCTGACTACTCAGAGTATATAGACAAACAAATATAACAGCACACAACACATTATCTGGACCTGACCTGACTTCTCAGAGTATATAGACAAACAAATATAACAGCACACAACACATGGTCTGGACCTAACTACTCATAGTAAATAGACAAACAAATACAACAACACACAACACAAGGTCTTGACCAGACTACTCAGAGTAAATAGACAAACAAAAATAACAACACACAACACATGGTCTGGACCTGACTACTCAGAGTAAATAGACAAACAAATACAACAACTAACAACACATGGTCTGGACCTGACTACTCAGAGTAAATAGACAAACAAATATAACAAGAAACAACACATGGTCCGGATTTTCTCATTTGGTACAGGCACACAATGTGGAGGGGTTAAACATATTTGTTTTTGTACGATTCCCCCTTCACCTATCTAGACCATTGGTATTAAAAATAAAACACACAATAATAAAACTTGTACTGTTCAATTACCATTGGTCTGTATGGAAACTGACACTTAGTCATTATACTGAATCAACATTAAATCAAAATTCTGAATTTAATTAGACAGTTTAATTGAAAAAATGTATGCAGAGTGTATACACTAAGGTTTCACTTTAGGCCTAAATTAAAATATTGTTTGTTTGCCCTTTTCCGACCCTATGTTTTGAAACAGGGTAGGTAGGTAGGTAAAATATTTTATTTTTTTCCCCAAAAAAATAACTTGGCTCGGTATATTATTTGTCATGGGTAGGCAGGTAGGTAAAATATTTTATTTTATAGATACAAAATCTGCATAATGTCATTTTTTTGTCCATTTTGTTTTTGCAAATAAGTTTTCCGCTGGGGCTATTAGTTTTGAAAAAAAAATATATAAGAGATAACTTTGTACTGGTAAGATAATGTCCGGGCAGACATTATTACTAGTAGAAAAAGTCCCTAGAGTGTTACAAATTTCGTGTGTGCCTTTTTTTCCAATAAAAATGCTATAAGACTTAAAACTCAATTGTCACGTATTTTGCATCACATTTATAAATGATCTGTATGGAAAACTTGGCGATTTTACTGCCAGATATTCTCCACTTTACAGGGTTTTGTCACTTTTGGTTCATGTCAGATATAAATAATTTAGCGGCATCGTTAACATAATCATTCTGATATGCGGATTACAAAAGGCCATCCCTACATAGAATACAATGTCCTTTTACAAATTAGTTTGTACACACATTAATACTTTTGTATCAAACAAACTTTTTTTGTAAATGAACCCTGCTCTTTAAGTTTAAAGGTACAGAGTAACGTACTTCATATCATGATTTCAGAAAGCGTTCAACATCGATTTCAAACAAATGCTTTGAAACTTCAAATGCAAGTGTTCATGTCAAACGCTCAGGTGATACCAAACGGACTGGACCTTATACGAAAAGATAAAACCCGAGGATTCCGGTAAAAAAGTTTAGAGCGGGAAATACAAATATAAGATTTTTGGTAGGAATGAAAAAATAAAATAAAATAAAATCTTGCTGGTAAATACAAATAAAAGATTTTCAGGCGCAACGAATTGATAGGGTCGGTCGGTAAAGGGCAAACAAACAATATTTTAATTTAAGCCTTATGTTGTGTTAATAACTTTGGTCAGATAGTGATATGTATAAAGATCTAATGTAGAAATATCTTGTAAAAAGGACAAATAGTTGTTAGATTCATACAAAATGGAATTCCGTTTTACTCATTTTATTGTTCTGAATCTGAAAATACTACTCTCTTTCAATTTTCTTTGATTTTTTTTTAGTTAACAATTTAACTGAATCTGCACTAAATCCTGTTGTTAATTAGACATGTTTCATGGACAACAAATGCTTGTATGAATAATAATAATAATAATAATAATAATAATAATAATAATCTTTATTTAAAGAGGGTCTCATTTTCTTTATGTTGTAAATCAGGATATAAAACTTTTTTCATGCTTTTTTGAATGATTTTATTTTATTAAGATGAATGATTAAATGGAATCTACACTAAATCCTTTTAACATACAAAATCATGTTGTTAATAAGACAGGTTTAATGGACAACAAATATTTGTCAGAATCATATAAAGTGGGGTCTCATTTTACTCATAGTATTGTTCTGAATCAGGAAATATAACTTTTTTTCATTTTTCTTTAAAAAAATATTTTTCTTTAAATTGATGATTAAACTGAATCTACACTAAATCCTGTTGTTAATTAGACAGTTTTAATTAATGTGACTATTTATTTTTGTTTATATTTATTACACAACATTGTCCAGTTTATCAGACAAGTTTTGATGTCAGTTGTATTATTCCAGGTTAGTGGACGGACAGCATTAATGTTGGCAGCCGGTGGAGGATATGTGGAAGTGTCTCGACTTCTCCTGAAGAACAAATGTAACAAAGATATCACAGATAGGGTATGTTATCTACTAAATCTGATTACATTACTTTTAATCAACACAAAATCATGTTGTTAATTAGACAGTTTTAATGAACAAATATTTGTAATAATCATATAAAGTGGGGTCTCATTTTACTCGTAGTATTATATTAAATCAGAAAATATAACTTTTTTCATTTTTCTTTGAAAAATTTACTTTTATAAAATTTATGATTTTACTGAATCTACACTAAATCCTGTTGTTAATCAGACAGTTTTAATTAATGTGACTGGTCATTTTTGTTTATATTTATTACACGACATTGTCCAGTTTATCAGACAAGTTTTGATGTCAGTTGTATTATTCCAGGTTAGAGGATGGACAGCATTAATGTTGGCAGCCGGTGGAGGACATGTGGAAGTGTCTCGACTTCTTCTGGAGAACAGATGTAACACAGATATCACATCAGTATGTTATCTACTAAATCTGATTACATTACTTTTAATCAACACAAAATCATGTTGTTAATTAGACAGTTTTAATGAACAAATATTTGTAATAATCATATAAAGTGGGGTCTCATTTTACTCGTAGTATTATATTAAATCAGAAAATATAACTTTTTTCATTTTTCTTTGAAAAATTTACTTTTATAAAATTTATGATTTTACTGAATCTACACTAAATCCTGTTGTTAATCAGACAGTTTTAATTAATGTGACTGGTCATTTTTGTTTATATTTATTACACGACATTGTCCAGTTTATCAGACAAGTTTTGATGTCAGTTGTATTATTCCAGGTTAATGGATGGACAGCATTAATGTATGCAGCCAGTGAAGGACATGTGGAAGTGTCTCGACTTCTCCTGGAGAACAGATGTAACAAAGATATCACAGATGTATGTTATCTACTAAATCTGATCACATTACTTTTAATCAACACAAAATCATGTTGTTAATTAGACAGTTTTAATGAACAAATATTTGTAATAATCATATAAAGTGGGGTCTCATTTTACTCGTAGTATTATATTAAATCAGAAAATATAACTTTTTTCATTTTTCTTTGAAAAATTTACTTTTATAAAATTTATGATTTTACTGAATCTACACTAAATCCTGTTGTTAATCAGACAGTTTTAATTAATGTGACTGGTCATTTTTGTTTATATTTATTACACGACATTGTCCAGTTTATCAGACAAGTTTTGATGTCAGTTGTATTATTCCAGGTTAATGGATGGACAGCATTAATGTTGGCAGCCGGTGGAGGACATGTGGAAGTGTCTCGACTTCTTCTGGAGAACAGATGTAACACAGATATCACATCAGTATGTTATCTACTAAATCTGATTACATTACTTTTAATCAACACAAAATCATGTTGTTAATTAGACAGGTTTAATGAACAAATATTTGTTAGAATCATATAAAGTGGGGTCTCATTTTACTTGCCTCCTCGTACTAAATCAGGAAATGTAAATATTTTTCATATTTCTTTGAAAAAGTTTTTTTTTTTAAATTGATCATTATTCTGAACCATGTTAATCAGACAGATTTCATTATTATATCAACAAATACTTGCTAGAATTATATAAAGTGAGATCTCATTTATCTCTGTGCATTTTACTGAATCCATTGATATAAATATTTTATGCATTTCTTGAAAAAAGGTTAACATGACATTTCTGATGGAAGTTCTGACATCCCATAAAAAAAAGTTGTTGTTTATTTGTTGTTTATGTACAATATGAATACAAGTGTGACTGGTCATTTTGTTCAGTTTTGACCACTGATTCATGTGATATACATTTTGTTTGTATTTATTACACAACTTTTATCCTGTTTATCAGACAAGTTTTATATAGTTTTTAAATCAGTTGTAGGATATGTTGTATACTATTTATATTGGTAACAAAGAAGTATCCATAATATTTACATGTTATTTGGTATAATTATAGAGAGATGGTAAAACAGCTATACATTGTGCTGCTAAGTATGGAAAGCTACATGTCACAAGATGTCTTGTAGAGGAAGGAGGCATCAGTCCCTTTGTAAAAACACATGAGGTAATATATTATAGTAAAGGCTCAGTATTCAACTAGTAAATAATGCATCACTAAAATGATGTTTAAGATATTTTTGGTCAAATGGAATTTTTTTTTCTCAAGGTTATAGTTACACATATTTCATATGATACTTTAAATTGAACTAAAAATATGAAAGTGTTTTATAGACTTGTATGGCTTAGTTTTACTATAAAACACATGAACATAGATGATCATATAAAAGAAATCCAGTATGAATACAAATATGAATAAATCCAGTATAAAATTATTTTGTTTATAGACCACTAACACATTTTGGGTGATTAGTTATACTAAAAGAGAATAATTTTATTATTCCATAATTTGTTAGCCAAATTATATGAATATCTCAGTTTTAGGGAAAAGAAGCAATAGTAATAACCTATAAGTAAATGGATAAAATAGTTTTTGATATCAAATATGATAATTTGTATTGATTCAAAATTAGACCTGGCAATATCCTGAATATGGCACTTGTAGTTATTAAACCCAATGTAAACAAACAAACTGTCAAAAGACACATCCACCAATCCGTTGTTGTGACAATGATAACAAAGTTATTAGATAGTATCAAAATAGTCTTAAGCAATACATTAAAATAAGTTCATTGTGTATTTATTATTGAATAGTTAAAAAATCATTCTATTGTATTATCTCCCCTTATATGGCAAAGTTTAAAATAAATTAATAAAACAACATTAATCTGGGTTTTTTTTGTAAAATATAGCCGTAAATATGATAAAACACTTAAATTTCTATATCAACATGAAAATTCTTACACATAAATTACATACAACTTTCGAAATTTGCACATTTCACTAAAGATTTAGACCGTTTGTTGTATGAATGATAGAAAAAATAGAAATGGAGAGAATTGGGCAAAAAGATGACGAATAGAACATAATGGGGTGCAAAAATATAAAGAATAAAGAATGATGGGGGGCTAAAATATAAAATCAAAACTTGAGAACAATTTGTCCAAAAAAAGAAAAAAAATAGTTTAAAAGTCCCCCGAAACCCTACAACCCCCATCTAGACATAAGGATGCATTAACAGATTTAAAAAAAGCCTGAAAAAAAGTTACAAAGACCAAATGCAGATTGAGCATTATTTCATATGCTTTAAAAAAAAAAGAAGATAAAATTCTTCTTAAAGGCTACAGAAAAAGTTGAAAAATAATCAGAATGTTGTTCATGAGTTATATTTTATAAATGAACATAATATGGTTAGCACCTGTTAAAACAAAAAAAGACACTACTCAGCTGCTACTGGTCTTGTTTATTGTATGATATGTGTTACAAAAGTCTTCTTTGTAATTAACAGATGAAAGCAATGTTAAGATTTGTCTGTATTTCAGGGTGAGACTCCATACGACCTAGCAGCAGCAACAAAACAGGGACAGTATAAAGAAGTGATGGAATACTTACAGGTACATATACTTTTGAATTACATATGCTTACACTTAGAACAAATCAGGTACAAAACACAGTCTGTTAGGTAGAAGATACACTTACCAGCAGTAAAACTAAACTCTGTTGGATTCCATATAGCGGGTTATTTTCGCAGGGTGTTTATTTTCGCTTATTTTTGGCGGATAAATGAAATTAGCAAACAATGTATGCATACGCTTGTTAATTTCAAATAGTTAAAAGCGTTTTTTGAATGATCTTTTTTTTACGGTCAGCAGGTCAATAACTATATATTGTCGTTTTAACATAAATGCAAAGGGCATTGTACTCACTTGTATTTTTATACGACCGCAAAAATTTTTAATTTTTCGTCGTATATTGCTATCACGTTGGCGTCGTCGTGGTCGTGGTCGTCGTCGGTCGTCGTCGTCGTCCGAATACTTTTAGTTTTCGCACTCTAACTTTAGTAAAAGTGAATAGAAATCTATGAAATTTTAATACAAGGTTTATAACCACAAAAGGAAGGTTGGGATTGATTTTGGGAGTGTTGGTGCCAAAATTTTAGGAATTAAGGGCCAAAAAGGGCCCAAATAAGCATTTTCTTGGTTTTCGCACTATAACTTTAGTTTAAGTAAATAGAAATCTATGAAATTTTGACACAAGGTTTATGACCACAAAAGGAAGGTTGGGATTGATTTTGGGAGTTTTAGTTCAAACAGTTTAGGAATTAGGGGCCAAAAAAGGGCCCAAATAAGCATTATTCTTGGTTTTCCCACAATAACTTTAGTATAAGTGAATAGAAATCAATGAAATTTAAACACAAGGTTTATGACCACAAAAGGAAGGTTGGGATTGATTTTGGGAGTTAAGGTCTGAACAGTTTAGGAATTAGGGGCCAAGTAAGCATTATTCTTGGTTTTCGCACCATAACTTTAGTATAAGTAAATAGAAATCTTTGAAATTTAAACACAAGGTTTATGACCATAAAAAGAAGGTTGGGTTTGATTTTGGGAGTTTTGGTCCCAACAGGTTTTTAGGAATAAAGGGCCCAAAGGGTCCAAAATTGAACTTTGTTTGATTTCATCAAAAATTGAGTAATTGGGGTTCTTTGATATGCCGGATCTAACTGTGTATGTAGATTCTTAATTTTTGGTCCCGTTTTCCAATTGGTCTACATTAAGGTCCAAAGGGTCCAAAATTAAACTTAGTTTGATTTTAACAAAAATTGAATCCTTGGGGTTCTTTGATATGTTGAATCTAAAAATGTACTTAGATTTTTGATTATTGGCCCAGTTTTCAAGTTGGTCCAAATTGGGGTCCAAAATTAAACTTTGTTTGATTTCATCAAAAATTGAATAATTGGGGTTCTTTGATATGCCAAATCTAACTGTGTATGTAGATTCTTAATTTTTAGTCCCGTTTTCAAATTGGTCTACATTAAATACCAAAGGGTCCAAAATTAAACTAAGTTTGATTTTAATAAAAATTGAATTCTTTGGCTTTTTTGATATGCTGAATTTAATCATGTACTTAGATTTTTGATTATGGGCCCAGTTTTCAAGTTGGTTCAAATCAGGATCCGAAATTATTATATTAAGTATTGTGCAATAGCAAGAAATTTTCAATTGCACAGTATTCAGCAATAGCAAGAAATCTTCAATTGCACAGTATTGTGCAATAGCAAGAAATTTTCAATTGCACAGTATTACGCAATAGCAAGAAATCTTCAATTGCACAGTATTGTGCAATAGCAAATATTTTCAATTGCACAGTATTGCGCAATAGCAAGAAATATCTAATTGCACAATATTGTGCAATAGCAAGAAATTTTCAATTGATTGGAGTTATCTTTCTTTGTCCAGAATAGTAGTTGAATCAACTTAAATCATTGTTTTATACAATACACAATGTATATTCACTTTTACTACCAACTGATAAATTAAAACAATCTTTACTATTCAGTGATAACAAAGGGAAAGGGGGATGTGAGAAAAAAAATGGGGGGGGGGGTTAAACTTTTCTCATTTCAGATTTCATAAATAAAAAGAAAATTTCTTCAAACATTTTTTTGAGAGGATTGATATTCAACAGCATAGTGAATTGCTCTAAGAGAAAACAAAAATTTTAAGTTCATTAGAACACATTCATTCTGTGTCAGAAACCTATGCTGTGTCAACTATTTAATCACAATCCAAATTTAGAGCTGAATCCAGCTTGAATGTTGTGTCCATACTTGCCCCAACCGTTCAGGGTTCAACCTCTGCGGTCGTATAAAGCTGCGCCCTGCGGAGCATCTGGTTTTTAAATGAAGTTCTGAAGTCTAATTAAACTGTATACCCTTATTGATTATATTTCTAGTGTCAAACAATTAAATTAGGGCCCAGCCAAATGGCAGACGCGTTATAGTGATCAGTCTGTCCATCCATCCGTAACAAATTGTGTCCGCTCTATATCTAGAGAACCGGTATGATTTCAAAGTTTATACTTGAAATGTATATTAACCAACACCAGAGGGTGTGTCATAATGTATGTACAACTTCCTAGGTCAAAGGTCAAGGTCAAAAACTTTGGTTTCAGTTGACAACCCCATGTCCAATGGTAAAGATACAAATATTTTACCACACATTATTCACAGCGGGGCCTACAGAGATGGCTCCCATCTCAGTGATATCTAGTTAATTGGTAGATATTCTGTTGGGTATTTTTGTCACCTGCGTAACGTGTTGCGGGGAACATGGAAATACCAGGCGTCCGTCCGTCCGTTTGGTCTTGTTAGCACTTTCACAGGTACAATTTTTGCCAGATTTTTATAAAACTTATACTATAGGTTAATATCAGCAATATCTCAGAAAAAGTTATATAATGATGTCCGATCGACTTTTTTTAAAAGAGTTATGCCCCATGGGAATATTAAACTTATTGAAAATGGCCTTGTTAGCGCTCTTACGGGTACCATTATTGCCAGATTTTAATAAAACTTATAATATAGGTTAATATATGTAGTATCTCGGACAAGTTCTATAATGGTGTCCGATCAACTTTTTTGAAAAGAGTTATGCCTCTTGGAAATATAAAATTTATTGAAAATGGCCTTGTAAGCCCTCTTCCTGGTACCGATATTGCCACATTTGTTATAAAACTTATACTATAGGTTAATATCAGCAATATCTCAGACAAGTTATATAATGATGTCCGATCGACTTTTTTTAAAAGAGCTATGCCCCATGGAAATATTAAATTTATTGAAAATGGCCTTGTTAGCGCTCTTACGGGTACCATTATTGCCAGATTTTAATAAAACTTATACTATAAGTTAATATCAGTAGTAACTCGGACAAGTTCTATAATGGTGTCCAATCAACTTTTTTGAAAAGAGTTATGTCTCTTGGAAATATTAAATTCATGGTAAATGGCCTCATAAGTGCTCTCCCGGGTATAATTTTTGCCCGATTTTTTATAAAACTTATACAATAGGTACATATCAACACTATCTTAGAAAAGTTATATAATTGTGGACAATCGACTTTTTATAAAGAGTGTATGCCTCTTGGAAATATTAGATTTATGGTAGATGGCCTCGTCAGTATTCTCATGGGAACAATTCTTGACAGATTTTTATAAACCTTATACTATAGGTTAATATCAGCAATTTCTCGGACAAGTAATATATTTATTAATGATTGACTTTTTTTAAAAGAGTTATGCCATTTGGAATATAAATTTATGGAAAATGGCTTCGTTAGTGCTCTTATGGGTACAATTCTTGCCAGATATTTATCAAACTTATAGTATAGGTTACTATCAGCAATATCTCAGACAAATTCTATAAGGGTGGACGATAGACTCTTTTAAACATAGATATGACCCTTGAAAATGTAAAGTATGTGCAACGCGGGGGACATAGGAACTCTGTTCTTTTATATCTTTATTAATCATGTTAATTAGTGCCAAATTTCTAAATAATTTTACAACCTAGTTAGTACATCAAAGGTCCGCTTAATTTCGAAACTAATCAACTGTAGTTTGTACACCTGTGACAAATATTGAAGATACTGGTATTCTTTTGATTAACTGCATCAAGATATAATCAATAAATAAGGCGTCATTAAAGTGAATAAAACAAAAAAAACAAAACAATTAAATCATCACAATAGTCAATTGTTTGATTGACATTTTTAACTGCAACCATTTCAGTCAAAAGATTGAATTGAGAATTATGAATCCGCCAAACCATTCGTATACATTGTTGCCCCTTAATCAAGATATTTTACACCCGTGAAAAAAAACCTGCTATACAGTATATAATACCCTTACCTACATTGGTACTTCATATTGTCAAGAAGATGGTGGCCTTAGCAGCAGTGATACTTAACACAGTATGTTAGGAAGATGATACCCGTTCCAGCAGTGGTACTAAACACTGTCTGTTAGGTAGATGATACCCTTACCAGCAGTGGTTCTAAACACAGTCTGTTTGGTAGATGATACCCTTACCAGTAGTGATACTAAACACTGTCTGTTAGGTAGATGATACCCTTACCAGCAGTGGTTCTAAACACTGTATTTTAGGTAGATGATACCATTACCAGTAGTGGTACTAAACACTGTCTGTTAGGTAGATGATATCATTACCAGTAGTGGTACTAAACACAGTCTAATAGGTGGATGATACCCTTACCAGCAGTCGTACTAAACACGGTCTGTTAAGAAGATGATACCAAAACCAGTAGAGGTACTTAACACTATCTGTTAGGTATATGATACCTTTACCAGCAGTGCTACTAAACACAGTCTGTTAGGTAGATGATACCTTTACCAGTAGTGGTACTTAACACAGTATGTTAGTATGATGATAGCATTACAAACAGTAGTGCTGGACACAGTTTGTTAGGTAGTCTGTTAGGTAGAGGATACAATTACCAGCATTGGTACCAAGTACAGTCTGTTGGGTAAATAATACCATTATCAGCAGTAGTACTAAACATAGTCTGATAGGTGAATGATATCATTACCAGTAGTGGTACTAAACACTGTCTTTTAGGTAGATTATATCCTTACTAGCAGTGGTACTGAACATAGTCTGTTAGGTAGATGATATCTGAGCGCCACTGATGAGTCATATGTAGACGAAACGCGTGTCTGGCGTATAAAATTATAATCCTGGTACCTTTGATAACTTAATCATAACCAGCATTGGTGCTTAACACAGTCTTTTAGGTAGACGATTCCATATCCAGCAGTAGCACTGAACACTGTCTGTTAGGTACATGATAAAACATTTAGTATATACATATGAAATAAGTTATGGCATATTTCATGCTCTTTATTTTCATTCTCCATGTTATTTAATCATTATACATTAAGTATAAAATTGAGAATGGAAATGGGGAATGTGTCAAAGAGACAACAACCTGACCATAGAGCAAACAACAGCAGAAGGTCACCAACAGGTCTTCCATGCAGCAGGAAATTCCGTGACCCGGAGGCGTCCTTCAGCTAGCCCCTAAACAAATATATATACTAGGTCAGTGATAATGAACGCCATTCTAAACTCAAAATTGTACACAAGAAACTAAAATGTACAGATGAAGTCAGTTTGATCATGGGATGTGTCATGCTCTTTTTTCCCTATGTTAATGTTCAGTTTCTTTCTGATATACCGGAATAGATTTAAGTATAGATGTTAACGTATGCTCATTATTTAATAGGGCATTTTTGTCTAGCCTGCGAGAAAGTTCCAATATGTGAGACATAGCAGTTCCTGATGAAGATAAATAAAAAAAAAGCTTCAGATGCATGAAACTATTAAAATGTTGTTTTCATTTATTACTTTCTGGCGGCAGCTTAAACTATTTGTATAAAGCTTTATATTTCAGAAGGTAGTAGACACGGAGGCTTTATATATAACTTGTATGCAGATATCTTATGATTCAAAGTTTTTTTATCATTTACATGTTCATTGTCCTTGACCTCAATTTCTTGGTTCAGCGATTTCTTGCGAAAAAATAGAGTTTTTTGGTCATTTGAATGTCACTGATTAATATTATAACTATATTATGTATATGGGTTCCTTACAATATCTTCATGACTGTCAGACAGGGTTCATGCACCTGACCTCAAATTTATTTCATGGATCGGTTAAAATTACGTGATTATGTCTTTTTCTCAAATACTATGAGCAGTAGGTCAACTATATTTGGTGTATGGAATGCTTAAAATGGGAACATGTCAGTCTGGCAGGTTTCATCAGATCTTGACCTCATTTGTTGGTCAATTTCAAGTTTTTGCGTTTTGGCCAAAGGGTCAAGTTAGCATTTCTTATCACTTGGCGTCCTTCGTATATCGTCCGTCTTCCCTCATCGACCCATCTTCATCTTGACTTTTACAAAAATCTTCTCTGAAACTACTGGGCCAAATTTACCCATACATGCCCCAAATCATCATTGGGTATCTAAAAAATGTATCCGATGACCCCGCCTGCCAACAAAGAAAGGCCAACGTGGCTTAAAGACCAAACAGCCTATTGTTTATGCGCATCAACTAACGCAACTTGGTAGTGACATAAAAGCTCTATGACGTTGTTTCTAGCAATGAAAAAATGTCAAATTATAACGTCCTATTTCGCGTTTTTCTGGGATTCCAACGAAAAGAGGAACTATTATGCGTCACGCTACTTTAATATCCTGTGGAAATTTAACACAAATGGACACATAAGATACTACACTATATTTAACCTTCGTTCTAATAAAAATAATAAAATATAAATTTTGATTTCGACTTTTTGCATTTGCGCCGTTCTGCATTTCAATTTTTTTTTATTCTTTTACTTTCATTTGCGCCGATTGTGTACAGGTTAGGTGAAAGTTTTTTTATGCCCGATTTATGGTCATTATGTTTTCTGGTCTGAGCGTCCGTTCGTTCATCCGTCTATCCCTTTTCAGGTTAAAGTTTTTGGTTACAGTTTTTGGTCAAGGCAGTTTTTGACGAAATTGAAGTCCTATCAACTTAAAACTTAGTAAACATGATGCTTATGCAATGATCCTTCTAATTCTAGTGTCATTTTTAATTTTTTTTTTTTTTATTTGTGTATTCACAAGGTTAGGCCGAAAATCAATTATTCCTAAAAGTTTTGACATACTGGCAACATGTGCATGCATGTAACTGATGTCTGGATGATTCTCGTAAAATAATGTCCGATCTTGCAATGAAGTTAAAATTTATTTATACTGCTTATTTGACAAAATCTTATGTAAAAATAAAATGATGACAAAGGGTCATTTTTGTTTGTCATTTGTTTCATTTCAAATTGTCTTAAGGAGAAATGATAAACATTTTCTAATCTCACTGAAGCTTACAGCTAATTTACTAATGTATGTAGATCAACACTTTGGTTTGCCTGCTTGCTTTGTTTGTATATTTTGTATTATTATATTTTGATAATGTCCAATTCAATTAAATAGCATATATACAGGTTTACATACCTATATATAAAGATGTCAATCTTAATTACAGAGCTTGAATAAACATTTATACAAACAAAGCAAGGAAGCCAACCAAAGTTTTACCCTACAAGCATTAGGAAATTAGCTGTAAGCAAAACATATTAATAAAACTAATACTCAGCGAATGTGAATTAAAATCAAAATTTTAGATGTTTAAAACTAAATTGTTGTAAAGTTAACTTATGCCAAAAACAATTGCTCCAAGAATAATATCTTACATAAAATCACTCCCTTTCATTTAGCTACAACTGTGACTGGAAAGATTGAAAACAAATTTCAATTTTCAATGCCGGCAACAGCCTTTTTTTTGTTTTAATTTCCGAAATGAGCAATTTAGATTTATTATATTCTATCCTGTTGGAGAAATCTTACTTTGTAGTTTTCAACAGAAAATTATTTCTAAATTAATTTTTGAATCAAAAACTTTTTTTTAATTTTATATTTACTGTCTCGTTTATTGAAAACACATGAGGTAGTACTAGACATGTTACGAAAAGGTATATTCACGTCGCTGAGGTTGACAAATTACACTTTAAATGTGGGGACTTTTTCAAAACACAAAAACGATTAACTGTGTATGCATTGAATATTATTTAAAAACTGCATTGATCCTTTTGGAGGCAATTCTGTATGGAACGAATATTCAATATCAGAAATATAAGAAATAAATGAATAGACCTTGCAAATAATCTAAGTATTATAATCTGTTTTATACCTACTCATGAATATATATGTAACGGTAATTTTTATGCAGTTAAGCTGCATTATGCGAGCACCCTAGATTTGTGTTCTACCCAATAAATGCTGAAATACTTGCCATTGTTATTATCTAGCTCGCTACTATGTTATCTATAACTAATTGAACGCTTTTTTAATACTTTTTATTCTGGATTACAAAAATATGACCAGAAAAACCTTAAATGATCGTCGATTTATCCAAAAGTTTTGAAGTTACACATAGGAAGTAGTGCTTATTAAGAATCCTTGTGTAGTTCATTATGACTTGTGCTTTTAGTTAAGATGTCAAAGAACAATTGTATGAAATATTTAATCGCCGAAAATGTCTTAAGACAAGTAGTTTAGATTTCCCAAATGGCAAAAGTCGTAGGGATATTGTTTGTCATCAATACGTAGTACAACTACGTCAGTAGTCTATTATATAATAAGTTCAACTATGCATGCTGTTGGCGGCAATTTCAAATTAGAAAAAGAAATGTTCGTAGCTTTTCAATTTGGAGGCAGGTGTGCAAATTAGCGGTGGTCCGAGGTCTGCGACCTTCCACTTTTGCAAGCGGAATTTCGACTAGGAAAGTTGGTTTCTAGCTACGCCCGACGTAGTCACCTTCCACTTGAAAGAAAATAAGAAATTACTTTGCAAACCTTCCATCCATGTCCATGCAAGTCACCAAAGTCTCCAATTAAACGAGCGAAAAACTTATTTTTATCATTATTATTCATGACAGCGATGTTCATTTTGTTCAACCGCTAGCTTTATACAGAAAATCGCCGACAAATATTGTATAAATTCGAGTAAAATCGTATCTGATTAACAAATCAACATTGTAAACACATAACAATGGCGGCCGTGAAGACAAAATTTTACAATATCGTATCCGATTCCGTAAGCGGATAAGGATAATTCCGGGTTTGGCATCAATTACAAAATAAATCAAAGCAGGTGAAAAAAATAAATCTATGCATGGTAAATGAATATAAACACTAGAATTGTAAACCAAAAGATATATGTAACAGAAAGAAAAAGTAGAAAAATATTTTATACAGAAACTCAAAATTACTTTTTGACAAATTTTAATTTAAAAATCCAATACAACGTGACAACTGGGAACAGTATATCTAACAATATACATGTTCATGGTCACAGTCTAAAGTTTCTTTATCAGTGATAAATGATGATAATGCATGTGAGATGCTTTTAAAGTGTAAACATATTACTGCAATTTCGAAGTTGTTTTTCTCAATTTTGAAGGGTCAATTGAAGTAGCTGAAAGTTTTTTTCTTTATTTTCACAAATAATGCAACTATATTATTATATACCTAAATGTAAGTAAATCATATGATATATTGGTGGCATTCTTTGGGCCACTCTACCCCCTCCTGTTTGATAACTTGGAAATGGTCGAGCTCCCCACCCCATTCGTTTTTGATGCGTTTTGTTATTTGATTTTGCCATGTGATTATGGACTTTCCGAATTGATTTTCCTCTGAGTTCAGTATTTTTGTGATTTTACTTTTCCCCTAAACCATATGAGGGGCAGATCCATGATTTTAGGTTAGGAGGGGTGCAAACTTAAATTTTCGCCGAGCAGAGCGATGGTAAAAAAAAATTGAGGTAAAATTATCGGAATATTCTTTATTAAGCTGAGAACAACTCATGCTTTGCAAATTTAAGGGGGGTGCAAGCCCGCACCCCCGCCTGAATCCGCCCCTGCATATATTCAAGTATAGGACAATATAATAAATAAAATGAAATATAGGGGGAGTCCCTGGAGTTACCCCACCCCCTCCTGTTTGAGAACTTGGAAACGGTCGAGATCCACACCCCTTAACCATATATATTCATGTTTGTGACAATATGACAAATCAAATGAAATATAGGAAGAGTCATTGGGGGTCACCCCACTCCTCCTGTTTTAGAATTTAAAAATGGTCCAGATCCCCACCCCTAAACCATATATATTCATGTATGGGACAATATAACAAATCAGATGAAATATAGGGGAGTCCCTTGGGTCACCCCACCCGGGGCCCTCCTGTTTGAGAATTTGAAACCCGTTGAGGTCGCCACCCCTTAACCATATATTCATGTACGGGACAATATAACAATTCAAATGAAAGATAGGGGGAGTCCCTGAGGTGACTGTACACCCTTCTGTTTGAGAACTTGGAAATGGTCAAGATCCTTACCCCTAAACCATATATACTCATGTATGGGACAATATAACAAATAAAATAAAATATAGGGGAAGTCCCTGTGGTCACCCCAACCCTCCTGTTTGAGAACTTGGAAACGGTTGAGATCCCCACACCAAAACAATATATATTCATGTATGGGCCAATATAACTAATAAATGAAATATAGGTGGAGTCCCTGGGGTCACCCTACCCCTCCTAGCTGTTTGAGAACTTGGAAACCAATGACATCCCCACCCCTAAACCATATATATTCATGTATGGGACAATATAACAAATAAAATGAAATGTAGGGGAAGTCCCTAGGGTCACCCTACCCCCAGTGGCGGATCCAGAAATTTTATAAGTGGGGGCCCGCTGACTGACCTAAGAAGGGGGCCGCTATAACCAAGGCCAGTACATTGCACGTTCCTGACCTGGTTATTCATCTTGCTAGGTTGGGGGAACTAGCTGGTAGCTTTGATATGAATACATGTCAACGTAACACAGATTCAAAGTTCAATATATAATGTTTATTAATCAGCATTCAGTAAAGGTATCAATCACAATTAAATCACATCATAAGTTCATGAGACATATTAAAACAGCATGTCTAATATCAATTCAATACAACTGTCTAAATCCAAGTATAAAACACAAGTGTCCAATACGTGACTATAAAGCAAGTGTCCCAAACTGCATGGTCAACTAATATATATTGTTTCATTATTCAATTTACATAACATTAATACTCAAATAGCTAATTTACATAATAATGCTTATTTATCTATATTCCCAAATATCAAGTCTTTGTGACATAACTTAAATCATCTTAAAAGTAAGAAATCCTTTTTTTATATATATAACACTTCTTTAATCCTTAATTCTCTATTGTCATTTAGGCCTCAGGGGATTACATAATAATTTGCTTTACACTTATCTAAAATTGTGAAGATTTATATTAACTATTTATCAAGTAAATTATTTCTTAAGCTAGTGCTAAATATCTTAACTATAATACTAAATTATAACAATGATTTGAATTCCACATTTTAACATTCTGACATCTAAAATATACTGGTTATACCCTTCCCTTCGTCGCCAAGATTGCTCCTGCAATCTTCAATTAAAATACAAAATGCATCATAAAAATGATTAATATAATACACACATCATATACCAACAATTGAATTTCTGATTTCTGTCAATGAAATATTACAATATATATAAAAAAAAATTGTGAAAACATTAATAAATTTCACTGATTCCTGTAATAAAACATTACTAAATATATATATGTATACATGTTCCTGGATGGGAAATGATCAAGTTTAGGTTGTCCATATCAGGGAAGGTCTCTGAAGTTCACTAATATTGACAAGTCCAACTCTCACATAATTAATGACAATGAGCTCATTGCATACTTCATGAAGTATTTCTAGGTGCATAAAGGGGCATAAAAATAGCAATATATAGCTGAAATATAAGATTATTAATATATTATCCATATCGGTCATCATCTGCAAGTTAAACACATAATTATTCAAATCATATCATCTTATATAATGAACATAAGACATATTTAGACATATACATTTTTATATGATTAATCTGTGAATAATCTGGAAAGAAAATATATAATTAAAACAACAATAAAGCAATAGTAATGACTTCTATCAAAACAAGCAAGCATTTAAATAAGCAAATATAAGTGTCTTCTGTACAAATATTCAATATAGACAATTAATGTTCAACCGTACAATCTTCACATTTTTCACCATTGGTAGTCAAATAAAAGTTACTAGTTTTCAACGATATTGTTTATACATCATGATACATGTCCACCTGGTTTCTTCTTTTGTTTGATCGTCATAGTAATTTTCCAGATATTACTATAAAATTTCATATCACATTGTCTTTTACTCTTCATCAATATTCTTGTTAGGTTAATAAAATGTCACTTCAGGTCACAAATCTCTGCTAATAAGTTTTATAATATCAAATAAATTTTCACTAGGTAATATGATATGTTCATCATTGTTTGTCTTTCTTTAATTTTAAATGCACAATTTGGTCACTTCTATGGGTCCACCATTTCTTCATTTGTAGGTCCACCATTTCTTCATTTTGTGGGTCCACCATTTCTTCATCTGTGGGTCCACCATTCCTTTATCTGTGGGTCCACCATTTCTTCATCTGTGGGTCCACCATTCCTTTATCTGTGGGTCCACCATTGGTAGGTTACTAGTACTTCATGAATGTAAGTGCAACCAATATCATAATCATACATGACACCAATTAACCCTAATTTATCTCTTATCATAATTAATTCATTTGAATTGGGGAATTTTTATTTATTTATCTCTTAAATATTCACTAGAATACTACAATTTTAGGTCAGTAACTGAACTACCTATTTATAAACATTACAATAAATAACATACTACCTGTAAGAATTTCTAATTCTCTTCCTTTTATATTTTATCTTAATTTCCTATACTTTCTCTTCTTATTTCTATTTATTTAGCAACTGTACGCCAGTTTATTTTGTACTTTCTTATTTAGTACTCCTTAATTATTTTTTTCTCTTTAGTAAAAAATCTTTAAGTCATAATAATAAAAAACACAGCTCAAAAATAGTGATGCCTATATACAATGTATGTATAGGGACCACTTGATAGTTCTATTTGTATCATTGATAAAGTACATTTTGTATAATCTGATTAAAATTGGTTTAAAAGTACATCAGTAGATGTGCCGTCCACCTGCAATATTTAAGGATCTAATAGTAAGAACTACTAATGTAATCAATACATTTGTCCAGCAGGATTAAATTAACAGACACTATAACTAATCTGAATATTGTGTACTTTAACCAGAAATTCAGAACAAAAATAACATTTTTTCAACGATACAAAAGAATATTGTCACAATGCATTTATGTATGCTCATAACATGTATAATACAACTTGAATATCTAGTTATAACATCTCAACCACTCATTTTCATATTTATTTTGGAAAATTTTAAGAAGTCCTGGGGGACAAGTTTCAAACGGTACCCACTCTGGATCATAAATATGTTTTTCCTCATAGTGTATGAAACATTTTGGGACATTATTTTCTATTTTAAAATGTGTAATGTGAGAGCCTGTAACAAAACATGCTGGTCCCATATCTTTTGTTTGTGAATTGCCTGTAAGGGTCAGCATAATGTTATAAAACTGGTCACCATAAAAATAATCAAGCAAGTTTGTAAAAGCATGCTGATCTTCTCCATTTACTCTGTGTAAGGGTTGATAATGTGATATCCTATTATTTCTCAATATGGTTTTGACGAAAAATCTGTTATTTTCTAGTTTTACAGCTTGCACTGGAAATTTATCCCAATTTATTTTTGGTCTTTGTTTATATTTAACATCATTGTTTTGGTCTATTGCAGTTACATTTTGTGGTTCATTTGAAGGTTCAAAAAATTTATGTTTGTTTCCTAGTAATGGTCTTTTTCTCTTTTTACCAGTATGCGTTCTGTTTTCATGAAATTCTCTTCTCATATTCTCTGGGATTTTATCTTGGTGTACCCATTCAGTTTTTGACATGTTTTTAATTTTTATTTTGTAGCATAGTTTCTTGTTTACCCATGCCGATGATATAATCTTTTCAACATCATCAGGTGTAATTTGTATTTCTGTTGTAGCTTGTTGAGCAGTTTTATTTGTATTTTGTTTGTTTTCTATAAAATTGTGAGGAGGCGCTGCTTTATTTTGCTTTGAAAGTTTTGATTGACAATGTTTGTTTTGATTATTCTTGGGTGCATTTTTGGGTTGAGAATTCAATATTGTGTCTTGTGTTAGATTTTCAGGGCCTTCATTCTGGACTTGTTGATTTTCACCTTCATCATTCTCATCTTCTTCAAATGGATCATCAGTGTCATCTAGGAGGTAGTCAGGGCGGTCTGTTTTACTGTTAAATACTTTCAGACGACTTGCATTAACTAATTTCTTTGAGATTTTGTTATCGCTGTCCCTTCTTAGTTTAAAAGTATTACAGTCGGGGGGTCCAAGGTTTGTTATTGTGAATGGGCCTGTCCACCTAACTTTTAATTTTGGACTTTGACCTTTTTTAACCTTTTTACAAAATAGCATTACTTTATCACCAGGTAAATATGTGGGTTTTACTGCTCTTTTGTCATGCTGTGTTTTGTATTTTGCTTGTGCTCTTTTTGTGTTTTCTGCAGCAACATCCCTTGTTAATAGGAGGTCCTTAATAAATTTATTGAGGTATTCTCTATGGTTTTTAGGCAATGTTGACTTTGGAATTAAGGCAACATCAATAGGTGCTCTCATTTCTTGTCCAAAGAGAAGGTGAAAAGGTGAGTATTGAGTAGACTGAGTAGCTGGTGTCATTCTATAAGCCATCATTATAGGTGCTATATAGTTTGGCCAATCTGTCTGTTTTTCCAGTTGAGCTCTCAAAGATTGGACAATGAATGAGTTCATCCGTTCACATGCTGCATTTGTTTGTGGATGATATGCACTTGTATAGTGGCGTTTGATTTGGAGAAGCTCACATAAAGCTGCAACAAGCTTTGAAAGAAAATTGGCACCTTGATCAGATACAATACAGCGTGGTGCACCAAAACGGGCAATTATCTCTCTAAACAGGATGTTGGCTACTTCTGTTGCTTCTTGTGTTCTCATGGGAAAAGCTTCACACCATTTGGATCCGCTATCAACCACCAACAATAAATAGCGATATTTTTCTGGAGTCTCTGGGAGTTCTAAAATATCCATGTGCCATCTTGAAAAAACTTCTTCTATTGGCAGTGGTTTCAATGGCAATGGATGGCTGTGTGTATTTCTTTTAGATCTTTGGCAGATTTCACAGGTCTTAATGTATGTCTTGATATCTGTATACATGTTTGGCCAGTAATATCGTTGACGTACAGCTTCATATGTCCTTTCTTCTCCTTGGTGACATCCAACAATATTGTCATGGAAAGCTTCTAAAACCTCCTTCCGTAGGGTTCTTGGTATTGCTAGCTGCTTAACCATGTTTTGTCCTTTTGGTAGGCTTCTAGATCTTGCATTAAAAAAATGATAAAGTATACCATTATCAATTTCGTAATGGAAAGCTTTCGCATCCAGTTGTCTAGCTTTCTGTCTTTCCTCAGGTACTTGGCCATCTAATTTGTAATTGAAAATTTCAACAAAATCTGGGCAATGTCTTTGAAGGTGCCGAAATGTTTTACGCTTCTTAAACTGTTCTGGGTCAATGTTTTCTAATGTTTCATCATCCTCATTACCAGTATCTGTTATTGTAAGAATGTTGGGTTGCTGTTCGTCATCTCCTTTGTAATCAAATGTTATGATTTCGTACTTCTTATTGCTCATGGCTGCAACTGTTTGTTCAATTTCATTCTGCGGAAAATATTCTGGACCTATCTTTTCATACTCTCTTCTTGACAGGGCATCTGCATTATTTTTCTTCCCAGGTCTATGCATTATTTCGAAGTCATATCCTTGAAGTTCAAGTGCCCATCTACCTAGTCTCCCTTGTATATTTTTAATTGTATCTATCCAACGAACTGTTATATTATCTGTATAAACTGTAAATTTGTGTGAGGCCAAATATGGATTAAAATGTTTTATTCCCTCTTTAAGTGCTAACCCTTCTTTTTCGTTTATGTGCCATTTTTGTTCATTTTTATTCAGTGATCTACCACCATAGGCTACGACATGTTCAAGTTTTGTGTTTGGATTTAATTGTCCAAGGACATAGCCAATAGCATAATCAGAAGCGTCCACTGACAACACAAATGGTTTCTCAAAGTCTGGGAACACTAAGATTGGAGCTGAGACAAGGCTGTGCTTCAATGTTTCGAAAGCTGCTTGACAATCTTGTGTCCAGATGTATTTCTTATTTTTCTGAGTTAATTGTGTAAGTGGAGTTACAATTTTTGAGTAATTGTGCACAAATTTTCTGTAGTAATTGCATAATCCTAAGAAACTACGTAATTGTTTGATATTTTTAGGTATTGGGTATGTTTGCACAGCAGATGTTTTTTCAGGGTTTACTTTAATACCATTTTTGGACAAAATATGACCTAAATAATGTACTTCTTCTTTTGCAAAATGACATTTTGTTGGATTTAGTGTAAGATTTGCTTGTTTTAGTTTGTCAAAAACTAATTGTAAATGTTTGAAATGTTCTTCAAAATTTTTACTAAAAATCAAAATGTCGTCTATGTATTATACTAAAGCAACTTTCCAGTTCAATTCTTTTAAAACTTTTGTCATGAGCATTTGAAAAGCCATTGGTGCATTTGTTAACCCGAAACTCATTCTTTTGAATTGGTAAATACCTTGATGTGTTACAAATGCAGATTTGTGTTTTGTTTCTGGATCTAAGGGTGTCTGAAAAAATCCACTCATGAGATCCAGTACTGAATATATTACAGCTTTTGAATTAGCAACTGTGTCAAAAACATCATCTATCCTAGGAATACTAAATTTTGCCCTTAATGTGCATTTGTTAAGCCTACGATAGTCTACCACGAACCTATACTCTTGTTTTGCATCCATATTACTTTTCTTTTTGCGAACTAATACAATTGGGGATGACCATGGAGAGTTTGATTCCTCTATAATGTCATTTTTTTAACATTATATCAATATGTTTTTCTGTTTCTTGCCTCATTTGTGGTGTTTGCCTGTAGGGCATTGATTGTACAGGTGGTGCATTACCTGTATCAATTCTGTGGTAGTGGTAACTAGTTTTACCTAACTCTGTAATGTCTTTAGCAAAAACGTTTCTATTCCTTGATAGAAGCTCAGTTAACTGTTTCCTTTGATTTGCATTTAAGTTTTCATTTATTTTTATTCCCAACTCTTTATCAACATTCTGATATTTATTAACTTTAATAGATTTTTCTTTTGAATTATTATCATTTAAGGCAAAAATACCATTTTTGTCTACTTCAAAAGCCTTGGCTACTTTCTTATTCCTATATAATGTTATGCTTAATTCAGTAGGATTTAGAATTCTGTACAAAGCCTTTCCATTTTGTACATTAACTACCACTTTTGAACCAACCAAATTTTTAATATCATTTGAAAAGTTTGGTTCAAGAATTACTGTACTGTTATTGCGATGCCTTACAGAAAGCCTAACGGGTATAATCATTTCACAGTGTGGGGGAATAACTTCTACTGCTATAGTTTTTACATGTGCATAATGTTCATCCATAGTCTCTATATTATTTAAAGGTACATTCAATAGATTTTCTTGAATTGCTAAGGTAGTATTTTCAAAATTTATGTGAGCTTTATTAGCTTTAAGAAAGTCTATTCCTAAAATTATATTAAAGGTCAAATTCTCAAGCACTGTTAATTCTTGATATATAATTAAATCATCTATATTTAATTCAACATCTACTTTTCCTAAAATTGGATAGCTCATTCCACAAGCAGTAAAAATTCCAGATTGTGTACTTTTTTGTATTTTGATGTTTTTCAAACATTTTTGTAAACATTTTAATGATATACAAGAAATTGAAGCACCTGTATCAACTAACGAATCAACTGTTTTATTACCTAATTGCAAATGTATAATATTTTTAGAAAGGGGGGCTATTAGAGCTAAGGAGGGGTCAGGATAAACTGAATTAGACATGTTGAGTCTTTTTTTTTTAGAGGGAAAATCCTATTAATAGATCTTGACAACTTTAATTACAAAATAAAGTAAAATTTAAAGATTTGGTGTCATATAAGATCATAAATAAAAGGTTGACTCACCTCTGCACACTCAGGAAAATGCACTGTTTCCTATATGGAGATATGCTGACTCTTGTCTTCAGGTATTCAGGTTTGCATCCTACGTGTATCCCTCCTTAGTACCGGAAAGCTGGGTCACTCCGCCACGTATAACCAAGGCCAGTACATTGCACGTTCCTGACCTGGTTATTCATCTTGCTAGGTTGGGGGAACTAGCTGGTAGCTTTGATATGAATACATGTCAACGTAACACAGATTCAAAGTTCAATATATAATGTTTATTAATCAGCATTCAGTAAAGTTATCAATCACAATTAAATCACATCATAAGTTCATGAGACATATTAAAACAGCATGTCTAATATCAATTCAATACAACTGTCTAAATCCAAGTATAAAACACAAGTGTCCAATACGTGACTATAAAGCAAGTGTCCCAAACTGCATGGTCACCTAATATATATTGTTTCATTATTCAATTTACATAACATTAATACTCAAATAGCTAATTTACATAATAATGCTTATTTATCTATATTCCCAAATATCAAGTCTTTGTGACATACCTTAAATCATCTTAAAAGTAAGAAATCCTTTTTTATGCCCCGTCTACGATAGTAGTAGGGGCATTATGTTTTCTGGTCTGTGCGTCCGTTCGTCCGTCTGTTCGTTCGTCTGTTCGTTCGTCTGTTCGTTCGTCTGTTCGTTCGTCCGTTCGTCCGTCTGTCCCATGTCAGGTTAAAGTTTTTGGTCGAGGTAGTTTATGATGAAGTTATAGTTGCATCCATTTGTAACTTTACATACATAGTCATTATGATAGGGAATTTCTAAAAAGTACCTCAAATTTAGGTTTTGGTCCTCATTTCATGGTTCATTGAACATGAAAATGAGATTGTGTGAAACAGCTCTTTGCCAGGTTTAAAGTTTTTGGTCGAGGTAGTTTATGATGAAGTTATAGTTGCATCCATTTGTAACTTTACATACATAGTCATTATGATAGGGAATTTCTAAAAAGTACCTCAAATTTA
The DNA here is from genome assembly GCA_037788925.1 of Mytilus galloprovincialis. Taxonomy (NCBI): domain Eukaryota; kingdom Metazoa; phylum Mollusca; class Bivalvia; order Mytilida; family Mytilidae; genus Mytilus; species Mytilus galloprovincialis. The sequence continues at coordinate 56,245,576 of CM075339.1, read as the reverse complement.
GGTTTTGGTCCTCATTTCATGGTTCATTGAACATGAAAATGAGATTGTGTGAAACAGCTCTTTGCCAGGTTAAAGTTTTTGGTCGAGGTAGTTTATGATGAAGTTGAAGTCCAATCAACTTGAAACTTAGTATACATGTGCCCTATGATATGATCTTTCTAATTTAAATGCCAAATTAGAGTTTTGACCCCAATTTTACGGTTCACTGAACATAGAAAATGATAGTGCAAATTTCAGGTTAAAGTTTTTGGCTTCAGGTTAAAGTTTTTGGTCAAGGTAGTTTTTGATGAAGTTGAAGTCCAATCAACTTGAAACTTAGTATACATGTGCCCTATGATATGATCTTTCTAATTTAAATGCCAAATTAGAGTTTTGACCCCAATTTTACGGTTCACTGAACATAGAAAATGATAGTGCAAATTTCAGGTTAAAGTTTTTGGTCAAGGTAGTTTTTGATGAAGTTGAAGTCCAATCAACTTGAAACTTAGTATACATGTGCCCTATGATATGATCTTTCTAATTAAAATGCCAAATTAGAGTTTTGACCCCAATTTTACGGTTCACTGAACATATAAAATGATAGTGCAAATTTCAGGTTAAAGTTTTTGGTCAAGGTAGTTTTTGATGAAGTTGAAGTCCAATCAACTTGAAACTTAGTATACATGTGCCCTATGATATGATCTTTCTAATTTAAATGCCAAATTAGAGTTTTGACCCCAATTTTACGGTTCACTGAACATAGAAAATGATAGTGCAAATTTCAGGTTAAAGTTTTTGGTCAAGGTAGTTTTTGATGAAGTTGAAGTCCAATCAACTTGAAACTTAGTATACATGTGCCCTATGATATGATCTTTCTAATTTAAATGCCAAATTAGAGTTTTGACCCCAATTTTACGGTTCACTGAACATAGAAAATGATAGTGCAAATTTCAGGTTAAAGTTTTTGGTCAAGGTAGTTTTTGATGAAGTTGAAGTCCAATCAACTTGAAACTTAGTATACATGTGCCCTATGATATGATCTTTCTAATTTAAATGCCAAATTAGAGTTTTGACCCCAATTTTACGGTTCACTGAACATAGAAAATGATAGTGCAAATTTCAGGTTAAAGTTTTTGGCTTCAGGTTAAAGTTTTTGGTCAAGGTAGTTTTTGATGAAGTTGAAGTCCAATCAACTTGAAACTTAGTATACATGTGCCCTATGATATGATCTTTCTAATTTAAATGCCAAATTAGAGTTTTGACCCCAATTTTACGGTTCACTGAACATAGAAAATGATAGTGCAAATTTCAGGTTAAAGTTTTTGGTCAAGGTAGTTTTTGATAAAGTAGAAGTCCAATCAACTTGAAACTTAGTATACATGTTCCCTTTGATAAGATCATTCTAATTTTAATGCCAAATTAGAGAATTTATTCCAATTTCACAGTCCTTTAAACATAGAAAATGATAGTGTGAGTGGGGCATCCGTGTACTGTGGACACATTCTTGTTTATATATATAACACTTCTTTAATCCTTAATTCTCTATTGTCATTTAGGCCTCAGGGGATTACATAATAATTTGCTTTACACTTATCTAAAATTGTGAAGATTTATATTAACTATTTATCAAGTAAATTATTTCTTAAGCTAGTGCTAAATATCTTAACTATAATACTAAATTATAACAATGATTTGAATTCCACATTTTAACATTCTGACATCTAAAATATACTGGTTATACCGCTCCAGTCACGCTTCAGTGATTCCCTATATAAGCAACCAATTTTTTTCCCAAAAAGGGGGGTGGCGGGCCCCCTGCCCCCCTAAATCCTCTGCATAAGCCCTACCTGTTTGAGAACTTGAAAACCATTGAGATCCCCACCCCTAAATTATATATATATTCATATGTATGGGACAAAATAACAAATCATTTACATTTACTATGGGCAGGTCAGGTCAGTCAGACCTCACCTTTGATCCCTGTTGTAGTGAACATTTGTCTGATTCGTGTCTCATAACTTTTGTACTATAGAACACAAACTCAGTTTTCTTTCCATGGAAACCAGTCCATTCATACTATTACATGTTCATACTAAGTCAACTTGAACTTCTGGCAGTCAAATAAAACCAAGGTTAACTACCAAGTAGAACAACTGCAATCATTGGGAACTTGCACCACTGCAGACTCACCATAAAAAATATACATTGATATATGCATTGCTTTTGAAACCTTGATAACATGTAAATTATTTGCCTTAATAAATAAATCATTAGATAAACATGAATGTACTATATATGAATGTTTAATGTTGAGGCAACATTGCCACAGTTTTCATAATTACGGTTGCCTTGGTTTTTGGTTAACTGCCTTCAGCGCTTACAGCGCTTTGATTATATATAGTTATGAAAGGAAACAAAGGAGTGTATTTATTTTGATCCAGTTGTTTGCCACCTAAATTTTTATGTAACGGGGTATGTTTATTTTAAAACACCTAAATCCCAATTATTATACAATTTCATCTTGAAACATGTTGCATTATAGTTTTAGAAAATTTACTCCCGGTCAAATTGCTGCGAAGGCATGTATTTCCTTCCAACTTTATCTTAATGTAAACAATTTCAGCTCAATTTGTTTTTTTCTTAATAAGGGGTTTATGATAGATTGATTGTTGGTTTCTTAGCATCCAGTGGCAAATATTTCATGCATGTTCAGAACGATGAGAGGTTTTTGATACCAGAAATGTTAGGCGTAATTGGACATAGTATACACAAGCATATCCCAGGACAACAACATAAACTTTCTCCAACCAACCGTCAAATGATGGTAATTTTGTAGTTGAGAAGCTATCTTTGCCATGCAATGCTGTCTTTACTCTTTGACGTTTCTGTTCATGCTGCAAGTGCACAAATAAATGCCTTGATTCCAATTCTTTGGAAAATATATGCCCCCAATATTTATTGGCCAACCGAAGAAAGTTGGCGCCAACTACGCGATGGGTCACACAGTGGCAAACATTACCCACAGCGTTAGCTGCAATCGACAGAAGCTATCATGCCATTAACAGACCACAGACAGAGCCTCGAGAACAAATACTCCGGACACAGACACAGACATTGCATTCATACAAAAGTGATTGTGGACAACAGAAATCATATATGATTTCTTCAAAGTGTTTTACTAGGACACCAAAATGATGCCCAACATAATAATCTATTGCCTTTTATTGTACAAGAATTTTGTTTTCGCCCCTCGTTGTCCCATACAGACGCCATCAACAAAGAGCTAAACCACGAGCAGAAAGAAGAAAATGTAAAAAAATAAGTTTGAGTATATCAGAGTAACAGGTATATTAAACATGTTAAAAGTCGGACACGCTATACGGCGCTTGGAAATACTCAAGAGAAAAAAAAAACAGACTGTAGAGCTGTGTGCGGGATAGGTGGAGCGACAGATTAAACTTTTTTTTAAGGATCTGTAATACAACAATAAAACTACTATCTAAATGGCTTACTATATGTATACATTATCAATCTAGAATAGAATGAACTTGTAAAACTCTCAGTCCCCCTTTTCTAATCAACCCACTCCTGCACGTGTACACCTTTTATGTCTTGTGATGGCCAGCAATGATATCACAAAAGCAATAATTATTGTCATATATGATGTTACATAATGATGTTCTAGATAAATGTGATTTGAATTAACCAAGACGCACAGGATTTAAAATTTACCTGTTTAAATCTATAATCAATGTTTTGACACTATCCCCAAATTTAAAGTCTAATTTGTCAACCTCAGCGTCGAGAATATACCTTTTCGTAACATGTCTAATAAAAGGATCGTATAACGTTTTAGAATCAAAACTTTCATTCATATATTATGCCTATAATTTTAATTTCCTTATGTGGGTGGAATCAGAAAAAATGAAGCAAAAGTGTGACAAGGGGGGTCCAATTTCAAACTTAATATTTTGTATTTCTTTTTGTCTTGCCCTATTACCAATACTTTAAATTTTATAATTCCAAAGTTTCAGGCCGAACGAAACAGACACATTGAATAATCTTAAATTTTAATAGCATACATCTCAAAAATATTTAACAGAAACCATACTACTTAAAAACAAGTTTGGTAATAAAACAGTCAAGAAAACATTGCTCAGACCTTTTCCAAATGAAAGTCAATATAAAAAGGAAAATTTTAAAACCAAAATTTCCATCTTTTCTGCTAAATCATATAATAACAATCAAATTGAATAGCTTAATTTGAAAAAAATAATAGTAACTAGTGATTGAAGTTTTTGCCAATAAAAAGAATCTTAATATATTTCAGTTACAATAGTAAACTTTGAAAGCCCTGAGATTTTGTGATCATTTGCAAAAAACAAAATGTCATTTCATTGTACCGTTGTAATGTAATTGTATGTAGAAAAAGCCTTCTATCTTCAGTATTTTGTCACACTCCTGACATATTTTATAAAGATTGAAAAATGCTTTAAACTTTCACAAAAAATCATTAAACACATTGCTATATCATTGATTTCAATTTCTGATATCTTTACCCATAGAACAGGACTTTCTTTTTAGGACCATTTAAAAAAAACACAAAGAGAGGCACCCCAAAATGTCAGGAGTGTGACAACTGTCTTTAAACATCTACCAAAGAATACAAAGGACTTAAATGTTTTATTTTTTTTATTTTTCAGAAGTGGCTATTCCAAAGAGAAGAAAAAAAATCATTACCACTGTGATATGTTTATATCATAGATGTGGGAGTGCATTATATATGTCAGGAGTGTGACGCTTTTTTAAGGCATTTTCTGTCAATTCATAATTTCACAAGAACAAGTTCCACCAGTTTCTTTGTGTAAGAAATGTTAAAACCAAGTAATATTCATATCATTTACCTCTTAAATGTGTTATTTATCATGATTGTTTTGGCACAATCAGTTTTAATTAGTCATTTTTCTATTTTTTGTGCACTGAGTAATGCAAATTTATCAAAGGAAATAAGTGTGTACAACTATAATATCATATAGGAAAGTGAGGAAATGAATTTTGTACAAAATAGAACAATTATTTTGATTTAAAATGGTATATTTAAAGATGTTTCAAGGATTAACCATTCAGATGTAATTCGTCACACTCCTGACATGAATTTAACAATTTAAGAAAAATATGAAAATTAGCTTTATTTTTAGGACAGATAATTGAAAGACAGCTAGTAAAATGAAGAAACTTTTGGTAAACCTTCCATTCCTTAAAACATCTACCAGATTTGCTGAAATAAGCAGGGCAAAATTTTCTAGAAGAAATGATTCAAAGAAAGAGACTTCGAATGAGAGAACTCGCAAATACTGGCTGAATCTGAAATTAAAAATTGATCAGCGGAAGTTGGACCATCTTAAAATAAAAACCTATAAAACCAAGCTAACAAAAAAAAGCTTAAAGAAAGAAGAACTTCAAATTCCAAATTTTATAAACAATATAAAGAAAAACAAAGGCAGTGGCAGAGAAACAGTAGAAAAAAAGGAAGAAAGATAAAAAAGAAGTTGGGTTGAATAAGGACTTAGAATCGAACAAAAACAGCTCAAAAATTAAAATGAGAACAGATCTGTGACTGTGTCAGATTCCAGATCTACAGTGAGAAAACCTGCACAACAAACAAGAAAACAATTGCCACAAAACAAAAATGCTTATAAATGATCCCTTCTAGAAGGCCCTTCTGGGTGTAGCATTTTTTATGATGTGTTTCAAAGAACTCGTCCAAGCATTTGGGTTTTGTGGCAGTTGTTTTCTTGTGTTGTGCAGGTTTTCTCACTGTAGATCTGGAATCTGACACAGTTACAGATCTGTTCTCATTTGAATTTTTGAGCTGTTTTTGTTCGATTCTAAGTCCTTATTCAACCCAACTTCTTTTTTTATCTTTCTTCCTTTTTTTCTACTGTTTTTCTGCTACTGCCTTTGTTTTTCTTTATATTGTTTATCAAATTTGGAATTCAAAGTTCTTCTTTCTTTAAGCCTTTTTTTGTTAGCATGGTTTTGTAGTTTTTTATTTTGTTTAAGATTGTCCAACTTCCTCTGATAATTTTTTAATTTTATATTCAGCCAATATTTGCGGGTTTTCTCTTTCCAAGTCTCTTTCTTTGAATCATTTCTTCCAGATAATTTTGCCTGGCTTATGTCAGCAAGTCTAGTGAATGTTTTAAGGAATGGAAGATTTACCAAAAGTTTCTAAATTACTAGCTGTCTTTCAACTATCTGTCCTAAAAATAAAGCTAATTTTCATATTTTTCTTAAATTGTTAAATTCATGTCAGGAGTGTGACGAATTACATCTGAATGGTTAATCCTTGAAACATCTTTAAATATACCATTTAAATTCAAAATGATTGTTCTATTTTGTACAAAATTCATTTCCTCACTTTCCTATATGATTTTATAGTTGTACACACTTATTTCCTTTGATAAATTTGCATTACTGTGCACAAAAAATAGAAAAATGACTAATTAAAACTTATTGTGTCAAAACAATCATGATAAATAACACATTTAAGAGGTAAATGATAGGAATATAACTTTGTTTTAACATTTCTAACACAAAGAAACCAGTTGAACTTGTCCTTGTGAAATTATGAATTGACAGAAAATGCCTTAAAAAAAGCGTCACACTCCTGACATATATAATGCACTCCCACATCTATGATATAAACATATCACAGTTGTAATAAATTTTTTTCTTCTCTTTGGAATAGCCACTACTGAAAAATAAAGAAGAAGAACATATTTAAGTCCTATGTATTCTTTGGTACATGTTTAAAGACAGTTGTCACACTCCTGACATTTTTGGGTGCTTGTATAGAAGTTAATCCAATATGTGAATTATGCACCTCAGGATGTCTGTATAGCCTTTTATGGATAGCTTATACATGTATACAATAAATACTTACCAGTTTTACACACAAATACTCCTTTAAAATACAACCATAACACTTTAATTTAGAAATTATCAAATTTTGCCAATATTAATTTTTGGTACATACCTTTTCACAATGTATATTTATTTACATAATATTTGTGCAATGATAACACCAATCTATAATCTACAAAACCTAGTATTGAAGAATGATTATAAACCATCTTCATATACATGCATTCATCATAATAATTTTTACTCAACATGCAAATTATTAAAAAAAAATCCTGTCACACAAAAAGCGTCACACTCCTGACAAATTTGACATGTTTTTTTAATAAAACTTTTGGCTGGTACAAGATATCTAAATGAAATTTGGCTGCAAGTTAGCTGGTATTGAACTTGTTGGTTTGACATTTAATTTACTTTCCTAAATATAATGGGGGAAACAATATGCCCCAATATGTTAAAATCTTCATTTTTAGCTCACCTGGCCTAAAAGGCCATGTGAGCTTTTCTCATCACTTGGCGTCCGTCGTCGTCGTCGTCTGTCGTCGTTAACAATTTTTCAAACATCTTCTCCTCTGAAACTACTGAATGGATTTGAACGAAACTTAACATGATTGTTCCTTAGTATATCCTGCACAAAATGTGCGCTTCGATTTTTGATCCGTCAAAAAACATGGCCGCCGTTACTTAAAATAGAACATAGGGGTCAAATGCAGTTTTTGGCTTATATCTCAAAAACGAAAGCATTTAGAGCAAATCTGACATGGGGTAAAAATGTTCATTAGGTCAATATCTATCAGCCCTGAAATTTTCAGATGAATCAAACAAACCATTGTTGGGTTGCTGCCACTTAATTGGTAATTTTAAGGAAATTTTGCAGTTTTTGGTCATTATCTTGAATATTATTATAGATAAAGATAAACTGTAAACAGCAAAAAAGATCAGCAAAGTAAGATCTACAAATAGGTTAATATGACCAAAATTGTCAATTGACCCCTTAAGGGGTTATTGTCCTTTAATGACAATTTTTCACAATTTGTTCATCATATTTGCTAACTTTAAAAAATCTTCTCCTCTGAAACTACTGAATAGATTTGGTTAAAACTTAGCATGATTGTTCCTTAGATTATCCTGCACAAAGTGTGTGCTTTGATTTTTGATCCGTCAAAAAACATGGCCGCCGTTACTTAAAATAGAACATAGGGGTCAAATGCAGTTTTTGGCTTATATCTCAAAAACGAAAGCATTTAGAGCAAATCTGACATGGAGTAAAAATGTTCATTAGGTCAAGATCTATCAGCCCTGAAATTTTCAGATGAATCAAACAAACCATTGTTGGGTTGCTGCCACTTAATTGGTAATTTTAAGGAAATTTTGCAGTTTTTGGTCATTATCTTGAATATTATTATAGATAAAGATAAACTGTAAACAGCAAAAAAGATCAGCAAAGTAAGATCTACAAATAAGTTAATATGACCAAAATTGTCAATTGACCCCTTAAGGGGTTATTGTCCTTTAATGACAATTTTTCACAATTTGTTCATCATATTTGCTAACTTTAAAAATTCTTCTCCTCTGAAACTACTGAATGGATTTGGTTAAAACTTAGCATGGTTGTTCCTTAGATTATCCTGCACAAAGTGTGTGCTTTGATTTTTGATCCGTCAAAAAACATGGCCGCCCTTACTTAAAATAGAACATAGGGGTCAAATGCAGTTTTTGGCTTATATCTCAAAAACGAAAGCATTAAGAGCAAATCTGACATGGAGTAAAAATGTTCATTAGGTCAATATCTATCAGCCCTGAAATTTTCAGATGAATCAAACATCCAATTGTTGGGTTGCTGCCACTTAATTGGTAATTTTAAGGAAATTTTGCAGTTTTTGGTCATTATCTTGAATATTATTATAGATAAAGATAAACTGTAAACAGCAAATATGATCAGCAAAGTAAGATCTACAAATAAGTCAATTTGACCAAAATTGTCAATTGACCTCTTTAGGAGTTATTGCCCTTTAAAGACTTTTTTCACAATTTGTTCATCATGTTGACTTACTTTAAAAAATCTTCTCTTATGAAACTGCTGTATCAATTTCAGCCAAACTTAGGCTAAATGAGTTTCAGAGTTTCAGAGTATCTAGTATAAATTTTATATTTCATTTCCTTGTATGTCAAGAAACATAGCTCCTATGGCTAAAATAGAACATAGGAGAAAATGATTTTTTTTTGCTTTTGAAGAAAATAGGACGATTCAAAGAACATTTAAATAAATTGAAAAGCCAAAATAATCATTGATGAGAGATTAAACCAAAAAAATTCAGGTGAGCGATTCAGGCTCTTGAGAGCCTCTTGTTTCTGATTCCACCCATATCTTAAATATTCTAAATTAATGAATTCACAAACTCGATGCAATAATTTCTAAACATTCGTCTTAGTCGGGAAAAATAATGGTATAAAGAACTCCGTCCATGCTTTTGTATGTCCGTCTTTCAACAGTACCGAATGAGTTCGTTACGGCAAACTTCTGAAATTGACGCGAAAAAGAAACAAGCACATCTAGTCTGGTATATTCAAATACTCTGTAAGTTAACCAGTGCCATCTTTCATTTTATTTTTATTTTCAATAATTTTGCTAATGTGGGACAGAGGACAAAAACAGACTTTCAATACAAAAGCGGCGTGAAAGGTTATTTCAAACAATTTTCCATTCCGGCGGATGGTTTTTCTGAAGGTTTATATTGTGTGGCAACAACATCATAAAGATCTGAAACTGATACATGCTTAATCTCTAGTATTACCGGATAATAAAGTAGGTGAATATAGTTGTTATTCTTGGAAATTTCAATGTGGGTTTCAAACGTCCAATTTGCAATTTTTTTTATTTTTTTTTTAAATAGTGCGCCAGCAAGAAAAGTTTGTACTATGACGTCAGATGCAATGTTCTAAAGAAAGACAACTCTTTTCTTCAAAACGACAGAGAAAAAAACATGAAAATTACTCATAACTTTTTTGAAAGGTCGGTGACATACACTTTTTTGCTTTATTTTGAAGAGAACATATGGCACTTTCCTTCTTTAAATTTTTATGAAGAAATCACTGGTAGATATTTTTTTAATACTGGAAACGTTTTCCAGTTTTACGTTTAATTTTTGGCGGGAATGAAATAAATAATATTTTTAAAGATCAAATCAATATGAGCCTTAAACTCATGAACATATATTTGAAAGATACAAATCTACTGTTTAACGTGAAACAAGAATGTATAATGCTTGTAGGTTTGATATAAAGCGTTTTTTTGAGAGTTTAGATAACAAGCAAATATTATGTTAATATTCGGGAAAACACGAAACTGAGGTTGCTATAGTGACAAAACTAAGTCGGTGACCCCCAATTTTTTTCATCATCTTTTGTTCCTCAAATCATGCAACATCCTCACACAATATTTTAAGAAAAATCACTGATAGAAGTGAAAAGGCTGTTTGGTCTTTAATATAGAACATAGGGGTAAATACAAGTTAAGTGTCTATCATTTGAAAATCGTTATAAATAGAGGAAATCTGACAAAAACAAAAGCGTTTAGAACGTTGACTTCTACCAATTATCCATATACTTTAACCAATTGTACCCCTCTTGCCTACTTGTTTCTTTATTATTATGAGGCTGACTTCATACAGGAACTTCTTAGGAAGAAAGATAAAAAGTTAGCAATATCCTTTAACTTTACTTTCCGCTATATAGATGATGTTCTCTCACTAAATAATTCAAAATTTGGTAACTATGTTGAACCCATCTCTCCCATCGAACTAGAGATAAAGGATACAACTGATACAGTTAAGTCGCCTCATATCTTGATTTACATTTAGAAATTGACAATGAGGGTCGGTTGAAAACAAAACTTTACTACAAAAGAGATGATTTCAGCTCTCAAATTGTGACGGACGCCATCATGAGTTGGTTGACCGTTATGGAATAACCGTTTCGTAGATGATATCGGATATGTTCCTTACGCTGTAACTACAATCCCCTTCCCTTTCATGAATGTGACCTACTGAATTAGACTATTTACCGGAACACCTTAGTTCACCCCAGTTTTTGGTGGGGTTCGTGTTACTTATTCTTTAGTTTTCTATGATGTGTCATGTGTACTATTGTTTTTCTGTTTGTCCTTTTTATTTTTTAGCCATGACGTTGTTAGTTTATTTTCGATTCATGAGTTTGACTGTTCCTCTGGTATCTTTCGTCCCTCAGGTGCTCCGGAAGGATAAGCAGATCCTGCTCCACATGTGACACCCGTCGTGTTGTTAAATGAGGATTATTTTTACCCTCTTTTGTGTTTTGAGCAAATAAACTGAAGAAGATAGAGAGCAACTAAACAGACTACATAACAGCAATGCAAGATCAACATAATATAGACTCTTTTTCTTGAGTTCTATTATTGTATACAATGTTGTAGGATGTCCTTTGTTAAATTGTTATCAAAGCCTGGGATAAGAAAATCCTTAGTATTTCGAATTATTCATACTTTTGCAAACATGCTGAATATGCACCAATGTGAGCACAACAGGCTTTTTAGAGCTTATACACTACAGCCCACGTGGACTTTGTCATTTCCACGCGCCCACGGTGGGCGTGTGCATTGGGTGGACATTTCGGTCCACGCTCGCCCACGTGTCCACTTGTCCACGGTATGTCGTGTGCATTGGGTGGACATCTGTGGTCCACACCCACCGACCGGTCCACGGTATAGCGTGGAATCCACGCCCACTGCTGTCCACGGGAGATTGGGTGGGCGGGGGTCGATCCATGAACGTTATATAACGGTATATTGGTTGCATATGTTTATTGATTTGTAAATGTATTGATATGCACTTGTTACACTTTGTATATGATGGAGTAATTTATCTGATAATAAAACATTGTGAAATTTTTGCATTGTTTTGTACGCGAATAAGGAAGCCTTAGCCTAATGTTTTGTTTAGAGATCAGGTTGTATTGATTTGACACCAATGAGTAAACTTAAATTGAAATTATGTGAATTTGCCATTTTAAAATTGTTGTCGTAAATACTGATTGCCGTGTAGATACAATAAACCAAGATGACACCTGATTAATTTCAATAGAATAACATGTGCTCTTAGAAGGCGGTTATTGCCACGTGCTTATAAGCCATCAGCTGTTCACAATATTCGTTTAATCTTAAAAATATGCTCCATTTGTCACTTACAACTGATTCAACCCGAACATAAAAAGTCATGGAAAAACCTTGTTAATTCCCGAAATTAAATATTGCTTATTATATAAACATTATGCCGTGAAATTTCTTTTTTTCGACCTCATTTCGTTATTTTCAGAAGGACAAATAAAAATACTATGAACTTTAAAGAATACAAAAATGAAAGAAAAGATCACTGACTGACGCTTATATATATGTACCAGTGTAAAAATCAAATTCTTGTTAAAACATCGGTTGTCAATATTCTTCACTATTTTTTCTCATGTAATTGACAGGTAATAAATCACACAAGATATTAGCGTTGTTTGTATATGCAGTCATTGAGCTGTGTGTGATTCGATCATCAGATATAGTAATGAACGATTTTGTGATTTCAATTGCGATGTTACAATTGGGTTAGATTGTCTATTGCATAAGTTTACCGCTCTTAAATGAATTTAATTGAAACAACACTTAATATTGGAATAATTGATTGACTGTAGCTTTTTTAACGTCCAGTAGCAAATATTTCATACAGGTACAAGTTTAATTTACAACTTTATATCAAAATAACGCAGACAGGTTAAAATGCAAACTTTATAGATTTTTACACAAGAAATATACAACATGTGTACAATACGTTGGGAAACGTTCTAAACAAGTAAAGTTAATATCAATAATATATTAGTACATAGATAATTTACCAAAATGGACCTTACTTTCACAACTCCCTGGATTGCTTTATTCAGTCAGCCACACCACTAGACAAAATGTATTCTTTATGAACTAAAACAGTTTTCAATTTAGATTTAGAGTCAAGTTTATTAAAATTATGATGATAATTTCTATTAAAATTATGATGATAATTTCAACTTCATTTAACATATATTTCTAGTATTACTACTGGTTTGCTGATGAAGGATTTAAGTGTTCCTCATTATCTATTTTGCGTGCTTTACACGCTCTATTTTCTCTTTGTCTTTTCTTGAATAAGCCTATTTCAATTTTTCAAGTTACATGTTTGGTCATGTATACGTAATTTTATTAAAACCTGACGATTGTTGTTTTGGGGGTTTGAATTGTGCAACTAGTTTTCTACTTTTTTTGGGGTTCCTGATGGACTATTTTCCAGTGCGTAATTTATTATACATATTCAGGACGAACACTCAACAATAATAGATACATGTACTTAACCTTGCACCAACATTGCAGCTATATTAATAATTCTACAATGTCCACACATGTGAGGTTATTGCAATGGTTGTCGACGAGGAATGGCAGTTGTAATGTTTACAGAAAGTTAAATATACCTATTTGAATAAAGATGATTTAGATGATTTAGATTTTATGGTTTTATTTCTTTTGTGAGAAAACATGACACTAGCATGATTCGTTTTACTATAGTATGTACAGCAGGTCTTGTACTTTTCTTCATACATGTATTATAATGCATCTTGTCAGCATCATTTTGTTAATTTCGTGTATGTGACCAATCTTGAGGAGGCAAGTTAAACTGTATGCATATAGAGAAACTAATCTGCGCAAAGCAAGGCACAAACATAATAAAAAATAAGGTGCGATTAATTTTTTTACTCAAAGTCACAGAATATTTCAAATTGCAGTTTGACACAATTATGTTATCATTGTTGAAGGCCTTACACATGTGATATGACTCTGTGAAACTATTTAAAATAATGCCACATCTCCTTATTTCAGATCTGATGGATTGATGTCTGATTTGTCTCCTTTTTATATCTAAATTTCGTATACATATGTATATACATATTAAACGTAGTTTCGTAACCATTTAAAGTCATGTCAAAAGAAATCTGCATAGCAAGATCGTGGTTTATTTCAACACGTGGATGACAGAGTATGCATATAAGAATAGGCCGTTTTAGGTCTAGAGCTTAATTTCAGATATATAATAAATTTCAAGTCCGGTTTGTAAAACAAGCTTCAAAATCCTATACAAATATGATACGTGTATTGGAATTTTTTACTTGTTTTTTGAAGTGCTAATTCAAAGGCTAGTTTGTTCAAATGAAGGCTGACCCACAATCCATTATAGTCAAGTACTAACCTTGGCTGTAGATATTTTCAGTCCCTGATGTTACTAGCGTGAAACAAGATCAAATGAGAAGGAACAGTACTTTTATTGAAGTTATTTATCTTCAAGTCTCATCATGTGGTTATGGATTTTTTTGTGTGTGGATAAAACAAGTAAAGACAATCCATTTCTGTCTATACTTAAAAGTTTTAATATTTATACTTAAAAGTTTTAATATTTTATATTATGTTGTATATATCCCATTGTAATTTTGCTAATAGCATGAATAGGTCAGAAAGTGACATTTGACACCAAATATAAATCAATCGATTTGTTTTTCATTACAGATTTTGTACGATATGGGTGTTATTTTTTAAACTTTAACATTTCTACAAGTTTCGTGATATACACTCAATACATATCCCTCTTTTTCAGGCTGCAGTACTAAGGACGAAAGGTATTTTCTTTATTTCATTATTAGATTTCACACATTACGTATTTAGTGTTACTAATGAACACAATATATATGTAAATATAATATTTCTTGAATAAAGTGTTCCTCGACCATATAATGTGAACTTCATACACAATACTTTTTACCAAAACACACAGACATAGTGCCAATTTTGGATCACCGTTTTTGAGTTGATATATTTTAAGAAATTGAAAATGAATCTTAATTTACAAGCTGGGGTATTTTGTCTCGAAGAAGATCTGTTGCAGTTTTTATATGCCCGCAACGACGTATTATGGTATACCGTTGTCCGTCTGTCCATTGTCCACACTTCCGACAATTACTAAAAAAGGCTTCAACCAACTTTGATGAAACTTTGTTGAACTGTTAATATATATTGGCGTAAGCTCCCTTTCGATTTTTTTAAATTTCAGATTTTTCGTTTCCATGATGAAGTGTTATCCTTAAAAAAGGGGGATTTTCCAGTTTTTGGACAACAACTCAAAAACACTTTCACCAACTTGTATATCAAACTTTGGTGAATCATTTACATCTTTTGATGAAAGATCCCTTTTAATTTGAATAAATTGCATATTTAAAATTTTTGGTGTTATGCAGTCTTAAAAAAATTAGGTTTTTTCCAGTTTTTCGGATAATAAATCAAAAACAATGGTGACTTGTGTATATCTATTGAACTTATGACCCTTTTGTTTTTTATATAATTTCTGATTTAATGTTTTACAGTTGTGGAACTTTTCTTTTTGACAAAAATGTTCTAAATGGCCAAAGAAATTTATTCGTTTAAAAAAATCATGTAAATCATAAAGACAAGCTAAAAGTGCAACGAGCGTATTATGGGCTTATATCACAGCTCTTTATTGCACTTGGACAGATGAATATGTACAACATGTTGGATAAGAACTGTTCTTTTTATACGACCGCAAACATTGAAAATTTTTTGGTCGTATATTGGTATACCAATGGCGTCGGCGTCGGCGTCGTCGGCGTCCAAAGACTTTTGGTTTTCGCACTATAACTTTCGTATTAGTAAAAAGAAATCTATGAAATTTAAACACATAGTTTATGACCATAAAAGAAAGGTTGGGATTGATTTTGGGAGTTGAGGTCCCAACAGTTTAGGAATTAGGGGCCAAAAAGGGCCCAAATAAGCATTTTTTGGTTTTCGCACTATAACTTTAGTTTAAATGAATAGAAATCTATGAAATTTTGACACAAGGTTTATGACCACAAAGAAAGGTTGGGATTGATTTTGGGAGTTTTGGTCCTAACAGTTTAGGAGTAAGGGGCAAAAAAAGGGCTCAAATAAGCATTATTCTTGGTTTTCGCACAATAACTTTAGTATAAGTTAATAGAAATCTATGAAATTTAAACACAAGGTTTATGCCCATAAAAGGAAGGATTGATTTTGGGAGTTTTTGTCCCAACAGTTTAGGAATAAGGGGTCCATAGGGTCCAAAATTAAACTTTGTTTGATTTCATCAAAAATTGAATAACTGGGGTTTTTTGATATGCCGAATCTAACTGTGTATGTAGATTCTTGATTTTTGGTCTCATTTTCAAATTGGTCTACATTAAGGTCCAAAGGGTCCAAAATGAAACTTTGTTTGATTTTAACAAAAAATGAATTCTTGGGGTTCTTTGATATGCTGAATCTAAACATGTACTTAGATTTTTGATTATTGGCTCAGTTTTCAAGTTGTTCCAAATCGTTGTCCAAAATTAAAGTTTGTTTGATTTCAACAAAAATTGAATCCTTGGGGTTCTTTGATATGCTGAATCTAAACATGTACCTAGATTTTTGATTATAGGCCCAGTTATCAAGTTGGTCCAAATTGGGGTCCAAAATTAAACTTGGTTTGATTTCAACAAAAATTGTATATATGGGATATATGCTTATTCTAACCAGTTGTTGGCATGACACGGCTTATGTTCTTCTCATATATGTTATGATGGTATGATACTAAACCCCTAACAGGAGGGATTGTGCCTGATATTCATATGATGAAATCACAATCTTTCAATCAGTTTAATTGAAGTCTGGAGTTGGCATGTCAGTTAACTGCTAGTAGTATAGTCTGTTGTTATTTATGTATTATTGTCATTTTGTTTATTTTCTTTGGTTACATCTTCTGACATCAGACTCGGACTTCTCTTGATTGAATTTTAAATGTGCGTATTGTTATGCGTTTACTTTTCTATATTGGCTAGAGGTAAAGAGGGAGGATTGAGATCTCATAAACATGTTTAACCCCGCCGCATTTTTGCGTCTGTCCCAAGTCAGTGCGGGAATTTCTTGCTACATCGAAGACCTGTTGGTGACCTTCTGCTGTTGTTTTTTCTATGGTCGGGCTGTTGTCTCTTTGACACATTCCCCATTTCCATTCTCAATTTTATTTAGATTTTTTATGTTTGGGCCCGGTTATCAAATTGGTCCACATTGAGGTATAAATGTCCAAAATTGAACTTTATTTGATTTCATTAAAAATTGAATTCTTGGGGTTCTTTAATAAACTGAATCCAACCATGTATTTTGATTTTGGATATTGGACCATAATATTATAATAGTTAATGTCCAATTTAAAATTTAAAGTTTTTGAGTTTAAGTTCTTAGACCACATTCATTATGTGTCAGAAACCTGTGTTGTGTCAACTATTTAATCACAATCCAAATTCAGAGCTCTATCAAGCTTGAATGTTGTGTCCATACTTGCCCCAATGTTCAGGGTTCAAACTCTGTGGTCGTATAAAGCTGCGCCTTGCGGAGCATCTGGTCTATGAAGGCAACAGTATGCATGATGCAAAATTTATGAAATTGAAATCTAATCTATGACTTAAATTATCTTTCATGGAAATTCATTAACAACATAGTATATATTCATATGTAATTTACTTTAAATCAAACTGATGTCTAAAATTTCATATTGCAATTATTCTCCTTTAACTATAAACAGTTTAAAACTGGATTGCAGGTTAGAAGAAAAAACCCAGATATTCCTTATTGCTGAAGAATATTATAATACTACGTAGTCACTATTCCTAATGTGTAAGCACATATTTGTTAGACATCAGCAAAACATCAATAATTAACCATTTAGGAAATTTTTATTAATAGATTCTATGTTGAACAAACTGCTTGGCAGCGGAATCTACCAATCGTTTGACATGCGCTGCATGGTAACCGGCCAGTTCGCTACTGGGAAATCAAGTCTAGTCAAGCTTTTAGTTGGGGATAATGTTCCAGAAGGGCGACAAGCCACTGATGGCATTTCCCTCGTTGAAGGTCGCTGTGGACTTGATATAGAGACAAGAAACTGGATCATGATTGATCCAGGTAAGAATGCACATTTACATATATATGGTTTTAATATTAAATTTATAATAATGAACATGCAGTCTTGTTTTGCAGGTAGATGTACAAAAGCTCTATTTTGTAAAGAAATGGTCAAAATCAGATTTTTTTGTCGTATGACATTCAATCCTTATCCCAAACATTCTGTGTCGGTCAGGGGTACTACTTGTACAAGTTAATTTTATTTACTTGAAGAAATAAAAAAAATGTACAAATATAATTAAATAAATAATGTTTGAATAATCTCCCCTTAATTTTCTGAAAAATTTACTTGTATAAGTAAATTTTTCTTACAATCCCACAAAAATCCTCAAGTTTTGAGATGTAAAATCATGCCTTTAATGATTTTTCCCAGGTTTGCTCATTTTTTTTTTATTAAAGTTCAATGTTTCATCTCATTAATTCAACAAAGAAACTGATTGAGCAAATATCTTGTATATTTGCACAAGGCCTTCAAAAATTGCTCCTTTAGGGCTTGTAAATGAGCAGTGTTATGAAGATAACAGACAGATGGGATTTTCATTGTCCATGAAATTACACATAAATGATTAGGCCAAATAAAAATATATGTGTGGTTCCAGTTACATACTTTTAAAAAATAGGGTCGGTAGGTCGGCAAATTTTTTTTTTTTTTTTTTTTTTTTTTATTTTTGAATGTCAAAATCCGGAAAAAAATCGTGTGTTTACCGAAATTGTTTCCGGTATTATACACGCCCCAACCGGAAGTCCACCATTTTTACATGTGTTTGGTTGTAAAATAAACAGTCATGATACGTTTTTAGTTAATTTTGTTGCATTCTGTTATGAATTGTTGCATTTGAGCCATAACAGATACTTGTGATGGAAATTCAGATGACAGAAATCTATGAATTTAATTATTTTAATTCACAATCCTCAAAATTTTATCGTTTGAAAATTTATTTTTCAGAAATGAAAAAAAAAGTTCTAGGGTCGGGGGGTTTTAACTAGGGTCGGTCGGGTTACTGGAACCACACATATATTTTTATTTGGCCTTAGTAAAGACATCTATAAAGGGTACACAATTTAAAATTCTATTAGAGCAAAGAAATCTTAAGAATTCAAGAAAAGAAGAAAGGATGACTTTTTTACTTATACAAGTGAAAAATTCTGAATATCTAAGGGACATAACTAAGCCATTTTTTTTACCTATACAAGTAAATAAATTTCACTTGTAGAAGTATCCTACAAATTTACTTATATTTGTATATTTTTTTTAACTTCTTCAAATAAATAAAAATTACTTGAATAAGTAGTACCCCTGACTGGTGCCTGTCCTAATACTGCAATTCAGGGTTGGTGTTGGTTGCTTTCTGTTACATCTGTTTTTTCATTAATTATTTTTTCATTAATAAGGTTGTCGGTTTCCTCTGTGTCACTGGTTTTAGGACCTTTTTTAAAATCTGGTCAACTGCACTTTACTGAGTAGTTGTCTCATATGTATTCATGACACATCAGTTTTGAAAAAAAAAGGTTTTCCTGTTTCAATGATGAAAAACAGGTCTTCTGCTGATGTCAGTTTTTCAGTTACATTGAGTGACTATTTGACTATATAGTATAAATATATCAAAGTTTATCTAGTTTGTATGTACTGTGGATTATTTTATTATGGTTTATACCAATGTTCATGGATAGGGATAATTGATTAAGTAGTTTCGTTACAAGGCAATTGAACACTTGCAATTTGTTAAACATTTAAATTTTTTGTGTGCATGTTCCTGCGAAATTGTTCTTACAAAAATATCAAGGATAATATTGCAACAGTTACTTTTTTATATATACAGGAACATATAATGCCTTGGATGTAGTATACAATAAGGTTTTAATGACCTCTGTTGAAAAGGATGAAAGAAAACAAACAAAAACATCAGGAAAACATAAATCTGATGCAAAACTTGTTCAACTTCCAAATAAAGACGATATTCATTCTCAGAAGTCAGAAGCTTCAAAGTCAACATATTTTCCTGTGAACCTCTCAGCTGAGCCTTCTACACAGCCACAAGCTACCAAGTCGACATCTTTCCCTGTGAACTTTTCAGGTGAACCCACTACACAGCCACAAGCTACCAAGTCGACATATTTACCTGTGAACCTCTCAGATGAACCTTCTACACAGCCACAATATACCAAGTCGACATCTTTCCCTGTAAACCTCTCAGGTGAGCCCTCTTCACAGCCACAAGCTACCAAGTCAACATCTTTCCCTCTGAACCTCTCGGGTGAACCCTCTCAGCAGCCACAAGCAGCCCAATCTTTGTCACAACAGATTTCCTCTATTGAGTCTAAAAAACAGCAAACGAAGAAGAAAATGACAACTAAAATGACCAAAAAAGAAATGAGAAAGAAAATGGAAAAGGTCCTCCAAACTGGTAAATATCAAATGAAAGTTGGCAGACTCATCTTCTGGGACTTTGGAGGACAGTATGTCTATTATACAACACACCAGACATTCATGACTTACAGAGCGTTGTTTCTAGTAGTTTTTGATGGAAGTAAAGGATTGAATGAAGAAATACCTGATGTACTGTGTTTTCCAGGGCAGCACATGACACCAACCCCAGCAGGTAATTTATATCAATTACTATTGTAACACCTATATTACTGAACATACTTCATTTACCAATGACATGCATAATGACAATTAAAAACCAATTGTCAAGAGAAACATCCTCATCTTGATGATCAAAAATCTAACTTATTTGTTGGCAAATAAATAGATAGACGGGACATTATCTAGTTTCCATTCCTTTACTGGTTTCAAAACTTAGTATATGTACCTACAACCTAGCATTTTGAAACATTGCAAAATTGCCTTCTAGATTTCTTTGTGTTGTTTTACTGTTGGATTTATGTCTCGTTGATGTTAATCCCATACCTCCTTTAATTCATTCAGATACACAAATATCACAAACATCATTTATATATTATATTATATGTTTCATAACGAGTGAGAAGGAATGTCAGATATCAATTTTTATGTCTTGTCGTGACCTTTTAAATATGACAAAATGATATTTGTCATTTGTTGTTTTCCGGTGTCAAACTGTAACATCAGACATTTGAAGGCTGTTTGTACGCTTCAGAATGTAATAAAATTTGAGAAAAAGAAGATTGTAAGGTTAAATGTGTGAGTGTTATGTATAATCTAATGGAAGAAATCACAATGTATGTCGCCATGGAAGAAATGTATATAGTCTGAACCTTTGAAAGTCATCATTGACCTAACGGATGACCAATGGTAATGACGTAATATTGTCGTGTTATGCTAGATAAGCCAATCAAATTAACACATATTTTCATTTCACTTTTTTGTATAACACTCTGTGCAGTGTGATACTAGAAATATCTACTCATGCAAGAAATAGGTAACTGGTTACAACCATAAGATAATGGGATACTAAACAGTTTTTAAGAACCATAAATGTTTAAAGTCAGGCCAAAATAAAAAGATTGTATGTTTGCCCAAACGCGACCGACCCAAAATAAACCCGCCGACTCAAATTCTTTTTTTACGTTTTTTTGAAGAAATTTTTTTTTTCTGATTTTTTTTGAGTCCGCTCCGTCATCGTACAAAACTTAATGTTTGTCGTCTTTGCGTTTGAAAGTAACTGTGAATAAGATTAAAAGAAAGCGTATAAGAGACGCAGTTAATCGATTTTCGATGTTCTCTGTTTTTATCTTCTGATTTAACGAACGTACGGTAAAGAAGTAAAACAAGTGAAGTGGCACAGTTTTATTTACGCTGTAGTTCTCTGTACTACCAAACCCTTACCTATATGCTCAATGTTAATTTCATCGTGTTATCGAATATCTGATAAGAATATTCAGGTAGATTTGTTCAAAACCATGTGCAATCGAATATTTTCAATGTTATTCTGACAGGAAATGGATCCGGAAGTTGCGAATTTACAATCTTGCAAGAAGATTTTGTTTTTACTGAATAAAAAGGAATTATTTCTTGATAAATTGTTGTCTTTAATTATAATCTTCCTTTATCATGTAAATTAGATGCCCTTTTATTCAAATACTTCAAATTTACAAGTCTCATTAGACAAGATCAGTATGTTGCTGTTTGGGAGAATTTGATAAAAACTATAATTGCTCACAGAATCAGAAATATAATCTTAACTGAATGTAACTCCTTCTGAATAATTTATTGCAATATAAATATAAATCCCTTTTGACAAGAGAAATCTGACTTTTGTCAGAAATATTTTTTTCACATGTGCAAAAGTAAAAACATGTTATCGACGCCATATTGGATTTTTATACAAATTTGTGAGGAAGCCTCTGGAACCACGACCTAAAAATAAATAGTCTTCAGAAAACGTTAACTTTATGCAATTATATTTTATCAATAATGATTATTTTCAAAAATTTAAACTTGATTATTCAAAGAAATAAAATTATAACAAATACGTTTTTAGTTTGGAGATTCTACAGAACATGCTTTGATCTATTTATAGCCAAATTAGTTTACCTGTGTGATAATGTAAAATATAAATTTGTTTTTGTTTTCAAAACATAAAAAAGACACAAACTATTAAAGGAAGGTAGATAATAATTCATATTAATATTTTAGGACATTTAATCTATTTTAATAGAAACAAGATTTAAAAACTGCAAACAAATTTAATCATTACATAATCAGCTCATATTTTTTTTTACATAAACATCGTGTTGATGGAACTGTTGAAAATCACTTCATAAATCCACCAGCCCTTTCACACAGTTAGTAATTGTCAGGGTTATAAACATCTCAGGATCCAAATCATATTGTAGACTAATTTATTGATAGAGGTTTTAAATTCATGGCTTTTGGTTGTCTCTACAAAGGTTTGACGGAAAAAAAAGATATACTGTTTTAAGATCTTTTAATATTTTCATGCAAATTCTGACAAAAAAAAAAAAAAAAAAGAATTTGCCTACCTACCTACCCACACCCAGTCATCATGGGTCGGGTTTGGGCAAACTGAAATATTTTTAATTGTGGCCTCAAACACTACAATATTTATTGAGAAATTCAGGTCAAGTAACTTTTTTTCTGGACAAAGCATAAAGTTCTCAAAACGAATATTTCCACACCCCTGAAAGATTAGTTACAGAACAAATTAAAACACATATTATTTTTAACCTTATTTTTCTTTCAGTCTTTTTACTGCACTGGGTAAACTCAATCTTGACCTATTGTAAGGTGGTGTATGCTGGCATCCCTAAGATCTTGTTTGTTGCCACCCATAAGGACAAGGTACCAGTGGTAAGTGGAAACTATGTAAATAGGTCTTCTATAAAGGCTTCCCTAATATCTGTTTTGGTGTTACACATGAGGAAAAAGTACCAGTAGTAATTGAACAAGATATAAATAGGTCTTTTATGCAGGTATTCTTAAGATCTGTTTTGGTGTCATCCATAAGGACATTGGTAGCAGTGGTAAGTGAGAAAGATATATATATATATAGGTCAAAAATACAGGTATTCCTTATATCTGTTTTGATGTAACCCATGAGGACAAGGTACCAGTGGTAATTGAACAAGATATAAATAGTTTTTTTATACAGGAATTCCTTAGATCTTGTTTTTGTTGCCTACACAAACAAAGTACCAAAAGTAGGTGATTTGGGTATGAGTCAATAATATATTAGATAGGGGTGGTTTACTTGTTTACATACATCTATCCATGTTTCCATTCGTTCCATGAACTTTTGGTTGTCTTTAACAGGAGCAACACACATCATAGTTTCTTCAGATTTGGTATCAAGCTTCATGTGAACATGCTATAGTGTGCAGGGATGATTCCAGGTGTTTTCAAATGGGTCCCTTGACTATCAAAAATGGGAATTTTCACGCAATTGGGAAATTTTTTCCGGCATAAAATCTCTGATGAATTAACATTATTTTCCTGTAAAAACGGAAAATGTATCAAGTTTTACCTATATATACACTGACTGCTGTAAGAAGTTGTAACATTTTGAATAATCCTGATGTTTAAATACTAGTATATAAATATATCATGATTACCAGATCGCTTGACATTCTGACATTGGATTGGGACGAGGGAGAATTAAAGTTGTTATATGTACATGAAGTTTATTGTGCATCTTTTAGTAGCTTGCATCTTAGCTATAGTAACCTTTTTATATATAACAAATAAAAAAATCCATTGGGTAATTTTCAACAACTGGTCATCTTTATAAATGGACATTGCTTGAAATTAATTTCAAATTGGACTAGCACATAAGTTCTACTGAATTCACGAAAGCCTTTACTATGGTTTAATTCTTATTTTGGTAAGATATTTTTTTGCGATTTTGCTTGCTGATAAAATTATATGAAAGGTTGTCATAGTTTTACCCTAGGTGTAACCCTAAGGAACAATAAAATTTAAACATTGAACCATGATAATTTGTTTTCAAATTTTAATTGTTTGGATAATTTCCACTATTCATATCAAACTGAAAAATGTCAAACAAAGACTTTAAGGTTACAAATCGATTCTTCTCTCAGGTCAAAAGTTTTTAAAAGCATCAACAATTTCCTCCCATGACATCTGGTAATGAGATAAAACTAGAATAATTTAATCTCAATAACTGATCAAGACGTTTTGTTGGACAATCTAGTTCTAAGTGATGTTTTGATTATCTTCAGCTGGCTGAAGCATCTCTCTACACAAGCTGTACTTAAGGGTATCACTTGTGACAGCAAGTACACCTGGTATAAGTTTTCATAGATACCCTTAAGAACTGGTTCTTTTTCAAAATGTTGCAGAATGTCCCTTGATACTTCAAATTTATTAGTTTCCGATTCCCTCATTTGCTTCAAAGCATACATCTGGTGTTTAAAACTGTTAAATTCTGCAACAAGTTTTGGTCCATCAATACTTGGAGTTCCCGTATTTTTGTGTCTTTTGTAAGTGTCCTCTTAAGCAGTTCCATAGTGCTTAGATAATACAGAGATATCTGCTTCCCCATAACCCAGTAGTTCTTCAATATTATCATGCAGATTTCGTGGATCCAAAACCCCAAAATCCTGAAGCACAGGTTAAACTTGCATTGCATCTTTAATTTCATTATTCAAGTCATGAATAAGAGGCTTAAGAGTATGATTCATGAAAACGTCCATATCAAATTTGTCAATGTCTGTCAGGTTTCTTAATCGTAGTCCTAATGAATTTCTCTCTGTAATTACCTCAAAAAATGAATCTATTTTACTAAAGTATTCCAGCGATTTTCCAGAATCTTTGACAAGAGAATCGACTTTAGAATGCAAGTTATTTATTGTGCTTTCAACATAAACTGGTAATTTGGAAAAGTTAACATCACTGCTTTGCAAGATCAGACTAAGGTTGTTTGTAACACTAAGAATGTCGCATAAAATTACAATCATAGTTACTATTTCTGGTTTTAATAAAATTGTTCGAACACCAAAAACCTGTGGATCTTTCGATTTAGTATCAATTTGATCCAACGCATCAATATATGATTCAAAGCGATGAAAAATGCGGATACATACATCTTTGTGTGTTAACCATCTTGTTACCAAAGGCTTAATGGGTTCTAAGACCTTTTCACCTTTAACTTCCTGGATGTTTCTTAGCACATTGTCCTTCTGCGCACTATACTCAAAAAGCTTTGCAAAAGAAACGAGACATACATCAGTTTCTTGTAAAATTGAGTAGCCCTTCATTACATGTTTGAAACAAAGTGCAAGTTTATGATTCCTACAATTAACATAAATTGAGTATACCGATTAGTGACAAAACAACCTTTGAACACCCTTAACAGAACCAGACATGGTATTACACCCGTCAAAAGCAACAAACATAACTTTTTCTATATCAATTCCTTTGGCTAAAAGAAATTCAGAAATAGTGCCCATTAAGCCTTCAGCCGTTATATTTTCAACGTTCACAATACTTAAGAAATGTTCAGTTGAGCCTTGGTAAGGAAATTTTCCAAATATTGCAAATTGCTCTAAATTTCCCTCATCACAAGTTTCATCTGCTAATATTGCAATGCAAGATTGATTTTGTGCTGTTTCAAGTATATCAATTTCAAGTTTATTACTTATGCATGTTAAAAGCTGATCGACACTTCCAGCAGAAAGATAAGTTGCGTCAGCAGAACATGTATCTAAATATTCCTTAAAAGGATTAACACTCAATTCTTCAGCCAAAAATCTAACTAGATCTTCCAAGTTATCTGTATGGGCCCATTTTTTTTCTTACTATGAAATATAATGTTTTCCCAAGTTTTTAGCTCACCTGTCCCGAAGGTCGTCTGTCGTCGTAAACTATTTCAAGAATCTTCTCCTCTGAAACTACTGGGCCAAATACTTTCAAACTTTAACTGAATGTTCCTTAGGGTATCTAATTTATAAATTGTATCCGAAGTTTTGATCTATCAACAAACATGGTCGCCATTGCTAAAAATAGAACATAGGGGTCAAATGCAGTTTTTGGCTTATAACTCAAAAACCAAAGCATTTAGAGCAAATCTGACATGGGGTAATATTGTTTTTCAGGTCAAGATCTATCTGCCCTGAAATTTTCAGATGAATCAGACAACCCGTTGTTGGGTTGCTGCCCCTGAATTGGTAATTTTAAGGAAATTTTGCTGTTTTTGGTTATTATCTTGAATATTATTATAGATAGAGATAAACTGTAAACAGGAATAATGTTCAGCAAAGTAAGATTTACAAATAAGTCAACATGACGGAAATGGTCAGTTGACCCCTTTAGGAGTTATTGCCCTTTATAGTCAATTTTTAACCATTTTTCGTAAATCTTAGTAATCTTTTACAAAAATCTTCTCCTCTGAAACTACTGGGCCAAATACTTCCAAACTTTAATTGAATGTTCCTTAGGGTATCTAGTTTGTAAATTGTATCCGAAGTTGTGATCTATCAACAAACATGGTCGCCATTGCTAAAAATAGAACATAGGGGTCAAATGCAGTTTTTGGCTTATAACTCAAAAACCAAAGCATTTAGAGCAAATCTGACAAGGTAATATTGTTTATCAGGTCAAGATCTATCTGCCCTGAAATTTTCAGATGAATCAGACAACCCGTTGTTGGGTTGCTGCCCCTGAATTGGTAATTTTAAGGAAATTTTGCTGTTTTTGGTTATTATCTTGAATATTATTATAGATAGAGATAAACTGTAAACAGGAATAATGTTCAGCAAAGTAAGATTTACAAATAAGTCAACATGACTGAAATGGTCAGTTGACCCCTTTAGGAGTTATTGCCCTTTATAGTCAATTTTTAACCATTTTTCGTAAATCTTAGTAATCTTTTACAAAAATCTTCTCCTCTGAAACTACTGGGCCAAATACTTCCAAACTTTAACTGAATGTTCCTTAGGGTATCTAGTTTGTAAATTGTATCCGAAGTTATGATCTATCAACAAACATGGTCGCCATTGCTAAAAGTAGAACATAGGGGTCAAATGCAGTTTTTGGCTTATAACTCAAAAACCAAAGCATTTAGAGCAAATCTGACGTTGGGTAATATTGTTTATCAGGTCAAGATCTATCTGCCCTGAAATTTTCAGATGAATCAGACAACCTGTTGTTGGGTTGCTGCCCCTGAATTGATAATTTTAAGGAAATTTTGCTGTTTTTGTTTATTATCTTGAATATAATTATAGATAGAAATAAACTGTAAACAGCAATAATGTTCAGCAAAGGAAGATCTTCAATTAAGTCAATTTGACCAAAATTGTCAATTGACCCCTTAAGGAGTTATTGCCCTTTAAAGACTTTTTTCACAATTTGTTCATCATGTTGACTTACTTTAAAAAATCTTCTCCTTTGAAACTGCTATATCAATTTCAGCCAAACTTAGGCTAAATGAGTTTCAGAGTATCTAGTATAAATTTTATATTTTATTTCCTTGTATGTCAAGAAACATAGCTCCTATGGCTAAAATAGAACATAGGAGAAAATGATTATTTTTTTTGGCTTTTGAAGAAAATAGGACGATCCAAAAAACATTTAAATAAATTGAAAAGCCAAAATAATCATTGATGAGAGATTTAACCAAAAGAATTAAGGTGAGCGATTCAGGCTCTTGAGAGCCTCTTGTTTTATGTAGTCGCGGTTTCTTAGCGTTTTTTGTTCTAATGTTTTAGATGCACCACTTTTTATTTGTTGTAATACAGTACCCTTATGTTTCGTAGTCATATAACCCAGCTGTTTGTCAAGTGCTGATTTATGCCTATTAGAGTTGCCATATTTGTCTAATTTGCGCTCAGGGTTGCCTCCACATGAAGCCCAGTTGACTGCCAAATCAACAAAGGGAGTTTCATTAGAATTGTTGGATACAGCGACGGAGTATTTTACAGCAAAAGTTTCACATATTTTGCCTAGATATCCGCCTTTTGAGAAATTATAGTAAAGCCACGGATAAGTCATACTATACTTTTTGCTCAGTTCAAAAATTCTGACTTCTTTCTCATCTGAATCTTACATAATTGACAAAAGTATTAGGTGCAGAATTATAATCTGTAGTGTGACTGTCATTTATAGCACTCCGTGCTCTTAATCTTATTATAGTTTCAGTATTTTGAGCAGTTTCAGTATTTGAGCAATTTAAGTATTTTGAGCAATTTCAGCTATTACAGTTTCAGTATTTTGAGCAGTTTCAACTATTATAGTTTCAGTATTTTGAGCAGATTCAGCTATTATAGTTTCAGTATTTTGAGCAGTTTTATCTATTATAGTTTCAGTATATTGCGCAATTACAGCTACTACAGTTTCAGTATTTTGAGCAAGTTCAAGATCTTTATTAGACATGTTAGAAGAGATAGACAAGGAATTTGTGCTAGTTGAGCAGACAGTATCATAATCATTATTTTTGTCATTACTTATTGATGTTTTTTCAGTTTGTACTGCAGCTGCTTTACGGAAAATATCAGTTATTTTTAAATTTCCGTCCCCATCTTTTTTTCTTAGTTTATTATTGTAATACTTTGAATTGTGACTTGCCATCTCGACTCTGAAAGATAGAATATGAAAACCCAAGATTAATTTAAGGAGATTTAATGTAAAATAATTTTATTTAAACCTTTTTTACAAAACCTTTTTTACAAAGTTAACAAGTGTTCGGACAGAAGGACGGACAAATGGACAGACTCACTCACTTCTGAACGTTTCCCAGACACTTTCTTACTGTTAAACGCAATTCTATTTTAGCTATTTTTTCGACAATATTCTGGTTTCAAAGCAAAAAATAGATTCATTGTAATTTTTATGTTTTAGGGATAACAAAAAGACCAATATGTAGGATAAACCAAAAACTGTAATTCTTATAATTGTTAATGCGGGATCTGTCAGTTCTTGTTTAAGTGTTTAGACTTTGTTTATTTTTTTTATGACTGAATTTTAATATTGACTGTATAGTATTATACTTTAAGTCTTGTATATTAAGTCGACACTAGTTACCGTCTTGACCTTGTTTTATGGTATTATTGGTTCTTTCATTGTTGAAGAACCTTAAGTGGCTATTAAGATGAAAAACAGAAATAAAAACCCTGACCGGCATTGATATTTGTATTTTGTCTATCATGTATTGACTTTATGTGCGATTTAAGTCCTGTGTACACTTACTCCAAATTATTTTTCACTAATGGGTTTGAACACGACTTAATTGAAGTTTAGCCCTACAATATAAAAGGTCATATCTAGTTTCATTTACAAAAGAAAGAGTTAATTCTGTATTTATTTAATATTAAGTTCAATTCTCCATGAAGAAACAATATTTTTTTCTGTGCCCAATAGCATTGTATCTTCTTAAAATACTAACCCAAACCCCAACCCCTAAACTATTTGAATTAAGTTTGTTTATCCTTCATTGATTTGTTAATGTCATCCTTTATTCTAAAATGCCTAGACAGTTGGACTTTTGACAGAAATACTGATTTATATTTTTTATAAATATATTTTATAACGGGTTCTGTTGCTCGATCTGCTTTTACGAGATCAGCGCACATTAAATTTATCAAAGGTATTGTCAAAATTAATAAGTTTTGCTCCCTGCCAAGGTCTGCTTTTACGAGACCCATTTTGGCAAAAAGGATCCGTAATCCACCTGCTGGGCGATCTGCTTTTACGAGATCGAATACTCCCATGTAACATTTTTTGTCAAATTTCTAATATTCTTACTAAAAGGTCTCACTCTGCTTTAAAATTACGAGACCAAAGGTATTGTAAGACTTCTCTTAAAACTTTGGAAAGAAAACTTACAACAATATGATTACTTACCTTATCTTAACAATCTTCCGTTGACATTATTCTTATTCGGAATTTTAACACGCTTTGACGAGAAATGCGGGAAAATTGTAATTGCCTAAGTCGAAGACAGAAACATTTCCGGAAATATCTTTTTTTCTTTTTTTTTTTTGAATTGGGAATTTATTTTCACCAATTTTTTTCGGGGCCGCTATAGGAATTGAGGGTCGCTAAGCGGCCCTAAACTATATAGTAGAATCATCCCTGGTGTGTGATGAACAATACCACCCACTACCTGTTAAAATATAGTTTTATATTCTTAAACATGATGACATGTGAAGGCATACTTTGTACAAGCATGCATTCTATCAAAAACAATTTAAGTTCCAGAAAACAACAAAGGTCGAATAACTTACTAAATGCACTAATTGGTCTTCATGACTTTTTGAGAAGAAAAAAAATTGAAAAATTGTGATGTAAATATTTAAGGAACAAAGACACAAAGTAAGCAACATGAATTAGGAATAGAAACGGTGGCAGATCCAGTAATTTTCATCAGAGGGGGCCCACTGACTGCCTTTGAGGGGGGGCTGCTCCAGTCATGCCTCAGTAATTCCCTATATAATCAATATAATCAACCAAATTTTCACCCTCTCCCCCCACCCACCACCCCCACCCCACCCCCTCCCATCCGCCTCTGAGAAGGGTTGTAGGTAATCTAAATTTTTTTAAAGCTGGAAATTCATTCCAAAAAATTAAAATGCTAGCCTAATAAAATTTACTCTAATATAGAAAAACTCTTATTTCAAATCTCTAAAATATATGTACGATAAACAAGAACAGGCAAACATATCCTCAATGCAGAATATGTATACTCCACTGGTTTTTATTGATATGTTAAAATGTTATGGTCCGTGAAAATTGGAAAATAAACACATAACTATGATAATGTTGGAAGTTTAATTAAAGTTCAACAAGGTTTGTTTTGTTCATTTCTTTTTCCTGTTTAGATCTGTGTTTGTTTTGTCCGAGTCTTACGCTGTAAGTGATATGTAAACTGATATTATTTTATGGAATTATTGTAAGGTGAATATGTCTGTATATGTCAGGCAGGGTTTACCTTCACTTCATTTACTCTGTTCATTGATAACGATACAATGTATATCGTTAAGCTATATATCTACCTATAATAAAACCTATCTTAAAACTTGAAATATAAATTAAACAGTAAAGCAGATGAATTATTTCAGTATTTGCACTTTTTGGCAGTTTTTTTTAAGCATTTAAATGATCATCACTCTGCATTAATTTATATAGAAATAAAAGAAAAATTGATCATGACGTCAACTTTTTTTCAACAACATACTATTCAGCCTCGTAAACTGTATTCCATGATGATGCCTTTGTTTTAAAGTCTAGTTTATTTTTTGGCAGGAGGATGTTGAAACCAGACGAGCTCTATTGTACAGTGAAGTAGGGGAATTATTTAAAGACCATGAGGGAAGAAATCATCTTGTCCTTGACAAACAAATATTTGTCAATGCAACTGATAAAGATGATCAAGAAATTGAATCCCTGAAGAAAGCCATCACAGAGCTTACTTTCGATCATCCTTGTTGGGGAGAGAACATGCCGAACGCTTGTGTTCCCCTTGAACTGGAGATTGCTGAAATGGTAGCTGCAGGAAAGCAAATCTTGTCATTGATAGAACTTGAAGAATTGAATTCAATCAGCAAGGTGTCCGTTCTGGATTTTGAACAACTTCATGATTTCTTACACTTCCAGCATTCTCTTGGAAAGATGATCTACTTTCATACCCTTCAGCTCCGAGATTATGTTATTATTAACCCGCTACTCATGGTGAAGGTTATGAGATCATTTGTGACAGGTAGTTATAAATTGTAAATTATTGTTATAGCCGAACATGGTGAAGGTGTCATTGGTGTCATCTCTGACATCAAACAATATACAAAGAGAGAAGATGTTAACAACTATAATTGGTATTAAAATAGGCTTTAACCAGAAAGAACACTGACAAATCAAAATGTATTTTTAACTTTTGATTTGTTTTCGTACTGATTTATTTTTCCTCTGAGTTTCCTATATTAATGTCATTGTCAGTTTGTTTGTTGGTTTGTAATTCAGAGGTTTATATACACTTAAGGTAGCACAATACAAAGATTTTTCATCCCCAATCAGACACCTTTAAACTGATGTAATTCCACTCATCTTTCTATAAATTTTATAAATGAGGTGCCAAAAGAAAGAACACAGTTTTGTAGGTCAAGCTGTGTTGTACAAGAATCTATAAAATATTTTGGGATGCTATGAAGAACAAAGACGCTAAATTCATTCAAGTGTGGACATCACAATTTAGCAACTAATTACATAATAATTAATTATGTAATAATTATGTCATAATGACATTATCACAATTTGAAAGATAAATCTTTCTTCTTTCTTTTGGTACCTCATCTATAAAATATAAAGAAGGATGAAATGAATTACATCAGTTTAAAGTTGACTGATTGGGAGTGAAAAAATCTTTGTATTGTGCTACCTTAATTTGACAACAGGGAATTGAAATCAACCCAAATAGCCAGTCAAATAATGTTTTGTTAAATTTACAGGCACCTGTTTAATTTTACTGTTTGTTTTTTTTTTCAACTGAAAGCTTGTTGTTTTGAAGATTATTAACATGATTAATGTGTCTTGTTTTGAGAATGCCTGACATCTGGATGTGTCTTTTATTTTGGTGAAAATTCAGATTAAAAGTGGAGCAAAACTAGTTTTCTGGTTAAAATAGCTTATTTTTTATTTATTTGCTTTGGGGATGTGTATTTTTTTATACGCTTTGTTAATACACCATTCCAAATTTATTCCTGGTGTCAATCAATTTCTATTCGCTTGATGCAAATTCACAAAACACGTTAAAATTCAAAACAAAACTTTGACATGCAGGTGAAATGACAAGATTTGTATCACATTGAAAAATATTTATTTTTCGAATTTTAAAAATATTAATAGGTCACCAAATTCAATGTTAATCAAAATCTTTAACCATACATCAAAAAGGGAAAAGCAAGGATGAATATTGGATTAAGAGGTGTAGAATAAATGTATACAATAAACATGGTGAAATTAAACAAAAGTGTTCCTTTATATTTTTACTCAAAATTCAGAAATGTTGTCTGCCTTTATTATTCCAATTTTTAAGAATGAACACAAATAAGGGATTATAATTGCGATTTCAGGAAAATCTGTACCAAAATATTTGAATTGGATATAAAATAACTCGCTCCAGTCGCATTATCGTTATCAATGAAAACTTATCACTAATTACTGAATTTACAGTTAACCCTTTGCCTTTCACACCGGTACAGCCCATAATCAATATGAATAAGAAAAATCATGCCGTCCTCAGAGGGTGATTTATATCTGTATGTTACTTTCAGACATAGGATTTTGGCCAAAGAAAAGAAGAATGCAGGTAATATTCAGTAGAATGTCAGAAAGTGGAATCATACACCGAGAAGACCTGTATCATATTTGGGAACAAAAGGATTTCCGTCCAATTTTACCGTACAAAGAGTTTATATTCAACATCCTCATTCATTTAGATATTCTGGCAGAGCAAAGAAGATATGACACAGGTACAGGAAGTCGGTTACCAGTAGAGAACTTCTTTGTTCCCTGTATGGTTACAGAAAGAAACACAACCAGCTTTATGGAAAAAGAATGTACACCAGAGAAAGCAATATGTCTAGCCTTTGTTTTTAAAGGAACTGTCATACCACCAGCTTTGCCCAATCGTCTGATCAGTGCATGTCTGAGCATGTGGACTTTGAAGCAATATGAAGGGAGAAAACTCCTCTTTTCAGGATTTATTGTAGTCTCATTTGACAAGGCACATGATGTTGTAATATGTGTTGAAGGCAATAAGATTCTTCTTTATCTAGTTCATAAATCCTCGGCTGGACTTATAGTACCAGATATTGCCACTGCAGTAAAGGAATGTTTGGTTACAACAATGGAAAGAATATCAGATTTCTATCAGTCCACAATCCATGTAAAACACGGCCAACAATTACCTTTCCATATTGAATATTCATGTTTTGAATTGAAATGCTTCATTAGTGAAGAGGCAGCTTTGCAGATCAGTGAATGGGTTTGTGACAAACATAAACTTACACACAGACAAGGAAACTGGGTTGTTTGGAACCAAGATAAGGTAAACATTATATATATATATAGTACAGTCAGTAAGCAAATTGCAAATTAATTTAAAGAACAAACAAGATAGAAAACTAAAAAAACCGAACCCCAGTTTTGAAATTCTTTTCTTGTGTAGTAACAAGTAGTTGTAAATAAAACTATAAAGAGTTATTTTTTATCAACGTGCTAATTATCATTAGATAATACACTATTTTTCATATTTTAACTATTACTCAAAAATCATTTGACTGTACAACAACAAATGGCTGTGTTCATGGTACAAATGTACATAGTTGGTCTACTCTGTTTTGAGTCTGTTCATTGTGTTACTCTCTTTTTGTATAGGAGTTGTGTTCTTCACAAGGTCGAGATTTCCAAAACTGATAATGATAGTACATTTGGTGCATATTTTGAAAAATGAAATATCTCCTATTCTATATAGATGATTAAAATTATTGCATGTATATATGTTTTATTTTTACAGATAAAAGAACAGTGTGAACTACATTGTCCAGGTAAGATTTCTGTAAGGTAGCTTCACATGATTTAAAACTTGAAACAAGTTACTTAGTGATTGCAGGCTAATCTGAACATAATATATGGGTCAGAATTTACTGTCATGGAATTTGTGTTACATCTGACAATTTCTTAAAATGTATAGTCAATTAAGATTCAGAATGAATAAAACATAAAATGGAAGAAAACTTGCATGATGATGATATAAATAATCCCAATAGAATTCTACTTTTTCTGATGCAAGTGTTTCTTATACTAAATTTCAATGTGATTTTTGGTGGACATTTTGTTGAATTTATCGTGTCCGTAAAAATCATGTTGTTAAAAATACGTCTCAGTTGATTGTATCTTTCAAATACTCTTTGCTATATGAATATTAATATCAATAAGAGGTGTTAGATAACTATTTAATGGTGCTTAATAGGGTATACATGTCATATTAAAACGAGAAAATAGGTTATATTTGCAGAAATTGAAGATGTAACATTTTGTGTCATAAATGTTACATCCAAAAAAATGTTACTTAAAACAGCTTTGAGATGTTCCCTGTCAAAAACATGCAGATTTACCCGGAGATAAACTGTTCCAACATTCGGGTATAATGTTGTGCATGGACGGTTTTTCCTAGAAGTACTTCAAATACACAAGGGTTGGACATCCATGAAAATAGTGTCAATTTGTTACATCTTATATACAACACTAATAAATTAAATAAAAGAGAACCAATAACATAATAGCAATATTCAATTGATGTTTTGAAAAATTTATGACATAATGTCATACTAATGTACAACCATATTCAACACATGCAGTCTTTTCAACTTTCAATGGAAGAAAACAAGGTTGCAAAATTGAAGGAAGTGCAAACCAGACATTAGTTACATCATGTACATGAAATATTTCAGTTATATTTACCACATAAATATACATGTAATGAAGGATTACTGTGATTTATTTTGTTATTTCTAAATCTGATATCATCAAGATTGTTAACCTGACAAATTTGGTACGGCTAAGTTTGATGTAAACAGATTTATGATAGATGAAGAATGGTACAACCATTTCGCTGCAATAAGTCCGTGTAGAATATGGTTTCATTGTTACACCCTTGAATTGTTTGTCAAAATTTAGGCTAATGAAAAATTCAGGAATAAAAGTAACCCAATTTACACACGGAGATTAGTTCACATTGCACCACAATATTAATACTAGGAAAGGTCCATGAAAAGATAAGCTAATATAGATACTGCAGTATATGGTGTAACACTGAAACTAAATCAATTTTTGATGTAACAAAGACAACAAATTTGAAAAATAGTTTATAATAAAAAAAATATGAGGACCCAATAGGATTTAGTCAATTTTTTTTTCATCTGCACCATGCATTTCTAATATCCTGTAACCTTTCACCAAAAATTGATTGTGGTATATTCAGAAACATGAAAAGAAAACCGAAATTGTGTCCTGTTACATCCATGAGTTTAAAAGTGAAATTTCTTGAATATGGTTCAAAATTAGACAGAATACTGCTAGTATTTAATCTGTTTAGAGATAATGAACAGACTTAACCCTACACAGATGTTAAATTGTTCATAGAATTTCTGAAAACCAGTATTTACAAGAAGTTTTGGAGTCTGTGTTACATCATTCAATGAAATGAAAAAATGCCACTAATATCATGTTGCATGAACAAGTTATCTTTTTGCATACAGAAATGGAAAGGCCTTGCTCCCTAGGTTTAATTTACAGTGACCTTTTCATTTTATGAGTAGTTTTAAATTTTCTAAAAAGACAGTTTTGGATGTAACAAAAATTTCATGACAGTAAATTCTGACCCATATTTACTTTTATGAATTTAAACATTCGACAAAGAACTGATTGACGGCACATTTTCAATGGTTGTCACAAATCTGAATAAAGTTGTAAGGTGATTGCTTATAGAAGTGTTTTCCCCTTAAATGCATTTGTTAGTATTTTCTTTATTGTAGATAAATGAACAGTCACGTTAAAAAGTTAAAATATCTGCAAAACATGATCTATGAATAAGTCGAACTGCTTAATTTGTCAAAAGGTTCAGCATTTAAGTACATAACAACATTTCCCTTGGTTTTAGCTGATAGATAGGCGAAAAAATAATAGAAACAGATCAAGTTTAAGTTTTGTTCAGCTCCGCTAATTTTTACCGAAATTATGGGCTTTATTGAAAAGCACAGTTATAAATGGGCTTTTTTCTAAACGCTTTCAGATATTTGGATAATTTTTGGCATGTGAGTTAACCAAGATGAGTTACAGATCAAGTTTAAGTTTTGTTCTGCTTTGCTAACTTTTGCCGAAATTATGGGCTATGTACTTTGATAAATTGTTGAAAATCACAATTATACGAACTTTTTTTCTAAACGCTTTCAGATATCAGGCTGATTTTTGATATGTGAGTTACCTATGATGAGTTAACGTTACAGATCAAGTTTAAGTTTTGTTTCACTCGGCTAATTTTTGCTTTAATTTTGGGCTTTGGACTTTGATAATTTTTGGAAAAATTGCGTAATACAGACTTTTTTTCTAAATGCTTACATATATTGGGCTGTTTTTTGTATGTGAGCCTACTATTATGAGTTGCAGATCAAGTTTAAATTTCGTTTTGCTCCACTAATTTTTGCCAAAATGAAGGGTTAACAACTTTGAAAATTGTTAAAAATCACAGTTTTACAGACTTTTTTTCTATACGCCTCTAGATTTTGAGCTGATTTTTGACATGTGAGACTTCCATCATGTTTGTGTCCTTATTGTGTTATTGAAATTGCAGATCTTTTAAATTTTGAGACGGGGCCATTCATGTCGCTTTGACACATAAAGCTTCTAATCTTTTTTCAAAAATGTTTATGAATCTACTGAACCAAATCTAACCAAACTAAGCCCAAATTATTTTTATATTATCTAGTTGCATGTGTCCGTTGACCCCATCTATCAACCAAGATGATCGTAATGGCTTTTAACCTTATTTTGCGTTATGTGTAAAAGTTACAGACAATAGAGAGAAACATTTACATTTGTTATATTTCAAATCCTAAATTTCAAAGTATGTCAATCCTAATAATTTTGCCAACCGCTTGTGAATTGGCAATAAACGCGTCACGTCTGCTTATATATCACGGTTTCCGATTGGTCAATTTTATGGGAAAGTCTAAATGATTGTCACAGTTATCTGATCTTGTTTCATTTTTATACGTAAGGTCAAGAGAGAGTCTGAATGACAATGTTATGGAAACATTTGTATCTAAAAAAAAGGAACCTCTGAACTTATTAGACATACACCACAAAAAACACTTGTGAGGTTTTTTTTCAAGGTATCTTATATAATTTTACTAACTGGGGGATAAGTTCTATTCAGATAAAAAAAGAAACAGTTTTTATAATTAATCATTTACTGCGAGACGTTTATTTCCAAATTTTCAGTGGTTGGCAAAATTATTACAATTGACATACTTGGGTAGGATTGCTTTGAATAATTCCGACAACAAATGTAGGCATGTTATACACCATTGTAAAAATAAATCAATTTAGATTTACGATATAACAATTTTAAATGGGGTTGACAGACTAGAAAGTGGCATATCAGGGATGATTCCACTATATAGTTTAGGGCCGCTGAACGGCCCTTAAATCGGCCAGCGGCCCCAAAAAAATGTTTGTCAATATAAATTCCCAATTCAGGAAAATAAAACAAAAATCGGTATTTCTGGAAAAGTTTCCGTCACTGATTACGGCAACTATAATTTTTCATAGTTTGTCGTCAAAACATAGTAAAATCCGGATAAAAATGTTGACTATGATCTCATTTTATTAACAACGATTTAATTATGTCAACATGAGGTAAACAATTTTAGCGGCCGGATTCAATTCAAGTTAAAATGTTATGAGAGTATGTGGTCTCGTAAAAGTAGATCGCTCAACAGGTTGATAAAAAATATGCTTTTTGTCAAAATGGGTGTCAAAACAGACCTCGGCAAAGAGCAAATTTTATATAACATTGATGAATGAATTTGAGTGGTAAAAGCAGATCGCCCAGCAGAGCCGGGTATTTTGATTAAAACTTGTTTTGTAAAAGAAATTATTTTATATTTTGCTCTTTTTTTCCGCAAAAGACAAAAGTTTGAGCGTTTTTGAAAATAATGTTGATGATAGACCATTCATGAAATGAGACCCCCCCCCCCCCTGAAATACGATATCATCATTATGGAACTGTTTCAAAAGATATGAAAATGGTCCAAATAATTTTAAAGTTCACTGGTTCAATTGCTTTAAATAACTTATCATTTAAGCATATATATATATATATACTTTTGTAATTGCTTTTCTTAATTCAACAATTGGCCAGTTATATTTGAAATACATTTAAACTTTTTTCACTGCTTAATATGGCAAGCCGTTTTGTTATTTAATCTAACTTCAAGATATCTCATAAACTTTATAAGATATCTTATATAATAGTTCATTAGATATTTGATATAGTTTGAAAGATATCTTATAAAGTTTATAAGATATCTTATATAGTTCACGAGATATCTGAAATAATTTATGAGATGTCTTATACATGTTATACATGTAGTTAATAAGATATCTCATATAATTTTCTTAATATGATATCCATGAAACATGAAACATGAAAACTTAATTAAACGCCTATTTCTACATATACAATATGTATTCAATGGCGTTGTACATAAATGACATATAAAATACAAAAATACTATACAAAAATACAATATGTATGTACTATACCAAAAATTGAAAAAATACACTGTGATACACAAGAAA
Organism: Mytilus galloprovincialis; assembly: GCA_037788925.1. Classification (NCBI taxonomy): domain Eukaryota; kingdom Metazoa; phylum Mollusca; class Bivalvia; order Mytilida; family Mytilidae; genus Mytilus; species Mytilus galloprovincialis. Next base: position 56,205,797 of record CM075339.1, on the reverse strand, counting down.
AAAGTCAGAAAAGTTCAAAATAATTTTCGAAATACAATGTTTTCAACCGACATTTAAAAGTATCCAAAGATTCAGAGTTTCTTACATTTGTACCTAGTTCATTCCACAATTTTGGCCCAATAGTACTAAAGCTTCTATCTGAAAAAGTTTTCTTTTTGTTATATGGGACTGCATAACAACCAATAGATGACTCTGACGACCTTAATGAACGTTTCGACACTTGAGGATTTAACAAATTGATCAAATATGACGGTGCATTACCTACATGACAGTTGTACATATATGTTAAGATTTTGAATGTAATTCTGGCTTTGATCGGAAGCCAGTGTAAGTCACTTGGCACTATCATACTTAGAACGGTTTAACACAAGTTTGGCACACACATTCTGTATACGTTGCAATTTATATAAATCAGTTTGTGAAATTCCAAAAAGTATAACATTGCAATAATCTAAATGTGATATAACCAAAGATAAGACCAATGAACTATATGAAATATCTTATACAAAACATATTTATAAGATATTTCATATCCTTTAAGATATCTTAAATAAATCTTATATATTATATGAGATATCGTATATATTATGAGATAATTTGAAATTCGAATAAATAGCTAAACGGCCTGCCATAGGTTTATGTTAGCTGGTACTTGTGGTATATATGTTTTTATGCCCCACCTACGATAGTAGAGGGGCATTATGTTTTCTGGTCTGTGCGTCCGTTCGTCCGTCCGTCTGTTCGTTCGTTCGTTCGTTCGTCCGTTCGTTCGTCCGTCTGTCCCGTTTCAGGTTAAAGTTTTTGGTCAAGGTAGTTTTTGATGAAGTTGAAGTCCAATCAACTTGAAACTTAGTATACATGTGCCCTATGATATGATCTTTCTAATTTAAATGCCAAATTAGAGTTTTGACCCCAATTTTACGGTTCACTGAACATAGAAAATGATAGTGCAAATTTCAGGTTAAAGTTTTTGGCTTCAGGTTAAAGTTTTTGGTCAAGGTAGTTTTTGATGAAGTTGAAGTCCAATCAACTTGAAACTTAGTATACATGTGCCCTATGATATGATCTTTCTAATTTAAATGCCAAATTAGAGTTTTGACCCCAATTTTACGGTTCACTGAACATAGAAAATGATAGTGCAAATTTCAGGTTAAAGTTTTTGGTCAAGGTAGTTTTTGATAAAGTAGAAGTCCAATCAACTTGAAACTTAGTACACATGTTCCCTTTGATAAGATCATTCTAATTTTAATGCCAAATTAGAGAATTTAGTCCAATTTCACAGTCCTTTAAACATAGAAAATGATAGTGCGAGTGGGGCATCCGTGTACTGTGGACACATTCTTGTTTGTAATAGGCCTCGTTTACCAAAGTTAAGATGATGGTGCATCATATGCAATGATATTCATGTATTACAACTTCCCTCGTCTGAATCCAATAATTTCTTCAATCAGTGTACAGAAGAAATTAACTTAATATTCATTTTCCGTTTTTACAGGAAAATGATATATTATTTCGTCTTATATTGTATGCATAAAAAATTCCCAATTGGGATAAAAATTCCCAATTTGATATTCAAGGTACCCATTTGTAAACACCTGGAATCAACCCTGCATATAACAGAATTTACTCACCGCCTGACATTTTTCTAAAATGCAAGTTAAGTACCTTGTGTTATATTAAGGAATATAATGGAAAAAAATTCTGAGACAAGTGCCTGTGGAGAGAAAATATAAACAAGAAAAAGATCAGAAATACATTACAAAAGGTATTACCAAAAGAACAATTTTACCATGAATTGTATTGTAGTCTACATAGTTCATTGTAGTTAGCATAACTGAAGATGTACAAAGACCTAGAGAAGTCACACAGACTCTGTATAGCCTCTTGTTTGTGTCTTTTTGTCGGTGTTTTTTCAACCAATGAATTTTGATATAATGGTTATAATTTTGCCTTTGATACATTGCCACATGTGGAGCAGGATCTGCTTACCCTTCCGGAGCACCTGAGATCACCCCTAGTTTTTGGTGGGGTTCGTGTTGTTTATTCTTTAGTTTTCTATGTTGTGTCGTGTGTACTATTGTTTTTCTGTTTGTCTTTTTCATTTTTAGCCATGGCGTTGTCAGTTTGTTTTGGATTTATGAGTTTGACTGTCCCTTTGGTATCTTTCGTCCCTCTTTTAGCCATCTATCCTTTGTAAACTGTACAATTATATCAGAAGATATAATGAACATTCTTTGGTTATTCATCCCTAACCATGTTAAACAAAGTAATCTATCAAGATCTTAAATTTTACTAGTATTATGTATCTTTTTTATACAATTCTAGGTTTACAAGATAGTGCCTTAAATCAAATTCCAAGTGACGTTGAACTTCATCGATTAGCAGCAGGATGTGACGAAACCACAATACGAGAGTTGGCCATACATCTTGGTATGACTCTTCAAGATTGGGATACACTTAGATCTAATAATGCTCAGATTGAGATTGTAAAGTATAGAATACTGGTCAACTGGCGGGAAAAATACTCAGGAAGATTTAGCAGAATAGCAAAAGCTTTAACAGATATGGACTTACCGGTCCATACACTGTGTCAGGTAACTTGTTTAGATACACTGCATAAACATTATTATATAGATAAATGAAGATGTGGTGTGAGTGCCAACATAGATGTTTTTCCCGTCATTTTGTTTAATTGAATATCTCGAAAAGGAGCTTCATAACTTATCTGTATTTAAGCTTATTTTGTTCCTTAACTATTGCTCTTCTGACTTAAAGTATAAATCATAAATTCTTGATTTCTTGTTATTTCATATCAGTATACCCTTAAGGAAGACTACTAATACCGGACTGAACATCCATTACAAATAATTGGAACCAGCTGCAGTTTGATGATGTATAAGGGATGCTTGGGAAAACATCTGCATTTCTTTGGGATCTACCTCTGTTTCAATCAGTAGGCTCTTCACAATTTAGTTGTTAATAGTCATATGTGGTGGGTCACAGTGGCTCCCTATCATTTAGTTTCAGTTTGTTCTACATAATATAGTAAGTCCTAAGAGTTACAACTTAAAACAAATGATTATACATAGTAAAATTGTTTTTATGCCCCACCTACGATAGTAGAGGGGCATTATGTTTTCTGGTCTGTGCGTCCGTTCGTCCGTCCGTCTGTTCGTTCGTTCGTTCGTTCGTCCGTCTGTCCCGCTTCAGGTTAAAGTTTTTGGTCAAGGTAGTTTTTGATGAAGTTGAAGTCCAATCAACTTGAAACTTAGTATACATGTGCCCTATGATATGATCTTTCTAATTTAAATGCCAAATTATAGTTTTGACCCCAATTTTACGGTTCACTGAACATAGAAAATGATAGTGCAAATTTCAGGTTAAAGTTTTTGGTCAAGGTAGTTTTTTATGAAGTTGAAGTCCAATCAACTTGAAACTTAGTATACATGTGCCCTATGATATGATCTTTCTAATTTAAATGCCAAATTATAGTTTTGACCCCAATTTTAGGGTTCACTGAACATAGAAAATGATAGTGTCAGGTTAAAGTTTTTGGTCAAGGTAGTTTTTGATAAAGTAGAGGTCCAATCAACTTGAAACTTAGTATACATGTTCCCTTTGATAAGATCATTCTAATTTTAATGCCAAATTAGAGAATTTATTCCAATTTCACGTTCCACTAAACATAGAAAATGATAGTGCGAGTGGGGCATCCGTGTACTGTGGACACATTCTTGTTAGTTATTGTAAACACTTTAGTTCATTTTAGTACAGATATGTAAAAATATTTTATGAAAACAAATGTCTCCCTAAAAGCCCAGTATACCATTATTGATAGGTTTAGGGTTTTTCTGATCATAAATATAACAAGAATTCAATTTTGATTAACAATGTTCCGAATATGTAAAATAAATAAATCACTATTCCATCTTACTTTTTAAAAATCATCATGTGCTATTAAGCTTAAGTTGTAGGGGAAATTATGATTTTGATCGATACAGTTTTTGTTTTGTTGGACATTATAATGTGATTTTAAGTCTGATATTTTGGCTTTGTATACACTTTCTTATATCAATATCATTATATATGATATGTGTATGTCAAAGTGAGCTCAATTAAATTGTTTTACTTGCACACAGTATTACACAAAAGCCCACATAATAACATTTGAATACATTTGAATATAAAATGTTTAGCCTGAATATGTTCAAGGTAATCATTCTGATACCAAAACCTTTGAATACAATTATTATTGATATGCAGTAATGGTAGACCTCCATTCCCATTTATTTTGTATTTGTACACTATGTTTGCCCACTTGATGTATGTTTTAGAACAACAACTTAATTAACATTTATGTTTATGTAACGTTTTGGTATATGTATGGTGTATGTGAGTTCTTTGTATGTATATGGAACATGTGTTGTCATGGTATGAAGTTTTGTATATATCGTCTTGGTATGTACATGTATATGGTGTATGTGTTGTCTTTGTATGTGTATGGTATATGTATTGTCTTAGTATGTATTTGTGTATGTGTCATCTTGGTATTTATATGGTTTATATGTTGTCTTGGTATAAATTTTTGTATGTATCGATCGTCTTGGTATGTATATGGTTTATATGTTGTCTTGGTATAAAATCTTGTATGTATCGATCGTCTTGGTATTTATATGGTGTATGTATTATCTTGGTATGTATTTGTGTATGTGTCATTTTTATATGGTTTATATGTTGTCTTGGTATGTAGTTTTCAAGGATGATTCCTGGTGTTTTCAAATGGGTCCCTTTTAGTTTAACATCAAATTGGGATTTTTTTTATGCATACAACCTAAAAAGAAATAATATCTTTTCCTGACCTGTAAAAACGGAAAATGTATATTAAGTTTCACCTGTACACTGATTGAAGAAGTTATTGGATTCAGACCAGGGAAGTTGTATTACATGAATACCATTGCACATGATGCACTATCATCTTAACTTTGGTAAACAAGGCATATATACCAGCTAACATAAACCTATGGCAAGCAGTTTAGCTATTTATTCGAATTTCAAATTATCTCAAATTATCTCATAATATATAAGATACCTTATATAACATATAAGATTTTTATAAGATATCGCATTTAATATATGAGATATCTTATATAATTTAATTTTTTTGAAGCTATCTTATATATTATATGAGATATTTTATATTATATGAGATATTTTATATTATATGAGATATCTTATATGAGATATCTTATATATTATATGAGATATCTTATATATTATATGAGATATCTTATATATTTAATAAGATATCTTATATATTTTATACTTAGATATCGTATATAATTATAAGATATCGTATATACTTATAAGATATCGTATATACCTATAAGATACAAATGTATCTTATATACTTTATAAGATATCTTCTAAAGTTTATAAGATATCTCATTAAGTATATGAAATATATCTTATAAATATTTTTTATACAAGATATCTTATATAGTTTATTGGATATCATCTTAAGAAAATTATATAAGATACATTATATGAATTATCTTATAATTTCTATACAATGTCTCTAATAATATATCTTATATGATATGAGCCAGTCCATGCGAAAAGGTTCAAAAAGTCCTTTTGATAAACTTTACAGGACACGTTATCAAAGTTTGTTATAGTATTTTTGAAAAATGATTTTATCCAAAAAAAAAATACGTTAATGTAAACATTCATAAGATTGTCAATTCTATGCCGATATTGTCAATTAAAACAGAAAAAGACGTAGAAATATCTGAATTTTTGGTATTTGAGTAAGTGTAAAATCATTTGTTCCCCAAACTAATGCTATACCGACCAGAAACTTAAAAATTTACGACACTACAGAGACAAAAGTCAATAATTTAAAGAAAGTAAGACAACATTAAAACATGAGGAAAAATACAAAAACTATGACATCTTGTGTTTTAGAAATTGAAAGTTAAGTTAATTTAAGTTCGGTTAAGTTAAGTTAAGTTATTAAATATTATATTAATCTATTAAATATTATATAAATCAACCTTAATTTAAGTTAAGTTAAGTTATTAAATATTATATTAAGTTATTAAATATTATATAAATCAACCTTAATTGCACGGGATTCGAACCGTTTCCCAGTTAGGTTGCATTGATATCAGCATCGTAAGCGAGAGTCTTATCCCCACTGTTACCGGGGTTAACATACAATGAAATAATTATGCACACTTTTTAGAATTTCGTAAATTTTTCGTTTTTGTACTTTTTCGCATGGACTGGCTCATATATAATTTATCGTAAATAATCTTTTTTATAAGATATCTTATATAAATAGATATCTTATATAATAAAGAAGATATCTAATATCGATTATAAGAAAACTATATGAGATATCTTATAAACTATAAAAGATATCTCATAAGTTTTTTAACATATCTCATGAACTATCATGTAAGATATCTTATAAACTTGAAAATTATTTGGATCATTTTTATATCTTTTGAAACAGTTCCATAATGGTGACATCATATTTCAGGGCATCTTCGCTAGCCAAGGGTTACGATCCACTCCCGTTCTCTTCACCCTTGGCGGATTGAGATAAAATTTCAGAGACACAAGGAAAGGATTTTAATTGGTTGCAGTAGAAACTCACTGTATCCAATCAAAAAGCGTCTATAACATGATCACGTGTAAATGTAGAAAGTGTTTGTAAACAATTGCCACGTGTTTATTGTGCAACATGTCTTTACATTACTAAACATACGACTATATTTAGTGACAACTTGAATGTTTTTAATCAACTAATAGAAGTTCCTGTGTATGTTTCATGCACAAATGCATGAATGTTGACGTATATTTTCGTTTCCGGCTTTACCAAGTGTGTAGAATCTAGACGCTACCGTGTTTATATCTCCAAATTGAAGAGTTCAAGTGCTACCATTGGTCAAGAATAATGTATTCGGAATGGGCTTGACTTTAATCTTCCGATAGATGGCGCAACATTGATATCACAAATGTTAGCTCAATCTGCCAAGGGTGAAGAGAACGGGAGTGGATCGTAACCCTTGGCTAGCGAAGATGATTTCAGGGGGGGGCTCATTTCATGAATTGTCTATCATCAATATTATTTTCAAAAACGCTCAAACTTTTATCTTTTGAGGAAATAGAGCAAAATATAAAATAACTTCTTTTACAAAACAAGTTTTAATCAAGTTACATAACCGGCTCTGCTGGACGATCTGCTTTTATAAGATCAGCGCTCATTAAAATTTATTCATCAATTTTATATCAAAATTTGAATTTGTTCTTTGCCGAGGTCTGCTTTGACACCAATTTTGACAAAAAGCATGTTTTTGATCAACCTGCTGAGCGATCTACTTTTATTAATTCAAATACTCCCATGCAATTTTATTCAATTGAATCCGGCTGCTAAAATTGTTTACCTCACGTTGACATAATTAAATCGTTGTTAATAAAATGCGATCGTAGTCTGACAGCATTCTTATCCAGATTTTACTACGTTTTGACAACAAACTATGAAAAATTATAGTTGCCGTAATCTGTGACTGAAACTTTTCCGGAAATACCGATTTTTATTTTATTTTTCTGAATTGGGAATTTATATTCACAAACATTTTTTTGGGGCCGCTGGCAGATTTAAGGGACGCTCGGCGGCCCTAAACTATATAGTGGAATCATCCCTGCAGTTTTGTATGTATCGTCTTGGTATGTATTTGGTGTATGTTTTGTCTTGGTATGTATATGGAATATGTATTGTCTTATTATGTATTTATGTATGTGTCGTCTTGGTATGTAGATGGTATATGTGTCGTCTTGGTATGTAGATGGTGTATGTTCTGTCTTGGTATTTACATGATGTATGTGTTGTCTTGGTATGAAGATGGTGTATGTGTCGTCTTGGTATGTAGATTGTGTATGTGTTTTCTTACTATGTAGATGTTGTATGTGTTGTCTTGGTAGGTGGATGATGTTTTGTCTTGGTATGAAGATGGTGTATGTTCTGTCTTGGTATTTACATGATGCATGTGTCATCTTGGTAGGTAGATGATGTATGTGTCGTCTTGGTATGTAGATGGTGTATGTTCTGTCTTGGTATTTACATGATGTATGTGTTGTCTTGGTATGAAGATGGTGTATGTGTCGTCTTGGTATGTAGATTGTGTATGTGTTTTCTTACTATGTAGATGTTGTATGTGTTGTCTTGGTAGGTGGATGATGTTTTGTCTTGGTATGAAGATGGTGTATGTTCTGTCTTGGTATTTACATGATGCATGTGTCATCTTGGTAGGTAGATGATGTATGTGTCGTCTTGGTATGTAGATGGTGTATGTTCTGTCTTGGTATTTACATGTTGTATGTGTCATCTTGGTATGTATATGATGCATGTGTTGTCTTGGTATGTAGATGGTGTAAAAAAAATTGTGTTGTCTTTGTATACACATGGTGTATGCGTCCTCTTTGTATGTCCATGGTGTATGTGTCGTCTATATGAATACATTTGAATATGAAATGGTTAGCCTGAATATGTTCAAGGTAATTATTCTGATACCAAAACCTTTGAATATAATTAAGATTGATATGCAGTTTTGGTAGACCTCTAATCCCATCTATGTTGTATTTGCACAATACGTTTGTCACCTTGAAGACTATTTTAGAACAACCTAATTAACACATGATATTATCGTCCTATTTAGGACTTTCAGTATTTATTTGAATATTTCAAGATCTGTTAAAAGGGAGATTAAATTAAGTAAATCCATTGCTATGTCTATACACAAAGCTGACTTGTTAAGTTATGGATGAATGTTCTCCATTCAAATTTTCATACAGATAACGCGTTCATCTGGAAATTGAATACACTTATAACACTATATCCTGATTTCAGTTTTCAACAATCAACAAAAGATGATAAATCAAATTGAGTGATTGTTGATACTGCAATTGGCATGTACATAGTGCATGTATCATCTTGGTATGTATATGGTTTTTGTGCTGTCTTGGTATGTATATGGTGTACGTGATCATGGACTTTTGATTCCAATTTCGTGGGAGATCGTAATGTTTGTTAACTTACTTTTTCCAGGGTGAATATGTTGTCATAATATTTATTTGTTGTAGGTAAAAAGGGAAAGAAGAGCAGAGACAGGTATGTATTGATGTTGAATGGTAAACATGGTAGACTTCATGTTTTTTCCTTCAAAATATAACACAGACAATTACATTAACATAGGTGTAATTTATATTTGTCTTGTAAACAATGAAACATGATAACATCACAACATACAAAAAGACGCTGTACAACATCAATATCATAACGCTGTTTGTTAGAAAGAGAACATGGCTAATATGCAGTTTTTGACTAATAACTCAAACTAGTTAGAACAAATCTGATAGAGAAGATAATAATTGATCAACATATAATTTACTTTCTCCTGCTGAACTGAAATAAAAAATGAACTGATCATTTTGGAGTTATTACCCCTAGAAACTTTTTTTTAGCATTTTGTGTTCATTTGTAAATGTCAATAATGCAATAACAGTTAACATTTTAAACAGGACAGTGATAATATTTACGTTTGTATTGAGATTAGTGAGTTGTTTAATTTGTAATTAAGTCATTGTGCATGGTTAAAATAAAACACATAAGTCAAGAATACTTCACTTTAATGTGAAAGGTGAAATGGGATGCAATTTCTCACTACACCTAAAAGAAGACATTATGGTTCAATAAACTGAATGCGACTTTTTTCCTTTGTAATACTGGTTATTTCCAGCGTTTCTGTCAAGTTTTGTCATAATCAGTTCAACAGTTTGAGAAAAATCTAGTATAATGAAAGACCACATCTACAGCGATTCGAGCAAAATTTCTTCGACAAATCCAAACCAAGCCGTATCAAGATATAATAGAGTGTGGACCAATAAATGATCAGATATCTATCTTATCTGCCTACAAACAGTTGAATATGATACACAAGATGATTTTAGGAAGATAAATACCACTAATGGATCTCTTTGTCTTCTTTATAAGGTCTCTTTTAGTCAATTTATACCTCTCATTTCCTCAAAATTAAAATTTTTCAAAAAAATAATGGGGTAACTTTCACTCATTTAGGCCAGGATTTTTTAATTTGTTGGTTTACGGATCCGCCGACCCGATTTTGCCGACTTCCAGAATAAAAATAAAATTGACTTTTTATGCTTTTTTATTCCCGACCCTAACAAATAAATGCATTATCCCTGAAAAATAATTAAAATAATTTTTTTTATGAAATGAAATGCTTTAATCACTAACAAAATTGATAACACTTTCTGTTGTGAAAAAATAAAACTTCCAGTTAACGTTTCTAAAAATAAATGTCGTTTGCGCAAATAATTTTGCGGAACGAAACTTGTGTTTAAAATCAATTACACAATAAATTCGTTTCCTTTATTTGTCATCAGTCCGTAAGATGCATCATCTCATAGAAATAGACTTGTCCAAATGTGGACAGGGGAAGGCATCAAGTTGAAGTACTGATATTAACAAATCATTTGGAATTTTCTTGTTTCATAGATAATAAAAAAAATTATATCGTCCATTTGGATAAAAAACGGGAATGCGAGACAACATATTAACCCAATAATCTCGTTTTTCCAGTGGACGAGTCTATTAGGTTTTTGACACGTGTGTTGAAACTTATTTTCGTACGACGTTTTTACATTTTTTTCTTTATCAGTTTTCGTGCTTGAAGATCATTATTCACCAAGTTTTCTGGAATTAAGAGCTACGCGAATCTATTTTTCTTGTTTCTGAAATGACAATTTAATTTCGTCTTTGTCCGTGCACCCCCCTTTTTTTTACTGTAAATTATTAGACAATGTCATGCGATGTTTATAACAGCGGAGCAATAATATTTCATCGAACTAAAATTTAAGAAATGATGATAAAATAGCCTAACAAACATATTGTTAGAAAGGTGAAATATATATTGATTTTGCATATTTTTCTGTCATCAAAGATGATTTTTTTTCTTTTTTTTTCCCGACCGACCGACCCGACTTTTTCATGGGGAAAATCCGTAAACCAACAAATTAAAAAACCGTGGCCTTATGGAAGAGATGTTATAAGAAACAAGTAATTGAAGCATTTTAGCAGAATGAACAATCCATATACAAGTTTACTGTCTCCAAGGAGGTTTCAATAAGTCCTTTCGTAAAAATTAAATTTACGTCGCGTTCCAGAGAGGAACATAAAAGGCTTCTCTTTTGGTGAATAATTTGTCATTACAACATTAGAAATAATTTCATCTACTTATAACTATATATGTATTTAAGTATTTCCTAGGAAAATGATCTATCATAGCAGAATATAAGAAGTAAGGAGAAAAAGCTCCTCCCCCCAAAAAAAACAACAAAAAAACTCAACTGAGTTTTCATGGTAGAGTCCTATTTCAAGACAATTTTCTCATAAAATGTGTTTTGGTGACTCAATCCACTCAGAATATTTCATTATTTGTAATAGTTTACTTAAATAGCAAGAAATTTTAACACATGAGGTTACTTACAAGGTCAAAGGTGCATGTACAGCTTCCCATATTAGGTGTAATACCATTGATTTTCCCCTATTAGTCTTTGTTAAATTTGCACTTTTAAAAAAAATGTGCAGAATTTATCTTTGTTTCAAATAAAGAAATACTTATGAGTAAAGTGTTATCCTGTCCAGTACTATAGACAAAATTTCACATAACATTTCATTGCATATAAGAAAATAACCATCATTGGAAATTAACCAATCAAATGTCTCCCCTTATTTTATCTGTGTACAAGGTTTAGTCACCATGGTACCTCAAGATTACAAAATTTTCTATAGAAATCCTAAATAAAAAATAATGGTGTTTTGAAATACCCAAGTATTATTTTTATGACACAGAAATGTTTTTACTGCAATGAAATGTAGGATTAATAACCTACAACTGTCAAATTCAAGGGAATATTTTTTTCTACCTACTTTCGTATGCAACCGGATGTGACGTACCATGATTTGGGGGTATTACACCTACATGTTGAGGTTACAGTATATAAGTCAGATAAAGCATATTGTAAAATTTTTCTGGTCTTATAAATCAATTTAGGGTATCAAGATCGCTAAATCCATATAATGCATTCATTCATTTGATGGATCATGCAATTATGTTATAGGTGCAGTGTTTACCTATAAGAAAACCTTTTTAATATGCATTATTTATTACATTATTTTTGCAGATATGCACCTGCTAACTGCTAAACAAAACTATATTTATATCATTGAACATGCAATATTTGAAAAATAATCTACATCAATTCGTATTTAAATTTCAGACATTCCTTTGGAATATCTAGAGCGTATACCGACGGATGAGATACTAGATAAACTGGCACCACAAATTGGTCAAGTATATTTTCAACTTGGCGCTGCCATCGGGTTGTCGATTGGAACCCTGGAAATTATTCAGAGTAATAATCTCAGAGATTTAGCAGCTCAGAATAGAGAGGTATTATTCGCCTGGAGAGAAGACAGAACAGTAAAACCTACAATACGGGTGCTAGTACAGGCTTTAGTTAGCATTGGGAGAGGAGCACTTTGTTTACAGGAAGTTTTAATGAATGTGGATCCAAATACCCTTGGCTCTGAAGAAGAAAGAGGTAAATGTGAAGAAGAACAAATCAAAACAAATACAACTTTGCCAGGAAGGGTGCCAAAAAATGTTCAAAAGCTACATATTTTCAAATAATTCCATTTACTTTGCATTCACAAGGTTTCATTATGTTACACAAGTCATATAGAGTTATTTGGTGTTTGGAATGATTAGTACATGTATGTGTACTGTCAAGTAGGTTTTATCTGACCTTGAACTCATTTTTTATGGTTCAATGGACAGTGATAGGTTTTTGTGGCTTGATCACTTTCTTAAAAATTTAAGCAAAAGCTAAACAATTATTGGTGAATGGATTGATTGTAATTATAAGGTTCACATATCAGTCTTGCAGTGTTGATCTTACCTGGTCCTAGTTTTTCATGGTTTAGTGGTTTGTGTTTAGTTTCCATGTTTTTGATCCTTTTCGCAGATACTGTAACCAACACAGTAGGTCATTTATATAGGTAGTTTATGGAATGATTACAAGGTGTACATGCCTTTACACGAGGGCTTATCTTGTCGTGGTTAATATTAAGCTTAAATGGATAGATGTGTTTCTCAGATATCATAAGCATTGGGATCAATACATTTGATGTATGAAATGATTGAAAACATGTTTGTCTTGTAGGTTTCATTTTACTTTGGCCACATTTTTATTGTTCATTGGTCAACGTTATGCTTTCATGGTAAGATCTGTTTCTCAGAAACTACAATCAAAAAGTTAAGTATATTTAGTATTTGTATGATTGTATGGATTATGTGTTTGTTTGACAGGATAAATGTATAATTTACATATTTTTCTTTGCCCAATGGTCAAAATTTCCATTTGGAAAAGTTTTCATGGTCAAGTCTGAATTCTATAAGCAATATATTATAAATTTTGTGTATACAATTAATTCTGAGGTTTACATGTCTGTATGAAGAGGTACATCTCTCATTCATTATTTTTTTATTGTCAATTAGTGAACTTTGTGTTTTATTGGTTAAGTCGGTTTATTAGAAACTATAAGCAATAGGTTTACCAGATTTTCATCATAAATTCAATCACAACCAGTAAAGAACGCAAGACATTTCAGCGTTGTGCACTCTTATCATTACTTAAGTAATTTTATTTCCAGTTCATTCTTCATTTTTTAAATATACAAATGAGATCACCTAAACAATGTATTCCTTTTATCCAAATATGATAAAGAATTAATAAGGAAATGTTAATGCATTTCTAATATACATACAGTTCTGTTTACCTGTTTCTGTAATAAGGAGCAGATACAGTTGGAATAGTTCTTACATCTCTTAAGAACTCTCAAAATAATATGTCATGACAGTTCTAGAACAGTTCCACATTAGTTAGAATTATTTTACTGTTCAAATATTTTCAAAGGTAGACTGTCATATTCAGTTATAGGGTAGAACACATCTAAAGGATGTAAATTAGAGAACCACAGTGGTAGTTAGCAGGATTTTCCCTATACGTCATTTTGTATAGACAAAAAACATAAAATGATAAATAGGATTCATAAATAGTTAAACCCCGCTGCATTTTTGCGCCTGTCCCAAGTTAGGAGCCTCTGGCCTTTGTTAGTCTTCTTTTTTTTTTTTTTTAATTCATTTATATGTTTCAGAGTTTGGTGTGGCGTCCATTTTTACTGAACTAGTAAAATTGAGAATGGAAATGGGAATATATGTCAAAGAGATAACAACCCGACCATAGAGCAGACTACAGCCAAAGTCGACCAATGGATATTCAATGCAGCGAGAAACAACCGCACCCGGAGGAGTCGTTAGGCTGGCCCCAAAACAAAAATGAATGCTAGTTCAGTGAAAACGGACGTCATACTAAACTCCGAATTGTACACAAGAAACTAAAATTAAGAATCATACAAGAGTTAAAAAGGTCGGAGGCTCCTGACTTGGGACAGGCGCATAAATGCGGCGGGGTTAAACTATTTATAAATCCTATTAAGGGGTTTAGTATTATACCATCATAGAAATATATGAGAAGAACATAACCCGTGTCATGCCAACAACTGGTTTTAAAATAAATGTGTTTAATTTCGATGCAAAGACCCTATAAGTGAATCAATATTAAAGCCAAAATATGCAATCTTTAATGACCTGACAACAGTATCTTAACTATATTCCTTCTTAATAAGTCTGTTTAAAGGTTTGAGGTGAATCCTGACATGTTTTTGCTTTGTAAAGAATATTACCATAAAAGATTTGATGTGAAATACCTGAACGTATAAGATGTCTGCATGTTGAGTTATATTTACGAATGATGTCCTTGTACCGATGATAAAATTTAGTAAATGTTTTGACTAGTTTGTGATATCGAAAACCCTGGTGTAATAATTTTTCAGTAATACATCAATTTCTCTCGCTAAAATCTAATACGTTGTTACATACACGAGTGAATCGTACAAGTTGAGATATATAAACACCATAAGATGGTGACTAGGGAACGTCACCATCTTACAATGGATATTTAACGATAGGAAATGAAAAATCTTTTATCATAAATTGTTGTATTAAGCTTCCCGTTTATGATATAGATATCAAGATCGAGGAAAGGGCAGTGGTCATAGTTAGTATTAGCTTTATTCAAATTTAGTTCAACAGGATACATTTCTTTAGTATACATACTGAAGTCGTCATTATTGAGAGCCAATATATCATTCATATATCTAAAAGTATTGTTAAATTTTTGTATCAGATAGTACATATTTTTGTTTAGGGGCCAGCTGAATCCCGCCTCAGGGTGCGAGACATTCTCGCTGTGTTGAAGACCCATTGGTGGCCTTGTGCTGTTTTCTGCTCTTTGGTCGGGTTGTTGTCTTTTTGAAACATTCCCCATTTCCATTCTCAATTTTATTGTATTACTGTCTTCTGTGTATATTCAATAGTTATGTTGTTTCTCCATTTACAATCTTGTAATTCATTTTAATAAAAAAAAAAATATTGTAATCGTATATAATAATGACAAAGCAGTGAGCAAGTGTATTTCTAATATTTTCATAATTATCATCAAAAATACTAGTAATATATTTTGTTTAGAAAGACAATAATATTGTATTTTTTACCAATGAACAACTAATATCTTACGACCACAAGTTGATTATAAAAAAAAACCAACAGGTCTGAAACAGTATAAATCTACAAGGAATTAGAAAAATAGGGTGTCCTATCATAAAGTAAATAGTAAAAAGAACATTAGCAAATAAATATCTTAATAAATACAAAAGAATAATGAAACATAAAAAGATTCATAAATATATATGACCTTATACAATTATCCATATAGATAAAGTTGTCCAAATCTGCTTTAAAAATACATGTAGAACTGTCAGAATATGGTGTAGTGAAAACTATTTTAAGTTTTATCAGCACAGACCAAAACTAAAAGCTTCTGTCAGAAACTATTTGTAAAGATATCAGGAGAACTGTTCGACATACTGTTCTAGGACAGTTTATCAGACAGTTAATGACAGGTTTTAAGAAAGGTTAGAACGGATCCTAACTGTCATCATGTATATTGATATATAATACATTGTCGAATGGAAAATGTCATATTATTTAATAGTAGTATATTTTTTGACATTATTCAAACGAAACTTTCAACAAATTGTACAGTTGTCCCAAGTCCTAAGGATTTCATTTGATAACAAAGTTACAATAATAAATTACTAGTTTCATTATCAAACCCGCAGATATGCGTTTGAACATTTTGTTTAAAATATTACTTCTTGTAGGTTTTTTTTCAGATCGGGCTTAAAAAATGGTTCTATACATTGTACCTATAACTTGAAGAAGCATTGCAATTGCATCTCAGACGCAACAATCCCGGTCATAATTACATTCGGTAACTTTCCATGTTACTGGTTTAATTAGGATCATGTTTATTTACTAGTTACCCGTGTAACATAATTTTTCTGAACTGAAATTCAGAACATATTCAATAATAAATAAGAAAAAAAGATATTTCGCGGTATTGGGAGGTAAAAGATACAATGTATAAAGAAAGAGTTACAATTAATTAATATATGTAGCCCGTCCGTTTTCATTCATAAAACGATTGGATGTTTAACGTGCTAGTTTACAAGGTAACAGTCCGCAGGAAGAAATGTCACCTTATCTGAACACATTATTCTGACTTCGAGTCGACCTAAAATTGTAAGAAAGCTACAGCATGTTTCCTTTATATATTGAATTTTAGTATTTAAGCAGGTCCAACTTAAAAAAGAACTGATGGGTGTACACAGTCACTATTTATTCAATTTCTCAATCCATTGTCAATTTTCAGAATCCATTTTGACCAAACTCGGCCAGTTAAATAGTGATGACTTCAAGAGTCTTGTTTCTCTCGGAACATTTGCTTCTTACGAGAACAGGGTATATTTGGCTGGACCTTGTAATATTGGAAAATCGTCGCTAGCAAGTATTTTGATTGGTGAGGATATTCCAAAACAATGGTTTTCAACTGATGGACTAATTATTCATTTTGGTAGAAATGGCATCGATTTAAAACAAAAAAAGATGATTCCTTTGACAAAGGGTATGTATTATAAATGTTTTACATTTTTAGGCCCCAGCTTTAGCTAATAGGGACATTTTCGTCTGTCTATATGTCCCTCCGTCTGTCTGTCTGTCCGTACAATGTCTCATATTCCGTTCTCTAACTTTATAGTTTGCCTCAACCAAATGTTATGATATGGCTGGAATTTCAAGTATTAATTTGAGCCCGCAACCACAGTAGTACGTTACAAAATGTCAACGATACAACACTTTATGCTAACTAGTTTTCCACAAATTTTGGCTTATCGGTCAACGTTAAAGGGTTAAGGCTCTAATCTGGCAATATGTGTTTTTTTGCAAAAAAAATGATGAAATGTAGCCTTTCAAATGATCAGTTAAGGTAAACAAACAACTGTTTTCTGACTTATTTGGTTTCTTTGCTTTTTGCTTTAAAGATATCAGACCACCAATTCAAAATCCCTGTCTATTCCATCGATTCAAAATCAATATCTATTCAAGTTCAACCCTTTTTTTCAAGTTTCACATCTTTTTTAATACATGCATTTTTACTTTAGTTTTAATTTCATTAAAACCAGGTATAGACCATATTGAACATATTTCCCCTTTCTACATGCCAACTTTCAACCATTATGCAAAGTCTTGTTATGAAATTTGGCAGTTCAGAAGGCAGTTTCTACTTAAAAAATATCGCCTGGTTTTCTGGAAATTTTAAAAAAGTATACTATGGAGCACATTAACTTCCTCATTGTTATGCCCCCGGGACAAAATATCGATAGGCATATTATTTTACACCTGTCCGTCCGTATAGCCGTTCATGTGACAGCGAAACAATTTCAAGTTGTTTGCCAACATCACTGTTAGCCGTATTTGGCACAACTTTTTGTAATTTGAGTCCTCAATGCGCTTCAACTTTGTACCTGTTTGGCTTTGTAACTATTTTGATCTGAGCTTCACTGATGAGTCTATTGTAGACGAAACGCGCGTCTGTCATAATAAATTATAAGCCTGGTACCTTTGATTACTATTTGTCAAATCCAAAATATATGGAACTATACTCATGCTTATGGCAGATCAGAAAGGGGTGAATTGTCCATATCTGGTTGAATGCAAACTCTTTGACAAGTATAAAATTTGGCTCAAAATGTTCCAAATATATTTCTCTTTCACCAAAAGTTTCATTTCTGCAAGTTAGTTGGTTAGTTTAAATAAACAATTACATCAAAAGCAGTATTTTTTGTCAGGGAAGAACTGCTTTTACATATGTTCTATATTGGAGTGGATAATTAGTGATCTGACAACCCATTTTGACGAAAACGGTCAGATGACTACTTATAGGAGTTACGACCTTCAGATTACTTTTTTTTTGTGATCTGGCTATACTCTTGAATACTATAAAGATTGACGACAATTGATCAGTAAACAAGATCCATGATTAAGTCATCATGGCCAAAATCGTTAGTTGACCACATAGGTATCTTTATACTGATTCAATAAATATATGTTCTCTATAACCTTCATCTGAACTAAGGGGGATGATTTGCTATATCCGATTTAGAAATTGTCACTTCTGCATGTTCTGGTCTTATATAAAAGCTCTATTAAAACTGATTCCAAAACCATATTGTTTCTTAAAACTTTTGACTGAAATAAGGGAGATAAATTGCTACATCCTGTTAAGAAGAGATCATTTCCGGATTGATATGATAGCTTTATTCACACTGATTTCCAAAAAATATATAGTTTCTATATACTTTTCCTGAAACAAAGGAGAAAATTCCTGTTTATAAAAAATATACAATACTTATATTACTCCCAGCTTAACGAAGATATTAAACACATACTTATACATACAAAAAAGTGTCAAAATGGCTATTTCTAGTTAACTGACTGTCACTCCCGGTTGATATTGATCAAAGTCATATATCTTTTTTAAAAAGACCGAAATTAATCTATTATGTACCAATATGAAGTTATCATCAACTAACCTTACATTTTACAATATATGAGGTGATAACTCATATACAATTTTCATCATTTTGCTCGGGACCGAATGTACCAATGATGTAATTGCTAAAATTAATATTTAAAATTGCCCATAATTGGAGTTGAATCAACTACAATTATGGACAAAGGATGATAACTCCAATTTTAATGCTTACTTAAGTTGCCTCAACCAAATGTTATGAAACTTATACAAAATACTTATTACCACAAAATTCAGTTCAAGTACAAATTTAGGTAGCGTCACTTTTATCGTTCTTGACTTATATTCCTTTATAATGTTGTAATGAAGCGTGGGCATCATCTGTGTCCATGGGGACACATTCTCCATTTATTTTTCAATACTATATGCAATAGGTCAATTATATTTGGTGTATGCGAACATTTTACGATGTACATGTCAGTCTGGTAGGTTTAATTTGACCTTGACATCATTTTCACGGTTCATTGCTCAGTGTTAATTTTTTGGTTTTTGGTCTGTTTTTCTAACTATAAGCTATAGGTCAACTAAATCATTTATATTAGGTGTATGGAATGATTGTAAGGTGTAAATGTCTGTCTGGCAGGTATCATCTGACCTTGAACTCATTTTCATGGTTTATTGGTCAATGTTAATTTTCATGGTAAAAATTGTTTCTTAGATACTACATTGTATAAGCAATAGGTCAACTATATTTAATGCACAAATTGATTGTAATGTGTACATATCTGTCTGGCATGGTTAATCTGACCTTAATCTCGTTTTCATGGTTCATTGGTCAATGTTAAAGTTTCTTGGTTTGTGTGTTTCTTGAAACTATAAGCAATAGGTCAACTCATACTAGTATATTGAATGATTGTAAGGTGTACATGTATTTCCTGTTTGGTTTATCTGGATCATGTTAAGTTTATGTGATACTTAAAGTAAGCCTTATATTCATATATATTAGGACTATCAACATAAATGCAATGATCAGTAAAGCAGGCGAGACATATCAGCATGTGCTTGTTATATTTATAATGTTATGACATTGTCAACATCGTCGTTGTTATCGTCGTTCGAAGTCATTTGAATTCCAGACAATAACTTTAGAATGAGTGTATGGATTTCTATGAAATTGTACCACAAGGTTGTCTACAACTAAAGGAAGGTTATGATAGATGTTGGGAGGTTTATGTCTTAACGGTTAGATATATGGGGCTTAAAAGGGGACATGAACAAGCATTTTTCTTGTTTCAGGACAATAACTTATATATAAGTGTTTGGATCTCTATATGATTGTACCACAAGGTTCCATACACCGAGAAATGTTGGGAGTATGGGTTAGGACCAAAAAGGGAAAACAAACTAGGATCTTTTTTATTTCTGGGCAATATCTTTAGTATAAGTCTCTAGATCTTTAAAAATTTGTACCACAAGGTCTTAAACCATAAAAGAGAGTTTGGACTGATTCTGGGGACTATGACTCTCCGTTTAGAAAAAAGAGGCAAACAACAGTAATGTTATAATACTTTGTATAATTGCTTTTTTTTAACCAATTTCAATGTGGTTTAATTCAAAGTGTTGAATTCTTGGGGTTCTTCAATATGCTGAATCTATCTTCGTATAAAGACTTTGGATGTTGGACCCGTTTTTGAATTGGTCCATATTAGGGTCTAAAGGGTCCAAAATTAAATTATTGTAGTTCGTTGATGTACTTACAAAAAATAATGTAATCTAACGATGTATTTAGATTTTTTATTTGGGGGCTCGTTTCACATTAAGGTCTAAAGGGTCCAAAATTAAATTTTCTTTGATTTGAAATAAGATTGAATTCTTGGGATTTTGGATTTTTTTAGCAGTTTTTTAATTGTTAATTTTAGCAATTCAATTCAAGGGGTTCATTGATTTGCTGAATCTAAACATGTATTTAGATGTTTTAAATTAGGGCCCAGTTTTCAAGTTGTTCCAAATCGGGGTCCAAAATTGATATTTGTTTGATTTCATCAAAAAGTGAATAAATATGCCTAGGGTTATTTGTTATGCTGAATCTAACTGTTTTTTTAGATTATGGATTTTGAGCCCTGTTATCCAATTGGTTCGCATTGAGGTTCAAAACGTCCACAATTGAACTGTTTGATTTAATCAAAAAGGGAATATATAAGGTTCTTTTAGATGCTGATCCTTACCATGTATTTAGATTTTTGAAAGTGTACCATAATAGGTAAATGTCCAATTTCATTAGTTTAAGTTCTTTTACCACGTTTATTCTGTGTCATAAACTGTGCTATGTCAAATTTATAATCACGATCCAAATTCAGAACTGTATTGCACAATCGATAGATATTGAAAAAAGAGTCATAGTCATAATTGATTTAGCATAAAATCTAATTTTAGAGAAGAAATGTATGCATGAATATAGTTATACATGTTATAAAGACCGTGTATATTTACACCAAACAGTTTTAATTTTAAACTGACAAAATAGATTTTGCAAATTCCCTACAAATTTCAAAGTTAATTGTTTTGAAACATGTCACAAATTTTTGTAAAGTCACTTTTAAAAAATCATTTTCTTAAAGAGATTTGACATTTATTATATTAAAATGATTACAATTTTTGATATCACAAGGATATTAAGAAAATAATAATAAGTTTCTGTTCAAAATGATTCACTTCATCAACAGTTTTAATAAATTGAATTATTTGCATTTGCTTGTTTTAGAAAGAAAAACTATTTCAATTTCATTCTAAAAGCAAATATTGAAATTGCTGACCATTAGCATTTTTTAATTTGACATCAAATATTGAAAAAGGAAAAATGCTCTAACGTGGAGCATTTTTCATTTTGACTTGAAATATTCAAAAATTAAAAGTGCTCCAACGTGACTTGAAATGTTGAAAATTAAAATATGCAGAGCATTTATCATTTTAACATTATAAATTGAAAAATTTAATATGCCCTAACGTAGAGCATTTTTCATTTTACTTTGTTATATTAAATTTAAAAAAATGATCCAACCTGCATCATTTTTTTTATTTTTAATGAGTAGAATGAAATGAAATTTGTCTCAATATTTGTGTTTTAAATTTTCAAATTGTCGACACTATTTTTTAAATGTATCACTGTTTTTTTGGTTTTTTCCCCCTTGTTTTAAGCAAAATGTCTTGAAGAACTTGTTATTGATGTACGCGCCTGCACTGTGTGTGGTATCAACTTATTTTGAACATGAGTTAGCATATTGAAAAGTACAGTTATAACCACAAAGATGTGAACTTTTATTAATCAGTTTACCCACAAAACACACACGACTTTATACCTACATGTGTCTGGAACATGCCGAATGTCCTTTTATATGTATATATGATTAACATTGAGAATGGAAATGGCGAACGCTTAAAAAGTAAAAACACAAAAATACTGAACTCCGAGGAAAATTCAAAAAGGAAAATCAAAAATCAAAAGGCAAAAGGCAAAATCAAAAATCCAAACACATCAAACGAATGGATAACAACTGTCATATTCCTGACTTGGTACAGGCATTTAACAGAGACAACAACCAGCTCAAAGAGCAGAAAAGAGCTCAATGCCACCAATTGGTCTTCCAAACAACGAAAAATCCAGCACCTGGAGGCGGGCTTCATACAAGTGGCCCCTTAAAAAATCTGTACTTGTTTAGTGATAATGGAAGTCACACTAAAATCCAAAACATAAGAATTTAATGAATTAAAATTGAAAAACAAACAAGTAGGACTAACAAAAGCTGGTTTCAACTCTTTGATCGGGTTGTTGTCTTTTTGCACAGTCCCCATTTCCATTCTCAATGTTATCATATACTGTGAACGTACTTTTATTCGTGGGGAACTTATTTTCGTGGTTTTCGTGGAAGGCTTTATTCACGACTTTAAGCGTCCAGCGAAATAAAAACAACTGTTGGCCAAATCATGACATGGAAACGAAGCTGGGTTTGAGTATATGAAGACGGGAATATAAATCTAGAGAAAAATAAACAAACATATATATGAAGTAACTTATGCAGTGGCGTAGTACTAGTGTAGCATACACTTGTTCAACTTCAGATTGAATATTAATCTTAAAATAACATAAATTGAATAACTTTTAAGCTTTTTTTATTCTCATGAAAAATCTTGATGTGAAAGGTAAAAGTTAGTCTTCCGGTGAAGATATACGATTATGAAGTGTTAATTTTATGTCCTCATATTCTCAAGAAAACAAAACCAAACTAGACTTGCATTTTATTTCATCGGTATTATTTCAAGGTAAATTTGTAGCGATATATGCAACCTTTTTATTTAAATGACATGATTATTTATGGCCCAATTTTTTTAATACCTCTGAGCAATAATTAGATGATCATTCCATCTCCAGTTAATTAGTGTCAACAATTTTAAGTACATGTGGGCAACCATTAAAATGTTAACTTTGCAATTTTCTTCAATAAGATAAATCAACTTATTTCTGAAAGCAATTATTTTAATGAAAAACTGATGAATGTTGTTAGAAAGAAAGACAAACATGAGAGCGAAAATGAACACCATATGAATATTTAAAGAATATTTGTTTCTAAATGCTTCATCCGATTTTTTTTCTTTAAAAAAACTAAAATCAACGAATTTATGAACTAATGAACATGTAACTTTTGCTCAATCCACAATCTCAAAAATTGAAACGCACGAATTGAAGAACTTTCACAGTATAATCGGATATTTGACATGTTCCCCACACATGTAAGTATACAGTTGTGTGTTCTGCGGGTAAAGTGCGTCATAATAATTCACATATTTTAGGTCATTACCGTACTTTTTAGTATACTACTCATTTGATCTCATTACTTCATTGGTTAAAATCCGATTATGACGTCGAATTTTCTTGCTTTCCTCTGAAATTCCTATTGTGACGGCATGAAAAAAGGCGACCATGCATGATGACGTCACATAGAAAAAACACATCTTTCCGATCATTTGAAAAGAAGGAATAAGTTTGCCTGCATAATGTTAGAAAATCATTAGAGAAACAGGTTCCACCACCAAATCTCGTGTAATACGATATTTATCCACTCTCGACAGTTAAATTTTAAATATTTAAAACGCTCGGGGAAAGCCTCGCGTTTTAAATTTGAAAGTTCAACTGTCTCGAGTGGATAAATATCGTATTACACTCGATGCAGTGGTAGAATCTATATTTATCCAGCAAATCACTTTAAAAACTTTACTTATATTATCCATCAATTAATAGATAAATAAAATTATCAGTGAACTTGGTGATGTTGAATCTAACCGTGTGTTTAGATTTTAAATACTGGAACATCATTAGAAAGTCCAATTTCAAATTATTTAGTTCTTTGACAACATTAATTCTGTTTCAGAAACCTTTTCTGTGTCAAGTATTATAAATCACAATTAAAAATTAGAACTGTGTTATGCTTGAATGTAGTGTCCATACTGTGGTTTTGAACTCTGCTGTTTGATCGAGCTGGTCCAAGGACACAGTTATCGTCCTTTGGTTTTCGACGAATATAGTCCCTAGTGTGAACAGTGTATAACTTGCATGTTTTATTTGATACACTTTCCAAAATTATTTCTTGAAATTTAATGGATGAAAAATTAAGTAGGGAGTGTAATTACATGTTAAAAAAATTTCGGTTATGAATCTTTATGTTAAGTAGTGAATTGGTCCATTTGAAAAAGGTCAAATTTTATCACGTCTGAAGAAGTCAAACTGAATTTTGCACCCCCTTAACACAGAATTGTCAATATTTTGAGTTAGAGCTGGTAGAAGTTTCTATAAATTTGATAATATTTGTCTCACTAGTAGTACACTACACTGTAAAAAATCTTTTTGCGAAAAAGCAGGTGCTATTTTTTAATTTGAATTTATTGTCTTAAAAATGCACTACGAAATAACTGTGTTCTCGGGCAAGCTGTTCCCTGCAGAACATTTTTAGATGTTACTGTATGCATTTTGGGCATAACTGACATGTGAGCAATTAAGGCTTCTTTATGTTTGTGGAAACTAAAATCGACAAAGAGTAACTGTGTCAGGCAAATATGTTAAGAAGGACAAAATCTACTAAAATTTCTATCTCATTTCATGTCTTTCGTTTAGTTACTGCAACAGAAGAACATTGTAATTGCCTATCTAGAATTAATTGAAAACCTTAAACAAACTACCTCAGGTTCCGATACATTATATACCGTGCGGGGATATGCTTTGCATTTGCATTTTTGTTGTACTGTACATTAAGAAATGTTTGCGTGAATATTAAATTGCAACTGTTGCGCAAAGTAGAGATTACATATTGTGACTTCAGCTTATATCACATACCATAAATGCATTCCATATAATAAGAATATCTTTAATATCTTTAAATATATTTCAACAAATATTGTGTTTTTAAACATTATCAGGCAGTGGGGATGTTTTAACGAAACTTATACTTGGAAATCCTGAAATAAAGGAACAGTACAGACTGGAAACTGAATCTTCAAAAAGGCAGACGGATGATGAACAGGCACATGAATCCCAAGATGTTCCAGAGTCAAAAATTACCCAAAATGAGATCAATAACCTAATGAAAAACCAGCAACAACGAACAACAATGGCAACATCTAAACAGACCCCATATGATGGACATCAAAGCAAGTCATCAAAACCTTCTCAGGAGATGTTTACAAGCTTTTTGAAACCAAAAATACATACTGCCAATTCCATTCAATATAAATTAGCTAATGAAGGGAAGCAAGACACGTATATTATGAACATCGCACCATCTGATTTGGTTGATTTCGGTGGGCAAAAATCGTTCGATATGACACATCAGCTATTTATCCAGCACAGGGGAACATTCGTGCTGATGTTCGATGGCCGTAAAGGTCTGAATACAAAATTGGATGAATATCTTCAGGGAGATGTAACAGCCATTTGTAAGTTAATACAAATATGCCATCTATATTTGAATACTTTTAATGATCATAGCTAATTATTAAAATGCATTCATGGTATTTATGAAATACAATATTTTGAGATAAATAGAAATTAAAGCATACTCACAACTCTATAAAAAAAAAATGGTTCCATTGCTATCATGGTAAAGAATTGCCTACACAAAATTGTATGCAGACTGTACATTGTTTTTAGAAATAAAAGATGTTTCTTGAGTTTTAAGCGGATTCACCTTTTCTTTCAGTTGAAAACTTTCATAAACAGCGGGTGGAAGTTCTTCCTTTGTCAAAAGATTTTAATTTCCACTGATTTTGATAATGTGATGTCATGACAAAAAGAGATCTTGCCTGATTTTATATTTCTGGACAAAAAAAATATCATGTATACCTATAGGTCTTTAAAATCAAATCTGTTTGTAAAGAAAATTTTGAGGATGAAAATATTTATGAAGTACTAACTGTTTACAAATCTTTAGAATTTTTGAAATACTAAAAAGGCTTTTCTTCCTCAGGAATAGATTACCTTAGCTGTATTTGGCAAAACTTTTAGACTTTTGGACCTTTATATTCTTCTATTTCGTACTTTATTTGGCCTCTTTAACTTCTTTGGATTCAATCGTCACTGATAAGTCCTTTGTAGAAGAAACGCGCGTCTGGCGTTAATACAAAATTTAATCCTGGTATCTATGTTGGGTTTATTTGCTATGAAATGATCATGATTATGGCCCTAACAGGTGTGTTAATTCGAAAGTGTTAATTTTAAAGCTTTCGCGTCAGGCAAAGATTGTACTACCAAATTGACACTTGCTGTTCTGAGGATTAGATCTGGTATAGTGGTAAGAACATCTTTACATTCTAAAGACCGGTGGTCTTTAAAGGCTGAAAGAATGGTTTGTAAGTTTGTTTCGAGAGAGATGAGTTAAAAATCAAGTGTTTGTGTACAGACGAATTTAATAGTGGTAATAACTATCACATTGTTTGGTGCATCAAAAGCTATTAACTGAAGAAACTTCTGAAGTATTAATCCCGCAAATCTTAGTTATCTTTAACTATTACATAAGGAATAATGCACATACATGTACTAGTTATTTGTCCTTCCGTTCTATTCTTCTATTAAATATGTGTATGTAAAAGAGGGACGAAAAATACCACAGGGACAGTCAAAATCATGAATCGAAAATAAACTGACAACGCCATGGCTTAAAATGAAAAAGACAAACAGACAAACAATAGTACACATGACACAGCACAGAACACTAAAGAATAAGCAACACGAACCCCACCAAAAACTAGGGTTGATCTCAGTTGCTCCGGAAAACTAAGCAGATCCTGCTCCACATGTGGCACCCGTCGTGTTAGTGAAATACATTTGGAACACCATAACTACACATTTGTCAAGATGTACATTGTACGTGGTAGTTGTTTGTATATTGTTAAATGTTTAATTGCAATGTTTATGGTTCCAGACACGGTGTTAATTTTTGCCTCATCTGGCCATTTTGTCCTGTTAAATGGTCTTTACAAAATCATTTACCCACCGATAGATTGCAACTAACACATAATCATTGTATTTCTTACGTTTAAATTCTACTTCATATTATTGCAGCTATTTTGGAGCATTGGATTAATTCTGTATTGACCTACTGTAGCAAAAGTGCAGATAAAATGCCAAGAATTGTGTTTGCTGCAACCCATAGCGATAGCTTCTCTGAGGTATGTTAACTTAAGACAGTATTCTACTACCCTTATTTTCAAAACTATTTTTACGTCTTCTTGTGAAATGACTTGAAATGATATGTATGCAAATGTTTGCATAAAAAAAGGAACAGTTTTCAACAAATTTCAGATATTTTGAAGAAAAATAATCCATTTCTTTTCTGTACTTTTAAATTTTGTTAAGACTCAATTGATAAGGTACCAAAGATAAGTGTTAAACTCAACTTTTTTATTTAAATACAATTTAATTTACAAATAAACAAAACATTATAGTGACACAACAATAGATGTAACTGTTGCATCAATATTGCAGAGAAACTTATTAGCTGCAATATTGCAGCAGACAAGTTATGTTTCAGCAATTTTAGGCGAAAAAATAAGGAATTCGTTATTTTTTAAAAAAGGATTTGAAGACACAGTACACAATACAAAAAAAAATCTATTTTGTCTTTAGGTTGTCCTGCTACATGTGTGTATCTTTAAATTTAGTGTCCCAAGGTACTCACAGTCCTTAAAATGAATCTGTTGATGGCAAATACTGAAAAAATAAATGTAAACAAATCTAGTATATAAAAGAATAGATAAACATTATACAGATATAAAGTTTACTGTAATACAATTATAAATTCATGTATTGTAAAATGAAATAACACTTGAAAAGAGGAAGGGGAAACTTCTCCTGTATATAAATAAACTCATCATAGATACCAGGACTAAATTTTGTATGTACGCCAGACACGCGTTTCGTCTACAAAAGACTTATCAGTGACGCTAGAATCCAAAAAAGTTAAAAAGGCCAAATAAAGTACGAAGTTGAAGAGCATCGAGAACCAAAATTCCTAAAAGTTTTGCCAAATACAGCTAAGGTAATCTATGCCTGAAGTAGAAAAGCCTTAGTATTTCAAACAATTCAAAATTTTGTAAACAGTTAATTTATAAATATAACCATATCAATGATAATTCATGTCAGGACAAAAAGTGCTGACTACTGGGTTTGTGATACCCTCGGGGAAATAAATTTCCACCAGCAGTGGCATCGACCCAGTGGTTGTAAATAAACTCAACAAAGATACCAGGACTAAATTTTGTATATACGCCAGACGCGAGTTTCGTCTACAAAGGACTCATCAGTGACGCTCGAATCCAAAAAAGTTAAAAAGGCCAATTAAATACGAAGTTGAAGACCATTGAGGACCAAAATTCCTAAAAGTTTTGCCAAATACAGTTAAAGTAATCCATGCCTGAGGTAGAAAAGCCTTAGTATTTCAAAAAAATCAAAATTTTGTAAACAGTTAATTCATAAATATAACCATATCAATGATAATTCATGTCAGCACAAAAAGTGCTGATTACTGGGTTTGTGATACCCTCGGGGAAATAAATCTCCACCAGCAGTGTATGTTATTAAATTACAGGGGTATCTCTAAAAATATAAAACAACACGTTCAATAATTTATTGCGTCCGAAGCGCTTTTCTGGATTTACCTTCATCAGGAACGCTCAAAGCCAAACATTTGAAATCCGAAAATGTATAAGTACCGAAAATCGTTGAAGGCTGTAAATTCGTCGAGAAATAAAATATTAAAGACTTTAGAATTCATCATATACTTAAAATAAAGTTTCACAAACGCATGTATAACCTGTTAAGTCGCAACATAATTCCCGTATCATGGCTTTGAGCAGGAATTATCAGCAACGTCACAACGTGTGAGGAGACGACAATAAGCTTGATTTTGTCAAGCGTAAAACAGTTGTAAGGAGGATGAAAAAACAAGTAATGGAACGATACACAAATAGTAGGGTTTTCTTTGTACATATATTGTAAAATAGCAGACGCTTAACACAATGTAAAGCTTGAAGCTTGTTTGCTGTGCTCACTGTTTAAAAAGGTTCACATCGTGGCTTGCAGCTAATATTTTACGATACTATCTATGATAAGAAAACCTAATCATCTATACTTATCTGGCCCTGAAGTGTCTTATGATATTGACATTATTGAATCCTTCTAACATTATGTTAATTTTATGGATGTATTGTTGCAAAGTATGCAAAAAAATACAATTTATCAATGTGTAGCGGAATACGCTATTTTCCTGAATTCCCTCTTCTTATGATTGCTCAAATCGTGAACCCAAATTTAGACGAGAGTTCTGTACTGTTGTTCGAGTATCGTAAATCAGTTAAATGCAACCAAAAAGAGAAATAGGAAAAATTCAAATCACAAAAATACAGAACTTTGAAGAGTATTCAAAAAGGTAAGTCCCTATTCAAAATGAAATTGATGAATTGTCTGATACATAATACTGTAATAAGATCTTTGAATAATGTTTTTATTGGTATAAGTATTGATTTTTTTATCAGTAAACTAAAAGCAAACTTAATATTACTAGTATGTTATATACATTTTCACATTCATGTATCAATATATCGATACCTGTAACTTGGCATTGCACACGGTCATGTTTTTCTCTGACTGTTTATGACGTAATTTCACTAAATCCATTGAATGTTGGATGTGTACGGATTAATTGTTTAGTCTTTGATGCATGATTTTTTTATTAGTTGTTAGTGGCTTTGAACTAGCTGTCAGATAACTGTGAGTACTCTCAGATCTGTTCCTATTGTCTTTTTTTTTTTGTCGGGATGTACAATTACCCAGCCACGTCCAATTGTATGTTTGTCCATCTGATGAGTTAAGCCTTTTTTCAACTGCTTTTTATAGTTCGTTCTTATGTTGTACTGATATACGACTGTCCCAGGTTAGGGTGGGTTGGGATCCCGCTAACATGTTTAACCTCGCCACATTATTTATGAATGTGCCTGTCCTAAGTCTGGAGCCTGTAATTCAGTGGTTGTCGTTTGTTTATATAAATGATCAGTTGTATTTAAAAAAAAATTCTTAAAGATTAAACAATAACGCAAAGTAAATTTCATCAGCTAGAGCTAATCAATATAAAAAAAACTAAAGCAAAATTAAAAATTACGTTTACATTTCTTGATTTTTATATGACCGCAAAATTTGAAAAATTTTTCGTCGTATATTGCTATCACGTTGGCGTCGTCGTCGTCGTCCGAATACTTTTAGTTTTCGCACTCTAACTTTAGTAAAAGTGAATGGAAATCTATGAAATTTTAACACAAGGTTTATGACCACAAAAGGAAGGTTGGTATTGATTTTGGGAGTTTTGGTCCCAACATTTTAGGAATTAGGGGCCAAAAAGGGCCCAAATAAGCATTTTCTTGGTTTTCGCACTATAACTTTAGTTTAAGTTAATAGAAATCTATGAAATTTTGACACAAGGTTTATGACCACAAAAGAACGGTTGGGATTGATTTTGGGAGTTTTGGTTCCAACAGTTTAGGAATTAGGGGCCAAAAAAGGGCCCAAATAAGCATTATTCTTGGTTTTCGCACAATAACTTTAGTTTAAGTAAATAGAAATCAATGAAATTTAAACACAATGTTAATGACTACAAAAGGAAGGTTGGTATTGATTTTGGGAGTTTAGGTCCCAACAGTTTAGGAATTAGGGGCCAAAAAGGGACCCAAATAAGCATTTTTCTTGGTTTTTGCACCATAATGTTAGTATAAGTAAATAGAAATCTATGAAATTTAAACACAAGGTTTATGACCATAAAAGGAAGGTTGGTATTGATTTTGGGAGTTTTGGTCCCAACAGAATAAGGGGCCCAAAGGGTCCAAAATTAAACTTTTATTCATCAAAATTGAATAATTGGGGTTCTTTGATATGCCGAATCTAACTGTCATGACTGTGTATGTAGATTCTTAACTTTTGGTCCCGTTTTCAAATTGGTCTACATTAAGGTCCAAAATTAAACTTACTTTGATTTTGACGAAAAATGAATCAGTTAGGTTCTTTGATATGCTGAATCTAAAAATGTACTTAGATTCTTGATTATTGGCCCAGTTTTCAAGTTGGTCCAAATCGGGTCCAAAATTAAACTTTGTTTGATTTCATCAAAAATTGAATAAATGGGGTTCTTTGATATACCAAATCTAACTGTGTATGTAGATTCTTCATTTTTGGTCCTGTTTTCAAATTGGTCTACACTAAAGTCCAAAGGGTCCAAAATTAAACTTAGTCTGATTTTAACAAAAATTGAAATCTTGGGGTTCTTTGATATGCTGAATCCAAAAATGTACTTAGATTTTTTATTATGGGCCCAGTTTTCAAGTTGGTCCAAATCAGGATCTAAAATTATTATATTGAGTATTGTGCAATAGCAAGTCTTTTCAATTGCACAGTATTGTGCAATGGCAAGAAATATCTAATTGCACAATATTGTGAAATAGCAATTTTTTTTTTAATTAGAGTTATCTTTCTTTGTCCAGAATAGTAAGCAAGAAATATCTAATTGCAAAATATTGTGCAATAGCAAGATTTTTTTTTTAATTGGAGTTATCTTTCTTTGTCCAGAATCAACTTAAATCTTTGTTATATACAATATACAATGTATATTCACTTTTTACTACCAACTGATAAATTAAAATAATCTTTACCATTCAGTGATAACAAGCAGTTTTTTTACATCTTAATATTTTATGATGTATTTAAATGAGTAGTTATTGTTGCAAACTCCATTAGAAATTTTAATTGAGATTAGTTTTGGAATAAGGGAAAGGGGGATGTGATTAAAAAAATTGGGTTCAATTTTTCTCATTTGAAATTTCATAAATAAAAAAGAAAATTTCTTCAAACATTTTTTTGAGAGGATTAATATTCAACAGCATAGTGAATTGCTCTAAGAGAAAACAAAAATTTAAAGTTCATTAGAACACATTCATTCTGTGTCAGAAACCTATGCTGTGTCAACTATTTAATCACAATCCAAATTTAGAGCTGAATTCAGCTTGAATGTTGTGTCCATACTTGCCCCAACCGTTCAGGGTTCAACCTCTGCGGTCGTATAAAGCTACGCCCTGCGGAGCATCTGGTTACTCATATTTTGTCTTTCAATTTTTACATTTAATCCTTTTCTCAAAAGCAGAGGAGTATTTCTTCTTAGAGTTATAAGAGAGAAGACGTTATTAAAGTCAAAATATATTTTATTGGCGAAGTAAGATCATGGCTTCTGTCCGTTACCAACCCACAAACAAAGGGTCTTTGGGCAACCGTAAATAAAATGCAAATAAAATAGATAAATAAAATTCAAAATTCAAATAAAAACTAAAATGAAATGAAAATTTTGAAATAATGGGGTGCTGAATTGAACCCTGGCAACAGATGTCCAAAATCAACATGAGAAATTTCGTTTGAGGTGAAAATAAAGATAACATGGATTAATGTTCTAAATGAAATAACAATACAGTGATAAATCAAGTTCATCGGTACTGGTGCAGCCTATAAAGTCCGCCACTAAACAAGTTCAAAAACACTCATTTCACAAAGAATGTTTTGGAACTTGTTACCGCCAACCAGTACCATACATTGAGAGTCGATATAACAGATAACTCTGATTGTTATATTGTGTAATAACAAGAATCTGACCGCAGTAACTACTAGCTAACAGATTCCCGAAGCCAATAACATACTTCGCCGTTTGATAGACAATAAATAGATGAAAATAGATAATAGCATAAATTAAATTGTAACTTGTAACTTGTATAAAATTAGATAGCTTTCAAATCTGACAAATAACATATTCCATCTCACTGTAGTTTGGTTCAATCACTTATTTTGAATCTTGTGCTTGTATTGCAATCGTGGTAACATTTGAACAAAGCAAATTTGACTAAGGTAACAAATCTTGGAGAAAATCAATATCGCTTATAAGTTAGGACCTATCGTATAGAACGGTTGTCCGATGTCATGTTCATTTTAGTGGATTACCTAATATTGCAGGGCCCTTAAAAAAAACGATTAGTTTATCTCTTTACTTAAAGTGCCCCATAACACTTTGACCTTGCTAAAAAATTGTGATACGAAAATGTATAAGAGAACACAACCATAAGTAACTACAAACTTCCGAGCAACAACGAAGTTTTGGTGATTGAAAACCCCACTTTCCAAGCACGCTTTTGGAAACATGAAATATCTTACATTGACAATCAATAATCAGCTCTAGATTGGTAATTTACAGGTTTAATCCACCATTTTCTACATTTGAAAATGCCTGTACCAAGTCAGGAATATGACAGTTCTTGTCCATTCGTTTTTGATGCGTTTTGTTTTTTGATTTTGCCATGTGATTATGGACTTTCCAAATTGATTTTCCTCTGAGTTCAGTATTTTTATGATTTTACTTTTTACAATATAGAAAAATAAATAAAATTGATATGATAACAGATAAAAAATATTTGACTTGCCAACTGTTATATGTATGTTTGTAATCAGATATATGGTTGATACTTGTAATATTACCATTGGCTGAATTCTACTTTTACTATCAGAAAATATATAAACTAGAAGATCTGACATGAACTATTTTTAAACTTAATAGCGTGGTCGTAAACAGCTATATACCACCGTACAGCCTTCACCCTTAAACATAGTCCCTACAGTATAATAGCAACAAAGGGTCCCGGCAAACAAGAAAACAAAGCCATATTTAAGTATAAATCAATTTAAACGTACAACAAGTATAAAAGACTGCAACACACAACAAGTTTGTGAGAATTAATCCCTACCGTAACCGGGGACATCGGTTAACAACACAAAATAAAACAAAGTTGAGGTAGGTTTAACTCATTAGCTAGACACAAAACACAATACACAACTCACAAATAGACTAAAGACATCAAGTACCCACCTAAGAGTACTCGCAGTTACTGAAAGCATGTTCAAAGTCAATTCAAACTAGTTAATGAATCGTGTTGCCCAGACAAAAACGTTTTAAACTGAGGTGCATTTAAGACCCCCCAAAATTTGACTCTAAAATTGCTGATGGAATATAAGCCGTCATAGGGGCGCTCGTCAATACGGCATTAAAACTGGTACCGTGTAACATTTTGATTTGTTTGTTTAATTTTGTTTTTGTTTTGTTTTGTTTTTGTTTTGTTTTGTTTTTGTTTTATTGCATATCATGAGTATGGCGTTCGACAACAATTATTATGCCAAGTAAAATCACAAAAATACTGAACTCAGAGGAAAATCAATTTGGAAAGTCCATAATCACATGGCAAAATCAAAAAACAAAACGCATCAAAAACGAATGGACAAGAACTGTCATATTCCTGACTTGGTACAGGCATTTTCAAATGTAGAAATTATTTATGACTGCTTACAAAAACTAGTATTCTCTAATAAACGTATATACATAAAATTCCATGTATAACTAACTGTTCACAGTATTTAACCCAATTACGTTGTTTCTCTTTCAGATAACAAAATCGTACTAATTAGCAGTTTTATAGTCTGAGATATACGCTACTTTAAAATCTAAACTACAAAAGCAATGAAATCAATTCATCACCTAACTTATTTGGACTTTTCTTGACCTCTGTAAAGAAATACATAAGATTAAAGAAAACAATTAACCCAGACGAAAACTCGCTTAAGTTGTAAATTTATATCAACAATTTTCAGACGATAATTTTATCAGAGATCTACGCATCTGGTAATAAAGTTTGTAAACGTAACTTGCAGAAGTGTATACTATTTCTGCTCTATTCGTTATTAGTGTTAATTAAAAGATTATAATTGCCAGTGAGACAACTATCCACTTGAAAGTACAAATGAAGTAAATGTAAGCAAATATAGTCAACCTTACGGCTTTCAACAACAAGAAAAACCCATACCGTATAGTCTGCTATTAGAGGTCCCGACATGGAAAATATAAAACATTTCAATGGAGAAAACTAACGGCCTAATTTATAACAAAGCAGTTTACGAAAAACAAATATGACAGACATAAACCAACGAAGCCTTTTTCCAAGTATAGTAGTAAAAATATCTTGCCTTGCTGATCAATTTTCTAAAATTTGAGACTAATGGAAACTTTAAAGTTAAAAATGCGCAAGTAGATCTCGGATTAATAGCTACTAGTTCCACTCATATGAACAATCCAATAAAGCTAGTTTAAACAAACCCCAAAAAAAACCAATAAAGATTCGTGACTTGAACGGCAAACAGATGGCAATACTATTTTCAGCTTATGTAAATATTTGAAAATCAACATTTGATTATCTTGTCCATTACATGTAGCATTTTATGTTTTCTGGACACGATTTCAACGTGCGCAAAAAATCTTTGTGAGTAATGACGTTTTACCCTTGTGGAAGACCTTAGTTTTGATCACATTATTTATTCATAATACAGATAGGGCATGAATGATTTGTTGTGATCATGGTACATGAATAATAGCCATAGATCTAAATCAACTGGTCCCCAATTACAAGACTGTGAAATTGCTTTCCTTAACCGAAACAGCTCGTTTCCAACTTATGACCTGAACCCTGCTAGTTCCAAGTCTTCTTTGCTCTCTTGTCTAATTCAAATTGGTTGTCAAATAAATATCTGATATAAAAATGCATCAGTTAACTTACGATATCATTGATATTTTGTTGATGAATTTTTATATAGCTGCGAGATACCATTTATTTTATATATATATATATATATATATATATATATACTTCGCACAAGTAGTGCAGATTTAGTTTCTGAAATTAGTGAAATGATTCTCTCTTTTATAAAGATGCGTTGAAAATAAATCAAATTTAGGTATACTTGTGGTCAGAGTGATAAAATGAGAAAAATGTAAAAGTTCCTTCGTGATATATACACATACTAAAAATGCACTGAATATAAAATAACTTGCGGGACTATACCTTCTCAGTGTAATTATAAAATAAATCAATGTTGAATTTTTTTCTAATCGGGATGAGATATATAGATAAGAAACCAATT
The DNA here is from genome assembly GCA_037788925.1 of Mytilus galloprovincialis. NCBI lineage: Eukaryota > Metazoa > Mollusca > Bivalvia > Mytilida > Mytilidae > Mytilus > Mytilus galloprovincialis. The sequence continues at coordinate 56,169,073 of CM075339.1, read as the reverse complement.
AACTAAATCAATCTTATTCTTATTCGTGGTATGGTCTCTCATAGTAAAAAGCAATCCGGATCAATATAGTATCCGCCTTTTAGAATCGTTTTCTTATTATGCTCGAAATGTTACTACTCAAATCAATGCTAAAGCTAAAAATGTCATGTACTGAATTAGTTACATTAAAATTAAATAATAAAAGAAGTACCTTTTTTATTGATGTATTTAAATAAGGCATACTGCCACTTCTCTGACTGACAAACATACATAAAATGGTCCTGCTGATGAATGAAATAATCCTATATAACAAATGTTCAGTTTCCGTTTCCGATGCGTAGCTATTTTGACCTCACAGGTGGCTAAAGCCGTTTCTTTAACCCAATTATATCACCTCTTTTAACGCCTTTACTTCTCAGGCATCATAAACCTTACAATAAATGTCAATATGAACAAATATAATTAAAATAATATACAACTATACAAATCCTTGATTTTATACACTAAAAAATATCAAAATGTGTGCAATGAAATTTGGATAACCGAAAAAACAATCGGTTATAAAGACATTACTTAAAAATATGAATGAATATTATTTGAAATAAACATTAAATATAAATATCAGAGACATATTGTATAATATGTCGCTGTATATATGCAACGCAATTTGGCTGACTGAAAAACAATCGGTTATAAAGACATTACTGTAGCTGCCGTATCAAATTTTATCAACTAATTTCTTTTAACGGAGGCTCAACTTTGAAATATAATTTACGATTTACTGCTGTCCTTAACACGCTAAAGAACAATAAATGGTACCATAAATTAATTTATTGCATTTGATGGTGTTAATGTCTCACAAGACAACCTCATTATTAAATAATAGTTCAACATACCTGATAATGGAACATTACCATTTCAATCTGCATTACGAAATGTAAATTGAATAGAAATACCCGGAACCTAGTTTTCATATTTTAATACCTCGATAAAAAGATACAAAAATATCAATATAACTGGAATTAAAAATTATGCGAATCAAAAATTGATTATACAATCATAAAAATAAATTAAAATAAATTCGCTCGTATTATAATATCTTTAGACAAAGATTTGTATACTATATATAAATCCTTGCTTTAGTAAATTGTCCAATAATTTATAAATTATCAAATTGAATGTGACCGATTTGAAATTAATTAATCAATAATCAGTTGAAATTGAAAAATTATTAAGATAAGTATTTACATTAATTATGCGTACAATAAACTCAACAATCTGACCTTAGATATATATAGTTACTTCCTAGCAGACCGTGCATTCAAAATATTGTGAGGAGTGCTTTAGCTGGTAAAATTGATATGCTGTGTAATCGAATTAAGACATGCGCGTTACATTGACCTGTGCATGAACTGTAGCAAGCTTTGTCTTCCTCTGATAACGTGATTTAACGGTCAAGCCCTTTAAATCGAATTATAATAACAATGTTGTAAATCGGTTTTTTTTTAGGATTTTTTCCCCGGTTTAATTTTTTTGTAAAGTAAACTCCTCTTTAATCAATTTTGCTGGGATTTTATTTTTGACTGGTGATAACAAGGGGAGGTAACTTCTTGAACAAATAGAGAAAAAAAACACCGCTTCGTGTCGAATATAACTTGACGTTTGCTTATCGAAAATTTAATTGCTTAGATATTCATATCGAGTGTTTGTCTTAATGGGATGCCTTATTTAATTTAAATTCAGTCCATCATTTTTAGTTTCCTCGAAAATATTTTGATTTTTCGATAAGGAGACTTGACCATTTGCACACAAACTTCAAGTTTGAAGATAAAATAAAGAATAAAGGACTTTGATTTGATGTGTAAGTTTTGACAAGTAAAAACCATGTGTATTCAAGATAATTTGGATCAACAAGTTTTTATTACGACAGTGGGATTTAATGAGTAAAAATAAGTTCTGTTTCATCCGTAGTTTTACTGAATTTGTTACGATCACGTGACTCTATTGTTGCTGATGGACTTGAGGTCAAACTGTGACCTGTTTCCACCAGGTTAGTTGATGCGCATAAACAATTATACGCTGTTTTGGTCTTTAAGTGACATGGCCTTCAAGGAACCGGAGCCATAGATCAAACAGTTAATGCTTTGGTCAAAATTATCAAAAACAGAATAATTCAGAACCTTTTTTTTAACTTTATTCACAAAAAACTTGATGGGCTAAAATTAGAAAGAAGATGTGATATTATTGCCAATGAGATAATTCTTAAGAAGAGACCAAATGGCAAAGAAATTACCAACTATAGGTCACCGTTCGGTCTTCAACAATAAACAAAATTCCATACCGCATAGTCAGCTATAAAGGACCCAAAATAAGAAAATTAATATAAAACTATTCAAACGAGAAACCTAACGACCTAATCTATGTTCAAAACAATGAACGAAAACAAATAAGTAACACAGCAACAAACAACAACCACTTAATTACAGGCTCCTGACATGCATTTCGACTTATACAGTAGTAACACTGCAAGATATTCAAAGCAACACTATTGTTTTAACAGAAAAAAAAAGGATATGATTCATTTGGTCATAATTTTACAGGAGAAATACATTTGGTCTAGGGTAATGAAAGTGATTAAGATATTTCATAATACCTGACTAGAATATCATGAATAAGTTAAAAAAAACAGTTTTCGAATGTTTTCAAAATGGGGATATTCTGAGCATAATAAGTAATTGATAAACAAACGATAAACTAAGATGCTAAATACCCCAAGGAAAGTTGACCATACATTAATTTGTCATTATTTTGTTTTAAAAATAAATCCTTAAAGCAATTTGGATTCACGAAACTTTCGAAATGAATAGTGTTTTTTTCCCTTCTTCTTCATAAAATTCTTAAGACTGTAAAACAAAGGATATTTGCTAGACAAGTGCACATTAAGATCATACCCTATGATATTACTCAGGCACTTGGGGGGGGAGACAAACACGTGTGTATACTACTTTCAGTGGCCTATTTTCAACTATATTGCATTATTTCTTTGAATCATTAAGTGTACGTGAAACATGTTGTTGAAAAACTGTAAAAACATTGTTTAATTAACAAAATGATGAAATGTTTCTTCGAAATCCGAAACTCTGTCAGACAGTGTTTAATTTAGATGTATTTTTTTTCAATTATATTTTTATATTCCCTTATTATGTCACATGCAAGAGGAATCATCATCCGTGTACTATGAACACACTCGTTATTTTTTATTATTTCTATGTCTTTGGTACCATTTTTAGTGCAGCTGGTTTTGACGCGGCCTCTAGATTCTATTTAAAGGGACATAAGCTACGAGATAAAACAAAAATAAAATATGATTTTGTTTTGTTTCATCATGAATTGAATTGATAAAGTGAAATAAAAATTCACCTTTAGCAGTCAATTCAGTTCGATTTATAGACTAAGAAACATCACTTGCAAGTTTGAAATACTTTAAACTCGGTGAATCCGTATCATGTGACCTTCAATTTAACCGATTATCATTCATATAAAGGAAAAGAATGTCAGCATTAAGTGAAACAAAGTTAAGCCGTTTTGTGGACTAATTCGATACACAAAAAGTATACTAGTACAGGTAAATACGATGATAAATCTAGTTTTAAACATAAAACATAAAATCAAATAGACTTTTAAAAAATAAACAGTTTGTTGGCATGACACGGGTTGTATTCTTCTCATATATTTTATGATAGTATGATACTAAACCCCTAACGGGAGAGATTGTGCCTTATATTCATAGGATGAAGACATAATATTTCAATCAGTTTGATTGAGGTCTGGAGCTGTCATGTCACCTAACTGCACGTAGTCTGTTGTTATTTATGTACTATTGTCATTTGTTTATTTTTTTTTGTTACAACTTCTCATATCGGACTCGGACTTCTTTTGAATTTTAATGTGCGTATTTTTATCAAGTTTACTTTTCTACATTGGCTAGAGGTATAAGGGGGGTTAAGATCTCATAAACATGTTAAACCCCGCCGCAATTTTGCGCCTGTCCCAAGTCAGGAGCCTCTGGCCTTTGTTAGTCTTGTATGATTTATAATTTTAGTTTCTCGTGTATAATTCGTTAAGTGTGACATCCATTATCACTGAACTAGTATACATATTTTAAGGGGCCAGCTGAAGGACACCTCTGAGTGCGGGAGTTTCTCGGTACTTTGGAGACCCAAAGGTTGTTGTCGCTTTGACACGTTCCCCAATTCCTTTCTCAATTTTATTAGAAAAAACAAGCAGCACATGGTCGCAATCTATTTTTATATATGTTGATAGTTATATCGGGTTAGGTAATCATCAGTATTCTGAGGTCATCTCGATGGTTAATTAGCTGGCGTCTAAATTAAAATATACACGCAATCTTGATATATGTTATCGATTAAATGCATTGTAAATTTTTATTTCAGACTTAGTATAATTTACCAATCAAATATTAGAAATTGACTCAAATTCGTGACCATGATTTTGACAGTTCGTGCCCCTTTAATTACATCAGATATTTGTTTAAAATTAAAAAAAAAAAAAAATTGAATTCCCTCGACCTAGGTCATGTTTGAATTTCAAGCACTATACAAGATGTTATCATATTTATCAAATTATTCAAACAAAATTTTTTATGTAAAAAAACACATTATTCGTGTTATTGCATGCTTATTTTGTTGTAATTGACAGGATGAGAAAACGAAACAGGCTATTAACTTCAAAGACGAACTAACAAAAAAGTTTTCCTCACACCAGCTTCGTGACCATATCATGTACGACAGAGTCTTTTTCATCAACGCAACAAATGCAGCCGACCTGGATATTGATCGTTTAACGGATACATTAGTTGGTATTGCCTTCCAGCAGTCAACATGGGGACAACAAATGCCAATTGTGTGGGTGCCTCTTGATTTACAGCTATCAGATATGAGAGCAGACGGGGTGAAGTTGATTACAAAAAAACAGCTCTTGGATATAAACCAGTCGAATAAGGAAAATGCTTTAAGTGAAAGCAGAACTGAAGATTTCTTACTTGTTCAGCACTCAATCGGAAAGCTGTTGTATTTCGATGAACCAGCGTTAAGAGATTTCATTGTTATTCAGCCTTCAGCAATGGTCAATATCCTCAGAGCCTTCATTACAGACATAATGTTTTGGCCAGATAAAGGACCCATCCGAGACATACTGGAGAATTTATCATCTACTGGAGTTCTAAATAAGACGGATTTATTTACACTGTGGTCACAACCAGCTTTCAAAGATATATTGACCGATTTCAGAACAAAGGAATATGTAGTACAGGTCCTCCTTCATCTTGACATCCTCGTAGAACCTAAACGCTACACAGAGAAGGATACAGCTGCAGATACTTTTCTGGTACCTTGCATCGTGAAGTCTAGAATTCCACAAAAAATGCAGAATAATGCAACAGATGACAGAACAATATGCATAGCTTATCATCTGAAGAAGACAGTGGTTCCATCTGCCTTGTCTTTCAAACTTATAGGGGCTGCAATTAGCATATGGCCATTGAAAGTAGTAGACAATTGTTTTTGTCTCTATTTTCAAGCTGCAATATTGGATGGTGATAACAAAAATGAACTTCAAATTCATGTGAAAGGGCAGAGAATTGTTGCATACCTGATTAATCAGGATTCAAAGGCACTCATTTCACCAGATTTAGCTACAACGACACAGGAATGCTTGACTTTAGCTCTAGGAAGAATTCTTCAATTTTACCATCGTTGTTTTGGTACTCCTAGTTCTCAAGTAATGTCAGATATGTTTGAAATAGAAGTTGGAGAAATATGCAAAGGTGAACCATGTTTAATACCTTTGTCGGTGGCAAAGCAGCAAATCGATTGGACATGCAAGAATGGTCATAAACATGAATCCAAATGGCCTCTGTATTGGGTTTTCAATAAGGTAATTGATATATCGTTATATTATCTATCTCCTGATTTGTTTCAAACAAAATATTTGCTCAATTAATAACTAGATGATCTATATATTTGCATTCAAACCATTTGCAAGTGTTTAACAATTTGAATTGATTGAATGCTTATTAACAGATGTACGTTTGACAATAAATTTCTTTGAAGGCATTAAAGGGAACATACAAAAATAATCAATATCCGAAAAAGTATGCAGCACCATGACCAACAAAAATAAGAAACACACATTAAAAATGTTAATAGTTATCAAAGGTACCAGGATTATAATTTAGTTCGCCAGACGCGCGTTTCGTCTACATAAGACTCATCAGTGACGCTCATATCGAATTAGTTATAAACCAAACAAATACAAAGTTGAAGAGCATTGAGGATCCAAAATTCCAAAAAATGTGCCAAATACGGCTAAGGTAATCTATGCCTGGGATAAGAAAATCCTTCGTTTTTCGAAAAATTCAAAGTTTTGTAAACAGGAAATTTATAAAAATGACCACATAATTGATATTCATGTCAACACCGAAGTGCTGACTACTGGGCTGGTGATACCCTCGGGGACGAAACGTCCACCAGCAGTGGCATCGGAAGCAGGACAAGTCGCCCCACTGGCAAGTCGCCCCAGACCTAGTCGCCCCACTTTTTCACCAACTCGCCCCACTTTAAAAAAAACCGCCCCAACCTGGATCACCAACTCGCCCCACTTTTTAAAAAATCGCCCCACATGTGAAATTGGTTAAATCATGTTTAATATTACTCCTGCCAACTCACTTAATGGAAAACGGTAATATTTAGATATAAAATTAAAATATAAAAACTCGCCCCACTTAAAAATAATTTTCGTATTATTGAAGAATAACTGTATTTTTTTAAGATTAGTTATTTGCATAACAATTGAAAAGAAACCTGTTAATTGTATCATAATGCAATATATCATAATACTTAACGGATTTCAATTAACAGCAATTTGTTATCATAGCAATTACCAGATTGATTACTTTTGTCTCTGAATTTAGAATAATTCAACACTAACGAGCAATCAGAGAAAGGCAAATGTTTCTTTCAAGTAAATATCAAAGAGAATGCCTATTCATTCATTTACCATAAGCGTGTGTCGTGTTTTTGTTAGTAAAAGTAGTGAAGCGAGTTGGCATTACTACATTCAGCTTGGTTAATAATATAATATAAATCTAGATATTATCGTTTTCTTTCAAGTGGGGCGAGTTGGCAGGAGTAATATTCACGGAATAACATCTTTTTCCATAAGTGGGGCGAGTTGGCATTAATACATTCATCCTGGTTAATAATATATTAATCTAGATATTATCGTTTTCTATAAGTGGGGCGAGTTGGCAGGAGTAATGTTTACGGAATTTAAGTTATATACATTTACAACGGGATAACATCTTTTTCCATGAGTGGGGCGAGTTGGCTTTACTACATTCATCCTGGTTAATAATATGTTAATTTAGATTTTATCGTTTTCCATTCAGTGGGGCGAGTTTTCAGGAGTAATATTAACGGGATTTAACACATTTCACAAGTGGGGCGATTTTTTAAAAAGTGGGGCGAGTTGGTGATCCAGGTTGGGGCGGTTTTTTTAAAGTGGGGCGAGTTGGTGAAAAAGTGGGGCGACTAGGAGTGGGGCGACTTGCCAGTGGGGCAACTTGTCATGGATTCGTGGCATCGACCCAGTGGTGTAAATAGTTATCAAAGGTACCAGGATTATAATTTAGTACGCCAGACGCGCGTTTCGTCTACATAAGACTCATCAGTGACGCTCATATCGAATTAGTTATAAACCAAACAAATACAAAGTTGAAGAGCATTAAGGATCCAAAATTCCAAAAAATGTGCCAAATACGGCTAAGGTAATCTATGCCTGGGATAAGAAAATCCTTAGTTTTTCCAAAAATTCAAAGTTTTGTAAACAGGAAATTTATAAAAATGACCACATAATTGAACATCATAAAAAAAGGTTGCAAGTACACTTAAAACGTATCACTTTTATGTCAGTCTTCGATAACAAGAGCAATATACATCGTAGATGTAGACATCATCAACAGTTTGATTCAGTGCGAGTGTAGAGTTCTTTGTCATCAACTACATATACAATTTCATCAAATATTTTGAAACATTGGCAAAAGATTTTGTATGATCTGAAAAGAGTATTGGATCATGTAATGAACTTCAAAAAAATATTTGTTTTGTCCCTTTTCTGTTTTTACTGTTAATTATGCAAACATGTTAAACTGTGGTGCGGATACTAGGGTCTTGTGCATCATTGGAATCCATTTATGAAGAAAAATAAAAATGGTTCGGATGCGCAACACTAACAGTTTTAATATATTATATACATTTGAGAGTCTATCTAAGTACATTAATCATTTTCTCTTTAGAACATCATGATATCCAATATTTCATTGGGCAAAGTTTTAAATTGTATCCTGTGTTTGCAAAGTTAGTTTTCAGTTTTAGAGATGCATTATTCTAATGTTTCGACATACATAATAGTTTTCATTTTATGAATTTTAACTAACATCAGTAAACATTGAACTTGTTACGAATGTTATATTTTTTTTCAGAATAAAGAGCATTGTGACCCAAACTGTAAAGGTAAAGAAACAAAACAAAAAAGTGGGAAAATGAACAAGACAAAAGGGAAATTAAAACCAAATTGTGTATTCCGAAAACCCGTACAAGATTGCTTAAAAGAAAAGACAGAACAACAATTCAAACTTGTTCACTAACAAAAAAGAATTATTCGGTCAATTCTTACCGTGGATCATAGATCTTAAGACTAACTTCTAAATATTAATTTCAATACAATTATACAGAAGTATCGAACACAAAGCAAAACCCGTGTTATATTTCCAGTTCCGGTTTGGCACATCAAGTCAAAAGTATAATTTTCAGGACAATAAGATCAGTTTTGAAGCCTTAATTGTTTCACATGCAAATACGATATGTTCGTTTATTTTTGTTTTGCCTCGATAAACAATAAGGAATGTTTTAAATAATCTATTGCCTAGTACTGTCAAAGAAAATGCTCGTTTCAAATAGACGGCTTTATTCGTGATATGTCGTTATCTGTTTACAAAAATCTTCTCTTTTGAAACTTCTAGGCCATATTTAAAAAATCTTGGCCACAATCATCATTTGAATATCTAGTTAAATATATATGTGTAAAAAAAAAAACTCCAATATTGATGTGCTATATGGCATAAAATAGCACATTTGGAAAAATGCAAGTTCTGCCTATTATTTTTGAAAACCGTGTTTGAAAGAAAAAAACCTGGTAGTGTTAAAATGTTCAGAATGTTGAGCTCTTTCTATTTTTTATGAATGTCAAAACTGTCAATTGATTTTTGTCGAGCCTTCGACTTTAGTCGAAAAAGCGAGACTAAGCGATCCTACATTCCGTCGGCGTCGTCGTCGGCGGCGTCCACAAATATTCACTCTGTGGTTAAAGTTTTTGAAATTTTAATAACTTTCTTAAACTATACTGGATTTCTATCAAGCTTGGAAAGAAGCTTGTTTATGATCATAAGGTGGTATCCAGAAGTAATTTTGTGAAAATAAAATTCCATTTTTTCCGTATTTTACTTATAAATGGACTTAGTTTTTCTGCAGGGAAACATTACATTCACTCTGTGGTTAAAGTTTTTAAAATTTTAATCACTTTCTTAAACTATCCTGGATTTGTACCAAACTTAGACAGAAGCTTGTTTATGATCATATGATAGTATCCAGAAGTAAATTTTGTTAAAAAATAAATCCATTTTTTCCGTATTTTACTTTTAAATGGACTTAGTTTTTCTGTGGGGAAACATTACTTTCACTCTGTGGTTAAAGTTTTAAAAATCTTAATAACTTTCTTAAACTATCCTGGGTTTGTACCATATTTGGAAAGAAGCTTGTTTATGATCATAAGATAGTATACAGAAGTAAATTTTGTAAAAAAAAATAAAAAAAATCCGTATTTTACTTATAAATGGACTTAGATTTTCTTCCAGTTAACATTACATAGTCTGCAGTTAAAGTTTTTAAAACATTTATTAGATTCAAAAACAATCCTGGATTTTTACCAAACTTGGACAGAAGCTTCTTACAATCAAAAGATAGTATCAAGAGGAATATTTTGATTGATTTTTTTCCTCACTTTTGTTGAGCCTGCGATTTACAGCAAAAGTAGGCGAGATGCCGGGTTCCGTGGAACCCTTACAAATTTTTTATTGGAGTCATAGGTCGGCCTTGAATCGTGATTTGTCATTACCGAACTGAACAAAGAAATAACACGACGGGTGCCGTATACGGTGCAAGAAATTCTTACCCTTCCGGAGCACCTGATTTCACTCCCGGTTTTTAGTGGAGTTCGTGTTGTTTCTTAATTATTATCTATAACTGTTGATGTTAATGTCCTTTGGTTTTGTGAGTCTTTGTTTACTCCTTGGTTTTTATTGTTATTGTCTTGTTCCATTTTTACAATTGTTTGCCGATTATCTCGAAAATTGTTATGGATAGACAGCAACTCAATGAATCAAAAATGGTCAGCAATACAAAATATATAAATGTCAACATGACAGTTCTATCTTCAAATTATTGCACTATCATGACGATTTTTCACGTTTTTTTCTCTTTTATCTTGAAAACATAAAACGACATATAGGAACTTTGATAAAACATATGATAAGCAATATAAGATCCACAAAAAACAATAATGGCCGAAATTATCTGTTGACTCGTTATTTGATTATTTGCCCTTTAATGATAATTTCTAACATTTGTTTGCTTATATTTCCTATTAGTATCTTACTTGAAAATAGACAAGTAGAAAATAAATTTATAAAAACAAATCATTGACAAGTTTTACAAATATGTCAAAGCAGTTCTAGTTCAATAAAACAAATTGATAGTTTTTTCGTCTTGCGACATTTGCTCATTCCTTGTCTCTCAATTGATGCATTCTGAATAGTTTTTAACAACGAAATATCAAGTTGCTTGCACTACATTTCCATTTTATCAGTGTCTCCGAATTAATTTGATACATCCTTGGTCTGTATATTTCGAGTTGACAGTCTTTTCAAAAGTTGTTAAATATTTACACATGGTCTCTCAGGTAACATGAAAATTGATACACTTTTTAAAAAGTACAAATGAACTAGAAGACTGTGCTTGAATATAAATGAAACATATATTTTTTGCAGATTGCTTTCATATCTTTTTTTTTAAGATTAAAGTTATAACAACATGAACCTTTATGTGCAGTGTATATAAAGTGCGAATCCATTAAGTTCATTTTCTCTGTTGTATGCGAGTATGTTCATTGTAGAATAAAGAATCATGGGAAAACTGTATTTGTTTACGTTTTGAAAATACCAAAATAACTGATTTGAAACAAAGTTGTAACTTATTTTTATTGTAATATATCTATTGAATTTATTGGAGTGTTCAATCAAACTTTCCTTCTCAAGGTCAGCACTGTGAAATCCTTAATTAGTGTTTGAGCAAGTCGGCTGAATTAGGAATTGAATGTATAAAAATGAATAAAATTCATACAGTAGTGAAAATGCACCGCATATACAATATTAATGAATCGCTCTACAGCGAAAATGAAAGTAAAGTATCATTATTCAAAAGTAAACACAACTCGCATAAATATAGCATCATTTTGGAATTCAATTCAATATGGACAAACTGAACAACAAAAGCTATTCTATGTTATACAACATTAATAATTGTGTTGAAATGAATATGTTTCTGCAACTACATCTTTCCTGCTAGTTTTTAATCACCTGCACGATTTGTTAGTAAAACTTCCTAATTATTCACCTATTTCGGTTTATATTTCACGTATGGATGGCCATTGGCGCGATAAACCCCGTTATCATCTCTTATTTTGTCCAACTTGTATTATTTATCACTAAACATCTAAGTGTGAACTATTTTTCTTCATTTTCTTCAAAAATAATATTTTTTTCGTCTGTTTATTTACCATTCTACATCAAAAATGTTTGGCATAAACAGTGAAAATGGTATTTTTGGATCCGCACTTTACATTCACTGTATGTGTTTCAAATTAATATTGTACCATACATTTAAGTAATCAATACGGACATACTAAATGTTTCTAAGACACAGCATACAATGTAATATAGCAATCGCACGATTTATGCTCCTTTGTTGCATGATAAATGTTTGGTGATTTTCATACAGGCAGCATATGTCAGTTTACCTTTTTGTATAAAAGATATCAAGTATTGAAACAAATACACAGAATGTATTGCTATAAAATGTATAATTGTCCTAATTCACAATCCGATACCTATTTCTACATTTTGTGGCTTTATTTTCTTTAAAATCTTCAGTAGATACACACATATATGGCCATTATGAAATAAACCTGATAAGTTTTAATTTATTTGGTCCTTAAATAATTCAAGTCATTAAGGTTTAATAAAAATTGGTAAAAACTCCTGTGGATTGTAGGGGCAAAACGTGCTTACTCTTCGGAGAGGTGAAGTATTTTCAGGAAAAATCATTCGTTCCAAAATCTTCCTTTTTTTAAAATGCTTAGTGATGCAACAGGTAATAAAAAGCCTAATTCCAGATCATTTTAGACATTGGCTAAAATATTGATAGCAAGACAAAAAACGATCGTTACCAAATGGAAAATCATAAATCATAAATCAAAAATAAACTAAGTTACATAAATGATATTGTTTCTCTTAATTTTTGTTTTATTAGATCGCAGAAAGATTAATGTGTAAACGTCTGAGGTGCCAAATGATTCTAGAACTAAACTGGTTGTCTTTACCAGCTTTTGTGGTTGTTTTTAAATTCGTTTATATTTTGCTTTTGTATCACATGTTTTGGAAAAACACTGACAAATTACTGTATACCTAAATTAGACAAATGATGTTTATTTTCGAATTTATTTGGTCTTGAAATGAACTAACTATTTCGAATTATAATGGTTAATTAAGGTAAACGATATACTTTTTATAAAATGATAGAGTGGTTGATTAATACTCAACACCTACATAACTAGACTATTAAGTTAAACTATAAAAGTCAGTTTTTTAATTTTGATCCATACATATTTTGAAGCTGGTTTTGATACTATTTTGCATCATTGTTGCTGTTTTGAGCTTTATCATTTACAATATGTTTTGAACAGTTACAAGAAAAGTAATGTAGAAGAGTGCTTAACATTAAAGATATAATTAATAATCATAAAATCATAGCTGGAAAATGCGAAATAATTGATCTAAAAAGACCCATAACAAATAGACCCTGATAGATACTGATTTATCTTTTAAGGTCTCGAAATGGAAACATTACGTTTAAAACCCAATGATCAGCATTTTGTGCAGCTAGCAAGAACAATAGGAATTAACGATTTCTACAAATTCTTCCTGCACCTTGGTATGAAGAAAGTAGATTACGATAACATTAATTTTCGTTATTTCTCGAATCCTATGGATTTTATGTTGTTTGGGCTCTTTGCATGGAGAGACAGGGCAGATTGTACCCCATCGAAAGCAACATTCGAGAAATTGCTGGCGGGACTGACAGCTATAAAAGTACCACACTATCTCTGCCAGGTAAGTTTGTTCACTATTCTTTTTATTTTCCATGCAAATTTCTATGCCAAAATAAATAAAATAAAAAGTTTTTCTTCTTTGATCAGTCACAACTCATCTAAGATACCAGAGTTGCACGTATCATCTATGTATAAACCTTATCATTATAGCGATGACTATATTTTCTCTAACAACCACCACAAAACTTAGTAAACACATTCATCGTTTTTTAATGTATTTATCAGCGGTAAAACACGTCGTTCGTTCTTAGTCATATAACATCTTCACTAAAAAATCATATACTCACAAATCATTGTTTTCTTTTTTTTTTTTTTTTTTTTTTTTTTTCTCCACACTCACCAGAAAAAAAACTTTTTTTAATGTTCAAGGCCAATATGTAGTTTCCATGGTGTTCATATTCAACATGTTCAAGTATCCCTTGAATTGTATAACATTTTCAAAACCATAGTTAATCATATTACCATGCATGTATGCATGAACTGACGAATAAATTGAAACCTGCAATGCCATTGAATGTTTTTGTGTTTGCTAGTATGTTAGTGTTTTTTTTTATAAAAAAGAAGATGTGGTATGATTGCCAATGAGACAACTATCCACAAAAAAAAATGACACAGACATTAACAACTATAGGTCACCGTACGGCCTTCAACAATGAGCAAAGTCCATGCCGCGTAGTCAGCTATAAAAGGCCCGATGAAACAATGTAAAACAATTCAAACGAGAAAAATAACGGCCTTATTTAAGTAAAAAAAATAACGAAAAAAAAATATGCAAAACATAAACAAACGACAACCACTGAATTTACAGGCTTCTGACATGGGACAGGCACATACATAAATAACGTGGTGGGGTTAACGCCATTGACTGTTTTCGTGTTTGCTAGTATGATAGGTTTTTTTTACTTTGTTTGCCTAGTTTCCATTTGTCCTTTAACAGGTACTTAGAGAGGACCATACACTAGTTGGTATGTCTATATTTTGTTTTTAAATTTCATAAATTACTTTCAGTGATTATCCACGTGCTTTTACTAATACTTTGTTTCGGCATTATTTGGGTCTTATACGCCTTTCGGTTAAATAGCTCTTAACGACGTATACAAATATTTACATAATTTCAAAATGCGTTATTTTACTGATGTACAATTTCAATGAATAAAATTAATCAGATGTTGCTTTTTTTATTCTTAATCTTGCATATTGGATTTTTGTTATGGTAAGATATTAAAGTTTAGGAGGGTTTATATTTATTTAGAATTTTTATACGTTTCCAAAAACATTTTGGAATCGTATAAAGGTATGATGCTGTCGTCTGCGTCGTCTGCGACGTTGTCGTCCGAATAATATCCGGATAATAACTTTAATTTGAGTGAATAGATCTTCGCGACATTTTTTTCAGAAGGTTTAATACTACAAGAATAAGGTTGGGATTTATTTTGGGGAAGATGGTCCTAACCGATTAGGAACAAGGGTCCCAAAATGGGCCCGAAACAAGCATTTTTCTAGTTTCAAAAAAATAACCTGTGTAGAAGTATTTCAATTGCTCTGAAATCATATCGCAATGTTTAAAACCACAAGTAGAAGGTGTTGATTCATTTTAGGGGTTATCGGGCCAAAGTTTAGGAATAAAGGGCCAAAAAGGGGTCAAAACAAGCATTCTTCTCGTTTCAAGACAATAAACTTATGCGAAATTGTATGGATCTCTTTGAAATTGTACCACAATGTACCATATAACATAGGGGAGGCTGGGATTAAGTTTTGGGTTAGTTGCCAAAATATGTAGGAATTAGGGGCCACAGAAGCGTCAAAAAGAAGCATGTTTCTTGTTTCCAAACAATTATGACAATAATTTGTGTTCAAGTGTATGGATCTCTCTGAAATTTTACTACAAGGTTCAATACTGCAATAGAAAGCATGGGATTGGGTTTAAGGATTATTGCTCCAATGGGGTTTCAAAAAGTTTAGGGGTGATTTTTTGGTTTACCATCTTTTGAAGGACTTACTTTTTTCAAAATTTTTCAAATTTCGAATTTTGAAAAGTTTCAAGAAGAAATCATCAATGTTTTGCGTTCGGAATGTTTCTTTCATGGATTTACCTTCTTCAGTTATATCTTCAGTAATACCCACAGCCGAATATATAAAGCCAAGGTTGTATAAGAATAGAAACTCTTATAATAGATAGTAGAACATTAGGTTGTCGTAAATGTAAAAAAATGTATATATAGATTAGACCGTTGGTTTTCCCGTTTGAATGGTTTTACACCTAGTAATTTTGGGGCCCTTTATAGCTTGTTGTTCGGTGGGAGCCAAGGCTCCGTGTTGAAGGCCGTACTTTAACCTATAATGGTTTACTTTTTAATTTGTTACTTGGATTGAGAGTTGTCTCATTGGCTCCCACACCACATCTTCCTATATCTATAGAATATTTCAGTACATATACATAAAATGTTCAATGATTAAAGTAATATTATAAATATAAGATACTTGTTTAATATAACTTCACAAATGCAACTTGACATGATAAACAAAATCAAACATAGCGTACTGCAATGAAAGTAAAATTTATATCAAAATGGCAGTTTTGATAATTGATCTACAAAGCAAGTTATATAGCCAACAACAAAAAGTAATTGCTTCTCAATAATTTTTGATAATTTAGAATGTTTGCTCATTGAATTTATAGTTACGTTTTACATTTTATGCATTCGAGGAGCTTTTAGGAACTTATCTTCGTCAGGGCCATTCAAAGCCTGCTATTTGAAAGCAAAGGTGATAAGAATCGAAACAATGGAGAGCTATGTAAACATGTTTATCACATATTTTGTACTGATATGTACGTTTTTGCATGGCCAATAATAGCTGAAAGTCAAGGTTGGTTATCAGCCCTCAGGGCCGATATCGATATCAGCCCTCGAAATACATATCAAGCCCCCGAATTTAACTTTCGGTAAACTGTCAATCAAAGACAATTTGTAAACTAGTTGAACGCAATGAAAAGTTTAGAAAGTTACGAATCTGCTGTAGACGAAAAAAGTAGAAATCAACAGTGAAAATCACAAAAGTTCCCGTAAAATTTTGAAGTCATAAAGAATTTATAAAATATATGACGCCACACTGGAATGAGTAGCGATATAGGATTCTTCTTAAGCATTTTTTAACATTTGTAATGTAACACTTTAAAGTCGTTTAATATTTGCAATTCTTAGAATTAAGGTGGTACCTAACACTACAGGGAGGTAACTCTGTAAAGTCAGCTAAACGTTTTAATTATGTTGTGTTGTTAAGGGAATATGAAGCTTCTCAATGATCAAAATTGGAGTTTGTCAAACTGCTATATAACCAGTGTAATTTTTCTGACAAAACGGTTGGTTCAAAATCTTTGAAATTTTAATAGTTTTGTTAAAGGGTCAAAGTAAATACTTTGACAAAATTTTATGAAAATTAAAGGAGCCAAATTAATTTTAGTGAAAGTGTTGGGTACCACCTTAATATATTTATTGTTAATTATTTCTGAAACTTTTCACAAAACGTTGTTTACCTTCTGTGATACGAACCTTTTTTTTAACTCACAGTGATACATTTTTTATTGTCTTTTCGTTTAATATCTTTTTGATTTATGATGAAATATCAAACATAATTTGGTGTAAGCTATTTGTTTTCTCTTGCTAAGAAATATGTGATAAATAGATTATTACATGGCATTTTTCATATGGTCCCTGGTATCAGCCCACGACCCATATCAAGCCCTCGGGCTAAAGCCCTCTGGCTTGATATGGGAGTCTAGGGCTGATACCAGGGCCATATGAAAAATGCCAAGTAATAATCTATAAATACAATACACATGATATCAACTACACATGACTTTTTAAAAAAAACGTCTTTGCCTTTTTAACAGAAAACGCACACAGTCGCCTGCAAGCTATTCCGTCTGATCATGTGATTGATACTTTAACAGTAGAGAAGCTAATAGGTGATTGTGTTGTTCACTTAGGAGTTGAGTTGGGTCTCAGCGTTAACAGTATTAAGGAGACAATAGTCAACAATCCAAGGGATTTGTATAACCAAATACATAATATTCTCATAAAATGGAAAACTTGCAATGAACCCAATATGGTAACACCGACAATCTACCGGCTTATGGTAGCTTTAAAACGTATTGAAGCGGCTGAAGGACTAGCTTTTGTGATGAAAACGTATGATGTGGAGCAAAACTATGAAGCAAGTGTTGTAAGTACATAAGCATGCGGCACATATATATACACAATTTTACTTCTCTGAAATAAAGTCGCCACTTGTGATGATAAGATTGTTTCACGGTTTGCATATACTATTATCTCTCACATTTACATACATGTAAGCTAACCACATGATATCAAAAGGCCATTTGCTTCTAGTAAAAGATAACAAAATACCTACAATCTTTCTTGTGATAATACCTCCAGGTTTCACATTTTCCACAAAAATGATAACAATCAATAGGATATACATAAACGAATCATTGTTACGACAGATGATCTGGCATGATCTCCAAGAGGTTAGACAATTAGGGGTCGTTTGTTTGCAATTTTCAAGTTGACCATTTTCATAACATTGATCAGTTTGTCTCACGCAAGGTAATTAGTTGAATTATTTGTTATGTGTGTCTACCAACGATGGATTGGATACTAATATCTCATGCGCTACGTGTATCAGTTAACATATGTGTTGTTTGGGAACTCGTTGAATATTTTGTCATTGCCGTTATCTTCATCATCGTCATTGTCAACATCGTCGTCATCAGTGTTGTAGTCATTGTCAATAACAATTCGTGCGTGTTATACATTGTGATAATCTGTGTAGTTTGCCACACATACAGTTCATCACCCCCCCCCCTTTTTTTACGGTCGTCACATAAGTTACAAATATCTTTATAATATGAAATAAAATCAATAAAATCGACATTATTTTAATGGAATCCCTAAGTAGACTGCAATGTAAACAATGATTGTAATGTAACTATCTGTTTGTTTCCAATAGTAGCGGGATACCTATACTTAACTTACTTAATCCTGTTGCCCCTTGGTGGAGCATAGGCCACTAACGATATTTCTCCACCTTGTTCTGTTCTTTGCTAGCCTCTCCAGATCATGCCACTTGTACCCTTCTTTCTCCATCTCGGCTGCAACATTCCTTCTCCAGGTGTATCTTGGTCTGCCCCTGCTACGCTTTCCTTGTGGGTTCCACTGTAAGGCTTGCCTTGTAATGTTAGTTTTTGGCTTCCTCAGTGTGTGTCCTATCCATCGCCATTTTCTCTTTTTTAACTCTTCATCAACTGGGGATTGGTTGGTCTTTTCCCAAAGATCTTTGTTTGATATCTTCTCAGGCCATCTGATGTTAAGGATGCGCCTGAGGCAGTTGTTAATGAAGACTTGAAGTTTATGAAGCAGGTTTTTTGTTGTTTTCCAAGTCTCAGCTCCATATAAGAGAATGGTTTTTACGTTTGAATTGAACAAGCATATTTTGGTCTTAAGTGTGATATTTCGTGCTTTCCAGATTGACCTCATCATGTTAAATGCAGTTCTGGCTTTGCCAATTCTGATCTTTACATCTTTATCTGAGCCGCCAAGATTATCCACTACGCTTCCAAGGTATGTAAAGGATTCCACTTCTTCTAATGTTTGGGTGTTAACCATCAGACTGGCTTGGGACTTTGTGTTTGACTTTAACACTTTGGTCTTGTTTTGATTGATGGAAAGGCCCGTTTCTGCTGCTCTCTTTTCAACCTGCTCTAGTTTGTCCTGCATTTGTTGGTGGTTGTGGGATAGCAATGCAATGTCATCGGCAAAGTCTAGGTCATCCAGCTGAGTGAACATGGTCCATTGGATGCCATTTCGTCTGCCATCTGTGGCTTGCTTCATGATCCAATCAACTGCCAGGAGGAATAGCATAGGTGAAAGGAGACAGCCTTGTCTTACCCCAGTTGTTATATCAAAGGCCTCTGTTAATTGACCTTCATGTATAACCTTACTCTGCATTCCTGTATAGGTGTTTCTGATGATGGTAATAAATTTTTCAGGAATGCCATAGTGTCTCATCAACTGCCACAACACATCTCTATCTAAGCTGTCAAAGGCTTTGGCAAAGTCGACAAAAACAGAATAGAGTGATGAATTGAACTCTTGTGATTGTTCGAGGATGATACGTAAGGTTGCTATTTGGTCTGCACATGATCGGTTTTGTCTAAATCCAGCTTGGTTGTCACGAAGCTTTTCATCTATTGCATTTTTGAGTCGGTCTAACATAACTCTATTTAAAACTTTCCCTGGGACTGATAGTAGCATTATTCCTCTATTGTTGTAACAAATGCTTAAATTGCCCTTCTTTGGAAGCTTTACCATGTGTCCTTCTTTCCATTCTAGCGGGACCTCTTCTTCTTCCCAGATCTTTCCAAATAGCTCATATAGCATTTGAGTTGATGTTTCAATGTCTGCTTTCAGTGCTTCTGCAGGTATGTTGTCAGGACCTGGAGCTTTGTTGTTCTTTAGCATTTTTATGGCTTTCTTTATTTCTCCTGTTGATGGTCTTTTACAGTCTACTGCCAAAAGCTCTTCCGAGGGTGGGATGTCAGCTTTTCTTACAGGTGGGTCCTGGTTTAGCACATCCTTGAAATGCTCAACCCATCTTTTCATTTGCTCTTCATGTGTGTTGAGTGTTTTCCCTTCTTTGCTTTTGACTGGTCTACTTCCTTTCTGGTATTTCCCTGTTAGCAGTTTAATGTTGTCATACAGAGCTTTGATGTTGTTTGCTCTGGCTGCTTCTTCTGCTTCTGCTGTCAGTTTGTCTACAAATGCCCTCTTATCTCTCCTTGCACTGTTCCTGACATCCTTGTTAGCTATAGTATACTCTCTTGAGGCTGATTGTTTTGCTGATCTTGTTTTGCTGTTGTTCAGGATATTTTTTATATTTTTCCTTTTTTCTACTTTTACAAGTGTTTCTGGCGTTATCCATTCCTGATGTTTCCTATTTTTTAAACCAACTGATGTTTCGCAAGCTGTCGTGAAAGCATTTTTTATCTCTTGCCAGTGATCTCCTATTGAAATTATTTCCTCTGCTGCATTCTGAAATATTGAGAAGCGATTTTTTAGCTCTATCTGGAATTCTGATTTCTTTGTTTTGTTTTCCAACATTGATACGTTAAATCGTTTTCCTGTTGATTCAATATTTTGATGTTTCTTCAGCTTCAATTTGACATTAGCTACAATAAGGTGGTGGTCAGTGGCAGCGTCAGCTCCTCTTTTAACTCGGACATCTTGTAAACTTCTCCTAAACTTCTTGGAGATGCAGACATGGTCTATTTGGTTTTCAGTGTTCATGTCTGGAGATACCCATGTTGCTAGATGACATTTTTTGTGTGGGAAAACTGTTCCACCGATGACCAGATTGTGATTTGCACAGTGGTTGGCAAAGAGCTCTCCATTCTCGTTCATTTCTCCTAGCCCATGTCTTCCCATCACTTGTTCATAACCGGTGTTGTCGCTTCCTACCTTAGCATTTAGGTCTCCCATTAAGATTGTGATGTCTTTGGAGCTACATTTCCTGGTGGTTTCTTCCAGCAATTGATAGAATTCTTCCTTGATATTGTCCTCTGCACCATTTGTAGGGGCATAGCATTGGATGATGTTTAATGATATCCTTTTATTTGTGGTCTTGAATTTTGCCATGATGATTCTTGCACTTATTGGCTCCCATCCAATTAATGTTTTCTGAGCTTCTTTTGACAGCATAATGGCAACTCCTTCAGAATGTTGAGCGTTCTCCTCCATATGTCCAGAGTATATAATCATTTCTCCTGATGTTAGTTTTGATTGTCCTGCATCATTCCATCTTGCTTCCGCTATTCCTAGTATGCCTATTTCATATGCCTTCATTTCATTGGCGATGGTTTGCGCTTTTCCTGGAATGTACATAGATCTCACATTCCATGTTCCTATCTTTGTTGCGGATTTAGAGTTCAGAAGTCTCAGTTGTGTAGCTTCCTTTCGGTTTTGGCCATCCAACGTCATTCTCCTTCTATGTAAAGGTCTTCTTTCTCTTTCATCCAAGGTTTGTAAATTTTCGTTTCGTGTTTCTGTAATCCGTTTTAACCTCTAAGCGGGGGATTAGCCTACCTAAAGGTTCCAGGTGGTTTTGTAAAGGCATCTGGAATGTAGCCTTCCCCATACGGGTCACTGGCCGGTGGGGCATTGTTTGCCCTCATACGCCCTTTGCCGTTGTCGCTTAGCAGCAATCTTCCGCCGGGGCAGTGATCTCCCCACTATTTGTCCAATAGCTGGAGTGGTTGTCTTGAAAGGACTAACGGTTACCACCAACCGGGATTTGAAATCAGAGTTTTCCTTCTCCTAGACAGGCTGCCTTCCTAGGCTCACGAGACCCATCTTCCCGTCGCCCTTGTAGTTATGCCTGAGGCCTTTCGGTGCTCAGTATCCATCTGTTCCCACGGGGAGGTACTACATAGGACTTGATGTGGAGAGGCTATGTACTGGCAGGGTGAGACTGACAAACTGCTCACCTTTTCACATTTCTGTTAGCCAGCGGCGCTGAAAGCGAGAGGTGACAAGCACACAGACACAAAACACAGCACACTAGACGCATCACACAACATTTAACAGACAGGATACCTATACTATTTTGTATCTATATAGAAATTTGGTCAAATGACTCTGCAGGACACAAGTTCCTCTTCCAACACTCGAAAAAAAACACATTCGTTTTAGCCGGATAAGCCTGGTTATTTTTGAAATAAAGTCGTGCATATTTAGGTTTTAAAGTTGTTAATTAAATATTCCTAATCTTTCTTCCGGTATGTACATTCATTTTTGGTTTGTATAAACGACTATTAACGTCATAATCAAACTACGTTTTTTACATCTATACTTTCAAGACTTTAGCGTATGAAAGCATCACATTTTGGCGTAGACCATCGCACTTTAGCGTGACCATCGCACTTCAGCTTTACCATCGCACTTTAGAGTCCTAAATATATATATCATAACGTCTATCATTACATCATTATATATCCAAAACTAAAAGACAAAGTACAACAAAAACAAATTATAATTCGTAAGTTTGTTTGTACGTGCAGACTGGAAATTAAACAAAAGTACTTAAAATCTTGAATTGCTCTGCTTTTCCATTTTTTATTCTTTTAAAACCAGATATCATTGAATTGTTGGTGCAGAGGACACCCACCGAAGTTCATTCCTACTTGAGCACTGCTTATCAAGATTTCATGAAACTTAACATAGTTGTTCTTATGATGGGCAAACGATCGGTTTAATTTTTGTTGAAAATAGGAATTAAACTTTTTCAGTTACGGAACTTTACAACTAAAACAGAGGTGTGCATTTTTCACATGTCGCGCTGTATCTCTAAAACAATTTCTGATTATTGCTTTAAACTTCACACACTTTTAAATTATATTAATCTAAAGATATATATACATTTTGGTGATGATTCCAAATATTATTTTAGAATAATTAAGTTTTTTGTAAAAAAAAAAAGGGGGGGTTTCACATGTCGCGCCATATCTCATGAACGATTTAGGATTATTGCTTAAAACTTTACACACTTCTTAGTTATATTAATCAAAAGATCTGAATACTTTTTGATGATGATTCAAAAGTTTATTTTGGAGTTATTGGGTTTTTTTTGTGAAAAAAGAGTTGTGGGGGGTTCACATGTTGCATCGTATTTTAAAAACCATTTATGACTATAGCTTAAAACTTTGCACACTTCTTAGTTATATTAATCTAAAGATCTGTATTCTTTTTGGTGATGATTCAAAAACATTTTTGTAAAAAAAAATGTTTTTTTTCATATGTCGCTTCGTATCTCAGAAACTATTTTATAATTATTGCATAAAACTTCTCACACAAGAATGAAGGGCGTGTCATGCGGTCAAAGCGCAGCTGTTTATCCTTTTGGACTACTAATCTCTCTTCAATGATGCGGCTGATAGAAATGATAAAACCAAAGAGGAGAAAAATATAGAACAAAAAACGAGCACTGACTCAGAATTTCACATAATAGAGATATATTCTGAAATATCAAATGATTGCCAAATTAAAATTTGTGTTCTTTGATTATGCATTAATTAGGCCATTGATTGTCTCCTTGCAACATTCTATCAGTGCCTTCATCGGAGTACACATCTCAGGTCATTGTTTTCTTGCAATATAACAGAAGTTAAAAACAATCTTATTCAGCAAAAGGCAGTATACTTACTGATAGTTTCGTTAAAAAAACTGAGTATATCTGAAATCGAAAAGACTACACAACTATAGTTCGCATACATAAGCTCTATAAAGAAATTGTCTACTCCAGCTATATCATTGTATTTCACATATTTTTCTACATTCCACACGTTTAAAATTAGATAAAGAAATGTTCCTAGAAAAGGGTATTTCTTTAAAGTTACGATCGTTAATAGCTTGCAGAAGATTGATCATTAGAAGTGCAAGATATGATATTTATACTATAATTGAAATCATACGAAAGTTAACATTTTTTTTTAATCTTCGTATCGATGTATAGTTTAACAATAATGGTGTACATTCAAGAGTATTATATTTTTTTTGTCAATTATTTTAGTTGTCGCAGAGTTTTGAAAATGTTCAAAGATTGAATCCTTATCCAGAAGGCTCCAGTCAATTACAAAATACTGGTACATCCACTAAGGTAAGCGTCCAAATATTTACCAACAAACGACAAAAAAATGACAATGTTTAGATCAAAACCTTCTTTTGAGTTTTACATAACAAAATAAACCCAAAACAATGCAAATTTCAATAGAAAAAATACTAAATAAATTGTAAGAAATCAAACGTCTATAATTAATTTTGTATATGTTACAAAAATTGAAAATATATACTGACAATCTACGGGAACGCAACACTCGATTAGTTTTTATTAGTATTTCCTTTTGAAATAACATTCATATGAAATAATATTTGAATATAGAGTTAATTCATTTCTTCATCGTCTGACATGCCGAAGGTAAATTTGAAATTCGCAATTTGAATTGATAACATCACGCTCAACGTTTAATTAAATTAACGGTACCTATTTTCTTGCACCAGATGCGCATTTCGACAATACATGTCTCTTCAGTGATGCTCATGGCCAAAATATTGGAAATCCAAAGCTTATATAAAAGATGAAGAGCTATAATCCAAAAGGTTCAAAAAGTATAGCCAATTCCGTGAAAGGAATCAGATCTTTGCACGAGGGAGATACATACCTTAATTTATAAAAAATTCTATCATTTTGTAACAGCAAATTTTAATAACACAAAAATCCGTATTTCCATGCCAGTACCGAAGTCCTGGCTACTGGACTGGGGTGGTGATACCCTCGGGGATTATAGTCCACCAGCAGAGGCATCGACCCAGTGGTTATAATTAAATTAACGGTACCAATTTTCTTTCACCAGATGCGCATTTCGACAATACATGTCTCTTCATTGATGCCCGTGGCCAAACTATTTGAAATCCAAAGCTTATATAAAAGACGAAGAGCTATCATCCAAAAGGTCCAAAAAGTATTGCCAAATCCGTGAAAGGAATCGAGCTTTGCATGAGGGAGATACATTACATAATTTATAATAATTTCTATCCTTATGTAAAAGCAAATTTTAATAACACAAAAATCCGTATTTTCATGCCAGTACCGAAGTACTAGCTACTGGGGTGGTGAAACCCTCGGGGACTAATAGTCACCAGCAGAGGCATCGACCCAGTGGTAGTAATTAAATTAACGGTACCAATTTTCTTGCACCAGGTGCGCATTTCGACAAAAAATGTCTCTGCAGTGATGCTCCTGGCCAAAATATTTGAAATCCAAAGCTTATATAAAAGATGAAGAGCTATAATCCAAAAGGTCCAAAAAGTATAGCCAAATCCGTGAAAGGAATCAGAGCTTTGCTTGAGGGCGATACATTCCTTAATTCATAATGATTTCTATCATTTTGTAACAGCAAATTTTAATAACACAAAAATCCGTATTTTCATGACAGTACCGAAGTACTTGCTGATACCCACCGGGACTAATAGATGCGCATTTCGACAATACATGTCTCTTCAGTGATGCTCGTGGCCAAAATATTTGAAATCCAAAGCTTATATAAAAGATGAATTGCTATAATTCAAAAGGTCCAAAAAGTTTAACTCATGTGGTCTACATTATTGGTCGTGTAATTTCTTCTAATTTTGCCAGTTTCCATGTTTTTGCAGTAATGTAGTTTACACTAAAACCTTTAAAAATAATTCTAAAGTGGACTATGTGGCATTTCAGCATAGGCGAAACATTGCTGATTTGAATATATCTGCCTTGACATCCACCGACTTGATAAAAAAAAAAACTGACGTTGTAGCCGATATACTATGTTGCATATCCCATGTGTAGCGTTGACAAATTTGATGGAAATGACATAACGTTAAACTATATGTTAACCTGGTCCATAGTTAGTTATTTGCGAGTAATGACTATACCTACTCTGAAGTTTTATTGACCGGAAATTGATTTTGTAGCGCAAAATCGTTCTGAAAAAATTGCGCACTAAATTCTGTCTGTTTCTAATTACCTAATTTTAAATTTTCATGTATAGGTCGTGACAAATAGTAAAATCAACAGTTTAAACTGATTAAATCTTGTTAATGGATACGATAACAAATTCTCAAAAAAAAATGAATCGGCTTCTGCTTTTGTGCCAAGGAATTCGTGCGACGTCAAAACTCCGCGATATTTGATTGTTTGAGGAAATTAATGTATTGATTTTTCTATTGAAAAAGGAGTCTGGGAAGAATGATAAGCAATGAAATGAAAATAAGTCATGATTCGATGAAAAAATAAAACTAAATATATGTTGCGTTTTTAATGTTCGTCAGTATATTAATAATGTTGAATAAATAAAACATTACAGAATATACATTGTGAAGCATAGCACATGAGTAAAAGATTTTGTTATTTCATCTCAACTAGAATATTTTTTCAAATGTTTATATCATTATTTAACCTGAGGACTGTAATTTTACCTTGATAGACAATTCACAATTTAACTTATGCAAATGTCATAATCGACATTTCCATATACTCGGTGCCATAAGTTTGATAAAGAAAACTTCATTTACATGATTATTCTTGAAATTCAAAACTACAAAATCACAAAATATTAAATTATTTCAATTTTATTTTCAAATTGACTCCAAGTAATAATATAGTTGAAACTGTTAGGAACTATTTACAATATTCTCAATGCAATGTAATTGATACCATCTACGTTTATATAAAATCATAGATGGACATAAAAATTGGTATTCATAAAATTATGCGAAAGTACCTAATAGAAATGGGCATTAGAAGGCACTTGCCAAGTTCACCTAAATCTCAATGCCACGTTTTTTCGGGGGTTTTTCAAAAGAATTTGCAAATTGTATAATTGAGCGTTTATATATGTTAAACAAGTCCCTTGTACATAGCGTGAAATGAAATGAGAGGTGACACCCACACTGACACGTTTTTTGTCTAAACTTTTCATGAGTTTACCTGCTATTTTCTATTGGATATACTTTTTTTGCAGGTACGTGTCCGTGTCCTAGCTGGGGAGAGGATATTTTCAAATGTCAATGAAGGGGCAACAGATACAGCTAGTTCGGCTGGGGTATGTATCACCACCAGTATTTCAATGCCAGGGTTCAGTTCTTAAAAAAATAAAAATATATAAAACAGGAGATGTAAAGTTTGCCGTTCGACTGTTGGCGAAAGTAAACATTTGAATCTATCATCTTTTATTGATTTCCCTTTCTTTTTTTTTACAGTTTTGTTTTCTTGAAATCAAAAATAGTACTTATTTAAATTTTCAACGAAATTCAACGTGTTGAGTGTTAACAATCAAATTTTCATTGATTTTTAGGAAAGGAAACATAGAGCGCATAGGTCACAAAAATTGTTTGTCATAACAATAATTGTAACATGACGTCCTTCAAACGCTTTGAGTACACACCCGGCCGTGGGAAGATATGAATATATTGCATTGGCTGTTCCAATCGTACTCCCACGTCATATGTTTTTTTTATAAATGAAGTACCCGACGTCATAGAATGATGACGTTATAATTTAGGCATTTTACGGGAAAATACACGCTTCTGATACCGAAAATCATCACAACAAGGAAACATAAACAAAAGATGCTAAAATGTGGTATAAGCCCATTTTTTTATACATAGAAGACATATTAGTAAATTATCATAAAAAATCATCCAAATCTATCTAAATACGTTATTGTAAATAGTTCGATCATGTCACTAATTCTGTTTGCCCCGTTCTTTAACGCCAATCTTAAAGTGCGTTTATTTAAGGGAACGGCAAATATTTGACTTCACCTAGAGCGCTTCGATCCAAAAGAATTGCCGTATTTGTCCTATTAGAATTGAAATAACTCATGGGGGCTTGAATATATCTAGATTTTACCACGGGTTGTCCCTTTATGCCGATATTTTACCCCTCGCTATCGCTCAGGGTAAATTTTTGTCATAAAGGGCCAACCCGTGGTAAAATCACGATATATTCAAGCCCCCATGAACTATTTCTTAAACATATTTACATAAACTTTGTCGAAGCCTGCACTCTTAATTTAATAGATTACATACAGTTTGCTCACACTACACAAGGAATCTATTAGACAAATTAGATAATTTAATGTGAAAGCTTCAGAAGTTCTATGTCTCTTTCATATATGTATTTTCTTTAAAATTAAACATGTTATTCATGAAACATGGATATTTATTTACCTTAATCATTTATAAAAACAAAATAAGAAAGATTTAACTTAACATGTGCCTTTTCATCTGCCTACAAATGTATGGTACCAGGAAAGATGTTGATGAATAAGATGTTTTTCAAGAAAAATTTGAATAGCACTACAAGATTTAGGTTGTGCGAAATCAAATGAGCAAGTTATTTTTAGATGATAAGTAACAGCTCATTGATTTTGATTTAATTTTTTTTCTTGCCAAAACTTCTAAGAGTACTTGACCAACTTAACTGACCATTGATTCAACCAAACCTCATGTGTAATCTCACTGTACAATGTTTTTCATATTTTACATTGCAATTGCTTACTTTTTAGTTTTAACTTCTTTTCAGTTCACAAATGAGGAAATCAGCTTTACAAAGATGGGAATGATAGCATTGAATATTCTTGCTGATGTTTTATATGATCTATTGAAACCAGATAAACCACATCTACGTCCAAGGTGTGAATGTGATATAACATACCTGTACAGTGAGCACAGGAAACTTAACAAACATATTCCAAGTAATTCAAGCCACCGACAATGTCCGCCTGGACCATGGGGAGGGAATTGGCAAGATATTCAGAATACGGACATAGCTATTGGAGATGATATTGAGCGCATAAGACTTACAAGAAACGAATTACAACATTCTAAGATATATAAACTTGACGAAATACGTTTCAATGAATTATGTAATATATTAAGCGACGTTTTAAATCGGTTTGATAACTATATAAAACCAACAAGGCTGTATACAGATGGACTTAAAGAAATATTGGTTAAAACTATTTCTACTGAGGAAGTTAAATCAATTGCAAATTCAATATCAGGTAAATATACTTTGATCATTTTGATTCCTGAGCCTTTATCCTGTTTTTTTTGTAATGCACAATGTCCATTACTATTTATCCAGACTTGTTTTAATATGGAATGAGCGTACATGCAGACAACGATGAGTTAATGTGTATTCATGTCTGCTGACTATGACTATGTTGATGGAATTCCGTTCCTGTAATTATCTGTACTTTTTTATCATTCTAGTGTCGTCTACTGGTTCGATAAGAAAAGTGTTATTTTATAAAACTTGGATTTCAATGTAGAATTTTAACCAAAAACAACCATGGTCGTATGATGTATGGGCTTTGTTCCTTTGTTGAAGGCCGTACAGTGACCTATATTTATTGGTTTCTGTGTTATTCGGTCTCTTGTGAAAAGTTTCTCTTTAGCAATCATAGCACATCTGTGTTTATTATACATGTTTATCTCGTCACCGGCAGTAAAAATCTGGAGAGATTCCAGGTGTTTCAGAATGGATCCCAAAGACATCGAATTGCGAATATGCATGCCAATTGGGAAATTTGATTGCATAAAAATAAAGTCTGACTTTACGAGATATATAGCTATTCATGGTCAGAATGGGTACTCTTAATCCGATGCTCTGAGTGGGAACCTTGTAACAACATATATCACTGGTATTAAAGAGATAAAAGTAACTGCAATTACGATTATCCCAATATGGCGACGGCAGATATAGGTAAAATCTTTACAGTCAATTTACTTAAATGTAGCATGTTTTTGTCACTAGTTACTCAGCTGCAAGGTTTTTCTATACCATTACATCATATTTGAATCGTAACAGTGCACTGGAAATGTCTAAGCGCTTTGAAAATTGCCGTTGAAAAATTCGGAATGAAAATCGTAACTCTATGGAATTTTTCTTGTTTGATAATCGTAATTTCTTTGTCGGATAATAGTAACTGAAAAATTAAATGTGTCTTTCAGCATGTCAATGGTATTGTGTGTATTAAAATGCAAATGTACAGTTAATTGATGACATTAACGGAAAACGGAAACTTACAGGTTAATATTTAAGACAAATTTACTTATATATCTCTCAATTTATTGGCGTTTTTTTTTTTACAAAACTGTGATTTCATGTCCCAGCCACTTTGAAAAAAATGTTTTTGATCTTTACAAGTATTTTTTTGTGCAGTCAGTACATGGAATTTGATTTAACATCTTTTAAGCAAAGAAACATACTATTTTTAGAGGGACTGATAAGCTATGAATTCCTGGCATTTCCCTAGACGCCCTATTTAACATTCATGCTCAATGTTTGAAAGAGATAATATAAACATAAGTTTCTTACAAAAGAAATGATGTCCACTACGTAACATATGTTGTACGTTCATATTTGAAGTACTGTCTAATATTTATCGATAAAAATGGTTCTCACATTCAGAAAAAAATGAGATCTCTCTAGTTTATAAAGTAAAACAAACTAGAATGTCTATAGGAGACATTAAAATGCAATAATATGTGTGTTTAAAAGCAGGAACTTCTTAGGAAGAAAGATAAGAAGTTAGCAGTATCCTTTAACTCTACTTTCCGCTATATAGATGACGTTCTTTCACTAAACAATTCAAAATTTGGTGACTATGTGGAACGCATCTATCCCATCGAATTGGAGATAAAGGATACTACAGATACAGTTAAGTCAGCTTCATATCTTGACTTACATCTAGAAATTGACAATGAGGGTCGGTTGAAGACAAAACTTTACGACAAAAGAGATGATTTCAGCTTTCCAATTGTGAACTTTCCATTTCTAAGTAGCAACATTCCAGCAGCACCTGCATACGGGGTATATATCTCTCAATTGATACGATATTCCCGTGCTTGCATTTCCTATCATGATTTTCTTGATAGAGGGTTACTGCTCACAAGGAAGCTATTAAATCAAGAGTTCCAAATGGTGAAGTTGAAATCATCCCTTCGTAAATTTTACGGACGCTATCACGAGTTAGTTGACCTATATGGAATAACCATTTCACAAATGATATCGGATATGTTCCTCACGTCGTAACTACAATCCCCTTCCCTTTCATGAATTTGACCTACCGAATTAGACTATTTACCGGATTTGTAATCACATAAGCAACACGACGGGTGCCGCATGTGGAGCAGGATCTGCTTACCCTTCCGGAGCACCTGAGATCACCCCTAGTTTTTGGTGGGGTTCGTGTTGTTTATTCTTTAGTTTTCTATGTTGTGTCATGTGTACTATTGTTTTTCTGTTTGTCTTTTTCATTTTTAGCCATGGCGTTGTCAGTTTGTTTTAGATTTATGAGTTTGACTGTCCCTTTGGTATCTTTCGTCCCTCTTTTCTTTTCATAGTGGACAAATGTCCCCTGCGAAACAGTACATACATTATGAAAATGATTTCACTTTAAAGAGTATTTAAGATTGCACTTTTTATTTTTATTTACAAACAGGTCTACAATAGAGGTATTCAAAATAACTCTACAAATAAAAATTTCGACAAGTTGATTTTTATTTTTTTTAAGTCTGAAATTCACACTTTTTATTGAAAATGCCCTTATAACAGACAACAATATCCATTACCTTTTAATGTATACATGTTGAAGGTCGTACATTAACCTATAATGGTTTACTTTTTTAAAATTGTTATTTGAATGGAGAGTTGTCTCATTGGTACTCACACCGCATCTTCCTATATCTATGAACCTGTTCAATATATTGACAATAAAGCAGCTATCGGGTCAGGTATTGTGGTAAGTAGATATTCTAATTGTTTTCAAAGTTTCAATGTTATGTGCGCGTTTAAGGTGGGGGTCTTTTTTTTGGGGGGGTGGAGGGGGGTAGCAATATTCCATATACCAAAAGTGCAAAACTGTTGTTCTTTATTTCTCGTCAAACTGTCTCTGGCGAATAATAAACGTCTTTCCTACTTCATTATGGCATAACGGGTATGGGCTAGAATTGAACCAGCAGTTGCTTCCCGGGGTAAGAAATAGCACACATAGCCACCTGCATTTAATGATTTAAAACAATAATTATTATATTTACTATGATTTTATTCAGGATAAATCAATGCTCTTTGACAGTCTTAGGGCCAGCTGAAGGACGCCTTCGGGTGCGGGAATTTCTCGCGACATTGAAGACCTATTGGTGACCTTCTGTTGTTGTTTTTTTATGGTCGGGTTGTTGTCTCTGTGATACATTTCCCATTTCCATTCTCAATTTTATTAATCACAAATCTGTGGTAGGGTGACACATGCGTTTCCCCTGACAAGTATTGCCATATATCATAACTTCCTATAAAATTGCCTCATCGCTCATTCCCATATTTTGTGACATTCCTAGTTCTTGGGAGTTTTCTGTATTTTAACATAGTTCGTGTTTTTCCCATATCCAAATTTCTTAAAGCTTGTTCACCCTTCCAATTTTATGATATAATAGTACGTAGCTGTTTTCATTAGAACCATTAATAATATATGCACAAAAAAATATGTCATAAGATGTTGAAACGTGATTAATTCATCACTATAATTTCATCATGTGCTATCAGATATACGCTTTTAGTGTCAATATCAATAAAACATTATCCAGTTACGATTATCTTCGCATTTTTTAATACCATAATTACGATTATCTTTTTTTCCGAGTTACGATTATCATCCAGAATTTTTCAACGGCAATTTTCAAAGCGCTTAGACAATTCCAGTGCACCGTTACGATTCAAATATGATGTAATGGTATAGAAAAACCTTGCAGCTGAGTAACTAGTGACAAAAACATGCTACATTTGAGTAAAATGACTGTAAAGATTTTACCTATATCTGCCGTCGCCATATTGGGATAATCGTAATTGCAGTTACTATTATCTCTTTAATACCAGTGATATATATTGGTGGGTCCTTTAGTGGCCTTTTACATGGCTTTATCAATTATATACCCTCAATTTCCAATTGCAATTTAAATGTCCTCGTAAACGACTATCACATGATCAAAATATTGTTCTTATTGTTGATTTGTTGTCAACAAGAACAGTCAATAATTGAGAGATTGTTAGATTGGTATTAAATAACACTTCAGCACTATTGAACTATGCCGTGTCAGTGTTTATTGGTGGAGGGAGAAGCTGGAATACCCGGAGAAAATCATTGACCTTCTGTATGATAATTATTTATACTAATTATACCAATTGTCCATCTAGGGCCAATAAACATGCATTAAATAACTACTAATGGCCCTTTAAGTAAACGACAATCTTTCTTTCAGTAACTAATTGTATGTGTTCAGTTGTGATTTTTTTGTCTTTCAGGACTGACGATTGAAGTTGAAATTGAAAACTAAATCAAACAGTTATCTCTACACGTCATGGGAAGTACACTGTACCGTATCAAACCAAACTTTTCTGGATAGAAGGCAGTCATCTATGATTGAGACGCATTAAGTTGTTGAAACATGTCACTATAGACATGATATATGCAAAAACCTATAGAAAGAAATTTAAACTAGAGGCTCTAAAGAGCCTGTGTCGCTCACCTTGGTCTATGTGAATATTAAACAAAGGAAGCAGATGGATTCATGACAAAATTGTGTTTTGGTGATGGTGATGTGTTTGTAAATCTTACTTTACTAAACAGTCTTGCTGCTTACAATTATCTCTATTTATAATGAACTTGGCCCAGTGGTATCAGTGGAAATGTTAATAAAAATTTACAAATTTTATGAAAATTGATGAAAATTGACTATAAAGGACAATAACTCCTTAGGGGGTCAATTGACCATTTCGGTAATGTTGACTTATTTGTTAATCTTACTTTGCTGAACATTATTGCTGTTTACAGTTTATCTTTATCTATAATAATATTCAAGATAATAACCAAAAACAGCAAAATTTCCTTAAAATTACCCATTCACGGGCAGCAACCCAACAACAGGTTGTCAGATTCATCTGTAAATTACAGGGCAGATAGATATTAATTTGATAAACATATTAACCCCATGCCAGATTTGCTCGAAATGCTTTGGTTTTTGAGTTATAAGCCAAAAACTGCATTTTACCCCTATGTTCTATTTTTAGACATGGTGGCCATCTTGGTTGGTTTGGCGGGTCACGCCACACATTTTTTAAACTAAATATCCCAAAGATGATTGTTGCCAAGTTTGGATTAATTTGGCCCAGTAGTATCAGAGGAGAAGATTTTTGTAAATGATAACTAAGATTTACGAAAAATGGTTAAAAATTGACTATAAAGGGCAATAACTCCTAAAGGGGTCAACTGACCATTTCAGTCATGTTGACTTATTTGTTAATCTTACTTTGCTGAACATTATTGCTGTTTACAGTTTATCTCTATCTATAATAATATTCAAAATAATAACCAAAAACAGCAAAATTTCCTTAAAATTACCAATTCAGGGGCAGCAACCCAACAACGGGTTGTCCGATTCATCAGAAAATTTCAGGGCAGATAGATCCTGTCCTGATAAACAATTACACCCCATGTCAGATTTGCTCTAAATGCTTTGGTTTTTGAGTTATAAGCCAAAAACTGCATTTTACCCCTATGTTCTATTTTTAGACATGGCGGCCATCTTGGTTGGTTTGGCGGGTCACGCCACACATTTTTTAAACTAGATACCCCAATGATGATTGTGGCCAAGTTTGGTTTAATTTGGCCCAGTAGTTTCAGAGGAGAAGATTTTTGTAAAAGCTAACGACGACGACGGACGACGGACGACGACGACGACGGACGACGACGACGACGGACGACGACGACGACGGACGCCAAGTGATGTGAAAAGCTCACTTGGTCCTTTGGGCCAGGTGAGCTGAAAAGGGGACCAAATGAACAATATTGGACCAAAGTTCAAGTTTAGACCAATATATGACTGTATAAATACACATATAAATCACATTCAGAAAACTGTAATGTTAAGATTGCTTTGTACTATATTAATTATATAATCATTATGTACATTAAATAATTCAATGAATATCTGTTGAATATATAAAGATCTGTTCAGATCAAACAATGGAATAAGGAATAAAAAAAAAGTGCCGTGAGACACATGAGACATAACAGGAAAGCAGTAAGAAAATGTCTTCTATTTTTTTTTATGAGAAAAAATGTTGTCAAATGTGTTGACGTCTTTTTTTATTATATTTATATGTTATGGTAAATAAAATTAATCACCGCCTTCATTTATTAGATTTGATTTTGTTCAACGTAATCAGTACGATATTTTAAGTTTGAAGTTTGATTCATAACAAACCGGACATAGCTTTATAATATAGTTAATTGCTATCTTAGTTTGCTAATAATAAGTATTGAAATGTGCATTGTTATTAAATGCAATATCAGTATATAGTTCAAATATATTCTTAATTCAATCCTAATTCTATCTTATTCATTCTAATATGACGTCATTTTTCATTTTTTTATGATCTGTTTCACAAATTCAAATGACGTCATTTTTTTGTCATTTTTTAAAGGCAGTGCTTTAAGGCCTGACTTTTAAGTCATGAGGTTCATCTTTTCATACTCAAACTTTGCTGGGGGTCTTTTGGCCAGAAATAGATCCGGAAATGTTCGAATTTCTCCTCTTCTTTTTATGGTATGATATGGTTTTTGTTTCTTTCATTTACATTGGGGACTAAAGAAACGATCAGTGTGTATTGTTCGTTTTGTAGAACTTGCTATTAGTGTGTATTTTGCATTATAAGCAGTCAACCTGACTACAAACTATCATTATTTGTATATTCCGTGAGGAAAGAGGTCGGGTCAATTTCAAGTGTTATCTGACATATAAAGATTCTTTAATTAGTTCAGACGTTGATATAACAATGAAAAGTCGACTGAACATGATTAATATTGCGTCTTCTATAATTCAAAGCGGAATTCGGTTTATGAACGAGAAACCGTAAAGCGTTTTCAATTTCGGTATTAGTTATGTATGTTGTCTACTTATTATCCTGGTTCCTTGTACTACGTTCCGGGTATTAGCTATTTGATATATTTGATGTGTAACATTACAATCGGGTACCAGCCAATCTACGTGTGTATGTGTACTTGATTTCCCGCTAAAATGACCGACTTAAAAAATAGTCCATAAACGTTCCGTATAATGATATGCAAATTCATAATTAATCGTAACTTTTTTTTTATCTTTATATAATAATATAACAAAATGGAGTCAACAAAATTGAAAATAGCATTATCTTACGAGGATTTCTCATATTTTTTTCACTTCCGGGCGCAGTAATACGTATGTTTTGAAGAAGCTCGAAGAATTTGACAAAGTGAATTGAGAAGGAAACGGATAGATATACGTCCTTGTTATCAGGTAAAACAATTTAAATGTACAGAACAAACACATTTACTTCACACAAATAGTACAGGCTTAAGCTTTTTATTGTCTAGCTTATACACGACTGTAGTCAAGTGTTTAAACAGTTAAACGACGGCGGTGACCTACAAGGTACGGGTCATACTGGGTCAAGTCTAAATATGTAAACATATCCACGTGCTATTAGGTAGAACGCATCGTAATGCAATATCTACAATTTTTTCCTCCTTTATACATCGTTTGACCAGATATATTTCTCCTTTTTACATCGTTTAACCAGATTTATTTCTCTTTCAAATACACTTAAACACGGGTTGTATGTACTTCTTCTTATGGTATCCAGTTATCCATCAGATTTTTGATGATTACTAACTGCTGCGTACGTATCTTTTCTAGTGTTTTCTTGTCCTTATTAAAGTTCATTTGTTGATGTTTAAATATTTTTGAACGACTGAACACAGGAGTGAATGAATGCAACAATTATATATACTGAAGACTTGGGCTGTACAATGATAATGTACGTATATCATACAGATAATTATTCTAGCAGTAATTATGTTAATTTAGGATGTAATGTCTAATGGCAGGAATTCATGAGCTATGCCTCAGGCTTTCTGAAAAAATATCAATGACAATGTAAACAGGATCAAAACATTGACACGAATGATGCTCTCTCTATGTTATATAGTTATTTAGGTATATGTGTTGCACAAGTTTCAATTAAACTAAAGTTATAAAACTTTTTTTCAGGGCACAAACCCACTTTAAAGAGACTTGTCTACTGCCATACCCATCCTATTTTCATGCACCATTTGCAAGCAAGAGACTGAATGGTTTGCAAAATTAAAAATCAGGATGGTGTCCAATTAAAACAAAAGAACTAAACTGGATGATTATTGTAGGAGAAATCTAGAGGAAAGTTTTGATTTGTGAAATTGGTTTTCCTGAAAAGTCATTCATCCTAGCCTGCAGAAAGGAACTATAACTGTCCACCACCAACTGACGAGCTAATGTTCTGCTTCACATATGGAATTACTCAAATACCATCAATGTCTATGTTTTCAGCACAGATTTCACAATTTATGACACAGCTGTGCTTTTTTTTATACCTGTTAAAGAGTTGTATACTAAATTTTATTTTTTTATCAATAAATATATATTATATTAATTGTGTCATCTAAGAACTTGTATTTTGCCAAAAGATGCATACTAGTGAATGAAAGTGGTGCAGTTCATTTTGCTTTGGTATATAGAATTGAATTACAATTGTTCATGTTATTGGAATGCATATAAAAATACATATGGTACAATGTATATGATATTTAGTGAGTTTTTCAAGCAAAAGTGAATAAGAAAGGTATAAGCAGTTACAGGTACTACTGTACAATCTCAAACAATGAAAAAAACTAATACCGTAAAGAGAATTTCATATTTACAAGTAAGTTTTGTTTTTGCGTTGAATAATTTTCTTCTTTTGTTTTTAATTGCAAATATGGGAAGTGGTTGAAATGCTAATGAGACAGCTGTTATGGCCACAGAGCCTTAATTGAAAACTTCTTTTTCATTCATACCAGTAGATTTTGCCTGGAGTTAGAAACGTATCTGCCAACTTTTCAAAATGCACATGGGGGTTTTACGTGAAAGATGGTTCATATAGTCATACAAAATCTTCAAGGGGGCCTTCAAATGGAAGCAGGACAAGTCGCCCCATTGGCTAATCGCCCCACTTTTTAAAAAAACACCACAAACTGATTTATCAAATCGCCCCACATGTGAAATTGGTTAAATCATGTTAAATATTACTCCTGCCAACTCGCCTCACATGTGAAATTGATTAAATCATGTTAAATCAGGGTTCTCGCTAAGGATTTTTGAAGGCGAGTCCAGGGACTCGTCATTTTTGGCCACGGTGAGTCATGGTAACTGTGTTCAGTTTATACAAAATATTTCGATATTGATGTATTTGTGGACTCACCAGTTTTGAAAATGGTGAGTCCAGACAGATTTTGATGAGTCCAGGACTCATGGACTTGCCTTAGCGAGAACCCTGTTTAATATTACTCCTGCCAACTCGCCCTACTTATAAAAAAACGGTAATTTTTAGATTAATATATATATAAATAATTAAAAATAAAAACTCGCACCACTTTAATGAAAACTAATCTACACAGAATACAAACAAACCGAAAATTAATTTAATTACTATTATTGATGTATACTGAAATTATAATTCTAAAAAAAACCTGGTTGTTGAAGAATAAATGTAAGTTTTGAAGCTTAGTTATTTGCATAACAATTGAAAAGAAACCTGTTAATTCTATCATAAGGCAATATAAGGAATTGAACTTATATTCAATGGGATAACATCTTTTTCCATAGGTGGGGCGAGTTGGCATTACTAAATTCATCCTGGTTAATAATATATTTATCTAGATTTCACCGATTTCCATTAGGTGGGACCAGTTGGCAGGAGTAATATTAACAGAATTTAACTTATATACATGTACTTTAACCTATAATGGTTTAATTTTTAAATTGTTATTTGGATGGTGAGTTGTCTCATTGGCACTCACATATATTCTAATGTGGTTTTTGGCTTCTTCTTGCATTAACACGCTTATAGCCATTGTTGAATTAATTGTTTTCTTTAAAAAGTCGACAAAATTGCTCTTACAAAATTTCCATTTGGGAGCCTGGAGCTCGATGGGGGAAATACTCTGCAAATACTGACAGTTGGCAGGTATGGTCATCAAAAAAGTTGACATGTTACTATGTACATTTACCATTATGTTACATTTTACTTGATGTTCTTGCTATACACACAGTACAGAGACTAGTCAATCTTTGTGAACTATTTTTTATGGGAGTCATAGAATATGCGTATACAATCAATAATTAAAAATAGTCTATTTATATTGAAAAGGAAAAGTTCTTTTATGTCTAAAGAAGAGGGACGAAAGACACCAAAGGGACAGTCAAACTCATAAATTTAAAGCAAACTGACAAGGCCATGGCTAAAAATGCATTTCATGGCGAGGCACAAAACATATACTGTAAACAGTAGACTCTAGATATAGGTGAACTAGGTACAAAAGAACTCTAAATCTTAAATTCTACAAACCACCTCTGTTCTATGGAAGATAATGATATAACTGGACTAGAAATACACACAACCTGTAATTAACTGCCTTTACAGCGCTTTCACGCTTTGATTACAGTTTCAAATATGACGTCACTTGGCGTTGAGGTTCAAAATTATTCGAATGTGTCTTCTTTTCGTGTTGCAAATGTCTGGTTATGTAATGTATTTCAGTTGTTTCCTGTAATTAGTTAATACTATAGTTTTATCATGTTCATCTTTTGTAGTCATTTTATAAAATTTACTGTTTGCAAAAGTATAAATTATTCTATATAATAAGGATGTTCTGGTAACTAACAGAAAACCCTTGCCGTTTTTGGCACAACTTTTTTTTATCTTTTGTCCTTGATGCCGATGCCTCAAACTTTTGTATCTGGGCGTCACTAGTGGGTCTTGTGTGGATAAAATGCACTTCTGACGTATTAAAATTTTGAACTTGTTGCTTGTTGTTGCCTGTTGTTCGTGTGATTCTTTGTCAATTGTGTTCTCTAATTTATTTATATTGTAGTCCTGTGGTTTGTTGTGTTGCCATGTTTATGGCCTTAAAAGTGCGAGGTTTTGCACCACAAAACCAGGTTTAACCCACCATTTTTTCCTTTCAAAATGTCTTGTACCAAGTCAGGAATATGAACATTGTTATACTAGTATACTGAGCCAAAAAAGTTTAGCAACACTTTTTTAATAATTGTTTTTTTTCATTGTTTTTCGAAAAAAATATTTAAACATCATTGATATAATCCTTAGTTTTACCTGTAATATAAAACAGTCGTACTTTTTTCCTGCTGATTGATTTCGCGCCATTTCAGCTTTGCACGTGTAAATGATGTTTTACCTTCTGTACCTGTACTTTTAAAACGATATTAAAAATTTCTTTTTCACTAACGTTCAGAAAGAACGTTGGTAAGAACAAAACAAACACCTTTAAAAAATTGCATGGAGCGTCAACCAGGCCTCGCCGAAAATGGCAGTCAGAAAGGTCTTGGAATGGTTGATGCCGGAATGAGGGTTGCTGACATCATGACTCGATTTAATGTGCACATGGCAACAGTTTAGAGACTAACAAACAGATATCGACAAATTACAACTGCAGAGGATAGGTTGATATCTCGTAGACAAAAACTAGAGGCTCTAAAGAGCCTGTGTCGCTCACCTTGGTCTGTGTGAATATTAAAGAAAGGAAGCAGATGGATTCATGACAAAATTTTGTGAAAATTGTTTAAAATTGACTATAAAGAACAATAAATCCTTAGGGGGTCAATTGACCATTTTGGTCATGTTGACTTATTTGTAAATCTTACTTTGCTGAACATTATTGCTATCTATAATAATATTCACGATAATAACCAATAAAGGGCTACGCTTTAGCGCAGGATACGCCCGTTGCTGTCTTTTAATGAATTTATATGATCAAATAGAAATAGTGTGAGCGCTGTCAAATACCCCCCCCCCCCCCCAATATAATAAATAAAAATGCACAAAAAAATTGGCACTATTAAGGCTACCTCAAATTTAACTAAGTGTGTTGTCTTAATGTTTCATCCATACATTCTATCTTGTTCACAACACACTTTATGAGTACCAAGTACCTTTTATATTTATAAAATGGAAAGGGAGCTTATGTGAGTTATTGTCTGAAGTGTGGACGATGGACGGACAACGGTATACCATAATACGTCCTGTCTGAAAGACGACGGGCGTATAAAAATTGCAAAAAAGACTACAATGACAATGAGGAGCAGCAAGAAGATAACAGGGAAAGTGAAGATGGTGAAAGTGACTCTACTGAAAGTTATGATCTAAATGAGGAAGTAGGTGATGAAAGTAAGGATTTCATTGACGATGAAGATAAAGATTATATTGATGATGGAGATGAGGATTTCATTGATGATGAAGATGAGGATTTCATTGATGATGAAGATGAGGATTTCATTGATGATGATGAGGCCTCTTCTGAGAATGAAAATGAGGTTTTTTTCTGATGACGAGGACAGTGATTACAGTGAAGAAGACACTGATGATTAAACCTAGTTCAGCTTTTAAATATTTAGCATAAAAAACAAATATCATTAACATTGTCATATAACATAGAAGTCTTCAATGCAATATAAGGAAAGTGATATATGATTATGGGTTTTAGTAATTCTATGGCTGATTTCCAAATTTTATAGTAATTTGAAAGAAGGTACTTTTCTTGGGGTATATTGATTGAACCTTTTTATTGTTTAGAATATTCACAAGCTGATCATATTGATAAATGTTTAGGAGACTTGATTTCCTTATTTTTTTCATAAAATGACACCCTTTAACATTTAAGGAATATTTAGTCACATGTTAGGATTTTATGTTGTCACTTGTTCACTTATTATGTGCTATTGTAGACTAGTTATGTTTTATAACATTTTTTATTGCGCTCAACCCTTCCACCGAAACCTAACTCTATAAAAAAGCTGCGATGCTAAGGTATCATTTGTAATTTCAATTGCAACCAATTTTAACAAGAGTAAAACATCATATATGCAAAAACAGTATTTGATTTTTATTCATAGCTTAGATAGTTAAAATGTTATCATAAAATGATATATGCCTCAGGGAACAGTTAGTATCTCAGGGACTGCTAATGTGCTTTCCTCCTTGCAACCATTCAATAATAGTACAAACGTATGACATTCATTGAACCTATTTTTTACAAGAAATTTAATATTTTAAATTGAACTTAAGATTTTACAAATTTTATGTTTTCATCAGGTTTTATTAAGTATAATTTGTTACATCAATAGATATAAACAATTCACCAAAGTTTCATGGACATTGGTGAAAGCCTTTTTGAGTTATTGTCCGAAGTGTTAAAAATCCCCCTTTTTTTAATGACTAAAGCCCCATAAATCCAAAACCTAAAATCTGAAATTAAATAAAAAACGAAAGGGAGCTTATATTCATAGATATAAACAATTCACCAAAGTTTCATGGACATTGGTGAAAGCCTTTTTGAATTATTGTCCGAAGTGTAGAAAATCCCCCCTTTTTTATTTATAAAGCCCCATAAATCCAAAACTTAAAATCTGAAATTTAAAAAAAAGACGAAATGGAGCTTACTTCAATAGATATAAACAATTCACCAAAGTTTCATGGACATTGGTGAAAGCCTTTTTGAGTTATTGTCCGAAGTGTTGAAAATCCCCCCTTTTTTATGAATAAAGCCCCATAAATCCAAAACTTAAAATCTGAAATTAAAAATAAACGAAAGGGAGCTTATGTCAATAGATATTAACAATTCACTTAAGTTTCATGGAAATTGGTGAAAGTGTTTTTGAGTTATTGTCCAAAGTGTGCACGACAGACGGACGGAAAACGGTATACCATAATACGTCCCGTCCCGGACGTATAAAAACAGCAAAATTTCCTTAAATTTACCAATTCAGGGACAGCAACCCAACAAGGGGTTCTCTGATTCATCTGAAAATTTACTGGCAGATAGATCTTGACCTGATAAACAATTTAACCCATGTCAGATTTGCTATAAATGCTTCGGTTTTTGAGTTATAAGCCAAAAGCTGCATTTCACCCCTATGTTCTTTTTTTAGCCATGGCGACCATCTTGGTTGGTTTGGCAGGTCACGCCACACATTTTTAAACTAGATACCCCAGAGATGATTGTGGCCAAGTTTGGATTAATTTGGCCCAGCAGTTTCAAAGGAGAAGATTTTTGTAAAAGATATACAAAATTTAAGCAAAATGGTTAAAATTTTACTTTTAAGGGCAATAACTCCTAAAGGGGTCAACTGACCATTTTGGTCATGTTGACTTATTTGTAAATCTTACTTTGCTGAACATTATTGTTGTTTAAAGTTTATCTCTATCTATAATAATATTCAAGATAATAACCAAAAACAGCAAAATTTCCCTAAAATTACCAATTCAGGGGCAGCAACCCAACAACGGGTTGTCCGATTCATCTGAAAATTTCAGGACAGATAGATCTTGACCTGATAAACATTATACCCCATGTCAGATTTGCTCTAAATGCTTTGGTTTTTGAGTTATAAGCCAAAAACTGCATTTTACCCCTATGTTCTATTTTAAGCCATGGCGGCCATCTTAGTTGGTTTGGCGGGTCATGCCACACATTTTTAAAACTAGATACCCCAATAATGATTGTGGCCAAGTTTGGTTTAATTTGGCCCAGCAGTTTCAGAGGAGAAGATTTTTGTAAAAGTTAACGACGACGGACGACGGACGACGGACGCCAAGTGATGAGAAAAGCTCACTTGGCCTTGTGGGCCAGGTGAGCTAAAAAAAGGTTAATGAAATGATTTAAAAAAATTATATACAAAGAGTATTTTTAGATTGGAAAATTATTTACATTCTTTCATAATCTCATAATTAAGAATGGCAACTTGATATTTACAATAAGTTGTATTTATAGTCAGTTTAAA
This sequence comes from Mytilus galloprovincialis, assembly GCA_037788925.1. NCBI lineage: Eukaryota > Metazoa > Mollusca > Bivalvia > Mytilida > Mytilidae > Mytilus > Mytilus galloprovincialis. The sequence continues at coordinate 56,124,950 of CM075339.1, read as the reverse complement.
CATATAGATATTAATATATAATACATGGTTTAAAAATAATTTTAATGATACAAAAAAATTAATATAATGATATACTGTAGATTAATTTCATATATATTATATTTATATAATCTTCATTAATTATTTAAATTAATAAAGATAAAATTGAATAAATTCCATTCAAATATATGTCTTTATTTTCTATTAATTATACTCCACTTACAGGTGATCTTTTGTTTGTTTTAATTATGCTTCTCGGGTATGAAAAATCAACACTGTCAGAAAAAATGCTGAATATTTTTAATAAAAAAGTAGTGCAGGATTCTTTAATAAAACCAGATTATAATATATCTATGATTAAATTAAAAAAATCTCACACTTTTAATCATTTTAATGACTCTTTTAATGACAGGAAACTTAAGAAATGTTTATTGTAGTCAACAACTAAGTGGCACACTTCAAAGGTAAACATAGCAATAAAAATCATTGTGTTGGGAGAAATCACACCAAGGTAATAAACAATTAAGGAGTTTTAGGGAGGAATTTCTCCAAGTTTCTCCCAATTTCCTCCCAAAATTTGGAGTGTTGCTGGAGTTTCCTGGTGTGACACCAAGTTTTTACACAGTGTAGGGAGTATAAGATTACATCCTCTCTGTGTGTACTGTATATTTACGAAAAATGGTTGAAAATTGACTTTAAAGGGCAATAACTCCTAAAAGGGTCAACTGACCATTTCGTTCATGTTGACTTATTTGTAAATCTTACCTTGCTGAACATTATTGCTCTTTACAGTGTATCTCTATCTATAATAATATTCAAGATAATAACCAACAAGAGTGCACACACTGAAATCTTGATAGACCTAAATATAAAGCTTTATTACAACTGTCACATAAACTCAACATTAACCAAGAAAATGAAACATTGATCAATGAACCATGAAAAGGAGGTCACGGTCAGATGAACCATGCCAGGCAGACACGTACAGCTAACAATTCTTCAATATTACAAATATAGTTGACTTATTGCTTATAAATAAAGAAAACAGACCAAAACACAAACACTTAAAACTTAGCAATGGACCGTGAAAATGAGGTCAAGGTCAAATAAAACTTGCGTAACCGACATATAGATCATAGAATATTTCCATACACCAAATATAGTTGACCTAATGCATAAAGTATTAAAAAAAATAGACCAAAACTTAAAAACATAATTTTGACCACTGAACCATGAAAATGATGTCAAGGTCAGATGACACCTGTCAGCTAGACATGTACACCTTACAATCATTCCATACACCAATTATAGCAGACCTATTGCATATAGTATAAGAAAAACAGACCAAAACACAAAAACTTAACTATAACCACTGAACCATGAAAATGAGGTCAAGGTCAGATGACACCTGCCAGTTGGACATGTACACCTTACAGTCATTCCATACACCAATGATAGCAGACCTATTGCATATAGTATAAGAAAAACAGACTAAAACACAAAAACTTAACTATAACCACTGAACCATGAAAATGAGGTCAAGGTCAGATGAACCTGCCAGTTGGACATGTACACCTTACAGTCCTTCCATACACCGAATATACTAGACCTATTGCTTATAGTATCTGAGATATGGACTTGACCACCAAAACTTAACCTTGTTCACTGATCCATGAATTGAGGTCGAGGTCAAGTGAAAACTGTCTGACAGACATGAGGACCTTGCAAGGTACGCACATACCAAATATAGTTATCCAATTACTTTGAGAATTTAACATTACAAAAAATCTTAACTTTTTTTTCAAGTAGTCACTGAACCATGAAAATGAGGTCAAGGACATTGGACATGTGACTGACGGAAAGTTCGTAACATGAGGCATCTACATACAAAGTATGAAGCATCCAGGTCTTCTACCTTCTAAAATATAAAGCTTTTAAGAAGTGAGCTAACACCGCCGTCGCCGGATCACTATCCCTGTCGAGCTTTCTGCAACAAAAGTTGCAGGCTCGACAAAAACAACAAAATTTTCAAAAATTACCCATTCAGGGGCAGCAACCCAACAACGAGTTGTATGATTCATCTGAAAATTTCAGGGCAGATAGATTTTGACCTGATAAACAATTTTTCCCATGTCAGATTTGCTCTAAATGCACTAGTTTTTCAGTTATAAGCCAAAAAATGCATTTTACTCCTATGTTCTATTTTTAGCCATGGCTGCCATCTTGGTTTGTTTGGCGGATCACGCCACACATTTTTAAACTATATACCCCAAGGATGATTGTGGCCAAGTTTGGTTTAGTTTGGCCCAGTAGTTTCAGAGGAGAAGATTTTTGTAAAAGTTAAAACAACGGACGACAGGTGAGCTAAAAACTATCGTCAAGGGAGGAGGGCTTCTTTCGCTTTAAGTCAACACGTGACAAGTTTTTTCCGGGTTAAAAAGTAGTGCATTGACTAAGGGAAGCTGCATGTGTGCCTGCCAATCCTTCATTGGTCCACTAAGGGTATGGCTGAGAAATTGATTTTGAGAAACACTATACATATTGACGCATTTTGACCCTCCTGCGTTCCATACAAATTAATGTGAGTGATAAACATTCATGTTGCTTCTGGCATATCATAATTCCATTTTTTTTAATTATTAAAATTATATATTGTTATGATTTTGTAATAAAACAAAATTTCACATTTTTGTTGCTAAACTTTTTTGGCTCAGTATATTATAGTTCGTTTCTGTGTGTGTTACATTTTTAACGTTGCGTTGTTTTCTTTTCTTTTATTTTTTAGTGTAAATTCACATTGCAATAAGATGTGTCATGGTATTTGTCTTTCCCAAATTGATGTATTTGGTTTTAATGTTATATTTGTTATTCTCATGGGATTTTGTCTGATGCTCGGTCCGTTTCTGTTACATTTAAGTGTAATGTCGTTGTTCTCCTCCAATATTTAATGCGTTTCCCTCGGTTTTAGTTTGTTACCCCAATTTTATTTTTTGTCCATGGATTTATGAGTTTTGAACAGCGGTATACTACTGTTGCCTTTATTAAGTCTTCTAGATTGTGCTGTGTATTCTGTTGTTTGATACTGTCTTTTTCTTTTTTGTCACTTTATTTACAACTTCTGAGTTTGATAATCTCTTTGATATCTTTCCCCTCCCTTTGCAGAGTTCAATACTTCTATGTGTATTGATATAAGTAAATTTTGTTTATTGAAAAATCCAGCACATCACAACCAATTTTATTATGCCCTTTAATATAGTAACATGACTAGATTTTTTTAATTTCAAGTTTTGAATTAAAAACATAGTTTAAATTGTGAGAAACAGTTACTAAGAATGACACAACATTCTATTTGACCTTTGAATACTGTGATTCTATTTTTATAAAACAATTTACAACTTATCAATATTATCTATTACAACCAAATCCATACATGCTTTAACTTTTATTTTGCAATTTTAAAGTTTATCTTAAATTGTATCAATCCCTTCCAAAAGTTGTTTAGTATTGAATTCATTTCCATTGCTCAGATTAACAGGTCACAGCAGTGCAGGGGATTTTACCTTAGATTTGCATTGATATTTCTCTGGAGTCATTTCGGTTTTAATTCCTATCTAAGGAAATAATATTATTGAGCCCAAATTAAAGTTAAATTGGCAGTCAAATATTTTGTTTAAACTCAAAATGCTAACATACTAGTAATAGTGATTTGGACACAACAAGTTAAACTACTGTCCCAATTTTTGTATTCCCCCTTTTATCCCACTTATGATCCCTTACTTCTGCTTTTGCTGAGACAATTTAATCAAATCTTCTAATTAAAACATTTACTTGAAAACATACAGAATTAATCATCTTATACATGATGTATAAGATGATTAATTCTGATGAAACATCATTCATAACTTTCCTTTTTATTGGATAACGTCAACAATTTAAATGGCACCAATTCCCAGTTCTCATATGTTCCTCAATGTAAAAAACACATATGTTATTAAGCAGACTGTATAGATGGTGGCTGTTTAATGTCCAGTGGCCAAGATAATGCATGTTCAGGATGATAACATGTAAGTGGCATATGAACATAAACCAAGCTTTGTACAAGACTAACACGCTAACATTTAACTTGCTAGTTGATATGGTTACAGTCCACAGGCACAGGAAAACATATTGCCTGACCAACACACATTATTCAGACTTCTAAGCAGCCTAGTCTTAAATCCTACTTCTAAATGCCACATGCTTATCAGAGAAGCAGGAATAACCAATTTTACAGTCTTTTGTATGACCAAGCAGGGATTCTAACCCGCAAACTGTTTTACTGGTCAAAAATTACAATTTTCATAATAAATAATCCTTGGAAGGACTTAAAACAAGATGTATTATCAAATTAACAATTACACTGATTACTCATTTACATATGAATCAGATAGTTAGGACCCAACATATCTATCAATCATAATGGTTCACTATGGTTCTCTCAACACGCTCCAGAAAATTCTTCTTTTAAATTTCTCTGAATGTACTATTTAACTGTATATATATCAATGATTGAAACATAGTAAGTTTTATAAAAATACAAATAAAACAGTTTTAAAAATATTTGAAATAGCACTATGTTAATCTTTAATATCCTATATCTCCACATATACTGGCATGAAACTGTACTACATCTGCACTATAAAACTGACTACAAATAGGACATTCTACGTATTCTGGGGACCTTAAACTGTCGACTGCTGCAGGGCCTGACACACCCACTTCAATGACATCTGGAGATACAGGTCTGCCATTGGTACATGTCAATATATGGTTTTTCATCTGTCCTGGAGGGAAGGTTTCTAGAAGGAAAAAAACACAAATATATAAATAATCAATTTTTCAATGACAATACTTTTCTCTGACAATGTATAAAATGTATTCTCATTTCCATAACTGAGAACCTTTTAAAAAATATTCTGAATGAATATTTCAAGAAATGTATCTGTCCTGGTTGAAGGTCATTAATATAGTACCTTATGATGTCTTGTTTGCTATTTGAATGATGGAATGCTGTCTCAATGGATTATACATAATGTTGTAAATACGGCATGAACACAATGCGGAATCATCACTTACTTCTTATATTGTAACGTAAAGACTTTGTGATGCGTCACTTGTAAACTCATCGAACCTTTAAACAAACTTATAAGTAAGGGTTATTGTACCAATATTGTAATTAGATCTCTGAATATAGTTCACATTGGCACTAATATTGATTTTGTCATAAGCAAATTAAAACATAACTAAATTTCATTATCTTTTGAGGCGAGATGTTTAGAGACACAGACACGTTAACTTTTATTTCTATAGAAGTCGCTCTTCACTATACTACTACCTGTCGATACATTTATTTTTGGCATTGCACAAGTCATGTCTTCTTTGACTATTAATGACGTTAAAATACTAAATCCCTGTGATGTGTTTTAGTCCATTTTAGTCTCTGATGCATGATTTTTTACTATTAATTGGTTTTGGCTTTTAACTAGCTGTCAGTAACTGCGAGTACTCTCAAATCGTATTTTCTTGTTAATTCGACCTGTTGATACTGTTTATAATGCTTTTTTGTTATTTTTTATTTATATGGATCTTGTCTGTACACCAGCTTTGATTATTTGTAATATCTTCAATTTTTCTCTTATTCTTACAACATTTGTATAAACTTCAAGATTATAAAAAAACGTTTTTTTTCTAAAGTGAACATTAATTGGTTGAATATTTCTCAATGTGTTTGAATTTGTTTGTTAGCTTTTTGGTCATGAATGTTTGTCTCTAATATTTTATTAACTGTGCATTTGTATTCAGATATTGCAGATCAAATTTATTCATTCATTGTGTAATCATACGTTTTTTGATTGAGTTAAGTCTGCCAATTGATATTTTATTGTATGTTTTTCTATGTTGTGATGTTATGCTATTGTTTCAAAAAAAGGGAGAAGGTTTGGATCCATTAAAACGTTTAATCCCGCTGCAAATGTTTGCACCTGTCCTAAGTCAGGAATCTGATGTACAGTAGTTGTCGTTTGTTTATGTAATATATACGTGTTTCTCGTTTCTCGTTTTGTTTATATAGATTAGACCGTTGGTTTTCCCGTTTGAATGGTTTTACACTAGTAATTTTGGGGCCCTTTATAGCTTGTTGTTCAGTGTGAGCCAAGGCTCCGTGTTGAAGGCCGTACTTTAACCTATAATGGTTTACTTTTTAAATTGTTGTTTGGATGGAGAGTTGTCTCATTGGCACTCACACCACATCTTCCTATATCTATTGGACATTATATAGATCGAATACACATATTTTGTTAATTTGAAACACCTTTTCTCACTTAATACACTTATTACTGAAACATACCTTTGCATTTCTTCATAGCAACCCATTATAACAGAAATTCAAAAAATAATGGGAGGTTTTTATTAATGCCAATGATCCAACTCCTTGAGTAAAGCAATAATAGGAACTTGCATTCTTGTATATATTACACAGCTACTTTTGTATAGGTACTATTTCTGTACTAAAAATTTGTAGTACTGGAAATCTACTTTTATTATTCAGTACTATTTTGTTACTCTAAAATTATTGTAATATTTAGGTACCTGTATTTTACAGTACTTTATGTGTATTTGAAATTTAGGTACTACAGATTTTTGGATACTAATGTTACATTTTCAGCATTTTGAAAGTTTTACTATTTTAAATCTCTCAAAGTTATGATTTTCAAACATGGAATATTGTATTATTTCTGTACAGAAATATTTAGTACAAATCAAGTACTGTAAAATACAACTACCTAAATATTATAATAGTTTTAAAGTAAAGAAATAGTACTAAATATTAAAAGTAAATTTCCAGTACTGCATTTTTTTAGTACAGAAATAGTACCTATGCAAAAGTAGCTGTGTATTTGAATTCTTAAAAAATCAAAATAATTGTAAAATATCTGAATTTACAGTAAATGAATAACATCATTGTTTTTTTCAAATAATTTTTTTTTAAGATTTGATCAATGAATATTTTGTTGTTTAAATTAGGAATTTCATATATTGTGTTGTTATATTTCTAAACATTTTCTTACCAATTAAATTTCTTACAAAAAGTGCTTGCAAGTTTGTAATTCAAAAAAGACACTTCTAGTGTTCCATACAGTCACACTTGAAAATTTCATCACCTGACTGAACTTAGCTGATTTAATAATCTTGAACTGCTTACTTTCTTGAAATAATTCAAAACAATGGCTCATAAATATTACATATATATTTCCATTGCATGACAGGAACTTTTCAAATTAGGTCATTAGTTTCCTCAATTGAATTGTACCATATTTTTAATATCAGGGCCTTTTATAGAAGCAGGTCTATAAAACATTGTATTGAAATAAAAAGGGTGGAACATGGGAGAGGGGTGGGTCTTGTGATTGCGTTTGAGCTGGTGGGATGTCACAAACTTGTGATGTACAGACTGAGGCACTCAGGGAAGACCTATATATAGTTTTGCTTTCCAACTGCAGTGTATTATATAAAAAAGATGATGTGGTATGATTGCCAATGAGTCAACTCTCCACGAGAGATTAAATGATACAGATTATAAGCATGTGCTTTCAAAATTAAAGAACCTATGTCAGCATGCTCACAAACACCATGCCCTGACATTGTCACAGAGTAAACAAAATCGTAACAAATCATATTAGTTTATAGACTCATATAAAACCTACAAAAGTCAACTGATAAAAATTGTTGTAGCTATGCTCATCTTCATATAAGCTATAGTCATATAGAAATCAACTTTATGCAAGTGCACGTATACATGAGCATGTATAAGACTTTGGATTTTTTTTTAACATTCAAATACTAAACAGACGTTAAGTTTGGTCTGTTAGGTGGGGTTCTTATAACAACACAGTTTTCAAAAAAGTTACACTTTTCGTAAAGATTTGTTGAACTCGAATTTAGGTGGTACCTTACACTACAGGGAGATAACTCTGTAAAATCAGCAGAAAGTTTAAATTAAGTTGTGTTGTTAAGGGAATATTAAGTTTCTCAATGATCAAAGTAAGTGTTTGACAAACTTCTATATAACCAGTGTATTTTTCTGATTAAACGGTTGGTTCACGATTTTTTTATTTTTTTATATTTTTGTCCAAGAGTCAAAGTAAATACTTTGTCAAAAATTTCAGAAAATTAAACGAGCCAAATCAGTTTTAGATGAACAGAGTACTGGTATTCATTTGCATAAGGTGGATTCTATCTGATTCAGCTCTTTTTATGTATATTTTTCTACAAAGTTTCATCAAATTCTGTTGTGTGGTATCAGAGGAGTTATGATGACGAACTGTTGCAGTAGAATATTTAGGTAAAACTTCTTACATCAAAGGGGAATAACTACTTTTCTTTTTTTCTTTATTAGATTTTCACCATACCTTGACAATTTTCACATCGTTCAAATGATGTTGGTCTGGTTTCCTTGCCAGCCACTGTATTTCCACGTCCTCTGCCTCTTCTAAAATAAATAAATGTACACTGTATATGTATAATCATTTTACAGTTAGTATTGTATAAATGTATTCTTTTTTTAACAATAAAACTATGCCTGCTTTACTTATCAAGATGGAGTTACTATTAAAAGTCATTATTAATATGAAGGCTTACCTACAAATATCCCATAAACATAACCTATACATCTTTTGTAGTAATTAAGCCATACACCAATTTACAAATATTTTGACCACAGAACCAAAATCTATCATAATAATCTCTTTCAACCAGTTTGACATGAATTTTAGTTTAGTAATATCAACTATTGTCAATTAAGAAACTATTGCATGTATTTATTATTGCGATTTTGTCATTTTAGACTAATATGTAATTTTAATTGTTGCGATATTGAGAAAAATCCTGTTAAGTTCATATAACAAATTTCAAAATGTGAGTTTAAACTATTGCCATTATAACCACTGTCGCATTTTTCGCAATAATAAGAACATCGCAATAATTCACAGTATCTTTTAATTACCCTCTTTTAGGAGTCCCAGATTTTGATAGATATTCAATCTCGCCATCAGAGTTCTTTGAAACTTTGGAGGCCCTCCCTCCAATAGCTCCATTTGGACCTCTCTTCCTTTTACCTCTTGTAGGAGGTGAAATCATTACATCGTTTCTAGAAGGATTAACTTTGGATAACCATTGATCATTAGTACTGGGAGACGAGACGGAATTCTTCACTGGTGACTCGTCATCATAGCCACTGTCAGATTTACTCGGTCCAAAACTCATGCTGTTGCTGTTTTTATTTGCCTTGTAAGGATTTGCAAACGCAAATGCTTTTCTTTCAAGATATGACATATTTTTATACATTTCATTGTCTAATGCCATTTTTTTGGCAAAATTATCATACTTGTTGTTTGAAGCTGATTCTGACAAACTTTCTTCATGACTAGAATTATTAGTTCCTGTGGAGGCAGAGTTTTCGGGTGATTGTATTTTATCTACATTTGCTGTATAATTTTTATGAGCATTTTGTCTTATTTGTTTCAGTTGATTTGCAATATCAGACTTCTTATGTTCATCTGCTGATGTTGATTTAGGAGATACAAAGTCATTTTTGATATGAAAGTTTCCATATTTTTCTTCCCCATCTACACTATTATTTAGTATGTCAGGGGAGTTAATTCTGTCCTTAATCCCTGATTTCCATTCTTTGCCATTAAAACTTTGCTCAGTCTTTTCACATTTCTCTTTTTTAGAATACACAACTTTCTTATGTGAAGAGTCATTTTTAATGTTATCTTTTTTTATATTTTCTATCCCCTCCCTTGATTTCCCAGAATTCTCCTTTTTCTCATCATCACTTTCACCAAATAATTTACAGATATAATTTCGAGCCATTTCAGCAAAAGTTTTTCTTTCATCTTTGTCAAGTTTTCTTTTTTTCTTCCTTTCCACTTTATGTCTTAAATCTGAAAACAATATCTATAGTATATCATTTATTAGTCTCTGTAAATGTTCAGTTACAGTCAAACCAATTTGAGAACGACATTTGAGCTCACAGTAATACAAATTTTCTAAAACTTGTAAAATCTACATAAATAGAGACTTATAAAATATTTATTTACAAAAAATAATTATATAAGAAATATTTAAAATAGCCGCATTTTCAACATTACTTGAATAGGTAATTTTAAAAGTTAATTGTTTAAGTAATGCCCTAGACTATATATGTAAACTTAGAGTGAAATCTTCTAAAGAAAGGATGGATAGTTAAATTGTACAAACCAGTAATTGTAACTTTGTCAATTGGTTATATATCTATATACTCTTTTTATAAATGAACTTTATCATGTACTTTATAGAAAATGAAATAAAAAAAATTGGGTCACCGTTCATTTAAGCTCACAATCTGCCTCCAAAAGAAGCATAAATTTTTGATAATGTCCTTTTTTTCTGTTGAACTAATAGAAGAATTAGAGAAAATATCTAAATAAAAAAAGAACTAAATTACAGAAATCGGTTAAATTTTACATTTATTTAATTTATGTGCAGCTTATTTGAAAACAATAATAAATAATATAGGTCACTGATGAGTTAAAATAGATTATTCAATTTTAATGCCAAAGGGAGATAATTTGGGGCTTTTTCAATGCTATACTAGTATTAAACATTTTCAAAGTCATCTGGGGCCAAACCGAATCGATTTGTGTGTGTGATTTTTGTACCATATCAGAAAGTAATAATTAATAGTGTAATAAATAGAATTTATAATGATAAAACAAATGTTTAATTTTTCGCTGAAAGTTTTGTACCCGTTAGCCTCCTTATGATGGCTTAATTAATAAAAAAAAACAGAATGTTTTTATAATTTGTCAAAATAAAGTTTTTATTATGCTTTTTTCAAAAATAATATAAAAAGTATGAATTACAAGATGTTATTACTTGCTACAGAAAATTTTTCAGTTGTTGTATTGATTATGCAGTGAAATATAATTTTGTTTGATAAAAAGAACTCATAGAATTGTATGATAAATATGAAAAGATAACTCTTATAACATGCTTTCAGATAAGAAAAAGAAAAAAATGGGTCACTGATCATGTTTTCTTGCCACATGTTTTTTATATTAACTTTAAAAGTTTTTCACACTCTCAAAATTTACACGTTTCATTAAAGATCAAGACCAATTGTTATCTGCTACTTCAAAATCCAAAATGGAGGAATACACCTACCCACCTTGAGTTGGGAAAGTTATATTGTACAAACAAGTTATTGTACTTTTGTCAAGTGGTTTGTCAGTGAATTATCTCCTTAAGAAAGGAGGGATCGTTACTTTATACATACCAGCAATTGTAACTTTGTCAAGTTCTTCTTCTTTTATTTGCAAACCTTTCAAAAAGTTCTCTACTTCCTCGCTGAACTGTAAATATAAAATAAATGTGTAAATGTGTCTTATTGTATGATAAAATATGCATAAGCTTAATCTAAAATTTCAGAAAAAAAACAATTATATTCAAACTTTAAAAAAAAAACTCTTTCAAGTTATGAAAGAAAAGAAGAATTTCATAAGAATATCTTTTAACTTGAATATTCTTTTCAATTTTACTGGTAAATAATTCTGTTTTTTTTGTCTATGGATCAATTTCTGTTTCAAACTATATCTAATACAATATATGCAAGATGCCAATTAACTTTGAAAAGAACATTATGGCAAACTTGCTGATTTAGAGACACATCTTAATGGATAGTAGTTTCATTTACAATCATATCACATTTTTTAACTCATTTTTACTTTAGTCAATTTAAAAGAAAAGAACATTTACCTCGGGTCCATATTTCTGTGCTAATGTATCAGAGTAGAAAGGTGTCTTATTTGGAGTTGCTTCCCTTGGTTTACTTCCTGCTGAAGCTGCTAACACTAGTTTGGCTGTACGTGACATGGCACCTTCCATCTCTGTACCATTTTCAGATGAGCCAGCCATTTTCAGTAATTTTGTTTTCACCTCATTTGTAGGTGACTCGCTATAAAACAACATTGGCTATAACAAAATACTAATGGGCTGCTTGAACTGCACATGTTTTAAAAAAATAAACGTAAAAAAAAATTGATAAGGAAAAAATTTGTAAGGGTTCCACGGAACCCAGTGTCTCGCCTACTTTTGCTGTAAATCGCGGGCTCAACAAAAATGACGAAAAAAATCAATAAAAATGTTCCTCTTGATATCATCTTATGATTGTAAGAAGCTTCTGTCTAAGTTTGGTAAAAATCTAGGATAGTTTATAAATCTAATGAATGTTTTGAAAACTTTAACTGCAAACTGTATGTAATGTTAACTTAAAGAAAATCTAAGTCCATTTAAAAATAAAATGCAGAAAAAATGGAGTTATCTTTTTACATAATTTACTTCTGGATACTATTTTATGATCATAAATAAGCTTCTGTCCAAGTTTGGTACACACCCAAGATAGTTTAAGAAAGTTATTAAAATTTTAAAAACTTTAACCACAGAGTGAATGTAATGTTTTCCCGCAGAAAAACTAAGTCCATTTAAAAGTAAAATACGGAAAAAATGGATTTATATTTTTACAAAATTTACTTCTGGATACTATCTTATGATCATAAACAAGCTTCTGTCCAAGTTTGGTACAAACCCAGGATAGTTTAAGAAAGTTATTAAAATTCTAAAAACTTTAACCACAGAGTGAATGTTATGTTTCCCCGCAAAAAAACTAAGTCTATTTATAAGTAAAATACGGAAAAAATGGAATTTTATTTTTACAAAATTTACTTCTGGATACTATCTTATGATCATAAACAAGCTTCTGTCCAAGTTTGGTAGAAATCCAGTATAGTTTAAGAAAGTTATTAAAATTTCAAAAACTTTAACCACAGAGTGAATATTTGTTGACGCCGCCGACGACACCGACGACGACGGAATGTAGGATCGCTTAGTCTCGCTTTTTCGACTAAAGTCGAAGGCTCGACAACAAAATAGGCTTTATCAGAAATTCAGATATACTGCTTAATCTGTGCTTTTCAAACTAACATGTAATCTATACCTTGTCATTTCACTGTCAGTACATACCTTGCTGTTATAGACATCTTTTTTGTTTTTAGTTGTAGTAAATTTATCTTAAGGGCATACGATACAGTAACAGGGGAGGTAATGACGTTGCTAACGTAAAATGTTATTTTCGCGACGTCAAACTGTGACATATCGGGAAAATATGCATTTTTCGACTGATTTTTATCATTCAAACTGATTTAATTTGAAAACGAGTTCATGGACCCTTATTTTTCAAAACAGCAATTTGTTTCATTTTGCAGGGAGATTATGTGACCCAAATTTTACAAAAACTGTAAATAGAGGATTTGTTTTAATTTTGATAAACATACAGCAAAAAATGACGTATTTTCCACAATTCATGAACATTTGATAAATATGAGTTATTTCTGAATAAAAAATGCATATTTTTTTAGGATACTTATAAAAATGCAGAAATTACCGATTATTTAACAAAAAACAATTTGTGTTTTTCTTTTATAACAAAAAAGTTATGTCTTTCTTTCGAAAAAGAAATTACGGCCGCAAATATGAATTTTGAGCAATTATACAAAATTTCGACCTCATTTTACTCAAAAAGTAGCACATGAAGGTATATTTTTTATTACATATTTGATTTAATCAGGTAAAAAATAACCTATATGCAAATTTTCACAAACTTGTAAATACAGGATCAAAACTGTATCGTATGCCCTTAAAACTAAGGCTAATGCATATGGTATCCATTTCAAGAATATTTTTTAACATACATAAACCTTAAATGATAAGTTTTGCCTTTATACTTTGCTAATATGAAGTTTAGATCATACTTTTTCCAAAATTAATATCATCAAAAGTATGGGTTATAGAGCTATATTTCAAGCTTCATGTGAGGCTAAACTGTCAGGTTTTGTATGCATTGTACAAACATGAACATGAACTAGACATACTAGATGTGTGGAAACAACACGAATGGCCTTGTCTGAAAAAGTTGAAAAATTTGCAATTTCAACAACACATGTGGACCTAAACATGATGGCAGTCTCACAAATCAGCTCAATATCTAAAGGCGTTTAGAAAAAAATTCTGTATATATAACTGTGATTTTCAACAATTTATCAAAGTCCAAAAGCCGTAATTTCTGCCAAAATCAGCAGAGCAGAACTAAACTTAAACTTGATCTGTATCTCATCATGGTTAACTCACATACTGAAAATTAGCCCAATATCTGAAGGCGTTTAGAAAAAAAGTGCGTTTAACTGTGATTTTCTACAGTTTATCAAATTCCAAAGTCTGTAATTTTAGCCAAAATTAGCAGAGCAGAGAACAGCTCTTATATTTCACTTGCAGAAAAGTTTTCCTTGCTTCATAACCTTAAAATTCATAAACATAAACATAAATTTTCTGTATATTCAGGCCTGTAGCCAGGAATTTCCAAAGGGGGGTTCATTTGACTCACAAACTCAACTTTAACAGTCACAATTCGAACAGAACATCTACTTTAACAGTGCTTATTAGTTTTCAAGGGGAGGTTCGGACGAACCCCCCGAACCCCCCCTGGCTACGGGTATGATATTCCAGTATAAAATTTCTGAGTTGTCTCCCCTACTATGTCTTAGTTGAAAAAAGTTGAATTGAACAAAAGATATTAGTTTCGTATTCGTAAAAACCGTTGCAAAATTCAGATAAACCATATGCTCATATAATCTTCATTACGATAAAATCATAACAAATGAATTGCATTCCCCTTTTTATTTTTCTATTTGCATCCAAATGACTTTTTTGAGATATTTCAAACATGTTATCGATAGAGTAAAATAATTTGTCAATTAAAGAGATTTTTTCCTAGCTTACCTTGATTTTGTCTTTCCAAAGAAATGTTTTTGAATGGATCGTATTGTCTTCTGTTGGTTGGTGGAAACTGAAGACTGATCTTTACTAGGTGTGATAGTGTCCATTGTTTTAATACAAAGGAAAGACAACCCAAATTGTACATCCTTCTTCAATGGTTGTCGACAAATGATTCTTATTCTGTCCCAAGTCTTTGTTGCAACATGATCTTTAAAATCCTCTGCAGACAACAAAAATATATGACAATTATTATGAAAAGAGACAATACCAAAACTGAACAATATTTTTATTATGCCAGGAACACTTCAGTAACATAAAAAATCATTTTGTTTTCAATATAATTTTAATATTCGAGCCCATGTAACACATTTGAGTAAAAATTTCTTTGTGTAAAACAAAATTGCACTAAGAAATCAGTCATGTCATTTCTGTGCCTGTCATATCTGACTATGCAGTATGTAGGCTTGGCTCATTGTTGAAGGCCGTATTGTGACCTTTAGTTGTTAATTCATATATGTCATTTTGTCTCTTGTTGAGAGTAGTCTCATAGGCAATCATACTGCATTTTACTTTTTTTATATACACAGCAGATACTGGTACATAGTTTCAAGCATTTTTAAAATACAATTAACAAAACATAGATGAGGTGTACATTATCAATTTACCTGCTGTGCTTTTCTATTATGTGTATTGTTATTTTTAAGAGTTAGAGAGTAAGTAAACTTTTTTAATAAACATTTAGAAGTTGAGCAATTGTGCGATATTCTATGTAATCGATATTTTTTAGAGGTATGGTTTACTCAAGACAAATCTAACAATGCTCAATGTACTAGTATACATATTTTTTAAGGGGCCAGCTGAAGGTCACCTACGGGTGCTGGAATTCTTGCTACATTGAAGACCCATTGGTGGCCTTCGGCTGTTGTCTGCTCTGTGGTCGGGTTGTTGTCGCTTTGACACATTCACCATTTCCTTTCTCAATTTAATCAAGGTGTTGCAGCCTGACCTGTCATATATTATAAAAGGAAAATACAGGGATATTTCAAAATGTCAGAATCATAAATATTCACCATGTTCACCATGTTCACTGTGAAAAGTAACCATCAATAATGGTCAATAGTATGAACTGTATACTGAAAACAGCTCAATTTTAAGTTTAAATTCCAAATACAAGAGAACAGTTGAAATCTTACTTGATGAGAACATTCTAGTGCTGGTACAATTCCGTGCTAGATTACAATCTATAGGTGTCATCATTATACAGGTAGGGGCCAGTGTTTCATAGTCTACACCCTGTGGCCAGTCTGATCTTCCAACCAGAATTTCTATATTTGCACACCAGTGAGTACCTAAAATGTAGATTAATAAAGATGCAATAATCTGTATTTGAAAAGTTAAGACTAATATACGTGTACACTACAGCTAGATCAGTGATATTGTTTGCCTTAAATTACTGGAGAATAAATGCTTTTTCCCCTGGAGAAGCAGCCCAATTTGAAAAAAAAATGGCTTAAAATTATTCCCAAAAAGGGAACTTTTTTCCCAAACAGTGCAGTCTCAGTAGTAATTGTGCTTGAATTCAAACTGAAAAACACCCATTGAAACATTTTTCATACCTAAAATGACTATATGTGCAGATTTTAGGGTCTATTTATGTATCATCACTGACAATAAGGGGTCTTATTTCAAATAAGGGTTAACCTCTTGAAAGGGGTCTGCAAATTGAAGTTCCAGTCAAATTCATAGTTTATTATAAATTTCCCAATTTGATAAAAATGACGCATATTTTCCCAATAAAAAAGGGTAGAGGTAGTTTTGAAAAAAGCAAACAATATCACTGTTGATGGATTTTGACACCTGAAATGCATGAACTCTTATATTTAGACCAAAATAAATAATATAATGATTGTGCTATCACCTGATCTTACCTATTTTATTTAACATTTTGTATTGAGCACTTTAGGAATTGGCTCCAAGTAAAATATGGAAAAATTAAAGAAAAAAAAAATAATTTAGCATCCTATTTTTTTTACTGATCATTCACAGACATGATGGATATATAATGCTCCCAAAATAAATATTTTAAAACAAAACATATGTCAAATAAAGCAAAATATGTAATCCCCTTAGTGTTTGAATTGGCCAGTACACATACTTTATATTTACTAAATTATCTAATACATTACAAACCAATATCTATGTAGGATATAGAACATTCTCTTTCTAATTGCAGAGTTACTGAAATCTCTCCTGATCTCTCCTTTGGATGGGATAACCACTTCTTGAAACCATCAGATGTAATAAGATTGGCAGCCTTATAGTGTTCATCCTATTAAAATAAATGAAATTAGAGTGTAATGTTAATGTCACAGCTTGCATCCAGTTGCCAATATAACACACATAAATGTAACAGGAGAAATTTAATAGGACTTTGTGACATTGATACGAACCTTGATTTGAACCAAGGGTCTGTAAACCAACAAATTAAAAAACCCTGGCCCTATATCTACACACTATAGGCTCTCAAGAGTTTGAAAGAGGGACAGCAAACCGGATTTTTAAGCATTAATTTGTGTCTTGGCATTTTTCAATATCACATGGACCATAACTCCTGAACATTTGAGTCTTAATTTTTGCTAATGTTCTTTGTATATATGCCTTTTCAATCTTCTTTGTTACATATTTGTTTGGGTTTATATATTTTTGTGATTAAGATTATAACACTGTGTTGACTGCTGTACCCCTACATGTATTTTTGACATTTTTACCGAGTTGTATTATTAAAATCAACTAGTTTTGTTTACTTATTGTTGTCAATATAATGGAATTTGATGTGACTGTCATTCAATTGAGAGGTTTAGCTACTAAGCTATAAAACCAGGTTTAATCCACCATTTTCTACATAAGAAAATGGCTGTACCAAGTCATGCATATGACAGTTGTTATCCATTTGTTTGATGTGTTCCAGCTTTTGATTTTGCCATTTGATTAGGGACTTTTCTGTTTTGAATTTTCCTTGGAGTTCAGTATTTTTGTGATTTTACTTTTTCATCTATATCAAATTTGACCTCCATTTTGTCAGCAGTAACAACAAATCAAAATTTCAAAATGATTTGGTTGAACAGTTCATAAGTTAAAGCACAAACATGACTGGAAAGACTATTTTAAAATTTTCAAGGACCATTATAACTCCCATATGAACAGTGAAAGTGAAAACCTTCAATATTGGTCTTGACCTCATGATCAATTTTTGTCATCAGTAACAACATATTAAAATTTAAATAGGTTTGGTTAAACGGTTAATAAGTTACAACATTGACACTACTGGAAACACTATTTTGCAATCTTACAAGAATCACAACTTCTGAACAGAGAAAGTGAAAATCATCAATATAGCATTGGCCTCCATTTCATCATCAGTTACCATGGTTACACATTAAAATTTGAAAAGTTTTGGTCAATGTTGGTTGAACAGTTCATGGGTAATTACACAGACACCAGGCCACATTTAAAAGAATGTCTGTTTCCCCTCCCCCGGGTCTACCCTTTGTAAACAGACCAGGAAGGCAGGTTCTTATTTTTTTTTTTTTTTTTTTTTTTAACTGGATGTGATTGTCATAGCATCGTCACATGAATGGTTTGACTTGTCCAGTCCAGGTCACTTATCAGTTGTTTGTGCTCAATTTGAGTGTATTTATTTAGATTATCAATCCTTCTGCTTTCAATGCAAGCACTTTCCAAAAATGGAAACAAATTATTTTCAGGAAAAAAATAATTTCGATTTTTTTGTGGAAAATAATTTTTTGACCCGGGGGTTTATTTTTTACCCGGGTGGGGGAGGGGAAACAAACATATTTTTAATTTTGGCCCCAGCCTTAAAATTATTCTTTGGTTTCAATCTATCTACTTATAAACTATTTATAGACATCAATCTTTCATGGTTCACTAATATTTCGTAATTTGATAGGCAGAAGTATTTCCGAAGCATAATGGTCTTAGAAGACAGTGCTTAGCAACCTGTAGATGTTCATTTTAGTCACTAAATTTGTAAATCATGGTCTCCCAATGAAGTTCCATATCTGCATTTGTATTTTAATTGTATTGATACAATGTATAGTGTATGAAGAAATTAAATCAACTCTTAGATTATTTAATTCCAGTCTTTTAATATGCATTAATAAATTAGTCTCACAGGACATATTGTGTTACATTGAACATGTTAAAGCTTTAATAATTTCCAATTGTGCCCAAAGGTACAATGTATTTGTACTGGCCTATATACATTTGTATATGTAAATGGTCTGCACAAACACAATCTTACATAAGGTACAGTGCAGTCTGGTGTATCCGCGCACATAAGACTTATAACTTTACTGCATTCAACTAATAAAACACAAAAAATGGATAATATTTTGTGAACACATTCATAACATACTTTTATTTCTTAAAATCTTGTTTGTTTGGCTTCACCCTCAAGATTTTGTGTAATTTTATAATACGCAATAAAGTTGATCCCCCCCCCCCCCTGCCAAACACTCTGCCAAGGATGCAGAGCAAAATTTATTTCAATCTGATATACATTTGACTTAAATAAAACAAACAAATTTTATCTGATGATGTAGGTTTTTTTTAATGGAAATTGGCCAAATACATGTATGGTAAATCACAGGATTTCAGTAATTAACTAACTCTTGAATTTCCCCCACCTTAGTAGCAATATACCAACTTCACCTGCTAATGGGATATATATTTCCCAACTTATTGAAATTCGATATTCAACAGCTTGCAGCTCCTACTCAGACTTTGTAAAATGTCATCAGTGTCTGAGTAGAAAGTTGATGAACCATGACAAAGAATGTCTCGTCCTTTTTCTAAAAAAGTTTATCGGAAGGTACCAAGACCTTGTTGATAAATATTCCGTACCAACTTCTCAAATAATACACGATGGTCTTGATGTATAGATTCTGCGTACTGATGTTGTTTATCATCTTAACAATGTGTTTTATAGTTCTTTCATTTGTCTTTGTTCTATTATTAATATTACTTTTACTGTTGAATGGTTTTATGAGATATCTGTTTGACGTGGCTCGGTACTTATACATCTCGTCAATGTGTTTGTATTGGCTTTCATTTTTTGGTGGTTTGTTTTGTATATGTGACTTTTTGTATTTCTTTTGTTCTTATAACGTGACTGTACTTTAAAAGACCCCATCAGTATGATATTGTTCTATTATATGTCATTATGATATATTTCTATTATGAATTACAATATACGTTGAACCACAAACGTCAAAATCATTCAATCTCGTAGTGGAATTAACTATTTGTGGATTCTTATAAATTCTATATATAACTTTTGGGCTAGTTTAAATCTTGGTCTATTTCTGAAATTTATTCTTACATACTTACATTTTTTAACCCTGTATGCTAACATTGCCTATGTAGATTTTAAAATTGTTTGTATGCACATTGAACGACAAATTTATGTGACGTATAAAATTTTCTGACGTCAGACACTCAAATCAATGAATGCGTTCGTAGATAGTGGATGTTTTTGTGTTCTGTTAAATTGTCCCTTTTAAAATTATTATACGATGATGACTGATGTACCCATATTTTGACTATTTTATTTATTGTGTCTGTTTATTTAACGCATCAATGTAAATATAACAGAATTTGATGAGACTGTTATTAAAGTGAGAGGGTTAGCGCTATAGAACCAGGTTTCATCCACCATTTTCTACATTTGAAAATGCCTGTACCAAGTCAGGAATATGACAGTTCTTGTCCATTTGTTTTTGATGCGTTTTGTTATTTGATTTTGCCATGTGATTATGGACTTTCCGAATTGATTTTCCTCTAAGGCCTAAAATAAAATATTGTTTGTTTCCCCAATCCCGACCGACCCTGCAAAAAGGGTGCTACTCATAAAATTTTATTGTCAAAACTAAGTCGAAAACTATTTTGTTCATTTAAGATTTTCAGGCTTGCAGCATCGTCCAATACTATGATACTATTCAGGCTTTTTGGAAAAAATAAAATTATTTCCCTACCTACCTACCCACACCTTGCTTGGCAGGGTCGGGATTGGGGAAACAAACAATATATTAATTAAGGCCTAAGTTCAGTATTTTTGTGATTTTACTTTGAACTTATCAATTTATTCTTTTCTATCCCTTCGGAAGGCTCAAACAATAATAAGAACTATTTTATTTGAGTTACTGTGGTGATATGATGAAATCAGCTAATGTACATCATCACCAGGGACTCCACTGTACATATGCCTTTAAATCCTTTCCAATTCAGCAATTGTATCATATTACCTGTCAGTTCTAAGTAACATGAGTAAGTTTGAATTGTCATTTTGTGAGGCCCATTAAGTTATTGGCCGAGTTTGTTATGGGACGAGATACATGTGTAACGTGTAACTGGGCAGGGACCTTTTGATATTTTTAACCTTGGGTTGGTACCAGTTTCCTTGGATTTGAAGAGCAATGCAAAAATTATAAAGTCAAACAGTTTACACTATCACTACCAAATATAAATCAAATTCTTCATGAAATGAATAGGTGCCTATTTGACTAGATGCCGATTTAACCAAGTGCCGATTTGACTTTTTCTATGGGTGCCGAATTGACCGAGTGCCGATTTGACTATAGTACTTGTACCCGAAAACATGACACGACGATATGTCTCATCTGCACTTTTCAACGGACATAAATGGTTTCCCGTTATATTTGCAATTGCCAAACCGTGCGGAACATCACGTATTAAGGAGTAATGATAATATGCGTGTAATAAGTTTCTCACCTGTGACGTAAATGATACAATAAATTTGCTTTTAACTTGTGGCATTGTTTGGATTTGTTTACGTTTATGTTTTCCGCGGGAAATGCGTAAACTGGTTCCTTCGGTAAATTGAAACCAGTAAAAGTATAAAACATGTGAACGAGTCCCGGGTTTGTCTTGCATTTCCCGGTTTTGTCTACATTATGTGTTCCAAGTGTCCATATGATCTGATTCTTACAAGTGTGGTTGTAAGGCAGCAACCATTTGATTTTCGGAGGGGGGGAGGGTGCTATGGATTTTTTTTTGGAAAAAAAAAGTTATTTCGAGTTTTTGGAGAAAAAAATAATTTGTTTTTGACCCTGAGAAAAAAAAAATGTTTGTTTCACCCTCAGCTGCCACCATATGTTATGCTACGATTAAAAGAACAAATGTTTTCGACTTGTCGCCCAAAAAATAGATTGTTTTTTTCACCGTAGGCGATAAAAAGGTCTGTTAGGAAGAAAAAAATCCATACCCCCCTTCCCCCAGAAAATTAAATGGTTGCTGCCTTACAGGAGTCAATCTGACTGTTCGTGTGATGATGGCCCGGCCGTGAATCTGATTGTTATGACAGTCAATCTGATTTTTATGATAGTCAATCTGATTGTTACCGTGCTAAATGAGTTTGTGACAAATTCAATATAAAAGTTAAAACAAGTTATAGGCATTGTATCATACAGTACAAATGTAGTTAATTACATAGTCTTCTTCTTTAGTTACGGAATATATACCATCAATTTTTTTAGGATTACTTTCCGGTGCATGCCTGTATGAGGTCGTTTTAAGTAAATTTCATTTTTTTTTCTTTTATTTATTTATGAAATTTACATTTTTTAAGTTTTAATTTTTACATTTTTTATATATATTTTTTATAACTATAAGATAACAAGAATGTGTCCTAAGTACACGGATGCCCCACACGCACTATCATTTTCCATGTTCAATGGACCGTGAAATTGGGTAAAAAATCGAATTTGGCATTAAAATTAGAAAGATCATACCATATAGGGAACTTGTTTACAAAGTTTCAAGTTGATTGGACCTCAGCTTCATCAAAAACTACCTTGACCAAAAACTTTTACCTGAAACTCCCACTTTCATTTTCTATGTTCAGTGGACCATGAAATAGGGGCCAAAAGAAGATCATATCATAAGCAACAAGTGTACTAAGTTTCAAGTTGATTGGACTTCATAAAAACTACCTTGACCAAAAACTTTAACCTGAAGTGGGACGAACGGACGTACGGACGAACGAACGGATAAACGAACGAACGAACGGACGAACGGAGGCACAGACAAGAAAATATAATGCCCCTCTACTATCGTAGGTGGGGCTTAAAAACAATAAGCACATTTAGTTTAGGTGAAATAATGTTTTAAGGAGCACCTTATGAGTAACATGAGTAAGTGCATCCTTAAAGCTGCCTGTAGAGGTTTGGTTTGAGATACCGGGTGGTAATTTGTTCCAATCTTTGATTGTCTGGCTGAAGAAAGAAAATTTAAAGCTGTCTTTGTTACATTGAAGTCGTCTGTATGTTTGTTGATGGATATATCTTGTTTTAGACTGGCTTTTTATGAGTATATCTTGCGATAGTATTGCAATATTATTGTTGACTATGTGGAACATTTGGAGTCTGATTTTTAGTCTGCGTTCTTGTAAGGTTTGCCATTTTAGATTTTCTAGCATTTCAGATACACTGCTGGTATTGTGATATCTGTTGGCTTGCAGGTATATCGTGCAGCTCTTCTTTGTACTCGTTCCAATATATATATATATTTTTGAGGTGTGTGGATCCCAAACTGTACATCAATATTCTAATTTTGGTCGAACTATTGTTTGGTACGCTCTTTTTTTTGAATTTATTTTTTAGATTTCGTCTGATGAATGATAATGATTGGTTTGCTTTAGCTGTTAATTGTTGAATGTATTTGTTTCATTTGATCATGAGGTCTGAAGAGAGTGTAATGCCTAGATATTTTTCAGATTGAACTTGTTCTAGGATATGACCATGCATATTGTAATAAAAGTGTATTTGTTTTTTCTTTATTGAGACTCTCGGGATATTACATTTGTCCGGGTGGAAAGACATGAGTCAGTCTTTCTCCCATTTTTCTTTATTGAGACTCTCAGGATATTACATTTGTCCGGGTGGAAAGACATGAGTCAGTCTTTCTCCCATTTTTCTTTATTGAGACTCTCAGGATATTACATTTGTCCGGGTGGAAAGACATGAGTCAGTCTTTCTCCCATTTTTCTTTATTGAGACTCTCAGGATATTACATTTGTCCGGGTGGAAAGACATGAGTCAGTCTTTCTTCCATTTTATAGCTGATTCTATGTCTTCTTGAAGCTTTATGCAATCATTTTGGCAGGTTATAGACCGATAGATTATGCTGTCGTCTGCAAAGAGTCTTATTTGGCTGTGTTTTAGATAGTCTGGTAGGTCGTTTATTTATATGAGAAAGAGTATTGGACCACTAGTCCATCTAAAGGAGCCTGTCTCATTTATGTTCTTAAGGTTGTGCTTGGTTGACATTAGGGAGCTACCATTTGATTTTTAGGGGGGGGGGCTAGGATGAAATTTGAAAAAAATAGGCAGGACAGGAGTTTTGAGTAAAAAAAAAAAGGCAGGATGAGACACTTTGCAAAAAAAAAAGGCAGGATAACAATTTAGGTTAAAAAAAGTCAGGATAAACTAAAAAAAAAAAGGCAGGACCGAATAGAGTGAAAAATAAAAAAAGGCAGGACAGAGATTACAACTAAAAAAAAGGCAGGACAACATTTTTCATCCTAGACCCCCCATAAAAATCAAATGGTAGCTCCCTTAAATCACATTGGTATTGAATCATGAGTTCACCCCTATTTACTAATACCCTTATGTTCACTTTGACCTATTGGTAAATAGAGCCGTATTTACACCAAAAATATCACTGTAAGTACAGACACAACTGTGCACCTAGGAAAAATTAAGTATGAATGGACCTAGATGAATACAACTTGAAATACATTTAAGATATTTATAGAATAACTAAACGAAGATTTCAAATAGAGAAAAATATTCAACGAGTGACCGAACAACATTTTTCTAATATTTTAATAATCATAAAGTAGATAAATCATCTTGGTTTAAGATTTTATTATTTTGGGTATGGTGCACATTTGATCTATCCATGGGTATTGATAAAATTGAGAAAGGAAATGGTGAATGTGTCAAAGCGACAACCACCCGACCATAAAGCCGACAACAGCCGAAGGCCACCAATGGGTCTTCAATGTAGCGAGAATTCCCGCACCCGTAGGTGTCCTTCAGCTGGCCCCTAAAAATATGCATACTAGTACAGTGATAATGGACGTCATACTAAACTCCGAATTATACACAAGAAACTAAAATTAAAAATCATATAAGACTAACAAGTGCCAGAGGCTCCTGACTTGGGACAGGCGCAAAATTGCGGCGGGGTTAAACATGTTTATGAGATCTCAACCCTCCCCATACCTCTAGCCAATGTAGAAAAGTAAACGCATAACAATACGCACATTAAAATTCAGTTCAAGAGAAGTCCGAGTCCGATGTCAAAAGATGTAACAAAAGAAAATAAATAAAATGACAATAATACATAAATAGCAACAGACTACTAGCAGTTAACTGACATGCCAGCTCCAGACCTCAATTAAACTGATTGAAAGATTATGTCTTCATCATATGAATATCAGGCACAATCCCTCTCGTTAGGGGTTTAGTATCATACTATCATAAAATATATGAGAAGAACATAACCCGTGTCATGCCACCAACTGTTTTTTTTTTAGAAATAAATGTGTTTAGTTCCGATGCAAAGACTCTATAAGTGAATCAATATTAAAGCCAAAATAGCAATCTTTAATGACCTGACAACAGTATCGTAACTATATCCCTTTTTAATAAGTCTATTTAAAAGGTTTTGTTAGTTTCTGAGGAGAATACTGACATTTTTGTGCTTTATAAAGAATATTTCCATAAAAAATTGGATGTGAAATACCTGAACGTATAAGATGTCTGCATGTTGAGTTATATTTACGAATTATTTCCTTATACCGGTGATAAAATTTAGTAAATGTTTTTGACCAGTTTGTGATATCGAAAACCCTGGTGTAATAATTTTTCAGTAATACATAAATTTCTCTTGCTAAAATCTAATAGTCGACCTTCCCATGGATAGAAACAAGTGTCTGAGGGTGGTTTAGTTGTTGGTAATATTACTACGTCACCTATAGAAGCTATCGCTCGGCTTTGCTCAATTTTAGATGACACATGTCTGCGGGTCTACATATCATCATCATCTGCGCTTCCGCGTGAAGCCGACGACGTAGACTTTAAACGAACAGAATGATAACCTTGATTTTTCTGCGATGTATCCATTTAGTTTACATAGGACTACATAAAGTATAAGTATATGAAGAAAAAACACGGACCAACAACCCATACTACTTCGGAAATAATTTGGCGTAATCGTCATATGCAATTAAGCCTTATTACATTCGAGTTTACCTGCTGTGAACACATGCAATTATATTTATCTTTTTTCGAACACATGCAATTATATTTATCTTTTTTCGAACACATGCAATTATATTTATCTTTTTTCGAACACATGCAATTATATTTATCATTTTTCGAACACATGTAATTATATTTATCTTTTTTGTTGTTGCTGGTCAGAGTGATGTGGACCCTACAGCATCTGAGCATACATACAAGTTAAGGTTCATATTTTTGAATTTGTTTATCTAGGGCATGCTTTGCCTTATAACTTTTCCAAATGCACATCTTCATTTTAAATAAACTAAGTTGGGAAAGAGGTTTGAGAACTTCCCAACAGGTAATAGTTGAAGTGAGCCGTATTGATTGACATGGACAAGAGATGGACCCTAGATACCTGAAAATAAATGGTGATTAAAACTGTACCTGATAGGACCATATCCAGTGAAACTGAACTGTTTGTTAATTTTATCATCTTCTGCACAAACGAAAAAAAGTGTACTGCAAATCCAGTTAAGTTTTGAAGTTTCTAAATCATACAATTCAATATATTTTGAGGTGAAAATAAAGCTGTTTTTGGCCAAATGGTCCACAATAACCTTATAAACTTATTAATTTGCATGGACAATATAGGGACCAAAAATTGGTGATTGCTAACATCTTCTGCAGACAAGGGGGAAATGGCATCAAAATCCAGGGACGGTTTTTGGTTTATCTGAATAAAATACATAAAGCGCAGGCGCGGATCCAGAGGGGGGGGGGGGGGGGTTCCGGGGGTTGGAACCCCCCCTTTTTTTTGGACGATCAATGTATTTGAATGGTAACATGTGATTGGAACCCCCCCTTTGTCCTGGGTTAGGAACCCCCCCCCCTTTTTTTAAATGGCTGGATCCGCCCCTGAAGCGTTTACATTCTCTATAAACATCTAGGTCTTTATTCATCAGTTTGTCTTTACACCGACGAATAAGAATATGTCATCAGTTTTTTTCAATTCTTTGTTGTCTTATGTAAAGGAGAAGTCTTCATAAGTTCGTCAAACCTGTGTCCGACCCTTTTTATCTCTTTGACTCTCTGAGTAAAAAAAGTTACTATAATTTATTATATTAAATGTTGGATTTTTTTCGATGTGAAGTGTGTATAGTCAAACTACGTAACGTTATATATATACACGTGACTGTGTAAATATTGATGAGTATTGTTTACAATCAACAAGCGGCTTGAGTATTTTACAACACAGGATATATAGGAACATGTTTTCTCATTTGAAATCATTACTTGGCTTCGAAACAGGCGTAAGTTTGTATCGCATTGATGTTGAGGTTCATATTTATATATATATATACGGTTTTAGATGTTATATCTCAAGTATTTCCCACTACATAAGAGGGTCCCGCTCTCGTCACGCTTCATTGGTTCCATGTATAACCAACCAAAATTTACCCACAAAAGTGGGGCCGGGACCCCTGCTCCCTAAATCTGCCTCTGATTACATGTACACGCGACAATTCAATACATCTATAGCAACATTGACGATGGTCGGTGGTTCTCGCTGGACACTACGAAACCATTCTAGGTTTAATAATAAGTGAGAATTAAATGTCGTTTCATATCAACTGGAGTTATTTAATTCAACGAGCCTATGGCGAGTTTAATTTTTCATTATTACTATCTAAATTAAATAACGAGAGTTGATATCCAGCGATAGCATATTCTCATGAGTTGTTGAGCATATTTCTCTTATGATAACACTCGGTTGTATTAAATTAAAAATTCCGCGAACCCTTGGTACCAGTATGACATCATATCCTGTTCCAGTGTCAAACTGTAATACCAGCTATTTCAAAAATGTATGTTCGCTTCAAAATGTAATGAAAGACAAAGGAAAAAATCAGGTGATATTTGTGAGTGTTATGTGTATATTTGAACAGTTCGCATATGTTCTTTACAATGAACGAAATGTACATAGTTGTAACCTTTAAAAGACTTCAAGTGCCTAACGTATAGCCAATCGTCTCGTGATGCTACATGTAGATATAAAGCAAATGAAATTAACCGCAGCAGTTTTCGTATCATTTATTCTTGCCATACCCCGTTGTCTATGAAGTTAACAACGTCTTCATGGTTAAAATAAAGATACATAGATTATCATTGATCAGCTCCATTCGACTGCTTTTCTCACTTTCGCCGTAATGGCTCAAGCAAGAAAATCAGTTGAGATGACCAACGATACTCTATAATTATACGAATAGGTTGTGACCTGTTAAATATTTCTTGCACGAAGAGATATTTTCCTTTATCATATACTAAGACTAAATATCATATGATTTGTACTGTTTGATAATAGCATTAAATTAACGTAAATTCCATATTTTTCGAATTGGTGCTTAGCGGGCTGATATGAAAAGTTTATCACATGCTTCGATTGTTATCACATGCCTTTCCTTAACGTTATCGCATGGCATTCCGGTGATACTCGGCAAATTCCGGAAAATACACATCAATGCTAAGTTTTCAGTGAAAAACATTACAAAGTAGCTAGTACAAAACTACAATTTGGATACTGGAAAGTATATTGTGTAAAATAATAAAAAAAAAAAAAAACACAAAAAAACACAAAAAAACAAAGAAACAAATTATTGAATAAATGCATTTTTCAAAGTTTCAAACATAATTTAGAAAGTTACTTTAAAAAATTTAACTTTTCCAAACAGTGTTCATTTGCATGTATATTTTTGTCGATTCGTCCATTTAAAATATTTTTCTTCTCTGTTGAGGCATATGCTAGAAAGATTTCATATCGAATGTACTAAATTGTGGGTCCGACGTGCGTGAACTTTTCACTCTTTTAACTTCTACCCCCAAGGGTGACTGCATGGGGAATAGAAATATGGTCACTTGGTCTTCTGCCGACCGGCAGTAAAACGCTTGCCGAAGTGGGGCGTGCGTTTTGCTGTGCGGGATATATCAAGTTCGCAGTCGCTTCCGGTCAGAATGGGGACGTTAAATCTGATGTCTCGTGTAAAGAGAGTGTCACGCTCTTTGCACGTTAAGAACCCGTACAACAACTCTTTGAGGGCCCGTAGGTGGTCTGTTTTACGCGGCAAAATTTTTGTCCCTATCCAATATACCCTCATTTTCCAGTGGCAGTCGAAATTTCCCCGACCATCATCCCTTATGGCCTCTATTATGACAAGACCTACCTATTGTATTTACTGTGAACTTATTCTCGTCCTGAATATGCATGAAATATTTGCACTGGACGTTTAGCAACCTACAATCAATCAATCAATTGAACTTCTATATGGGAACCACGTAAAAGGATCAATATATTAATCTGTTATTTTTCTCCACTGTTGAAGCATTTGATAAAAAGAATATAACATGTCATTTTTCATATCGCATGTATTATCAGCCCTCGGTCAATATCAGCCCTCGAGCCATGCGACTCTTGGGCTGATATTGAACCTAGGGCTGATAATACATGCAATAGGAAAAATACCATGTAATAATCTGATAGTATCACACTACAAGGGCACACCATTGATAGTAAAAAAAAATAAAAAAAATCAAGAGTATAGCAAAATAAGTGAATAGAAAACATAAATAGAAAATAATGCCTCGATATATAATATAGGACTAGCAACAATCATTAGAGAAACATTATAATACATGTACCTGTCATTAATTTGATCCATGGGCGTTTTTATATAATCAGATAATTGGTTTCTTTTTAGATTGGAGTATATATTTTATACAAATAGTCCTCGTATGCTATGAGGGGTAAGACAAGGGGATTCTTTAAGTCCCACCCTATTCAATATTTTCATAAATGATCTACCTCAAATTTTTAAACAGGATGACTGTGATCCCTTGAAAATAGAATAGACAAATATTGGATGCCTCCTATTTGCTGATGATATTTTGATAATGTCTGAAACTAAAGAGGGTCTTCAGTCAAGTTTAAACCATTTGTCTCAATACTGTGATAAAGGCAGTTAACTGTAAATTGTAAAAAAACTGAAACTATGATTTTAAGCACAAGTAACAATAGGAAAAATCTTAACCATTCTTTTAATTATAATGGTGACAAATTAGACCAAATGGAAACGTTTAAATTTCTTGGTAATATCATTAGTCAGAATGGAAATCTTATTCATTCAGCATAAGAATTAGCCAAAAAATCTATGAAAGTAATGTATTCTATAAAAACATAATGTAATTCGATTCATCAGACTCCTGTAAATTTGTCAAACCATTTATTTAACTCACCCGTTAGACCAATATTAACTTATAACAGTGAAATATGGTATATGGATGCATACTCATCCTTTTATAAAGCTTCAATTAAAGGAGATTAAAATAATAAAAAAGTAAATACTCTTAATTTCATTGACAAAAGTCCACCTGATAAAGTACTAAATAAATTTAATAAGCTAACTTTAGGAGTAAAAAAATGCTCTTGTAATATAGCTGCTCGATCTGAATTAGGCAGCTACCCTATTGATTGCTTTATAAAAAGACAAACTCTTCTTTTTCATGATAGACTAGAAACTAGCCCCTTACTAAAAGAGACACTAAATTTGGCAAAAACTTTACATAATGCAGGTATTTATTCTTGGTACTCCTACATGTATGTAAATCATGTCAGAAGTCAAAATGATTTAGAAATTATTAACCAAAATAAGGATAAAAATAAAAGGCTAATATACAAACAAAATTTAGAAAACTCCTATGAAAATTTATATAAATTATAATGATAAAATATTAAATTTACAAGAGAATAGCAAACTCCAACTTTTAAAAAAAAATAAAGAAAAGCAATAACTTTGAACCATACCTACTTTCTCAAAACTTTGAATACAGACAACTAATTTCTAAATTTCGAATAAGTGACCACTGCTTATTAATAGAAACTGGTAGATACAGGAAAATTCCCAGAGATTTAAGACTATGTACACATTGTGATGTACTAGATGATGAGTTTCATTTCTTTTTTAAATGTAAAATAAATGAACAATTGAGAAAATAATTTTTAAATGAAAATAAATATAATAACTTAAATGATATAGATAAATTAAAACGTATCCTCAATCCTGAAACAAAACAGGACACTTGCAAATTAGGCTCCTTTTTAAAAAAGTCACTAAGGCTGAGGACAGGGAGTCCTTGATATAATTTGAATCTCTTATATATATATTGATTTAAAGAAAGACAAGGATTATTGTTCAAAGTGTCTGCATTGTTTATTTTCATTGTTTTATATATGTAAACTGTATATTATGTATAATGTTTTAAGCCATTGTGCCATATGGGCGTAAAGTGCTTTTCAATAAAGTATTATAACTGTTTTTATGCGACCGCAAAATATTTTTTTTGCGTTGTATAAGGTAGCACTCCACAGTTAGAAAATAAAATTAAAAAATTAATAAGCATCGAGTGTCAATGGAATACTGTAAACTTAAGGACGAAGATATTCCTTTTGAATTCATGAACAGCTTCTGTGGTCTCTTTGGTAACCGGTGCTAGGCTTGCGTGCAGGAAATCGTGAGATCTAACCGCATCCGGATAAAACCAAAACCTTGAAAATTGGCATTTTGTTCTTGATGTTTGGTAAGCACACGGCAATAAGAGGTGAGCTTACACGGGTCGGCACGAAGTCTAAATGTGTCCGGGTACTGTTCCTTTTTGACGGACTTTTACCGTTTGGACAAGCACACAAAATTCAACTGAGTTTATGCGTTCACCACATCAACATGGTTTATTGTCCTCATGTGACTGAAGGAGCTAGACAGTTTTTTGTATGCATGTATGCATGTTTTAATTTGTTTGTTTCTTTAAGTTGTGTAATGGCTACAAATGCGTGTGCGCATAACAAGAATATGAATCGTAGTGTTTACATTCATTTAGGAGCCTGAACAAAACAGACCTAATCACCAAATAAATGATGGGAACCCAGTATTTGCATATGTGAGTATTGTTATTTTTGTTTTATAATATAAAAAAGAAGATGTGGTATGATTGCCAATGAGACAACTGTCCACAAGAGACCAAAATGACACAGACATTAACAAATATAGGTCACCGTACGGCCTTCAACAATGAGAAAAGCCCATACCTCATAGTCAGCTATAAAAGGCCACGATAAGACAATGTAAAATATTTCAAACGAGAAAACTAACGGCCTTATTTATATATATATATAAAAAGTGAATGAATAGAATGTTTAATTAAATTGTTAAAACTTTATCACCATGGGCTTTTGTTCTTTGTCAGCGAAATATTGTTTTTAAAGTTATATTTTAAAATTCAAATAAAACTGTCCAATGTTTAAATCAGTATAATTGAAATTTGTGGAGCATACATTGTACTGTAGTTATGTCACCCGATCGAGCATGTCGGATGACGCATATTGCTTTTCTTTTTCTTTCAATTATTTTAGTCTTTCCGCAGTATTTTTCTGATATTAGGGGACAAACCTTAATGACGGTTTACTAAAATGAGACCACCATATACAATTGTGCATCTGACTTTGGAAACAGAAAAATGTGAAAAGTTGGAATGTTGCCATGAAATGGCAGAAAAGGAGTTAAAAATTTCAAAATTCTCCAAAACACAATGAAATTTTACAGCAATATTGACTGGTATTTAATTTTGGAGATTCTGTTGTTATCATGGAAACAATGCAAAAATGTCAAAATGCTCCTCAGACATTAAAATAGGATATATCTGTTCCAGACCATATGAGTATTTGTACCGTAAACGTATACTCGTACGGTCCGACCATACGCGTACGGTCGGACCGTATGAGTATACGCGTATGGTCCAGTACAAACAGACCATATTAGATCATATGGGTTAAATTTAAACAAATTAACATTAACCACAATCTTTATTTTTAGTTTTACTAATTAATATTATTTCAATTACACGGATAAAATGAACAAATGAACATTTGAAATTAAATATTTGTTTAATTGTATATCTTGATCCTAATTTTGGTACTCTCAACCAATGTTACACCTGTTGCCAGAAGTGACGTACTAATATTTTTAACATTTACAGTTTTGCAGTTCGTGTATGTTCCTTAGCATTTGCATTTTTTTGTAAAGTTGCTAAATATTCTAAAACAATTGTCCTCCCACATTCTATTTACTTCCGATATTTTCAATTTTAGTGATCATAATTCAATTATTTTACTGAGTGATCGACATGCTAAATACAAGAGATTAACAGATTCACTGATTAGCGTGAATTTTTTAAATCATTAAAATATAAAGTGGGTTTTTTTTTCAATTACAATTAAACTTTTTTTTTATTAATTTGAGAGTTAAGTTATTTTAGATAAGATAAATTTATTTTATTATAGTGTCACATATTGATTGTCATAATAAAGTACACAATATACATATCATCACATAAAACATTCAATCAATACCCAGCCATAAAATTGACTTATGAGACACTTTTAAAACTCTATATTTACACTAAATTCTTATAAAAATCTGTATTTAACACTAATTTACAAATACCGTTATCTGTTAAGTAAAAACAAAATAAACTTGGCGATTAAAAAGTAATGAATAAAAATAAAGTAAAATAATGTTACTAGATCTATTACAGTTAATAAAATTGCAATCCATTAAATAAAAATACTTCAGTATAAAGTTATAAATTAAAACTAAAGAAAAAATCAGGTTAACCTTAATCTTGTTTTAACACTAGTTAAAAGTGAAAAGTTTTCGACGTAAAAAAAAATTTATGCAGACTCTTTCAAAAATATTGCTGTATTTCTTCGCAGTTCATGATATTAACAAATTGATCATTTAAAATCATACTGTTAAAATTTTCGGCATAATCATGGTTTAGTCCCACGTGGGATTTTTTTTTTACAGCAACGGAAAAAATACTGTTTTTCATGTCTGTTTAATAAAATGATAAAAATATCAATAAAATATAAAAATAACATGTTTTATAATAAATAAACCATTATACAATAGAAAATGATTTAAAGAAAGGAAAAAATAAATAGATTCATTTTATTAAAACTGTATATATAAAATCATGGTTTAATCCCACCCATATGGAAAAATACTTCATTTAACATGGAAGGTGGGACTAAACCATGATTATATATAGGATTCATTCTTTAAAAACTGTATATATGTCGTGTACAAGTTGCGATTTTGTACAGGTTATAACATGTACAAAAATATTGTACATGTTATAACTTGTATAATGCAAAAATACAAGTTATAACATGTACAAAAGTACCTCATACATGTTATAACCTGTACAAAATATTGCTTAAAAATGGTTTTAACTTGTACAAAATCGAAAAATAAGCATATTTTTCTATTATCGCAACAGATGATATTGACCTCAATAACATATTCATAACTTTTGTATTATTCCTTCATGTTAGTGTGTTTTCTCCTTTTTCGATACTGTAATGTCCAGGGGTTGGTATTACGAAGCATTCCTAAGATCTGTCATAAGATATATATTAGGAAATGTCTTATGATCCTCTTATGACTACCTATGGACATATCTTTATTTAATGAATTATAATTGTGAGTGTCCACTTTGAAGGCAATAGTAAAATACTTTCTTTCTAATTGACACTAAAAGACATAAGAGGAAAGCCAGGATAGATGTGTCTACAAATAAAATTGGGAATTGAAATGGGGTATGTGTCTAAAAGACAACAACCCGCTCATGGAGCAGACAACATCCAAAGGCCACAAATGCATGCTTTCAAAGTAGAGGATATATATTTAAAACATCAAAATGACATTCGTCTCATGCAATGATCTTATAGTTTATAAACAAAAATTGAGTTATAAATTTACATATGTCATGCTGAAGGCCAAAAATTTAGAAGAGTAGATCCAAAGATATTGATAATGAAGCATGGTCCAATGAAAACTATTTCAGCTCTCTCTTGCTTTTACAGAGTAAGCATATAAGACATTGTTTTAGTCTTTGCATGCTATAAAAACGAGAGGGAGGAGTATTTCCCAAAATTATTAGGAGTCGTTCTTAAATTTTATGGAAGAATTTAGTTACTATATAGTATCTAATGTAATTGTCATTGAGGAATGCAAGCTTTTAGTGAATAGCTTCACACTTATTTAAGCCATGATGGACTGCATGAAACATACAATTACATGAAAACACATTTTGCCAACATAAGTCATGAAACATATATTTCTGAAACTTTGTGATCATTGTCCCCTACAGAAAAAGACACGTTCTGGCCTATTTATTGTTGTTCTTTATGCATTGGTGAATTTAAATGTATATTTTACTTTATTAAAATTTATTTTAAATTTTGTACAAGTTAAAACCATTTTTAAGCAATATTTTGTACAGGTTATAACATGTATGAGGTACTTTTGTACATGTTATAACTTGTATTTTTGCATTATACAAGTTATAACATGTACAATACTTTTGTACATGTTATAACCTGTACAAAATCGCAACTTGTACACGACATATATATAATCATGGTTTAATCCCACCCATATGGAAAAATACTTCATTTAACATAGAAGGTGGGACTAAACCATGATTATATATAGGATTCATTCTTCAAAAACTGTTTATATATAATCATGGTTTAATCCCACCCATACGGAAAAATACTTCATTTACCATAGAAGGTGGGACTAAACCATGATTATATATAGGATAGTTCTTTAAAAACTGTTTATATATAATCATGGTTTATAGTCCACTGAATGTAATGTATACTGGATGCGAGGACGAAATATAGCGCATGACTAGAATACAATTTTTCTTTACTTTTTTTCTATTTTTTTTCTCTCTCTGTAGTGTTAACTATGTTATGTATGTGGGAATAAACCATGATCTATAGTATCTTACTTTAGTCCCACCGAATGATATGTATGTGGGAATAAACCATGATCTATAGTATCTTACTATAGTCCCACCGAATGATATGTATGTGGGAATAATCCATGATCTATAGTATCTTACTATAGTCCCACCGAATGATATGTGCGTGGGAATAAACCATGATCTATAGTATCTTACTATAGTCCCACCGAATGATATGTATGTGGGAATAAACCATGATCTATAGTATCTTACTATAGTCCCACCGAATGATATGTGCGTGGGAATAAACCATGATCTATAGTATCTTACTATAGTCCCACCGAATGATATGTATGTGGGAATAAACCATGATCTATAGTATCTTACTATAGTCCCACCGAATGATATGTATGTGGGAATAAACCATGATCTATAGTATCTTACTATAGTCCCACCGAATGATATGTATGTGGGAATAGACCATGATCTATAGTATCTTACTTTAGTCCCACCGAATGATATGTATGTGGGAATAATCCATGATCTATAGTATCTTACTATAGTCCCACCGAATGATATGTGCGTGGGAATAAACCATGATCTATAGTATCTTACTATAGTCCCACCGAATGATATGTATGTGGGAATAAACCATGATCTATAGTATCTTACTTTAGTCCCACCGAATGATATGTATGTGGGAATAGACCATGATCTATAGTATCTTACTTTAGTCCCACCGAATGATATGTATGTGGGAATAAACCATGATCTATAGTATCTTACTATAGTCCCACCGAATGATATGTATGTGGGAATAAACCATGATCTATAGTATCTTACTTTAGTCCCACCGAATGATATGTATGTGGGAATAGACCATGATCTATAGTATCTTACTTTAGTCCCACCGAATGATATGTATGTGGGAATAAACCATGATCTATAGTATCTTACTATAGTCCCACCGAATGATATGTGCGTGGGAATAAACCATGATCTATAGTATCTTACTATAGTCCCACCGAATGATATGTGCGTGGGAATAAACCATGATCTATAGTATCTTACTATAGTCCCACCGAATGAAATGTGCGTGGGAATAAACCATGATCTATAGTATCTTACTATAGTCCCACCGAATGATATGTATGTGGAAATATACCATGATCTATAGTATCTTACTATTGTCCCACCGAATGATATGTGTGTGGGAATAAACCATGCTCTATAGTATCCTACTATAGTCCCACCAAATGTTAAGTGTGTGGGAATAAATCATGATCTATAGTATCTTACTATATATATAGTCCCACCGAATGTTAAGTATATTGGAATAAAGTCCAACCAATGTTATATATATGGTAACAGACCATGATCTATAATATCCTACAAAACCATGATCTTTATCCTACTTTAGTCCCACCATCTGTTATATATACTGGGTGCGAGGACGGAATAAAGCGCATGACAAGAATTCAATTTTCCTTTACTCTGATCATTTTCTTTTCTCTCCCTGTATACGTAGTCTTAATTATGTTATGGATAATAGCAAATCTGCACCCTTTTTCAATAAAACCGAAATGCTAGTGAGACCACAATTTTATATGCATGTGTGTTTATCCATCTTTACTTTTGATTCTTTGTTCACATTAGAAATAAGCATAAAGTGCATTTATTCCGTCCTTGCATTTATCCCACTGTATAAACAATACATGATAATAAACTATGATCAATTTTAAGCTCCCCCAAAATCTCTATATATAAGTAACATCTGACCTAACATTGACCTATATTGAGTTTTAAAGTCAAGGTCATGTAACTAATAATGTAATATTTTTTTTATTAAATACCCCTAAAATTTCTATATACTAGTAGGTCAAACGACTGACCTGATATTGACCTTGTTTTAAGTAAAAGGTCAAGGTCGTGCATATCAGAGTGTCACATTGATGATTTTATTAACAAAAAGTGAAGCATGACCTATACAGAGGTTACAGGTCAAGGTCATATAATAAAATAAATAACTTTTATAATTTTTCACCCCAAAAAAAGTCCTATGTCACATGTCTGACCCGATATTGACCTTATTTTAGGTAAAAGGTCAAGGTCATACTGTTCAGAGCGTCGCATTCTGAAGCAAACTGAAGCATAACCTATATACAGATTAAAGGTCAAGGTCATACAATGATAAAATGCAATTTTAATAATTTTCCCCCAAAAAAGTTCCTTGCCCCTTTTTTTAAATAATATCCCCAAAATAAAAACCCTTTTCAAGGTGTTGGATTGAAGTAGGTGTCATGCATCTGTAAAGTATGAATCCTATATATAATCATGGTTTAGTCCCACCTTCTATGTTAAATGAAGTATTTTTCCGTATGGGTGGGATTAAACCATGATTATATATAAACAGTTTTTAAAGAATGAATCCTATATATAATCATGGTTTAGTCCAACCTTCTATGTTAAATGAAGTATTTTTCCGTATTGGTGGGATTAAACCATGATTATATATAAACAGTTTTTAAAGAATGAATCCTATATATAATCATGGTTTAGTCCCACCTTCTATGTTAAATGAAGTATTTTTCCGTATGGGTGGGATTAAACCATGATTATATATAAACAGTTTTTAAAGAATGAATCCTATATATAATCATGGTTTAGTCCCACCTTCTATGTTAAATGAAGTATTTTTCCGTATGGGTGGGATTAAACCATGATTATATATAAACAGTTTTTAAAGAATGAATCCTATATATAATCATGGTTTAGTCCCACCTTCTATGTTAAATGAAGTATTTTTCCGTATGGGTGGGATTAAACCATGATTATATATAAACAGTTTTTAAAGAATGAATCCTATATATAATCATGGTTTAGTCCCACCTTCTATGTTAAATGAAGTATTTTGCCGTATGGGTGGGATTAAACCATGATTATATATAAACAGTTTTTAAAGAATGAATCCTATATATAATCATGGTTTAGTCCCACCTTCTATGTTAAATGAAGTATTTTTCCGTATGGGTGGGATTAAACCATGATTATATATAAACAGTTTTTAAAGAATGAATCCTATATATAATCATGGTTTAGTCCCACCTTCTAAGTTAAATGAAGTATTTTTCCGTATGGGTACGGATTAAACCATGATTATATATAAACAGTTTTTAAAGAATGAATCCTATATATAATCATGGTTTAGTCAATATATTTAACGCATTCAAGTAAAAAGTCATATCTCAAATCTGAATATAATGGACATGTCATTCAGTGTCATTAGAAATGTTTTTCTGTTTCTTTTTCATCTAGTTCACAGTATCTACAAAGTCTATGTTCAAGCGGAGTAGGCGGCCTGGAGTAACGCCCGGTCTCCAGGGCTAGCGGCAACGAGCCAGCGCGAAACATTGCCATGCATCGGCTCTGATATTTTGGATTGTTTATTCTGGTATATGTTTCAACATTAACATTGTCTTTATAAAGTCGATAGGTACGAAGTTTGTTTCCATTTACTTGGTTGCCTTTATCATTTAAAAGTTCATTTCGCCATTCTACATTGTCCAAGTTGATGAGTTTTTCATGGACCACTTGCATTGGATAATTTGTTCACAGAAACGCCAATGTCCTGTACAACAATATTACTATCCACCTTGTCCACAATTTTATTTACCTCAAAAGTCCAACCTTTTCTTCTTCTAGATGACCATCTCCAAATCTTACTTAAGAGACGATTCTCATCAAGTCTATAAAGTTTACATAGTAAGCGTACACACGATTTTCTTAGTTTAGTCTTGGTCGAGGTCCAGCCCATATCTCCGCGCATGGCTATATTCGAAGTGTGTTTTCCTACACCCAAGAAGAGTTTACATGCTTTATTTTGCACGGTCGAGATTTGGCTAAAGTTTTTAAAGCCCCAAATTCCACTTCCGTAGAGGAGTATAGGCTCTACCATATTTGAATAAAGTTTGCTAAATACACTGTGGGTCACACCACTGGCTGATATCACTTTTCCATATACCGCTCCAAGAGCTCGACTAACTGACTATATTGATCTGTTATATGCATCTAATTAACTTTGTCAACTTCTTAATATTAGTCAGACCGTACGCGTACGGTCCAAATACTCATACGGTCTGGAACATATCCATTAAAGTTGTAGTTAAAACTCAGTGAAACTTCGAAGTTATGTGCCCTCTCATGTACCAATACGGCATCTGTCATTAAAATTTAGGAAATGCAGTATCGTTTATTTTTGAAATACGAAAATATTTGTTGCTGAACTTTAAAAAATGCTCCTCAATATAAATATTACAAATGATTATTTACGCAATCAATTGATTTTCCAGCGGGAATTCCAAGAAGACCCTGCCGAGGTGGTAAAAGATCTTGAAGATGAATTGGTATTTATCTGTAATTAACTTGTCACATTCAAACTTTGAATTTCGTAAACTTATTACTAAATTTAGAATATGTGATCATAGTCTGGAACTTGAATTAGGTATAGATATAAAAAAAAAAGTACCACGAAATCTTAGATTATGTAATTTTTGCCAATATTAAAGATATAGATGATGAATTTCACTTCTTCTTTCATTGCGAAATAAATAAAAAAAAAAAAAAAAATAAGAAATAATTACTTCTCTGAAATTGCTTCTCAAAATCCCGACTTTATGAGTTGCTCTAATAATACAAAAGCTACAATATATACTCAATCCATCAAATTTTCAACAGGTACAAAGTTAAGGTTCCTTTTTAAAACAGTCGATTGAACTGAGGACAAGGGACTCCTGATTTACCAGTGTTAAAAGTTTTGTGGTAATACTATTTTGATATGTTGTAATTTGTATTTTGAATTGTCACTACATTTTATACTTACAACAATTGATATATTATTTAACACATGACATGGGTAAAATCCCTTTGTTCTAATTATGCGATAATCTGGATGATGCACAGCAAAGGTGTGCATTAACTACATCAGATATACTGCACAGTTCAAATATATTTTTAACCGGATTTTTGTGACAAAAATGTCGGTTATTGATTTGGGGATGTACGGTGGGCAGTCGGGCGGTCGGGCGGGCGGCAACCAAATGCATGTTGTCCGTGCATTTACTCATGAACCGTTCAACCAAAGCTTTTAAAATTTTAATATGTTGTTACTGACAACAAAATGAAGGTCAAGTTCAATAATGATGATTTTGACTTTTACCGTTCAGGAGTTATGGTTCTTGAAAGATTGAAAAATGGCATATTCAGTCGTGTCCGTTCATTTACGCATGAACTATTCAACCAAAGCTTCCCAAATTTTAGTATGTTGTTACTGATGACAAAATGGAGGTCAAGTTCAATAATGACGATTTTGACTTTTACCGTTCAGGAGTTATGGTTCTTGAAAGATTGAAAAATGGCTTTTCCAGTCGTGTTCGTGCATTTACTCATGAACTGTTCAACCAAAGCTTTTCAAATTTTAATATGTTGTTACTGATGACAAAATCGAGGTCAAGTTCAATAATGTCGATTTTGACTTTTACCGTTCATCAGTTATGGTTCTTGAAAGATCGAAAATGGCGTTTCCATTCATGTTGTTGCATTTACTCATGAACCATTCAACCTAAGCTTTTCAAATTTTAATATGTTGATACTGATGACAAAATGAATGTCAAATTTGATATTGACGATTTTCACTTTCACCGTTCATCAGTTATGGTTCATGTGATATTGGCAGGACACAAATAAATGTTAATAAATCCGGTTTGCTGTCGTTGTGACAGCCTCTTGTTACCTTTAGGGGCGGTTCCTGGATTTTAAGGGGGCGTTATTCAATAAAATCAAAATAATATCACCGAGTGTAGCGAGACTAAAAACATTATTGACGATGTTATGCTTAAACACGATATTTTGTCCAATCCAAGGGTGGATGACCTATTCGACCCTACCCCCGAATCCGGCATCTGCCTTGAAATAACGACAAAGTTGAACTTTGTACAAACATCGTAGTTTCAAAATAGAAAAAAAGAAAGGTTTCTCATTCCTTTTTTTAATCTAAGCTGGGACATATTTTATAATATTGTTTGAACAACATAAATCTTAAATCAGTGTTTTAAAGTCAGAAAGATAGTTTAAACAATTATTTGTAATTTTTGCCAAAAAAGAAATGTTTCTAAGAATATCCGGATAAAAGAAATCTGATTTGGATTAGTTTAAGACTCAATGGAATTAGAACGAATTTTTTACTATTTATTTGATATAAAGAGACCATTTTTGGATCGAATTTAATGAGAATCATATTTAAGTTTGTTTCAAAACAAGGGGGTAGCTGGAGAACCATCAGACTTCATCTAGATGTATCTTAAAAATTAATACAGTAGATAAAAAGAAATTTTTTTTTGGGGGGGGGGGGTGCTGGGGTAGTAAAAGATTTAAAAGAGAAAGGTATTTTCTTTTTATTTTAATTGTTTCAGGTAATATAACATCTTTCTCTAAGCATATAATTGAGGGAAAGAAATTCAAAAGCAATTAATCTAAACTCAACAACCCTTTCAGTTATACACCGATTTGAAAGTACGCAATTTGTCAAAGTCTTAATCGTGTCTAATTAAATAAGAATTGGGAATAAATTTAACAGAACCGAAAAAAAAATCTACCACCAAATCGCAATTGTAGAATACGCCTTAATATAAAAAAAAAAAGTTATCAATTTAAAACTTACCAAAGTCGTATTTCCCCCTTTCATTAACCCTACAAGAACTTTCCTGGGATCTGTGAATTGCGGAATATCGTCACGTTCACGTAAACTAATTGCGTCATGTGTTAAAACAGTTATTGACCAATCAAATCGGTATATGTCATTTAATTTGCACAGCACGAGATGACCCAATAACCACATTCGGGTTAAGCAGGGTCACTCGAGCTGTGCAAATTAAATGACATATACCGACTTGCTTGGTTAATAACTATAACATAATATATATATATACATATGTATTATATGTATGAGTGTATGTTAGTTTTGTTTTGTTTTAGTTTGTCATAAATATGTTTCATTTGTTTATACGGCAATAAAAGGTTATAATATGTAAAAATTATATTTTTGTTAATAATTGTGTTTTTTAATAGCATCTGGTATATACGTAGCCGTGCAAATCACAATTATTATTTCTTCATAGAGCTGTTCACATTATTAAAAATTTAAAGTATACTGCTGTAAATTGGTTTCGTTGTGTGTCAGTATATTGATGCAAAATTTATGAGATGTTTGTCTTGTGTAAGTATATTGCTGTAAAATCAGTGAGCGGTTAGTCATCTGTAAGTATATTGCTGTAAAATCAGTGAGCGTTTCGTCATGTGTAAGTATATTGCTGTAAAATCAGTGAGCGGTTCGTCATCTGTAAGTATATTGCTGTAAAATCAGTGAGCGGTTCGTCATCTGTAAGTATATTGCTGTAAAATCAGTGAGTTGTTCGTCATGTGTAAGTATATTGCCGTAAAATTAGTGAGTGGTTCGTCATGTGTAAGTATATTGCCGTAAAATCGGTGAGCGGTTCGTCATGTGTAAGTATATTGCTGTAAAATCAGTGAGCGGTTCGTCATGTGGAAGTAGATTGCTGTAAAATCAGTGAGCGGTTCGTCATCTAAGTATATTGCTATAAAATCAGTGAGCGGTTCGTCATCTGTAAGTATATTGCTGTATAATCAGTGAGCGGTTCGTCATCTGTAAGTATATTGCTGTAAAATCAGTGAGCGGTTCGTCATGTGTAAGTATATAGCCGTAAAATCAGTGAGCGGTTCGTCATCTGTAAGTATATTGCTGTAAAATCAGTGAGCGGTTCGTCATCTGTAAGTATATTGCCGTAAAATCAGTGAGCGTTTCGTCATGTGTAAGTATATGGCTGTACAATCAGTCAGCGGTTCGTCATGTGTAAGTATATTGCTGTAAAATCAGTGAGCGGTTCGTCATGTGTAAGTATATTGCTGTAAAATCAGTTTGCGGTTCGTCATGTGTAAGTATATTGCTGTAAAATCAGTGAGCGGTTCGTCATCTGTAAGTATATTGCCGTAAAATCAGTGAGCGGTTCGTCATGTGTAAGTATATTGCCGTAAAATCAGTGAGCGGTTTGTCATGTGTAAGTATATTGCCGTAAAATCAGTGAGCGGTTCGTCATGTGTAAGTATATTGCCGTAAAATCAGTGGGCGGCTTGTCATGTGTAAGTATATTGCTGTAAAATTAGTCAGCGGTTCGTAATCTTCAAGTATATTCTTGTAAAATGGTTTGCTTCGTCTCATTTACTTGAACAAAAATCACTATTCCAACTGAACACTATACCTACCGTGAACATTTATTTTTAGGAATTCAAAAGGGAACAATTATCTAAATTGGAAAATACAGAAACTAGAGATTTAAAAAGAAAATTAGTGGACGTCCAATTTAAACTTCAAGACAAAGACGTAATGAAAAATAAAGAATTGTCTGCTAAGAAAAAAGGAACAACTTCGCTCTTGTTAAATAAACAGGTAAAATATGTGTTATAAAAAATATAAAACAGTTTTTATCTCCCCTTGTCGATATTCGTGTGTCTGTTTTTCCGCTTTTCAAATTAAATTAACGACTGAACTCAATAGT
The DNA here is from genome assembly GCA_037788925.1 of Mytilus galloprovincialis. Lineage (NCBI taxonomy): Eukaryota > Metazoa > Mollusca > Bivalvia > Mytilida > Mytilidae > Mytilus > Mytilus galloprovincialis. The sequence continues at coordinate 56,080,246 of CM075339.1, read as the reverse complement.
AACAAACAAACATTATTCGATAAAAAAAAAACGTTGAAAAGACACGATATGAACACACAAAGGCTTAGATTATAGAACTAGTCCTGTACTTTGTCGTTTTGAAAGTTTTCTTGCTGTCAGGTATTGATTTTGTGTGAGGCATGAATGAATATCCCATATATACTATATAAAACAAACAAAAAAGGAGATGTGGTATGATTGTCAATGAGACAACTCTCCATAATTGACCAAAATGACACAGAAACTAACAACTATAGGTCATCGTGTACGGCCTTCAACAATGAGCAAAGCCAATACCGCGCATGGTCAGCTCTACAAGGCCCTAAAATGACAATGTAAAACAATTCAAAAGAGAAAACTAACGGCCTTATTTATGTACAAAAGATGAACGAAAAACAAATATTTAACACATAAACAAACGACAACCACTGATTTTAATACAGGCTCCTTTGACATGCTATATTTTTTCTACGAAAACATTACTGACCATTTCCAAAAATACTACTAGTAATTACGTCTTTAAATTTATTCTATGAATTTATTTCAATCGTTCATTACATGTATCAATTTCTTCGTCTGTTGAATCCTTTCAGAATTCTTTTTTTTTTTTGAAAGGGAAGTAACTCCATTATGCCAATAATAACAACTTGTTAGCTTTATGTTTTATGACCTTATTTCAACCTTTCATCATCAATTTCTTCGTATGTTGAATCCTTCAGATTTTACCTCAACACCGTGTTTTTATAAAGGGTTCATGTGGCATCTTTTTTGTTTTGAAAGGGAAGTAACTACTTACTATAATAAACCCCTATACGGTAACCAACCATGTATGGTAACTAACCCTATATTTTTTTAAGGACACCCTATATCATATATACATAGTCACCACGTGTAGTCCTTTACCCAATCATATCTCTATAAATCTATAGGAGGTAAGATAAATTTACTTATAGCGGAAGTTCAAACATTTGATATACACGTCATTTTGGCTTCCCTTACCGAAAAATAAGCCCTGTGTAGCAAACATTGCCGCAACCATTTTACCATGCAAATGAAGTTTGCGGCAAGCTTGCTTGAAACATAATTATGCAAATTAGATTTGCCGCAAGCTTGCGGCAATTGTTTGCTGCAAGCTTGCGGCAATTGTTTGTTGCAAACTTGCGGCAAACTTGCAGGAACTATACATATACCAATGTCATGTGTGTAGACACATTCAAATTATCTCTTTCAAATTACACAGCAACATTTGTAGAAGGTCAATTCCTGTCTTCGTACAAACAGTCATTGAAAGAATTATTGCAAACTCATGAGATTTAAGGAAATACATACATGAATTTGAGTTTTGAAAAAGGGACAGGAGTCATTCTCAAATGACATAATCATGATAATATACCTGTATTAAAAAATGAAAAAAGTTAAAATCTCAAATGTGTATTGGGTATAAAGCTAGGTAATGATTGCATTACAGAATGTAACCTAATCTTAATAAACATGATCATGATGGTGATGTACATCACTTACAAATTCAAACTTATAATAGCTTAAGTTTTTCAATCACACATACATGTATACATAGTTGCTTATTTAATTATGCATGATGATAACATTAATTATTTTTAAAACATGCAGTTCTATGAACCATTTGTACTTACAAAACTACATACTGAATATCCCATATTATTGAACCAAAATGCCTCCTTGATCTCTTGTACATTGTATGTGAAATGCATTTCCAAACACAACTAACATGACCCAGCCACAATTTCAAATTGTTAGCATCCAGGAAGTGCCAACTAGGCATGCCCAGTCATTATTGTGTAGTTCTGGCAAACATATAGAATGATCAAAGTTTTCTGCAATCTTGCGGCAAATATTCTTTACTATTTTAAACTTTCTGGCAATCTTACGGCAAACATTGATGTTTCTGCAAACTTGCCGACAGCTTGCAGCAAAAAGCTACAATGATGTTTGCCGGAAGTTTTCAGCTAGCGGCAAATATCTGCTAACACTATTTTCTGTGTTCCTGCAAACTTTTTGTTTGCCGCAAGCTTTCAGCAAGTCTGCGGCAAGTTTGCGGCAAACAATTCAGTTTCATAAGGGTTTCCCTAATTGCGAACTCAATCAAGGTTTTATTAATTTATTTTTTGATTTGATCGGATCCTGAATATGCATGATATGTTTGCTACTAGATATAACACCAACAAAACTTATGCAGATACATATGCATGATGTACTTATAAAGATACAATTTAATATTTTGCATATAAAAACTGATTTTTTTTGTACAATATTTTTAGATTATAAGGAGGGTTGGTCCTGCTGATGAACTGTCCAAGTACAATCGTCCATTTGGTGGGTTTATATCGACTCTTATATAAATAGGCATCATTAATTTTAACCGAGAAAAATATACATGAAAGCAATATCAATTGTTCACCATTCTCATTGGAAGAAAAAAGTTCATTCATAAAAACAGATACAATTGCTACCACAAAAACTTCGATCAAGTTAGAAATTGGGTACATGTTGTCAATTTTACCGTAACGGTTTGTGAGCCAAAATTTGTTCCTGTGAAAAATGTTCCAGTGGAACTAATATCACAGGAAATATGTTCTGGGAGAACTTTTTTCATAGACAATTTCAATATAATTTGTTCCATCTCTCTATAAAAATAAGTTCCCCACTTTACCTGGTGAAATAAGTACTGGGTTGGTGAAATTTGATCCTTACCTAGTGAAATAGGTTCCAGGTTTATGAGATTTGTTCCTTACCTGGTGAAATAAGTTCTGGGTTTGTGAAATTTGTTCCTCACCTGGTAAAATAAGTTCCTAGTCTGTGAAATATGTTCCACTGGTTAAACGGTTATCTTATATACTGAACATTTGTCATCAGTGAGTTTAAAAGTATATTATATTGATAATTAATATAATAAATAAAAAATGTAAATCATCCAATTAGGATCTTGTGGACTATAGCAATTTTTTTTCTATATACGTAAAAAATATCAAAATGACAGTCCCACTTTTGAACCAGAAAAGGGTAGAATAAGAAAAATCTTTCAGAAAAAATTAAAGTATAGTTAAAGATGAATATATGAACTTATAATTATAAAAGAACAAAATGACTGATCAATTATTCCAAAAAACATGAAGAAACAAAAGACACATTCTTTTGAAACTGTTCCATGACAAGTACATGTATGACTAGAACACAGGGCCATGACAGTTAACAGGAACCAAGGAGGAATACCACATAAAACATAGATACAAATAATGATACATTACCATCGCTTTATCCTGTAGAACTCAGAACACTCAGTACAGTATTTAGCTTGCATTATAATTTAAGTGTAACAAGAAAATGTTTCGCTGTGCAATATGTTGCAAAGGTACTTATTTCAGTGAAAGTAGGTTTGAGAAGAACTTATTCATTGATTTCTTTGAAATGTGTACATATTGGTCTAAAACTAATATCACAGGAACTTATTTAAAAATTTTGATATTAATTGGAACAAAATTCATGGAGCTTTGATATTTGTTCCGGAACTTATTTCATTTTTGGTCAAAAAATTAGTTCCGGAACAAATTTTACAGTGCTGGAACATATTTTCTGTGATATAAGTTCCGGCGGAACATATTTCCCATGGAATTTGTTCCAGCGGAACAAATGTCACGCTGGAACAAATTTTTGGTTACAGGACTTTATTATTTACACATTAATAACTTTGTCACCCCTTCATGAAATGCTACGGAATTGGGAAGCTTCTTCAATATCGAGAAATGTCATCAATAGAAAGAATTTCAATCTTATTATTTTCCGTCTTTAGCTGATACGTTGCCATTGACTTAGTTTTAGCAGTCAGCATTACACATTACTATGACAGCAACAATAGCAGCCGAGACACAAGGTCCCATGTACGATTTTTTTTTAACTTTTAATTTTTAAAAAAAAAACCCAATCCGTTTGGAGATGGGGTGACTTTTGTTTCAACTTATTATTTAAAATGTCATGATGAATGGGTTATTGTATACTAAGCTATGGTTGTCATAACCTAGAAAATAGTGTGTCGCTTTATTGACGTGTACCCAAGTTTAAACACATATTTCTTTGAAGCATGGTTGTTAAATGAAAAGTCAATATAATACTTTCATGTTTGAACACAGCAACTGTATTCGGTACAGTCTGATTGAAAAATCAAACCGTCTCAGCACTCCCGCTTTGTGTGTGTGGGGGGCCGGGGGGGTCCTGATCCATAAATCCCGAAATTAAAAAAAAAAATCCCGACATTCCGAAATTCGAAAAAAAGAAGTACCGGAACTCGAAAGGGTCAACCCCGAAATCCCAAGTTTAAAACACCCTATCCCGGAGTCCCGGTAATAATGTTACCAAGCAGTGAATCGTTGGACTTGATGCGATTGATATATATATCCTCTTTCCATAACAGTTTTAATTCTTATTCCAGTTAATACTAGGAGCTACAGGGATGTACTCCGTGTCGAAAGAAATAGCAGGAACGATTCTGCCGATGGCCATATCCATAGACCACAAAAGACAGGTATGAATGGGTACAGATAATTGTAGAACTGGGCATGCCCAAAAAGACAAAGATCAGAATAATCGGGCATGCACAATTCAGCCAGTTTTATAACTTCCGAGCACTATTAGAAAAATGCTGCATGCATAGTATTACAAGATTATTTTTAGCAAACACGGCAAAATGATTGAAAGTCAAGTGCACAGTTTTACAACTTCTTGCATGATTATGCATGGCTTTATTTCAAGTGCACAGTTTTGCAACTTCTTGCACGATTATTCAAGGCTAAATTCAAGTGCACAGTTTTACAACTTACTGCATGATTATGCATGGCTTTAATTCAAGTGCACAGTTTTACAACTTACTGCATGATTATGCATGGCTTTAATTCAAGTGCACAGTTTTACAACTGCTTGCATGATTATTCATGGTTTAAATTCAAGTGCACAGTTTTACAACTTCTTGGATGATTATTCATGGTCACGATTATTCAAGGCTAAATTCAAGTGCACAGTTTTACAACTTCTTGCTTGATTATGCGTGGCTTTAATTCAAGTGCACAGTTTTACAACTTCTTGCATGATTACTCATGGCCTAAATTCTAGTGCTTAGTTTTACAACTTCTTGCATGATTATTCATGGTCACGATTATTCAAGGCTAAATTCAAGTGCACAGTTTTACAACTTCTTGCATGATTATTCATGGTCACGATTATTCAAGGCTAAATTCAAGTGCACAGTTTTACAACTTCTTGCATGATTATGCATGGCTTTAATTCAAGTGCACAGTTTTACAACTGCTTGCATGATTATTCATGGTTTAAATTCAAGTGCACAGTTTTACAACTTCTTGCATGATTATGCATGGCCTTAATTTAAGTGCATAGTTTTACAACTGTTTTTTTTTACTTTTTTTGTTTTGTTTTGTTACACCAATATCCATACTAAAAAGACATTTTTTTTAAAACACAAATATCTAACACCACCTTCCGAAGCTGTGTTTTTGTCATATGTGTCACATGTCTGCTATTACGTGATTGTAAATGTGACTGTCTGCCATATATAGTATGTTTTTGTTCATTGCTGTAGTATGTATATCTTTTTGTATTGCTTAGCATGGTGTCAATCGGGGCATATATAGAAAAATAAAAGATAAAACTTAATCATGTTAATACGCTTGTGGTGTCTGAAGCGATTTTCTGTATTTACGTTCACGAGGAACGTACCTAAACATGTGTTAGCCTAGTAATTCTAAGTATATATACATGAACATAGCTGAGCCCCTCATAGCTTTGTATATGTTAATTGTAGTCTTTGTCCATTGTTGCGTTTGTTTGCCTTCTTGTATGTTGCATGTATAATAAAATTTGAAGTGAACAGGCAATAAAATTGAGAATTGAAATTGGGAATATGTCAACGAGACAACAACCCAACCATAGAGTTAACAACAGCCAAAGGCCACCAATGGGTCTTCAATGCAGCGAGAAACTCCCGCACCCCGAGGAATCCATCAGCTGGCCCCCAAACAAATAAGTACACGGTTTAAGTGACAATGGACGTCATACCAAACTCCGCATTATACACAAGAAACTAAAATTAAAAATCATGCAAGACTAACAAAGACCAGAGGCTCCTGGCTTGGGACAGGCGCAAAAATATGACTGGGTTAAACATGTTTATTTTATATCTCAGCCCTCCCCATACCTCTAGCCAAAGCAGAAAAAGCATACACACAAAAATACGCACAGTAAAACTCGGTTTATGAGAAGGTCGAGTCTGATGTCAGAAAAGGTAACATAAGAAACTAAATCAAATGACAATAATACATAAATTAACAAAGGACTACTAGCAGTTAACTGACATGCCAGCTCCAGACATATAGAAAAGAAGATGTGGCATGATTGCCAATTATACAACTCTACACAAGAGACCAAATGACACAGAAATTAACAACCACAAGTCACCTCACGACCTTCATCAATAAGAAAAGCCCATACCGCATAGTCAGCTATAAAAGGCCCGGTAATAACAAATATGAAACAATTCGAACGAGAAAACTAACGGCCTAATTTACGTACAAAAAGATGAATGAAAATCAAATATGTAACACATCAACAAACGAGCAAGCAGATGTTTGACTTATATATGTTGTGTACAAGTTATCATTTTGTACAAATTATAATTTGTACAAAAATATTGAACAAATTATAATTTGTATTTTGACTTTGTACAAATTATAATTTGTACAAAACGTGTCTGTACAAATTACAATTTGTACAAAATTTGACCAAAATTCACTTATAACTTGTACAACAGTTTTAAATATGAATTTTAGTGAAAAATGCATTGATTCACACGATTTAATTGTAATTAACTGACCACACACTTAACCTCATTAACAAAATACACCGTTTTTACACAACTACAAAAGGCAGATTGATCTTCGAAATTTTTGAGAGAAAAAAAAAGTAAACAAATAAGATTTTTTTCAAATTTTTAATACCTAAAACTTCTTTTTCTTAAAAAAAATATCATTTAATAGTACTACTTGATTAGTTCTTATCGTTATTTTGAGGATTTTGTTTTTATTCAGAAACTTTGCAAAAACGGTTATATTTGTAAAATGTGATATTTTGTATCATGAAAGATCGTGTATAGCATTTTGATGATCGTGAAAAGGATCTCAAAAGATTTGTTGCCACTTATTCGTTATTTCATAAAGTCCATGAAAACAGTCAAATCTTTCTTTAAACAAGTGAAAATTTATATTTGTAATTGGTACATAAAAAATTGGAGTTACATGACTTATTCCGCTTTATGACACTTTTGTTTGTGAAAAGATTGATGGTTCAATGTCATTGGGTCAGATGATTTTATAATACTACAACAACTAGTTTTCTTATAAAATAAAAGTCCGTCTGTCTGTTCTGCATAAGTTTTATGTTGTTTTTAAAGTTAAAATTGTCTCAAATGATTTCCGTTAAGTTTCATGCACAGTCATATATATTTAAAAAACAAAGATCCTTGTTGAAAAAAAAACATTGATAAAAAACGACAGAAAAACAACTGACATATTCCTAACTTTAGCATAGTCATATTCCTAACCAAATGGGGTGTTTAATCTCTCTTTCTTTCTTGATATTTATTAAAAGTTTAACTGAAACAGTGAAATACAAATGTTTATTTACAGCAACGGTTCCTTATTTTCAACGTTCGCTATATGTGAAGCAGTTAAAATGCCTGTAAAACAGGTCATCATCGATTTGAGAGTCAAAAGATGGTTTGCAATACCTGATTCCATAAATCACTAGATCACCTTCTCAAACGAATGATAAAAAAACAACTTTTAAATTTTGTAACTTAGGTGTACTGTGTGGTCATTTAATAGCAATTCAATAATGTGTATCAATGTTTTTTTCACCAAAATCCATATGATAAATTATTGTACAAGTTATAAGTGATTTTTTGTCCATTTTTGTACAAATTGTAATTTGTACAAGCACTTTTTGTAAAAATTACAATTTGCACAAAGTCAAAATACAAATTATAATTTGTACAATATTTTTGTACAAATTATAATTTGTACAAAATGATAACTTGTACACAACATATATACATGTATATTTCTAGAAAAACAACTATTAGAAGGCAAAAGAATCTTTATTTGTCAGTTATATCTTTTCCTAATTTAATGAAATTTTGTACCATATGTTTATGAATCCTGAACGAAGATAAACATGAACAACGAAAAAATAAAGTATTATGTGCATGTATTATGAATATTGCTCTTATAGAAAACAAATCTTGCATTTAAGGTATGATTATATAACTTTCAGTCAATTTTTAGTCATTTATTTGGAGTAAAGGGTATTTTTCTCCTTTTCAACCTTTTTCCTCTTCCAACGGGGGTGTGTGCTACTCTTTTCCGCAACAATAATGAAGGTGAAGGGGATTCAGGCGAAATTAAACTGGTTTTCTTGGAGCTTGACGAGTCTGTTGTGGAACTGTCCTCCTTGTGGTTTGGTGAGCCTGGTGTGTTGATCTCTGGGGAGGACGAAAAGATTGGTGAACCCAGTGATAATTCGGAATCATTTTCCTTTGCTTTAAAATCTGAAGATGAATCTGATTCCTTAAACGAACTTGATTTGTTCAAACTACATTCCGGAGAGGTTTGAATGGATGTCGATTCACTGGATGCACTTTCACTCAATCTTCTTGTGGTGATGAACGGAGCACCAACATAATGTGTCTCTGGTGTGAACCCATGATGAGACAGACAACTTGAGATTACAAGTCTTAATGCGTTCATCCAGTTTCCTGCAGAAAAAAAAATGAAACTTGCATTTATGCATAAAAGCGTATTTATATAATATTGTCATGGTATATAACTAAATTACATCTGTGCGTGAGTCACTGTTTATTTTTGTTTTTAATATGATTGCACTATTTTATATGGTAAACGTTTAGGCTTAACTAGAATGTTAATAAATTTGGCTATAGGAAATAATGGTGGTCGATTTCTATACTCAACAAATATATTAAACACAAAAAAAAAATAAAGGAAAGCTTGAAAGGCAAAACCGTGCCTCAAAAGCCTTTGAACATAACATAATGAAGAAAAATGATCCGGCTTGTACCTTCAAAGTCTTGTGGCTTCTGATTTACATTCTTGAAAGGTAATGCATCCAACGGCCACCATACTGGAATACAATATTTTTTCCCATCTGACTTGTTTCCAGCCTCTTTCCGCTCTTAACAGTTGAGGAATAGTTGTCCTTAGGTCTATAAGACTCATCTTAATTCTCAATGGGCTTTTCTAACAGTGGCAAACATACTTTGGTATTTGTAGACCACTTCTCCATATCATCCGCTGACTGTATCCATCTTGGATCACCCATAATATTTGGCTGAGGCTTTTAATATTATCGGTTATTACCTAAAATGATATTCACAGATAAACCTTTATAAGTACACTACTCTATAAATGGATAGCTATACATTCCGTCTAATGTTTCGTGTTTTCTATGAATGTCTTCTTGTCATAGGTTCCAGCTAGGGCCCGTATGCTTTCAAATCTTAACTATAGTAGTTTTATGAATATACGGACACAGAGCGCTAGAATTAGCAATGTATTTTTCATATTTGTTACGTTCTGTTACACGAACTTAGGCCTAGAACAAACAAAAAAGTTATATGGCCATGCAGCAGTTAAAAATGTTGATTCAATGATTGTTATATAGTCTTACTATACAAATCCTTTGTTAATGTAAAATGCCACCAAGATTCAAAAATATATTAAGATCGGCCGTCTATTTTTTGCAGTTAACAGGAAAGGCAATATTAAACCTCAATATTATTAGTACTTGGAAAAGGGCGGTCTCGTTAAATAATTTGATTTGATATACATCAACCATGCCGCAGTCAATGCCGACCCTACGTATATACAAATGATATTATTTTAAAGGACAATTCATTTAAACATGATTCGTTTTATATATGGTAATTGAAATTGTGGTACATTTTCACCATATTTACTAAAAACGTCTTCACCGCTCACGAAAGAAACATCATCATATCCATACACGTTTCAAAAGTTGTTCAACTGAGTAAGACAGTTGGAAGATTAGATTCGGAATCGACGCGTGTGAAATATTAGTCCAGAAAACAAGGTTTTGTTTTTCGTCTTATTCATTTTCATTTAATGATGAAAATGATCATTGAAACTTTAAACAAACGAAGGCGCTACGCATTACCGATTAAGTATATTTAAACACGTACTCGGAAAAGATGCCGCACGTCAATGATTTCAGCAACGTAAAGTCGGCTTCATGTAACTGTACCAACAAATGACGAAGGAAATAATAAATTACCTGTTTCGATTTTGAGTCGGGATCCTAATCCTTGTTGGGAAGTATGTGCAGATTTCCAGATGGATGGCATGCCCAGTTCAACAAACTTTGGTAAAACTGCGCATTCCATAATAATAAACGAACGCATAGTTTATCAATTGTTTGATGATCTAGGCTTCATTGTTTTATATGCATGTATGACCTGCTCACTTGTACAATTTCCTGGGGAATCGTGCATGATGTACAGATCGTATAAAAAATTGTAAAACAATGCACGCCCATTTCAACAAACTTAGGTAAAACTGTGCATTCCATAATAAAAAACGAACGCATAGTTTAACAATTGTTTGATGATCTAGGCTTCATTGTTTTATATGCATGCACATGTATGAACTGCTCACTTGTACAATTTCCTGGGGAATTGTGTATGATATACAGATCGTATGAAAATTGTAAAACAATGCACGCCCATTTCAACAAACTTATGTAAAACTGCGCATTCCATAATAATAAACGAATGCACAGTTTAACAATTGTTTGATGATCTAGGCTTCATTGTTTTATATGCATGTATGAACTGCTCACTTGTACAATTTCCTGGGGAATTGTGCATGATGTACAGATCATATGAAAATTGTTAAAAAATGCATGCCCATTTCAACAAACTTTGGTAAAACTGCGCATTCCATAATAATAAACGAACGCATAGTTTAACAATTGTTTGAAGATCTAGGAGTCATTGTTTTATATGCATGCACATGTATGAACTGCTCACTTGTACAATTTCCTGGGGAATTGTGCATGATGTATAGTTCATATGAAAATTGTAAAACAATGCATGCCCAGTTCAACAAACTTTGGTAAAACTGTGCATTCCATATTATAAACGAATGCACAGTTTTACAATTGTATGATGGACCCGGTTGCATGCCTTAACGCGCATCAGCATGCATAGTTTTACAATTGTTTGATGATCTAGGCTTCATTGTTTTACATGCATATACACGAATGGACATGTTTTCTAAATCTTTTTTCCCTTCTCCAATTCGTGCATGGAATTTATTACCGTTAGATATTAGATCCATACAACCATCTCCAAATATCAAAAACACAATCCGCCGAAACTATATTTCATTTTTGGGACCTAGTTATTATTTTATTGGAAACAGGTTGGGAAATATACTGCATATAAAATTACGCAAAGATGTTGTCCCTTAAAAGCTGATTTATACCGAGTTAATTTAGTAATTGAAGTGACCCAAGTTGTGAATGTAGGTGTACATTAGAAGATACAATTTTTTTCTTAGAATGTCCACTCTACATAAATTTTAGAAATCAGCTCTTTGAAAACATTCAACACTTAGCTGCTATCTCAATCGATCATATTTTATTTGGAACAGACGAAATTATACTGTTGGACAAAACACAATCCGTTTCAGAAATGTACATAGTTATTTATATACGCTACGCAAAAAGATTCTTTGATTAATATTGCTATATCTTAAAGTGTACTCGTATTCAACTGTTACTGTTTGAACATAATATATTAATTATATATATTTTTTCATATCGTGCTCAATTATATAATTGCTGTCATCTTCAAATTTTGTATATTGTACTTATTTTGAGAGGCTTGTCTTAAAGTTGTTATAACTTGCTTCCCATCCTATTATATTTTAGACAGTAAAATATGTTTAGGTAAACTTAACTAGTACAGATGTTTTGACTCTGACTGATTTCTGGAAATATACCTGTTTCCGTACCAAAGCACTGACTGTATTCTAACATGCTACTACTAATACACACTTTCTGATTTTGTAGATCTTCGTTAAAAGCATCCATTTTCAAACTATTATGATCAGTTTCACTTTTATAGTGACTGTTCTCAAGAGTAACATTCCGTAGTATGTTTTGTCATATGATTTTGTAGAACTGAGCATGCCCAGTTTTACAATTGTCTGTTGAACTGGGCATGCATTGATTTACAATTTTCATATGATCTGTACGTTATGCACAATTCTCCAGGACATTGTACAAACGAGCAGTTCATATAAAATTTGGTTTCCAATAAAATAATAACTAGGTCCCAAAAATGAAATATAGTTTCGGCGGATTGTGTTTTTGATATTTGGAGATGATTGTATGGATCTAATATCTAACGGTAATAAATTCCATGCACGAATTGGAGAAGGGAAAAAAGATTTAGAAAACATGTCCAATCTACATCTTGGTACTCTATAGTGAGAACGGTTTCTAGTATTATAATAATATTCTGGAACATTATTGCTGTGAATTTTATGAAATAAACATAATTTACGTCTATTTCTTTTAGAACTCAAAGTTTCCCATCCAGTTTCAAACACCTGTACTAAGAATGACATAGACGAATCTGTCGTTGACAGTCAGCAGGATGTCTATACACAGAACAACCCAATATTTGCTGTGGAAGACACTGGGAATCACAGAGAGAACAGTCCTAATCACAGTACGTGTTCTAGTACAATTTCAGATGTCTTTCCTGAGGAAGACCAATCAAATATACAAGGTATAAATACATTTTAATAAAACGAACTGGTGAAAAGTAAAACAAAAAATACCGAACTCCGAGAAAAAGTCCGTCATTTCGTTTTGTAATCTTATATATATCCTTTCCTTTGTTTTGCCAATTTCCCTCTTGTCTTAACATGTTATCCCCCCGTTATTATCTATTCTTTATTTTTTTCTATTTCTGCCTTTTTTTTCTATTTCTGCACTTTTTTCTCTATTTCTGCCTTTTTTTTCTATTTCTGCACTTTTTTTTCTATTTCTACCTTTTTTTTCTATTTCTGCCTTTTTTTTCTATTTCTGCACTTTTTTTTCTATTTCTGCCTTTTTTTCTATTTCTGCACCTTTTTTTTCTATTTCTGCACTTTTTTTTCTATTTCTACCTTTTTTTTCTATTTCTGCCTTTTTTTCTATTTCTGCCTTTTTTTTCTATTTCTACCTTTTTTTCTATTTCTGCCTTTTTTTTCTATTTCTGTCTTTTTTTTTTTCTATTTCTGCACTTTTTGCACATTATTCTCTATTATGTAAACCCCAGCCAGACCCTCTCGAGAAAACAGATAAAGTATCATTCCACTGTCACATAATTATATATTATGTCTGACGTTTTTACCCTAATCTCTGTATACGGATTTGAAAAGAGGAATTTTGGACCAATGTCCTTGTATAGTTTTAAACTGTTACAGCTAATAAATCACGTCACTCTAAAATTAACAAATGAACGAGAGAAAAAAAAAGAAAAAAAATATACATGTATTAAAGAGCAGAGGTTACAATATATTAGAAGACGACAAACTATCTCTTATTCACGTTGAAATTAAATGAGAAATCGGCAAATGATTTTTGTTTTTCCACTGAATAAAAACAATGGAATGCGTTATATTTCAATATACAAATGTATGTCAGAAAGCGTATTTGTTGCCAGTTTCGAAACATATAAATTCTGATAGTCATTGAAATGGTTTCGTCGAACACCTTAAGAGAAGGTTTGCAGAGTTTAGGAAACCGATTTTTGGTTTTCAAGAATAACATTTGACAGGGTTTTTGATAACAGAGTAGTTCAAGTAGTTCATCGACTGTGATTTTTAACCTCTTTTGAAATCGAACACTGAGTTGTCGAGTTGGGTTCGACTTCATCTTAAATCACAAAAATTGCCTAATATTCTGGTCAAAGGTTGGTGATTTTCGACCGGTATTCCGGACTTCTCCAACTATAAAACAAATGGCTACCGTGATATATAGCTGCTGATAGCGTTTTTAGACACCAACAAATAATCTAAAATTAGTACCATCTGAATTCTTCATTCAAGATGGCAGCCGAAAATCTTGTTTAAGCTGTGACCTAGAGGTTTTCAAGGATCACTGAAGAGACATAATTTTTCTTATTTCCTTTTAACGCATATGTGTCCTTGATTTTGAAGTTTTAAGCCTCTTCGTGTTTTTTTTTATTATGTGATTACTTGACCGTTTATATTATATGATTATTTGATAATCTAAGACTGTATTTTTTTTTATTTCATTATTTTGTTAAAAATAATAACTAATGTTTATGTGATTATCTCGTCAAACAATTCTGATTATGTGATAACTTTGACAGCGCCATGAGGGTCCCCAATAGTGGTTCATAGAGATGTTTCGATAAAGATATTAGATACTGCATAATTTGCTTTCAGATATTGAACAAAGATCAGAAGGTATTGCAAACAATACTAGAACCAGGTTAGGTTCTGTTGAATCTCTGAAAAAAATATTTGAAAAGAAACAAGAGTCAACTGAGGTAAAGTATCTAACTATCAAACTGATCTTATCTTAAACTTTAAATCATATACTATATAGTATACTTTATGCAAAAGTTTCAAAGTCTGAAGAATGTGGTTGAGGGGCAGCCAATAATCTTCATTGAACTAGAGCATGCATACCAAATTGCTCATACAGCTGCATACCATATACAATTGACCTATACCACAGTGGCGGATCCAGGAAGGGGGGGGGTCAGGGGCGTTGGACCCCCCTTTTTTTGGCCGATCAATGCATTTGAATGGGGACTTATAGTTGGACCCCCCCTTTTAAAATCGCTGGATCCGCCCCTGTACCGTTAGTGGTTTCTCTGAAACAAATATTGCCACCAACTTATACATGTATGTAATCTATTGTTATACAGTCCGTTCAACTTAATGTTGTATACCAAATACTGAATTATGATCTCCAGATTTGTTTTAGCGGACTGCTGATAAGGATAAAATTTTAGTAAGAAATGTTTCGCTTTAGCTGGTATTTTTTATTCTATGTCATAACGTGTAGGACCACTGTTAAGATTATGATAACACTAGCTCTGCTTGTCGTAACTATAGCTATGTTTTAAACACTGGTTTCATCGTTTAATATTTAAGATGTAATCGTGATTCTATTCCAACAAATGGGTTAGCGGGAAATTTGTTTTACCTTGATTTTTGTTCTACTCTTAATAACCAAAGCAAAACTAACTTATTCATATATCAAGTAAATACAAAAAAATCAATGTCACACCAAAGATACATCATCCTGATTTTCCTGCTACTGTTAATTTATTTTCAGACAAAAGGAGTCTCTCAGACTGATACGCTACAACACTGTTTATTTATTTTCAGACTGATATGCTAGTAACAGACTTTCAAGACAAATTAACTTTATAATCTGAAATTGAAAAATGTTCTGATATTCTATATGGTCTATATGGACAATATATATTATATCACATGTAAACGTTTTGTTTGTATTATGATCTGCTATAATATATTTGTTTTATAAATGACATTTTGAGGTCAACATGTGTCGTAGAAGAGGGACGAAAGATACCAGAGGAACAGTCAAACTCATAAATCGAAAATAAACTGACAACGCCAAGACAAACAGACACATAATAGTGCACAAGAAACAACATAGAAAGCTAAAAACTGAGCAACATGCACGAACCCCACCAAAAACAGGGGGTGATATCAGGTGCTCTGAATGGCAGATCCTGATCCACATGTGCCATCCGTTCATACTTGTCTAAATAAATTTTGCAATTACTTTACAGAAAGTGTTGTAATCCGTTTTTGTGAACAGGTACACATGTTTAGTGTAGGTTTAGTCAAGGGAATCTTCGTGCATTGCTTCTGATGTTCTATGAACAGGTACACATGTTAAGTGTAGGTTTAGTCAAAGGGATCGTCGTGCATTGCTTCTGTTGTTTTATGAACAGGTACACATGTTAAGTGTAGGTTTAGTCAAAGGGATCGTCGTGCATTGCTTCTGTTGTTCTATGAACAGGTACACATGTTAAGTGTAGGTTTAGTCAAAGGGATCGTCGTGCATTGCTTCTGTTGTTTTATGAACAGGTACACATGTTAAGTGTAGGTTTAGTCAAAGGGATCGTCGGACATTGCTTCTGTTGTTCTATGAACAGGTACACATGTTAAGTGTAGGTTTAGTCAAAGGGATCGTCGTGCATTGCTTCTGTTGTTCTATGAACAGGTACACATGTTAAGTGTAGGTTTAGTCAAAGGGATCGTCGTGCGTTGCTTCTGTTGTTTTATGAACAGGTACACATGTTAAGTGTAGGTTTAGTCAAAGGGATCGTCGTGCATTGCTTCTGTTGTTCTATGAACAGGTACACATGTTAAGTGTAGGTTTAGTCAAAGGGATCGTCGGACATTGCTTCTGTTGTTCTATGAACAGGTACACATGTTAAGTGTAGGTTTAGTCAAAGGGATCGTCGTGCATTGCTTCTGTTGTTCTATGAACAGGTACACATGTTAAGTGTAGGTTTAGTCAAAGGGGTCTTCGGACATTGCTTCTGTTGTTCTATGAACAGGTACACATGTTAAGTGTAGGTTTAGTCAAAGGGGTCTTCGGGCATTGATTCTGTTCTTCTTCACAGCTAGTGTTCCATTAATATAAGTAAGAAGATGCACTGTATGAGTGCCACTGATACAACTCTCGACCCAAATAACAATAAATAAAAATATAACAATTATAGGTCAAAGTACGGCCTTCAACACGGAGTCTTGGCTCCCACAAACTATATTCAAAATGATTAGTGTAAAATAATTCAAACAGGAAAACCAATGGTCTATATAAAAAAGAAGATGTGGTATGATTGTCAATGAGACAATTAACTCTCCATAAGAGACCAAATGACGGGCGTATGACATTTGCGCCGATTTTTAAAATTTTCATTCTTTCATTTGCGCCGATTTCATTTTTTCATTTGCGCCGATTTTATATTTGCTCCTAATTGGATTTACAGGTAAGTTAATACTTGTACATGTACTATACCGTGCAGGTATATTGGTAAAATCTGTCTATAAACAAAGGTTTTAGTCAATTTTGATTCATATTGTTCTGAACTTTGCTGTAATTGATGGACATATTGCACACTGCAATGAGCCGAGGAGTCAATTTTTTTAACCATCGACGGCCATACACATAAGTACGTTAATAGTAAGACAAAGAAAAGATGGATTTCGTTATTGACAATTACAACAAATATAGAAGAGACGAAATCACAAGAAAGGAATATATTAGATATGTTGCTTATAAATACTCAGCAAGAACAGATTTATGATTTTAATGTATTCCGTTTTTATGGATTTGAATGCTGTAAATAGATTTTTAATTCGTCATTTTAGTATAAACCAGAGTGCTTTTATCTAAAGTTTTTACTTCTTGACTTTAAAGTATGTGAATATAGTGTACAACTGGATGACAGAAGAGGTCTATAATGATAAATTAAAAATAACATGACTTGGACGGAGAGTTGTCTCATTTGCACTCATACCACATCTTCTTATATCTATTCCATACCACATCTTCTTATATCTATTCACCTGTAATTAACCTGTAATTTACCTGTAATAAATAGGCGCAAATGAAAACAAAAATCGGCGCAAATGTAAGAAAAAATCGGCGCAAATGAAATGCAGATCGGCGCAAATGCAAAACGCCGCAAATGACATAGAGATTAACAACTATAGGTCATTGTACGGTCTTCAACAATGAGCAAAGCCCATACCGCATAGTCAGCGATAAAAGGCCCGAAATGACAAATGTAAAACAATTCAAACGAGTAAACTAACGGCCAAATTTATGTACACAAAATAAACGAAACACAAATATGTAACATCAACAAACGACAACCACTGAATGAAAGGTTCCCGACTTAGGACAGACACATACATAATCTATATAAAAAATGAGAAAAGAAAAATATGAACCACACCAACAAACGACAACTACTGAACAATAGGCCCCTGACTGTTTCGTAAAAAGTTCCGAGGTTTTTTTATTTATCGATTTGTTTTCCAGTGTTTTGTTTTTTACATGCCACAGAAGAAGTCCGTAAAATACTTTACGATTAAAAGGGGTATGTGGTGTATACGTCGATGAGATAGCAACCCAACAACAAATACACCAAAGATATATATAGAGCAAATAAAGTCAAAACTCTAATTTGGTATTAAAATTCGAAAGATCATATCATAGGAAACATGTAACACAGAAACAAACGACAACCACTAAATTACAGGCTCCTGACTAGGTACAGGCACATATGTATAGAAAGTGGCGGGTTAAACATGTTAGCAGGATCCCCCCCCTTAACCTGGGACAGTGGTATAACAGTACAACATTAGGATGAACTCTAAAAATCAGTTGAAAAAGACTAACTCATCAGATGGATACAAATAGATATATATATATATCTATATAACAAAATAACAGTGGACGTGACCGGGTACTTGTACATCACAAAATCAAAAGGACACTTAATTGGCCGGACTGACTGATGGACATACGGGCAGAGTGCAAACCTTAAGTCCCCTTCGACTTCGTCGGTAGCCGGTAGGGGACTAATTAGAATATACAAATCAAGGTTTATGCAAACAGATTAAGACAAATTCATTGCCAACGTTGCATGGATAAATTGTCCGATTTGGATTTATATATATACTTAAATTAAGTTTTGATCAGTTTTGGATTTGACCGAAACCATTGTTAGACGTATTTGTTGAGATAGATAGCAGATTTTCCTGATTTCATTTTTCTAAGTGTTAGTTTGCATATCTGTGTCGATAGATGACGTAAGATAGGTTCCATTAATTATCGTTGCTTTAATCACGCTCTAGGTCATTTCCACTTATGTAAGTTCACTGAATACGACTTCAAAACAAATTTGATATTGCCATGAACAACAACAAGAGTGGTTTTTGTCGGTGTAGCAGGATGTGCTTACCAGCATGCCGAAGCACCTGATCCATGGTGTTTGAGGGGTTTATGTTGCTCAGTCATGAGTATTCTGTTAAATGTTTTGTAGACTGTTTTTGCCTTTCCATCCTTTTCCATGGCCGGGGTAGCAACAGATGTGGATCCACGATTTAAAATAATACCCCCCCCCCCCCCTTTTCCGACTTAAATCTTCTGATCAAGTTTCCAGTTTGTCGATATATAACTTTAACATTGTCCTCGTGGTATCTTCTGTATATTTTCCCTCAAAAACAAAAAAATAATCTAGCCAGACTAGTCCCTAAAGAACATTTTCCATGGAACCAAACTAGAAAAAAATCCGGAATTTAACCAGTTTTGCTTTTCTCCAAAAATGTTGTATTCAATAAGATGTTTTGTTTTTATTTTCTTTAAAACTCAAAATAAATATAAATTATGAATGAAATCCCGTTCAGTTGCGAGATCCTGATCGTGATAATGATACTTATTTTTAGGAATAGGTTTAAATAAAATGTATCATGTGAAGTCTTCCATTAACTTAACCAACCAAGTGTCAAGTTTAACCTTTGTGCTGATTCAACAAATTTAAATATCGGAAAAGAGATTTAATATTTTTGTGAGTAATTATAAAAATTGTGGAAGTTTATGCCACGAATTATATTGTTAGCTGATACTGTTTACATGCGTATTTTTTTTAATTGGATAATACAAAACGTTTCAGTGGATTTTATTTATTGGTCAAAAAGGTGACTGTGGTCATTCATTTTAATTTTTTTGGTCAGAAAGGTGAGTTGACTTGTCATTCATTTTATTTGTATTTGACTTGTCACGGCTTATGGCTATTCCTGCATGCAAATTTTAAATAAAAACCGTCTTCTTTAAATGCCTTCTAGTTTTAGCATTCTCTCTCTCTCTCTCTCTCTCTCTCTCTCTCTCTCTCTCTCTCTCTCTCTCTGAAGATAACAAAGGCGTGTTCTTACTTCGTCACGATATAATGAACCCTGTAGTGTCAGTTGCGCGTTAGCTTCTCTTTTGATTCATGCATTTCTTTTATATAAGAACTTTTGTATAATTTGAATGAAGTCTGTTTTACGGTGTTTTAGTTGTATGTTTTATATGTTCATGATGCTTTGTTATATTATATCAAAATTTCACCATAGCTTATTTATACAAGTCATGTTGTATTTATGTGTTTTATTTTATGTTGACTATATATAGATATAGGAAGATGTGGTGTGAGTACCAATGAGACATCTCTCCATCCAAATAACAATTAAAAAAAAGTAAACCATTATAGGTCAATGTATGGTCTTCAACACAGAGCCTTGGCTCACACCGAACAACAAGCTATATATGTCTATTTCTATTTTCATGGTGTTGACGTCCTGAGCATTAAATATTTACCACTGAACGTGAAGCTACCAATAATTCATCAAACATTCTATTGGATACTTTTGATATTCCAGTATTTGTCTCTCTTATATTATTTTGTTTTAAATTATGCTGTTTTTTATCTTTTTTTTTCTCTGATGATACCTTGATCACTCATTATACGATGAGGGTCTGGAATGGGGGGGGGGGGGGTCTGTTATTCTGTAAACATTTAATGTTCATTTAATGTTCACCCCTTTTTTTCTCTAATCTTCAAAAAATTAACCCCTTTTTTCTCTAATCTTTATAAAAAATAACCCCTTTTTTCTCTAATCTTCATTTTTTTGACCCGTTATTCTCTAATCTTCATTTTTTAAGGGCATTATTCTTTAATCATTTAACCCCATCCAAACCCACATACGATACGGTAAAAAATTTGTTCAAGTTTGAAGGCCGCCATGTAGAGTAAGGTGACCTACAGTTGCTTTATACTGTGGTGTATACAGGTGTATACTGGTGTCTCGCTCGCAATATTACCACATTTCCTTATTTTTGTATTTGAGATAGAAATACATTGTTCGTAGAATTGAGAATGGAAACAATCAAGGAAAGTGTCAAATGGACAACAATCCGACCACAAATCACAAAAAAGGCCAAGAGCGCATGCTTCTTTTACACACTGTATCAATCATGTCAATCTTGGCTGTAGATTTTTTATTGGTTTTTTTTTTGTGTACGGAAGTAAATATGATCAGAATTGGCGGACCTATACATCCTCAAGTTTGCCAATAGTGAATAATTTTCACTGATCAAATATTTAATATCACAAACAAACTTTCAGAAGGTTTTATTTGCCAATTCAGTTTAAATATAATAACTGCTAACTAAACATTGTATTTAAACCTTGCGTACATCAAAATGATTTAAAAGGGTTAATCTATTCAGTAAACTTATCATTAATTTATTAACGTTGTCTGTATAACACGGTTGTAATTAAGATATTTTAATTGATATAATTATTGCCACAAGTATATTTAATTGTACCGTGTCATGCCTACCCTGTTTTGTGGTCATGTGCGCTTTGATTATACACAATATAACTTACAACAAAATCGTTCGATACATTGACTTGAATCCTATTGGGGTTGACCATTTTGACTATTGGAGGCAAAGCAGGAGGAGTTTTTTTTTCTGACGAAATATTCATTTTTGCCTGTTCAACTTGACAAAAATTTCCAAAATATGAAAATGCTCCAAATTTTTTGAAACTTCATGGTAACGATGAGCAACATTGGTAGATGTAGAATTTGACGTTGGAATTTCCAAACTGTCTGCTGTTACCATGGAAACAATGCAAAAAGGTCAAAATGCTCTAAAAACTTCAGGGTTTGGTGAATAATTTTGGTATGCTTGAATATAAAATCATCAAATTTTTATACAATGTAGTTGTCCACTATATACAGGTTTTGAATGATTTTGACAATCATTGGAACTACTATGTTACCATGGATACATGATCAAATATTTCAAAAATTTCAAAATGCTCCAAAATTGATGAAACTTGATATTATTGTTAACTGGCAAGTAAAGATGAGACTTTTGACTTTGAAATTTTCAAAATGGCTGCCGTTGCCATGGAAACAGCAGAAATGTGAAAAAATTTTAAATGCTCTGAATGTACTGAAAATTTTCAGAAACATGTATTGCCATGCTTATATGTGCGATCACTGTACAACAATTTTCTAAATGACTGCCGCTCGCCTGGCAATGGGGGAAGGGTGCCATCCGCTATTGCTTGCAATGGCAAATCTAGTTGTTTTTGCTCAGTTCTTATTATTTTTCTTCTTCTTCCTCTTCTTCTTTGGCATGGTTATTTATTTTAAATTCTGCTCGTATGGCTCATTAAGGCTTTACGTAGGGAGATTGTTTATTAAGTCTCCCAAACATTAAGTCTCCCAAACAAACAAAGTTTGGAGACTTATTGTTTTTGCTCAGTTCTTCTTCTTCTTCTTCTTCTTCTTCTTCTTCTTCTTCTTCTTCTTCTTCTTCTTCTTCTTCTTCTTCTTCTTCTTCTTCTTCTTCTTCTTCTTCTTCTTCTTCTTCCGCCACTTTAAAAAATGAACTTGTCCGCAGTGTTTCTCCAAAACCGCTTGTCAGATTGACTTAGAATTTCATAAAATGGTAAACTAATATGTCTAGGTGAGCCATCAATCTTTCGTTTGTGCATTGGGGTCTATTAAGGGGTATTTTGGGGGTAGAAAGGAGAAAGGGGTTTACTATAGAACCCTATGGGATTTTATTTTCTAAAATTTTCAAATGAATATAACTTGAAAACTGTAAGTGATAGATACATGCAGTCTTCAGAATTGATTATAGGACAATAAAACAAATCACGTGAAATATAGGGGGAGTCCCTGGGAGTTCATCCCCACCCCCTTCAATTTGAGAATATGCTTATATTTTGTAAACGGTCCAGGTCCCCACCCCTAAACAATATATATTCTTGAATGGGACGATAAAACAAATCAAATGAAATTAATGGGAGGTCCCAGGGAGTCATCCCCACCCCAGTCAATTTGAGAATGTGCTATTATCTTGTATACGGTCCAGATCCCCACCCATAAACTACATATATTCTTGTAAGGGACAATAAAACAAATGAAATTAAATGGAAGTCCCTAGGGGGTCATCCCCACCCCCTCTTGTTTGAAAACTTGTAAACGGTCAACATCCCCACCCCTAAACCATATATATTCTTGTAGGGGACAATAAAACAAATGAAATGAAATTAAAGGGAAGTTCCTAGGGGGTCACCCCACCCCCTCTTATTTGAAAACTTGTAAACGGTCAATATCCCCAACCCTAAACCATATATTCTTGTAGGGGACAATCAAACAAATGAAATGAAATAAAAGGGAATTCCGTAGGGGTCCCCCCCCTCTTGTTTGAAAACTTGTAAACGGTTAACATCCCCACCCCTAAACCATATATATTCTTGTAGGGGACAATAAAACAAATGAAATGAAATTAGAGGGAAGTCCCTAGGGGGTCACCTCACCCCCTCTTGTTTGAAAACTTGTAAACGGTCAACATCCCCACCCCTTAACCATATATATTCTTGTATGGGACAATAAAGCTAATCAAATGAAATTAAAGGGAAGTTCCTGGGGGTTGCCCCACCCCGTTCAATTTGAGAATGTGCTATTATCTTGTAAATGGTCCAGATCCCCACCCTTAAACCATATACATTCTTGTAGGGGACAATAAAACAAATGAAATGAAATGTAGGTAAATTCCCTGGGGGTCACCATCACCCCCTCCTGTTTGAATAATTGTAAATGGTGGAGATCCCTACTCCTAAGCCATATATATTCTTGTATGGGACAAAAAAATCAAATCAAATGAACATGGGACCATATGAATGGTGAGTTATGGGAGCTTTGTTTGGGAGACTTCGTAACAGCATCCTGTTACAATTACTTCTTGTTTTCAATGTCCTTGATCCTAACCCCCCCTCCTTTTTTCATATGTTCGTCCTCTTAGCTTTTGGTTATTTTACTGTAGACTCTGCTATCTCTGATCGTATAGGGCTCTCATTATTTCCTTTTGTTCATAGTAATAACGAATCTTTTGTACTTAATAAAATAATTGTATCATCGCCTTTTTTTGTATGCAAGTATACACATTTTCTCCTAGTTTACACCGCCGTTAAATATATAACCTTGGAATTTAATCAACTATCAAATATCGCTAAATCTGTTTTATGTGCTGTTTGTATTAAGTTTAAACCACATGCGCTTTGGGGCATAGACCCTTTTCGTAAATATCTTTTCTTTGTGTTTGTGTTTGTGTTTTTTTTTTTTGTTTTTTGTTGTTTTTTTTTTTTTTTGGGGGGGGGGGGGGGGTTATTGGTTTGTTGGTGTGTGTGGGTGGTGTATATTGCATTATGTCTTTACTTATTTTTACTTGTTTACTGTGCCCTGTCCTCTTCTAAACGATGTTACATAAGTTTATTATGTTATACATTTTGACCCTCTTATTATTTTCAACAATACGGAGGGTCAACATTATTTTATAAACTAAATCGTTATCCATATCGCATAGAAAAAGTAAGACATCTTATACCAGTTAAAATATAACAGAATATTAATATATACAAATAACAGGGGAGGTCCATTCCCCAAATAGCAACGAGTTTTGAATGGTCCGTTACTGAAAAAAAGTTCCATGTTATGTCGAGGACGATAGTTTATCTGTCAAACAACCATTCTGGTCAGGATGACCCCAGGGTTAATATAGTTTACATTGAAATGGGGAAAACATAGAATATAGGACCACGAAAAAGGAAAACTTTATACGGGCCAGAAAATAAAGAATTGAGAAAAAGAGGTCAGAATATAAGTAATAAAAAAAAGGAGTGCTTGATAAAAAAAAAAAGAACCTAATAGATAAAAACAAAGAATAGAGGAAACAAATTTCATAAACTAGAAGTAATTGAGAATAAAGAAACAAATGACCCCACCAGATCGCAAATTATGGACAATAGAGACTAGTTCTAATACTTCTATTTTATTATGAATTAAAACAAGTAGTGAAGAAAACGACAGGTAGTTTATTGTGCATATTTGACAAAAGACTTGTATAGTAAGAACTAACTATGCTAATCAATATACAACTATGGCAAGCCGTTTTGCTATTTATTCTTACTTCAAGATATCTCATAAACTTTATAAGATATCTTATAAGATATAAGATATCTCATATAGTTTATAAGATATCTCATATAATTTATCAGATATCTTATATAATTGTCTTTATAAGATATCTCATAAACTATATAAGATATCTTATAAACTATGTGAGATATCTTATAAACTATATAAAATCTTATCAACTATATAAGATATCTTATATAAAAATTGTTTATAAGATATATCATACACTTTATAAGATATCTTATAAACTTTAGAAGATATCTTATAAATTTTAGGAGATATCTTATATAACATTAAAGATATCTTATATAATATATAAGATATCTCATAAAAATGAAATTATATAAGATATCTTATATATTATAGGAGATATCTTATTCAGTTTATAAGATATCTCATAAAGTTTATAAGATATCTCCTAAAGTTTATAAGATATCTCATAAAGTTTATAAGATATCTTATATAGTTTATAAGATATATTATATAGTTTATAAGATATCTTATAGTTTATTAGATATCTTATATAGTTTATAAGATATCTTATATAGTTTATCAGATATCTTATGTAATTGTCTGTATAAGATATCTCATAAACTATATAAGATATCTTATAAACTATATAAGATATCTTATAAACTATAAGATATCTTATAAATTATATATGATATCTAATATATAAACTGTTTATAAGATATCTCATATATACTTTATAAATTTCGAATCCATCTCGCTATATTAACATTTTATTTCATTGTGTTCTTAAGGCTTCATGCTGAATACGTTCCATTTTCGTAATATGCATTACATTGAGTATAGCCGGTACATTACCTGCAAGGTGAATTTTACAGATAAAGCCGTCAAATTATATTGAAAACGTCCTAAAGATTGACCTGTAATAAATCAATTGAAAAGTTTATCTGTACACTTTACATGTTCAATTGTTATTAATCAATACCACAAGGAAGTAGCAAACATAAGTTTAAACAATTGATGGACTGATGATAAAAGATGATTTAACAATAGTGGTAAAAGAAATGAAAGAATTACTTTGAAACATAATCTGGATTCCGTACTACTTTGCTGTACACATGGTACATTCAAAGGTTTTAATACATTTGTTAACGTAACTTTTACACCGTGGGACAGCCAGACCGTTTGTAATTAAACATTCGTGATTTTGAATAATTGTGGAACGTTTACTTTTCGGCTTAGATTAAAGAGCAAATATGAAGTTTCTACGTAAGTTTAAATTGGATAATGAATCGGATCATATACATCATCTTTTACATGCATTTTAAAGAACATACATAATTGACAATCACCTTAATGTTTGCAGACAGTAACACGCACGCAAGCAGTTCAACATGAATTGATTTGAGCATATGCAACGTCCTTGAGAATGGCAAAGGTCAAAGGTGTAGACGACCTTGCAAAACTGATTGATCTAGAAGACCAAGTTATTCTTCACGAATTGAAGAAACGGTATGAACGTAATGTTATTTATGTAAGTATTTTTTTTATAGATATACTTTTATCTATTTTTAGATCATTGAAATCTTATTTATACAAATACTAACTAATAATATGATGCATTTATATTACATATTGTAATTTTCAATACACATACATGACATAGTAGATCTAAGTTTTTAGAGGATACTGTTTTTTTAAAGTCAATAGCAGTAAAAAAATATAATGTATATATATATCACAACAGAGACAAATTATATTGTCTATGAAATGATATTAATTATGTATTCAAAAAGCAAAGACAGCTTTTGGAAATATATAGATTAATTTATGGTAAAGTAAACATGTAAAGGGGGGTATCTGCACGGAAGAACGCGAAATAAAATTGCCATTTCACAGTGAACGAACAACTAAAAAGTTCTAGCGCCTTGATCTTTTTACCGATTTCCCGAAACATGGTGAATAACGAACCCTTTTCAGGGCTGCATGTGAAATAGAAATGGCAAAACATGTTGCACTATAATAATGTCATCAAAATATTTGATCATATTTGGCTTAACTGTATTTTTGACATTTTTCTATAATTTTGTTATTATAATATAACACTCAAATTTTTGAAGGAAGGAAATAAATGTTGGAGATTTCCTTTGATAAAAACACAAAATGAGGATGTAGATGGGATGTTTTGGTGTCACATCTTTTGCAATTACAGTTTCAGAATTGACAATTTAATTACTCTCATAATGAGATCACAAAAAAAATGATATATATATGACAAAAATTACCCCAAAACATGTGCTTATGTTGTGAAAAGTTCATACAATCCTTTTCAGTTTTGGTCACAAGTTTAGTCTTTAAAATACATTTTTGGTTCAACACCTTTTTTAGCCCCTTGGGTGGAAAAATAGCTTCATTTATTGTTATTGGGAAAACTACATTTAAATTGAATGTTTCTATTTGAGAGCCCCAGAGGTTTAAAATGTAGCATTATATCATGTTATATATCCTTCACACATGGTGTCTTTAAACACAGGGTCATTTAAAAGTCTGATTTATCATATATAGAGTATTTAATTTCTGAAATGCTGAATGACAACACACATTTTATGTATTTTGAAAGGGTAACACCAAATCGTGACACATTTTGGGTTATTCTCAGTGCTAGTGTACCAGATAACTAGAAACGGATAAAGATTAAACTTCTTAGGCTTGGGAGACGATGACAAGTTGGACTGATTTTTTTTAAATATAAATCTGAGACTGTAACACATGAATAGTTTTAATGAGTCTCATAGTGCAGGTACCTGATGGCACTCCAATAATCATGATAATGTCCAAAGAATTTTAAAGTATTTAAATATTTAAAAAATTAACCCAACTATATACATGATATATATACTCCAATTATCATGACTTGTTTTAGATTTATTCATTTTTATACACAGAGATGCCCAAATTCTTAAAGTATCGTTTGCAGACGCAGATCCAATCTTTTTTTTAAAAGGGGTGTGTGTCCCAATCCACTGGAAAAAGGGAGGTTCCAACTATATGTCGATCCCTATTCAAATGCACTGATTGTCCCAAGAAAAAGGGGGGTTTCAATTTCTTGATTCACCACTGCTTTAATTGTCACTTTTAAGTGCAGAGACTTTTACAAATAATGTTTTACTAAAAAAAAATATAAGTTGTAAAATTATGAAATGCTAAACAACATTAAAAGATTAGTTGGCTTTTTACTTCTTTTTATTCAAGACAATCTCGAGGTTTAGAAATCATTGGTATTAAATGTTTTGAATTCAGATAATGGAAATCTATCAATGTATCTCAGGCATGCTGAAATACTTTTCCGGCATATCCCTAATTTTACTCCCCTCTTTTCCAACAGGTGTAGATCCATGATTTAAAAAAAAGGGACCCCTTAGCAAAGCAATGTTTCGTGTAACACATGTAGTAGTAAAAAGTCTATACAACTACAATGTATATTATATAAAGCTCCAAAAGGGGGCCTGAGCCCCCTGAACACCTCCTAAAAACCCCTCTGTTCAAGTTATCTTCCCCCTACAACAGAGACTTGCAAGATATCTACCTAGCTATCTGTGACTGCAACCTAGAAATAGCATACTCAAAAGTCAATATCTGATGCATGTTACGTAACAGCTGCAATGAAAATTAACGAATGTTTGATATGCACTGAAAGTAAAACAATATCTTCTGATCATATCAGTTAAAACATTATGGGGTCAAACATTGAATATTATAGTCTCTTTGACCATGTTGACTCTAGTCAAGGACAATTTCCTGTTGATATCAGGGTTATCAGTAGTCTATTGTTTGAGGAAAAGGATGAGGGTAATTGTCTGAAATGTTGAAAATAGTGCCACGTTTAGAAAAACACTTTTTTTGTTGGTAAAAAAAAGGGTGGTAGTTTCACAATGAACAAAAAACATTTAAAAAATTGAAAAATGTTTTACACTTGGCTTTTTTACCAATTTGTATGAAATTTAGTGAATAATGACATTAAAATTAAGTTTCATCTGGACCTTTTGGCTAAAATGGCATTGTACATGATGATTACACAATAATCTGATTGCAGACAAAATTTAGTACATGTTTTTGGAAATTTTCAAAAGGCATAGCCAAAAAGAGTTTTTTTTCATAGTCTGTTTTATGCAAACAAAAGTTGTCTTATTTGTTTTGGTACATATTTATTTTGATATACATGATATAGTGCAGTTGGATGGTTCTTAAACATGTTAAAGGTCATGAAGGTTTAATAATTAGGCTGTGTGTAGCAGGAACAATTCTGCCTAAGATTCAGGGATGCGGACCACAGCTGATTCTAGTTTGTAAACTGATGTGTGCGGAAAACGACTGATGCCAAAAGTGATGCGCTATAATATATCTAAGTAAATGAAAACCAAAAACTGAAAACAATATATAATTTAATTAACAAAGTACAACTTTTATTATGTAAAGCCAAAAGTGTAGAAATGGAGCATTCAATGACTTCCAATTAACTCGTTCTATGGAGGCATGTAGCAAATGCACTAACCTATTGTATCCTTAGTTGGAAAGCCTGGCTTTCCTTGGTTGGACTGAATGTCAGTCCTCAGAGAATTCAAAATAAGAATCTAAAACTAGTTATATAAAATATATAAATTTCTCACAGAAGGTAACCAAAGAATTTGCAACGATGCAAATATTAAACTTTACAATTTAAATAAATATCTTTAACAAATGAATTAAAATAGCAAAAGCTATGTAATTTAACAAATATATCCTTAATAAGCTTCATGTAAATTAATTAACTATGAAATACAGCAAATATGAAATTTAGAGTTTTACCAAAGGGAGCTAAAAATTAACTAATAACTCTGTCTGCTACATTCCTCCCCCCTAAGACAAACGAAAAATTTCATCAATTAAAGTCTGCAAACTGAAATGTCTATCAAATTCATGTATCTGCATCAATACGCACGCAAAATCCAAATGTCAGGATCAAACATTCAATCCAAAATACATCAGTTAAAGTTGAATCACCAGAATGTTCAAAGAGACCACAACACCAGTCGGATACCCTCCTCCTCCCTTTGAAAACAAATGTAAATGCAATAACATTTGAAAATTTGATTTAACAAAAGTCTATCAACGTTCATCAGATAAAATGTCTTTCAAGCAAATGTAAAACTATCACTTTTAAATAAATGTCACTGTATAACACAAACAGACATCGGCATTAGGGTCAAAGGATAACGGACACGACTTGAGGTCTTCTTGGTAAGTAGGCGTCAGAATCAGTGGTACGGCACATAGGGTAACGGCACTGCTAACGGTTGAAATCCAACATGAAAAGTTATACCAGGCAATGTCCACCATTGTTGATCTCACAGTGGCACATTTGACGTGTACCACCGGGTTCTTTAACTGCACTCCAACGTTGTTGATAACTGTAACACAGACGTTGTGCCACCGAAGATGGATCGGGTCCATCTGTATGCAAGGATCTCAAAATAAAGTTGGACGATGCCCAGCTTTATAGCAAGGTTCTCAAAATGAAATGGACGATGCCCAAATTTGTGCACGGTTCTAAATAAAATGGGCGATGCCCAAATTTTTCATGGTACCAAATAATGGATCTGATCCATCTGTATAGGCTAGAAGTGTTCCTAACTTCAAGCTTAACTTTCACTCTATTGGTTTCTGCCATGACAAAAGTCAAGAAGTCAGACTCTCATAAACTCCCTAAATACTAAATATTTAGCTCGAGATTACAATCTGACAAACGAGCAACAAATCATTAAACAAGCCAATTCCTACTAATACTAGCTAACAGTCTACACTTTAAACAACACAGAAGATCAGCCATAATTCAAGTCAGTAATGAAAATGAAAAATAAAACAAGTTGGGATGTGCAACATCCCTCCCTTGGAAAAAGAAAACCAAACAGTCAAAACTGAGTTTCCGTGACACCTACGAGTATATTGAAATGAATATAAAGTAAAACTATAAATATACAACACAATGTAAAAACAACCATATTAAACAAAGGTAACACAATCTGAACTACAATGATCATTCCTCACATCCCGCCTACTTCTGAGAGCTTTACTTGACTATCTGCAGACCTTTCATCTCTAGCATGAACTTTGATAGACATATTCGGACACTTAGACCTGACATGACCTAACTGATGACATTTAAAACATCTCTTAGGTTCACGTTTCCTTCGTGATCTCAATCGCCTCCTCAATATATTAATCAAAATTTCAAAACTGTTATGAACTGTTTTACAACAATCTAAACTTTCTGTCTCATCAATAGTCTCTGAATCACCAGAAAAATGAACAGCTTCATATTCAATGGCAGTGATAAAGCCTCATCTAAATTATGAGGGTGCTTAAATGTGACAAATTTAGCCATCTCAATATTCAAACATGATGTAAATAAGTCAGTAAAATACGAATCCAAATCGGAAAAATTATCAGGATAAGCCTTATGAGCTAGTATTTTAAAACGCTGACCAAATTCAGAAATTGTTTCATTTTCCTTCAAACTACAAACTTGCAGTTGAAATTTAAAATATGCTACCCTCTCCTTAGGATTGAACCTCTGAATGAGAACATTTTTCAAGCAGTCATAATCGTATAACTGTGGCCTCTTTAAGAAACGTAAGATAGTTTGAGCATCGCCTCTCAAATTCATTATTAACTGACATGCCATTTCAAATTCATTCCACTGATTCCAAAGAGAAACTGTCTCAAAATGAACAAAATAATCTGTAATATCAATGCTGATACCATCAAACAAACAAGGTTTTTCTTCAAACCTAATCATAACTGAATAAACATTTACAAAATGAACCAAACTATGAAAATAAAATACCCCAGAAATAACTATTCAAAACTGCTCTGATTAGGACTGTCATATCCAGTAGCACCAATAACAGACTCAAATGTCTGCTCCATTTCTTGTATATAATTTTGTTCAGTTACAAACCAGAAAAGCTGCTTTAGAATTCCACACCCCACCCGCACTACCAAATGTAGCAGGAACAATTCTGCCTAAGATTCGGGGATGCGGACCACAGCTAATTCTAGTTTGTAAACTGATGTGTGCGCAAAACGACTGATGCCAAAAGTGATGCGCTATAATATATCTAAGTAAATGAAAACCAAAAACTGAAAACAATATATAATTTAATTAACAAAGTACAACTTTTATTATGTAAAGCCAAAAGTGTAGAAATGGAGCATTCAATGACTTCCAATTAACCCGTTCTATGGAGGCATGTAGCAAATGCACTAACCTATTGTATCCTTAGTTGGAAAGCCTGGCTTTCCTTGGTTGGACTGAATGTCAGTCCTCAGAGAATTCAAAATAAGAATCTAAAACTAGTTATATAAAATATATAAATTTCTCACAGAATTTGCAACGATGCAAATATTAAACTTTACAATTTCAATAAATATCTTTAACAAATGAATTAAAATAGCAAAAGCTATTTAATTTAACAAATATATCCTTAATAAGCTTCATGTAAATTAATTAACAATGAAATATATCAAATATGAAATTTAGAGTTTTACCAAAGGGAGCTAAAAATTAACTAATAACTCTGTCTGCTACATGTGTTTCATGCAAAGTATCAGTAACTTCCTTACAAAATGTACTTGAATAGGTTCTAATGACATGCTATGACTATAATTTCTTTTCAATGTTACCTGAATAATTATCTTTCAAATTTTAAAGGAAAAGGTATCCTTTATCATTTAAATTCTTACCTATCAACCATTTGTGTGTTTTTCCAAGTTCAATTTGCCTTTTTAAACCATGCTTCATCAGTGACCTGTTACTATTATTTAGGCCAGGAATCTGAGCAGGGTTATTATCTCCAATTATTTTCTGCTTAATCTGCAACAATCGTAAAAATAAATTTTTAAAGTTAGAAAAAAACTGTGAGATGCCCCCTTTAGGTATAAACCAATGTATTGTATCATGTATTGTATGGGACAATAGATGTTCACAGTCTACACAGAAATAGGTGATTTTAACAGTGTAACTGAGTGGACAGTATCAAACAAAATTAAGGCATTTTTTTATTTTGTTGCTTGGTTGAAAAAATTATTAAATAATTCAAATAGAGAAAAATATTGAAGGAGTGACCATGTGACCAAGCAACGAATTATTTCATAAATGCATGTAGCGCATGACTGCCATGATTTAATTATCAGTGTTGTTCTGTCACGGTTGAATATTTTGTGATATTTGAATATTTTTGATATTTATTCTTTTTATTGCATTTGCAAATGGCTTTTTAAAAATTAAAATAGAAGACATTATTAAGAACTTTATTTTGTTCCTTGCATTCCCAATTTGGCTTGAATCATGTCATGCATGTGTGCATGAGTAATCACTTGGATGTGTAAAAGCCACTGTATTTATATAGCGATTCTGTATATTTTGTGCATGATTAATCACTTGGATGTGTAAAAGCCACTGCATTTATATAGCGATTCTGTATATTTTGTGCATGAGTAATCACTTGGATGTGTAAAAGCCACTGCATTTATATAGCGATTCTGTATATTTTGTATAAAACTATGATGAAACTAATTGACTTAAGTTAAAAATAAGTTTTAAAGAAAGGCGAAATGTACCAAAGGAACTTTCACACTCACGTCAAAAACAAACTGACAGGCAAACCATGAAAAGGACCAAAAAAAGGCAATAAACAGTAACCTGTGAATATACAACATAGAAAACTAAAGACTTAGAGCAACTTGAAACCACAAAAAGGGGGAGATCTGAGGTGCTCCAGTAGGGTAACCAGATCCTAATCCATGTGAAGCACCCATAGTGATAAATTGAAATTAATCAAGTACCAGTAACATACCATTGATAATGTTTGATATTCAAGTGCAATGTTTCATATAAACATTTCTTGATTTTTTGCCAAAATAGAGACTTTAATTTGAACTTATCATGCTTATTGACAATGTAAAATTGTAAAATCATCTTTTTATTCCAGACATATATTGGAGATATTTTGGTATCTGTGAACCCATATGCTCCATTGAATATTTATGGAGATCAGGTAAGATAAATGTTTTATAAATTTGACCCTCTATCATAGTCGAGGGTAAATTTTTATAATGTACTGTCTCGGATAGAAGTTCCTTCATAATATAAGTTCTAAAAGGAAAATATATTCTGGAAAAAAATTATTATTTCCACAGGAGTAAATATTACAGTATTTGTTCCTAACAGGATAAATGGTATAGAATATTTGTTCCAACAGGAATAGATATTATGACAATGTTTATAACAAAGTTTCCATAGGAACTTCTGTTAGGTGGAACAAATATACGTTGACAGTTGTTGCTATATACATGTATCATGATTCATGTATATATTATAGAAGGTCAAAAATTATAAAATGCTGTTATTGTAATATCTGATGGAAAAGAGCATGAACATTACTACTAAATAATTGGAAATAAGATCAAATATCCCAGAATATTAACTTGAAAAACAATTTATAATTACATAAAAAAAAATGAAAAAAGAAGGGGGGGGGGGGGGGGGGCGGGCTTTCCTACAGCACTTATGAAACAATCAACCTATTTAAAAAACAAGGCATTCTATATTTCCATATGACAGTTATATAATTTTCCACCACCAGTTTTGATGATCTTTTTATCAGTTTAATGATTATTTACATCGACATAAGATTGTCTTGAAACAATACACAGATCCAGTGGTATTATACACCTTGGTATGATAAGATTGATAAAGTTTGTGTAAACATACTTTAAAAGTCTACAAACACCTGTTAGCACCTGTTCAGGTGAAGAATTTACCTGAGATTACCTCAGTATATTTTGACTATTGATTTTAGCTTAATAACTGTCAATTTCATCGCTTTTATGACATGATCATAAAAACCTTCCCTTTTTGGATTTCTACAATCTGATAAAAAATTTATAGAGAAATAATTGTCATTGCCTTTCAACATTTCAAAGCAATCAATGTTATTATTTTCATTAAATATATACAGACTTAAAGAGGGCAATAGGAAAAGTGATTCCATCAAAAGAAGATTTTTACCTGAGCCTAGACACATATTAAAATATTAGGGCATGTGGTATGTTTGCCAATAAGACAACTATCAACCAGAGTGACTGTACAGCTTTCAACAATGAGCAAAACTCAGAAGCTATTATTAGATAAGACAACTATCAACCAGAATGACTGTACAGTGTTCAACGATGAGCTTAACTCAGAAGCTATTATAAGTAAGCTTAGGCTTCAACACAATGAATGGTTAAATAATTTTACAGAGAAAACTAATGGTTGATTTATTATAAAACTACAAACAAATTAGAAAAACAATAAGTTTAAATACCAAATATGACGGACAGAAAACAAAAGACAACCCCTGAATTAGGGAGCTACCATTTGATTTTTATGGGGGGCTAGGATGAAAAATTTTGTCCTGCATTTTTTTTTAGTTGTAATCTCTGTCCTGCATTTTTATTTTTCACTCTATTCGGTCCTGCCTTTTTTTTTTATTAGTTTATCCTGACTTTTTTTACCTAAATTGCCATCCTGCCTTTTTTTTTGCAAAGTGTCTCATCCTGCCTTTTTTTTTAACTCAAAACTCCTGTCCTGCCTATTTTTTTCAAATTTCATCCTAGCCCCCCCCCCCATAAAAATCAAATGGTAGCTCCCTTACAGACCTGTTAGAGGACTGCGAAATACAGAATGGCAGAGATAAAAAAAAACACACACGATGACAACACTTTTATCGACATAACTTTAAGTTATAATAGTTCTGTCTGAGTTTAAGTTTTTTTTGGTTTGAAATAAAAGAAAAATGGATATCACGTACAGTGTTAACATTTTATTTAAAATTATCCACAAAACTATCATCTTAATTTGAGATGGCACCTTTAAGTAACTTTATTTTGAATATTATTTTGTAGATTGGGCAAGATTATGGAAACCTCAAGTTACTTAGTGATATGCCACCACATATATATGCCCTGGCAACAAAGGCGTATAAATGTTTGATGAAATCGGGTGTGAGTCAATGTATGTTGGTTAGTGGAGAATCAGGGGCAGGTAATTAAACTAGCTTGTGTTAGGTCATGACTTATGTTACCTTTAAACATATAATATATATATAAGATTTATGAAATTGCTACCTTTATAGTTCTTTTTTCTTTGTTGATATATTTAGAAATAATAGTTCCAACTTCCTTGAAATAAAAGATGACCTTGGATAGATTTGAATACTCTTTTGTGGTCCCTTTCAGTCATATACATGTAAGCCTCTTATTTTTTCATGTATCTAGCTATCTAGTTTCTTGATTTTTACATGTTTGGGCACTCCTCAGTAAATTCAAGAAAATTAATTCAAACACAAATGAAAACTTGTGTGGTATTTTCATATAATTCTAGTATGATTTGCATATTAGACAATATTGTGTATATTTTGTACGTGAGAGTACGTGCTTTCGGTAGAGGCTCTTGTTGTTATTTATTTTTTGATAGACCATCTTGACCAAACTACATTTAGTAACCAATGTAAACAAGATAGCTGGGATGTTCAAAATATTCATTTTCACTTTGCGTGCATTATTAAATTAAATAATATACACCAAATATTCATTTGAATGTTAATATAATTATGCAGTTTATTTGGGCCTTAAGGTGGTTAACCTAACACTACAGGGAGATAACTCTGTAAAATCAGCAGAATGTTTTAATGACATTGTGTTGTTAAGGGAATATTAAGCTTCTCAATGATCAAAATTAGTGTTTTTCAAACTGCTATATATATTCAACCAAATTTTTCTGAGAAAGTGATTGGTTCAAGTTTTTTGAATTTTTTATATTTTTGTCAAAGTGTCAAAGTAAAAGTTTTGTCAAAATTTTATGAAAATTAGACGAGCCAAATTAATTTTAGTCTAGGTGTTAGGTACCACCTTAACCAAAATAATAGAAAAAATCTTTAAAATTTAAAATTTTATTACACAAATGTATACTAAATACACATACATTGACATATGCCACATAAACTCAAACTTATTAACTATATCATAAGTTCCAATTGATCTTATTGACAACTTGAATGGCGTGGAATGCCGTCTATATGTTTATTGAAAAAAAGAGACTGCCAGGAATACTGTAAATTCAGGAATTTCTGGAAACATCTAATATGGCCATTTGTTGAGCAATATTATGAGATTATGAACACAGAAGCAAATTTGATACAGTTGCAATTTCAGCAGATCCTCCATACAAATAGTGCTAATAAATTTGAAATGTAAGGTTATAACTTTTTTGGCCAAAAATATCACACACACTTCTCACAATTATGAAAAAACCATCAAAACATTTTCTAAATTTACAGTAAAAGGATCGAGTTATTTGAATGAACAGAGTAGATGTAATCAAAAAAATTTTACTTCAAAAAATTCTCATGGTTTGTAATAATATACTCAACATTTTGATATATAGGTAAAACAGAATCTACCAAGATGGTTGTGGCTCAGCTTGTCAGAATCTCAAAGTCAGCATCGTCAAACTTAGTAGAACAAATAAAAGAGGTATTTTAAAAATTAGTATAATTTCACTGACTTCCACTGAGTCAAAATGCCTTATGTGAGAAACAATAGATATAAAGATATTTTTTTTTATTGAATAATCCTTGAGCTGTAAAATCATTAAACAAAAACTTTTGTCTAAACAGAGATCCTGACAAATTTAAAAGCGGTACAAGTCGGGCATAGCATTTCCACACCCTGGAACTATAAAAATGAATCCACAGTATTCATATTTATACTTGTACCCTTTCTGAGAATTCAGTCAAATGACATAATTATGTCTATGAGCTAATAGACAAACCACTAACAGCCAGTCAGAAGATGCGTTACATCCAAAATTAAATTTTTACTACATACATGACATAAAACATATATTTTGTAGGTGAATCCACTACTTGAAGCTTTTGGTAATGCACACACAGTGATGAATGATAACTCAAGTCGCTTTGGTAAACTGATAGAAATACAATTTCTGAACAGTGGTGTAGTCGTAGGAGGTAGGTGAACGTTTATGTCATGGTGTCTGCTTCATGTTTTTGAAGTCTGTGGTGTGATACATTATGATGTTGGAAAAAAGCTCTACAGAGCTTATGTTTGTAATGTTCATGTAACCTTGACTTAAAATAAAATTTTCTTTTGTATTCTATTCTAAGATGAAAGCAAGTTTTTAGTTGTAAGATTCTCTGTAAGGGTAACCAAAAAGGGCTATATTCATAGTTAAGATAGTACATGTTATATATAGAGCTCACAGCGATACTATTTACCAGAATTAAAATGAAGTGGATATAAGCAAATATAGGCCACCATATTAGGCCTTCATCGTAGAGAGGAACCCATATTGTATATAAGTTAGGTTTTAAAAGGCTCCTAAATGAAAAATGAAACCGTTTGAACAAGAACAACATAATCTGCTTCAGCTTATGATAAAAAAAGAATTTACAGTAACCAATTATGACAGAAATGAACCAATGAAAACCACTGAATTACAGACTCCTGACTTGGGAAGGGAACTCACAGAGCAGCAGGGCTATATATGTTTTAGAGCACTCAACCTTCTCTAGCCTGGGAAAGTGGTATAACAGCACAACATAAGTACAAATACCTGCTACACATTTCATTAAAGATATTCTAGAGCTGTTAATTTTTACACAGTTTGTCATGTTTGTTAGTCCAGTTAGTGTTGAAAATATACTATTGGTTTTATTATGTTGAATATTTGACTTCCAGCAAAAGTAACAGAACATATGTTAGAGAAAAGCCGATTGGTCCATACTTCAGAAAGGGAGAGAACTTTCCATATTTTTTACTGTATGGTAGCAGGATTGAATAAATATGAAAGGAAAAGATATTTCTTAGCAGACAGACCAGAATCATACAGGTACAAAATATTGTTTAAACAGGGCCCCAGATAGCTTAAATTCTATTGATATGAGATTGACAATATACAATTATGGCCCGTTGAAAAGGTGAATATCTAAAATTGTCAACAAGGTTATTTCAATGAGGGCGTAGCCCGAAGTGAAATAAGTTTTAAGGGTTGTCAATTTTGGATATTTATCGATTCGTAGGGCCACAATTGTTTTATTATACCGAACTAACAGTGGAAGGGCCTTTTGAACACTTATTATATTTTATGCATAGCAAACACATGCTGACGTTTGAAAATATCACCGGAAAATACATTTGTGTTCTAGAATTTCTCGGATGTACAACACAGGTAGAATCTTTTTGTATAATATTAATGGCCCTGAAAGGACTGTTTATAAGAGATATCATATCGGCTGCTGGCACTCTTCATTTCCAAAGCCTTATTTCCTCGTCTCTCAATGGGCTGTCAGTGTAATGTCAACGTTGCCATCTTGTTTATTTACATTTGTGACGTCATTTTCATGGTAGATAACTCCAGTGCAAATCTAGATAATAATTAAAAAAGGTTATTCACCAGTGAATAATAGGGTTAAAATTTTAAGAGTTATTCATCCTTCCTTGCAATTAAATGAAAATTAACCGAATTATTCCATGTCACGTGATAAGTTGTAATCCAATAGAATTGTTTGTAATATATGTAAGGTATAATAATAGAAATTGTTGGTTTTATTTAATAGGTAATTATTTGATATAATATACCATGCAATTGTGCTGTCTTGAAATATAAGTGAAAGAAGAGGTTGTTTTCCCATGTTAAACCCCTCACTCTTTCTAAGATCAATAAATACATAAATTATAGTGTGCATTTGTTATTGAGTATTTTAGGAAGGACAAAAATGCATTTTTTTTTATTAATATTTCAGGGATATCTGCCTACATATATTTGTATCAGATATCAGAATGCGAGTTCTTTCTATAAGTGGGCATTAATTGTTACCATTGTCAACGTATATTTGTTCCGCCTAACAGAAGTTCCACTGGAAACTTTGTTATAAAACAATGTCATAATACCTATTCCTGTTGGAACAAATATTCTATACCATTTATTCCGCTAGGAACTTATACTGTAATATTTATTCCTGTGGAAATAATATTCTAGAATATTTCTTCCTTTAGGAACTTATATTATGAAGGAACTTCTATTCTGTGACACCATTAACCATATGCCACTTGTAACTTTCTGTCTTTCTGTTTGCCCATTTTAATTAAAAAACAAGCTTTTAAAGTCCTCAGACACATTGATCTTTTATTTTGAGAAAGTGTACATTGAATGCATGTTAAATAAAACTCTTCCTTCCCTCTTGTATTCTTTTTAATTTTTGATGGAATGATCCTCTGGAACAGATTATTCTCACTCCCAAGATGTACTTTTATAGTAGAATTATGTTTTAATGACAAAGTAACATCATATTAAACATGAATGTTAATATGTAGAAAGTCTTATAACTAGAACACTTTATGGACTGCTACAGAAAGTACTTATTTACATGTTTAGGTGCATTATAGAGCACCTTAATCAGGATACATGTAGATCAATAAATTTTCTGTAGCGGTTCTTATTAAAGTGTTGTTGTTATAAGACTTTCTACATTTTATGTACTTTATCTTAGAGACCTTGCATTATTACTGCAGGGACTCTACAGTACTACAGATGGTTCACTTTTGTTTGTAATTCCTAAATATTAACAGGTTAGTTGACCCAGGAGATGGTACACCAGTGTTTACCAGTAATGAAGACTACCAAAGATATAAAGAAATGATGGTTGATATCAAACATACAATGAAAGCCGTTGGATTTTCAGAACAGGTAATAATATAACGGACTTGTAAATTTAGTATCTTGGGATCATGCTTATAAAACAAGTGACTTTATTTATATTTCACTTTCTTAATAAAAAGGAAGATGACCAAAGCTTTTAACGACCTTGACTGATTAAACAGCCCTAGCATGGTCAGTACTATATTATAAATAAGAAGATATGGTATGATTGCCCATAGGTCTATTTATTATGCCCCACCTACGATAGTAGAGGGGCATTATGTTTTCTGGTCTGTGCCTCCGTTCGTCCGTTCGTTCATCCGTTCGTTCGTCCCGCTTCAGGTTTAAGTTTTTGGTCGAGGTAGTTTTTGATGAAGTTGAAGTCCAATCAACTTGAAACTTAGTACACATGTTAACTATGATATGATCTTTCTAATCTTAATTCCAAATTAAAGTATTGACCCCAATTTCACGGTCCAGTGAACATGTAAAATGATAGTGCGAGTGGGGCATCCGTGTACTATGGACACATTCTTGTTGAATTATGTCTTGCACTGAAAAAGGTTGTCAATTTGCATGACTTGATGACATCATTTATCAGATAAAAGGCATGCCTGTATCCCTGCACTATTAAAGTTTCATGCACTTTTAGAACTGTCAATCAGCAGGGAAGTTTAGAAATAATTTATTAAAAATATTTTAGAAATAAGTATAAACTCGACACCTGAGACCAATGAGGTAGAATGAACAACTATAGGTCACCTTAGAGTCTTCAACAATGAACAAAACAAATACTGTATAATAAGTTTAACATTGATGATTTAAACATTTTGATATTGATTAAAAATAAAGATGATTATATTATCATGATTATAGATCTTTATTTATTAAAGAGCCATAATTTATTTGGTAATTTCAACTTTTTGTTTTTCTTCCAGGATGTAGATTTGATTTTAGCCATTATGTCTGGCATCCTTCACCTGTGTAACATAGAGTTTGTACAGGAACCAGAATCAGGACAAGTTATTATACTCAATGAAAATGAGATTGATGCAGGTAAGAACAGATATAAGGTAGGGTTAAGAACCACAAAATTAATATATATGTGTAGATTAGTAAAATTGAGAAAGGAAATGGTGAATATGTCAAAGCGACAACCACCCGACCATAGAGCAAACAACAGCCGAAGGCAACCAATGGGTCTTCAATGTAGCGAGAATTCCCGCACCCGTAGGTGTCCTTCAGCTGGCCCCTAAAATATGCATAATAGTACAGTGATAATGGACGTCATACTAAACTCCGAATTATACACAAGAAACTAAAATTTAAAATCATACAAGACTAACAAAGGCCAGAGGCTCCTGACTTGGGACAGGCGCAAAATTGCGGCGGGGTTAAACATGTTTATGAGATACATTTTCTGGTAATTTTTAATGCCTGCTTATTAAATTTTCTGAAATGTAGTAGACAACACTAAACTGAATTGAATGGTATGTATAGTTGTGAATTTAAGATT
This sequence comes from Mytilus galloprovincialis, assembly GCA_037788925.1. Lineage (NCBI taxonomy): Eukaryota > Metazoa > Mollusca > Bivalvia > Mytilida > Mytilidae > Mytilus > Mytilus galloprovincialis. The sequence continues at coordinate 56,037,708 of CM075339.1, read as the reverse complement.
CTAAGGTTCACAATACAGTTAATAGATGTGCGTCCAGGATTTAGAAAAAAAGTTATGAACATGCTGAGGGTCCCCAAACTTAGGCAATATGGGAATTGAATTTCCTTAAACTGCCTCTAGTATCTATTTATATTATTGTTGTAATTGTATACATGCGTATGCATATTATATTCTTCTCCTTTTCTTTTTAGCTTCAGTATTACTGTCATTACAACCAGAAGATCTAGTAACAAAGTTATTGGCCAATACTGCATGGGTAAGAGGTAAGGTTTTGATCAATTTTCTAAACAAGGCGGCTCTTTTTACAATTGGGTTGTTTACCTTTACAGCAGAATGATTGCAAACCTGGTCATTTAATTCTTTAGACAGATACACTGTAAAATGATTGTATAAAGTAATGTTTTAAGGTTGTACATAACACTACAGGGAGATAAGTCTGTAAAAATCAGAATTATACAACTACAAGTCTCAGACTTCTAAAAAAAAGAAAAAAAAAAGAAAACAGTTCTGTATACAATGGTATATGTATAAAATAATAGGGATGGCAAAACTGTAATCGAGTGCTGGACCTTCCGTTGCCATCCCTAGTACATAACAACCAATACTGAAAACTAAATGCTTACTGAACAATATGAGCTGTCCTTTTAATATGATGGGGATAGTGTGTTCCTAAAAACTCAGCATATCCAGCAAAGACTGCATTCAACACCTACATGGCCTATCGGATTATAATTTTAAGTCAAAAACAAGCTATTTGTAACAATTCAAATAATTTTGTGTGAGATCAGGACACATTAATCAAGAAAGTATCCATTCATTGACCTATAATTGTTAACTCTTTATACATTGTAACTTGGATGGAGATTTGTCTCATTAGCAATCAAACAAAATCTTGTTTATACAGTTATCTTGAAGACACTTTATTTTAGTTCACAGATTATAATTGAGTTGTGTCCCTTTGTAGGAGAAAGAATAGTAAAGTTTAAGACTGTTCCTGAAGCCAATGATGGGAGAGATGCCTTAGCTAAGACAATCTACAGTCGATTATTCAGTTGGATGATACAACAGATCAACCTTATGTTACATGTAGAATATGATACGTAAGGTCAAAATAGTCAGAAACCTAGTGGTACTGTAGATTAAATTATTTTCATGGATTGAAGAAAACTTGAATTTTTGTGGATATTTGATTTCATGGTTTTGGCAATCTCTGCATAACAAACCTATAGAAAATTAGTTATTTGTTGAACTTTTGAAATAATATTGTGGTTGACCTGTACCAATAGAAAACATTGCCATTACCTAAAGTGTTTCCAACAGCATATTCCTAGTTGTCTCATAAGCACTCATACCACATCTTCTTATATCTATGGGATCCAGTGAAGTCACTTCAAAATTTTAACTATGGGCTACTGTGGATTCATTATTATTTGTTGGATACCAATTTTCATGGTTTTTGTGGGTACAGGTGAACCATGAATTCAAATGTTCAACGAATTACCCATTGTCTATAGGCTTTGTATACAGATATTGGCAAAACCATGAAATCAAATATCCACTAAAATTGCTGGCTTTCCTCAATCCACGAAAATTAATGCGCACAAAAATAAATCAATCCACAGTATGTTTTATTGTAAAAACTGTAAAAATTTAAGTGAGATTGGAAATTATTAGTGGTACCCAACACTTTCACTAAAATTAATTTGGCTCATTTAATTTTCATAAAATTTTGTCAAAGTATTTACTTTGACCATTTAACAAAAATATAAAAAATTCAAAAATTTTGAACCAACTGTTTTGTCAGAAAAATTACACTGGTTATATAGCACTTTGACAAACACCAATTTTGATCATTGAGAAGCTTAATATTCCTTTTACAATACAATGTAATTAAAACGTTAAGCTGACTTTACAGAGTTATCTCCCTGTAGTGTTAGGTACCACCTTAATGCTTAAAGTTGTGACACCTTTTTTCAAAGTGCCATCCAGCTATGAACAATATATGATTTCATGGATGATATCTCTTAGGACATTTATTTATTTTTTCAAAACTGAATACTTGATGTGTGGTTTGTTTGTGTCATTTATATATACTAAACATCTCCCTTAAGGTGGTACCCAACACTTTCACTAAAATTAATTTGGCTTGTTTAAATTTCATAAAATTTTGACAAAGTATTTACTTTGACCCTTTAACAAAAATATCAACAGTTTTGTCAGAAAAAATACACTGGTTATATAGCAGTTTGACAAACACCAATTTTGATCATTGAGAAGCTTAATATTTATTTTACAACACAATGTAATTAAAAAGTTTAGCTGACTTAACAGAGTTATCTCCCTGTAGTGTTATGTACCACCTTAATTCTTAATGAATTCAATAAAATTGAGAATGGAAATGGGGAATGTGTCAAAGAGACTATTAGTATGCATGTTAATTGTAACCCCACCAAGAGCAGAAAACAAGTTTATTTCTTATGATAAAACAGAAAATGAAGTTTATTTTCTAATATAAGTTGAAGTTAAGATGGAGAAAAACATTATCTAAGAAATTTGGTTTTATAACCTGAGTTTACCTCTGTTATACTTTACCTCATGTACATTTTAGGAGATACCCTGTAGGAGTTATAAGTATCCTTGATATGGCTGGGTTTGAGAACTTCCCCATCAACAGTTTTGAACAGTTGTGTATAAATGTAGCCAATGAACAGATACAGAATTATTTTAACCAAGCTGTGTTCACTGCAGAGATGGTGGCATACGAAGCGGAGGGAATAAAACCACCAAAAATCAAATTCACAAATAACAAGGAAATATTAGAACTGTTTTTACAGGTATAAATAATTGCGTTCAGAGTATGTTTTTTTTTTTTATTCCCATGCCCTTTTGGATAATCAAGTATTTATAAATTATTGTCATTTTTCAGTAAACTGTGGATTCATTTATTTTCATGTGTACCAATTTACATGGATTAAGGAAAACTTACATGTTCGTGGATATTTAAGGTAGATCATAAGTAAATGTTTTTTGAGACAGAATTTTCTTATAATTTAACAAAATGAAGATTTTCCTATGCTTTTTTCAAAAATATAATAAAGAGTATGGGTCACCGTGCTATTTTTCAAGCTATGTGTCGTTGAAAATTGCCTAAATTTGGTTAGTTTGTTCATGAAAAAACACATAACAGTGCATAAAAAAAAATTTATGATATAGAATTTTGAAATAAATTGTGAGAAGATAGGTTTTATAATATGTTTTAAGAAAATAAAAAGAAAACATGGTGTCACCGAACTTGTTTTCTTGCCACAAGTAAAAATAAAAAATTTCCCTATTAGCCCAGTATAAATTTTGTGCTAAAAGAGTTATCTCCCCTTAAATGGCTCATTTGAAAAAAATGATTTTAAAAACCAAAAAGGTTGATATTTGTTAAAATATTTTGAATAATACAATAAATTAGCAAGTTTTCTTTATATAAATAAACAGTCTAACAAATAAATTGCAAATCTGTTTCCAAATTTGCTGATTTGGGCAAATAACTAGACCGATTTTGTACTGTGATTGTACAATCCAAGATGGCGGTATACCATGAATCTACCTTAATTTCAATGTTTTCCAAAGTCAGCAAACAAGCCTATTAAAAATGTGTTATTCATTAAACATTTGATTTCGTGGTTTGTCTGAACTCATGAAATCAATGAAAAATTGGTATCCAACTAATAATATAGGGTTATTGCATGAATATTGGGGAATATTGTCCAGCATAGAATTTTATATTGCTTGCGAGTGCAATATATGTTCTAAGAGGGACAATATTCCCCAATATTCATGCAAAAACCCTTTTATTGTATAGCAATATAATATTTGAAAGTAAAAATTGGTTTAAACTAAGATTTAAACGTTGATGACGTCATGAATTTTGAAGATTTATTGCACTAGTGATATATTATAGGGTTATTGCATGAATATTGGGGAATATTGTCCCGAGTAGAATTTTATATTGCACAAGCTTGCGAGTGCAATATATGTTCTACGAGGGACAATATTCGCCAATATTCATGCAATAACCCTTTTATTGTATAGCAATATAATATTTTAATGTAAAAATTTGTTTAAACTAAGATTTTGTCGTTAATGATGTCATGAATTTTAAAGATTTATTGCACTAGTGCAATATTAGAATTTCTGTGGGAAATATTATATTGCTATACAATAATAATGAATCCACATTACTTTTGATAAGACTAAATTTTGTCAAAGACTACCCAAGTTTGTGCATATTACCCTTTTCCTATATCTTAAAGTGGAGATAATCAATTTTATTACTGCAATATAAATTGATTATAAACTTTGAGGTGCCTCTGAAATTTCTTGGGAGAATTGGCTGGATAACTTTACTGAGTAAATTGTTTTGATACATGTCAAAACATTTAAAATAATATAAAAAAAAATAAGTTTGTTAAAAAAGACTATTAGTTGCAATAATGATGTTTATTTATGTCTTATGTCATTTTTTTTCTGTGTAAGCAAATGACATGCAAACAAAATTGTGACAAAAGACATTATTATTATTTGAAACCTCTATAAAGGCATCCACCAATTGAAAAAAAAGGTTTATATTTGTAAAAAGTTTATTCCTTTGTATGTGTTGTTAATAAACAAACATTGTTTGATATTACAGAAATGACTTTCCAGTGATAATATTTAGATCCATAATACTTCTTTGTTTTTCAGAGACCTGTAGGATTATTTGCCATGCTGGAGGATGACTGTCGTCTGTCCACCTCTATGGATATCAGCTTTGTAGAAAAATTAAACAGAAACTTTGTGAAGAACAGCTATTACAGAAAGTCAAAGTCCAGAGACCCAGTCTTTACAATACTTCACTTTGCTGGGCAGGTATGGAGTTTATTCTGAAGTTAACATTTATAACTAATTATTAATACTTGAATTAAAATATTATTCAGCGAACCCTGAGTTTTAAATTTGAAAATTTACATGTTTCGAGTGGATAAATATTGTATCACACTTGCTGCGGTGGTAGTATCTATATATAATATAGATTCCAGCAATGTGCATTAAAATATATCATCGCTGCCCAAAATATGTTTAAAGGGAGATAATCAAATTTACTTAAACTTCAATATTACAATATGTGGTAATTATAGAGTTTTGTAGGCAGAACTCCTCTAAAATAGCTGAATAGAGATTAATGAATGTCTGTATGTCTCAAAATTTGTTTTGTTTTCTAACTTAAGTTTGCTGGAACCAAATGTTATGAAACTTATATACAATGCTAAATACCACAAATCACAGATACAGTAAGAATTTGGGTAGTGTAACTTTTACTGTTCTTAGATGCGTTCATTGTCCCTTTATAATGTTATATGCAAGCTGGGGAAACATCCATGTCCTATGGACACACTTTAAATGTCAAAAAATATATTGAAACAAATCTTAGTTATGTTGATAAACAGATATAAAGGGATAAAATGTGAATACATACTATTGCCTTGCATCTATGTAAATTAAGTAAAAAAATATAATGAGAATTTGCATTCTTCAAATTAATTTGGATCTCACCACTCATACAACTGTTTATTTTGTTTTAGTTCCTCCCAACCCTTGCCCAATAAAAAAAATCCTATTGTACAAAAGCCTTTTTTTCAAATCTAACTGAAGTTTTGGTTTAATTTACACAGGTGGTGTACAGAGCTGAAGGATTTATAGAGAAGAATAGAGAAACACTGGGTACAAACTTCCAAAGTCTAATGGAAAATAGTCAAAACAGACTCATTACAGACCTCTTCACAACACAATTGTCAGAGGCAGGAACCTTAAAAAAGGGGTGAGTAGACTATCTTGTTTTATAGTATTTTGTTAGGCCCTGTCTGTTTTGAGATTATACCATAAAATTGAGATATAACACTTGTTTGAACTTTCAATTATTTTGTAGGATTTAAAAAAAATCTTTTGTATTTGACATTTGAAGCTTAGCATCTGCATTTTTTTCCAGAGATACTTTACACAGAAACCAGTGGTCTGTCCCAGAATGGCAGATGCCAAACAGACCTGCTTTGGCTGGAGAAGAAACTTTGTCCAGGCGAGCAGGCAGAGATTTACAGAAAAGGTAAATTATGGTTTCTAGTATTTACAGATTTTTGGAAAGATTTGAACTTCTTCTTAATCTTTCCTTAGGCACCAGCCTCCCTATCAACTAAATCTGCAAAATGTATACACACTGAAATATTTCACATGTCTATCTATATATGCAGTTCATTCAAGTATGTATGTCTTTAAGGTGTGTTGATGTGTAGGCTATTTTTGTCATTTAAGTGTTATTCTTACACAGAATGGCTATGTATACAATTTTCATCACATTTTCTCCAACAATATATAAAAAATTTGTAAGGGTTCCGCGGAAGCCAGTGTCTCACCTACTTTTGCTGTAAATTTCAGGCTCAACAAAAATGAGGGGAAAAATCAATAAAAATATTCCGCTTGATACTATCTTTTGATTGTAAGAAACTTCTGTCCAAGTTTGGAAAAAATCCAGGATAGCTTATGAATCTAATAAATGTTTTAAAAACTTTAACTATATGAATGTGTCACCAAGGTCCACTCGAGAGCACTGTTAGATAAGGGGGAACTAACTCGTATGTGCTGGAACCAAGTGACAGGGGGTCAGTCTATCGCTAGACTTAATGTTCTGATAGACATAGCTAAAACGCAAGGAAGGTTTTCATAATTTAATTAACGATAACGATTTAAATGAATGATAACAAATCAATCAATAAACAATGCCAAATAATAATAATCTAATTAAAGTACAATGTATCAATTCAAAATAACAAATCCAAAGTAAAACTATTTCTTTAAAATGTAAAATATAAAATAAATGCCAAAATTACTAAATCATAAAATGTACTTAATCTCAATTTCAGAAAGTAAAAGTCTCAAAAAGTTTCTCAAAAGTATTTTCTAAAGTTAAATTATGAGTCAGAGATAAATTTTGTCTCACACTACACAGTCAACTGGTAGACTGGTAGACAGTCTTATAGGTCCAGTATAATGACATGAGTAGTGTGAGGTTACGCTTCCGAAACACTGACTGCTATCTTAAAAATTCCCAAAAATAAAAGGTGAGTCAAAAATACATTTTTGTCTAAACACTACAAAGTCAACTAGTAGACTGATCGACAGTCTTACAGATCCAGTATAATAGACTTTAGTAGTGAAAGGTTAGGTTTCCGAAAGGTGACTGATTTTCCAAAATTTCACAATGATATTTATACTAAAACACAAAATGACTCAACATGACACGAGATATTAATATTACTCTCAATCTAGTAAAAAGAGACTTTAATTAACAAAGCCTAATCCTAGTGACATATGCTAATTACAATTAATATTTCAAAATAAAGTGCTTTGAGCAAACTGTGACATTTCGAGTACTAATGCCACAGCATAGGTAAAATTGATTAAACAGATTAATAAATTTTTACAAAATACAAACATTAAATTTTCTATCTTAAAATAAAACATATTTTTATCCAAAATAACACTAACACAAATATAAGCAAAATAACACACCATGACAAATGTAATGTTAACTGGAAGAAAAACTAAGTCCATTTATAAGTAAAATACAGATACACAGGTACAAAATATTCACAAAATTTCCTTCTAGATAATAGCTTTTGATCATAAACAAGCTTCTGTCCAAGTTTGGTACAAATTAAAAATAGTATAAGAAAGTTATCAAAATTCTTTAAAATTTAACCACAGAGTGAATGTGTTGTTTTGTGGCAGAAAATCTAAGTCCATTTAAAGTAAAATACGGAAAAATGGATTTATCGTTTTACAAAATTTACTTCTGGATACTATCTAATGATCATAAACAACATGAACAAGCTTTTGTCCAAGTTTGGTACAAACCAAAGATTGTTAAAGAAAGTTATTGAAATTTTAAAAACTTTAACCACAGAGTGAATGTAATGTTTTCCCGCAGAAAAACTAAGTCCATTTATAAGTAAAATACAGAAAAAAACGGAATTTTATTTTCACAAAATTTACTTCTGGATACTATCTTATAATCATAAACAAGCTTCTGTCCAAGTTTGGTAGAAATCCAGTATGGTTTAAGAAAGTTATTAAAATTTCAAAAACTTTAACCACAGAGTGAATATTTGTGGACGCCGACGACACCGACGATGGAATGTAGGATCGACAATTAGAGGTTCCTAAAGTTTGGTTTCAAGCATCGTGTGAACATGATTAACAGTTCACATCTATCGCTTATTAACTTCCTTTTTCTTTTACCAAAAACATTCAAATACTTATACTAGTGGTCTTATTAGGAAAGATAGATCAAAGTTCAAACTGTTATTTTTTAAATACAATTTTAAATAGATGGATTATCAAAACGTTAAATGGAAAGGCAAAATTACCCCTATTTGTAGACATCAGGTAATATTGAAATGAAGAAACGTATGCTATATATTGTAGATATTGTTTTGAATTGTAGATTAAAAGACAGTCAACATGGGGATAGTAATACTCCACCAGTAACTACTGCCAGTGCCTATTTCAGGGTAAGTAAGTCGATTGGGGTTTGTAATAGCTTACCCAGATTTGTGCAGTGAATAACAAATAAACATTAGAAACAATGATGTCTATCAGAAGAGGATGATAAACGGCTGACCCATGTTAAGAGAGAACCATATCTCTTGCACATAAAAGACACCCTTGTAGATTTCGAAAAAGAGTAGACAAATGCCGCTACAAGGCAGCACTCGCACCTGCAGAGTGGAAAGGGATTCATATAAGTTGCAATAACTTGTTTTCAAGTCCACTATAAATAAGTATATTAAAACTAATAAATGAATATATTTTGTACCATTATTTGTTTTGTTAAAGGGGTTGGACTGGTACACAACACTTGGGGAGATAACTTTATGTATTTTACTTAATTGTTTTGGTTGTATTATTACAACTACTCTAAAAAATAAACACAAATGGTATTTAATGCAGTGACCCTGCAAAAAGCGTGGGTATCCTTTTGAAAAAGTATAAATGTAAACAATAATATTCATGTACTAGAATTTAGGCAAATGAGTTTTCCTGTTTTATTTATTGGGAATTAAGAAAGTTTGAAGTTCAATATTCATTAATATTCTGTACAATTGTACAAATTTGGAAGACAACAATGACAACAACAGCATGAAGGACCACATGAATTATATAATCATTTCTCAAATGTCAGCTTTAAGAGACAAGTGTTTGTTATAAAAGAAACATACAATGGGTTATTAGACACAAACTCTAACTCCATTGTGGTAAAAACTTATTTCAAAAGGGAAATTTTTAATTTATCTTTTTATCTCTAGATCTTACAAGATCATATTGACAATTATGCATTTTTTTTATAGAATTCCTTAGCCAAGCTGATGAAGAAGATGGCTAAAGGAGAGCCACACTTCATTAGGTGTATAAAACCAAATTCTAATCAAAATCCACACCAATTTGATGATAAAATTGTACTGAGTCAGTTGATAAGTACAGGAGTGTTGGAGACTACAAGGATACGGAAGCTGGGATATCCAACTAGGATGCCTTTTGTAGACTTTATACATAGGTATGTCTGAGTAAATAGGAATATAAGATTGTTATTTTCAAATTTAAAAAGGGAGATAATTTGTATGTCTGTTAAAATAGGAATATAAGATTGTTATTTTCAAATTTAAAAAGGGAGATAATTTGTATGTCTGTTAAAATAGGAATATAAGATTGTTATTTTCAAATTTAAAAAGGGAGATAATTTGTATATCTGTTAAAATAGGAATATAAGATTGTTATTTTCAAATTTAAAAAGGGAGATAATTTCACATTTCATCATCTTCATCAATAAAGGATCACCTGTAACTCATATCACTGTTGAAGTATGACATTTTTAAAGAATTTGCACAAGTTTGAGATTAAACAATCAATTGAAAATTGAAGACTGCTGCATTCATTTCTATTGCACTTTTAGTGAATAAATTTTAAACACTGATGAAATAAACATGTTTACTTAAAATCTTTGTTAATATTGAATATTCATCAATAAAAGTTATAAAAAAGTATTGTTTGATTCTCATAATTTTTATTTATTTTATTTTTGTGTGAGTCTCTGGTAATTTAGTACCTGTATAGGTGCAAATAGAGGTAAATAAAGGTATTTTTTTCTTTCTTCATGTTTTATTAACAAATCCATCAATGTAAAAACTTTACAAAAGTATCCATGACTTCAGAATATAACCAATATAGTTAAAAATCTCTTTGAAGAACTAGTTCCCATTGTGATTATCAAAAGAAAAAAGTTTCTTCTTGGACCAACAGCCTTTTTTATGCAACTATTTTCCGATATTTTTCTTCCGACTTTCACAGCGCAGACTTTTACTTCCATGTACAAATATAATATTTATACAACAAGTTCATTGATATAGCTTTCATCAATAAACAATTTTGACAAACTTGAAGTTTGGATCTGTTGATGTCAGTGATCAATATTGATTCACAGTTGAAAGGCGCAATGACAAACATCGCAAATCCTGTTTCATGTCATCCATTTCGATCATGGTCTGGGGAATCCCTGTGGTTCTGGCTTTAAAAGTCTTTTGTTTGCAATTTTGCTAGAATGTGTCTATTTCCATCTATTATATCTTCTTTTCTCATCCAAATCCTTACCTCGGCCGCCGCTGTTACATCTTTATCATTGAAATACTTCTGAAAATGTTGGCCATCACTCCAAACAATATCTGCCATTTTGTCACTTTTTTCATCAAAGTTTTTCACTTTCGGTTTCATTGCTTTTACATGATTTAAAGTCAAGAGACACTCGAAAGAAAGCAGAATTTTAACCAATCAGAATCCATACAAGTCTAAACTGCTGCAATCTCATGAATATTGACTCTGCCCATTCCATGGTAACTGTGTAAACAAACAAGTTACGGAAACGACAATAGTTGCACATAGCAGTAGCAGAGGGCTTTATCAAAACGACAATAGTTGCACATAGCAGTAGCAGAGGGCTTTATCAAAACGACAATAGTTGCGCGTAGCAGTCTAAGGGTTAAAAGATTATTGTGAAAAAAATTATAGTTGGACCATAAAAAGTGTTTTTAAAGCAATTGCTTTTATGCCGTCGCGTATGGCCATCTTTGTGACCCAGATCAGAGACTCCGCCCAGATCAAGCCATAGTATTTTGTTAAACAGGCTCCTGGTCAGTCATTCTTTAACACCTATGTATGTTTTCTAATGCAATACATAGCTTGAAACTTTAAAAAAAAGTTAGTGGATTTAAGAAGTTTCAGAATATGTTCTTGTAGATGTATTTTTGTATTTAAAGGGTCAACCGTTTGACTATCAAATAACATAGAAGTCCGAGTGAAAAAAAGTACATTTTTATAAATGCGATTCCGTTTTCCGCCATTCTTACGATGTTTCAACAAAATATGGATTCATTTCAGTTGTTGATTTAGTATTGAAAATTTAACTGAATTATCTCCTAATAAATACGTTTTTTTATGTTTAATTTGTGTTTCTTTAAGAGGTCAGGTGCTCTTGTTCATTCATAAAATTATCGTTCATTCATACATTTATCGTAAAATCAAAATCACTACACAGGTTAATGCGTAGTGTCAAATTATTACCTGTAATCTAAAAATAGACAAACTTTATTTGCGCAAATAATTTAGCGGAACGAAACCCTTGTTGAAAACACATAACAATAAGTTCGTTTTCCTTTTCTGTCAAAACTCCGTAATATTTATCGATCACCTTACTAATGAAATGGACCCGTCCAAACGTAGTAGATGCCAAGTCGGTCCAGATGAAGAGATATTTACAATTTGGAATTTTCTAGTTTATTAATACATAGATTGAAAAAAAGTACGTCTTTTTAAATATTATGATCAAAACTGGGTTTGCATAACAAATGTCAGATGAAACCATTATCCTCGTCTTTTCAGTGAACAAGTCTACTACGTTTGTTGTCCCGTGTTAGCAATTTTATTTCACATGTTTTCGAAATATTGAAGATCATTTTTCGCAATGTTTCCTGAAAATTGATAAATATCAAAGCAACGTAGAGCTGTTTGTTCTTGTTCGTATAATAAAATTGAGAATGGAAATGGGGAATTTGTCAAAGAGACAACAACCCGACCATAGAAAAACATACAACAGCAGAATTAAGGTCACCAACAGGTCTTCAATGCAGCGAAAAATTCCCGCACCCAGAGGCGTCCTTCAGCTGGCCCCTATACAATATATATACTAGTTCAGTGATAACGATTTAATGTCATGTTTGTCTGTGATGACCCCCCTTTTCGGGATTGCATGAGAATTGTAGTTATCTCGTACCCACATGCACTTGTTTCTATTCATAGGAAGCCGAAGGTCGACTATCCATATAAAACTATTTATATGGATAATCGACCTTCCTATGGATAGAAACAAGTGCCTGTGCTCGTACCGCATCAGAAGGACACATATCAACTGAGCAATAATGTTTGGAACTTAGTTTTAAAAATGATGAAAAAGTAACATTATGAAAATATTTTTATTAAGCTGAAATATACATTTATTCTTTACATGTTTATGTCTTGTAAGATATTTTATTTCTTTCCCGTTTTTTAACATTTGCGTCTGGAAAGTTGAAATGTTTTAACTTAATCATTTGTGTTAATGGTTAAATATAAATTAATAATGAAAATTGTTAAAATTAAATCAATAAAGGAAATTATTGCCAAGGAAGTTACAAACACTACCAGGGGATAATCCATGATGATTTCTTTTTGAGTTATATGTTTCAGCACATGTATATTTGACCCCAACTTTAGCCTGGTAAACGTGTTGTCTCCTTGTGAAATATAAAACATATTAAAAATGACTTTCTGCTAAAGTCTTTTATTTATATAAAGTTAAAACCTTCTTAATTTTAACTAGACAACACTCATGTCAGGTTTAATTCTTGTATATATGTGGATGAAAAATAAAAGTCCCCAAACATTAACATGGCAGCAATTGCTTTTACAGCCTTTAAGGCTTTGATTTTTTATTTGGTACATGTATAATTCTCTCAGTATTCTTTTATTTTCAGATATTCAGTGATTGCTTTCTTTAGACGGGTGGATGAAAATGAAACTGGCCCTCGGGTTTGCCAACATATACTGAAGTGTGCAGGATTAAAGGGTTGTGAAATTGGAAAATCACGGGTAATAAAAATATACACACTTACTGGTTATAAATAAACTCATCATAGATACCAGACTGAAAGTGACACTAGAATACAAAATGTTAAAAAGGCTAAAAGTTTTTTTTTAAAGAACGAAGTTAAAGAGCATTGAAAACTCAAAATAGTCTAATGTTAAAATATAAGTCTGATGCTTGATCATTACACATGTAATATGAATTATAAATGTTCACTTTTAGAATCTGTCACACAAAGACTTTCTGTTTTCTAATAATTTGAGTCATGAGTTGTGGTTTTGCTTAGAACTTTTGACAAAGCTATCATTCTTGTTTAATATTATAGAAAACTGCTTTAAAATACCACAAATGATTTACTGGTTTCAGAAGTTTAGCAAAGTCAGACAAAAATTGATTATGTGATGTTAAAAGTCTAAAATACATTTTGATATATAAGATAATATTTGTTGTGTTTGACTGATCTTTAAACTTTCATCTTCAGCATACAGTGGTCACCAACATATCATTTGTTCTATCTAACCATAGTTTCACAATATTAAACTTGAATTATAAAATAATTAACATTTTATTACAGGTATTTCTTAAATATTTCCATACTGAACAGTTAGACTTGTGTTTGGAAAATATATACGAAGACATTATAAATGTCCAAAAATGTGCGCGGGGATATATTGCCAGAAAATTCTACCAAAGGTTGAGACAGATTAAACAGCACCAGCACCGAGACCTGGCTGAATTCAGTATATCCTTAAACAGAGACTGTGATAGAGTTTATCATATGATGCTTTCTTCAAATGACCATGATCACCATAAGTTTCAAAAATTGGTAAGGGTTAACTTGGAATATCCAACACAGTGTAATTAATCCTCCATCTTCACATACCCTAAGCAAAGTTTTTTGAAAGAGATATTTAGAATAAACTATATTTATATAAGATGTGGTATGATTAACAGTGAGACAACTATCCACCAAAGTTTAAATGAAGAGGATGTAAGCAATTGTAGGCAACCAAATGGCCTTTAACAATGAGAAAAACTGATACTGTGTCGATGCCTATATTTGATGAAATCTTGAAAGTAGGTTAACATTTTATTTAGAAAAGCACAATCATTCTTGAGCTTTCAAATAACTTATAATTTCAAGATGATGCCACAATGGGAGAGTACTAATCTTTTTTATAGAGTGATTGATTTTTAAAATGTTATTTATTTAAACTAGTGTTAAACCCCACCACATTCTGTATGTAATTGTGCTTGTACCAAGTCAGGAGCCTGTAATTCAGTGGTTGACGATTGTTGATGTGTTACATTTTCTTCTTTATTTTTTTGCACATAAATTTGGTCGCTAGTTTTCTCTTTTGATTTATTTTACATTTGCCTTTTCAGGGCCTTTTATAACGGGCTATGGGCTTTGTTCATTGTCTCATTGGTAATCATACCACATCTTTTTTATAGGTAGAGGAGAGACATATTAGGAGACCAAACAGACAACAATCTGAGGAGATTGAAGATTTTCCTGACTATGAAGAACCATCTTTTAGGTAAAAATTTAAGGTAGACCTTGGCTAAGGGAAATAACTCTTGAAATCATCAGTACGTTTTTGTCAACCATTTTCATAAATATATTATAAGCTTCTATGTTACATAGATTATTTCCAATCTGTTTCAGGTAAATGCTTAAAATACATAGATAAAATTGACTTTACAAACACATAACTGATTTAAAGAGTTAGCTCCCTGAACCAAGGTCTACTCCCTTAAGTTACGACATTAAAATTTTTTTTTTTTAAATAACACATGAAAAGGATAAAATCATCAACATGCTGGGCAGGACAACAGGTTATACACAAACAACCAATTCCTCTGGATAATAAAAGTTATACAATCAATGACTGACACAGTCCAGATAACCTGACTTGGTACAAACAATCAAAAGAGTAGATGTGTTTAAAGTTCTCTAAATGATATATTTAACAAAGATATCAATTTTTCAACTTCAAAGTGAAACATCTCCCTTTGGCAAATTACAATAGGAAAGTTTTATAGAGAGAGATTTTTCTGTTATCTCCCTTTAGAAAATCACAATGGGAAAGTTTTGTAGGGATATATCTTTCAATTATCTCCCTTTGGCAAATCTCAATAGAAAAGTTTTGTAGAGAGATCTTTTTTATTTATCTCCCTTTAGAAAATCACAATGGGAAAGTTTTGTAGGGATATATCTTTCATTTATCTCCCTTTGGCAAACCACAATGAGAAAGTTTTCTAGAGATATATCTCATTTATCTCCCTTTGGTAAATCACTATGGGAAAGTTTTATAGATATATATCTCATTTATCTCCCTTTGGTAAATCACTATGGGAAAGTTTTGTAGGGATATATCTTTCATTTATCTCCCTTTGGCAAATCACAGTGGGAAAGTTTTTCTAGAAAGATATAAAAAGTAAAAACACAAAACAACAAATGTAACGAAGAAGCACAAAAAGGCATACATCAAATTTAACATCCTCATTTTGCTTATATTATACGATTTTATTTATCTATGTAAAATCCACCCATAAAGGATGGAAGGTTTAAAGTACTGGTGTAAAATTGCGCATTTGAAATTCTCACAGGTAGACATAAAATAATTGTGTCGTTCAAAGTATGACGGGATACATAAATACAGAGTCACATAAAATAGATATAATAAAAAACAGACTTAACAGTAAAAGTAATAATAATAGATAGAATAATTGTTTGGTTATCTTTTATTTATCTCCCTTTGGCATATCACAATAGGAAAGTTTTGTAGAGAGATATTTTTCATTTATCTCCCTTTGGCAAACCACAATTGGAAAGTTTTTTAACTAGAAAGATATCTTTCATTTATCTCCCTTTGGCAAATCACAATGGGAAAGTTTTATAGAGATAGATTTTTCTGTTATCTCCCTTCGGCAAATCACAGTGGGAAAGTTTTATAGAGACTAGAACACACCCGTGATATCACGGGTCCGTGACTGAATTAAAGTATATAACTATGCGCAAGCCTTATTTTAGTATTAGTATTGTCATCTGATAAAGTCATGCCGATTATAAGATGTACACAGTTTTTCTCTGCTTTCAAGTCTTTCTGTTTGAACCCGTCGAACTGAAACAATAATATTAATTATTTGGAAAACAAAAGGTCCTGGAATGGAGTATTTTTTAATCAACAGCATTGTCCTATATAAGTTATAAATAAAGTTGAATTCTTTGCTTCGCTGTTTTCGTCATGCCCACTAACAAATTGAAAACTGTACCTATACGCCTTATTTTTAGTCCAGATTTTTAGTATTCGTATTGTTATCTTAGAAAGTCTTACTGATTAAAATACTACAATAGGTAACAATTTGACAATTTAGTAGTGTCAACCCTGTGGTTATGACCCGTGTATATAGCATATTAATCCTGAATACAACCTTTGGTGGTGCGCCAGTCAGATGCAGAACGTACAGATAAGGTAATAGGTAACAGGTGAATATACTATTGGTATCCGTAGCGGACTCGACCCGGAAGTTCTTAATTATTGGCAATATTAATTACGTGGAAAACAAAAGGGCCTGGAGTGGTGTAATTTTTAATCTACACCTTTGTACTATATTAGTTATATATAAAGTTGAATTCTGTGATTCGTCGTTTTTACGTGATGACGGCTGACAAATTGGACCTCGTAATTTTAGTATTATAGATATATCTTTCATTTATCTCGCTTTCGCAAATAACAATGGGAAAGTTTTATAGAGATATTATTCATTTATCTCCCTTTGGCAAACCACAATAGGAAAGTTTTTCTAGAAAGATATCTTTCATTTATCTCCCTTTGGCAAATCTATATGAGAAAGTTTTGCAGAGATATTTTTCTTTAATCTCCCTTTGGGAAATCACAATGGGAAAGTTTTTAAGAGATAATCTGAAAATAAAAGTTCAAATGTGTTGTTTTATACTCTAATGTTAACCAAAAGAGGGTCAGAACATTAGCATGATTGCAATGTATTGATTATTTCCATGATAGTTGATGCATGTATAGGTAGATATGTTCATTAACTATTTCAGTTTAAGGTGGTACTGTCAATGTATATTTGTTCCGCTTAACAGAAGTTCCAGTGGAAACTTTGTTATAAACCTTGTCATAAAATTTATTCCTGTTGGAACAAATATTCTACACCATTTATTCTGTTAGGAACATCTACTTTAATATTTATTCCTGTGGAAATAATATTGCAGAATATTTTTCCTTTTGGAATTTATATTATGAAGGAAATTCTATTCCGTAACAGTACCGAACACAGTACACTACAGGGAGATAACTCTGTAAAAATTGTCTAAACATTTTAATTACGTTGTATTTGTTACGCTTCTCAATGATAAAAACTAGTGTTTGTCAAACTGTGATATGTCCAATGAAATTTATGTGAGAAAGTGTGTGGTTCAAGTTTTTTGAAAATTTTAGATTTTTGTGAAAGGGTCAATTAGGAATATTTTGTCAAAATTTTATGAAAATTACATGAGCCAATTTAATTTTAGTCAATGTTTTAGGTATCACATGAAGCCATATGCTTTATTAAATAGTTATTTTTTCCAGGAGATCAGAACCTGACTATTATAATCAATCATCTAGAGGTTTGAATAGACAATCCATGTCACAAGGAGGTTCAAGCAGAGAAAATGTCTACTCCCCAGTTATCCAACAAGATATATCCAACAAGGAATATTTATATCAGGTAAATTATCTGTTAAATAAGGATCAGAATTAGATCTGAGTCATTAAATTATTGCTACTGTGGATTCTGTTATTTTCCTAGGTACCATTACTTTCTTGGTTTTTGGAAAACTGACATTTCGTGGTTTGGGTGAAGTCTGCATACCAGGGTTGAGTTCAATACCGTAGCAGCTACGTAGCGGCTATGTAGCTGCTATCAATATCTATGTAGCAGCTAGTCTATAGCTCCACATTCAATAGTCAAAATCTACATTGCACTACGTAGCAGCTACGATATTGAACGCGGCCCAGCTTATATAGAAAATTGTTATTAGCTGGAACATTTCACTTTGTGGCTCACCTGTACCCACTAATCAATGAAAATTGGTATCCAACAAATAATAATGAATCCTCCTGAGTAATACCTAATTATTCGAAAATGTCAACTATCAGTTTTATAAAAATTAAATCTTTTTCTCCATACCCTGGATTTCTTAACGAAAGTAAGATTCTGCTGTTTAGAATTGTCACTCAAATAATTTGCATTTGTCACATTGAACCCAATCATTTTCATATTGTTAAAGCTGGGAGAGACAGTTCCTTTCACATAAAATTTTTCTGACATTTTTATCTAACAAGGTGCTTCCGTGCTATATGATGTTACCTTTTGACATTACTTTGCGTCCATAGTCATTGTTGCTTTACCCTATTCTGAAATAAGAAGTTAATCCTAACCAAATCCAATTAAAAAAAGAAAATTTAAGGAATGACTGTAATATTTTTTCTGTCTGTGAAGAAATAACATAAAAAATTTGGTGCACACTGAATAACGAGCGTAGCGGGTTATTTAACAGTGTGAACCACATTTTTTATGTTATAATTTAATTCTAAATTCCATTTTTATCCGTAGAAAACCTTGAAAAAACGTTGATGACGTCACGGTCACATGACTAAATTATGTCTATTGTCTGATAACAAAATAACGTCAGCCAATCAGAAGACACGTTACATCCAAAATTAAATTATTGAAGGATAGACAGGGACAAAATGACCCATACTAAAAAATTTGGATTCCCTTTCTGTTCTTACCTTCAATTGTATGAAGACCTCAGTGGCCAAGTGGTCTAAGTTGTACTATTACTATATCACTAGCCAGTCAACACTGAGGTTGTGAGTTTGAATCCCCAACAGAGCAGGTGCACATGACTACAATCTTAATTGACCAGGATTGTTAATTTTCCTACAGAAGTTTGTTGGTTCTCTCTGGGCACTCTGGCTTCCTCCACCAATAAAAACTGACCACCATGAAATATCACAATAGCGTTGAAAGTGATTTAAAACATGAATCAATCAATCAATCAAATTCAATCAGTCAATTTTTAGAAAAACAAGTATCAAATGAGTTTCAAAATATGCTATTTTAGAACCAGATGAGACAGATATTGGCTAAATGGAAAGAGATTCCCCATGATGCTTGGTGTAAGATAGTGTACATGGAATATACCAAACCTGTAGCCAAATTCTACATTGTGGACAGGGATGTTATGATTGATGGCACCTATGAGAGTTTTGAAGGTGAAAAGTAAGTTTGTTTATAAACAGTGTGTTTCTTGGCTATTTCCTGCTTTTGTCAGGTTGTTCTCTCTTTTAAATTAGCTCCAACTTCCACTATTGCTCTTAATTTTATTAGATGAAAACAAATCTACGGCTGCCATGAATTATTTCGATTCTAATAGGTCAAATTTGGTAGTTTTGTTAACAGTGAAAGCCCTATACATACCATACTGTTTTGGCTGTTCCATTTTACCCTATTTTGATAATATCAGTAGTATCGTATAATTCAATGATTATTTTTTTTTAATCACATTTTTCACTTCTATATTTTCTTCCAATGTAGTTTTATTCGTTCTGAGGCGTACAAGAAGCTTTAAAACTTTCGCTATTTACATTTAATTGTTTTATTTTTACGGAAACATACTTGTGACGTCACCTTGTTTCCTTGCCATGCCAAGACAATAACATCATTTCAGGGAATTTTCCTTTTATGAAATTTTACCATGAAAATTAAATTGAAATGGACTAATTTGTTTATTTTGTAAAGTAGAGATAAAGATATTGTATCTGAATCTTGGCCTACTTAAACTGGGGGTTTTGATGTCAAAAATTGAGAATATTTGGCAGTACAAATAATCTGGTTGTAGGGTGGAACAACTGTTTTTAGCTCACCTAGCCCAAAGTGCCAAGTGAGCTTTTCCCATCACTTCGGTCTGTCGTCGTCCTTTGTCCGTCGTCATTAACTTTAACAAAAATCTTCTCCTCTGAAACTACTTGGCCAAATTAAACCAAACTTGGCCACAATCATCATTGGGGTATCTAGTTTTAAAAATGTGTCCGGTGACCCGGCCAACCAACCAAGATGGCCGTTTTGGCTAAAAATAGAACATAGGAGTTAAATGCAGTTTTTGGCTTATAACTCAAAAACCAAAGCATTTAGAGCAAATCTGTCATGAGGTAAAATTGTTTATCAGGTCAAGATCTAGCTGTCCTGAAATTTTCAGATGGACAACCTGTTGTTGGGTTGCTGCCCCTGAATTGGTAATTTTAAGAAAATTTTGCTGTTTTTGATTATTATCTTGAATATTATTATAGATAGAGATAAACTGTAAACAGCAATAATGTTCAGCAAAGTAAGATTAACAAATTGGTCAACATGACTGAAATGGTCAATTGACCCCTTTAAGGAGTTATTGTCCTTTATAGTCAATTTTTTAACAATTTTCATAAAATTTGTAAATTTTTATTAACAATTTCCACTGAAACTATTGGGCCAAGTTCATTATAGATAGAGATAATTGTAAGCAGCAAGACTGTTTAGTAAACTAAGATGTACAAACACATCACAATCACCAAAACACAATTTTGTCATGAATCCGTCTGCTTCCTTTGTGTTTAATATTCACATAAACCAAGGTGAGCTAGAGCCTCTAGTTGTGTATTACTGTGTTTGTGCTTAAGGTAGATATATTGTGATTATACTGGTTAACAATAATAGGCTGTCATATTAGAATAAATATTCTTAAATGGTCAACAACATGAGTCCATGTTTGTTTTCCATTTTTCATAATCAAGATCATTAGCCTTGATGAGGTTTGTTTTTTTTTTTGCTCTTTGCTTCAGTCAAATTTGCAACAATTTTTCCTTGATGAAAACAAAAAATGGATATTGCAAAAGGAAATTACTGCGCTCCAGCTCAGAGCATGGCATTAATGCTGAAGAACAATGGCCCAGCTTGAGAGTTGGCACAATGTGTAAATATCAAAATAATTTTTTTACTATAATACTGTGCATTTTTATAGAAAGCTTAAGTGAGCTTCCTACAAAAACTCCCAGTATAAAAGTAACCATTAATTATCTGAGAACTTTTATAATGGCCATTAAATAACTTTTGAAATTGTAAAAGAAAAAATAGCTTGAACAAAAGTACATGAATGAATTATAAATTTGTGCTTGACTGAAGATTAACATTTGAATGATATTGTTTTTGTAAGTTTTGTATATTTATTACAGAATTGGACTTGGTGCTTTTAGAAATCCTGATAGAGATGCAAGAACAGAAGAAATAAGGAGTTATATAGGAAAGGTAAGGAAGTTATATTCAACAGAAGTGTAATAAATGATCGTTTGTCTGTCTGTCTAACGGTCCAACATCAGGTGAAACTTTTTGTTCAATATAGTTTTTTATGAAGTTGAAGTACAATCAACTTGAAACTTAGTACGCATGTTCCCCTATGATATGATCTTTCTAATATTAATTCAAAATTATAGTTTTGACCCAAATTTCACGGTCCATTGAAAATAAAAAATGATAGTGTGAGTTAGGTATCCCTGTATGAACACATTCTTCTTTTAAAGAAAATTTAGGTGCATAATTTCAAAATAAAATAAAAAAAAACCAATCAATATGTGCTCGTTTTGAAATTCAATAATTTTGTCTTTTAATCACAGGGAATAATTTTAAGAAAGGAGGAGGATGGAGGGATACTAGCAAGGCAAATTGGTAAAAACAGCTGTATTGTCAAAGACTTTAAACAACCACAGAATTACTGTTTCTCAGAAGATGTGATAGAAAAAGAAGGCCAAATACCAAAAGATGAATTTATGAAGGTAAAGAGAATTATGTTCGAGTAATTCTCAGACGTATGGATAAACTTTTCTGTCATGTGATTTAGGAATGGCAATACCTAGCTGCAATCAGTACTTTTGGTTGTCACACCTTGGTATCCAGTTGATAAATAGAGAACTGTTTCATAAAATAATTTAGATATTAATGAAGTGTTTTCAGCTGCTATAAACACTAACTTATACAGTTGAACCTCATTGTGTCAAACTCAGTTTTCCTTGAAATTGAAAATCAGTGCAGATCAATTATCATTAAAAGAGTTGTGCCCCTTTGAAATATTATTTATTTTGAAACTCTCATGTGTAATTTTTGACAGATTCTAATAAAACTTAAATCATTATTATTAGGTTAACATCAGAAATGTTTCAGACAGTTTGTTAACAAGTGCTGATGAGAAGAATATAAAAGATTAATGCCCCTTGGGAATGTTAATCATATCAGAAAATTGCATTGTATTTCCTCTCAAGCCTTCATTTCTCTTAAAAAAAGCTTTAAAGACACATTTTGTTTAGTTCCCTTGGATAGATAAAAATATGCAGTATGAGGGACCTTAGACCTGTGTTGTCTTGGGCCTCAATCCTTTTGTTGTCTGGGGGGACTATAAGATTGAAGACAAGCTTTATATATCTCAACTTTATTCAATTGCCACTGCTCAACCACATGTATGGCAGACAACACTTACGGTTAGTTGCTGATAGACATAAGAAAAGTATAGAGTCCTGTAAAATAGCAAAACTGTCTTAATTATGGTCTTCATTTCCGATAACCCTAAAATACCAAATAGATTGTATGCAAGCTTCCTCAAACCAATATAGTACTGAATATTTCTTTTTATTTGGTAGCAAATGCTGATAATCAGATTACAGTATTTCAGTTCCTGGATATATGTTTGTCCTTGTCTGATTTTATTTTACCCACAAAAGTCAGATGTGATAATGTCAGAAATCTATTCAGTGTTAAGGTCAATACAATGTTGTTTGCATGAAAACATCACAATTTGGTGATATCAACTAAATATAAAAAAGAAGAACCTAAAGGTAGGTTTTTAGCAGGGTTCGGCTTGTATGATCAAAATTAAAAGCTGAAATATGTGCAATTTGCCTAATTGGCTTGGCTGAAACACTAAATGTCATGTGATATGACTTTTTCAACCTACACATTGAAACAAGAACTATCACAGAACTCTCCTATCTGAACAAATGACATTTTTATTTTTCAGATATTTGATGTGAATCAGTTACATAGTCACATGGGACTGGCTCTGGAAGCAACAAAGACATCATCAGATACTAGATCATTACTGTACAGGGCACCAGTTTTACAGCTGCGAACCATAGTTGGGATCAGTCTTCTAGAGGACCATGAAGATATGAGCCAAACCCCATGCTGGCTGTTGGTCATTAATCTTGAAGCTCTTAGGGCATTAGATGATCAAGATGGTTTGTAGTGTTACTGAATTTATCTAATACCTTAGTTGATCACACACATGATGTTGTACATCAATGTTTCAACACTTAGATGAGGGCGTAAAGGGGGGGTTTCTGCACGGAAGAACTTGAAATAAAATTGTCATCCACGATAATAGAACAATTAAAAATATCTTGCACTTTGATTTTTTTGCCGATTTCACGAAACACAGTGAATAATGAACCTTTTTCAAGTGAAATAAAAATGACAAAACATGTTACACGAAAATAACCCTTTACCACCCTCTTAGAACATAACGTTCAAATTTACAAAACTGTTAATTCAGAAATTATTTCATTTTTTTTTTCATGCAGATGCTAAACAGTTTTGTTGAATAAATTTCTGAAGTGATTTTCCTTTAATATTTGTTTGCAAAGCATTATTTATTAGAATTCACATTTTTGCCAGAGGTTAAGGATTCTCAGATATGAATTCACACATTTAAATCTAAATTAACAGTATAAAAATAAAGATATGCAGTATGACTGTCTTTTAAGCAATTATCCATGAAAACTGTAGTTATTGTCCCGTCTTCAACAATGTGCATAATTTTACCATATTATAAGCTGTAAAAGTATCTATGATGACAAATACATAGAGATTAATACATAGCCTTTTCCATATTGGCCTGGTATCATCCCGAGACGTAGTCCAGGTGCTGATATGGTTCGAGGGATGATACCTGGGCCGATATGGAAAATGCCATGTATTAATCTTTATATCATATACTTCCGACAATGGTTGTATGTAAGGCAAATAAACAAATGAAATAACTAAAACAGTCAAGAACTTTTTAAAGAAGTTAAATCATGAATCCAACAAATACACTATAATTGTCCAATTGCAAATTTGGAAGCTGGAAGCATGGAGGAAGTATTAACAGTTCTATGATCATTATTACTACGCATTGCACTATATGAGATGATTCATAATTGTCAATGGCAATTGTTAGCAAGAACTACTTGTAAACTAGCATCATTTTGAAAATCTATAGCATTGGATTTAGCCATGTTAACATATGTTTTTTTCAATAACAGCTGGTTTTGACTATTTTATTTATTATGTCTGTTTAGTTCACTCATCATTGTAAACATAACGGAATTTGATGAGACCGTCATCAAAATGAGAGGATAGCGCTATAAAACCAGGTTTAATCCACCATTTTCTACATTTGAAAATGCCTGTACCAAGTCAGGAATATGACAGCTCTTGTCCATTCGTTTTTGATGTGTTTTGTTATTTGATTTTGCCATGTGATTATGGACTTTCCGATTAGATTTTCCTCTATAAAGTTCAGTATTTTTGTGATTTTACTTTTTTCTGTACAAACAGATTTATCACTAGATCCAATCAACCTTATCGCTATTACTGGACATTATAAAAGTTCCCGTAAAATTTTGACGTCATAATAAAAAAATCTGACGTCACAATGGAAAAGTAAACATACAATACCGGAAATACCAGAAGTAACTTGCACTGTTATGGGTTTTTGCACGAGACGCCCCTGATATGGGTTATCAGCCTGGATGGGAAATTATGGCTTGTGTACTTCTGTTCGTTACACACATGCAAAAGCTATCATATTAATGCTAATTAGTATATGATAAAATGCAATAGTGTTAAATTCTTTGTAAAGTGGAATTAACAATAATCATATTTAGACTGTATGGCTGATATGAATTACTTATATTTCAGTGGCTGGCCATGTTCTAAATTGAATATATTTCAGTGGCTCGCCATGTTCTACATTGAATATATTTCAGTGGCTTGCCATGTTCTACATTGAATATATTTCAGTGGCTCGCCATGTTCTACATTGAATATATTTCAGTGGCTCGCCATGTTCTACATTGAATATATTTCAGTGGCTGGCCATGTTCTACATTGAATATATTTCAGTGGCTGGCCATGTTCTACATTGAATATATTTCAGTGGCTTGCCATGTTCTACATTGAATATATTTCAGTGGCTCACCATGTTCTACATTGAATATATTTCAGTGGCTCACCATGTTCTACATTGAATATATTTCAGTGGCTCACCATGTTCTACATTGAATATATTTCAGTGGCTCGCCATGTTCTACATTGATTATATTTCAGTGGCTGGCCATGTTCTACATTGATTATATTTCAGTGGCTGGCCATGTTTTACATTGAATATATTTCAGTGGCTCATCTTGTTCTACATTGATTATATTTCAGTGGCTCGCCATGTTCTACATTGAATATATTTCAGTGGCTGGCCATGTTCTACATTGAATATATTTCAGTGGCTGGCCATGTTCTACATTGATTATATTTCAGTGGCTCGCCATGTTCTACATTGAATATATTTCAGTGGCTCACCATGTTCTACATTGATTATATTTCAGTGGCTGGCCATGTTCTACATTGAATATATTTCAGTGGCTGGCCATGTTTTACATTGATTATATTTCAGTGGCTGGCCATGTTCTACATTGAATATATTTCAGTGGCTGGCCATGTTCTACATTGAATATATTTCAGTGGCTGGCCATGTTCTACATTGAATATATTTCAGTGGCTGGCCATGTTCTACATTGAATATATTTCTGTGGTTGGCCATGTTCTACATTGAATATATTTCAGTGGCTCACCATGTTCTACATTGAATATATTTCAGTGGCTCTCCATGTTCTACATTGAATATATTTCAGTGACTGGCCATGTTCTACATTGAATATATTTCAGTGGCTGGCCATGTTCTACATTGATTATATTTCAGTTGCTGGCCATGTTCTACATTGAATATATTTCAGTGGCTGGCCATGTTCTACATTGATTATATTTCAGTGGCTGGCCATGTTCTACATTGAATATATTTCAGTGGCTGGCCATGTTCTACATTGAATATATTTCAGTGGCTCACCATGTTCTACATTGAATATATTTCAGTGGCTGGCCATGTTCTACATTGATTATATTTCAGTGGCTGGCCATGTTCTACATTGATTATATTTCAGTGGCTCACCATGTTCTACATTGATTATATTTCAGTGGCTGGCCATGTTCTACATTGAATATATTTCAGTGGCTCGCCATGTTCTACATTGAATATATTTCAGTGGCTCTCCATGTTCTACATTGAATATATTTCAGTGGCTGGCCATGTTCTACATTGAATATATTTCAGTGGCTGGCCATGTTCTACATTGATTATATTTCAGTTGCTGGCCATGTTTTACATTGAATATATATTTTAGTGGCTCGCCATGTTCTACATTAAATATATTTCAGTGGCTCACCATGTTCTACATTGAATATATTTCATTGGCTTATCAATTAACTTACTGTAAACTAACTTATTTTTGCAATTTTCGCGAGTAGAAAAATAACGTAAATATAAATGGTTGTGAATATGTAAAACTAAATTGATCTTTCCTTATTAAACTTAATCAAGTTTATCAGAAAATCACGAAATTAGATAGCCGCTAAATGGTCACGAAAGGGTATAATGTGAAATAAAGTATCCACAAAAATAAATTGGTCATAGTAGTAGTTAAATTTGAGTGGGTTAAACATGTACTATATGAATTATATTTCAATGTCTAATCATGTTCCACATTGATTTTATATTTCAGTGGCTAACCATGTGCTACAGAAGATAGCCCAGATGAAGATCAGGTCTGAAGAAGATGTAGAAAAAGAAGAAAATACATATGAAATAATACACAGAGTATGTTTTTCTTTAGGCTTAAAGGTTATCAGGTTGATTTTAATTGAACTCTAGTGTCATTTGGCTTCTCAATTAAGGGAGCTACCATTTGATTTTTATGGGGGGGCTAGGATGAAAAATTTTGTCCTGCATTTTTTTTTTTTTAGCTGTAATCTCTGTCCTGCCTTTTTATTTTTCACTCTGTTCGGTCCTGCTTTTTTTTTTTTTAGTTTATCCTGACTTTTTATTACCTAAATTGTAGTCCTGACTTTTTTTTTTTGCAAGTGTCTCATCCTGCCTTTTTTTTTTACTCAAAACTCCTGTTTGGGATAGTGACCCGGCGGCGGCAGCGTTAGCTAACTTCTTAAAAGCTTTATATTTTAGAAGGTGGAAGACCTGGATGCTTCATACTTTGTATATAGATGCCTCATGTTACGAAGTTTCCATCAGTTACATGTCCAATGTCCTTGACCTCATTTTCATGGCTCAGTGACCACTTGAAAAAAAAGTTCAGATTTTTTGTAATGTTAAATTCTCTCTTATTATAAGTAATAGGATAACTATATTTGATATGTGCGTACCTTGCAAGGTCCTCATGTCTGTCAGACAGTTTTCACTTGAACTCAACCTCATTTCATGGATCAGTGAACAAGGTTAAGTTTTGGTGGTCAAGTCCATATCTCAGATACTATAAGCAATAGGGCTAGTATATTCGGTGTATGGAAGGACTGTAAGGTGTACATGTCAGACTGGCAGGTGTCATCTGACCTTGATCTCATTTTCATGGTTCAGTGGTTATAGTTAAATTTTTGTGTTTTGATCTGTTTTTTTCATACTATATGCAATAGGTCTACTATATTTGTTGTATTGAATGATTATAAGGTGTACATGTCTAGCGGGCAGATGTCATGTGACCTTGACCTCATTTCCATGGTTCAGTGGTCAAAGTTAAGTTTTTGAGTTTTGGTCTTTTTATTTAATACTATATGCCATAGGTCAACTATTTGGTTTATGGAAATATTTTATGATCTCTATGTCAGTCGCTCAGGTTTCTTTTGACCGTGACCTCATTTTCACGGTCCATTGCACAGTGTTAAGTTTTTGTGTTTTGGTCTTTTTTTCTTAAACTATAAGTAATAGGTCAACTATATATGTTGTATAGAAGCATTGTTAGCTGTACATGTCTGCCTGGCATGGTTCATCTGACCTTGACCTCATTTTCAAGGTTCATTGGTCTTTGTTTAGTTATCTTGGTTAATGTTAAGTTTATGTGACAGTTGTAATAAAGCTTTATACTTAGGACTATCAACATAATATCAATGATTAGTATAGAAGGCGAGACATTTCACCGTGTGCACTCTTGTTCATTTTGAAAGTATAGCCAGTCAGGGATAGATGTATCATCATTCATCATTATACTAGCATAATCAATACATACAAAACACACATGTTAAACTTATAGCATACAACTATTATTATATTTTTTAATGCAGCATAAAGGAAGAGAATGGTCAAAACATAAACAAAGAGATGAAAAAAGCAGTAAAGCTCCACTAAGAAAGACGAGGATAGAGTTAAGACAGAAAGGGCTGGACATTAAAGAATTCATGCCTTATAGCTGGGATGATCCATCAAGTAAGTTATATCACCTCCTGTAAATAAGTGACGTGATTGGTTCAATGTTGTCACTTGATGTAGGGGGTTAGTAGCTTTCATAGGTGTATCATGACGTCACTTATACTATCAATAGTGACGTCATTCATTAATGTATTAGTATTTTCTTGTTTATTTTTATACAAAAGTTTGCAAGAAAAGTCCTGTGTGTCATAAATCTGTTTAACAGTTCCTTACTGATTTGTAGGGTGTCAGTAGCAAACCATATAACTTAAATTATGATGAAATTATGTGCGACTGTTATACAAGTGAGAGGTTGTAGCTAGCTATAAAACCAGTTTCAATCTACTATTTTCTACATAGAAAATGGTTGTCCTAGTCAGAATCATGACAATTGTTATCCATTCATTTGATGTGTTTTAGCTTTTAATTTTACTATTGTACTGTTTTGAACTTTCCTTGTAGTATGACATTTTTGTGATTTGACTTTTTATATTGACAAAAATGTGTGAACAAAAGTAAGACATTATAGGTAAAAATGTCAAAAATAGGGTTTGGCAGTCAACATCGTGCATGTTGTGCTATAACAAAGACGCACGTAGACCAAGCATATTCAAGCAAGTGGGTAAAGTAGATTAACTCAAATTCCGACCGTGCCAGGGCTGTATGGCCAGTCAAGGTTGTTAAACACTTCCAGTTGTTGTTAACTCAAATTTAATAATTGGTTTTTAATGTCAAAAAAAATAATTTTTCAGAAGCTAAGAAGAAACACAAGACTTTCAATGAGTTACAGGAAGAATTAGATAATTTTGACAATGAGCCTGAATCAGTTATAGGTGGCTATAGAGCTAGTAAAAATTCAGGTAATTATAAGTTGATACAAATAGATTCCACAACTGCAACAAGTGTATTACAATATTTCTCTACTCAAGACAGTTAAATTTTAATATTTAAAGCGTGAGGCTTGCCGAGCTTTTTAAATAATTAAAATTTTTAAACTGTTGAGAGTGGAGATATATAGTAATATTACAGTGGTGGAATCTGTTACTCTTATGATTTTCAAAGATTTGAGAAAAGTTTTGTCATTTTGATGAGATGTCATCAGTCATGGTCGCCTTTTATTGTGGACTCACAGTACGAAAATTCAGAAGAAAACATTAAAATTTAATGTCACAATTAAATTTCAACCAATCATTTGCCCAGAACAGATTTTTCACTAGTGAAATCTGAAATCTGAAAATAGCACAAAAATTAGAGAAACTTGCTTCATGTATAGATGGATGCGGAGCATCTATTGATCATAAACATGACTCAGTTATAAGTGGATAAAGATCTAGTAAACTTTAGATAATTATACATATTTGATGAACTTGCTTCAATTGTAAATAATTATAGAGCTTGTGGAAATTCAACTGCATAGAAAACATTTATGTGAGCATGCTTATGTTAAAGATGGATGTAGAAAACCATAAAGTAAGGAATTATACAATGATTATGAGACACTGTTTTAGTCAAAGGTTGATATGGAGGTAGCAGAAATCAAATTGAATGTAATTATTAGTCAGTATTTTGCTATACATAGGTAATCTTTACAGCTTGGTTGACTGAATTGAGGTTCAGAAGTTCATGTTATGCCTATTTTGTAAGTTCATCATTATGATGCTGATCTGATCAAGGAGATTGCTAGCACTTCTGTTTTTATGTGATGAGCATTTATCGTCTTTATAAAGTACACGAGAAATGGCTTAATACAGGTCCTGTTGCAGTGATTAATAAGAATGTGTACAAATTTAGTACATGGATGTTCCACTCACACTATCATTTTCTATGTTCAGTGGACTGTGAAATTGGGGTAAAAATAGAAAGATCATATCCTGGGAACGTATGTACTAAGTTTCAAGTTGATTGCACTTCAACTTCATCAATAACTACCTTGGCCAAAAACTTATACCTGATGCCGGACAGACGGACAAATGAACGAACAGACTAGAAAACACCTATATCCTAGGTTGGTTGCATTGGGCATAAACATGTCTACACAGATTATGAATAAAGAATTAATTTAGTATTATTTGAATGTCAGGCTTGATGATGTCTGGCTTACTGTAAATTCATAATTATTGCGTGCATTTATTATTATAATTTTGTCATTTTAGATATTAATTTTTGTGATATTGAGAGAAATCTTGTTTAATTCATATGGAAAATTTCAAAATGGGAGCTTACATATTATTGCAATTATAACCCTTTCTCATTTTCAAAAAAATAAAAACATCTCAATAATTTCTGAATTCACAGTAATATCTGATTATATTTTCTTTCAGAAAATCTAAATTGAATTTGTGTTCTGATTACAGGTAAACATGGTATGGGTAGTGTTGTGAGTAGCCTGGCCTGGGGTAAATCACCAGTGAGGAAGGATTGGGCCAAAATTAAAGTTTCAATTAGAGAGGAGGAGGTGGAAAAAGAGGAGGATTGATTGACATGCAAAAACAAATTTGCAGTATTAAGAGACATTATACTTATTACTGTGGATCCTTTGTTATTCATCAGAAACTAATTTTCATTAATGATATGGGTAGAGGTGAACCACAGTCAATGGAGTATACATTTTTAATAGGCTTGTTAAAAACTTGGAAACCTGGGCAAAACCATGAAATCTAATCTCAACGAAAAATATAATTTTTCCATGAAATTGGTACCCACGATGATCGATAAATCCACCGTAAATGGAGATGCTACTTGTCCAAAGGACTAGCACGTCAGCCATGATTATGTTGCCATTTTAAAAAAGAGGCAAATGTAATTTGTATTGCTTACTTAACAGTAACATTTTAATCAAACATATTTTTGAATAAATCTATAAATAATGATAAATTTTTAATAATTCATACAAGTAATATTTAAATTTTTTTTACAATCAGCATTGATTTTTCTATTTTTAAATTCATTATTTTTTATTCAAATTCAAAATGTCAGCAGATTTTGAAATTGCTGAAATCTTGAGAAATATTGTCAGTATGACTCTAACATTGTGTGAAGTATTAAAGAGGACACTTGAATATGAGGTGCATGAAAAGGTGCAATGTTTTTATGAATTTGTTTTTCCTATAATGATTTTTTTAAAGTTTCTGACTCAGTTTTAATATAACATCTTATAGAATTGAATTTTACTAATAGTAATTTTCAGTGAGTTGGCCAAAATGAACTTTATTTTTATTATGAGTTTATTGGTTGTATTCTTTTTATTCAGAAGTGTGTCAATTCTATATTTGTAAAATCTAGACATTATTTTAATATTAAATTACTAATAATGAAATAACTATTTGTATGGTCTTCATTTTTACAATCCACAACAAGTAAAAACAAAATATGCAAGGTGCAGCTTTTTCAGATTTTTTTTAACCTGGTGCTTCTTGAAGAAAATCTGCTGGTGCTCATTTATTGTGTTGGTCTGTTGCAAAAGTTTGGTGGACGGGACCACCATTTGTTTGAGAATTATGTGCATGATACATATCACTTTTTCCGATTTGTTCTGGGAATAAATTATTTAACAAGTTTATTGCAAACAGCATACCCATGATATCAAGTATGAGAGTTGTACTGTGGGTGAGGTATTAGATATCAAGTATGAGAGTTGTACTGTGGGGGAGGTATTAGATATCAAGTATGAGAGATGTACTGTGGGTGATGTATTAGATATCAAGTATGAGAGTTGTACTGTGGGTGAGGTATTAGATATCAAGTATGAGAGTTGTACTGTGGGGGAGGTATTAGATATCAAGTATGAGAGTTGTACTGTGGGTGAGGTATTAGATATCAAGTATGAGAGTTGTACTGTGGGTGAGGTATTAGATATCAAGTATGAGAGTTGTACTGTGGGTGAGGTATTAGATATCAAGTATGAGAGTTGTACTGTGGGTGAGGTATTAGATATCAAGTATGAGAGTTGTACTGCGGGTGAGGTATTAGATATCAAGTGTGAGAGTTGTACTGAGGGTGAGGTATTAGATATCAAGTATGAGAGTTGTACTGAGGGTGAGGTATTAGATATCAAGTATGAGAGTTGTACTGTGGGTGAGGTATTAGATATCAAGTATGAGAGTTGTACTGTGGGTGAGGTATTAGATATCAAGTATGAGAGTTGTACTGTGGGTGAGGTATTAGATATCAAGTGTGAGAGTTGTACTGTGGGTGAGGTATTAGATATCAAGTATGAGAGTTGTACTGTGGGTGAGGTATTAGATATCAAGTGTGAGAGTTGTACTGCGGGTGAGGTATTAGATATCAAGTATGAGAGTTGTACTGTGGGTGAAGCAAAGAAAAATTAAATCTTGTATGTGTGAGCTTTTGTGATCATCAGTTGCAGCTTTTCAAAATCTTATCAGAGAAATGGGATAACCTCTGAAATTTCCATGTTGATTTATTTCTCCTTTATGGACTAATTATTTTGAGGTCCATATAAAAAAAAGTAAAATCACAAAAATACTGAACTCAGAGAAAAATTCAAAACAGGAAGTCCGTAATCAAATGGCAAAATCAAAAGGTCAAACACATCAAACGAATGGATAACAACTGTCATATTCCTTACCTGGTACAGGAACGTGGTGTGTGTTTGTGTGAATTTTTTTTTCTTTATATCTTATACAAAGAAAATAGTTACAGAAAAACTGAACAAGTTTTGAATTATAAAGTACTTTAAAGATCTTATCAGAGCAATGGGATATCTTCTGATTTTTCCATGTTTGTTAATTTCCCCTTTTTAGGCTAATTAGTTTGATGTTTTTGCACAGTTGTTATATTTAGCAAACAAAATATATGAAAGAGGGACGAAAGATACCAGAGGGACAGACTAACTCATGAAAATAAACTGACAACGCCATGGCTAAAAATGAAAACAACCAAACAGACAAACAATAGTACACATGATACAACATAGAAAACTAAAGAATAAGCAACACGAACCCCACCAAAAACTAGGGGTGATCTCAGGTGCTCTGGAAGGGTAGGCAGATCCTGCTCCACATGTGGCACCCGTCGTGTTGCTCATGTTATAACAAATCCGGTAAATAGTATAATTTGGTAGATCACATTCATGACAGGGAAGGGGATTGTAGTTACGACGTAAGGAACATATCCGATATCATCTGTGAAATGGTTATTCCATAACGGTCAACCAACTTGTGTTGGCGTCCGTAAAATTTACGAAGGGATGATTTCAACTTCACCATTTGGAAATTTTGGTTTAATAGCTTTCTTGTAAGCAGCAACCCTCTATCAAGAAAATCATGATAGGAAACACAAACACAGGAATGTCGTATCAATTGGGAGATATATACCCCGTATGCAGGTGCTGCTGGAATGTTGCTACTTAGGAATGGACGTTCACAATTGGAAAGCTGAAATCTTCTCTTTTGTCGTAAAGTTTTGTTTTCAACCGACCCTCACTGTCAATTTCTAGATGTAAGTCAAGATATGAGACCGACTGAACTGTATCTGTTGTATGCTTTATCTCTAATTCGATGGGATAGATGCGTTCAAAATAGTCACCAAATTTAGAATTATTTAGTAAGAACATCATTTATATAGCGGAAAGTAGAGTTAAATGATATTGCTAACTTCTTATCTTTCTTCCTAAGAAGTTCCAGTATGAAGTCAGCCTCATAATAATGAAGAAAAAAAAACAAGTCGATATGAGCTTTTGCCATTAATTGGTGACTGTTTTATTCATGATTAACCTTTTATAGAATTAATGTGGTCCTCTGAAACTTGGGCATTGTTGGCTTAGTGGTCTAAGTAGTCAGTCTACTGTATTGGTATCCAATCTTAGGATCATCAGGTTTTTCTGCTTAAGGTCAGTGGTTCTCGTTAGGCATTCCAGATTCGTCCACCAACAAAAACGAACTGCCTGGAAATAGTTGGCAGTTGTGTTAAACCCCCCGACACCGGTGAATGATCAATAGATTAGGACCAAGCTTGAACAAAATAATGATTGGGTTGTTCACTGGTAACATAATTTAGATAAAAATTCATGACTAGAACACTAATCCATTGTTACAGTAAATGGAACAATGAGTTGTGTGTGTGTTTATGCTTTATATCTTATATACAGAAAACAATTACAGAAAAAACTGACAAAAATAATCATCTATTCAGAGAAACGAGACAACATATTTTGAGGTAATTGCTTCTGTTCGTGTGAAGTCATCATCATTTCATTTAACCTAAATGTTTGGAAAGTATATAATAGATGGACAAAAAGAAACTTTACATTGCAAACATGATCAACTTTATACAAGATCTCAGTAATAACTCAGTATAGTCAAATTTCAGTTGCCTTCAAATACCAATATTTTCATACTTTTTGTCCTAAAATTAAAAACTCCAATAGATAGAGAAACTTTCAACATTAAAAAGATCACATAGGCATTACCTTACAAATAAGACAACATAACAAGAATTTAAGACAAACCGACATAAAATTAAGATGTGACATTTCCCCACCTTTGTATACACTTTATTTATCTACTAGATAAAATATTAGTTTTATTACATAAAGAGGCAATTTTATTTCTTGAATGTTTACACAATTTTTGTTTTCTTATCTTTAATTTTTGCTAATGTGCTTTTAATATGCCTTTTTGTGCCTCTTTGTAGCATATTAAACCTGGTTTTATAGCTAGCCAAACCTCTCACATGTAAGACTGTCGCGCAAAATTCCATTATATTGACAACGATGTGGGAACAAAACACACATATTATAGGTAAAATTTGTCAAATAAAGTTACAGCAAAAGTCAACATTGTGTTATAATCGTAATCACTCTAAAAAAAAACCAACATATATGTCAACAAAGATATACACAAGGGCATACAGACAAAGCACTGAAGCATAAACAAAAGACAAGAATGCAAAAAATTTACCATAGCACAATATCACAATGATTGGATGTACAAGTACAGAGCAACGTCAAATGGATATTGCCACGAAAAGACTAAACAGTAAAAGTAATAACTTAAAAAAAATCCTATTTGACGTATAAATTTTTTGACGTCAGACACGCGAAGTAGTGAATGTGTTTTTATTTGATAGATGCTTTTGTGTTTTTTTAAAAATTGTAACACGGTTATGACTGATGTACCCATATTTTGACAATTTTATTTATTATGTCTGTTTAGTTCACGCATTTTATTTTCCTCGGAGTTCAGTATTTTTGTGAATTTACTTTTTACAAAGACAAATAATAGCTAGAATACTATAACACGTTTTTAAGGAGATAAACAACATCAGTACCTAAAATCTATCGAGTATTACTTGTGATGTTGATACGGAATATTTATCAACAAGGACTTAGTACATGTATCTTCCGATGAACTTTTTTAGAAAAAGGACGAGACGTTCTTTTGTATACCTCTGGTTCATCAACTCTCTGGTCAGACATTGTTGACGTTTTAAAAAGTTTATGTAGCAACTGCAAGCTCTTGAATACCGAATGTTTATTTCATATGCAGGTGAAGCCGGTATATTACTACTTCGGTACGGGGAATTGATAATTCAGAAATTTAAAATCGTCTCGTTTATCATAAATTCTGCTACTGAGATTACCGCTTATGTCTTAAAATTAGACAGAGGAAGCCCTGTCTGTTGTTTCTTTACTTTCAATTTGTGATTCTTCTTTTGGGAAAGAAATTTCACCTGTTGGCAATCATACAGGACATTTTCTCTACTGCAACTGATAAAAAAAGTATTATATCAATTTGTATATAAAATAACTGCAAGTCTGATACATATATGCTTTCACTATTTTACATTTCATTTTCATTTTTTACAAGTTCAACACATTTTTATGCCCCACCTACGATAGTAGAGGGGCATTATGTTTTCTGGTCTGTGCGTCCGTTCGTCCTTCCGTCTGTCCTTCCGTCCGTTCGCCCCGCTTCAGGTTAACGATTTTGGTCGAGGTAGTTTTTGATGAAGTTGAAGTCCAATCAACTTGAAACTCGGTACACATGTGCCCTATGATATGGTCTTTCTAATTTGAATGCCAAATTAGAGTTTTTACCCCAATTTCACGGTTCACTGAACATAGAAAATGATAGTGCAAATTTCAGGTTAAAGTTTTTGTTTTAAAAAGCTTAATATTTTATGGTAGTTAGTTTAAAGAAACTGACTATCTTTGATATTTCAGGTCATCACTAATGTGCCGTCACTGTACTTTCGATAACTTCAGTGGTTTAATTGGTTATTTGATACACCAGACGTGCGTTTCGTCTGTATAAGAATCGTCAGTAGAATTTTGGACATAGGGGCAACAAAGTATTCGGTTTCCTCAATTGCAATTATATATATGGACGGATACGGAAATGGTTGGAAGTTAAAGAAATTGTGAAATTGACGAACATGGTTAAATGATTGTTTAATCTGCACGACGTATTGATTACATGTTGACACAATTAATCAAAAGAATACCGATACTTAGGTATTTATCACAGGCGCACAAACTTTTTTTAAATGATACGGTTGATATGTTTCGAAATTGACCAGACCTTTGGTATACTAATTAGATTATGAATTTATCAAGAGTGACTTGCAACTGTTATATAATTTGACACGTATTATTAGGGGAAACATATCTGAAAGAGAATACATATATGAATATTATACACTCTCATATAATTAAATATCAATAAACCAATTAACACCTGGCAGCCTTTCATAATTTTTATATGATATACATGTATGTAAATAGTAACCTTTGGCATTCATGATGTTCAAATTATCATAAAATGTTATTGACCCGTTGATCTGGAAAATAATAGATTACTTTATTAAAATTCTTTATTTATTAGAAAGTACCGAACGTTTGCATATTTTTTTTTCGGAATCTTCGCGATTCTCTTTTTATCAACCAAAATAAGCGAAAATAAACGTATTCTTTTCATTTTTCTATTATTTACGCGCATCTAGTTTTTATTGTCGTAACATTTTACTTTCATGTATATCTGACCACGTGTTGAAGGATTCTAAATACTTTTAAATTTAAATACTCAGTATCCTTTTACGTTTTGCACTTTCTCATTTTTATTCTACAAAGTTGATGTTTTAAGAATATCACTGTGTCTAAACCACACCGGCAAAATTTGCTCGGACTCGATGGTATCTAACATCCGGCACAATGACGGAACACCAATAGACAAAAGAAAGGTAGGTTTCTCCTTATTTTTTTATTTTTTTTATGATATCGAAGAATATATATACATATACAACTATTTTCTATTGTGAGATGCAATATTTTCTACAACCGTTCTATATTAACGGAGAAATAAGTAAAAATGCATGTCAAAATGACGAATTGAGTGAACCTTGCCTCGAAATTGTTTAATTTCTCGTTAAATTGATCACATTGTACGGAAAGAAAGGTACGGGAAGATAGATATTGACACGGAGATTGCAAATTTAGTTATTATGAGCATCTCTATAATTGTATCTCTGTGTATGGAACGACAGAAATGGGTCATGTCAAAATGGAACTGTCCGGTTTCGTCAATGTATACAACCCGGTTTCGTCATAGATTTCAAAATGCATAACCCGGTTTGGTCAAATAAAAAAAATCATAATCGCATTACATTATAGTTGATTATTTAACTTCAGCGTTCAAAAGGAGTTTTGTGGGTCGTTGGAAAACAAGTTCGTTCACCGGACAACGGCTAATTATTTATATGAGTCTCAGATTCAAATAAATAATAAGCAAACACTTGAATTCCTACTCTTATAGAACACAAATATTTTAATTTACTTTGCATTCCGAAATTTTTTAACAGCATATTGAGATTAAAGCTCTCTAAATATGCGTTTTCTATATGAGTTATGGGAAAATGTGTTGAACATGTTTAAACTTGAAATTAAAGTTTACGGTCTTAAAAATCGAAACACACAATTGATATGTGATTTTCTCGCACAAAAGGATGGACACCTTTATAAGTAATCTAATCATTCTATGTATGTAATCTTTTCTACAATCTTTAAGGGATAATTTTAACTATGATACAAGTTTTGGCACACATCGCGCATTTACTATACAGGCTCTGTCATCGGACGAGTTAAGGTTTTTTCATCATTTTTTATTATTTGTACTTTTGTTGTACTGTTTGTGTCAGCGACAACACTTTGACTCAGTCCATTCCCGAATCACACGCTTGTAATTCCATGGTTGTCTTTGGTTGCTTTATACCATATGCGTTTTGAACATAAAATAGGCAGGTAGTTTTCTTGTTTGAATTGTTTTACATTTATAATGTAGGGCCCTGTTATAGCTTGCTTTCATGCAGTTTGTGTGTTTTTCTCATTGTTTAAGTCATACGCTGACCTAAACTTGATTAATTCAACATAATTTTTGTGTCTAAAAGAAAGTTGTCTCTTTGTCAATGTTTATGGGAAAAGTGGTTACTTCTTCTTAATAAGACCTAGATATAAATGACGGTCATGTTTTGCAAACCAACTTTTATTCACATTGAAAATACAAAACTGTCAGATATTGTTTTCGAAAGTTATCTTGAAGTTTCAATTGAATTTGAACTGTACAAAAAATAAATAAGAACTGTAAAATTAATGTGAAAAACATGCCTATGAAAATAAATGTGCCTACCAGAAACGGGGAGAAAGTTACAAATCTCACTGCTATGTTATGGATGCTTAAGTGTGAAAACTCGCTTTAGTGCGCAAGTAACACAGTATATATAGTACCAGAAAATCTAGCAGGACTGCATGCATGATTAATTTGTGCAGAACAGTATAGACTATAGTCGGTTTGGGACTGTTCGTCAATGATTGAATGCATAAATGTATTAATAATTGATAGTAAATATTGTAAACTAAGTGTATATAATATAGTATAGTAAATTAAAATTATGGCACAATCAAAACACATCCTTTTATTTTTCATCTTTACATACTACTATTAGAAACAAAGAAAATATAATAATGTTACAAACTAATTGAAAAAAGATACCAGTGTTTGCTATTCAGTATTTATATTCCATTTAAAATTAGTTTGAAGTTAAGTGAAATAAGGGATACGCCTTTCATTAGGAAAATGTGTATTAATAGGCACGTAGCTCCCTATACGCTAACACGCAGTTGCGTGCACATCTATTCGGCATGCAAAAAAATAATTGGCAAAATAAAAATTTATAGATTGAATGTTAATGCCCGCGTCACACTGTCCCGATTTTTACGCCGATTGCAACACGATTATGGAAATTTTCAAAATCGGGACTGATCGTATCCAGATCGGGCTATTCGTAGTGCCATCTTTAACCATCTTTAACCATCGGCCACTTTTTCTAGCCTTCGGGGACAACTTCGGGAAGGGTTCTAAATTTTTTAACATGTTACAAAATCCCCGAAGGTGCGTCCGATGTTGAGGGTTCGTATTGAGTTCGTATCACCATCCTCACCATCGTAATGTCACCGGGAATGCATCTTTGAACATGGTATTGCATTCGTGTTTCCATCGTTTCCATCGGGCAGTTTTGACATGACGATGTCTACACGAATGAATCACGAAGCTACCCGAAGGTCTAACGATGGCAACACGACTTCGTGAAGACCTCGTAATCCCGTCGTGTTGGCATCGAATAAAAGTACGAAGGCGACAAGATGGAACTACGACGGCAATAAATCCAGCTAAATGTAATTAAGTTAATTTTCGCGCTAAAATACATTTAAAGTGCCATGCGCGATATGCACTGGTCTGTCTAATACGACAGTTAAGAAAAACGTTAACAAAACATGGAGCTCATATCATATGATTCTATGAGAACAAGAAAGGCGACAGCGTTGTTTCTATTAATTAAATGGAACAAGAAGAGCAGCTATTACAGGCTCAGGATTTACTTTTACTAGTAAAATATTATTTTTTGTCAATTTTTCATATCAAGTAACATAATGAAAATCATAAACGCGCCTCGTACACCAACACTGCAGGTACACGTATAAAGGGAAACCAACTTTTTCTTCATTATTCTGATTTTTTATGTATCGTCTGAGTTGTTGTCACACGAATGTTTACTCCATAACCATTTTGTATTCTATATGTCATATTTTGCCGCATTTGTTGCTTTCCCCACATCTTTCCTTTTGTCTATATTATTATGATATTCTCCTGGAAAGAGCTCTTTTTGAATAAAAGGGCCCAACGAACCCATTACCTTACCTTTAAGATAGATCAGTAAACATGGGCATAATTATGGGTGATTATTCAGACTAGTGCACACATTTTACGGTTCAAACATGGCAATGCCGAGCGTGGCATCCCCTCGTATGTAACATATTGGGGACAAATATGGACACTATATGAGGGGGAGGACAGGGGGGTACCCTTCTCCCTTCTCCCACCCCTCTTCTCCTTTCTCCTATCCCCGTTCTCCTTTCTCCCATTAGAATAAAACATCTCCTTTTGAGATATTTTTTCTTGAAATATTAGAAAAAATTTTAAAAGGAGAGATATTTTATTTTTTCTCCTTTCTCCAACTTTTTCTCCTTTCTCCCAGCCTTCCTCTCCTTTCTCCTACCCCCTTTCTCCTTTCTCCCACCCACTTTCTCCTTTCTCCTACCCCCTTTCTCCCTTACCCCTGTCCTCCCCCTCCTATATATGTATTTGACACATGCAGACAATGGTAAATTAAATATGCATATTTGATACATAAACTATTTTTTTAGAAATCAAACATAACATTCAGTAACTGGAAATACCTTTAATATTGTCTTTAGAACCAGCATGTAAAAAAATGAGCAACCAATTTCCTGTGTATTATGCTATTTCAAGGAGAAAAAACAAGTCCATCTGCATGACCTTGACCTTTGGCCTTGAACGTAAAAAATGTCAGATCATTACAAGGAGGAACAAAAAACCAAATGTGGTTAAAATCTCTTGAAGCATATTGGTTTTAGAGTGTCCACAAGGGTGATATTGCCTTGTATTACAACTGCCACTGTGACCTTGACCTTTGAACTTTAATGTCAATAGCGATTAAGATGTTCTCCTTCTCCCTGATTCTGCTGGCATTATATGCAGAGACTCAGAGTCAAGTTTTACCCTTCAAACCCACGGTCTTCCGTCTTATGATTAAACCAGAAAGTAAATGTACAATATAATATATATTCAATATCGATCAAACAATTTAAAACGCGTGATCCCTTCGGCATATAATTTTTGAAATACTAAGGCTTTTCTACCTCAGGCATAGATTACCTTAGCTGGATTTGGACAAACTTTTAGGAATTTTGGTCCTCAATGCTCTTCAACTTTATTTGGCCATTTATCTTTTTTGGATTCGAGCGTCACTGATGAGTCTTTTGTAGACGAAACGCGCGTCTGGCGTATATACAAAATTTAGTCCTGGTATCTATGATGAGTTTATTTAAATGCATCGTAAGCTGTACACGACGTCTTTTAGACATCGTATGGTCATCGCGCCATCATCGTAATCCATCGTGTAGCCTTCGTTATCCATCGTGTAGGCTTCGGCTGAGATATGAAGCTTAAATACCCGTCTTCGGTTAACCTTCGTAAGTCCATCTTTTGCTATCGTATATAATTTCGGCACCATCGTATAGACTTCGTTATTCATCGTACTTGCTTCGGCCACCTTTTGGTATTTTAACGAGATCGGGACCAACTTCGTACGAACTTACAATTTTCGCATTCGGGTGTCCATCGTATATAAAAATCGGGACAGTGTGACGCGGGCATAAAGGAAACACCTATGTTGTCACTGTTTTAATTGATGAAATATCATTAAATAACGGCATTTGGTTTCAAAATAAAAGTGTTATTGGAGATTATGACAAAATCGGACAGTAACTTGTATCTTCTACAAGATTTGAATTTGTAATACTCAGTCTAAGACATGTAGTTTTTGGAGCACATTTTACAGTGTACGGTTCATCAGTTTGGAATGAGATGTACCAATCGGCATTAGAATATCAGAACCCTTCGATATCGTTGAAAATATGCCGAGGCGATGTGGTCGACAGGCTACCAGAGCCAATCACCCTGCAAACACGCCAAAACAGTATTGGAAAGTCTCATTATTTTTTGAGTATGTTGAATGTACAAATGTACGATCAACAATGAACGACGACAGTTACTAGCATTACTGCATATTCATCGGCATTTCAGTGTGAATATTGACAATTAAAGTAATAGAGAAGTTTGTTTCTGCCTAGACCCGAACAGCAGATTTTGGACAATTTTGAGTAAATTCTGTATCACAAATATGTGTTGTTTATGTATTACTCTATTCAGAAGATTTATTAATAGTTTTACATTCATAATTTTTTTTATATTATAAGTCCTATCTACATATAGCTCCTCTTTTAACCGTCCTATGACCGAAAACTGGAAAAGAAAACATTTATCTGCATAAAGGGGTCCCAAATTTTTTTCCGGTAGTTGCTTGCACATTGTTTCTTTCTAGCTACGCCCCTGATTATCATAATTAACTATGTCCAAAAGTGCCCGTTTAAAATAGATTTTAACACGCCAAGTTTACTTTACAATAAATATATATTTAAAATCTCGAAAGACAATGTTCAGATCCGTGCCAAAGTTTCTTTTCATAAATTGTTTGTTAAAAAAAAAAAAAAAAAAACCGGGTGATATATATAGACGAAACCGGGTGATTGTGTAGTGACAACATTGACGAAACCGGTTTATTTTAATTTGGCATGACCCTTTTCTTTCGTTCCATACACAGAAATACAATTATTGAGATGCTCATAATAACTCAATTTGCAATCTCCGTGTCAATATCTATCTTCCCGTACCTTTCTTTCCGTACAATGTGATCAATTTAACGAGAAATTAAACAATTTCGAGGCAAGGTTCACTCAATTCGTCATTTTGACATGCATTTTTACTTATTTCTCCGTTAATATAGAACGGTTGTAGAAAATATTGCATCTCACAATAGAAAATAGTTGTATATGTATATATATTCTTCGATATCATAAAAAAAATAAAAAAATAAGGAGAAACCTACCTTTCTTTTGTCTATTGGTGTTCCGTCATTGTGCCGGATGTTAGATA
The DNA here is from genome assembly GCA_037788925.1 of Mytilus galloprovincialis. Lineage (NCBI taxonomy): Eukaryota > Metazoa > Mollusca > Bivalvia > Mytilida > Mytilidae > Mytilus > Mytilus galloprovincialis. The sequence continues at coordinate 55,993,709 of CM075339.1, read as the reverse complement.
CCATCGAGTCCGAGCAAATTTTGCCGGTGTGGTTTAGACACAGTGAATATGAATTTTCATTAAAACCATGAATTTCATTAGCATTTATTTATAAATCATATAGGTTACAAGTGTGCAATCTACTTCTTAATTCAACCCTTAGAATTTGTTATCGTACCTGGATTGACAATATCTCATTTTCTTATTAATTTTCGCTTTGTTTTAATAACAAATGTCTTTAAGGGAAGTAAGAAGAACGTTTTATGTTTGATAATCTTGAGGATTGATAATACCACACGCTATATGACTAAATTTAAAACATACATGTGACAGTTTTAGCTACCTATAAAACCAGATTTAATCTACGATTTTCTTTATTAGAAAATGCCTGTACCAAGTCAGAAATATGACAGTTGTTATCCATTCGTTTGATGTGTTTGAGCTTTAAGTTTTGCCTATTGATTACAGACTTTCCGTTTTGAATTTTCGAAAGTTAGGTATTTTTTCTGTTTTTACTTTTTACAACGCCTATTTATCAACCCAGTTTCACCACGGTCGCATTGTCTAACATCAAGGCAGAATATCAATAACGGGAATGTGTATAATCCTCTGATGTTAAATTAGATGGTAGTTTAAATTAGTCAAACACCAACAGATGGTTCGGATTGGCTGATAATAATTTAGCTTCAAAAATATAATGTCGATAACAACATTTCTTTATATGTGTGGCTTGGTTCTTGTGATATCACAGATAAGACAAAAAGGAAACCAAGAGGAAGCTATTAACCAACTTACCAACTTATCAATTACCATAAAGAAGTTGTATACCTATATTAACAGAATATCCAGGCTGTAAACCTTTTATTTAGAAGAAATATATTTATTTTCTATCTGTGTTTGGTTGTACCGTTAGCTTTCTCATTTGAAGTGTATTACATTTGTCATTTCGGGGCCTTTTATAGCTGACTATGTGGTATGGGCTTTGTTCATTGTTGAAGGCCATACGGTGACATATAATTGTTAATTTCTGTGTCATTTGATCTCTTGTTGGAAGTTGTCTCATTGGTAATCATACCACATCTTTTTTTTATTTTCACAATAATCTTGATCCAAATACACTTATAGCTGATGATGATACATTGTGAACGATTCTGAAATATTATAGTTATGCTAATACTATAATAAAGGATCCATAAAGTCGTATAATAAATCGTTACATGCACTGGTCCAACAGATGATTGAATTGCTTATAATAAAAATAAAATTAACGGTATCAATTTTCTTGCACCAGATGCGCATTTCGACAATACATGTCTCTTCAGTGATGCTCGTGGCCAAAATATTTAAAATCCAAAGCTTATATAAAAGATGAAGAGCTATAATCCAAAAGGTCCAAAAAGTATAGCCAAATCCGTGAAAGGAATCAGAGCTTTGCATGAGGGAGATACATTCCTTAATTTATAATAATTTCTATCATTTTGTAACAGCAAATTTTAATAACACAAAAAAAAAAAAAAAATTTATATAAATTACAACATTTATAACCGCGTCTTTGGATTTTAGCGTTCAGAGTCTCACGTGAATTTTAGATGAGTAATCTTTATATTAATGATTAAATTGCTTTATGTAATACGATGCATATATACATTAATAAAAGTACGTAAGCTCAAATCTTGGTAAAAAAAATATTCTGTTGTTAAAGATATTTCCCTTATGGTTCATTGCTGATTTATATTTAATTCGGCTGTTGTGTTCCTTTGGTACAATTTGGTGTGTCTCTTTCTATGTGGTTCGCGATGCCCGTTCCTGTAATTTGTTTTTAGATTTTGGTTTACATAACCAGTGTATAATTGAATCGTTATAAAGACAGGGTTTTCGTTACTATTAAAAGTAAAATCACAAAAATATTGAACTCAAAAATTCAAAACGGAAAGTCCCTAATCAAATGGTAAAATCAAAAGCTCGCTCACATCAAACGAATTGATAAAAACGGTCATATTACTGACTTATGTAGAAAATGGTAGATTAAACCTGTACTGGTTTTAAAGCTAGCTCAACTACTTGATTCTTTTTGTTTTATGTAATTTCAGATATACTTGGTTCGAATATTTTGAGCTACTTTTTTTAACAAATGTGATATGTTGGTAGTAAGTTTTTAAATTAAGGTAATTTAAATAGCTGCATATAATTTTCTATAATGTTTTTTGCAGTATTAATATTGATCATATTTATATTCTAATGATTAAATACATTCACTAATCAAGTATTGTTATTCAGGTATCATCACTTATGGTCAGGTATCTCATTGATAGTCATATTTAACATTTGATAAGCTAATCTTAACGCATTTTACTTAAGTAGATTAAGATAAAATCAACGGAGGTGTACAGGTTGACATTATATTCTTGGAAAGCATGATTTATTAATTAACTGGAATTTGATTTTGAAATTTCCATAAACCGTAAATTTGTATTTAGCACAACTTTTTGGAATTGTTCGGTTAACAATGCTCTTCTACTTTATACTTGTTTGGCTTTTTAACTATTTTGATCTGAGCGTCACTGAAAAGTCTTGTGTAGACCGCTGGGTCGTTGCCACTGCTGGTGGTCGGTTCGTCCACAAGTGTAACAACAGCCAAGAAGTCAGCACTTCAGCGTTGACATGAATATCAATTGTATGATCATTCATATTAATTTACTGTTTGAAAAAGTCTAATGATTCGAAATACTAAGGATTTTCTTATCCCAGGCATAGATTACATTAGACGTATTTGACACAACTTTTTGGAATTTTGGGTTCATAATGCTCTTCAACTTTAGAATTGTTTGGCTTTCTTACCATTTTGATTTGAGCGTCACTGAAGAGTCTTATGTAGACGAAACGCGCGTCTGTCGTATCAAATTAGAAGTCTGGTATATTTGATAATTTATTTTTTCAGACTATGCTATGTGTTGCTTTTTTATGTCATGTTTTATTTGTTTTGTGCTATAAAGAAAACATCTGATTTTTTCGGGAACCAAAGAATGAATACTCTGGCCTGGTTAAACCTGCAAATACATACCTTTACAAAACAAAATGAAGAATATAATTGTTTTCAAAAGTAAAAGTACATTTTCGATTGGCGAAACTGACAAAAAATTTGATACACTTATATATAGAATTCTTTATAAAGTTGTGTTGTTACACTAGTACCCAGCACTCTCGAACAAATTAAAGCTTTTAATATGTAAATACTAAGCAGCCAAGGATCCGATGATACAGTGGTATCGTTTGTTACTGATAGGTTATATAACTAGCAGGAATGGGATATCGCTTGATATCAACTATAGTTATTCAAAGGCTCGTTTATTATTACACACCTATTTGAATTCAATAACAAGAGTTGATATCAAGCGATATCCAATTTTCACAGGCTGTTAAACCTCTTTATCTTATGGTCAACACTCTTAATGTGTAAAATAAATTTAAAAAATCCGCGAAATGTTGATCTAATATTTTTGGGAATTTGTTGTGACTGTCATACCAGTGAGAGGTATAGCTAGTTATAGACCCAGGTTCAATCAACCATTTTCTGCATATGAAAATGCCTGTACCCTGCAGTCAGGAATATGACAGTTGATATCAATTCATTTGATGTGTTTTAGCTTTTGATTTTGACATTTGATTAGGGACTTTCCGTTTTGAATTTTCCACACTTTGAATTTTGATGGGACACCAACTATGAATTAATTCTCCTATTTCGTCGCTGGGCTTCCAAAATTTCGTATATGACTTTTTTTGCTAAAACTTCTATTGGACACAAATCGTATTGGCGGGTGGAAATCTTTGATATTCCAAAATAGCATACAGTTAGACCAATCAAATTTTTGAAATAAGACATGTTACAAAATTTCCAATCTCAGTTGTTTGTAAAGTTTACTTTCAAAATATTGTATGAAAACTTGAAAATTGCTGTATAATTACTTTGAGAATCAAATACTTGTACATTTCTTTATTTTTGTGAAAATAAATAAAGTTTTTGGGTAATCCAGAAATGTCAAAGTTTTCACTGCCATTTACAAAAATGTTCAGGTTCACATACGACATTTTGGAAGCATGCATTACGACCAAATTTTCAAAGCCTGTTTGCGAGATTTTTTTTTGGATTTTTTTGAACTTATAACATTTGGGAAGCCCAGTGAAGATTTGCTCCTCATTGTATATATTTTTCAAAATCTTTCAAGATAATATACTGAACAAGTGTTGGTATTTTAGACATTTTTATTGTCTAAAATTGTACAAACAGACAGATTGAAAGTTTACAGATTTAAGAATATTATTTCTATATTAATATAATTTTTCTGTATCGTTGAACAACTCTTAAAACTTGGTATATATAAATAAATACAAGTAATGGGTTGATTTAAATAAATACGTGATATATTCTCAGATAAGCAATTAGTTTGTTCTAAAGAGAATGCTGATTTTATTTTCTACTTTAATATACATATGCGTTGAGTGAATAGCGTTTGTCGGTGAACTATAATGACATATATATTATGTATACACAATTAGTTATGAAGAAAAAAACACTGACCTACAATTGTCACATTTACTATTAAACATATACTAACATGCTAATGTATACACTGCATAAAAGTTAAATACGAATAATAAACAATAAATAGCGTAGTGTTGTAAGATAGACGAACTCTGAAACTAAGATTTTGCTGCATTTTCTTTATTTCAATATATGTTAAACTGTTAAGACTAGTAATGGTACATTAATATTTTGATTACCAAAATAAAAAGATGTGACACAACTGCCATTGAGACAAATATCCATGAAAGATCATAGTAATGTGAACAATTATACTTAATTGTAAGGCCTTCAACAATAAGCAAAACCAATTCAATAAAATAAGCTATAATAATATGATCAGAACATGCAACAATTTAAGAGAAAAAATATTGTATTGTATTTCATCAATGAATGAAAAATTCATATGATACAAAGTATAGTTTATAACACATTTTAGCCTGACATGGTGATGTAATAACACTAGGAATAGGAACAATCAACACTCATCAGCACTGAATACATCAAATTAGATACTTATTACCAAACAAACAACAATGAGACAAAAGACACAAAAGCAACAACGCGTCGATTTAAGAGACCACACATTTACCCAAAAATCATACAAAGCCCAATTTCAACTTATTAATAATGGAGTCATAATTCTTAGACTAGACACACCAATACACTCAACGAAGAGAATTAAACGCACTTCGGTATAGCCGTAACAGAAAATGGTATGTCAAGACAGTATGGCAAACTGAAACACGTGCAGCAAAAATTCATCATGAAAGATAAGAGCAAAACAATAAAACTCCAAGAAACAATAGATATAACATGGATTAGACGAAATAATGATAAACGCAATAGATAGTTTTTGGAACTCTCAATATTATTTACAGACACGAGATATGTATAAATAAGATAAGTTTTACTGTACATTCAAAACAATAACACGAATAAATTATGAAAATGCCCGTTAAGTGGCTTTTCCCAATTACAATTATTAAAACAATATGTACATGATTCGGCAACAGTTTATAAATTGCTATATTTACATTAAATTACCTAACAGAACAACTGTAAAATGATTGACATACCCCCGACTCTGGACAACTGTAAGTCACATTTAGTACGCTGCACCAAAAACCTTATGCAAAGGTCATTCAATAACAATTTTAACACGAATATATACAAAATGTACACCATAAATAAAGAAAAGAACAATTGCAATTGCACAGAAACATTAACATTAACATAATGCAATTAAGATAACCCAATCTAACTGACTTTGGACCTGTCCTCGAACTAAATATTTAAATTTGAAGTCGAATATTTTGATTGAGGTGCACCGTTGAGGTATCCAAAGTTCCATCTATCTTTTGGTACTGAATGATGTGTTCAGGTTTTTTGACGGAACCATTTTTCTGTTTTGTTTTATCAGATAAAAAGAACGATACATCGATCCCTTGTTCTATCAGATGTAGAGGTATCCTGTTTGGCTTTTGTTCCAAAACGGCAACCTGAAAGACAAAAAATCACTGATATCAGTTTTATAGCTGAGCCAATGACTTTGGAAACTTAAGCATGTAATGCAATTAATACATGCTTTGAAACTAACTATGATAATAATATAAAAATGATTTCATTAAAGTCATACGAAACGAGTGACCGGTTAAAAATAATGTTCCTCCAAATCTTGAACCAATGCATACAAACATCATAAACTTAGTCTTCTGTTCAAGAATTTTTCATTTTTTTCGAATAGATTTCGTATAATCGTCAATTTTTTTTCAATCGGTCAGTGTTGTTGTGAACATATGGCAGGTAATTCAAGTTCGTGTTTTGAAGCCGAAGTTTAACGATTGTCACCTGGAAGGAAGCAATTAAAATAAAGGAAACTTCTTCTAAATATGAATATATTAAAGAATTTTCTTCAGAAAAAAGTATATGTACATAAGTTTTATAATGAGTTATAATCTATCCATTGAGTAATAAAAAAACATATGCATTATTTTTTTTTTAATTTGAGGTTTCTTATGACTTTAAACAGAAATACGGGTACTTAAATATTGTTGCATGTTAATTGCCTATATATTGTCAGGGTCTTAATAATTTGAATCCTTAATTTCCCTTGTTCCTAAATATGACCAGCACTTCAAATGTGTGTAACTGTAAATTATAATGCAATTAGTTTGTAACGATAATTTTCATTGGACATTGACGAATATTTTGAAGGGTTAGAGTCCACGTTCTACCAGCCCGCAACTAAGAAGCCACAATTTTAAATTTCAAATAATTCTCAAAACATAAACATGAACGTCACATTTTGTGCCTCAGACGGCAATTCTTTTACCAAGGTTACATGTCAAATAAACAAGTGTCATGCAATTATGTCCATGTTGCATGTATAATAAACAATGAAGCTTACGACATGTTTTTTCTATTATTTAAGGTCGTATGGGTGACATGAAATAGTTTATATCTTTTTTCCATCACTCTTGATGAATATACTTGTCTCATTGGCAATTATACCACATCTCATTCTTTATATATACATATCACGCCCAAAAGAAGAAAGAAAAGGAAAGAAGGCAATACAGACAAACTCATTATCATCTCTTGACTTGAATTAAAAATTAAAATTTAAAATTTAAATATACGTGAGGGCGGATATACTTGTCAACTTGATGCTTCATTAAGGAAATAAAACGTATGTCTTTTGAAAATAAATCTTTCATCAAAGTCTTGTTAACAATTATGTCAGTGTACTTTAAAACCTCACTATTAGACAAGCAAGTACATGGCCTATCAATATATTGTTATATAAAAAATATGAATTTGATTACCATATTAATGAAAATACAAACACATGACAGCTCAATTATGAAATAGAAATTCAAACAGTATATTATTTTAAGTTTGGACTTAAAAATCGCTGAGTCAAAGCATTATAATATTATAAACATTTAAAAGAAAAAACTATTCATATCCAAAAGTCTGTCAAGGGAAGTCAATAAAACAAAATTATGTTTTAATTAAACAATTCATTTCCGTTTTGCATTCCGAAGTGCGATTAGATATACATTTAAGCTATCATTTTGTGACGTTAACTATTAAATGATAAACAGTCATTCATTTTCAATAAAACATATTTTCTTTCTGGTGCCGGGTTAAATATCTTGAAATGCCATTTTCAGCAATTGAATAATCGTTAATAAGAATACCCAATAGTGTGCCGTTAGCACGTTAACACAATAATTATTGCACCTGAAGACAATCTGAAAACTTAACTAATAGTTTGCCGTCAGAACGTTAACACAATAATTAGCGTACCTGGAGACAATCTGAAATCTTTGAGGTCTTCCGCGACATTTGAGTTCTGCTTTCATCCCCGTACAGAAAGTATTCTTGTCGTCCGTTGCTAGGTTCCACAGTCATATCAACATGTTTGTACAGTGGAATATCGTCGACTAACACTTTGACATTTGAAAGAAATGGGCGATTTTGAGCAGAAGGAACATCAAAATAACAGCTGACCATAAATGGAACGTCTTTTGAGTTGTCTAACAGCTTCCCGAGAACTTCTGGTGATTCAATTTGTATAATAACTTTACTTTCTGCACATTTTTCTTTCCTTTGCATGTACTCTTCAGCATCTGATTCTTCAAGAAACTTCATCTTAACAATTGCTTGATATTGATGACTTGGAATCTGGAGATTTGTTATATAATCACAGAAGACTGTATTTCCCGTCATATTTCCTACTGCCATAAAACTATGTAAAACAGGCTCATCTGTAATCTTCAAGAAAACAAAAAAATCTTGGTTTTTATACTCTTAGCGTCAACGAAATGTTAGGCTTTCGAAAATGTGGTCTTTAACCCTACATGCAAGTTAGGAACACGTATTGAATAAGAAAGTTCTTTTTATTTTTTAGTGCTGAAAATCTAGCTTAATAAAAGCAATCAGCAATCAATAGTTTATATGTGGGAACAAGCAGATATTAACATGTCATGTTCTAAATAAAAGAAGTAACAAAAAAGCAATGTCATGTCATAGGTGCAAAAGAAAGTTTTCATACTGTGTCGCTTTTATTAGGACTTGATTAAAAAATTTGGATAGTTATGGATGCTTTTAAAAAAATCTGCGTATAATGTGTAAAAAAGCTCTAAATTACCGAAAGTCCACAATAAAAAAAAACAACCTACGATCAGCGACCACAAATGATAACAATATGAATAAATTCAGCCCCATCCCTGATAACAACAAAACAAAAAACAATAGACAAAAAAAAATGAAATGGAGAAAAACAAATAACTTTTGTTCATTAAAATAACAAATTTCCCTTAATAAAACAGAAAACAATTCACTTAATATGCAAATTTACATGACATATTTCATACGGTTAACCGACCTAATTATAACACGAAACATTTGTCAAATATTTGATTGTAATGCTAGTTGTCAGTTACATATACTAGTATATACATTAAATGATGTACAATAATCAGTACATTATCTACACCTTCAATGTTTGACATCGAAATCTTGGAACCACATTGTTTATTGATATTTCGAATTTTATGTCCTCATGATTTTGTATTTAAATCTTCACGTATTTGTGAAAAATTATCATTTATCAGTGGTACAGTGTTCCTGTTGTTTGTTTGTTTTGTTTTTATAGTTGATATGTGTTTCCATCGGTTTTAGTTTGTAACCCGGGGTTGTTGTCTTTTAATCGATTTATGACTCTACTACTGTTGCCTTAATTGTAGGTTGCAGACGATGCCATGAAAATAACGCCCCGCTTATATATATGCATTTTGATGCTGTTTGTGAACTTGTAGATGTCTTCTAAAATTAGTTTCGGTGATTTTGTGTTATAAGCGTATTTGACAATATGTGTTATAAAAAGGTAAAACTGCAAAGCTACCAGACTCCAAGAAATTTCAGAAGGAAGGTCTTTTGTCAAACGGGAAAATCAACAGTTCTTACGCATCAAACGAATAAAAAAGTCCTGACTTGGAACAGGCAAATACTCAAAAAGTCATGTAGAAAATTGTTGATAAGGGTTTGTTTTAGAGCTCGAAACGTCTCACTGATATGACATTCGCATATAATTCAATTGTACCAACAAACATATGTGAGTAAAACAAACAAGACAAATACGATTGCAGGAGATTCTGTTATGATTAAATAAATTGAAAGACTACTTTTGCTACAAATATACCATACCTTGCCTATAGAATCCAGTACTATCTGTCGGAATGTTGATGCAAACATGTCTGTGTTGTTATTGTAGACTAACCAGGGACTCAAAACGATATGTATGGAGGCTTCTAGACCACCACTTCCTTTAAGCTGGAATATCAGAAATATATTTATAAATTTTTTGTCTGAATCATATACTTTAAAATACTTTAAAGAATGAGACTAACATTTGATCCTTTGATTTCAGAATATGCATTAATGTGGTAGCAAACAATGGCGTCTTTAATTTATCCAAATCATATAAAATGTTACATAGATATAAGAAGATGTGATATGGTTGCCAATGAGACAACTCTCAATCCAAGTCACAATGTGTAAAAGTAAAACCATTATATATACATATATACTTACACTAAGATTTTCTTTCAGAATGTCAAGCATGACTGGGTAATTGTCTTCGTCGATCACTGTATGGAATACCGTCAACGGTACTCTGTTGTTATGTTCTGTTTTGTTGGTAAATGTCATTCGACGAAATATTTCACTGTTAAGCTTATTACATAGTCCAACGTCGTCATTAATTGTGTTTCCGGTTTTGAAATTCACTACAAACGGATTCTTGACCAAATCTGGACCAATCTGTTTCAAAAACTCCATTGCAGTTTTGTTCTGTAAAGATATTATTTGTTGTTATCTATTCGTTTGATGTGTTCGAGGTTTGATTTTGCCATTTGACTAAGAACCTTCCGTTTTTAAATTCCTCGAAGTTCGGTATTTTAATTATTTTACGTTTGAATATTTCAAATATACATCTACATTAGCTTTCTAGTATTTAATCATAAAACTGACTGCTATTGTTGGAGTAAAAAAACATTATTTCAAAGGCATGTTACAAATTGTATTGTGTGCGAAGCGCGATATTTCCTATAATGGGATGATAGGTATGTGTATAAATGGGTCAGTTATAACATGAATTATATATAGGGACAACAGTTGTAAAAGTTTGCTTTAAAAAAAAAGAACTACGTAATATATCAATTAATATCTGTCAAAGTTTTGGCATTTGTCCGATTTGGAAGACCTGACAAATATATATTTATCTTTATACTTTTTTTGGATTAGCAGTCCGATTTGGGAGACCTGACACATATTTATTTATCTTTATACTTTATACTATATATCTTTTGGATCTAGTAGTATTCATTAACATCTTTTTTGTTGTTCATATGATTTGGGCTATATGGAGCCGTAAATGTAAACAAACCCAATTTTTGTTGATATTTCCATTAATTTGAACATAATATTACTAAACAGTTAGTATACAAAAAAGAAAAGCGGTCTTTAAATGCATGATTTTATGTGCATTTATATAGATTGACAACTAAACTTTATGAGCAAAAAATGTAACATTTTAATGATTAATAATACACTGTAATATGAATTGAACCTGCCATTGCTTTTATATTTAAGTATCAATGGGAATATTGCTAGCCTCACCTTTCGGATTTTTTCAGCGGTTTTTCCTTCGATGTATTTCTTGATGAACAATTTAACACTCTCCAATGCTATTCCAGTTGGCAGTGGTTTGACGGGGAAGCAGACAAAGTTATCGTCCTCCTTGGCGAGCGTAAGCCATTTACAAAACATAATTTTAGCACCTAACAAACAATGTTCTAAGATTCGTCCATATCCATATTTATGTAATCCAATTACCTGCAAAGGCATCAATGATGTAATGAGTTAAAAGATACCAGGATTTAAATTTCGTATTGCGCAAGACACGCATTTCGTCTACAAAAGACTTTGAGTGAAGCTTGAATAAAAAAGGCCAAAGCAAGTACGAAGTTGAAGAGCATTGATGACCAACAATTCCTGAAAGTTTTGCCAAATACAGCTAAGGTCATCTATACCTGAGGTAGAAATGCGTTAGTGCATAAAAAAAATTCTAAGTTTTGTAAACAGTTAATTTATACTTAAGACCGTATCAATGATTATCCATGTCAACATGTGAAGTTGAATAGCTATCATAAAATTATAAATACATTCTAATATTATATCATGACAATGAAATTCCCACTGTTTCTATAAAAAAAGGACAAACATAATATTAATCGCATAAACACACCTGTTTAGAGCTCGTTACATTGATAAGCAATAAAAATTAAAAAGACCCCTTTGGTTTAATTTTTAACCAGAGAATGTTTTCTAGACTACATAGCATATCAGTTTTTATGCTCGTATAATTAAACTCACCATAGTTACCAGGTTTACAATGTTGTATGCCATACGCGCAATAGTTAGAAAGGCATAATAAAATATGGCGTTGATATAGTTTAATCATTTTATACAAGATATGACAATGTACTTATTAAGATACAAAGAACGAATGGAATTCTACCTCATTATATTCACTTTCTTTCCTAATCAAAACTATTATATCAATATAATATAGCCTTTGATATCCTTTATAGTTCATAAAAATAGAGAAATTCTTACCTTATGTGTCATTAGAGCTCCAACTGCAGCAGCGCTTTGTCTTGAACCTTCTAAGGTAAACATTCCTGTGCTCTCATCATTCCCTGAATCTGTATATGATGTTTTCAACATATTGAAATGTTTCATTAGTCCATTTCTATAACAAATGACACTTGTTGGCAGGGGTGTAAAGCCACATTTTTGTGGATCGACCGTAATGGTATCAGCTTGTTTCAAAAAAGAGTACTGCTTTTTGGCATAATCACTTAGAAGAGAATGCGCACAGTAATCATCAGACCGAAGCTTGTTGGGCAAATTTTCGCCATCTTCTCTGAGCATGGAGGCAAAATATCCACCAAAGGCAGCGTCTGCATGAATAGAAAAGTAGAGACCCTACAACAAAACCAAATACGCATATATAATTCTATGAAATGTCACAATATACAACAGAAACGCAGAAGTATAAACAAACTGCTCATTTATATGTTAACAAATGAAAGTATTAATGGCAATACTGTGTGTGAGATGAGAGAAAATACCATTTATATATATAAAGAGTTGATGAAAGAAGAAAAACGCAATAACAATTCTATATAAATAGATCCAATTTGAAGGCTCTTTAAAAAAATATGTAGCATGATACTGGAAGTAGATACCAATATTAAAAGAAAGTAATCTTGATATATACCTTTTCCATATACTTATTTCTTAGGTTAACGATTTCTTCGAGTGGATCGATAGCTCCGAACTCTGTTGAGCCATGATTGGCCATTACTGTTATGATAGGGATTTGTCGTTGTAGACAATCGTGAAGTACTTTATCTAACTCTGAAATATCCATCAAATATAAAGTTTAAAACAGATCAAACCAAAGTTGGAGAAAACAAGACATAAAAAATATATTGATTACATTAAGTTCAAATTATTATTATTATTATTATTATTACAAGGCATTTTTATAGCGTATTATATAAAAATACAATTACTCTAAGCGCTTTACATGTTAAAACAAAAGTACACAAGTTCGTACATACACGAAATTACAAAGTTAAAAATATACCGAAATATGTATAAAGAACACATCAAATCAACTATAAAAAGTTAAGACTACAGCAACTTGGTAAAAAATTACTTAAAATAATTATTAATGAATAAGTAAAAATTAACTAATTATTTCTAAAATTAGCTGAATTGGAAGTTGAAGCACATGGAATCGAAATTGATGGAAACTAAACTCAATACAATGATGTTTAAATGTCTTCTGTTAATCAGGTTCATATCTTGTTTGGTTAAATGTAAAAAAAGGTACAAACCTTGCATATCTATGCGGGCATTTCTATCAGTCTTTATTCGAAGTATGTTGTCTCTACCTAAACCAAGCAACGACGCAGCTTTCGGCAACGAATAGTGACAAGCAGCAGACCCTATTATCACTGGTTCGTTAAGTCCGTGCGTTTTCAAAAATCTGTTCCATCCAAGATATGAAACTTTGTGTTTTTCTATAATTTTAATGTATTTATCACTTCTTATACTTGACGCCATATTGACGATGCTATCAACATCAAGGTTTGCAACATTCCAAGTAGACATATCCTGAATATTTTGATGCGATGTCTTTTCCGGAAGATTAACCTGTGTAATAATTAATAAAATTGAGCACAGTTAAAATTAAGACGACAGTAGTTTCTTGTAATTCGATTAGAAATAGAAAAAATGGTCCAATTAAAACCTAAATGAAGCACATAAATTATAAATTCAAAACAAAAGTCCATCATCAAATGGCATTATGAAATGGTCATAAAACATCAAATGCATTGGAAATTTCTTATCCCTGATAAATGGTAAATGCATTTTTTATGTAAACATGTTGAATCAAACCGGGTTTATAGCTAGTCAAACGCTCACTTATATGACAGTGGCATATCATTCCATTATATTAAAGATGTACTTAGGTGAGGTTAGGTAAAAATTAAAAAATCAAGAATTTGAAATTGATACTATAAGATTGTAGAGTATTCATTAAGGATAAAAATAAGCTAAAACTTTTGATAGGTCATGAACCTCCTTTTCGAGATATTTGAGATTCCAAATATGGCGGGAAAAGGCTGACTCGGATTTTAACCTTATATTTCCATTGGTATTATTTGGGTCTCAAAACAAAAGAAAGAAAATTAAGAATCTTCTAAAATTTTGATAAATGACCTGTCATGAGCTATTAAGACTTATATGAAATAATAAATTGATGTTATGGGGCAAAATATTTTACCTTGCATTGTATGGAAAAAACCCAAGGAGTCCGAACATTTTTTCACGAATTCCAAAACCTCATCTAAGTACATCCTTAACAACGATGTTGAAACATAATAAACAGACCATATAGGTAAACATCAAAACGTGGGGTACAACAATCAACATTGTGTTATAATTTTGATCACTTTTATTAGAAACAAACAATTATGTAAACAAAGAAAAGAAAACAGCATATGAACACACTTTTGACAAAGCAAATACGCAATAATGAAAGTCAAAATACAAAACATTACACACATTAGCACTATGTAATATCCACCTTACCATAATGAGTGTATTCAACTTCGTACTTTGTTTGGCCCTTTAACATTTTTTTTTTATTCCAGCGTCACTGATAAGTCTTTTGTAGACGAAATGCGCGACTGGCGTAAATATTAAATTTCAATCCTGGTATCTATGTTGAGTTTATTTACCACTCAAATTTTACGTTATAAATAGTGTCAGTCGATTAAAGTTTGAAATAAAGATTCATCTACAAAACAGTCCTCAATGCATTGTATTTATGTTTTCTTGAAACTTAAGACAGACATATCCATACACGTACAAAGATTATGGTAAAAAATAAACATGTTAAAGATTAAATGTCTACCTTGGTTTCAAACATGATGTCAGCTATCTCAGGACATTCTTTCATTGCCTTTTGCACAGCCAGTGGGTAAAATTTAAGATTCTTTGCTGCCCAAAATGCTTCAATATTAGAGATACTGCCACAACTGGTGACATGACCCCAAGGTTTTGGAGTACTCTTTAAGTCGTATCCCAACATTTCACAAAGTTGTTCTCCGACCTCAATCTCCATCGGCGTGACAGCTGGACTATGACTGCTGATGATGTTGTTTGGAGTGTACAATAGTGCCGCTAAATAACCAACAACACCTGGTAGAGTTCGGTCTCCTTGAGGCAGTCCCTAATATTTAAATGTTAATAGCATCAATTAGAATATTTGAGAGACGACGGTCAATTCTACAGTAGTTTGTATACATATATATCATACATGAATTTAGAAACTATATGACCGTTGGAGATGATATCTGCAGCGTAATTGGTGTTAAATGACCCGCAAAACCTTTGCAGAGATATTTCAACTTGTGTCAATGTAAACATTTAAAATTTCAGCGGCAAAAGTTATGGAAAAAGACACATCGTTGCTGCTAAGGAATATCCACAAAAGGTCATGACATAAAAAAGGTCAACTAAGACCAACAAGAACAACATACACAAATGTTTAAAGAACTTTCTACGTTTTTTAAATGATAATAATTATATAAGTACACGTTTTTTCCCCAAGAACAATGAGTTTAAATACGTCATGTTTTTAATTTCTTATTTCTTTAAACAATATTATCGTTCAAATAAGGAGATGCATTTTCAGTTGTAATGATACAGCTAAACTACTAATTTAAAGCAAATATTTACATCTATGAACGAATAGTAGAGGTTTTGAGTCATTTGTGGCAACGAAATCCCTGACTTAATTATTACTGTATTATAGAAGGCGTTCCTTTTTTACTTAAGGAATGACTTTTTATGTAGACGAAACGCTCGTATGGCGTATTAAATTATAAGCCTGGTGCCTTTGATAACTTTTAGTTTAAACATACTTTAGTGGCTAAATTATGCAAATAGAATCGGACACAAATTTATCAAACTTAAATAGTCCTCTCTGATAACTATTTACACCACTGGGTCGATGCCACTGCTGTTGGACGTTTCATTTCCGTGGGTTTCACCAGCCCAGTTACATGTAGTAGCACTTGTTGACATGAATATGAATTGTATGGTCATTTTTATAAATTTCATGTTTACAAAACTTTGAATTTCGAAAAACTAAAGATTTTTTTTTATCCCAGTCTAAACTATTAAATTATAATCCTGGTACCTTTGATAATATTCAACCTTTTTTTCTGTATATGATGAAATATCATTAAAAATGTGATGCATACTAAAATAACATGCTTATCATTTAATTTTAAATTCGATTTTTAAGGGGTTAATCCTGAAAACGCGTTGATGATGTCACGGTCACAGGACAAAATTATGTCTATGAGCTTATATACAAAATCTTTTATCAAATCAAAAGACGTGTATCATTTAAAGTTAAATTATCATTTAGTAAACATTATGTATAGAACATACTGTATAATGTTTATAATCTGACATAAAGGAGTCAAGTACTATTTTAACAAAGTATCAAAAGGAACACTTTATATTTAAAATCATGTTTCTATTTATTTATTGTTTTGCTCTACAAACTGCATGTTCTGACTATATAATAAACAACGAAGTGTCAACTAATTAGTCCAACAAAAAGACAAGCGAAAAGGAAAAAAAACATGGTTAACCACATTGTGTTACCGCCATGAAATACATAAATTTGTCACCTGAATCGCTTACTGTTTGTATTTCAGTAATACACGTCATTTTAGATGTTACGAAATAGAAAACTCTGATGAAATTGAAACAAAATTTTAACGCATTAGGTCATGTTAATTAAACACGTCTTACAATAAAGAGGTTGTATCCATGTATGTATGTATGTAAGTTATGATACATTCATGTATACATTAAGTACGTTTATTTACAGTCACATTAGAATTTATTTGTAACGTTTATCGATGATTAAAAGCTCCAGGTATATATCTCTGAATCCCTGAATGTATCTGACCAGATCTAAGATGATTAGCACGACTAGTCACATGGCAAAATCAAATGACAAAACACATAAAAAACGGATGGACAAGAACTGGCATATTCCTGACTTGGTACAAGAAACTGCTGATCCGTATTTTGATGGCTTTCTTATTCCTTTACTTTAAGTTATTAATGTGTGCTTGAATTAAAAGATGCACATCCAAAAGGTAGTACATAAAAATCCCCCTATGTAACTATATAATAAACAATAAAGTGTCAACTAATAAGAGGAACAAACAGACAAGCGAAAAGGAAAAAAAATAAATGGTTAACCACATTGTGTTACCGCTATTAAATAAATTATTTTGTCATCTGAATCGCTTACTGTTAGTATTTCAGTATAACACGTCATTTTAGATGTTACGAAACAGAAAACTTATTGATAAAATTGAAATAGACGTGTATCGCCTGATTTCGGAACTCATTTAGGGACTTTCCGTTTTGAATTTTCCTTGGAGTTCAGAAATTTTGTGATTTTACTTTTAAGAACATTAGGATATTCGTTTACTGCGATTAGAACAAACTGATTTTCAAACTGTCTAAAGCTGACTCTATATCTCTCTTTTGGCGTTAATTCAACAATGAGAAATTAAATAAGAAAATAATTGTTCGTTTGATTTCTATCTCATTGGTGTTTTCCCAAAATTCATTGCTTACCATCGTATAGTTTAAGGAGTAGTGCCAGTGATATCTAATACTACACGACCAATTTTGCATAGGTACTATTTTTGTACTTAAAATCTGTAGTATTGAAAATTTACTTTTGATATTATCAGATTATTACATGGCATTTTTCATATCGCATGTATTATCAGCCCTAGGTGCAATATCAGCCCAAGAGCCGCATGGCTCGAGGGCTGATATTGACCGAGGGCTGATAATACATGCGATATGAAAAATGACATGTTATGATCTTTTTATCATATGCTTCAACAGTAGAGAAAAATAATAGATTCATATATTGATCCTTTTACGTGGTTCCCGAAAAGAAGTTGAAAGAGTAAAAAGTTCACGGACGTCGGACCCCAAATTTGATGCATTCAATATGAAATCTTTCTATCATATGCCTCAACAGAGAAAAAAAAACACATTTTAATATGGACGAATCGACAAAAAAAAATAATTCAACAATATACATAATGAACATTGTTTGGAAAAGTCAACTTTTTAAAAGTAACTTTCTAAATTATGTTTCAGACAAACTTAAAAAATGCATTTATTTAATTTTTCTTTTTTTTTTTTAATTTAATTTAATTATTTTATACAATACACTTTCCAGTATTCAAATAATTGTTTTGTACACTACTTTGTAATGTTTTTCACTGAAAACGTAGCATTGAGGTGTAATTTCCGGAATTTGCCGAGTATCACCGGAATGCCATGTGATAACGTTACGGAAAGGCATGTGATAACAATCGAAGCATGTGATAAACTTTTCATATCAGCCCGCTAAGCACCAATTCGAAAAATATGGAAAATACTTTAATCTAATGCTATTATCATACGGTAAAAATCATATGTTATTTAGTCTAAGTATATGATAATAAGTACTATATATAGTATTGTACTATTTGCGTACCTGAATTTTACAGTACTTGATTTGTACTTAAAATTTTGGTACAGAAAAAATACCAAAAGCAATCACAATATTCCACATTAAGAATCATAATTTTAAGAGATTTGAAATAGACCTACTATCAAAATGCTGAAATGTAACGTTATAACCAAAAATATGTAGTACTTAAAATTTTCAAGTAAAAATAAAGTACTGTAAAATACAGGTATCTAAATACTACAATAATTTTAGAGTAACAACAATAGTACTAAATATTGGAAGCAGATTTCCAGTACTACAGATTTTTGGTACAGACATAGTACCTATGCAACAGTAGGCTAGCTGTATAGAAAACGGTCCTGTTATGACTTTTATTTAAATTTCCTTTGTTAGTCTTAATCTAATGTGTATTTATTGCTAAATGTATTATTTTAGAAAATATAATAAAAAAAAGTTGCACATCTGCTTCCAACATTATAAACATATTAGCCTTAAATAGAAAATGTTTCATATAAGTCCTTTTTCTAGGGCACCCTTTTCGACCCTTTTTTGATAATTTCATATGTTGTGCCACCCCTAGGCAATTCAAATGTCTTGCTTCAAAAGTAATGGTTATAGTATATATAAAAATTGTCGGTAAGGAGTGGCGCCATTCTTTCTGCTTTGGAAAATATTGTCAAACTAAGCAAAACATCATTTTCGCATGGATATCACCTACATGTATAACGGTACGCCAGTAATGCCACAATTCGTGAAAATCTTCTTTAACTGAAACAGTTGAACAGTTTAACATATGTGTTCATAAAATTTTCACATTACCGCAGTTTCAATTTTCATATCTTTAAGGCCAAAATAGGTTGCCATATTATAATAAAAGGATGTGTTATAATTGCCAATGAGACAGTTCCAACAGAGACCAAAATGACACGGAAGTTTATAACTGTATTCAACAATGAGCTAAACCTATAAATGTACATACATTTCCAGAGACCAAAATGACATGGAAGTTTACAACTGTATTCAGCAATGAGCAAAACCTATAAATGTACATACATTTCCAGAGACCAAAATAACATGGAAGTTTACAACTGTATTCAACAATGAGCAAAACCTATAAATGTACATATTACATTTCCAGAGACCAAAATGACATGGAAGTTTACAATTGTATTCAACCATGAGCAAAACCTATAAATGTACATACATTTCCAGAGACCAAAATGACATGCAAGTTTACAACTGTATTCAACAATGAGCAAAACCTATAAATGTACATACATTTCTTGTACTTGCAAAGTTGTGCGATTTCTTTAGTTCCTTGCATACTACTGCCAATTCTTTCTGTAACTGTTCAATATAATACGAGTATGTTTCACTCCGTTTGGTCTCGCTGGTAATACATTCGAGATCTTCAGCATGTCTGCACTGTCGAAAATTAGCAGCTTCAGAAAACGCAGATTCGCACAATTTTTGTAGGATGTCAAGGTTTTCT
Organism: Mytilus galloprovincialis; assembly: GCA_037788925.1. Classification (NCBI taxonomy): domain Eukaryota; kingdom Metazoa; phylum Mollusca; class Bivalvia; order Mytilida; family Mytilidae; genus Mytilus; species Mytilus galloprovincialis. The sequence goes on along the minus strand of CM075339.1, from coordinate 55,973,435 downwards.
AACTTTGGACCAAGGAACCATGATCCTAAGGATTCTTTGCCTTGTACTCCAGTAGTGTTATTCGCCATGTGTACAAGCCTGTCTTTCTTTAAGACTACTTTTTTTCAAAATGAAATGATTTCAGCTGTAGACTCTGCTTCGCTAGACTGTAAAGGAAGATCAAATGCTACTGACAAATTTGTACTTCAGTTGAATATATAACGACATTGTAGATGTAATTTATTACAAAGATAGCCTGTCATGTTCATTCATTCGATAATTAAGTTTTTTTGTACTTTTAAAACATAGTACATGTAATGATACATTCGTGTAGTGTTAAGATTGAGTATTTTATGTAAAAAACATTATGCATTTATTATATCTATGTATTCGTTGTAATCATCGTAAATTATTTTTAATATGTATAAGACTTTATAAAAAAATACAAAACAGGAAATTGTAATGATACATTCATGTATAAAATAAATGTTAAGGTTGCGGATTTTTTTATAAAGAATATAGATTTATTATATTTATGTATGACGTTGTTTTCATCATAAATTATTTTAAAACGTATGAGACTATAGAAAATATAACAAAACATGCAAATGATGGTTTCGGTGTACTAAGTTTATTAGGATATAGTATGAGGGTCTGTGCGGAGTCCACATAAATATAGAATAATGGGCCGGCAATTATCTGATTACAGATCTAGATAAATGGGCAAACAAATCATGAATACATAGAGAATATCAGGCAATAAATATAAAGGATAGAGAATAATTTGGAGCTGCAATACACAGAAAGAAGAAAAGTGGTCAAATTTATAAAAAATAGAGGAATGTCGTTTAAAAAAAATAATGCAGAATTGAAGGACACCAATTCTAGACCCTAATGTATTACACAAAAAGGGAAAATATATAGGGCACATTTAAAACAAATAAGTCAAACACACATTTTTTCAAAACTAAAGTTGACTTGGGTCACTTGAACTGTGGCAAATTTCAAAGATGACTGATACAAAAAACATAAAACAAGATGCAATCAATCTTTAAATAAATAACACTCAGTCTGTCTATGCATTTAAGAATTGAATGCTTCTTTTTGTAAATTTATTGGGGTGTAAAAGCGTTGACCGAAGTACATTTTGTATGAAGCGCGCAAGCGCTTCATTCTAAAAATGTACGCACGGTCAACGCTTTTACAACCCTATAAAGTTACAAAAAGAAGCATTCAATACTTATAATTACATTTTTTAGCTATGATCATGAAAACACGAATTTTATATATTTTATTATTTAATTCATCTGTGCACTTTATTGTTGGAGCACGTGTTATCATGAATGAAAAGTTGTATTGAGCAATGCAACTGCTTACAGAATAACACGTGATGTGCAGTTAGCCAATCAGAATAAAATATTATAATGAAACATACATCTAATGTAATTATTACAAATTAAAGATACTAAAGATGACGTTAGACCAAACTTAATATCTGTACATGCATGTTGGAATCGAGCAAAACACCGTACATACAAAATAACAGGATATCTAAGATACAAAGTTGTAGGATCGACTCAAATGCAAAAATGTTGTAAATTAATGTTTCCACAGTAGTGAAAACTAGTCTTGATATAACATTTCAATATACAAATTATAAATATATGTTATAGTGACCAGAACACCTGTTTGTTGTAAAAGGGGAAGGGCAACTGGTTAACTTTAAGTGCCGATATAAAAAATCAACCGCCGAGCCCGATATAAAAAATAACCTACTAGTAGGATAAATTTAGGTAAAATTGGGCTAAATATCCGTATGTTTTAAGGAGTAAAGCGGCAATATCAATATCAATAAATCGAGGGACTAATTAAATGTGAAATGTTACAAAAGCATACCCCAAAGAAGAAACAGTTGCAAATGTTTTGCTTTACTGTTAGAGTTGCAGAAACTATAAGAAAAGTGTACCTTAGAATATCAACAGTAAAGCTGCTAAACTATAAGAAAAGTGTACCTGAGAATATCAACAGTAAAGCTGCTAAACTATAACAAAAGTGTACTTTAGAATATCAACAGTAAAGCTGCTAAACTATAACAAAAGTGTACCTGAGAATATCAACAGTAAAGCTGCTAAACTATAACAAAAGTATACCTGAGAATATCAACAGTAAAGCTGCTAAACTATAACAAAAGTGTACCTTAGAATATCAACAGTAAAACTGCTACGTGTATTCCAGAAATCTAAAACGTAACAAATTCACTAGATCTATAAGATCGTAGTCTATAGAATGAGAAAGACTGAAGATTTCACTAACTAACTTAGAAGTATATATATCCATTGATATCCTTGAAAACCACATTTTTAAATGACAAGTGATTAACACTGTTTGTCAGTGACCTTTAAATGATTTAATAATACATTAGACGGCCCTAAGCTAGATTTGTGTGGTTCTAAATTTCAGAAACATTGCACAATACCTTGTTTTTTATCAACTTTGACAAGATATAAATACACGTTATAGCATTTCCTCCTGACACGCAATTAATACGTTTCTTTCTTTCCTTATTACCATGTTAAATAAATCTTTCAGTTTACAAACTTTTCAGGATTTGGTTATTTATCATGATGTGTTCCCTGAAAACATCTGTTAGAAAAATACCTAGCAACCATACAGCTGTGTTAGGTCACACACGAGAATGCATGTGCATTAAAAATCGGTTAATACATATAAACAGCGTACGTGATAAAGAAATTATGCAATTCTTAATTATTTAAGAATTCAACTGTGCAATAATTTGTATGGGTGTTTCCTTGTTTATTTTTTTTTTTTTTATCTCCTAAATTTTTTAAAACAAATGAGTTTTTCTTTTTCTTGGAAACATGAATTCTATTGACTTTTAACTTTGAAAGTCATTAGAATTAATCATATTTTGTTTTTGTCATTTGTCATTTTTTTTTTTTTTAATTTTTGGCTAAATGTCTAAAAGAAATTGAGAAACGGTCTTCATATATATCCGCTTGACAGTAATAACTTTTGAAAATCATTTAGATTTACATGACATAGAAAAAACAAAACTAAATATTTTTTTAATAAATTTGACATTTACAAGTACCAAAGAAATGTAACAATGTCATAATTTTACTTTTATTCTTTAACATCATGTTAGAAAAATAAAATATCATTCGATGGGTTAGTGTTCTATGCCTGATGTTCTTATTTTTCGATTATTTACCTATCATAAAATATAGACATCAAGCCCGTAAATTTGTTCTTGCTTGGATTTATTACATAATAATTTGGTATAGACGTTGATCCAAGTGCAGAAACATCAGCATTTTTACAGATAAACAATGTATGAAACTCATCCCCTATTCCCTCATTACATAATGTGTATATTCTATTTTCCTTGGCGATCCCCGCCATCTCGCCGTCTCAATAGGTAACTTCAAATTCGAGTATCGAAGTTTAGATATATAATATCTGTCCTTGAGTAATACTCGCAATAAATATGGTTCCAAACCAAACTCATTACAAGTTTGAATAAAGAATAGAATTCCCCCTGGATGCATTATGTATCTGTGAGAACCAATGCTGATAGTGCTGATCGGTCAATCGCTTTTTAACAATACTCTTTAACCAATCAATATTTACAACTAATTGATCGTTCCATATAAAACTAAAACCTGTATCATCAAATATAGATTTTACACAAGATTTATCGGACCACAGCTGAATTATCACGTTGTGATTGGTTAAACGCCGTCACGTGGTGACCCCCTATGAGACCGTATGGGGTTAGTAAGTTTCATATGGGGTTCATGACGCGTTAATGGCGACGTCATCTATTAATTAATGTTGTTGTGTTTCATTGTTTATTTTTCAACAAAACGCCGCAGAAAAAGTCCAGCGTCCGATAAATTCGTTATACGGTTAACTACCGACCCCCTACGGATCAATAGAGGGTGAATAAAATTCATAGGGGACTCGGCCTCCGGCCTCACCCCCTATGGATTTTACTAACCCTCTATGGATCCGTATGGGGTCAGTAGCGAACCATATAACTTATAATATACATGTAGATCCAAGTGAATATTTTCTAAAGTAGAAGTTGCCGTCTTTTTTTCGATTCAAACTAATCTGACATTTCATAGTGTGTCTTTTTATGTTGTACTGTTACACTAGTACTACCTCAGGTAAGGGTGAAGGTTGGCGCCTGTTAAAACGTTTAAACCCGCTGCATTTTTATGCACCAGCCCTAAGTGTGGTTCATACGTGTTCTTCGTTTCTCGTTTTTTAAAAAGTTAGACCGTTGCTTTTTTTAAATTGTTTTATACTAGTCCTTTGCCTTTTGTAGCTTACTTTTCGGTGTAGGCCAATGTTCCGTGTTGAAGTCCGTAATTTTTTACCTATATTTTCTAACTTTTTATACATTGTGGCTTTAGTGGAAAGTTGTCTCATTGACACTTATACGACATCTTATATATATTCATGAAAATTTGCATGACTCTTTACTGTAGAAAGTCGATTAAATTTACATGAAAATAGAAAAAAATACTATTTTTTTTTAAATAATAACGAAATTTTTTAAAAATAAATTTCTATAAGTAAAGATAAGTTCATATCCATTTTTTCCAATACAGCCTTTATGTTTTGAAAAGGATGTAATTGCATTTGATTTATTATTCTCCTTGCAGAGGACACACTAGTAGTCTACGTGACCTTAAGGATGTTCGCTACTCTGTTTCAAAATAACAAGATTTTTGAAAACTGTTTTAAATGGATAGTATATAAATAACGGAACTAAAGGGAAGCAAAAATAATGAAGGATCCGTGTTCCTGTTTTTGAGATATATTAGACATTATTAATTTGGTCTTAAATGATTTTTCCTTATTTTTCATACTGGTGAAATTGGCACATTTTTTTTCTTTCAAAAACTATAAAAAATAACAAGAATTTAACAACATTTTCAAATATGGCTTTTTGAATTATAAGTTATAAGATTATGAAAAGAAAAACAGTGCTAAGTTGTAAAAATGTTTAATAGTACTCAACTTCGGACTTTATTCGGCCTTTTAACTATTTTGAATTCGAGCGTCACTGATGAGTCTTTTGTAGACGAAACGCACGTCTGGCGTTAATAAAAAATTTAATCCTGGTATCTTTGATGAGTTTATTTGTACAAGGATTAAACCAGAATATTACAATTATCTGACAAATAGTGTACAGTGGAGGATCCGGCCATTTAAAAAAGGGGGAGGGGTTCCAACCCAGGACAAAAAGGGGGGTTCCAACTATATGTTCCCATTCAAATACATTGATCGGCCAAAAAAGGGGGGTTCCAACTATATGTTCCCATTCAAATGCATTGATCGGCCAAACAAGGGGGTTCCAACTATATGTTCCCATTCAAATGCATTGATCGGCCAAACAAGGGGTTCCAACTATATGTTCCCATTCAAATACATTGATCGGCCAAAAAAGGGGGGTTCCAACTATATGTTCCCATTCAAATGCATTGATCGGCCAAACAAGGGGGTTCCAACTATATGTTCCCATTCAAATACATTGATCGGCCAAAAAAGGGGGGTTCCAACCCCTGGACCACCCCTGGATCCGCCAAAATTATTAAACAAGAGGAGCAAACATCTTTAATATATATATATATGAGGATTTTAACATACACACATGGTTTGGGTGTTTTTATGGCAAGGATTACTGCGACGTAAAACAAACTAGATATACAACGAGCACAATTCACTGAACGATTCCCCCCGCCCAATGAAAAGTCCATAATTTGCTTAAGAAAACACCAGCGGTGATTCTAATAAAAAATGAAACATTTAAAGATACACAGTATCATTAGAATATGAAGAAAGTGTCATTATATTCTGACAAGGTAGCTAATACTTTGTATGAAAAGTGCAAGGAAATTCCCGAATGGACAAAATATCTGCTGCAAAAGTCAACCAAAAACAATCATTACGGAGAAGAAACAAAATTGGTGTTGCAAATTGAGTAAGATGGCACTTGTTACAAATCATTTGATTTATATAATTGCCTTGATTAAAAAAAACACAAGTATGTATTGTACATGTAATACCGTCATTTGTAATATCTCTTTCACTCACATTGTCAAACTCTAAAATATGTCAAATCTTACAGGAAATTGAATATCAAAGAGTCTTATATATTCTTAATCAGTGTTTGATATTTTCAATATTTATAAATAATATTCAAAACTACAGTTGCTGCGGAGGGTATTTTGATTCACTTTTCATGTTTATGTCAAATTGTGCAGCGAAAGACGCCGTGACCAAAACCTTGAAATAAAGAGGTAGAGCCAATTTGCCGGCCATTTGTTTCATTCGATAAGATAGGTAAAATCATGTTTTAAATAGCCCGATAGATGCTAATTATAGTACATAAAAATACGTCACATCATCTATTTTCATACCTTGAACAGGTATTCCTACAAATCAAGGCCAAGACTATTGATTTTTTAATATTGATTTTATTTTATTATTAACATCCTTTATGCAAGGTGCCATACCACGTAACTTGTCAAGGAGCCAAATAATATCGAACAAATTCAAATCGTGATTTTCTCATTCTGAATATATGTATTAATATCTGAATTTGTCGTCTATGAGATAAGATAAGAAAATACATGTATATATTTTAACGGGAGAACATCTTACATCAGTTGGTCATAGATCACCCTGTGTTACTATCACATGTAATATTGCCTTTTCTGTCATTTTAACAAATCGGCCTTTCGTTTTGATACAGATGCAACAGCTTCTTGATGTTTTACCTACAATTAAGATTTGTAGTGTAACTCATTTGTTCTGTTGTGTTCTTTTATTTTCTGATGACTTAGGTACCGGTGTAGGGACGGTGGTAAAAAATTCAGTACTAGTATCTATACAGTTTGTGAATTGGCGTCAAAATTGTTGTTGGCTGCATTTGTTACATATAATACCATGTTCAAAAAAGGTTTCGAAAATTGTTTTTGTTGTTTTGAAACTTGTATACAATGGCCTTATTTTAAGTTATGTGTATATTACACCCGCATCATGTAGGCTTCATTTCTATAGAATTAATTCTCGTGTTATTGGCTATGTACAGGGAGCTACATCAGTTTGACGGCAGTTGTCCCTTGAATATATGTAATAAATATAAACACATGAATAGAAAGTAAGTCAAGAATATGGAAGTCATAGGATTGCACACAATAAGCGATACATTATTTTTTCTTTGATACATGTAAAATGACATACTAGTAATTTAAACTATATAGTCAAAATAAACCAGAATGACTCTATGAATTAAGCAAACATCCGAAAAAATATAATAGAAACATTAAAATTTAATATAACAACACACAAAAAAAATGCAAGTATTCTGAGCGAGATTCGAACCCTTTCTTCAAAAACATCATTTATAAGTAGTTCTATACTCTACTGATGGAGCTACGACGATACTTATCATTATGATTGTTATTAAGAAGCTATATATCGGTACAATTTATCGATGTTACAATTTTTTCTTCAAAAAGTTGTTTTTTATGTCATAAGGACACACTAAACCAATTTCATTTTTGAGGGAAAAACTAGTATGAATAACAACAGTCATAAAAAGCATAACTTTTTGTTGGTTTGAAATGTCCTTCTGGGGGGATTCCCTGTTTTTCCACCTAAAAACATCCGAAAATCCGCATATTGTACTTTCATCCTTTTTGAGGGTTAAATTAACTATTGATCACACATATCATAATATATGTAAATCGAGATATTGATCAAAAAGCATTTTTATTTTTTGTTTTTATAGTAAATTTCATTCTGTCGGCACTTTTTGAAATTGGTCCTTCTCTGAAAAAAATCCCCGGCAAATTGGCCCTTCCTCTTTGTATCAGAAAAATATAATGGTTTTGGTTATTTCTTTCTTTCTTGTACATGCTAAACATACTTAAAATTTGACAAGATCTGTCAAAATTGCGGTTTAATACTTTTTTTCTGGCATATTGATTTGTGGTTTGAATAGGAAAGTCATACTATTAATAAAACCTTAACAGACACATAATGCTACTGTAAATTTATGTAAAGATTGAAATACTTTTTGAAAATTTCCCGTGCAAAATAAATTTAAGATAAGTTAGCCCGACTTCTTTGTTTTTTTATATGAATATATTTGGATACATTAAGGTGTATTTGTTTGAAATAATAAGATATCATGTTTAAAAAAACCAAAGAAAGATGGTACCATAGGGACAATCAAAAACCAAAATCCGAAGAATAACATAAACCACTATGTAAAAAAAAAAAACACCACACGAATAAAAGACAAAGAACAGACTATAAAACACACACAGAAAACTAAAAACTGATTAAAAAGAAACAAAAGAAATAATTGAGCTCATAAAAAGCTTCTTCAACAAACATATTATCCTCAAACAAAGTCAAAATTCATAAACATATATAATTTTAATGTAAACATGTAGAAAAAAAAACCTAATATTTAAAGTTTTGAAAAAAAAATATTTCAATGTTTAATTGCAAAATTAACAGATATAAATATACCGTACTAATTCATTCTCAATGTCAGTTTATAATCTCATTGGAAAATTTATTTGAATTTACCACTACGTAAAGCTTAGTTCATTTGTATAATATTAAAGATAAAAAAAAATGCTAAATAATTCAGTTAAAACGTGCACCATTCATAATTAAATCCAATGTTTTGCACATTTGACCAATTGACTGGTTATTGATTATGTACCATTTTCGGTACATTTTTATATAAAGTTTTCAAGAGCATACTTGAATCATACTTTTATATTCAATAAAGGTATACATTATTGTAATATAAAGGACTGTACTTGTAGCCATTAGATGATAATAGTTGCTTCTGTGGAGTCAGGAAAGGTCCTTTCAGTACTATTCCTATCTTCCCCCAAACTCTTCTACCAACAGGGACAGATGTTAGTTCTGGAATTGCAGTTTAAGGTAGTACCTAACACTACAGGGAGATAACTCTGTAAAATCGACTAAACGTTTCAATTACGTTATATTGCTTCTCAATGATCAAAATCAGTGTTTGTCAAATTGCTATATAACCAGTGTAATATTTCTGACAAAATGGTTGGTTCAAATTTTTTGATTTTTTTTATATTTTTGTCAAAGGGTCAAAGTAAATACTTTGTCAAAATTTTATGAAAATTAAACGAGCAAAATTAATTGTAGTGAAAGTGTTGGGTACCACCTTAAACCTTCTTGTTTCGTTTCTGGCAAATTACACATTGTTGAACATATTGCTTTGTATCACTCACAATACCTTTCCAGTAATATCTTTCAGTTATCTTATTGGCAGTTTTATTACAGAGGCGGATTTAGGGAGGGGGCCCAGGGGGCCCGGGCCCCCCCTTTTTGGGAAAAAATTTGGTTGCTTATATAGGGAATCACTGAAGCGTGGCTGGAGCGGGCCCCCTCTTAGGTCAGTCAGTGGGCCCCCACTTATGAAAATTTCTGGATCCGCCATTGTATTAGGACCTTGGTGCCCACTATGGTCATGGCACATTTTCAAAATACTTCGGACTTTATCTTTTGTAACTACAAGTCTTTTGGTTAAATAACCAGTTGTTTTGTCCTTCTCAATATAATACAAATGTTCATCTTCAACTATGAAATTTTTCTGTATGATTTCCGAATTCTTCTTTTTTCTGCATCATTTGTTTCATTTGGGTATTTTTTTTCAAGAATGTAGTTAAATATTTTCCTATACTCCACAGGATCCATATTGAATGTTTACACTTTTTATTATTGTATTATCAGTGTAATGCTTGTTTTATAATGTACATGAATGATAACTTTAAACTCACTATTGACAATGTTCAATATCAAAGATAAGTTGTATGCCAGTGGAACATATTTCACAGACAAGGAACTTATTTCACAATGTAAGGAACAAATTTCATAAACCCAGAAATTATGTCACCAGATAAAGTGTGGAACTTTTTTCATAGAGGTTGAACAAATTATTTAGAAATTGTCTGTGAAAAAAGTTCCCCCAGAACATACTTCGTGTGAAATTAGTTCCACTGGAACTTTTATCACAGGAACAAATTTTGGCTCACATATTTGTTCGTTTGTTATGATGAACCGTAAGTAAGTAAGTAATTGCTAGACGGATATCCTTACCTCGATGATATGTTCGTTGTTATCTCTGCAGAATAAGTCCAAAATAATCGTCACAATTCAAACATTTACACAGGGCCTCGGTGGCCGGGTGGTCGAAGTAATGTAATCACTAGACAGTCAACACTGAGGTTGTGAGCTCGAAACCTGCTCGTGTGGGTGCACTCGACTCCAATCTTAAAATTAATTGGTAATTCATGATTTTAGAATGATTAAAATTTAAGATAGAATATTTTTAAACAAGTTTGAATAGAATAAAGATAATTAAAAGTTTTCATAAATGAAGTTTTATCAAAATATTTATTGTTTTCCTCTAGTAGGGAAATACTTGAAAATATTTGTTTTACTTTATTGTTGTTTGTACATGTAACTGTTATGTATTCTTTTTTCTTTTTTTTTTATTGCCCGGCCTGTCTTTACGTCGGCAGCAATGCCATACACCATCCAAGACATTGTTCACAGCTAGTCCCCCCCCTCCAACATGAAAAATCAAATCAAGATCAGCTTTTACGGAAGCAGTTCTTCTGTTGAGAGTCTGTAGAGTAACAACATGAACAAGACATCATATATCACCTACCTGGATAGTAACATCCGATGTTTCTTATTATAATATAAGTGTCCAAACACAGAACTCAACATGTTAATAATTTGCTGAGTTTGTTCCACAAAACCAACATTTCAATCAGCAGCGTACGTAAGACGGGGTTTAGTGTTATTGTCAAACTACCTACTACACCAACATAACTAAATGGCGTTGTAAATTAGATGTGGAGGAGGCAAATTTTTCTAAGAAATGTCATAAATGTAGAGAGCAATCCATTTAAGTTAATTTTCTCAGGTGATATTATGGAGCGAAAAAAACACTTTAACACAAGATTTTACTATAAAATTGATTGAGAAAATTGTGTATATATATATATATAAAAAAAAGACATTCGTAGATACAAGACTAACATCTGGCTTCAAATAAGTTACAAGCAATCACAAAAGAAAACAAGCAAACAATTAGAAAATGCAATAAGAGAAAAAAGTAAAAAGACCTTTTCTCAAAGGAAAACCCAAATATAATTACCTAAAACATGTTCCATAATTTATCACATTATACTCAATAATGAATACAGGTTTAGTACTTTTTTTCCCTCCAAATGATCAAACATTTTTATTTTACATATCTATTAAATAATTGTGCAATTCATCACGTAAGTCTACATGTTTCTGTCTTACTAATATATATATATATATATACATGTATATATATATTACAATAAATTACCAAAAAGGTCATTTGCGATTACCAGCCTTATAAATAATACAAGAGCCACTCAGTTTAATATCAATTATAGAAAATACGAAACAATTAATTTAAAAATAACACTAGCTCATCAATGGAGTCCGACCCGCCACATCATTAACGTGCCTGTTCAAACTCGTTGGTTTCAGTCTGTAATTGTTGTTTTTGTTTATTGTTATAATATAAACAGGCCGTATGTTTTCTTTTTGAATTGATGCTCTCTTTGCCATAGTTTATTATAGGGTTTGGGTGTTGCTAATGATTGACGATCGTAGATATCGGTCTTAATTTAATATTATTTTCTCATATCCATTAAAGTGCTTGGACTTTAAGGAAAACAGCCCGTTAAGCATGAATTTCAAAGGACTTAAACCAAACTGTTAATCTTAGAGTAAAAAAGATTGAAAATAATTGATAAGAATGATTAAATACAAGTAACCAGTAAACGGTATTATAGTGAAATTTAATTTTCCAAGGTTTAGGAGGGGGGGCAAGGGGTTTAACTGTTATGGTGTTATGGGGCAATTTTATTCTTTGTTATCTGTTATTTTGAAAATATTTTTGCTGTTAGCTGTTATTGTCTTATTCTTTGTTAGTTGTTATTGGGCTTTTAATTTTTTTGTTATCTGTTATTGTGATAATGTATTTGCTGTTAACTGTTATTGAAAATTGGAATGTTAACATTTTTTTTGACAGTCAATATTCGGTATAAATTGAAGATCATTGGCCATTGGGGTCTACCGCTACTGATATGTTTGTCCCGTATTCAGAGAAGGATTCCATTAACATATACCCATCACAGAAGTATGGTCCAGCTAGGACAATTCAAGTATATCTTATGATTTATAATCCTTTGTAATAAATTCCATTTTTTTATGAATGTGTATTTAGAATTATCTTAATTTTTTGTATGAGAATAATGTTTCTTGTTTTCCGTACGAACATATTAAATTAAAACAATTCTTAATATGACAAAAAGGAAAACATATGGCCAGGAATATCTGACAAGGATCTCAATTAAGGACTAGGTCCTAACAACCACTTAACCTTTTATATAATATGGTACATAGACTCAGCTCTGTAATTCTTTTCAAAGCAGAACCAAATGCATTGTACAATGAAAGTTCCAACCATGAACTTGGGTCCGAAGCTGCACATAACTCATTACAAACAAAGATTTATTTTGTTTCAAGCCATTGTTTCCCTACTAAACTATGTATTCTACTTACTAGTACACTTGGTACAATCAAAAACCTCAGCTGATAAAAAATTGTTCAAATAAGGCCTTTGAAAATAGTGGAATAAATTGCTTTTAGAGTGTCAAAAAGTACTTGATAAATTGCATGCTTATAATTGGTGCTTTTGATTTTTCTACCCTATATACCACTTTGCCTCATAGTTTTATTAAGAAAAAATCACACACCTCATTAAATGGTCATTTAGAAAAAGTCAGAATATTCAAACTCTTTTAGGTCACTTTTTGATTAGCAACAAATGGAGCTTCAGTCAATATATAAACAATACACCAACGTTTCATGAGAACTGCTGAACATTTTTTTGTGTTAATGTCTGAAAACTGGAAAATTACCCCTTTTTAATTAATAAAACCCGTTCACTCGGAAACGTTAAATCTAAAATTTATAAAAATTGAAAGTTACCTCATGTTAATAGATATAAACAATTCACCAAAATTCCTTGCTTTGTGAAAGCATTTTTGAGATATTATCAGAAAATTGAAAAAAAAACACCAATTTTATTGAATAAAAACCCATTACCCAGAAACTTAAAATCTAAAATTTATATAAAAAAAAAAAAAAGAAGAAAAAAAAAAAAGGGAGCTCACGTCAATAGATATAAACAATTTCCCAAAGTTTAATGCAAATGGTTAAAGAGTTTTTGAGTTAATGTCCGACATGTTGACAACAGACGGACAACATTACGTTCCGTAAACGAGCGTATAAAAATATTATAATATATTGAGTAGTAATTTAAACACATTCTAGATACATAAATTAATACTAAAAACATAGTCATAAAAAATGGAATGCATTACAAAGGATTATATCCGTAATAAGAAATACTGATTTGTCAAAGACCGAATAATTTTAATATTTCATTTACTGTTATCTGTTTTTGTCCATTCTAATTCCTTGTTATCTGTTATGAGCCAAATCAATTTGATGTTTTGTTGTTATTGGGACCCCCCTTGCCCCCCCCTCGTTTAGCGAATGCTGTTTATTTATTCTCATTTTAAAATTTTAAAATTTCTGGAAGTACTTTCGAATTACTTCTAATTTTGGATGATACACGTCTTCTGATTGGTTGAAAATTTTTTATTGTATATCAGGTCATAGACACAATTTTGTCATATGACCGTGACGTCATAAACGTTGTTTTTTTGTGTGATTTACTCCTAAAAAAACTGGAATTTAGAATTGAGTTATAAAGAATGACTGTATTCTTTTCCTGTCTATTCGAATAAACTCAAAATGTGGTGCACACTTTTAAATAACACACTACAAAATACCAAGTAATTCTTTAATTGATTGAAAATGAATTGAATCCAAGTTAGATCTTATAAGAAACTTGTATGTTTCGTTTAAATGTAACGAACTGGAAGCGGATAATATACAATTACTTTCTGAAAAAAAAAATATAAAAAAATGCAGTATTCAAAATTTTAATAAAAACTAGTTTTCTTCATGCGATTTTAAAAAATAAATTTTCTTTTCAATAGAGGACTCATTATAGGCATAGATAGTACATTGATTTTTGTATAGCAAACAATTGCAATTGACAATACACAAGAAAAGAAAAACAATTAAAAAACCATGAAATATAAATTAAGTTAATAATACATGTAGTCACGTAAACCAGTATGTTTAGTTTTATTTTACCATGCATCAAATGCAGCATCACATCTATTATAAGTAAAAAAAAATGAATTTAGGGGGTAGACCTTGGTTCAGGGAGATCACTCTTTACATCAGTTATGCGTTTGTAAAAGTCAAGTTTCGTCAATGAATTTTAAGCATTTACCTGAAACAGACTAGAAATAATCTATGTATCCAAGAAGCTTAGAACATATTTATGAATATGGCTGACACAAACGTACTGATGATTTTAAGATTTATTTCCCTTAACCTAGGTCTACCTCCTTAAGTCCTTCCTTGTGGCTGATGCATATGAACAACTAGTATTGTTGTTCATATGCAGGAGTCACCAAGGGCAGGTGCTTAAATGACACCAAGTCAAGTTTGAATACACAGAAGAATGAATACCTAAACTCTTTACAACACAAGCATAAAGCATGCTCAAAAAAGGATTACGATATTTATAGTCCTCCTCATGCCTAATGCCCCCAAGGGTGACTGGGGAGTAGAAATATGGTCACTTGGTCTTCTCTCGACCGGCAGTAAAACGCTTGCTGAAGTGGGGCGTCCGTTTGGCTGTGCGGGTTGGATCAAGTTCGCAGTCACGTCCGGTCAGGATGGGGACGTTAAATCCGATGTCTCGTGTAGAGAGAGAGCCACGCTCTTTCCACG
Organism: Mytilus galloprovincialis; assembly: GCA_037788925.1. Classification (NCBI taxonomy): domain Eukaryota; kingdom Metazoa; phylum Mollusca; class Bivalvia; order Mytilida; family Mytilidae; genus Mytilus; species Mytilus galloprovincialis. The sequence goes on along the minus strand of CM075339.1, from coordinate 55,958,426 downwards.
TTAAGAACCCTTGCAACAACTCTTTGAGGGGTCCGTAGGTGGTCTGGTGCAAGGCAAAATTTCTGTCCCTATCCAATAAACCCTCTTTTTCCAGTGGTAGTCCAAATTTCCCCGACCATCATCAAGGATGGCCTCTATTGTGACAAGACCTACCTATTGTATTTATTGTGAACTTGTTCTCGTCCTGAATATGCATGAAATATTTGCCACTGGTCTTTAAGCAACCAACAATCAATCATGCCTAATGTACATAAATAAGACTAATATGTAGTTATCCAAATGCAGGAGCCATCAAGGGCAGGTGCTTAAAGAACATAGTAATATATAAATTTAAGTGTGATGTTATAAAAACGAATTTTTATATCAGGTTTTATATATATATATAGAACAGAAAAAAATGAAATTATATAAAATGATAAATGTTGTTTTATATTCGTTCGGACATAAATAGTTAAAAACTTGTTTGAAAACAGAAAAGTAATGTATATATATGCACGGCACATGTGACAGTTTTAATTTAATAGTATATAATAATTATGCAACTATTATAAAACTACTACAATGCCATACTTAACGATGAAATTTCACTACGGGCACTTCTTTCATTCTGAAAACAGACAATAACTCTCTTAACATACGAAACTGTCGCCCGCTATATTTGTAATCTTAATGTCGGTCATTCTATGAAAACCTCTGCATCTTTAGCGTGTACGAATTAATCATTCGTGTACGATCATTCGTACAATTTTCGTAAAAGTAATCAAAGTTCCAGACTTGTATTACAACATGGAGTAAAACGAAATGGTCAATTTTTTCTGAATTTTGGTTTCAGGGCAATTATTTTGTCTTTAAAATATTATGCTGAATTGTAATATCTATTCTGATTTAGGATCTCAAAACAGGAAGGTGGAAGATTTTATATGTACTGGAAGGGATATGCGGACTATCAAAAACAGCAGACACAATGTAGAAAACGATAGTATTTACTTCAAGATTTCATAACTTTTTATTCTTCGTGACATGAGGCAATTAATTCCCCCCCCCCCCCCCCCCCCATGAAATAACTCAGGTTTACATTACAACATAAATGATATGTTTTTTTCTCTCTTTATAAAGCCTATAATTTAATTTTGGATGTAACGCGTCTTCTGATTGGTTGACGTTATTTTGTTATGAGCCCATAGACATAATTTAGTCATGTGACCGTGACGTCATCAACGTTTTTTCATGGTTTTCTACGGTTTAAAATGGAATTTAGAATTAAATTATAAGAAATGACTGTAATATTTTTTTCTGTCTATTCGAAATAACATAAAAAATGTGGTGCACACTGTTAAATAACACGCTACACGCGTTGTTCAGTGTGCACCAAATTTTTTATGTTATTTCTTCATAGACAGAAAAAATATTACAGTCATTCCTTAATTAGAAAAAATCAAAATCACGGGTTTTTGTCATATTAGCCCATGGAACAGTCAATAACCAGACTGCAACCTAGCTCAATATATGAATAAAGAGATGGGGTATGACTGCTTATGAGGATAATATCCACCGGAAACGTAAAGACGTGAATGTAAGCAAGGTTGTCATGGAATAAAAGAAATTATTTCATATCGGTTAAGAATTAGCTTTTATTATTGGATAAAAAGGGGCCACATGACATTCATTATTCTTCAGTAATAAATTCAATCGGTCATTAAACAGAACAAAACGGACCAGAAAACCGGTCGTTAACCAACTTTTACATGATAATGACCGGTGGGGCGTGGTTTCCGTCTGATAATAACCGTTGGGGCGTGGTTTACGTTTGATAATGACCGGTGGGGCATGGTGTCTCTGTTAATGACCGGTGGGGCGTGGTTTCTCTGTTAAGAAGAGAGATGTCCCTATAATAAAACATTTTCCTGTTTTCAATACAATATTTAAGTTGTTGAATTTTTTATTAGATGTTTTCGTTAATTATAAAATTATAGAGAACTCGATTAAGTATTTATATATACTGAAAAATTGAACTAAAATTCATGGCAGTATTACTACGACTGGTCTTCACTCTTTGCCATAAAAAAATACAACTAATCGAGTTTGCTTTAGGCGTTTTGAAATTATGCGAATTTGCCAAAACATGGTTTCTCAATGAAATAAACATAATAGTTCTTGAAAAACTGGTCATTATTGTGATACATGGACTGCCCGTAGGACAGTGGTATTGACTGCGACAGCGATAATGACCTCGCCTTCGGCTCAGTCATTATCATTATCTTAGTCAATACCACCGTCCTGTGGGCAGTCCATGTATCACAATAATGACCAGTTTTACAAGAACTATTATATAATTATAGTTCCAAAGGGAAGAAATTATAACAAACACATACTAATTGTACTAAATTGTATCATTTATAGTAATGACAGTCATTCGGTATAGATTATCTTGAAAGAATAAGAATAGGTTGCCAAGTATTGCGATTGGGTCGTGAACGATCTGGTGTAGGATCGTGAACGAACGGGTACAGCAATTTGATAATAGTGAAATATTCGCGAAAAATAATCCCGAAAAAATCAAAACTTTCTTTAGACAAATGATAAATCATTATATTTTTAATTGGTTTATATACCAAGAGATTGGATTTCCATCACTTATTCCGCTTCATTTTTGTTAGTGAGGATGGTTTATTGTCATTCGGTCTGATTATTTGATATAATAACACACTGACTAGTTTTCTTATAATAATACAAGTCCGGTTTATGCCGCTTAAAAGTAATGAATCTTTATGCACAGTCATGGACAGAAAAACGGAGATCCTTGTCTTTGTGTGTATGCGGCATGAAGATGGAATTGATTGCAGATTAGCTAAATAATCTGTCATAATGGATCTTGAGAAAATAATTACTTGCTAAGAACGTCAGCAATGATTGAGCACTGGTTTAAAACAACTAGTTATTCTATTTATTTCTATTCCGTTATATTTGGGGTTTTCCCTTATCTATTTCTATCTTTAGTAACTGGTTTGTAGAACAAGTTTTTAAAACAAGTTTGAAGAACTGGTTGGATAGTATCTATATATAAGTCTTTAGTGAGTACTGCACGAGCATTTCATAGGCGGGAATACGGGTGGGGTATATAAGTCCGATACTTGGATAATTTGTATCGAGGTTCTTACAGTAACTTCAAAGTAACGACACGTTCTGCATAGTATATTACTGCGAGCAAACCAAACCTACATTTTGACTTGCCTCTTATTTCGCCATGTAGATAGATTAGAAATGTTTTAAATTCGGACGAATTTATGAGGGAGAATTTAATTCACGATCATTTGTTTCCTCATATGTAATGCACCGATGTCCATACTGTTAAGCAGCAGTATGCCGATCGTTTAATTTATAAAAATCAATGCAACAATGATTGTCTCTCATTAAGAAAAAGTGTTTAGATTTTAAGTATGTCGTTTTTTGTATATAGATATAGGAAGATGTGGTATGATTGGCAATGAGACAACTCTCAACCCAAGTAACAATTTATCATGTGTACATGAATTTTAATAATAATGTAATACAGAATACTTAACAGTTGTGGTCAGACTCATATATTATTATTCTGAATTCTTATATAAAAACCCAATGTCATTCCCTTATAATTTAACAGTTGTCTGTTTGATTGTTTGTATTTAATCAAGCAAAAATATTTAATGTAAAAGTTTTTGTGCAAATAAATAGTATCTATTGTCTATTGTGCATTATTACATTAATTGATTTCTTTTCAAATTTATTTCTACAATTTGGTGTCGTTTATAAATATCAAGGTTACACTTATGCGCCGTAAAGTTTAAGATTCACAAAGAATTCGGGTTTTGAAACTTGATTTAGATTGATAATAGAGGTATAATTCTTGGAATTAAACTTATCAAAATTTCATTTGATAGCCTCTTCTTCCCTGCATGTGGCAAATATACCAGGCCTATTTGGCCATATAAATGTAACACATACTAGTTATCATAAATGTAGAGAAAACACAATAGGTTGACCAGGATGACGGGTGAGACATTTGGACTGCTGTTGTAAATGATTAGTAAATTGCACGTTTAAAATGACTACCTCATGAACTAAATCGAAATGTTTCAATGATTCTATAAAATGTAGATAATATGGCACTTTCCATACTCGATGCACGCCCCTCTCAAAATTGTTGAACTGCCAGACTTGAGAAAACTAGGTACATGCATCTACATTGTACGTAAGCCCCTGAGCTTAGACTCCCAACGTCTTGGTTATCATTAGGGGCCAACTGACGACTGCCTTCTAGCCGTTGAACTGACCATACCTGTCAGGGTTGTAGAACGTCACTGCAGTTAGGGCATCTCTCTGGTCACCATTCAATGTTATTATTATCGTTGATAAAGTAACAGTGCTGTGGTGAGAATGTTTTAATATATAGAGATATGATATTCTTTTGACTTAATTATATTTAAGACAAAGAGTTCTTAAAACTGTTCTATAGATAGAACTGAATAAATCAATTCTAGTCGTAGAACTGACCAAATCAGTTTTACTTGTACATGTATAACTTTTCTAGTCGTAGAACTGACCGAAGATTTTGTCAGTTCTAGAATTGCCTTAAACTGTTCTAGGGTAGAACTGTCAGGATCAGTTCTACGTAGAGTTGTCTTACACTGTTCTAGGGTAGAACTGTCAGGATCAGTTCTAGGTAGAATTGTCTTAAACTGTTCTAGGTAGAATTGTCTTAAACTGTTCTAGGATATAACTGTCAGGATCAGTTCTAGGTAGAATTGTCTTAAACTGTTCTAGTGTAGAACAGTCAGGATCAGTTCTTGTTAGAACTGAATAAATCAGTTCCATGTTAGAACTGTTAGAGCTTGAACTGTTTAAAAAGTGTCAGGATGACACTTCTACATACTGTCCTAGGACAGTTTTCCTGACAGAATCTGACTGATTTGACGGTTGGTTACATTTTAGAAGTGATCTCCATTGTTAGCCACTGAGCTTAGGTTCCAAACGTCTATAGTTTATCATTAGGGGCCAACTGACGACCGCCTCCTTGTTAGGGGTTTTGTCGTTGTGTTGAAGATTCATTGGTGGTCTTCGGCTGTTTCTGCTCTTTTGTCTTATTATTTATTTTTTGACACTTTTCCCTTCTCCATTCACAATTGTAGATTAACAGTTAATACATTAACACATTAATACTAACAATGACCACTGCCCTTTGCTCGATCTTGATATCTATATCATTAACGGAAAGCTTAATACTAAAATTTATGATAAAAGAGATGCTTTTTCATTTCCTATCGTTTATTTTCCATTTTTAGATGGTGACGTTCCCTTGTCACCATCTTAAGGTGTTTATATATCTCAACTTGTACGATTCGCTCGTGTATGTAAACACATTTATTCAAAAAAAAAAAAAACAGTTGTTGGCATGGCACGGGTTATGTTCGTCTCATATATGTTATGATTGTATGATACTAAACCCCTCACGGGAAGGATTGTGCCTGATATTCATATGATGAAGACATAATTTTGTAAAAATAAAAAAGTCTGGAGCTGGCATGTCACTTAACTGCTAGTAGTCTGATGTTATTTATGTATTAGTGTCATTTTGTTTATTTTCTTTGGTTACATCTTCTGACATCAGAGTCGGACTTCTCTTCAACTGAATTTTTATGTGCGTATTGTTATGCGTTTACTTTTCTGCATTGGCTAGAGGTTTAAGGGGAGGGTTGAGATCTCACAAACATTTTAACCCCGCCGCACTTTGGACCTGCCCCAAGTCAGGAGCCCCTGGTCTTTTGTAAGTCTTGTACATTGAATTATTTTAATCTTTAGTTTCTTGTGTACAATTTGGAGTTTAGTATGGCGTTCATTATCACTGAACAAGTATATATTTGTTTAGGGGCCAGCTGAAGGACGCCTCCGGGTGCGGGAATTTCTCGTTGCATTGAAGACCTGTTGGTGACCTTCTGCTGTTGTCTGCTCTATGGTGGGGTTGTAGTTTCTTTGGCACATTCCCCATTTCCATTCTCAATTTTATTGACTATTTGTTCCCATCCTAAATATGAATAAACCATTTCATTTTTTTTGTCTATGGTTGTTGCAGGCACCAAAAATGAATCAGTACGTCGACGATCCTTTTTTTATTATTTTTTTAGCTTAAATCTAAATTTAGTCTATCATCAAAGCTTTGTGTCAGATTAAAGTTGATTGTCAATATCATTGATGTCTAGATTCTATAGAAAATAGAGTCATAACAATTGAAACTTTCATTCTGTTAATTTAAAAGACAATGGGTTTTTCAAATTTGGATCATAAGACTTCCCAACTTAGGTATAACATTAGAAATACGACGGGTGCCACATGTGCCACATGTGGAGCAGGATGTGTTTAACCTTCCAGAGAACCTGCGATCACCCACAGTTTTTGGTGGGGTTCGTACGTGTTGCCTATTATTTAATTTTCTATGTTGCGTCATGTGTACTACTGTTTGTCTCTTTCCGGGCATTTTTAGCCATGGCGTTGTCAGATTATTTTCAATTTATGAGTTTGACTGCCTCTCTAGTATCTTTCGCCCCTCTTTAAGGTAGAAGAATACCACTCACAAACATGCTAAATCCCGTCATATTCTTTAACTGACTTCCCAGTTTGAAATCCAGACTTTAGTTGCTATAATTGATGTTCGTCATTGTTTTAGAATAAATAAGATTGTTTATTCTCTCTGTTAAATTCTTGCATGTTTTGTTATCACATTTTTACACTTACTTTGTGATATGGGTTCTACTAAATTTTGAACTTCGTACAATGAAATGTTAGTAATTGATCGCACCATTTGACATTTGATCTTGTCTCATTGATAATGCATGTCACATCTCCTTATCATTATACCAACAAGTACAATGTGGATCTGTAATAATTCATTGTTTATATGTTGACTTTCAATATTAGCTTAACCTTTTAAAATATTACAATAACAACTTTTTATTTCCCCTCGGTAATATAATAAGTATGATGCTTTTATTCTTTTTTTTTATCAAAATTATACGGGTTTTTTTTAACTTCTCAGTCTTGAGTTCATACTTTAAGCTGCAGTAGAAACCTATGAAAGATGGATTGTGAATTAAGTTCATTTTAGGGAAAAAAAGAAACAAAAGAATGAAAAATGAATATAAAGGAATTGTTCTTTAAAGAATCATAAAGGGTTGTGTCGATATACCGGATTAGCAAATAAGGCATTGAAAATCGAAATGATTATATCAAGATAAAAGTAAGTCACCATAGTTAGTCAGCACAGAAGCAAAATTAAAGTAAAATCACAAAAATACTGATCTCCAAGGAAAATTCAAATAGGACAATCCCTATATTCAAATAGCAAAATCGAAAGCTCAAACACATCAAATGAGTGGATACAAACTGTTATATTCCTGACTTGATACAGGCATTTTCTTATGTACAAAGTTCAAATTTATAATTGCCAGGTTCAAATTATACAAACAAGATGTGTGATTATGTAAGGTTCAAAAAGTAAAATAACCAAAACAACCGCCGGAATCCAAGGAAAATTTTGAAAAAGGATTGATTGATTAATTGTTGGTTGCTTAACTTCCAGTGGCAAATATTACATGCATATTCAGGACGAAAACAAGTTCACAATAAATACAATAGGTAGGTTGATACAATAGAGGCCATCTGGGATGACGGTCGGGGAAATTTGGACTGCCACTGGAAAATGAGGGTATATTGGATAGGGACAGAAATTTTGCCTTGCAACAGGCCATCTACGGACCCCTCAAAGAGTTGTTGCAAGGGTTCTTAACGTGCAAAGAGCGTGGCACTCTCTTTACACGAGGCATCGGATTTAACGTTCCCAATCTGACCGGACGTGACTGCGAACTTGATACATCCCGCACAGCCAAAACGGACACCCCACTTCGGCAAGCGTTTTACTGCCGGTCGGGAGAAGACCAAGTGACCATATTTCTATACCCCAGTCACCCTTGGGGTCTTTTTAAAAAGGAAAGTCCCTCAGTAAATGACAAATCAAAAGCTCAAACAAATTAAACGAACGGATAACGACTGTCATATTTCTGACTTGGTATAGGCCTTTTCTTGTGTCCAAAATGGTGGATTAAACCTATTTTTTTTTAAAAATTTCCTATATACAAAACTTTGAATTTTTCGAAAAGCTAATGATTTTCTTATCCCAGGCATAGAATACCTTAGCCGTTTTTTGGCACAACTTTTCGGAATTTTTTGATCCTCAAAGCTCTTCAACTTTGTACTTGTTTGGCTTTATAAATATTTTGATATGAGCGTGCTTGGTGAGTCTTGTGTAGACGAAACGCGCGTCTGGCGTACTAAATTATAATCCTGGTACCTTTGATAACTATTTACACCACTGGGTCGATACCACTGCTGGTGGACGTTTCGTCCCCGAGGGTATCTACAGCCCAGTAGTCAACACTTCGGTGTTGACATGAATATTATTTATGTGGTCCTTTTTTTTTTAATTTCCTGTATACAAAACTTTGAATTTTTTGAAAAACTAAGGATTTTCTTATCCCAGGCATAGAATACCTTAGCCGTATTTGGCACAACTTTTCGGAATTTTAGATCCTCAATGCTCTTCAACTTTGTACTTGTTTTGCTTTACAAATATTTTGATATGAGCGTCACTGATGGGTCTTATGTAGACGAAACGCGCGTCTGGCGTACTAAATTATAATCCTGGTACCTTAACTAATTATAGCTAGTAGAACCTATCACTTGTATGACAGTTGCATAAAATTCCATTATATTGACCCCCTTTACAGACAAAATTTGAGTTATGGTTAGATTCAATTTATACAGACAAAATGTGTGAAATGGAAATAGAATCTGACATTAGAAGGTATAACGAGGAACCAATAAGGGTCCTTTATTTTCTCTTATCAATGGAATATGTATGGATCTGGATGAGGTGTAAAGAAAAGAGAATAGTAGGCAAATAGACTAAGTGTGGAATAATGAATATACAAAATAAAGAATCGAGAGGAAAAAAAATCTAAAAAAAATGGGAATTCAATGATAAAGAGTAAAGAAAAATTGCTTGAAGCGGTAAAGAATACAAAAATGGAGGACACCCATCCAGGCACATATATATGTAAGCGTTTTTTTACATACATATTCTCGCAATTATACTTGATAGCTCTCTGATACAATGTATATAGGGTCAGGGTTTTGATATGAAAACTACAAAAAGAAGGAAAAAAGAGTTTTCTTTTAATATTTTGTATCCTTTATAATAAGATATAATAAGGAGTGGTTTAATATCCAAAAGTTTCCTGAATGTTGTTCAATCTAGTGTGAACAAAATATAATAAAACGGGGAAATTTTAAATAATTACGTGATGTAAGAAATGTGTCCATTATTTGGATTCTATGTAATTAGAAATAATAATGAGTCCTTGAAATACCCAAAGTTTCCTAAATCTTGTAAAGTCCAGTATGAAAAAAGTATAATGAAAGGGGGAACTTTTAAACAATTAAGCGATGTAAGAAATGTGTCCATTTTGGGATTCAACATGTATGTAATTAGAAATAATAATGAGTCATTAAAATATCCCAAAGTTTCAAAAATCTTTTAAATCCAGTATGAAAAAATATAATAAAAGGGGGGTATTTTAAATAATAACGTGATTTAAGAAATATTGCCATTATTTGGATTTTATTTAATTAGAAATAATAATGAATCCTTGAAATACCCAAAAGTTTCTAAATCAAGTATGAAAAAAGTATAATAAAAAGGGGAACTCAGTTTAAATAAAATTAAGCGATGTTAGAAATCGGTCCATTTTTGGATTCTATATAATTAGAAATAATAATGAGTGACTGTCATTAAAATACCCCAAAGTTTCCAAAATCCAGTATTAACAAAATATAATAAAAGGGGGAAATTTTAAAACAGTAACGTGATGTAAGAAGTGTGACCACTATGTCCTAGGCTGTTCAGTGTCATCAAAATATCCAAAACTTTCCCAAATCTTGTTATCCCAGTATGAAAACATATAACAAAAGGGGGAACTTCTAAACTAGTACATGATATATAAGAGTGTGACCATGTCTTTAGCAGTTCGGTGTCATTAATATACCCTAAAGCTTCCTAAATCTTTTTTATGTCCAGTATGAAATAAATATAATAAAAGAGGGAAATTTTAAAACAGTTACGTGATGTAAGAACTGTGACCATTATGTCCTAGGCGGTTCAGTGTCATCAAAATATCCAAAAGTTTCCAAAATCTTTTTAAGTCCAGTATGAAAAAATATAAGATATAATACTGCTAGAGGGGGGAAATTTCAACAATTACGTGATGTAAGAAGTGTGACCAATATGTCGTAGGCGCGGTTCAGTGTCAAATGTGGTTACATGTACACGCACATGCGCAAGGACAAGGAAGTCTGTTTTATAAAGACGTCTCTGTTACATCCTTAGGTACATATGTTTTAAAGTTCGAATCAGTATTTTAGGGAATCTCCCGGTAAATAACTAAACTAACAAGCTCTCTAACACGTTTATAAATTACATAATTAGTTGAAACAGTGCACTTATATCTAATGTTAAAGTAATGTATTTAGATTGAGTATTAAGTTACACGTAATGCATTCAAATATGAGTGTTTAGGAATCTGACGAAGTTTTAAAATACGAAATTTTAAACTTTAAATTCCGCACAATCGACTGTCAAGTTTGGTAAGAAATTACTGAGAAGGGAGAAAGAATAAATCGTAAAATTATGTGTATATTGAAGTCATTATAGCAAGAAAATGAACGAAGTAATGGATAGCAGATCATTTCAGAAGTATTCTGAGGGTAAACAGGGGACATTAATACCACTTCTCTCTAACCCCAACCCAACGTCCCCTTGATTCCCTCTACACGAAAATAGTTCCTTCCCCCAGAATATCCCTATTTTTACCCCCTTATTTCCACGGTTAAAGCGCCCTGACTCCTGTTTCCCTTGCCAGACTCCATCTTCCCGTCCCCTCATTCTCATATCACGTTTCGATACCCCTGGCATCCCTCTCAGTATTTTGCGTTTAAAATGGATGATATAATGAAAGTTATGGTCATTATTAAATATTTAATCCGAATAATTGTAGAAAAGAGAAAAAAAAAAAAAGAATAAAAGAGGTGTTGAAATAGAGAATATAAGGGTAAACGTATGTGAGTAATAACAAACAGTTTTAAAAGATTTAAAATAAAGAATTCATGAACCCCTCATCCAGAACCTTCTTGGTGTGCCTATTTTAAGTTAAAATATCCTGTTTGTCAACGGTTGGCGTTTCTAGGTACATTGTATGTGCTGCTATCTGTTTATTATTATAGAATACAACAGACGGTTGGTTTTCTCTTTCGAATTATTGCACATTTTGTCAAGCCAAAGTCTTTTTTACAGCTTATCATATTACGGTGTGGGTTTAACTTATTTTTTCGATTCTATGATTATTCGGCATTAAAGAGTAAGAACAAAGACGGATCGGCTCGGAGGAAGAATAAAACGTCCAGGTAAGGTATCATATGTCTTCCTGCTGAATGTTACCTTGTGAATTAGGACGTTGAATTAAAAATCCGACTCACAATGTCGTTCTTGTACAAAGCAGAGTTTATATCATATTACGTGAACATTTTCTAGTCCTGAATATGCGTTTAAGGGGTACCCAACACTTTGACAAGAATAGATTTGGTTCGTTTAATTATCATAAAATTTTGACAAAATTATGACTTTGACCTGTTGACAAAAACTTTAAAAAAAGATAAAAATTAAACCACACAATTTAGGGATAATGTCAATGGAAATATCAGTTTGACAAACTCTTATTTTGATTATTTATCAGTTTAATTACTACTTACTAAAAGTATGGTATTTTAAACGTTCTGTTAATTGTTGCAGGGTGAACTCTCTTGTGTGTTCTGTAACCTCTCAATCTGCTACTGGGCGTTTAATATCCATCCATCATCATCATCTTGTAAGATATTTATAGCCTTGGCCTTGGTCTCTGAGCAACAAATGTCTCATTTATAATCATATCATATAATTCTTAAATGACCCCTTAAATGAAGTTAAACCATCAAGGTTAAAGGAATTTTAAATTTTAATTCAAAACATACTTTTAAATTATACAAGTACCAGTGCACTTACTAAGGAGTTGATACTATTTATAAACTATCAGTGATCGTGCGGAAGTGTAGCGCGAACTGCTTATCACGTCGGCGCCCTGAGTTTACAGTCGTTCCTTTGTTTGGATAGCGTTGCGCTATCTTTAGTTTATATTATTGTTTTGTTATTCTATTATCAACATACCACATCAACCCCCAACCCCCAATATACAGAGACAATAGATTCACAAATACAGCACGAGCAACAAATGGTACCAATAATTTGATTAAGGGCATTGTACGCGAACAAAAAAGAGCAACAAATGGTACATAAAGCTTGATAAGGGGCGGGCTTGTACGCAAACAAAAACGATCAACAGATAGTACATAAAGCTTGATTAAGGTCATTGTACAGAAATATAATGTGGTGGGATTAAATATCTTTATTGGCCTCCTAGTACAAATACCATGTGTCATAACAGCAAAACAAAAAAAAAAAAAAAAAAAAAAAAAAAAAAAAAAAAAAAAAAAACTGCACAAAAAGTAAAAAACAGCTAGCTTCCAAATTGAATAACTTGAACAAGAAAATAAGACGATAAATTATTTGGAAAGTAGGGTCAAAATATGTTCGATACTGAGTGTGACTATCTAAATAAACTCATCATAGATATCAGGACTAAATTTTGTGTATACGCCAGACGCGCGTTTCGTCTACAAAAGACTCATCAGTGACGCTCGAATCCAAAAAAGTTAAAAAGGCCAAATAAAGTACGAAGTTGAAGAGCATTGAGGACCAAAATTCCTAAAAGTTTTGCCAAATCCAGCTAAGGTAATCTATGCCTGAGGTAGAAAAGCCTTTCAAAAATTCTAAATTTTGTAAACAGTTAATTTATAAATATAAACATGATAATACATGTCAACACAAAAAGTGCTGACTACTGGGCTGGTGATACCCTCGGGAAAATAAATCTCCACCAGCAGTGGCATCGATATAACAACAAAAACAAGAACACCTATCCTAATGAATTTAAAAATTCTGCTGAAAATAGCTGAATTCGGTAGCCGTTATTGAGAGCCAAGAACTTATTTTTAAAAGTTTGACCATGAGAAGGAAGAACCAATTCTTATTGAATTAAGTTCCAGTCTGTAGATCTGTAGTTTAATAGACGATAGAACGAGAAATGCGGTATCATCTTAAGGAAGTACTTAATGGTGTTTTTTTTTTATCTATTAAATCAGATAACGTTATTTACTAATATATTAAGATACTCATAAACACTGTGTAAGTTTTTTGTGTTTTCTTGTGTTGTTATATGTTAGTCCGCGAAAAGGTATCAATAAGTTAATCTGTCAATTGGACTTCTGAACCTATATGTATCGGCAATTTTCTTACGTAACTAACATAATAAGAAGCTTTTCCAAGGATATCGATAACTCTTTAACTGTCACCTTCGGTTTGGGCTCTGCTATAAGGTCCAAGGACACAGTTATCGTCCTTTGGTATAGTCCCTAGTGCAAACAGTGTATGATTTGCATGTTTTATTTAATACACTTTCCCAATTTATTTCTTGATATTAAATGCATGAAATATTAAGTAGGGGGATGTAATTACATGTTAAAAAAATTTGGTTGCTGAATCTTTATGTTAAGTAGTGATTTGGTCCAGCTCAAAAAGGTCAAATTTTATCACGTCTGAAGCTGTCAAATTGAATTTTAAACCCCCTTAACACAGAATTGTCAATATTTTGAGTTAGAGCTGGTAGAAGTTTATATAATTTTGATATTATTTGTCTCACTGGTAGTACACTACACTGTAAAAAAAAATTTTTGAGAAAGAGCAGGTGCGATTTTTTTAATTTGAATTTATGGTCTAAAAGAAATGCACTACGAAAATACTGTGTTCTCGGGCTATAATAGGTCAATATTATAAAAGAATATACCAGGAAATATATATACATACATGTAAACGATTAGTTATAAAACAGTTCAAGGATAGAGAGAAGGGGTACCGATATTGATCTTGTGTGGTGGGGCTTGGACTATTTATTCAAACACAACAGCACTAAGAGGAAACGTCGGTACCTACCGATTTAGTCATAATCATTTCTTCTATCCAAGTTATATAATAATTCTATAACTTTATTGCAAAAAAAAAAACGGATACTGTGACGGGTTAGAATGCATTAATATACTCAAGTGACAAGAAACATAATACATGATTAATGTTTGAAACAAGTGAAGTTGATATTAATAAATATATATATATATATATACATATAATTATTTTCTGAGACTGTATTTTGCATTAATTTGTAGGATCCTTTACTATAGATAATTGAGCTGATCTGTAACAATAAAATCTCCATGCCTTAATATATATCATGTACTGTAGTACGCCGCTAGATTAAAACTGACGAGGAAAGGTAACACACGGCCACCGAAAGCTTTATTTTTGTGAAGCCCAGGTGGTCGTGTGGTCTAGCGATGGTCGTGTGGTCTAGCGAGACTGCTACAGTTCAGGCAATTTGGTGCCACGATATCTCAGTAGCATGGGTTCGAATCCCGGCGAGGGAAGAACAAAAATATTTGCGAAAGCAAATTTACAGATCTAACATTGTTGGGTTGATGTTTAGACGAGTTGTATATATATATATATATATATATATATATATATCTAACTTATATTGACGTACTTATATATATAAGTATACAATTGACCAATGTGGATCTATTTTCGCATTTCCAGAGATTGTTTTATAAGCTTATTCTAAAAAAAAGTAATTTATCTAAAAATAAAGAGTTCATCGGATGAATCATTATAAGAAACCAAACGTGTAACCCCTTTTAATGATATCATAATGTAATTTACGTATTTGAATGTTTTGGTGAACGAAAATAAAATAGTAAAATTAATTGAAATTGTCAGACGACGTTATATATTTCCGTTTCAAATCTAGCAAAACACGGAACACAATTTATGAATTATACTTTTATTGAGGTAGTCACCTTTTATTTCATCATGTCATTTTAAATAATGAGGATAATCATAAATAAACAAAACATCATTTGCATCAATAAACGTGTAACGTCAATGATAAGTGGGCGTGAATAAATCCAGACGTCACCTGCAGTAATATATCTTGTAGTGGACAGGTCAAAAGTGGTTTCTACGGAAGCGTATTAGCGCTACACATTTTTTTTTTAATTTTTCTTCCTATGTTTGCGTCAAAACGCAAACCTTTGCGTTATAACGCAAACATTTGTTTTTATCTTATTTCTTATTTAAGATTCAAAGGAAACAGTAGTTATTAATGGAGGAGGCTGTATATAATAAAATTTATCACCTTTGTAGTAATTGCAAAGTAAACTGCTTGAATACTTAGATCATATCAATGACTAATAATGAGCAGAATAATATAAGAAGATGTGGTATGTGGTATGAGTGCCAATAAGAAAACTCTCCATCTAAGTCACTATTCGTAAAAGTAAACCATCATAGGCCGAATTACGGTCTTCAACACGGAGCATTGGCTCACACTAAACAACAAACTATAAAGGTCCCCAAAAACGATATCCAAGTTACTACTAGTATATATATTACAAAGAAAATTGAGTAAATTGAGGTTATACCTAAGAAAAAAATCAACCCTGCTAATATAGCTATAACCGAATATAAATATACTTCCAAAGTAAGCTCTCGTTTGAGAAATGTGTAAAGTAGGTTACATTCAAACAAGCTACCCTTTGGCAATAAATGTATAGAATGAAGATGTTTTATTAATAAAATTATGTTCTCTCTATTCAAATTGCTACCCAAGCATCTTAAAAATACTTCATTATATTGAAATGAAAATTCAATGACTTTCTATCAAACAATCTTGATCATATTCTGAGATTTAAAAAAAAATGTTTCCTTATTAATAATTCATTTTAAAGCAGAAAGATCATTTTGTCTATTTGACTTGGAGGTTTCACAATTGTATGACATTATTTTTGATCTTTCAATTTTAATATGACTATAAACTAAACTATATCTATTTTCTTGTTAAATTATATACTTTTCTGATGCACAAATCAGTCTTAATTTATGTATAATTGCACTTCAATTATTCCATTATTCCTATGCATATTTATTATAATGATTTGTCCTTGTATGTATGTTTCTTTTTTTATCTACTAGTAAATCACATCCGAAATGAATGACAGACGGACATATATACAAAACTTAATGAATAATTGAAATAAAGATATGTGCGTTATAACGCAAAGGTTTGCGTTATATCGCAAAGGTTTGCGTTAAACGCAAATGTTTGCGTTATAACGCAAAGGTTTGCGTTATATCGCAAAGGTTTGCGTTATAACGCAAAGGTTTGCGTTATAAATCAAAGGTTTGCGTTATATCGCAAATGTTTGCGTTTAACGCAAAGGTTTGCGTTATATCGCAAAGGTTTGCGTTAAAACGCAAAGGTTTGCCTTTAACGCAAACATAGGAAGAAAAATAAAAAAAAAAATGTGTGGCGCTAATACGCTTCCGTAGGTTTCTGTCTGTCTTAATCCATGGACCGAAACTTTGATATCTTTATTAAACGAGAAGACCTCATTTTGTGTGTCGCTTCTCTTCCTTCCACGATTTATTAATCACCATGCCTCTGTGTTCTACATGTATAGGTAACATTCATAGTCGCATTTGTCATCCATTCTTATAATTATTTAGATTGAATTATTTTTGGAGAAAAACGACAAAAAAGGAGTCCGGATATTGATTCCGTCATCAGACTGACTTTCAGTCACAGATAAGACTTCCGGTTCAAAACAACCAATCGTATGATAGATAACAAAAAAAAAAAAACCAAAAAAAATAAATAAACCAATCAGAGCGTTCTCCATATCATGGTGTTTAGATCGCAAGAACCACAACTATTATACCTCCTTAGAGAGGAAAATTATTTTACGCGTTTTATCTACATGTAAACTACGATTATGTAATACTTTAATATATAGATCCTCTCTGTTTTCTGTCTACTGTTTTCTTTGAAATGTTTACTATTTAAGGGGTCATACCAGTTGCCTATATATTAAAATAAGTAAAACATGTGGTAACAAGAATGTGTCCATAGTACACAGATGCCACCTCGGCACTATATTTACTAAGTTTCGAGTTGATTGGACTTCATCTTCATCAAAAACTACCTCGAACAAAAAACTTTATCCTGAAGCGGGGCAGACGGACGGACGTCACGAACGAGCGAACGAACGCACAGATGTACAGACTAAAAAACATAATGCACATAAATGAGACATAAAAATATATTGTTGAAAGTGAAAGTAGTGATTTGGAAAAAATGAAAGTAGGGTAGAGACTAGAGGGAGGCAGGACCTTTTTCGGGACTTCGGGATCGGGTGTTTTTAAGCTCGGGATCTGGGGATTGATCAATACGGGATCCGGGAATATATTTTTCGATTTCGATATTTCGGGTTATGAATTTCTATAAATTCTGCATCTCGGGATTTCGGGATCAGGACCCCTCCGACCACCCCTCAAATAAGCCTTAGTCGGTCTTAGTCATTTAAACAAGATTCATATCCTACCATTGACAGGTTAATAAGGCTCTCAAAAGAAAAAGCACTGATGGATCCGATTGTCCTAGAAGCATATTTTATTAGACTAATAATGGTCTATATATAAGTAGTTACATTTATTTCATGTTTGAAACGGTGCAAATTTTTAATTTAATTTGACTCTTACTAAAAGATGCATTGTAGCAAAGGAAAAGAATAATTGTGGTCTGAGGCCAGAAACACGAAAATAGTTGAATTTATCAAAAGGAAACACATATCGAACTTTAGAAAAAGGGAGAGGGCTTTTGATACCTTTTCTGAAATTCTCCATGGCATGATACATAATAATCTTTTACAAACATCATCCTACAACAGTTCACAAGCTGTATATGCTCGCGATTTCGCGGGTGTGTTCTAGTCAAATATTAAAAGGGCAACGTCCTACGTATATATTTTTTTTTTACCAAAGCATAGCTGATGTGATAATAGTACTTGTATAAAATATTATATTACTAAACTTTTACAGTTCAATAACATTTGAAAATATTAAATGGCTATGAAAGGATTACTAGGTTTATTGACCAGATTCCTAAGAATTTCCCTAGCGGGCTGATAAAGGTACCTTAAATTTTATTGACTGCTTCCGGAATGTTTTCACATGTCTTTTCGTTAATTTCCGTGACGTTTATCACATGCAACGTCGTGCATTTCCGGAAATTTGTTTGAAAACGACAACAGCACGCGGAAAACGACAAGTGATAAGACTTTCCACAAAACGGTTGCGGAGCAAAACTGAATTAAGTTAAACATGTTTTGAAAGACATAAATGAGGTGACAATGTTATCGAAGAACATAATAATTGTTGTGACAAGATAATTAAATGCTTGTAATATAAATAAAAACAATTAAAGTTAAGATTTTTTTTTGGTTGTCTGTAAATATTATCTGAAAGTGCAAAGACAAACAAAATTAAATTTTGATAGTTCTTGTCTGTATTTCTTCTGCTGAAGTATAATATGATAAAAAGATAATTACATGCCATTTTTCATATCAAACCCTTTATCGGCCCTCGTTCATGATATTAGCCCTCGAGCCTGCGGCTCTTGGGCTGATATCATAACCTTGGGCCGATATAGGGTCTGATATAAAAAATGCCATGTAATAATCTATACTTATCATATACTAAGACTAAATAACATATGATTTTTACCGTATGATAATAGCTTAAATTTACGTAAATTCCATGTTTTTTTCGAATTGGTACTTAGCAGGCTGATATGAAAAGTTTATCACAGGCTTCGGCTTTTATCACGTGCCTTTCCGTAACGTTGTCGAATGGCATTCCGGTGATACTCGGCAAATTCCGGAGAATACGCCTCAATGGTACATGTACGTTTTCAGTGAAAAACATTACAAAGTAGGGTACAAAATAATTATTTGGATACTGGATTCAGAAAAGTATATTGTGTAAAGTGAAAAAAAAAACCAACAACAACAAACAAATGATAAAATAAATGCATATTCAAACATAATTTAGAAAGTTACTTTAAAGATGTTGACTTTTCCAAACTGGTTCATTATGTATATTGTTGAATTATTTTTTTATCGTCCATATCAAAATATATCAAACTGCTGTTTTTCTTCTGTGTTGAGGCATATATATGATAGACAGATTTCATATCGAATGTACTACATTTGGGGTCCGACGTCCGTGAACTTTTCACTCTTTGAACTTCTATTTGAGAACCACGTAAAAGATCAATATTATATATTAATCTGTTATTTTTCTCCATTGTTGAAGCATATGATAAAAAGATCATAACATTTAATTTTTCTTGCGGCTCTTGGGCTGATATTGAACCTAGGGCTGATAATACATGCGATATGAAAAATGCCATGTTATAATCTGATGTTACCAGCAGTAGGTTCAATATCAGCCCAAAAGCCGCATGGCTCGAGGGTTGATATTGACCGAGAGCTGATAATACATGCGATATGAAAAATGTCATATTATAATTACCGTATGACCATGGTCATACGGTCTGATTAGTCAGAGGCTAAACGTCAGGTTCGGGTAAATCTGTTAACGATATTTCTGTTATTTCATTGGTTATAAATACTGCTTCGCGGCTGTTTCCGGAATGATTTTTGGGGAAATGAAGGTCTTTTTAACGTCTGATTGGCTATTAATGAGTGGCATGCATTATATGTTCAACGCGTCCGTAAGTGGGGTCGGATTGAAATCATGATACTAGGTTATATGTATATATTATGATAAAGTGTTCATTTGCTATAGTGATTAGTTATGATGATAACTCACGACAAACTGTCAATTTGGTGCAGATTATATAATCATGTGACAATGTGGTGATTTAATCTTGTAATTATGTTGCTATTTTGTTAAGAAACTGTACATTTATGTATTATTGCTATTCTCTAAAAATAGAACAGTAATGCGTATAATTTACACTTTAAACTGCGTATTAAAACGGTTAAATGATTGAGATCGACGAGCATTGAGATACTTTTGTGTTAGATTTCTTCGTAAGCTTAGATTTTTTAAAAATAGTAAATACATAAAACGTATGCTCTATGTATAAAAATAATAACCATTTATTTTTCATTGCTTGGACATATTGATTAGAAAATATTAGAATCACGGAATTTACCGAAGATGTAATTTCGTTTCCAGCATTCATCGCTTCATTGATTTCTGGTGTAAATAAACAAACCCGACGATACTTATTATATTATAGAAGAATACAAAAATTACAAGGTGAGCAATATGGTTTCTTATGTGCAAAGAAGCCTACACCAAGCACCACTGTATTGTTATTTGCAAGGGTTTCAGTGCACTATATGATACTATAGTGTCAGCTGTTGCAAATTATATATAATTTATCTTTTTACAATGCACAGCTCTATATTTTGACAATGACCCCCAATGCAATCATTTATACGATCCTTCGAACCAAAAAAAAAAAAACTTGCAATACAGTGAACTCCCAAATACATGTTTGCATGTGGGGTAGATAGTTTAATGATCTTTGATGTACTCGTACCTGATAATTTATTCTTTGTAGCTGTCAGGAGACTGATTTAGAAGGGGGCCAGGGGGCATGCAATCCTTTTTTGGGAAATTTGGTGGGCCTGCACTCATGAAAATTTCTTTATTCTTTGTAGCTGTCAGGAGACTGATTTAGAAGGGGGCCAGGGGGCATGCAATCCTTTTTTGGGAAATTTGGTGGGCCTGCACTCATGAAAATTTCTGGATCCGCCACTGGTTGTTGGACCATAATAGTCCCAGTATGATCAGTGATGATCAGCAGTCATTATAAAAAAAGAAGATGTGGTATGATTGCCCATGAGACAACTGTCTACAAGAGACCAAAATGACACAGACATGAACAACTATAGGTCAATGATGATCAAAATCTATACAACATAGTCAGCTATAAAGGCCCTGATATGACATGTAAAACAATTCAAACCAGAAAACCAACAGCCTTATTTATATAAAAAAATGAATGAAAACAAATATGTAACACATAAACAAACAACAACCACTGAGTTATAGGCTCCTGACTTGGGACAGACACATACATAAATAATGTGGCGTGGTAAACATGTTAGCGGGATTCTGATCCTCCCCCAAACCTTGGACAGTGGTACATGTATAACAGTACAACATAAGAACGAACTATAAAAATCAGTCAAAAAAGTCTTAACTCATCAGATTGCCCATTGATATATCAAAAGCACTGAAAATTTCATTTGATATGTCTGATTTCAATTTATTCACATCATCAGGTCTTACACTTAGTATATTTTTTCGTAACAAACATTACTATTTGGTTGATTATCTAGGGAATCACTGAAGCATGACTGGAGAAGTCGCCCCCTTCCCCCTTATTGTCCCACCTGACCTAAGAATCTGTCCGTTCTTAAACCATTAACGTCATACATGTACAACAATTACTTTTCCATTGTGGCATCATATATTTTGTATTAAAACATCAAAATTTTACATGGAATATTTGTGATGTACATGTACAGTTTGTAATGGTGGACATATTCATATTGTAGCAATAAGGTGTATTCAAAGCAAAATAATTAATAACAAATCAACTCAATGGATAGAAGCATACTGTTTAGTCAATTTTTTTTTCACACAGCATCTGCATAGAGTGATGAGATATAAATCAGGAGATCAATCACAGGTTTTGGAGGCTAGAATTTTCATATTTTACTTATTTGGGTAGATACATGTAACACAACATTTATCTCGTCATAATACCTGTACGCTCAGTGTTCTTCATGAAAACTATCACACTGATTTTAAATCATTATAGGAAAGCAGTGTATAAGCAAACATTTCAGGAAGCTGACTGCAATAGTCTGTATATTATCTGAAAAAGCTTATTTCTTGTCAACTTTCTTATTATTTCAAACATTTTAATAGATGTCTCCCAAATTTGGTGTCTTTCTATAAGCTTTTTTCAAAGTCATTTTCATTTATTTTTCAACCCGGCCCAGAAATATGTGGTTACCTTTAATATAGCTGATTTAGGGAAAGGCGACCTGGGTGAAACAAAGGCTAGTATATTTATTGTCAATGCAAACATTTTACCTGTTCAACACCAAATGCTGTCAAGTTTGGGGTCTCTGGCCATGGCTTTTTTTTAATAATAATAATTCATGTTACATGTACTTGTATATCTCCTTTGAATTTGTTTGCTTATTTGTTCTATGGTCTCTTTATGCATATCTATCTATATACCCCATTTTCATGGTCCTACAAAAATGTTTAAAATGTATACATTTTACTTTCTTCTAGCTTCTCTCATGTGATAGCTATACCTTTTTGGTCACTATTTATGTGTTGCGTTTAAATAGGAATTGTAACACTTTACAGTGACTGAACAGGTAAAAGAAATACTTCTCAAGAAACAGAAAAAAGAAAACTACTTGGAACAGCACCAGACTACATGTATGTATGAATAGAAACTAAGATTGGAATAGCATGGAGGATATTATACGTCCTTGTGAATAAGCAAGGAAAGCTTTTAATAATAGTGCCTATTTTTTAATTTACTCTATTTTTCATTCATTATCTGTGCTAATTTCAACATAATATGTCATAAATTCTTATCTAACTATACTCAAACTTTTAGTGGTGGATCCAGAAATTTTCATAAGCGAGAGCCCACTGACTGCCTAAGAAGGGGCCAACTCCAGTCATGCTTCAGTGATTCACTATAAAAAAAACAAATTTTTCCTACAAAAGGGATGGCCCAGGCCCCTGAAAAACCCTCTTAATTCCACCCCTGACTTTAATTTAATATGACAAGTGTTTCATTTATCAAAATTCTGGGGCATTTCTGGGATAGATATCATGCACAATTTTATAAATGAGAGGGTAAAGAAGATCCACATGTGGTGTACCTGCACATGACAATTGCAAACTGCCCCATTTTTTCTATCACAACCAATCAACTGATCATGCTGAAACTGACATTATCAGATTATCAGAGAGTACACATCAAATGAAAAATCACAAATAACTGATACATATTATCAGATATTATAGAAATAATTATGTTTTAAATTTATTACAAAAAAAATGTGTGCTCAATCTTGTAGATAGATACAACTGGATCTCATATACATGTATGTAAGTACCAAAGACAACTGTCTATCCAAGTCACAATTTATAAAAGTAAATTATTAAAGGTTGGAGTTTAGTCTTCAACGCAAAGCAGCACTTTTATATATTCAATCAATCATGACAATGGCATTTGGGGTTAAACATGTTCTCGTAGGTAAATAATATTGCCTCAGAATTTTTTCATGAGAGTGTTATAGTCTATAGAGTATTACTTCCTGTTCGGTGGAATAGTTAAATAGAAGTCAATACGTTCTTGCTCAATCCTATGTCGCTTTGAAGGTGTCATGATTGTCATCCTCAGACTTAGCAATGTGTTACTGTAATTTGAATTTCAAAACAACTGAGTGACGTTTTTCGAAGCACTGGTCAACTCTACCATAGCGAATCACATTACTTTGACAATCAGTAAATTCCAGCCAAAAATATCTTTATAAGTAAAGAATTGTCACATAAATATAAAAAAATAGAGTACACAGGAAATCGCAAAGTTCACATAGTCTAGTATGATTAATCATTTAAAAAAAAAAAATGAGCAAAAAGGGGGGGGGGGAATGGGGTGTACGCCTTATACATCCCCCTCTGGATCCGCCTCTTCCTTCTGTTGTTGTCCATTTTGTCAAGTAGTAATCCTCAAAATTACTTGTAGGTTATATGCTATTTTTATCAAGTTGATTATAGACACAGAATATATTTTATTATAATATCATTCCCCATTTCCATTCTCAATTTTATAAAATCTCCTTCCATTATAACACGGGTAGACCAATAATACACCAAAAATGACAAATTAGTAGACAAATTAGTAGAAAAAAGCGCATGTTTTCATATTGCTTGAAGTGCAATATTCCAATAAAAATAAACTACTCACAAACCACTGATCTCAATATAATCAGCTAAAATACGGCAAGCTTTTTAGAAAAGCTATTACTTGTCTGATATTATCAGCAGAAAGTTCAATATCAGCCCAAAAGCCGCATGGCTCGAGGTCTGATATTGACCGAGGTGATAATACATGCGATATAAAAAATGCCGTGTTATAATCTGATAATAAACATTTTATTTTATACTGTAAAAAAAATGCTAAACTAAGAGATAACTTTTTAGGAAATGTAATTAAACATATGCCAGATTTTTTGTCCTGGCAAGAAAACTAAAAAAAAAATATCTTCTTTGCCCATCAACCTCAAACTGAGAAGAAAGCTTGGGATCTTATTTTAAGCAAGCATTAGAACTGAGGACAGGGGACTCTTGATCTATTTATAAATTACATTTATATATCATATACTAGATAGATTGTTTTGCTTTTTTGCTTTTTTTGTTTTTATGGTTTTGTTTGTTAAATGTATTTTGTGTATGTTTATATTATTTGTCACAAACTTATTGTTCAGATTTTATAAGACAATAAATATTTTAATTTGAATTTGATAATAAAATTTCATAACTACATAATATTGACGGCGTTTTACGTTTCCGGAAATTGGCTTTATTGGCCTTTACTTTTCCACGACCAGGAAAAAAATGACGCGTCCGGGAAAAGAAGTCTACGATTGCGGACATAAATACGCTACTTTTCCATGAATAGTGACGATTCCGGAAACAATAAAATACTACTTTTCCGGGAAAAATAATTAATGAATACATTTGTATCTGTTGAAGGAAAGCAAAGCCATTATAAAATGTTTAGTGAACACGTCGTACAAAGTCCAAAGTAGTCAACTGTGTATTAACACCGTTTACAATTTATGTGTTTTGTTCAACAAGGAAGAGCATATTCTCCTTTTCATATCTTCGAACGGGTGCTATAATAGATAAAGTTCTCATCTTAACGATGATGTTGTTTGCAGTTTTGATAGCACGTCGACCAAGACCAAAAAAAGTTGATGACTAGCGTAAAACTACTCGTTTAAGTGGACGTTAAAAAAACTCGGTATGATTGGTTGGCGGAAATTTTGAATTGCCATCTATATAAAATTCCAATATGTAATCTCCAAACTTCATTTTTTTATCGTCAGATGGAGCATCTGGTCCGAGACCACAATTGTCGTCCCTTGATTTTTGTTGACGAATATAGTCCCTAGTGTTCACAGTGGGTTACTTGCCAAAGTTTTTTTTATACCCCTTCCAAATTTATTTCTCCATGTTTCATGCCTTACATTGCAGGTAGGGGGTGAAATTACACTGTAAAAATATTTGGGTCAGAAATTTTAAAGGAAAGTAGTGATTTGGTCCAGCTGAAAAAGGTTAAAAATTAGCACTTCGGAAGCTGTCAAAAGATTTCAAGACGCCCTAAACAAAAAATTGTCCATATTTTGAGTTAAAGCCGATGAAGTTTTCTATAATTTTGATATAATTTGTCCCAAAAGTAGTACAACACACTGTAAAAATTTAATTGAGAAAGCGCAAGTTGGATTTTTTTAATTTTCATTTATGTTCTAAAAGAAATGCACTACAAAATGATTGTGGTCTCGGACCATCTGCTCAGTATTAATTCTACAAAGCATCCATCAATCTTATTGTTTGCCGGCAAGTAAGCCTAGCCAAAGAAATGTGTCAGCCATTTTCCGAACCTTTCTCCATGTAACCAGAGTCAACTGGTACAGTAATATATAATATATTGTAGATATAAAATCAGATCCTTTTTTGTATAAAAATTAAAAAAAATAAAATTATCTAACATATTTTCTTAATTAACTACAAGGTAACGTATACTTTATGTTTCCGGAAACGTAGTTATAGAGGTAACCGGTGAGATCACGAACCGACAAATAATGACGAACGAACGTATTGGAAGCAGTGATTTTGATATTGGGGGTAAAGCTCGTTAAAATCGAATAATCGACTAAAATACCTTTTAACACCTCAAAAAGTTTTCTTCATTAGAAAACAATGATAGAATATGAGCTTTCAAGTATAAGGATGGATATACACAACTATGTATTTTCAACTTATATATCGGAAGTGCCTATGCATGGATTAAAACGAAACAGTACGTATGAATGTATACCTGTGGTAATCACCTTGTACACTTTTAATAGTCACGTGGAATGATAGCATGATTAAATCATGGTTTCAAATTTAACATTTTTTGTGATAATTATCCAAGATAAAAAAAAATTCTTCCTTAACTGGCCAGATTAATTGTTGTCTCAAAATTCAGAATCAAAATATATTATTTCTGGAAAGAAACATGCCCCGCCCCATTTTCATGTTAAATGGTCGGTCCGGGGCAAATATTTTTTTTTTATTTGTTGCACATTTGTTGCAAGGGACTGTACGGGACTGTCCCTTACAAGAAATTTGCAACAAATAATAAGAAAAATCATTTGGCACCCTCCCCTCTTTTTTCCCCGTCTTGTTCCTATATATTATTTTATATCGCCGTTATAGAGAGTATCGGTCATCTATCTTTGAGAGGCAGCCATTTGAATCAGATGGGGACGGCCTAGCTGATTTGGATTTTTATCAGAAAAGAATTTCAACTGCTACACGCAAGATTATGTATTACACATGTATCATTTTACTGTATAATAGAATTTGGAAGCCAGGTTTTTTTAGGTGGAAGTCAGCATATTTACTATATTTTTTTTCCGGGCCAATAAATTTATTTACAAAATCTTCCACCTCCGATCCTAGAATCAAAGGGTCGTCCCCTAACCCCCATTTAGTATGCAGTATTGCTGGTATTATTTCAGATATTTGGTCCGGGGAAAAGGAATAGTACGCCGAAATTAATACGCTGGAATTATACAATTATATTATTATATCTTATTTGGTTATTCATCGTTTATTCTGCGAAAGAACAATAGTATATATGAAGTTTTCTGTTTTTTTTCCCCCTTAGAGTACAAGGAATCCCCCCTTTTTTAAGGTTATTTACCTTATTCAAAACAATGATCCGGATTAATACAAATCAGTTAATTTTTTCTTCAGCTTTGCAAGCATATGCACCAAAGGAGGGGTCACTTCCTATATAAAAGTATATACAGCCGTTCCGCTAGAATTGGTCATTTTTCAACTTGTCAAATACATGACTGGGCATGAAATTTAAACCTTATTATATGACTAGGCCGGTAATTTCAAGCCTAATATATGACTAGGCGAAAACTATCAGGCAAATATATGATTGGATTAGAAATAAGGGACCAGCCATTTAAATTGAAAATGGGCTGGGGAAGGGCATGTTCAATTTTCTCGTCAGAAATTATTTTTGTCACTTCCATTTCTATATCCATTGTTTTTTTTTCGTTCAGTCTCTTTTTAGAACAAATTATTTATTGTCAGATACACTTTTCTATCAAAGGCGTTGCATACTTGAACTGTTGTTCTCTTTCTTCTCCCGGCATGCTCATGCATTATTCAAACCAAGAAGTAAACATAGTAATACAGACGACAGCTCCATGGTGACAAATAAATAAAAATACTAAAGCAAACGTGATCTTCATTTTAAATCTACATAAAAAATAGATTATAAAAGTATTTTCATTCATTTGTCACCATGCAGCTGTCGTCTGTACTAATATTCAATTTTGATTGGACGGTATATCAGACCTTCAAAGTTAACAACAAAATGTATATATACATTTATAAGCATTATTAACACAATGCTGTAAGTGATATGCTATATCTGCAGATAATCAGCCCTTCTTTTAGAAAGAGCTGTATACAGCTCTACAATTGATGCCATTTCCCATCTTAGATGACCTGTCCTGGCTTTTTATTGCAGTACCCCCTTACAAATCAAACAATCGTTCCCTACCCTAAGTGCTGGCCAGAATTATTTTTTTTACCAAAATCAGAATGAAAATATTTTTTTTCTTAAAAATATAAGACCCCCTCCCCCCCACACACACTCCCACCAGAAACTGCTCCGTGACCGACTACATACAACATAACAAGAATTAAACACAGTACGCGTGTAATTAGTACTGCAACCAGAGTTCATTTTTTTTAAATTTTAATGTTCCGGAAGAACACATACCTACATTATATATCGATGCAAAGAGGAAAACGTGTACAATAGAAAAGTCGTAAAATCCAAAGTGGTCACATTTTTGTGAAATTGAGATCAAAAGTCAGACAAAAAATATCAATATTTCAACTACAAGGACAAAAACATGAAAAAGGAGAATTTCCTGATATCTATTCAATAGAATGCTACAAAACGGTCCAATCATATGCATATGCCATAAAAGAGGGACGAAAGATACCAAAGGGACAGTCAAACTCATAAATCTAAAACAAACTGACAACGCCATGGCTAAAAATGAAAAAGACAAACAGACAAACGATAGTACACATGACAAAACATAGAAAACTAAAGAATAAACAACACGAACCACACCAAAAACTAGGAGTAATATCAGGTGCTCCACATGTGGCACCCGTCGTGTTTCTTATGTGATAACAAATCCGTTAAATAGTCTTATTCGGTAAGTCACATTAACGATGTTAAATCTACAAATTTGGCTTCTTATATGAAGAGCTACGATTACAAAATGGCGTTGATCTGGAACCTTCTGTTTTTGTTTTTTTTTTTCATTTTTGGCAAAGCAAAAGAAGAAGTGGCCTTGACCTTTTCACACCCATACACTTTCAAATTGCTTATAATTTTTCACTACAGTATATAATAACAGAATTATTTTCTAACTTTTTACGACCAGACGGAAAATAAAATATAAATTTTATTCTATCATTTAAAACAATTTATTCCGGAACATTAAACTCGTTAACTTAGCGTCTTTTTAGAGGTCAGTTAGAGTACTATGTTAATCGATAAAAAAATGCACTTATAATCAAAGCGAAATAATCATATTAAACACTTAGGCATTCTTACTTGAAATTAATGATCCCGCTTCTCGTCAATCGGCAGATTAGGTGATACGTTCGTGATTCGTACGTGATTCGTGATCTCATCGGTTACCTCTATTAGAACTGTGAAAAATTAGCGGAAACGCAATACGCTCAAAATTGAGAATGGAAATATGGAATGTGTCACACTGTCACGTTTTATTACGTTTTAAAATTCTACGTTTCGAATAAAAATGTCCCGTTATTTTGAAAGCTAGGGTTTACTAGGTTTGTGGTACGTTCTTATCACGTTTTGCTACGTATTAGTACGTGTAGGCCCGCGTTTCCACCACGCATTGATACGTTTCGATACGTAGTAAGCACGTTTAGTTACGTGCCGCTAGGTTTAGATACGTATTTACTAGGTTGCAACTTTGTTTCAATTTGAACAAAGGATCACTTCGTTTCGATACGCTTCGTTACGTATATTCCCGTTTCTGCTATGCTTTCAAAGCGTAGTACAACGTAGCTCTTGAAACGTGGCAGTGTGACTGGGGGTTAAATCGACAACATTCTGACCAAACAGCAGATAACAGACGAAGACCACCAAAGGGTCTTCAACGAGAAAATCTCTCGGCCGCGTGCGTGCATGTTTATTGTTGTATCTATTGACCTCTAAATGCATGTTTATTTTCTTGTATTTAAATTGACGTGTACCTTTATTTGTATTTTCATTTATTGTTTAACTTCGTTATAGCTCTTTACGCATTTTTAAAAAAAATGTTCCATAAAAAAATACGGTATATAATATTATGATTATTTATAAATAATTTAATTTTGGATGTAACGCGTCTTCTGATTGGCTGACGTTATTTTGTTATCAGACCATAGACATAATTTAGTCATGTGACCGTGACGTCATCAACGTTTTTTCAAGGTTTTCTACGGTTTAAAATGGAATTAAGAATTAAATTATAAGAAATGACTGTAATATTTTTTCTGTCTATTCGAAATAACATAAAAAATGTGGTGCACACTGTTAAATAACCCGCTACACGCGTTATTCAGTGTGCACCAAATTTTTTATGTTATTTCTTCATAGACAGAAAAAATATTACAGTCATTCCTTAAATGATTCTGTCTCTACGCCCATGAATCATAGACATGTATTCATATCTTGAACAGATGTTTTAAATGATATTTTCTGTAGATGCAATATGCAAATTTAATTTTTTGAAGGTGATTATGGTACATCAAACAATGTTGTAATTTTGAAATGATTGATTTAAAATTAAACTTGTCGTTGTTTGCTGTCTGTCATATTTGATTTTCGTTTATTGTTTTGTCATCAATCAGGTTTTTTTTCATTCGATTTTACATTGAATATTACATGTCTGGACCTTTTTATTGCTGACTATTCGGTATAAGTTTTGCTAATTGATCAAGGTCGTACCGTGATATATTGTTGTTTATCCTCACACCATTTAGACTTTGTTTGACAATTGTCTCATTAGCAATCATACCTCATATATAGATATAAGAAGATATGGTATGAGTGCCAACGATACAACTCTCAATCCAAATCACAATTTGTAAAAAATAAATCATTATAGGCATCATCTATTTTTTTATTAATATTTATGCTACCATGGACTGAGTTAAATTTTGTGTTTTTGTCAATGCAAATTCTTTCTTAGGAAGCATTTCATTTTTTGATTCAAGCATTTTCGTCTTCCATGGCTAATCTCCCCTGTACAGAATTCCGAGCCAAGTTTAAGCACCGGAATTGGATGGTTACTTACATGAAAGCAAACACATGCTTTATCGTTCTTGTCATTGACCCGACACCACAGACTGTATAACTGTACATACGGGTTGCGTTTACCTATTTACCAATATAATCATTATACTTTATCTGCTCAGCTTTATCGTTTTCTCATTAGAAATATAATCATTAGAAACGATTCAAACAAAGTGGTGATAGGAATGAAATTATTTTCTGTAGGGGTAAGTTGTTTATAAAGCATATTACTGTATTAATCTTATAGTCAACGTCTTTTTAAATGCCAATTAGGGAATGGCCGCCTAACTTCAAAATAGGGGGGGGGGGGGAGTGTATAGATTTCATAGTATTCTGACCCCCAAATTGATAAAACAAAATTGGGGTCAAGCAGATGACAAACAAAATATTTTGTATCCATATTTTCCCAAACACCCAATTGTGTCAGATATAGGAAACAAAATATATTTGATTATAAAGCGTCGAAAAACTACCAAAACAAAATGTTTGCGCTTAAAAAAAAATCCGACTCAGAAGTAAAATGTTTGCTCTTCTAAATGTTTTCCCTTACATTTAAACTTTTTTCTGATACTTCGTCGGGACCATGAACAATATAGAAAATTATTTTCTTTACATTTTCGTATCATCTATTTTATAAACCATCGAAATACGGATATTGTGGTATTGAAATTTGTTGCTTCAAAATCTTGGAAATAGTTTTTAGTTTAGATATGTATCGCCCTTGTACAGAGCTCTGATTCCATGTCCGACTATGGCTACACGTTTTGTCAATTTGATTTTAAAGATCTTCGTTTTGTTATAATAAGTTTGGGATATTTAAACCTCAGGCATTACTGAAGAGACAAATGCCGATGTTGTCGAAATGCGCATCTGATGAAATATAATGGTACAGTTAATGTTATTACAATTTTTTTTTTTAATTTTCAGTGAGTCAAACCATAAACATTACTAGGTATGGTACATGTATGCTTGCCAATGAGACAACACAAAAAATAAGCAATTCTAGATTTTTTCTGACGATTAGGGACACAAATAATGCCAATGCCTAATATTAGAGATTTCCAATAAAATGACATCCACACGTAACTCGACGTACGGACGTAATGGGACGGGTTATTGCCAACCATCAAATTTGATTGAATACGTCTCTTAAGTTTAAAAAAAGTATTCCAAGACTTTTAAAATCCCACACTTGAATGATCGTTCATATGATTTTTTTGTATTATGACGAAACATGACAGAAATATTGCATTTTTATTGATCACGTGTTTTTCCGGATTCCCGCTTTTATTTTACTGGCATAAAATCACGTAACAAGAGTATCCCATACCTATTGAAAGTACGATTCGAGTTATCTTTCGTGGTTTTGATTATGATTTTTTTTTCGGGAATATACTTTTTATATATAAGTTTGAACAGACACACAGCATTCCTACATTTTATGGAGTACTCTTCTACCCTATTTAATATAAGCAAGACTTAATATAGTTCTCCATGTTATTACATATACAATCCATACATGCTGACAAAAATTAAATTTATAAAGTTTAGAGACATAGTAGATCTTAAACTTAGTATCCCCAAATTTGTAAAAACAAGAATGTGTCCCCAGTACACGGATGCCCCATCACTATCATTTTCTATGTTTAGTGGACCGTGAAAATGGGGGAAAATCTCTAATTCATATCATAGGGAACATGTTGAAAGTCGTACATTAACCTATAATGGTTTACTTTTACAAATTGTTATTTGGATAGAGAGGTGTCTCATTTGCACTCACACCACATCTTCCTATACCTATGTGTATTAAGTTTCAAGTTGATTGGACTTGAACTTCATCTAAAACTACCTCAACCAAAAACCTTAACCTGAATCGGGACGAACGGACAAACGGACGAACGGACAAACGGACGAACGGACGAACGAACGAACAGACGGACGCACAGACCAGAAAACATAATGCCAATAAATGGGGCATAAAAACCCCAACATTTTAGAGGAGGACATACATGTAATTTTGATCAGGAACCAATCTTAATTATAATACCTAATCGAATAGTGAGAATTAGGCCTTTAACCAGAAGTGTAATTGAAATATTTTGATTAAATGCACACTAGAAATATATTTTAATGATAGAATTCCACAAATCTTAATTTTCATGGGCAGTATGTTTTTGCCATTGTTTAAACAAAGGTGAGGCTTTAACTGCCAGGATTCAAATCATTTGCCTCACAAGAAATGAAATTCAAGTTACGCTACTGTCGAGTGATTGACAGTTGGTTGCTTAACTAACGTCCAGTGGAAAATATTTTATGCACCATTAACGTGTAGAGAGCGTTACATTATATCTAAAAGAGGCATCGGATTCAACTTCCGTATTCTGACCGGACGGGACTGCGTACATGTTCATTCCACACACCTAACGGACTTCCAACTTTGGCAACGGTTAAACTGCTAAACGGAACAAGATCAATGGTGACCATATTTCTATTCCCTTGATATCTTTGAGAGGTTACTGTCGAGAAGTTGCGACCAAAGAGACAGTTATTAAACGCCAACCATTTTAGAAAAAAATAACGGTATATTACACCTACGTTTGTATGGGCTCTTCCTAGAATCCATGCATGATAATAATTAAAGACAAGATACATGTATATTGATTCAGTAAAGTGTAATCATAATTGTTCTATAGATGCGTCCTCATAAATTCATTGGTTAAAATTCTACGGAAAGGTGACACAGATGCATCAGTGATCTGATTTTTCTTTTACCAAAGTAGCTTCAAATAATTATAGAATTATGCTAAAAAGAAGAAGAGGCAAGTCGTGTACACCTTTTACATTCCGGCGTGTTTGCAACTCTTTTCTTAATCTTATAACTTAAAAATGTGAATATGATCACGCTTCATATTTCGTTGCTTTCATTTGTTCAATCTTAATTTTGATTTATGAGCTTTAAGAATTTACAGTTTAAGAGATACATATATTAGTGAATTGAAATGACCAAGTAATAATCGCTGTGTTTGATTACCGGTTACTGAACTAATTATTCCCTTTAAGGTTGTTTCGATGAAATCACTGCAAATTTGATAAGAAAAATATGTAAAAAAAAATTATAGTAAATTTGTGCTAGTTTTTAAATAGTATTTATTCCAACAAAGTATGTGTATTCAACGAGTCAACTTGAAACTTCATACAGTTTAAGGTCCCCTCCGTCGACCTTCACTGCAATAGGCCGATAAACGGTCAAATAGGTCGGCTATGTCGAGTAATGTCATTTTATTGGAAATCTCTACTAGTATAAGGTAAAAATACGAGACAGTCTTTACCTGCTATTTTCTATAGTTTCAAAAATATTGTCAACAGAATCTGATGATAAGACGATAAACTATTTTAAATTGCCAAAACAGTTACCTTCATAATATGGACACTTACAAGTGCAAAAAGGTCACTTATAATGTAACTTTGACATCATAAACATGTCGACATTTACCTATTTAACCTAGCTTTGGTAATTTTACGCTATTTTAATTTTTTATCTAAATATTCATAAGCAATAATTTCAACCAAAACGATATAATTGATTATGTACGCAATAGAATCTTAGCAATGTGGTTTTTTTTAGCAAAATATGTGTCGGGTAAAGCAACTACTTACAGTATATCTAAGAGTATCCAAATATTGATGAAATGATATCAGAATAAGGTTATTATGTAGATATAGGTAGATGTGGTATGAGTGCCAATGAGACAACTCTCCATCCAAGTTACAATTATAAAAGCAAACCATTATAGGTCAAGGTACGGCCTTCAACACGGAGCCTAGGCTCACACCGAATAGCAAGCTATAAACGTTCTCCAAAATAACTAGTGTAAAACCATTCAAACGGAAAATGTTTAGCTGTTTGCATTTAAAGTAAGCAATGTAAAGCTCTAGTGCTTATATATTTGTAACACTCAGAAACGTGTCCTTCCCCCCAAACGTGTCCAATTCCACCAAACGTGTCCACATCGACGTCACTGAACTGCAAAAACATGTCTATTACCGAATCATGTCCACTTGTATTTTTGTCCATCTGATGAGTTAAGCCTTTTTCAACTGATTTTTATAGTTCGTTCTTATGTTGTACTGTTATACCACTGTCCCAGTTAGGGGGAGGGTTGGGATCCCGCTAACATGTTTAACCCCGCCACATTATTTATGTATGTGCCTGTCCCAAGTCAGGAGCCTGTAATTCAGTGGTTGTCGTTTGTTTATGTGTTACATATTTGTTTTTCGTTCATTTTTGTTCCATAAATAAGGCCGTAAGTTTTCTCATTTGAATTGTTTTACATTGTCTTATCGGGGCCTTTTATAGCTGACTATGCGGTATGGGCTTTGCTCATTGTTGAAGGCCGTACAGTGACCTATAGTTGTTAATGTTTTTGTCATTTTGGTCTTTTGTGGATAGTTGTCTCATTGGCAATCATACCACATCTTCTTTTTTATACTAGTTGTTAAAGGGTGCCAAAGCGTGTCATTTGTATAAACGCTCAAACGTGTCCACTTTTAAATAAACCCCCAATCGTGTCCGACCCCCAAAACGTGCCCATATATGTACCAAGCTTTTTATTTTACTGGAACTATCATTCGTGTTCATATTATAAAAACGTAGGTTATTTGTGTGGTTTTTTTTTATTATAATCATTGTATACTCATTTTACGATCTTTTACTATTTTATTAAAAGATCAAAATATTAAAAACTTAAATTCTTTTTCTATGCGCATTAAAATGTAGCATTTCATTCTTTATAATGTGCCATACGTTGTATTTTGGAAGGCAAAATTTTTTTTTAATTTCTGCAACTTTTATTTGAAACGGCCTCTATATTACATAACAGACATTGAAGTAGTTTCTTACTGAAGTCTTAAACAAATCGGTCTTTACTCGCATTTATTTTTCTTTAGATTAAAATCCAAAATAGTGGTCATCCCAAATAACCGTTAAAATTAATGCCCAATCTTAAATTCCCGGTTTGATAATATAACCTATCTACAGTATATATCTTTAATACGATATCGTTCAAATAACGAATGAAATATTTGGCACTGGACGTTAGTTCTCTTCTTTATGTGTCTTTAGTGACGCTCGTAACCAAAAATTTATTTAAAAACTTAGAACTGTTAAAAAAGATGGGAGGTCAAGATGGGAGACAATAAGCAAATTAAAGAAGAAGTTAATGCATATGTTACATGTTAAATTTTCAGTAATGATAATCATTAACAACCGGCATTGAACAAGTTAATGCTAATAAATTACCACTTTATCAACTGTGTCCCCATCATAGAACTGCCGTGAACGTTATTGATGTCGCGTTTAGGACACGTTTGCGCGAATAACAATAGTATCGGGCACGTTTGGGGGGTTTGAAATCGGACACTTTGGGGAATATTATATGTTATTCAGGTCTCAGACAGGGTATATACTGTGACATTCCCGGCTTAGAGTTTATATCCCCTGAGCCGAAGGCGAAGGGGATATAAGCCCTAAGCCGGGAATGTCACAGTATATACCCTTTCTGAGACCTGAATTACACATATATTACGGATTACCCCTGACTTAATGTTATTTTACAGTGCAGGTATTTGTTGACAACACATATATATTGAAAAACCCAACCTGATATGTTCGGCATACGTGAAGGATTTTCTAATTTGCTGTGAACATAATTTTATCGTGTATGTAATAATTTATAGTAACACTTTTAACATCAAATTAAAGTATTAAAAGTGTTAATTGCGTGATTTTGTATCAAAAATGTATTATTGACTGAAGCACGTCATTATTTTCCCTCTGTGAACCTCTGACAGTCTGATAGGTTATGACTACGTCACATAGTAACCGGTGTTATGATGACGTTTTTGAGGTTCCAATTGGGGATAAAAACGTCGTATATACCCCGGCAGTTTCCTGAATATATACTGACATCTCTGTGATGTTATCCAATCAGAAACCTCGACACATTTGTAATCCGTAATATTGAATATTATGGACACGTTTGGGGAGAATAGACACATTTGGGGGAATCGGACACGTTTGGGAGTGTTACATATTTAACAAAATTGTGAATACTAATGTCATAGTTTGAATTTAAAGGCCATAAACGGTGGCATTATCATACCTTCTCCTTTGAAAATTTCGGTAAAAAAAAACAAGACTTATCATTTGAAACTATTTGCGTTCAAAAGTTAATTTAGATCCGCGATTTTAGGTAAATAGGTATGATCCATTAAATTTTCATTCTGGAACCATGATATTTTTATTCATACGTTTTATTTATATTTTCTATATTCCTATTATTCTGTACTCTTTATTTTTGTGGTCCTTTTATTCTGCACTTGTTGCCTATTATTCTCTAGTCTATTATTAGATATACAATAGGAAGATGTGGTATGAGTGCCAATGAGACAACTCTCTATCCAAATAACAGTTTATAAAAATAAACCATTATAGGTCAATGTACGGCCTTCAACACGGAGCCTTGGCTCATGTGATAGTGATAATTTGTGTAAATAATGCATCTTCATTTAGAACTATTTTAAAAAAAAGTGTATTCTTCATAAATCTGATACTTTTCGACTTTCACTGACTAACTGTTTGGTCATAACTTGTCATTATATTGTTAAACTATTTAAGGAATAATAGTATTGTAGTTGAAGAGTTGCCACCGTCAATTGTAGATTTGACGGTGGCAACTCTAACAGTACTGTTATTCCGATTCTAATGCATTACAAAAAGAAATAATACGATAAAACTTGAAAAAAGGTCTAAATTTGACAAATAAAAAAAAATCCGCGAAACTTCATGAATGATTTTGGCGCAAAGACATCATGATTAAACGTGACGTCATACAAATGAAAACTTGTAAAAACAAACTGGTGCGATTATTACAGTTGGAAAGCAGGTCACGGTTTGACCCCAAGTTTATCAGCAACAATGGAGTCACGTGACCGTGAAAATTCAGTAAAAAAAACGGACGAGACAAACCTCATTTTAACTCACTAAATACTTTTGTCGTAATTAAAACTTATTGACCTAACTAATCTTGAGTATCCATAGTTTATTCTCGTCAAAGCTCACACATCAAATCAAAGTCCTTTATTCTTTAGTTTATCTGCAAACTTGGAGTTTGGGTGAAAATTGTCAAGTATCCTGATCGAAAAATCTAAATATTTACGAGGAAACTAAAAATGATGGGCTGAATTTAAATTTAATAAAGCATCTCATTAAGACAAACACTCGATATGAATATCTCGGCAATAGAATGTTGGATACGCAAACGTCAAATTGTTTTCAAAACGAAGCGGTGGTTTTTATGCCGATTTGTGCAAGTGGTTATCTCCCCTTAATATCACTGGTCAGTCAAAAATAAAAACCTAGCAAAATGCATAAAAATTAAAAAAGGAGTTTTACTTAGATACAAAAATTAGAAAGAAAATAAACGAAACTCGATTTATAACTATGTTATGATAATATAAAGAAAAGATACTTCCCTATTTTTCAGAGAAGGACTAATTTAAAATGTAAAAAATTAAAAGACAAATGTTACTGTAGTAAAAAAAAACCAATTCAGAAATGTGGATAATGACACCTACAAAACTAAAAACCTAGCTATATTGAAAGAAATTAGATCTGGCGGATAAAATATACTACATGTAATTTTTATATGTGGGATCATTCCTAGCAGAATTTTTTTTAAACACTTCTGATAATATTTATAAAACATAGTTTATAAAATAATCTTTCTGAAAATTGATATAATTATTAGATAAATAGTACTGATCATATATATTTTATATTCTATAAAGTGTGACCAAGAGTCACAACAAATTTCTTCAAATTAAGAGAGCCTTTAAACTCAAGCCTATGTTTCTTAGTTTAACAGTAAAATAAAGAAAAGGGATTTATAAGTTTTATACCAAAAATATTGACAGAAATTCTGTAAAAAAATATGCTTTAAATTATAAGTGAAAGTGACACAATTTTGAATTTCAGAATCATTATTATTGTAAAATTAAACTATTAGATTAGCTTGCACAGTAGCCCTTTGTCTTATTTCTCAGGGTATTTTATAGATTATGAAAGTAAACTTTTTGGAAAAAATGGGGCTTCTTCTCTTGAACAGGTTGCTGTATCAGCTGCTTTAACTACATATTTATAAACAAAGTATTGTATAATATACTTTACCTGAATACTAGTTATAGGAAATGAAATGAAACTGGTGGGACAAATTTTGTGCATTTTACTTCAATAATGATCAATGATGCTTAAATTTGATAAGAATTTGCCATTTTAATAAATTCAATTTTGTAAGAACACATCTCTATGAATTAACTTCTTGTTTGGCTGACTTGGCTTGATAAGCTAGTTTTTGCTCTTATTACTATAAAATTGAGAATGGAAATATAGCTTACCAAGTAAAGAGATAATAATATTTTATAAGCAAGATTTTATTAATTGACCTTCATTTCCCTTTTTCATATGTTTTTTTCCTACAGAATTTTCTTTGCAATGCATTTTCTATTGCTATTTTTGTGCTTTTGTCCATCCATACAGTAGGCTATCAAAAATTTGTCAGATCTGTCAGAATTTTCCAAGACATTTAGCTTTTTAAAACGCAATAAAGAAGATCTTTGTTTTTTGTTTCACTTTTCCTATGTGTAAATTTTTACTATGCACATGACCCTGACACATATTTTGTTATAAACGTTACATGACGTATGTTGAAAAAAGAAAACAATGTCACCGTCAATTTGTGTAGGGGATCAAAAGGGGTTTTAGTTACTTTAAAATACTAGTATCGTATGGAATTGTGAAAATCCACAACTTTTAATCATGTCTTTAATAAAATCAGTATTTTAGAGCACTTTAAAACAGGTACAATGAAAAGAAGCTAAACTTCACTGTTTTGAAGTAGAAACGTAGCTAAAACCAGATGGGTACAACTTGACATGGCTGGTGGTCACTAAAATTGATGTATAAAAGTAAAAAATGATGGCTTCAAAACAGTGTATAAATTTGAGATAGGTTTCCCGGTTTCATTTCAGATTATAACCGTTCTTTTCTGTATTTGGATACGCAAACGTCAAATTAGGAAAAATCGATTTTTTTGGCGAACAAAAAAGATGGCTATTTGTTTTAGAACGGACAGGATAAAGGAATAGCAATAACAAGCTATTTTTTGTAATGTTTGTATGTCGTAAAGAAATTATATTGGTCACAAAACCTACAAATTTTAAAATTTAATTATAATAAAAGCATGACAAGTTGCAAAGAATACTTTAAACGTCAATCTTTTAGCCGATTGATTTGGCGGATTTTTTGACGTTACAGACGACTGGAGCGCCACCTAATTAATCCCCCCTGCTATTGTTGCTGATAAAGCTTGACGACAACGGACGTTTCCAAGGACTTGCTTTTCAACTGATTACGTTACCAGTACGATTCAAATTCGGATAAAATTACATTAAAACGTCGAATTCGAGGTAGGTGTTGTTTTATTTTCGATTATATAGTAGTAATCGAACATTTGTTGATTCAACAATTCAAAATGGCGGGTCCATCCTTAGTTACGCCTGGTCAACTGTGGATTTAAAGGCAACTTTTAGCCAATGAAAAAAAATGTTACATACAAATTGCATTAGAATCGTTATTTTATCGTAATCACCGAACAACAAACTATAAAATTACTAGTGTAAAACCATTCAAACGGGGAAAACCAACGGTCAAATCTATATATAAAAAAAACGAGAAACGAGAAACACGTATAAATTACATAAACAAACGACAACTACTGTACATCAGATTCCTGACTTAGGACAGGTGCAAAGTAAACCCATCCGAGACCCTCATATATGATATGCATGATACCAGGGCGAAATCACGTCATGTGATATGAATATTAATTTAATATGGTAACATAATATCAAAAGAAAGAACCTTAGTTGGAAAAGGTACGAAATACGAATAAAATGATCAAATCAAAAATACATACAGGGCATGTGTCAAACAAACAACAACCCGACCAAAGAACATTAAACAGTCCAAGGCCACAAATGGGGATTCCACACAGCGATAAAATCTTGCACCAGAGGCAGCCTTCAGCTGCTCCCTAAACAAACATGTGTACTAGTTCCGCAAACATGGACCTCACACTATAACTAAACATAATATAATTGAACCAAAAAAAAAAAAAAAAATATAAAAAAAAGTACAAGACTTACAAAGGCCAATTGTTCCTGACTTTGGATAGGCACACACATGTGGCGGCATTAAACATGTTTTGTAAGAACTCATTCTTCCCTCTTTAGCTCTAGCCAAAGTAGAATACAGGTATACATCAATACTTAACATGAATAAAAGCTTACTTAGAAGCATGACATGCTTATATAATTTTATTTTGGATGTAACGTGTCTTATGATTGGCTGATAGTGTTTTGTTTATCAGCTCATAAACATAATTTTATCATGTGACAGTGACGTTAACACCGTTTACCTTGATTTACCGCGGCTTAGAATTAAATTATACAGAATGACTAATATTTTTGTCTGTCTATTCTAAATACAATGTAACATAAAAAAATGTGGTGCACACTTAAAAATAATCCGCACTGAAAATCTAAATTAGTCACGATGACTATTCAGTTAGTCAAATATCAGCCGAAAGGTAGTCAAAGGCATATATGACTACCCATCAAGTCATTATGACTACCTGCATGGTCAATTGACTATGTTAGTGGTCACCAGCACCACGTGGTGTAGAGTATCGGTTTTCACGCGCACTCTTTCGCGTTCCCTTTGTTCCATAGATTGTGTAGATGTAAACAAACCAGAAGGCAAGGAAACTGTTATTTTGTCAAATAAACCAATTGTTTAAAGTAAGTATGATGTATATTTGTTTTAATTCTAACTTACAAAAATTGAATTTAAGAAAAAAGAGTATAAATGAAAGTAATATCGGCACATGTTGAAAAAAGGGGGGATATGTATACGGGATATCAATTTTGATACACATACAAGTCATACAACGTATTGTCGATTGAAAAGAGTTTTTAACGATATATCTTTTATATACCTGAGCGAAAACTGTTAAAAATAAACACTGCAATCGATATTAGCAACAATAAATTATAAACTCAGGGTGGCTGTCAAGATCCTGGTGCTTATATTACAATGTTGTGTTGTAAGATGGGTGGTTGTCAAGATCCTGGTGCTTATATTTCAATGTTGTGTTGTAAGATGGGTGGATGTCAAGATCCTGGTGCTTATATCACAATGTTGTGGTATAAGATGGGTGGCTGGCAAGATCCCGGTGCTTACATTACAATGTTGTGGTATAAGATGGGTGGCTGGCAAGATCCCGGTGCTTACATTACAAGGTTGTGGTATAAGATGGGTGGCTGTCAGGATCCTGGTGCTTACATTAAAATGTTGTGGTATAAGATGGGTGGCTTTCAAGATCCCGGGGCTTACATTACAAATTAATGGTATAAGATGAGTGATTAAATCACTAGATCAAAGATTTTAAAATTTGTTTTTTTCTTTAAACTTTTAACATGACTGATATACTTGGTTATTGTTATATTTTAGATTCTAAAATTATATAATTATATTTTTCAGCAAATGAAGACATTACTATTTGTATGAACACAGCTAAGAGATTTTTGACCATAGAGAACACCACACTGACACATGCAGAGTTGATACCGACAAAATATCTGAAATAAACACTTCAAATGAACAATGAGTTTTAATACAATAAATTTATTTTCTTTATTTGATTTTTAGACTTTAATATGTATCACTAAGTAATGGTTACACATGGACACTTAAGATATAGGAAGGTTTTGAACATTGAGCACTTTCTGGTCCTATACTATTGAATTTGTCATTGTGAGTATTGCTGCTTTGCCAAATTGGTATTTTTAATGATATTATATTTCAGTTGTATTTGTCAATCCCATGGAAGAGAAACAACAAAAAGTAGAATAACAGAAGAAATGATTGAACCATACAAGAACGAAACGGAATGAAACGCACACAAATTAAATGGTAGAACAAAAACACAACACAAATTAAAATAACAATCTAACAGTCGTGAATATTCACAGTAATCATGTTGACTAACCAACATGGTCACTTCCGACTATTTCAATTAGTCATATGGACTGCATTCAATTGTCAAACTGACAAATGTGCATAGTCAATTGAACAATCCAATTCGTCATAACGAGTATAACATATGGTCATTTTGACTTCCTAACATAGTCATAATGACCACCCTACCCAGTCAAATTTGACTAACCATCTAGTCAAATGACTAAGAGCATAGTCAAAATGATTAAAGTGCATTGTCACCTAGAGGACAGTCAAAATGACTAATTAAATTGGTCAAATTGACTAATTTAGATTTTCAGTGCGCTACGCGAATTTTTCAGTTTGCACCACATTTTTGATGTTATTTCTTCATAGATATAAAACATATTAGTCATTCCTTAAATGTTCACCATTTCTGGATTGTTTTTTTGTTGTAGGCTTCTAAGCACTAAATTATAATACCAGTTATTCAGTCTGTTACCTCAGTACGCACTCAATACGTATCACTGCAAATTATATCATTGTTGTATGTCAATGGATCGTGATTGTGGTACAAGAAAACATCATGAAACATCAATGTTAAGTTCATTGAGGAAGTTTAGTTCATCAATTTCTGTTTTGCTGCTTAATTGCACCTTTTCAGGTGTGAATTATTTGAGTTGCTCTAACTGAGGTGATAGAAAACTAATTTATTTACCATTGAACACAACTTAAAAGATAGAAGCTAAAACGAAATTTGCTTACAAAATAGTTGTTTGTAGAACTTGATATGCAAATTGATGCGTGAAATTTACTTGATTATAGTTAATTTCATTCTCTAAAGATGAAAGACGAGTAAAACGTGTATTAATTGAAATGTGATGCAATAATATGAAAAAAGCATATGTGGAAAACATTCACACGAAGTCGAAACAATTACCACAGAAAACGAATAACAACAAGGTCAACAAAAACAGTTTTCAATACATCTTACCGTTTTGTAAATATATCTAATACATCCATCAAAACCAACAACAAAATCATTAAAGATCTAACCGAGATAATAACATGCGAAATGTCTGACATTGGCACAGTACACACACATTTTACAGCTTTAAACGAGTTTAATTTGTATACTTAAACGTCCTCTTTGGAATATAGCCTGTTTATGAGGTCGATACAAGGATATATTGACCTGAACGAAGTATCTTGACTGAAGATGAAGTCCGAGGTCAATGCACTTCTCGATATATCATGTGTTGACCTCATACACAGGCTATAATTGTTATATTATTAATTTCCGACCATACTTGTATAAAATCGTCAGTGTAATATATATTCGAACTTTTGAATTTGTTGGAATTCTATAGATATCATATTTTCTCCGACAATAACAACATATTACTAGTAGATGTTATTTCATTTATTTTTATGTGTATTTTTGTACAT
The DNA here is from genome assembly GCA_037788925.1 of Mytilus galloprovincialis. Taxonomy (NCBI): domain Eukaryota; kingdom Metazoa; phylum Mollusca; class Bivalvia; order Mytilida; family Mytilidae; genus Mytilus; species Mytilus galloprovincialis. The sequence goes on along the minus strand of CM075339.1, from coordinate 55,913,912 downwards.
CTCATGTATTTGATTTTTTTTCTTCTTCAAATAATCGATCATAAATATCATTTGTTTCAAACCGTTTAACAATATCCTGAAATATATTACATGACGTCATAAAGTATATCGGTGCGTTATGCTTTTTGATATTCGTTGTTTTCTATCTACATGTGTAACGGTTTATTTCATCCTCTGTGACATTTTATCCAGAGGATAATTTGTCACGGTAATTTTTTTCCAGGCATGGTATTTCACAGGTAGAATTTTTCCAGAGAAGTGAAAATCTATCTGTGTTATGCGGATAGCATGTACCGGTATATATTTGCCGGGTCATATTTCACAGAACCTTGTGAAATATAATCCCATTAACTAGTTATGTCAGTTACTCGCAATCAATATATACCTGACTTTAATTATAAAATGTTTCACAAAGGTAGAACAAATTTGCATAATTTATCAAAGGGAGGTAATTATGAGCAATTTATATTTTAAAGATATTAATTTAATATTTTCGTGAATATATTTCATAGTGAAATTTTTCCTTGAATCTTATTTTTTATATATATTCATTTATATAACAAGATGACTTACAACATGCATTTTTAATAAGACAGATAACATTTCACAGGTTAATACTATCCAGCTGTTAAAATTGCTTTTGTTCCAATATATTGTTATGCTATAATTTATTTGATTTCCATATGATCAACAACAACATCTTTGTCCCCAGACAAAACTATTTATATAGTTAAAAATATCATCATAATCAAATTCTTCCATTACTGTTAAGGTCAAGGATCAGTAAATGAACTAGTCCATAGATTTTTTAAAAATTTAGAACTCAACTAGATATTGAAAATATACATCAGAAAATGTAAAAAAGAGTATATGTCACCGACTTCGTTTTCGAGAAAAATCCATTATTAAAATGGTCCGAGAGGGTACTAAATTACATTGAATGTATAGGGGAAATCTATATCTTCTACAATTTTCGGTTTCCGGTATAAATCACGTGAACTGCTCAATAGAATTTTGTTTTAAATTAATATTTTCTTCCTTTTTGTCTTACGAATTAGTTGATATAAAAAAAAAAATATTGTCACCGACTTCGTTTTCCCTGTAGAAGCGACGCAAACCCAACATTTTGGCAAAAAAATCATCAAAATTCGTGACTTCGTAATTTTTGTTACATAACGTCAAATTATCATGCTAATAATTTCCAAAGATCTTCGTGTTGATTCTGGACGATGATTATGTGTTTCGTATTGATAGATTCTTTTTATCATAAGAGTCTGGATAATTATCATTAATTAATTTTTATTAGTATTACCAATATTCTTTATTCTTTATATTTTAGCACCTCCTTATACTTTTTTTCTTTTCTTTCTTTTTTCCATTTTATTCTACAAATTTTGTCCATTATTCTGTATTCCGTAAACCCCAATCAGACCCTCTTTTATGGAACATTTTATAAAGAAATTATACGTTGTTAAAACTATGATACATGTATGTTCATAATCAATATACATATCTAAAACAATTACTAATTCAGACAAAAATACGTTGTTAGTACATGAACGCAAAAATTCAAAAACTTAAAAGTAGAAATCATCAGGGTTACTGTCTACAAGTTGACGCAATAAAAGATGTAATTGAAGCAAATTTGTTTATGCCACCCTCAATTACCCCTGTACGTCTGTCCGCCCGTCCTTTCTTCCGCCCGTCCGGCCCCCTTTATAGTTATTCCGTAAAACATCTACAGTTTGAATCCTAGAACGTTTTCACTTTGCTGTCTGTTTGCATGTGGTCAGAGTTTTGATCTTTATTAATATTTGCTCTAATGAGAGATAGTTGAACTTTGTCATTTGTGGGTAACCAATTCATAAATCTCTTAGACTATCTTGTAAGTCATCTGTTTACACTTTTTCTCCGTTGCGATATATGATTTGGCCACGTTTGAAAAAAAAACGGTTTCTTTAGCAGCGGAACATGTAATAGCTTGTGTTTTGGTACTTTTGTCGTGTGGTTATTTACACATCTGCAAGTTAACAAGTAAACACGCAGACAAACTGACATCTTTGTTAATATCTTTCTTCTTCTGTATAAAATTTATTGTATACAAGTCTACAAAAACGTTTTAAAAAGTTTACTAAATGGTTATTGTTCCATACGTGTACATATGTATGCTCGAATATATATAGAACCAGTACATGATACACAACATGCGACAAATAAAGGGGGGGAGGGTAGTAATAACAGGAAACTAAATTAAACTAAGGCTTTGATGGATGTAAACTTCAATGAAACTGGAAGTTACATAGGGGGAACAGGAAAATAAGAATATATTGCATCATTTACAACAACCTTTAAATTGACCAGTGATTTTTTTTATTCATTACTGACCAGCAACACCGAGATAATCCAACGATTTTTAAGGGTCCATATTAAGTGTGGACCTAAATGTTCTTTATCTTTAAATATAACGCTTATTCTGTAAAATCTTCAATTAATGATTTTGTAAAATTCTTCTATCATTACATGATTTCTTAATTCTGTACATGGTTAAATTTAAACTTTTGTATTAATAATTATTTTATTTTCCGTTGTTATTCTTTATAATTTTGCAAACTTTTTTGTTCAATTTTGACATTCGCCAGTATCCGTTATTCTGCAACTCCCTTTGAGATCTAATTATATGTGACAATAAATTAATGTGCTTCTCTCTCTGAATTTCGCTTTCTCTCAAGAAAATGTACGGTCTTTGTAGCACAGTGTATTTTCCCGAAAATACACTGTGTAAAAACATTTCCAATGAAACCAAATATACGGAGGTTGAGATATGACATAAAAAACAGATGTACATATATATGTTTAATATGCCTACAAAAATACCCAGCCCCCCCCCCCCCCCCCCCCTTCAAACCGAAAAAAAACCAAGAAAAAAACAATCGCACAAAGGCTGAGACATGACTGGAAATATTGTGTTTTGTTATTTAGTCCATCTACACAAATGAGGGGGGGGGGGGGGGGGGGGGGGCTTTATCGGGACTCCGGGATCGGGTGTTTTTAAGCACGGGATTTCGGAATTGATCCTTTCTTGATGGCAGGATTTATATTTCTATAAATTTGGGACCTCGGGATTTCATGTTTTAAAGTCCGGGATTTCGAGATCAGGACCCCTGCCACCCTACCCCTACCCCCTCCCCCCTTACAAATGCATATCATAAGATGTCTTTTCCTTTTTAATTTTCTTTTTGCCTTGTGTTGTTGTCTGGTTGCTGTCTTATTGAAGTACTGACTACTTACGTGATTTACATTTTACCTTAGGTACTGAAAGTCTGTGACACTGCATATTTTTCAGTAGGTATATATATAGTAGTAGTATGATATAGAGATGATCGATACAATCTCGTTCTCAACCTTCAAGTTTTATGAGTGAAATAGAGAGAACAGTTCTATTTTATATTTTAGATGCTACTTTCAGCTAGGGTACATTTTTTTTATTCGGTTAATTTTTACCCATGATATATATATATATATATATATATATATATATATATATATATATATATATATATATATATATATATATATATATATATATATATATATATAACAATTTCCTTTGAGGAGACAACCATACGAATCAATACTTTTAGGATACTAAGCCATGTATAAATCTTCAAACCATAATTATACTGTTTATACATGTACCTATTTAAAGATTTGTGTTCTATTTTTAACACTGAAATTGAGGACGTGAAAGAAAACACCATTACAAAAAACAACAACGTTAGAATACAAAATGTAGTGATGGATTAATGATTGTGAAACATCATTTTTGTTTGTTTTTAATTTGTTATAGTCTAAAAACTGTGTATAAATATTAAACTGTTGTTCCAACCGTGAACAAAGTTAATTAATTTAAGTGTATTATTGTTTAGTGCCATCTATGACTGACTGACAGCAGCGGCGAATTTATAACCAGTATTAGTTTATGTTGTTCATTTCCTTTTCTCTTATTAGAAAATATTTTTACTTGTTCCGACTGCATGGTGTGATAATTTTCAAAATATGGGATATATAGTCTTACCGTACAATACTAAGTTTTAACTTTAGTATTAATGTCCTAAACTTGCACCCCCTTCTGCTTATTTTCTGCTAGACGATGTCTTTTCCAAGTGAATATAGGGTTTTTGTAAGGACAGTTTTGACATACTACATATAGAATATACCACCCTACGTCCCTGACGCCAGTCAAACACCTGATTTTCATTTTGAAAATCGTCTTCATGACTGTTTTCATATTAATTTTCATTTTTTTATTTTAGAAAAACAAGTTCATTCTCCTAGAAGTAACATACTCTCCGTCAAATTTACCGTTGACGATGTCCCATCGAAAAGTCGCCGGGTGCAATTTTAACATTGCTAAATCTGGCCAATGGGACGTAATTCGTACAAAACGTCGCAATATTTCGCGGAATCCGCTAGACGGCGTTCATTTACTGTTACTTGACCTTAACAGTAGTAATGCAACTATATTTCTACTTTTACGTTTTAATTTATATTTGTACTGAGATCTGAAAACAACTCACTTTTACATGTATTTCACTTACCTTATTTAATCATGATATTATTTCACAATTACGATCTTTGAAATTATTTCTGGTTTTCTTTCTTATGTTTAATGATAATTTTCTTTTTAAAAGAATGATATTTACTGGAATTTTTTCAGGAAATTTTTTTCAATGATAATTTGTGAAATAATTCCCATTATAATACATTTTTCTTACAAAATAGGTTTAATTCAAAAACACTATTATTATTTCATAGTATTTGTAAAGGATAATTTTTTTCTAATAACTATTCAAAAAGCTTCATTATGTAACTAACCAGATAGAATTTCACGGCAAAGGAAAAAATATCCCAGGGAAATATTTTCCACCGGATAAAAAAATAACAACAACTACTGTGACATTTTTTTCTTCGGATAGTATTTCACCCGGATATAATTTTGCTTTACACATGTACCTTCGAAAATATAGATTAATAACATGTGACTATCCCTCAACGAATCAAATTAGTTAAAATATATGAATTGATGATATTAATATTCAACGCAACACTATCCGAAACGAGAGATAAATGGATAAGTGTAAAATGTTCAGTGGCAAATATATCATTCATATTCAGAAAAAAATATTCATATTCTGGGAAATATGCTAGAATGATCCACTGAGTCGCGGATTTATTAACTGCACAAGTGCGAGTGTAAGAAAATCAAAGAAAATTGGCCTTTTTGATATGCTAGCGTTTCGTCATCAGACAGTTAATGAATAAACAATACACTTCTAGAAGAGCATAACGAAAATAAAATAAAATTGAGAATGGAAATGGGGAATGTGCCAAAGAGACAACAACCCGACCATAGAGCAGACAACAGCAGAAGGTCACCAACAGGTCTTCAATGCAACGAGAAATTCTCGCACCCGGAGGCGTCCTTCAGCTGGCCCCTAAACTGGTTCAGTGATAATGAACACCATACTAAACTCCAAATTGTACACAAGAAACTAAAAGTTAAAATAATACAAGACTAACAAAGGCCAGAGGCTCCTGACTTGGGACAGGCGCAAAAATGCGGCGGGTTAAAAATGTTTGTGAGATCACAACCCTCCCCCTATACCTATAGCCAATGCAGAAAAGTAAACGCATAGCAATACGTACATTAAAATTCAGTTCAAGAGAAGTCCGAGTCTGATGTCAGAAGATGTAACCAAAGAAAATAAACAAAATGAAAATAATACATAAATAACATCAGACTACTAGTATTGAAATTAAAAAAAACCCAAACACTTCATACAATAAAAAGCGGACACACTGCCTCTACCATATCACATATGTTCAAAACAGTTAATATCATAAATGTTCAATATAAGTTTTCATTTTATTCAATGTTAATCTGACGGACTTATGTTTTTTTAAAAAGGCAAGTTTGCTGGTTATGCAACGTATATCACATGTTAGTAGACATTTTGTTAGAATTTTGTCAGGATCGCTTTTACTAATTTCAACTAGTGTTTATGAGACGGGGTATCCCCTTGTCTCACCAACGCCCTTACTTGACACGAAAATTCAAATTAATTACAGTTAAAACAGCTAAGACTATTTCCGTGCGTTTCATGGACATTAATGTTTATATAAGTATACATTTAATGAATGTTTATATTTAACATACAATTTAACTTATGTTTTTATTTACTTTCAGGATGTCTTGTTTGAGGAAATGAAATGATTACACGTTTTAATATGCACGTCGTTCCTTAGCACTTAAAAGCATATTTAACTTCGTCAAGAGAATACTTGGAAAAAAGTTGAAATTTCATTCAATTAAAGAATCAAATATGATATCCGGTAACAATTCGACGAAAGGTGATTTGGAACATATACAGATTTCCCAACTGAATAAGTTAATATTTGAAACAACTTTAATACCGTCATATATTTACATATTGCTTTTAATGATAATTGGAATACCAGGGAATGCGTTAGTCTGTTACATTTACCAAATCAAAATACGTAACAGACAGCTATCAACAAATATTTTTATTCTTGCCTTGTCGTGGTTTGATTTGGTGAATTGTGTGGTTACGCTTCCAATAGAAATTAAATTCTTGACGAACCTTATAATGTTTGACCAACCGATCCTTTGCAAACTTTCACGATTCTTGACATTCTTCTGTAACAACGCTTCGTCAATTATACTTCTGACAATTGCTATTGATAGGTTGAATGCTTTCCTATCTGGTCCAGTGAGACGTCGGTTGAAACCAAATACAGCAAAGATTATAGTTGTTATTGCAATTTTCATTTCCGCTGCTGTAAGTTGGCCAATGATTATTTTCTTTGGGACGTTTACTTTTCCGTTAGACAATGGTGGAACAGGAAAATCATGTTTAATCGTTAATAAATATGTAAAAAGTAAACAAACCATTGTTTTCACAATTTTACTGTTGTCCCTACATGTAATATTTGATTTAACATTTTTTATAATATATTCAATTATTGGAAAGAGAATATGTTATGACAGTGGTTTGATCGCACTGCATTCAATTGAAAATGGCCGTGGTGTATGCTCGCCTGTAATAAAGATAAGAAAACAGAGCGATTCGTCAAACGGGGATGCTTACTTAACTCAGGACATGTCCAGGAGTCGATCAACAAGCCCTTACATACTAGAACTAAACTGTATATCGAAAGAATGTGAGAGCAATGTGGGATTACCATCCCATCGGGATTCTCTGGAAATGAGTAAACTAATGACAGAATCCAATGAGCATAGTTTTAAAAATAGCAGTTGTAAAACACGTGCGACGCTATATACAAAGAAAGTGTCCCCTTCGTCGTCTGAATGTAAAATATTCAATCGAAGAACAACTGTAAATAGAACTTCATTTATACTATTTATAGTAACAATGGCCTACGTCATCTCATTTATGCCGTATTGCGTCATTGTTGTGATACGCCATGCATCTAAAACATCGTTCTATGATGAGCTAAGCAATGCTGAAAAAGCTGTGTACCAGATATTTTTGCGTTCATATTCTCTTAGCAGTGCAATTAATCCTATCATATATAGTTTAATCAATCTAAGTTTTCGGAAAAAATGCAAACAGACATTTTACGAATTTGTGTATTTTTTTCGGAAAAAGCCGGAAATGACGTAAATAGATTTGTTGCTTTAGGTTCTGATGTAATAAAAAGATTAAAACAGTCCTTAATATATTGTTGAAAAGTTACAGGTTAAAATTTATCCATGATGTATTGAGTATCCTTTGCACTTAGTTATGTAGATTCTTCATTGGTGGCAGTGTATTTTCAGATTTAAGTGCCAGTCTGCCTAAGAATCAGGCAGTGGTTAAAACATGACCAAAAAAACCCAGCCTATTTGACATTGGTTTCAGTTCATAATATGTAGTTATGCACAAAAATAACATTTATTTCCATTTTCTGTTCTGGTAATAGAAGATACAATTTGGTTGAAAGGCACTAGGAATTAACGAATAAGGGGAGACAACTCTTTAATTTGCTATCATTCTAACCAATTTTCTAACCAAGACTAATATATTTTAACTCAGGATGATGGTTAGTATTAAATAGCATGATTAACTCGGTGGGTTTTTTCTCATCATGTTTTAATTTTTACCTAAATTGCCTGATTCTTACAAAGACTGGTACTTAATGAAACCTGATAACATAATCTTGAGCATCATGATTATTCAATAAATTTTCATTTTGATTGACCAAAACCCCCTTAGAGGGCCTCCATGTTCCTGCTTTCTACGTTATACACTTACGATATTAATGCGAAAAATTTCATACAATTATGCAGCTCGGGATCAATTGAAAGCAAACATTGATTAAAGACCAATTTTCATCCAGAATATTGATTTAAATGAAATAGGTAATCATTTGCCGTGATAGTAAACAATTTGAACAACAATTTCTTAAATTTAATTTTCGCGTAGTAAAAGGTATATGAAGGTTATAATGGTATACAAACAAATTACGTTATATATTGTTACAGAAATGTAGGCAGCATACAGCCTTCAACAATAAATACATGTAGGTACATACCAATTTGTGTAATTCCCAGAGTTGAATTAATTAAACAGATACTACAAAAAAAATCTGTTATCAAAGTAAAATGACAAAAAAAAAGAAAAAAAGAGAAATCTTTCAAAACAGTCCATTATGAATATTTGGGTCCTCAATGAAAAATATTCCTGTCTCTAATCTTTTTTCCTTTTTATTTGGGTTATATAAACTGGTGAAAAAAGCTACATTACTATTTTCTTTCTGTCTTTATTTCAAACAGAAATAATAATGAAATGTACTAGTTCGAGTTATGGACTAGGAACAAGGTAAACAAACAGTCTAAATTAGTATATAAAATGAATGTTCTTTGATTTTAATTTCAATCACGAAGATTTCAATGATTTGACACGTATAAAACTTATACTGCGGACATATTGTTTTTCTATGCTCAAACTATTCAGTCAATTTGAAATAGGATTCCTATAAAACAAGATTTCATGTTAGAAAAAGCAAAGAGTTCAAAATTTAATAATTGCAAAACTAAGATACTTGCTAATCATAGCTATAAATTAAAATAAAATTGAAGTTTCATTGTAAAAAAAAAAAGAAATGTGGTAATACTATGCTTGCCAAAAGACTTTACACCAGAGTTCAAATGCAATTCATGTAAGCAACCATAATATGTCATCGTACGCTAGGTCACCATATCATATTTGTACAGTACTGTAGCATCTAATTATAAAACAATGCACTTTAAAAGTTTAGCGAGAATTTCATAATTTTAGTCTTTTTTTAAAAGTGACCTTGCTAAACAAATTAATCATATATAGTATATTATATATAGATTATAAATGAATAAAATGATGCACTGTGATTGCAAATGAGATAAATGCCAAGTATAGAACACAGGACAAAGATCATAACAATTACAGGTCATCGTACGGCCTTCAACAATTACGGATCAGACTCCATACATTATAATAAGTTGAAGTAACACGAGGTTAATAGAGATAGGAAAATGTGGTATGAATGCCAATGAGACAACACTTTATCCAAATCACAATTTGTAAAAACAAACTATTATAAACATGTTTAACATTTAAAAAGAAATCTTACTGCTCGGTTTAAGCTAAATATTTTAACGATCAACATTTGACACACAGCAACACACAACAAGCCATGAAGATTTTTAATTATTTTTAGCCAAATGAAAACAAGATATAGGAAATGATACCTCCCTATTGTTCAGTCCCTCTTTACCTGAGACAATAAGGATATAGTTCCCCATTACAACAATCAGAGACTGATAGTTCCAATCAAACAGTACACATATTTAAAGAATGTTCATAAATATTGATATATGATAATTCAGCGTCATCATCTTCCGGTCATAGTCCTCTCAAGATCTAACAGTGAACGGGATAAAATGTCTTTATTATTTAGGTTAATAAATATATACTTAAAAATCAACCAATGCACCTCCAACAGATTCAGTTTTAAGAAGACGATATTAGCTTTTTTTAAAAAGCATGACCTTAAACAATGCCAACATATATCATACAGTAAGTATTGAAGGGATTCATGGCAATACACGTAGTAGTTACTACCTGTATTTCAGTTACCTAACTGTACGATGAACTATAGTTGAACGTTTCTATGTCATGTGGTCTCTGGTTAAGAGTTGTCTATTTGGTAAAGATACTACATCATGTAATCTTTAATTTTTATCGTATCTTTTAATTTTCCATGTTGTGTTTTGTGTACTATTGTTTGTTTGTTTGTTGGTCTTTTTCTTTTGTAGCCATGGAGTTGTCAGTTTACTTTTGATATATGAGTTTGAATGTCCCCTGGTATCTTTTACCCCTGTTTTATACTGTCTTTAGACACATGCTGGTCTACGTAGTCGGGTTTGGTGGTCGAAAAGGAAGGTTGTACAAGTACTGTTCAATATTCAAAATGGCTTTAAAAAGCTGAACAAAACGACTTCTAAAATTTGTTCGTTCTTGAACTCGAAATAATTTAAATGGGGATTATTTTACTACGAATTTCTCTTATGACTGAACAAAAACAAAAAAACTATGGTTAACTATATCTGTACAGACACACATGTTTCGCTGCTACCTCAGACGAACGTTTTGCAATTAACCTTTTGTTAAAGCCAGATTTGACCACGTGCACATGGTAAATTGTACAGCTAAATGTCAAACTAGAAAAAAACTAATTACTAAAACAATCGGTTAATGTATGCTTTGTTCATTTGCAACGTGGTTTTTAAACGAAATATTACATAATTTACAATAACTTATTTCATAATAACACTTCACAAAGTACACGTGTACTGTTTGTGGTAGACTGTACCTGATAGCGTTAGTTTCGTAGCCGCTGATATGTAAATATAACAAGGCCAAATCTGGGTTTGGACCTACGTTGCTGCATGTAATTCATTGAGGTTACATGTATTCTTAAACACAATTATTTAATTGTTTCCTTTCATATTATACCAAGAAAACATTATGACGTAAATTTTCCTTATACAGTGAGTTTAAAGAATCAACCCTATAGTATTAAAAAAACATAAACAGCAAGTGATTGCATTGCTAATGAGGAATTAGTTTATTAGCTAATTGAACATTCTCAAGCTGAAGACGAACATACGATCATTCAGGCTATGCACCCATTAAAGACAAATTGAAGTTTCAGATGTTATTAAGTCTTTATGCCAATCTAAATAAAAGCATCTTTTTCACATAAGGACATTAAAAGAGTTTGAATTGGCAACTATTTTCTGGGTAGGTAGAGTTTGGGTAAACAAACATATTCTTTCGTATCCATGGCCTCATTTTTGTAGAAGCCAAAAAAGCTGAACGAATATCTATCTTGTACAATAAGTGTTGTTAAATTTCAAACTCTCAGCAAATTGGAAGTGACTCCACGACATATTTAAAAAAATGCACACAAGCTGAAATTAAATATTATCAAGCTTCAGACTAACCATAAAATCATCCCCTTCAATAGAAATTTTATAGAAAAAGTGTGACGACAAAAATCCATTTACAAATAGTGTTGTTAAATTTCAAACTATCGGCTAACATGCAGTGGCTGCATGGATGATGCAATATTCAATTACAATTCAGCATTATTAAGCTCAATCACTTTGATATTTAAATATAACAAGGCCAAGTCCGGGTTTAGACATACGTCGTTGCATGTAATTCATTGAGGTAACAGGTATTTTTAAGTATAATTATTTAATTGTTTCCTTTCATATTATACCAAGAAAACATTATAACGTAAATTTTCCTTATACAGTGAGTTTAAAGAATCAACCCTATAGTATTAAAAAAACATAAACAGCAAGTGATTGCATTGCTAATGATGAATTAGTTTATTAGCTAATTGAACATTATCAAGCTGAAGACGAACATACGATCATTCAGGCTATGCACCCATTAAAGACAATTGAAGTTTCAGATGTTATTAAGTCTTTATGCCAATCTAAATAAAAACATCTTTTTCACATAAGGACATTAAAAGAGTTTGAATTGAATAGGCAACTATTTTCTGGGTAGGTAGAGTTTGGGCAAACAAACATATTCTTTCGCATGGCCTCATTTCCGTAGAAGCCAAAACAGCTGAACGAATATCTATCTTGTACAATGAGTGTTGTTAAATTTTAAACTCTCAGCAAATTGGAAGTGACTCCACGACATATTTAAAAAAATGCATACAAGCTGAAATTAAATATTATCAAGCTTCAGACTAACCATAAAATCATCCCCTTCAATAGAAATTTAATAGAAAAAGTGTGACGAAAAAAATCCATTTACAAATACTGTTGTTAAATTTCAACCAATCGGCTAACATGAAGTGGCTGCATGGATGATGCAATATATAATTACAATTCAGCATTATTAAGAATGCCTTTCCGTGAAGCCAAGAAAGGTTACACAAGGACTCCAAGGAAAAATCAAAAGGGAAAGTTTACAAATGGAAAAACCAAATTGTAATACATATCAAACGAATGGAAAACAACTATGACATGGTACAAGTATTTTCTTACGTAGAAAATGGTAGATTAAACCTTGTTTTATAACTAGCTAAGCCAATGTTACGATTAAAAGACCACTATTTCAATATCATGTTAACCAAAAAACATAAACACTGTAATTGTGCAACAGCATTACACAAGTTGTCTCCCTTCCTATAAAAAAACGCCGGTTTATACTGGTTTGACTAAGAATTCACTTGTATTAGGACGTGACATTCAAAAGTCATCAATAACGGACGAATGAAATGTTCTATAAAAGTGACAGAACGCATAATTAAATTGTTATAAAAAAAATGAAAACCGCGTTTTGTTATTAATGTTGTTATGTATAGGTACCGTGCGATGACAAAAGAGAGAAAAAAAAACTAGTTGAATATAATTTGTCTATTTCATCATTGTCAATCATACCGATATCTCTTATTTTTATATTAGTCGGAACATATTTCTCAAAGTTTATTCCGTGATGCTCAAAACAGAAACATTTATATAGATTAGTAATGATATTGTAAGATTCTTTTGAATTATTTATTAATCTATTTTCTTAGTTTCGAATGAACTCTTCTTTTATGTTTAATCGAAATCCAAGACAGAAGATGTAATTTTCTACTTTTTCTCTATTAATTGTTAATTACAGGTAATTAGCAAGAAACTTATTTCAAGCTCCGTTTCTTCTTCCATCTGTAAAACAAATATATTTAAAAGATTCATAATTATTATTTTTCGGTACAAGAAAAAGCATTTCATTTGAATTGTATAGCAGATTATAATATACCTTATTGCTATTTGTCCGTCATTACTGCATAATTCATTGATGTTCCCAATATTTTGACGTAGTCAGCAAAAATGTCCGACGCCACAGGACAATAGTGTGTGTTCTTTGCCATCAATGGGTCAAGTATCACAGATTCCCAAACACGTAACTGAGTTTGTACTTATAAGTTCATTTTATATAAGGTTTATGATTTTCAAATATTTTGTCTAGCACATAACTGGCAAAATATAAGAGAAGAGAAATTATCATAGCTTGCGAAACTCCCCCTCTCCAATTTTGATCAGTGACAGAAGATCATTTTTCTTACAAATGAAACTATTATATAATCAGTTCTTTATCAACTAATACGGTGGTATTCACGAAAGCGCTATAATTGTTTATTTTCAGTAATGATAGTTGACCCATAGATTTTATAATTTAATTCTTTTTTGAATTTACCAATACGCAAAAACACTAGTTCTGATATAGTTAGAAAATCGAGTCTTGACAGTCTTTTTTATGCAAATATGAGCATGTTAGGGTTAAGCCGTAAATATCCATACATTTGAACAGTCACTTGTATTATAAAGACTCATCTTAGAAGACAGTAAAAAAAAATAGAGAATGATTATACATTTTGTACAAAGAGATGTGTAATATGAATTTACATGTGACTATGTATTTCAGTATCAAGTAATTGGGTTTTTGCCTTTCGCGTTTCTGGTGCAAGTCGATCATGATCCAGATGTGCGATTTGGACGTTAGAGCTTTTACAGTAACGCTTTTAATTTGTTTACCATTGTCTTAACTTTATATTCTTTATCGAGAAAGTATATGGTACTATCAACTGCAAGAACATCTCTGCTGGCATCCTTGTCAAATGTACTATCATCTGCAAGAACAACTCTGCTGGCATCCTTGTCAAATGAACTTTCAACACGTTTTTTTGTCGTCGTTGTTAGATACATTTGCATGTATATCTGTGAATCAAATTAGTCAGTTGTGTTATATGTTTATAATATATGTTTACACAGTTTGGTTACTGGTCTCAATTATTTTCGCATTAATGTCACATTGACCTATGATGTCTGTTTGGGTTGTCCACCCAATTTTAGTTACTGTTACGCATTAGTAAATACAAATACTGAAGGTATGTGCATTGAACAACGGCTTTTTAAAAACTGGCTTTTCACAACTTAATTTTAGAGACAGAACAATAATTGAGTAATAAGTTCTTTATTTTGTTTATCTGTTTTGTTTATAAATGATCTCACAAATACTTATGCATGGAAATTGTCGATATAGGACATGTAGGAATACAAACAAAATGGGCGTGTACATTCAAGTGCTTACAGTTCAATCTTCATAACCATATAAACAGCAATAAAGGAGGAACACATTCGTCGATGCACCAGACAATCTAGATCTTGGAATTCAATAGTTTTAGGTAAATATAGGTTAAGGTCAAGCACACAAAGTCATGTTTCTATACTAATCAAAGCTTCCATTGCTATTTCAGTTACTCTTTGATATGCCATTACCAGTACTAAATAAACAAGCGTAGTTCGCGCAAGAATAGACACAAGTCCCTATGCCTTTGCATAACCAAAATGGTGCAATACATGATGAACATATGGTTAGAACTATTCAGTCAAAATGTGATGTTTGAATACATGTTTTTAAAGAAAATATTTGGTACATAAAATGGACCAAATTTATATTCCTTCTTTTTCAGACTTTTGTCAGTCATATTGACTGGCCTTGAAATGATTTAATTTATATTTATGATAACGCCGCCGGTTCACTTGTTTACATGTAAGACAAACACAGCAAAGTTAAATACATACAAACTATTGAGACATTGATTGATGTATTTATGATTTACGTGAAGATATTTTTACAACAATTTCCAAATTTAGAATTGATTACTTATATTCATGTACACATGTATGTTTTAAAAAGATTTCTTGCTGTGATCAGCAATCTAGAATACGATTAACACACAATCCCACAAGATCTTGGTTTTCCATTGAAAATGCAAATTGCAATAGAAACCCAAAAGGTAATACAATTCAGGAAACAAGTGTTCACCATGCTGGAACTAAAATGTAAACGGTGTTCGTTTTCGACAGAACTGTTTTTATACCAATTCATGTTTGAAAAGCGGAATGGCCTTCCCCTTTTGTTTTCTATACAAAACAGGTAAATCGCAATCAAAACTATCCTCGCGATCCAACCCATTCACACATCAAAATACTATATTACCGGGTTTAAAAGCAGCTAAGACGACTTCAGGATTTAGAACTCAAAGAAGCAGTCTCATGCCACCAAAATAACTGCATCACAATTATATATTTGTCAAAATCTTTAATTGATCTGTTGGACGTATAGTGTTTTGGGTTATCTCGGATCAATGTTACAGAATTAAATATCATATATAGTAAACTTCTATATCAAAACGAGCATGACGCTATGATTTTATATAAGGGATTTTCTCCAGGTTTTATTTAGGTTAAGTTATTTTGGACAACGATGTAAGATTTGATACATTAATTTTTAATCTGTCATCCAAAATCCTGAAGTCGCAGGGAAAAGGTGAAAAAAATATGGGTGAATAGCTTGGTAATTTTTGAATATAGACCTATATGTATATGATTTAAGGTGTTCACCAATAGGAGTAGTTCCTAAGAAAACACGAGGCTTGATGTTGATAACTTAAACCCATATATCCATGATATCCTTCCACCATATTTTAGTGTAAACGACTTCATTGATGAAAAATTCTACTGTAAATAGTTTGTCATTTTTCAATGGTATCGATCTGACTAGAATATTGGGTCCAAATGTTGAAATTGATAATAATAAAAAAAGAAGTTAAGTCCATGTTTAACGAGTTTTGAACAGCGGTATACTACTGTTGCCTTTATTTAGATTATTTACAATTTGTCCAGTGGATATTGATCGATTAGGGCGTAAACTTTATTATTCCCTAGATTGATTATTGTCAATAAGTTTATATTTGCCCGTACAAGCAATCCTAAGGTTTGCAATACAATTGATACAGTGTGATGTCGCCAAAGAGGTCTACTGAACAAAACAGAAGGTCAAGAAAAACAAGTTGATGTGCTTAAATATTTAACATTGTCATTAAAACGGGAGGTTTGGCGTGACACAAAACCAGATTGAACCCACCATTTTTTTTCTTAAAATGTCCTGTACCAAGTCAGGAAAATGGTCATTGTTTGTGCTGACATGAATTATCATTGATATGGTTATATTTATAAATTAACTGTTTACAAAATTTAGAAGTTTTGAAATACTAAGGCTTTTCTACCTCAGGCATATATTACCTTAGCTGGATTTGGCAACACTTTTAGGAATGTTGGTCCTCAATGCTCTTCAACTTCGTACTTTATTTGGCCTTTTTTACTTTTTTGGATTCGAGCGTCACTGATGAGTCTTTTGTAGACGAAACGCGCGTCTGGCGTATATACAAAATTTAGTCCTGGTATCTATGATGAGTTTATTTATATTATAGTTCGTTTCTGTGTGTGTTACATTTTAAAGTTGTGTTTCTGTTGAGTCGTAGTTCTCCTCTTATATTTGATGCGTTTCACTCAGTTTTAGTTTGTAAACTGGAATTTTTTCTCAATCGATTTATGAATTTTATTTTGATTTTTTATCGGAGTTTTTTGTTTTTAATTTTACTTTATTCTGAATTTTCACCATACGAAATCAATTGTAGATATCACTAGTTTCAATATGTAAATACATTCAAAAATTTAACTACAACAAAATTGGAAAGGCTCCGGTCAATGATAACCTCATTATAGATACCAGGATTGAAATTTTATATTTGCCAGACGCGCGTTTCGTCTAAAAAAGAATCTTCGTGAGTTTCTGTTTACATAGGACAATCGAAAGTACCGAACTGCAGCATCTCAAACTAATTAAATTGATGTATTTTGCAGTTATACTTTAATTTAGACGATATGTGACAATAAATTATGGGTTTTCACATTGAAAAAGGTCACACAGAGGCCTGTAGCTACTTACATCTACTTCATTTGAACTTTAGATCTGGTCGACAGCAGTCTCATTTGCAACCATATCATCCATATTTTTTTTATCTGCTTGATATTGTCCGTTTTTTTTGTTTATTCATTACAATCTATTTTTGGTTTGTGTCGTCAAAGATGTTTAAATGATATTATGTTAAACACACATCTTACTTTAGATGTGAAAATTCAGACCCGTGCGCGGATTTGGAGAAACATATATTTACACACCAATCGGGAAGTCTGACAAACGAGATATCGATTTGGATTGGCCTAAACAGCTGCACATGTATTGTGACAAATAGTTTGTCGGTTTCTTTTCTATATAAGAAAATGTCTGTACCAATTCAGTAATATGACAGTTGTTATCCATGCGTTTGATGTGTTTTAAATTTTCATTGGAGTTCAGTTATTTTGTGATTTTACTTTATTTTGACTTCAGGAGTTTGGAGTGCCCTTTGGTATCTTCCACAAAACCAAACTGGAATCGTCATTGATAATTAATCATATGTTTATCTTTCATATTATTTATCGTATGGGTATTGTCTGCTCTATAGTCGGGTTGTTGTCGCTTTGACACATTCCCCATTTCCTTTCTCAATTGTATTGTTAAATTCTTAAAATATTGTCAGAGTTGTTGAAAAATAGCATTTTGTACACATCAATTTCCAATACTGATTATAAAATAACATTTTATAAATTAAGTGCGTGTGGAGCACCTTTTCGGATTAACCCCAATCGAAGCCAGAAACGTAATAGACAAGGATATTCTGTGGAAATGAATACTTCAGGATTTCATAGGTTAATTTGAAATTTTAGTGTAATGTTATGGAATATATAATAGATCCACCTGACCACGAAGTTTCCCAATTGTTTGAATTACGCTCTCGTCCAAACGTTTTTGTTTGTGAAAATAACGAACGACGGAACTTGTATTCAATATGGGTAACAGGATACGTGAGACATGGACAGAAGGATCTGCTCACCCTTCCATCACATCATATCTCACATCTAGTTTGTTTGTCAAAGGGTTCGTCCTGCTTTTATAATATTTATTATTGTTTTCAGTATTTTATTTAATTCTATTTTATATCTAACGATCTTTGTTTTCTCTATTGGTAAAATACTAGATGATCAATCGTCCAAAAACTTATTGGTCATTGCATCTATCACATTCGGTCAACATGGTCAAGTTTCCTCCGGTCCAGCGGGGTGCGTCCTTAAGTTTTGATGTGGTTTTTGTTGCTTAATCTTTGGTTTTCAGTAGACTGTCGGGTAAACTGTTGTGTTTTCTTTTCATTATTTCTTGTTTGTTGCCTTAAGGCACTGCAAGTTTCTCTCTTACATATGAATTTTGGATACTCCTTTGGTATCTTACCGTTTTTTAAGAGCTGTATTACCAAAATTAACATTAACAAGAAAAACCACATGAACATTACGTTAACGTCATTTGTCGAAGTTGGCCCGATTAATGGACAATGAAAAATATTTTATGCAATCAGTTAACCAACGATATCATCACTCGAAATATATATATATATGTGTCGATAAATAGCACCACATGACATACAAATCTACGAGATTGTGGATTAAGCAGTACAGAGATTGATTCAATTAGTACACAAATAAAATTATAGATTGCCTATATCCTGTAAAATCGGTCAATATGGACGTTGCAAACTTCAACCACCAATTTTGTAAATAATCTTGATATTCATCCAAATTATGTATTATTTACAAGGCAGCTAAATTCCAGTGAAACATGTACAGTGAGCTGCAAAAGTTTCTTATCATATACATCCGATTTCACCTAGATAGATGCACGTTTGATACAGCTAGATTGTCTAGCGAAATATTGCGTTTATTTTTATTATTTCGTAAATATTTTAAACATTCTAATATTCATATACTAAAAAGAGTGTTACAATTATAGTGTTAGGCAATCTATATCTATGATACTAACGTTTATGTCTTCTAATCTCACATAAATGTTAGATAAAATGTGTTCTTTTGAACCTGTATTGTGCGTAATTAAATCATAACAAAATATAGACCTCTAGGTATATTTCCATTCCTATTGCAGTTATATTCTCTATTTTTTGAAATTCAATTAAATAAAAAAGTCAATAGGTTCGGCTTTTACAATTTAAGCATCTTTGATGCCTAAATAATTCATCAGAATAGAAAAACAGAACAAAGAAATCAAAGATGTATTCGGGCTAATATTTATCTAAACAGTAACATTCTTTTTATATTTCCTGTACAAGTTTCTAAGCTACTTTGGGAAACAGTAGTTATCCGATTTTAATCACAGTAAGACATGAATAATTGAATTCCTCAAGTATCATGTGTGGTTCTATGGCTTTTATCTTGATAACGTCCCCGGGTTGTAGTTCTGCGGAAGTCACGAAAGACGTTGAACGCCAATATATGTCGGTTGGGTGTTCCACGTAATAATCATCGACCCAAATTCTACCTATGTAACTGTTATTCTTATAGACAACAAACTTTTTGTTTCTACCATACACAGTTAACACAACAGAAATATCGTAAATACCCGAAATTTCACACACAAACTGGCCTGTAGACTGTAGAGATGTTAGATTGGTGATCCCAGCACTATTAAGTATCGTTGTAAATGTGACGAACGAGCTTCCGGTGTAGTTTGTTTTTGTATTATCGCAAGCAGTCACAGCAACTGTTGAAAAAATATACACTCATTACTTCATGAACTTTCATTTGTAATAGAAGAAGTGACCAGAACTTAAAACGTTTTCTCAAAACTAAACTGTGTAATGCAATATATAGATTTAATATCAGAACTACAAAATAAAATAAAGAAAATAAACATGATATTTGGGAAGAACGGTGATAGAAAAAGAAAACTGTGGGTAGTTTTTATATGAATGTAATAATTATAAAAGCATAAACTTGCTAACAAAACAACAGTCAGATTTGAAAATTCTGATCCTATGTGTACGCATCGTTAACAATATTCACTTTCCGTTTTACCTTTTCAGACTCATTCGGAGCACTCGTGTTTGTCGAAATGAACACACCTTCAACCATTTCCAGGTTGACATTCGATTGGTTTACGTACTAATCATCATTATTTGTATTTTTGATCTTGGAGTGGAATAAATAGATTGAGCAAAATATGTTTGCAAGTGCATGCATAAAACTCGCGTTTTCATAGATACATTCTTCCAACAGTAGTTTGTGTAGACACAAATCATCGTCTAACTTATACAAATGTTAACCCAAATGCGAGATTGATTACAAATGTTAAGAATTGTTTTTCAAATTGTCGAGTAACCGTCGAAACATAACCGAACTCTTCCAAAAAAAATATGATGTTCTCACTAAACAAATTTTATATCAAGGCCTGATTGTGAAAAAAAATGTAATAAAAAAGCCAGTGAGACACTGAAATCCATAATTAATTACAAAATTGGGTAAACGGTCAACCGAGCATGACACCTTTAATAATAGTATTTCGGATGTTACATGAGTGATAACTAATTCTAACGGAGCTACGTGAAAGTTTTGATTCGAATAATATTTACTTTCTAATCGATTAAGTGTTTCAACTGTTTTAATTTGTATAAACACAACACAAGTGGAGCGTACGGAATTAAAATATAATAAAGAAGATGTGGTATGATTGCCAATGAGACAGCTCTCCACAAGAGTCCAAAATGAAACAGAAATTAACAATTATAGGTCACCGTACGGCCCTCAACAATGTGCAAAGTCCATACCGCATAGTCAGCTATAAAGCCTGAAATGACAATGTAGAACAATCCCAACGAGAAAACTAACGGCCTAATTTATGCTTTTCTATACAAATATTATTATTTCTATCCAACTCCACAAAGTGCATATTTCAGTACAGTACCTAAGTTATAGATCATTGTTACATTCAAATCTATATCACCTT
The DNA here is from genome assembly GCA_037788925.1 of Mytilus galloprovincialis. Lineage (NCBI taxonomy): Eukaryota > Metazoa > Mollusca > Bivalvia > Mytilida > Mytilidae > Mytilus > Mytilus galloprovincialis. The sequence goes on along the minus strand of CM075339.1, from coordinate 55,892,538 downwards.
TTGTTATATAAATGAAGATCAATATAGGATTTTAAAGCCGATTTCAATGAGTATGTAGCTAAAGGTAAATATCTTTGGTTATCTTGCTTGCTAGCTGAACCGTGAAGTCATTGTTAGGTAAGGTATACTACCCTCCTTTCGAAGACGCCTAGTTCTACAGACAAAAAGATTGGTTATCTGTTGGACTAGTCTACTCTTAAAGGAATATAGTTTACCTAACCTAACAATCACTGCACGGTTCAGCTAGCAAGCAAGCTAACCAAATATATTACCCTTAGATATATTCACATGGCAATCGGCTGTAAACTAAACAGATACATACCTGTCTTGCTATTTTGGCTGACGTTCTGTTGTAAGTGTATAATGGTAGCATGCATCTCATTCGTTACTCTCTCCAAATGTTGCAAGTGGTCAGTTGCGTTCGATACTGATTTATTAAGTGATTCCTCTAACTTTTGTATCTTCGTAGAGTCGTTATAAATTTTCACTTGTGATTGTAATGTCATATTGTACAACGCCATGAAATCTTGATCGCGAGCCTGTTCACGATTACGTATTGACAGAACTAACGAATCAATACTTTGGACTTTGTTTTGTAGACTACCCAAGGTCTGCAGTTGTTGAATAGTACTGAGTTGTAGTAGTTTCTGAAGACTGTGTCTAAGTACAGTTGTTTGATCATTCAAATTTTCGTATTTAACTTCTATGTCTTCAAAGTGTTTAGCCAAACGGGTATTGTTTTCTTGTAGATCCTTAATTATCTGTTCCAAGTCATCGTTGTTCTTGCAGGTGTCATTCTCAGAAAAATGTTCTAAAATGTGTTTTTCCATGTCTTTTACTTTGTCCTTCAGCTGTGTCGTGAGTAAGTTAATTGTCAATTCTTGATGACTCCTAATTTTCTCCAACTCGTGACTAATATGTGTTTGATCCTCGAGATATCTAGAGACCGAAAGATAATGTGGTGTATTATTATCCAATAGAAACGCAGAAAGACGGGTGGTGAGCATTAACAAAAAAATGAATCGCAACATTTTTCGTTAAAAATATTTTAAACTTATACACAATACCGTTGTATAATGAAGTAGATAACATACAAAAATTATCATACATTTTCAAATAGGTAAGATAAACAATTTAACAGTTATCTTAAAATATGATCCCTGATAGCTTTATGAAACGAAGGTCAACGATGATAGTAGGACAAGGGGCAACCACAAATTTAGACAAACTAGAGTGAAGAGGGATTTCTACTTTCACTCGTTCTTCACAGGAACAACTAGAGAATGGAATAAACTCACGATATATATACGTAGTGGAGTCAGGTTCACTAGATGACTTAAGGGCCAGAATGAATACCATCTCCGGGATCCAGCTACATTTGACAACAGTATAACCAGTGGTATATATAGTATAGTAACTAATCATAAGTACACTTAAATACAGAGTTCGACTCGCAACCGGACAGAAGAAGAAGCAAATACGAATTGGATGATTTTTGTATTGATAGATTTCTATTTCGGAAAGAAATAACTTTGAACATACGAAGGATTAGCTTTTTTACAGTAAAATGTACAGGAATGAGGGCGATTTTCTATTCATAGAAATAGAACGCTAGTAACTAAAAAGAACAGTTACCAAAGTCATTTGGAATAAGTGTAGTTGTCGCCGTGTTGATTATTGAGATGAGATACATTTACGACATCATAGACGCAAATGTTTACGTTCCAATTAGCAATGCGTTGATTAGACCGTTTCAGTTGCATTGACCCTGCTTTAAAATGACGCGTACCATTTTGACAAAAACATTCTAGTAAGGACGTGTAGCGACAAAAAAAATTTTTTTTTCGCTATCTGTAACTTTTTCTGGGAAACAGCGTTATGAATTCAACGTTAAATATCACAACATGACCATGACCTAATTTTCTTTATTTTTGACCAATCTACTAAATAGGCTCTGTCTCAAAAGCGCAATAACTGTAAGATAGCATATGCAAATATCTAAGTGACATCTTACAAACCATTTACCCCGCAAGAGAAAAAGTGTCGAAGGAAGGAAAAACATAACAATCAGGAAAACAATAGGTCTTTTCCCAGACGGTTTTAACACTATCAGGCAAAGATGACCTTACTTATAAAAGGCTATAATTTTTAGGCCGTTATTGCTCCATCATTTTAGCTTTCATGGTAAATCCAGACGAGCGCCTCGGACGCATGATATTTATTAAGCGTTATTTTCATTTTATTTTGTGTCAAGGTGGAGGAAATCTGTTACATCACGACCGCATTTTGATGAGAAACATTTAAAAAATTTCTTGAAAACATGTCATAAAAATTAAAAGTGAAAAAAGTGTACTATTTTTTAAAAAGTCCTTAATCTGTCACCTTGTAAGATAAGGATAAATGATAAATAGTACATACACACATCACAGCCATAATTTGTCTTATTTTGCATATTTCAGACCGTAAATATTATTTTTTTTAAAATTATATTACATTTACATGTCAAAATTAAGAATTTCCGTATATAAGTCGGATTTAAGGATGTACTTAGGTGATGTTAAGGACTTTTAGTACATTGTACGATGGTCGGACTCCTTGGTTTTTCCCGTTAATACAGTTTAAAATTCAAACAGATTAAAGATTTCTTTTCTTCCGATTTGAGACCCAAATAATACCATTGCAAATAAATATATGCAAAAAGTCCGAGTCAGTCTTTTCCCGCCATTTTTGTTCAATTAAAAATCAAAAATCTCAAAAAGGAGCTCCATAATCTATCAAATATTTAGCTACTTTTGTTCCTTAACAAATACACTTCCGACTAGATTTTTTTTTATTCCACCATCTTAATGTTATGAAATTAATTTGATGCAAGTGGTAATATTAACAATTGAATATATTAATCATTCAGACGTTCAACTAAAAGGAGAATGTGAAATGAAAAAATATATATATTAGTAGGTGTCTTTAATTATAATCCTGTGTCTCTAAATTAAAAATTTTGATGCATACATTGTTTAAGAAGTATGCTTTTACGAAACTAAAAAAAGCGCTTTTTCAAATATGATTATCATGACAAATGAAACAAGTTACAATGACAAATTAGTGTTTAGATACGATCAAGAAGTTACTCTGATCGAACTCTATCCATATATATGTTCTGCTTTCTTAATTGAAATGCTGTTTCAGTTTGATAAATGTTATCGAAATGATATAAATATTTTTAAGCCCAGTAGTAGTCAGCACTTTTTGTGCTGACATGAATTGTCATTGATATGGTTATATTATAAATTTACTGTTTACAATTTTTTGAATTTTTTGAAATACTAAGGCTTTTCTACCTCAGGCATATATTACCTTAGCTGTATTTGGCAAAACTTTTAGGAATTTTGGTCCTAAATGCTCTTCAACTTCGTACTTTATTTGGCCTTTTTAACTTTTTTGGATTCGAGCGTCACTGATGAGTCTTTTGTAGACTAAACGCGCGTCTGGCGTATACTACATTTAGTCCTGGTATCTATGATGAGTTTATTTATAATTAGAATATGGTTTTCTTTATTGCATACTGTTGCAATGTATTTCTTGTTTTGAACATAACTTTGGCATTTTTGTTTTTAATCCGCAGTGTCATCTACATGAAAATAAATCGGAAGATTTTTTTTTCATGACTAATATTGAAGCAAAAACAAAACAAATACTGGCTGGCAATCGTAGATAACTGACTCTTCGTTAATACTGTGGTGTATGATGTACCACGTGTCACCGTACGCGTACGCATTAGAATATAATGCGACGGATGTTAAACTACGTTAAATTTTGTAACGTATTTGAATCAAATACTCAAATACTGGAAAATGTTTGTTTATATATCTGTTTTTTTTTTTATTTTAAGATAGTACGCAACGTTGACGGCTTTAACTTTTCCTTTTTTCCTATTAAGGTAGTTTGTATTGTTTTCACATCGTTGTCAATATAATTGAATTCCATACGACTGTCATACAAGTCAGAGGGTTAGCTAGCTATAAAAGACTAAAGCCATCATGCTCTACATAAGAAAATGCCTGCACCAAGTCTGGAGAATGACAGTCGTTGATCATTCGTTTGATGTGTTTGGTGTGTTTTAGCTTTTGATTTTGCCATTTGTTTCCATTTTGAATTAACCTCAGAGATTTTTGCTATTGCTTTTTACTCATATTTTAACGCATTATCAAAACATCATAGAATATTATTTTTTACAAATGGTTATGTTATCTTTACAAAAGATAATGTTATGGTTATTTTTACAAAAGGTAACGTTATTTTTATAAAAGGTGAATATTTTTTTTTTATATTTTAACGATATAAAGAGAACTTATATAACTTTGATCAGCTGCGCTTGTTCATTCATTCGAGAAAGACAATAACGCTTGAATTAATTTAAGAATTTCTACTAAGAGAAAATGAATTGAAAATCTTTCTTCATATAACGTGTATGATATATAAAGAGAGATAACTGTAACTGCTTATCAAATGTCACTTTCTGGATTATCCTTAATCAGGAATAGTCCATTTTAGACAGTTGAACGATATACATAAATATAGTCCGTTTGACTTCTATAAATCTTCAAATAATAATTCTTAAAAATTCATTTTTAAGATAAATATTTTTTTTCTTCATGTATGTTAATGTATGATATATACGAACTCTGACTATGAATATCATAATTTTAAACCTATAATCAAGAAAGTTACTCATTAGGTCTCTATGTTACTTCAATTTATTTTAATATAAAATACTCAATGGAGTACGTATGAGTAGTGTAACAGCCTTCCATTCAAAACAAAAACATTAGACATGTGCTTTAAACCTGTTTTATTGTCCCATGTGACTTAACTCATTTAAATAACTCTGGTCATGTGTGCATGCTTTTGTATTTCTCATTGAATACAGAAAGCTCAGTAATCACATGACCAGAGTTATTTAAATGAGTAAAGTCACATGGTACAATAAAACAGGTTTAGAGCCCATGTCTAATGTTTTTGTTTTGAATGGAAGGCTGTTACACTACTCATACGTACTCCATTGAGTATTTTATATTAAAATAAATTGAAGTAACATAGAGACCTAATGAGTAACTTTCTTGATTATAGGTTTAAAATTATGATATTCATAGTCAGAGTTCGTATATATCATACATTAACATACATGAAGAAAAAAAATATTTATCTTTAAAAATGAATTTTTAAGAATTATTTTTTGAAGATTTATAGAAGTCAAACGGACTATACGTATATGTTAAAAAACGAATTTTGAAGTATAATAGGATAAATAACTAACAACTGATCATTCGATCTTTTACGAAATTCCATTGACGTCATAGGTATAACACCACTACTTTTTCAAAGATATCAATACGCAAATAAATAGATGCAATCTACTTAATAAATAATTTGTGTAAACCTACATTGATTTGACTTTAAAATGAACGTGGAAAACGTTAATATTCTATGGGGAGGAAATTGAAATGTTCGTTATAGTATTATGCAAATGAAATTATCAATACCCATATCAATATTTATAACTTCATATTACATTTATATAGATATAGAAAGATGTGGTGTGAGTGCCAATGAGACAACTCTCCATCCAAATAACAATGTATAAAAGTAAACCATTGTAGGTCAATGTACGGCCTTCAACACTGAGCCTTGGCTCACACCGAAAAACAAGCTATAACGGGCCCCATTATTATTTGTGTAAAACCAACGGTCTAATCTATATATAAAAAACAGAGAAACGAGAAACACATATAAATTACATAAACAAACGACAACTACTGTACATCAGATTCCTGACTTAGGACAGGTGCAAACATTTGCAGCGGGATTAAAGATTTTAATGGTACCAAAACCTTCTCCCTTTTTCTGAAACAATAGCATAAAATCACAACATAAAAAACACATAGAATATTATTTTTTACAAATGGTTATGCTATCTTTACAAAAGGTAATGTTATGGTTATTTTTACAAAAGTTAACGTTATTTTTTTTATAAAAGGTGAATATTTTTTTTATATTTTAACGATATAAAGAGAACCTTTATAACTTTGATCAGCTGCACTTGTTCATTCATTCGAGAAAGACAATAACGCTTGAATTTATTTAAGAATTTTTACTAAGAGAAAATGAATTGAAAATCTTTCTTCATAAAAAGTGTATGATATATAAAGAGAGATAACTGTAACTGCCTATCAAATGTCACTCCTACATGTAAGTTGAATCCTACAAGCCCTAAACACATCTTTTATGTGACTCTTTAGCATTTTTTATCCTTAAAAGTAAAGCTTACGTTTATTATGTATACAAAAGATGCAAAGGTTCTAGATGGTACTATTTGAATATCTTTATTTCTATAACATGTATGTTTGTGTGTGTTACATTTTAATGTTGTGTCGTTCTTCTCCTCTAATATTTAATGCGTTTCCCTCAGTTTTAGTTTGTTACCCCGATTTTGTTTTTTGTCCATAGATTTATGAGTTTTGAACAGCGGTATACTACTGTTGCCTTTATTTATGTTGATACTTAAAGAGAAAAGTTTTTAATGTATCTCACTGCTACCCCATTCTCCACAACTAACAATTAATCTAACCAATACTTGACCAATTCCTTATGTACTGTTATAGTTTATAATATATTCATTTTCGTACAGTTAAAATATAGTCTATTTACCTCTGTATTCAATATACAGATGTTGAGATTCGATTGTATTTGTGTGTTTTGTTCTTCTTCTTCTGAGAGACGTTTTGCGAAATGACATTTTATTTCTTTTAATACTCCCGAGCGAAGTATTGTAAGTTTGTAAATGAAAATACTCTCTATTAAATTCATGTGTTGAATCGATTTTCTGGATTATCCTTAATCAGGAATAGTCCATAAATACGTATATTTTAAAAAACGAGATTTTGATGTATAATAGGATAAATAACTAACAACTGTACGGAAGCGTATTATTAGCGCCACACATTTTTTTTTTATTTTTCTTCCTATGTTTGCGTTATAACGCAAACCTTTGCGTTATAACGCAAACCTTTGCGTTACAACGCAAACCTTTGCGATATAACGCAAACCTTTGCGTTATAGCGCAAATATCTTTATTTCAATTATTCATTAAGTTTTGTATATATGTCCTTCTGTCATTCATTTCGGATGTGATTTACTAGTAGATAAAAAAAGAAAAAGAAACATACATACAAGGCCAAATCATTATAATAAATATGCATAGGAATAATGGAATAATTGAAGTGCAATTATACATAAATTAAGACTGATTTGTGCATCAGAAAAGTATATAATTTAACAAGAAAATAGATATAGTTTAGTATATAGTCTTATTAAAATTGAAAGATCAAAAATAATGTCATACAATTGTGAAACATCCAAGTCAAATAGACAAAATGATCTTTCTGCTTTAAAATGAATTAATAATAAGGAAACATTTTTTTAAAATCTCAGAATATGATCAAGATTCTTTGATAGAAAGTCGTTGAATTTTCATTTCAATATAATTAAGTATTTTTAAGATGCTTGGGTAGCAATTTGAATAGAGAGAACATAATTTTATTAATAAAACATCTTCATTCTATACATTTATTGCCAAAGGGTAGCTTGTATGAATGTAAACTACTTTACACAGTTCTCAAACGAGAGCTTACTTTGGAAGTATATTTATATTCGGTTATAGCTATATACGCAGGGTTGATTTTTTTCTTAGGTATAACCTCAATTTACTCAGTTTTCTTTGTAATATATATCCTTGTAGTAACTTAGATATCGTTTTTGGGGACCTTTATAGTTTGATGTTTAGTGTGAGCCAGTGCTCCGTGTTGAAGACCGCAATTCGGCCTAAGATGGTTTACTTTTACGAATAGTGATTTAGATGGAGAGTTTTCTTATTGGCACTCATACCACATCTTCTTATATTATTCTGCTCATTATTAGTCAGTGATATGATCTAATTATTCAAGCAGTTTACTTTGCAATTACTACAAAGGTGATAAATTTTATTATGTACAGCCTCCTCCATTAATAACTACTGTTTCCTTTGAATCTTAAATAAGAAATCAGATAAAACAAATGTTTGCGTTATAACGCAAAGGTTTGCGTTATATCGCAAAGGTTTGTGTGGCGCTAATACGCTTCCGTACAACTGATCATTCGATCTTTTACGAAATCCCATTGACGTCTTAGGTATAACACCACTACTTTTTCAAAGATATCAATACGCAAATAAATAGATGCAATCCACTTAATAAATAATATGTGTAAACCTACATTGATTTGACTTTAAAATGAACGTGGAAAACGTTAATATTCTATGGGTAGGAAATTGAAATGTTCGTAATAGTATTATGCAAATGAAATTATCAATACCCATATCAATATTTATAATTTCATATTACATTTATATAGATATAGGAAGATGCGGTGTGAGTGCCAATGAGACAACTCTCTATCCAAATAACAATGTATAAAAGTAAACCATTGTAGGTCAATGGTACGGCCTTCAACACGGAGCCTTGGCTCACACCGAACAACAAGCTATACAGGGTCCCGAAATTACTAGTGTAAAACCATTCAAACGAGAAAAACAACGGTCTAATCTATATAAAAAAAACGAGAAACGAGAAACACGTATACATTACATAAACAAACAACAACTACTGTACATCAGATTCCTGACTTAGGACAGGTGCAAACATTTGCAGCGGGATTAAACGTTTTAATGGTACCACACCTTCTTTCATTTTTCTGCAAAAATAGCATACCATCACAACATAGAAAAACACACGATAAAATATCAATTGGCAGGCTTAACTCAATAAAAAAACGTAAATTAACACACTATGAGCAAATAAATTTGATCTGCGATATCTGAATGTAAATGCACAGTTAATAAAATATTAGAGATAAACATTCAAGGCCAAAAAAAGCAAACAAACAAGTCCAAACAAAGCCATGTTTATAATAAACAGTTTCGACCATACATTTTCCTTTAATTTTTATTACCATACCTCTCTCATTGATAGAATAGTTTCTGGAACATTTGTGTTTACAAGTTACTGTTTAATTAGACTTTGTAATCAATCTTTCAATTGAAAAAAAAGTACAACGTTGACATGTCTGAAAATAAATATGTAAAAATTGTGATCATTTAAATTTTTATTTAATTGATTTTGACCGAAAGGTTTAGTTTAAACATAATTTATTTACTTAAATATGCAAAAGGGATGAGACACAAGTTAATAAAACTCATATAGTCATCTCCTATTAAACCAATAATACCATTGAGTCCAACGTCGACCAACTTGGCCAATGATTTTATTAATGTCGTCCAAATATCAACTTCACCTGGAGGTTGCATAAACGTGTAGGACCACATATTAAAAAAATGCGTTTTACCGTCTAATTTTATCTCTTTGGTATATCCGATATACAGGGGCAGAAAATAAATTCTACATCTATAAAATAAATTTTTCATTCAGCAATAACCTACGAATTTCAGGAAAGTCAGCTGATTTGTTGTTGAGAAATGAAAATTTTCGGACAATTTGAGGAATATTTTGGCGACTTTCATAGTTTATCTGGATTGGTTTGTCCATTACTACACGCAACATGTTACTTCGGCAACTAAAGATCATTGTCTTTTCAAAGATCTAAAATGCTGAATGATGACTTTGTCAATTGTTTGTTATGTTTTGATTTCTTGTACATCAATATTTCCCTTTCATTGTTTTTTGCTTTTGAATTTTATTTATGTGCATTCATGTTCTCTCTTTTTGATTTGTGACCCGGATTAATTTTTGCTTAGTCGATTTATGACTTTATACTACTGTTGCCTTTATTTGATATTTTATCTTTTCCCTTGATGTCCATGGTTTATCGAGTTAATATGATTTATACATTTCAATACGCTTTGATCTTGCATTTCAAGATTGAAGGATTATATGTTGTTTATCTCAGTGTGTTACTTTTCATCAATAAAGTTTCTTTTGATTATATTTGTATAGTGTTATTTTTTATTTGTCGATGTTACTGTCGTCGATTGTTATGACTTCTATTTTGTATAGTTCGTTAGCATTTTCTGTCTTTTTTTTCCTTCACTGGTTGTATTAAGCAAAACTTTAAGAAATTTTTGGTCCTCAATGCTCTTCAATGTCGTACTTTATTTTGCCTTTTTAACATCTTTTTTTTATTTGAGCGTCACTGATAAATCTTTTGTAGACAAAACGCGCGTCTGATCAGTTTATGTAAGGACATTCTTTGTGTTATCTCGGACTGCTTTATCTCCATGAAATCAGCAGAAATAAGCGATACCATGCGTTTAGAAAGACATATTGTATTGTGATTTCCGCCTTCAGATGAGTCTTTCAATAATGTTATTCTCTAAAAACATTTAAATTAATTCAAAAACCGTTTAATTAGATAATTTATTAAGTACGGTTACATTACAACTTTACAATACTACTTGTATTCCGAAATTATTGAACATCATGTATTTCTGTAAAGTATAATGTATATATTTCATAACAGTGCTTAAAGTTTCGGTCTTTTATAATTTAAACCAAATGTCAGTCATTAATTATGCACAATAGACTTTATTCATACAAAAGAGTTCTGTGTTTTATATATGATTGATTGATCGTAAGTTGACGAAATTACGATGCCCAGTGGCTAATAATTCATGTAGTATCAGATAATCAACTACACATAAACTTTATCAGTTTCTTTTGGAGTTTTGAAATTTGATTTATATATGTTATTTATCTCCCATTTTTCCATAGCGTTTTCAGTTTATCTGCGATCGACTTATGAGTTTAGAAGTTCCCTTTACTATCTTTCGCCCGGCTATATAATGATTTATTTGTTTGATTATAAAAGTTGAAAAAGAATATTGCAATTAATGTGATTTTATACTGAAAGATATTTTTGACTTAATATATATAGATAAGTTTACGATAAATTAAGTTGTTCTAATGAAGGTGTCCATGATTAGCAATGCCCATAATGTATTATATCATTTCTTATAATAATGATAGGACACAAGGTCACAAATAATGTTAATATGCTGAACAATTTCCAGCGCAATAAAACTTGTAATTGTTTTTAAAGATACGTAAATTCAAATTGCGTTTTGTCTAGTTACCTCGGGAAATCCGATTATCATTGACACTTTGTAAATGTAAAAAGTAAAGTAGATAACGCATACAAATATACTATTGTCTGCAGTGTTTCTTAAGTTTGTTTTGATACAACTGAAACAAAAAAGTAAGTTCTCGTTGGGTTTGATAATGCATTTGAATATTTAACAAAAAGTTCACGTAAAGATTTGTCATACATGTCACTCTATTAACTTGACGATGATCTCTTTAATGTGTAAGCTGTAAATACAGAAATTATTGCGAGGTTCTTATTATTTTGAAAAACGCGACATAGTTGTAAACGTAATAGTTTAAACTCGCATTTTGAAAAATGTTGTATAAATTAAACAGGATTTTTCTTAAAATCCTAAACAAATTAATCGCATTTAAGTCTAAATTGTTACTTTAAAAGATACTTTATCTGTAAAGTATTTATGAAGGTAGATTTCATTTTAACCGTAAATTCGAACATTATTTCTTGAATCATATTTCGAGACATTTCACTATTTTACTAGTTCTTATACATTTTTATATGTAGATTTCGTGGATATTAAAAAACGGGACCAATATCATCGTTCAAAATGGAAACCTATGTCATGCTGATACTGATTGCACTCAGTTTTGGGAAAGGTAAGTATGTGTTGTACCGTCATTGTCCAAGTAGATCAATTAAATGCAAAATACCGGTATGAAATGACAAAATTAGTCTGTATGCATTTCTTCATTTTGTACTTATATGACTTCGATAGACCTTAAACGTCGTCTGGAAACTTCGATAATACCATATCATCTTTGCCCGGTTTGGGCTTAAATATTGGTCTTTTTTATTTAATAGTTTTACCATTTTCCCTTTTTAGTTTAGAGCAGCGGGGAGGGGAAAGGATGTGACTGTTAGTCATTACCTTTTTCTGATAAATAGAAATAGGGTAAAATTTCATTATAAGGATACGATTTTGAGAAAATGCAATATGGGAATTAGTAGGTGTTTTCGGTTTAAAATGGTTACTACCAAATAACGCAATGTTAGGTCCATGCTTGTTTGGGTAAGGAATCCATACAAATGATTCGGATAGAAAAGATAAATATGATAATGAGTTCAAGAGAAAAGGTGATACAAAATGGATACACATACACACCCTTTTGTAATGGTAAATTATACTAGGGCCCTCTAAAACTAATTCTTGTTTATGTATGTTTAATAAAACATTTTGGTTTACAATTTAGTAATTACTTTTGATGAATGTTATGTCCCACCTGTTCATCGCCAAGAATGTGGATGGTTTGGAATTACTGCAGAAACATGTTTAGCAAGAGGGTGTTGTTTTGATTCGAGTATATGGGGTACAAAATGGTGCTTCAGGAAAGCCGATCGTAAGTAATTTTTTCAATGAATTTCATCGTGTGCACACTAAGTGTGAATCATAGTGGTTTCAATATTAATCGCTTCGAACATTTAAACCAATGAAAACGTTTCATAAAATACAAATTATTTGTAAAATGACTCAGGATGACTTGGAAATAGAAATATGGTCACTAGAGCTCTTCGACTGACCGATAGTAAAACTTTATCGTCCGTTTGGCTGTATAGGTTTGCAGCCACGTCCGGTTAGAACAGAGACGTTAAATCCAATGCCTTGTTCATGTTGTTGAGGAAGTGCCACTGTTGTTGCACGTTAAGAAAAGAGGGACAAAAGATACTAGAGGAACAGTCAAAGTCATAAATCGAGAATAAACGGACAACGCACTAGCTAGTAATGAATAAGACAAACAGACAAATAATAGTACGCAAGAAGGAATATAGAAAACTAAAGACTGAGCAACACGAACTCCACCAAATACTGAGGGTGATATCAGGTGCTCAAGAAGGGTAATACCTTTTTGCTCCATATGTTTCACCTTTCGTGTTGCTCATGTTATTACAAATCCGGTAAATAGTCTAATTCGGAAGTTTACATTCATGAAAAGGGAAGTAGATTATAGTTACGTCATGAGAGACATATCCAATATCATCTGTGAAACGGTTATTCCATAACGGTCAATTAACTCGTGTTGGCGTCTGTAAAATTTACGAAGGGATGATTTCAACTATAACCATTTGGAACTTTTAAGAACCTTTGTAACAAAACTGAGGGGCCCATTGGTGGCATGTCGCCAAAACAAAAAAAAACCAAAAAAACATTTCTATCCCTACACAATATTCCTACATATTCCAGATGCAGTCTTAATTTCGCCAACTTTCATTACACGATCAATCTCGAATCCCTTAATATATATACAGTAAGTGCCAATCAGTTTTGCATCGATTTGATAATGTGACTATTCTTGTTTTAGTTCCCGATGTACAATATACGCACTTATATTAATTTCAGGTTTAGGTTTGACGTTCATAGTGGAAGTTTATCACAAAAGCCCCTACAATGCGTAAAATTATGTACGTTCCGTTCATGTGATTTTGTGTGTAAAAGCAAGATATTGTTTTTCTAAATGAACAAACAAGGGTGCTATTTCTGTATTTTTGCACATTCATATAGGTCCATGTCATGTACTTCCAAATTATCGACGTGAGTGTGGATGGTTAGGAATATCCCGACAAACCTGCGAGGCTAGAGGATGTTGTTTCGACTCAAGCATATTAATAGCAAAATGGTGTTTCCATAAAAGAAACTGATGATGGTAATTATATGTTCGAAATCGGTTTTTAACTTAAAACAAAAGGAAAACGCACAGCACATAAATGTTTAGCAGCCTCTTTTTGATGATTTTAAACTTGATTTCATGGCGTTTATCATTTTAGGGGTAACGTCCATTCCTTTTCAAATGGTTGAACATGTTTTGGTCATCTAAAAAAATATAATAAACGGTACCAATTCTTCTGCACCAAAACGCGCATTTCGACAATGAATGTCTTTTCAGTGTTAAAGGCAAAAAAAATCAAAATCAAAAACATATCAAGAAAATAAAGAGCTATTATCCAAAAAAAGGCACAAAAAGTATAGCCTTAATTTTATATACTTACTAACATTTTGTAAGAGCCCTGAACCGAAATACTGACTTCTTGGCTGGTGAAACCCTCTGGACCTAACAATCTACCAGCAGAGGCATCAGACAAATGGTGGAAAGGGATTAATATAAGTTGCAAAACTTGTTTCCCAATCCACTATAAATAGATATGTTTTGAAAAAAAACCAAGAAGACAAAAAAAAAAAAAAAACAAGTGGTAGTAATAACATAAACGGTACCGGGTATCACCTACTTTGTACCCTTTTTTGAAATTTTAATGTTAGACAGAATCTCTGAAATATCGTATATGTACAATATGAGACATATAAATGTTCATACGCTTGCACAGTGTTTATATAAAAACTTGGGCGTCTAAAGTATGAAAAATGTAGGATGCTAAAATGTTCTCCATTTAAAAAAGAAAAAAAAGAAAGTAATCGCACGGATAATAATAACAAGTTTTGACAATTGTATTAGAAATTTAGGGTGGTGTCAAATATGATGTTTAAACTTTCATTATTTTTGTTTCAGCATTAGTACAAGGAGACAAGGAATAGAGAAGAATAGACATGATAATGAAATTTACTTTAATCTATTTGGAATCATATTCCAATAATACAGTTCAACGTTATAAAAACAGTAGTGGAAAAACGTATAGGAAAAATGTATATCTTCTGTTTTTGTTTTTGTTTACCAGGCTTTAGTATAATTTTCTTCAGGTCCGACCTTTCAAAACAACTATTAAATAAAATATATAAACTAGCATGAGTTTTGTATTTAAAATTTAACCTTAAGGCAATGCTTTCTTTTGTAAGTCGTAGTTTTTCAGCGTATCCTTTTCACTGTACACATAACCATGTTTACTGTAGAGCATACCAGACTATAAGTACACAATCATTTGTCTCATCCGGGACTCGACCCCGGGACCTCGGTGTTACAAGTCAGTGAGTTAACTCAGTGCTAAAGAAGTACTTACCTAGCACTAGCGCTTACGTCTGACTAAGTATCTGCTATAGTACTAAATGGAGCATTCCCGTCACACCATTAACATTTATTTTTTAATAATTTCATCAATGTAAAACCTTCTCCAAACATGGATAAAAATATCAACTTCTGGTCATTCAATTAATTGCAATGAAATTGGTGTCATAGTTTTATATCGTAGTGTTAGGCCAGGGGATACTGTCTGTGGGTTTTTTGCCAGTTGAATCGTCATCTCAAAAATTTCAGACCTGTCAGTATATCTAATATGGCATTTGAAAGACATAGCACAGATCGAAAAGGTCTTGCTTACGTGAAATTCCCGCCTTTAATAAAGAACATTATTAATGTTGTAGAATTTGTCAAGGCAACAAGTTTTACACCTTTGTACAGAATATGTTGACTCAACCGCCTTAAGAAAAGGGTATTAGTTGTTAACCTTGATCGTTAGTCTCTCCGTCATTAAGTGCGTTCCATTGTTCGTTTCAGCACTCTAACTTAAGTTTTCCTCATTAACATTTTATGAAATTCATACACCAAGACTAAATCTAAATTGTGACTTTTACGGGTATAGAATTTGGATGTTGCGAGTTGGTAATTTTTACATCTGCCATGTAGCTACTTCCTGCTACTTTTATTGGCTTTTCTAAGGGAATGATTTAATATTTGGTTTGAAATTGACAACACTTAATGTATAAGGAATATTTTCATCAAAGTTTTCTTCTCTTATTTAAAGAGAATGACCCAGTATTTGTCTGCAACTTGATCGTGTTAGACAAATACTAAATTATTCCCTTGATTGAACAAATGTTAAAGACAAAAAACTTTGATGAAAATATTCCTTATAGAATAAGTATAATTTTAATTTTTAAACCAAATATCACTTAGCCATTTGAGTATTTAGTACAAGATAAAATAAGATGAGATAAGATATTTTTATTCCAAATGTTCCACTTTTTTTGTTTGATTGTGTTGAAGTGTTTACCACCTATTACTCAAATACCATAGATAGGATAGGAATGCAGATTGTCTGTGTCCAAGTACAATACGATATAACAGTACAAAATATAATAATTTTTAATCTAAATCTTTTAATACAAATTATTGCTTTAACTGAAATCTTTTTTTTACTTATATCATGTATATAGATTAAATAGTTAAAATATGATAATTACATTCCAATAAAGGGGCCCATGATGAGCAATGCAGATTATTGCAATGATTTGTTAAGTGATACATGTAAGACAAAAAAAATGTATATATGCTGAAGAATTTTCAGTTCATAAACGGAACGACTTTAAATGATAAACTAAAACTTCATACTTTATTTGGCCTTTTAAACTTTTTTGGATTGGAGCGTCACTGATGAGTCTTTTGTAGACGAAACGCGAGTTTGGCGTATATTCAAAATTTAGTCCTAATATCTATGATGAGTTTATTTATCTAACACTTTTAAGGGCATCCGATACAGTTTCAAAGGAGTTATCTCTTGGCGCGACGTTAAGCGTTTGAATTCCCGCAAAACGTCACTTTTTGTGGGACGTAATGCGTGTAATTTCCCGTAATAAGAAACGTAATGTGGAATTTCGATGCTCCAATTTCTGTTTCTCCCGTAAGCTAACTTCTACGCCATTAATATTAGTGCATTTGATTCTAACAGGATAACAGTCTAATAACATCATAAGAAATACAACAAATCACTGTTTCTTTGAGATCTTCAACAAAATAATGTAAAGTGAGCAATCTCAAGACGACTAACCCTTCTGGTGTTACTAATATCAAGCATGTCAATTATCATTTTTATTATAATTCATCATCCATGGCCTTGTATTGCAGCATAGGAAACCAATGATATTTTAAAACTAATACCGAAAACGTAGGTACACACCGCTAATATAAAAGAACAAAGTTCTTATTTCTCCAAGGTTGCACGTATTTTATCTAACAAAAGGCAATAGCCAACAATATGTTTATACACCCGTATTTTTTTTACGGGACGTATTATGGTATACAAATGTCCGTCGTAAACATGGAACAGCATACTATTCAAATTTCATTAAACTGAACATGGTTGTTTTTTTCAGTCATGATGCTCAAACGATCTGTTTAATTTTTGGTGAACTTTTTGAGTTACAGGACTTTGTAACTAAAATAGATTTTTTATACAGTTTGCATTATAACTCAAAAACGATTTATGACTGTTGCTTAAAAATTTACACAATTCTTAATCTGAAGATCTGTATATACTTTTTGAGGATGATTCAAAATTTGATTTTAGAGTTATTGAGTTTATGACAAAAAGAGTGGGTTTTCACATGTCGCGCCGTTTCTCAAAAACTATTTCTAGTTATTGCATAAAACTTCACATACTTTTTAGTTAGATTATTTTTAAGATCTGTATACTTTTTCGTGATGATTCTTTAATTCATTTTTGAGTTCTTGAATTTTTATTGAGCTTCAATTTGCGGATCATATAGAACATGTTGTGATATACAAACTTACTATTGAGCAAGAATAATGAATGAGTCAAGATATACTTAGCATGACTTCCTGTACAACCAACCCCCGTGTTATTTTAAAAATATGTATAATGTTTTTTAATTACACGACGGGCGTATCATGCGCTCGTAGCGCAGCTGTTTGTTTTGTTCTTTATACTTTTGGTAAATATATTACAGAAATGACGGGATGACAGCAAATACAATGCAATTTCCAATATAATCAATGTTTCCAAATTGCATAACTCTTTTAAAGAATAGTTGATATGCACTGTTTTTCGAACGTGTCCATACGATATCAGTTTTATAAAAAGTTGGCAAGAATTGTTTACTTGAAAAATGTAATTAACCAGAAGGACCGGAAGGACAGACAGAGGAATGGACGTCACGGCGATATTTTATGTACGCGCTATCATGGTGAAAAAAATATAAAAGTTATTTACCAATAAAATTACGCTATGAGAGAAGGATTTTAATCGCACCTAATCCAATCGGTTTTGCCAAATCAAAAATTTCAAAGTTATAGCTTCATTGGTTGCATGGACAAGAGCATTCTTAAGGAAATTAAAGATTCTCCTTTATAAGAGTTTGCTTTTGTTTTCTGACCATATAAAACAGAAGATGTAGTATAATTGCCAATGAGACAACTCTCAACAAGAGACAAACATGACACAGAAATTAACTACTATAGGGCACCGAACGGTCTTCAACAATGAGCAAAGCACATACTGTATAGTCAGCCATAAAAGGTCACGAAATGACAATGTAAAACAATTCAAACGAAAAAAGTAACGACCTAATGTGCTGCAATTTATGTACAAAAGAAGAAGTTCCGTTTACAGGATAATGCTGAGTTCACACGTAATTCGAATTCGATTCGCATTAACTAATTCGAATTAGTTTAATTCGCATTCGAAATGTTTCACGTCCTAACGTAAATTCTAATTCGAATTGCAATGCGCATTAAACTTGATTTACTGCCCAAACGACGTGAACTTTTAATTCGTATCAACAAAAACAAATTTCTCAGTGATTAAAATTTGAATATAAGGATTTTAAGGAATATTTGTAATTAAACAGCAGCCGACCAAACAAAACCAAACATATCTAGATGTCAACATACGGTATGAAATAATATACGAGTATGTACAGTAAATGTACCTGTATGTCAAGTTCTAAATTGCCGAGTCTTTAATTTTAAAAGCCGTAAAAATTATCAACAGTCCGTTATAACTTTTCTTGAGATGTTTCTCACTTAGACCACAAATAGTTATCAAAAGTACCAGGATTATAATTTAGTACGCAGGACGCGCGTTTCGTCTACATAAGACTCATCAGTGACGCTCAAATCCAAATATTTATAAAGCCAAAATCTTGTCCATTTTTGTGAATATTTACGTTGGCATCAATAACTACATTTTTTCGAAACAATTTCAGCATTTAACTATTGATATCATTACACCAAGGGATTGACCATTTAACTACATATAATCTGATTCCCAGGCCTGATTTTCCGAATACTGTATGAAAAACTGCAATATTCGAGAAAAAAATTGGTCAACAATGTAGCAAAATTTAATAATGTTCTAACTAAAAATATAGCTGACCCCCTTATGAAGATAAATGCTCGGTCCGTATTGGAACGACAATTTAACTTAAAAAAAGGGGGTTATGGTTTTTTCCTACGAAATCCAGATTTTCCCAATACCTTATAATATTGATTAAAAAAAATTATAGTTGATTGATAGCGTCGAAAAAAACGAATCAAATTTTCGCGAAAATTTTCTGCCTCAGAAGCAGAATGGTTTATCCCTTTTTTCTCAATAACTAGACATGAATAGTATTCCAGATAATGCTGAAAGTATAAAAATGCCGATTATTATATTTCCCTAATAAGAAGACGGGGAATACATATATAAAAAAAATATAATCAAAAGATAAATATCTAACAACTCAATCATGCACTATTGATCCTATAAAAAAATGTCTGTGTAGTACATGTTCAAATCGGCAGCAAATCATGAAGAAACAATCATTCAAAATGTAACTAAATTAGACAGTAAGCTGCGATTGGATCATATTGAATTCATAATATTGACAAGTCGAGATCCTCAGATTTTGCCTTTGATTTTCACCTGTGAACTTGTGCAAATAAACTATCCGGCAACAGTTGTAAATGGCCTGTTTCTTTGTTACCTTTGTATTTTATTAAATACGTACCTCGGGAAATCCGATTAGCATTGACACTTTTTAAATATGAAAAAGTAATATAAAAAGCGCAAAACATATACTATTGTCTGCAGTATTTGTGTGAACTACACACCTTAAACAAAAGTAAGTAATTTTTTTCGTTTGAAAATGTAATACAATGCATTTAAGCATATTAAAAAACAGTTCACGGAATTTTTGGTCATAATTGTCACCTTATTAACTGGGCGATGATCTCCTTATGATATACATATATTTTTTATCTCTAAAATCTTCGAGACGTCAAAAGAAGAACCTGTGCATGCACTCACACGGTGTCAAGTTGATATTACGTAAATGTATGAACAATACATACATGCATTTGAAATAATTACATGTTGTACCAACCACGCGTTTATTAGTAAATTCTAAAGTATATAAGAGACCGTTTTATCAAAACCTTACGATAAAAAATGCTGTTGTATTTTTGTTTGGTATTCACAAATCAAAACTGTAATCAATGAAATTTAAAACTAGAATCGCTATTTTACGTGTTAGAAGATTTAAATTAGCTTACATATATTTTCAAAATTATTACAAATGTATCAATTGTAGATAGATGTGCTCTTGACCAATTATTTGATATTAAAAAGAATTAACTAGTATATCTATAATAGAGTTACATTGTATATACACAATATCTATGTATCGAAAACGAAGTTATGAGCTTATAGCTATAGGAAGATTTATAATTATTTTCAATTAATACTTTTTTATGTTTTTTGTTTTTTGTTTTTTGTTTTATATTATTTTAATCTTGTATTATTTTACTTTTGTATTATCTTTTGTGTAAATTTACTCCATATATCACCTTAAACATTGTATGCAAATATTTATCAAAAGTAACAGGCTTATTTAATCCACCAGACACGCGTTTCGTCTACAAAAGACTGACCAGTGTCACTCAGAGCAAAATAGTAAAAAGCCAAATAAGTAGAAAGTGGAAGAGCATTGAAGACCTAAAATTCCCAAAAAGTTATAACAAATACGGTTTAGGTGATCTATGCCTAGAATAAGAAAATTCTTAGAATTTTGAAAAAATCATAACTTTGTAAACAGAGAATTTATAAAATATCATATAATTGACATGCATGTCAACACCAAACTGCTGACTAATGGGCTAGTGATACCCTCGGGGATGAAACATCCACTATCAGTGATATCGACCCAGTGGTATTATGATGATACATCTGGTAGGAAAACTGACAATCCTAGTGAATAACATATGAGTCGAATGAGGTTATTTGTAGTTATGTTTATTATTATTTTATCGAACAGGTAGGTCCATGTAACTAGATCTTATTTCAGGCATAATCAAAGTAGTCATTTACCTTCATCAAATTGAAATATGTAGTTTTTTCAATACTAATATCATTTTTATACGCTTTTTGATATATAAATATGGTTAATCCTTCACTCCTATTCCTTATCATAAGTATATGTGTTTCAACTACAAAACAATTCTCATATATTTATATATGTAGGTTGAAATCGTAGATAGTCATACAAAGGACCAATCTCACTGTTCAAAATGAAAATCTACGCCACGCTATCACTGATTGCACTCAGTATTGGGATCGGTAAGTATTTTAATTATATATATATTATACTGTCACTGACAAAGTAGACCGATTAATTGCCAAAATATTAGGACGTTAGCACAAAATTTTTAATTATATACCCAATTTTCATGACATCGTTAGACCGCCAATTTCTTCACAAAACTTCGATATTACCATATCAAGTTTGCCCGAGTTTGGCTTACATTGAGGTCTTTTTCATTTTAAAATTTTTATAGTTTTTCCCTTTTCCGAGTAAGGCAGGAAGGAAGAGAAGGAGAGGATTGACCATAACATATTTCTGATAAAAAAAAAAAGCAATGGCAATGAGAAGCTTAGTTTAGTTAAGGAAATCATAAAAAAGGTATTCAGATAAAAAAGATAAATTGTGATGAATTTAGTAGAAATGCAGATACAAAATGGGTACACATACATACCCTACCAAATTGTAAATTGTAACGAGGGGGTAAAGAGATGGGATACAGAATGATAAAACAAAGTATGAATGTGCTGCCGAAGGAATAAACAGGCGAACAGAATTTCTTATCACTATATTACACCTTTTTGTTAATCAAAGGTACAACGAATTTTCAGCTCCCCAATAATGCACGCTTCACCATTGCCCTCATAACCTTATTACTGTTCATGTATCTTTAATTATACTACTTTACTTACAATTTAGCATTTACTTTTGATGAATGTTCTGTTCCACCTGTTCATCGCGAAAATTGTGGATGGTTAGGAGTGACTGCAGAGGCGTGTGAAGCAAAAGGCTGTTGTTTTGATTCGAGTATATTGAATACAATATGGTGCTTCAAGAAAGCCGAACGTAAGTCAATTTTAGAAATGAAAAAACTATTGATAACTTCATTGTGTGCGCGCTCGATATCTATAATATTGCTTTGAATATTTGGTTTTAACCGATCAAAATGTTACATAAAATACGAACACTTTTTGTTAATGAAAAACAAGTATTTCGTTCTTAGTTCCCTCTGCTAGTCTTTTTAACATGCTTATTTGTATAATATTTAATATAAAACGGGTTAATTCTCCATGCAATTATGATTGAGGAATAGAAATATGGTCATCTGAGTGCTTCTTCCGACCGACAATGAAACTACTGCCAAAGTTTGGCGTCTGTGTTGGATTAAAGTAGGAACGTAAAATCCGATGCTATATTCATCAGAGAATGCTACGGTTACCTCACCTTAAGAGACCTTGTAACATCTCAAAGGGGTCCCGAGCTGCTGTGCTGTTGTCAATACAAAAGCATAATTGTCCCAATAAAATATTCCTAAATGTTCCAGTGGCAGTCTAAATTTCCCCAACCTTCAGCACAAACGTTCTCTATTATAGCCACTTAACTTCATATTAAATTTATTATTAATTTGTTCTCATCCTGAATATGCATGAAATATTTGCCACTTAACGTTAAGCAACCTACAATCAGTCAAATATGGATCTTTTACAAATTAAGTACAGTAAGTGCCAATCAGGTTTGCATTGATTTCATAATGTGAGTATTCTTTAATTACACTACAAACTGCAATTAAGCTATTAAAAAAATTAAAATGTACTATCTGAATTTTGTCCAAACTGCAAAACCTAGCCTATTGTACCTAGATTAATTTAATTTTTAAATTTGACTGCAATACACCAAACTATATAATGACCTATGATTCAGCAAAATCAATATATTACCAAGGTAGCTGTATAGTTTGATGAAAAGCCAAGTTGATTTGAAAAAGTTATAAAACGAATTAAAGTGTACTATCTGAATTTAGTCTGAACTGCAAATTCGACTTTTTTTGACCGAGATTAATTAAATTCTTAAATTTGACAGCTATACATCAAACTTCATAATGACCTGGGATTCAGTAAGCTTAATTTATTACTAAAATAGCTGCAGAAATTGATGAAAATCCAAGTTGATTTGAAAAAGTTATTAAAAAAATTAAAGTGTACTATCTCTATTTAGTCCGAACTGCAAATCCTAGCTTTTTTTCACCTAGATTAATTTGAATCTTAGATTTTACAGCAATACACCAAACTTCGTAACAACCCGGGATTCTGTAAGATAGATGTATTACCATGGTAGCTGTATAGTTAATTTGTTTGATGAAAATCCAAGTTTATTTGAAAAGGTTATTAAAAAAATTAAAGTGTACTATCTGAATATTGGCTAAACTGCTAATTCTTGCTTTTTTTACAAAGATTAATTTTAATTCTTAAATTTCACAGCAATACACGAAACATAATGACCTGTGATTCAGTAAGCTTAATATATTACTCAAATAGCTGCATAGTTTGATAAAAATCAAGGTCAACTTGAAAAAGTTATAAAAAATTAAGTGAACTATCTGAATTTTGTCCAAACTGCAAATCTGAGCTTTTTTGACCTACATTAATCATGTTAATGATTAACTTAATTCTTAAATTTGACAGAAATACACCAAACTACATAATGACCTGGGTTTCAGTAAGCCTAATATATTACTAAGATAGCTGCATAGTTTGATGAAAATCCAAGTTGATTAGAAAAAGTTATAAAAAAAAAAATAAAGACGCCTATCTGAATTTAATCATTTTTATTTTTACCTATTCATTTGCTATTGTAAAATTAAAGTCTTTCATTTTACAGCAATAAATCAAACTACCAAATAAGCTGGAATTTTGTAAGATCTATATTTAATTTAGTTAAATGGGCTGATACACCAGTCAAGACTAGATTTGAAGGTCAGACTAGTCAAGACAGGTCAAGACTGGTTGGGACTGAGTCGAGACTAGTCAAGACAAGTCGATTCTGGTCGAGCCTGGTCGAGCCTTGGTGGAGAACATTTCAGACTTCACAAAGATCATCAAGTACTGAATCAGATTAATTAAGTAGAGACCTAGTCGAGTACATATAAGTACATGTATGTTGTCTGCTATATGGTCGGGTTGTTGTCGCTTTGACACATTTCCCATTTCCTTTCTCAATTTTATTACAGAAAAGTACTGTCGAGAGAATGTTGAGACTAATCGAGTAAAATGTGAGCTCGATTTTACTGGTCGAGCACAAAAACGGATCTTTTCAGACTCTGAGCAGTTTGTAGTATTAGTTCATAAAGTACAATATCCCTACTTATATTAAATTCTAGGTTATGCTTAAGGTTCCTATACTGCAGTTTTTTCGGGAAAGCCCTAGAAATCGTCGAATTATGTACGTGGTCGTTCATATGATTATGTGTGTAAATGCACAATATATTTTTTTCAAGAAACAAACAAACAGTGCTATTTCTCATTTCTCATTTCGGAGACTTTTATAGCTATCTATGCGGTATGGGCGTTAAGGCCGTATGATGACCTACAAGTTTTGAATTTCTATGTCATTTTTGTGTCTTGTGGATTTATGTCTCATTGAAAGTCATATCACATCTTCTTTTTAATATTTCTGTATTTTTAATCATTCATTTAGATCCATGTGTTATACTGCCATGTTGGAAAATACGTTAAGTACAAATATTGAGCTATGAAAACGTTGTAACCATTAAGCTATAGTGAGTGACGTATTTCATATGCATTAGCTATCACGACGATTAAACGTATATAGAAAACACAACGCATTTATTGAGATTCTTCACCATTTATGTATATTTATATATTTTTAACCATTCATTTAGCTCCATGTGTTATAATTCCAACCAATCGACGTGACTGTGGATTCCCTGGAATTTCTCGCCAAACGTGCGAGGCTAGAGGGTGTTGTTACGACTCCAGCATATTGGTATCAAAATGGTGTTTCCATAAGAGAGACTGATGATGGTAATTATATAATTATTTGAAATTGATAATTACATTGAGATGCAAAGAAAACCACTCGTTTAATGAAGATTTAGCAGACTATTTAGCCCCGCCACATTATTTATGTATGTGCCTGTCCCAAGTCAGGAGCCTGTAATTCAGTGGTTGTCGTTTGTTTATGTGTTACATATTTGTTTTTCGTTCATTTTTTTTTACATAAATAAGGCCGTTAGTTTTCTCGTTTGAATTGGTTTACATTGTCTTATCGTGGCCTTTTATAGCTGACTATGCGGTATGGGCTTTGCTCATTGTTGAAGGCCGTACGGTGACTACATCTTCTCTTTTATATTTATTGGTTATTTTAAACGTTGGTTCATGACGTATACAATTTTGGGGGTAACATCTATTTTTTAATGTAATGTAGATGTGATTTCAAAACGTGAACTATGTTCTTGGTCATTTAAAACACAGACGTTCTATAACAGTTAACCACAAAATGATGGAAAATGCAAACTTTTAAATGAGATTATTTTTATTCAAGTATCAACTACTTACTACCCTTTACGGTAACCCTGATTGAAGTCAGACATATCGTACATGTAAAATATGAGACACCTAAAATTCTATATGCTTGCACAGTTTGAATATATGAATGTTTATATATAACTGGAAAGTCCAGTGTAGGAAAATTGTAAAATGTTAATAATCTTCTCCTTTTAAAAAAGAATAAAGAAAGTAATCGCACGAACATAAACAACGATTACTTGACATTATCAATAGACATTTTGGTGTTGTCAACTATGCTGTTTTAACTTGCATTATTTTTGTTTCAGCATTATTACAAGGAAACAAGGCATTGCGAAGAAAGACATGTGCATCTTAATAAACAGACGTTCATCTATTTGAATCATATTCCGTTAAAACAGCTCAACATTGCAATAAAAAAATTTGGGAAACTTACCGGATAAACTGCATATTTTTTTTTTTTTTTGTGTTTGATAGGCTTGAGTGTTTGTTCTTAAACAAAATCAATATTAAATAACAAATTCAAACTAGCCTGACTTTTGTATTCAAAATTAAACTTTTAGACATGGCTATCTTTTGTAAACTGTTGTCTTACAATGTATGTTTTTAGTAGAAAAAAAAAAGTTTCGTTAAATTGACGTAATTTGAAGGAGAAAATGAGTTACACAACTTGGCGGGTAAACAAAATGTTTACCCTCATACAGCATATTTCATGCCCCGCAGTAGGAAATTCGTATTACGTGGTATACCATTGACCGTCTGTCTTTTCATCCCTCGGTCTTTCTGTCCGTCAAATTTTAGTTTCCACGCTCATACACAAAGCTGACAACTAATACTCGCAGACAGAGTACAAATTTGGGCAATGAATCACTTACCGTTTTAGAGTTATGACCTTTTTATAACAAGGAAAATTGCAAACCTTGATCATGGAAAGGGGGCATTCGTATCCTGAATTCAAATAAAAGACAACTTTCTATCAGTTCTATTTTTTTGATATATTGTCATCTGTATATGTTTTACGTTTTGCCTGTTCCGAAAATGATGTCAGACGGATATATATACAATAATAGTAGTCAATTCTAGATTAAAAAAAAATATAAATAAGTAACATCTTAATTTGTTAAATGGATGAATTATGTTTTATATTTCAAAGCACTTATGTTCAATATCTTAAAATTTTGTTAAAACAGAAAATGTGCATTAACGTAATAATTACATTATAAAAAAGTAAAAAAAACAAAACTAAAAAATACCGAGCTCGAAGGAAAATTCAATTGGAAAGTCCTTTATCAAATGGCAAAATAAAAAGCTCTAACATATAAACGAATAGGAAACAAAACTCAGATTCTTGACTAGTTATAAGCAATTCAATGTGTAGAAGATGGTAGATTAAACCTGGTTTTGAAGCTTTTAAACCCATCAATTGTATGACAGTCACATAAAATTACAATACAGTGACTGCAATGTGTGAACAAACCAAACAGGCATAATAGGTAAAACTGTCAAATATAGGGGTAAAGCAGTCAACATTGTCATGAGTATGCTATAATACTAATCACTATAAAGATAAAAAAATATGTACAATCAACATGATCAAGGATATATAGACATATAGATAAAGCACATAACAAAATTAAAAGATAGAAAAATAAAAAAAAAAATGACATCTCCTTATTAACGGGATGTGTAAGTACAAAAGCATGCTAGAAGGATGTTACCAAAACTGAACTAACTTGTTAAGGTTGATAATTTACAAAGACAAAAAGGAACACTATTACAGTAGAGGATTATGCCAGGCAATGGGCTAAGCGCGAGAAGGAAGACGTAGACACTCTTTTGAATGGATTAAGGCAGTGAGGTCGTTGATACAAATTAGAACTAAGAAACTGAATGGGTCTATCAATGCCCATGCTTCGTCAATATTTAACATTGTTTAAAGACCCAAATGTTGCAAAACACCTGTCCTAACTCCATTACAAATAAATTGTTGTCCCCGCAGATAAAGCCCCAAACAACATCGTGTTTGTGTGTAAAACTCATTACATTAACTGCTTGATAAACGAATTAGGTATTGACAATTCACTTGGAAACTCAACATATACCCTCACGACACTTAACAAAAAGGAAATCCTGCATAATCATAGGTCTGTTCTATGTTCTTTTGGAATTTCAACCAAAGATGAATTACTGGATCTTCCATCACTGTATTGGATACCTAAACTACACAAGTGTCCTTACAAACAATGGTATATTGCTGGGTCTTCCAAGTGCTCCACGAAACCTCTTTCTAAATTATTAACATCTATTTTATCAGCAATCAAAGATGGAGGTTAAAGTTATTGTGAAACTGCCTATTCTAGAGGTGGCATGAATCAGATGTGGATACTTAAACATTCCAAAGATCTTTTAGAGTAGATACATTTTAACTCTCTTTCATCTTGTAACAGTATTAAAACATTTGACTTTTCTACTCTTTACACAAGTATTCCACATTCCAAACTAAAAGACAAATTGAAAGAGTTGGTATTGCTTTGCTTCATAAAAAAAAGAATGGCCAAGTTGACGTAGATACAAGTATCTTGTCTTAGGGAGAGATAAATCCTACTTTGTAAAGGATCACTCTGATTCAAAGAAAAAATTCTCTGAAACTGATATTATCAAGATGCTTGATTTCTTGATTGACAACATATTTGATACGTTCGGAGGACGTGTTTTTCAGCAGACTGTTGGCATTCCAATGAGAACAAACTGTGACCCTCTACTTGCCGACTTGTTTCTTTATTTTTATCAGGCTGACTTCATGCAAGAACTTCTTCGGAAGAAAGATAAGAAAGTAGCAATATCCTTTAACTCTACTTTCCGCTATATAGATGATTTTTCTGTAACTAAATAATTCAAAATTTGGTGAATATGTGAAATGCATCTATCCCCTTCGAACTAGAGATAAAGGATACTATAGATACAGTTACGTCTGCCTTATATCTTGACTTACATCTGGAAATTGACAATGAGGGTCGGTTGAAAAACAAAACTTAAAGACAAAAGAGATGATTTCAGCTTTCCAATTGTGAACTTTCCATTTCTAAGTAGCAATATTCCAACAACACTTGCATACGGGGTATATATCTCCCAATTGATACGATATTCCCGTACTTCCATTTCCTATCATGATTTTCTTGATAGAGGGTTGCTGCTCACAAGGAAGCTATTAAACCAAGAGTTCAAAATGGTAAAGTTGAAATCATCCCTTCGTAAATTTTACGGACGCCATCACGAGTTGGTTGACCGTTATGGAATAACCATTTCACAAATGATATCGGATATGTTCCTTACGTCGTAACTACCATCCCCTTCCCTTTCATGAATGTGACCTACCAAATTAGACTATTTACCGGATTTGTTATCACAAAAGCAACACGACGGGTGCCACATGTGGAGCAGGATCTTCTTACCCTTCCGGAGCACCTGAGATCACCCCTAGTTTTTTGTTGGGTTCGTGTTGTTAATTTTTTGGTTTTCTATGTTGTGTCATGTGCACTATTGTTTGTCTGTTTGTCTTTTTCATTTTTAGCAATGGCGTTGTCAGTTTATTTTAGATTTATGAGTTTGACTGTCCCTTTGGTATCTTTCGTCCCTCTTTTACATCAGTACCTAGAATAAATACTTCAAACCATCATGCGTTATCTGTGAAGTTAATGAGGAATATTTATCAACAATGTATAAGTATCTTCCGATGGATGTTTTTGTTTTAAAAAGA
Source organism: Mytilus galloprovincialis (assembly GCA_037788925.1). NCBI lineage: Eukaryota > Metazoa > Mollusca > Bivalvia > Mytilida > Mytilidae > Mytilus > Mytilus galloprovincialis. The sequence goes on along the minus strand of CM075339.1, from coordinate 55,863,014 downwards.
CGAGACGTTCTTTGACATAACCCGAGTTCATCAACATTCTGCTAAAAAAAATGTTAGACACTGGTGACGTTTTATCAAGTCTGAGTAGCATTATACCACTAGTTTTGCTATTTGGCAAGGGATGCATTTTGTTTATTGTTAAAGGCAGTCATTAATCTAATGATATCCTCACATCTTCGCTATTTGTTATCCGTTGGATAGTTGTCTCATTAATTGCCAATCGTACCACATAATTTTGATAGCAATGGAGTAGATGTGTGTTCCGATAATGTTATTCAACGATTTTAGAGCAAAAATTTACGAACCACTATATTTTCATCAACGCAAATATAATCAAAATAGTGGCATAATAAAGAACACTAAACATCATTAAAAGCAAATGACTTTCTCTTCAGAACCAAACAACTAGTTCAAAATCCCATGGCAACTATGCGAAGAAATTAAATTGCGCACTTCACATACATTCATTTTTAAGTTTATCTGCTTATTCGTGAATAATATGCACTTGCCAGAGACGCGGAAACATAATAATGAAATATGTTGATAAACTTTTAACATTCTATTTCTTCCATCTTTCGAGTCGTAAACACCACACAAAATGTAACTTCTTTTCTTCATGTTAAAGGAGTAAAGTTCATCAACTGGAGTTTAATTCATATTATACAGTTATAATTATGCAACTCATTATTGTGTTTTTGAGAGTACTTTATAACTCTTACATGTCGTTTTCAAGTTTAAATTATTTTTGATTATCACTTTACATGCACTTGGTTTCGTACCTTTCAATGCACAATAAAATAAATCAGTCAAACGGTCTATTATCTACTGTAATAAATACATTTACTTGCACAGTGTGAACGTTTGTGCCGTCTTATGCCTCACTGTGAAGAACAAAAACAAATTGATATTCCTTTGTTTTCAGTTTTTCAGGTTTGTGTTTGTGTCATAAATCTCATAAATCATACCACTTCTTATCTTTTTTAATAGTTTGACTATAGTTACAACATGAGGTACAATTGTGACAATGTATTTTCGAGTTGATTTATTTGTTGAAATAATTAAGTTTTGATTTGTTTTCAAAATTTGTCAAAACGTACTCAGAAACTGCTCGAATTACTTGATTGTCATAGATTATATTTAATGTGTTTACACAGTAATATAATATAGTAGTTTAAGATTATTTGCTACTTATAAGACACAATACAGATCGTATGCGTGCATCAATTACCCAAATGCAGATTACCTTATCGCCTGAACATTTTGACATTGTTGATTAATTCATGTCGGAGTCGGTTTTGTAATTATATCACAATTAAGGCTGAGATGTGCATCGATGTCCAAAAGCATGTTTACTTTATACAACTTTATGCAAAATACAATTAGAATACATTCATCGCCTAAATGTAACTCAAACTAGTTTAACAAAAATTAAACCAGTGTTAGTTCATTCGTTTACTTTATGTATGCATACAGTTTTATGTATGCAGACAGAGGAAAGCTTATAAAATTAACATTAATCATATGCACATCTATAAAACAAGTAAGATACATTGTTTTCAACCAGATGACGTGCACTATTTACATTTTTAGAGTAAAAAAGTTGTGACAATGGCCTTTGTTAGTCTTGTATGATTTTTGATTTTAGTTTCTTAATATATTTCGGAGTTTAGTATGACGTCCAGTATTACTGAACTAACATACATTTTTGTTTAGTGGCCAGCTGAAAAACGCCTCTGGTTCGTTATTTCTCTATACATTAAAAACCCATTTGTGGCCTTCGGCTGTTGTCTGCTCTTTGGTCGGGTTGTTGTCTAATTGACATATTCCCCATTTCCATTCTAAATTTTATTGAACTCATAAAACAAATCCATCAAAAAATAAAAATAAACACTGAATTCTCAAAAGTATTCATATATGACATAAGACAACAATTGCACACTGACAAGGTTCCTGACATAAGAGAGAGGTAAGACCTTGTGACGGGATTGAATTAGTCTTTGAGATCTCAACCCTGTATTCATTTTTGTCGAATAAACCAAATGTGTATCAGTTATGATGTTGTCGCTCTATACGGAAAGTAAATGAAACGGACATATATTTTTAGACATTCGGAACAAATGCATCTTATACATAAAAAAGACTACGATTCGAGATTTAAGATTTACAAAATGATTTACATATTATGCAAATCAGATACTCCAATGCTTGAGTATTAGTGTTTTTGTTCTTCCTTTTGCTACACCACTGATATTGTTCTTCTTGAATAACTGATTGCCTTCCTTTTTCTAGTTGAATTGTTATTATCACATAACTTAAATATTCCTCAAAGATCAAGAAATAAGAGCTATATGTAAATGAGACATCAACCTTATTTTACCTCCTCCCCAGTCTACAGGAGTTGTGAATGAATCAATGATGATATTTTGTTTACTAACCTAAAAGTATCATAGATAATATTCATAAGTTCTGTTTCCGTTTAGTTTGTAACCCCTTCCCTGTGTGTTCATAAAGTGATGACTTATTGTTAGGAAACAGGAACCTATCTCAATTCAGTTAAATATTTCTTCTGACTGTCATTATTGCATACTGATCCCGATCTTGATCAATTATTTAGAAATATAGGCACGATAAGTATAGTTCACCTCTTGCTGTTGCTCTTGGTAAAACCAGTATAAATTCAACATGTTCAAGCCCCATACATTTTTTTCTAAGGATAAATAAACGAAAACATCATAAATATGCATGGGGCGAAAACATGCATGGTTCATATAAAATGAAGAACAAGAACATGGAGTTGAAGTCATAATTATGAAAGCATCTCACCTATTTTCATATTTTATCACGTCCTCACTTAAATTGTTTTTGAACCGATTGGTTCCAGATTCATATGGTATCTGAGCGTCTTGATGATCGAGGCTTTTTCTAACAAAACCCCAATTAGTGATTATATATATTTGTAATACTACATAGTATACGCACTTACATATTCAGCATACAAAAAAATAAATATCTCACACATAAACATGAAAATTATATAAAATACAAAATGTACAACCAAACAAAATTATAATCATTTTCAGAAACAAGTTTTATGCACTTCTGTTAGACACCTTCTATTGACGTGCATATATATATTTTTTAACTTTTTTGGATTCGAGCGTTACTGATGAGTCTTTTGTAGACGAAACGCGCGTCTTGCGTATATACTAAATTTAGTACTGGTATCTATGATGAGTTTATTTACACATCACTGGAATTGATAGTTATTTATTTCTTAACCTCTTGTTTCACACCTTAGACGTGTCAGAAACTAATAAAGTAAATTAAATTGAAAATACCTTATATTGGCCAACGTGTATAAATAAATGTTTTAATGAACTGTTGACATATAAGTAATATTAATTCATAGAATTGGGAGATTTTATTAAGTAGTTTTAAGCTATCGGTATTTTGTTATGCTTGTTTCCGTGAAATCAAGATTTGTTATTAATGGAAAATCCCAGATATCATCGATCTGATGAAAGTTATATTTAGACATACAACTGTACATGTATGACAAGAAGGAAGTAAGTCAAGTGGTAAGAAGACTATATATATATATAAATACATACGCAATACCACTTGATTACAATTGCAGATTTATAAACTTACAAAGTATTTATGTTTTACATCTAATCAAGATCTAGAATGTCTGGTAAGTCTATATTTTTAAGTTTGTTTAATTTATCATATTTATAATTGAAAGTCCGGAACCCTTTTCCCTGGATGGCCCTCAAAAAGAGTGGTGGTCTGTGTTTTTGTATGTGTTTGTCGTCGGATTTCTTATCCAGACACATCCATCCCTCAGTATGTTTGAATATGAATATTTGTTTATAATGTTAAGAAGGATGAGGGTATTTTTATAAAACCGTAGCATGTAAAATACATCTGTGATGACCATCATTAAACTTAAAATGCATGTAAGTACTTAAGGTTATAAATATTTCTTTTGTTGTTATCTTCAGTTTTGTTCTGCCAAATATAACGCCTATTTCAAAATGTCGGCCGCCCTATACAAGTCCACATGGACAACTCCGTACAAAGTGCATATTGTTTTTTTTTTTTTGTAATACAAATGCAAAATACAGCCAACCTTCACCTGGCCAATATAAAAATATGCATTTAAAGGGACTATGAATAACCGCAACTTCAATATATGTAAAATTAATTTAGTTGTTTCAATGAAGATCACCAATGAAAGGTTATATTTTTAGTAGTTTGGTTCATCTTGACAAATGTTGTTCTAATGAGTCGATCATTGTTTGATTTTGTCAACAAAAATGCTATCCGTTCTTTTTCTTTTGTTATTCAATGCAAACAAATATAGGGGTTAGTATAGGGTATAACTTTTACAGAAATTTTGGAACCCCAAAGATATGAAGCGACCTTGAGTTGACCACGTGTCAATCAAAGCACAAACTTGACGCTCTATTACCGATCTACCAAGAGTATATCTTAAATGACCTATCATGGAATAAATCAACTTGTAAGATACTAGAAGGGACATTTGTGTGAATCAATACGACTTAAAAAGCGAAACGTTTAAATATATCATGGTTGTTCTGTATACCCAAGCAATGTGTATTTGTCAAAGACAAAATAAAATTTGTTGGTTTTGTCGTTTTATTATATCTCGAGTCCTTCATTTCGCTATTTTCCGATTCTTGTTATTTTCTGTTCATTACATCTCATTTGTTTTGTTGTTTTTTCGATCCATTTTCGTTTCGAAGCTTTTATGTATCCGATTTTTTTTGTTTTTGTTTTTAAAGAAATAGTTTTGTTGCATTGCAGGGGAGAAAAAGAAATATTATCATTATACGAGTGAGGAAAATGCAAAAAAGATTGTGGATAGTGGTTACATCAAACAGTCAACAAGGACAGGAAATGGAAGAGGGGACGACGCACGTCATGGGTCTGGCGTTTACCTGACAAAAATGCCACCAACAGAACGCCAAAGTGATATAGCAAAAAACAACTACATGGGTGGATGGAAAAAACAAGAACGCCTGGGGAAAGTTGACAAAGCCATTGAGATAGAATGCGGAAGCAGCGCATCTGATCAAGAATCAGACCGAGACATTGGGGTGTATCGTGGTGATCTTGACATTCGAACAAGAGGTTTCAAGATCCATGACGTCAAGAAAAAATAGTTAAGATATTATTATCAGATGGAAAATTTTCGATACCATACCATTTAGTTTTACTGATACAAATATTCAATGCACCATTCAAGATATATATTGAAACACATAACAATTCTAGCATTTTTGTATTTATCTTATACATGTACTATGACAATATGTTACATTAGATTATATTCACGCAAGAGATTTAATTTGATTAAAATCATTAAACACTCAACTTTGATATCAATGTAATAATAGTGTTCTTCAAAAATTTCACCTTACTTCTAGTGTTATCGTATTTTTCGTGGTGGGGACAATTTTGTGTTTTGGTTATCACATATGGTTGTAGAAATGTGACACTGAGCTCTCTGTAAAGGAAGTATTTAAAAAAGAAGATGTGGTATGAATGCCAATGAGACAACTATCCACAAAAGACCAAAATGACACAGACATTAACAACTATAGGTCTCCATACGGCCTTCAACAATGAGCAAAGTCTATACCGCATAGTCAGCTATAAAAGGCCCCCATAAGACAATGTAAAACAATTCAAACGAGAAAATAAAGGCCTTATTTATGTAAACAAAATTGAATACTCATATTGATTTATGGGCATAGTGTTTTAGATTTTGAGCTCACTATAGTTATCCCATGATGGTAAACTTTATATGTTTTTTTAGCTCATGTTGTTATTCCAGTATAAATGGACTGTATGGGGATTATGTTATATTTCAACGCCAAGACTAGATTTGTTAATTTTGTCGTTTTATTACATGTTGGGTTCTATGTTTTGCTACATTCTGTTTCTTGTTGTTATGATTCTGTTCATGGCATCTCGTTTTTTGTTCTTTTTGATTCATTTTCGTTTCTCCCATTTATGTAGTAACCCCATGGTGCTAAAAGTGCTGTACGCATTTCCATGCTATCTGCAGTTAGTAAGCGGTGTAGTTCTGGGCTATCTGTAATAATAGTGGTTACATAAAATTGAGAAAGGAAATGCAGGAATGTGTCAAAGCGACAATAACCCGACCATACAGCAGTCAACAGCCGAAGGCCAGCAATGGGTCTTCAATGTAGCGAGAAACTCCCGCACCCGGAAGCATCCTTCAGCTGGCCCCTTAAAAAATATGTATACTAGTTCAGTGAAAATGGACGTCATACTAAATTCCGAATGATACACAAGAAACTAAAATTAAAAATCATACAAGATTAACAAAGGCTCCTGGGTCCGTGTATATCTGCGTCCATTCGTTTTTCGTTTTGAAATATCAAAAACAAAAAACAAAAAACGAAAGTGTTTTCATTTTTCGTTTTTTATTTCATAAAAACCAAAATGAAAAACAAAAGTGTTTTCATTTTTCGTTTTTGATTTCTTAAAAAACCAAAACGAAAAACGAAAGTGTTTTCATTTTTCGTTTTTGATTTCTTAAACCAAAATGAAAAACAAAAGTGTTTTCGTTTTTCGTTTTTGATTTCACAAACAAAAAACGAAAAACAAAAGTATTTTCATTTTTCAATTTTGATTTCTCAAAAACTAAAATCGAAAAATGAAAGTGTTTTCATTTTTCATTTTTGATTTCACAAAAACAAAAAACGAAAAACAAAAGTGTATTTATGTTATCTTTCCAACACAGTTTAATTGTCATTCAAAAAATGACAATGTTGTCATTTGTCATTCATTTAAAGGTCGTTAAAGTATACATGCAAAGCGGTTGTCAGATCAATACTACTTTAATCGAAGATATTAATGTCGACGGATGCAAAAGTCTTTAGCAATCGGAACAATATGGGTGCGTGAACTTTATTACTTTTAAGTTTAGAAAGGTCGATCCAAGATTATTAGAATTGATGACCAAGATCCATCTGCCAGTATTTTACGAACTACGAGGACGATAATATGTTTTGCTTGATCAAATTTTCCGCAATTTCACAATTCAAACTGGGATATTAAATTGGTTTGTCATTAGGAGCCTATAAGGTATTAATTTTGCTAATTTTTGAAGACTATAAGGTGACATTAACTAGAGGTCGTTGATGGGGGATTATGGAATTGAGGATAGTGGACAAAAATATAAATAATAGAGACAATGGACCAAGAAATAAATAAAATAGCTAGAATAATGGTGTTAAAATGTAATGATAAGAGAATAATTGTCAAAAAGTATAAAGAATAGAGAAATATGGCATAAAATATCAAAGAATACAGAAATTAAAAACCCCGAATCCAGACCATCATACTAGTTGCCTTAATGAACGTTAGTTTGTCTCTGGGAGATTGCTATTGGTTATCATACGGTTTCTCTTTATTTCTATGTCTGTTAATTAAGAAGCATGCTTTCATTATTTACCAACATTTTACATATCACATTATAAAAAAAGACTTATTTTGCAAACTACCATAGATTTCCGGTAATTGTTCTGCATAGACCACACCACATTGGAGTCCCTGTAAAATTTTTTCAAGTGGACCTCAGTTACCCACCCTACCCCATCATTACATAAAAGTTAATAAACAAATGTCTACGGAAATACTTCTGTCCGAACAATGTGTAAAGGGGAGCTTGGTAGCTGATGTCTGTTGGAGAAAAAAATCAAGGTTGCTGTTTAGCTTATTTTTTTTCAAAGATAGGTCCAAAGTTGGGGTCGAACACCGAACCCCATCCTTACCGAAAATGTAATAAAAATTGTCCTCACTAGGTGCAAAGGGAAGCTGGGTAGCTGGGGTCTACAGTAGAAAAATCCAGGGTGTTGTTCTGCTTAGTTTTTTTTTCTAAAGTAGGTCTAAAGTTGAGGTCGTATACCCTACAAAAACCCTTACCAGACAGTTAATAAAAAAATTCTGCGGCAATACTTTTATTTGCTTTAGGTGAGAACGTAAGCTAGAGATCTAGGGCCTACTTGATCAAAATTACAAGTTAATTTATAGCACGGATTAATCTGTTTTAAGCTAATAAATAATTTACTTGCCCACCATACTTTGAATACAAAAAACAAACCTTTTGTCCAGTCATATTTAAGCGAAATCCACTAGTTCAGAGGTAGAATGTTTTGTAAAAACAGTTTTGTGTGGCAAAAAAAAGTTAAAGCACGAGTGCAACTTTCTTTTCTTTTAATGCAGAATTATTATTACTTTTCATGAACTATTTGACAGGATGCCGATAATAAGGAAAGCTATTTCACCCAATAGTGCAATTTTGCCATCATTAAAAAAAATCATAATTATTTACGATTCTATAAACACTCCAAGTGTTGACTATTTAAAATGTAAAGCGAGCAGTACGCTGTGTAATATATCGAAAGCGATTGATTTTGGCTTTATGTAACTAATAATAAAATAAGATGTATGTTTCATTATAATTCGTTATTCTGATTGGCTAACTGCACATCTCATGTTACATTACACAACGAAAATCATTATTCATGATGACACGAGGTCCCACAATAAAGTGCAAAAGTGAATTTAATAAAAACTTGATAAAAATCGTGTTTTCATGATCCTAGCTAAAACATGTAATTATAAATATTGAATGCTTCTTTTTGTAACTTCATAGGGTTGTAAAAGCGTTGACCGTGCGTACATTTTCAGAATGAAGCGCTTCCGCTTTTCATACAAAATGTATTTCGGTCATCGCTTTACACCTCAATGAAGTAACAAAAAAAAAAGCATTCAATTCTTAAATAAACCAGAAATGAAATTTTAAAATTCATTGAAAAGTGTCTTTGACTGCTTAATTATATTTTAAAAACTGATGATATAGTGGTTATATATTAATAAAAACATTTTAAGTACGTTTGAGTCTTATGCAATATTTGTTTTTATATATTTGAAAACTGACAGCTACCGACTGGTTGCTTTAGCCTGGTCTCACAAACTCCGCATTTTCATTACAGCCGATTACATTGAGTGTGTAGACAAAGGTAATATCTTTGGATCGCTTGTTTGTTAGCTGAACTATGAAGTAACTAAGTAAGGTATACCACCCTCCTGTAGAAGGAGCCTAGTCCTACAGACAGATTGATTGGTTATTTGTCGAACTAGTCTACTCTTAAAGGAGGGTAGTTTACCTAACCTAATAATATAAGCAAGCTAACCAAGGATATGCTACCTTTGCCTACACACTCAGTGCAATCGGCTGTAACTTTTTTACATTACAGGTTGCAACACCTTGCCAAATCATTAGGTTCCAATAAACGTTTGGAAAATTTAGTTAATGTGCTTTCCCATAGGGTTTTATGCAGAACAATTATCTATTATGGAAACTTGCAAAAACAATATCAAAATCGAAATCTATGTGAACAAAAGGTTGAGACATTGAAGGCCAAATATTTTTTTTTATTCTTGCGTGTCTTATTATAATCAGACGGTAATTTTAGCGTTTACAAAGAAATTTAATATTAAGACAAACATTAATAACGAGTTTCATTGGTGAAATTAACACTACAATACAAATTTTTGCTTGTAGTAAAATGATCAATGAATCAATGAATCAATAAATCAATCAATCAATCAATCAATCAATTGATCAATCAATAAAATTGAGAATGGAAATAAAAAATGTGTCAAAAAAACAACAGTCAGCCTAACCAAAGAGCACAGCCGAAGGCCACCAATGAGTCTTCAACACAACGAGAAAATCCCGCAACCAGAGGCCGGCTTCAGCTGGTCTCTAAATAAAAATATATACTAGTAATGTGAAAATGGACGTCACACTTAACTTAGACAAAAAAAAAACATAAAAAAACTAACAAAGATCAGAGTCTACTGTCTTGGGACAGGCGCAAAAATACGGCGGGGCTAAACATGCTTTGTTAGATCTCAACCCTTCCGCTTTACAATTATATCTAGTTCATGTAGAATAAACAAACACACACCAATATGCACAGAGAAACTCAGTTTAAAAGAAATCCGAGTCCGATGACAAAATAGTAAACAAAAGAAACTACACAAAACGAATATGATTCATAAATTAACAAAGAACTACTAGCAGTAACTGAGATGGCAGCTCCAGACCCCAATCAAAAATATCGAAGAATATATAGATATACAATGTAAGAAGATGTGCATGGTATGAGTGCCAATGAGACAACTCTCCATCCAAGTCACAGTGTGTAGAAGGAAACTATTATAGGTTAAAGTACCCTCTTCAACATGAATCATTGGCTCACACCGAATAGCAAGTTATAAGGATCCTCCAAAATGACTAATGTAAAACCATTCAAACGGGAAAACCAAAGGTCTAAACTCTATATATAACTAGAGGCTCTAAAGAGCCTGTGTCGCTCACCTTGGTCTATGTGTTTTTGGTGATGGTGATGTGTTCGTAGATCTTACTCTACAAAACATTGTTGATGCTTACAATTATCTCTATCTATAATGAACTTAGCCTAGTAGTTTCAGTGGAAAATATTTTGTAAAAATGTACAAATTTATGAAATTGTTAAAAATTTACTATAAAGGTCACTTACTCCTTAAGGGGTCAATTGACCATTTCCGTCATGTTGACTTATTTGTAGGTCTTACTTTGCTGTACATTATTGATGTTTACAGTTTATCTCTATCTATAATAATATTCAAGAAAATAACCAAAAGCTGCAAAATTTTCTTAAAATTACCAATTCATCTGAAAATTTCAGGGCAAATAGATAATGACCTAATAAACAATGTTACCCCATGTCAGATTTGCTCTTAATGCTTTGATTTCTGAGATATAAGCCAAAATCTTCATTTTACTCCTTTGTTCTATTTTTATCCGTGGCGACCATCTTGGTTAGTGGGCAAGGTCACCGGACACATTTGTTATACTAGATATCCCTATGATGATGGTGGCTAAGTTTGGTTGAATTTGGCTCAGTAGTTTCAGATGAGAAGATTTTTGTAAAAGTTACGACGACGGACGACGGACGCCAAGATTTAAGAAAAGCTCACTTGACACTTCGGGCCAGGTGAGCTAAAAAAACGAGAAGCGAGAACGACATCAACAAACGACAACTACTGTTTTTTTGTGTGATTTTTTTTATTACTAGACCAAATATTTCATGATTTTTTATTATCTAGGACTGTATTTTTGATTAACAATTGATAACCAAGTTTAATAAAATCATATGTGTGTATAACAAACATATTAACTTTGGCTTGAAAGACGTCTATTTAATTGTTTTCGACTCGCTCTGCTCGGTCGGAAAAATTGACAAGAATAAAATCCTAAGATTGAACGCGTTCGTTCAACAATCTTATTAAAATTAATATATTATATTAATTTTCTAATATATATATTAATTTTCTAATATATATGTTAATTTTCTCATACACATAAGTATTACGAAATCAGAGATGTACATTTTGATTAGATTAGTTCGTCTAATTTACAAATGTAGTGTTATCTGTAGTAAATTTACTGACTTCTTTAATAAAGGATTTGAATAAGAATGTGTCCATACCACACAAATGCCCCACTCGCACTATCATTTTCCATGTCTAGTGGACCGTGGAATTGAGGGTCAGAACTCTATATTTGGCATTGAAATTAAAAAGATCATATGATATAGAATATGTGTACTGAGTTTCAATAAAAATATATCGGTACATTAACTTCACTTTCAAGTAAAGAGATGTGCTTTTTTTTCTGAGACAAGTGCTTGTGACAATCCAAAAGAACTTGCAGTCATTCGATGTTCAGTACTTCAGTACTTTGATTGTTTGAAAACGAGGTAAAAATACCCTGCCACATTCGGTATGTGTTTTTGTTAGACCTTTTTTTCCTTCTGTTTTGTATCGATCTCATACGTTAAGCCCTTTTCCACTGATTTGTATAGTTTGTTCTTATGCTGTTAATAATACAATACCGTATGTTTTTTTCTCATTGTTGAAGATTATATGGTTGCCTATATATAATTGCTTACATCCACTACATTTGAACTTTGTTGGATAGTTGACTCATTTGCATTAATACCAAATCTCCTTATTAAAAGTTGAGGGGTGTGTGTGTTTCTTTGGAAAATTTCAATGTTTTTCTCCCAGGTCACCCAGTTTGAATAGAATATTTTGATATTTTGCTGTGCTCTTGGATTTGAGTTAAGAGCCAACCAAAGCTCACGGCCTGTTGGTGGGTAGTTGATGACTATATGGTAAGCTCTGGATGTCTTTTTGAGTATTGCATACGGTGATTTGGGGATGTCTTCATGCCATGCATTGTCCCATTACTTTATATATACAGCTTATCAGTCAACCTGATCTATCAAAGTAGCTCTCCTCGCCTTTTGTATAGTCAGACGAAAAACAAGATATAAACTGACTTAGCTTGGTATATAAATGTTTATTTAATATACTCAGTATAAATATAAAAAAGAAGATATGGTATGATTGTTAATGAGACAACTCTCCACAAGAGACCAACATAACACAGAAATTATCAACTATAGGTCATCGTACGGCCTTCAACAATGAGCAAAGCCCATACCGCATAGTCAGATATAAAAGGCCCCGAAATGACAATGTAAAACAATTCAAACAAGAAAACTAACGGCCTAATTTATGCACAAAAATTGAACGAAAAACAAAAATGTTACACACAAACAAACGACAACCACTGAATTACAGGCTCCTGACTTGGGACAGGCACATACATTTTGAATGTGGCGGGGTTAAACATGTTAGCGGGATCCCAAATTCAAGTCAAATTTTAAAACAACATAAAAGTTAAAAAGTGTAAAAAAAAAAATATTTTAATAAATGTTGAAAATGTTATTGTGTTTGTGAGTGGAAAACTACTTAAAATTGTAGAAATATTCAAAAGTAGCTCTCGCGTTTTTGTTCTGCGGCTACGTTAACGGAACATCAATCAAATTATCGATCTTCATGACTATCGTTTCAATATTTAATGGTATAAAATATCATATTCTGCTTGTCGTAGACTCAAAAAGACTTCAAGTTGGAATAGATCTACGAAGACTAAAGAACGTCCAGATATTGTTCGGAAGATGTTTTGAGAAATTCCGATGCGACCGGACAAGTCTACTGTCTTGGGACAGGCGCAAAAATACGGCGGGGCTAAACATGCTTTGTTAGATCTCAACCCTTCCGCTTTACAATTATATCTAGTTCATGTAGAATAAACAAACACACACCAATATGCACAGAGAAACTCAGTTTAAAAGAAATCCGAGTCCGATGACAAAATAGTAAACAAAAGAAACTACACAAAACGAATATGATTCATAAATTAACAAAGAACTACTAGCAGTAACTGAGATGGCAGCTCCAGACCCCAATCAAAAATATCGAAGAATATATAGATATACAATGTAAGAAGATGTGCATGGTATGAGTGCCAATGAGACAACTCTCCATCCAAGTCACAGTGTGTAGAAGGAAACTATTATAGGTTAAAGTACCCTCTTCAACATGAATCATTGGCTCACACCGAATAGCAAGTTATAAGGATCCTCCAAAATGACTAATGTAAAACCATTCAAACGGGAAAACCAAAGGTCTAAACTCTATATATAACTAGAGGCTCTAAAGAGCCTGTGTCGCTCACCTTGGTCTATGTGTTTTTGGTGATGGTGATGTGTTCGTAGATCTTACTCTACAAAACATTGTTGATGCTTACAATTATCTCTATCTATAATGAACTTAGCCTAGTAGTTTCAGTGGAAAATATTTTGTAAAAATGTACAAATTTATGAAATTGTTAAAAATTTACTATAAAGGTCACTTACTCCTTAAGGGGTCAATTGACCATTTCCGTCATGTTGACTTATTTGTAGGTCTTACTTTGCTGTACATTATTGATGTTTACAGTTTATCTCTATCTATAATAATATTCAAGAAAATAACCAAAAGCTGCAAAATTTTCTTAAAATTACCAATTCATCTGAAAATTTCAGGGCAAATAGATAATGACCTAATAAACAATGTTACCCCATGTCAGATTTGCTCTTAATGCTTTGATTTCTGAGATATAAGCCAAAATCTTCATTTTACTCCTTTGTTCTATTTTTATCCGTGGCGACCATCTTGGTTAGTGGGCAAGGTCACCGGACACATTTGTTATACTAGATATCCCTATGATGATGGTGGCTAAGTTTGGTTGAATTTGGCTCAGTAGTTTCAGATGAGAAGATTTTTGTAAAAGTTACGACGACGGGCGACGGACGCCAAGATTTAAGAAAAGCTCACTTGACACTTCGGGCCAGGTGAGCTAAAAAAACGAGAAGCGAGAACGACATCAACAAACGACAACTACTGTTTTTTTGTGTGATTTTTTTTATTACTAGACCAAATATTTCATGATTTTTTATTATCTAGGACTGTATTTTTGATTAACAATTGATAACCAAGTTTAATAAAATCATATGTGTGTATAACAAACATATTAACTTTGGCTTGAAAGACGTCTATTTAATTGTTTTCGACTCGCTCTGCTCGGTCGGAAAAATTGACAAGAATAAAATCCTAAGATTGAACGCGTTCGTTCAACAATCTTATTAAAATTAATATATATCTTAATTTTCTAATATATATATTAATTTTCTAATATATATGTTAATTTTCTCATACACATAAGTATTACGAAATCAGAGATGTACATTTTGATTAGATTAGTTCGTCTAATTTACAAATGTAGTGTTATCTGTAGTAAATTTACTGACTTCTTTAATAAAGGATTTGAATAAGAATGTGTCCATACCACACAAATGCCCCACTCGCACTATCATTTTCCATGTCTAGTGGACCGTGGAATTGAGGGTCAGAACTCTATATTTGGCATTGAAATTAAAAAGATCATATGATATAGAATATGTGTACTGAGTTTCAATAAAAATATATCGGTACATTAACTTCACTTTCAAGTAAAGAGATGTGCTTTTTTTCTGAGACAAGTGCTTGTGACAATCCAAAAGAACTTGCAGTCATTCGATGTTCAGTACTTCAGTACTTTGATTGTTTGAAAACGAGGTAAAAATACCCTGCCACATTCGGTATGTGTTTTTGTTAGACCTTTTTTTTCCTTCTGTTTTGTATCGATCTCATACGTTAAGCCCTTTTCCACTGATTTGTATAGTTTGTTCTTATGCTGTTAATAATACAATACCGTATGTTTTTTTCTCATTGTTGAAGATTATATGGTTGCCTATATATAATTGCTTACATCCACTACATTTGAACTTTGTTGGATAGTTGACTCATTTGCATTAATACCAAATCTCCTTATTAAAAGTTGAGGGGTGTGTGTGTTTCTTTGGAAAATTTCAATGTTTTTCTCCCAGGTCACCCAGTTTGAATAGAATATTTTGATATTTTGCTGTGCTCTTGGATTTGAGTTAAGAGCCAACCAAAGCTCACGGCCTGTTGGTGGGTAGTTGATGACTATATGGTAAGCTCTGGATGTCTTTTTGAGTATTGCATACGGTGATTTGGGGATGTCTTCATGCCATGCATTGTCCCATTACTTTATATATACAGCTTATCAGTCAACCTGATCTATCAAAGTAGCTCTCCTCGCCTTTTGTATAGTCAGACGAAAAACAAGATATAAACTGACTTAGCTTGGTATATAAATGTTTATTTAATATACTCAGTATAAATATAAAAAAGAAGATATGGTATGATTGTTAATGAGACAACTCTCCACAAGAGACCAACATAACACAGAAATTATCAACTATAGGTCATCGTACGGCCTTCAACAATGAGCAAAGCCCATACCGCATAGTCAGATATAAAAGGCCCCGAAATGACAATGTAAAACAATTCAAACAAGAAAACTAACGGCCTAATTTATGCACAAAAATTGAACGAAAAACAAAAATGTTACACACAAACAAACGACAACCACTGAATTACAGGCTCCTGACTTGGGACAGGCACATACATTTTGAATGTGGCGGGGTTAAACATGTTAGCGGGATCCCAAATTCAAGTCAAATTTTAAAACAACATAAAAGTTAAAAAGTGTAAAAAAAAAAATATTTTAATAAATGTTGAAAATGTTATTGTGTTTGTGAGTGGAAAACTACTTAAAATTGTAGAAATATTCAAAAGTAGCTCTCGCGTTTTTGTTCTGCGGCTACGTTAACGGAACATCAATCAAATTATCGATCTTCATGACTATGGTTTCAATATTTAATGGTATAAAATATCATATTCTGCTTGTCGTAGACTCAAAAAGACTTCAAGTTGGAATAGATCTACGAAGACTGAAGAACGTCCAGATATTGTTCGGAAGATGTTTTGAGTAATTCCGATGCGACCGGACAAGTAAAATTAAACTGTTACAGTATATTACAGAACACAAAACTGGCTATCTTTGCTGTAGATTCAAGTTAAAAACCTGACATGGTTTACATTAAAGCTAAAAATCCCAATCCCACGGCATCAAATAATTTAAAAAAAACATAAGACCTTTAACATTTGAGGTCTAAACTAGCATTGAGCCGTGTCCAGGTCCGAAATAGAAAATAAAGAGATGTGGAGTAAATGTACACGGGACAAAATCGCACACAATATACAGAAAAAATACAAATTATTAATGAACAGGGCTTTTATGCCTGTTCTTCATCTTGAAAAGAGCTGGAGGGTCTTCAACGAGGAACTAGACCATTGATCCTCATTATACAAAAGTAACATAGGTTAGTGCTTCGGACTATACAAAAACATAAGTTCCTGGTTCGATCACCGTTCCGGTGAGAAAATTTCCAATCCACTATTAATAAATATGTTTAAACTAACAATAGCCACACACTTGACTTTGTGGATTACATTATTTCTTTCATCATCCTACATATGTCTTTTGATATTGTTCATACATGTAAATACTAAAAGTCTTACACTGTATCTATATATTTTGCTCCGAGACCAGAACATAATAAAATAGATAAATTAAAACTTGCGCTTTAGATTAAGAAAGGGTTTGTAAGATTTTGTTTCATTTTTTCCAGTTCTTCTGGAGTCCTTGAGCCCTTCCCTCGCCAACAATATATAGTTTACTTTATTTGTAAAAGAGGCTAGTTACGCTACAATATTATCATCTTAGATTAACCTCTCCAAACTTAAAAATAAAGATCACGCACCCTTATTGTTTAGATTGATAAAGACTTTTGCATCCGTCGACATTATCTTCGATTAAAGTAGTATTGATCTGACAACCGCTTTGCATGTATACTTTAACGACCTTTAAATGAATGACAAATGACAACATTGTCATTTTTTGAATGACAATTAAACTGTGTTGGAAAGATAACATAAATACACTTTCGTTTTTCGTTTTTTGTTTTCGTGAAATCAAAAATGAAAAATGAAAACACTTTCATTTTTCGATTTTAGTTTTTGAGAAATCAAAATTGAAAAATGAAAATACTTTTGTTTTTCGTTTTTTGTTTGTGAAATCAAAAACGAAAAACGAAAACACTTTTGTTTTTCATTTTGGTTTTTAAGAAATCAAAAACGAAAAATGAAAACACTTTCGTTTTTCGTTTTGGTTTTTATGAAATCAAAAACGAAAAATGAAAAAACTTTTGTTTTTTGTTTTTTGTTTTTGATATTTCAAAACGAAAAACGAATGGACGCAGATATACACGGACCGATATGCTTCAGAGCAGCATTGATCTCATGTTGGAAACTGTGTTTTGCGTCAGAGGTCTGTGCATTAAGCTCATGGTGGTAACATTGATGTACTTCAAGGCTGTCTGAAGTTATACAGTGCTGATAACGAGTGGTTGCCACCAGCTCTGTAAATGATAATAAAAAAGAGAAAACTATCCACCAAAGTTCAAAGGAAGTTTTTATAACAAGTATAGGCCTGGTAGCAATATTGCCTTGAACAATGAAAATAACATATACCATATAAACCTTTTGGCTTCAATCATATAGTAGATGGTTGGTATCTGCCATGCTGTTCATCGTAGTCATCCTTTAATAGGAATAATTCGATAATTAGATTTTATTATATTGATGATGTTCACTGTACGTTAATGCGTCATTTTGATTTCCTGCTCAAAATGAGTTTTGTATATTTCATTCCGCAGATTTTGGTCTGCAATGTACCTGATGAAAGTTATATTATACTAGAAGCAGAAGTTTTGTGTACTGAAACAGGTATCATGTTTATTGTTAGAATTACACATCTTATGAATATATTATAAATTTTGCTTGTTTAGTGTCTAACAATGTTTCTATTTTTACTACTAGAACAAACCCGTGATATCGCGGGTCTGTGACTGAATTAAAGTATATAACTATTGCGTAAGCCTTATTTTTGTATTGGTATTATCATCTGACAAAGTCATGCCGATTATAAGATACACAGTTTTCTCTGCTTTCAAATCTTTCTGTTTGAACCCGTCGACCTGGAACTTATTAATTATTATTATATTATTATTTGGAAAACAAAAGGTCCTGGAATGGAGTATTTTTTAATCAACAGCATTGTGCTATATTAGTTATAAATAAAGTTGAATTATTTGATTCGCTGTTTTACGTCATGCCCGCAACAAATTGAAAACTGTACCTATTCGACTTATGTTAAGTCGTCCAGATTTTTAGTATTCGTATCGTTATCTTAGAGGTGGCACGGTAGTATTTCCTGGCCCATAAGGGATAATGATAGCCTTTTTAGAATTTTCACCACTTTCTAACACTGCAAAAAATTCTACATTCACAGTTAATGAATTTGAAATGAATTTGAATATGTATCATGACCGTTTCCTTTTTTTGCTATTTTTAAAAACCTAAGGCCCTAGTACTTTTAGGTCTTTTATGGTACAGTGAATACAGAATTTAAATTTCTTTTCAAAAATTCATGATCATCTGTATGTAAAATTATTTCATATTTTTCTACACCTGATTCATCCATCAGTTTGGGAAATTATGTTCAGTTGATACTGTATTTTTTGTCCAATCACACTGTTTAGATACATTAACCTAAGTAGGGTACACAAAAGAGCAACCTAAATTCTGGAATGCAAATACTACCGTGCCACCTTAACCAAGACATAGCAAACTTGAAACCAGTCATGACACCTATGATGCATAGACTTCTTACTTTGGAACATATTACAATAAAGAATACTAGTATGCACTCATTTCTTACTAAAAAAAAAATGAAACATTACATCCCTACCCCATCTGGCAGATTTTCACTTTTTTTCATCTTACCATTTTTACTTAAAGAGTGAGCAAAACCCAAATATATGATGTTTCAAATCAACACAGAAGTCAAACATGGTGATTCAGGAGGAATTATTCGAATGCCAACTCTGTTTATGGTTAATCTGACTGAAAGAAACAGTTTAAGCACCAAATCATGAAAACTGATATTAAAGTCCATTCCACATTTTACAGCATGCCTTATATTACTTTAAACATTTCCAGATTATGAGGGCAATACAACAAGTGTCTTAATATTGCAGTTAACTATTATTCCAAAAATCTGTTTGACAATACATGTAATAGAATACATTTCTAAGTTGACTGTTTGTCTATTTCTCATGTCTACATTAAGTTAAATTATGTCCCCTTACATAATAAATTTGCCTTAATTGTGCTTTTCACTGTCAGAAAATCTTAACAACTAATGGTATTTGCATGGAAAATGAATAAATAAAGGCAACAGTAGTATACCGCTGTTCAAAACTCATAAATCCATGGACAAAAAACAAAATCGGGGCAATAAACCATTTAATCTTGCTGATATAACATCATGAATATATTTTTTTGTCAAAACTAATGTCTAGTCAATGTATAGAAACCCCTTTTTCTATCTATATTTCAGACCAATATGAGAGCTAAATGAATAAGTAAGGACCCCTTAACCATTTACTGGTTCCCCAAAAGCTCCTACTGGTGTCATTTTACATCAGAACTACAAATTAAACCTTAAGAAAACTAGTATAGCTGTACTTGTGTTGAAAAAAAATAAGAAATTATGCAATTTATTTATTTCGGTGAAAATAATAGGATATATATGCAACCGAAGAATGTCGCGTCTCAAATTTCAGAGGTTGCACATGTGTCAGACACTGCGAAAAGTTAAAGCGAGCATTTATAATTAAAAATGTATTGCAAGTTACATGAAAATAGGTAATTTTCTAGGTAAATTTTTACATTATTACCTACAGATCAGGCAAAATTTGCTGAATCAGCAATTTTTACTCTCAGGGATGGAATTTAAGGCTTGTTTTTATAATAGTTGCTCTTAATCAACTTTTTATTGATACACTTACAAATTGCATAGGTAAAAAAAGTTCCTTTATTGATTTAGGGTAAAAATATATATCCCCCTTAAGGTGGCACGGTAGTATTTCCTGGCCCATAAGGGATAATGATAGCCTTTTTAGAATTTTCACTACTTTCTAACACTGCAAAAAATTCTACATTCACAGTTAAATGAAGTGCTTTCATTTTACTATTCAGAAATGAATTTGAATATGTATCATAACCGTTTACTGTTTTTGCTATTTTTAAAAACCTAAGGCCACTAGTACTTTTAGGTCTTTTATGGTGCAGTAAATACAAAATTTCAAAAAAAATTCAAAAATTCATTTTCATCTGTATGTAAAATTATTTCATATTTTTCTACACCTGATTCATCCATTAGTTTGGGAAAGTATGTTCAGTTGATACTGTATTTTTTGTCCAATCACACTGTTTAGATACATTTACCTAAATAGTGTACACAAAAGAGCAACCTAAATTCTGGAATGTAAATACTACCGTGACACCTAGAAAGTCTTACTGATTAAAATACTACAATAGGGAACAATTTGACAATGATTGAATTTAGTAGTCTCAACCCTGTGATTATGACCCGTGTATATAGCAAAATCCTAAATACACAATTTGGTTGTGCGCCTGTCAGATGCAGAACGTACAGATAAGGTAATAGGTAACAGATGAATACACTATTTGTATCGGTATCCGATTCGACCCGGAACTTGTTAATTATTGACAATATTAATTATTTGGAAAACAAAAGGGTCTAGAGTGGTCTAACTTTTAATCTACACCGTTGTCCTATATTAGCTATATATAAAGTTGAATTCTTTGATTTGTCATTTTTACCCGATGACGGCTGACAAATTGGACCTCGTTATTTTGGTATTATAGATTGTTCGTTCTACACATTTTCTGAAAGTTGGCGCCAGAACATCGAAACCAAGATTTGTAATCATAAAACATGAAAATATGCAATAAAAAGGTTATTAACAGACAAAAAAAATTAGGCAGTTGTTGACTTAATTTATTTCCAACTTCAATTTTAGTAAACCTGCAGTATACTTTATTGTAATAGTGCAACAACTTTATTTTAAGTGTTATCAAATTGGTAAATTTATAACTTTACATCCAAAATGTATGTGAGCTAAATATATTTACATAACAAACAAAACCCCAAAAACATATTCTCCGGTTTTGGTACTTATATATCTTCGGATTTCAAATGTTTGGCTTTGAGCGTTCCTGATGAAGGTAAATCCAGAAAAGTGCTTCGAACGCAAGAAATTATAAAACGTGTTGCTTTCAATTAATTTCTACACTATGGTGAACCATTCACATTAATATTTTAATTACTGTTTCTGCCTCTTGGTATGTACTTCTATAAGAGATACTACTAACATGACTAATGCAGCTAAAATACCAGCGCATTACTTGTTCCGGTTATATGCATTAACTACAGTTCTGGGAATATCAGCGCATTATTTGTTCCGGTTATATGCATTAACTACAGTTCTGGGAATATTAAGAGTTTGTAATATTTAGGGTCTGAAAAAAAGCAAAATCATCGTCATAATCATCACTTAATATGTTTTTCAAGCTTGCTGCGTAGGAATGTGTTAGCATTTGAAAGAACAGATTATGCACTTATAATATATGTATATACAGTAATCCGTCAGCATCTAAACAAGTGATTTTATAAATGGCTAATATTCGTTCATTTACACTGTGGAGTCATTTATTTTCGTGGGCGACAATTTCCAGTAGTCAGCACTTCGGTGTTGACATGAATATCAATTATATGGTCATTTTTATAAATTTTCTGTTTACAAAACTTTTGAATTTTTCGAAAAACTAAGGATTTTCTTACCCCAGGAGTAGATTACCTTAGCCGTATTTGGCACAACGTTTGGGAATTTTGGATCCTCAATGCTCTTCAACTTTGTATTTGTTTGGCTTTTTAACTATTTTGATCTGAGCGTCACTGATGAGTCTTATGTAGACGAAACGCGCGTCTGGCGTATAAAATTATAATCCTGGTACTTTTGATAACTATTTACACCACTGGGTCGATGCCACTGCTGGTGGACGTTTCGTCCCCGAGGGTATCACCAGCCCAGTAGTCAGCACTTCGGTGTTGACATGAATATCAATTATATGGTCATTTTTATAAATTTTCTGTTTACAAAACTTTTGAATTTTTCGAAAAACTAAGGATTTTCTTACCCCAGGAGTAGATTACCTTAGCCGTATTTGGCACAACGTTTGGGAATTTTGGATCCTCAATGCTCTTCAACTTTGTATTTGTTTGGCTTTTTAACTATTTTGATCTGAGCGTCACTGATGAGTCTTATGTAGACGAAACGCGCGTCTGGCGTATAAAATTATAATCCTGGTACTTTTGATAACTATATTCGTAGATTGAGAAAACAATTCAATGATACATTATATATTTTTATTTAAAAAGTTTGCAAACAATCCTGTATAATGAATGTATAGTTCGTTCTACTTTTATATTCGTAGACTGGATCATGCGGAAAACAACTGCAGACAAAGCCAGAGGGATACGATGGAACTTTAATACTGTTCTTGAAGATCTTGACTTTGCCGACGACATCGCACTTCTTTCCTCTTAGCGACCTAGATGTAGTTTATATGCACTACTATTTTATTCAAAGGTGGTAATATAAGGCTGTGCGGCATATTTTCAAGATTTATAAGCCCTGAACTTCTAAGAGATTTAACTTATACTAAACCATACTGCCCTTACCTTCATTTTTGGACCTCCTGAGAATTCAAATTTAGACGCTGTCGTCTTTTATTATACTGGTTTCATTAAAAAATTATGTCTCTATGAAATGAAACACATATATCATAAATGGGAACCAGTACGTCAACAAATTAACATATCTATAAATATTATATATCTCCGCAAAAGAGGCGTGGTTTGAGAAACAGCTGTTGTTATAAAGTGCCACCTATACACACATTATTCAAACAGAAAATTCTCTAAAAGCACCTTTTCTTACAACAATACTTATTTATTGGAATTATAGCCTAAAAGAAATCACTACAAACAGACTAAGATTATTTTTACAATACATTTTATACCCCTACTCCTGTTTCATTTTCTATAAAATAATTTGAAAACAGGACATTAATTATGCGGTGCGTGCATGTTTTCTGACATCAACTGTCTTAAACCTGTTTGAAACTATTCTGATAACAAATTGAAAGCATTTTTGAATATTATAAATGTAATGGTTAGTAGTAAATCATTCCAACATCTAAGTTTAAACAAAGTATCCAATCCTGTCTGTCTCTCCAGTCCTCATCTTAGTATATGCCTATTAGTCAATGAAAGTTCAAAATTTCTGCTTCAAATGGTCAGTTTAGAATTTTTGTCACAACAGTATTATCACTAAACATATCTCTAACATAAGTTAGTTAATATATGAACTAGTAGTGTTTAAGCAAACTTTAAACCATATTTGCAAAAGCGATATTTATGAAGATATCACTCTGGTGCATAAATTCACTAAAAGTTTGATAAACATGACTGCTTACATCTGATTTTTTCATAACTTCCTTGGACAGTTATTGTTTTCTATACAGAAGACCTTTAAAATAATAAAATCATAGTATTTACCAGTTAAACTATCTGTTTTATGACCCAGGGTAGGCATTCTTTCGCTGGTTTTGCCTCTGGGGCCTTATATTTCCTATTTCGCACTGTTTCTTGCCATGTGGAATATTTAGTACATATTTAGGATAAGTCACACTACTATAATTTTTGTTGGGGTCTTTTTTGTAATTTTAGCTTTGACTTTTTTATACAGCGGTCACGAACATGCATATTAGGGTGTTAAGGCTTACTTTTAGGTTATTGAAAAGACAAAATAAACCACCAAAAAAATTTAGAAAGGATAATTGAGCTGCAATGACTGCGAAGATTATAAATAACCACTTCTAAACAATTTAAATTACAAAAAAGTCAAATATTATGAATTTATTTAGAATTCAGAAATTTTAGTAAACCATGAACACTTTCAACTGTTAATTTATACAGAGTCATCAAAGTTAAAGCTCAGGAAAGCCTCAGTCTTTATGAAATATTTATAAAACAAACTTCATATTTGAGTTAAGTTCTTCAAAATCTCTGAGATAAACCAGATTTTGTGCAATTATGTGTGTTTATGTGTTAACTCTATATAGGTTGCAATTCTGTAAATATAGACAATGCCTTTTGCAGCTAAAACAATGTTATCATGAAGTTACGTGAAAAATAATATTCCAGAGCTGAATTTTATATACCCTACTATTTTATTCAAAGGTCAAATTATAGGGCTGCGGTATATTTTCAACAGTGATATGACCTGAACTTCTAAGAGTTTAAACTGATACTAAAATTCTATACTACCCTTACCTTCATTTTTGGACCTCCTAAGAATTCAAATTTAGGCGGTACCATGTTTTTTCTATACTGGTTACATTCCCAAATTATGTCTCTATGAGATGACACAAAGAGATTATAAATGGGAACCAGTACGTCAACAAATTAACATATCTATACATATTATATATCTCCCTAAAACAGGAGTGGTTTCAAAAACAGCAGTTTTTACAAGTAGCAACCTACAACCACTGAGTCGATGCCACTTACGGTAGAGTGTTTATTCCCCGAGGGTATCACAAGCAAATTAGTCATCACTTCTGTGTTGACATGAATTTTCATTTCTACGACCATAATTATATATTTAAGTCATATGAAACGAGTGAGTGGTGAAAAATAATGTTTATCCAATTCTTGAACCAATCCATGTATATATCATAAACTTAGTCTTCTGTGCCCGATTTGATCATTTTTTACGCAAATATATCGTATAATCGTCATTTTTTCTCTCTCTCTCTGTCTGTTAAGTTTTAACAAATTTGGAAGCTCATTAGATGCCGTGTTTTAAGCCGAAGTTTACCGAATGCAACCTTATAGCAAACAATCAACAACAAAAAATTGATATTGAACACGTGTTTAACAAGTACAATCAGACAATTGTTTATTTTGATGACAGATCTAAGTGTATTGCGATCACAGGATTTTTACGAGGATGGTCACGCTAAGTTCACTATGAATACGGAAAATATGTCGGCGAATTGCTTCCTGCAAGCAAGCAATTAAAAAAAGTAAACTCCTTCTAAATGTGGACAAAAAGTATAAGTGCATAAGTTATATAATGAAAACTATCCATTTAGTTATAAAAAAACATAAGCATATTTTTTTTATTTGGAGGTTTCATATGACTTTAACTGTTTTTAATTAATACAAAACTTTAAATTTTTTGGAAATACTTAGGCTTTTCTTCCTCAGGAATAGATTACCTTTTAAAAATATTTTGGAATATTCTCATTGCTCTCCAACTTCATACTTTATTTAGCCTTTCTAACATTTTTGGTTGAAAACGTCACAGGTGAGACGAAATGTGCGTCTCGTGCATATATAAAATTTCAATCCTGGTATAATATCTATAATGTGTGTATTAGCATGATTAGAGTCTAAGTGAAAAAAAAACATATTAAAGACTAGAAAATAAATATCAAGTCAAAGACCATGCATTTGTTAGAAACAATGTTTTGTAAATTTAAAAAAGTAAAAAAGATCCTGAAGGAGGATACTTAAAGTATCGGTACATGAAAATTTTTATCAGTAGTAAAGGAGCTTAGACATACTGATATCTGTTTTACTGAGTAAATCTAACATAGTTCGCTCAGGAAATATCAGAAAAATCCGCCAAATGTGGTAAACACATGCAACTTATATAAGCTCCTAACACGATTCCAAGCAAAATAAGATATGGAGGAAACCTAAAAAAATCATCTTCCGGTTTTTCAAGATGGCCGACAAAATTGCAAAAATTCTAAACTAGATATATAAGAAATCGTACACAAGGTGGTTAAACAATGACACTTATATGTATATCACATCATAGATACCAGTATTACAATTTTATATTTAGCCAGACACGCGTTTCGTCTACAAAAGACTCATCAGTGACGCTCGAATCAAAAATGTTTCAAAGGCAAAATAGAGTACAAAGTTGAAGGGCATTGAGCACAAAAAAATTCCTAAAGGTGTTGCCCAATACAGCTGAAGAAGCTGGTAAAAAAATCAAAGTTTTGTTTACAGTTTATAGAAATTTATTCTAAACAACCCGTAGAACTCCTTGCCAGTTCTTAGTGATATTTGTTTACGCATGAACTTGCGTTGGGATTCTCTTCCCTCTATTTTCTACATATTTGTCC
Source organism: Mytilus galloprovincialis (assembly GCA_037788925.1). Lineage (NCBI taxonomy): Eukaryota > Metazoa > Mollusca > Bivalvia > Mytilida > Mytilidae > Mytilus > Mytilus galloprovincialis. The sequence goes on along the minus strand of CM075339.1, from coordinate 55,836,341 downwards.
CATACTACAACAAAGCGTCAAACATGCGCTTTTTAGATTATTATCATCGAGAAAAATGTTACATGAACTTTGCAAGTGAGAAAGTCGATACCCTTGCACTGTTTATTTTCTTGAGCTATATTATTAACAAACACCCTTTTGTTTTATTGTTATTGGTGCAATTTTCACGCATTGTCAGTTGCAACAAGGATGTAACTGATAACTTCTCCTAATACAACAAGTATACTAATTTTAAATTTATAAAGTGAAGATTTTTTTAAGTACATATATCATGTCTATATCGGTATAAAACATGTATTTGTGGAGCAAAATTGCTTAAGGCAAACATTTTTACATTTCTTTTGGTTAAGAAAGTGACACATCAGGAAATGAAAAACAAGTCAAATAAACAAAAAACATAAGGTTTAAAATTGACCTTCTATGAGGTTATTGCATGTACATTTTCAATTATTTATATGCTAACGGTACTCAACAAAAGAAATACGCTATACCGGTAAACCGTAAGCTATACTTCACATCTTGATATATGTATAGATATCGATACACATGGACGATTCATCTCTTGTTATACATGATGATTTTATCTTTCCAATTGTCACCTTTACATTTCTCAGCGGTAACTATTTTTTTCTTCATCGTGTGCCGTAATCATACCTTAATTGGTACGTTATTCACGTTAATGGTTTCATTTATCGGTCTTTCCACGAAGTATATCACTCTGATCAACTTTATACAAAATTGTGTTTCACGACTTTTTGATGTTAGATACTATGATCCGGATATATCATTGACGTCATAATATATGAACCTACGTTGATAAGTTTGACCCGTAAATATCACGTCATCTTCCAATTGCTGATGAAAAAAAGAAAACTTTTGTTTCTATCCTGAAAAATACGCGTAGACAACCCTGGATGTCTGCATATTTATTTTGTAAACTACTAGCTTCTCGACACAATATGAACATTTCTTATCCCGTTCGCCTGGCATAACTTTGAGAAAACATCTGAAATCGACACTACATTAGTTTTATGGTAGCCATAACGAACTGGTTGACTGTATATTGTTCCAACTTAGAACTGACATGACTTTGCGGTTTTAGATTTTTAGATATAAAAAATGAATAGAGTCGTCTGAACTTTAGATTATATCTATTGGTTCCTAATCCGATTCTGACATTTTAACGGATTGAATTCACACACTGACAATTCACGCAAAGCAGGATCAATTATCTGCAGAAAGCCATCTGATCATATTCAATCATTGGTTTTATTTTTGGCTGGAGAAAGCCATTTGATATTCAATCATAGGAGAAAGATGTTTATATATGCTTTTTGAGTTCTCTGTATCGCATCTTAATATGATCTACCTTGAGTAAAATCAGTAAGACAAAACAAGTCTCGGTTTGTAAATTGATCAAGTAGTTGATTTTAGTAAGTTAATAAATGCATAATACGAGCTATAAGTCATTTGAGGACACGAAAAGGGCAATATTTTGTTTATGATATGTTGCAGAAGAGGGACGAAAGATACCAAAGGGACAGTCAAACTCATAAATCTAAAACAAACTGACAACGCCATGGCTAAAAATGAAAAAGACAAACAAAAAACAGCACACATGACACAACATAGAAAACTAAAGAATAAACAACACGAACCCCCAAAAAAACTAGGGGTGATCTCAGGTGCTCCGGAAGGGTAAGCAGATCCTGCTCCACATGTGGCACCCGTCGTGTTGCTTATGTGATAACAAATCCGGTAAATAGTCTAATTCGGTAGGTTACATTCATGAAAGGGAAGGGGATTGTAGTTACGACGTAAGGATCATATCCGATATCATTTGTGAAACGGTTATTCCATAACGGTCAACCAACTCGTGATGGCGTCCGTAAAATTTACGAAGGGATGATTTCAACTTCACCATTTGGAACTCTTGGTTTAATAGCTTCCTTGTGAGCAGCAACCCTCTATCAAGACAGTCATGATAGGAAATGCACGCACGGGAATATCGTATCAATTGGGAGATATATACCCCGTATGCAGGTGCTGCTGGAATGTTGCTACTTAGACATGGAAAGTTCACAATTGGAAAACTGAACTCATTTCTTTTGTCGTAAAGTTTTGTTTTCAAACGACCCTCATTGTCAATTTCTAGATGTAAGTCAAGATATGAGGCCGACTTAATTGATCTTAATTGTATCTGTGGTATCTTTTATCTCTAGCTCGATTGGATAGATGCGTTCCACATAGTCGCCAAATTGATGTCTTTCCGGATCCAAATGAGACATATCCTGGAGACATCTGACCCAACACGATGACTAATAGCTTTTATTTTGTACTTAACAGTAAACTTTATCATACATTTTTATTGTCAGTTAAGTTCTTAAGCAACTCGGATAAAAGTAAGTACATTTTAATTTTCAAAAACAAATTGTTTTTCGGGTTTCTCGCTCTTTAACGGTGGGAACTTACTGATAATTTACATTTTGATTCGACTATCAGGGAAACCAATATAAAGATATATATCATCAATACGTCTTTTGTCTATTCTATAATCATTTACATTACGTGGTGGAGTTTTTTTGCTAGATTTGTATTTAAACTGAGGTAATTTCCACAATTCAGCAGGATCTGCATACCTTTACGGAGAAGGTAAGTTTATCCTCCATTTTTTATAGGTATTATTATAATAGTGTTTTTAACTGCTTTTCGTCTGCCCGACCTGTTTTGTCTTTTGTCATGTTTTTATTCTCTATTTTCTATTTTCTTTTGTTATACTTTTGTCTGTCTTTATTCGTCGTATGAATGTTTGTCTTCTTTGAACTTTTATTGCGTTTGTTATCAAATTATTACTGTTACAATGTATCTTGTATTTTATAGTTCCCTTCGGATTCGAATAATTATTCAATGTTTGTAGAAATCACATCACTGTGCTTGGTATTATTTCGATAAATCTTAGTCAGGTTCTGTATCAAGATATTCGGTTTAAGTTTTTCGCATACTGAACTTATATTATATATATATATATTTAGTAGTGAATACGGTAGTTTTAAATATTTGATAAATAGCCTGCTATTTAATCCATAACGCGCAACTTTGATGCGCACCCTTTTTCATACCCTTTATCACAACCTTTATCACACCCCTATCCTTTATCGTAACCCTTTATCACACCCCTACTATTTTTTTTTTCATTTTTACATTAAGTCCGTTTTTGTTTATGCAAGCTTCTCGTGCATTTTTTTCCCGTCCTAAATGAACGGTTATTCGGGTGTGACGCAATTTTTTGAATGACGTCAGTGTTTGGCATGTGACGTCACAAACGTTTAGTTTTTATATTTTCTGGCACACGAAATGCAACTCAGTATAAAAAACGAACGCAATGAAATACGATACAAAACAAACACAAAAAAAAACAATAAACAAAATATTTTTAAAACATCAACACGCATATTGTAGGTTAACCCAAGTGCTTCAGATGAGTAATTGAGCAGTTCTTTTAATGCTTTTAAAACAAGACCAACATAGAAGTGAAAGTACTCTCCTGTTGAAATATATGATAAAGCGTAAAAAAACATGGCAAAATCCTATCACCCTCGACTAATATCATCCCTCCTTAGGCTGATATTGGTTTCTCGGGATGATACGGCATATGATACGGATTTTATCATGTATTATTCTCTATGAATCAGGTGGGCGATTTTCGATATATTATCAAAAAAAACAAGAATACTTGAAAAAAATATGATGCAATATATCCTGCATATATATCTCCTTATATGTAGTGACAATTGCATAATCAAACGGTTGCGTATTAAGAAATTTAATTTGATGATAATTTAAATGGAGACTGGTATGTTTTTAAGATGTAATTTCTTTGTAAGATACTTATATTTTTTTCAGGTATTTCCCCAAGCATTTGAATAAGGAAAATATTCTCGTGATTAAAGATGATCATCTACCCAATGCTTTTGGTGTCTGTAGTTTGTGGGATAGGTGAGTATTCACATGTCATTTGTTGTAGTGTTGTCTTTCATTCTTGATAATATGCTTTGTCGATAGAGTGTCTATATGCCATTGTGTTTTCTTTTGTTGAAAACCTGATTTGTTTTAATGTTATAAAGATTACAATTTCCAGTTTTGACTGCTGAACCACACATTTTGACATTTTTAACTATTATATCTGTTTTGCTCACCTATTGCCAACACATATATATTGTAATTTTACTTGTATGCGACTGTCATGGAAGTGAGAGGTTTAAGTTGGTACCACCATTGATATCCCGGTATTTGTTTTTTGTTAAATTTTCACTTTTCAAACAATTGTGCAGACATTTCCTTTAATTAAAAATAATTTAGTGGGCATGAGTGAAGCTTTATCTTGTACAGTACTACAAAATAAAAACCACATAATATTTCATCATCTTTAAGACAATAACCATCTCATGAAGTTAAACAATCAGATGTTCACCCTTTTAACCTGTATATAGGCTTATGTAACCATGTAACCTTCAAATATTCTAAGATGGCTGCCAATCTAGTAGTAGGCTGATTTTCAGCTCTGCAGTTTTTGGCAATTTCAAGCTGGTTTTTGAAGGAATTTATCTATGCAAATTATGTCATGACGTTTGTAATTTGATGAACTTTACAAAACTATGATTTACTTCACATTTTGTTGAAAGATGGATTTGCTATAGTGGAATTATATATTTTTGATTGGAAAAGTACTTGCAATTGATTGATTTTCTGAGTAGTGTTGTCTGTATATTACCACCATGCCTGGGGACAGTAAAGGAGTAAAAGCGGTACAATGTTAGCAGCTAAAAAGCCTGGGAGCAATGATTCTTCTAAAGACTCTGTAAAGGAAAAACTATCCAAGCAGAACAAACGGTCCCATTCAGATATGGCAGATGACAGTGTAGAAGGTATTGATTGATTTGACTGGTATTCAAAATGTTTTAAGTGAAATAAAACAATCTCTTCAGGGCACAATTACAAAGACTGACCTTACTAATGCTATGGTTAATTTGGTACAACAAAAGGACTTTAAAAAGTTAGTTAGTAACATTGTCCAGAAATTATTATCATTTTGAAGAGAAGATCCCCATTAAGTTTGAGTGTAAAATAAGGGAGGCCACTGGAAATCTTGATGATAAGTTAGATACAGTAATGCTAGAGAATGAGGATCTGAGGGAAAGAATCAGGACAAACGATAGAGTAATTGAAAACTGAGTGGAAAAAGTTGGTGACAATAATAACAGATCTATTGATGCATTTAAGTTAGCCAATTACAATGAGCAATACAGTCGAAAACATAACATAAGAAAGGTAAACTTCACTGATAAAAGGGGTGAGAATTAGAGAAAAGCATTTATTGAAACTTTAAAGAGTGACTGTAAAGTAGATATTAAGCCAAGTGATGTACTAGCCATCCACAGAATACCTTGGAAAGATGGTTATCAGAAACCTGTCATTGTTAAGGTAAAGAATACTAAACTAAAATAAGGATAATGCGCCGAAAAAGATCCATGAAAAAAGAAGTGAAATTGCATGATGGCATATCACAACGCAATCTTCATGATCTTGGACTAATGGTAAGACTGAAGAACACTGAAAAATTTGAAAATGTATGGTTTTACAACTGTAATGTGTATGCCAAACCGACAACAGTAGCAGAATAAGATTTGATCTATTTGACAATGTAGAAGAAAAAAGAAAAAGAAATTGAAAGATGGAAATTAATTAGTTATCATTTTAGTCTGTTACATAAAGGCAACAGTAGTATACCGCTGTTCAAAACTCGTAAATCTGTGGACCAAAATAAATCGGGGTAACAAACTAAAACTAAGGGGAAACGCATTAAATATAAGAGGAGAACAACGACACAACATTAAAATTTAACACACACAGCAACGGACTAAGCATTAGACAAAATCCGATGAGCTAACCAAAATAACATTAAAACCAAATACATGAATGTGGGATAGAAAAACACCGCATATATAATGACATATGTAATATTTTTCGGAAAATGTACAGCTTTTATAAATATAAATAGATAGATATAAATGTAAAAGATAAATACTGAAGTGTTTCATGTCAATTCTAAATTACAAAATCCTGTATGTATAGTAAATAGTATAACATGTATAAGAGATATTTTTTATTTTTAAAATAATTTATAAAGTCACTAAAAAGTATAGGGGAAATAACTATGTAATCGTATCTCCCCTAAAACATCTATTCCTTTGCTAGGTTTATTCATAACTATATAATGCCATACTGTAAATTAGTTTATACATTCAATGTTGAATGAAGAAAAGAAGATGCGACTTTTATGAATGTATGTTTGTGTATGTCTAATTCGTTACAATTGTAATGAACTTGCTTATATGTTTTGTAATCATCACTTCAGATGTAATCATGGATAATAATGTGAGGATACTATCAATGAATGTGAGGAGTCTTTTTTAAAACTTCATAAAGAGGGCAGTTGTTTTTGATTGGGCTAGGAGCCAAAATACTTCAATAGTGAGTTTTCAGGAAACTCATAGCATTAAAGACATTAAAAATTCTGGATGATAAATTGGGAAATACGTGCTTTTTTAGTCATAAAGACAGTGCAGGTGCAAGTGTATCTGTTATGTTTAAAAATGGTCTTGATTTTGTTGTGCATAATTCTCTTATTGATGATAATGATAATGGTCGTTACATTATTTTAGACATGACTATTTTTCACAAAGATTAAGTTTTGCCTGTTTGTATGGTTATAATACAGATGAACCTTCATTATTTGACACTATAATGCAGAACATTTTAACCTTTAAAAACACCAGTGTTTTAGTATGCGGTGACTGGCATGTTGTATTAGATAAATTTATGGCTACATGTAATATCAAACATGATAGAAACCCCAACTCCCGTAAAAAAATGATGACATCATTGATGTATTTGAACTACTTGATCCTTGGCGAACATGCTATCCAGAAGATAGGAAATATACCTGGCGTCAGTCCTTACCAATAAAACAAATTCGCCTTGATTATTTTTTAATTTCAGAAGACCTTTTTGTCACTTATTACGAATATCATTATCATTTCGGGATATGAAACAGACCATTCGGCAATTCTTTTCGCCTTCTCAGTTTGTTTAGAGAAACGGAGCAAATGTTAACTCTCAGTTACTTAGAGATGCAGATTATATAAAAAGGGTTAAATCATGCATTAAGGATACAATTTTGGAATACCATCTGTCAGGTGATATGGCAGATCTTCTTTCTGTTGAGTTGTCATGTAATGATCAAACATTTTTTGAAATATTGAACATGAAGATTAAACCCTTGTCCATAAATTACAGCATTAATAATTCCAGAGAGGAAAAAAAATGTCACTCTCAAACTTGAAAATGATATTTTATTTTTTGAAAGTATTATGAATCATTCTCCAAATGGGGAGGTTCAAAAATCTTTATTTGAAAAAAAACCTGAACTTGAAAATTATAGACAAACGAGAGTTGAAGGCTTGCTGCTTAGATCCCGAGCTAACTGACATGAGAATGGTGAAAAGTGTACAAATTATTTTTGTGAATTAGAAAAAGAAAAATTGTATTAAGAAAACAATAACTGAACTAAAACATGATAATGGTTAGCATATTTCAAAGCAATCAAAAACTCTGACGGAACAACACACTTTTTATAAAAATTTGTACTCAAGCAAAACATTAGATTGCAATGATACATCATTTTTAATCATAACATTAAGCTTACAGAAGAACAAAGTAATCTTTGTGAAGGAAATTTAACTTTTAAAGAATGTGCTCTATCTTTAAACTTCATGACAAATGGTAAAAGGCCTGGTTCTGATGGGTATTCTGTAGATGTTTATAAAAAAAATTTGGAAAGATATTGGCCCTTTTGTCTTTCAATCTTTTCACTTTGTATATGCAGGGGGAGATTTTCAGTATCAAAGTATAATAACTTGCATTACTAAATAGGGAAAAGACAGACAATATATTAGTAACTGGCGTCCAACTAGTCTTTTGAACATGTTGAATACTGATATGAAAATAGCTCTTCTGCTGTTATATCCAATAGACTTAAACCCGTTTTACCATAGATCATGAGTGGCACACAGAAAGGTTTCATTAAAGACAGATCTATGAGTGAGAACACACGTCTTTTATATGATTTGATGCACCATCTTGAGGAAAATAATAAGACAGGTTTTTTATTACTTGTTGATTTTAAAAAGGGATTTAATTCCTCGGAATGGTTATTTTTAAAAAATTCTTTGAAAAGCTTTAATTTTGAGCCTTCTATATGTAGATGGTTTGAAATTTTTTACTCAGGGGCATCAAGTTGTGTTATAAATAATGGACATATGACTAAGTTTTTTTTCATTTAGAAAGAGGTTGCAGACAAGGAGATGCTCTGTCTTCCTATTTATTTATAATTGGGGTTGAATTATTATCTTTGAAATTAAAAGGTAATCCTGACATGATAATGAATCACTATTAAGTATGTACGCAGATGACACATTCCTTATGTTAGATGGAAGGGAAGTATCGTTGAGGGAAACACTTTCATGTTTGAATCTTTTTATAAAATTTCAGGTTTGAAAATAAATGCTTCAAAAACAAAAGCACTATGGGTTGGAAGTAAAAAATATTCCGATCTTCTTTTATGTCCCGACTTAAAACTTCATTGGTCAGATTCAAGTTTTAAACTTTTGGGGATTGAATTTTCTTTAGATTTAAGCTGTTTCACAGAAATTAATTTTACTAAGACAATTAAAGAGGTCTCTACAATTCTGAAGAGCTGGCTACATCGAAAACTCACATTTTTGGGAAAAATTACAGTAATTAAATCACTTGCTCTTTCAAAGTTGGTTTATTTATTGACTGCATTACCAAACCTATCACACTCAAGGTTAACAGAGCTCACTTTATTATTTTATAATTTCATATGGAATGGAAAACCAGACAGAATTAAGCGAAACACACTTATTGGTGATATTTCACAAGGTGGACTTAATATGGTACATCTTCATTCCTTCAATATATATTTGAATATTAGTTGGATAAAAAGATTGCTGGCAAACCCTAGCTGTGGCTGGCATCAGGTGTTACTGTCAGACCTTATGCAGTATAGGGGTTAAAGGGTTTTACATATTCAGAAAGAAAAACTGATTGAGATTTCTAAAAGATGTAAACATTCTTTCTGGAAGGATGTTTTACTTTGCTTTTCTGCTGCAAAACCTATTACTGAGATTTCAGTCAGTGACATTTTATTTTTAGATATTTTGAACTTTTCTTCTTTGGATGGTTTCCCATATTACATTCAATGGGAAAAGAGGGTGGGCAGTCAGTAAGTGACCTTATTAATTGTGAAAATAGGATTTTTTTTATATAAATTTGAGCAATTTCAAGAAAAAGTACAAACCAACAATTATATCAATAATTATGGTCTGATTTCAAAAATCTCTAACAATATGAAAAAATGCCTTAAAGAAAACTGTCTAAATCAAGATTTAGATAAGTTTAAATTCTCATTCGCCCTGGTCGTCCGAATTTAAAGTATTTATCTCTAAATTCAATAGGCTATACACAAGACAAACACAGATAAAGGATTAGTTGCTCCCAGTAACATATTATTTTCTCTTCCGATACAATATTTTATTTTACTTTATTGTACAGATTTCTTCGATTAAAACAACATATAAATGCATGACATATAACATTTTTCTCTTTCACATCGTTTCTTTTTCCTCTGCTAATACCTCCAACGCCTGTACGTACAATAAAAATAGCGGCAACTCCATATATACCAATGTGACCAACATCAATTCGACGTAACTACGAGTTATCAGAACTAGTTATACTTGTTCCCATCTATAAATAATTACTACAAATAGCAGACGGAAAAAACCCAATTTCAAACGAAATAAAATACATCTAACCTGGTGATACTTTCTTAAAAAAAATCAGGTGTAATGTGATCAATTTTTTACTGAAATGGGAAGAACTGTTAGTTATTGGTACAACAGAATGGTCAGAATATTTCATGATAACAAAAAATTCTTGTAGTGATGCTAATTTAAGAACCTTTCAATTTAATTTTTTGCATAGAATTAAAGCAACTAATACCTTTTTGTACAAAATTAAATTAAAAGATACCAATTGTAATGTACTTTTTGTAAACTTGGAGAAGAAACCAATGAACACCTGTTTTTTTGAATGGCCAATAACTTTTCAATTGTTGCAGTATTTTTCTAAAATTCTGTAACTTTTTTTTTGTTAACTTTGATCTCAACAAAGAGAATGTGTTTCTTGGTTGCAAACATGAAAGCTTATTATTGAAACTGCTAATCATAATTACTAGAATTATATATATATAAATGTAAATTAAATGAAACAAAACCAAATATGGTTAGGTTACAGAATAAAATAAGGAAATACCAATTTCTTGGATATCATATTGCAGAGAAAAGTGATAAAGGCAAGGTTTGTGAAAAATTTTGGTCTCCTTTACCTGCAATATTTAACAAAGTGTTGTTTTCATATTATTTATGTTTAGTTAAGAGAAAAGAAATAATTTATAAACTATTAGCAAATTTATGTCTTCAAAATAATTGTATTAAAAAATAAGTCATGATACATATTGTGGTAAAACAGGTGAGTGAAAGTATAAGTGTTGTATGTGAGAAAGTCAGAGAGAGAATGAGAGAGAGAGAGTAGAGGTAAATCAAATACAATTTATATGTAACATAAACATGATAAAATATTCTTATTGTTAAGAACTAATTAGTCAGAGAATCATGTTGTATATTGCCTTTTTTTCTCTCCGTATTTACCCTTTGACAGATAGTGTATGGGGGGGGGGAGTGTAAAATCCTGACTATTGAAAAACAAATAAAAGATACAAAAAAACCTTCAAATATTCTAAAGAAATCTAAAACAACCTGGTGCTTTGAAACACCCTTTATAAAAGAGGGACGAAAGATACCAAAGGGACATTCAAACTTATAGATCGAAAATAAACTGATAACGCCATGGCTAAAAATGAAAAAGACAAACAGACAAACAATAAACAAACAAACAATAAACAACACGAACCCCACCAAATACTAGGGGTGATCTCAGGTGCTCCGGACGGTTATGCAGATCCTGCTCCACATGTGGCACAAATGTTTATAACTCAGTATTTCTTAACTGAAAAAAAAAATATCGAATTAATGTCTGACAACTGAAAACCCGAAAGATTTGTTGTTTATCTCTTTTTGTATGCAACCGGATGTGACGTACTATGATTTGGTCATATTACAGCTTTAGCTAGCTGAATACTCAGGTTGAATCTACCATTTTACTCAATACTATACAAATATAGCCTATGTATGAGGTCGATACTAGGATATATTGACCTCAATGAAGTATATTGACTGAGGACGAAGGTATTTAGTTCTTCTAAAAATAACTGTGCAATATGCTTTTTGATGTGCAATATGCTTTTAGGTCTCAGACAGGGTATATAATGTGAAATTCCCGACTTAGAGTTTATATATCCTGAGCCGAAGGCGAAGGGGAAATAAGCCCAAAGCCGGCAATGTCACAGTATACACCCTATCTGAGACCTGAATTACACATACATTACGGATTACCCCTGACTTAATGTTATTTTCCACTGCAGGTATTTGTTGCACATTCACAATGCAGCATGTATATTCATTACATGTTTATTGTTTCTTTAATATTTTGAGTAATCAATTTAAATGCACCTTTTTTATCTTGACAATTTGTTTTCCCGTTAAAAAAAAAATTGCTTTAAAAAAAGTTTTTAGATATCATATTTTGTGTTTGTATGTGTGTGTGACTCTGTTTTTTTACAACACATATATTGAAAAACCCAACCTGATATATATGTTCGGCATACGTGAAGGAATTTCAAATTTGCTGTGAACATATTTTATCGTGTATGTAATAATTTTTATAACACTTTTAACACTAAATTTAAGTTTTAAAAGTATAAATTGCGTGATTTTGTATTTAAAATGTACTATTGACTGAAGCACGTCATTATTTTCCCTCTGTGAGCCTCTGACATTCTTTAGTGTTCTGTATAGCTTTTGACTACGTCACATAGTAACCGGTGTTATGATGACTTTTTTGAGGTTCCAATTGGGGACAAAAACGTCGTATATACCCTGGCAGTTTCCTGAATATATAGAGACATCTCTGTGTTGTTATCCAATCACAAATCTTGACACATTTGTAATACGTAATATAGGTTAAAAACACAGTGTTTTACACTATTATATTATTAATTCGTATATTTTAACTAATTTGATTCGTTCAGGGATAGTCACATATTAAACTATCGACCTCGTACAAAGGTTATAATTGTATATTGTAAAGCTATATATGTTAACAAAGTTGAAACCACAACCAGAAACCACTAATTAAAATAAAACAGATAGAAACAGACAGGAAAGAAAGATTTTTTTCACGCAAACAAATGAATAGTTTACATTTAGAGTAATTTAAAAAGCATATCAAAACAACAAATTATATTATATTATTATTCATTGCAATCAAGAAAGAGGTTCAGTAACACAAATATGAACTGGCAAACCGTAAATTAGTTATGTACATTGTCAATTAAACAACGTTTAAACAATGGTTTACAAGAAATCCCTCTATTCAAACCAATAGTAAATGGTTTTCTATGTTGGTATTTTATACTGTTATTTGTTTTTTGATCGTTTTCGCTTTTTTCCATTGCATTTTTTTCAAGTATTGTGTTTGAAATTCGCTTTAGTATTTTTCGACTATCTTTTTGTAATCCCTCAGCAGTTGAAAAATACATCAATTGATTTAATTAGTTATACATGTAATCATTTTTTCCCATTTTAAGTATATGCTGCTGATGTTTGCAATGTACCACCGATTTTCCGCCAAGAATGCGGCTGGGGAGGGATTTCACCAGAGAAATGTGAATCACGAGGATGCTGCTTTGATTCCGGTATAAAAGGAAGAACATGGTGCTTCGAGAAGTCAAATAGTAAGTCAAGTTTCAAAACGATTTGGAATTTTTCGAATTAATTGAGAACTTTTTTTTTTAAATTTCAATAACATTAAATAATTTGCTGCCAGTATACAATAAATAAAAATCACAAAAAACTGAATTCCGAGGAAAATTCAAAACAGAAAGTCTCTAATCAAATGGCAAAATCAAATGATAAAACATATCAAACGAATGAAAAACAACCACCATATTCCTAACTTGGTACAGGCATTTTCAAATGGAGTAAATGGTGGATTGAACCTGGTTGTATAGCACTAAACATCTCACTTGTATAACAGTCACATCGAATTCCATTATATATATAACGATGCGCTAACAAAACAGACATGATAGGTACAATTGTCAAAATACAGCAATCCTCACCGTGTCAAAATCTCAATCAGACCCTCTAACAGAAATCGAAGACGGTTTACGTATGCTATAAACAAAACGTAATGCATGACTGAGCACAACTTTACAATTTGACATGAACCTATGTTCCAACTATGTGAGCTTGATATGAATTGTAGCAGACAAATTTGCAATCCGATTTTTAGGGGGACTACTTGTCTGTTTGCTAAGATTGTAGGGGAGGGGGAAGTGTAGTGTAGTGTAGAAAAGATGCAAAGATGAAACGTTTTTTGCCGGGTTGTCATGTAGTTTTAGTAACCAATACATTTTTTTGTCAGGACTTTCAAATGTTAAAAAATAAAATCGAAAATGGAAATGGGGAATGTGTCAAAATGACAACAACCCGACCAAAGAACAGACAACGGCAGAAGGTCACAAACAGGTCCTCAATGCAGCGGTTAATTCCCGCATTCGGAGGCGTTCTTCAGCTGGCCCCTAAACAAATATATCTATTAGTTCAGTAATAATGAACGCCATACTACACTCCAAATTGTACACAAGAAAATAAAATTAAAAATAATACAAGACTAACAAAGGCAAGAGGCTCCTGACTCGAGACAGGGCCAAAAATGTGGCGGGGTTAAACATGTTTATGAGATCTCAACCAAACGCTTTTGAGAATTATAAAAATAACAGAGTACGTGTATTGATGTCTTTTATTTAGGTCGATGTTGGGTATTACCAAATGTTCGGCTTGAATGCGGATGGGCTGGGATTTCCCGAAAAACTTGTGAGGCAAGAGGCTGTTGTTTTAACTCAAACACACCAGGAACAAAATGGTGTTTCAAAAAGAAATGATGGTGATTATTCTTGATACCTTAAAAGTATTCACTAACCTTTAAAAAGTCAATAAACAGCATAGTTGAGGTCACAATTTAAGTTAGATATCTACTTCATATATAAATACTTGTCATACATGATATCTTTAGATAATAAAATAGTTAAAAAAAAAGTACAACCCGCATCATCAACTGATATCAGAGACAATAGACGAAGAAGCTATAATAACAACAACGAATAACATGTGGTCAATACATGCATATGCTCCGATTTGAAAAAGCAAAAACTGAGGTAGAGGAAAATATTTTCTATTTAGACATTGTGCAATTCTCCGAGTTTTATGTGAGTTTTATTTGATATGTCGGTGTATACATCAATATTGTTATAATTTAATTTTGAATGTAACGCGTCTTCTGATTGGTTGACAGTGTTTTGTTTATCAGCTCATAGACACAATATTATCTTGTGAAAAATCAACGTTTTTTATGATTTATGCGGTTTAAAATGGAATTTAGAATTAAATTATAAGGAATGCATGAAAAGTTTTTCTGTTTATTCGAAATATCATAAAAATTTGGCGCACAATTTAAAATGTTTTAAAATTTTATTCAGTGTGTACCTCATTTTCTATGTTATTTCATTGGCAAAATATTACTATTCATTCCTTTAAGTTAGATATACTGTATTCAATTGCATTAGTAGCTAGATTAAACTGTTTCTTTTACTTATTCTCATAGATTGATGAGACTTGACTTTGTTGTTTTAATATTTTCTGCTTACAAGCTTATCAGCTTAAAAGAAATGTGCACGTCGTTGAATACTTAATTCGTGACTCCTCTTTTGCATAAAATACTTGACTTTAGATACCCCATAATCAATGATGATTCCACAGTTTATTGTATGTTCGTAAAGTGTGTGTAGACTTTCTTTTTCACTGATTTTTTTAACACAAATGAGATTTTTATTATTATGTTTTCCATTTTCAGTATCCGCACAAGGCAACGAAGATTTGAAATTTGTATATTAATCAACACAGTCTGCTGATGAAATATAACCCATTAATAAAGAGCTTATAACATTATTAATAAAGACAAGTAAACATATTGACACTTTTATATATCGTTATTTGGTTATTTTGTTAGGGTTTTTTTTAGCAAGCAAGGTATATTTATAACAACAAATCTGTTCAGTACAAATATTGTGATCCAATTACAAGTAAGGAAAATAATTGGAATGTGACATGTAATAGACAGTCGACGTTTATAGTCGAGAGACTAAACTATGATTTTATATGTGAAATATGCCCAAAAAGGGTATGAAAAGAAACAACGTAAGTAACACAAGTGACAATAGTGCTACAAATGATCCTGATGGAAAGAAACCAAAGAAAAAGAAGGCGAAACAAAAAAAAAAAGTAAACCTCAATCAAAATGTACTAACGAAGGCGATAAAACAGGTGACATTACAAATGTAAACAAACAGTTAATCAGTACTCACTTGGATAACGGCGATTTAAAAAGTGTATTGCAAGAAAATATGATGAACAATATGAATCAGTCTAGCTTTTCACAAGACACTAACTTTTACTGCCCTAATCCAAATAATATGTTTCCAAGTCATAGTCAAAGTCAACAGATGTGTTCAACGCTTGCAAACACTGGAATGATTCATATGCCTATCCAACACGTCTCGCCCCAAATGCTTTCCACTATGCAACAAAGACCACAATGGGTAGACGAACTTTTTAGTAGAATAGATAGATTTGAAAATAAGTTAGACGTTTTACACTAGTATTCCACATTACTCTTTACACTAGTATTCCACATTCCAAACTAAAAGACAAATTGAAAGAGTTGGAATTGCTTTGCTTCGTAAAAAAGAATTGCCAACGTAGATACAAGTATCTTGTCTTAGGGAGGGATAAATCCTACTTTGTAAAGGATCACTCTGATTCGAACAAAAAATTCTCTGAAACTGATATTATCAAGATGCTTGATTTCTTGATTGACAACATATTTGTTACGTTCGGAGGACGTGTTTTTCAACAGACTGTCGGCATTCCAATGGAAACAAACTGTGCCCCTCTACTTGCCGACTTGTTTCTTTATTATTATGAGGCTGACTTCATGCAGGAACTTCTTACGAAGAAAGATAAGAAGTTAGCAATATCCTTTTACTCTACTTTTCGCTATGTAGATGATGTTCTTTCACTAAATAATTCAAAATTTGGTGACGATGTGGAACGCATCTATCCAATGGAGCTAGAGATAAAGGATACTACAGATACAGTTAAGTCGGCCTCATATCTTGACTTACATCTAGAAATTGACAATGAGGATCGTTTGAAAACAAAACTTTATGACAAAAGAGATAATTTCAGCTTTCCAATTGTGAACTTTCCATTTTTAAGTAGCAACATTCCAGCAGCACCTGCATACGGGGTATATATCTCCCAATTGATACGATATTCCCGTGCTTGCATTTCCTATCATGATTTTCTGGATAGAGGGTTGCTGCTCACAAGGAAACTCTTAAACCAAGAGTTCCAAATGGTGAAGTTGAAATCATCCCTTCATAAATTTTACGGACGCCATCACGAGTTGGTTGACCGTTATGGAATAACCGTTTCACGGATATGTTCCTTACGTCGTAACTACAATCCCCTTCCCTTTCATGAATGTGACCTACCGAATTAGACTATTTACCGGATTTGTTATCACATAAGCAACACGACGGGTGTCACATGTGGAGCAGGATCTGCTTACCCTTCCGGAGCACCTTAGATCACCCCTAGTTTTTTGGTGGTGTTCGTGTTGTTTATTCTTTAGTTTTCTATGTTGTGTCGTGTGTGCTGTTGTTTGTTTGTCTTGAAAACCCTAAGATAAAATAATAATACTTGATTCGTTAGGATTGGGAAAAAAGCCGGGAAAAAAAGACCAATCCTGGTAAGGTTTGCAAATTTTGAGATGCGGGATCTTATAAAGAAAAGTTCAAAGAATTTGAAAGGTTCACCTTTTGGAAGTTCTGAACAATTACCATTATAAATACAAAAACGTAGAAAAGAAAAATTACCATTACTGAAGGAACTGCGCTCCAGGGATATCAAGGCATATTTTGTGAAGGTCAAAATTTTTGTGGGTGGTAAAGAGTCTGTCTAATAGGGCAACACAGGGAACAATTGAGCAATTTAAAACGTTTAAGTTAGAATGTACATGGTTTAAATTCTTGTTATGAAGACAATATTTTTTTGAATTTTGTAAATACATGTACTTACGAAATTTTGTTTTTATGTGAAAATTGGTTACAAGAGAAAAATATTATAGAAATAGAAGGTTTTGTGAAACTTATATGTTTGAATAGAAATGTTAAAATTGGTACTCGAAGTGAAGGTGGATTATCTATTTTTTGTAAAACAAATTTAACTTATCAGATGGTATTTCTATAGATCGAGATATAGACTGTGGTATTGTTAAAATTAAACTAGATCATGAATTTTTTAATACTGCAAATGATATCTACATATGTTTTTCTTATATCCCACATGAAAAATCAAACTTTTATAACAAATGTGATGTTCATTTTTATGATATTATAGAACGTATTTGTTTAGAGTATAACGAAAAATGGTTAATTTTTAGTGTGTGGCGACCTAAGTAGTCATATTGGTGAAATTGATGATGTTTTATCAAATGATAACTTAGATCTGTATTTAGAAAATGTAGACCGCGTGGAAACCCCGATTGTTCAGAAAAGGCACCCCGTAGACAAAACCATTAAGTTAAAGCATTTGGTCGAAAACTTTTACAGTTATGTTATAATACTGAACATACTATTGCTGATGGAAGACTCGGAAATCGTGTTGGAAAATTCATATTCTGTACAATGAATGACAGGAGTGTCAACGACTACCTACTCGTTTCACCCAGCGATTATAAACTTATTAAGAATTTTGATGAGCTGAATTTCAACTAATTTTCTGATCACGCACCATTACTATTTGAACTTGAATTCCGAAATTTTAGACCGTTATCGTTTCCAAAGATTCGCAATTACATAAAGTGGGATATACAAAGATCTAATGAATACATAGATATTATACAACAAGAACAAAATAATTAATGGTCTATAGTGAATACCATTATGAATACAAATAACTTAAATCATGTTGTTCAGGAATTTACAAACATCCTATTTAATAGTGTTAATAAAGTTTTTGGTAGATCCTTGTTAATACATAAAGATGAAATTAAAGTTAGGCCGAGCAACGAGTGGTTTGATAACAATTGTGCGATTGCACGTAAAGATTTGCATGTGGCTAGAAACTTTTTCCAACATCACCCGTCAGACGTCAACCAAAAGGCATACGTTATTTCACGAAACAACTATAATAAAATGAAACGAAAAGCACAATTTAAATACAAACGTCAACAAGGTATCGAACTCTGCGACTTAGCTAGTACCGAACCGCGAAGGTTCTGGTCGTCGTTAAAACGAAAAGCAAACAACAAGTGTAAAATTGATAACGAAACCATGATGAAACATTTTGAGTCAACACTAGGAGATAATTCGCAAGATCTATGTGAAGAAGTTCGTAATCTCATAGACAATACGGTATTTGGCCATCGAAAATGTTACACAATTAGACTCTGATATAACTGAAGACGAAGTAGTAGCATCAATAAAAAATATGAAGTCCGGTAAAAGTTCAGGTAACGATGGATTAATAAGTGAAATGTTTTCTGCCTGTCCTGACGTATTTGCGCCAATATTAAAGACTCTATTTAATTACATTTATAGTTTGGGAATATACCCAGATTCATGGTCAGAATGTCTAGTAGTTGCTGTCCCAAAGAGTGGTGATCTATCCGATCCTAATAATTATCGTCCGATTGTATTGATCAGTGTTTTATCGAAGCTTTATACTACTATTTTGACAAATCGTTTACTCAGTTGGTCCGAAGAAGAAGACTGTCAACTGTAGACGCTATATTTATTTTACTTGGAATAATTTCGCATACACTTCAAAATAAACAAAAACTTTATTGTTCGTTTGTGGATTTCCGTAAAGCGTTCGACAAAATTAGCAGGAGGATTTTCATTTATAAACTACTACGGAGTGGTGTTAGCTCAGAGTGTGTAAAAGAGGGACGAAAGATACCAAAGGGACAGTCAAACTCATAAATCTAAAACAAACTGACAACGCTATGGCTAAAAATGAAAAAGACAAACAAACAATAGCACACACGACACAACATAGAAAACTAAAGAATAAACAACACGAACCCCACCAAAAAACTAGGGGGGATCTCAAGTTCTCCGGAAGGGCAAGCAGATCCTGTTCCACATGCGGCACCCGTCGTGTTGCTTATGTGATAACAAATCCGGTAAATAGTCTAATTCGGTAGGTCACATCAGTTAGATCAGTATATTCATCTGTAAAAATGCGTGTCAAAACTGCCGATTTACTGTCCGACTCATTCGAAAATTTTCTTGGTGTTAAACAAAGGGAGCCCTTATTTTACTTTTTATAAATGACTTGATTGAAGACATGAATTTTAGTCCTTCAGCTGACATAATTAATATCAACGAAGTTCTAATATAATTAATACTATTTGCAGACGATACTATATTATTTGGGAAATTCTACAGGAACTACTTGATAAACTACTTATTTATTGTAATAAATGGAATATAGAAGTGAATATTAACAAAACGAAAGTTGTTGTATTCAAAAATGGCTGGCAACCCTTAACTGCAAAATTTTTCTACAACAAAGAAGAACAAGACATTGTCCATTCCTATATATATCTTGGTATGCTGATACACTGTAACGGATTTTTTTTAAAAACACAGAAGCGATTAGCCTTACAAGGTTCACGATCTTTGGCAGCTCTGAATAATTCAACGAATGGTTTATACTTGACGAAGAAAAAGACATGTGATTTTTTTAGATAGTATGGTTGCGTCTTTGATAAATTATGCTTCGGAAATTTTGGGTTTCCATCGTGGAAATGATGTTGAAATTATCCATAACCATTTTTGTCGATCTATTTTGAAACTGGGTAAAAGTACGCCCAATGTATTTTTATATGGCGAACTAGGGCGTTTGCACTGGTATTAAAGAGATAATCGTAACTGGAATTACGATTATCCCAATATGGTGACGGCAGATATAGGTAAAATCATTACAGTCATTTTTCTCAAATGTAGAATGTTTTTGTCAATAGTTACTCAGCTGCAAGGTTTTTCTATACAATTACATCATATTTGAATCGTAACGGTGCACTGGAATTGTCTAAGCGCTTTGAAAATTGCAGTTGAAAAATTCGGGATGATAATCGTAACTCGGAAAAAAGATAATCGTAAATATGATATTAAAAAATGAGAAGATAATCGTAACTGGATAGTGTTTAATTGATATTGACATTGAAAATGTTTATCTACGTACGATGAAATTATGGTGATGAATTATTCACGTTTCAACATCTTATGACATTTCTTTTTGTGCATATATAAATAACAGTTCTAATGAAAACAGCTACATACTATTATATCATAAAATTGGAAGGGTGAACAAGCTTCAAGAAATTTGGAAACGGGGAAAAACACGAACTATGACTATGTTAAAATACAGAAAGCTCCAAGAACTAGGAATGTCACAAAATACGGGAATGAGCGAAGAGGCAACTTTAAAGGAAGTTAGGATATTTATTGTCAATGATTGTCGGGCGAAACGCATGTGTCACCCATACATCAGATTTGTGATTAAGACTGTTAAAAAACATTGATTTATCCTGATTAAAAACATTGTAAATGTAGTTAATATTGTTTTAAATCACTTATTGCAGGTGGATATATGTGCTATTTCTCCCCCGGGAAGACACTGCTGATTCAATTCTAGCCCATACCCTATTATGCCATAATGAAGTAGGAACAATGTTTAGTATTCGACAGACACAGTTTGACGAGAAATTAGGAACTACAGTTTTGAACTTTTGGGATATGGAATATTGCTAATCTACCTCCATTTTCTCCCCCCCAAAAAACACCCTTAAACGCGCACATAACATTGAAACTTTGAAAGAAATTAAAATATCTACTTACCACAATACCTGACCCGACAGCTGCTTAATTTTCAATATCTTTAACAGGTATATGTATATATTAAAAGGTTATGCATATTGTTGTCAGTTATAAGGGTGTATTTAAATAAAAGTGTGAATTTCAGACTTAAAAAAATGAAAAATCAACTTGTCGAAAATTTTATTTCTAGAGTTATTTTGAATACCTCTATTATAGACCTGTTTGTAAATAAAAAGTGCAATCTTAAATACTCTTTAAGATGATATCATTTTCATAATGTATGTACTGTTTAGAAGGGGACATTTGTCCACTACGAAACTGCTTTTAAACGCACATCTTATTGCATTTTAATGTCTTTTATGGACATTCCAGTTTGTTTTACTTTATAAACTAGAAAGATCTTATTTTTTTCTGAATTTGAGAACCATTTTTAATCGATAAATATTAGACAGTACTTCGCATATGAACGTACAACTCATGTTACGTAGTGGACATTTTGATGAGTGTCGTAGTGGACAAAACCGTTTCGATCGTAGTGGACAAAAAGTTTCGTAGTTGACATCAACCCTATTCTATAATGATAACATACTGAAAATTACATGAAACCTAACCCTTGTTATTTGTTTTGCACGAATATACATGTCATTGAAAACATACAAAATCTCCAATACTTGTTTCGTAGATGACCGTTTTGTAGTGGACATATTTACATGCTTTATTTTCCCCCACAATCATTATATTATTATTGTAATAGTAACAAGAATGATTCTATTCATCAAATCATGACTAAGATGTACACTGATATGTTTTTTTCAAAATTTCAAAACCAGATCCTGATGGAGATTTGAACCGTTTCGTAGCGGACATTAACAAAAATACGGTATCACTCTGGTCCATTTGATGTGCTCTTTTTTTTGCCAACAATTAAACTGCCGTAATAAAGGCATACCTTCTTTGGTAAGACCAAAATGTTTATATCTCTTGCAAACTTTGAGTATCAATGTTGAATAGGGCGTCTAGGGACATGCTATTCTGGTTATTTTGAATCATTCAGTAATCAATAGCTTATAAGTCCCTCTAAAAATAGTCTGTTTCTTTCTTAAAAAAGTTAAATCTAATTCCATGTACTGACTGCACAAAAAATCACTTGTAAAGATCAAACACATTTTTTTAAGTGGCAGGGACAAGAAATCACGGTTTTGTTCAAAAATATATATAAGTAAATTTGTCTTAGATATTAACCTGTAAGTTTCTTCATTTATTTTTATTTTCCGTTAATGTTATCAATTAACTGGACATTTGCATTTTAAAACACAAAATACCATTGAAAGGCTGAAAGACATATTTATCATTTTTCAGTTACTATTATCCGACAAAGAAATTACTATTATCAAACAAGAAAAAATCCATAGAGTTACAATTATCATCCCGATTTTTTCAACGGCAATTTTCAAAGCGCTTAGACAATTCCAGTGCACCGTTACGATTTAAACATGATGTAATGGTATAGAAAACCCTTGCAGCTGAGTAACTGTTGACAAAAACATGCTACATTTAAGAAAAATGACTGTACTGATTTTACGTATATCGGCCGTTGCCATATTGGGATAATCGTAATTCCAGTTACGATTATCTCTTTAATACCAGTGGTTTGCCAATGAATGTAATTAGAAAACAAAAAGTTTTGAAAAACTGGTTAAAAATTGTAACTCATAAACCACTTATTGTGTATGATATCTAACATTCCTATGTAAATTTTAAAATTGTTTGTATGCACATTGAACGACAAATTTATGTGACGTATAAAATTTTCTGACGTCAGACACTCAAATCAATGAATGTGTTCGTAGATAGTAGATGTTTTTGTGTTCTGTTAAATTGTTCCTTTTAAAATTGTTATACGATGATAACTGATTTACCCATATTTTGACTATTCTATTTATTGTGTCTGTTTATTTAACGCATCAATGTAAATATATCGGAAATTGATGAGACTGTCATTAAAGTGAGAGGGTTAGAGCTATAGAACCAGGTTTAATCCACCATTTTCTACATTTGAAAATGCCTGTACCAAGTCAGGAATATGACAGTTCTTGTCCATTCGTTTTTGGTGCGTTTTGTTATTTGATTTTGCCATGTGACTATGGACTTTCCGAATTGATTTTCCTCTAAGTTCAGTATTTTTGTGATTTTACTTTTTGTTACTCAGAGATGCAAATACTGGTAAAACTAATTGGGTTTCTAATGTTCGTAACCTATTGTTTAGTATTGGTTTAAACTTTGTATGGTACCAGCAGTCTGGTATAAATATATCATTATATGTAATAAAAACTAGGTTAAAAGATCAATATATTCGAAGCTGGTTTGCATCTATACAAGATTGTGAGAAACTTACTATGTACAAAATTTTAAAATTAGATTTTTGTTTTGAAGATTACGTAGATTATAACTATAATTCACATTTTTTTTACAAAGCTACGTAGTGGTACTATAAAGTTAAATGTTGAGGTGGGGCGTTATACAAATATACTAAGAGAAAACAGATTATGTACTTGCTGTAAAATGAAAAGTGTTGAAGATAAGTATCATTTTACTTTAGTGTGTCCTGTGTATAGACATGTACGACTGCAGTTTTTACCAAATTATTACTGTTCGTGGCCACATGTGACGAAACTTATGTATTTGTATCAAACAAAATCTAGATCTTTAGTTGGAAAATTATGTAATTATTTAAAAACTGCCCGGCAGATTAGATCACATTAAATAAGCTGATCATTTGTCTATTGTAATATCTTATTATATTGTTCTCTGTTGTTCATTGTGTGTTACAATGTAAATATGTTTGTGTTGCTACAGCATGTAACTACTGCTTTGCAAATAAAGAATTCATTCATTCATTCATTCATTCAACAAGCAGTAAAACAGAATGGGCAAAAAAATACGATATTACATAGTTTGTTGTTACTCATTGTTTCGTTTATTAACGCAAATGGAATAATTAATTTGGTTTTCCAAGTTTGCTTTTTCCCAAACTATCAATCCACCAGAACTTTCAAAAGTAAATATGAGGTGGAATCGCTGTACCTTCCATGTCCACGTAAAATTCATTAATCCATACAATTCACGTTTTTCCAACAAAAAACAATATCCCTGTATACACTCATATCTAATATTAGAAACGTCAACACGTCACCAAGAACTTTAAAAAAAAAAGAAGGATACCTAAAGTGTCATTCAAACTCATTAGTCGCAAATACACCGACAATGTCATGGCTAAAATAGAAAAATAATAACAGACACACACTAGTACACATGTCAAAACAAAGAAAACTAAAGACAGAGCAACATATATTCACCTAGCACTCTGGTTGATATCAGGCGTTCCGGAAGGGTAAGTCAGGTATGCTGTTCAGGGGCGGATCCAGCTATTTTAAAAGGGGGGGGGGTCCCAACCCAGGACAAAGTAGGGGTTCCAACTATTTGTCCCCATTCAAATGCATTGATCGTCCAAGAAAAGGGGGTTCCAACCCCCGGAACCCTCCCCCTGGATCCGCCACTGCTTTTGTTAATATAGGTGTCATTGGAAAATATATTTAGACAATTAATAAATGAACATTTATGTAAAATAACGAATGATATCACCACAAGATATTCAAGAGCGATGTCGTATTGGGATTTTTGCACATTACGAATGAAATTGAATTGAATTGAAAATCAGGAATCGCAAAGGAAAACTAACAACACTAAGGAAAATTTAATGTTTCGATCAGTGTATAGAATATTCATAAATGTAAATGATTCTTCTTCGATATAACATATTAATTTGAAAAGAATGCTTCACCAGCCTACAGATCTTTGGTTAAGCGTCCTAATGTCTATTTTCGACAGAATTTGAATGTGTATGATTAACCTTCCTTCGCAAAACCCCGTCTCTTGACGAACTCCCTATTAAATGCATTAATTGTTTAGATATCAAACTATGTTTGCTGCTTGCATCCCTGCAGAGTTATTATTTGTCAAAATGTTCAAATGATGCGGAAAAACTAGTTTCGTGAGTCTAAACAGTATCAGTTCGTATTGCTTTTTGATTTCTGTCTTTGATAAATCCAGCAATTTCTAGTCGCATATTTACCTATAGGAGTATCATTTGCCTTGTTAATATTAACAACAAATAAAGAATAGTTAAGAATACAGGATGACGTCAGGACAGGTTTAGGATTTTTTGTAAGGTGTTCGGACTACTTTACTTTTATCCTACGATACAAGGTAAGCGTTTTGTCCCATCTATAACCCTGATATATATTTTTAGCTTGAATAGCTTATATAAAGTCTTTACTAAAATATCAGCAGATTCTAGAATTTTCCTTACCATTTGAAGCTTAATTAATGGTGATCAGATTTTTTCCGCCATTCAACAAAAAAAAACAAATATCGGAAAAAAGAGTTCTATAACTCAATATTGTTAGTTGAATTTGTTCGTGAACTAATGCATACCTGATTACAGTATCAATTTGAAAATTTTTCCAAATCCTGTAATCATCTTACTATTGTACAAATAACAGGTACACACATGATATTTTGCTATATTTGTACATGCACTAATAAAGTCCCCTATTTCCGCTTCCAAGTTGAGCAAGCGGTAATATAGATTTTTCTTTCTGTATAACAGTTTATTTAATGGTCCCCTTAGCGGTCCACGTTTCAACTATGTCGATTTATTTGAAACATCAGAGGCACTGATTTGGATTTAACTAACTAACGCTCAAGTTACGGGTGTCAATTGAAGGATAAAAACAATATGCACATTGTCGCAAATATAAAATGTACTTGTACTCGATACGAAACAGGAGAAAAGCTGTACGGGCCTCGTTTTTCGTCCTGTTTCTGAATCTCGTATAAATAAATTATATATTTTCCGACAATGTACATATATTGTAGATTAATTTTCATCAAACAACATCCTCAAAATGAATAATTAACAGCAAATCTCAATTAGCTTGTTTCCAAGGTATCTCTTTAGTTTACATTTTGAACTACATTTCTGGTTGATCGACGTTGAATAAGTGACCACACGATAAATATAATAAATTCTAGCAGCTCTGTCATGGTTAGGATACTTGCTCCAAGAAATAATCCCATTTGTCCGCCAAGATTCGCTGCAAAAAGAAATAGACTTCTATTTAGTTAAATGGGGAATACCTGATAATGCGACTGATATAATTAATATATTTTTACTTCTTTTACTCTGCTTGTCTGTTTGTCCTTTTGGTTCTTTTGCTATAGAATTGTTTGTAATACAGATTATGTATCAGCTGTAAGCATTTTTTTTATTCCTTCCTTATTCATCTTGCGGAAGGCGAAGTGATCACAATATATGATCGACAGATAACAGACGCCTACTAAGTGAATAGTCTAAGTGTCTATCGACAAAGATATTTTAAAAGGTAATACTGTTTTATTGTACTAAATAGATTCTATTTCGATTTTGTTATTTGTTTCCTGTTTTGCTTAAACGAATCAGTTAATTCAAATAGACTGAACGACTCGTACCTTACCGTAGCATTGTAAAACAGAATACAGTATAAGGTGTAAAAATAATCTGTGGAATTTTTGACATATTTGTTTGATTTAAAGTGATTAAGATTATAACACAATGTTGACAGCTGTACCCATAATATTTTACTTATTTTACTTATAATGACTAATTGTTTTGTATAGTCAATACAATGATACTGTCATGCAAGTGGGGGGTTTAGCGAGTAATCCACAATTCTGTACATATTAAAATGTCTGTACCAAGTCAGAAATATGACGGTTGTAGTCTATTTGTTTGATGAGTTTTAGCTTTTGATTTTGTAATTTTCTTAGTGACTTTTCGTTTTGAATTTTCCTCGGAGTTCTGTATTTTTGTTATTTTTTTTTCATCAGTATTCGTTGGATACCAAATTTCATGGATTTCTTGGGTGCAGATGAGCTTTACTTAAACAGAATAGGAACTAATATGATTTTCTAGTATTGCAACATATTGTTTGCTAAGCATGTGACGCCCTCGGGTTTAGTTGCGGATTATTTAAGGAGTAAAAAGTATAGTACGAAAAAAGGTTAAGAAGCACAATGTAGGCCGAATAAAAGAAATACAATGCTTTATATAAATCATGATGATACATTATTTTTAAGACAGGTTTTTTTTCAATTATAAAACCAAAACAATCGTTTTCCTGAAAATCTTGCATGGCAGAAATTGATAACATTTAAATTGTAAACTTGTATCAAATTTCTTTTAGGTAAAGAAAATCAAGGGTCTGGTCAATTTGATTGCTATATATTAAATAGTATTTGTACGATACTATTAAATTATATTGCTATATGTACCTGTATTTACTGATTATTATTCGTACATAATAAATAATGTTTTATATCCGAAGAATGAAAACTCATATTCATCTGCCGGATATTGATTACCTTTCAATGGACGTTATCTAATTTAAAACTGAGTTAATTCATGATGTCTGCTGTTTACATGTTCACATGTATTTGTAATTGATTTTTCATAGGTGCTCAATTTTTGTAGTTATGTTGTGCATTTATGATATGATATCGTAGAATTTCTTGAATAAATTACAATTGTTCCTAATTATATTTATTGTCCTCTGTGTAATTAGGTGAATTACTCTTGTTCTTGAATATTTAAAACTTTCGAATTCAATTTATGCCTTTTTAGAAATACTTACGAAAACAAAATTCAAAGGGTAGCAATAGCTCGTCAATCTATTTTACAAATATTTTAAGATATTTAGGATATTTTTCTATCAGTGTTTTCGGATTATTTCTTTTAAAATGTCAATTATATCTGTAGGTTTTTTTAACCTATCAAGTCTGTTTGTATTGTTCACGCATCGATGCTAATATAATAGAACTTGATGC
The DNA here is from genome assembly GCA_037788925.1 of Mytilus galloprovincialis. NCBI lineage: Eukaryota > Metazoa > Mollusca > Bivalvia > Mytilida > Mytilidae > Mytilus > Mytilus galloprovincialis. The sequence goes on along the minus strand of CM075339.1, from coordinate 55,808,086 downwards.
AACTGGCTTACACGTGGGAGGTTAAGCTACCTATATAACTAGGTTCAATCCACAATTTTTTACATAAGAAAATGCCTGCAACAAGTAAGGAATATGGAAGTTGTAATCCATTCGTATAGTGTGTTTAGTACGACAGACGCGCGTTTCGTCTACATAGGAATCATCAGTGACGCTCAGATTGAAATAGTTATAAAGCCAAACAAGAACAAAATTGAAGAGCATAGAGGACCCAAAATTTCAAAAAAAATGTGCCAAATACACAAATACAAATTGTTCTATACAGTCATCCAATTGTGGTAATTGGTTATCAAAGGTACCAGGATTATAATTAAATACATCAGACGCGCGTTGCATCTATATAAGACTCATCAGTGACGCTCAGATCAAAATATTTGGAAAGTCCTGTCAGTAGTTATTTTATGATATACCAGTGATGTGCTTCAGAGCTGTCTTTGCATTGATCTCATGTTTGAAACTGTGTTGTGCGTCAGAGTTCTGTGCATTAATCTCATAGTGGTAACATTGATGTACTTCTGTCTGAAGTTATACAATTCTGGTAACGAGTGGTTGCCACCAGCTCTGTAAAATAATAATAAAAAAAGAGAAAACTATCCACCAAAATTCAAATAATGTTTTTTTAAGCAAGGATAGGCCTGGTAGCAAAATTGGCTTGAACAATGAAAATAACCTATACCCTATAAACTTGTTGGCTTTAATTATATAATAGATGGATGGTGTCTGCCATGCTGTTCATCGTAGTCATGCTTAAATAGGAATAACTCGATAATAAATTTTCATTATGTTGATGATGTTCACTGTTCTGTTAATGCTTCATTTTGATTTCATGCTCAAAATGAGTCTTGTATATTTCATTCATCAGATTTTGGTCTGAAATGTACCCGATGACAGTTACCGTGTACCGAAACAGGTATCATGTTTATTTATTAGAATTACATATTTTATGAATACATTATTAATTTTGCCTGTTTATTTTCTAACGATGTTTCTTTTTCTTTCTATTGTTGGCATGAGAACGCCGAAACCAATGTTTTGTAATACCAAAACATAAAAATATACAATAAAAAGGTTAACAGGCCAAAAAAAAACCATTAAAAATTAACATGGGTTGACTAACTCATATATGTATCCGAATAAGGATATTTGTATTAAAAAATCAACGTTTTTTGTTGTAAAAAGATTTTATCAAAGACAAATTCAGGAAACACAAAACACTACATTTAAACTCTAAATCACAAATATATGTTTTCAGAGGAGTTGCGGATCAATGAAATTGGTCGCTTCCTTCAGTAATATTGATTCCATTATGTCATGACCTTTTTCCCATTTACTCGGTATTATATTTGTTGATTTTTTATACTGAGCGTAACCAAGTTGTAGAATATGGTAAAATATAATACCATGATAAAAAGAGCAAAGAGAATGACATGAAGAAGTTATTTTGAATCTGATAGGACAAATACGTTACTTTATAGTTCTCTGTACCGATGTAATGCATTGGCTTTATGAGAATAAAAATATATGTATTAAAAGAAAACACAAAAAAAAAGCGTACGAAAATACAATTTAAGGAATGTTTGGCTACTCCGACTCCCTCTCAAAGAATAATGTACACCAATTTTTGTTCCAGTAAGTTTATAAATTAGTAGCATGTTATGATGTTGTTATAACAATTTAAGATAAAATTGTATGTATGCCACTAAAATATATATCTACTAAGGATAAAAGTGAAAATAAGGATAATATATACAGTCAGTTTATGCGGATATGTCAAAAATAGTTTGTGTTAATAAGAATACGGCTTTGTTTACAAAGCGTAATAAGGACGTCATATTTGAATTATAGAACCTTACACGCCTTACAGGTTTACAAAGTTCTTAAGTTTTCTTACGTAAGAATTATAAATCCTTGATATTTCAATTGGTGCTCATTCAGTATGAAACTTAAGTGACATATGTTTGTTATGTAATAAGGCAAGTGAACAGTTTAGGGTTCTCAATCACATACACCTTTGTAAGAGTATTAAATAAACCTTCAATGTACCTCAACTGTAAACCAAGTCACATGACTTTGGTATTATAGGTGGCATTGGTTGCAAGTAACTGTCACTAAAGAAAGTTCTTATTTCTATTTATCTGTATTTTTCTAGGTGAGTCAAATATATGCATGTTGATAGTTGTCTAATGTTTCTAGTATAATCTTATTCATAAAATGCATGTTATACCGTGGTAATCAGTGACTTCTAGTATAATAAAGTATTCTTAAACTTGTGTAAATATACTTCAGGTCTAAATTTAAAAGAGAAATTTAAAGATTCTGCAATTAAATAATTTTAATTCACATCTAACGAAGTCATTTTGCTTATTCTTTTCATAGTCATTTTATTTAATTTATGTATTCATGCGTTGCTGAAAAGTTTTGTTATGCTTTATTATTATTCAAGTCAAACAAAGAGGTAATTCCTAATATATAGAAACAGAATATGCATATTCACACCAGAAATCAAAGTAACTAGAACACACCCGCGAAATCGCGGGCATATATACAGCTTGTGAACTGTTGCAGGATGATTTTTTGTAAAAGATATTATGTATGGAGAATTACATAGAAGGTATACCTCCCTTTTTCCAAAGTCCGATATTTGTTTCCTTTCTGTTAAATTCAATTAGATTCGTGTTTCTGGCCCTACGACCACAATTATTCCTCTCCTTTGCTACGCTACAATGCTTCTTTTGGTAAAAGTCAAATCAAATTAAAAATTTGCACCGTTTCAAACATGAAATAAATGTAACTGCTTATATATCTATTAGTCTAAAAAATATGCTTCTATGACAATTCATCAGTGCTATTTTTTTTGAGAGCCTTATTAACATGCCAATTGTAGGATTTGAATCATGTATAAATGACTAATACCGACTAATGCTAATTTGAGGGGTTGTCGATCGGAGGGGTCCTGATCCCGAAATCCCGGGCTTAAAACCATGAAACTGAGATGCAGAATTTAAAGAAATTCATATCCCGAAATCGAAAAATATATTCCCGGATCCCGTAAGGATCCATCCTCAAATACCGAGCTTGAAAACACCCGATCCCGACGCCCCGAATAAGGTCCTGCCTCCCTCTAATCTCTACCTTACTTTCATGTTTGCCAAATCACTATTTTCCCTTTTAACAATAAATTTTTATGCCCCAATTATGGGCATTATGTTTTCTAGTCTGTGCATCCGTGCATTCGTTTGTTCGGTCGTCCGTCCGTCTGTCTGTCCCACTTCAGGTAAAAGTTTTTGGTCGAGGTAGTTTTAGATGAAGTTGAGCATGTTTTACTTATTTTAATATATAAAACATGATAATATAGGCTATGCCTGTGTCGTTATTTGCGTGACGATAAGTGATTGAATGACAATAAAACATGATAATATGGGCTATGCCTGTGTCGTTCTTTACGTGACGATAAGTGAATGACAAAAATGATTGTGTTTATTTTCACACGACCTGGGTCGTTGCTTACACTTGGGACAACATATAACGATCAGGCAATGTTAAAATGGTTTGCATGAATCTTAAATAAAACATGATAATATAGACTATGCCTGTGTGGTTATTTACGTGACAAATAAAACATGATAATTTAGGCTATGCCTGTATCGTTATTTACGTGACGATAAGTGTGAAAATGGCTTGCACTTGGGACAACATATAACGATTCAGGCAATGTGAAAATGGCTTGCATGAATCTTAAATAAAACATGATAATATAGACTATGCCTGTGTCGTTATTTAAGTGACAAATAAAACATGATAATTAGACTATGCCTGTGTCGTTATTTACGTGACGATAAGTGAATGACAAAAATGATTGTGTTATTTTCACACAGCCTGGGTCGTTGTTTACACTTGGGACAATGAATAACACAAATGATTGTGTTTATTTTCACACAGCCTGGGTCGTTGCTTACACTTGGGACAACATTCTTATATAACGATTCAGGCAATGAATCTTAAATAAAACATGATAATATAGGGTACATGTATGTCATGTGTAATGTAAAAACTTCTGGAAATATAAACGGAAGAGGAAGTTGTCTATGAATAAAAGCCAGAGTGATGACGGACATATATCCGGACTTCATTTTTTCCGTTTTTCTCCCAAAATAACCGAAACTGAATAATCATAAGAATGGATGACAAATGCGACTATGCATGGTATCTATAGGACATATAGTCACAATGATCAATTTATTGTGGAAGGAGGAGAAGCGACACCAAAAATGAGGTCTTCTCGTTTAATAGTATAGATAATAGGATGTTTTGGCCCTCAATGCAATTCAACTTCGTACTTTGTCCTTTTAACATTTTTTTTATTCAAGCGTCAATTATCAGTCGTTTGTAGACGATACGTGCGTCTTGGACAAATATAATTTTTTACCTGATATCTGTGATATGTGACAGTTTTACTATGAAGTTTCATGAGAAATAATATCCCAGCACGGGAAGTTCATATGCACTACTATTTTATTCAAAGGTCAAAATATAGGATTGTGGCATATTTTCAACATTTATATGCCCTCAGTTTCTAAGAATTTAAACTAATTTAAATACTAAAATTCTATACTACCCTTACCTTCATTTTTGGACCCCTTAAGAATATAAATTTAGGCGCTACCATGTTTTTCTATACTGGTTTCATTTCCAAGTGATGTCTCTATGAGATAAAACACAGAGATCATAAATGGGATCCAGTACGTTAACAAATTACCATATTTATGAATATTATATATCTCCCCAAAGGAGGCATTGTTTGAGAAACAGCTGTTGTTACAAAGTGCAAACTACATTTACAACCACTGAGTCGATGCTGGTGGAGTTTTTAGTCCCCGAAGGTATCACAATCCAATGAATCAGCACTTCTTTCTTTGTATTGACATAAATTATCATTTATACGGTTATAATTATATATTAACTGTTTTAATACAAAACTTTGAATTTCTGAGGCTTGTCTACCTCAGGAAAAGATTACCTTAGCTGTATTTGGAAACTTTTAAGAATATTTGGTCCTCATTGCTGTTCAACTTTGTTTTAGCCTTTTTAGCATTTTGTGTTGAGAGCGTAACTGGTGAGACGAAATTTCAATCCTGGTATCTATAATGTGTTTATTGGAGTCTAAGTAAAAAAGTACCATATTAAAGACTAGACGATTAATCTCAATCATAGACTATGCATTTTCACGCAAACAATGTTTTGCAAATGCTTAAAGGTCAAAACGATCATTAACGAGTAAGTATAAGTACATGAAAATTTACTTATATATTAGTAGTAAAGGAGCTGAGATACACTAATACCAGTTTTACTGAATACAGCTAACATAAATCAGGAAATATAAGAAAAACCCTGCACAATGTGGTGAAAGCATGAAATTTGGTATATAAGCTCTTAACATCATTCTTAGCAAAATAAGATATTGAGCCAAACTGAAAAAAATCAACTTCCGTTTTTTTCCAAGATGGCAGACAATATTGCAAAAATTCTAAACTAAATATCAAAGAAACTGTATGCAAGGTGGTAGAACAATCAAACTTTGTATATTATCTCTTCAGACCCCTTCTTAACAAATAAAGATATGATATCAATACGAAAAACTATCCACTTCCGGTGTTTCCAAAAAATAGCAAAAATGATAAACAAGTCATAAGACGTTGCAATATTTAAAAAGCATATATCTATCAGATGAGTACAATTGAAAGTTAAATAAATACACAGTAGCTGTTATATGCAATAAGACGTTCATTCATTCTGTTGTGTCGGTAAACTATATACTCTGCAGTCCATCAGGCACAATCTCCGACATACTTGCATAAAGCTGTACATGGATGGGAGAACAGGCTGTAAAAGCAAACACTGAATCCAAATCAATCCAGCTTGGTACACAGAAAATTTGGCGTGTTGGTAAGGTGCCATCGTGTAGGTAGTACAGACTCGATTAATCTACCTTTATGTGCAAAGAGTACTTTTCTATTTTCATTTACACTGTTGGATTCACTTGTCCGATGGTACAAAAGAACAACATATCGCTCCAGCAATGGTAGATTAAATCACGGCATATTGTACTTGGTTGGTCTGTCATCTGTCTACAAGCATCTGATACCTTTGGGAAAGCATTCCGTGTACATGATGTATCCCAAGCTGTTTTCTTTCCTCGTCCTGCAAATGAAGATACAGTGTCGTAACCTCTGAAAGCGTGGACTATTGGTAAAATCCTAGATTTAAGAGGACCAAAAGATGCAATATCATGAATTCGAATGTAACGGAAATGTTTCCCGGTTGCAAATGCTATTCATATCTCCTCAGCTTCTGTGTTGTAATATATAGCGATATAGCGACCACAATTACGTCTGTATCCACAGTTTAAATGCTGATCTTTATAAAACTATCCCTACTACATCTCCAACGTGAATCATAACTCTTGTATCTGCTTCGTCGTGTTTGCATGGCCGTAGTTTTGACTTGGTTTTGTGTGCCTGGTTTGAAATCACATTGTCTCCAACGGTACAGATAACTTTCTCTTCAGTATTTGATTTTTCTGCCAACTTTTCCGATATAATCTGAAACAGCTCCCTTTTTATTCTCACCAACCCTTAGAAAGCCATGCCAGTACTTATTAATATTTGTTTGAGCTTGAACTTGCCTTCGAATGCCCTTCCCTCTATTTTCTCTGGTTGAACTTTTGAGGCTGTTTTCTATATATGTGTCCCATACACAGGCAAATTTCACTCACATCAATTTCACGTGAATTTAAATTCATGTGAATCTCACGTGAAATTCACGTGAATTTCACCTCAAACGAGCTTATACGTGAAACTCACGTGAAATCAGTTTTTGTGAGTTCCATGTGAAACTAATGTGAAACTCATGTGAATTTCACATAAAAATCATGTAAAAAATTTTCATGTGAAATTCACATGAATTTTTATAATAGAGTATTTCAGATAACATCTAAATTTTCAAATTTAATTAAAATCATGAAAACTATCATTTTTTTTGTTGTAAATTTCACGTGAAATTCATGTGAAAAATTTCACATCAGATTCATGTGAATCTCAATTCACGTGAAATTCACATGAAAATTTTCACGTGAGTTTCATGTATAAGCTCGATTGAGGTGAATTTCACGTGAAATTTTTCATGTGAAATTCATGTGAGCAAATTTTGCCTGTGTACTACATCAATGTGTCCAATATGAGCTTCTTAAAATTATTATCATTGAATCAAAATGTAAATTATCAGTTAGTTGCCAGCGTTAAAGAGCAAAAAACCCGAAGGACAATTGAAAATTGATTATCCTGTCGACATATGCAGTCGTATCCCATTATGGTTTTCAATTGGTGCTCTCAGATTGTTGTTTATTTTACCTTGATCTGAATGTTTCTTATGGTTTTCAACATAACTAATAACAGTATACAGCATTGTTTTGATTCTCGGCTGTAGAAAGTAATCTGTTCATATTCAATCATTGGTTTTATTCTCGGCTGGAAAAGCCATTGGATTATATTCAATTATGGAAAAAAAAATGTTTGTATATCGTCGCTGTTATGCAAAAACCTCGTATCTCAATTTTTTGCGGAAATCTGTTTATCGATTATTAAGAATTAAATATGTTTGTTCCACTGTATACGAAAATATGTGATCTTCTAACCAATCATTAAACAAAAATTCTGACATGTGACGAAAACGTGTAGTCGGATTGGTGAGACATTTTGTTGTGCGAAAATATCGTATCTCAAAAGAAAAACACATGTCACGACAGCTGACATTATAACAGGTACAGTTTTATCAATGTTATGTTCTCAAAGCTTATAATATAAAGAAATAATGAAAAGCTTTGAAAGTACAATATAGGTGAAGAAATGTTTGCTCGTCTTGGTAATTGTTTGGTTAGAAGATCAGATATTTTCACATACAGTGGAACATAATATTTAATTCTAAATAATCGATAAAAAAGATTTCAGTTTTTACTGCCTGGTGTAAAATTATGAAAACCTTAGTTTTTTGCATAGCAGCGACGATATGCTATTTCCGTTCTCTGTATCGTATCTTAGTATACCCTACCTGGAGTAAAATTAGTAAGACAAAAGAAGTTTCGGTTTGTAAATTGATCAAGTAGTTGATTTTAGTAAGTTAATAAATGCATAATACAAGCTACAACTCATTTGAGGACAGGTGAGATGTTTTGCTTATGACCTGTTGCAAATGTTTTTTCCGGAACAAAATAAGAAATATCCGAGGGACATCCGATCCTGCACGATGACTTATAGCTTTTATTAATATATACTTAATTAACAGTAAATATTATCATACGTTTTTATTGTCAGTTAAATTGCAGAGCAACGGAGATAAAAGTAAGTACTTTTTAATTTTCAAAAGTAAATAGTCTTTCGGGTTTATTGCTCTTTAACGCTGGCAACTTACTGATAATTTATATTTTGATTCGAGCATCAGGTAGGGAAACATCAAGATATATATCATTAGTACGTCATGATTCATTGTTTTTTCTATAATCATTTTAATTACGTGGAGTTTTTTGCTAGATTCGTACTTGAACCGAGATTATGTCACTTATTCAATAGAATCTGTCTACCTTTACTGAGCAGTTGAGTTTACCCTCCATTTTTTAACAGGCATTATAGTGGATTTTTTTAACTGCTATTGTCTGCCCGTCTTATTTTGTATTTTCTCATGTTTTTTTTCTGTCCATTTTTTTTTTAATTTTGTAAACGTTTTTCTGTCCATCTTCTTTTATCTCTTTTCATAATATTGTCTGTCTTTATTTGTATTTCCAATCGGATTTAAATAATTCTTCAATGTTTGCAGAAATCACATCATTCGGAAAGATATTTTAGCATAGCGTAAGAAAGAGAGAAATCATAAATATAACCAAACGTTATATGCAATATGCAAACCCAATCGATAGAATTCATACTTATTTATACATTCCTGTTATGAAAAAGAGTGTTACGGTTGTCCAAAACTGTCTGACAATTCTTTTATTATTTAACATGTCTAATTGATTGATTGATTAGTTTAATGTCATTTCAGGACTAATGGCTATTTGTTTTGCAGTCAGTTTTTATTTTTGGGGGGGAATCTGGACAACCTGGAGTACACTACCGATCTTCGTCATGAAGAATTGCAATCCTAGGCGTCAAATATACCTGCCACGTGGGGTACGAACAAACAACAACGTCAGAGCTGACATTTCAATGATACAGAAGTTACTTAAACCATTCGGCCACCAAGGACCCCATACCGAATTGAGCACATATTTCAATCGTTAAATATTCATAAAAAAGAATTACTTAAAAGTAGTTTAAACCCGCCGCATTTTTGCGCCTGTCCCAATTTCAGGAGCCTCTGGCCTTTGTTAGTCTTGTATTATTTTAATTTTAGTTTCTTGTGTACAATTTGGAAATTAGTATGGCGTTCATTATCACTGAACTAGTATATATTTGTTTAGGGGCCAGTTGAAGGACGCCTCCGGGTGCCGGAATTTCTCGCTACATTGAAGACCTGTTGGTGACCTTCTGCTGTTGTTTTTTTCTATGGTCGGGTTGTTGTCTCTTTGGCACATTCCCCATTTCCATTCTCAATTTTATAAGATATATTGTATTGAACTTTTAAATGTGGAGATGTACATAAACAGCGTAAACGATTTTTAAATTCCGGGAAAGCATTAATTCCTTGTTGTTAAACATGATAAATGATATGCTTATTATACACATTGTGCTTGGAATTATTTCGATAAATCTTATTCCGGTGTTGTATCAAGATATTCGATTTAAGTTTTGCATATACTAAACTGTATCATGTGGGCGATTTTCGATATATTTTCGAACAAAGTCATGAATACTTGAAATAAATATTATGCAATATATCCGGTATATGTATCTTCTTCTATAGAGTGATAACTGCGTTATTAAACGGTTGAATTTTGACGAAATTTAATTCGATGATAATTTGAATGAAGACTGGTATGTTTTTAAGATGTAATTCCTTTGTAAGATGCTTATATTTTTTTCAGGAGTTTTCCTAAGTATTTAAATAAGGAAAACATTCTTGTGATTGAAAATGAACACATACCCACTGCTTTTGATGTCTGTCGTTTTCGGGATAGGTGAGTATTCACATGTCATTTTGTTGTATTGTTGTCTTCCATTCTGGATAATATGCTTTGTGGATAGAGTGTCTTTATGCCATTGTGTTCCCCTTTGTCGAAAACCTTATTTGTTTTAAAGTTATAAAGTTAACAATTTCCAGTTTTTACTGCCATACTACACATTTTAACATTTTTTCCTACTATATCTGTTTTGCTCACCTATTGTTGCAACACAAGTGAGAGATTTAGGTGTGGTACCACAATTGATTTTCACGTATTAGTCTTTGTTCAATTTGAACTTTTCAAACAATTGTACAGAAATTTTCTTTGTTTAAAATAATTTAGCCGTATTTGGCACAACTTTTTGGAATTTTAGATCCTCAATGCTATTCAACTTTGTACTTGTTTGGCTTTATAAATATTCTGATTTGAGCGTCACTGATGAGTCTTATGTAGACGAAATGCGATTCTGGCGCACACAATTATAATCCTGGTACCTTTTAGAACTATTTACTTGGCATGAGTAAAATTTTACTACAAAATAAAAACCATATTTCATTACCTTTAGGACAATAACTATTTCTGAAAGTTAAACAATCAGATGTTTACCCTTTTAACCTGTGTATACCCTTAAGTAACACTGTAACCTTCAAATATTCTAAAGAAACCTAAAAAAAACTGATGCTTTGAAACACCCTTTATAAATGTTTATAACTCAGTATTTTTTAACAGTGATAAAATGTAGGATAAATGTCCAACAACTGAAAAACCCGATGGATTTATTGTTTATCCTTTTTTTTTATGCAACTGGAAGTGATGTACTATGATTTGGGGTATTAAACCTTTGGCTACCTGAATACTCAGGTTTAATCCACAATTTTTCTTAATAAAATAGTGTAATACACTGTGTATGTGAACTAAGTGGAAACCACAATCAGAAACCACAAAGTTAAAGTAAAACAGATATAATCCGGACCAAAATAAAGGAAAACATTTTTTTTTTCACGCAAACAAATGAATAGTTTATATTTTGTTGTACATGTTGTAATTCAAAAAGCGTTTTCGAAATATCAAAACAAACAAATATGATAACAATGTCATATATTTATTGATTGCAATCAGGAAAGGTGTTCTTTAACACAAAAATGGACTGGCAAACCGTAAATTAGTTATGAGCATTATCAATGAAACAACGTTCAAAAAAGAGTAACAAACACCCCTTCAGTTCAAATCAATAGTAAATGGTTTTCTATGTTGCCAAGGCATTTCCCCCAATCAAGTAATGAGTTTTACAGTCGCTTTAGTTTCTTTTGCCTATCTTTTTCTAAGCCCTAAGCAGATGAAACGTACATTAATTAATTTAATTAGTTTCAACAATTTCTTACATTTTCAGTTTTTGCTGCTGATGTTTGCCACGTTGCCCCGATTTACCGCCAAGAATGTGGATGGGGAGGGATTTCACCAGAGAAGTGTGAATCACATGGGTGCTGCTTTGATTCAAGTATAAAAGGAGTAACATGGTGCTTCAAGAAGGCGCCGACCGTGCAAGGGCTGTATAGCCAGTCAAGGTCGTTAAAAACTTCCATTTGTCAAGAAGGCAAACCGTAAATTAATTTTAAAATTCAACGTTTAAGAATATTTCGAAATAATTGAAAACGACTTTTTAAATTCAATTACATTAAATGATTTGCTGCTAGCAATAAGATATCTCTAACGAAAATCGAAGAATATTTACTAAAGTTATGAAAAAGAGGTGGATTAAACCTGAGTATTTAGGCAGCTAAAGGTTTAATACCCCAAATCATAGTACATCACGTCCAGTTGCACGAAAAAGGGATAAACAACAAATCTAAGCAAACATACACAGAGAGTTTTCTTATGGTTTCAAATAGTCCTCCTACAAATAGGTTGCAAGTTTTTCTAATACAATTTATAGACTAAAGTTATGAACCAGAGGTAATTCAATACTAAGCACACATTTACGATTGGAAATGAACTTATGTTCCAACTTTTTGAGCTAGATATGAATTGTATCAGAAAAACTTGCAACCTATTTGTAGGAGGACTATTTGAAACCATAAGAAAACTCTCTGTTTATGTTTTCTTAGATGTTATGGAAGGTAGAAGTGTAGTGTAGAAAGTCTAAGTCATAACTTTAACCTTCATTCACCTAAACCTTCCAAAGAAATACATTAAAAAACTTATCAATTCCATAATTTCATATGCTTTATTACAAAAACAATATCCTAAGTGGTGAATCAATATATTAAAAGAAAGATGAACAGAAGAAATAGTTATATAATATTCTATAAGACCCAATATGAAACGATATTTGACGGGTTAATATGTTGTTTCAGTAACCAATACATTTTTTGTAAGGACTTTCAAATGTTGCTTAAATAAAAAAATGTTTTTGTTATATATGTGAAATGCTACCAAAAAAGTTAAAAAAAAAAATAGCTGAGTACGTGTATCAATGTCTTTTATTCAGGTCAATGTGAGGTACTACCAAATTTTCGGCTTGAATGCGGATGGAATGGGATGTCCAGAAAAACATGTGAGGCAAGAGGCTGTTGTTTCAACTCAAACACACCAGGAACAATATGGTGTTTCAAAAAGAAAAACAATTGATGGTAATTATTATTGATACGTTATATGTATTCACTTTTAATAGCCAATACACAACATGTTGAAGTCACAATTTAAGTTAGATAGATATAAAAAGATGTGGTGTGAGTGCCAATGAGACAACTCTCCATCCAAATAACAATTTATAAAAGTAAACCATTATAGGTCAATGTACGGCCTTCAACACGGAGCCTTGGCTCACTCCGAACAACAAGCTATAAAGGGCCCCAAAATTACTAGTGTAAAACCATTCAAACGGGAAAACCAACGGTCTAATCTATATAAAACGAGAAACGAGAAACACGTATAAATTACATAAACAAACGACAACTATTGTACATCAGATTCCTAACTTAGGACAGGTGCAAACATTTGCAGCGGGATGAAACGTTTTAATAGTACCAAACCTTCTCCCTTTTTCTGAAACAATAGCATAACATCACAACATAGAAAAACACACGATAAAATATCAACTGGCAGACTTAACTCAATCAAAAAACGTAAATTAACACACTATGAACGAATAAATATCTGCTTCATATATAAATAATTGCCATGCATGATATCATAAGTTAATAAAATAATTAGAAAAAGTACAACCACCAACCACAACTGATATCAGAGACAATAAACAACGAAGCTATAAAAACAACAACTAACACCACATGGTCAATATATGCAGATGCCCTGACTTGATAGAATCACAAACTGAGGTAGAGGTAAACATTTGTTTATAGAGATTATGCAAGTCTCCGAGTTTTATGTAAGTTTTATTCGATTCGTCGGTGTGCATGTCTATAAACGAATTATTTCATTTTGAATTTAACGCGTCTTTTGATTAGCTGACTGTGTTTTGTTTATCAACTCATAGACATAAAATTGTCTTGTGACCGTGACGTCATCAACGTTTTTTTTATGATTTACGTCGGTTTCAAATGGAATTTAGAATTAAATTAGAAGGACTGCCTATGATAGTTTTCTGTCTATATTTGGAATAACATAAAAAATGTGATACACACTTTGAAATAAATAGCTTAGCGGGTTCTTCAGTGTGCACCACATTTTTTGTTATTTCTTCATAGACTGAGATATGCTATAACAGTCATTCCTAATATTTACTCTATCTAATCGCATAAAGTAGCTACAGTAAATTGCTTGATTCACTTAATATTTTTATAACTTAATGAAATTTGATTTTGTTGTTTTTATATTTTCTGCTAACAAGCTTTTTGGCTTATCGGAAATGTGTACGTCAACGAGTACTTACTTCGTGACTCATCTTTTGCATAAAACACTCGAGTATAGATACGCAATGATTAATGATAACATTTTATTGTGTGTTCGTAATGTAAAGGTATAGTATTTCCTTCAAAAGACTTTGTTTTACACTGATTTTTTTTTAACACAAATTAGACTTTTATTATTATAATTTCCAGTTTCAGCAGCTGAACAAGGATATAAGCCATGACGAGGATTTGAAATTTGCATTTTAATCAACATAATCAGCTGATGAAATATAAACCATTAAAGCGCTTATGGCATTCTATTGATAACGACACTTTCATAAATAGTTTTTTTTTATTTTTGTTGTTTGTTGTTTTATAGTTGGGAACACAACAATTCTTCATGTTAATGTTAATGATGTACACATATATTGATTAACAATGGACAATAACGAGTAGTAAAACAGTGTTGGGCAACAATCTGACACTGAATAGTTCAGTTGTTACTTACTGTTTTTGTTTATTAGTGCTAATTTGGTTTTCCAATTTTGTTTTTTCCCAACTATTAATCCATCGGAATTTTCAACAGTTTTGAGCTGGAATTGCTGTACCCTCGAAATTCAGTATTTCCTATTTTTACAAATCATGTTTCTCCAACAAGAAATGATTTACCTGTATACACAAATATCATATATAAGAGACGTCAACACATCACCAAGAACTTTAATAAAAGAGGGGCGAGAGCTACCAAAAGTGACATTCAAACTAATAAATCGGAAATAAACCAACAATGTCATGAAAAAGACTTAAAGACAAACAATAGCACACAAAACAAAACAAAGAAAACTTAAGACAGATCAACATGTATCCAACCAACATTTGGGTTGATCTCATGTGTTCCGGAAGGGTACGTCAAGTATGCCGTTGTTGACGAAGGGTATCGCCACAATATATTCTAGGGCGATGCAGTCTGGGGATTTGTGTACAATGCGAATCTTAAATATTTTTGAAAACTATCGATCGCAAATCGAAATTTACAACATAAACGAATTTAATGAAACCATTAGTGTATCAAATGTTCATAATTATCTATGCATCTTCTCTGAAATCAAATATTAATTTGAAAAGAATGCTTCACCAGTCTACAGAAGATTGGTTGACCGTCCTATGGTTTTTATTTCCCGAAAGAATTTAAATGTGTAAATTTAACATTCCTTTATCCTACAGTGCCTGGTTCGATTTTGTGGCGTCTATACCTTCGACCTAAATGGTCTTGTGATATTCTATAATCGGAGATATGGAAATATAAATATAAATATTTGACGATAAAAGCTTTAAACAAATCCTTAATGGAAGGTGTTCGAACGAAAGAGGGACGAAAGATACCAAAGGGACAGTCAAACTCATAAATCTAAAACAAACTGACAACGCCATGGCTAAAAATGAAAAAGACAAACAAACAACAGCACACACGACACAACATAGAAAACTAAAGAATAAACAACACGAACCCCACCAAAAAACTAGTGGTGATCTCAGGTGCTCCGGAAGGGTAACAGATCCTACTCCACATGCGGCACCCGTCGTGTTGCTTATGTGATAACAAATCCGGTAAATAGTCTAATTCGGTAGGTCACATTCAGGAAAGGGAAGGGGGTTGTAGTTACGACGTAAGGAACATATCCGATATCATTTGTGATACGGTTATTCCATAACGGTCAACCAACTCGTGATGGCGTCCGTGAAATTTACGAAGGGATGATTTCAACTTCACCATTTGGAACTCTTGGTTTAATAGCTTCCTTGTGAGCAGCAACCCTCTATCAAGAAAATCATGATAGGAAATGCAAACACGGGAATATCGTATCAATTGGAAGATATATACCCCGTATTCAGGTGCTGCTGGAATGTTGCTACTTAGAAATGGAAAGTTCACAATTGGAAAACTGAAATCATCTCTTTTGTCGTAAAGTTTTGTTTTCAACCGACCCTCATTGTCAATTTCTAGATGTAAGTCAAGATATGAGGCTGACTTAACTGTATGAAAGCTACACGTGTGGGCTTTAACAAATGTACAACGCATTGAAATGAACATTAATATGTTTTTTTCTGTATACCTTTATTAACATAGAAGATACAAGAATAAAATGATATATACTATAATTCCATTGAAGCAGCTGCAATAGGGGTGCGTCAAACTAGTCCAAAAATAGCTGGTGAAATATTTCAATAACCATGAAATCTTTCAGTGAAGTTTCACGGATCTGTTTTAAAAACGATAGAAGTTAATTCAGCAATATAAGTTCTGACTTTCTCGCTTTTCCGCCAATACATTTTTATACTAGACTATAAGAATGTTTCACTCCATGCCACCTGCCAAGATTTGTTTTCAAGAAACAAAGGTTACTTGCCTTGTCTACGCAGTAATTAGATTTACATTGTACTAGTGGTTGTCGTTTGTTGATGTGGTTTATAAAACTATGTCCCTTTTTCATATAGATGAGATCGTTTGTTTTCCCGTTTGAATGGTTTTACACTAGTCATTATAAGGTCCTTTATAGCTTGCTATTCGGTGTGAGCTTAGGCTCCGTGTGGAAGACCATACTTAGACCTATAATGGTTTACTTTCACAAACTTGACTTGGATGAACAGTTGTCATATTGGCACTCATACAACATCTTCTTATATCTTGAGGCCTTTACATTAGAATCACAGACGCGATGTTCTGAATAAGAATAGTCCGCGGCGCGCGAAGAAAAATAGTTGAAAAGCCATTACAAATCTTTACAAAAATTGAAAACATTGAAAAAACTCAATTACAAATTAAGTGTTTCAATCTTGCAAATGAAAACCCCTAGTGATTTTAACATTATTTGAACAGATAATTTATATACGTATATGAACTTCAAATTGATTTGATTGTTTGTTCCTTAACGTCCAGTGGAAAATATCTCAGGTGCAGCGACGTATAGTCTTAGAGGTTGAAGGTTCAAAAATTGCTAGATGCTACAATCATGATAATATGCCAAAATAGGCAAGCAATGATGCATATAGCTAGAGATGAATTGTGCATGATTGATACGTGTTAGGCTATTAAACGAAAAGAATGTCAATATTGAAAATGTAAAATTTGATCGACTGATTCGATCCACCAAAAAAATCGTTCTTAGGTAAAGTAGAAAATCAATTTATTTTTTAACCTTAAAATTGAAAACAAATCCCTTTGCATGAGGTCCATATATCTATTTATATTTATGTTTATGTTTATATCGTGATGTGTGACAGTTTTTTGATTTCGGGGTCACTTCGATATTGAATAAGATGGTGTTTAGACTTAAATACACAAGAAACAAACCTACATATTATCAAACCAAATCAAATCAAATATTTTATTGTCGCAGAAAAATTACAGTTTGTGAACAGCATATATTAACACATTAAACATTAATACATACATAGGAAACATACACAATTAAAACAGCATTAAAATTTATAACAACAAACAAGCTGTTAAGAGTCCCCTGTCCTCAGTTCTAATGTCTTTTTCAAAAAGGATCCTAACTTATTTGTATGTAGAGGCGTTGATGGATTTAGTAATTAATGATTTTTTTCTTCTTCAGTTAAATTATCATTGTGTTTTTTTTCAGTACATATGTGTTGCAAAAAGGCATTTCTGAGAGTTTTATTAAAACCACAATAGAGTAAAAAATGTTTCTCACCCTCTTGTATTTTACATTTATGGCAAAGTCGTTCCTCTCTTGGGATTTTAAAATATCTCCCCTTTTCAATCAAGAGATAGTGATCACTTATTGTTAATTTAGTGATTAATCAATTTATCTGAAAGTTAGATGTATTAGAAAAGATTCTAGTTTGTAATCTTTATTAAGGTTATTATTTAGATAAAATTTACTTTTACCATCAATGTTTTCAAATTTAATTTCAATTAAATCTTCATATCTATTTTTCATTTTTAACTTTATATCGTTCTTTATTTTATTTAAATCTTGTATGTCCTTACAAGTAGAAAGAATATAAAGGTCAACAATAGTCTCGTCAACAACAGTTTTTATAACTCTGTAAAAAGACCTGCCAACCCCCATTTTGCATAATTTATAAAGCAAAGCAGTTCTCCATATTGAATCAAAAGCATTTTTCAGATCTATGAAGCATGCATAAATCTTGTTTTTCTTTCCATGTAAATATTTATTAATCAAGGACTTCAATAAAAAGATTCTATCAGCTGTTCTGTGATTTTCTCTGAAACCAAACTGACAATCACTTAATTGTTTGTCAACACTCTTGATTAGCCTATTATTCAATATGGCATTTATACAAATTTTTGGTAGATTACTTATAAGAGAAATTCCTCTATAATCATTAGGGTCTAACTTGTCACTCTGTTTATGTAAAGGGATCATGAAAGATAATTTCCAAGAATCTGGATAATTACCTGTCTTTAAAATCAAATTAAAAACTTTTACAATAGAATTAATAATCACAGGTTGTGCTTGTTTGAGTATTCCATTCACAGTTTAGACCTGCTGATTTGTTTACTTTAAGGTGGTACCTAACACCTAACACTAAAATTAATTTGACTCGTTTAATTTTGATAATATTTTAACAAAGTATTTACTTTGATCCTTAAACAAAAATATAAAAATTACAAAATTTTTAACCAACCGTTTTGTCAGAAAAATTACACTGGTTATAAAGCAGTTTGACAATTATTCCCTTTACAACGCAACGTAATTAAAACGATTAGCTGATTTTACAGAGTTATCTCCCTGTAGTGTTAGGTACCACTCTAAGGTTTGAAATGACCAGTTCTACCTCAGCAAATGTAATTGATGCATCAGTTTCCATATCCAATTATATATTATCTTCTAAAATGTTTAGTTCACGTTCCAGTTTATTTACAAAGGATTTATCATATGAGGTTGGTGTACTCGGATCCTGAAAAGTTTTATGATTTTAATTTCATTCCTTAAAAATTATAGGAATATCTTCTTTGATACTTGTTTTTTTTTTTATTATTGCCTTTAGGACATTCAAGTATTCTTTTGGATTATTTTTAAAATTATCTGAACGTGATTTATAAGGTTTTGGTGATATTCATTTTTTTCTTTCTGTTTAATCCTTCTTTTTTTTAGTTTTTTACATAATTCAAAATATTTAGGTTTTGAACTTTTGTCATTTAAGTTAATCTTGATTTTATTTCCTAAATAGTTCATTTGTCTTTTTGTTTCATATACTGTATTATCTGACCATATTTGTTTAATTTTCTTTTTTGTTTTCTTTTTTGTGTGTTTAGATATGATTTTACATGTATTTTCGCAATGGTTTGTAAAATATTTGTAAGTTTTTCAATTGCACCATCAACGCATATAGTTTATTGCTATCAAAATATTGCATCTCTAAATCTAAAATTTCCTTTTTAACATTTTCTGTTGATAGAACATCAATTAATTTTAAAAATTACAATTCTGTCCATTTGTATGATTTTATCAAATGCCATCTCTTTTCATCTAAACATTTCTTCATACATGTATCTGATCATGATATAATAGAACAATTCATGTATAAGTTTATTTGAACATGATCTGATAAATATGTAAAGTCATTTGTTTTAAAGTATTCTATCTCAGGCAAGAGACTCTCATTTACAATAACATACAACATAACTGTAGTGACCCCAGTATTACACATATAAGTAAAATATCCCAGGGAATCTCCCCAAAAACGGCCATTGACTATACGGCCTTGAGGACGAACATAATTCAAGTAATTTATTACCCTATGTATTGAAAGTGCTATCTTGGTTTACTCTTCTGATTTCAATATCAGTTAAATAGCTCTCTGGAAGAAGGTCAATACCATCAAAATTATTTATTTCATCTGAGTCATTTTCTATGTAATCTGCTTTCATTGCAGTTCTAGAATTATAATACCTTATTAAAATAATTTGTCCTTCAATAGAAAATGAACTATCCAAGTCACTATCATAATATTCTAATGAAAAGGGGGAAATATAAACAGCACAAAGATATATATCTTGTTTAAGTCCAAAGAAAGACTTATCAAGGTTTCACAATAATCTATTCTGGGATGACGTAGCATCTTTAAGATAAGGGTTTTTTTTAATTGTGACTATAATGCTTCCACTATGTCTTATGGCTTTTTTTATTTAAATAAAATGTTATAGCTTTCCAGAACATAGGGTCTTTCATCTTATCCACAAGGCCATGTACATTCCATGATTTTTAACATTTTTTTTATGAATTCGGTTAATTTTTTAATATTGACTAGTGTCAGTTATATATTAAACCTTTTTGTTAGCCTAAAAACCTTCA
This sequence comes from Mytilus galloprovincialis, assembly GCA_037788925.1. NCBI lineage: Eukaryota > Metazoa > Mollusca > Bivalvia > Mytilida > Mytilidae > Mytilus > Mytilus galloprovincialis. The sequence goes on along the minus strand of CM075339.1, from coordinate 55,787,720 downwards.
ATTATAATTAGACAGTTTGGTTAATATATCTATAAATATGATTAAAATAGTTCCAAATATTATTAATGTTTTTTATAATTCATGACTGCTAACAATACAACAGTCTAAAGGAAATAACTCTTTCTTTGTTAAAATGAATAAAAATTCCAGGTGTTCTATAGAACAAACTGAATACTAAAACTGTTCTGTAGAATTAACTTTAACATAATAAATCACCCCAAATATATATATATATATATATATATATATATATACTAACTAATTGCTACCAAAGTCCCGATGCGTTAAAACAGCTACTAAAGTAAGCATGATTCAGCATTTTCAAAGAATTTAAGAAATCAGTTATTATCGAAAATATATATATATATATATATATATATATATATATATATATATATATATATATATATATATATATATATATATATATATACAGATATTTTTACATTTCATCATGAAACTAATATATTTTTCTAAAACACCAAGCACGAACATGTACAATGTATATTGAAAAATAAGCAATTGTATCTCATTACATGTATTTATTTTATCATCTTATTGTCGAGAAAAAATTTAAAAGCAAAATAAGTAAATTAATTGAATCTTCAATATAGCCAAATTGTCAGGTTAGATATAGGTTTTATCAGTCTGTCTGTCTGTCTGTCTGTCTGTCTTTTCATCTATATCTTATAAGAATAGTAACATATTTGCCTTTAAAATTCCATAAGAAATTTCGGATAAGATTAACATAATATGTACACGGTTATTTCTAGATTAGGATGACCGAAATATGCATGGCTTTAAATTGAAAGATATACCGGTTGTTCGTTAAAATTAACAAAATGACAACCCACAACTAATCAATTATTCCCCTTTTCCATACTTACATATTTGCACTTTTAAAAGTTTCCAATCGATATATTATTACTAGTTTTTGAGATCTTATTGAATAAACGCATAATGTAATGTTATGATATTACAGTTTAAAGTTCATATACAGCTGGCAAATGTCACCTTCTTTATGCAAACTCCTAACAGAACATTTATTTAGCATGAGTTAATTTTTTTTTTAATTTTAACGAAAACTCGTCTAAATGTTGTAGCATGGAATAGCCGGTGTTTCACTTGTTCTATCCTCTTTGCTTGGCTCGCTTAAAGGTATTTTTATGGACGTTTAAAGTCCTATGAAATGAGTTACTAAGGATACTAATATTTAGAAAATTATTGAACCGATGCATGGATGTATACAAGTTTTTTTTGTCACTTTATTATCAATTTATCTCAAACCAATAACGCGTAATTGAGAAGAAAACAATGGTGAATGTTGATTGGAAACTTTATTTGGTTATAAACCTCCATATCTTGTTTAAAAGTTTATCGAGTATGATTTTGACAAAGCATCAACAAGGAACCAGAAAAGACATGAGAAATAAATGACATAATTGAGCTATGTTTATTTTAACATTCAGCTGAAGACGGGTTCGCAAAAAACAAATCTCGATCGGTCAACAATAATACATCGCTCAAAGAGAATAATTATATGTTCTATCATAACAACTAATTTCAACAGTAAAACCAAATAACAAAACATATTCCGATTACAAAAGAAAGTGTACAAGTTGTCTTACGATTCAGAATTTTGAACTGAACTAGACATATACTTAACATGTTTGCTCAAATTGACATGGTTGCACATGTTCACATTGAAGTTTTGAAATCGATTATTATAAAGTTTGAATATGGTACGTATGGCCATGTTGTTATAAAGTTTGAATATGGTACTTGTGGCCATGTTGTTACAAGGGTTGAACATGGATCAAGTGGCCATCTTGTTACAAAGTCTGAATATGGTACTTGTGGCCATGTTGTTACAAGGGTTGAACATTGATCAAGTGGCCATCTTTTTACAAAGTTTGAATAAGATTCTTGTGGCCGTATTGTTATATTTTTTTTTTATTTTCACCGTCGAAATCAATGGAATTATAGTTCAAAATTGCATGTCCAACAATGTACAAACATGTATATTGTATATTTATTTTCATCTAAATACATCCTTAAGGTAAATCTTAATTTGCTTGTTTCAAAGGTATTTCTTTATTTACATTTTGAACTACATTTCTTTTTGATCGACGTTGAATAAGTGACCACATGATAAATATAATAAATTCTAGCAGCTCTGTCATGGTGAGGATACTTGCTCCAAGAAATAATCCCATTTGTCCCCCAAGATTCGCTGCAAAAAGAAATACACTTCTATTCAGTTAAATGGTAAATACCTGATAATGCAACTCATATAATTAATACACGCGATACTTGTTTACCTCTTTTACTTCTGCTTGTCTGTTTGTCATGTTGGTTCTTTTGCTATAGAATTGTTTGTATTACAAATTATTTATCGCCTGTTAGCATCTTCTTATGATTCCTGCCTAATAGATCTTGCGGAGGGCGAAGTGGTCACAATATATGGTCGACAGATAACAGACGCCTACTAAGTGAATAGTCAAAGTGTCTATCAACCGGTAATACTGTTTTATTGTACTAAATAGATTCTATTTTGATTTTTTTATTTGTTTCCTGTTTTGCTTAATCGAATCAGTTTATTCAAATAGACTGAACGAATCGTACCTTACCGTAGCATTGTAAAACAGAACACAGTATAAGGTGTAAAAATATACTGTGGAATTTTTGACATACTTATTTGATTTAAAGTGATTAAGATTATAACACAATGTTGACAGCTGTACTTATAATATTTTACTTATTTTACTCATTATGACTAATTGTTTTGTATAGTCAATACAATGATACTGTCATGCAAGTGAGGGGTTTAGCGAGTAATCCACAATTTTGTACATATTAAAATGCCTGTACCAAGTCAGAAATATGACAGTTGTAGTTTATTTGTTTGATGAGGTTTATATTTTGATTTTGAAATTTGCTTAGTGACTTTTCGATTTGAATTTTTATCGGAGTTCTGTATTTTTGTTATTATTTTTCATTATTATTCGTTGGATACAAAATTTCATGGATTTCTTGGGTACAGGTGAGCTTTACTTAAACAGAATAGGAACTAATATGATTTTGTAGTATTGCAACATATTGTTTGCTAAGCATGTGACGCCCTTGGGTTTAGTTGCGGATTATTTAAGGAGTCAAAAAAAGACAAGAAGACTTCATTATCACTGAACTAGTATATATTTGTTGAGGGGCCAGCTGAAGGACGCCTCCGGGTGCGAGAATTTCTCGTTGCATTGAAGACCTGTTGGTGACCTTCTGCTGTTGTCTGCTCTATGGTCGGGTTGTTGTCTCTTTGGCACATTCCCCATTTCCATTCTCAATTTTATTTACAGTCATTTTAGACCGAAGACACTACTGTCCAATTACACTGATCTACCTGTATCACTGAGCAGAGAAAATAGTTTACCTAATAAAGACGTGACACCGTCGTATTTAGGAATCTGTTCGGTGACTGTTGTTGTAAAATCTTTTAGAAATACCCTAATCAATATATTGGGATAACCATCGTTGTTGTAGTCGTAGTTTCTAAAAAAAAAGTTTTTTTATCAAATTTTTGAGTCTGTTAGAATAAAACAAGAATGTAAAAGCACTTATTATGATGAATTTTCATAGTCTTCATAATGCCAACAAAAAGAATGACCAAGTCTTTTTTTTCAATCCGTAATTACACGTGTATGAAATAAAGCATGGTTTTAATTGTATATCCAATAATGCGTAATTTATTTTGTCCTACTGTAAAGTAAGCGTTGTAATGTTGAATAAATGTAAAATAAAAAGATCAAGTTTCTTCTATCCATTCTATTACCAAATTGAATATGACATATAACAGCCCTTTATATTAAATGGACATTCTAATATGATGTCCTTATTACGCTTTGTTAAAAAAAAGCCATATTCTAATGAGCACAACATATGTTTGACACATGCGCCCACATTTAAAGTTGATTTTCTCGTTGTTTTCATTGTTTATCTAAAAGAAATAAGCATGTTAGTGTTCGTGATTATCTTTTTCCGAATTCTTTAAACCTTTCATCTTTCTGAGCTAAAATGTGAAGTTGATATATTTTGTGACTAGTAAGACATTGTTAAATGTGGATAAAAGAAATCCATGCTGATCTTATTGTTATTTTAATGTAGGTTGTATAATTAAGAGCTGCAAGGATGTCAAATAAATGTTTCAAAGAAAACCCAGATTTTGGCAAAAAGAAATTATCAAATAGTCACATGTACGTATCTAATAAATGTTTAATGATATAGAGCGAATCAACATAAGTCCTAAAGCCACTGGTAACTATCTCCCTCCAGAATACAAAAAATATATACCATAACATATGTGGGCATTGTTTTTAATCTACTATAAACTATAAAATATTGTATCGCCTTTCGGACATGTGAATATTTTGCTTCGTGTGATTGGCATAATTCATATTTTTTTATAAGAACACACAACCTTCCTATGTGTTTTCTTACAATAGCTACTGATTTTAAAGTGTTTTTTTTTTTAATTCAAAGGACAAAATTTACTTTCAAACTATTCTTTATACTTACTTCTTTGCTGTTGATGATATAACCACATCATACTTAATGGTCTTGCATTCCGGAGGACATGCACATATTGATGACGGATTCTTTTTTGATACTATAAAGTAAGCGTTATATTGTTGAATAAATGTAAAATAAAAAGATCAAGTTTCTTCTATCCATTCTATTACCAAATTGAACATGACATATAACAGCCCTTTATATTAAATGGACATTCTAATATGATGTCCTTATTACGCTTTGTTAAAAAAAAGCCATATTCTAATGAGCACAAAATATGTTTGACACATGCGCACACATTTACTGTTTATATTCTCGTTATTTTCATTGTTTATCTGATAAAATAAATACCTTTTTGCAGCTAAGATAAACTTTAATTATATAGCGTTTACCAAATAACACATATTTACTCTGCATTTAATTTTTAAACTTATATGATATATATGAAAATGTAATGTAAAGACTCCACGTGGAGGAAACTAAAATAGCCAAACACATTTAAAGATTTTTTGTACACTTCGAACTATAAAAACACTGCTTTGTCCTATTAGAATCGAAGTTATTACTAACGCTCACTGTAAAATATCGACCAATATAATGCCTATCCATGTTAACATGAGCATAGAGCATGACACGAAGGAATTATAACTTTAATTATAACATAACGATCCATTACGTTGATCTGTAAGTAGATTTTCAGCTCGTTTTTTTTTTCTTTTTCAAGTATTTAGCGGTATTAAAAAATGCCCCGGAGAGTGAATAAGTCTATAACGTATTCACTCTATGTGGCATTTTATAATACCACTGATGAATACAATGTGATTTTTCTGTAAAACACAAAGAAAGGATTATTATGACAAAGCTTTGGTTGTGATGTTCGATTTCTATCTTGAAAAAAATCCCGTTATCAAGTGGGCTAGTAAAAAATACGGGACTACCTCTACCTACTTAAATTCAAATAATTGTTAATACTATTTACAGAGTTATTTTTTTATGCTTACCTGGTTATAATGATATGTAGAGTTATTGTTTATACGTTTTCAAGTTAAAAGAGGATGTCAGAATTTATTCAATACCAAGCAAAAACGATTTCGTTATGCAGTTGATAAAATATTAAGGACACTATACTAACTTGATATAAATAAAATATCATAGCAAGGTTCTATTTCAAGCCTTATAATATCATTCTTCAGTGTATTTTCTTTAAATATATATCGTAAGATTTGTGTAATTATAAAGATGTCTATTTTGATACGATATTTCGTGTTAACTATAACAGGAACCTTCAAACATGACAATTGGGTGATAACAATTATAAAATATTCTAAATGGACTCTTTGGAAAATAAAGAGTTCTATAAAAGTGCTGTAAAACACCGTCATTGTGTTATTGTACTATGGTAAATTTGTGTATGCTTGGCTTTAATTTGTGCGAACGTGATTAATGATTAACGAGAAGTGAAAATACATTTTGTTAACGTCAAGCCGAATTGTGTTTTTATCGCCGCCATCTTGTTTACTTTAATTACGAAAAGAAGTTCGGTAAACGTCATCTATCGAAAAATGATGAACATCAAGAACAACCACAGGAAGTCCTCTCGACCAATCATATCAAAGTATTTTCTTATATGTAAATCATATAAAAATGATTGGTATTTATCAACATTTGTTTTTATTGACCCTTGGTATTTTCATTTGAATTACTTTTATCAGTTGTTATATTATATTCATACCCCACAGTTGTTTAAAATACTTCCGATTTTTTTTTTACGATTTACTTACAATTATTCCGTAGCATATATGCACAGGATTCGCCGAGTTCTTTATCATAGCAAGATGTTTCGTGCCCTAATAAGAAATGTAAGTTAAAATCAACAAAAAACTTAAAGGTATAGTACGAAAAAAGGTTAAGAAGCACAATATAGGCCGAATTAAAGAAATACAATGCTTTATATAAATGATGATGATACATTATTTTTAAGACAGGTTTTTTTTTCAATTATAAAACCAAAACAATCGCTTTCCTGACAATCTTGCATGGTAGAAATTGATAACACTTAAATTGTTAACTTGTATCAAATTTCTTTTAGGTAAAGAAAATCAAGGGTCTGGTCAATTTGATTGCTATATATTGAATAGTACTTGTACGATACTATTAAATTATATTTCTATATGTACCTGTCTTTACTGATCATTATTCGTATATAATAAATCATGTGTTATATCCGAAGAACGAAGACTCATATTCATCTGCCGGATATTGATGACCTTTCAATGGACGTTATCTAATTTAAAACTAAGTTAATTCATGATGTCTGCTGTTAACACGTCGTATGTATTTGTAATTGATTTTTCGTTTTGTAGTTTTGTTGTGCATTTATGATATGTTATCGTAGAATTTCTTGAATAAATTACAATTGTTCCTAATTATATTTATTGTCCTCTGTGTAATTAGGTGAATTACTCCTGGTCTTGAACATTTAAAACTTTCGAATTCAATTTATGCCTTTTTTAAAACACTTACGAAAACAAAATTCAAAATGTAGCAATAGCTCGTCAATCTATTTTACAAATATTTAAAGATATTTAGGATATTTTTCTATCAGTGTTTTCGGATTATCACTTTTAAAATGTCAATTTTATCTTTAGGTTTTTTTTAACCTATCATGTCTGTTTGTGTTATTCACACATCGATGCTAATATAATAGAACTTGATGCGACTGTCTTACACGTGAGAGGTTAAGCTACCTATATATAAAAATAGGTTCAATCCACAAATTTCTACATAAGAAAATACCTGTAACAAGTAAGGAATATGGCAGTTGTAATCCATTCGTATAGTGTGTTTAATAATGTGACCGTGACGTCATCAACGTTTTTTCATGGTTAATTAGTTATCAAAGGTACCAGGATTATAATTTAGTACGACAGACGCGCGTTTCGTCTACATAGGACTCATCAGTGACGCTCAGATCAAAATTGTTATAAAGCCAAACCAGTACAACGTTGAAGAGCATAGAGGACCCAAAATTCCAAAAAGTTGTGCCAAATACGGCTAAGGTAATCTATTCCCTGGATAAGAAAATCCTTAGTTTTTCAAAAAATTCAAAGTTTTGTAACAGGAAATTTTGAAACAAATGACCATATAATTGATATTCATGTCAACACCGAAGTGTTGACAACTGGGATGGTGATACACTCGGGAAGGAAACGTCCACCAGCAGTGGCATCGACCCAGTGGTGTAAATAGTTATCAAAGGTATTAGGATTATAATTTAGTACGCCAGTCGCGCGTTTCGTCTACATAAGACTCATCAGTGACGCTGAGATCAAAATAGATATAAAGCCAAACAAGTACAAAGTTGAAGAGCATAGAGGACCCAAAATCCCAAAAGGTTGTGCCAAATTCGGCTAAGGTTATCTATTCCTGGGATAAGAAAATCCTTAGTTTTTCAAAAAAATCAAAGTTTTTGTAACAGGATATTTTTTAACAAATGACCATATAATTGATATCCATGTCGACACCGAAGTGTTGACTACTGGTCTTTTGGTTTTATTATTTGATTAGAGCCTTTCCGTACGGAATATTCCTCGGAATTTGGATTTTTTGTGACATAACTTTTTACAACGAATTATTCTTCAACGGAAAAAATACCTGAACGGTTCATAGTGCAACCACACTGCTTCATTAATAATTCATTCCAACATTTACGTTTACAATGAAGAAGGCTGTAATCCGAGTTTTCTGTACACTTCTGATTACCGTACGATGTAAATGGACTTGGTAAACCTATAAACTATAAAAAGAAACCCAACCTGATTAAATGGACTTGGTAAACCTATAAACTATAAAAAGAAACCCCACCTGATTCGAATTTAATATCATTTGCAATACACAACACAACATCAGTAAACATAGTTTGACATCGATTATATTTTCACGGTATACAGATGCTAGCTATAGATTGAATAGTCGCAACGGTCATAAGACAAACATCCACCAGTTCGCATTAACTTTTACTTAGATTTAAGTGTTTAATACACACACGTTTTTCCTTCGCATAAATGCCTTAATAGAGGTTTCCCGATTTGCGACGGTACCAACCGTAGTACGAACTGGGAGCCGTCATTGAAGTTTTGAAATTAATTCATACATGTCCTTTATGTCGATGTATGTTTCATGAATCATTATTAAACGTATTTAGATGATTTTTAGCTACATCTTGGTGTAACATTCATATAGATATGTTACCTATTCATATCAAACAATATTGCGTGTACTCGGTTATGTTTTCAACAAACCGTTGTAAGTAACCATTGCAACGAACGGTTGTTAATTTAGATTTATTTTCTCTGAAATTGCATCAACAAAGAAAAGCTAAACAAAAAGTACATTCATACTTTAGGTACGAATAAGGGATAGTATAATCATATGAAAATTATTCTAGTCAATTACATTCATTGATTCAAGAAATGATTTTTTTTTCATTGCATGGCAACCGAATAGTGAATTCTGATTACTAGTAATATTATTTTTTTTTCAATTTAACTTTCTAGAATGCATTTCTAGAAGGAAAAAAAAATATGACGGAAAATTTCAATTTTACACTCAATATGAAATCTCAGATCCCTTATTCTATAAAAAAAAAAAAAAAAAAAACTTCTGCTGCAATGATCGAAATAGATTAATTGAATAATTAAACTAATTTCAAAATCATGCAAGAACTAATTATAATATGAAAACTACGCAAATTTTACACGTTAACAAATATAACCAACACCAGTATCATGTTTTTTAGAAAGTAGTCTATAGTAATTATGTTAATTATTCCAAAGTCTCACTCTGTAAGAAAACAATCTTTAAGAGAAACGCACATCTTTATTCAGAATCTATAAGTCCGTGTTAACCCAGTTCGTGAAAAGGTCTGTTTGATTCATGCACTTGTGCATGACTAAGTCATCCCATAAATAATCACAAACAAAGAGTTCTTGAAACGTTGAAATCGTTATAAAAAAACTCGTTAAGCTAGTTTTTTGGTGAAACGCATTTCAATTCTTTTGATTTTATCATGATGAATAAAATAATATCATGCTTAAAATGATACCTCAAAAACAGCACTAACGGTTGCTTTACGTACCAACCGTACCTGATACGTAGCAAATCAGGAAACCTCTAATAGGAGACATTATTACGGGCATACGATACTATATTAATCACAGGATTTTTCTGATTATTTTCAAATTGGCATTTAAGCCTAGTCAATTCAAATATGTCATGAAAAATATATATTCATGTGCTATATTTCGAGATAAATCTGGTCAAAATATTAGACATTAACTCTAAAGCTCGGATTTCCTAGACAATTTTATATTTTAGACAGACACACTGAACTTTAATGTTTGAAAAGATAAAAAGGTGCGGAATTTTAAAAAATATTGTGAATATCTTCATTACAAAAGAATGCTTTGAATTCGAGGTAAATTACTAATTGATTTTTAGGAGGAAAGAATTCCTTTTCTAATATTTTTTTTTATAGGTTAAGAAAACAAAAGACATTTTGCGCTGTATTTTTATCTTATTAAACAAAAATTAATCGGTAATGTCTTTATTAAAAGTAGAACTCATAACCTTCATTCGTTATCAAGCAAAATATCATTCGGGATCCATATACTTATTATCAAGGAAGATATTCAAAAAGAGTTCATAATGGTGAAGTTGAAATCATCCCTTAGTACATTTTACAAACGCCATCACGAGTCAGAACTACAATCCCGTTCCCTTTTCACGAATGTGACCTACCGAATGAGACTCATAAAAAAGAAGATGTGGTATGATTCAAGATGTGGAATGATTGCCAATGAGACATCTCTCCACAAAAGACCAAACGACACAGAAATTACCAACTTTAGATCACAGTACGGCCTTCGACAATGAGAAAAGCCCATACAGCATAGTCAGCTATAAAAGGCCCCGAAATGACAATGTAAAATAATTCAAACGAGAAAACTAACGGCCTTATTTATGAATGAAAAACAAATATGTAACACATAAACAAACGACAACCACTGAATTACAGGCTACTGACTTGGAACAGGCACATACATACATAATATGCGGGTTTAAACATGTTAGCGGGATCCCAACCCTTATCTAACCTGAGACAGTGGTATAACAGTACAACATAAGAACGAACTATAAAAACCAGTTGAAAAAGGCTTAACTCATCAGATGAACAAAAACACAAGTGGACGTGACCTGGTACTTGTACCTCCAAACAACAAAAAAACACTACAGGTAGGTACATATATGAGAGAACTCATAGTTAACTTACAGTTAGTTCAAAGCCAATAACAACTAATAAAAAATCATTATAAAGACTAAATTATTAATCATACCCAGTTTTATTATTAACATGAATAACACGACAGATGCCACATGCGCAGCAGGATCTGCTTTTCCTTTCAGAGCACCTGAGTTCGTGTTTCTAAGTCGTTTTTTTATATGTTTTGTGTACTATTGTTTGTCAGTTTGCCTTTTATTTTTTGGCCATGGCATTGTCAGTTCGATTCATGAGTTTTAATGTCCCTCTGATATATTTCGCTCCTCTATGTCAAGTCAAAGATTAAAATCAATCGAAAAAGCATATTATCTCAATATTTCAATTTTCATTTTACGTTAGCAGGGTTATAACCTCTCTTGTAACTGTATCACCTTAAGCAAACTTGTAAATTTAGTCTTAGGTGCATGAAATGTTTTATTAGTTGTTGGCTGTAAGAAACTGCTAATACTCTCAGTTCTGTACTCAGTGTCTGTCTTTTATTAGTTGGCATGTGCAAATACCAGGCCACGTCCACTCTGTGTTTTTGTTAGATGTATTTCTATCCATCTGATGAGTTTAGCCTTTTTCAACTGATGTTTTACAGTTCGTTATTATGTTGTACTGTAACACCACTATCCAAGTTTTGGCGAGTATTGTGATCCCGCCATCCTCTGTATGTATGTGCCTGTCCAATGTCAGGAGTGTGTAGTTCAATGGTTGTGGTTTATTGCTGTGTTACATATTTGTACATTAATTAGGCCGATAGTTTTCTCGTTCGAATTGTTTTACATTTGTGATTTTGGGGCCTTTTTAATCAAGCGATATATATTTTGCTCATTGTTGAAGGTATCTTTTTTTTTATCTTTTTTTTTAATTATTGGCAAGCATAAAATATCTTCTTTTTGTATATTGTTTTTAAGACATTGATATATATTTCTATCATTCATTTATTTACCAAGAAAACAAGTGACTTGAATCTCATGTCGAAACTTTTATCAGAGAGAAAAACAAATATACTACATGCAGTATGTGTTTATTTCTGAAAAGGAATAAAAGAAATAAACTACCGAGGTATGTTTTTTAGATTGGATTGCTATTTCCGGTATAACCCTTTCACTGATAAAATATATCGACTAAAATAACTGAATAAATAACATGAAATCATCATCATCATAACAGTTGCGTCCAAAGTTCGGATGCAATGTCAGTGTTAGCGATATCGATAAGTATGATAAAGCAAATGAGCCAACTGAAATTGCTAAAAAACTAAAATATAAAATGAAAATTCGTCGAAAATATAGTAAGCCAATCTAATTTAGTAATGAGTTACCATATGCGCTTCCATGATAATATTTAAATTGCTAATTGATCAAAAGATATCAGAATAAAACCCTGTTTCCGTAACAAATATTGCTTCAACTTGAATTTAAATGAAAATAGGTTTACCTCCCTTTTGTGCACTTCTATAAATGTTTCAGTGTCTTCTCCAACAGAGATACCGTTTAGTATATACATTTCTGGCTCCTCTTCAGGACTATGCACAGCAATCTAAAACATATTTTCAAAAAGATAGGAGAGGAACTCATGTCAGAACCAGTGAAACAATGAACACGAATATAGTCTGTTATTCATGTAAATCAGTCGTGACAAAAATAGTATTAAATCTTCACTGCAAATATTACACGGGAATTATCAACTATTCGAACTATGACAAAAGTGAAGAAATGCACTTTTAACTCTTACATGTTTCAATATTTAAAAAAAACAAACCATTTAAAACATTTAAAAAAAACTATTATCCATTTATTCATTTCTTCGATCCATTCTTCCTTTTTGTTTGCTTGATCTGATTGGGATATTTATACTTGTCTAAAGCTACTCTACTGATAATGGCCTATTTTCAAGTAGGAAAATGAAGATGTTATAGGCATAAGTAAATGAAATTATATAGAAATTTAGCGATGACCATTGTAGCTATTGTCTTTCAACTGGAGGATATTTTCCAGATACATAACATCCAAGGCATGTCGCCTTTTGATGGGATTATATGAATACACCACTTACACTTCCTCTTGTTTTCAGGTCCACAGATAATTTACTTTATGTAAACTCCTTATTTTTTAATACATAGAGGATACCGCTTAAGATATACAATACGTATAATTAGAGAACGGTATTCTACAAACAGAGTGAAAATATTACTCTATGAACTTGATGTGTCGAAAGTAATCACGTATAATATATCATAAATAAGTTTGTCGACAGTTTTTGAGCATGTTATATTTTTTAAACTATTCCCAGTTTATAAAAGAAGAAAAAAAGAGAAATATCCATATGTGTACTTGAGTTAACGTCCAAAACCTGAAAATACATCTCTCGATTTATAACGACACTGAACATTAAGACAAGAGAGGAGGGTTCACACAATTCGCCTTATGAGACTTCCCTATCATGACATAGGAGAAAGTTGTTATAATGGAATTTGATGCGACTGTCATACATGTGAGAGGTTTAGCGCTATACAACCAGGTTCAATCCACCATTTTCTACCTTTAAAAATACCTGTACCAAGTCAGGAATATGACAGTTGTTGTCCATACCTTTGATGTGTTTTATCATTTAATTTTGCCATTTGATTACGGACTTTCCGTTTAGAATTTTCCTCGGAGTTCAGTATTTTTGTGATTTTACTTTTTACACAGATATGTTCCATGGTTTAATTTTTATAAATGAACACTAAATGTTATATGTTATTAAGAAATGTCAACCCAGAGAAAGAAATTTCAAGACTATTTAAAATATCGAACTGCAATAAATCTGTTGAGAAGCACAATCCGTAATTATTTGAAGTTTTTGTTTTTTTATAATAGTGAAAAAAAGTATGATAAAACATGCACTTGGAGTAAATTTTATCACCCATAACCTCAATTTTGTGGCATACTCTCATTAACTAGTACCTGTATTTCCTTGGCTCTCGTTTCAATTAGCAGACTAGTCCGTCTTCCATACCGAAGTGTTAACATCTTGCTATTTGCATTGAATCTCCGACTAGAACATTGACCCATATAAAACGTATCATAAGAGATGAAATATGTGTATTCAACAACTGGTACATCCGAGATATCTATCAAATCGTCGTCAAAAGTGATAGATGTCAAGGACAAATTGTATTCATTTCCAGAACACGCTGCCAATGTTACGACAGGAAATGGAGGGTTTTGATCCCACCGGGTATACGTGGAAGAAATCCATGGGTAGCTGTAGTAGTTCATTAACTCAGCTGTAATAATATAGATGAGGACAGCAACACTTAATAGCCATACTACTGCCCAACACACGCTGTAAAATGTGATTATGCAATTAAGAAAAGTAAGTGTAATCTATTGTGGATTCATTAATATTCGTTGGTTTCATGGGTGCAGGGAAACCACGAATATAAATATTCAACGAATTACAAATTTTCAAAAGGAAAGTATGCAGACTTTGTCAAAACCACGAAATCAAATATCAACGAATATGCAAGTTTTCCTGAAACCACGAAAATTGATATTCACGAAGGTATTATCTGATGTAGAAAATATTGGATTGAACCTAGTTTTATAGTTAGCTACACAGCCGTCACATTTTGTGGCGTTATTAAATTCGTGCGATGCACAGTTTAGAATTTGTTAATGATGTACTGGTGCAATCTCCGGCGCAGAGATCATAGCCGTTCCGTTCAATACTTTGTAACACTACGCTCAATATTAAGTGCAGTATTGCGGAGCATGTATGTAACGGATATGAACTCTGCGCCGGAGATTGGTACTGGTGATCTTGCTTAAATTTATTGGGGTTATCCGTTGTTTTTCTGTGGTTTAAATGTTATAATGTATCATTCTACTATTTATTTATGTATTTATCTGTCTTTGGTGTTCTTCAATTTATTTGTACTGTATGCATGTCACATCATATTGTCATTTTATCGGTAACTTTAACATTGTCATATATGCGGGAGGTTTAGCTAGTCATAAAACCATGTTAAATTCACCATGTTATTCTTAAAATGTCCTGTACCAAGTGAGGAAATTAGCCGTTGTCATAAAAATGTTCATGTCTATGTATTATGGCTTCTGTAAAAGATTGTCGTGCTGAAATACCAAATTATGTTTTACTTATTATGTGATTAAATAGTTTACATCGTTTAGTAGTTTGCTAACTGGCGTATATCCCCACTTCCTTTTTATACTTAAAAACATTGTCTAGTCCTTTGGTCCAGGTTGTAATGAGAGTGTTGAAGAACTTTTAATAATGCCGAAAAATTTCATCATTTACCAAACAAGAGTTGAAAAAGAAAACCTTTCATATTAATGTTGACCTTTATAGACGGTTCTAACTTTTCATACCCTTTTAGTTTCGATGGATTCAACACGGAATGACAGACACATCCATAAAATGCTAAATATTTGCTGACAAAAAAATTCAAGAATCAATGATGATGGGTTTTAATGGATTTTTTAAATTTTTTAATCCGAGTTGCTTTCAATAAAGGATGATTTTTCTCAAATAAGGTATCTCCATTTATATGATACAAAGTGGAGCTGATGTACAGTTTAAGGTATTATAGTTTCAGACTTATTACATGCAACATCTTTGTTAAATCTGTGAGTATATGTTACAGAAACTCTTCAAATGTTGATTACTGTTTAAGGATTAGTATTCATTCCATAAGCAATTTTGCCAAGAGTTGTGAAAGCCGACAGAAAATTAAAATACGTGAAATTAAATCATTTGTTTACATGTGACCTATACTCGTAAATCAAGTTGAAACATACGACTCTATATACATAACACAAAACTGATATGGTGATAGAGCAGATTTTTACCCAAAAAAAGACATGATCAACCGAAGCAGAGCCAAGGTTCACAATTTCTTTTCTAGGGGTAACAATCATCCTCTCAGATATTTGCTATCGTATTTATCATACTGAACGTTCTGTTATTACTATCTTTTACATTTAAAATCTTAAATGAGAAACTAAAATGTCTTGTACATGAACCATCCGTATGTAACAAAGCGGACAGATTATCAAGCGTCTCCATGAAGGGTGATTATATATTTGCCATGCGATATAGTAATTGAACACTTTCGTATCAACCAATTAAAATCTTGCATTTTGACGTGCAGTATAAAGTGATTATACCAACGATGCGAGATTTGTGCAGTATTAGGGTATAAATCTACAGTCAAATATTAACAACAAAAAAATTGCCATCTTTGCTAATCGAACTGGTAACAATATCAGTAGGTGTCACTAGTAGCACGATTTCAGTTGGAAACGGTCATTTTGGTCTGATCATATCTTAATCGACTGGCTTATCCGCTAGAGAAAAACCTCAAGACTTTTTAGAACTTTCAGACGCCGTTCCGATCGATAGTTCCATTAGATTATCAGTCTGTTAAGGCATGTCAAGATAAACAAGACTGTATCTTCTAGCAATCTGTTAAGAACCGTAAAGACTCATTCAGTCGGAATCTGAACATGGATACAAAATTACGTCAAGATGTTTTCAGACCGTGTTCAGTCGTTTTCAGATTTTAATATGATGTAATATACAACCACACCATAGTACGTCACATCCGGTTGCATACGGAAAAAAGTCGAAAAAAATATTCCCTTGAATTTTAGTTGTAGGAAATTTTTCATTGCATTTGAATTAAAAGCTGAGTCATAAACATTTATCTTCGGTGTTTCCTTTCTATTTTTAATTAGTGTCTCTATAGAATATTTCGAAAACTTGAGGTTACCTGGTTAATAAAGCTTGTAAAATGGGCGGACTTTTTGATAGGATAACTTCCAGTGATGGTTATTTTCTTAATCATTTATTAAATTCAATAAATTGTTATGTGAAATATTATGTCAGGGTTTTAAAAATCTCTGTACACATAAAGGTTGCAATGATCAAAAATCGTGGTTAGGATGAAATTTAAAGAAGAAATATTTTGTTTAATCTTCAAATTATTTTCGTTTCTGATTAAAAGAAAAACATCTATTGGAGAGTTATATAAAGGAGTTAAAACAAAATTAACAAAATAAGCCTTTTAAATTGTTCGTTAGTTGTAATATCGATTGCTTTGATGACTTTGTTTATAAATTTTATGTAAAAGATTTCGGTCCGAAAAAACTTTAAAATGTTGTCACCGCATATATATAGTATATAAATTTGAAGTTCACAAAGAAAATTATTATTATTACATAACAGACATAGATATATTTTGTTATTTATTGATTGAATTATCAGATTTTCGTGTGAAAAACAAAATTGAGAGTATAAAATAAAAATTGAAAAAAAATGTTACCTTCGAATAACCCGTCCTGGGTATTTCTTGTCAAATGTCATTTTATTCAAACCATGAAATCCAGTTGTTTCGGTGAAATTTTTCCACAGCCCTGGTTTTGAAGCTTCTTTTTCTTCCATTTTTGTCGCGATTAATACAATGAATAGATCACGGTTATTAACATTTTGTCAGTACTGTTCTTTTTTAAGTTCATCAGCAACATATCTGTTCTAAATACTTCATGATCTACTGATTAATAAGATTTATTATTTTCTTCATAATTTTTTAATCAGATATATATATGAAACAAGAAACAAATTGATTGCAAAAAAAAATAAAGTTACCGTTGAACAAATCTTTTGTTCTTAATAATTTAGACTGGTATATAATTTGCTAATGGATATCTGGTGATTCAGTTCCAATATTTTTAATTTTAAATAACTGAATTATTTATGATTTAAAACATAAAATCGAATGACCCACAACAAATAATCCCTAAGGACAAGCAGAAACCAAATTAAGTGTCATAGAATCTGATCATGATTGTAATTTTTCTATTAAAGAACTGAATCAGAAAATGTTTGCTTGCAATAAATTACAACAAAATGAAATTGTGTAAGCAGCTATAAATTTGTTATAGTGGACTACGTCTCTAAACATTTAAGAAAGCACATTGTTCTCTCAGTTTTAGTTTGTAACCCGAATTTGTTTTTTTCCTAATTGATTTATGAATTTTGAAAAGCGGTATACTACTGTTGCCTTTGTTAGATAGCCCAAAGAGTCTGTTTTATTTTCGAAATTGCATCTTCTGTTCTGGGGAATATTGGTTTTCTTGTTTGTTGCTAAAAATGACTAATCGACAATAACATGAATAACTACCATGTCTCCTCATTCTTTTATTTTCTTATTGGAATGTATGCCCAATTTTTCATTTAGCATTTTTTTTTGCAGTAAACGACTTAAGGTAGATAGGGTGTCTTCCTCCATCTTGGATTTGGAAATACCAGAAAACAAGGTCTAGATCTTTAATAGAATGTGCAAATTTTTACTTAGAAAATGACATGTTTTATCCTATTTATGATTGTATTTTTACAAAAAAAAACAGAAAATGTTTGTCTGAACAATTTTTTTGCAACTTTGCCACATAAGGGGAGCATCTCAAATGCAAGGGCAGATAATTCAGATTAAGGTATTTTTACAATAGAATGTGTTAGGAATTTCTCTATTTTAATATGTGACAAGAAAACGGGTCCGGTGACCCCATTTTTTCTTTTTCTTAACTGAAAGCATACTATTAAAGCTATCTTTTCATATGTTATCTCAAAATTCTATGGTGTAGTTTACGCTTTATTGCAGAAAATTGGGGTTTCCATGCATAATCTATACAAAATTTGTCAATTTTGAACACCGTGTAGCATGAAAATAAGCCCGGTGATCCATTCTTTTTATTACTTTTTTTTAAAAAGCATAATATAAACTTCATTTTGGCAAATTATTAAAAAATTCTATGGATTTTAATTTAGACACCCCATCTACCTTAATTAAATGTTTTACCATCGAACGATTTGTTAGAAACCGTGATATTTATCTCAACAGACAAATGTGTGAACAAAACAAACAGTCATAATAGATAAAAAGGCAAAAAATATTGGCACAGGAGTGTATTGTACATTTGTAAGTTATCAACGTAGAAATAACGTTTTTTTTTGTGTGAATTCAAATGTAAGACAATATGTATCCCTTTATGAAGTACGCTGTTGGGGAGTATTGTTAGGTCTATATCTTGTTTTTTGTTCTAGACATGACAGTCAAAAGGTAAAAATCCACGTTTATTTTGGTAAAGCACTTTTATTTGGAATTTTCTAAAAATTTCTCATGTTTCATTATAACTGCTCAATGCATAAATTTAGAATGCAAATATGCATTACAATTGATAATTATTGGTTAAAGTATCAAAATGAATTTTAAAATAATGATTTAATATAATCACGAAACAATCGCAATTAATTCCTTCATCATATAAAAATATCTTTTGATAACGATTTAAAAACTTTTTAATGGTGATGTTCAAGTGAAATGACTATATATACCTGTCTGTTAAGACTTATACCTAACATCTTATGAAATTGTGTTTTTTTACTAATCAGGAATCACTCTGGGATCCTTAACAACTGCGAGTTATTTTGTATTGCACTTTCAGATATATTTATAACATTATATCGAGCGTCACTGATAAGTCTTTTGTAGACGAAACGCGCGTCGCCGTTAATATAGAATTTCAATCCTGGTATCTATGATGAGTTTATTTACATTTCAATGATCAGCTACATCTCTGATGTGCCAAGGGATGAACTTGATATTAATGATGCCAACGAAACTAGGTTTGCTTTATATCTCAATATTGTCTATATTGAAACAAATGGACGCCTCCAAATTTTATTTTTTTTTCTATTGTCAACTTTCTATTTCTCAGCAGTTACTTTCCCTCGGTCTCACAGTGAGTGTACGACTTTAAAATGTCTTGATTTGTTCGTTACGACGTGCAAGCTAACATTATATGGACATCTTTAACAGGAGTTTACTGCTGACACACAATAAAATGCTCCAGAATGGGAAACAATCTGATTGATCAATGCTACATGTTATCAACTCAACTCACAAGTTACATGGTTGGCAGTCCCATATCGTTATAAACCAGAATATTCGTCTAAACACTAAATTTACTGAAGTTATTACCCTAAGACGTATAGTGACATTTTAAAAAACGTCAATTCTTATGACGGGTGAAGGGTGTAGTTAGCAGAAATTAAAAACACAAAAATACTGAGCTCCGAGGAAAATTCAAAACGGAAAGTCCCTAATCAAACGGCAAAATCAAATGATAAAACACATCAAACGAATGGACAACAACTGTCATATTCCTGACTTGGTACAGGCATTTTCAAATGTAGAAAATGGTGGATTGAACCTGGTTTTATAGCTGTAAACCTCTCACTTGTACGACAGTCGCATCAAATTCCATACTATTGACAATGATGCGTGAACAAAATGTCACAAAAAGGGATACAACAACAACACGAACCCCATAGGCAGAAGGAGCTTATGTTGTCGTCCCATGGTGCGATCACCTCTGTATTTTGCTTTGTGTGTTGTTTTTCGTCTTAGCTCATATATTTTAATTGCAAATTTAAACATCTGTAAACTGCTGTCGTCTTTACTCAATTTGTGTTTATTCTTAGTTTAGGTTTCTGAGTGACATCACTGTCAATTCTGTTTTTGCCGCCGATTGTTCAGACATGACCAAACAAATTTCGAAAGGAAAATTGTAAGAACCGATTGAATTCATACGAATGAATCTAGGTGCGTTACCAACTTGACCTAACAATAATAAACAACATATTTTCGACTATATTACTTGGATAGTAAATAAACAATGTTTTCTTTTCTCAACTGTCATAATTTGGAACATAAATCACTTAAACATAACAAAATCGATTTTTATCATAATCAACAACATGTTTTCATGAGTTGTTAGTGGCTTTGAACTAGCTGTTAGTAACTTCAAGTACACTCAGAACAGTACTTAGGTGTCTATTTGTTATTGGAATATACAAGTACCCAGCCGCGTCCTCTCTGTGTTTTTGTTAGATGTATTTCTATTTGTTTCCATCTGATGAATTAATTCTCTTTCAACTAACTTTTATAGTTCGTTCTTATGTTGTATAATTATACCACTGTCCCAGGTTAGGGGACAGTTGGGATCCCGCTTACATGTTTAACCCCGCCACATTCTGTATATTTGTGCCTGTCCAAGGTCAGGAGCATGTTAATCAGTGGTTGTCGCTTCTTGATGTGTTACAGATTTGTTTTTCGTTCGTTTCGGTACATGAATTGGGACGTTAGTTTTCTCGTTTGAATTGTTTCACATATTTTGTCGTTTCGGGACCTTTTATAGCTCACTATGCGGTACGGTATTTGCTCATTGTTAAATGCCGTACGATTACCTTGAGTTGTTCATTTCTGTGTCATTTGGTGTCTTGTGGACAGTTGTCTCATTGGCAATCATACCACATCTTCTTTTTTATATATATTAGCAGATTCTAACTTGTAGAGCAACCAATTACTTGAAAGTCTAAAGCAGGTATGATGTATTGCACGCCGCTGACAGAAACATCACACCATTAAAATTCATAATTTTAAGTTAACCAGTCTTTACGCTAACACACTTCATGAAAATAAAATGAAAAAATCGTTTGGCAAACTCGACCAGGAATCAAACCCCTCCATCGTTTGATTTAAACACGCCACGAAGGGGAGTTAGGTTTAATGGGGGAGGGAACCGATTCAGATCAATCAGCGATAGGGTACACAGGCATATGTTAATAATCACATGTTCAATCTCTTATCTTTAATATTTCAAATCAATGAAAGACATTTCATTGATCATTAATAATCAAAATAAAAAAGAGAAAGCAAATCCGGTACATACAAAGCCTAAATCGTAATATCCGGAGTTCATCAAAGTCCTGGAGATGATAGAGTATTTGTTTATGAAGCAGCGACCCAACATCACGGTTTACTTTCGTTAGATGATATAAAATATAATTATGAATCACGTTACTGTTGTTTAAGACACAATCTATAACTCTGACTTCAGTCGTCTGCAACTATGAGTATTATGGATGATTTCCTGGCAAGCACTTGGTTTTGGACCCTTTAATAAATAAGTGAACTATTTAATCAAACTTGTCCAGTATTAACTTGTATATAACGACCTTCAACTTACAAGGTGTGAGCAACTGTACAGTAGTGAAGAACCACAACAAAACAATGCTGTTCCTTTGCATTCAGTTTTGTGAGGTGTATTTTAGTATTTGTGTTATGAATTTTGTAAAGAATGATACTTCTTTTCCTATTTTTACAAGTATGTCCTTCAACATAGTTTTTCCGAGTTGATTTGTTTGTTTTTATATTGTATTTGTTTATACTTTCGTTTTTATTGTATTTAAAATCAACTTTCTTTTTTATTGTATTTTAAATTAACTTTCTTTTTATATTTTTTTAGTTTGTTCGTTACAAAATACTAGTAACCGAAGGTCAACACAAAGTCTTTAATAATCATCACGTTTGTAAATAATATTGGAAGCTTGCAATCTCCTCGAGTCTAAACAAGATATATTTTAATAAAATAGAACTGTCAAACTTCTGTCATCAAAATTAAATTCGCTAAAGACCACAAGAATTGAAATAAGGTAACCATTGAACTCTGACTGACGGGCTTCCTGAACTAGTGACGGGATTGAACTATTAAGTGTTTGAGATCTCAAAATTGTGTTCATTTTTGTCACATATAAAACAAATGTATGGCAGTAATAATGCTATTGTTTCTTGTCGTATGTATGTGAAATGGATCTTAAAATGTGTTTTCCTTCAGACATTCGGAACAAAAGTACAGCATACATTAGAAAAATAGATCATTTGCATATCAGATACTCAAATGTTTATTTGTTCTTTTTTTATTCCATTTGCTTAGACGGTGATTTTGCTCTCCGAAAAAAAAAGTTATTTCAAACCTCCCTTTTTTCAGTATTATTTTCTATCTCATTTCTCTATAAATAACAGAAGTAAGGTATAATTCAATGAGACAGCAACCCAAAGACTCACAAACAAAAAGTATAACAACTAAAAGTAAAAGAACAGTAATACCGAACTCCAAGGATTATCGATAACAGAAATTCCCTAAACAAAAGAACAAAATCAAAGATCAAACACATCAAACGATTGTAAAACAACTGTCATACAAGTAGTATTCATGATTTGGTACAGGCATTTCCTTAATATGTAGAAAATGGTGGATTAAACCTGGTTTTATAGCTAGCAAAACCTCTCACTTGAATGACTGTCGCATAAATCATCGACATGTGTCTACATGCATCGAACATTTTAATAGCCCAGTCTATAAAAATTGTACAATTTGTGAATGATTTAATACTACACTTTAGTTTACTAACTTGATATGTATCACAGACAAGTTGTCAATCATTTAAGAGTACACTTTTACTTACCTGATATGTATCACAGACAACCTTAATAAGATCTGTTTCTGTTTGGTTTTGCAACGCTTCCGTGTGTACCTTTAAAATTAACAATTGTGTTAAAAGCCAGGAAACAAACTCAATCAAATCAAGACAGAAAATTAGTCCGAGTGTGTCTCATAAGCTGATAGACTTGTTGTTATTTAATTAAATGTTATATTACAAACCATGCAAGCTTTCCTGCTATAATCGTTATAATGCATATTAAAAATAACGTTTTTCTTGAAAAGTGTTGTGTTTCAAAATAAAAGTCAACATATCAAAGGATCGTTTTGAAGAACTCATATTTCTGGTTCAAATTCAAATAGCTAAATCTTGGTAAAGACATAATGAGAGACAGAATCTTACATATATTAGCTTGCATTTCAACATGATAATGCTGAGTCTGATATATTGGCTTAATATTCATAATCTACAAAAAGCATAACTTAGGCAATTATCCCAGGCTAGTGATAAGCAACATTGTCATACTTAAAGTTAAAATTCCAGATTTTTATTGCATACGATGAGGGTTACAACTATACCCGATGTCTAATAGTCTATTTCCATTCTTGGAGACGTTTGATCAATTGTTTTTGGTGTTAATAAGTACATATGACGTCATAGTTTCAACTTTAAAATTTAGAATTACACAAAAAAAAAACAAGCATAAAAGAACATTCAATATAAAAATTAAAAAGCTGATAGCTATAGGGTGATAGAGCAAATTGATGTACATGAACCCCACATTAAAGCATTGTCAACTGAGGCCAAGCCGTAGTTAACAATTCTTAATCGGGCTAACAATCTCCTTTATCATCCTCTCTTATACTATTACAGTGACCTATCTTTAGTCAACTCACCCCATTGATGGTAACCCAAGGAACATAGTTATGTGAAGGATTCAGCGCACGTGTCCTTACCGCCATCTGGTGTTCGAGTTGGTTACCAAGTTGTCCATTGGCACAAGCATCTATTTGGTCATAATTGATATTCTGTTCATTTGCACACTATGAATAAAGTAAGAAGAATTTAGTTTAGTTAATTCATTAAAAAGCCAAGACATTCGTGATTGGGGATGTGGCTCATATATTACACGAGAGCAGGAGAGGGGATACATACCTTAAGTGAATGGGGGACACTTGGTTTTAAATTTATTTGAGGGTTGAAAACGTGGTTCATAAGTTATATGTGTGTTAGACACGTAGTTCATAAATAAACCGAGCGTTGAACACGTGGGTCATAAGTAATTAGTTCATATAAGTAAACTGAGCATTGAACACGTGGTTCATAAGTAATATGAGTGTCAGACACGTAGTTCATACATAAACTGAGCGTTGAACACGTGGTTTATAAGTAATATGAGTGTTAGGCACGTAGTTCATACATAAACGGAGCGTTGAACACGTGGTTCATAAGTAATATGAGTGTTAGACACGTAGTTCATAAATAAACTGTGTGTTGAACTGGTAGTTTATAAGTAATATGAGTGTTAGACACTTAGTTCATAATTAAACTGAACGTTGAACACGTGGTTTATAAGTGATACATGTATGAGTGTTAGGCATGCGCACGTAGTTCATAAGTAAACTGAGCGTTGAACGCGTGGTTCATAAGTAATATGAGTGTTAGGCACGTAGTTCATAAATAAACTGATCGTTGAACACGTGGTTAATAAGTGATATGAGTGAAAGTAAACTGAGCGTTGAACACGTGATTCATAAGTAATATGAGTGTTAGGCATGTACATGTAGTTCATAAGTAAACTGACCATTTAATCGGTTCATTAGAAATACGAGTAATAGACACATACTGGTAGTTCATATTAAGTTAACTGAGTGTTGAACACGTAGTTCGTATAAACATATATGAGTGCTACTCATGTGGTTTGTACGTTATATGAGTGCTGGACTCTTGGTTCATAGGTTATAAGATTCTTGAATGCAGACTGGTTTAAAGTTATATGTATGTATCATAATGGTAAAGCATGCGTGCACGAAATGTGACAAAAGTCAAATGAATACAAAACGTGTGTAAGCATTATTCAGTGATGAGAATGCTTCGAGAGCTGCAAAAGTAATACATGTACTGTGGATTCATTATTATTTGTTGGATACCAATTTTCGTGGGTTTTGTGGGTAAAGGTAAACCACGAAATTAAATGTTCACCGAATGGGAAATTTACTATATACGCATGTATGTGGACTTCCGCAAAACCACGAAGGTAAATATCAACGAACATGTTAGTTTTCCTGAATCCACGAAAATAAATGAATCCACAGGATAAATAATCTAAACATGAAGGAACATAATTATTACCCTTTTAGCTGCTTTGGGAAAATCCACTCTCCGCTGAGTATTAAGATAACTTGCTATACAGTGGCTATAGTTAAATGATGCCCTTTCGTTCTTTAAGACGTAAATAGCACAACTCTGAAATAAATGATTGTATCTACATTGGCTAGAGGTATAGGGGGAGGGTTGAGATATCATAAACATGTTTAACCCCGCCGCAATTTTGCGCCTGTCCCAAGTCAGGAACCTCTGGCCTTTGTTAGTCTTGTATGATTTTTAATTTTAGTTTCTTGTGTATAATTCGGAGTTTAGTATGACGTCCATTATCACAGTACTAGTATACATATTTTTTAAGGGGCCAGCTAAAGGACGCTTACGGGTGCGGGAGTTTCTCGCTACATTGAAGACCCATTGGCGGCCTTCGGCTGTTGTCTTCTCTATGGTCGGGTTGTTGTCGCTTTGCGCGTATATACTAAATTTAGTCCTGGTATCTATGATGAGTTTATTTGACACATTCCCCATTTCCTTTCTCAATTTTATCCCTACAAAATGCCACAGTCATTGTTTTTGTAACCATTGTAACATTTTACTGTATATGCTCAATAACTTATCGACATATATTTAGGAGTCACACAGCGGGTATCACATGTGGAGCAGAACCAGCTAACCCCTCCGAAGCATCTGATATATTTGGTTGTATTGTGTATTGTGTATACTATTATTGTTTTCTTTATCTTTTTTCTGTTTCTTTCTGATTGCCATGCAATTGTCAGTTGGTTTTTGACATACGAGTTTGAATATCCCTTTCGACTTTCTTTTACAAAATTATAAACATGACCCGATGTTATTCCCAAGATCACAAATTACATACAATAGATCGCACATCTTTTCTTCTTCAGATAAATCGAAAGTTAACATGGGATATGAACAAAGGAGTGGATTGTATATAAAAAAAAACAACAACCCACCAATAATTCAAAAAAGACAAATTGAAGTCAATTATAAACATGAAAACCAAAACACGTCAGGAACCATATGACATAAGGAGATTGAAAAAGCAAAATACCCAAATATAACAAAGGTCAACTACGTTGCAGCGTATTTAAATTTTTGGTTTGGCATGAAACACGAGACCTGAGCGTTCTTCATAAAGGTAAATCAAAGAAATTGCTCAAGGCGCATGAAATCGATAAAGACGTTTTTGTTCGGTTGTTTAATTGACAACCGGACGAATATGAGGAGCATGTTCGGAGAACTAACTTTAATTAAGATTGTTCCTGATTAATCCATGTAATTCAACAAAGCGCTTCTAGCGCATGCAATTTATTAAGTAAATATTTCATTAAGCTGTGTCTATATTATATGTTTTCTAGTACCCGTTTAGACTATCTGTTAGTGGTTATACTGTGATTAAATCAATAACAGTTTAGCTTTGAGATTTGGATGGGTCTGATAAACAGATGAAATCGTTGAAATAGACATATATAAGCCTCCAAATTGCTTGAAACGTGCCATTCAAAAGGTATATTTTGTATAAGGTTAAGACCTTTTTTTGTAGTGTAATCGACCAGGACTAGAAATAGACACATTAACATGTTTAAATTTTGTTTTATGGTTAAGACGTGTTTTGGCATTTAGAACAGGAAAATTACAGTGGGACATGTTTTAAATTTGTTTTACACCAAACATGAAACAGACCACCTTAAGCTTTTCATCGTCAAAAGGTGAAGACAACGTGCAAGGCGCAGGCGCAATCAATTTGTTTAACAAAACAGAGATATAGCTTTTGTCAAAAGTATAACCTTAGCCTCTTAGGGTGTCACCATCAATTAATGCTTACTTCTATCAAGTTGCCAACACATTCTGCTTCTCCATGCTGACAGAAAAATTTATACTTATTTGCTTCTTTCTTTTCCTAAAACGACATGATATGTGTTAATTACTATACAGTAGTGCTAATGAAAAATAGAGAAAAATAGGCAAAAGAATAATACAAAAATTGAAATAGAAAATAATTGGATGGTAAAATACGAAAATAAAAGATTAAGAAGTGAGAATTGAGAAAAATGGTGAAAAAGGTACAGAAATGAAGAACCCCCTATCCATCATAGTAAACACGACACTAGAAATGACAACCAATATTCTTTTAAATATTATCAAAAATTAAATCAACCTAGCAAACCCACATGCAAATATCGGGTATATCGACACTTGGATTCGCTAAAAATATCTATTCTCAAATAAAGCAGTCATCTTTTACCACTGCAAGAAAGGAGAATAACAAATTGACTGATAAACTCATCATAGAAACCAAGATTAAAATTTAGTATGGGTGTTTTGTCTAAAAAATACTCATCATTGACTCTCGAAACAAAAAAGATAAAAAAGGCCAAATAAATTTTAAAGTACGACGTTGATGAGCATACGACCAACAATTCCTAAAAAAATTACCACATACAGCTTAAGTAATCTATTCCTGAGACATGAGCAACATCGGAACATATTATCAAACTTACCATAGCATTTCCATATGGCACCATTGTTATAGTAAATATGTCTGACACCTTGGTAAAAGCTTTCCATAACGAGGTTGTAATGAAATCTATACAATCTGGACATAGTGATTCGTGGTATAATGTAACATTGACTAGTTTGGCATCACGTTTCTCTGTTTGATAGTCTTTACATTGGTCGAACACCTGTAAAAATAAAAGGTTTAAAACGTGTTGCTCAATGCATTAAGAAACCGCCTCGGTAATATCGTGCTCGTATCGAGTGAGGGAGGTCGTGGGTTCAAACCCTGATTGGGTCAAACCAAACCTCTCAGCTAAACATGCGGCATTGAGGAGTAAGAGCTACTTTCGGCTCGGAGTCAAAATAATGTGCCCAAGAATGGCGACATGTCTTCATATAGACTAGAATGTCAAAAACAGTCTGTATCGCCAATAAAATGGAAATTTCAAGAGCTTGTCACTGTTTGTCTGGTATTTGATCCAAAAGCATATCTTAACTATCTGTAACATAAATACTTCGTTTAAAGTAACCAAACTCGATTATTTTTGTATATATAATATATATATATGTGTGTGTGTAAACAACTCGTCTAAACATCAACCCAACAATGTAAGATCTGTAAATTTGCTTTCGCAAATTTTTTGTTCTTCCCTCGCCGGGATTCGAACCCATGCTACTGAGATATCGTGACACAAATCGCCTGCACTGTAGCCGTCCCGCTAGACCACACGACCACCTGGGCTTCACAAAATAATAAAGCTTTCGGTGGTCGAGTGTTACCTTTCCTCGTCAGTTTTAATCTAGCGTCGTACTACAGTACATGATATATAAGGCATGGAGATGTTATTGTTACAGATCAGCTCAATTATCTACAGTAAAGGATCCTACAAATTAATGCAAGATACAGTCACAGAAAATAATTATATTTATAAGTACGTCTGAGTCAGTGACAACTCTACAACAAATTTATCCATCGGATCGCCATCAATGATGGTGATACATTGCTGTGTACATTATGTATATACAACTCGTCTAAACATCAACACAACAATGTTAGATCTGTAAATTTGTTTTTTCAAATTTTTTGTTGTGTGTAAGATATCGATATACATGCTTTTTAAGCTCTTGTAGTCCTGAAAATGCATGAACTATTTGCCACTGAACGTTTGAAAATTGGCAACCAACAGTCAATCAATTTTAACTTGTGTAGTATAAGGAGACAACCATTTGTGTAACATAAGGTGACGACCATTTGATATTTATTTGTTTTTTAAAATAGACAGAAGGATTTTGAATATTAGTAATTCCATTAGGAGGAAATCAAAATTGTTCCTTACAGGAAAAGAGAAAGATATTTTACATTTCCGACCATTCAATATGACAACAACATAACCAACAATACAAACAAGTTAACTTGTTAAGTGACGGTATAAGTTTTTTTATTAAAGACGGGGGTGTCATTAAACAGCTCGCAATATTATTATCCACCACCATACAAGTGAAGCGGATATCAGTTTTAGTATATATAACATATGACAAAAGATTTCAATTAAAGTCAAATAAATAAAATTGTCAAAAAGGTCAGCCTGCATGGTTACAAGTCGTCTTAGCATGTTTCAAAAGAAAGAAATATACCAGCTTACATCAAGGCTGACTGGCTAGCAAAGATACTTCACATAGTTTTACATGTATAATACATCAAGTTTGTTGTGCCTGTCCCAAGTCAGGAGCCTCTGGCCTTTGTTAGTCTTGTATTATTTTAAAATTTAGTTTCTTGTGTATAATTTGGAGTTTAGTATGGCGTTCATTATCACTGAACTAATATATATATATATTTAGGGACAAGCTGAAGGACGCCTCTGGTTGCGGGAATTTCTCGCTGCATTGAAGACCTATTGGTGACCTTCTGCTGTTGTGTGTTCTATGGTCGGGTTGTTGTCTCTTTGACACATTCCCCATTTCCATTCTCAATTTTATTAACACTGTATCGAGATTATATGAACATATCACACCCAAATACGTTACAGCTAATTTCCTAATGCATGTAGAGCAAGACTTTAGTTAGCTTGCTTGCTTGCTTTGTTTTTATATTGTACAATCATTAGGATAACACCCAATTAAATTCAAATATTATATATACAGGTTAAACTATGCCTATATATATTGTCAATCTTATTTACAAAGCTTGTATAAATTAAAGAACCTTAGTGAGCACGCTCACATACCCCACGTCCCCACATTGTCATTGGAGAAATTAAATAAGTATAAGAAAAAAAAATTGTATAAGAAAAAATATTGAATAATAATTTCCTGTCAATATACATAGTATGTCCTTATTATCTACAAAATTCTGTTGTGTGTTTTCAGAGGAGTTGAGATGACAAACTGTTGCAGTAGTACATTAAAGTAAATAAGTTCAAAGGGGCGTAACTCCTAGAAAAAAATTGAATCGCAATTTCCCGTCGATATGCACAACTACATAGTATGTCCTTATTATCTGAAAAGGTTTCGTGAAATTCTGTTGTGTGGTTTGAGAGGAGTTCCGATGACAAACTGTTGCAGTAATACATTAAAGTAAATAAGTTCAAAGGGGCGTAACTCCTAGAAAAAAAATTGAATCGTAATTTCCCGTCGATATGTACAACTACATAGTATGTCCTTATTATCTGAAAAGATTTCGTGAAATTCTGTTGTGTGGTTTGAGAGGATTTGCGATGACAAACTGTTGCAGTAGTACATTAAAGTAAATAAGTTCAAAGGGGCGTAACTTCTAGAAAAAAAAAATTAATCGTAATTTCCCGTCGATATGTACAACTACATAGTATGTCCTTATTATCTGAAAAGGTTTCATGAAATTCTGTTGTGTGGTTTGAGAGGAGTTGCGATGACAAACTGTTGCAGTAGTACATTAAAGTAAATAAGTTCAAAGGGGCGTAACTCCTAGAAAAACAATTGAATCGCAATTTCCCGTCGATATGCACAACTACATAGTATGTCCTTATTATCTGAAAAGGTTTCGTGAAATTCTGTTGTGTGGTTTGAGAGGAGTTGCGATGACAAGAAACAGGACTGACGGACTGACGGACGGACTGACGGACGGACGGACGGACGGACGGACGGACGGACGGGTCAAAAACATTATACCCTCCGCAACCCGTTGCGTGGGGTATAACAAGTATACAAAAAAGCAAGCAAGCCAATCAAAGGTTTGCTTTACATGCAGTAGGAAATTAGCTGTAAAGATCCGTTAACTCCTATAACAGATGTCCTATTATGAACCAAAAGAAATGTCAAAATAAAACAACAACTTGACGCATCATATATCATGTGACAAGTATTAAAAAAAATGGTTTTGAAACAACAACTACAAAAAACGTTAAATAAATCATGGTAAAACGTGATTTAGTCAAATAGAAACCTCATATTCTCATTTTTGATTGAATGTTTAATGTTTAATTTTCTGAGTGCATTTTGACTTTTAATACAGAATAGTTTTGCGCTTAATAAACAGAAGTAGATTGCTTTATTAAACAGCCATTCAAACTGAAGAAAAGGGTTCTTGATATTTATTTTTTGTACAATCATGTATTTTGTTGCTTTTATAGTTTTTATGGATAGATTTTCCGAGCGAGTGATTGCCAGTGAGACAACTTTGCAGCTGATACCAAATGATGTAGAAGTTAGAAACTTTCATAGTTTCCGTTTAAACCAGGTATGGGTATGAGACCGCATCATAGCAACCAATTAGAGGCCCCGACATGAAAAATGTATAGCAATTCAAAAAGAAAAATTAATGAACCGATCGGATCCATGAAAAAAACAAAGAAGCGGCCCCTCTTAGGCAGTCAGTGCCCCCACCCCTTACAAAAAAAATAGATCCGCCAATGCTCATCATTTCATTGGAGTTATATTAGAATAGTCACTCTTCTTGACCCTCATACAAAAATACAATTTTACAATATAAGGGAGATAACCATAAGAGAAATATTACCTTGCATCGTTTAGCTGTTTCTGGTGTGGAGCACCACAGGGATGGTGGCAAATCACATTCTGTTGTTGACGTTACAATTCCGAATAAAGCAAAAACTGCAATTAGCGTCAATGATATAAGTCTTTCCATTTCTATGTAAGTTATGCGTTCGTATGCAGCTAATCACCTGTGCGTGTCATGTGTAAATATTTACAACACGTGACTATGAATCATGTGATTAAGAGGATCACATGAGGTCACTTTCTTTAAAGACATGTGGTTTTTAAATAACTGATTCCCACATAATAAGTATAAAATAAACAACAAATAAGACATAAATAATGAATTAAAAATTGCGGTATTATAATATTATTTCAATAAAAAAGAAATAGCTTTTGTTCAGTATGCAACAGATATGATAGCCCTGGTTTAAAATTAAACATTTTAATTTATATACAAATATATTATATAAAAACAAGAATCAGTGAAACTAACAGAATTAATGGATAATATTGAATATCTGCATGCATTTCCTTTAACTTAAGTATTTTTGTCGTGTGAGCTCAAGCGGGTCCAGGGGCGGATCCAGTCATTTAAAAAAAAGGGGGGGTCCAACTGTATGTCCCCATTCAAATGCAGTGATCGTCCAAAAAAAGCGGGGGTTCCCTCCCTGGATCCGCCACTGGGGTCACCGGTGAAAATCAAACTACCATGATTTAGAAAAAAAATCATAATTTAAAGACCAGCGACTAAAACAATATACCATAAACTGGGATGGAAGTCAAGCCTATAAGGACAGATGCTAATACTGTTAATAAAAACTTGGTATCGAACAAGAACTAGATTCGAACTGCATATCGCACTCTTTTTTAATTTTTTTTATCAATATGCAAGAAGGATACATACGTATCTTCTTGTTCTAGTGTATAATTAGCTTTTAAAAGAATTGTCTCGAGGAATAATAATAGTAATAGTGTGATAATATTATGCATTTGCACGTATATTTAAAATGACAAGTTGTATACACACAGATAATCAAATATAATACCTTATTATACCCTACGCAACGGGTTGCGGAGGGTATAATGTTTTTGACCCGTCCGTCCGTCCGTCAGTTCGTCAGTCCTGTTTCTTTTCATCGCAACTCCTCTCAAACCACACAACAGAATTTCACGAAACCTTTTCAGATAATAAGGACATACATACTATGTAGTTGTGCATATCGACAGGAAATTGCGATTCAATTTTTTTTCTAGGAGTTACGCCCCTTTGAACTTATTTACTTTAATGTACTACTGCAACAGTTTGTCATCGCAACTCCTCTCAAACCACACAACAGAATTTCATGAAACCTTTTCAGATAATAAGGACATACTACGTAGATGTGCATATCGACAGGAAATTGCGATTCAATTTTTTTTCTAGGAGTTACGCCCCTTTGAACTTATTTACTTTAATGTACTACTGCAACAGTTTGTCATCGCAACTCCTCTCAAACCACACAACAGAATTTCATGAAACCTTTTCAGATAATAAGGACATACTACGTAGATGTGCATATTGACAGGAAATTACGATTCAATTTTTTTCCAGGAGTTACGCCCCTTTGAACATATTTGCCCAATATATTACTGCAACCTTTTGTCATCGCAACTCCTCTCAAACCACAAAACAGTATTTCATGAAACCTTTTCAGATAATAAGGACATACTTTGTAGATGTGCATATCGACAGGAAATTATGATTCAATTTTTTTTCTAGGAGTTGCACCCCTTTGAACTTATTTGTTTCAATGTACTTCTGCAACAGTTTGTCATCGCAAATCCTCTCAAACCACACAACAGAATTTCACGAAATCTTTTCAGATAATAAGGACATACTACGTAGATGTGCATATTGACAGGAAATTACGATTCAATTTTTTTCCAGGAGTTACGCCCCTTTGAACATATTTGCCCAATATATTACTGCAACCTTTTGTCATCGCAACTCCTCTCAAACCACAAAACAGTATTTCATGAAACCTTTTCAGATAATAAGGACATACTTTGTAGATGTGCATATCGACAGGAAATTATGATTCAATTTTTTTTCTAGGAGTTGCACCCCTTTGAACTTATTTGTTTCAATGTACTTCTGCAACAGTTTGTCATCGCAAATCCTCTCAAACCACACAACAGAATTTCACGAAACCTTTTCAGATAATAAGGACATACATACTATGTAGTTGTGCATATCGACGGGAAATTGCGATTCAATTTTTTTTCTAGGAGTTACGCCCCTTTGAACTTATTTACTTTAATGTACTACTGCAACAGTTTGTCATCGCAACTCCTCTCAAACCACACAACAGAATTTCATGAAACCTTTTCAGATAATAAGGACATACTACGTAGATGTGCATATCGACAGGAAATTGCGATTCAATTTTTTTTCTAGGAGTTACGCCCCTTTGAACTTATTTACTTTAATGTACTACTGCAACAGTTTGTCATCGCAACTCCTCTCAAACCACACAACAGAATTTCATGAAACCTTTTCAGATAATAAGGACATACTACGTAGATGTGCATATTGACAGGAAATTACGATTCAATTTTTTTCCAGGAGTTACGCCCCTTTGAACATATTTGCCCAATATATTACTGCAACCTTTTGTCATCGCAACTCCTCTCAAACCACAAAACAGTATTTCATGAAACCTTTTCAGATAATAAGGACATACTTTGTAGATGTGCATATCGACAGGAAATTATGATTCAATTTTTTTTCTAGGAGTTGCACCCCTTTGAACTTATTTGTTTCAATGTACTTCTGCAACAGTTTGTCATCGCAACTCCTCTGAAACCACACAACATAATTTCATAAAAACTTTGTAGATAATAAGGACAAACTATGTGCATATTGACAGGAAATTATGACTCAATTTTTTTTCTTATACAATTTTTTTTTCTTACACATATTTTATTTCTCCAATGACAATGTGGGGACGTGTGGTATGTGAGCGTGCTCACTAAGGTTCTTTAATTAAAAATGTATTTACTTGTCTATAAAAGAGGGACGAAAGATACCAAAGGGACAGTCAAACTCATAAATCTAAAACAAACTGACAACGCCATGGCTAAAAATGAAAAAGACAAACAGAAAACAATAGTAAACATGACAAAACATAGAAAACTAAAGAATAAACAACACGAACCCCACCAAAAACTAGGGGTGATCTCAGGTGCTCCGGAAGGGTAAGCAAATCCTACTCCACATGTGGCACCCGTCGTGTTGCTTATGTGATTACAAATCCGGTAAATAGTCTAATTCGGTAGGTCACATTCATGAAAGGGAAGGGGATTGTAGTTACGACGTAAGAAACATATCCGATATCATTTGTGAAACGGTTATTCCATAATGGTCAACCAACTCGTGATGGCGTCCGTAAAATTTACGAAGGGATGATTTCAACTTCACCATTTGGAACTCTTGGTTTAATAGCTTCCTTGTGAGCAGCAACCCTCTATCAAGAAAATCATGATAGGAAATGCAAGCACGGGTTCCAAACGCACAAGTTTTTACAATATGATACGTAACAAACACATGTATAGTGAGTCTTGATGGTAAAATGCATTTTATGGTATGGGCTTACATGGTATGGACTTTGCTAATTGTTGAAGGCCGTACGATGACCTATAGTTGTTAAATTCCGTGTCATTTTGGTTTCTTGTGGATAGTTGCCTTACTTGTCTTATTGGCAATCATACCACATCTTCTTTTTTTATATATATATAATTTACACATAGCTTCAATGTATCATAGGAATGTGGGAATTTATCGAAAGTTTGCTTGTTTTTTGGGTTTTTTTTTTAAAATTACTTGATAAGTAAATAATTCTCTGTAATATCTTATCTAAACAACCGTACACATCAAATACCAATGTAAGAACTCGTTTTGAAGATTAAAATGATATTGTATACTTCATACATATTCATGATATGTTATGCACTTTAAATAGATTTTTAAAAAGTTCAGGACAAAAAAAGCAAAATTTCTAGTCCGTCGAACAAACACCGTACGTGTATTTAGATTTTGTTTTACCTGATATTTTTCCAGTCCCTTCAAGTCTTTAAAAACTTCACTTCTTACTCTATTTGTATGCAACACGGCCATTGTTATGTCATGATTGAATTTTTGCTAAACGTTCGTTGAAAAATACATTTCATGCTTTCAATAATCTTAACTGGAAACCTTGGTTAGAAACGTTACGACCGAGAAGAACATTTAAGTTAGGCAGAGAACCCCCCCCCCCCCCCCCCAAAAAAAAAAAAAAAAAACAACCGATGAGCTGTCCTGAGACAAAGCGAGGCTAATTCCAGTTTCTCTGTGGATAACTGGAAGGATGTAGATTATGACTTTACAGAAGAGTTCTAAACTGGATAATAATTATATGTTACTTAAAAAAAGAAACCAATAACGATCTCAAAAAGGAGAAAATAAAACATGATAAGGAATAGAGGAGAAATGAGAAAAAAACAAAGAAGAAGAAAGCACAGATAAAAAGCACTTCAAAGCTATACACTCATGGTTGATAAGATACACAAAAGATGTCAAGATTCAATGGGAAAAGGTGAGAAAATATGGTTAAGATCGAGAGTAGGCAGATAACAAAATTAGAAAAAAAAGTAATATATAATCGTTTCTCCGTTTAATTCTCCATCGCCTTTTAGTCCAACTTGGATAAAATTACTAATAGCAAATAGTTAATTATATTGAAAAACTATTGAAAAGTGTAAAACCCCAATCAAAATTAAAAATTGAATGGAGCGCTAAACGAAAGGTTTTGAAAACAATATATATCGTGTGTTCTAAATGCTGTGTAACTAATGCATGGCTTATAAATCCTTGATGAAATCTACAGCTGTTGACAATGAGGGACAAATCGAAAAAACGGAACAGCAAAACAAAGAAAAAAGACGAAGAAATCCGAAAAGAAGAACATGCACAATGACGAGGAGATTATTAAGAAAGTCGATAAAGTAATCAAAATAAAAGTAATTGATACGACAAACTTTGAACTTTGTCTTTAATTTGTTATATATTGTATTTTAATCCTTAATTAGAAGATCGCGAGTACTCTGGGAGGGTAAGCAGATCCCGATTCAATATTTTAATGGAGTCGTTGTAGCATGCATACGTTTATTGCATGAGATCGAGGGTTTTGCATTTTCGGTTGGTTAGCTCGGAGTAAGAACTATGTGTCTGGGTAGGATGATATGTTTTTGTTTTGAAATAGCACTCAAGAATCCGGCCTAAGGTGTTGATCTTGTTCAAATCAGGGTTATATTCATTTCTCATTCAAATGTCCTGGTGTATAGATATAGGAAGATGTGGTGTGAGTGCCAATGAGACAACTCTCCATCCAAATAACAATTTATAAAAGTAAACCATTATAGGTCAATGTACGGCCTTCAACACGGAGCCTTGGCTCACACCGAACAACATGCTATAAAGGGCCCCAAAATTACTAGTGTAAAACCATTCAAACGGGAAAGCCAACGGTCTAATAATTGTTGTTGTTACTTTTGTTTATGTCACAAGTATAATGTAACTTCTATGACAAATAAAGATTATAATAATCTATATAAAAAACGAGAAACGAGAAACACGTATAAATTACATTTACAAACGACAACTACTGTACATCAGATTCCTGATTTATGATAGGTGCAAACATTTGCAGCGAGATTAAACGTTTAAATGGTACCAAACTGTAAAACATTCTCCCTTTTTCTGAAACAATAGTATAACATCACAACATAGAAAAACACACGATAAAATATCAATTGGAAGGCATAACTCAATAAAAAAATTATACATGTTATATTTGCCGCTGGACGTTACTATCAACATAATCATCGTCGTCATCGTCATCGTCATCGTAATTTATCGTCATCTTCATTTATTAATCAATGTAAGTTAACACGCATTTCAGAAAGAAAAAAAAAAGGAGAAAAGATAAAAGACAAAAACAAAGTCAGGATAATGAACCGTGTAGTAAATAACAGTAAAAAATCAGGACGGATAATAGAAATTATACTGTATGTACAACTAACATACATGTATAAATCTTATATTGACAACTTGATTGTAGAAGACTGTGCGTTTACCTCTAGATGTCTTCTTTGTTATGTGTCTCGTTGGGTTCCTGTCTCATTAAAGCGCATTCGACACCTCCTTACATTCATAGGTGACAGTTTTATGCTATCAAAGTAAATAAATGTTTACGATATTAAAGTTAAGAGTGAACTTTTAGATTTTTTATCCTGTTTGTTGTGATAACCGAATGATACAAATTTAAAA
Organism: Mytilus galloprovincialis; assembly: GCA_037788925.1. NCBI lineage: Eukaryota > Metazoa > Mollusca > Bivalvia > Mytilida > Mytilidae > Mytilus > Mytilus galloprovincialis. Next base: position 55,749,321 of record CM075339.1, on the reverse strand, counting down.
AACTGCAGGCTTCTTAATTGTTTACATGACCACACCTTGAACAGCAAAGGGAATGGTACCGGCATACATTAGGCATAAATGCAACGAAATGGTAGTTTAGAACTCAAGATTTGCAGCGATGAAAAACAAACACAACGACAACTTGAAAATGAGTTTCCTAGCAGAGGCTTAAGGTCACAGAACAGTAAATATTAGGATAAGTCATAGATTTTGGTGAAATTTTGAATACAACTTATAAATCAAACTTAAGGAGGTAGACCTAGGTTAAGGGAAATAACTCTTAAAATCATCAGTACGTTTGTGTCAACCATTTTCAAAAACATATTCTAAGCTTCTAGGTTACATAGATTATTTTCAATCTGTTTCAGGTAAATGCTTAAAATACATTGATGAATTTGACTTTTACAAACACTTGACAGATTTAAAGAGTTATCTCCCTGAACCAAGGTCTACCCCCTTAAATTTGTGTGGCAACAGCATATTATTTGTTAAAGAAATATCAATAGATTTAGGAGATGTGGATGTTATGATTTTAAGACAAATTTAAGAACGTTTTTTATCCATTTTGCGTGAGTTCTGTACATATGTGCATCTTTTTAAATGAATTCATGCAATATTATAATATTTCAGAAAATAAAAGAATCAATTAAATATTTTTCGATTTTATTTCAAATATGACATTCCGCAGTTGTGTAATTTATGTCTCACGAGATCAATTTTCCAAAAGTTTTAAATTGTACTAAAATTCACAACAGTAGCGTCATTGACAAGATGACAGCTACCCACCAGTATATATCCTTTAGACGTTCAAAAATGAGCAAAACCAATATAATATAGTAAGCTTCAGAGACATTAATTAGCTGTCAAATTCATGTTCACTGATTTAACCTAATTTATCATATTTGATTTAAAGCATAGTCAGTGTATGTAAAGTGCGGATCCTAAAATATCATTTTCACTGTATATGCCAGAAATTTTTGATGTAGAATGATAAATAAACAGACGACTTTTTTTTTATTTTTGAAGAAAATGAAGAAAATTAGTTAAAAAGTATATGTTAAGAAACACATAATACTAATAAAACAAAGTAAGAGATGCGAACGGGGGTTTTTCGCGCCTAAATCCAAATAGCTGTGAAATATATACCAAAATAGGTGAATATTTAGGACATTTCACGAACAGATCGTGCAGGTGTTTTATAACTAACAGGTAAGATGTTGTTGCAGAAAAAAATATTCATTTCAACACAATTATTAAAGTTGTATAACGTAGAATAGGTTTTGTCATTCAGTTTCTTCATATTGAACTGAATTCCACTATGATGCTTTCTTTATGCGAGTCATGTTTACTGTCGAATAATGATACTATTCTTTCATTTTCACTGTAGAGCGATTCATTAGTATTGTATATGCGGCGCATTTTCACTGTATGATATATTTATTTTTTTATCTATTACGGCGTATTTTTTTAAGCATGTAAAGCAAGACTTTAGTTAGCGTGCTTGCTTTGGTTTTTTTTTTGTACAGTCATTATGATAACTGCCAATTTAATTCAAATATAATAATTATATAAATACAGGTTAAACTATGCCGATACATATTGTTTAAAGATGTCAATCTTATTTACAAAGTTTGTATAAACTAAGCAATCAAGTCAACCAACGTTTTGCTTTACATGCAGTAGGAAATTAGCTGTAAAGCCTTAATTTAGCCGACTTGCTCAAACAATAGATAAAGTAAGAGACGAATTTGATAAAATTTAACTTAAGGAGGAAAGTTTGGTTTTAAAACACTCTAAATAAATTCAATAGAAATAACATTTATTTCAAATGTATTCCATTTTTAAAATTTCTTTCCATTTCCATATCCTTGTTTTTTTTATCCATTTCCATGACACTTCACCACTAATTACGTACATCTTGATAAAGATTGAATCGTTGGTTTTCCCGTTTAAAAGGTTTTACACTGGGGCCCTTTATAACTTGCTGTTCGGTGTGAGCCAAGACTCCATGTTGAAGACCGTATTTTGACGTATAAAGGTATACTTTTATAAATTGTGACTCGTTTTGAGAGTTGTCTCATTGTCACATATGACATCTTATCTATCTGTGGCTCAACCCGAAACGAGACGGGATAAAAAGGGATAAAAAACACACTTTTTTAATATATTTATAATGGGCTTAATATGAGTCAGAAAAGAGTAGAATAGTGGGTCGCGTTGGGGTATAAGCGTGACGCAGAATTGCCGATTTTTTTTGTAAGCGTGACACGTGATAGTCAAATGATTGTGTCGTGAAAACGAGAAATAAAGTATAGCGGGACACGGAAAATTTAAAAAAAATGAGAACTGCATAGTATAAGCGGGATACGGGAATCTGATAAAGCAGTAAGCGGGATCAGGGATCAGACCCCCCCCCCCCCCCAATGAGACCCCAGAATAAGATATTTTTTTTTATCTTCATCCTATTGTTACAGTCATGACTTCAATAACAAATGTATCCCATGCATGCATTTTTATAGGCAAAAGACCTTATGGATATTTGGGGTTCTTTGACATGCTGAATCTAACCTTGTATCCAGTTTGGGGATTTTTACCAAGTTACCGAAATAGCCCACATAGAGGTCCAAAGGGTCTAAGATCATCAAACATGAATTGTAGCATGCATGTTGTGTACAATTACCCAAATGTGCATTGTTTGACCCCTGTGGTAGTATCCACTCGCGGATCTAGAAATTTTTATAAGTAGGGGTCCAATGACTACCTAAGAGGGGGCCCGCTCCAGTGATTCCATATAAAAGTAACCAAATGTTTTCCCAAAAAGGGGGCAACCCCCTGTCCCCCTAAATCCTCCTCTGGTATCGAACTGTTCATTACGGATAAAAAAAAATTGTATCAAGGGTGCTCTACTTCACGTACCAATGCAAACAAAAAAGTTCGCCCACACCTTACATTTCATGTTTTAATGACTGTGGATAATTTATGTCACATACCGTTTCACCTTATACAGTTAAAATCATGCAAGCAACAATCGAGTCAAGAACATTTGTTCTACCAAAACTGTCTGTTTTAGAATATGGAAATTGAAGCAGTTGAGGGTACAACTGGGGAAAGTTAATCTTTTATAAGCTTTTCTGTCACCATTGCGTTTCAAGATGCATATTTCTCTGTTCGCAAGTGTATTTATTGCGTGTAAGATAACGTCCTCAAATGTACTCGTCTCTATTTTACACAGACTGCACTTAAACTCCGCAATATCAATCTTTGACTTAAAAAAAATACAGAAATATCTTTTAATTTATTTTTTTTAAATCAAGGAAAAATCTAATTTGAAGAATACAATATGACATTTTGAGAAGCGTTTTTGTTACAAGTTTGAAAAGCTATATATTTGATAAAGAATGAATGAGGAGTTTGTATTTCAATTTGAAAATACATTTATCATAAATTCTAAAGTCATCAACTAAGTTTTTTCATTTGTTTCAAGTGCATTTATCAAATAATTCTACAATAAAAATTCCTCGCATCTTCGAAAATTCCACATCAGAAATGACTGCACTAACAGTGATAATTCATCGCATCTATAGTTAAAATGGATCGCTTTCAAAAATCGATATGCTATATTATGTTGCTTTTATAACACTTATTTGAACTTTAATGCTATGTTTGTACATAATAAAGACATATTACAATGAAAATATGTAAAAACTTTCCTTCAAATCAATTAATTTGGTATTTTCAAAACGTAAACAAATACAGTTTTCCCATGATCCTTTATTCTACAATAGACAAAAAAACAACTTACAATATAGAAGTCTAGTTTTAATGAGCCCATAGACTCAAACTAGCTGGATTCGCACTTTATATACACTGATAGTTATTAGTATAAAAAACGTATATCCAAATTAAAAAATATCCAAACGAAAACAATTACATTTGTAACATGCACTCGTTATTATGTATCAGTATTTCGTGCTATTTTAGACTAAGTGCCAAATTATTGTTCAGCCAAAAAAAGCATCGGCATAAAAAATCCTAAACAATCCAAAAAAGAAAACCAGCGGTCAAATTTATGATAACAATAAAAGTAAAAAACACCAAAAATGACAGATTGCAAACTAGTTCAACCACTAAATTGCTGCATCCTAACTTGAAATAGGAACATAAAACAAACGGCGCGGTTAAAAGCTATCAAGCTAAACTCTAACATAAGGAAGTTGTGTAACAGCACAACTTACATTTGTACGAACAGACTTTAAAAAGCAATACGAAATTTGATTGACCCCTAAGTTCTGCACGAAGAGCACCGCACCCATAAAATAAAGTACAACAAAAAGACAAAGTACAGAAAAAATACTTCACAAAAAACGAATCTTAGAGTATTCGAAGATTCTTGAGGATTTTCAAAATTAATCCAATTTCATCTTATAATTGATAAATCATGTTTTCCAAGACTAAAATATCATTCAGAACATAACAAACGGATTCTGTGTAAATACATGGATCGTATTTGAGTTTATGGGCTCATAAAAACTAGACTTCTATATTTCAATGCTAGTATACTAAAATCTGGATGCTATCCTAAACTATGGGAAAACTCATATATTATTCCAATTCATAAATCAGGAGACAAATATGATTTAAATAACTATAGAGGAATTGCCTTAATGAGCTGTTTGTCAAAAGTATTTAGTGCATTGTTAAATAATAGACTAAATAAACTTATGGAATCCAAATATAACCACTCACAGTTTGGATTTCGAGAGAATCATAGAACTTCTGATAGCTTATTTATTCTTAAATCTATTATAAATAAATACCTTCATAAAAATAAAAAGAAAATATATATTTGCTTCATAGACTTTAAAAAAGCCTTTGACTCTCTTTGGCGGCTAGGACTAATGTATAAATTGTGTAAACTAGGAGTTGGTAAACACATCTTTAACATCATTAAAGCACAATTCAATCATTACTCTTGGTTCTTTCAAACATAAGAATTCAGAGTCTAGGCATTTTATTATAGATAAAGGTGTAAGACAAGGAGATTCTTTAAGCTCCACTTTATTTAATATTTTTATTAATGACTTAAGTCAGATATTTGAAAAGCAAAACTGTTCCCCTGTAAAACTTATAAATTCTGACATAGGAAGTCTCCTATTTGCAGATGATTTAATCATATTATCAGAGAGCGAAAACGGTCTGCAAAATAGCTTAAATAATCTCTCTGAGTATTGTGATAAATGGCAATTAACAGTTAATACAAAAAAATCTAAAACCATGATACTACAAAATAACCCAAGTAAAATAAATAAACCCTTTTTGAAATTTAAAGAAAAATACCTTGAAAAAGTATATGAATATAAATACCTTGGATGTGTTATAACATCTAATGGCAGTCTAACTAGTTGTAGTTCAGATCTTGCAAAAAAGGCAAGAAAAGTTTTATTTGCTATTAACTCTTACTCATCAGGCTTTGGACAACTTCCTGTGAGAGTGTCTTGCAACCTTTTTGAAACTTTGGTCAAACCTATTTTAACATATAATAGTGAAATATGTTATATGGACACTTATATTCAATTTTATAGAGCTAAACTCCGAGCTAACAAAAATAGCTCAACACCAGATGCTATTCGTTTTATTGATAAAACTATTTTAGAAAAAAAAACCAGCTACATTTTATTAAACAAGTACTGGGAACAAAAAGAAGCTCAACAAATCTAGCTGTTAGAAATGAACTAGGACTTCTACCATTAGAAACTTTCATAAAAACCCAAACTATGATGTACCTATCTAGATTAAATAATGAAAATCTAAACCCACTTCTTAATGAAGCCTTTAAATTAACTAAAAGTTTAGATACTAAGGGAACATACTCTTGGTATACTTTTGCCAAAAATGTGTCACAAGATATAAATATTGACATCAAACTTATTGAGGAAACTAAAACTTTAAAACAGACTAAAATGTTAAAACCCCAATTAAAAAAGAGTTATATCAACTACTATCAAACTCTTATTGATGATAAAATAAATAACTTAAACGAAAATTATAAAATATATCTATATAAATTTCTTAAATCTAATATAAATAACCAAATGAAATACTACCTATCACACCCAAGTAAAAAAACAAGAAAAATGTTAACCAAATTTAGAATAAGCGATCATTGTCTCTTAATAGAAACTGGACGATATACCAAAATACCACGAAATGAAAGAAAATGTAAAATATGTAATATCTTAGACGATGAATTTCATTTTTTCTTTAACTGTAAAATAAATGAAAATAAAAGAGAAATCTTTCTAAAATATTATATACAAAAATATGTGAATTTTAATACACTTAATTTTACTGATAAACTCGTGATTATACTAAATCCATCAACACCAAATGATGTAAAAGCAGTTGTTTCTTTTATTAAAGAGTCATTAGAACTGAGGAAAGGAGAACAATAACTGTTTTTATCATATATCTATTATAATATTGTCGAGTTTTCATTATGTTTGATCATGTTTGTTTTGTATTTGCCATAACCTAAATTGGTTTTTGTCTGTTTTGCAAATAAAGTTATATATATTGTAAGTTGTTTTTTTGTCGGTAATTGATAATTGAAAACAGACAGGAACTTGCTTTTTCTTCTTACATTGCATTGATAATTACCGTGTGAGCTCATGAATTAGATAGACAAATTACACAAAAATGTTAACAAATATATATTTCCTAATCAGATTTTACCATTTTTGTTTTTATTTTCGTTGAACACTGCATGCCTTGTGCTCTCTTGGATTGTCTCTTAGTAATCCCCTCTTTTTTTTTAAATGTGATGAATGAATTTGCGAGTGTTCGACGTCATAAACGAATTTGCGACTTTTGGACGTCATAAACATCACCAGTGACAACGTTATCGTCGAAGTATCGTCGATTCAACGTAGCAGGATTTTTTTTACTGTCGAAAATCTTATTCTGTACAGCTTTATAAAGATTGAAGTAACGGAAAATCCATGTGGTAAGTTAATTTTTTGTTCTTGCTTTCTTAAAAACTGTATGAATGAAATCGGGGAATAGGCCAGCGAATCAGCTACCAAAAGAGAAGTGTATATACCATTTGCCAGCTCAAAACCCATTACAATCTTGAAAATTTGTGAGTAATTTGATTAAATACCAAAGATCCCCCATCAACATCAATTGATTTTGAGGAAAATAAAAGATAATGCCTGAGAGTTTCCAAACTCGAAATAACTGGGGCAGATTAGAATATTTTTTAGTATTTCAACCATTATATGTGTTTATCTGGATCAGACGAAAACATGTAAATAAATTAAAAGATTCAACAAAAATTCTCATTGATTAATAAGTCTCGAAGATAATTCAACTTCAAAATTTCTCAAGCAAAGCTCATGTTTTTGTAGGCGTAACATGGATAGACCAGAGAAAGTGAGAGACAAAGAAAAGCAGGTCGTTTCAAAGTTTTGTGATGTTCTACTCAATGTAGCTTCATCTCACTTTACCCTCAAAGATTGGAAAGAAGTTGAGACATACGTACAGGTTATGGAAGAAAAGGAAGCATCTTTAAAGGTGGAAATGGGTATGTAAACGAGAAAAAAGTATATGAATAAAAAGAGGCTTTCTGATCTCTTTCTTCAGGGGTTTCCAACCCATATATAGAGCTATTATGATAACTAGTCCCAACCCTGAACCTAAAACTTATAGTTACTCTTTTCCTTTTCCTTACTCTAGCCTAACCCTAACACTAGCTTTATCTCTAAATTAACCCTTAATCTAAAAAAGAAAAAGCCATAATTTAACCCTAACCATAAATGAACACTTACCCGAAATCATAGGGACCCCTTTAAAAAATGAAGACATGTGTATAGATAGGAGAGGGGAGACTAATTTGTGATTACGGAACAGACTGAAGATTGGTTTATGTGATGGTACTATAATTTTACAATCTTCTTACATCTTACAAACTATGTTAAAAGACTTTGTAATATATTTTTGTCCTTGCATGCATCTCTTTGTTTCCCAATTGTAAAGTAAACAAAAATCTGAGACGAACATGTTTGCTAAATATTTCTCATTAGAAGAAAACAAATATACTAAACGTCCAAGACAATATGAACAATATTACCTGGTTCCTTTTTCACTAGCACTACGGACAAGAGGCGTTTATATGGCAAGCCGTTTTACTATTTATTCTAACTTCAAGGTATCTTATATAATCCAGTTTTTATAAGATTATTAGATATCTTGAAATAAATAGTAAAATGGCTTCCCATACGTTTACGTTTCATTTTAAGTACAACATTGTTGACTATTGCGACTGTGCATGCATTTACTTTTCACCTTTTCACGTAGCAATTTGTTACTTATTAATAATTATGATAATTGCCGTGAAATAGGCCAAATTTGTCATATGTGTTTTTCGTAAATTAATATGTTATAGATTAGGCCGTTATTCCTCTGGTTTGAATTGTTTCACATTCATATCCTGGCCGTTTATAGTCAGCTATGTATACGGTATGGGTTTTCTCGTTGTTGAAGGCCGTACGGCTGTCTTTATCTACTTACCTCCACATCATTTGAACTCTAATGTATACATGGCATACAGAGGTGTCTTGTTGGCATTCGGATTTTTTCTTCCTTACAACAAAATCATAAAATAAATTTACATGTGTACGCCATTTTGTTCAAGGTAATTTTTGTTTTTCTGATACTCTTTTACATCCCCCCTTTTTATAAATATTTTATACATATTGAGTCATAGATCACATTTATTCAATCCATGTATATATACTTGTTTTTGTTAATACATTTTTTTTTATTGAGTTAAGCCATTTCAACTGATATTATAGTATGTCTTTCTATATATATGGTTATTTATCTCTAGTGTTTTACTTTTGATATATATTTTTCTAGATAAATTGAAATATATGGATAAACTGAAAAAGGAAGACACGAAAGACAAAGCTCTCGTGAGAGACGTAGATGTCGATCTAGAGGAGGATGAATATCGTGGGGCTCTTTTCCAATATAAAGAGAATGACATCGAGAAAGATGAAAGCGAGGGAGATCCTATCAAAGATGAAGAGTATGACCTAGAAAAAGATGAATGCGAGGGAGACCCTATCAAAGATGAGGAGAGTGGCCTAGATTATCCTAAAAAAGATGAGGAGGGTAGCCTAGAGGATCCTATCAAAGATAAGGAGGGTAGCCTAGAAGCTCCTATGAAAGATGATGAGGGTAGCCTAGAAGATCATATCAAAGACGAGGAGGGTAGCATAGAAGCTCCTAAGAAAGACGAGGAGGTTGGCCTAGAAGATCCTATCAAAGATGATGAGAGTAGCCTAGAAGATCCTATCAAAGATGAGAAGAGTGGCCTAGAAGATTCTATGAAAGACGAGGAAGGTAGCCTAGAAGAGCCTATAAAAGACGAGCAGGGTAGACTAGAAGATCCTATGACAGATGACGAGGGTTGCCTAGAAGATCCTATAAAATACATGGAGGGTGGCCTAGAAAATCCCATGAAAGATGACGATGGTAGCCTCAAAGACGAGGAGGCTGGCCTAGATGATACTATGAAAGCTGAGGAGGGTAGCCTAGAAGATCCTATCAAAGACGAGGAGGGTAGCCAAGAAGATCCTTTAAAAGATGAGGAGGATAGTCTAGAAGATCCTATCAAAGACGAGGAGGGTAGCCTAGAAGATACTATGAAAGACAAGGAGGGTGGCCTAGAAGATCCTATGAAAGATGACGAGGGTGGCCTAAAAGCTCCTAAAAAAGACGAGAAGGGTAGCCTAGAAGCTCCTAAAAAAGACGAGGAGGATAGCCTAGAGGATCCTATCAAAAATGAGGAGGATAGCCTAGAAGATCCTATCAAAAATGAGGAGGTTGATCTAGAGGATCCCACAAAAGATGAAGAGGGTGGCTTAGAGAAAGATAAATGCCTTGAAGATCCTATTAACGATGAGGATGGTGGCATTGAGATAGATGAACACCTTGGAGCTCTAATGAAAGATACAGGTACATTGAGTCGAAACATAGCATTGAAAACAAACACCATTTGTTTGAAACATGACCATAATGTTATGCACCTTAAATTTGCTTTGTTTATGATGTCGAAAGGTAATTCGTAGATCATTGTCTGGCAATCCACGTGAAACACAGTTTTAAACTAGATGTGTCAAAGCGACACGAATGGCCCCGTACCAAAAAGTTGAAAAAATTGCAATTTCAATATAAATACATGTAGACACAAACATGATGGTAGTCTCACATATAAAAAATCAGCTCAAAATCGGGAGGCGTATAGAAAAAATATCCGTATAACTGTGATTTCCAACAATTTCTCTAAGTCCAAAGCCCGTAATTTCAGCAAAAATTAGTGGAGCGGAACGAAACGTAAACTTGACCTGTAACTCATCATGGTTAACTCACATACCAAAAAATCAGCCCAATATCTGAAGGTGTTTAGAAAAAAGTCCGTATAACTGTGATTTCCAACAATTTCTCTAAGTCCAAAGTCCGTAATTTCAGCAAAAATTAGTGGAGCGGAACGAAACTTGAACTTGATCTGTAACTCATCATGGTTAACTTGCATACCAAAAAGCAGCCCAATATCTGAAGTAGTTTAGAAAAAAACTCCGTATAATGGTTTGTTGCAGAATAACGGAATGACGGACAAGGGTAAAACTATATGGCACCGACAACTTCGTTGCGGGTCCATAAAAATAGCATCCACATATATGTATAAAAAATCTAACATTCAAATTAAAAGCTGTACTTCTGCTGATGATTGTGTGCATTTACATAGTTTTTTTTATAATACCATTGAAAGTTCTCTGTTTGATTTGTATTTAACTGTTTGTCCCGTCAAACCACGGATAATATCACGAGACTGCAGTATATGACATTGAATCCATCGACCTCTATGTCACGTGACACGAATGACACATTTGATTTGTTCAAATCAAATTATACTTTATTTGTTACTATGGTTACTTACAATTACGTGTACCTTTTTTCTTTTAATAAAAGGATCAGACATAACAAAAATAAAAGAGAAGAAACCAGCAGATAATCTACTGAAGGATGCTGTCAGTTATAGGGACAAGAAAGGGACGGGGAAAAGAAGAAAGAATATGGAAGAGAAAAAGAAAGAAGGAAAGGCCAAAGAAAATAAGAAGATCATCAAAAGGCATTTTCAAAAAGTTGAAAAGATATTGAAAAAACACGTCATAGATGTAAAGAAACAGTGTGAAACAGAGCAAAAGAGGAGAAAACAAGTGGCTAAGATCGAGAGAAAACAGAAAAAGAAATTAGAGAAAGGTATTCACTTGAATAATTGTGTCATATATCAAATTTATTAATTCAGTGTATACGTCTGTATACTTGTTTTTGTTAATACATAATTTTGATTGAGTTAAGCCATTTCCACTGATATTATAGTATGTCTTTATATATATATTATGGTTATTTATCTGTAGTCTCTTACTTTTGATATATACTTTTCTAGATAAATTGAAATATATGGATAAACTGAAAAAAGCAGACACGGAAGACAAAGCTTTCGTGACAGACATAGATGTCGATCTGAAGGAGGATGAATACCGTGGGGCTCTTTTCAAATATAAAGAGAATGACCTTGAAAAAGATGAAAGCGAGGGAAATCCTATCAAAGATGAAGAGGGTAACTTAGAGAAAGATGAATGTCCGAGAGACCCTATCGAAGATGAGGAGAGTGGACTAGATGATCCTATCAAAGACAAGGAGGCTAGCCTAGAAGATCCTAAAAAAAATGAGGAGGGTAGCCTAGAGGATCCTATCAAAGATGAGAAGGGTAGCCTAGAAGATCCGATGAAAGATGACGAGGGTAGGCTAGCAGATCATATCAAAGACGAGGAGGGTAGCATAGAAGATCCTAAAAATGACGAGGAGGTTGGCCTAGATGATCCTATTAAAGATGAGGAGAGTAGCCTAGAAGATCATATCAGAGATGACGAGGGTAGCCTAGAAGATCCTATAAAACACGAGCAGGGTAGCCTAGAAGATCATATCAAACATGAGGAGGGTAGCATAGAAGACCATATAAAAGACGAGGAGGGAAGCCTAGGAGATCATATGAAAAATGAGGAGGGTAGCATAGAAGCTCATATGAAAGCTGAGGAGAGTAGCCTAGAAGATCTTATCAAAGACGAGGAGTGTAGCCTAGAAGATCCTATCAAAGATGGGGAGAGTAGCCTAGAAGATCCTATTAAAGATGACGAGAGAAGCCTAGGGGATCCTATCAAAAATGAGGAGGGTAGCCAAGAAGATTCTATCAAAAATAAGGAGGTTGATCTAGAGGATCCCACAAAAGATGAAGAGGATGGCTTAGAGAAAGATAAATGCCTTGAAGATCCTATTAACAATGAGGAAGGTGGCATTGAGATAGATGAACACCTTGGAGCTCTAATGAAAGATACAGGTACATTGAGTCGAAACATAGCATTGAAAAAAAAAACACCATTTGTTTGAAACATGACCATAATGTAATGAACCTTAAATTTGCTGTGTTTATGATGTCGAAAGGGTATTCGTAGATCATTGTCTGGTAATCCACGTGAATCACAGTTTTAAACTAGATGTGTCAAAGCGACACGAATGGCCCCGTACCAAAAAGTTGAAAAAATTGCAATAGCATCCACATATATATTTATAAAAAATCCAACATTCAAATTAAAAGCTGTACTTCTGCTGATGATTGTGTGCATTTACATAGTTTTTTTTATAATACCATTGAAAGTTCTCTGTTTGATTTGTATTTAAGTGTTTGCCCCGTCAAACCACGGATAATATCACGAGACTGCAGTATATGACATTGAGTCAATCGATCTCTATGTCACGTGGCACGAATGACACATTTGATTTGTTAAGCGAATCAAATTATACTTCATTCGTCACTATGGTTACTTACAATTACGTGTACTCTTTTTCTTTAAAAGGATCAGATATAACAAAAATAAAAGAGAAGACACCAGCAGATAATCCACCGAGGGATGCTGTCAACTATAAGGACAAGAAAGGGACAGGGAAAAGAAGAAAGAATATGGAAGAGAAAAAGAAAGAAAAGGCCAAAGAAAATAAGAAGATCATCAAAAGGCATTTTCAAAAAGTTGAAAAGATATTGAAAAAACACGCCAAAGATGTAAAGAAACAGTGTGAAACAGAGCAAAAGAGGAGAAAACAAGTGGCTAAGATCGAGAGAAAACAGAAAAAGAAATTAGAGAAAGGTATTCACTTGAATAACATGGGCCTATCTGTTATATGACGATGAGCGTCGACAGATTTTAATCACAGCTAGGAGCACAATTTCAAGACCAATTTTGCAATAATGTACATGTACATATGGCAAGCCGTTCTCGTCAAAAATATGTTTAAACCCTTTTTTCGAAAAATAAATACACACTGAGATTTAAAAACCTAAAATAACACACTGAGAAATCGAAACACACGCTGCGATTTAAAAAAAATAAAAAACATACACTGAGAATTCAAAATTAAACACTGAGATTTTAAAAAGACACACTGAGATGAAATAAATTGAAAAACACACACTGAGAATTGTTAATTACACACTGAGATTTCAAAAATACACACTGAGATTATTATGCAAATTACTAATGAATATTCATGAGATGAATAATTCAACAGATTACTATCTTGATCTCAAGAACTCTTGTCATTATATTAATGAGATTCCTTCAACCAACATTCGTAATAAATTTCAAGACTTAACATCGCTCATATTCATAAGTTTGTTGCCTATAATTCAGATTATTAATTACTACCAGTGTATCGGGATTTTTTTTTACTTAAAACCGTTTAAGCATGGGTCCCTTTTCAAACGTCTTCCAACTGTTACCCTGATTTCACAAGGTAATCTTTAATATTTTTGTTGCGTTTAGATGCTATAATAGACACTTGAGTAAAAAATTCACTGCATTCTTTGTTTTTTGCAGATTGTTCCAATGTTTTCTTATAATTCTAATTAAATTTTTCACCATTTGGTTATGTTTTGTAATAAGAGTAAGTGGGTATTTTTCTTGTTCTTGTATTTCTAAAAATTTTTTTATAAATGATTCGGAACCAAATCGAAGGACTAACGAGTTCTGTCCCCTAATTGTTTTAAGCTTGTAATAGATTCAGATTAAGTATGCTAATTAGATATGTGCGCATAAAAAGTGCGCACAAATCTCAGTTTGTAATTTTAAATTCTCAGTGTTTAATTTCAAATTCTCAGTGTGTTTTTTTCAGTTTATTTATTCTCATTGTGTCTTTTTGAAATCTCAGTGTGTAATTTTCAATTCTCAGTGTGTAATTTTCAATTTTCAGTGTGTAATTCTCAATTCTCAGTGTGAGTTTTTTATTTTTATAATCTCAGTGCGTCTTTATGAAATCTCAGTGTTTAATTTTTAATTCTCAGTGTGTGTTTTGAATTTTTTAAATCTCAGTGTGCTTTGTTGTAATTCTCAATGTGTAAAATTTTCGAAAAATGGTTTAAACATAGTTTTGACGAGAACGGCTTCCCATATGTACATACATATCTAGTATAAACAGTTAATCAGATTCAAGTACGTCAAAATAGCAGTGCTCGAAGACGTACATGTACTTATATTATACATTTTGTCATATATTCGTAATCCTCTAAGTGTTGTGCATGCAGTGCAAATAAATAAAATATCCACTAACCCTTTGTTCCTATTCATAATTTTATATACATAAAGTTTAAACATCAATCTTTTAACATCTTTATATTTGTTTCATTGTTTTTAAAGTCAATGTTAAATGTTAAATATATATGACAAATCTAGATAGAATAACTAATTCTACCAAATTTTTAATGGCTTATATCTCGGACACAGTCAAGGAAATGGACTATTCATTTGCTTCTGGTTTTTCTTTAGTTTCGTTATTTATATATATGTTATCAATTTATTTTGCAGTCGCCAATGGCAGTCAGCAGTGTTTAAAAACATCAGTTGTTTGTTCTGTTAGTCAAATGCGTTTTGTTTGAATATACTTTTTCACTCTTTTGGTCTTTTAGAAAATGTCTTGTGTGCTGTATTTGGATCCTTCTACAACGAAATTTGTTTTACATGTACACGTATATAAATTGCGGTTTTTATCCAACACAATCATAGTTTGAACGGGCGCAGGACATTTTAGCGAAAAATTTTGAACTTCTAGGGGGCATTTGAGCGCCGACATTAGAGCCCATTTTAGCGCCGGATTAATGCGTTCACATGTATTTTCGATAGCCCATTTTAGCGAAAACTTACCTGGTTGGATAATATTTGCCAACAGTGTTCTAGCCAGGATTTGAGAAGAGCAGGATGCTAGTCAGAAAAGGGGAAATTTTACGCGAAAATGTCATTCAGTTCTACATAGGCAAAAATTACTTATTAAGCTTCATAAATAATTTCATACTGCACTCGTTTTTTTTTTTTTGAGCAGTCAAAATGCGTTGGACAGAAAATCAGTGCAATTCAAAACTAACTAATAATGGATCGGAGTAGTTTTTTGCCCATAACAATGAGCAATGTTATAGTTGTCACCCAGCTATTTACTTTTGTATATACTATTATCAAATTGCAAACAACACCATATATAAAAATACGAAGTATAATAGATGAATGTGCACCAGTTTTTATTTATTATATATCATAATGGGTTAAAAATTTCGCTAAAATGGGCATTGACAATTTTAATTTTCGCTAAAATGGGTTGAAAATCAGGCGCTAAAATGAGTTATACTTTGGCGCTAAAACGTCCGATTTTTTTCGCTCAAATGTCCTATCAATGCGCAAAAATGTCCTCCGCCGCTATACCGGTTTGAACGTAGTTTTCAATTTCGACTTGTATACATATTATACATATACTTCCAATTTATAAAAAAATTAAAGAGCTTGTTATTTTGAATCAGATAAGCGAACATCTATAATTACAAATCAAATTTATAATTTAAAAAAAGCATAGAATTTAAACACGACAATATTATGATAAAGTAAGTTTTATAAGTCAGCAGTATAACCACACTTGTTTTATTTTAACATTAATTACAGAAATGAAGGAAACAGAAAAGAACAACATGAATAAAAAGAAGGACAAAACAAAGAAAGAATTAAAGAAATCCGAAGAGAAGAAAGAACACAATAATACAGGGATAAATGAGATACAAGAGGATTTAAAAGATGTAAACAAAGCAGATAAGAAGAAAACAATTGGATCAAACATTCGAGCATTCTTAAGATCTCTTTTTCTTGTAAAACAGGAGAAAAAAGATTTGAAATGCTAAACTGTTAGTTTTTTTTTTTTTAAATAAATATTTCCTAAATCAGAATAATTTAAGATATCTAGATAGATACTTTATTTTCTAAAAAAACTAAATACAAATTTACAGAGAAACATTCTAAAATTACAAAATTATAATGGCATATATAAAAAAGAAGATGTGGTATGATTGCCAATGATACAACTCTCCACAAGATACCAAAATGACACAGAAATTAACAACTATATGTCACCGTACGGCCTTCAACAATGAGCAAATTTAATACCGCATAGTCCGCTATAAAAGGCCTCGAAATGACAACGTAAAACAATTCAAACGAAAAACTGACGGGGAATAATTTATGTACACAAAATGAACGAAAAACAAATATGTAACACAAAAACCAACGACAACCACTGAATTACATGCTCCGACTTGGGACAGGCACATACATAAGGAATGTGGCGGGTTTAAACATGTTAGCGGGATCCCAACCATCCTCCTAACCTGGGACAGTAGTGTAACAGTACAACATAAGAACAAGCTATAAAAAAGTAGTTGAAAATGCTTAACTCGTGAGATGGATAAAAATACAAATACTATAAATACAAGTGGACGTGGATGTGGCCAGGTACTGATACATCTCAACAACAAAAAGACACTGAGTACAGATCTGAGAGACTTGAGTACTCGCAGTTATTTACAGCTAGTTCAAAGTAACTAACAACTAATAATAAAAAATTCAAGCATCTAAGACTAAATTATCAATCAGTACACATCCAACATTAAATGGATTTAGTGCAAAGACGCCATAAACAGTCAGAGAAAAATATGACCTTGTGCAATGCCAAGCTACTGTACAACTATCGACAGATTGTGTATATGTACATATATATACCTAATATTTAGTTTGCTTTTAATTTACTGATAACAAAATCAAATATGAGTACATGTAACATTATGAAATGTTAAACTCAATAGAAAGAAAAAAATCAGTAAGATGTTTATGCAATTACATTTATATGGAGGGACTAACTTTTTCTTTATTAATACACTTAATAAATAAATAGTTATTAAAACTGATTGTTTTTTTTTTTTGTATTATACATAGAGCAAATTGAATTATATTTGGACTCTGTGAAAATTTAGTTTGTAGAGATATTTTCCGTTCACTTGGTTCTTCAAATGCGAACAGAAAAACAAATATTGAATCCGTCTCCTATATTACTGGAACTACATGTACACAACGCACATGTCTTTTCGTTTCAGGCAATGTCATGCGTGGAACATCTGTCAACAGATACAATTACTCCTCGCGCACCTGAGATCAGCCCTGTTTTTGGTGGGGTTCGAGTAGCTTATTTTTAGTTTCTGTGTTGTGTTTAAAGTATTGTTTGTCTTTTCGCTGTTTTTTTACAATGACATTGTATTCGACTACTAGAAGTTTCAATATTAAAGCCAAAACTGCAAAAAAATGTTTGAAAATATCATTAAGGGCTATAATACCTATCATGTTTCATATCATGTTCACCTATTGCATATATTATTTTAGACAAGTTTCCAACTCCCGGACCCCCCCCCCCTCCCCTTTGGATCCGCCACGGAAATCAATAATAGACAAAAATAACTTTAAAAAATTATAAAATGGAAGTCGATCGGGAATTGCGACCTTTTTTATATTCTACTTTTGTATATTCATGCTACTCATTTCTGCTGCTTACAGTTTTGCTCTACCCACTAAAGTTTCTAACATAAACGCATAATCATATTCGTATGTTCATTGGTGTACACTTTAAAATTATAAGAATGACTTTGGCCTAGTTTTATTGAAATTGGGTCGGTAGTTTTAGAGGAGAGGAATTTTGTAAAAGTTAACAGGCGATGAATAGTGGACCAATTAAGAGTAATGGACAACAGAAATAATATACAAAGTGAAGAGAATGACCTAAGCGCCTTTATACTGCTTGTTGGGTTACCGGCTTCTTCTTGTTATCTTTTTCGACGTGAGACACATTAATTACAGGACATCCGTCGTTCCTTGTCCGTTAACATTTTTCAGGATGCACATACACATGCAGTTACTGTACTTTACTAGATATAGAAAGATGTGGTGTAAGTGCCAATGAGACAACTCGCCATCCAAATAACAATTTTTAAAAAGTAAACCATTATAAGTTAATGTACGGCCTTCAACACGGAGCCTTGGCTAACACCGAACAACAAGCTATAAAGGGCCCCAAAATTACTAGTGTAAAACCATTCACAGGCACTAGACTTCTATAATACTAAAATTACGAGGTCCAATTTGTCAGCCGTCATCGGGTCAAAACGACAAATCAAAGAATTCAACTCTATATAGAACTAATATAGGACAATGGTGTAGATTGAAAATTACACCACTCCAGACCCTTTTGTTTTCCACATAATTAATATTGCCAATAATTAACAAGTTCCGGGTCGAATCCGATACCAATAGTATATTCACCTGTTGGCTATTACCTTATCTGTACGTTCCGCATTTGACAGGCTCACCACCAAACGGTGTATTTAGGATTTTGTTATATACACGGGTCATAATCAAAAGGCTGACACTACTAAATTCAATCATTGTCAAATTGTTCCCTATTGTAGTTTTATTCATCAATCAGCAAGACTTTCTAAGATAACTAATATAGGACAATGCTGTTGATTAAAAATACTTCATTCCTGGATAGCCAAGACCTTTTGTTTTCCAAGTAATTAACATTACCAATAATTGATAAGTTCCAGGTCGACGGGTTCAAACAGAAAGATTTGAAAGCAGAGAAAACTGTGTATCTTATAATCGACATGACTTTATCAGATGACGATACCAATTACTAAAATAAGGCTTAGGCATAGTTATCATGATACTTTAATTCAGTCACGGACCCGCGATATCACGGGTGTGTACTTGTATTATATATATGGACACTATTTTCTTCCAATTGCCAATATTTTTATACTATTGACAGAACGTCTAGTGCCTGTGAACCATTCAAACGGGAAAACCAACGGTCTTTACCGTAGTCTATATTTCAGTGCATGTCGTTGGTTCATGTATTTTATATTTTGTTCATTGTTTTGTAATGAATGATATAATAGGTCGTCAACTTTTAACATATTAAGGTGAAAAATAATGTAGATACGATGTAGCAATTTCAACACATTGTTAGGTTTAAGATGACCTCTTCGGGTTTTGTAATGTTATGTTACATGAAAAGACTTTTTTCTTAATAGTGTGATGATCAAACTGTTGATAAAGAGCCTTGCGCAATTCTGATTTGCGCTAGAAAGATCTGTTTCATATCCTTTCGAATAAGTACAGAAAGAAATACCATGGTTTTATACCCTTTTTTAAATAAATTCCATACGACATCAAAGTATGACTTTCAGAATACAATATTAATCATGACGTTTACATGTATTAAAGGTCTCCTTTTATCGGTTTTTGTAGCGATTTTAAAACAGAATCGTTATGAAATCAACTAGCGTGTGAATTGCTATAGATATGAAATTTAATAAGATTGTAAGATAAAAGAACGAAATAGTATTTCCTTGTCTAATTACGTAAAAAAAAAATTATTAGCAAATATCGGACGAGAACTAACTCGAATAATTCTGCGCCCTCTAGCGGCCTATAGCCTATCGAGGCAATGTAGCAATCGGAGATTAGACGGAGATCAGCGGAATATAACGACTGACATTATTCGGGTTAGACGAGAAAATGTTAATGTAATATGAATAATTACTCTGCTTTGTACTAGACCGAAACGCTGAGCTGGATTTGAATTGCACAACGTAATAGTCCGCAGGAAAAACATGTCACCTTACCCAAACACACTTTTCTGCCTTGGAGCCGAATTTTAATGTCTTGGTTTGACCCGACCGGGGTTCGAACCCACCATCCCCCGCACTCGAGGTAAACACGCTAACGCGAGACCACCGAAACAGTTCTCCTGTGAAAAAGGAACTGTTATGTCATGATTGGTTAATTGAGTGTTGCTAACTTAACGTTCTGTGTCAAAGTCGAAAAAGGTTTTAATAAACTACATAATATACAAGAAAACAAAATTGGAAGTTGATATCATTTGTACGGGTCGGGATCACTACCTTAAATGGCTATGCAGAAATTAGCATACTTGTGTGCTTGCACATGTAATTTTTTTTATTAACGAATGACGCCTTTTTCAGTCCAGGCAATTATTTATTCGTGTAATATTATTTGGATGGGTAATATTACTTAAACAAGTAAATTTACCTTTATTACGAATATTTGTAATATAGACGAGTAGAAAGTGTTATCTCCCTTTAATCATAGATTGTTTCGACTATTACATCTATGTGCAAGTTAAAAAAGGGAAATTTATCAAATAAATAATCTTTATTACTAAACATGAAACCCTGACGGGTTAAAATGTAAACATATTAGTACAGATAAACAAAGCAAGTAAAATTAACAAATATAACACTTCTTTTCGTTATGATCTGCCAATAAAAGGTTACATGTAATGCAGCGTATATCATTATCTGATTTGATATTGTCAGTATCTGACGGGTCGCAAGCAAATATTAACGGAAGAGGGTTTAGTATATACCTACTGTAGGGAACATTATTGTATGTATATGAGAGAAGTTGTTTATCAGAAATTTAAAAAGAATAACTTCTGTTGTTCACGATTTAAAAAAGATAAATGCATAATATAATGGATTGATTTCGGAAAATATGATGAGCAGTGTTTGATTTATAGTGTTTCAACATAATACTTTAAAACAATACGCGACATAAGTCGTCAGTCAGCTTTTATCAATGTAGGATTTTTCAACAATTACACATGCAAATTACAGCTCAGTATTATGAAGGTTGTAATTAAACATAAATTAGACAATCAAATATCTATCATCATTACCATATTCTCCGGATTAAATATCATATTAAGACAAAAACTGGCGAGGTAAGGACTGGCACAGGAATATGTTGAAGGTCTAAACTAGATTTTTTTTAAATCTCAATTTAATCATAAATAAACGAATAACTATTTTAATATTATGATAAAATTGAGAATGAAAATTTGGGAATATTTCAAAGAGACAACAACTCGACCAGATAAGAGAACAGCCGAAGGCCACCAATGGGTCTTCAACGCAGCGAGAATATCCGCACCCGGAGGTGGTCCTTAATTGACTGGCCCTTAATACAATTGAATACTAGTTCAGTGAAAATGGACGTCACACTTAACTCCAAAACATATAAATGAAGTAAAATTAAAGATATACAAGACTAACAAAGGCCAGAGGCTCCAAAACCCCAAGCGGTTCCAGCTCTGATCAGCATACTAATTTACACTTATGTAGACTAGTTTGTGATATCGAAAAACCCTGGAGTAATAACTTTTCAGTAATACAGAGATTTCTTTCGTTGAAATCAAATACGTTACACGAGCGAATCGGACAAGTTGAGATATATACAAACACCATAAGATGGTGAAAAAGGAACGTTACCATCAAACAATTGATAATTGACAATAGGAAACGAAAAATCATCTCTTTTGTCATAAATTTTGGAATTAAGCTTCCCGTTAAAGATATAGATATCATGATCCAGGAAAGGGTAATGTTCATTGCCACCCGCAAACTTACATTAATTTTGTTCTCAAAATAATTAAACATTCATCGTAGAAAATTAGATAGAAAATATACCATTAACAATGCTATAAAACGGGTTGATGTAATATTTGAAGAAAATATATATAGAAAAGGGAGAAACAATAGTCATATCACATTCTATATAATATCAAGAGACGTTTATTAATTAAAATACGTGTATCGCCTGTTGCAATAAAAAAAAAGTTGAATTTAACTTTAGTAGCTTCCGACAAAAACCTTTTGATAATCTATAACAAAGACCAAGTGCATTTTAAAAAATAATTCGGAAGAAATAAATATTAGTTAAAACGATTAAAAATGATAGCTGAAAGTACAAATGTAGCTTTATTCTTTTATAGCAGCGGTATTTGTTAAAGGGACTGATCGATAAGACGCGCGTGTTCAACATCATGCAAGCATGTGGAATGGTTAAGTGGTTAAATGCTTGATAAGTGAAATGACAGCTTTATTGCCTTTACGCCTACGCAGGTCAATTCAGTTAAAATTAAAAATGATGCACCGTCTAGTATTTCTCGCACTTATATATCATCAGAAAAAACGCCAAAGGTAATTACATTTCAGTGTTGAAATTTTTGTATATGCAACAGTTTCATCAAAGGAGCGAAGTGATGTAATTTAGTATTGTGATTTGTCAAGTATTTTGAAATTTTTTACTTTTCAATGGTATACAGTCTTGCTAAGCCGTTGAGAGTGAAAACAAAATCTACATGTAACAGCTTACAATTCGTATCTTTTTTCAGTTTTGAAATGGCAAAGTAAAGCTATAAATCTGTTATGCCGGCATGTTAAAACAGTAAAGTATAAACATAAACGTTATTAATAGAGGTTTTAAGTTTTTGTGATAACCATCCAAAGAAATCAGTTATGCCGGCATGTTAAAACAGTAAAGTATAAACATAAACGTTAGTTAATAGAAGTTTTAAGTTTTTCTGATAACCATCCAAAGAAATCAAAAAATGTACATGCGGTATGGGCTTTGCACATTGTTGAAGGCCGTACGATGACCTATAGTTGTTAATTTCTGTGTCATTTGCAATCATACCACATCTTCTTTTTTATATGAGCTGATGAGACAACTTCAATAGATTATTGAGACACATTATGTATTTAAAAGAATAAAAGACATAGAAAAGGAACTTTAATTTTACACATTAGTTTTACAGTAACTTGATAATCTCAGCATTGTCATTTTTCTGATATTCTGTAACAGTATGTATCAACCACGATCAAATGTCAATGATTGTATAATATAAAAAATGGCCCAGAAATTTAGCATGTCTAGTCTTAGATTTAATACACCATAATCCCATCTGTTGCTTATAAATCAACATCCTCTTAATAACACGGCCGACACTCGGCTAACCGAGAGATTGGTCGGTTAATCTATATTGAGTATGTGGCTATATCGGCGGTGGGTCTGTTAATCGGGTTGGCTAAAGTCTGTTAATCAGGTGTTATCGAGGAAATTATTGGAAATTCTGCATGTTTCATTGTATAACTTTTTAAATATATGTTTATCATAAAAAATATTCATGTCTAACAAAACAATTCAATGTACTGAATCCAGTGGTGTAATTATTATTTTTCTAGCTTCGATGTACGATCTATAAAATGAAAAGGCGTGTTACTCATCAATAAATTTATACACATTTTACACACACAAAATGTACACAAAAAGACACGTTGGTTGAATTAACTTGCATGCGGTATTTTGAACATCGAACAAAGACAGGCATTATGTTTGTCAACCAAATTGATATCATTGTGTGAAAAATCTACACAAAAATCTGTATTTTGGTGACATAAATCAATCTTTATTTAAAACCTGGTCTGTTAATGGGTCGGATGTATAAAACCCGGTCTGTTAATTGGTCTGTTAAGAGTTATGAATGGCATGTATGGGGTGTTATCGGATCAAATGGGTAGGCTCAAGACGATTGGCTAAAATATACGGAAACAACACATGAGCAATGAAACATAATATATACGGAAACACTGACATGAACAATGAATTTAGGCCATGAATATTGAAAACTGATATAAAAATGTGTAATATTAAAGTATTATTATACATCATGTTAAAATGCCATATTTTGATTGCCTAATACGAAAGAGTTAGTTTACTCTATCACATAGCTGAGCGGGTGACAATTTTTTGGAATGTCACCCACTCGGCTAGACCAATCAAAAATCGGCAGTTTAAACGACAATGAATTGAATCTACATCAAGTTATTTTATAGACAATGCTTAAAGTTCTAATTTACTATACAACGAAGCGTGGAACGACTCAAACTTATTTCTTTTACAATTGTTGGAAAAACGTATTTCACTTGTTAATATTTTTACTTTAAAACCTATAAATCATTGTGTGTTATGCTTATTGTTGATATTAAGCGCATTTGTTCACCATCGATGGGTTTCAACTGGTGATGTTTATTTCATCATGTTCATTGTGATGTATATTTCGCAGCCAGATAGGAGGCCTTTTGAAAGGGGTATTTACCCAAAATTTAAATAAAATAAATAACAATAACAAAATAACAACAATTGAAAATATTTTTTTTCTTGATAGCAGAGCTTTTTTCCCGTGTCGGGCCTAATCCTTGTATCGTTTATATGTCAAAGTCAATGCACTACTATTGTCTATTTACATCACTTCTGATGATTTTTCAAATACCCGTTACGCTGTCAAGTACGTGACTACATAGAAAATACTTTATAATAAAACTCATCTGTTAAAGAAAATGATGATAGGGCATTTATTATAATAAATCAAATATCACATAGTTGAGAGGGTGATAGAGCAGATCGGTATCCCTCGAAAAAACATTGTCAACCTTGGCTTCGCCGCGGTTGACAATGTTTTCTCGGGACCCAATCTGCTCTATCACCCTCTCAGCTATGTGTTATTTATATCTTATCACATATTTGTTACGGATACGGATAAATTTTTAAGATTTACCTGTTATGTTTCATTAAATTGTTATAATTGAACTTTTTTCCCCTCTTTTCTGCAACACTTAAATATGTGATAAATAGCTTAAAGATTATAACATGTTTTTCCATATTTGCCCTGGTATCATCCCTCGACCCATATCGACCCTCGGCTAAAGCCTCGAGGCCGATATGGGAGTCTCGGGATGATACCAGGGCTAATATAGAAAAGGGCATGTTATAATCTATACATATTGATTTCATCCAAGAATGGTCGCATATATCATGTGGATTCTGTTTAGGTTGTCATGAATGACACTAATTTGTATCTAAATTGGCATTAACCAGTATATAAATCAGAGATAAACGTCGTAATGTTACTAAACATCAGTAAGTAAAATATATTGGGATGCTAGAATATATAAAGAATAAAGAAATAATAATGAGTAAGATAAAATCAAATGTAGAGAAAAGTAACAGACAATTTAAAGAATATAGAAATAAACAACACCCCCAATCCGGACCCTCATTGTATACACGAGAATTTGGATGGAAACACAGAATATATAGAATAATAGATAAGGACAGTAGGAAGTGATGCATTAATAAAAAAAGATAGAAAAAAATAATAACTGTTTGAGAATAAAGACATGAAACACCCCTGGGTGTTGAAACAGTAACGGATTGCTATGTACTCATATTGGTAATAAATGCTAAAAGTTTACATGCGGACAACTGCAGTTCTCCTCTGCACTTATGTAGAAAGGAACGAAACGGAATGAAATGAATTAAAACTTAAGATAACCAAATGTAGCTGCATTCGCTCCTTTCCATTTACTTCTTTAGACTGATTTGTAAACAACAGATGATTCAGTAATAGAAGAAAAGAGCCAATCGGATGATGTTGGCGATTTAGAGTTTAACGTCCAGTGACAAATATCATGTGCATATGAGAACGACAACACGTTATATGTACCCTGTGTTGTATTAGAAAGACACTTTTGGACGGATTTGAGAACGTGCTACTTTGAACAGACACAAAAATTAAGGCTGAAGAAAACGTTAATAATAAATTCATGCATATTCCAGCAGGCAATCCATATCCATGTATTGGAGTGACACACCCCTTAATAAAATGCAAAGGAAGTCAAAATAAAAATGTTCTTACTAGAAGGATACTGTTGCAGCGTATTGTCATTTTTTTTTTACTCAATAGCATCTCATTCCTTACTTTTTTAAAGGGAACATATAAAGGTAGCACAACTATTGTCGTGGCTAAACAACTCTTAACTGACACAATTTCAATTGTCCAACCCATTAACAGACTTTATTCCCATAATGTTCACTAAAACGTGGTATTACTCACGTTATATTACAATTATGAAATATTTACTAATTTCAGTTTATATTTTAGAACCAAAGTACGATTTTGTGTCCTTTAAATGATATCTAAAATTGTTTTTTTCGCCTTTCATTACAAAAATTGCTATGCGTATAAGCATAAATACTACATACTTGCGCGACGCCTTTTAGTTTTACTGAAAACTGCGCAGACTATGAAATGTTTTTACAGTTGGAAAATGTTCTATGATATATATCATTTTGTCAGACACTTTTCTTTTTTTGATTTGATTCTTATAATGTACCTAAAATCTGTATATTAAATAGATTTTAATATTAAAATTGTGCGTTTTACTCTTAACAGACGTATAACCAACCCGATTAACAGACCAACCGCCGATATAGCCGCATACTCAATATAGATTAACCGACCTACCTCTCGGTTAGCCGAGTGTCGGCCGTGAATAAGAATTCAGTTATTTTACTGAACAATAGTTAACGCTACAGGTTTGGAATATTTTTTTTGTTAGATAATCACCTATCTACAAGTCCAATGTACTTCGAAAAAAAACCTTAAAAATAGAATTAATACTATATGTAGGACTGTATATATAGTATTTATCGAGACAAAAATCTTAATCAAGCATAACGCATTCTGTCTTTATGCTTGATTTACATTTTTATCATGGTTTACAGTCCTACATCTTTTCCTAAGAATTAGCATCAAAATCTTTGAAACTGGACAACCAACAATCAATCAATCGCAATTAAAATGATGTTGGCGGTATATCTGAACTTGTTATCTGCAACACTAAAGAAAACACCATTTTTCAAATTAAACTGTCACTCCAATTATAATTGATAAATATCACATGTCGTGTGTCATTGACACCCCCACCCCCCTTTTCCCCCGGTGACTGAGGAATAGAAATATTGTCACTAGGTCTTCGTCCGACAGTAAAACGCTTGCCAAAGTGGGGCGTCCGTTTGGCTGTGCGGGATGTACACGTTTGCAGTCACGTCCGGTCAGAATGGGCACGTTAAATTCAATGCCTCGTGTAAAAATAGTGCCACGCTCTTTGAGGGATCCGTAGGGGGCATGTTGCAAGGCAAAATTTCTGCCCCTTATCCAATATATCCTCATTTTCAGTGGCGGTCCAAATTTCCCCGACAATCATCCCGAATGGCCTCAATTACAAGACCTACCTATTGTATTTATTGTTAACTTGTTCTCGTCCTGAACATGCATGAAATATTTGCCACTGGACGTTCAGAAACCAACACTCGATCAATCAATCATTGATTCAAAGGTGGTAATTATTTCATAAATAGATTAATATCAATACACAGCATTAATTCAAACTATATACATTTTAAGTAGGTAATTTGTACGTGTAATACAAATACAAGTATTTTCATTAACAAAATTAGTTGAGTCCTAATTGCATATATGATTATATATATGTTCCGGACCGTATGAGTATTTGAACCGTACGCGTACGGTCTGGACCGTATGCGTACTTTTTCAAAATACTCATACGGTCGGACCGTACGCGTACGGTCTGATTAATATCATTAAGAAGTTGCTCAAGTTTATAAGTTACAAATGCATGTAAAGTTCATGTACAGATCAACATAACTTAACTCGCAAATTAATATGGAAAAGTTCAATTGTAATTGGAATAAAAGCTTTATTTGTTAACTAATAAAAAAATTCACGATTATTAAATCTATTAATATCTTGTATTTAGTATGTCGATCAGTAATACATTAATTTAATTATGATCATAGAAATTTACGATATCGGAAGTTAACATGATGTGGGACGACAATTTTAGAATATTAGAAACTTTACAAAAAAATGCAAATGCAAAGGAACATGAATGAACTGCAAACATGTAAATGTAAAAAATATATCATTAATTGTGGTAGTAAGTGTCACCTTGGGCGAGAGTACCAAAATAGTATTCAGATATACAATTAAATAAATATTTAATGTCAATCGTTCAATTGTTCATTTTATCCATCTAAAAGTAATTGTAATGATAACAATTTATAAAACTAAAAATAAAGTGTGATAAATGGTTATCTCGTACTGGGCCATACGCGTATACTCATACGGTCCGACCGGACGAGTATACGTATACGGTCCGGACCGTACGTGCCGGACCGTACGCGTACGGTCCAAATACTCATATGGTCTGGAACATATACATTGCATCATTTTTAATATAAACAGACATTATAGCATGAAAAGTTTCATTATGGATAATACACCATAATCAAATCAAATCAAATCATTTTATTGGTGTAAAATCCAAATATTGGAGTGTTACCAAGACAAACATGACAATCATTACAAACATACAATATTGAAATTTAAACAACATTCATATTTTATAAGACTACATGTATTTATCACATATTTTGTACTGATATGTACGTTTTTGCATGGCCAATAATAGCCGGAAGTCAAGGTTGGTTATCAGCCCTCGAAATCCATATCCGCAAGCCCCCGAGTTTAACTTCCGGTAACCTGTCAATCAAAGGCTATCTGTAAACAAGTTGAACACAATGAAAAGAAATTTAAAAAGTTACAAATGTGCTGTAGAAGAAAAAAGTAGAAATCAACAGTGAAAATCACAAAAGTTCCCGTAAAATTTTGACGTCATGAGGAATTTAGAAAATATATGACGCCACATTGGAATGAGTAGCGATATAGGATTCTTCCTAAGCATTTTTTAACATTTGTAATGTAACACTTTAAAGTCGTTTAATATTTGCAATTCTTAGAATTAGTATATTTATTGTTAATTATTTCTGAAACTTTTCACAAAACGTTGTTAACCTACTGTGATACGAACTTTTTTTTAACTCACAGTGATACATGTATCTTTTTTGGTTGTTAAATATCTTTTTGATTTTTGATGAAATATCAAACATAATTAGGTGTAAGCTATTTGTTTTCTCCTGCTTGAAAATATGTGATAAATAGATTATGACATGTCATTTTTCATATGGTCCATTGTATCAGCCCACGACCCATATCAAGCCCTCGGGCTAAAGCCCTCTGGCTTGATATGGGAGTCTAGGGCTGATACCATGGCCATATGGAAAATGCCATGTAATAATCTATAAATATTAAGATGTTTTGGAGGAGGTGATACTTTTGCAAATTTGAAAATACAAGTACATAAATTCATAATGCAACTGTTATTAAATATATCATAATAAATACTATAAGAAAAATATAAAATAGTCATAACTTTGTTACATCCCTCAAAGAGTTCTTGTAAAGGTTCTTTAACGTGAGGAGACTGTGAAACCTTTCGGAGATTACGTTTCCATTCCGACAAGACGTAGACTAGGTTCAAGATATGTATAATCACCGTGTTCTATACATATTGATATATAAAATGTGTAATACTTATGATATCGCTTGATATCACCTCGAGTTATTATACTCCGCTTCAAAACAATGGGGGTATACTGTTTTACCTCTGTATGTCCGTCCGTCAATATGAATTTTCGTCGCATCTTTTTCAGTAACTACATTACAAGGATCTCTGAAATATATGGTTTTAGGGTTTTTATGAGTCAGCTATATGATTGTAAACCTTGGATACGTTTTCAGATTCATCACTCAACAAATTCCTGCTGACATTATACTTTTAGGGGACGGAGGTATCCTTAGTGAGCAGTCTATAGCTCACAGATTCACTTGTTTGATTTCAATATAATAATTCACGAGCCTTTGTCGTCGAACTTTAACATCAGACATTTTAAGACAATTTGTACCCTCCAGAATTCAATTAAATTTGACAAAAAGAAGATTGTCCGGTGAATAGTGTGAGTGTTTATTGTTTTTTATTGAAAAAAATCATATATGTCCGTTGCCATGGACGAACCATCATCGTCTTAAACTTTAAAATTCGCTAACGATTAGCCAATGGAAATGCCGTACTTCAATATCGTAGCAGTTACGTAGCGGCTACGTAGCTGTTTTCAACAACAAGTCTATAGCTACACGTTCAAAAATCAAAATCTACGTAGCACTACGTAGCTGCTACGATATTGAACTCAACACTGCAGTTTTCACAATTCTCACTGGTTTCGTTCAATGTCGTAGCGGCTAAGCTACATCTACCTAGAAATTGGCTATTGAACGTATAGCTAGCATAGCCGCTAAATAGAACTCAGGGTTGCATTCAATATCGTAGCGGCTAAGTAGTGCTACGTAGATTTTGACTGTTGAACGTGTAGCTGTAGACTAGTTGTTACATATATATTGATAGCAGCTACGTAGCCGCTATGTAGCTGCTACAATATTGAACTTAACCCTGGCCCAACACAATCATGCTGTCAAGCGAATACAAAATGGCGGTGGGAAGGTTATTACTGATGACGCCATTTTGCTACCTACATATATAGTATATCGTTCAACATAGATAGATTAAGATATCTAAGACAAAGTAGCAATGCTAGCTGCTACGATATTGAACACAACCCAGGGATATTACACCGATCAAGAAATGTGAAAGCCTGGGTTGAGATCAATATCGTAGCAGAGCCGCTACGTATAGCTGCTATCAATATCTATGTAACAGCTAGTCTATAGCTACACGTTCAATAGTCAAAATCTACGTAGCACTACGTAGCAGCTACGATATTGAACGTGGCTTAGGTGAATCCATATTTCTATACCCCATACAAAGTAGGGGTTATTTGTACTTTGAAGTCTATCTAATATAAACTGGTCCGAGACCACAATTATTTCGTAGTGCATTTCTTTTAGAACATAAATGAAAATAAAAAAAATCCCACCTGCGCTTTCTCAAAGAAACTTTTACAGTGTGTTGTACTACGTTTGGGACAAATTATATCAACATTATAGAATACTTCATCGTCTCTAACTCAAAATATGGACAATTTTATGTTTGTGGCGTCTTGAAATCTTTTGACAGCTTCCGAAGTGCTAATTTTAAACCTTTTTCAGCTGGACCAAATCACTACTTTCCTTTAAAATTCTGGACCCATTTTTTTTTACAGTGTAATTTCACCCCTCCCCCTTCTTGCAATTTAAGGCATTAAACATGGAGAAATCGATTTGGAAGGGGTATATATTAAATTAATGGCAAGTAACCCTCCGTCAACACTAGGGACTATATTGAACAACGAAAATCAAGGGACGATAATGGTGGTCTCGGACAAACTACTGGGTTGAGTTCAATATCGTATTAAACTGAAAACTAACAAGTACATACGAATGGCGATAGATCATAGTTTAGTACTAGTACCGGATCCAAAAAATGTGTGTTTGTGGGTGGGGTGGGTGGGGGGGGGGGGTCCGGGGGTTGGAATTTTCCCCTTTTTTGGAGAATCAATGCATTTGCAATGGGGACATGTAGTTGGAACGTTAACATAGCTGGATCCGCCCCTGACTACGCTATTGTCTCATTTCTCTTACATGCATTATCATGATTATTGAAATATATTAAAGTGTAACGATTTTATGAAAAGTATAACGATTGTCCGTTCATTTAAAATTATTTCTAATTTTATGATTTTATACCAATCAAGCTAAGAAAGGCTTTACCATCGTACCTGCATGTTCATGCAAAAACGGTGTCTACTACCATTTTTATATTTTTTTTATTATTATAATTAATAGTTTAATATCGTTTAGCTAAAACACGTATGTATAAAAGGCGACGTGGGACATACGCAGATGAGATACCAATCCAGCAACACATTAAACTAAAAGTCTTCTAGAGGGTCATATAAACCTTTAAAAACTAAAAGTCTCATCTACAGCACCTAACTTCATTGACATTTATCAGGAACAGCCAGAACCAGAACTTTGAAAGCAAACTAAGCCCCATTGGTGGTCTTCGGCTGATATTAAAAAGAAAGATGTGGTATGATTGCCAATGAGACAACTTTCCATCAGATACCAAAATGGCACATAAATTAACAACTATAGGTCATCGTACGGTCTTTAACAATGAGCAAAGCCCATACCGCATAGTCAGCTATAACAGACCCCGAAATGACAATGTAAAACAATTCAAACGAGAATACTAACGATTAATTTACGTACAATAAATGAACGAAAACAAATATGTAACACATAAACAAAAGACAACCACTGAATTGCAGGCTCCTGACTTAGGATAGGCACATACACAGAGAATGTGGCGGGGTTAAACATGTTAGCGGGATCTCATCCATCCCCCTAACCTGGGACAGTGGTGTAACAGTACAACATATGAACGAAATATAAAAATCAGTTGGAAAAGGCTTAACTCAATCAGATGGATAAAAATACAAATACTATACACATACAAGTGAACGTGGTCGTGTACTTGTACATCCTCCAAACAACAAAAAGACACTAAGTACAGATCTGAGAGTTCTCGCAGTTACTGACAGCTAGTTCAAAGCCACTATTGGTGTCTGCTCTTTGATCGGGTTTATCTCTTTGACATGTTCCCCATTTCCATTCTCAATTTTACAATGTATAGATATATTAGTATATGCTAGGAGCTTTATGACCAAAAGGAACATACAAAGAATAGCAAAATATACGTAAGTTCAGCTATCCCTTAGGGAGTTGGAACCCTAGTTTCTTTTAAAACAATTTCGAATTTTTATCATTGGCGAATTTTGGAAAAGTATGTCAGTTGCTACTCTCGGGGATTATAGAACAGCAGTCCTCCTTTTTTCGGCGATTCGATACTGTCATGAAAATAGTTAATTTTGTAAAGCTTGTGTTTACTAATGTTATATGCTTTTGACCAAAGCTTAAATTTGTAGAGCAAAAAGTTATCAGTGAGGTTGAACTTTTTCAGCCAATGACTGAATATAAGAACTCTTTTTAAAAGTCGCTCGCCACGCCTTATATTTCGACTTTGATATAATGCAGCGTTATATTATTTATAACTGTTGGTTACTCTGGATCTGTGTCTTAAACCCTGGGATAAGCGCACAATCTACATTTATTTATTCTAAAAGGTAATAAAAAACTTGTGAGTGGAAAAAATTAAAACTGAATGTCCAGTTGAGAAATTTCCCTATGATAAATATATAATGTATAGGCGGAAGATTACAGACGCGTATTAGCGCCACACATTTTTTTTTATATTTCTTCCTACATGTATGTTTGCGTTTTAACGCAAACCTTTGCGCTTAACGGTAAATCTTTGCGAAATATAAACGCAAACATTTGAGATATAACGCAGACCTTTGCATTATAAGGCAACAACCATTTTCTTATCGGGGGGGGGGGGGGGGGGGGGGCTGGGATTTTTTTTGAAAAAAATATTTTGATGGCCTAGCTGAACGAAAAAAAAATTATGTTTTGCACTGTAGCTGAAAAAAAAAAATATGCTGTCACCTGCTTGAAAAAAAAAATTTGCACTGCTGAATTTGAGAATATTGAAAATAACAACAGTTGAGACAGTTGAACAGCAGATTATAAACATCTGTCCAGTCTACAGATTAAGCTAAGATTTATATTTATACCTTATTACTTTTTGTATTTTCCTGTAATAGTGTTTGATCCGGAAATATTTAAAAGCATTCCAAATCTCCCACATGTATGCTACTACATTAAGACATACTTAAAACTGCAACTATTATAAAGATGATATGGTCCTTTTATAACAGGGATAGATATGGTATCATATTAAAACAGTCTTTTAAAGTAGCCCTGATTGTGTATGACACAGACTTGTATACTGGTAGTATTTTCCTTTGTATCATTCTGTATCATTCTTTATACCTTTTTTTTCAATGGAATGTCAATTATCATAGTTGGAAACAGTGGATGTTTATAATTTGGAGCTACTCACTCTTTGCCATTACATATGGCAATGGTGGCCATTTCAATTGCAGTATTAAAATTCAAGGACTGTGGTACCTGTATGACGGACTCAGAGAATATCATAATGTAGAAAGTGGGCTAAAAAAAACAACAGAGACAACAGCCAATGCCAGGATACAGACCGAGCCATGCACTTTACATTTTACGTCAATTAAAAATTTAAATGAATTTTATGTAAATTTTATGGTTTTGAGAAAAAAAAATGTATTTCTGTTCCACATTATAGGAAATTTTTTTTTGCTTTCCTTCTAATAATAAAAAAAAAATTATCGGAGGAAGGTTCTGAATTTTTTTTATGAACATAATAAAAATCCCAGCCCCCCTCCCAGATAAGAAAATGGTTGTTGCCTAACGCAAACTTTTGCGGAATAACGCAAACATTTAAAAAAAACCAAAGAATCTGTAGTATTCTGAAACAACAAACGATTTCTTACATCAAAATTTAAAAAATGTTTATTCTAAATAATTAATTTTAAAGCAAAAATATCAGTTTCTATTTGACTTATAATTTTACAATTGTATGACATTATGTTTGCTCTAATCTACTATATACGGAAGCCGATAAGGGCCATTCAAAAAGAAAAAAATATGTCGTAATTACGACATAGCATGTCGTAATTTCGACATAACATGTCGTTATAATGACATCGCTATGTCGTAATTTCGACATAACATGTCGTTATAACGACATCGCTATGTCGTAATTTCGACATATCATGTCGTAATAACGACATCACTATGTCGTTAAAACGACATAGCTATGTCGTTATAACGACATCGCTATATATATAAAAGAATATGTATTATGATTGCCAAGAGACTAAATGACACAGAAATTAACAACATTATGTCATCATAATGCCCCCAATAATGAGAAAAGCCCCACATAGTCAGCTATAAAAGAACACTGTCTGCCACACAGCATTTCGGGGACTCTCCCTCTGGTATCTTTCGTCCCTCTTTTATAGCTGACTATGCGGGGGCTTTTCTAATTATTGGGGGCATTATGATGACCTATAGCTGTTAATTTCTGTGTCATTTAGTGTCTTGGCAATCATAATACATATTCTTTTATATATATATGGAGATGTCGTTATTACGACATGTTATGTCGAAATTACGACATGTTATGTCGAAATTACGACATAGCGATGTCGTTATAACGACATGTTATGTCGAAATAACGACATCGCGATGTCGAAAAAGTTATGTCGAAATAACAACCTCGCGATGTCGTAATAACGACATGTTATGTCGAAATAACGACATGTTATGTCGAAATTACGACATGTTATGTCGAAAGAACGAGATGTTATGTCGAAATTACGAGATGTTATGTCGAAATTACGACATAGCGATGTCGTTATAACGACATGTTATGTCGAAATAACGACATCGCGATGTCGTAATAACGACATGTTATGTCGAAATAACGACATGTTATGTCGAAATTACAACATGCTATGTCGTAATTACGACATAAATTTTTTTTTTGAATGGCCCTTATCGGCTTCCGTACAATTTGGCTTAGTTTTTCATTTTTTGTATCAATAAATATTTTCTAATCCGTGATATAAAGCATTCGTTCCCGGCTCAGATTAACGAGTTGTTTCTATGCGACGAAAAGAGTGTTTGGATTACCCGAAATACATTGTATAACCAATTCTATTGATTGATAATACAATTTTAATAAAAAAATTACACAATTTTAATAAAAAAATTACACGAGGATATCAGGTATTTGTCCACAAGACAGCAACGAAACAACAGTGAAAACCACAATTGTCCATAAGTACGGAGCCCCTTAAGTGCCAAAGATGAAATTTAAAATATTTGTATGCGCAACTTTAAAACTTCTACGCACAACTTTTAATCTTGTGCGCACAACTTTAAATCTTGTGCGCACAAACTTTTGATCTTGTGCGTCATTGGAGAAAATATGGATCTATCCGATACTAAGTCAATGTTTGCCCGCTTTTATTTCATCGTTGAAAATATCTGGATCTGGTAAACATCGAGTGCACAACAAACACAACTTCATATTTAGAAGAAATGTGTATTAGGTAATTATAACGACAATGTAACATAATAAAATATTTAGTTGTTTTGCGCATGTGTTTTATACTTTGATGGTATGTTTATATGTTTGTAACAAAGTTGATCCTTATCGCCCCTTTTCCTCTACACAGATGTCGATATATCGAGTCCTTGTTTAGGGGGTGGGATGCAAGTTATCATGTATCACTCATTGTTGTGCTTTGGTAATCCCATACAAATGAAATTTTATATTGGGTAGTCATTAAACCATTTCCTTCAGTAATGAAATCATATCATACCAATGAAATAACGCAACTAAATATCATTAAAAACAACACATTGTGATCAGTAAATAAGCCTCAAAACGCTCTGGTAATCATGCAATCAAAAACCCTAACATATATGTAGTTTTAAAAAGTTGTGCGTACAAGTTCAAAAAAGTTGTGCCCACAAGATCAAAAATTGTTCGCACAAGTTTAGAAAAGTTGTGCGTACAAGATTTAAAGTTGTGCGCACAAGATTTAAAGTTGTGCGCACAAGATTTAAAGTCGCGCGTACAAATATTTTAAATTTCATCTTTGGCACTTAAGGGGCTCCGTACATAAGTGATAATTTCAAGAAAGTAAATAAAGATTAGAAATCCTTAAATTTGGGGCATGTAAAAACAAAGAAGACATCACTAAAATTTCCCAGCTTTTCACAAAAAAGATGTTGTACCCTTATTTTGAGACTAAAAAGTCATTTAAATCGATGAAGGGTGTGTATTTATAAATTTATCTTTAAGAAACAAACACGTCCTGATATCCTTATAGCCGCAATACGGTATGGGGTTTTCTCACTGTTTGAGGCCTTAAGGTTGCCCATAACTGCTTACATCCACTTTATTTGAAATTTTGTGGATAGTTGTCTCATTACCAATCATACCACATCTATTTATTTTATATATAAACACTCTTGGATTATTTTTCCATAATCTTGAAAAGAGAAATTTACTATAGGATACTGTGTCCAGAATTTGTACAGAACATGTATAAAATCTATATCATCTATCATTACACCTTTATATCTGCAATTTTCACAAAACATTTCAAAGTTCACGTCCTTCTCGCAATGAACATGGATAGCACCATAAATAATTTTATCAGGAATTGCATATATATCCGAGTCCGTTAAAAGATAAAAATTCCAATATCCACATGTGAAGAAAACAAACTTTGCTTTATTAGAGCAGAGCCTAGCCATACAGAACTGCCGGGTCAATGGGTTGGAAAGTGCCCAATGCGTATTTGATAAAATTTTCCTTTTTTTTTTTCGTATTACGGACAAAATTTTCGGCCTTTAAGAATACTTACCCCAGAAATTCTTTACCCTCACGTTGAAGTACTACCCAATAGCTATTCACTAGGCCAGCGTCTATAATCCTTAACAATAAAGAACAACCGAGACAATGGGTTTGGATAGTGAGTGTCCCCAAATGCGTATTTTATCGAATTTGGCTTTATTTTCATGTTTCAGACGACATTTTCGGCCTATAAGAATGCTTACCACAGAAATGCTTTACCCTCCCGCTGTAGTACTATCTAATAGCTAGTTATAAGAGCAGGGTCTAAAATCCCTTGACATACAGAACTGCCGGGTTAATGGATTGGAAAGTTCAATGCTTATTTTATCAAATTCGACTTTTTTCCGTGTTACGGACGAAATTTTCGGCTTTGAAGAATGTTTACCCCAGAAATTCTTTACCCTCAGGTTGTAGTACTATCCAATAGCTATTCACTAGGCCAGCATCTATAATCCTTAGCAATAAAGAACAACCGAGGCAATGGGTTTGGACAGTGGGTGTCCCCAATGCGTATTTTATCAAATTTGGCTTTATTTTCATGTTTCGAACGACATTTTTGGCCTATAAGAATGCTTACCCAAGAAATTTGTTACCCTCCCGCTGTAGTACTATCTAATAGTTATTTATTAGAGCAGAGTCTAAATCCCTAGCCATACAGAACTGCCAGGTCAACGGATTGGAAAGTGTGTGACCCAGTTGTATTGTTGGTATTCCATAAAAAAAAATATTTTACATCAAAATTCTATATTTTTAGTCGATCGTTAATATCATAATATATACCTAGTATGATCTACCTTAACTAGTTGAAAGATTGATTCAACAGAAGATCTCAACATTGTTCCAGAATATCACAACCGATACCAGACAATCTCAACATGACATACTTTATAACTTATTCAGCTTAATGAAATTGAATTCGTAAAGAAAAAAAAAAAAAAAACAACTTTTAATTTATGTTTATAAGGTTTTAGAAAAATACCAATTTACTGATACATATGTTAGCTTTAACGATTATCGCACTGTCATTATGTCAATAACTGACTGTACTGGCGAAATTTACCTGCTGGAGAAAAGTCATTCCGATGTCATTTTAAATTATATTGGTCCGTGTTATACACGAGACAAACTCTAATTCAATTATCTATGGCATGTCATTCTCCTATTTTACAAAAAAAACTCTTTGATTTTCAGTAAATTGACGAAAAGTCGAACTACCCTGTGTTTATTTTGGATATTTTGAACCAGAAAAGCTCAATAGGAAGTGCAAGAAAACTTTTTTCCGTCTCAACCATGGTTTACTAGGCGTGTAATAATATCCGATTAATAGACTAAAACACAAAAAAGTTGACTTTGCCGGAGCACTAACCATGAAAATGAGGAGAAGGTCAGATGACACCTACCAGGTAGACATGTAGACATTATAATAGTTCCAAACAACCATATGTATATAGAAGAACTAGTGCATATGGTATCTGAGGTGTCGACTCAATCATGAAAACTTAACCTTTTTCAGTGATCCATGAACTAAGGTCAAGGTCGAGTGAAATTTTTTTACTCATTTTGTGCGCACAGCATAATATACTGTGCGCACAATATATTTGAATTGTGCGCGTAATATATTTAAACTGTGCGCACAATATATTATGTTGTGTGCACAATATATTTATATTGAATGTGCGCACAATAAATTATTTTGAGCGCACTATATATTATTTTGTACGCATAATATATATTTTTTTTCTTTGCATGTCCCTAGCGGGGCTCCGTAGATATTACTCCTTTAAGTCTCTAAAACTTAATTTTCGTATCTTAAAGGGGCACTACCTGTCAAATTCATGATCACCGATTTGACTCAAATTCTCATATTTGATTTATAACAATGTAAAACATTAATTCAAACTATCAAAAGTCTAAATTAAACAGTTTACAGAGCATGGGGTAGATAATATATAGGTTCGTTTCGTGTGTATTTTGTCCAGACGCCATCTAATTAACTATCGATTTGACCTCAGATGACCATATAAGCGATGTACACATAAATAAAGATATGAATAGATTAAACCAACACGTGCAATTGGAGTTTTATAGGTCTGTTTGATTTTATTTTATAGATTAAAAATAGATGTTACTCATTGTTTTAACCGTATAAGAATGATTTTATTTATGTGCATCGAATCAGTGATCAAATGATTTACCGTAGTTTCACTTTCATTGTTGTCATTCTTTTTCTTTAAATAACCAGTACACGTACAATGCATGCGTTGTCTATCTCTAGCTAGGGGTTAAATTGAAGTTCACATGAATACGGATTTAAAGAGGTCGACTCATTCACTTGCAAGTGAATAACTAATTATCAATGTTTCTTTAGCGTAATTTGACAAAATTGAACCTTTTTGGCTGCAAAAAGCAAATTATTATTTCACTATTTCACTTTCATTATTGATTGAAGAAAAACAATCAAACTTTAGATTTTTTATATATCTCGTCGCTAGTGCCCCTTTAACAAACCGTCCTTTAATTAAATGAATTATATGCAAGAAGAGTAACTGTTAACTTAGGTCATGATTAATTGATTGTGTGTTGTTTAGTCAACGTCCAGTGGCAAATATCATGTTTCACATTTGTGTTGTGACAAAAGGGAAATCACCATTGGAATATATTATCACATTAACTTCTCAAACTTGATCAAATTTAAAAACGGATTTTAAACGATTTAATCATGAGATTTAAATTTCCCAGCTCATTTATCTCATGAAATGCACTGCTTGGCAAAGTTATTTGTTATCTCATATATCAGTTAGTTTTACTTAATGCATTTGAATCCGGTTTCAATATTTTTCACTTATAGAGGGGGTTCCCATAAATGGTTTTCCCCCGTAACCAGTCAATAGACGATGAGGTGTCAGTTTATATAACTGTAAACAACATTTTTCAAATCACTCAGTTTATCTTCATTGTAAATTAAGTCTTATTGGAATTATCTGGCACCCTTTCGAAAATCTCCAGATAAAAGGTTTCATAGTTATAAAGTTGATATTGTTTTTTAGGAGTAAAAATTGAAAAATGCTTTTCCTTTTGAAATGGATGAAAACTTTAAACTGTGTTTTGAGGGATTAGTCTCTGATTACAATATATATTCCAGAGGTCAAGGTTTTTATCTTGTTTGTCATGTGTTTTTTCTTCGTTCGTTTTAGTTTTTTGGTTGTTTTTTTTAAGGAAGGGAGTGTTAAGTTTTGTTTATGTTTATGTTTATGTTTTGTTATTTTTATTTATTATTTTTTTGAGGGATTGGGGGGGGGGGGTAGTTTTGGCAATTTCACATTAAAATGTTTTGGCCGGTCCAACGATTTACAGAAAAGAGCGACGATTTACAGAAAAGAACCGAAAAGAAGGGCATACGCAGTGGCGGATCCAGAACTTTTCATAAGGGGGTGGGGGGGGGGGGCGCTCCAGTCATGCTTCAGTGATTCCCTATATAATCAACCAAATTTCCCCCCCCCCCCCCCTTGAATCTTGAATCCGCCTATGATACGATACAGTTTTGATCCCGTATCTAAAGTTTGATAAAAATTTCCATATAGGCTTTGTTTTGCCTGATTAAATCAAATAGGTAATTTGAATGAATGTTTTACATTGTTATAAATCAAATATGTGAATTTGATCAGAATCGATGAATGATAAATTTGACAGCTAGTGCCCCTTTAATATATAAAGTTAACACAATGCATAAATACAAGGATTTTTTTATATTGTAACAATTCTTCGTAATATTGTAAATGAACGCATAATTCAAATTTTGATTGTACATTTAAAGGGATATGTGAACTTACAAAAAAGAAACAATATAACTTGATTTTAGTATTTTTTTTAATATATGTACATGTATGCTTAATTATCATTTAATTTTTTTTTTTTTTATATATGTATGCTTAATTATCATTTATTTTTCATCAAGGATTTTAATCTTATCATTTAAATATTTGTCAATATAGATATAAGAAGGTGTGACAACTCTCCATCCAAGTCATGATTTGCGGCGTTTTGCATTTTCGCCGATCTGCATCTCATTTGGGCCGATTTCCTTTTCGGTTCTTTTCGGACCTTTTCGGTTTTTTTCGGTCCTTTTCGGTTCTTTTCAGTAAATCGTCGCTCTTTTCTGTAAGTCGTCGAACCCGTGTTGGCGGCTTCTTTCATAAAAATGTCGAAGATAAACAGGTAGCAATGTTTAAAGTCTGCTGCGCACTATCACTACCTTATTGGGCGGGGTGGTTGGTGTTTTCTGGATTTATTTATTTCAAAATCTCACAAATCTTCTTTTTTTCTATAAGATACAGGAATAAGATTTTGTTTAAATGAATGTTTTTTTTTTGTAATTTTTTGATGATTTATGAAAGAAACAAACTGATTTGTTCATTTCAACTTCTGTTTTGGTTGGGAAATGAAAAATAAAACAATGTATTTTAATGTATTTGTGGACGTTGTCTCATTGGCAATCATACCACATCTTCTTTTTTATAAGCCACAAAAACATAAATGTTCAGTGCCTTTTTTTTTAGAGGTATTTTCTATTAACTTAGATTTGTTTAATATTACTTCAATCATTAGAAAGGAAAATACATAAACGGAGATATGGGGTAGAGATAAATAAGACATCAATCCAACGAACAAAAAAAAAGTCATCCGTTACACAAATTGGAATATCAATTAATATCTACTCATCATTGTGCTATGTTAACATCCGTTGATGTCCAAACGACTTTGACAGGGACTGTTGCATTTACAACATCATTGGACTGTCGTCTTGGATGTCGGGTGGTCAGCCAACTCCGTAGAGTGGTGGATTACACCGTGATTTTCTAATTGCCTCGTGTATTTACTCTTCTAGAATACCAGGGCCTCGGAACCGTAAGGATTAAGAATCAAACTGGAAAACCCCGAACCATTTGTGAAACAAGATCGATAAATCGTTTGATCGATATCTCTTGTTGAAACGAGGCTGCAAAGGAAAAGATCAAGCTATCGTGAAAAGTATACGAAGAAAACATTTCTATAGCTCAAATGTATGGTCTCAAGGTTACAAGCTTCATTAGGTACGCTTGCCACTACAATGTATAGAAGCCAAATACATAAAGACGTATTAACCATTTAGAAATCATGTTGCATTATGGAACGTCAATGTTTTGAAAGTGTTGATCAGCAAACGTCAAGTCTGCGAAGCGTAATTCGCTAGGACCGAAATTGAATTTATAAATCAATTGGTCCATCGTTCTAAATACAAAGTAAGTTTGTAACACCTTAAGACAAATTTCATTTTTGACTTTTGCCTCTCTTAAGTTTTTAATTTTTATGTACGTTTTATTTATGCCTTTATTTATCGATTTTCCAATACTTTGATACTTATAATGTATGGATTGATGTTTAACCTCCAGTGGCAAATATTACATGCATATAAGGACGAGGAAATGTCCATGTAATATGATTATAAACCATAATGTGTAATAGACCGCTGAGTCGGAATATATTACCCCACTAGTTCCCACGGTAGCAGTCCGCAATCGGCCCATTATCCTGGCACATTTTTCTGAATCCGAGTCGATCAGTCTTTCCTCTTACTCCTAAATGGTACTTGTTTATCAAAGAAGCAGTAAATACCAATTTTCTAGTCATTGTCTCATACAAATTGATTTGACCCGGCCGGGGATCAAACCACGACCTCCCGCATTAAGGCGAGCACGCTACCACGAAACTACCGAGGCCTTTCACATTAAGTTCTAATAAAGGGCATTTCAAAATCATGTGTTTGCATGCATGTGATTTAAGATGATATATATACATTTATAAATTACTTATAAAATGAATTTGATCAGAATTTTAACCATTATTCTATATAAAAAAAAACAGAGAAAGCCAATGAAATTCAATGTTTGTCAGTTATTAGGTGAACAAGATATCCGGGGATCCTGTTTCGTCTGATTTACTATTTTTAAATCTGACGACCAACTTTTTCAATTTACAAAATATTAAAAATCGGCTATCAATGCTTTAAAATTCAACTATATGCATATTCATAAGCTCAAGATATTTTTACAGTTTTTTAAACCTTTATTTCGTAATTTTTACGCAGTTTTAAATTCATAATATAAGCTAAATAGTAAGTTCTATGTATCTGGCTTCATTATTAAAACATGGACAGGAAAAGTAGGAATAGGGTAAGAAGAAATATGATTCTAATTTATTTATATTTTTTTTTAAATTCTAATTTTTGAATGCAAGTTATAAGATTATAAGTGTTTATTTCTAATCTATCTAAAATAAGATGACTTTCGTATATATGCCCCGCATGTATATTTGAAAGTCAAAATGTTTACCTCTAACAGCCTAAAGCAGTGAATTTGACTTGATATCAAGTTTCCGTTCAGGTTTTCTGTCTTCTTTTCTTAAATTTTCTGCATCGTTAATTTTTTAAGGCATCTAATAGGCTGTATTCCATAAAACAAAATCGTTTAATGTCTTATTAGTGATAAACATTTTTTTTAAAGTACCGCAGCCTTTAAGAATGGGACAGCAAAACATAAGTGTCGTAGGAGTAAACTGAAAAAGGGGGAGGGGCAAACGTCTGAAATTGAGAAACAAAAAACAAAAATATTGTCTAATTTTCAGTATCCTCTTGCTCCCATGTCTCTTTCTCCTCTGCATAATGACTGCAGATAAGATGACTGTAATTTTACTGGATACAATAAGGAGATTACCCTAAAATTGTCTATTGAGTAATATTATGAGATATAAGCTTCATCAGAGAGCGCTATAACTATTATCTTTCGTTAAGTGAAATAAGTAAACTCTTAAAATGTTAAATTGCAAATTTTATCCATGTCCGTAAATAATAAGTAAGGGTTTTTTTTTATAATCTCTTGTTTTCTTCTTCCTTGGTCATGACTTTTTTGTGTCTTCCGTATTTTCATCTTTACCTCTGTTCCAATATTAATATATATCCCAATTTAACAACAAAATCGCGTTGTTTTGTTCCGTTTTTTTTTTTAACT
Source organism: Mytilus galloprovincialis (assembly GCA_037788925.1). NCBI lineage: Eukaryota > Metazoa > Mollusca > Bivalvia > Mytilida > Mytilidae > Mytilus > Mytilus galloprovincialis. Next base: position 55,704,744 of record CM075339.1, on the reverse strand, counting down.
TGTAATGAATATTTACCAGACATAACGTATTAAAACTAAGGATTAAATTTGAAAGTCTTTTTTAAATAAATAGACTCTAATAATATAGATAGATTTTAGACGCCAATCGTTTCCCGCACATTCACGTTCATAAAAAATATATAATATGTTTAATTTTGAATTTCTATTAGATCATACTAATGCTTCCTTTTTGTAATTTGCATAATGGTATTTTGCGAAGATATGCAATTATATTTTATGAACTATTTCGAATTGAAAAAAAATAATTGTTAATATTTGAGACTACTACCTGTTTCGCCGTATACAGCCCGGTTGTCGCTATCGACCTTTAATAAGTTACATGTAAATTGGTCAAAGTTTTCATTTACATGGTTGATCTAAATCATCGGTTGTCACTACTTATTATCAACGTTGTTGATCTAAACTTGGTCAAAGAAAAAACTGCGCTGTTATGGGCAATTGACGTCAAGTTTTAAGAAAAATAGAATGAGATTCTATTCCATCCTAGTCTTACAAAGTCTTTGATCAAAGTTTTCTTTGACGGTTGTCAGTATAAAAATAAATCCATCAACAACTTTGACCAAGAAAACTTGCACAAGAAAATTTGATAGCGACAACGGGCCTTCTCATAACAATTAGATAAGTCCTCTTTATTATATTTCCATTTGAAAAACTAAAAGCAAAAAGTGAAGTTAACAACTCATTGACATTTATCTAAATCATTCTATTGATGTTTCAGTGTTGTTGTTTTTACTTTGCTATACAAATAAAGTATGCAAAACAAGCTTTATTGTATATATATATATATATATATATATAATCGTTCTCATATATACAAAATAGATTATCACTGTGTCTTATTTTAAAAATGAATAAAACGAAAACTGCAATGACCATTCATTACAGTTTATGCCCCGCCTATGATAATTGAGGGGCATTATGTTTTTCGGTCCGTCCGTCTGTCCCTTCGGGTTAATAAAGGTTTCTGAACACGGGACTTCGCGATAACTCAAATGCTCTTCTCAAATTTACTGAAAGGTAAGTTCTTTACCAATCTCCGGCGCAGAGCTCACATCCGTTCCGTACTTACTTCTTCATATCACTACACATTTAGGTATTGTAGTGTACTAAGTATACGGAAAGGAAACGAGCGCTGTACGGAGATTGGTTCTTTACATAGAGAAGATTTCTCTTGATTTTAGCTAGTTGTTTATTTGTAGTTTCAGAGCTCTGGAGCTTCCAAAGTTTAACAGTTTTAACTTTGAAAATTCAAACGTTTTCTGGAAAATGGAGATCTTTATGAAATATGAATTGAAATAAGTATTGCTTCGAGTTTTCTTTCATCCAAATCAAATCAAATTCTTTAATTCTTATCAATAAAAGTCATCGCATATCATCTCCAAACATGTTTTTAAAGGTCGGTTTCTCTTAAGTAAATAAAAAAAAAAGAGGGCAACTGAATACCTTAAGTCGAAGAAAGACAGTCAGCAAGCCCTTTCCCCTAGAACCTTGCCACTTTAAAAAAAGACAATTAAGATGCATCTGCAGTCTTTTCTTGTCCACAGCAGTGCCTAAGCACACATTTTGAAATTTCGCATACATTGGGTGTCCATGACGGTCTTCCTCAAATCACGTTAATTTCGGCCTTAATATTAAACCTGAACACCTTCCCACTTTACCTCAGATTGAATCTCTCCTTTAAAAGCTGATAGACACACCACTGAATTTTACGCACCTGCACTATTTATGAAAATTATATATAATAATGACTTAACTGAGTATTTAAAGTAATAGAAATTCTAAAATAAATAAATGTTCTTCCGTAGTCAGTGCAAATATTAAAATCAAGGCCACTAAGGCTGTTAGAATTTAATAGTACATACAGTTGTAATGGAAATATTTTAAAACGATGAAGTAATATGTAAATATAGCTTTTTGCCATATAACAGATTAATTGATTACATGATTATAACCGATTTAGATAACATAGATTAATTGATTACATGATTATATCCGATTTAGATGACACAGATTAATTGATTACATGATTATAACCGATTTAGATAACATAGATTAATTGATTACATGATTATATCCGATTTAGATGACACAGATTAATTGATTACATGATTATAACCGATTTAGATAACATATATTAATTGATTACATGATTTATAACCGATTTAGATAACATAGATTAGTTGATTACATGATTATAACTGATTTAGATAACACAGATTAATTGATTACATGATTATAACCGATTAAATTATAACTGATAATTGATTGCATGATTGTAACCGATTTAGATAACACAGATTAATTGATTACATGATTATTACCGATTAGATTATAACTGATAATTGATTGCATTATTATAACCGATTTAGATAACACAGATTAATTGATTACATGAGTATAACCAATTAAGTTATAACCGATAATTGATTGCATGATTATAACCGATTTACACTGAATGACATGCTAATTGATTACAATGCTTTAGCCGATTAAACATAATAGGCAAAGACAAAGCGACTTTTTGGTTCTGAGCCATTCAAATGTAAAATACCTGTTGAGTTCATTATGCTAAGCGATTTAGATATAACACTAGACTTATTGATAAAATTATTCTTTCAGATTTAAACTTAATGAAAAGACTTCATCGTTATAAATGATTCCAACGTAACAGACTATAATTGTGATTGTATGATTCTAAATCATAATTACAAATATCACCAGATCGATGTATTTATGAGAAATAATCGTATTTGATAAATATATATACATTGTACATTGTACTTAATCTATTAAAAGGCATCCTCAATGAAATATCATATGTCCATAAACGTACTTTTTAATATAGTTAAAAAATCTATAACGAAAAAGCAAGATTGATTTTTGTTGGGTAAACCATTGTTCCAGTCGCGAATCTATTTACATATTTGAGAGGTGCAAGTTCTGAAGAAGAAATCTGACAACAGGGTGCTTGCGTTTGATCATTTGGCCACAGCATTTGATACATTACCTTTCAGTCAAAAATTGACTTATTTTCTGTCTGAAAATGTCCAAACATGTGAGTCCGGTTTGGCAAACAGCTCTACAATATGTTTTGTATACGTCCTGTATGTCTTCCAAATCATTGTTGTCTTTTTAAAGTCCCTTGGACATAAACGGACGCAAATTTCTATAAAAATACTGTTTATCTGATATAAATACAAACTATCTAGTTTTATTTAGGGTGTAAACTATCGTTATATAAACATCGCTGTAATTTTTAAGAAATTGATGGCGTACATGCAATGAATTTAGATCATGCGGTTTGTGCAGATCTTACTTATCTTTTATTCAAACCAATACAAATTTCTGATTAATTGTATTTTCAGTTTGAAAATTAGGTATGTGCAGTGAAAATAAAGGTTAAACTTTCAGAGTGCTCATGCAAAGTTAGTTACATATGCATCTTTGATTTAACGGGTAAACCATGTTGGTCTTTATCTTTTAAAAATTTTTTGTATTAACTTGGTCTCGAGCTCAAAACTAAACATTTGAAAGCCAGGGATGTAAACAAATGTAGCCATGTATACCTGCAGGGGCGGATCCAATGGGGCGTAATCCACCAAAAAGGAATATATACCCCCGAGCGGAGCGATACCAAAAACAAATTATATAAATCGTGAGAAATATGAGATTTTGGGGCTGTCAAAACTGGCGTGTAAGCCCTCTACGATACGCAACTGTACCTATATACTACGAAAAGTCTAAATTATTACCTTGTCTGTTCTCAGGGTCATCGTAACGGTCGAAACCAGCAGAACGAAGACAACCACTATTTTTATGGCAATCCTGGTACTTCCAACGACAATGAAATGTATAGACCAGACTACAGACGAAAAGATTATTTAAAGGTTAATACTCCGAAGCTTTGGGATCACAAGAACGTTCCTTTTCAAGATTTTAAAGCTAGTCATCATTTCTGGGGGACACAGAACACGGATTCTACAGAGCGACTGGACGGCAGTATATTTACAGACTCCGTCACGAGGCCAAAGTCATCTACGCCATCGAAAGTCATAGCAACAGTTATAGTGATAGGGATTTTATTTGTCGTTAGTGGGGCCATTGCAGTTGCTGTTTATTTCACAAGTCTTAGTAAGTAAAATATTTACTTTGAGCAAGCAATATTTATCCAACTATCTAAGCTGTGCCACGTTATCTTTATGTAGGATTTTCTGATTTGTCTTGTAATGGCGTAAAAACGTCTCATCTTAAATGGCACGCGGAACCGTAACTCTAAAGGTCCTATTGTGTTTTCTGATTTTTGAAGACTATGGACCGTAAATTTTCTAAAAAAGAGGGAACATAAGAAGTACGGTTCTGCAGCTAATATTCAAGTATATTATAGATGAAACCAAAATAAAAAAAAAAGACATGTGACAATGTAAGGGTGTTAGACCCTATAAGACCAAAAACTTTAAAACACTTTTCCCAAAATGGTGGTCAACTGTACTACTGGTTACGTTGGTCAGAAATTTAGCCATATGTCATACAACATCGTGTGAATTTTAGAGGAGGGTTAAACCATTGAATGACTTTCTGCATTATCTTTCGGATTTGTTTTTCCATGTTTTGGCTGCAGCATCTGCTCCGCATTTATTTATTTTTTTTCTAAAATGAGAGGACAAGTTTACTTTTTTTCAAAAAAGTCACAGTGAATACGACTCGATTTATTTTTTTTCCCCTTTTTCTTTTTATTGCAATATGTTTACAAAACAATTAAAAAAATGAAAAATAATTGAAAAGCGATAAACCCGTTAAAGGCAACTGAAGATTTTTAAATTTCTGAAATTATAACGGAAAAGAAATCGGCAAATCCAAAAGATACATTACGACTAGACGCTCTTTTATAAGCTACAGTCAATTTACCATGGTTTTAAGAAAAAAAAATCAAGATCAAATTGTACGGTACTCCCTTGGTGTTGATTGTCACTGAGAATGCTGATGATAGTAAGTGATTCACTCAGAAATTATACCTCTATGTATGCATACCAGAGTCGTATAGTGTTATCACCCTGTTTCACTGTGATTCCCACAATATCAGTACTGGTGTAATTCGGAGAATCACCTTGTGTGAACTGTATCAGAGAAATTTCAGTGCTTCTTGTTTGACAGATAAAGATACAGGTTGGCGATGGATTTATTAATAACTTTATTGAAAAGCACTTTACGCCCATATGGGCCAATGGCTTAAAACATCATACATAATATACAGTTTACATATATAAAACAATGAAAATAAACAATGCAGACACTTTGAACTATAATCCTTGTCTTTCTTTAAATCAATATATATATATATATATATATATATATATATATATATATATATATATATATATATATATATATATATATATATATATATATATATATATATATAAGAGATTCAAATTATATCAAGGACTCCCTGCCCTCAGTCTTAGTGACTTTTTTTAAAAAGGAGCATAATTTGCAAGTGTCCTGTTTTGTTTCAGGATTGAGGATATGTTTTAATTTATCAATATCATTTAAGTTATTATATTTATTTTCATTTAAAAATTCTTTTCTTAATTGTTCATTTATTTTACATTTAAAAAAGAAATGAAACTCATCATCTAGTACATCACAATGTGTACATAGTCTTAAATCTCTGGGAATTTTCCAGTATCTACCAGTTTCTATTAATAAGTAGTGGTCACTTATTCGAAATTTAGAAATTAGTTGTCTATATTCAAAGTTTTGAGAAAGTAGGTATGGTTCAAAGTTATAGCTTTTCTTTATTTTTTTTTTAAAAGTTGGAGTTTGTTATTCTCTTGTAAATTTAATATTTTATCATTATATAAATTTTCATAGGAGTTTTATAAATTTTGTTTGTATATTAGCCTATTATTTTTATCCTTATTTTGGTTAACAATTTCTTAATGGTCGTTGTTTGTTTAACGCCCAATTGCAAGTATTTTATGTATATTCAGGACGAGAACAAATTAACAATGATTTAAAATTCAAAATTATAAAAAAGAAGATGTAGTATAATTTGCCAATGAGACAACTCTCCACAAGATACCAAATGACACAGAAATTAACAGCTATAGGTCACCATACGGCCTTCAACAATGAGCAAAGCCCATACCGCATAGTCGGCTATAAAAACCCCGAAATGAGTTCGTTTCTGCAGAGTGAGTCGATTGGGATGAAAGATGGAAATTTAGATTGCCAATGTACAGAGAAAGAGATAATGTTTGATAGGAGCAGAAGTTTAGCCCTGCATTAGGTCCCCTACGAACCCCTCAAAGAGGTGTTGAATAAGTTCTTCAACATGCAGGCAGCATACCACTGTCCCACACGAGGCATAGGATTAAATGTCTCAATTCCGACTTCAAGAGGCTGCGTATTTGTACGTCCCTCTTTAGAAAGGTTTTTATAAATGCTAATTCGCCGTTTTAGAATCTAATGCATTCTGGGTAATATTTTCAAAAGCGTACACCAACACGTTGTGATTTGTTTTTAAAAAAACGTTATAAACAATGGAAATTCAACCAATGACGTAACGTTATTTTCATTTTGGTGTACGAACAATGAGATTACCCATAGTCCTTTAGGTTCTGAAAAGGCCAATTAGATGTATCCTTTTTTAGAGTAATAAACTAATTTTACTTTTAATAAAATGTATAACAATATATGTAATACCGTAAAGGAATTTAAAAATATTCATCATCATTATTTCGCAGTTGATATAAATTTGTACTTTAAGATGTCCTTTAACTTTTTTGTTTCCTTGTTGTATAATCTTTCGCATGACGCAAACACATGATCATATACTATATGCTTAGTATTGTTGTCTATGTACGTTGAAACATTGTTTTCTTTGTAACTTGAAATGAGTGATAGTTTAAATATATTTGGTATATAGAATCATTGCAAGTTCTACATGTCCGTCTGGAAAGGTTCACCTGACCTTGGCTTCATTTCTGGATCCGTGCCAATACCGGTATCAGATACAATAAGCAATACCTGCGGTATATTTTGTTTATGGATTGAAAGTAAGTTGTTGTATATGACTGGTTGACAGGGTTCGTTTGACCTTATATCCTAATGTTAATGGTTTGTTGGTCAACGTTAATATTTTGTTGTAAGGTCCGGTTCTTAGATACTATAAGCAATAGGTCAACTATATTTGGTGAATATAGAATGCGTGTTTCTCTTCCAGGGTTCATCTGACCTTGACCGAATTCATTGTTCAACGTTTAGTTTTCGTTGTTAGGTCTGTTTCTCATATACCGTAAGCATTAACTCAACTATTGTTTGTGTATGGAATAATTGTGAAGTATACATGACTGTCCATTTACCAGGGCTCTTCTGACCTTGACCTCATTTTCATTGATCATTGATAACGTTAAGTTTATTTGATCACGATCAGTAAAGCAGGTGAGATATTTTTGCCTGTGAATTCATATCATGTTTTCAACCCTACCCTTTTGATATCGATCAGTGGACTATGTAAGGTTAAAACAAAAAGTCAATGCGAGAAAAGCACTTAACTTAATACTGGTATAGAAGAAAGCATAAAACACAAGTACAAACTAAAACTAATAAACAATCATAATATACCATACAAAATACTCTCAGTTACTGGAAAAAGTTCAATTATTATAAATTAGGCCGTTAGTTTTATCGTTTGAATTGTTTCACATTTTTTGTGTCGGGGCCTGTTATTGTTTACTATATATGCGGTATGTGTTTAATATAAATAAGAAGTTGTGGTATGCGTGCCAATGAGACAACTCTCAATCCAAGACACAATGTATAAAAAGTTAACAATTATAGGTCAAAGTACGGCCTTTAACACAGAGCCTTGGCTCACACCGATCAGCAAGCTATAAAGGCACCAAAATGACTAGTGTAAAACAATTCAAACAGGACAACCGACGGTCTGACCTATATAAAAAAAACAAGAAACGAGAAACACCTATGAACCACACCAACAAACGACAACCACTGAACAACAGGCTCATTTTGAAGGCCGTACAGTGACTTAATATTACTTACATCTACGTCATTTGAACTCTGATGGATAGTTGTCTCATTGACAATCCTACCACATCTCCCTATTTTCCGGCAAATCAAAAGTACTTTACTTTCTCCTACACTGGTCTTTTTCAATCAATTTGAATTATCGCCCTTATTTCAAGAGCATTATAAGATGATACACGTACTTTTTCTTTTTCAAAAGTTGTTCTCATGCTTCATTCAGTGTAAAGTTCTCTATAACAGTCCATTATCAAATGTAGCAATATTGTACAACAACTTTGTATATATATTACGTTGTTATCATGAGCTACTATACGTGATGGGTTGTATTTTAATGACGCTCCGATTGGACTGACTTTTCCAAGGAATGAAAAATAGCATACTCAGATATAAAGATTTTCTACAAAAAATTAAGAATTGGAATTGAGATATTTCCTTCGTCGGAAATAGTTCCCAGTGAAATACTTTATATTGTATATATACATGTACGGTCTTCTATTAGTTGATAGTTGCTTGTTCTTGTGTTATCATGTTTTGCTTTACAGTTTTTTTTTCAGATAACCTCTTTTTTTCTCAAAAAGATAAGTACATCTCCCTGCTCTTTGTGGGTAAGATAGTGGTTTGCATCTACATTTTCCGGTTCAAAATTTAGGGACGCCCATACAGAACAAAATAAGAAAATACAGAATTTCGGCCCTTAAAAGAAGTAACCATTCATTTACCAACAGCATGAGCAAGAACCATTTTTTGCTCTTGCCCTTCATGCATCTCCTTCTTACTGTGACTTCATAAGTAGGTTCCATTACGATTGTTTGACCATACCTTTTTCTCAATTTAGTTTCTTCTAAACTACTGTTATGAATTGTATGAATGTTATATGTTTAATTAAAATTTCATATTTTTTTAGCAAATGTGAATAAAACAACGACTCCATCGGTACCGAAAACGACACCAGGTATAGCTTTAATTAATAATCTGCTCAATTGATCAATGAACAGTAGAACAACACGATTTTCCTTACAAATTAATCACTATTTCTCTAATTTTTGTGCTATTTTCACATTTCCTGACTGCTGTGAGAAAAATATTTCTCCTCACTAGTGAAAAATCCGTTCTCGGCAAATGATTTGTCGAAATTTGATTATGACGTCAAAATGTTTTGTTTTCTTCTCAATTTTCCTATTGTGACGTCATGAAAAAAGGCGACCTTGCCTGATGACGTCGCATATAAAGAACACAAGTTTCTGAAAATCTTTGAAAAAAAAATGATTAAAGTCATCAGAGAAACAGATTCCGACACTATAACTCGTGTATTACGATATTTCTCCACTCTCGACAGTTAAATTTAATTATTTAAAATGCTCGGCAAGCCTCGCGCTTTAAATAATGAAATTTAACTATCTCGAGTGGAGAAATATCGTAATACACTTGTTGCAGTGTAGGAATCTATATACACATGATACATCTGCAGATAGGGTTCCTACCTTGGAACCCTTGTACGATTTATCGCCTATGGCCAAGGAAAGCCTAGCTACTGTATGTACTTATTACTTTCCCTATCTCAAAAATCGTGATAACATAATGACGACCGATTCAACATTTTCAACATCAAGTCTCAACCCTATATGTTTAGTATAGAGTGCGGGATGTTACAGTCCTTCCAAAATAACCACTGTACCACCGCACATAGGGATTGATCCAGAACTATATGAGCTCGCCTCACTAAGCTCATGCACGCTATTATATTTCTGAAGAACATTTAGTGCATTGATTGATTGATTTTTTTTTGGGTTGATTATGTTCATTTAAGATAATTTTTTAGTTGACATTTGTAGCGTTGTTAAATTCGTTGATTCATTTCAAAAATGATTCATACGATCGATGAAGTGAGTAATCGGTTAGCCTTTAACTTTTCCTCCCATATAATTACATTTGGACACAGTTTAAATTGATTAACGGATCGATTTTATGATTGATTGTAGTTTGCTTAATGTCCAGTGGCAATCATTTAATGTATGTACAGGACGAGAACAAATTAACAATGAATACAATAGGTATGTCCTGTTACAGAGACCTATTGAGTATTTTATACTAAAAAAATAGAAATAACATAGAGACCTAATGAGTAACTTTTTTGAATATTGGTTAAAGTTATAATATTCATAGTCAGAGTTCGTATATGATCATACATTAACACACAGTAGAGACATATAATACATAATTAAGGTCTTTCCTTTTTCTATAAGGAAAGACCTTACTGTATTTCTTCTGTTTATTATTATTCTTTTTCCGCCAAACTTTGACGAAGTTAGCAGCCTAAACCGTAAGACGTGTCGCTTTCATGTTCTCACTTTGTATCGGTGTCATGAATACCTATCCGGAACTCACCCTGTTAGTCGAAATATTTTGTCGGTTCGGAGTAATCCCTCCGAAACCAAAAAACCTTGTTATCGTTCCAACACCGTAACCGTAATAGATAGAAAAAAAACGAAGGGTGAAATTTGTTCAGGACCAGACCCCGGTTCTTCGTTACATTTGATTCGAAAAGATTCAACGACTCATTGGTAGGGTTATGCCCCTTTGAAAATTAACCGGTGTCGGTGGACCACCAAAACTCAGAAACCGTAAATCGTAGAGACCTAGGATCTTCACCATTCATCAACAATTCATGAGACTTTCAAAAATACCTCAAGGTCAAATGTGTATGTTGACCTTGACCTTTGACCTAACACCTTGTTATCAGAACAACTCAAAAACCATTATACTTACAGAAGTTTTAAATAGTGGAAAATGTTTGGGTCATTACGGCGCAACTTTGTTATATTTTGACAGAAGAGATTTGACTTTTTTTAAGGGGCATAAATCCTGTTTTAGGTTTCTGAAAAGACAAAATCAGCTTTTACTATATAACCAAAGGTCCTAGACCTATGGGGTCTTCAGCAATGACATTGGGGACTAATGACCTTGACAAAGGTCAAAAGGTCAAAGGTCAAGGTCATGTCCCATATAGCGAATTATGTGTTTTTGACCTTATTTAAAGGATTTTCAGTGTGTTTTAAAGCTTTTCAATACATTCTACGTCTATTGGAACATATATTTTACATTATAAAAGGAAAGACCTCTCAATTGTTCAAGAACAATTGACATTTTAATTGTATTATATGTCTCTGCACACATGAAGAAAAAAAATATTTATCTTTATAATATGAATTTTTAAGAATTAATTTCTGAAGATTTAGAGAAGTCAAACGGACTATAAGACTGCATATTTTAGATTTTGTACATATAAATAATTCAGAGTTTATTAGATTAATTTTTTTTTTGAAAACGACCCGTGTAACAGTATTTTTTCTACTTTGTCATAGTTCCACCACACGATCTGAAATTCCAGGGAAATATCAAAATAGACAACAACTGGGACCAAGACTTAGAAAATAAATCGTCACCCATATACCAACAGAAATCAGAAAAAGTCAAGAATCTTGTAAGTATTGGGGAACTGATCGATACCGGAAGTCTCACATTCCTGGACTCTAATTTTAGAAAAAGACTTTCCGGTTGGCAATATGCACGTGGACCTTCCTGCACGCACCGCACGAACTGCACGCACTGCTTGTAAAGTAAGAAATTGAATTATTCAACGTCAATGGTATGGCAAAGTCAGAAGGAAAAATCAGACATAAATTTGCTGTAACGTTGTCAATACAATTTGGAAAGAAGAAGATTGTTAATGTTCCGGGATATTCCACACTCCGGCACAGGAGTCTTTCCCGTCATCGGAAGAAGAGAAGAATGTAAGGCCTACAACGAGTTGTTTAGCACAGGCATTTGTTTTCATCCACGGGAAGGTAGACTATCTTTTATGACTATATATAGCATGTACATGATGTATTATATAGTAGAAGTATGGATAGTCAACCTTCCCGTGGACAGAAACCAGGGGCGGATCCAGCCATTTTAAAAAGGGGGTTTCCCAACCCAGTGAAAAAGAAAAGGGGGGGGGTTTCCAACTATATGCTCCCATTCAAATGCATTGATCGTCAAAAAGGGGGGGGGGTTCCAACCCCCGGACCCCCTGGATCCGCCAATTCAATTTAATTCAATTCAATATTTAATTTTTTTTTTATTGGAAAGAACACAATAGAGGCATGATCCAAATACAGATAATTATAATATTAAAACAACATAAGATAATTATAATATTAAAACAACATATAAATGAAATAAAGATGCATGTAACAACAAGTTATAAGACAAATGGAACTTGAGACAAGTCAAGTGGAGTGCCTGTAAAGTAAAGTAAAGTAATCTTTATTTAAAGTCAGGTTGCACCAAATAATCATGACGTCTTGACAGGCTATTTTTTGAACTAATCTATACTTCTAAAGTAAGAGACTGATTTCATTGAGCCGCAACTCCTCTGAAACCATACAAAGTCGGAAATATTTGTGATATGAATGTAGTGTTTTGTACTTCCTTAATTTGTCTTTGAAACAATCTTTTTTTTTCCCGCAGAAAACCCCCAATTTTTGAGAAAATATCAAAATTCGGAGACCGTGTCTTATTTGGTTTCGAAAAAAAACAACTACAAACTTGCACCACTGAAGAAATGTTTAAATCTGACATCAGAGAGTTCTAGATTGTCTTCTTCTTCTCCAAGTTATTTCCTCCGTTCTTGGTCAGCACCCATATCACACAGAGACAGAACTTGACTCGCACTTTTCGAGAGAAAAAAGAAATACTACAAACTAGCACCACTGAGAAATCTTTTAATCATCATTGTTTTAGGATGTCTTCTTCTTCTATGAGTTATTTCCTCCGTTCTAGGAGCACCTGTGTAACACTGAGACAGAAGCTACTAATTGGACATTCAAACTCCTATGGAAGAAGAACTGACAAACTTAATAAAAACTCAACATAATGCATCAGTGCATAAAAACAGTTTGAGAAATACGAACCCAAGCTGTGTATCACCATAAACATTTCCAGTAGTCTTCAAGCCGCGCTCGCTGTTTTTTTTTTATAGTATACATGTACATAATAACAAGGAATAAGAGCTTTTAAGCAACTGATATTAGATTACAAAACATACATGTAATAACATCAGATACATATATAACACAAACATATAGACAGTACATACATGTATTAATACATAGATAGAACATGCAAAATAAAAGCTAAGCAAGATATATATTAAATCAGCACATAAGAGCACACAGTATCTAGATCCAAGTAGCACATGCAAAATTAAACACTATAACGCACAAGTAAAAGACCGTAAAGGTAGGCACTTAAAGTTAACCATCGAGGGACGTTAACTACCGAGGGTAGTAATGAATATTCATCTTTACCGGATGATTGACAGCGATGTAAATAAAAACATGAGAGTGATTACCGTGTGTCAACGTCATATCAAATTAATTCAATTTAATTGTTAGAAATACTGTTTTCTGCTGAAAATTAAAAAATAAATAAAATTGAATGGAATGGAATGGAATTGAGCTATGTACAATACAGTAAATATTAGCAATTAGAATTAGACGGTAGACAAGCATATTTTGCCTATTGATTCTTTTTTGCATGCCTATTTGGTTATATTATAATGCACTAATTGTTTTGATACTGTTTAATGTTTAAATAAGACCCATATGTGAACCATTTGTGCACTTTTAATATAAAGATCAGATTCACACAGGATCATACAGTTCGAGCTAACTATTTTATGTACGACAGCTATTACTAATGTAACGGTGATGCTGAGATAATCTCCCTTTGCTAGAATAAGGGATGACGCAAAATGAACTATATCACTGTGCAAGAACGGAATAGCAAAGTGAATATATAAATCAAACTGTATTGGGATGATTTGGTAAACGTTTATCCAACTTACTGGATATTTTATGAAAGATTTTGCCATTTGTATAGAGGAATTATACCTTTTCAAATAAACTTGGGAGAATAATACAAAAATAGAATTTTTAGCAACTTAAACGAACTAATCTTGTCAAATATACATCAAATTCATAATCCTTTGAATGTGAATTTGTTGCGTGCAATTGTTAATTATTTAATGCGATGAGTGTCATTATAGCCTGAAATGAGATTTTGAATACAACGATTAAGAAAAAATTCAAACGCAATACTTCAAAATGCGAGTCTTAATTATTGTCGCAATAATAAAAACCTCGCATTAATTTCTGAATTTACAGACATCTGTACCGTCAGCGTACCGTGATCTGTTAAAGTTTTTTTTTAATAGTTAATTCCGGTGTCACTTTGTCTCTTTTAGAGAGTTGTCTCATTGGCAATCATGCTATATCTTCTTTTTTTTTTATATAATAAAACAAAAACCTGAACGACTTTACATTATAAATTAAAATGCATCCTAGTCGTGATGGAGACAGAGTCAAATGAACAAATGGACTAGATGAAACTGAACGAAAAAAAGAAAGAAAACACCAATTTGATCTGATAGGGGTGAATTCTATTCTTTATTAATTCAAACTCGAGTTTGGTTTGGAACCGTATCTATTGCGATTATTACCCAAGGACAGATATTACATATCTGAACTTCGATGCTCGAATTTGAAGTTACCTATTGAGACGGGTAGATGGGCGGGGATCGCGAGGGAAAATAGAATATGTACATTATGTAATGAGGGAATAGGGGATGAGTTTCATATATTGTTTACCTGTAAAAATGCTGATGTTTCTGCTCTTAGATCAAAGTTTGTACCAAATTACTATGTAATGAATCCAAGCAAGAAGAAATTCACTGGCTTGTTGTCTATATGTAACGTACAAGTTCAAAGGAAATTATCAATTTTCGTGAAGAAAATCATAAAATACTTAATCTAATTATACCAATTGTCTTTTAAAATATACTATGTATTTGTGTTTCGTTTGTCCTGTCTCGCTATGTATTATCTTAATATGGTTGTATATATTATTGTCCTCTTGTACACAAGTATGTGTCTGAGGTTATGAATAAAATCTTGAAATCTTGATACGAGAAAAGATTATATTTGATTCGGCTTTTTCCATTTGCGCCAATCTGCACTTAATTAGCGCCTATTTTTTTTTATTTCTTTGCGCCAAATTTATTTTCTTCATTTGCACAAATTAACAGGTAAACACAAGTCATGAGGCATATAAGATGTATAGAATTTATTTATATAATAACAAAAATATTCCTTCTGGCCTTTTGCCACCTGCCACTTGCTCACACGTGACGAGGAGGAGGAGGGGGATTGAAAGCAGGATAAGTTTATTGCAAGTGTACATCACACTTGAAGTAGCACTTTATGAAATAAGATTGTAACAGTTTGACATAAAAAGCACATTTGCATATGCACAAATCTTTTTTAACTGAGTATTGTCATGCAACACTTCTGTTGAACTGCAACCTTGTGATATCTTCCCTACAATAAAGCATCCCCTTTTTTATCAAAATTTTTATAAGTTAAAGCCTGTTTTTTTCTTTATGGCATCGGTTCCATATGTGAAAGTAAATGTTCGGGTACCAGAAGTGTGATTAAATGATGATACCCATGAGCTCAACATGTGTCTATACACACATTTATCTATATTGTAGCTTGTGTTCATTGAATTGCTGCGTTTGGTTAAACAAGTTAAATTTTATCATCTAAATTTATCAGACCTAACCTTTCGAATCAATTTGGCGCAAATTAAAAAATGTCAATGTGCGCAAATGAAAAAAAATATGCTTTTTCAAAATTGGCGTAATTGTCATACGTACATTCACCGACGACATATTACTGGTTAGATTAAAAAATAATATATTATTTAGATTAAGAAGTACTTTAAAAAATTGATTGATTGTTGTTTGCCATCAGTACAGCCGCAAATATTTCAGACAAGTTCAGGGAGAAAACTAAATAATGAATACAATAGGGAATGTTACTGGTCAAATAAATGTCATCAGTCATTCAGAGTGAAGTATAGATACGAAACTTTGGACTGTCAATTGAAAATAGTTTGTTTTGATAACAACCGCCGGTAGGTATAGACAAATACGGTTGATAGACGGTATATAGGAGCACTAAATTCTATGTTAACCACCGACAGTAGGTATAAAGAAATACTATTGAAAGACGGTATATAAAGGAGCACTATATTTTACGTTAACCACCGACAGTAGGTATAAAGAAATACTGTTAATAGGCGGTATATAGGAGCACTATATTGTATGTTAACCACCGACGGTAGGTAAATTAAGATACTTTTGACAGACGGTATATATGAGCACTATATACGGACCATATAATACGTTATATTGACCATCGACGGTAGGTATAAATGAAAACTGTTGATAGACGGTTTATAGGAGCACTTTATTGTATGTTAACCACCGACAGTATGTATAGACACGTAATTTTAATAGACAGCACTATATTTTACATTAACCACCGACGGTAGGTATAGACAAATACTTTTGATATACGGTATATAGGAGTACTGTATTACTTGTTAACCACCGATGGTAGGTATAAACAGGTACTGTTGATATACGGTATATAGGAGTACTATATGTCATGTTAACCACCGACGGTAGGTATAGACTAAATACTGTTGATAGACAGTATATAGGAGGACTATATTGCATGTTAACCACCGACGATAGGTATAGACAAATACTGTTGATATACGGTATATAGGTGCACTGTATTGCATGTTAACCAGCGACGGTGGGTATAGAAACAGGTTAGAAACATAGTGTTGATAGACGGTATATAGGAGCACTATATTGCATATTAACCACCTATGGTAGGTTTAGAAAAATACTGATAATAGACGGTATATAGGTGCACTGTATTATATGTTAACCACCGACGGTAGGTAGAGAAAAATAGTATTGATAGACGGTATATAGGAGTACTGTAATGCTTGTTAACCACCGATGGTAGGTATAGACAGGTACTGTTGATATACGGTATATAGGAGTACTGTATGATATGGTAACCACCGACGGTAGGTACAGACAAATACTGTTGATAGACGATATATAGGAGTACTGTATGGCATGTTAACCACCAACGGTAGGTATAGACAAATACTGTTGATAGACAGTATATAGGATGACTATATTGCATGTTAACCACCGACGGTAGGTATAGACAAATACTGTTTATAGACGGTATATAGGAGCACTATATTGTATGTTAACTACCAACAGTAGGTATAGACTAAAACTCTTGATAGACGGTATATAGGAGCACTATATTGTATGTTAACCACCGACGGTAGGTATAGACAAATACTGTTGATAGACGGTATATACACATGTAGGAGCACTATATTGTATGTTAACTACCGACAGTAGGTATAGACAAATACTGTTGATAGACGGTATATAGGAGCACTATATTGTATGTTAACTACCAACAGCAGGTAAAGACTAAAACTCTAGATAGACGGTATATGTAATAGCACTATATCGTATGTTAATCACCGACGGTAGGTATAGACAAATACTTGTGATAGACGGTATATAGGAGCACTATATTGTATGTTAACTACAGACAGTAGGTATAGACAAATACTGGTGATAGACGGTATATAGGAGCACTATATTGTATGTTAACCACCGACGGTAGGTGTAGACAAATACTGCTGATAGACGGTATATAGGAGCACCATATTGTATGTTAACCACCGACGGTAGGTATAGACAAATACTGTTGATAGACAGTATAAAGGTGCACTATATTGTATGTTACCTTCCGACAGTAGGTATAGACAAATACTGTTGATAGACGGTATATAGGAACAAAATATTGTATGTTAACTACCGACAGTATGTATAGACAAATACTGGTGATAGACTGTATATAGGAGCACTATATTGTATGTTAACTACCGACTGTAGGTATAGACTAAAACTCTTGATAGACGGTATATAGGAGCACTATATTGTATGTTAACCACCGACGGTAGGTATAGACAAATACTGTTGATAGACTGTATATAGGAGCACTATATTGTATGTTAACTACCGACAGTAGGTATAGACAAATACTGTTGATAGACGGTTTATAGGAGCACTAAATTGTATGTTAACCACCGACAGTAGGTATAGACAAATACTGTTGATAGACGGTATATAGGAGCTCTATATTGTATGTTAACTACCGACAGTAGGTATAGACTAATACTGTTGATAGACGGTATATAGGAACACTACATTGTACGTTAACTACCAACACTAGGTATAGACTAAAACTCTTGATAGACGGTATATAGGAGCACTATATTGTATGTTAACCACCGACGGTAGGTATAAACAAATACTGTTGATAGACGGTATATAGGAGCACTATATTGTATGTTAACCACCGACGGTAGGTAAATTAAGATACTTTTGACAGACGGTATATATGAGCACTATATACGGACCATATAATACGTTATATTGACCATCGACGGTAGGTATAAATGAAAACTGTTGATAGACGGTTTATAGGAGCACTTTATTGTATGTTAACCACCGACAGTATGTATAGACACGTAATTTTAATAGACAGCACTATATTTTACATTAACCACCGACGGTAGGTATAGACAAATACTTTTGATATACGGTATATAGGAGTACTGTATTACTTGTTAACCACCGATGGTAGGTATAAACAGGTACTGTTGATATACGGTATATAGGAGTACTATATGTCATGTTAACCACCGACGGTAGGTATAGACTAAATACTGTTGATAGACAGTATATAGGAGGACTATATTGCATGTTAACCACCGACGATAGGTATAGACAAATACTGTTGATATACGGTATATAGGTGCACTGTATTGCATGTTAACCAGCGACGGTGGGTATAGAAACAGGTTAGAAACATAGTGTTGATAGACGGTATATAGGAGCACTATATTGCATATTAACCACCTATGGTAGGTTTAGAAAAATACTGATAATAGACGGTATATAGGTGCACTGTATTATATGTTAACCACCGACGGTAGGTAGAGAAAAATAGTATTGATAGACGGTATATAGGAGTACTGTAATGCTTGTTAACCACCGATGGTAGGTATAGACAGGTACTGTTGATATACGGTATATAGGAGTACTGTATGGTATGGTAACCACCGACGGTAGGTACAGACAAATACTGTTGATAGACGATATATAGGAGTACTGTATGGCATGTTAACCACCAACGGTAGGTATAGACAAATACTGTTGATAGACAGTATATAGGATGACTATATTGCATGTTAACCACCGACGGTAGGTATAGACAAATACTGTTTATAGACGGTATATAGGAGCACTATATTGTATGTTAACTACCAACAGTAGGTATAGACTAAAACTCTTGATAGACGGTATATAGGAGCACTATATTGTATGTTAACCACCGACGGTAGGTATAGACAAATACTGTTGATAGACGGTATATACACATGTAGGAGCACTATATTGTATGTTAACTACCGACAGTAGGTATAGACAAATACTGTTGATAGACGGTATATAGGAGCACTATATTGTATGTTAACTACCAACAGCAGGTAAAGACTAAAACTCTAGATAGACGGTATATGTAATAGCACTATATCGTATGTTAATCACCGACGGTAGGTATAGACAAATACTTGTGATAGACGGTATATAGGAGCACTATATTGTATGTTAACTACAGACAGTAGGTATAGACAAATACTGGTGATAGACGGTATATAGGAGCACTATATTGTATGTTAACCACCGACGGTAGGTGTAGACAAATACTGCTGATAGACGGTATATAGGAGCACCATATTGTATGTTAACCACCGACGGTAGGTATAGACAAATACTGTTGATAGACAGTATAAAGGTGCACTATATTGTATGTTACCTTCCGACAGTAGGTATAGACAAATACTGTTGATAGACGGTATATAGGAACAAAATATTGTATGTTAACTACCGACAGTATGTATAGACAAATACTGGTGATAGACTGTATATAGGAGCACTATATTGTATGTGAACTACCGACTGTAGGTATAGACTAAAACTCTTGATAGACGGTATATAGGAGCACTATATTGTATGTTAACCACCGACGGTAGGTATAGACAAATACTGTTGATAGACTGTATATAGGAGCACTATATTGTATGTTAACTACCGACAGTAGTTATAGACAAATACTGTTGATAGACGGTTTATAGGAGCACTAAATTGTATGTTAACCACCGACAGTAGGTATAGACAAATACTGTTGATAGACGGTATATAGGAGCTCTATATTGTATGTTAACTACCGACAGTAGGTATAGACTAATACTGTTGATAGACGGTATATAGGAGCACTACATTGTACGTTAACTACCAACACTAGGTATAGACTAAAACTCTTGATAGACGGTATATAGGAGCACTATATTGTATGTTAACCACCGACGGTAGGTATAAACAAATACTGTTGATAGACGGTATATAGGAGCACTATATCGCATGTTAACTACCGACGGTAGGTTTAGAAAAAAAAAATAATAGACGGTATATAGGAGCATTTTATTGCATGTTAATCACCGACGGTAGGTATAGATAAATTCTGTTGATAGACGGTATATAGGAGCACTATCTTGCATGTTAATCACCGACGGTAGGTATAGACAACTGTCAATAGACTGTGTAATGGAGCACTGTATTGTATGTTAACCACCGATGGTAGGTACAGACAAATACTGTTGATATACGGTGTATAGGAGCACTATACTGTATGTTAACTACCGACAGTAGCTATAGACAAATACTGTTGATAGACGGTATATAGGAGCTCTATATTGTATGTTAACTACCGACGGTAGGTATAGACACATACTGTTGATAGACGGTATATAGGAGCACTATATTGTATGTTAACTACCGACAGTAGGTATTAGACAAATACTGTTGATAGACGGTATATAGGATCACTATATTGACTGTTAACTACCGACAGTAGGTATAGACAAATACTGTTGATAGACGGTATATACACATGTAGGAGCACTATATTGTATGCTAACTACCGACAGTAGGTATAGACAAATACTGTTGATAGACGGTATATAGGAGCACTATATTGTATGTTAAGTACCAACAGTAGGTAAAGACTAAAACTTTTGATAGACGGTATGTGTAATAGCACTATATCGTATGTTAATCACCGACGGTAGGTATAGACAAATACTGTTGATAGACGGTATATAGGAGCACTATATTGTATGTTAACTACCTACAGTAGGTATAGACAAATACTGTTGATAGACGGTATATAGGAGCACTATATTGTATGTTAACTACCGACAGTAGGTATAGACACATACTGTTGATAGACGGTATATAGGAGCACTATATTGTATGTTAACTACCGACAGTAGGTATAGACAAATACTGTTGATAGACGTTATATAGGAGCACTATATTGTATGTTAACCACCGATGGTAGGTATAGACAAATACTGTTGATATACGGTGAATAGGAGTACTGTATTGCATGTTAACCACCGACGGTAGATATGGATAACTACTGTTGGTAGACGGAATATAGGAGCACTATATCGCATGTAAACTACCGACGGAAGGTTTAGAAAAAAAAAATGATAGACGGTATATACATGTAGGAGCATTTTATTGCATGTTAATCACCGACGGTAGGTATAGATAAATTATGTTGATAGACGGTATATAGGAGCACTATATTGCATGTTAATCACCGACGGTAGGTATAGACAACTGTCAATAGACTGTGTAATGGAGCACTGTATTGTATGTTAACCATCGACGGTAGGTACAGACAAATACTGTTGATAGACGGTGTATAGGAGCACTATATTGTATGTTAACTACCGACAGTAGGTATAGACAAATACTGTTGATAGACGGTATATAGGAGCACTATACTGTATGTTAACTACTGACAGAAGGTATAGACAAATACTGTTGATAGACGGTATATAGGAGCACTATACTGTATGTTAACTATCGACAGAAGGTATAGACAAATACTGTTGATAGACGGTATATAGGAGCACTATATTGTATGTTAACTACCGACAGTAGGTATAGACAAATACTGTTGATAGACGGTATATAGGAGCACTATACTGTATGTTAACTATCGACAGTAGGTATAGACAAATACTGTTGATAGACGGTATATAGGAGCACTATATTGTATGTTAACTACCTACAGTAGGTATAGACAAATACTGTTGATAGACGGTATATAGGAGCACTATATTGTATGTTAACTACCGACAGTAGGTATAGACAAATACTGTTGATAGACGGTATATAGGAGCACTACATTGTATGTTAACTACCGACAGTAGGTATAGACAAATACTGTTGATAGACGGTTTATGGGAGCACTATATTGTATGTTAACCACCGACGGTACGTATAGACAAATACTGTTGATAGACGGTATATAGGAGCACTATATTGTATGTTAACTACCGACAGTAGGTATAGACAAATACTGTTGATAGACGGTTTATGGGAGCACTATATTGTATGTTAACCACCGACGGTACGTATAGACAAATACTGTTGATAGACGGTATATAGGAGCACTATATTGTATGTTAACTACCGACAGTAGGTATAGACAAATACTGTTGATAAACGGTAAATAGGAGTACTGTATTGCATGTTAACCACCGACGGTAGGTATAGATAAATACTGTTGGTAGACGATATATAGGAGCACTGTATTGTTATTGGTTACTGTCTTTGATATTAATTTTACGTTTATCGTTTCAGCATTAATCGGGCTGTTAGTTTTCGTTTTTCGTCACATCTAGTCAGGAATGGGTTTTAATTGCATTTTACATGAATACATATGTGTAACTCATGGCTGATTCACATTCGTTTGTCTTTGGTGGATAAGTTTTCCATTGGCAATATTACCACATATCTTCTGAATTTTCATTGCATCATCTAAACATGTAAAATTCGTATATAGAAAATATATACGTATAGATAATACATATATAATATAAAAAAGTAGATGTTGTATGATTGTCAATGAGACAACAGTAGTGTTTGTGGGACAGAATGACCCCCATTAAGGTGGTCGTCGGACGCTGACGCCATATTCGAAAGTTGGCGCAGACGCCGACGCCATATTTGGGCCTTAAAGCGGACGCCATAGTCGACCCTGAAATCAAGACGCAAACTTCGGGTTGGACCATGTTACTCGGACATCGAGACGCCGACGCCATATTTGGGCTTAAATCCTGGACGCTATATCTTAATGTTTGACCAGGCTACCCTCCAGGGTGAATACTTTTAGTGACCCTAGAAAGAGTTTTTCAAGACTTGAGACCTGCTATACATCCATGTAGGTGTTTTAAGATTTTTTTTTCTTTTCTTCTGTTTTTTTTTCTTTCTTTTTTCATTATTTTTTTTTGTATCATTATTTTTCATTTAACCAAATAGTGCTACGAGTTTACTGTCATTCTGAATCGTGTCAGTGGATGAAAAGTTGTTGATAATGTCCTTCATCTCGAGTCCCGACATCTCAATTTGACGTAATAAATGCAATACAGGCCACATGTATCTGAATCATCGGGTTGGATTTGATTGCAAACCACACAGTATTTCGGTCCATTGACGATGAGTACATTTCTGAAATAGCGTTGGTACTTTTCCGGTAATCGTCCTAAGGAGTCGAAAAATTCTGATGGACCCGATGCGGGGAAATGAAATGCAACCCAATGACTCCCCTTTTGATCACAGTTGTCCGTATTGACCACAAACCTTCTACGCCTGTCGCTCACATATCTAGGCAAGTCTTCTGCACAGCAAACGGTCACGGGCAATCCACTCAAAGCATCCTCTACATCTTTCCCGGTCATCGTTAAGGGCAATGCCGTTTTTATTCCCACAACCTTGCTGACGTTGGGCTTCTCATCCACGTAGACGAGTTGTCTCGTCGGCAATATCTTCGTCTGATGAGACCGAACTATCGTCTTCAAAAGTATTCGAGAGACGGTCGTCATCCCTCTGTCCGTCTGGTGTCTCTCTTGACCGACCTGCAAGACCTCTGTGTGCAATCTGGAGGCTTCTGGGGTTCTAGCTTTTAGGTCAACAAGAAAGTACCCGAAAGGTGTCCTCTTTGCCTCTTCAAATTTCCGGAGAAAGAAGTCCCCTCGAGAAGGATACATCTGTCGGCCAAGAGTCACGATGGGCTGTCGATCAATGGGGTTATTAAAGAGAATGAGATAATGACAGTTTCGTCTCTGGGTGGGGTCTTTGCCAAAGTATAAATTCTGATTTAAAACGACGACCGATAAATTCCTATGGTGACACCCTTCCGTAATCAAATCATTTATTCTGGAGTCTTTGTCCGATGTCGACATGAGGTCATCTAATAGGATAATATTTCGAATGTTGGGATCGAAAAAATCGTCCCTTTCGAGATCAAAAGGAATTCCACGAATGAATTCAACGCGTGGAAGCACTGCATGTTCGTTGTATTTCCTCGTAAAGAGGTTGCCACCTTTTATACAACCAAACGATCCTGTCTGGACTAGGACTTCACAGTTTTTTTATGTGTTGAAACAAATAAAATAAAATAAGTTTTATCGCAGGAGGTTGGACCGGACACAATCATGGTGAAAGGGTGTCTAAACACGAAAACCTTCTGCTGCTGCTTTTGCTGCTGCTGCTTCTTTTTCTGCTGCTGCTGTTACTGCTTTTGCTGCTGCTGGGTAACACCTGGGTGGTATAGTGGCTCATCGGAAGAATGCTTACTCCTTATATGTCTTTGAAGATCGTGCGGCCACAAATACACTTTACAGCAAATATTGCAATTAAACATACTCGTAATTTCCTAAATGACAGTGAGTAGTTTCCTCTTATAGATTTACTTCACTTCCTTCGAAAATATAGCAAGAGAATACATGGTCATCTTTTAGACGACATATTTGAAGATGATCGTATCTCAAAACAAATTCGATGTGATACAATTCATTCCTGGTTACCGTACAATAGACTGGTTTCCCAAACGTCACGTCCGTGATATCTTCATTTAATCGTATCGACTGGAGAATATGGAGAGATTTTCCCTAACGTACGACTGGTGCACGAAATCGGAACAGAAGTACATACGTCTCGTTTAGGCTTCTAATTCCGGTATGAACGACACCTTCAATGCACATTCCCACGATCCATCCAACGTATAGCGTTTTGCAAGGCGCACTTTGAAATTGCCACGTACGTTATTTTCAAACGATGGATGAAAGCGAGTTTTCGCTATTAATAAATAAACAAAACTCGTCCATAGTGTTAATTCCAGTGAAACCTTTAGTATCTCTCTTACAGCTTTGTTATACTCAAAGCCGTATTTAAGGAAATAAACGGAAATAGTAATTGATTGCTTAACGTCCAGTGGCAAATAATTCATGAATGTTTAGAACACGTTAACCATAAATACAATTGGTATAGGTCTTGTAAAAGAGGCCACCCCGCGGGATAAAGAGTATATTGGATAGGAACATAAATTTTGCCTTGCAATAGGCTAAAATGTGTTGTGTATAAGTACAGTAGACTAATTTATCTTCTATACGGTTGAAATAATTTTTATAGTCAATACAATTTTTTGTGTTTCCGTATAATTAATGAATCCTCCTGATCATCTTTCTTCCTTAAGCATTTAGTAATCTTCATCATAATTTTATGTTAAGGACTATATAGACATAAAACTTGTTTGATTGGACCGTATGCTAAGAGCCGGCCACCTACAGAGCCAGAATCATCTCATTTATACCGGTTCAAACCGGTTCTTGTTTCTCTGCACGGACATAATTCTTGCACGTGCACAAACAAACAAAAAATGCTACTGTAATTATATACTGTAACAGTCGTATTTGTTTGTATTCCTTTATAATTTTTTTATAGTTTAACATCCCATAATTTTTAATTCCTTATATTTAAGCAGCCGTATATTTCTCTATTCGATATATTTTACCAGTCCCTATTTCATTATTCTTTATATTTATTTTGGTCATATTTCTTTATTCTTTATTTTTCTCGCCCATATCATTCTTTATTTATTTTTTCGTCCATTATTCTCTATTCTGTAAACCCAATCTAAACTCCTTGTATATAAATATTGATTGATTAAATATATTATCCGTGTATTTTTGAAGATAAAAACCAACTACGACCGTGGAATTTTCAAATATATAGTTAAGATTATGTTAAATGAGAAACAATTTTAAATGACCAGACGTGGTTTTAGTTAATCATTTGGGTTGAAATCCTAATCATATGATAGTAATTATATGTGGTTGAAATGAGTTGGAATGCAATACTACTCAATGTTTACGGTTGTCATTCTTATCTAAAAGATAAAGATAATTATTTAATGTCACAGACTATATTTTTATAATTGGTGTCCGTTAATTAGAACCAAATAAAAAAGTGTACACCTGTAAACATGTTATTGAAAGAAAGTGTATAAAGATACTTATTTTTAATCACCACATGTACTTTATCTCTAAATCTAATTATTTGAGATGTCATGTTAAACAGGACCATAGGATATTAATTAAGTGGTTCAAATAAGTCGGAAAGCTATGGACGCCCATAGGACCTCCCACAAATATAATTTGAATTCGAAATCACGAATTTAAATCGTTATTACGAATTTTATAATTCGTTATAACAGCTTAAATTTGTGAGAACGAATTGTTGGAAATCGTTATATCAGATTTTTGTCGAGCCTGCAACTTTTGTTGCAGAAAGCTCGACATAGGGATAGTGATCCGGCGGCGGCGGCGGCGGCGGTGTTAGCTAACTTCTTAAAAGCTTTATATTTTAGAAGGTGGAAGACCTGGATGCTTCATACTTTGTATATAGATGCCTCATGTTACGAAGTTTCCGTCAGTCACATGTCCAAGGTCCTTGACCTCATTTTCATGGTTCAGTGACCACTTGAAAAAAAAGTTCAGATTTTTTGTAATGTTGAATTCTCTCTTATTATAAGTAATAGGATAACTATATTTGATATGTGCGTACCTTGAAAGGTCCTCATGTCTGTCAGACAGTTTTCACTTGACCTCGACCTCATTTCATGGATCAGTGAACAAGGTTAAGTTTTGGTGGTCAAGTCCATATCTCAGATACTACAAGCAATAGGGCTAGTATATTCGGTGTATGGAAGGACTGTAAGGTGTACATGTCCAACTGGCAGGTGTCATCTGACCTTGACCTCATTTTTATGGTTCAGTGGTTATAGTTAAATTTTTGTGTTTTGGTCTGTTTTTCTCATACTATATGCAATAGGTCTACCATATTTGTTGTATGGAATGATTGTAAGGTGTACCTATCTAGCGGGCAGATGTCATGTGACCTTGACCTCATTTTCATGGTTCAGTGGTCAAAGTTAAGTTTTTGAGTTTTGGTCTTTTTATCTAATACTATATGCCATAGGTCATCTATATTTGGTGTATGGAAATATTTTATGATCTTTATGTCAGTCGCGCAAGTTTTATTTGACCGTGACCTCATTTTCACGGTTCATTGCACAGTGTTAAGTTTTTGTGTTTTGGTCTATTTTTCTTAAACTATAAGTAATAAGTCAACTATATATGTTGTATAGAAGCATTGTTAGCTGTACATGTCTGCCTGGCATGGTTCATCTGACCTTGACCTCATTTTCAAGGTTCCTTGGTCTTTGTTTAGTTATCTTGGTTAATGTTAAGTTTATGTGACAGTTGTATTAAAGCTTAGCTTTATACTTAGGACTATCAACATAATATCAATGATTAGTATAGAAGGCGAGACATTTCAGCGTGTGCACTCTTGTGTAATTCGTTACGAATTATTACGAATTAAATTCGTTATCACAATTTTTTGTAATGTGTGATACCGAATTAAAATCGTTATAACGAATTGTATAAATGGTTATTACGGATTAAATTCGTGATAACGAATTTGTGGAATTTGTTATCACATTTTTTTTAATGTAATTTGTGATTCCCGATTAAAAACATTTTCACCTAAATTTGAACTACCTCACCTGGCACACAGGGTTAAGTTAGCTTTTTTCTCTTTACTGAAACCTTTTGGTCAAAGTTAAACAAACTTGACCACGAGCAATTTAGTTTTAACGATTTCTATTTTAAAAATTAGCAAAATTGATTGGACACTTAATTTGGTTGTTTGTTGGTTTTGTTTTTGTAAATTAGCGCTGAATGGGCACAAGTTCAGAACGGTAAAAGTGACGTCACCCAATTTCAAACTTGATCATCAGACTCAGTGTTTTGTGTTAATAAACATTGTGTATTAATTCAATAACATTTGGTTGAGGCAAACTAAATGTAGAGAGCGGAAATTACAGAATAAACACTACGTCTTTGACCATTTGTAAAGGGGCATAACTCACGAACTATAAAAGAGACGCCCTTCAATTTCAAATTTTATCTGTATGTTTTAGTAATTGGCATAGTGTATAAGTTGAATTTATAACATTTGATTGAGGCAAACGGAAACCATTTCTGGGAACGTACCCGACAAACGGACTGGACTGACGGACAAGGGCTAGACTAAACTTCTTCCACGCCTAGCGGCGGGGGCATAAAAAATGTGTTTGATACCCATAATTCGTGACAGTAACATTTGTATTCCTTTTTCTTAATTTAAAGTCTTCTCAGACAGGCGATTTCCTTCGTGTGTATCGCCAATTAATATATTTTACACAGAAGCAAAAAAATTAGTTTCGGCAACATGGTTAATCGAAGTGTAATACCTAAGATTTTCATCCCTAGGTTTACATTTCGATAAACCATGTTGGCGAAACTATTTCCGTTGCATCTGTGTAAAATGTATCCAGGTACACACACTAATGATATTCACCGCTTAAAAAAACTTTGGTAGAAAATAAAAAATTAAAATATTTAAGTCAAGAAATATGAGAATTAGACATATTTTCCCCCGGAGAGTTTCGGTGTGTAAACTGGGTCACTGGCTAATAAACCCACCCGTTTACACGACAAAAATTTCTAGGTATAGTGTAAAATGCGTTAAAACTAAATTGATTGCGGTCAAGTTTGTTTCACTTTGTCAAAAAGGTTTTAATGAAGAAGATTTTTGTAAAAGTAATAAACAGCGATGGGTGCAGAGTGAGGAAGAAAGCTCTCTTTATTCTGTGTGCCATGTGAGCTAAAAATCTGTGATAATGAATTTTAATCTGAAATTACCAATTACAATAAAAACTGTGATAACGAATTCCACAAATTCGTTATCACAAATTTAATCAGTTTAAACAAATTCTACAATTCGTTATAACGATAAAATCGTTAGAACGAATTTATCGTTATCACAAATTACAAAAAATTGTGATAAGGAATTTAATTCTTAATAACGAATTACAAGATCTGTTATAACGATTTTCACCAATTCATTATCACAAATTTAATCTGTTAAAACGAATTATAAAATTCGAGATAACAATTTAAATTCGTGATTTCGAATTCAAATAATTTTATATTTTTGGGAGGTCCTAAATGGGCTTCCGTAGAAAGCAACACTACTTAATGTTTCACGATTGTCATGTTAATAAGATAAGAAATCCAAAAATTAAAAAGATAAAGACAAATATTTTATGTATTGATATCAAACATTTTAATCCAATTCTCTTTACACGGGAATAGTTCCGCCTACTGCATTGAGTGACAGTTTTTCTGATTAATATAGATAGTATATCTTGGAGAATTCTTACAGTTGTTATAAACATGTATAAGCAGTTAATTATTTAAGAGGTAGAAGATTCTTTTCAGAATTATCACAGACTTATTACCTAGGGGTTGGGTAAGCGTTTATCAAAGACAAATTCTCGTCCATTTTCGAGAATATACCGTCCACTTTTAAGGGTATGACGTCACTTTAAAGGGTAGTCTGATGCAACATTAAGGTATATCGTCCAAGTTTAAAGCCCAAATATGACGTCGGTGTCTCGATGTCCGAATCATACAGTCCAACCTCAAATTCGCGTCCCGATTTCATGGTCGACCATGGCGTCCGCGTTAAGGCCCAAATATGGCGTCGGCGTTCACACCCAGGTCCAAATATAGCGTCAGCGTCCGACTTCCACCTTTATGGGTTCATTCTGTCCCACAAACACTACTGACAACTCTCCACAAGAGACCAAAATGGCACAGAAATTAACAACTATAGGTCACCGTACGGCCTTCAACAATGAGCACAGCCCATACCGCATAGTCACCTATAACAAGTCCCGAAATGACAATGTGAAACAATTTAAACGAAAAAACTAACGACCTAATTTATATACAAAAAATGAACGAAAAACAAATATGTAACATATAAACAAACGACAACCACTGAATTACAGTCTCCTAACTTGGGACAGGCACATACATACAGAATGTGGCGGGGTTAAACATGTTAGCGGGATCCCAAACCTCCAAAAACCTGGGACTTTGGTGTAACAGTACAACATAAGAACGAACTATAAAAATCAGTTGAAAAAGGCTTACTCATCAGATGGAAAAAAATACAAATATATAAGATCCATACAATACATACAGACCATATATCGAAACCAATATATACTAAGCATTCAGCCAATCAAACAAAATGCATCTTAGAACCAAAGATCATTTTCACACTGTATATGGGTTAGAGATCTTAAAACAGAGTTTTTTTGGACACTGTATATGGGTCAGAGATACAGTTTGTATACAGACTGAATCTAAAAATTAGACCCATAGATAAAGCATACAGAAAATGCATACAGACTGTATATAAGAGCCACAGGCAGTGCACACACTTTATCTTGCAGTAACAGGCAAAACATACAGACTTTTATTTCAACTTGGAACAACTTACAATGCATACATACTGTGTCTCTGATCCATAGACAGTGTTAACCGACCAAATCTAAGATATACCGACAATAGAAGTATCTTAGACTCATAGTCAAAGCATATAAACAATGTATAAAGACTAAGAACGACGTACAATACATAAACTTAATTTAATTTACAACAAAGAAAATGCATACAGACTGTATCTGGGAAGCACAGACAATGCATTGACTGTGTGTAATCAAAGAACCTTTGTGAGCACGCTCACATACTTCACAGCCCGACATTGTCACTAAGAAAATGAGATCAAGGTCATATGACCAAAATGAGGAATACATTTACACCTTTCAATCATTCAATACAAATCAGGTCAAGGTCAGATGACACTTGGCACAAAAACTAAACACTGAACAATGAACCTCGAAAATGAGGTCAAGGTCAAATGAGACTTGCGAGGCTGACATCATAAGATATTTCCAGACACCGAATAAAGTTGACCTATTGCATATACTAGAAAAAACGAACAAAACTCAAAAGCTTAACTTTGACCATTGGTGTCCGTCAGCTGGCCCCTAAACAAATATGTATACTAGTTCAGTGATAATGGACGTCATACTAAGCTCCGAATTATACACAAGAAACTAAAATTATATATCATACAAGACTAACAAAGGTCAGAGGCTCCTAACTTGGGACAGGCGCAAAATTGCGGCGGGATTAAACATGTTTTTCCGAGATCTCAACCCTCCCATATACCTGTAGCCAATGTAGAATAAACAAACGCGAAACAATACGCACAGTAAAACTCAGTTTAAGAGAAGTCCGAGTCCGATGTCAGAATATGAAACAAAAGAAAATAAACAAAATGACAATAATACATAAATAACAACAGACTACTAGCAGTTATTGACATGCCAGAACCAGACCTTAATTAAACTGATTGAAAGATTATGTCTTCATCATATGAATATCAGGCACAATCCCTCCTGTTAGGGGTTTAGTATTATACCGTCATGAAATATACAACCCTCTTATTTACAATATCATTTGATCAACACCTATTTACAAGGGTCTATTTGATATGATTTTTCTCATTGTTGAAGGCTGTATGGTTGCATATAACTGCTTACATCCACTTTATTTGAACTTGAGTGGATACATGTAGGCGTCTCATTGGCAATCATACCACATCTCCGTATTTTTACAGTATTGTATCAGTACTGTTACCTAATAACAGGACAAAACAAGACAGTAATTTGACAAAACTAAAGACATACATACTTGATTTTACTTCTCTAAAGATATAAACAAAATTTTCATAGTTCGTATCTGAACATGTACACAGCCATGGAATTTTAAGGGACTATATTTCAGTGTGCATATATTTAGTAGCTAATCTGGCTACTTCCTGTTTATCAGACCGGTACCTTAGAAAAGAATTGTGACAATATATCCAATCTTTTCAAAAACCAAAGACTAACGTCACTAGGAGCAGCAGTTAATTGTCATAGATACTCTAGATAGAAAGATAATCTGCCACTTTTATAAAAGGGACTACACATAGTTTTTGAAAGGGTATAATCGGTTTGTGCCGAAATTACTTTCTTTAGTCCAGAAACTCATTTGTGCTAAATGGTAATCTCCACCCACATTTAGGACTGGCAGTTATTTGTAGTTTTTATCAACAGCTTGCACTTTTTCTAAATTATATTTGCTTCTTTTAAGACTGACCAAAACTGTTTTTTTTACCATTGTGGTTTGATTAAGGTAGTGTATATCAAACAGCTGTTGGAAATATTTTGGACAACCCTCTTATTTACAATATCATTTGATCAACACCTAGTGGTC
Source organism: Mytilus galloprovincialis (assembly GCA_037788925.1). Classification (NCBI taxonomy): domain Eukaryota; kingdom Metazoa; phylum Mollusca; class Bivalvia; order Mytilida; family Mytilidae; genus Mytilus; species Mytilus galloprovincialis. The sequence goes on along the minus strand of CM075339.1, from coordinate 55,671,972 downwards.
TTTGGTGGTATCTTGCATAACATTAATAAGGTCTTTTTTAAAAGGCAACTTGAAATTATTGGTCCCATATTTATGTGCTATAGCAAATGTATGGGCTGCTGATCTGCATATATGATAGCAATATATTCTTATGTTTTCAATGACCCCTTATTTCTTCACTCCACTTTATAAGATAGAAATAAATGTTATTCCATATTTTATTGGTTTTTTCAAAGGTATCATAATTTAGACATAAAGACAAAACTAAGCACAGTGAAAAAAGTCTACTCTGTCCTGTAAAGTTTGAGATGTTTTTGTTGTTCAATCTTTGTCACTTGTATGGAAACACTAAATCTTGATAACCTACAATAGAAATATTATCACTTTTATTTCAATTCAATTGTTGCAGTTATCATGCATGTAATAGAGAAAATGATAAATTAGACCAGATCTCCACATTAATAATATTAAAACTAGAGGCTTCAATGAGCCTGTGTCACTCACATGATACTTTTATTTACAATTGATGCACGATACAGAAATTGTCCATACCAACCGTCAGTGTTTACCATACAATACAGTACTTCTATACATTGTCTGTATACAGTATTTGTCGGATTTTGTCCATACCTATCGTCGATGTTTGACATAAAATACAATACTCCTATATACAGTATATCAACAGTATTTGTCTATACCTACCGTCGGTGGTTAACATACAATACAGTCCTCCTATATACCGTCTATCAACAGTATTTGTCTATACCTACAGTCGGTGGTTAACATACGATATAGTACTCCTTTGCACCGTCCATCAACAGTATTTGTCTATACCTACCGTCGGTGGTTAACATGCAATAAAGTGCTCCTATATACCGTCTATCACCAGTATTTGTCTATACCTACTGTCGGTGGTTAACATACAATATAGTGCTCCTATATACAGTCTATCAACAGTATTTGTCTATACCTACCGTCGGTAGTTAACATACAATATAGTGCTCCTATATACCGTGTATCAACAGTATTTGTCTATCCCTACTGTCGGTAGTTAACATACAATATAGTGCTCCTATATACCATCTATCAACAGTATATCTCTAAACCTACCGTCGGTGGTTAACATACAATATAGTGCTCCCATATACAGTCTATCAACAGTATTTGTCTATACCTACCGTCGGTAGTTAACATACAATATAGTGCTCCTATATACCGTGTATCAACAGTATGTGTCTATACCTACTGTCGGTAGTTAACATACAATATAGTGCTCCTATATACTGTCTATCAACAGTATTTGACTATACCTACCGTCGGTAGTTAACATACAATATAGTGCTCCTATATACCATCTATGAACAGTATTTGTCTATACCTACCGTCGGTGGTTAACATACAATATAGTGCTCCTATATACCGTCTATCAACAGTATTTGTCTATACCTACTGTCGGTAGTTAACATACAATATAGTGCTCCTATATACCGTGTATCAACAGTATTTGTCTATACCTACTGTCGGTAGTTAATATACAATATAGTGCTCCTATATACTGTCTATCAACAGTATTTGTCTATACCTACCGTCGGTAGTTAACATACAATATAGTGCTCCTATATACCGTGTATCAACAGTATGTGTCTATACCTACTGTCGGTAGTTAACATACAATATAGTGCTCCTATATACTGTCTATCAACAATATTTGACTATACCTACCGTCGGTAGTTAACATACAATATAGTGCTCCTATATACCATCTATGAACAGTATTTGTCTATACCTACCGTCGGTGGTTAACATACAATATAGTGCTCCTATATACCGTCTATCAACAGTATTTGTCTATACCTACTGTCGGCAGTTAATATACCATATAGTGCTCCTATATACCGTGTATCAACAGTATTTGTCTATACCTACTGTCGGTAGTTAATATACAATATAGTGCTCCTATATACTGTCTATCAACAGTATTTGTCTATACCTACCGTCGGTAGTTAACATACAATTTAGTTATCCTATATACCATCTATCAACAGTATTTGTCTATACCTACCGTCGGTTGTTAACATACAATATAGTGCTCCTATATACCGTCTATCAACAGTATATGTCTATACCTACCGTCGGTGGTTAACATACAATATAGTGCTCCCATAAACCGTCTATCAACAGTATTTGTCTATACCTACTGTCGGTAGTTAACATACAATATAGTGCTCCTATATACCATCTATCAACAATATATGTCTATACCTACCGTCGGTGGTTAACATACAATATAATGCTCCTATATACCGTCTATCAACAATATTTGTCTATATTTACTGTCGGTGGTTAACATACAATATAGTGCTTCTATATACCGTCTATCAACAGTATTTGTCTATACCTACCGTCGGTGGTTAACATACAATATAGTGCTCCTACAATGTATATACCGTCCATCAACAGTATTTGTCTATACCTACCGTCGGTGGTTAACATACAACATAGTGCTCCCATATACCGTCTATCAACAGTATTTGTCTATACCTACTGTCGGTAGTTAACATACAATATAGTGCTCCTAAATACCGTCTATCAACAGTATTTGTCTATACCTACCGTCGGTAGTTAACATACAATATAGTGCTCCTATATACCGTCTATCAACAGTATTTGTCTATACCTACCGTCAGTGGTTAACATACAATATAGTGCTCCTATATACCGTCTATCAACAGTATATGTCTATACCTACCGTCGGTGGTTAACATACAATATAGTGCTCCCATAAACCGTCTATCAACAGTATTTGTCTATACCTACTGTCGGTAGTTAACATACAATATAGTGCTTCTATATACCGTCTATCAACAGTATTTGTCTATACCTACCGTCGGTAGTTAACATACAATATATTGCTCCTATATACCGTTTATCAACAGTATTTGTCTATACCTACCGTCGCTGCTTTACATACAATATAGTGCTCTTTGATACCGTCTATCAACAGTATCTGTCTATTCCTACTGTCGGTAGTTGCTCCTATATACCGTCTATCACCAGTATTTGTCTATACCTAGCGTCGGTGGTTAACATAAGATATAGTGCTCCTAAATACCGTCTATCAACAGTATTTGGCTATACCTACCGTCAGTGGTTAACATACAATATAGTGCTCCTATATACCATCTATCAACAGTATATGTCTATACCTACCGTCGGTGGTTAACATACAATATAATGCTCCTATATACCGTCTATCAACAGTATTTGTCTATACCTACTGTCGGTAGTTAACATACAATATAGTGCTTCTATATACCGTCTATCAACAGTATTTGTCTATACCTACCGTCGGTGGTTAACATACAATATAGTGCTCCTACAATGTATATACCGTCTATCAACAGTATTTGTCTATACCTACCGCCGGTGGTTAACATACAACATAGTGCTCCCATATACCGTCTATCAACAGTATTTGTCTATACCTAGTGTCGGTAGTTAACATACAATATAGTGCTCCTATATACTGTCTATCAACAGTATTTGTCTATACCTACCGTCAGTGGTTAACATACAATATAGTGCTCCTATATACCGTCTATCAACAGTATATGTCTATACCTACCGTCGGTGGTTAACATACAATATAGTGCTCCCATAAACCGTCTATCAACAGTATTTGTCTATACCTACTGTCGGTAGTTAACATACAATATAGTGCTTCTATATACCGTCTATCAACAGTATATGTCTATACCTACCGTCGGTGGTTAACATACAATATAGTGCTCCCATAAACCGTCTATCAACAGTATTTGTCTATACCTACCGTCGGTGGTTAACATACAATATAGTGCTCCCATATACCGTCTATCAACAGAATTTGTCTATACGTACCGTCGGTGGTTAACATACAATATAGTGCTCCCATAAACCGTCTATCAACAGTATTTGTCTATACCTACTGTCGGTAGTTAACATACAATATAGTGCTCCTATATACCATCTATCAACAGTATATGTCTATACCTACCGTCGGTGGTTAACATACAAAATAGTGCTCCAATATACCGTCTATCAACAGTATTTGTCTATACCTACCGTCGGTAGTTAACATACAATATAGTGCTCCTATATACCTTGTATCAACAGTATGTGTCTATACCTACTGTCGGTAGTTAACATATAATATAGTGCTCCTATATACTGTCTATCAACAGTATTTGTCTATACCTACCGTCGGTAGTTAACATACAATATAGTGCTCCTATATACCATCTATCAACAGTATTTGTCTATACCAACCGTCGATGGTTAACATACAATATAGTGCTCCTATATACCGTCTATAAACAGTATTTGTCTATACCTACTGTCGGTAGTTAACATACAATATAGTGCTCCTATATACCGTTTATCAACAGTATTTGTCTATACCTACCGTCGCTAGTTAACATACAATATAGTGCTCTTTGATACCGTCTATCAACAGTATTTGTCTATACCTACTGTCGGTAGTGGCTCCTATATACCGTCTATAACCAGTATTTGTCTATACCTACCGTCGGTGGTTTACATAAGATATAGTGCTCATATATACCGTCTATCAACAGTATTTGTCTATACCTACCGTCGGTGGTTAACATACACTATAGTGCTCCTATATATATATATACCGTCTATCAACAGTATTTGTCTATACCTACCGTCGGTGGTTAACATACAATATAGTGCTCCCATATACCGTCTATCAACAGTATTTGTCTATACCTAGTGTTGGTAGTTAACATACAATATAGTGCTCCTAAATACCGTCTATCAACAGTATTTGTCTATACCTACCGTCGGTGGTTAACATACAATATAGTGCTCCTATATACCGTCTATCAACAGAATTTGTCTATACGTACCGTCGGTGGTTAACATACAATATAGTGCTCCCATAAACCGTCTATCAACAGTATTTGTCTATACCTACTGTCGGTAGTTAACATACAATATAGTGCTCCTATATACCATCTATCAACAGTATATGTCTATACCTACCGTCGGTGGTTAACATACAAAATAGTGCTCCAATATACCGTCTATCAACAGTATTTGTCTATACCTACAGTCGGTAGTTGACATACAATATAGTGCTCCTATATACCTTGTATCAACAGTATGTGTCTATACCTACTGTCGGTAGTTAACATATAATATAGTGCTCCTATATACTGTCTATCAACAATATTTGTCTATATCTACTGTCGGTAGTTAACATATAATATAGTGCTCCTATATACCATCTATCAACAGTATTTGTCTATACCTACCGTCGGTAGTTAACATACAATATAGTGCTCCTATATACCATCTATCAACAGTATTTGTCTATACCTACCGTCGATGGTTAACATACAATATAGTGCTCCTATATACCGTCTATCAACAGTATTTGTCTATATCTACTGTCGGTAGTTAACATACAATATAGTGCTCCTATATACCGTTTATCAACAGTATTTGTCTATACCTACCGTCGCTGGTTAACATACAATATAGTGCTCTTTGATACCGTCTATCAACAGTATTTGTCTATACCTACTGTCGGTAGTGGCTCCTATATACCGTCTATAACCAGTATTTGTCTATACCTACCGTCGGTGGTTTACATAAGATATAGTGCTCATATATACCGTCTATCAACAGTATTTGGCTATACCTACCGTCAGTGGTTAACATACAATATAGTGCTCCTATATACCGTCTATCACCAGTATTTGTCTATACCTACTGTCGGTAGTTAACATACAATATAGTGCTTCTATATACCGTCTATCAACAGTATTTGTCTATACCTACCGTCGGTGGTTAACATACAATATAGTGCTCCTACAATGTATATACCGTCTATCAACAGTATTTGTCTATACCTACCGCCGGTGGTTAACATACAACATAGTGCTCCCATATACCGTCTATCAACAGTATTTGTCTATACCTACTGTCGGTAGTTAACATACAATATAGTGCTCCTAAATACCGTCTATCAACAGTATTTGTCTATACCTACCGTCGGTAGTTAACATACAATATAGTGCTCCTATATACCGTCGATCAACAGTATTTGTCTATACCTACCGTCAGTGGTTAACATACAATATAGTCCTCCTATATACCGTCTATCAACAGTATATGTCTATACCTACCGTCGGTGGTTAACATACAATATAGTGCTCCCATAAACCGTCTATCAACAGTATTTGTCTATACCTACTGTCGGTAGTTAACATACAATATAGTGCTTCTATATACCGTCTATCAACAGTATATGTCTATACCTACCGTCGGTGGTTAACATACAATATAGTGCTCCCATAAACCGTCTATCAACAGTATTTGTCTATACCTACCGTCGGTGGTTAACATACACTACAGTGCTCCTATATATATATATATATACCGTCTATCAACAGTATTTGTCTATACCTACCGTCGGTGGTTAACATACAATATAGTGCTCCCATATACCGTCTATCAACAGTATTTGTCTATACCTAGTGTTGGTAGTTAACATACAATATAGTGCTCCTATATACCGTTTATCAACAGTATTTGTCTATACCTACCGTCGGTAGTTAACATACAATATAGTGCTCCTATATACCGTCTATCAACAGTATTTGTCTATACCTACCGTCGGTGGTTAACATACAATATAGTGCTCCTATTTACTGTCTATCAACAGAAATTGTCTATACGTACCGTCGGTGGTTAACATACAATATAGTGCTCCCATAAACCGTCTATCAACAGTATTTGTCTATACCTACTGTCGGTAGTTAACATACAATATAGTGCTCCTATATACCATCTATCAACAGTATATGTCTATACCTACCGTCGGGGGTTAACATACAAAATAGTGCTCCAATATACCGTCTATCAACAGTATTTGTCTATACCTACCGTCGGTAGTTAACATACAATATAGTGCTCCTATATACCTTGTATCAACAGTATGTGTCTATACCTACTGTCGGTAGTTAACATATAATATAGTGCTCCTATATACTGTCTATCAACAGTATTTGTCTATACCTACCGTCGGTAGTTAACATACAATATAGTGCTCCTATATACCATCTATCAACAGTATTTGTCTATACCTACCGTCGATGGTTAACATACAATATAGTGCTCCTATATACCGTCTATCAACAGTATTTGTCTATACCTACTGTCGGTAGTTAACATACAATATAGTGCTCCTATATACCGTTTATCAACAGTATTTGTCTATACCTACCGTCGCTGGTTAACATACAATATAGTGCTCTTTGATACCGCCTATCAACAGTATTTGTCTATACCTACTGTCGGTAGTGGCTCCTATATACCGTCTATAACCAGTATTTGTCTATACCTACCGTCGGTGGTTAACATAAGATATAGTGCTCCTATATACCGTCTATCAACAGTATTTGGCTATACCTACCGTCAGTGGTTAACATACAATATAGTGCTCCTATATACCGTCTATCACCAGTATTTGTCAATACCTACCGTCGGTGGTTAACATACAATATAGTGCTTCCATATACCGTCTATCAACAGTATTTGTCTATACTTACTGTCGGTAGTTAACATACAATATAGTGCTCCTATATACCATCTATCAACAGTATATGTCTATACCTACCGTCGTTGGTTAACATACAATATAATGCTCCCATATACCGTCTATAAACAGTATTTGTCTATACCTACTGTCGGTAGTTAACATACAATATAGTGCTTCTATATACCGTCTATCAACAGTATTTGTCTATACCTACTGTCGGTAGTTAACATACAATATAGTGCTTCTATATACCGTCTATCAACAGTATTTGTCTATACCTACCGTCGGTGGTTAACATACAATATAGTGCTTCTATATACCGTCTATCAACAGTATTTGTCGATACCTACCGTCGGTGGTTAACATACAATATAGTGCTCCTATGTACTGTCTATCAACAGTATTTGTCTATACCTAGTGTCGGTAGTTAACATACAATATAGTGCTCCTATATACCGTCTATCAACAGTATTTGTCTATACCTACCGTCGGTAGTTAACATACAATATAGTGCTCCTATATACCGTCTATCAACAGTATTTGTCTATACCTACCGTCGGTGGTTAACATACAATTTAGTGCTCCTATATACCGTCTATCACCAGTATTTATCTATACCTACCGTCGGTGGTTAACATGGAATATAGTGCTCCTATACCAAGAGGGATAACGGATCTGCATCTAGAATTTATCATGCTGCCCTTTTTTTGGATTTTTAAAATTCTTGTTATCCCTCAATTTTTACATTCATCCCAAATAATACAACAGTAGTCAATTAGGGGCAGAACACCCATTGTATTATGTTTTCTTGCAGTTATATAAAAAAAAAAGTATTTAAGAAAGATGGTATATTCTGGATGATATATTAGCACAACCTTGGTGAATTTGATTTCTCCAGTTACTTAGTGGGCTGTCAATTTTGAAACTAATATTTTTTCACGTGAAGAATTTTGTAATACTTTAATTTATTATCAAGTTTGGTTGAAAAGTCTGAATAGTTTCTGCTTTGTTCCAGTAATCAAACATTTTGTTTCATTTGCATCTATGAACATGTTATTCATTTTACACCACTCTTCAACCCTGTATAAATCTTCTTGAACATCATCATTTATATTTTCTAGATGTTTCCCCCTGATTTATGAATAGTGGTGTCATCAGCATATACAACGATATAGGTCTGTTTCACAATTTTTAATGCATAAGGGAAGGTCATTTATAAATAGCACAAACAATAGAGGACAAGATATAGAACATTGGGGAACACCAAATTTTACATGTTGTTGTTCAGAGTTAACATTACAAATGTATACCTTTTGTTATTCAGGTACGACTTAAAACAACTAACAGTAGTCTCACTAAATCCATACATGTCGAGCTTTAAACAAAGAAAGTCATATTCTACCAAATCAAAAGCTTTTTTTTAAATCTTAATAAAATTGCTAGGTTTAAATTACCATCTTTCATTTCTTGCAACCATGTGTCAATGATATTAAATAAATGTCAAGCTCAATCCAGTATATATTCCAAGTTATGGACAAATGATAATGCTATTAAAAAATACCAAATCATAACCAGTGCTTTTCTCTTTTTCTATTTACAGTATATGACTAGGTAATAATGATTACTTTTTTCAACTATTTTCATACTTTTTTGTTTCCTCTGCTTTTGTATCAAGGGCATAATTGTTTATGGCAAACTAAGCATCTGCATAATCAAACTATTCCTAACTATACTCTACCTCAAATTCTGGAAACTGCAAAATTTTTGTCATAGCAGTCTTATGGTAGCTGAACTATTTCTATTTTTTGTAAATCTGGATTAATAAGTCTTTTGTCACATTCTGGGGCTATAGAATAAAACATTACAGAATTATCAAAATTATGTGTGTATAATGTTTGTGTACAGTCATTCAACTAAAAAAGGACAAAAATTATTTTTTTGTGTATAAATAAATAATTGTGATTTTAATGTCTTAATATTATAAAAAAAACTTCAAATGATTAAATTTAAATTATAATCTAAACATGAAAGAGCACATATAAATCAACCTTTAACTCAGATTTATATCTAAAACCAGTTATAACTAGCTATAATATCTTTGACTTCACAAATATCATCATCTAATTTTACAAATCAGTATTTATTTGGTGGCATTTCCTGCACACTAAGTATGTTATGCCTTAGGTTTAATTTTGATGCAATCACATTTCAGAAGGTACATGTCTTGAACTGTTTTAATGAATAAATTACAGTTTTAAACTCAGTTTAGGCTGACCTGAGGTCAATAGTCTTAAACAATGTCATCAAACTATCAGTTTTACTGTAATATATTGATATTGTGACATTTATGGGAAAGAGCATACGAGTTAGTCATATTGGTCAATACAATGGAAAGTTTATATCTGAGACTACTATAACACTATGTGTTATACTAGTAGTCTCAGTTTATAACTATGTTAATGTCAATTATATACATGACATAATAATTAAATCATTTAAAAAACTATTCCAAAGATTTCTCTCAAATCATGTTTACATTTTTTTTAGAGAAGAGTCTGTCTGAAATTTATTCAGGGGTAGTCCAAATAGTTATGACTTCTTAAAAAGCTATATTATGGGGAAAAAGGGGGGGGGGGGGGTGTCTATTATGTTTTTTTTCATACAGGAGGAAGACGTCAAAGCAAAAAAAAACCAACAAAACAAAATAAAATAATAGCCTGTCAAGACGTCCTTATATCATATAAATTTGGTCTAATTTTGGGATAATACATTTAACTTCCTTTGATGTCGGGGAGGGGATAAGTTTTGACGATTAATTATTCTTGAAACTAACAATAATTATTTCTTATTGTTACTTTGTTAAGCGAGCGAGATGTGTGGTTCTCGAGTTATTTAAAAAAAAAAGGGGGGGGGTTACTATATCAAATTTACCCAGTTTGGAGACAATAAATATTTAAAATCTAACCATAAACTCCAATGTTTCTCCTTTTTTTAGCAGAACAAACACGATGGCATTCTCGTCTCTGTTGTAATCAATAGTTAACTCATTTCTTCTTCCAGGTTATTTCTTAATCAATTATGATGATCAGCTGTCTATCTATTTACCATGTTTATGTTAAACTGGTCCGTAATTCCATCGTAGTGTATCGATAACTGAACACAACAAGGATCCAGTTTATTAAACGTATATAATATACAAGGTTCCTGAGTCAGTAACCGTAACTATCACCGTGCTTTGTGCGCATGCGCAAGAAACACCAACAACAAGGATAAAACAGGGTATACAGTTCCGTAATTTCGTATATTTTTCTTATCTTCATACTAAAGAGCTCCAAAAGTAGGCGTGCTTAGGTGCACTGGGCGGGTCTAAAAACCGACTCTCGGTGGTTAACGTCTCTCGATGGTTAACTTTAAGTGCCTACCGTAAAAGACTGCAAGCTGCTACAGCACAGGTAATGCATAATATATAAGCAAAACAAACAAATAATAAATAAAGATAAAAAAAAAATTGCAAAAAATAAAAACAAAAACAAACAGCAGGCTTCAAGGTTAAGTCATGGGGCAAGGAGTTAAATTATTTACAAGAACTGCAGGTACAATTTTCTGAAAAACACCAGGTAGAGACAAAATTTTTGAACTGGCCAAAAGTTGATAAGCTTCTTGCCTCATTTGGCAAGGAGTTCCAGAGTTTTGCTGCCTCATAACTAAAGCTTTTCTTACCATACCTTGTTGTTTTTGGCCGTGGTATAGCCGCTATGCCTTTGTACCTAAAATTATATGTATTTTCTTTAATGTTTATTATTTTATGAAGGAATTCCAGACTTGATTTATAAATTATTTTGTAAGTCTCTGATGCCGTGGTTCTCATTCTTCTGATTTTTAGTGCTGGTAGCTTACAAATGGCTTAGACTTACTGTTAAAGGAGTGTATCGTAAGAATTTTTGTAGTCGTCGTAATAAGTCTGATTGCTCTTTCTTGTATTTTTTCTATTTTCTTTGTGTTTTGTTCACTGCAGAAGTGCCATGTTAGAGGTTAATAGCTGAGGTTTGACAATATAAATGAGCGGTACATTTTTGTATACTGTAAGTTTAGACAGTCTGGTGAGATGAGTGCCGATTCTTTTTAGTATGTTTAGTTGTCATGCAGCTTATTTACAGATGTTTGAGATGTGAGTGTTGAAATCCAGTTTAAAGTCTATTGTTAGACCAAGAAGTTTCATCTCTTCGTCTCATTTTATGTTGAATCCATTTAGGTTAAAGACCATATTTTGAGTATGTGTTTTTTTACCAACGGCAGTTGCCTGGAATTTTTCTGGGTTTGTCTGCATTTTGTTGAAGGAGAACCATGATATAAGGGAGTTACTATCTTCCTCCAAAGGTTTAATTACTGATTTCTATTAAAGTAGTACCTGCCCGTGGTTGCCAACATCTGATAAAGAGAAATCCTTAAAGGACATGTCAAAATGCATATTATATATGTAAAAAGTATGCTCACAATGTTTTTTACACTGAATAGCATCCAATTAAGCTTCATTATACAATTGGACAAAAATGGCTATGTTTACACCTACATGTACAAATTTACTCTGACAAGCCTTTGCAATTGGAAAAGTTCTAAGGCTTAGCATCCACTAGAAACATAAAATTTAAATGCATTTTGTGCTTCAGAAAGATCAAATCTTTTTTTCTCATTTAGCAGAACCTAAATGTAGAGTTATTGTTAGCCTAGCTTTTCTTGTCCTAAATATGCATGAGATAATTGCCACTGGACATTAAGCAAATTTCAACCAATCAATCATGTGAACAGAAATGTGGATTGATTCACGTGGATTGATTGATGAATGTTTTATCATTTATGCAAACATTCAAATTTTATTATCATAAAAAAACAAGAGTTAACATGGTTAAGAAGACATGGTCTATTATCATTATTCTATTATTGTTATAGCGCTAAAGAAGAAATGGACGATGACTAAGGACTGTGAAGTTAATTTTCTTTTGCATGTATTATATGACTCCTTTTAATCCTCTAAGACTATAAAGACGTTATATACACTCTTGAAAGACTTGCAGAAAATTGTTTTAAATTTTGTCCAGTTTTAGAGGGAATTCAAATGCACATTGATAGCCTTTAATATAGCTATCCGAGCAAGCAAGTGACTGACTATATTGTTGTATAATTTTCAAGTTTTAGTCAAAATGTATCAAAGACATTTGTTTGTTAACATATAAATTTATTTTTTAGATAGACAAAGTGTACTTCTCCAGTGATTTGAAAGATGTATATGTTGGCAATAATGTTCAAGGATTCAGGTAAGGTCATCATGTATATACGTACGTACGTCCCGAAATTGGTTTCCTTTCTCTAACTTTAGTTTGCCTCAACCAAATGTTATGAAACTTATACACAATGCTGATTATCACAAAACACAGATAAAGTTTGAATTTGGGTGGCGTCACTTTTACCGTTTTAGAGTTATTCCCCTTTACAAGTGGAAAAATTCCTGAAATTTTCATTTATGTTCTCTTAAGTTTGCCTCAACCAAATGTTATGAAATTTGGGTGGCATCACTTTTACTGTTCTTGAGTTATGTCCCTTAATTATGTTATATCCAAGAGGGGGCATAATCTGACTTGTTTTCCATGGGACACATTCTCCATTTATTTTTATGATTTAAAAATCTTTCTGGAATGTTTATGATGCCCTATAATAGGGACAAATGGTGTTAATGTGTGTTAATCCACAACTCCTTGAAAACGGCTTGACAGAATTCAACCAAACTTGCACAGATTCTTCAATAGGACATGATATTAAATTTTGATCTGAATGATTTTTAAAGGCAGTGCTTTAAGGCCTGACTTTCAAGTCATGAGGTTCATCTTTCCTTACGCAAATCTTTGCTGGGGGTCATTTTGCAAGAAATAGATCCGGAAATGTTTAAATTTCTCCTCTACTTTTTGTGGTATGTATTGGTTTTTGTTCCTTTCATTTACATTGGGAAATAAAGAAACGATCAGTGTGTATTGTTCGTTTTAAAAATCTGTTTATTAATGTGTCTTTTGCATTATAAGCAGTCAATCTGATTACAAACTATCATTATTCGAATTCCGTGTGGAAAGAGGTCCGTTCAATTTCGAGTACTATTTGCGATCTAAAGATATTTTAAAATCATTTCACTCGTTGATATAACATGATATTATAATTAAAAGTCGACTGACCGTGAATTATATTGCATAATATACAATTTAAAGTATTTCTGTACGTGAAGCCGTATGACGTTATAGTTATTTCGGTCTCAGTTATGTAAAATATGAAATTATCGTTCCTGAATAGGGTTCCACTAATTAAAGACGAGAAGCGTCAAAAAGTGATAAGAAGCGACAATAAAATTAAAGTGCTCCTTTAAAGGAAGGAATTCCTTACACAGATACAGATACAGAATAGCGATAAGAAGCGACAATATAATTAATTTAGCGAGAAGAAGCGTCAAGAAGACTATATAGCGACTATACATAAATAAAAAAAATGTCATTGCAACAACTTATTCCCCATAGATATTAAAAAAAACATGCATTATTTTTTATTATAGGGGCGGTTATAAAACATTTTTTATATTACTGTACATTGATAGATAAAAATATGTTTTTATTAAGAAGAAAGGGATTAGTTTTTATTAGATATAAAAAAAATATATTTTATGCACACGCTAAAAATTGGCCATCAAAACAAAAAAATTTCAATTTCCTTTTAAAGAATTTATTGAATCAAAACCATGCAATATCATTTCCTTTCTAACAGTGAAATTCTTCTTTTTCATAGGGACATATTTGATAGGTGTAGCTTCAACCTATCACATCAAATGAGAATAGCCTCGTGAGAGAATTACGATTCGCTTGTCCCTTGTTAGTTATTGTCGCTTCGTCACTAAATTAAACTTCTTGTCGCTGTTTGTCTCTAAAATTCTTCTTGTCTCTTATTAGTGAGACTTAAGTCAGTTCCGTCCTTAACTTCCGTTTTTGCACTGCAAAACAATCACACAATTAACAATGCCTAGTCCTTGTTGGTGTGTACCTGAGTGTCATTTAAGAGGAGGACTTGCATTTCTAAATGACTTAACAAGAAGGAAAAGTTGGATCAACGCCATGGCTCAAACGTAGATTGTCATGTGCGATGCAATCGTAGAACCCATATCAATCAGCTGTTGTTTGCAAGGCACATTTTACTGAAAACGACTACGTTCAGGAAACTATTTATGGTAAAACTTTATTTTCTTTAAGAAATATATACTGTTATTTATATAATCGCCATGCAAGTAAACCAAAGTCTGTTTGCAACCGCAATTATCGTTTTAGAATAAAAAGGGGGGTGAATTCAAGACGTCATAACTTTTGGGATTACGATTCAATATCATCTGTTTGACATTTTTTGGTTAATACTACAATTGTATGTTTTTTCTACAAGAGATATATTATACTGATAATTATTTTAGCAGTAATTATGTAAATTTCGGTTGTAATGACAAGAATTCATGAGCTATGCCTCGGGCTTTCTTGAAAAATATCAATGACAATGTAAACAGGAACAAAACATTGACATGAATGATGCTCTCCACCTATGTTATAGTTATTTAGGTATGTGTGTTGCACAAGTCTTTCACAAGTTTCAAAAAAGCTAATGTTATAAAACTTTTTTCAGGCCACATACCCACTTTATAGAGACTTGTCTACTGCCATGCATTCCCATCCTATTTTCATGCACCATTTGTAAGCAAGAGACTGAATGGTTTACAAAATTAAAAATCAGGACGGTGTCCCGTTAAACCAAAAGAACTAAACTGGATGAATATTGTAGGAGAAATCAAGAGGAAAGTTTTGATTTGTGAAATTGGTTATCCTGAACAGATGTACATTCATCCTGAGGGAAAGATTTATAACTGTCCACCACCAACTGACGAGCTAATGTTGAGCTTCACAGATGGAATTACTCAAACACCATAAATGCCTATGTTTTCAGCACAGATTTCACAAATCATGACACAGCTGTGCATTTTTATGCCCCACCTACGATAGTAGGGGGGCATTATGTTTTCTGGTCTGTGCGTCCGTTCGTCTGTTCGTCCGTCCGTTCGTCCGTCCGTCTGTCCCTCTTCAGATTAAAGTTTTTGGTCAAGGTAGTTTTTGATGAAGTTGAAGTCCAATCGACTTCAAACTTGGTACACATGTTCCCTATGATATGATCTTTTTAATTTTAATGCCAAATTAGAGTTTTTACCCCAATGTCACGGTCCACTGAACATGGAAAATGATAGTGCGAGTGGGGCATTCGTGTACTGGGGACACATTCTTGTTTATACCTGTTAAGAGTCGAAACTAAATATTATTTTTATATAAATAAACATATATTGTGTCATTTTAGAACTTATATTTTTCCAAAGGATGCATGAATGAAAGTAGTGAAATTCATTTTGCTTTGATATATAGATTTGAATTACAATTGTTCATGTTATTGTAATGCATATAAAAATAAGGAGATGTGGCACAATGTAAATATATGATATTCTGTGAGTTTATCAAACTAAAGGGGATAAGAAATGGGTATAAGCAGTTACAGGACTGTACTACTGTACAATCTCCAACAATGAGAAAAACTCATACTGTAAAGAGAATTTCATATTTACAAGTAAGTTTTGTTTTTGCATTGAATAATTTTCTTCTATTGTCTTAAAAGCAAATGTGGGAAGTGGTTAAAATGCTAATGAGACAGCTTTTATGGCCGCCAGATGTCATTGTTACCTTGATTAAAAACTCCTTTTTAGCTCACCTGACCTGACTCATCACTTGGTTTCGTCGTCCATAAACTTTTACAAAAAAATCTTCTCTGAAAATACTGTGCCAAATTAAACCAAACTTAGCCAAAATCATCATTGCGGTATCTAATTTAAAAAATGTGTGGTTAGACCCGGTCAACCAACCGAGATGCCACTATGGCCAAAAATAGAACATACAGGTAAAATGTAGATTTTGGCTTATAACTCTGAAACCAAAGCATTTAGAGCAAATCTGACATAGGGTGAAATTGTCTCTTCAGTGAAGATCTATCTGCCCAGGAATTTTCAGACAAATCTGACAACCCGTTGATGGATTGCTGCCCCCAAATTAGTAATTTGAAGGAAATTTTGCAGAGTTTGGTTATTATCTTAAATATTATTATAGATAGAGATAAACTGTAAACAGCTATAATGTTCTGCAAAGTAAGATCTACAAATAAGTCAATATGACCAAAATTTTAAGTTGACCCCTTAAAGAGTTATTGCCCTTTATAGTCAATTTTTAACAATTTTCATAAATTTTTGTATTTTTTGTTAATTTTTAAAAAATATTTTCAACTGTAAATACTGGGCCATGTTTATTATAGATAGAGATAATTGTAGCACCAAGAATGTTCAGTAAAGAAAGATCTACAAACACATCCCCATCATCAAAAACACAATTTTGTCATTTTATATGTGTCCGTTGTTTAATATGCACATAGACCGTCCAAGGTGAGCGACACAGGCTCTTGAGAGTCTCTAGGTCATTAATACAGGTAGATAACTTTATCATGTTTATACTGAAAAATAATTTTGCTTGGAGGGAGAATTTTAAAAAAGTTCTGTCTTCAAAAGAGTTGACATGTTACTATGTACATTAACCATTTTGTTACTTGATGTTCTAGCAATACACACAGAACGGAGACTAGTTAATCTTTGTGAATTATTTTTCATAGGATAGGAGTAATTGAATATGTGTATATAATCAATAATTAAAAATAGTTTTATTTACATTAAAAAGGAAAAGTTCTTATGTCTAAAAAATGCATTTCATGGCAAGGTACAGAAAATATACTGTAAACAGTAGACTATAGATATAGGTGAACTAGGTACAAGAGAACTCTAAATCTTAAATACTACAAACCACCTCTGTTCTATGGAAGATAATGATATAACTGGACTAGAAATACACACAACCTGTAATTAACTGCCTTTACAGCGCTTTCGCGCTTTGATTTTTTTGAGGGGTGGGATGGGGTCCTGTTTCAATACATGGACTAGACCATTACTGCTTATATTATTTTGGGGATCACAGTCAACACACCTTTTCCTTGGAAGATTCTTACATATATTTGTTATTTCATATTCATGAAATTGAGATAAGTATACATATTTTTACATAAATAAGGCCGTTAGTTTTCTCGTTTGAATTGTTTTACATTGTCTTATCGGGGCCTATTATAGCTGACTATGCGGTATGGGCTTGCTCATTGTTGAAGGCCGTACGGTGACCTATAGTTGTTAATGTCATTAATGTGTCATTTTGGTCTTTTGTGGATGGTTGTCTCATTGGCAATCATACCACATCTTCTTTATTATATATTTTTACATTTGTATTTTCCAGAAAAGGTAGTACTGAGGCTATTGTTGAAATTATTTTCAAGAATCCCGACATGATTGAAGTGAATGTGACAGAGACCCCTCCTGAAGAGAAGCTGAGTGGTGAGAAAGTAACAACCACTTTTATACAGATTGTTGAGAGTGGCACTGTGGAAGAAGCTAAAGACTTCCAGATTGACACACACCAAGTGCAGTTCACTGGTAATTTTTTTTTACAAAGGTGGCAGGTTCTATAACTTGTTTTAGCTCTCCTGACAAAATTACATCTGTGGGCTAAGAAATTTTGTGCAAAATAAGTTTTCTCCTCAAAACATGATATAAAAGAACAAATCAAAGACACTCAAGCCAGGGTTTTATGATAAGTTGGTTAACAGTGACAAGTTTTTGATGTGACAGATTTGGGTTGATTGGTCAGAAAAAAATTAAAAAGATATTTTACACAATGTACAAGTCATACTATGTATAAAACTACTGTGGATTATTTTTATTTCTATTTTAGGCATAATGAATTTGGTAGAGTAAGTACATGTAGGTGGGAATAAAAAAAACATGATTTTTTTTTTTTCTAAAAATCTGAAAAATCAGGTCTGCAGATCTGTAAAGCAACAAAAACCCTTGCCTATGGCAAATGAATGATAAATCATAGCCTTTCAGCAGTCATTTAAAATCTTAACAAATACTATTTTGTACTGGGTATAGAAGAGAGGTAATATGGAGTATTAATTCATGTAACAAAATCCTGACATTTACTTAACAAACCAAAAGTAAAGGAACATTACTTACATTGCTGTTCTAGGTATCAAACATGTCAAAGTCACAGTAAAGCTACAACATAAATAAAAAGCTCAAACCTCACTGCAATGAACAGATTAAAAAAAAATGCTTTAAAAATTAGCCCAACAATCTCATGTTCATGATTGTCCTCTATTCCTTGATTGTGTAACTAAATATCACTAAATTTTTACCTTCAATGAGAGGTAACTTTATGTGTACTGCTAATGTAACAGGAACTGCTACCCCATCTTGAGCACATGAGTTTACCCTGGTTTTGTCTCGCCTGCAATGAAAGTCGCGGGAAGCGAGACATAGGGATTTATTTTCTGGCGAGGGCGCCAACAATAATTTTTCTGCTTAAGTTAGTTTGATAGGAACTACTTGTGATAGATCATTGATATTTAATATAAAGTTGCATTACCATTGATACATATCAGTTTGACGACTATTTCGAGGCCTTGCCCACTAGGACATGGTTCAGTGACTTTGAATTAATCAGCAATTTTCAATGTTAAGTTTTCTGCTTAAGTTAGTTTGATAGAATCTTCTTGTGATAGATCAATGATATTTTGTATGAAGTCGCATTCCTATCTGTACATATAAGTTTGATGACTATTTCGAGGCCCTGCAAGCTAGGTCATGGTCCAATGACTTTGAATTATTTAGCAATTTTCAATGTTAAGTTTTCTGCTTAAGTTAGTTTGATAGGATCTACTTGTGATAGATCAATGATATTTTGTATGAAGTTGCATTACTAACAGCTCATATCAGTTTGACGACTATTTTGAAGCCCTGCTCCCTAGGTCATGGTCCAGTGACTTTGAATTAATTATCAATTTTCAATGTTAAGTTTTCTGCTTAAGTTAGTTTGATAAAACTACTTGTGATAGATCAATGATATTTTGTTTAGAATTGCATTACTATCAGTACATATCAGTTTGATGATTATTTTCAGGCCCTGCCCACTAGATAATGGTCCAGCGATTGAATTAATAAACTATATTGCTGTCCATCAGATTGTCTTTTTCTGAATTTTATGCAGACAGGCGAGACATTTCTCTGTGTCAACAATTTATTGGTTGTTGGTATTGCTCAATCTTTACATTGTAGTTTTCTGTGAAACGTTTTCTAGGCGGTTGTTTGTTTTTTTATTGTTTTTATTTTGGCCATGATGTTGTCTATTTTTTCCCGAATTGATTGCTCTCATGGTACATGTATCTTTTCCATCTTTTTCGAATGGACCTCCAAACAACCCAAGATTCTGTAATGAGGAGTACCTGAATTGCATCTATCCTTAAATTCACATCTGTAAAAGTTGAATATAAACTGATGTTTTGTTTTATTTCTCCACATTTTTACAACAATTTGACATTATCCCATACTTATTATTCATTTATAAGAAATAGGTGCCTAGGACATATTTTAATTGGGCATTTTTAAAAGTTTGAGGACGTTGCATAGTTTCTGTAAATGACCTTTTATGAGTTATTGAAGTCTTATATGAAAAGAAAAATGGGTGTTATGGGGCAAAATATTTTACCCTGTATGCATGGTAGGAAAAAAACCAAGGAGTCCGAACGTTTGTCCAAAATTTCTAAACCTGACCTAAGTACATCCTTTAGGAGTAATCGATAGACAATTTTCACAATACTGATGTTATGAGATAACAGTAAGAACTGATTTTTCAATGGCGTCATTTACGCCGATTGACATGGGGTCAACCAGTGTAACTCATTCATAAAAAAAACATCTTGAGATTGGTCTATAGGGATTGTTTTTGATTTTAGAAATTACTGAATTTTCCTTACTTGTTCCCTTTAGAAACTTAATAAAATTTTATTGTATTTCAGATGCAACACTCTCTTCAAATGTAACATCACCAACTACAAAAACTACTACAACATCAACTAAGCAAACAACTACAACTGTGCCACCAACTACAACTGCACCAGCAACTACACCAGCGACTACAACACAAACGACTACAACACCAACAACTACTACACAAATGACTACAACACCAACGACTACCACTGCAACTACAACACCAACGACTACCACTGCAACAACTACAACACCAATTACTACAACACCGACTACTACAACACAAACTACTACAACACCAACGACTACCACTGCAACCACTGCAACGACTACAACACCAACGACTACAACACCAACGACTACCACTGCAACAACTACAACACCAATGACTACAACAACACCAATTACTACAACACCGACTACTACAACACAAACTACAACACCAACGACTACCACTGCAACAACTACAACACCAATCACTACAACACCCACTACTACAACACCAACGACTACAACACCAACGACTACAACACCAACGACTACAACACCAACGACTACCACTGCATCAACTACAACACCAATGACTACAACAACACCAATCACTACAACACCGACTACTACAACACAAACTACTACAACACCAACGACTACCACTGCAACGACTACATCACCAACGACTACAAAAACAAAAACTACTACAACACCAACAACTACTACACAAACTACTACAACACCAACAACGACTACCACTGCAACAACTACAACAACACAGACTACTACAAAACCAACCACTACAACACCAATGACTACAACACCAACGACTACCACTGCAACTACTACCACTGCAACTACTACATCACCAACTACTACAACTGCAAAAACTACAACAACATCTCACAATTTAACTGCAACTACTTCAATCCCAACTTCTACAACAAGACCAATAACTACAAGTGCAACAACTACTTCAACTACCATCACTGCAACTACTACAAGACCGACTACAACAACTACACTCACTAGTACAGCTGCAACAAAATCGTCGACTACAGCTTCAAACACATCAACTGCTACAAAAACCATACCAACTTCTGCTACTTATACAACTTCTACCATACCAACAAGTACAAGATTATCTGTGACTACTAACACTTCAGTAGAACCTTTAGTTGAGTTTAATGTACAAGTTCTGATGAGGAATATGACCTGGACCCCTGCTTACAATAATACCAATTCAACTGAATATCAACAGTTACTTCATGAAGTCATGCTGGTAAATATGGAGATTTCATCAACACTGTTATATGATTAATTTGAACTTTTGGTTATGAATATTCACTGTCATTGAAAGAGGTGCTGTCAACCAGACAATGTTTGCTTCGTCTTTATTTCATGATTTACCAACTGAATCTTAATTTTTGTCGTTTTGAATTTCCTATTTATAGAAGTCCTGTACATATTTCAGTAAATGAAAGTTTTGATTTATAAAAAAAAAGTAAAATTCACAAAAATACTTAACTCAGAGGAAAATCAATTCAGAAAGTCTATAATCACATGGCAAAATCAAATAACAAAATGCATCAAAAACGAATGGACAAGAACTGTCATATTCCTGATTTGGTACTGGCATTTTCAAATGTAGAAAATGGTGGATTGTACCTGGTTTTATAGCTAGCTAAACCTCTCACTTGTATGACAGTCCCATCAAATTCCATTATATTGTCACTGTCTTTCATTTAGAAATAAAATTTTAAAATGTGATATAGATCTGTTGTCTGAAAAACAGTTGTTATCAACTGGCCTTGTTCATAATTCTGTTGCTGCACGTTCATGGGTGGTCTTCATACTTTGAATTAGTTTACCTTGAAATATTCATGGTAGTTAAAATTAAAATAGCAAAAATAAATATGCCCCTTTAATTTTCCTGTTTACAGTATATTATTTGTTTTGGAGGAGGGGTTCACAGAGTATATGGGAAAATCCTGATAACCTTTTAAATTGTGTTCCAGTTTACTAATTTATTCTAGCAGGGCTCTCCATTGATGGCTCCTATCATAATATATCCTATAAAGTAAGTGTTATAACTTCAGAAATTATTGGTAGGTTTTTCTTTATGGGAACAATGTGACTGGGTGAGTATCACAATAATTAGAACTCACATTCTTATTTGATGCATATTTCTGAATGCAGCTTTTCCTGAAATCACAAAAATTATCTCAAATTTATGTCCTTTCTTCAAAAAATGCCATAATAAATTCATGCATCAGATTCTATGATTGTTATGAATAAATTTTACAATATAACATTATGAGCTACATTGTAATATTCATATTTTCTGATAAATTTTCAACCAGAGAAAGATAATTTTATTTTCCCTGTGGAAAGATAATATAATAGTATCTAAATCTTTGTTTTCTCATTTTCAGATGGAAGCAAATATCCAGAAGTACATGTTGTCTATGGGTAATTCATCATCCATGTCATCCTCCAATGGCTCCATGCCTGTGTCGGAGATTTTTGACAGAATGATTTTTCTTGGGATAAGGTATAAGTCAAGAATATAACATTACAAAGTCTCGTTTATACGTTATATACTATTTGTACCCTCAAAGTGGAATTAGTAAATATTATACAATTATGACCCGTAGAAAAGGTGAATATCCAAAATTGTCAACACGAGAAGGTTATGTCACTGAGGGCACATCCCGAAGTGAAATAATTTTTTAGGGTTGACAATTTTGATATTCATAGCTTCTAAGGGGCCACAATTGTTTTATTATACTGAACTTAAACAGTGGAAGGGCCTTTTGAATCATCGAAAAAGCACTTATCTTACTTTAGTAACAAACACAAGTTGACGTTTGAAAATACATTTGTGTCTTAGAATTTTTCGTATGTACAACAAAGGTAGAATCTTTTTGTAAAATATTGATGGCCCTGAAAAGGACTGTTTATAAAAGATATCATCGGCACTAGATACATGACCAAAGTCTTAGTTCATCGTCTCTCGATGAGCTTAATTCCTGTAACATGAACATTACCATTTTGTTTATTTACGTCTGTGACATCATTTTCATGGGAGATAACTCGTGTAGAAATCAAGAAACTCAAAAGGTTATTCACCTGTGAATAGGGTTATTCACCAGCGGGCGTTATTCACCGCTGGTGTAAATTTTTAGGGTTATTTGTCCTTCCTTGCATTTAAATGAAAGTTAACTGAATTATTCCATGTCAGGTGATAATGTGTAACCCAATAGAATTGTTTGTTTTATATGTAAGGTATAATAACATTGATAATTTTAAACTGATAATATTTCTCATACATTTGTACTTAAAAAGCCTTGAGTGTTTCACATGAGTTCAAACACCACAAGTTTGCAATCCTTGTATTGGTCATCATGTTCAGGTAATCACTAGGCTTACATTTTGAGCTCTAATGTCAAATGAGGCTACTTTGGCAGTTTTGGAGTTTTAAATTCACTAAATGCAAGTTTGAAGCCCTGAGAGAAACATGCAAGACAAAATTCAAAATCATAAATGCTGATGTAGGTAGGGCTAATTAAGAAATAACTCATGCCAGCCATAGATTCGTTATAAATATTGACATCACCAATGCTATCTATGTATTCCAATTTTATTCTAAACGTTTGCATAAGGACAAATAAAAATGTATGTGTCACACATATCAACTAACCCGTATTCTGCGGGTTACACCCTTGAATTTTCCCTTTCACACAGGATTTTTTTATTTAATGATATTCACATTCCACAAAATGAGATCATTTAAAATTCAAACTAAGGTCGGTCGGATAACTGAAACTACACATATATTTTTTAGGGGGCCTACTACAGAATCTACTAATGAAATACAGAGATTTCTATTGGAAGCATGATAACAAATCTTATGTTGATATATTTTTCAGGTATATGAACGGCAGAGTAATGGTAATGTTCGATTTAGTGTTTAAAGCTCGTCACATGACCATGCCTGATGGTGTTTCCATGACAATGGACAGTAGTATGGTCAGAACTATTGTATCTACCTCCACTGGTGTAAATCAAATGGATGTCCATATTGTAGGTTAGCTAAAAAAATTAAAACAACACTTTATACATTTTTTGCATCTGAAAAGTTTTTCTGGGTCTAACCTAAGACTCCTGTACGAACTGTGACGCCCGTATATGACACGGAAACCAGGCGTAAAAATCGTACTTTATCCTGGCGGCATTGCAGTGTTTACAAAATACATATCCAGGCGTCAACCAGGCGTAAACCAGGCGTAAATTAGGCGTAAGTAAGGCGTAAACCAGGCGTAAAATTAGGCGTAATATTTAAATGAGTACGCCTGGTTCACAAAAAAATAGGCGTAATATGCAAATGAGTACGCCTGGTCAATAAATAAACCAGGCGTAATATCCTTACATAATACTACACTTATTTTAGTTCAGTGTATTAACCCTAAGCTGTGTACTTTTGTGTATTTGATACAAACTTCTGTACTGTTGCTTTTATTTCTTATTGTTTGACAAAAAACTTGAAATATTAACCATTGAAGAAGCTAATATATATAGAAATAAATACATTTTATGCAGACAATGGCTCAAATAAGTTTAAGTTTAAATAAGAATTATAACTGTTACAATTATTTTTTCTTGAAATAAAAGTAGCATTTTAACTAAGTTGTTTTTGAAAATTATTGTCTTTTGAACTAATTTATAAATGATAATACTGCAATTTAACTTAAAGTAAAACATTTTAATGTTATTATCTTAGGATAAAGGTTTTGGGATTTCAAAAATTCTGATAGAGCATAATACTTAATAACTTAGTTATACTCACATTATTATTATTTACCATGTATTACTACTTTCCTTTTATTTCACAACTTTCATTAATTTATTTGATTCAGTAATTTCCAATTTCAGATTCTTCCAAAAAGCACAAAACAAGCAAATTATCCCTGAATATATGAAGCTGCCATGTGTCCAACACTTACAAACTAAAACCAAAGAGCCAAATTTTGAAAAAAAATCCCATGATCCTTTAAACAAAGCATTATGGGTATTTCTATTTACGCCATACCAACAGTTTTACGCCCGTAAGAAAATTTACGCCTTGCTTATTTCAATTTACGCCCGTAAGAAAACTTACGCCTTGCTTATTTCAATTTACGCCAGGTTATCTGCTTTTTTCTACGCCCGTAAGGACTACAAATTTACGTTTCCTGCTCCTTTACGCTTGGATCTAGACACGTAACTACCACTTACGCCTGGTTTACGCCTTATTTCCAGGCGTAATACGCCTTATAATTTCGTACGGGTGAATCATCTGGAACACTCAAAGCCGAAAATTTGAAAGCCATGAACCGAAATAGTTGAAGAGCTTTATGGCCAAAAAGGACCTAAAATTATAGTGAAAATCCATCTACGATCAACTTTGGGAGTTGAAACTTTGGTTTCTTCATAATTTCTAAATTTATGAACTGACGATTTTAGAAATTCTTTTTAAGTGTTATTTGCAGATTGGACTTAAAAGATCTGAACTTAAGATGGAGCATTTAAGTCCTTGCTTTTAAATTATGTACATGGTTAGTTGACTGATGACCAAATGATATATATATGGAGTTCTAATTTTGAGTTGACTGTATTATATCTAAAGTGAGGCCTGTTGATGAATTTTCTACTGCTAAAAATGGCTATCTGCTGTCCTTTGGATATCAAATTTACAAGTTCTGCTTTAAAATTATAATGTTGGTGAAAGTCAAAAGTTTTTTAAGATCAATAAAAGTTGAATAAGAAAGAATCAGAATGTCCATTTGTGTGCTTAATTATATATAATTAGGCATCATGGCAAACATGTTGTATGTTATATATGTTTATTCTGTAAAAATTCTAATTTTAAAAAGAGGGATACTGCCTCAACTACTACAGCTGCCATGGTAACTGCATCAGGTATTTACTGCTGTTATGTCTCTCCATGATTGATATTATTTACTGACACCATCCTCCCAAGTTGTGCATGAAAAAAGAGGCGAAAGATACCAAAGGAATAGTCAAACTCATAAGTTGAAATCAAACTAAAAATGACATGGCAAAAAATGTAAAACTGCCAAAGTTTTCAAAACACAACATAGAAAACTAAAGACTTAGTAATATGATTATATTTTTTCCGTTCCTTTTTATACCTATATTATTTCTTTTACCCTGTATTTCATTTTGTCATTTCATTCGTCCCACAAATATTTCTGTGGGCCTTGGTGGCAGAGTGGTCTAAGTAGTAACTACTGTAATCACTAGCCAGTCAACGCTGAGGTTGTGAGTTTAAACCCCTCTTGTGCGGGTGCACTGGACTCCAATCTTAATAGGCTTCCTCCACCAATAAAAACTGGCCGCCACAAAATAGCCCTAAAGTGGTGCTTAAAAGTGGAATTAAAACACCAAAAATCAAATCAAATCAAATATTTCTGTCACACAAAATTACTTCATATTTGATCAGCAACTTGACAGTGATGAGTTGAAACATAAGAGCACTTTTGGGATCTGTCAATTGCGCCTACTTTTTGACAAAAACATTTTGGGGAAAAAGAAAACCTAAACAACAAAAATTATCAGCTAGCCAAGATCTACAAATACACAGTCAAAATTTTCAGTCATCTCATAGGATTTATTGCCCTTAAACAACAAGTTTTTCCCTTTTTTCATTTTGGGCTAGATAGACTTTAAACAGTAAAGATCAACAAGATATGATCAACAAAAAAGGAGATTTTAGTCTTAAATTATTTTCTCATCTACAATGTTGGAGTTGAAACATAAGAGCACTTTTGGGATCTGTCAATTGCGCCTACTTTTTGACAAAAAAATTTTGGGGAAAAAGAAAACCTAAACAACAAAAATTATCAGCTAGCCAAGATCTTCAAATACACAGTCAAAATTTTCAGTCATCTCATAGGATTTATTGCCCTTAAACAACAAGTTTTTCCCTTTTTTCATTTTGGGCTAGATAGACTTTTAACAGTAAAGATCAACAAGATATGATCAACAAAAAAAGAGATTTTAGTCTTAAATTATTTTCTCATCTACAATGTTGGAGAGTTGCCATTATTGAAGATGTATATAGATCCAGGTGAGCGATACAGGCTTTAAAGAGCCTCTAGTTACTAGTTACTTGTTCTATTTATGCACTATTCTTTAATAAACAAAAGTCGATAAAATTGATATACTAAAAAAGGAGGAGAAACAATAAGAATCATTATTTGGCCCCTGAAATTAGAGTAATAGTTATCTTGTTCAAGCCTTGAAAAATTATGTTCATTTTATTGATAAATGAACTAGTTAAATAATTTTGAAACTAATTAAAAGCACAAAAAGGTCCTTTGTTATGTCACTATGATGTCACACGCATGTTAATATTTATATAGTTGAGCCAAGGGTTACCCAAAAATATTTTGCCCACATTCAACATCTTTGTACAATACATATTATAGGAAAATATCTATTTGGGCAAAGTCTTCTCTAAATACTTCTTCACTGGGTCATACTCTAAATGGGCTGTTTTGGAAGATTTTTGTAATTTTGCACTAATTGGAAAGAGTTTCAATCCTGTATGTAAGACAAAATGAAAAAGAATATGAATACTGATGTCAAGGGGCCAAAAAAGTGGCCTTATACCTTCTCCTTTAAATATGGATATATAATGAATTGTAAATATGTTAATTTCAGAAAAAACTACTCTGTCGACAACTACTATGCCACCAACAACTACACCGCTAAAAGGTATGGATAGGATTTTTTTTTAACTACTGTGGATTCGTTATTATTTGTTGGATACTAATTTTCATGGGTTTCAAGGGTACAGGGGAACCACAAATTCAAATGTTCAAGGAATTACAAATTTTCTATAGGTTTTGTATGCAGACTTTGGCAAAACTATGAAATCAAATATCCACGGAAATACAAGTTTTCCTCAATCCATGAAAATTGACTCCCACGAAAATAAATGAATCCACAGTAAATAATTGTAGATCCAGGTGAGCGATAAAATTTTCTAAAACCATTTCTTAAACCATTTGTCTTGTAAGATTTAAAGATTGTAGAAGAAATGGCTTGGAATTAATTTGAATAGTTATATATTTATTATAAAATATCTTTTGAACAGTAATTGTTACTCATTAATTATGATTAAAAAACCTAGATGTATGTCTCATCTGCGTTTTTTTTCTCAGTAAAAAGAAGAGAAAATATTTTTTGGTTTTATGAATCCCTCCGATATATGTATATTGCACTACCTGAGGTTTAAATTTAATAATTGAATACCTCACACTCACTGCTGGTTTATCATGTATATTAGACATATATTTAACAAGAAGTTTTAGGGTCTCTCTGAATAGGTCCTCCAATGCTGAACATTTTCATGAATATGGTAGTTTTCCAAGTATCCCCAATTTCTATACTTTTAATATAATTTTGTGACCTCCACCTTTTTAACTAATATCTTTGTAGTACTGCATTGTTTTTCTTATATATATATATATATATATATATATACTTGTACAGCTTTTCTGGGCTAACACAATACTGATTTTTTGCCTGATCCGAAATAATCTGCCATCTTATGTCATCAGGTACATGATATTTTATAAGAAAATCTGTCAATTAACAAGAATAATTGTAATACACTATTGTTTTTCCCCTATTAGTCTTTGATAAATTGGCACTTTTCCAAAAATTGTGCAGAATTTATCTTTGTTTCAAATAAAGAAATATTTGGCATGAGTAAAGTTTTATCCTGTCCAGTACTACAAACAAAATTTCACATAACATTTCATTGCATTCTCTGGATTCATTATTATTTGTTGGATACCAATTTCCGTGGATTTCGTGGGTACAGTTGAACCATGAAATTAAATGTTCAACAAATTACAAATTTTCTTACGGCTTGTATGCAGACTCGGCAAAACAACGAAATTAAATATCCACGAACATGTAAGTTTTCCTTCATTCACGAAAAATTGGTACCCACGAAAATAAATGAATCCACAGTATAAGATAATAACCATCACTGGAAGTTAACCAATCAAATTTTCACCCTGTTTTGTTAGCTCACCGGGGCCCAAAGGTCCCCATGTGAGCTTATGTCATCACTTGGCGTCCGTCATCGTCCATCGTCTATTGTTTTCGTCGTCTTTAGTCGTAAACTATTTAAAAAATCTTCTCTGAAACTACTGGGCCAAATACCTTCAAACTTTAACTAAATGTTCCTTAGGGTATCTAGTTTATAAATTGTATCCGAAGTTTTGATCCATCGACAAACATGGCCGCCATGGCTAAAAATAGAACATAGGGGTCAAATGCAGTTTTTGGCTTATATCTCAGAAAATAAAGCATTTAGAGCAAATCTGACATGGGGTAAAAATGTTTAAAAGGTCAAGATCTATCAGCCCTGAAATTTTCAGACAAACAGAACAACCCATTGTTGGGTTGCTGCCACTAAATTGGTTATTTTAAGGAAATTTTGCAGTTTTTGGTTATTATCTTGAATATTATTGAAGATAAAGATATATAAACTGTAAACAGCAAAATTGTTCAGCAAAGTAAGATCTACAAAAAAATTTTATATGACCAAAATTGTCAATTGAGCCCTTAAGGAGTTATTGCCCTTTAAGGACAATTTTACACAAGTTGTTTGTGTTTTTTAACTTTAAAAATCTTCTCAAATGAATCTAGTATAAAATTTGTATTTTATTTCCTTGTACGTCAGGAAACATAGACACTATGGCTAAACTGGAACATATGGGTAAAATGCATTTATTTACTTTTGAAGAAAATATGACAGATACAATGAACATTTAAATGGCATTTTTAAGCCACTCATTAATATATATTGAAAAGCAAAAATAATCATTGATGAAAGATTTAAGCAAAAAAATAACAGGTGAGCGATTCAGGCTCTTGAGAGCCTCTTGTCCTGTTTACAAGCTTTAGTAACCATGTAACCTCAAGTTTCCAAAATATTTTAAAAAATACCAAATAAAAAAAGAATGGTGCTTTGAAACACCCAAAATATATGCTTATATGACTCAGAAACTTTTTACTGCAATGAAATGTAGGATTAATTTCCTACAACAGGTAAATTCAAGGGAATATTTTTTTTCTACCCTTTTTTGTATGAAACCTGATATGACGTACTATGATTTGGTGGTATTACACCTACTATCAAAATGTAGGTTGAATAAAAAGCAGATTCATTTATTTTGCTTCATTTGTTTTATTTTCGAAGGAAGTTGTGGAGGACATTACGCAGAACTAATGGGAAGTTTTGCCTCTCCAAATTATCCCGGCAATTATCCAAATTATCAGAGCTGTTACTATTACATCAATGTCCCATCAGGTTACAAAATAACAGTGACATTCACCGAGTTCAAGACTGAAAGCTGTTGTGATTATGTCAAGGTATTTTTTTAATTTTTTTACCTTTATAAGAGAAAATTGTTAGTCTTAGTTCTGTGTTGTCCATAGAGAGAATTCTAAAATGAAAACTTCACCAAGTCTATATATATAAATGGTATTTTCCAACAATAATTATAATTACAATGAGGGTGGTAAAAGGGGGGGGGGGCTCTTATGGAAACAACGTGAAATAAGCCATAATTTCACGTTTAATGTGAAATAGTTTCTGTCAAGAACGTTGCAAGAAAAATAAAGACTTTGATGTGAACCTTTTGTGACTGATTGACTGTCTTCCTGTATATTATAAACTGTCTGTTTTATTTGATATTCCCAATTTAGTATACACATTAAGGAAATAAATGGTTTACAGCTTTTGAAAAAGTATATAATGATCTTCATAACTTTTAAAATGCAAATATCCCACAGACGCGAGAGTGTATTTATTGTCTTTATTAACAAGAATACCCAAGTTGTCACGTTAGCAGTGCCACCAGCTACCACGACTCGTGGTTCAAAGTATCAGAAATAGAAAGTTTGAACTGACAGATGATGAAAAGTGCAAACACATTAAAGCTCATCACTGTTAAGATGTCGATCCTAATTAAAGTCATTCTTTTCATTTTACCAAAAAATTTAAAGAATCGGCAATGAGGAAGCATGTATCTAGGAGATCCGAAAAGTGTTCACAAGTTAAAAACATATCAGATTTTAACTTAGTATGAAGTCATTATGTTATAGATAATGCATATTTTTAGGTTTTTCTTGTCGTAGAACACACCGAGGGGTGGCAGGATTACTCAAATGAAAGACCGACCGTAGGGAGGTCTTTCTTTTGGGCAATCCTGACACCCCGAGATGTGTTCTACGACAAGAAAAACCTTAAAATATGCATTATCTGACTTATATACCGTCAAAAATATATTATTTTCTGCAAAGATTCGCAGAATTTTCATCCTATTTTACTGACCACACTACAGTGGGATATTCCTTTCTGATGCGTTCAGGTTTTTATACGCCCTACGGCTCATTTAGAATGTGAAATAAAACTCACTAATTAATCTAGATATAAACGTTAGAAATCATTATCCAAACACAATAAAAATATTACTGTAACTGCACGAAGAAAGCCACAAATGAATTGTTACCACTGATAACGGTGTTGAAAAATATAAGTCACATTGTAAGTAATTTAATGTATCAACTTAGTTTATGGAAGGGGGTGCTATGTTTTTTTAGCTCACCTGGCCCGAAGGGCCAAGTGAGCTTTTCCCATCACTTTGCGTCCGTCGTCGTCCGTCGTCCGTCGTCCGTCGTGTCGTCCGTCGTCGTTAACTTTTACAAAAATCTTCTCCTCTGAAACTACTGGGCAAAATTACACCAAACTTGGCCACAATCATCATTGGGGTAACTAGTTTAAAAAATGTGTGGCGTGACCCAGCAAACCAACCAAGATGGCCGCCATGGCTAAAAATAGAACATAGGGGTAAAATGCAGTTTTTGGGTTATAACTCAAAAACCAAAGCATTTAGAGCAAATCTGACATGGGGTAAAATTGTTTATCAGGTCAAGATCTATTTGCCCTGAAATTTTCAGATGAATCGGACAACCCGTTGTTGGGTTGCTGCCCCTGAATTGATAATTTTAAGGAAATTTTGCTGTTTTTGGTTATTATCTTGAATATTATTATAGATAGAGATAAACTGTAAACAGCAATAATGTTCAGCAAAGTAAGATCTACAAATAAGTCAACATGACCAAAATGGTCAGTTGACCACTTTAGGAGTTATTGCCCTTTTTAGTCCATTTTTAACCATTTTTCGTAAATCTTAGTTATCTTTTACAAAAATCTTCTCCTCTGAAACTACTGGGACAAATTAATCCAAACTTGGCCACAATCATCATTAGAGTATCTAGTTTAAAAAATGTGTGGCGTGACCCGGCCAATCAACCAAAATGGCCGCCATGGCTAAAAAAAGAACATAGGGGTAAAATGCAGTTTTTGGCTTATAACTCAAAAACCAAAGCATTTAGAGCAAATCTGTTAGAGGTAAAATTGTTCATCAGGTCAAGATCTATCTGCCCTGAAATTTTCAGATGAATCAGACAACCCGTTGTTGGGTTGCTGCCCCTAAATTGATAATTTTAAGGAAATTTTGCTGTTTTTCGTTATTATCTTGAATATTATTATAGATAGAGATAAACTGTAAACAGCAATAATGTTCAGCAAAGTAAGATCTACAAATAAGTCAACATGACCAAAATGGTCAGTTGACCACTTTAGGAGTTATTGCCCTTTATAGTCCATTTTTAACCATTTTTCGTAAATCTTAGTAATCTTTTAGAAAAATCTTCTTCTCTGAAACTACTGGGCCAAATTTAACCAAACTTGGCCATAATTATCATTGGGGTATCTAGTTTAAAAAATGTGTGGCGTGACCCGGCCAACCAACCAAGATGGCCGCCATGGCTAAAAATAGAACATAGGGGTAAAATGCAGTTTTTGGCTTATAACTCAAAAACCAAAGCATTAAGAGCAAATCTGACAGGTAGAAAAATTGTTGATCAGGTCACGATCTATCTGCCCTGAAATTTTCAGATGAATCGGATAATCGGTTGTTAGGTTGCTGCCCCTGAATTGGTAATTTTGAGGAAATTTTGCTGTTTTTTTTTGTTATCTTGAATATTATTATAGATAGAGATAAACTGTAAACAGCAATAACGTACAGCAAAGTAAGAACTAAAAATAAGTCACTATGACCAAAATAGTCAATTGACCCCCTAAGGAGTTATTGCCCTTCATAGTCAATTTTTAACAATTTTCTTAAAATTTGAAGATTTTCAATAACATTTTCCACAGAAAGTACTGTTATAGGTAGAGATAATTGTAAGCAGCAAGAATGTTTAGTAAAGTAAGATCTACATACACATCACCATCACCAAAACACAATTTTGTCATGAATCCATGTGTCCATTGTTTAATATTCACATAGACCAAGGTGAGCGACACAGGCTCTTTAGAGCCTCTAGTTTCTATTTGTAATGGCCTTTTTAACGTGGAAAAGTGATTATTTTTTCAACAATTTTTAACAAATGAACTATTCCGAATAATTCTCTTTTGAATGGCAATACATTTTTTTAAAACAGAGAATCAAGATTTAATTCTATACTCCCCCGACCCCATTGTGAGGTACGTGGCTGTTATTCAATAGAATATAAAAATATTTTATAAGTTGATCATTTGATAGAGTAAAAGGTATATATAGATGTAAAAAGTTAAGAACTGACACGAAGAGAGCACAAAATCGTGATACATGTACATGTACACGAAACACTAAAACGATTATCAATACATGTAGGTCACATTATGATTTCGTATTCAGTGTGAAACAATAAGATTTTCAAAATCCTACACACGTATGTGTTAAATCTGGCTTGTTTTAAAAGTGATATGAAAAGTTAAATTCATCTCACATATATGATAATGTCCCTTTCATGTATCGAAAAATTGACAAAACATTACATTATTTGTTTCTAAAGTTAAAATGCACGTCAATGACGATTTTTTGTTAAACCTGTCAAAGATGGAACTTTAAAAAATAAATTTCCCAATTGGCAACAACAAACTACTAATATCAAACGAGTTAAATGTTGGAGTAAATTATAGTTTGCATTTTTATCAAGGAAAATAATGACCTCACACAGGTCATTATTTTATGCCTTGAAGCATATATTTCATTGAAACATGGTATCGTCCGGGTTATTTCTTCGAAAGAATTACCTGTCATTCTGAAAGAAAATAACTCCATATAGGTATATAAGTAAAGTTGTTTCTTAGAAGAATCTAACGTAAATATTTACTGGATTGACGAGCTACACAGTTTAGTTACATTTAGGTCACCGTAATCTGTATTTTATGATCATGTGACCTTGGTTAAACTTTTGCCTGACAAATGCCTCATCTGATTTAACAACAGTGAACGAAAGAGGTGTCAATGATTTTTTTTTTCATTGAAAACTATTATTATTATTATACTGAATAATTAAATGATACACAATTTGTATTCTTCAAAGAAATTCACAATTCTACACGGAAAATGTCAATTTCTGAACAGTTTGTTTGAGTCGGTGTGATCTTAGCAAAAAGATCAAAATTAAATGCTTTTATTATTTCATATTGGTTTATAAAAATATGTAATTATATTCTGAATTTCTTAAATTTTTCAACAGGTATATGATGGACTAAGTACATGGTCACCATTACTGCTCACTTTACGGGGATCTTATTATACAAACATAACAGTGAATTCAACAGCCAATAAAATGTTAGTTTACTTCAAGTCTGATTATAGTGCAGTGTATTCTGGGTTCAGAGCCAGTTACTCAACAGATATTGAAGGTAAGAGCTAGATCGAGGTCTGGTATGTCATTTAATTTCTTGATGTCTGACAGAACAACAAATAAAATACTGCACGTTTTACTTTTGACTGGCACTGTAGACTTAACTGTAACATCAGTCAGGGTCGTTACTTAAGCAAGTTAATTTTTAAGAAATATTGCTCAATAAAGTTATTTGAAATTTCAATAGAAGCATGGACTGCATAAAGTTTTTGTTTGGTCTGCGACTAAAGTTGCAGAATGAGACATAGAGATTACTATTCAGAGCCGTGGCTGCGTGAAATATTTGTATAAAGTTTTATATTTCAGTAGGAAGAATACCTAGATGCTTCATACCCTGTATGCAGATACCTTATGTATCGACTTTTCCATCTGTCATATGTCCATTGTCCTTAACATCATTTTTATGTACTATGGTCCATGTTCTATGGACCAGATAAAATGTTCCTCAGAAATATTGTCACCATGTGTTTCCATACATATTTTTTAACATCTTTTTGTTTCAGACTGTTCTATGGACCAGATAAAATGTTCCTCAGAAATATTGTCACCATGTGTTTCCATACATATTTTTTAACATCTTTTTGTTTCAGACTGTTCTATGGACCAGATAAAATGTTCCTCAGAAATATTGTCACCATGTGTTTCCATACATATTTTTTAACATCTTTTTGTTTCAGACTGTTCTATGGACCAGATAAAATGTTCCTCAGAAATATTGTCACCATGTGTTTCCATACATATTTTTAGCTCACCTGACCCGAAGGGCCAAATGAGTTTTTCTCATCACTTGGCGTACGTCGTCCGTCGTCGTAATTATCGTCCGTCATTGTTAACTTTTACAAAAATCTTCTCCTCTGAAACTACTGAGACAAATTTTACCAAACTTGCCTACAATCATCATTAGGGTATCTAGTTTAAAAAATGTGTCTGATGACCCAGCCTCCCAACCAACATGGCTAAAACTAGAACATAGGGGTAAAATGCAGTTTTTTGCTTTTATCTCTGAAACTAAAGCATTTAGAGTGAATCTGACATGGTTAAAAATGTTCATCAAGTAAAGATCTATATGCACTGAAATCTTCAGACGAATCAGACAACCCGTTGTTGGGTTGCTGCCCCTGAATAGGTAGTTTTAAGGAAATTTTGCAGTTTTTATGCCCCACCTATGGTAGTAGAGGGGCATTATGTTTTCTAGTCTGTGCGTTCATTGGTCTGTTGGTCCGTCCATCCGTTTGTTCGTTCATCTGTCCCGCTTCAGGTTAAAGTTTTAGGTCAAGGTAGTTTTTGATGAAGTTGAAGTCCAATCAACTTTGAAACTTAGTATACATGTTCCTTATGATATGATCTTTCTAACTTTAATGCCAAATTAGAGTTCTGACCCCAAGTTCACGGTCCACTGAACATAGAAAATGATAGTGGGAGTGGGGCATCCGTGTACTGGGGACACATTCTTGTTGGTTATTATCTTGAATATCATTATAGATAGAGAAACTGTAAACAGCAATAATGTTCAGCAAAGTAAGATCTACAAATAAGTCGACATGACCAAAATTGTCAATTGACCCCTTAAGGATTTGTTGTCTTTTAAAGTATATTTTTAACCATTTTTATGCCCCACCTACGATAGTAGAGGGGCATTATGTTTTCTGGTCTGTGCCTCCGTTCGTCCGTCCGTGCGTCAGTTCGCTTCAGGTTAAAAGTTTTTGGTCAAGATAGTTTTTGAAGAAGTTGAAGTCCAATCAACTTGAAACTAAGTACACATGTTCCCCATGATATGATCTTTCTAATTTTAATGCCAAATTATAGTTTTGACCCCGATTTCATGGTCCACTGAACATAGAAAATGATAGTGCGAAGTTCAGGTTAAAGTTTTTGGTCAAGGTAGTTTTTGATGAAGTTAAAGTTACATCAACTTGAAACTTAGTACACATGTTCCCTATGATTTGATCTTTCTAATTTTAATTCCAAATTAAAGTTTTGACCCCAATTTCACAGTCCACTGAACATAGAAAATGATAGTGCAAGTGGGGCATTCATGTACTATGGACACATTCTTGTTTGCAAATCTTTTAGAAAAATCTTATCCTCAGAAACTACTGATACAAATTTTAGTAAACTTGGCCACAATCATTATTAGGGTATCTAGTTTAATGTCCGATGACCCCGCTTTCCAACCAACATGATATGGCCAACATGGCTAACATGGCTAAAAATAGAACATAGGGGTAAAATACAGTTTTTGGCTTATATCTCTGAAACTACAGCATTAAGAGCAAATCTGACTTGGGTAAAAATGTTCATCAGGTTTAGATTTATCTGCCCATTAAGTTTTCAGACAAATCAGACAGGTTGGGTTGCTGCCCTAAATTGGTAATTTTAAGGAAATTTTGCAGTTTTTGGTTATTTTGAATATTATTTTAGATAGAGATAAACTGTAAACAGCAATAATGTTCAGCAAAGTAAGATCTACAAATAATTTTTTGGTAATTTTTGTAAACTTTTTTCGAAAATCTTCTGCTTTTAATTTAACTACTGGGTAAAATTAAACCAAACTTGACCTCAATCATTATTAGGGTATCTAATACTATTTATTATGATTTAAATATGATTTCCAAAACCACAGTAGATACAGGTGAGCGACATAAGCTCTTTTTGTTTCAGACTGTTCTATGGACCAGATAAAATGTTCCTCGGATATATTGTCACCATGTGTTTCCATATATAAACTCTGTGATGGCTACGCAGACTGTTTAAACAGCTTTGATGAACAACATTGTCACAACTGTAAGTTGTCAGTACATAAAGTAGATTATATACAAAAATATAGATATGAAGTTATAGTTTGCAGTAGATATCTACCAGCAACCATTTGAAAAGAGGGTAAACATCTACTTAAACTGATCTTTAATTAAAGGCATGGGGGACACTTTTTTTAGACCCCAACCACCCATAAAGTAAAATTTTCATTTTATAGTATATGGAAAATGCTACCACCCACAATTTATTAATTTGACTGCCTCTTATCCCTCCCATCATGATCAATTTTGGAACAGTCCTTAC
The DNA here is from genome assembly GCA_037788925.1 of Mytilus galloprovincialis. NCBI lineage: Eukaryota > Metazoa > Mollusca > Bivalvia > Mytilida > Mytilidae > Mytilus > Mytilus galloprovincialis. Next base: position 55,633,453 of record CM075339.1, on the reverse strand, counting down.
TGTGGTATAGATTTATAGCTTCTCTCCTAAAATGATATCTTGTGTAATGGGAGTTTGCTTTTCCTTATGAAAAAGAAAGGATAAATTTTAAGGATTAATTCATGACACAAAATATTTACATTTTGAAATCCTTGACAAAACCCAAAGCAAAAGAATAGGCAATTGTCATTAAACAACTTAAGGCAAAGATTGCTTGACCTGTAAAAATAAGTGCTTGAACAGCCAATATATTTGTTTATATATATATATTGTATGTTTCCATTTATAGATACAAGGCTGACCAGTATTGCTAGTACAATAGCAACCAGTTCATGGTATACCACTGTGTCCCCACCATCTAACACCACAAGTCACAGTAATATAGGTATAATATGACTAGGAAACGGCATTTGTCTGATTAGGTTTTCTTTATCAACCTTAATCATAGATCCTACCAAAGCCATTTTATTGGTATTGTGGAGTAAGTTCCGGTTGTTTCCATTTATTGTTTTACCCACATACGTTATGGGTAAAGTGAATGAATATTAATATATTGTGGATTCTTTTATTTTGTGGGTCAAGGAAAAATTGTATTTTTTTAATTTGATTTTCGTGTTTTTAACAAGTTTTACATAAATTCAACTAAGGACCTGCTGTGTTAATTTATAAACTCTGGATGCTACATGTTAAATCTGATACAGATTCAACTCAATCTAATACATCATTCTATATTGATCTTTGGATTTTGATTTTTTATTATGAGTTGTTTTGTAGAAATCCGTCTTGTAAATGGTTCAAACTGCCTTGAAGGAAGAGTAGAAATCAATATAAATGGAGTTTGGGGAACAATTTCTACATCAAGCTTTACATACAGGGAGGCAGGTGTCATATGTAAACAATTAGGATTCAGGTGAGATTTTACTAATTGATTTATTATAGCTCTTCAATTTAGATCTGAAGTGATTTTGTACTACCAGAGAGGCAAGTATCATGATCTGTAAACATAGGATTTGCAGATAGAAGATTTTGTTGATATTTTAGGATCAGACTAGGGAGACAGATGTTAGGATTAGTTTGACTACCAGAGGGAAATGATTCATTTGCAAGCAGTTAGGAGTAAGATGATTTTTCTGCCCCAGCCGCTAGAAGAAGGGGGCATTAAATGTTCTTGATAACAGTCCATCCCTTTGTCCTTTCGTTTTCCCTCTGTCCTTCAGTTTGTCCCCAAAGTATTTTCACAAATTTTAAGTTATTAGCAAGCTTGAGCGGGGGCATTCATGTCCTTAGTCTTGTTTTATTTTTACCTGGGTGGCAAGTGTCATGTGTAAATTGAAAGATTTTATTACATTTAAATGTTGGGCTACAAGTGTCACTGTAAATTGTATAAATGCAGGTGAATTTCTATTGCTAAGATACAAATGTTGTTAAAGTTAAGATTCTGGTGAGATTTTACTGCCATTAGGACGGGAGTAAATGACTGATAAGTGGGAATGTCTACCTATATAGAGACAGGTTTAGTTAGAAGGAAGAAATCAGGCAAGATTTTACTGCCATTAGGACAGGAGTAAATGACTGATATTAGTCTGTACACAGATCAAATGAGATATCACATGAGTAATTTATTAAAAAAATTATTGAATAACAGCTTGGATTGCATATAGCTATATAATATGGGATTGAATCTTTAAAATACTACTGAATTATATTCGAAGAGTGAATGAAAATTATGGGATGGATTTTGCGATTTGTAGTAACCGATGTTATCTTGACAATTTGAATAATTCTTTCACAGTTTGTTTTGACTAGGAACAGGATGAAGATTGAGAAATAGCATTATATATTAAGCATGAGCACTTGTTTATTGTTGATAACCATATATTGACATCTTCTATCGTTTTATGCTGTTTGTGGGTTGCTGTCTCATGCTGACACATCATACTTTATTCATAGTATGTATTTGATTTTTGATTTTTTGACAGAGGACAAGCTGCGTACCCATTACTATATGGATATTTTGGACAAGCAGATAGTACTGTTCCAGTATGGTATACCTATTTATACTGCTATACTGGCGCATTAAGGCTGGAAGACTGTTCCAGATCTAAGTATGGTGCCGGTAACCATTATCAAGATGTTGGCGTCAGGTGTGAAACAGGTTTGTATCTACAGCTTTGGAGCATACTCATCTACTCTATACTTAGCTCAGCTGGCCCAAAGGGCCAGTGTGAGCTTTTCATATCACTTGGCCTCCCAAATCTTTGTCCCTCGTCTTAACTATTACAAATATCTTCTCCTCTAAACTTCTAGGCCAAATTTTACCAAACTTGGCCAGAATCATCATTGGTGTGTCTAATTCTTAAAAAAAAAGTGTCTGATGATTCAAGCCTGCTGATCAACGTGGCTGACGGCTGACATGGGTAAATGGAAAATAGGGGTAAAATGCAAGTTTTGTCTATTATGTTGAAAACCTCTATTGATATCCAACATTATATGGAATGGGGCATATGTTTTTATTTGAATAGACAACTTTCTAATTTCATGCATTTTTCTGTACATTTCAGATGTCATAATGTTTAGTTATTATGTCACAGTAAGAATGGATTGTTGAATGACGTCATTTATGCCGTATGACTGTGGGTCAACCAGCGTAACTCGTTCATAAAAATGAACTTGAAATTGCTCCATAATTACATTTCAAATACACATCTGGTTAAATGTTTATAATTTAATTTTGGATGTAACGCGTCTTCTGATTGGCTGACGTTATTTTGTTATGAGCCCATAGACATAATTTAGTCATGTGACCGTGACTTCATCAACGTTTTTTCATGGTTTTCTACGGTTTAAAATGGAATTTAGAATTAAATTATAAGAACTTTTTTATGTTATTTCTTCATAGACAGAAAAAATATTACAGTCATTCCTTAAATAATTCTTGTTATTATATCCACTTCAAATCAGGATGGATATAATGGTTTACTTCACTTTTTTTTGCATTTTTCTCAGCAACAACTAGTCATAGGTTTTTAATTTAAGGTATCTAACATCATCTGGTTATGCCATACAATACCATGTAACATGTTACAAGTTTTTTTGATGTTCTACTCTGTGTTTGCTGAAAACTTGTATCTTTAAAATGTCAAACACATATAAGCAGTTTTCATCACATTTTTCTAAAAAAATTCAAGTTTTAGCTTCTTGATATATGGCACCAACCTTCACCTGCCTATGCCACTATATGTGGCATGTTTTATTTCCCTATATATGTATGTGCTACTAGTTTGTCGGAAACTTGTAGCTTTGAAATGTCAATTCACATATTTGGATTTTTTGTCACATTTTTCTCTGCAACTAAAAGTCATAGCTTCTTAATATGTGGCATCAAGCTTCATTTGGTTATGCCATACCCTATGACACAGTTGCAGTTCCAAAGTCTTTGCTGAAAACATATCTTCAAAATTATCGACATACAAGAACTTTTTCATCACATATTTCTTAGCAAGTATAAGTCATATACCTTCTTGATATAATGTTGGTCCAATGACAATTCCCAGAGTTATTCCCCTTTTTACTTAATTTTTGTATTCAGTATATATATGCACTTTGTGGATGCAGCTTCTCCTACATGCTTCATCAAATGTTAAGTGCCAATCTGCCTTAGAATCGGGCAGTGGTGAAAACATGACAAACAAAAACCCATTCAAGTTTACATTAATTTAAGTTAAAAATGTATAATGGTACACGAATAAAACGTTCATTTCCTTTTCCGGTTCTGGTAATTAATAAAATTGAGAATGGAAATGGGGAATGTGTCAAAGAGACAACAACCCGCCCAAATAAAAAACAACAGCAGAGGGTCACCAACAGGTCTTCAATGTAGCGAGAAATTCCCGCACCCGGAGGCGTCCTTCAGCTGGCCCCTAAACAAATATATACTAGTCCAGTGATAATGAACGCCATACTAATTTCCAAATTGTACACAAGAAACTAAAATTAAAATAATACAAGACTAACAAAGGCCAGAGGCTCCTGACTTGGGACAGGCGCAAAAATGCGGCGGGGTTAAACATGTTTGTGAGATCTCAACCCTCCCCCTATACCTCTAACCAATGTAGTAAAGTAAACGCATAACAATACGCACATTAAAATTCAGTTCAAGAGAGATATAATTTGGTTGAAATGCACTAGAAATGACCAATTGAGGGGAGCTAACTCCGTAATTTGCTATCATTCTAACCAAAAGTTATGTAGAGATTTTTCAAATTAACTGACGCACTGAGTGAGTGAGTGAGAAACGAAAGACCTACCATTTCTAACTCAAGATGAAGGTAACTTCAAAATAGGATGATTAGATCGGTGGGTTTTATCGGTCATGTTTTAAAATTCTTATAAATTGTCTGATTCTTACAAAGACTGGCACTTATTAGACTTTGTTCATTGCTACATCCTAACATGAAAATGTGCATATTTGTAGGGAATCCTGGTCCACTTATAAATTTCAGAGATATGCTCCTTTGCAAATAGGTTTCTTTGATACTAATCAGTATTGATATATAGATTAAAATTATATATATTTACATTATCATGCATATCATTACTGTATAAGTATATTTTAATTAAATATAAATATATACTGTTGCTATAGAAAAAGGGGAGGTTGGTGGTATTAGTCCTGCTCTGCAGACAGTTCTAGATTCTTAATTACAGTTAAATTTTCCTTTCTTCTCAAAAATCTTCTTCCTGCCAAGAATTTTAATTTTTCAATTGCTAATATCTTGAAATAAGCACACTTACTTTGTTTAATTTTCCAATTATTTTGATATACTACATTTGTACTATGCACTTTTATTTTTCCATAATTTTGATATATACTCATGATCATAAGTATCAACTGAAAAGACTTCATTAATTAATGAAATTAGAATTTTTAAATTCAGCAGCAAACATTCTGAAACCACATTTGTTCATATATATTTGAACTTGAACAGCTACACAGAACTAAGAAATATAAAAAAAATGTTTTGCTTTTTTAAAAAGCTGAAATACTTTGATTTTACAGGTACATCTGAGTACAGTTGTTCATTCAATTACTACAACTGTAACTTTTTAAGTATGCGGTCATCAACTCCTGTGTACTGGTCAAGACGTAATGTAAGTTAAAATTATTTTTTGGTAATTGATTGGTTAGATTTCATAGTTCTTTAGTAATCAGCTTGTTGAGCAGGTAGCATGAATGTATAACTGGACTGGTCAGTTTGGAGATAACTATATATAAATTAAGTGTTTGTAATCATCAGTCAGAGATTTGATGAATGCAAATCAATATGATATGTGGATTTCAAAATATATATATTTTTATGCCCCAGCTGAAGCCAACAGGGGCATTAAGTGTTACCCTTGACCGTCCTTCTGTTCATCCCAATTTTGCTCTGCATTCTTAACTTAAATTTGCCCCATCCAAATTTTATGAAACTCATACAAAAATGCTAAGAACCAAAACTAGCAGACAGAGTTCGAATTAAGGCAGTGAGTAACTTACCATTCTAGAGTTATGCCCCTTTATAACTTGAAAAATTGCAAATTTTTTCGTTTCTGCACTCCAATATGTTTTCCTCATCCAAAATTTTATGAAACTCATACACAATGCTAAGAACCATTACACAAAGACAGAGTTCAAATTTGGGTTGTGAGTCATTTACCATTTAAGAGTTATGCCCCTTTTTAACTTGGAAAATTGAAAAGCTAGAGAGGGGGCATTCGTGTCCTCAGACACATTCTTCTTTTATTTTCACTCTAATTTGACTGCAAGTGTTTCTTTGTTATGCCCCCCTAGTGGCATTATGTTTTTCCGTCTGTGTGACCCTTCATTGTCTGTACGTCCGTCCATTCGTCCATCAGTCCGTTCGTCCGCCTGTCCCGCTTCAGGTTAAAGTTTTTGGTCAAGGTAGTTTTTGATGAAGTTGAAGTCCAATCGACTTGAAATTTAGTACATATGTTCCCTATGATATGATCTTTCTAATTGATATATTAGAAATATAGAAAATGTATTTCTATATAGAGCGAAATTTTTTCAGCTGTCTGAAGGTTTTTATACGCCCGTCAAAATTTTGACGGGACGTATTATGGTATACAAATGTCCAGTGTCCGTCCGTATGCTGTCTGTCCGGCGTAAACATGTCGCACCGTAACTTGAGAACGACTTATCTAAATTTCATGAAACTTAATATAGTTGTTTTTTATGATGGTCAAATGATCTTAATACTTTTTGGTGAAAATAAGATTTAAACTTCTTGAGTTACGGCACTTTGTAACTAAAACAGGGGTGTGTTTTTTTTCACATGTCGCACCATATCTCAAAAACAATTCTTGATTATTGCTTAAAACTTTACACACTTCTTAGTTATAGTAATCTTAATATCTGTATACTTTTTGGTGATGATTCAAAATATCATTTTTGAGTTATTGAGTATTTTGTAAAAAAGGGGGAGGGTTTTTTACATGTCGCGCCATATCTCAAAAACGATTTATGATTATAGCTTAAAACTTTACACACTTCTTTGATATATTAATCTAAAGATCTGTATACTTTTTGGTGATGATTCAAAATTTCATTTTTGAGTTATTGAGTATTTTGTAAAAAAGGGTAGGTTTTTTTTTTACATGTAGCGCCGTATCTCAAAAACAATTTATGATTATTGCTTGAAACTGTACACACTTCTTTGTTATATTAATCTAAAGATCTGTATACTTTTTGGTTTGATTCAAAATTTTATTTTAGTGATATTTTAAAAAAAAAAAACAGGGTGGGGGGGTTTCACATGTCCCGCCGTGTCTCAAAAGCAATAAATGGTAATTGCTTAAAACTTTCTCAGAAACTATTTATGATTATTGCATAAAACTTCCACACAAGACGTCGGGCGTATCATGCACTCATGGCGCAGCTGTTTATTATATTTTGATGTATGCTCCTTGATTAAAAATTCCCAATCAAATTACAGCGATGTACTGGAACTTCTAGCACTGGTCCATGTGGAGGTCACGATGGCTATTACAGCTACTATATGTATCTAGAAACAGATTCTGGTTCCTATGGCAACACAGCTGAAATGTACACAACAGTTCCATTTGATGGTAAGCTAAATCATTCACAAAGGAATGGTTGGATTTATTTATATGTTAAACATAGATAGTAAGCTAATTCATATAAATGTACGATAGAATGGATGGGTTGATGTGTGCTTTATTTCCAGTAAGTAATCTTTTAACCATATATCAAGGAAAGGAACATGTTAGTGTATTTGAATGTAAATCTTTAAAGTCTCTACACTAGACCAACACACAGAGCCAGATATTTTACTTACTAATTCTGTCAAGAGTAAATGTGTCTCAACTTAAACCAGATTTATTTTTTACTATTGTTTACTGCATGCTTTAATTAGAAGCAGCAATCTGATCTGAAAATAAGTAAAACATCTGATGTCATATTTATTAAATTAATACCCTTTTGGAGCTTCTGGTATATTATACCTGGCCTGTGTTTTACCAAAGGTCATATGACTTAAGACAAGAAGTAAAACAGTATCAATCTGTTCAAATTAAACTGATTGTAAATTGTAAATCTAAATTCAGGCTTTAAGGGCATTTATGCTGCTCTATCGTTAATGTTTTGTTGGTAATTGCTTTGTTCATATATATCTTAAATGAACAGTGCAGAAAAAGTTAATTTGTGAGTAGATTTTTTTATACAGAAAAGAAAATCCGGGAACAATTATTAATGTTGAATTAACTGCAATTGGGATCAATTGGTAATTATCCCTAAAAATACAAGACACAAAGATCTAACAACAATAAAATATCTGTATTATATATAAGTCTAATAAGTTGGAATGAATGTTTTGAAAGACAACTTTTTTCTTTGCATATCATGCACAGATTGTGAATTTTAGATTTTAAAGATAATGCTTAGATCATATTTTAAGATTAAATTTTTTTTTATTTGTAGTAACCCCAAGATGCCTGTCTTTCTACTACCACATGTATGGATCTTCAATAAATGAGCTTCAAGTTCGAATCTCAAGTAATTCTGACACCAATGGCAAAGTTGTCTGGTCCAAGAAATATCAACAAGGAAATAAATGGCATTCAGCGAGTGTTGATATTCCTGCTTTGTATGGATTACAGGTATGTAGATTTGTAAAAAAGTCCAAGGCCAACACGTAGAACGTGAGCATTATTGAGAATTATTGATGTAATTGATGTAAATTCAATTCATTGTCATTTAAATTATCGATTTTTGATTTTTGATTGGTCTGCATGAGAGTATCAATCTTTTCTATCACACTCTAAGCTATGTGTTATTTATATACTGCCAACTGGACTCCTGTGTCCCGATAAATATAACATTAGTAAATAAAGATTAACTAAAATTACATGTTATATATAAGGTATTATCATGTTAATTTACACAATACTCCTGTTTTTGTATTTAGATAAAATTTGTTGGAATCCGTGGAAATTCCTATAGAGGAGATATAGGAGTAGATGAAGTTAAATTGCAAAGGGGAACATGCGGTTAGTTACTTATTATTTTTTTTATTTTTTTTAAGATTTATGTAGCTCCCCTCTGTATTATAAGATGGCTTGTGAAATACAAATATACGATGGAGAACTTACATGCAACTTTAAAGTTATTGACCATAGAATGTGGCAAAGATTGTCAAATGGGATGAAAAATCATTTAAGAAATATGAATCGTGAATTGTTGATAATTTATTTTTGATGATTTATAGATACCAAATGGACAATGAAACAATATGCTTATGATCGAAGTTGGGACTATCCTTAATATTATTGTGTACAAATATAATTTGTCTTTACTTTATTTGTAATATTGCTCGTTGAACAATTAAAATACACATATAAAGAAGTTGAAGATGGTCAATTTTACAAATTTTTTTAGATAAAGTTACCATTTCCACATTTCTATGTACTGTTTTCTTTTTGCAGACTCTGTATGTCCAAATAATATTGATGAAGAGGCTGGGGTCAACTGTACTTTTAGTAAAAGAAATGCTTGTAATTATACCACAGAGAGTATTAAAGGGACTGGAGACTGGATGTATAAAAGTTATTCTACAACAAGAAAGAATTTACCTTTCAGTGACGTTAGTGAAAGATCTTATGGTAAGCTGATGCATCTACTATCGATTCATTTTATTTGGGGTACATGGACCAATTTACGGGATTTCAGAAAATTGGTACTTCAGTTCATACTTGATATCACGGTTTTAACAAATCTACATAAAAAACTATAGCAATTAGTAATTTGGTGAACACTTAGCTTAAGGGGGTAGACCTTGGTTCAGGGAGATAACTCTTTAAATCAGTTAGGCGTTTGTAAAAGTCAAGTTTCGTCAATGAATTTTAAGCATGTACCTGAAACAGATTGGAAATAATCTATGTATCCTAGAAGCTTAGAACATATTTATAAAAATGGCTGACACAAACGTACTGATGATTTTAAGAGTTATTTCCCTTAACCTAGGTCTACCTCCTTAAATCATGGTTTCTATTAACCAACGAAATCCACAAAAATTAGTGCCCAGTGAATAATTTACAATGAATCAACAATTATATCATAATATTTAACAAAGAACCTAAAAAAATAAAACAAAAAAAAATAAAACAACCTTTATCTTTCAGTGTTTGTTTCCTTTGTTGTTATATTTGATGATTAAAGTAACTTCCCAAATTTTATTTAAAGTTGTGTACAATTTAGGGACGACATCAAAAGATTGATGTAGGATAAAAAACTTAAATCAAATAGTTAAAATTCTGCAAGTTTTTTTATATCTAAATCGATTTTTACATATATATCCCTATTGGTAAATCAATTTTCAAATTAAGTTAAAAGGGGGGGTAGGGGGGTCAGTGAAAAAACTATGTGAATTAAGTTTTTTATCCTACATTGAACTTTTGATGTCGTCCCTTACCTTATCACTATTTGTTCACTATTGCAGGACATTGATTACATTCCAGTTAAATTCTGACTTCAAAACAGAAAATGAAACAGTGCAAAAAAATTGTTGTTTGACATCAATAATCCTGTTTCAAAACAATTCAATGACTCAATATAAGAATATAAGATAGTAAAATGCTTTTAATTATTTACTAGGATATTACTTCTACCAGAGCAGTTATGGGAAAGAAGGTGATTCTGCAGGTCTGTTCTCACCTTATTTCACATCATTGTCTTCATCCACCGTACGTTTCTACTCTTACTTTGGTGGAAGTGATGTTGGTTCCCTCCGAGTCTCCACAAAAGACGACAGTGGAAAGACAACCTCATTATGGTATAAACATGGTGAACAGGCCAATGGATGGCTGCTTTCATGTATTTCCCTTGAACAGGAAGCAAATTTGTTTCTGGAATTTGTAGCATCCCGGAGCAGTGATGGTGATGCTGCTATAGCTGTTGATAATGTCACAGTGTCAGAAAAGCCATGCATGTGTAAGTAATTGTTTCAGTATGAATTTTTTTGCTGGGTTGGTGTGTTGTTTCGTGTAAAAAGCAAATACTTAGATTTGTTTTGTTGAGCAAACAAACTTTTAAATTTATAATTTTATTAACCGGATTTTTGTGTCAAAAATGTCGGTTATTGATTTGGGGATGTACGGTGGGCGGGCGGCAACCAAATGTTGTCCGTGCATTTACTCATGAAGCGTTCAACCAAACCTTTTAAAATTTTAATATGTTGTTACTGACAACATAACGGAGGTCAAGTTCAATAATGACGATTTTTACTTTTACCGTTCAGGAGTTACGGTTCTTGAAAGTTTAAAAAATGTCGTGTCCGTGCATTTACTCATGAACCAGTCAACCAAACCTTTTAAAATTTTAATATGTTGTTACTGACAACAAAATGGAGGTCAAGTTCAATAAGGACGATTTTGACTTTTACCATTCAGGAGTTACGGTTCTTGAAAGTTTAAAAAATGTTGTGTCCGTGCATTTACTCATGAACCGTTCAACCAAACCCTTTTAAAATTTCCTATTAGGAGTTTTGGTCCTTGTAATATTGATAAATGCCAGAACACAAATAAATGTTAAAGAATCCGGTTTACTGTCATTTTGACAGCTCTTGTTGTATATGGTACAAACATAGATGGATTAATTTTATCCACAAATAATTTTGATAAGACAATAGGAGAGAGAGAAACAACGAATTGAAAATAGAAATTGAAGTTTAAAACCCCCCAAAAATAGCAAAAAACAGCTACTAAACCCATACAGTTTTAGGTTTAGACTATTTCACAATTTAATGTGCAAATAAGTGGGAGACACTTCCTGAAACCTAACTATTGAAAATTCTGTATATTTTTGGAAGATTTCCCTTGGAAAATTTAGGAACTAAAATATGATTTCCAAAGATGCATCAGCTGCAAAATAATGAGTTTAATATTCTAGGCTGAATTTTAATGTATGGGATATTAGTCCCATCTAACTTGTTGCTATAATGGAGGGTCTGGATGGGGGGTCCTTCATTTCTGTATTCTTTAAATTTTCCGCTCATCTTTCTTTATCTTTAAAAATAATGGCTATTCTGTAATTACTTGATAACTGTATTCTGGACATTGTTCTTTTCTGTAATCAGTATAGTTTTACCCAATTCTGAAATTTTTGCAGTTATTCTTTATATTTAAGCACCCCATTATTCTCTATTCTCTTTATTATACCCCACACAACGAAGTTGCAGAGGGTATAATGTTTTTGACCCGTCTGTCTGTCTGTCCCCACATTGTCACTGGAGAAATAAAATAACTAAGAAAAATAATTGTATAAGAAAAAAAAAATTGAATCATAATATTCTGTCGATATGCACATCTGCAAAGTATGTCCTTATTATCTAAAAAGGTTTCAAGAAATTCTGTTATGTGGTTTCAGAGGAGTTGCAATGACAAACTGTTGCAGTAGTATGTTGAAGCAAATAAGTTCAAAGGGGCGTAACTACTAGAAAAAAAATTGAATCGTAATATCCTGTAGATATCCACATCTACATAGTATGTCCTAATTATCTAAAAAGGTTTCATGAAATTCTGTTGTGTGGTTTGAGAGGAGTTGCGATGACAAGAAAATGGACGGACGGACGGTACAATGTGGGGTATGTAAGCGCGCTCACTAAGGTTCTTTTTTTTTGCCCAATTTTCTCTAAGCTTTACTTTTTTTTTGCCAATTATTCTCTATTCTGTATACCCCATCCACACCCGCATAATTGTCAGTGGCGGATCCAGAACTTTTCATAAAGGGGGCCCGCTGACTGACCTAAGGAGGAGGGGGCCCGCTCCAGTCATGCTTCAGTGATTCCGTATATAATCAAATTTTTCTCACGAAAAGGGGGGGGCCCAGGCCCCCCTGGATCCGCCTATGATTGTCTCAGTCAACTCTTATCTTAACCATTTTTTACATTACTCTTTGAATCCAAGTGTGAATATTAAATATAAGAAATGAATGTGTATGAGCAGTGTAAGGCCAACTAAAATTAATTAGTATATTTTAATCCAGATATTTGAAAAAAATGAGGCGGGTGGGAGGATTAAATTTTTATTTCCTCCAAACCCTTTTGTAATGTGTTCTTCAAATGAAAGGGTAATAATAATCTTATAATTATATCATGTACATATATATAAGAAATTCTACATAATTTTTCAAATTCTTAAATAAATATTATTTCTGATTGGCAACAACTACTCTACATGTAATTGTCTCTTCAGAAACCTATTTTCAGTAAATAGCAAAAACTTGGAGAAATGCTCTCTTTTAGACTACCTGCATCAAATTTGTTTTGCTTTCTAAGCTATATTTTGTAGTGCCAATAAAATGAAGCATATGCATTGTTATGCAACACAAGTATTATGAGTACAGAGTGAAAAGAAAACTGAGTTTTACTGTGCGTATTACTGTTTGTTTGTTTATTTTACATTGGCTAGAGGTATAGGGGGAGGGTTGAGATCTTCCAAAACATGTTTAACCCTGCCGCATTTTTACACCTGTCCCAAGTCGGGAGGCTCTGGCCTTTGATAGTCTTGTACGTTTTTTAATTTTATTTCATTTCAATGTTTTGGAGTTTAGTGTGACATCCATATTCACTGAACTAGTACATATTTTTATTTAGGGGCCAGCTGAAGGTCTCCTCCGGGTGCAGGATTTTTTCGCTGTGTTGAAGACCCATTGGTGGCCTTCGGCTGTTTTCTGCTCTTTGGTCAGGTTGTTGTCTCTTTGACGCATTACCCATTTTTTATGCAATGTGCAAATATAATGACAATGTAAAATATGAACTTAACCAAAAAGAAGTTGTTTGATGACTCTATTGAGGGGATGGGGACAGAGAGTGTTTGTCTCAATTTCTTTATTAGTACCCTACTGAAGAAGTCAAAGGGGACTTTAGGTTTCGCACTCCATCGTCTGTCTGTCTGTCTGTCTGTCCATCCGTGAGTATGGCAAATCAGTTTTCCAAACTCTTTTTCTTCATGCTTGAAGATATTGCTTTGATATTTGGTGTATTGTTTTATCATGACAAGTTACAGATCAAGTTCGAATTTTGTTCCGGTCTGATGATTTTGTGCAGAGTAATGGTCCTTTAACTAAGAAAATTCACAAAAATAATAAAATAATCAGTTTTCAGCACTTTTTTTCGTCATGGTTGAAGATATTGATTTGATGATTGGTATATAGTTTTCTCATGACAAGTTATAGATCAAGAATTTTGTTCTGGTCTGATGATTTTGTGCAGAGTTATGGTCCTTGGACTTAGAAAATTCACTTAAATAATCAGTTTTCAACACCTGTTTTTCGTCATGCTTGAAGATATTGACTTGATATTTGTTATATAGTTTACACCATGACAAGTTATAGATCAAGTTAGAATTTTGTTCCAATATAATGAATTTTTAACCGGTAGGGAACTATGTATTGCCATGCAATACTCACAGAATGCTTGTTCCAGTCATGTTTTTTGTATCAATGTGCTCCACGATTCTTGCGCTTTGAAATTCATTCACAGTTAATATTTCCTGACACAAAGTCATTATATAAATAAAAAAAAAAACACGGTTTTCTAATCACTAAAATTTGTGACATATCGCGATTGCTATCTTGTACACTGCCTAAAACTCGTAACCGATTATTTCATTCCCTTCCCGTAATCAATCTCTATTCTCGAAAGATAAAATTGTCATCATATAGCAGCAGAATATGTCGAGTTAATTATTGTGGTTAAATTACTCAAAGAAATACAAAAACCTAATGCATCAGAATATTTGAATGAAACAAAATTATCTGCAGTTACCGGTAACAGAAATGAACTAAATCCGGAAATAGTAAATTTTTTTAAAATAAAAAGAATGGGGGCGGGCGGGATGAAAATCTTTCAATTAATTTTAATTGGCCTAACAATGAAAATATCAAAATTATAACCAAGATATTATCCTTCTTCAAGATTCCATAAAATGTATATTTCCAGTTGGAATAGCAGAAACAGTGTGTGACTTTGATCATCCATATATGTGTGGATACAAGGTGAATTGTTCCTGTACACAACAATCACACTTGTATAAATGGAACAGACATACTGGACCAACCGCATCTAAACATACAGGGCCAGAATCTGACTCAGAAAGTGATGGTATAGTATTTTCATCATAAACATGTATATAATTTCATCTGTATGCTACAAAATTCTGCAAAGTCAAACATAAATGAGGTGTTTAAATGAATTGGGATAATGTTACTATGTTTCAATCACATTGTACTTCTTATCATGTATATTATTTCATTATTTGATCTATCTGAGTCACATCAATAAATTTTACATGCCAATCAAGTTTTAATTCTCAGCTTTAGTAGATGAACACAATGTCAACAGTATTTTATTTCAAAATAATCAGAGTTTGTTTTTAAAGTCTGTATTGCATCTTTAGAGGCTTTTAAGGTCTTATTTTTGGATTATTTTTTTTTTCTAACTTTTTGCTATTCATAATACTTGTGTGGACTTGTTGAGCATCCCTGTAATCATAACTATGTAGTTCTTAGTATTTTAAGATTTGAACTATAAGTGTATAAAAATCCAGTCATCCTGGGTACACTTATACATAAAAAATGTAAAAGTTCAAATTTGAATATGTGACGTCTGGAACTTATTCATCAAAGAAAGAAATCCTGTATATTTATTTGTAAGAGTTTGATAACTATACCCTCTATTGAATATTCTAATATCTGGAAGGGCATTAGAAATACAAGTCTTTTGCCTTTTAGGATACTACATGTATGCTGAAGCAACATTTGGTGACCATAGTGATGCAACATCATTGAAGTTCCCAGAATTCAAAGCAACAGGAAGTCAAAATTTACAATTCAAATACCATATGTATGGTAATGATACAGGCAAATTAATGGTTCAAGCAAAAAACAAGGGAAATAACTCCATTACAAAGATCTGGAGTCTAACTGGTCCCCAGAAGAATGATTGGAACCAGATTTGTATGCCACTAAGAATTGCAGCTCAGACAAATGTAGAACTGAGTTTTGTAGCTGTACGAGGGGATGGACCAATTGGAGATATAGCCATTGATGATGTTCTAGTTACAGAAGAAGAATGTCCTCGTAAGTCTTATCTAAACAAGTAATGAAGCTATAGAAGACTTCTCAGAAAAACAAAGGACCAGGATAGTTGAGACATGATTTAAAGTTGAGACATTATACATAATTTATTATTTTAAGATGACTTAGTTATCTCAAAAAAATTTGAATCCTGAAAACTGGGTGAAATTATGATTTTGATGTGCCTTTACTACATGAAAGTATATATTTTCAGCTGGTTACAAAAGTCAAAGTAAAAGCAATTTATATCTGTTGTAAAAATCGGCAACTAGTATTGAATGATTAAAAATTTATAGCTAGTCTTTTTTATGAATAATTAATTCTAATTTCTTAATTTCACAATTTGTCAAGTAAAAATGCTATAATTGAAAACATCTAAAAACATTTTAAAATAAAAGAATCAATTTTACCATGGCTATAGGATTGTAAAAGTATGAAGAAGCAAAATACAACTTTAAAATAAATTTGAAGGCCCCTTTAAAGGTTTTGTAGGACTATAAGAGCCATCTTATAGATATAGGAAGATATGGTGTGAGTGGCAATGAGACAACTCGATCTCCATCCAAATAACAATTTATAAAAGTAAACCATTTTAGGTCAATGTATGGCCTTCAACACGGAGCCTTGGCTCATACCGGAACAACAAGCTATAAAGGGCCCCAAAATTACTAGTGTAAAACCATTCAAACGGGAAAGCCAACTGTCTAGTCTATATAAAAAACGAGAAACACGTATAAATTACATAAACAAACGACAACTACTGTACATCAGATTCCTTGCACATAAAACCCCCATGGGCATTTTGAAATGTTGGCAGGTATGGATTGGTCTTTTTCACATTAATTCATACTTTTGTTTCAATGTGATCTATTCCATCTAGAAGATGTTTTATAATGAAGATGGTGATTTCTGTGAAAGGATGGCAACTGCCGACATTGGGGTTTAGGGACAAGGAATTGAAGAAGTACTAATTTATATATATATATCATACATACTGATTGTAATAGCTAAAAAATGAATTTATAACAGATACTATACATCATTTCACACTCAGGATGGCTTTCAACTTTTAAGTTTCTGAATTTGGGAAAAAGGGGGGGGCAGAATTGGCCCTCATCATACCTTGTCCTTTATTTTGATAGGAAACTTATTCTTAGTGTTTCTATTTTAGATACAGCATCATGTGACTTTTCCTATGGGACATGTGATTATCATGTGACTTGGAATGATTACATGGTAAAGTGGATCAGAGGTCATCATGTTGGTATTCCATTTAGCAGCTTAGACGGTAATACATTTTATCAAAACGCAGAAGTTTTAATGAGATATGTATTTCAATGGGGAAAAAAAACAACCCAAAAAACATTTTTTAAAACAATTTTTAAAATGTTTTATTTTTTTCAATCTCTTCTTTTCAAATTTTTCCTTCTTTCTTTAAGGTTCTTTCAAATATATATTTTTTCATTGCCCTTATGGTTTCAGAAGTTTTTCATTTTTCATGAAAGATTAAATATGAGAAGAAGAAAAAACAATTGTACAAGTTATTTTTATTTACTTAGAGAAGTAAATATTACTATACTTATATAAGTAAAATTGTTAGATACTTATACCACTGTATTTTATTTACTTGTATAGGTAAATTATTTTAATAGCTTAGTTATGTCCCTTAGACATTCAGATTTTTTTACTTATACAAGTAAAACAGTCATACTATCTTCTTTTCTTGAATTCCTCAGGACTTCTTTGCTCTAATAAAATTTTTAATTGTCTGTCCTTTGCAGATGTCTTTACTAATCATTGAAGTGTAATTTCATGGAAAATGAAAATCTCATTTGTCTGTACAATCTTCAAAACACTATTCATTTACAAGGCTCCAGGGGTAATTTTTGAAGGCCTTGCATAATTACTTAAGATCTTTGCGCAATTATAGTTTCTCTGTTGAATTAATGAGATGAAACATTGAACTCTAATAAAAAAAAATATAAGCTAATCAGAGAAAAATTGTTTAAGGCACAGTTTAACATCCCAAAACTTGAGAAGTTTAGGAATTGTAAAAAAAAAATTCTTAAGTAAAATTTTTGAGAAAATTAGGGGAGATTATTCAAACTTTATAAGAAAATATGAATATAACAAATTTACTTTGTATATAAGTATATTATTATTTACTTCTTCAAGTATATAAAAACAACTGGTACAAGTAGTACACCTGACTGACAATTAATTGATAATATTGTAAATTAAGATTATTTTGGGCCCTATTCTTGTTATTTTAAAATGAAAAAATAGAGAGAGATTTTTAAGGACGTTCGCTACTCTTGTTTTTGACTTTTTGTCATTTATTCAGAATCCTCTAGTTTTATCCATTTAAATAAGTGCTAATAAAAAATTTTGTCTGCAAACCCCTACTTTTCTTTTCATAATTTTATTACATTATATAGTTTAAAAATCCATTTTGGAAAGTCTTATAAAATCCTTGTTATTTTTTCATAGTTGTTGAAAGAAAATAGGTGTCAATCATCAATGTATGACAAATCTAGAGAGAATCATTTCCAGCCAAATTTTCAATTGACTATATCTCAAAAAGGAGGACACTGACCTACCATTTTTTTCTGCCTTTTCAGAATAGTTATTTATATTATATTAAGGATGTATTCTTCTGACTTTTCAGTCTCATTCAGTCTCATTGAAATCTCGTTCTTGAATTATTTCCAAACATGTGATACAAGTTAAAAATATCAATGAATTTTAAAAAGATTATAATCAAACATAACTCTGTGAAAAAATTGTGTATTTACAATGAATGGTTTTTGAGTAATCCAGTTTTCAAATTTTACGACCTATCAAGTCTGTATTTTTAGTCAAAATTTTGAGAAAATGGGTGAGGGATACAAAAAATGATTTTACAAGAATCATGTACATCCCATATCATTTTGGTCTTTTCAAATTTCTTAGATATGTATTTTTACAATCATTTATAACAAAAAAGTTGAAATAATATGCATTTTGTTCTTAAAACTGAGAAAAATCACAAAAATACAAAGTTGACAGCATGGTAAATTTGACACAAAAAAGCGTCAAAATATGATAAAACTTTCTTATATTAACACCTACTTATAGTTTTTTTAAGTAAAATTTATTCAAATTGGTCCACTTCATCCTTTTAGAAAGTATGAAAAAAGTTTAATTGTGGAACTGTGATTTTTTTCACGATAATAGCCCAAAAATAGGTAAAAATCTATGAAAAATGGGAAAATCATCAAAATTGGTCATTTTCAAAGGACCGTAGCAAAAAAAGAAGTGCACCAACATATGATTTTTTCTTCACCAATTATTTTGTTACAGTCTCATAAACCCAAAAAAACAGGTTAAGAAAAAAAGTTTAATTCTAGAAATTTTTGTCTCCTCAGAGGTGTACGTACATCCTTAATTTATAACATTCTTTTCAAACACTTGTTATTTTGAAACAGAGGATCTAGAATAGTTTCAGAAAAGCTTAAAATTTTGTGTAGAAAACATCTAGAATACCTTTCAGAAAAGCTTTAAATTTTGTGTAGAAAACATCTAGAATACTTTCAGAAAAGCTTTAAATTTTGTGTAGAAAACATCTAGAATACTTTCAGAAAAGCTTTAAATTTTGTTTAGAAAACATCTAGAATAGTTTCAGAAAAATCTTAAATTTTGTAAAGAAAACATCTAGAATAGTTTCAGAAAAAGCTTTAAATTTTGTAAAGAAAACATAGAATAGTTTCAGAATCTATACTATTAAATTTGTAGACCAAATTTTTTTAGCTGGTTTGTCTCCAAGCAGACAATCGTCTGAAGTGTTCTATAATAATAAATAGTTAGTGTATGTAATATACTTTATAAATTCATATAATAATTGCTTTAATTAGCATATCTTAATTAATTAAACCCCAAATAAAGTTCAGTAGCTGGTTCCTTACTGTCTATGTTTTGTAATCAGGTGGAAATGGTTTTGTATTCAATTTGTCTTGAATTTATGACAACTCGACCCACGGCCAACTCGCACCACTCAAACACTCTCGCTAAGTATTACAACTTGCACTACTCAAAAAAAAAAAAAGAAATATAAAAAACTCGAAGAAATGTGTTTAATCATTAGATTGTTTTTTTCTTCTCTTAGTAAATTCCCTCTTTCTCCGAGCACCCGTGTCACACAGAGACAGAACTCAAAACCACACCAAAAAAAAAAAATACTACAAACTTGCACCACTGAAGAAATGTTTTAAATCATCAGAGAGTTCTAGATTGTCTTCTCTTGGTTTTTTCTAGTACAGTGTAGTTTAAAATTTTGTAAAGAAAACATCTAGAATAGTTTCAGAATAGCTTTAAATTTTGTAAAGAAAACATCTAGAATAGTTTCAGAAAAGCTTTAAATTTTGTAAAGAAAACATTTAGAATATTTTCAGAGGAAAGGAGCAGGATTGATTTTGTTATAGAAAGAAATTACGAAGAACGTCATGTATTAAGACAATTTATTGAGTTGGATTCTTAAGAACTCCAGGATTACAATTCAATGTTATTCAAATCTTTTTTGACATCAACAATTTAAAAAGTGATAAAAATTCAAAACTTGAATTATACAATTACTAGTATGCATTATTTGGTCAGATTATAACTGTAAATAAAGGCATTTTGTAATTTTTTTTTAGGGGTGCCAAAAAAGTTGCTTAGTATAAATAAGAATTGAATTAATCAGAATTTGAATTTTCAATTTTGTTACATTTATTTTTTAATAGAAATTTCTGAAATTGAATTTAATAATCTGAATTTGTCCACTATTTAATAATCATATCAATTAATTATGCACACAGCTATTTTGGAATTGAATTTTTCTAACAAAAGCCATTTTGTTTTTTTAAGGATTCTACTTTTATGTTGTAAGTACAAACTGGAGAGAAGGTACCCAGACTTTCCTGTTTTCTAAGATCTTCCAAGCATATGGTACAGAAAGTGTGTCATTTGATTACATCAACTCTCTGTACACAAAGTTCGAGATAGGATGGATTGAGGCTCCAACTGATAACACTACCTTGGATAATATAAAGTATAGTGACATTAATATCTTACATACCACGACCAATAAAGCTGATCATTGGACAAAGAGATGTGTTAGTTTGGGTGCCGTGACCAGGAATATATCTATTGTATTTGTTCATACAAGTGGTGTAAGTGACATACAGTTGACAGCTGTTGATAATGTTGAAGTGTCAATGAGCAGTTGTATTGGTGAGTGTTGAACAAATGATTGTTGAGAAGCTTAAAAGAGCATATATTGTGTAAAATATGTAAAAAGAAAAAAGTCTGATATTTGGTAGGCTTTTGAATAAGCTTTGGCACATCTCATTTCCATGGAGAGAATTTGGCCATGTTCTTTTGACTTTGAAACTTTTGTTTAGTTTAAAAGTTAAATTTAGTGTCAGGTCAGTTAAAGGTAAACCACTAATGGTAAGTCAACAATATTTGGTATGCAGTTGTATTAGCAACAGCAAATCTCATTTCATTGCGGATAATTTGCCCTGCACCTTAATAGTTTACATGTTAGAGTATTGTTATTTTAAAATCAATATTAGAATTTCACTTTCAAAATTAGGTTACACATGTGCATATAGATTTTTACATTGGTACCAGTTGATTAATCAGATTTATCATTTTTGATAAACGAAAATCCCCTTCAAGTGCCTTCCACATTCCACAAAGTTGTCAACACCTGTTAGCACATTTCGATTCATCCATTGAACTGATTAAGGTTATGACCCTTAATCTCAGCCAATCATCTTCTGAGAGCATTTGCAACCAAACACTGATTAAATTTGTTATACAATGGGTCCAGAAAGGGTTAAATTGGTGAAAAATTAAAAGGAATACTATTACATAACTTTTTTTAGAAGACATTTCATTAGGTTACAGAAATTTATATCAGTTATCTTTCAGAAATTGATCCTGATACACTTGTTTTGGGTATAGCACCTTCATATTGTTAATTAAACCCATGAAAAACCAGGGTATGCCATAGTATTTTTATTCTAATAGGAAAATGAAAGAAAAAATCATTAATTTTTATTCTTGAAGGCTGTATTTTTATTTATATTCATATGATATTCAGATGGAATCTATGAGTCTTCCTGTGGATTTGAGCCCTTAGATTTATGTGGATATGACATCATCACCCCTGATAAGTGTCCTACGCAGGAAACCTACAGATGGACTGTGGCCAATGAAAATGGAAGTAAGAATGTGTAATATGTATAGTGGTAAAGCAGTGCTGAATTTGATAGGGTTTGAGATGAAATTTTCTGTAATATTTATAGGATAACTGCTCTAAAAATTCAAAAGGTAAACAGTATTCTCTACAATAAGACTGTCCATATATATATATACTACTATAAGAGTTGCTTTATACATACATTTTTGACTTAGGGTTCTCCAATTTTAAGGAGAACCCTATCTAAAAATATTTTGCATTACAAGTTATAAGCTTGTCAAAACCCAAAGAGAACAAAAAGGTTTCAAATATAGGTTCTATTGCCTATTAAAGTAAGGCATACATTAACCATATACTAGAAGGAATTGTAGAAACTGAATTTCTTACTGATGATTTTCAGATAAAGTTTTATATGCTGATGGATCCTTAGGAGAACCAGACGACATGGCTGTTGTTGAGTTCCCTAATAATTCCATATCTTCTATGATGTTCCTGCACTTCAAATATATGGTCAACAATTGGAACAGCAATAAAAACCTGATGTACTCAATCAGTAAAGAAGATGATTTAACATCTTTTGTGGCAACTAGACCTTATTTATCAGCATGGCAAACATACTGTGTAGGTGTACCAGGTCCAAAGATGGTCAATCTGAGGTTTCAAGCCAAAAGAAATCAAGCTTATAGAGATGCTGATGTTTATATTGATGATGTTATCTTGTCATCTGTTTCCTGTCCAGGTAAGATATATCCTGAGGTTTCAGGCTGAGAGAACTCAAGCTTTTAAATATGCTGATGTTTATATTGATGATGTTATCTTGTCATCTGTTTCCTGTCCAGGTAAGATATATCCTGAGGTTCCAGGCTGAGAGAACTAGAACTATTAAATATGCTGATGTTTATATTGATGATGTTATCTTGTCATCTGTTTCCTGTCCAGGTAAGATATATCCTGCGGTTTCAGGCTGAGAGAACTCGAGCCATTAAATATGCTGATGTCTATATTGATGATGTTATCTTGTCATCTGTTTCCTGTCCAGGTAAGATATATCCTGAGGTTTCAGGCTGAGAGAACTCGAGCTATTAAATATGCTGATGTTTATATTGATGATGTTATCTTGTCATCTGTTTCCTGTCCAGGTAAGATATATCCTGAGGTTTCAGGCTGAGAGAACTTGAGCTATTAAATATGCTGATGTTATCTTGTCATCTGTTTCCTGTCCAGGTAAGATATATCCTAAGGTTTCAGGCTGAGAGAACTCAACAGACATTGAATCTGATGTTTATATTGATAGTGTTATTTTTTCGTCTGATTCCTGTCCTGAGGTATGATATATCCTGAAGTTTCAAGTCGAGAGAATTCAACAGCCAGCGGCTTGGAAATTTTTATTGATAATGATGTATTGTCATCAGATTTTGTTGTGACAGTCTGAGATTTCACGCTCAGTATTATCTGTTCTAGTAAGATATATTTTAAGGTTTAAGGCCAAATAGAACCGAGGGAATTAATAGTGAAATTATCTTGCTAATTAGCAAGGGATAATTACCAGTGTTAGTGTATATATTTGGTTTGTATCTATCTTATTTCCGTCCCCCTCTGTGATTGGGATATGAACTGCTTATTTCAAGTAATTCCATTATACATTGTTAAAGGGCTCTCACACTTACAGTTTGTTTTCTTTTGATTATATAAGATTTATATCAAAGATCCAGACTTTGTCAGCAATATCCAAGACAATTAGTTAGAAAATCATGGTGATTCGTAAATTATTTTTTCGGGAGTTATGCCCATGAAAATGTTAATGATATGGAAATCATATAAACATTTCTTGTTGCTTTAAGAAAATTTTTGTCAATGGTTTAAATTAGCAATACTTTGGTTAAGTTATAAAATCAGGGTGTTTTAATCATTTTTGAAAGCCTCATGCCATTTGAAATGCCCATTGAAAGTGCATTGTGACACATATTTAGTTTGAGAAAATTTGTGTTGAAAGTTGACATCGATAATATCTTGAACAAGTTAGAACCTCAGCATCTACAACCTACTTTGTCCTTGAAGTTTCATAAAATTTATGTAAAATGTTTACAACAGCAGTTATGTGTTACAATTACAGATGATTTAAAAGAAGAAAGAAAGAATTAATTACTCTAAAGTTCTACATCAGTATGTGCAATATGAGAAAAAGAGATATGACATAATATTGTAAAGATGAAACATGCACAAAAATCCTGCTTAAGGTGGCTCACCCCAATAAGGACCCCCGGTAGAATTTTTTTATTTTCACATATTTTGTAGATCTTTTTATGCTGAATCCAAAAATGCCAAGAAAAAAGGGGGTCACCAGGCTCGTTTTCCCCTCAAATTGAAGCGAAATGTGCGATTTTGACCCTATTTCCAAACATGCCCACCCTTTCAACAATAACGGTTACATCAAATTCAAAGAATTTTAGAACCAAGTCAGTATGATTTTTATGTTAAAAAACATTAGAATTTGAAATGTAAACCTTTGCCTTGGTTGTTTTTGACTTAAAAATCCTTTTATTTTCAGATTAATGTCTAAATTTTGCATTTTCTAATTTCAGTTTAAGGCAAAAAATATTGGTTTAATCGATTTTTCGTAAAATTTCCCCGGTAGATTTTTTTTAAAAACAGATATGTCAAAGCTATGAACTTTTCGAACATTTTAAGGTAAAATAAAATGGGGGTCACCAGGCTTTTAAAAAAGTTACGAGCTTTTGTTTAACCCCTCTACCCCATAAGGTCTGATTTCAATGGACTCCATTAATTACTTAATTGTGAATTCTTTATTGATGGCTTTAATAAAATAATGTTTGTAATTATATCAATGAACGATCACTGAATATAAATGTGGTTATCGTATTACTGTTTGTTATCAAAAAGCGAAATTTTGATTATTTTGGTGAAATACGGTAATTTTGTCTGGCGCGAGTTGCTTCCCTCTAATTTGGCGCCATTATCGGACCAGAGGAATTTCAAGGTCGCCATTGCCGAGCAGCATACTACATTGATGAATACGACCATGTACATGCATAACAGACATTGTGGCGAATATACAACGATGAAGGTAGAGTTATTACATAAGAAAACATAGATTTCGATATATTAGGCAGCCAAATGTTATCAGTATAACGAAAAATACAAACTTGGGGGTTGTCTCAAAATACTCGCTACTGTTGAAAATCACTGCGGCTGAAACCTTGCACCGGCTCAATTTCTGTTCCATGGTTAATGTTATAGATCGTTATAGCTGGTATCTTATTTATGTGTTTATTTTACCCTTTACAGACAAGTTGTAAACATGTCTGGCCAGTTTTGAAAAATATCCGTGTGCAAACGGCCGAAGAGGAAGGAATGACATCTACTATGAAGCACTACAACTGTCATTATTACGCTACCGTTAGTGTCAATGAATTAGTCTTTTTTAATCATCATTTGTAATATCTAATTTCGTAGCCAAGTCAGGGTCATATGTATGTGGGGTACCCCAAAACTTCCCTCGGAACAGTTTCTACTCCTTATAGGCTTAGCCCTAACTATATTTCCCTTCCCTTTCTACCCGCACGATAATATAGGGACCAAGGGTAACCCAATGTTATATTTGTATGTATGTTTCTATGGGGGACCAGGGGTAACCCAATGTCATGTGATTGACTGTATGTGTGTTTTAAAATATAGGAGCCCCAGATAGGAGCAGGGGTAATTTCATTTGATTATAAACAGGTCTTTAATTGCTTTTCTTCATCTCAGTCACATTAAGATCTCCAACATGGAGCAAAAGCACACTATCTACTTGGATCTTGGATAACCAAACTGTTATTTTATAAAGCAATTTTCTATTTATATACTGTGGTAAGCTTTAACTAACAAAATACCATATGTTTCATGTGAATGACACTGTTGACATATACATTTAATATGTTCCGTGCTTTCATGTAGTGCATTCCATGATATTCTAGGGATTGTCACATTTCCTGACCCCTACTTTCACTTCTTGAACTATTTTTTTTCGCGTAGGTAAACGGTATTATTATGCTATATATCAGTGGGATTTCTGGTCTTATCCTCGGTGGGATTTCTGGTCCTATCCTAGCGACAGAATTATCCTCGTGCTCTACCCTAAAATCCCCCCCCCCCCTTTTTTTACTTCAATACTTCCATCTCCTTGCTCCAAGACAAAATAAAAATGACAAAATATTTTTCCAAGATACCCCCTTTTCTCTGATCCCCCATTCCCCTGTCTCTTTACCCTTGTCCACCCCTCAATTAAGGTCCTCAAGGGGTTTGATTGATTTGTTTATTTTCTTGAGAATATGAAATAATTGGCCTAATTTGTAAATGATAAACCCTACACCTTATTGAAGGATTCGTCTTGATCAATCACAATTTGTTTACCATTAACCCCCCCCCCCCCCCCTAATTCTGTTAGGTATACAAAGGGCTAGTAATAGAAGTATCAAGGTTAAACATGTACAGAGTGTGGCCATAAGTATTTGTCACTTGAGATTTTTAGCTGTTCATGTATATTGTATATAAAACTAGATTTTTTTAAAAAAAATATTTTGGATTGATTTTTAGCATCCTGGTACCAATAGAAGCAGTATTATCACAGGTTTATTTTTTGGCTATATTTTTTTATGTCTCATTTTCATTATTTTCTGTTCAGAAATTCGATATATATATTCAACCAAATTAAATTATAAAAAAATATTTTATGTGTTCTCAAGGGAAAACAAAAACACATAAAAACGAACCTATTATCAAATAAACACATAATTATTTATACCATTCTACTTCTTTTAAGGTTACCCTTGCATTGTCAGTCTTATCAAACTTGCATGTACCTCCCAAATTTGGATTCTGTTCTCCAACTTCAGTTTGCCTCTACCAATGTTATGAAACTAATACACAATTAATGCATATATATATATATGATACTACAAACAAACAAACATGAAGTTTGAATTTTTGGTGGGGTCGCTTTTACTGTTCTGGAGTTATGCCCCTTTACAAAATTAAAAAAATGCTGAATTTTTGTTCCTTTCTTTAACACAAGTTTGCTTCATCCAAATGTTCTGAAACTTATATGCAATGCTTACTACAACAACACTCAGATCAAGTACAAATTTGGGTGGTGTCACTCTTTTCATTCTTTATATGCAAGCGGTTGCTCATCTGTGTCCCATGGACACATTACCTATTATGAACTAGTCTACATCTATATGCTTTTGAATGTCAATAATTGTTGATTTTCTGACAGAATTACTCTGATATTTAATTTCAGGCTGCAAGTACATTTGTACATGTACATTGCAAATGGAAGGAGTGATCTTGGAATGTTCAACTTTACTTGGAAACTATTGGCAAAGTTCTGACAGAATTTCATGAGAAGCCAGTATCATATTCTAGTCTTGCAACCGGAAACTATGCGTAAAGTGCTGAAACTTAAGAACAACATTCTACATGTATATATGCAATATGTGTTGCCACAATCCACTTAAGGAGCTAAGATCAACTAAAAATTGGAACTACATGTATATGCTTTAGTGCTGTCAAAATCCTTTAAAAAAATCCAATCAAAAGGACCTACTTCACCTATATATATTGCTACCTGTCCCAATGATGAATACAGATCATATATATGAGTCTTATAAAAAAAAAACAGTGAAGGAGAATAAAAATAATGAAAATATAGAGCTGATCAGCAAAGGATTGTACATGTACATGATGTATAAATGGCAACAATTCTTACATGTATACTAGTACATTGAAATTAATTATATTAATAATTTTTTTTGTAAATTTGATCTCATAGATATTAGAGGAATAAAATCAATCACGTTTCAAAAATTTGATTTAGTTGAGGCTTTTTTTTACGCCCGTTTTCGGGACATATTAAGGTATAGTACCATTGACTGTCCGTCGTCAACATGTCTGACATATACTAAAAAATAATAAATACTAAAAGGTACATGTAGTAGATAAACTATTGCGTGCAATAATTTACAGTTCTGTCTAGCAATCCTCTTTTAATATGCTATATTGTGAAAGAAATAGGTCATCTTCATGTATATTTGGTGTATGAAAAGATTATTAAATGTATTATAACAAATTAAAATATCAAATAAGAGGATGTGATATGATTGTAAATGAGACACAAGCTAAGAGACCAAAAAACACAGAAATAACTATACATGTAGGTCACCATATGGACTTCAACAATGAGTAAAACCTGTTCTGCATAGTTGGTTTTAAAGGCTTCGAAATGACAAATGAACAATTTAAAACATTTCAAATGAGAAAACTAATGGGTGATTTATGTAAAAAATAATGAATGAAAAACAAATGTGTCTGTCTTGCAGGGTTTATCTGAACTTAACCTCATTTTCATGGACTTGTCTGTTTATTGAATTCTAAATATGTTTCAAAATATTTGGTTGATGGGATGATTGTTACAGAGTCCGACATAGGGTGCAGGCGCATTGGTTGATTATATTGTGAATAACTGAAGCCGGCCCCGCTGTGGCAGTCAGTCTCCACATTGCCACTGGAGAAATAAAATAACCAAATAAAAAAATGGTATAAGAAAAAAAAATTGAATCACGATAATTTTCTGTTGATATGCACATCTACATAGTATGTCCTTATTATCTAAAAAGGTTTCATGAAATTCTATTGTGTGGTTTCAGAGGAGTTGCATTGACAAACTGTTGCAGTAGTATATTGAAGCAAATAAGTTGAAAGGGGCCTTACTCCTAGAAAAAAAAATGTGTACATCAAAATAGTATGACCTTATCTAAAGAGGTTTCATAAAATTCTATTGTGCGGTTTGAGAGGAGTTGCAAGGACAAACATGCAGTAGTATATTGAAGCAAATAAGTTCAAAGGGGCATAACTCCTAGAACAAATTTGACTCGTAATTTCCTGTCGATATGCCCATCTGCATAGTATGTCCTTATTATCTAAAAAGGTTTAATGAAATTTTGTTGGTCGGTTTGAGAGGAGTTGTGATGACAAGAAACAGGACAGATAGACTGGCTGATGGACGGACGGACGGACGGGTCAAAAACGTTATACCCTGCGCAACTTCGTTGCATAGGGTATAAAAATAGGAAGATGGGGTATCATTGTTTATGAGGCAACTCTTCACCAGAGACCAATTTACAGAGAAGATAACAATTATGTTCCCGGACGGACTTCAACAATTACTATAAACTGATATACCACATAGTCAAACAAATAAAAGTCCCAGAAATTACGTTTTTTTTATATGATTGCACATAATGAAAATTTAATTTGCATACTGAATGATCACTGGCAAATATTTCAAGCATAATACGGATGAGAACATGCAGATAAGTATCAATTATGAAAGTTATGCAAAATAAGAGGAGCTAGATATATGGACTGCCATAAGAAAATGAATTGACAATTATGCTTGGTGCATGTATAGGCAAAATTCCCGCTTTTTACCCTACGAGGCTTCGTATGTATACATCCAGCTGTTTGAACACCCTGTATAATCAAGGGGTCATCTGTCAGATTAGTCATATTTCTATGTTAACCACACGATATGAAAATAAGCAGATGTGGTATGATTGCCAATGAAACAACTATCCACAAAATTCAATATTATAAATAAAAAAAAACATTATCTCCTTTTATCATCACGCATAGATCGATGATTAGTTATGCATTTCTTTGCCACGGTAAGATCAAATCAGTGTTCACAAACAAAATTGTCATTCACATTTTTTGCCGCAATGACATCACTCAACTATTTTTTTTTTAATCAAGAACTTTCCTTATTAGCTTACCTTTTGAAAAAGCATGTCAAAAATTAAGATAGAAGTTAAAGTTTGCCAACATCCCCGGCTAATATAGCGTTCCTGTGTACTGGGCGTAGTTTTTAAATTACAATCCAAACTTTCCCTGAACCTATAGTAGTATAGATTTTTTTATATATATAAAGTCTTTAGTAGTGTTTGAGACTGCCCGGCACGCTGCGGGTGTATGTCCTAGCAAAATCCCGACATAGTCTAGTGTTCCGGAAATCATGGAATTGTGATACGAGAAAAAAATTCGAATGATTTTCGTGCAGGTAAACAAATCTTTAAATTAAAATGTTAGGTGTGCCTGTCAAGTATTAAGTCTGTTAGAAAATTGGCATGTTTAAATTTGTTTTTGGGAAAATAAAAAATATTCTATAATTATCAAAATTTTGCTGTCGCATACTCGGGAATAAACTCAAAAAAATACTTTGAAATAAAGATATTTCAAGTTTTAAATAGATTTATGACAGAAACAAACTGTTATAAAACGCCAAACGGATTATAGCTTGAAAATAAACCCGTCCGATGCTTTCAAAGCATACTATACGGGCAGAGACATATATATACACATATATGTCTCTGATATGGGTCACAAGTCAGTGGCGGATCCAGACCTTTTCCTAAAGGGGGGGGGGGGGGGGCGCTCTAGTCATGCTTCAATGATTCCCTATATAATCAAATTTTTCCCCCGTATCCGCCTATGCAAGTTTACCTGTTTTTGAAAGCTGTACGATGACATGAAGTTGTTTACATCACTATCATTTGTTTACAGTTAATCATTGCGTCATTGGCAAAACATTTTCAAAAATAAATCTCCAAGACATCATTTAATTCAACCGGTATTTAAGTGAATTTAAAATATTTTACGAACGGACCCAAGAGGCGACCGTGTAAGATGAGAATGCGTTTTGGGCTTTGCGAAGCGGCACCAAATACCGTCGACGTCATACATGTGACTTTGTCAGTATTTGTATATTCTTTTTTTTTTTAATGTTATATTCATGTATATTTCTGTCCTTTTAACTTTTATGCGAAAAATGAAGAAAGCACTCTGAATTTCTGATCGAACATATTTCCTGTTTTGAAGAACGTTTTGTATCATTTCGACATTTGTTTACATCGTCAAGGGTGCTTTCATACACGCCCGCGTTCCAAGGTCGTCAAAGCTATTTTTGAGAAGACCCCTAAAAGCGACCGTTCCCAAGGCAGTCGTCATAAGAAACATGCGTTAAAATATGCGCACTGTTAAAGGGCCGAGCCACCTTAAATGTTTATCCTTGGTTGGCATTAATGCAGTAAAAGACATAACCATGAAAATAGATTAAGTTAAGGTGGTAGACCTTGGTTCAGGGAGATTACCCTTTAAAATCAGTTATGTGTTTGTAAAAGTAAAGTTTCATCAACGTATTTTAAGCATTTACCTGAAACAGATTGAAAATAATCTATGTAACCTAGAAGCTTAGAATATATTTATGAAAATGGTTGACACAAACATACTAATGATTTAATTTAAGAGTTATTTCCCTTAACCTCGGTCTACCTCCTTAAGAAGCAAAATGTTTTAAATTTGAACTCTCACAATACTAATAACTTGAGTATTTATTTTAGCCAAGACTGTTACCTGTGACTTTAATGATTCAATCATGTGTGGATATTATATGTCAAACTCGTGGAAAAGGACAGAACACAACACCAAAACTGGTGGTAAGTGAGTATTTATTATTGGAAGGAGAAGGAAGGGGTGTGCAAAGGTATGATGACAATGTCAACCTTGTTTAAACACTAATTGTCACTGTATGTCACAATGTTTCACAAATATTCGTAATCAACGGCTAGCTTTTTTAAATATTTAGAAAAAAACACTTCATGGTCTTGCAATACACACACTTTGGATATTTAAAGTAGACACCTTAGAAATCAGGATTTCTGCTTACCGGTAATTTGAATACATTGCATCTAAATAGTATGAGGATTGACTGATTGATTGATTGTTGGTTGCTTAATATCCAGTGGCAAATATTTCATGCATGTTCAGGACGAGAACAAGTTAACAGTAAATACAATAGGTAGGTCTTGTAATAGAGGCCATCCGGGATGATGGTCGGGGGAAACTTGGACTCACTGGAAAATGAGGGTATATTGGATAGGGACAGAAATTTGCCTTGCAACAGGGCAACTACGGACCCCTCAACAATTTGTTGCAAGGGTTCTTAATGTCCAAAGAGTGTGGCACTCTCTTTACTCGAGGCATCGTATTTAACGTCCCCATTCTGACCAGACGTGGCTGCAAACTTGATACATCCCGCACAGCCAAACGGATGCCCCACTTTGGCAAGCATTTTACTGCCAGTCGGAAGAATACCAAGTGACAATATTTCTATTCCCCAGTCACCCTTGGGGGGAATAGTATGAGGATAGTTTTAGTTAATCATATAGAGTTGTTGACAGAAAATTATGAGGCTACTTTTTAAATTTTTTTATGGCTATTCCAGTTAAAAGTGTAGGGGTTGTGGAGAAGGGGTAAATATTGGTGTAAAAAGCTATTTTCAAACATGCCTATGTATTATTTTTTAAGTGTCCTCCACCCTATAAATAACCCTTTTTTGTTATTTGTTTTCTCCTTTGTATCAATCTGATGAGTTGAACCCTTTCAACTGATTTTTAGCTCACCTGGCCCAAAGGGCCAAGTGAGCTTTTCCCATCACTTGGCGTCCGGCGTCCGGCGTCTGGCGTCGTCGTCGTCCGTCGTCGTTAACTTTTACAAAAATCTTCTCTGAAACTACTGGGCCAAATTTAACCAAACTTGGCCACAATCATCATTGGGGTATCTAGTTTAAAAAAATGTGTGGTGTGACCCCGTCAACCAACCAAGATGGCTGCCATGTCTAAAAATAGCCAAAGCATTTAAGTGAAAATCTATCTGCCCTGAAACTTTCAAATGAATCGGACAACGGGTTGTTGGGTTGCTGCCCCGAAATAAGTGATTTGAAGGAAATTTTGCAGATTTTGGTTATTATCTTGAATATTATTATAGAAAGAGATAAGATGTAATCAGCAATAATGTTCAGCAAAGTAAGATCTACAAATAAGTTAATATGACTAAAATGGTCAGTTGACCCCTTAAGGAGTTATTGCCCTTTATAGTCAATTTTGACCAATTTTTCGTAAATTTTTGTAATCTCTTCTCCTCTGAAACTACTGGGCCAAATTAAACCAAACTTGGCCACAATCATCATTGGGGTATATTGTTAAAAAAAATGTGTGGTGTGACCCAGTCAACCAACCAAGATGGCTGCCATGGCTAAAAATAGAACATAGGAGTAAAATGCAGTTTTTGGCTTATAACTCAAAATCCAAAGCATTAAGAGCAAATCTGACATGGGATAAAATTGATTATCAGGTCAAGATCTATCTGCCCTGAAATTTTCAGACAAATCGGACAACCTGTTGTTGGGTTGCTGCCCCCGAATTAGTAATTTTAAGGAAATTTTGCAGATTTTGGTTATTATCTTGGATATTATTATAGATAGAGATAAACTGTAAACAGCAATAATGTTCAGCAAAATAAGATCTACAAATAAGTCAAACAAGACCAAAATTGTCAATTGACCCCTTAAGGAGTTATTGCTCTTTATAGTCAATTGTAAACAATTTTCATAAATTTTTGTTAATATTTGTAAATTTTTAGGAAATATTTTCCACTGTAATTACTGGGCCAAGTTCATTATAGATAGAGATAATTGTAGCAACAAGAATGTTCAGTAAAGAAAGATCTACAAACACATCACCATCACCAAAACTCAATTTTGTCATGAATTTATCTGTGTTTATTGTTAATATGCACATAGACCAAGGTGAGCGACACAGGCTCTTGAGAGCCTCTAGTTATAGTTTGTTCTTATGTTATACTGCTGCATAAATGTCCCTGGCTAGGGGGAAGGTTTGGCGCCAGCAAAACAGTTCAACCCTGCCACAAAAAAGCCCACAATATCTTAATATAGGAGCCTGTAATTCGGTGATTGTCGTTTGTTGCTGTATATCATATTTGTTTTGTTCATTGTTTTGCATATAAATCAGGCTGTTAGAATTCTCAATTGAATTGTTTTGATTTGTCATTCCTAAGGGACTTATATAGCTCACTGTGCAGTATGGGTTTTGCTCATTGGTGAAGTCGTACAGTGACCTATAGTTGTTAACTTCTATGACATTTTGTATCTGGTAGAGAGTTGTCTCATTGGCATTCATACCATATTTTCTTATTTTTATACTTAAACATTTTTTGTAAGATATATTTCATATATCAGCAATATCTTACGAAGTAATTAAGTGTTATTTGCAACTATCAAATCATTGGTACTGTTATGTTCCCTCTAATACAATGGAGAAAAAAATAGAGAAAATGCCCTTGTTCACAGTATTTCAATTTAATACTTTTATCAGTTCCTTTTATAGATATGGCTATTGAATACATATTGTATAAATGTTGATGTTTTATTACAGATTACTACATGGCAGTTACACCATCCAACTATACAAGCTTTTCCTTAGTTTCACCATATAGATTGGCAACAAACAATGTCCAGTGTTTACAGTTCAGATATATATTTCCTGGTAGTTCAAAGGCTCGACTTTTATTCAAACTGCACAGAGAAAATTCAGAATCAACAAAAGTTAGCATGGAGGGGACCAGAACTTGGAAGAATTTCCTGTACCAGATAGAAGAAAAAATTGATTTCTTAGTGTTTATTTTGGATTCAGTTCATCAACTCAGAGATGAGGCAGCAGGAATAGATGATGTTAAGGTATCTACTGGAACTTGTATTCCTGTCGGTGAGTTTTTATGTCCTGCCACTAAGTAGCATATAGTTTTATCATGTGTGCACACATATCATATTTCCACACTGTATCTTCTCTGTTTGCAGATATTGAGATTTTTTTTATTTGTTTACTTCATACAATGTCATTTTGATTATTGATGCAGCTTCTGGTGGTATATCTAATGCTTTGAAAAAACAAATTACAGGGGGCATAAAACAAAGGGGCTATTTTTTTAAAAGCCTGAGCTAGTATAAAACAAAGTAAACTATAAAGTAAACTATATAGTTTACGATTTTTAAATGTTGCAACTAGAGTGAAATAAATTCTTCTGAATCCAGATAAACAATTTTATGGACTGAGTTATATTGCTACTCACTGGCCATTTATAAAAATGGTGTTGAAGAATAGACTAATATGGGAAGTGTATGCACTCTGGGATACATTTACGAGGGAAGACTGGTCTTAATATAATCTGAAACTGTTCTAGTGATGTGTATAAATACAATAATAAAAAAATATATACAAGAAGATATAGAAACAAGCAAAACAAACTTCTTACATCAAAGTGTAATTTTACTATTTCATAACACACGCAATCAAATACAGTTTACTACTTGCAAAAATATATTGTGCAGTCAAATTTTTGAGATCATTGCTAAAAGAAAAGATTGAATAAAAAAAACTGAATTTTCAATAAATGTGAAAGATAACATTGACATCAGATTTCTTTAAATCATAAAAGTTTAGTCTATTCTTCAAAAGTCCTACTTCTAAGATATATTTCTTTCTTTCAGTATAGTTTTCATATTTTATATTATTGAAACGAAACATGATATTGGATCAGGACTTGCCATGATATCATTTGATATAACATTTCATTTTTGACAGACTGTAAAAATGATGAACATAGATGTGCCTCTGGACTCCAATGTATTCCACAGTCCTATGTTTGTGATAGTATAACACACTGTGTTGATGGCAGTGATGAGAAGGATTGTGGTAGGTTATTTCCCTTTTCTGTATTCCATGATAGTCTAACAAACTAGAACGGTGACCCTATTATTTACCACATTACTTCAAAGCAATTTTATTATAATTGAAGGGCAAATTTTTTATTCTATATTTGGCTGCCAAATTTCAATTTCTTTCTCATACTTGTAACCTCCTTCATGGTTTCTTAAAGAATTCCTGCTGGTTTATTACTGGCATTTATGAGAGATATACTGTTTCAAGTACTAACAGGGTCATTTTATTCACTTGTTGGTTTAAATCTGAAATGAAATTTGGACCATTTACTCAGACAATCATCCACCATATACATTTCAGAGTCACAATAAAGAAGTAAATATGGTAAGGACCACATTTGGTCCCGATTTTTAAGTCCATTGTTTGAAGGTAAAAAATTGTTACAAGTATGAAAAGACACGTATGAAAGTTAAATAGAACTATATTTTCACAGTTTTTCTTATAAAGCATTAACGTTTACAACCCAAATACCGAAAGTAGAGACTTTGGTGAAATTTGACAAAATCATCTGGATTTCAACCGAATTTAGGCCTAGGAAACACAAGATTCTAGATTTCAAGATTTTATTGTTAAACAATGCTCAGACACATATAGGTAAACATACAATAATAAGCATGATTTATAATTAAAAAAAAAAAAAAAAAAAAAAAAACAGAGCGCCCTATTTGACACACTGAATATTGAAATCAGATGTATAATGTTATAACAAAACATTATTAAAAGATTTTTTTGTCGACAAATATGTTACGGTTCCAGTCCTAAAAAATAATGGAAATTTACATGTTTTCTTTAAATTGCGTGGATTCTGATGCGTGGTAATTGTGACATTATGAAAAGAATACGAAATTTTCAACCAAAAGGTGTATTTCCTTCCTAGTAATTGTTTTTACCTATGATTCATTATTATATTGGTCAATAAATCCTAATTTGAACTTTAAGCTTGAAATAGAGACCATTTTACTCCTTTAATAGAAGAAAGTTTAATGAATACCCTTTGAATATACTACACCTTTAAGCACTTATGCATAATTTAAGTTTAGATACAAATCCCCATTTAAAAGAAGATGGTAGATTTATTAAGGGACTTCATTCAAGGGTAGTAGTATTCTATAACTGGAATCCCTTTTCTGTATTTCATTATAGTCATCATTGTGTTGATGGCAATGATGATAAAGAGGAGGGTGGTGTTAATGTACATGATCTCTGCTCTCTACATTAATCATTCAATATCTTATTTCATTGGCCAATTCAATTGTAATTGCAAATTTCAATAATATGAACTGTTTGATTTCAGATGGATCTATCACATGTGATTTTGAATCTCCCAGGATTTGTGAGTACACACTGACAGGATATAATATCATCAGAATCAATGATACAGGTAATGACCTAATTGGTAAAAACTGATCCCTTCATCATATACTAAATAGTTACCTTCATAAACTGAACCCTGGCTGATATAAAAACCTTAGTAAACTGATCCCTGCCTGGTATAGTTACCTTTGTAAACTGATCCCTGCCTGGTATAGTTACCTTTGTAAACTGATCCCTGCCTGGTATAGTTACCTTTATAAAGTGAACCCTGCATGATATAGTTACTTAAAGTTTGTAAACTGATCCCTGTCTGGTATAGTTACCTTTGTAAACTGATCCCTGCCTGATATAGTTACCTTTGTAAAGTGAACCCTGCATGATATAGTTACCTTTGTAAACTGAACCTTGCATGATATAGTTACCTTAAAGTTTGTAAACTGATCCCTGCCTGGTATAGTTACCTTTGTAAACTGATCCCTACATGATATAGTTACCTTTGTAAACTGATCACTGCCTGGTATAGTTACCTTTGTAAACTGATCCCTGCCTGGTATAGTAAACTTTGTAAACTGATCCCTGCCTGGTATAGTAAACTTTGTAAACTGATCCCTGCATGATATAGTTACCTTTGTAAACTGAACACTACCTGGTATAGTTACCTTTGTAAACTGAACCTTGCATGATATAGGCACCTTTGTAAACTAAACCCTGCCTGGTATAGTTACCTTTGTAAAGTGAACCCTGCATGATATAGGTACCTCTGTAAACTGAACCCTGCCTGGTATAGTTACCTTTGTAAACTGAACCCTGCATGATATAGGTACCTTTGTAAACTGAACCTTGCATGGTATAGAAACCTGTGTAAACTGATCCCTGCCTGATATAGAAACCTGTGTAAACTGAACACTGGCTGATATAGTTACCTTTGTAAAGTGAACCCTGCATGATATAGTTACCTTTGTAAACTGAACCTTGCATGATATAGAAACCTGTGTAAACTGATCCCTGCCTGGTATAGTTAATACCTTTGTAAACTGATTCCTGCCTGGTATAGCTACCTTTGTAAAGTGAACCCTGCATGATATAGTTACCTTTGTAAACTGAACCCTGCTCGATATAGAAACCTGAATTCTTGTAATGTACTGTGGATTCATTATTATTCATTTGATAGCAATATTTGTTGATTTCGTTGGTACAAATTTAAAGGAACCACAAATTTAAAAGTTCAATGTTTTCTATAGGAATGAATGCAGACTTTGGCAAAACCACAAAATAAAATATCCAGTAATAATTAAAAATTTCCTCCATCCCAGAAAATTAGTAACCAGGAAAAAATAAATGAATTCACAGTATATTATTTAGCAATTCAACTTGAGTAAATTCAACACCCGTCTTTAATGATATCCAAACAAATTCTACAGTACCAAATGGGTTCAGTGTAGACAGGTTTCACTGTAAATGTTTTCTCCTACAAATCTTTGTAGTATTAAACAAAATAGAAGACAGGGCAAACTTACAGCCATAACAAGCATTACCAGCTGTGTAAAAGATATCAACATTTAATATCCCCATATCCATGTTAAAAAGAACAAATTGAGCATGATGATTGATTGTTGGTTGCTTAAAGTCCAATGTCTTCAGGAGGAGAACTAATTAACAATAAATACTATAGGGATGTCTTGTACTAGAGGCTGTCTGGGATGAAGGTCGGGGAAATTTAGACTACCACTGGAAAATGATGGTATATCTGATATATAGAGACAGAAATTTTGTCTTGCAACAGGCCACCTATGGACCCCTCAAAGAGTTGTTACAAGGGTTCTTAACATGCAGATAGCATGGCTATCTCACTACACGTGACATCAGATTTAACATCCCCATTCTGCCCAGATGTGACTGCGTAATTATACATCCCATACAGCCAAACAGACGCCCCACTTTAGCAATGGTCTTGCTGCCGGTCGGAAGAAGACCTTTAGTGACCATATTTCTATTCCCAAATCACCCTTGGGATCTACTGAGCATGACATGAAAGAATATTTCTTACACAAGTTCAAATAGCAATCACCTTTTTATTTCAGATGACAACCATCATATATCCATTCCCTTGGGTGATTTTCACCTCCTACAATCTCCGTTAGAATATATCCCTACAGCCTCCTGTCTGTCATTCTTGACAAAAGTGCCATATAACATTCATTACGGTATTCGACTGTCTCTAGAGGATGTGGATGGACTTCTCATGCCAATCTATACCGTTGGCAACATGAAGGCAACCCCTTACTGGACCCCATACAAGACAAATATTCCAAGTGGTAATTACAGCGTTGTTTTCGAGATGTTGATTCTGCAAAGGAGTTACTATAGGTACCTGAAGATTGATGATGTTGTTTTACATCCTGGTGAATGCAGCGAGGGTAAGATTCTATAAAAAGTCATTTGATTATTGTCCATGGCAGCATTGCGGTTAAGTCTGTTAACAATAAATATAAGTGTCCATTTGTCCATTATATAGATCTATTTATATGTTGTTATATTTCTGTGAATCTCTATGCTATCAAAATAGGGAGGTATAAAAAATGAATATATAAAGTTTTGAATGGTAGAGTAATTAAAAGTATAATTAGTTTGCTAAAGTTCAGAAAAAAATGGTTGACAGCTGTAATTGTTGATAATTTTGTTCAACTTCAAATTATGATCTTATTGAAGTTAACATATTAAGCTTCTTTGTGATGAAATAATAGCATTTAAATAAAAAAAAATTAAACATTTTATTTCATTTTCCATATTTTACTGAAAAATGCACTTTGTTTTAGTTTGTAAACATTTAAATACAGTCAAACATTCACAGAATTGTATGAAACTTCCTCATAATAGCCTCTGAAGAAAACGTTTGATTATATTTTTACTTTCCTTATTTTACCAATAAGTAGACTTAGTTTTTTGGAAGTTACAGTCTAAGGTTAAAGTTTTTAAAACATCAATATACTTTTTCAAAGCTTCAGAAGTTTCTCTAAACTTTTTAAGAAGCTGCTTCAAAAACAAGAGAGTTTTTTTCACAATTTTCCATATAAATCAACTAATATTTTACTAATAAATTGACTCAATTTATTTTACCCCCAAAAAATTCCTTTTTTTTAACAGATATCAATTATGTACAGTCTTTGGTGAATATTTTAGAACTTGAATATGTAACTTTGTCAAACACTTCATTAAATGTTTAAAATATGGACAGAAGCTATTCCATTAACAAGAGATAGGACTTCGAGGGAATTATTTCTTTCTTTCTTTTTAATTTTTATACGACTGCAAAAAATTTGCACTAATATATTACTATCACGTCGTTGTCGTCCAACGATATTTGGTTTCCGGACAATTACTTTAGTTTAAGTGTATGGATCTCTATGAAATTTAAGCAAAAGGTTTAATACCACAGAAGGAAGTTTGGGTTGTTTTTGTTTAGGAATTAGGGGCCAAAAAGGGGTCTAAAACAAGCATTTTTCTAGTTTCAGGACAATAACTTGTGTATAAGTATTTTGATTGCTCTGAAATTGTACCACAAGGTTAAATACCACAAGTAGAAGGTTGGGAGACATTTTGGGGGTAATTGGCCAAACCGTTCAGGAATTAGGGGCCAAAATAAGCATTTTTCTAGTTTTCAGACAATAAGTTGTGTTTAAGTGTATGGATGGCTCTTAAATTGTACATCATTTTACAAAAAGAAAATTTCTTCAAATAAATTTTTTTTGAGGGGGGGGGGGATGATGGGTGGGAGGGCGGTAAAAAAAGTTTTTTTTGGGGGTCAATGTTTTTCCTCAAGATTTAAGAAATTATCAATTTTTCAAAAAAAGAATTGGGGGTCACAATTTATTTTGCTAATTCTTTGTATATTGTCTGAAAACAGATTTACTAAGTATTGTGCAACAGCACAGTGCATTGCACAACATCAAGAAATATTAAATTGAATATAAATTTAAATGTAACCAATTTCAAGTTCTTTGACTGCATTTATTCTGTGTCAGAAACCTAAAATGTGTCAAATATTTAATTACAATCCAAATTCAGACCTGTATCAAGCTTGAATAT
This sequence comes from Mytilus galloprovincialis, assembly GCA_037788925.1. NCBI lineage: Eukaryota > Metazoa > Mollusca > Bivalvia > Mytilida > Mytilidae > Mytilus > Mytilus galloprovincialis. Next base: position 55,592,499 of record CM075339.1, on the reverse strand, counting down.
TGTTTCCATTTTTGCCCCAACTGTTCAGGGTTGGACCGCAGCGGTCGTATCAAGCTGTGCTCGGCAAAGCACATTTATTCTGTATTTACTGAAAAATTAACTTTTTTCTTGGCAGTCAACATACTACTTAAACACTATCAGCAGCAGTCACATTCATGGCACAATGTTTCCTAGAACCCTTTACACCTTTATTTTTTCTTGGGGTACTAAATGTTTGGTGGGGTTTGTGGTACATGAATTTAGGTAAACTCAGAAGTAAAGTTTTCAACAAAATGCAAAATTTTTGTTGTTGAAGAATTTAAATTTTCATTAAAATTCCCCATTGGCTTGTATCCAGAAAATCTCAATTCATAAACATGCCATAATTCCTGAATACAAAAAATTGGTGGTCGATTTAGCCATCCAGGGTATATGATTTCAGGTTGATAGAGTTTTTTTATTGTATAATTTCAGGATGTATTGCTGGATATTTTAATTGTTCAGCTGACAATGTATGTATACCTGAGGAGTATGTTTGTGATAGGAAATGGTACTGCTCTGATGGAGAGGATGAAATGTTTTGTGGTAGGTACTAGTATATGCGTAATCAATCTCATGCTTAGGGGTTAAGTTGAAGGTCACATTAATACAGACTCAATTGAAATTGAATTATTGACTAAGAAAATTGGTTTCAATTTGTATTTGATTGAAGATGGGTTTTTTTCAGATTACAGTATAACATGTTCCTTTGATGAGTATGATTTGTGTGAATATAACCTCGGCTCATGGAAAAATGGATCTAGTGATACTGTCAAGGAGTTAAACTTAGTTGACCATACCTTCCAAAACTCTACTGGTAAATATTAGTTTAACTACATTCAAGTATAAAGAGAATGTACGATTTGGGTCCAAATTGCCCCTAGTTTTAATCAATTTCAGACTATCTCTGATTTCAAGAATCAAATTTTGAATCTATGTACTGGTTTACATATTTGTACAATATAGAACTTAATAAAAAAATAAAGTGACAGTAATTTTAGTATTAAAAATGTAGAAATTACACAGAATCTTGTCTACTTGATTTTTACATGCTTAGAAGTAATATAAAGCACAACTGTCATTCTTTAAGATATCAACAGTAGGTGTATTTTGTGCTTATTTACTCGCTGGCAAAAACATAGTTTGGGAGATGTTTGTGCTCTATAAAAAAATAGCTAAAATGTTTTTAGAACTAGCCTATTTTCAAAATATTTGAAAAATCATGCTTTTGACATCACTTTAATGTTGTCATTATACTCATAGTCAAATTGTGTCACCAAGGCTTTGCTAATATTTACATTTCTGACCTTATTTAAAGGGATGGTATCATGCAAAGTTTATTGACCCCTGCAAGACTCATTGTGGGAGATATCAAAATACTGGGCATGTGGCCATCCTTCTGGTCTTGTAAGGGCTCTGATGTGTACAATTCTTTTCAGATTTTTATTAAACTTGTATCAGAGCATTGTTTTGGACTAGTTCAAAAACGTGTCGTTCAACTATTTTTAAAAGAGTTATGTCCCTGGGAAATAATAATTATATGGAAAATAGCATTGTAAGAGCTCTGTACAATTCTAGCCAGAGTTTTAGGAAACTTATATTAAAGGTATATATAAGCAATGCCTCTGACATGTTAGAAAATCGGTACAAATCAACTATTTGTAATAGAGTTATGCCCCTTGTAAATATTAATTATATTAAACATTGAGTTTTAGCTTACATTTATTTAAGGTATTCCTAAAAGATTTTAAAGAACCAAAAAAATATTTTTTATTTTAGTTACTGCCCTTGGACAGATGAAATATGTTCAATGTGGGGGACATTGGAACTCTGCTCTTTTATTTTTGTTGAATTTACAGGCCAAAATAAGCCTACAAAATATACTTTTTGCTGTTTTTTCTGCAGGATCATACATGTACACTGGTGACTTAGATGGATTATATCATGACAGAGAAATGACTTCTTCAACCTTTCAGATCGATAAGCCAATGTGTGTTGAATTCTTCTATGTTTTTATCAGAACTCATGAATATTCATCAACATTTTTGACAATTCACCAGAATACTACATACAAGAAGAATGAAGTGTTTTCATTGGTGGAATATCGGACCAATGTAAGCAACCAATGGCAGAGAGGGATATTCCCAGTAGATGTTGGCATAATAAGTTTGAGATTTACTGCTGGAGGTCATAGATCAGTGGTAGCTATTGATGATGTATTGTTGAAAGACAGGATTTTTTGTTCTAGTGAGTATCTTCCACTCAATACACTTCCCTTTTTAATTTCTGGGTCAACTGAACGCAAGTTCTGACACATGTATATTGATGGAGGTTTTTGATAATATTTGCTTCTAACATTTTCGACTTTTTATTGATATTTTGTTACCTCCTGGGTCTTATGGTAGTGTGATGGTCTCCTTTGTGTTGAGTTTGTTGGCTCAATATTTGGCCTGGTTTTACAACATCAAAACTGTAATTTTGGTAATTGCTGCTTCTCTGAAAAGCAATATTTGAAGAAATGTCAGCAAGAACTGGTTGGCTCAGAGCTAAAATAATAAATGCCTTCCTGCAGACTGTTATCTTGTAACAAGCACCTTGACATTTCAGGAAGATAACTCTTTTAAAAAATTGCTCAGGGTTGCAGTTTTTAAATACTAAGCAGGGTATATATTCATATCACATTGATATGTGATTGTCCTGTATACATTCATAAATTTGTTTTTATATATTTTCTATGTTTATCTGTTATATCCAGTACTGTAAATTCAGAAATTATTGCGAGGTTTTTATTAATGCGAATAATGCGACTGGGTGAGTAACGCAATAATAAGAACTCACATTCTGATAACTGAAATATAGACCTGTATGAACTTTTTTGGAAATCGCAATAATAAAACTCACATTTTTGTCCATTCTTGAAAAATCGCAATAATAAATGCACGCAATAATTTCTGAATTTACAGTAACTTGTCATTAATTGGAATGTTCTGGGAAACTGCAAATAGGCCTGAATGTGATATATGAACATTAAAATATTAATATTAATAGCGTATACAACTTTATTATTTATAATCTCTCATGGCAGATAGAATTTCATAAAAAGAATGGAAAACTGGGAGCAACATTCAGGTACTTTTTCATAGACTGTAAATTCAAAAATTATTGTGAGGTTTTTATACGACCGCAAAAATTTTAATTTTTTGGTCGTATATTGCTATCACGTTGGCGTCGTCGTCGTCGTCGTCGTCGTCCGAATACTTTTAGTTTTCGCACTCTAACTGTAGTAAAAGTGAATAGAAATCAATGAAATTTTAACACAAGGTTTATGACCACAAAAGGAAGGTTGGGATTGATTTTGGGAGTTTTGGTCCCAACATTTTAGGAATTAGGGGCCAAAAAGGGCCCAAATAAGCATTTTCTTGGTTTTCGCACTATAACTTTAGTTTAAGTGAATAGAAATCTATGAAATTTTGACACAAGGTTTATGACCACAAAAGGAAGGTTGGGATTGATTTTGGGAGTTTTGGTTCCAACAGTTTAGGAATTAAGGGCCAAAAAAGGGCCCAAATAAGCATTATTCTTGGTTTTCGCACAATAACTTAAGTATAAGTAAATAGAAATCAATGAAATTTTAACACAAGGTTTATGACCACAAAAGGAAGGTTGGGATTGATTTTTGGAGTTGAGGTCACAACAGTTTATGAATTAGGGGCCAAAAAGGGGCCCAAATAAGCATTATTTTTGATTTTTGCACCATAACTTTAGTATAAGTAAATAGAAATCTATGAAATTTAAACACAAGGTTTATGACTATAAAAGGAAGGTTGGGTTTGATTTTGGGAGTTTTGGTCCTAACAGTTTAGGAATAAGGGGCCCAAAGGGTCCAAAATTGAACTTTGTGTGATTTCATCAAATATTGAATAATTGGGGTTCTTTGATATGCCGAATCTAACTATGTATGTAGATTCTTAATTTTTGGTCCGGTTTTCAAATTGGTCTACATTAAGGTCCAAAGGGTCCAAAATTAAACTTAGTTTGATTTTAACAAAAATTCAATCCTTGGGGTTCTTTGATATGCTGAATTTAAAAATGTACTTAGATTTTTAATTATTGGCCTAGTTTTCAAGTTAGTCCAAATGGGGGTCCAAAATTAAACTTTGTTTGATTTCATCAAAAATTGAATAAATGGGTTCTTTGATATGCCAAATCTAACTGTGTATGTAGATTCTTAATTTTTGGTCCAGTTTTCAAATTGGTCTACATTAAGGTCCAAAGGGTCCAAAATTAAACTAAGTTTGATTTTAAACAAAAATTAAATTCTTGGGCTTATTTGATATGCTTTATCTAAATATGTACTTTGATTTTTGATTATGGGCCCAGTTTTCAAGTTGGTCCAAATCAGGATTCCATATCAAATATTGTGCAATAGCAAGAAATTTTCAATTGCACAGTATTGCACAATAGCAAGAAATATCTAATTGCACAATATTGTGCAATAGCAATTAATTTTCAATTGGAGTTATCTTTCTTTGTATAGAATAGTAGTTGATAATATATGTTGGAAATTTGCCAGACATGACTATGATGTCATTTTCTATTTTTATTTGCCAATAACTTTATGTAAATAACTTCATTGGAAATTTGCCAATATAAAATGTTGCTGATGAAGCTTTTTTTTCTTATCTTATCTAAAATGTTTTTAGATAATGTATGTTGGACATTTGCCAGACCTGACTATGATGTCATTTTCTATTTTTATTTGCCAATAACTTTATGTAAATAACTTCATTGGAAATTTGCGAATATAAAATGTTGCTGATGATACAATAAACAATGTTTATTCACTTTTACTACCAACCAATCTTTACCATTCAGTGATAACAAGCACTTTATTTTACATTTTAATATTTTATGATGTATTTAAAAGAGTAGTTATTGTTGCAAACTCCATTAGAAATTTGAATTGATATCAGTTTTGGAAAAAGGGAAACAGGGATGTTAAAAAAAGGGGGGGGGGGTTAAATTTTTCTCATTTCAGATTTCATAAATAAAAAGAAAATTTCTTCAAACATTTTTTTGAGAGGATTAATATTCAACAGCATAGTGAATTGCTCAAAGGCAAAAAAAACAACTTTTAAGTTCATTAGACCACATTCATTCTGTGTCAGAAACCTATGCTGTGTCAACTATTTAATTTTAGATTTAAAAAGTTTGAAGAAGAAATCTTTAATTGATTTGTAAAATCTTGACATTTGTTTTGTGTAAAAAAAAACCATGTAATGTCAAAAATTTGATCACAATCCAAATTCAGAGCTGTATCACGCTTGGATGTTTTGTCCATACTTGCCCCAACTGTTCAGGGTTCGACCTCTGCGGTCGTATAAAGCTGCGCCCTGCGGAGCACCTGGCTATTAATGTGAATAATGTGAGTGGGTGTGTATCGCAATAATAAGAACTCGCATTGTGATGTCTGATACATATTATAAATTAAGTATGCAAATTTTCCTGAAATTGCAATAATTGATCTTACATTTTTGTTCATTCTTCAAAAATCGCAATAATAAATGCACGCAATAATTTCTGAATTTACAGTATATTCTCATTGAAGTGCATGCAAAGCAGGATTTGAATGTCTGACCTTTTACACCATATTGACTGTAGTAGGTACTAAAATTTTATCAAGTTGACCTCAAAAGTACCCAAATTGTAATCAGTAACCTAAAAAAATGATTCAATTGATTGGAAAATTCCTCCACAGAAGAGGTATTAAAAGTTGGATGATTGTTTAAGAGTAAATAGATTTGATATTTTAAAAATGCTGAGTATTTGATTAATAACCAGTCATAATTTTTTTTCAGACAATTTTGGTAATAACAGTGTAAGTCAAAGTCTGTTGCCTTCTACAGTAATTCCTGCAACCAATGCTCCCTCTGATGGCAGTAAGTATATTCAATTATTACATTGGTTGCAATGAATTACATTGATTTCCCAGTTAGATAAAAACCGATAATTTCACATGTGAAATAAACGTGGTTATTTCACTCTCTGACGTCATACAACAATAGGCGTTGTCAAGACGTCGATAACGTCGGATCAAAACAAATTGTCAATGCGTAGGAAAAAGGTATAGTTCCTTACATTTTCTACATTAATTTTATAAAAAAAAGCCATTTGCCAATGTAATAAAAAGAATAACTAATCGCCGTATTTGAATATCAAAAATAAGACAACTTGTGAGCTGCTGCGCACTCGTTTAATCCATGCGTCGTTCGGTCACGCGTTGTCTTATTTTTGATATTCAAATACGGCGATTAGTTATACTATAAATGTTTAATTCTAGAAATATTATTTTCATGTGAATCAATTTTTCTGGGATTGAGGAAATAGCATTTTCTTGGATATTCGATTTCGTGATGTGCAAAAGTCTGAAACCTATAAAAAATGTATGCTCTATTGAACATTTAGATTTTTGGTTTCAATATTCCCACAAAACCCCTGAAAGTTGGCACCCAACGAATGATATTGAATTCCTATAGCTAGTAAAATGGATTTCCAAAAAATACTGTACAGTACAGCAAATAACACCAATCCTCAATACAATTATACAAGGAAATGTGGGATGCTAATCAATGGCACAACAATCCAACATAGATATAAAATCATGCAACATAGTGGTCTTAATCTGACTTAAAATACAAATTCCATAAGCAGTAACAAACACTAAGACATAATTAAAGGACATCCCTTGTCAAAGTTCCTGTTATTATGTTTTCAGATTTACCACAAGTCACCATTGTATCTGCTAGATACATTGGCAACTCAGGTAACCAAATTACTTTAGAGTGTCATTATACATCAAACCCTGCTGTCACAAGTGTCTATTGGACAAGAATTGTCAACAATCGGCAAACCAATATAAACATGATAAGTTCTCGGTATGCTGGCAGCACTATTACCTCTCCATCTTTGATTATCTTTAGTCTTGTAAGTTCTGATGAAGGATATTACCTTTGCTCTGCCATCAACAGTGTTGGAACTGGACATAGTAATATTTCTTATCTGAATGTTACTGGAGGTATGTGTAATCAGTAAATCTTATAGTTCACATTGACATTGTTTAATGTTTGAATCACTTGTTGTTTGTAGTCTGATGTGAATCCATTCAAGTTATAGTCTTTTAAAAAGTCACTCAACTTAGCAAAGTTATGATCTTGAGGATTAAACTATTGCTGCAACTATTGATTTGCAAAATATATGAATAAAGTAGATTTGCAGTATACACCAATGAGACTGCAATCCAACAACAACAAAAACAAAAAACAACATCTACATTTTCAGTTAAACATTTAAAAGAAAATGTCAAGGCATTCAAACTAAATTTCCAAAAGTTCAAAAAGGAATAGCAAAAGGGCGTTGATAAAAGTTATCTGCATCAAACATACAAAATGACTTTTCAAACTTGATTATTCTATTAGTTTAATTAGGTGCATGTGAATTTCAAGAAGGCATCTACTATTTCATTTTGGTTTCAATAATTTTTATTGGTTACCTGTAGCAAAGAACACAACAATAATAATATTAGTTAAAACAATACAGTTTGTACCTATTTATGTTAGGAGTTTGAATCACGCATGTGGTAGGTGCACTCAACTCCAACCTTAGTTGACTAGGATTGTTAGTTTTCCTACCGAATGTCAGTGGTTCTCTCTTGGCACTCTGGCTTCCTCCACCAATAAAAACTGACCGCCACGAAATAGCACAATAGTTTTGAATGTGGCGTTAAACATCAATCATATTTATGTCTGTGTCATGCAGCTTTGTCTGAAGAACATCTCTTTAAACAACTAGACCTGATGAAAAACCGAATGTCACAAAAAATTTTGTCGTCTCAACCCACCTCAACACATATTTAAAAAAAGTTAAAACAATATAAGTATATGATGCAATAATTAACATCAAGAATACATCTCTTTGAGAGTAATATAGGAAACCACACAAATAAGTAAAAAAGTTAATACAATTTTATACATTAGAGTGCCTACTATATGTGAAGTATAAATCTGAGTCTGGACATGTTATGAATTGATTTAATAGAAAATACCAAAGAAGACAACCATTGAACCTGCGACTCCTTATATTTGACAGGCACAATTAAATATGGCCATTTTAAAATCTGTTCACAAGTTTTTACATACTCATTTCTTTAGAATATTTGCTTCAAAAGTTCAAATAACAACATTTTGATATTTTTTAATGAATTGTGGCAAAATTTTAAACTGTGGGACAAATATCTTAGAAAAGAGATGAATTTCAAAATATTTTACTGGAATATATTTTAGGTGTTAGTTCTTGAAAAATAAGCAGAATATAAAGGCTAGGGAATATATAATCTTATGATAAAAGTAAAGCAAGCACTGATTATCCATTAACAAATAGACTTCCAATTCATGAAGATCAAGACTTTTTTAATTATCTTATATTAATAAACATATGGTTGTGGTAGTTGATGTTTATTGTTTGAATTATGCTCATGCACAATCACCCAAAACAAAATCTATTGCATTATCATGATTATGGGTAAAATTGTCCAAAGTGAACACCAAAATGTTGTGTTTGTTACAGTGACTTGACTGTTAGTGTTGCTCTCCACCTATTGCAACTCATTCAAAATTTTGACCAAATTGCAATTTGTTTTATTAAACCAAATTGTTCAACTGGTCAGAATATTGAACAAATTGTTCAGTCAAAATGTGAAAGTGCAAGGTGATAAAATAGAATATACTTACAATCCTATAAGACTTTAACTCCACTCCAATGATGTTGTGACAAAATTAGTCTATCAGTTTGTATAGGTATATTAGTCATTTCCATGCTGAAGGAACTGTTATTATTTTGAATTGCTTTAAAAATGTCCAAACTAAGCTTTCATATAGTTTTTCTTTCTAAAAGTATTCTATATTCATAAGAATCAGATATCATTTTAAATAAAACATCATACATTCAGTAAAATATGTGTGAAATAACAATATATGCTATTGATAAGTTTCCATGGGGAGATAACCTAAAATATTATTCTTTTGAATAAAGACTTTTTGAAAGAAAAAATGATTATCTCCTCATGGAAACTTCCTACAAACATATTGCAATTTTACACATATTTTACTGAATATGAAATGTTTTAATTCACAAAATGTCGGATTCTTATGAATATAGAATACTTTTAGAAAGAAAAACTATATGAAAGATAGTTTGGACATTTTTATAGCAATTCAAAATAATAACAGTTCCTTCAGCATGGAAATGACTATAATATACCTATACAAACTGAAAGACTCATTTTGTCACAACATCATTAAAGTGGAGTTAGTTCTTATTATAATAAAGATAAAAAGAAAGTTCCTATTATAAAGGATTGTGAGTATGTTTTATTTAATCACCTTGCACTTTCATCACTTGGCTGTGTTTTTCTACAGCAGTTAGTTCAAATTTCTGACCAGTTGAACAATTTGATTTTAATAAACAAATTGCAATTTGGTCAGAATTTTGAATAAGTTGCAATTGGTGTAGAGCAACACTAACAGTCAAGTCACTGTAGGTTAGTAAGTAAATTTGATTTGGCACATATATACAAAGAACAATAAAAACATCATAAAACATGGAACCAATGGAGTGTCATTATTTTCATTTTGGTTTACAAAATAATGAAAATACCTATTATTCTTTAGATTTTGAAACAGTGAATCTCTAAATGAAATTCATGAGATTTTTGCTTGTTTTAGGTCAGAATGGATTAGAAGTAAAGACAGAATCATACCACAACCAAAGTGCTGAGTTACAAAGTAAGCAGATCTTTCCTTTATGTGATTCTTTTGATATAATGAATACGAGTAATAAACCCAATTATTACATTGGTTGATTTCTCAGTGAAATAAAAACGGATAATTTCACATGTGAAATAAACATAGTTATTTCACTCCTCTGACGTCATACAACAATAGGAGTTGTCAAGACGTCGATAACGTCGGATCAAAACAAATTGTGAATGCGTAGAAAAAGATATAGTTCCTTACATTGTCTACTTCAATTTCATAAAAAAAAAAACATTTGCCAATGTGGTAAAAAGAATAACTAACTAAAGAATTCAAATATCGAAAAAAATATTCAACTCATGACCGAACAATACTGATAATTAACTCGTGAATTAAAGTGTTGTTTGGTCACTCGTTTAATGTTTTTCTCTATTTGAATTCTTCGATAAGTTATTCTATAACTCTTTAATTTTCAAAGAAACAGTTTCATTTGCTTGGTGAAAATAACAGTTGAGCATAATTTCTTATTTGAATAGGTCTTATATTAAGTAAAAAATAAATGCATAGAACTATTAATTTTCACTCGGTAAATGTTTATGTTCAAAAGAAAACATTGAACAGCCACAATATGATTAGATATAACTACAAAGATTTCCCTGGATAATATTGTAATGCCCTTCTTACAGGAGAAACAGAGTCATGTTTTAAAAATTGTCTTGCAACTAGTCAATTTAAATTATCAAACAATGATTGAAGAGGCATTGAATTCGATCCAACTGACAGAAGTGAAAATTATTGATTTAGGTAAATTTACACCTGCATTCCACCTGAGCAATTTTTGCCTTTTAAAAACCAATTTTTGTCATCATTTTTTAAAGTGACCTTTATCTGTATACACCTCAATGTAAAAAATCTTTAATAATTTGTAAGAAAATAATGTAGAAATTACTAGTAATAAAAACTTAGTTTATGCTTCTACATTGAATGGAAATTGAAAATATGTTTTATTATTGAGGTTATTTGTGTTGTTGGGTTAATGTCTCATTAATATGAACTTAAAAGTAAAAAAATGAAAATACTGAACTCCGAGGAAAATTCAAAACAGAAAGTCCCTAATAAAATTCCAAAATCAAAAGCCGAAACACACCAAAAGAATGGATAACAACTGTCATATTCCTGACTTGGTACAGCCACTTTCTTTTATGTAGAAAATTTTGGATTACACCTAAGCATCTCCTTTCAATCGAATCTTCCATTTTAATATTGTAGTACCTCCTGGATCACCAGTTATAAATCGACCACAAACTATCATGCTAGGGAGTATTGTAAGGATGTCATGTCAGTCAACAGGGGGTCATCCATCACCAACAGTTAAATGGTTTAAAGATAATACAGAAATAACTCATGGCATTACTTCTACAACTACAAGTAGAACAGTTACAACAACTTGGACATTTATCGCAAGCCTGAATGTACATTTAGAGGCTTATGAATGCCAGGCAGAAAATGGTGTTCTACAAAATCCTCTGAGCAGTACTGTATTCATCGAGGTTTATTGTAAGAAAAAATAACAATCATAGAAGAAACAAACTATATATATATTAATAACACTTTTTTCTTTCAGGTGGTTGATTTGTAGCAAAGTGTTTTGCTGCTAAAATCAAAATGTTGAAAATTGATTCAGTTGGTTCCCTGAAGATAACCTGATCAGTTCCCATTTTAGAACTTGAAATTTTTTAAAACAATCCTTTTAAGAAATGACCATTTGTCAGAAAATTTGTTGCACATGAAAGCATACTGCGGTGCATGCAACCTTTTGGTGTTTCAGAGTGGCATATCTCCCATATTGCAGCACTGTTAAGGGAGTAGATTATGTGTGACAAAATTCATATTAAAATTAATCACAAAAGGATAACATTTAATGGTCCACTCATGGATTTGATTACTGGTAGTGAAAACAAATTCTTGTTGAAATTTGATTTCTTTTAGTCCCCAGCATGTCATTATTTTGAAAATGCTAATTATTAGTCTCTATCAGAAATACATTAATATTCAGAGACAGTTTGACAGAAAGCTTTCATACTTTGTCTGATTGTAAAGGTCCACTTGCATGTATAAAAGCAGGATTTAAGAAATGAGCACTCCCGAGTCATCCCTCCTCCTCTATTGTTACATTTTTATTATCAGCTAATAAAATCAAAAGGTATTGAGTGAATGGAAATATATAAACCAACAATATGCAGACAGCAAGAAGTGAATAAGCATACTGGCAATATTAAGCATCATAGATTTTTTCTTACGAGGAAGCTCCGAGCATGCTCGGAGCCATGCTCGGAGCTTTTTAAGTAGGCTCTTCTCAGCAGTTTATGTGACAATAATTATCATGATCCATTAAGATGTCAATCAAATCTACACCACTTCTATATTAATAAGGAAAGTAAAGCATTATAGAGGAAGCTCAATTAACACCTGTGTAAACATATTGTCTCTTCAAATACATTTTACATTAAATTTTACAAAACTTTAAAACAGATTAGAAATTCTTCAACAGTACTTTGTAATGCTTGGAAAGAAATCTCAAGTCTCCGCAAAGAATAAATCTATGGTCCCTTAAACATGGTATCAAAATTCAAGAGGCTCTGACTTGTACTTGCTGCATGCAACTTTTAAAACAATTTGTTCTGGCAAAAACTTTTTAACTAATTTTGACACTAGCAATTATGTTCTCGTAAGTTTTACATTGATTTACAGTATTATATCCTAATTTGAAATATTTGGTTGTTGGTTTCTACAATTAAGTCAGTAATTACAGCATACACATGGTACTGTCTAATTTACTAGTTCAGTTTAGTATGTATATAAAAGTGTTTGAAGAATTCACAAACAAGTGTCTTTTATAGTTTACCCAGTGTTTCCAACATTGCAAGGACCAGCCACATTGGCACCAGGAGAATCTGGTACCTGGACCTGTGTTTCAGCCAATGGTTACCCAGTATATAAAATGACCATGAGAAATGAAAATACTAACACATCATTTGGTGATCAATTTTCAACAGACACTAAATACAATTCATCAAGAAAATCCTATACTGTTACTGGTACCCTAAACTGGAAGCCAATACAAGCTAACAATGGACATAGCATTTGTTGTAATGTAACAAATATAGACGCTTATATAGCTCAAACAATTTGCCTTCGTTTAACCATTAGTTGTAAGTATTTGATAAAATATTTTATGCTGAAAACATGTTAACTTATTTGGGCGTGATAATTTGTATTACACTGACAATAAAATTTTCACAGAACTTTATTCATGCATTATAGTTGTCAATTTTTCAAACCTCCATAGGTGGAGATCAAGATCTCTTCAAAGAAATTTAAGCATTGGAAATTTGCTGTTGAACCTCTTATACATTGTTTTCTATGATATTATCATTAGTATACTCTTCACAGGAGTCATGATTACTCTTAAATGGCATTTTGTTTATCCTCTTTTTTGGGCAAAAACTTTTTTTGGGCTTTATTATAAAGAGAAACTAATATATAGATACTAAGAGTAGAAAAGGAAATGTTCTACTTGAATGGTAAACTTATTCTGCCATAATGGATATTTTGATATCATATGTAAACCTTTTTAATAATTATTCTAATTTTATTAACAAACTAATATACTAAGATACAATTGTATACACAGTATACTGGAATTTCTCGCTACATTGAAGACCTGTTGGTGACCCTCTGCTGTTGTTTTTTATTTGGTCGGGTTGTTGTCTCTTTGACACATTCCCCATTTCCATTCTCAATTTTAATTTTAGTATCATATTCACAAACAATTCTAAAACTATTACATTGAATATGTATGAAAATAATAATAAATGTATCATTTGGCTTTCTAGGGGGCTACTCATTAAAACTTACAATAATACTAATTAAAATAACCAAATCAAAAAACACTACCTATTAACATAATTATAATTTTTTTAACAAATAAATTATGCAATTTTAAGAACCTACAGTAGAGCCCTGAAAGGCGAAAAATTTATTTTAGAACCTGACTGGTAGAACCCAGACTGGTATAAATTTTGAAAAATGAGAATTCCTGCGGTAGATCCCAACAGGTACAAAAACTAACTTAATTATTTATAAGATTAATTAATGAATTGGGGGATAATAATTTCTGTGAAATTAAGTTGGCCAAATTGAACAAAATGTAGTTCTTAAAATATTTAACTCCTTTGATTCAGAACAAACATGTATTATAAATTATGAACAACACATCCTGCTTTGTGCTTTGCAAACAGTTTTTGGGTCAGTTCTAATGTAACGTATATAGCAATAAGATGTCATTTTTGTATTCAATTAAATTACTAAATCATTTAAAGTACAATTAATTAATGTACTATTCTTCATTTTTCACAAGGAGCAAACAAACAGTTTGGAACCCCCACCCCCCCAAATGAGGGGTTGTCCCTAAGACAAGGGGTAAAAAAAAAATTTAAATTTTTTTAGATTTAGGACCCAGTCAAATACAAAATGTGGAGGATTCAAAAAAGTTTGTGAGTGCTCAACTCTCCCCTAAGTGGTGTTACAACATGACATGATAACAATCTATAAAATGTTTGTAATGTTTTAATTTAATAATTATAGCAAAAGCAATGTAGGTATGCCTATGGATAAAAACAAAATTCAAAAATTTATTACAGTTTTAAATTGATTACCTGTTGAATAAGATTATTCTAAGGATTAATAACTTTACATGTATCATATCTAAATTTACATACCTGCCAACTGTCACTATTTGCTGGGGATTTCCCCCATGGAGGCTCCCAAATCGAAATTTTGAAAGAACAATTTTGTCCACAATTTTTAACAAAACAATTAATTTTACAATGATTTGAGGCTTATAAAAGTATGAAGAAGCCAAAAAACAACATTAAAATGTATTTGAAGGACCCCTTGAAGATTTTTTAGGACTATGACAGCCATCTTGCACACAAAACCCCCATGGGCATTTTGAAAAGTTGTCAGGTAGGAATTTACAGGCTGCCAGGGTTTTGAATACTAATGGTGTAACACCATAAATTCGGGCACGTCCAGAAAGCACATACCAGAAAGTAGTACATATTTAACACAAAATAGTTCTATGCATGAGTGTAACTTTCTTAATATGTAGAATATTTAGGTATTTTTGGTATCAAATGAAAGCTGAATGAATGGTGATCATTGTAGAACACTTTTTTTACCTATAATTTTTAATATTAAAAAAACTGCACCAAATTTTAAAAAGAGGTTACATTTTGCCTGATTGTCAGATCTGAAGTACCTGTTTTGGTACATCCGAAGTTCAGGGAACATGCAGTTCTTTCTTATATGCCATTAAAGGTATGTTTATTTTTTCAGTACAAGACACCATAAAGTGTAGCTTTGACATGCACTGATTGTCACTTTATTTGAATATAAAACAAAAGAGCTGTGTCTGCTTGAAATTGAGGAATTTTAACATAGAAAGCAAATGGGCCATGAATTAGTCTTGTACTTCTTAATAGATTTATCAAAATACTTGGGTGTGTTTTTGATATTTTCAGACTGTCTAACAGATACATTTTTGTTATACTAATTAAATCATGTGTCTTAATGCCTAATGTTTGGACCTATTTACAGATAACACAACGTCACCCAGCACACCATCCATTTCCACCACATATTCTCTGTATAACGCAACTGCCATCAGTACTACTACAGTCTCCCCAATATATGGTAAGTCTTTTATGGTATAAGAATTACCTCCCTTTTTCAATTCTGTATGAGGAAGATGCTTACATGCAGTTGTCTCAATTTCTGATGCAATGTTTTTACTTTTAACTTGGAGTCTATTAGAAAAAAAATCGAACACAACTTTTTTAATTATATTATAGGTAATGTCACAGTTATGTTGATACATTTGTATCAGTAAATCAGTTAAAAACATGAATGTGCCATATTAACTCCAAGAGTATTAAGATATTTATAATCTTGCACAAATATACAATGCAAAACCAAGACGAGTATAATTTGATGATTTTTGGAATGGAACAATTTAACCAAATCATATGCTGATTATATAAAATACTAATAAACCTTTACAAGTTAAAATGTGCTAAATATAATGGAACTACATAATTATAACTGTAAATCAGAAACCTAAAACATGAGCTTAAACTATGTAAAAGAATAAGATGCTTGCAGAGTTGTGCATGTCAGCAAGATGATTCATAGTACAAAATAAATCAGATAAATTTTATTGTATAATTTTTGGAACAATATTCTGTATATTTCACACAAGGAAATAACCATGCATTTATATATGATTTATCTTTCAGATGGTTGTTATTACCATGATACAACGGTGTGTTCTAGAATATTTGGTCTGAATTTCACCAAATTCCCTAATGTCTTTGGTCACCAGAATTATAATGAAGCAGCCAATGTATGGTACTATTGGTCCCAGATTCCAAGTGATCCGTGTCAGATGTTATACACCCACCTCATGTGCGCTGCATTGTTCCCTGTCTGCCGGAGAGACACTACTCAACAAATTTGTCGACAGAGTTGTCATGGTAAGTCTCAGAACTTAATTATGAAATTGTATAATCAAATATCATGTCTCTTGATCTAGAAATTTTTGCACTTGGGTTAATTTTTCTTATTTGGTGAACATGTAAAATGCATAAAAATATCACAAGTAAGAATTGTTTGTATAAATCAACAATACTAATACGAATAGCGACTGATCATTCAATGTGCAAATGTAGCCCCTGCTTGAAAAGTTAATGCATTTAAATTGCATAAATATAAAGAACCTGTCACTACTATTAACTTTTACAGTAATTGTTTTATTGATGTTATGTTCTCCTGCTTGTTTTGAATGTGAAATGTTATGATTTAAACCAAAGACTCTAAAATTTGATATTTGTGGGTACTTGTGCTTGTGGAATTTGGAATGAAGAAAAATTAAAAACTGATTGACTTCATAGGAGCTAATAGGTTAAAATCTGACTCAACATTTTGATCCAGTACATAGCTGGAAGTACACTGCAAAAATGTTTTAAGGAAACAAATGATTTGGTGCAGTTGAAATAGCTATAGGCATACAACTGGGAATGTCTGAAGTCATTAATAACTGTATCAACTTTCTGCACTGTGAGACACCTGCAGGTTAGATACACAGGTTCATTGGTGTCTATAGTGTTATTTTAATCAATCAGGGGTACAAGTAATGAGAAATGGTTAATAAATTATAATACTGAAAAGTACATTTCAACTTTTGCACACTGGACGTAAAGCAAACTTTAATCAATTGTTTAATTTTTGCAAAGGGAAATTACTCAATGGTAAGACATACTATATTCCCTGTCTATACAAAGCTAAGGACATAGTTACCAACAAGACAAGCTTTTAGAGTGTAATACACACTTTTTGAACTGTTTACATGAGCTTTTCATTTCTCAAGACTTTTTCAGCTGCATAGGTTTGTCTTTACTCCAAATAAATTTGGTAGTGTAGAAGCCATTTTTGTCACCTGCTCAACCTAAATTTTCAATTTATTTTAAGACACCTTCAACATGTTATTTTCTGGAGTTTGTGGTTACAACAATACAAGTCCATCAATGTACAAACTCAGTTATTACTGTGACTTGTTAAGGGATGATGATGCTTGCTTAACTTTACCAGGTATGTTATAAAATCATTATTTTATCAGTGGCAGACTGATGTACTGTTGAACAAAGTATATTTTAGGCATATTTTTTTTTTTATCAAATCAAACAAATATTTCCTTTTATCATTCCAAGACGATTATACAGCCTTCAACAATAAGCAAAATCCATTCTGTATACATGGAATAGTAACATGAAAGGCGCCAGGATGACATAATAAAATTGAGAATGGAAACAGGAATGCGTCAAAGAGACAACAACCCAAACAAAGAGCAGAAAACAGTTCAAGGCCACCAATGGGTCTTCAACAAAGAGAGAAAATCCTGCACCCGGAGGATTATAATGCATGATATAGACTCTAAATTCCTGTAAGATTTGACATCTTTTAGATTTTGGCTCTGAATGTGAAACCAATACAGAATTGTTCCTTTCTGTTCACCTCAGACAATTTTAACATAAACCTGACCATAGATGTTACACATTTTCTAAATTAAGTAAAAAAAACAACAACAAAAAACCCACTTTAATTCTGCTGCATACAACAATATTCACATAAACAAGAGAAAATAAGTGGTAAAGTCAATGCGACAGTAATCTATCTGTCTGTCTGTCCATGTGGCTTGTAAGTGCACTTCTAAATGGCTAGGCTTATATATTGATGAAACCTTGCACAGTTATAGAACACTAGATGAGGATATGCAAATGGGAACTAGTCTCGGTCCTACATGTTCAAGGGGAGATAATAAATATACTTATAGGTGCTGGAAATTCTTTTTGTGAGTACCCTCAAAGTACTAGTTATTGTTACTGACAGCTGTACTCCCTTAGTGAACTATGTTTTAGTTTCCAGAGAATTGACTCACTGGCCTCAACATTTTGCTACAAAATTGCTTTGATATTTTACGAAATGAAGTAAACTTCAGTGAGACAGCAACCAAGAAATACAAGTTAACTAGAATAGACACCTTTACATCTTCATACTGTATAAAAATGAAGGCGCAAAACTTAACTTTTTGTAGAAAACTCTAAACATTTTCAGACTATGTAGGAAATATCAGTACCAGTACGAGTATGCCACCATTCACATCAACTCAAAGATCTACAACTGCTGTGAGTAATAGTAAGTATTATTTAGAACGTGGAAAATGTCTCCCAAACAGGGACAATTATAACTGGAAACCGCCTAAATACAATATATGAGAGTTACGTTATAAAAAAAAAAAGATATTTTTTTGCAATTGTTACATCTTAAAAGGAGGAAAAACAATGACGCAACAGTTCAGTGACTGCTTGAAAAAAGATATAAAAAAATGTGTTTTTGTTAAGTGAAATACTCACTTATTATGAGTAATAAGATTATAGGTTCCTTGTATAACATCTACATGTCTTGTCAGGTAGGGCTCACCTGGCCTCGACATCATATCACAAGTCAGTGATCATTAGGTTAAAGTTGTGTGGTCAGGTCTGTATCTCAGATACTATAATCAATAGGTCAGCTATATTTGGTGTATGGAATGATTGTAAGGTGTATATGTCTGACTGGCAGGTTTCATCTGACCTTGACTTTATTTTCATTGTTCTATTGGACAATGTTAAGTTTTTGGTGGTTTTGTCTATCAGGATCACTATATATGTGGTGAATGGAATTATTGTAAGGTGTACATGTTTGTCTGACTTGGTTTATCTGACGATGAACTAATTTTCATACACCATTGATAATGTTAGGCCAATTAAAATTAATTGCTAGATTTTCATTCCCGCCTGCCCCTCTGAAATTATCCCGCCCCGATTTTTTTTATTTTGAAAAATTTACGATTTCCGGATTTTGTTCATTTCTATTACCGGTAACAGTCAATAATTTCATTTCATTCGTACTTCCTGTTTCAAATTTCGGTTTTCATATTTCTTGTTTCTAGTACTTTAAAACCACAAGCATTAGCCTTTCAAAAAGGGCTAGTCGACTCTTAGCTGATGAAAATGGAAAGTGCTCTCGCTTTGTAGATTAATTCATTTACTAAAATAGTCACGTGCATCAATCGACAAACTTTACCACACACGTGAGGTCACACGTTATGAAGTAGTATAAATCGTTTAACGTTGTTGTTTACGAAACTCCAGAAGATTCGACTATTTATAGATAAAAGTTACCTGTGTATCAATATCATGAATATGCATGATTAATGACCAGGCAAAATCTAATTGCTAAAATAGAGAGGACAAATCCGATACTCTACGGGATTGAAGGACATTTACTAGGTTTGGATTGTCCTAACCAATCAATAAACTTTGATTATTCACGTCTCGTAATATCTTCCAATCAGGTAGCAAGAAAAATTCACGCACTGATTGTCCATCGTTCAATTCTAATATCGACTCCTAGGAGTTGATAATTATGTTGACAAATTCTGCTGCTCAATGATGACAATATCATCTACGGAGAATAGAGATAGATTACTAGAAGGGCATGAAATATTCGGGTTACGAGTAATACGCTGTGTCCAAGAACGCAAATCACGGTATGTCACAAATTGGAAATTTCTGTCATTAGAAAACTGTGGATTTTTTTTTTAATAAAACATTGACTTTGTGTCAGCAAATTTAGGCTCTGAAAGATTTCAAAAGCAAAAGAATCGGGGAACACATTGGTAGAAAAAAACATAACTGGATTAAAGAAACTGACAAAAGCACGAACTTGTTAGATCTTAGACCGTATATTGAGTTCAAAAAGTTGGCAAACATACACATTGTGTAATAGAAAGCCCTTAGATTTACCCATGGCTATTGTTTTTGTTTAAAAACACCAAAATGCCTTAAAAGAGTCATTAAACAACTTCATGTTTTACATTGTAATTATATTTGCTTCAGTCTTGCATAACTTGAGAGTCTTAAAAGCACAACCCTACTATTACCAACATTGTTTGAGTTCTCATTTCATTCATAATACTTGTGTTGCATACCATTGCATTTGCATAATTTTATAGGGACTACAAACCATCACTTACAAAGTAGTCCAATTTCTCCATGATTTTACTGTTTACTGGAAATAGGTTTCTAAAGTAGCAATTGCATGTAGAACAGTCGTTGCCAATCAGAGATATTTATTTAAAAATTTGAAAACTTATGTACAATTCTTTATACATGTTTACACATGTACATGGTATAAGCTAATTATAACACTTGCATATATATGAAGTTTACGTCACAAGAAGGTTTCATATTAAATAAAATTTAAAAAATAAAATCCTCCTACCCGCCCCATTTTTTTCAAAACTTTGGATGAAAATCTACTAATTAATTTTAGTTGGCCTTAAGTTTGTTTGATACTTGTAGTAAAACTTTCGTATTTCAGATTCAATCATAAGTAGAGCAAGCAATACATTGTGAGCACTCTTGTTTATATAATTATCCAATGAATTAAATTTTGTTTTTAAAATTCACTGTAAATGTTGGCTGCCATTAACATATCAAAGTTTTTTTTATAGCAGTAGCATGATGATAAAGCTGTAAACATTCAATTTTTCCTGAAATCATGAAATTTGGTAACCAAAATTCAATCACCTGTGATATACTATCTGATTCTGCTCTTAACTTTTTCTAGTTATATCTCATTTGGATATTTTACCAACATTTACAACAGTAGAGAGTGCAGAAGGCATAGTTGAGATTGTAATCAGAGGACAGTTTGGATATGTTTACTGTCGTGAAACAACATACTGTCCATCCTTGATGTGTCAATATCTAGGATATTCGTAAGTACAACATGTAGTATCTGCCATATATTTTCACTCTACTGTACATATTTTTCCAGGGCAACTAAGGGAGTTATTCCACTCTTGCAACTCATGGAGTCATGCAAGGAGATGTTTTGAGTCCTAAATTGTTCAATTTGTTTATGAAGGACATAATTGATACATTTTATCAAAAAGCTATCAAGCCTGTTCCATTGGGATCTCCTTAATTGCCCAAAGTTTACTTTCCGAAATCTTCAAATGGCCTTCAGTCATGCCTTGATAAATTATGTGATTTTTATTCTTGTCAGTGACAAGTGTCGTAGAATGCCAGACAAGAATGCTTATCTGTATGTGGAATCAGCATTGCTAGCTCTTTGTTAAAAGTGATAGATCCGTGTTTTACTTGCTCGGATTATTAATATTAAAAACAATATTTTTGTATCTATTCTATATTCTCAAAACTACATATGTACAGTTATGCTACAAATCTACAACTCTCGTTTTTGGCTACATGTGCTGATCTTATCTATCAAGTCATGAATATGCGTTAGGTATATAGGTGTGTCAAGATCGCATCATACACGATAATGACCAGCCAGTACATACTGCAGCTCTGCACTGTTATGATTTCATTAACCAGTATTAAAAAGATAAATATAACAAAAGCTAGCATATTTCAGATAATATAAGAAATATTTTAACTTTTTTGAAGTAAAGAATAATTGTTAGATGTACATATTCAGAAAGGGTGAATCTAGCCATGACCTCATTTCATTGATCAGTGATAACCATAACTTTTTCATGGTTTGGTCCGTTTCTGAGATAATATCTCTTTTTATGCCTTAGGGGCATTATGTTTTTTGGTCTGTGCATCTGTTCGTTCGGCCGTCCTTTCGTTTGACCTCCTTTTAAGTTTGTTCGGCTGTCTGTCCCTATTCAGGTTAAAGTTTTTATGCCCCACCTCATTAGTAGAGCGGCATTATGTTTTCTGGTCTGTGCATCCGTTCGTTCGTTCTTCCGTCCGTTCGTCTTCGTCTGTTCGTCCCGCTTCAGGTTAAAGTATTTGGTCAAGGTAGTTTTTGATGAAGTTGAAGTCCAATCAACTTGAAACTTAGTACACATGTTCCCTATGATATGATCTTTATAATTTTAATGCCAAGTTAGGGTTTTGACCCCAATTTCACGGTCCACTGAACATAGATAATGATAGTGTGAGTGGGGTATTTGTGTACTATGGACACATTCTCGTTGTGTTTAGTATGTCAGCTTTTTTGTTAATTTTCAGATCTGGAATTATTAGGACCACATTCTATTTAAGAGGTTTACCAAAACATGCAAAACAATCTGTCCGGTGTACATCAGCATCAAGACAACTCTCAGATTGTCAGATAAATTATGAAACAAATTATGATTATGTAACGGGGATAAAATGTGGTAAGTTTAGCTTGTCTTTATTACAGCATTTACATACTTTATAGGTTAATAATAAAACAGCAACAATAAAATAACCAACAGACATTTAAGTTCAACAGAGTGAGTCCACAACAGTAGACAGGTGTCTAGTATACAATAGGTCAAGCTCTATATTTTCCAGAGTCTATATGTTTATAATCCATTAAAATTTCAGTTCATTGTTTTGGGGGGGGGGTTAAACTTTCAGCCAATCATTTTGTCATGTTCATAAGGAAGTCTCAAAAGCCAAGGATTTATAAATACTTAAGGGCATACGATACAGTTACAGGGGCGGTAATGACCTTGCTAACGTAAAATGTTATTTTTGCAAAGTCAAACTGTCACATATCGGGAAAAGATGCATTTTTCAACTGTTTTTTAATGATTTAAACTGATTTAACTTGAAAACGAGTACTTGGACCCCTCTTTTTTAAAATGGCATTAGGTTTAATTACGTTTGAAGATTATTTGTACCAATTTTAATGAAAAAGTCGACAATGAATTTTTTTTAAATTTGAAAAATATACAGCAAAAAATGCTGTATTTTTCCTAAAATTCTTAAACTTTGTTCAAACTCAATTATTTCCAAAGATTTGTTGTACATATTAAGAGCATATCTATGTAAATAAAATTTTCATAATGTTTTTACCAAAATCCGCTTGTGTTTATCTGTTGAAATAAAAAAGTTAGGTGTGTCTATCCAAAGGATATCAATTGTCCAAAAAAACGAAATTTTGAGTAAATGTCTAAAATTTCGACCCCTTTTATCTCTTCAAGTAGCACATGAAGGTATATTTTTTATTACATTTTTGAATTGCTTAGGTGAAAAATAGCTTGTATGCAAATTTTCTTAAAAAATTAATCATGGGATCAAAACTGTATTATATGCCCTTAAGAATTAAGCTATATGATAAAAAAAGACTTTAAAAGAATAGTCAAAACCCTCTAATGTCAACTTTACCTGAGGGAGATGGAACATTAGTTTGCTAATAATTTCTGAATTTATCACAGACTGGAAGTTCAACCATTTAATCTTAATTAAATATTTAATAGATGAAAAAACAATATTTTGTTGAGTAAATGGAACACCTAGAAGGCATTACTGATAAATAAGGAAGATTATCATTTTTGTTTTTGATACTAACATTATCAGCAAGAATATTAAGTGAGCCAGGCACTAGTTCAAGATGATATTCCAGCTGATGAAAAATAAAATGCCCTGTTTTTTTTAATCGGCAATACGTCTTAACAAAAAGTCGTTTGGTTAAGAATAGAAAAGAAATAGTTAGTAAATTCTACACACACAAAATATTGCAATTGTTGTTTGGTTGTATGAATGAAGTGTATTTCATTGATAAATTGACGCAAATGGACATGAACGTGTGTTTTTAATGATAGGTGATGTCATTGCCTTACATTTTCGAATATCAAGTCCTGTCCATGATCTACAATTAAAATACTAGGAAGTAGGATCAAAGGGAAAATGTTCAAATTGCTAATAAAACAAACATATTTATGTTCCTGACTGGGTAGACATATATGTTATTATCTCAATGCACACTAAGGGTTCCTTAGCTGACTGGGTAGACATATATGTTATCATCTCAATACACACTAGGGGTTCCTTAGCTGACTGGGTAGACATATATGTTATCATCTCAATGCACACTAGGGGTTCCTTAGCTGACTGGGTAGACATATATGTTATCATCTCAATGCACACTAGGGGTTCCTTATCTGACTGGGTATCCTTTTTCTTGGTCTAAGTTAGTAATTTTCTATCATGTGACTTTCAGACTTAATACATTTTATGCATCACATTAGCATTGGTTATAACGAAGGGACTTTTCATAAATGTTTTTTAAAAATACCAAACTTCAATTGTCACATGACAGTCATTCATTGCTTTACCCACTAGGTATCCTCAAGCTAAATTGAAAAGCACATGATGAACATAAAGTTAGTTAAGTTCAGAAATATACATATAGGGTAAAAATGGCACTAAAAATAATTAATCTCAGTTTTTTGTCCACTCATGACAAAATGCAAATTATAATACATGCTCACAAAGTCTGAATTCACAGAATTTGTTGAGTCACTTTACTCTGCTGTAAACTTTATTTCTTAATTGAAAAAAATGAACTACCAAAATGTGGCCATCTGATCAACAAATTTTAACAAAACCATTTACAAATATTTCTTATCTTTCTATTGTTTTTATTTCAGTTGGAAGAACTCCAACCATCAATTGTAGATTTGGAAATTCATTTCAGGGATCTTGCTCTTATAGAGCATATAATACCATTGATGGATGGTCATTAGACAGTAGGGGTATGTTATGCTCATTATTTGACCTATTTACCTTTGGTCTTGTAGTAGTTTTGTTGCCTTCATTGTGGGATGTTGTAGATTTGATCGCAGGCTAGTCCAAACCATTTATCTTAAATTTGATATTTTCTGCCTCTCTGCAAGGTACATAGTATGCAGGAGTGATTGGCTCGATCAGTATCAGGAGTATTAATGCATCCAAAAAATGTGGACTTTTAGTTTGTCATTTAAACTGACTCAGGGTGTCAGTCTAATACAAATTTAAAGCAGTGCATAATACAATTATAGCCTTTATATGAGGTCATTACAAGGTAATATAGACTGAGGATGAAGTCCGAGGTCGATATAAAATCGAATTGACCTCAACCAAAGGCTACAATTGTTATATTATTAATCAACAAATATTGAATCGAACAATATAAAATTGGGGATTTCTTGAATGTATTTTTAGTAACATGCTGTATGCCCTGTGCAATATGCTGTTTTTGACCTACAAAAAGCTAAACACAACAGTATTGGCGTGCAAACTGAGTAAATACAAATGTACATGTGATCAAGTTTTAACGAATCACAAATCCTTAAAAATATTCGATTGATAATATATTATTATACCCTCTTTTCTCATCAGGAACTACTGAACAGAATGACTTAAATACATTAATTGAATTTTTGAAAACCTGTCAAAATTATACCATATATTTTAATTGTTTCGCATCTTAACTATAAGTAGATGTGGTATGAGTTCCAATGAGACAACTCTCCATCCAAGTCAAAACGTATAAAAAGTAAACAATTATAGGTCAAAGTACGGCCTTCAACACAGAGCCTTGGCTCACACCGAACAGCAAGCTATAAAGGGCCTGACTTAGGACAGGTGCATACAAATGCAGCAGGTTTTTACAGGCGCCAACTGAAACAGTAGTGTAACATTACAACATAAAAAGACACACTATAAAATATCAATTGAAATGGCTTAACTTGATCAAAAAGACACATAAACATTAAGTTTTGATTTCAAAAGCTTAAGTTTTAAACATGTTAAAAGAGCTCTTAACTCTGTACCAATCTAAATTAGACACTGGAAATGACTCCTCTAGCTAGTAGTGAATGCATGCACAAATGATTTCCTGGTATAAAAATTTGATTTACCTGTATCTGTTTAAAAGGATCATGTCCCATATTGTGAAAGTGTTAAAATCTTCCACTTCAGAGAACAATAGTAACAAATCTATTATGGGGTCTGTATATGACATTTTTGTCTGGCCTGGATGAAGTCGAAAAACGCGAGATTTAGGTGCGATGTTTCCCGTCTGCAGCAGCGTCAACAATGTACTAGTTTGTGATTAGGTCAGTTTTATGAGGAACCACTAGTGGTAGGTCAATGATATTTGGTATGCAGTTGTATTAGCATTAGCGCATCTCATTTCCATGGAGATTATTTGGCCCCGCCCCCTCAGTCATGGTCTATTGACTTTGAAACTTTTACTCAGTTTACATGTATTAGTTGGTGATTAGGTCAGATTAAGAGGAACTATTAGTGGTAGGTCAATGATATTTGGTATATTAGTTTGGTATACAGATGTAGTAGCATTGGCACATCTCATTCCCATGGAGATTGATTGGCTCCCCCCTCAGTCATGGTTCATTGACTTTGAATGTTTTGCATTATTGACATTTTTAAGTTTTTGATTAGATCAGTTTAAGATAAATGACTAATGTTAAGTCAATGATATTTGGTATGCAGTTGCATTGGTATTTGCAAGTCTCATTTCCATGGAGATTATATGGCCACAGCCCCTCATCATGTTTCATTGACTGAAACTTTTACAATTTACAAGTTAAAGTTTGTGTTTAGGTTAGTTTAAAGGGAACCACTTATGATAAGTCAATGATATTTGGTATACAGTTAACTGCTAGTAGTCTGATGTTATTTATGTATTATTGTCATTTTGTTTATTTTCTTTAGTTACATCTTCTGACATCAGACTCGACTTCTCTTGAACTGAATTTTAATGTGCGTATTGTTATGCGTTTACTATTCTGCATTTGCTAGAGGTATAGGGGGAGGGTTGAGATCTCACAAACACGTTTAACCCCGCCGCATTTTTGCGCCTGTCTTAAGTCAGGAGCCTCTGGCCTTTGTTAGTCTTGTATCATTTTAACTTTTAGTTTCTTGTGTACAATTTGGAGTTTAGTATGGTGTTCATTATCACTAAACCAGTATATATTTGTTAAAGGGCCAGCTGAAGGACGCCTCTCCGGGTGCGAGAATTTCTCGTTGCATTAAAGACCTGTTGATGACCTTCTACTGTTGTCTGCTCTATGGTCGGGTTGTTGTCTCTTTGGCACATTCCCCATTTCCATTCTCAATTTTATTATAAGCATTGGCATTTCACATTTCCATGGAGGTTATTTGGCTCTGCACCTTCAGTCATGGTTCATTGACTTTGAATGATTTGCCTAGTTTGCATGTTTGAATATTGCCATTTTGATTTCAACATTTGCTTTATACCATCAAAATTAGAAAATGAGAGACATGTGAGGGCTAAACATTACTGTTTGTCAGATTGTCTGGGACAAGTAAAAGTAGGCGTTGGACAAGTAGAATCAAAATATTAGTTTTCTGACAGGACAAGTGAAAGATCATCAAATTAGAACTTATTCCATTATTTACCTACAGTTATTGAGTTTACATTATTTCCAAAGAGTTGCGTAACGTAATTATCAATTTAAGTACATTGGTTTGCAATCCTTCAATAATAAATTGGCTTCTTTGACAACTATATTGCTGGTAAACATGCTTAAAGTTAAACAAACTTTGATTTCCTCTGTTTTTTTAGCATGAGAGTAAGCCTATCACATGATCAATTGCATCATCACTTTTCGTTTCACTTGGAATTTACCATCATTGCAAGCATGCATGATGACGGAAGTCAACTTCAAGTAAAAGTTTTTTGACAAGAAGCATTAATTTTCTAACACTTTTTAACAGCTAAAGGATAATCTTGATAATGATAGGACTCAGCTTGTGTAACCAGGACGCGTCCCACAGATGCATGGGTAAATGATATGCCGTACGTCTAGACAGAAAATCATGTGTCCAGGACTCGTGTACGCACCTTAATTAGAACACTGAATTATATGTCAAAAAGACATAAAATCAGAATTTTGCAAATGAATTGCGTATAAACTGATTGCCTTGATTAATATTCATCAGGAATGCTTGAGAAGTCTAGAGTTTGTACATGATCTAATAAATGTGTCAGTAGGTCAGAACACTTGCAGCATTATTAAACTTTTGATTTGGGCAAGTGAGTTTAGAAGTTGGACAAGTTGATTTTCTTGCAACTTGCCCGAGTGGACAAGTTATAAAAAATGATAATGTAGAGGCCTGCATATCTCTGATTCAACAGTTTATGGAAAGCAAGATTTCTGCTGCTCACAAGAGATATTTATCTTGTTTCAATGAGTAGTCCCCAATTTTAATCTGTTCTAATCCTAAACAGGCAGAAGTATTTTATTGGACATTAAGCAAAGAAAAATCAATCAATTGACAATATGTTGCATTTTATATTTTTAATGATTGTCTTACCAACAAAAGCCCCCTTTCAGGCTCTGCCAATGAGAATTTTCTTTGAATTGTTAAATATTTGCAAAAGACTCAGTTCTATCCAATGATAGTCAATTTATAGACAAAATTATAATGCAATATAACAATGTATAATAAACACAATATTTGTAATTTTTGTATATTTTTAACCCAGGTCTGGATTATTTTGAGAAGTAATTAAATGGTGTGAATGAATATTGCTTTCTATTTCACAGGTTATAACTTCTATTCAGGTAATGGAAATTTTTCATCAAATCTAAGTTCCAACAAATTTACAACACCATCTACTGGAAGCGTTTACATAAATCTGGCTATTTCAACCAAGGCTTTACAAATGCAATTCCGATTAGAGACAGAAGATATGATCTATGACCTTGGGTATGCTGAATCTGGAGAAACGCGTGCTTGTTTTGATTTACCTTCATCTGTAGTGGGTACTTTGGTGGTCAGAGGAAGATTAGTGTCACCAGTTTCTAGTTTCAATCGTGTTGCAAATATTTATGTGATAAAGGTGAATCAAAAGAAGATATGCCCAAGTAAGTTGTTTATAAAACCAACCCTGTGATGTTATAATAATACATAGGGCTATCCTAGGGAAAAGGGTATTGAAGGTTTGGACAACACATGACAATTTTGTATTAATTGTTACCCTTGATCTTCCGTCTTTCTGTCCGTCCCATTTTTGTTTGAAAAGGAAGCTTGGGCGGGGGCATTCGTGTTCTTAGACACATTTTTATTTCATTTTCTGTGTAATAGCTTTATAGGCTAGGGGTTCAGGCAAATAAAATTAATTCTGTTACAAATGAAAATACAGATTATGGGTGGTGGGTATAAAAAAAAGTGTTGTCCAACCACCCATATATTTTCCCCTGGAATAACCCTAATAAACATTTGTAATATCCAATGTCTTGTTTAAATTTTGATGATTTAGAGAATTCAATAGTGAATACTGTGTGGGAGCTTCTGATTTTTTTTTGTATGATGCCCTCCAGCTAGACAATTCAATTTTTGGACATATCTTAAAATTTAATTGTGAATTGCCCCACATCATCTCTTATTCAATTCATTTAAAATTTAAACACAATATTAGGAACTTTTAAACACAAGTTGGGTTTGAATTTGAGTCATTTAGTGTATGTCATTTGAGAGTTATTTCCCTTAATATTGTGAAAAAAGAGTCAAATATATAAATTTCGAGATTAGTATGACGTCCATTATCACTGATTATAATTGTTTAGGGGCCAGTTAAAGGACGCCACCGGGTGCGGGAGTTTCTCACTGCATTGAAGACCTATTAGTGACCTTCTGCTGTTGTCTGTTCTATGGCCGGGTTGTTGTATCTTTGACATATTCACCATTTCTATTCTCAATTTTTAAATTAAGGTTTAATCTGAATAACATTAAACATATTTTACATTATCTTTTGATGTATCATAATTTTTTAATGCTTTGAACCACTGTGACAAAACTCAAGTTTGAAATACACTTAATTGTGTTGTTGAAGAGATACTTTTTGTCTTACAATGTGCTAAAGAGCCAACCAACTTGGAAATTCTAAGAAAATTATTTATTATTTTAATGCATTACTGAAAACCACTTCTCAAGTGTTGATTTTACATCTTTTGGTTCCAGAATTGTACCCTTACATTGTAAACAAGAACTATCTTTAAAAAAGATATCCGACGTATTTAAATTTGAGTATATGTTTAAAACTATCATTTCGATAACCTTCAGAAGCACAAAGATACCATTTAAAAAACGTTTTCTCTGTTTGTGTTCAGTATTCTCGGTCCTCGTATCTTTCTGTTTACATTCACCAAAACCCCGCGGAAATCTCACATGCGTAGGTGCGTTCTAAAAGTCATGTACGTTCGTACAACAAAGTTTACATTAAAAATTATATAATTGTCCCGAATAAACAGCCGTCACGGATGCAAAGAGCTATTGGAGAAACAATTATTTTAATAAAAATATAAATCTTTGTAAGATCTAGTCCAAATATTTATGGTTTTTCACTTGCTTTCCATCACGATATAACTAACGAGACGTTTTTTAAACACAACCAAATCACCCACCATGACAGCATTTTGTCCAATCACAGAAAGGATTTTCGAGCATGCATATTCTGTTGCCATAGTTAAGCCTCCTTAAGTTCAAAGGGCACAAACCAAAACAATACCGACTACATCGGAAAAAAGGATAAAACATAGACTTAGTTTTTATTCAAAGTTTATTATATGTAATAAGTATACTTTAACAAATCTATTTGGTATTTTAAAACAATGCTAGCTATAGGAACCACTTAAAACTGATCAAGTTTAAATATTTGGAACATAGTGGTATTGTTTTTCCATAGTTTAAATATCTGTCTTAAAATGATGAAATTACACAAATTTTAGGTTTCATTTAAAAAATTACGAATGTGTTAGGAAAATCCTTTCAAATGTATCATAATACCCGTCCCTAGGATTTTCATGGCATTCCATCTATGCCATCGATTTTTCATGGAAAAAGGATGGAAACGATGTAAAATTTGATGAAATTCCATGAAATTCATGGCAAAAATTTTCCATGGCAAACATTGCCATGGTTTTCATATTTTGTATAAAAGAAATTCCATGGAAAGGATGAAAATCTATGGCAATCGATGGCAAAGTTTGGACTTTAACTTTTTGGGGGGATGGAAACGATGGCAAACTTGGACTTTGAAATTTTTAAGGAAGGCAAACGATGGAAAAGCAACACTTAGAAATTTTCTTAGATGAAAACGAAGGCAAATTGGACTTAGAATATTTTGATGATTTGAAACATAAAAAGTTACTGAAACATTATCAATACTCTTGTATGAGAATATTAGGAGGATTCCGCTTAAAAATAGCTGGATCCCCGAGATGGAATCCACCTAAAAATTAAGTTCCTTTAATTTTTTTTTAAATGAAAAATTTATCAATACTGATGAGAGTGTGCATGATAATTATTTGTGTCATAAAGCCAGTATTTGTACCACCCTGAAATCCAACATATATTTGAAGAGTCTTAAAGATTGCATATTAAATTCAATTAAATATAAAATGTGATAGCATTGTTAGGTAATTTATAACTTTATGTTATGTGTTGCTATTTATATACATTTAAACAAATAAAAAGTGACCAGAATATTATATACTTATTTCACGAACAGTAATTAAGAAAATAAGTTATTTTTTAATTTTCCAACATAGGAAATGCAGGTTAAATTAATTTATTTTCAAGTACAATTAATGATTAAGTGTATCTCTTTTAAATTAAATAATAATCATGATACAGTGTGGATAATACACAAATATTATTTCCATGCAGTCTCTTTCTTAACAATTAGTGATAGAAATGTTATGTAGGTTCCACATCTGTTTCCATTTGCCTCTGTGAAATGGACAGGAAATGATATGTACACATTCATTGATAAGAGTTGGGGCCCAAAGAAGGAGACCATATGGCTTTGTACATTTCTCTTAAATTTCTACAGTCTAAAATATAAAAATAATAGATAAAAATTGGTGAATATTTTTTATTTATTATTATATATATCTAATATTTAAGATTTAGGTAATTAATAG
Source organism: Mytilus galloprovincialis (assembly GCA_037788925.1). Classification (NCBI taxonomy): domain Eukaryota; kingdom Metazoa; phylum Mollusca; class Bivalvia; order Mytilida; family Mytilidae; genus Mytilus; species Mytilus galloprovincialis. The sequence goes on along the minus strand of CM075339.1, from coordinate 55,560,261 downwards.
TATAATTAGGGAAACATTTCAAGGAATCAAACAACTCCCTAAACAACCCCAACAATCGTCAGATTCAAAATTTGAACTTGCAGACATTACAAGAAAAGATGTCTTATTTATCTTGACCAAAATATGAATTTTACCATGGATGTAGAGTTGTAGCCTAAAAAGAGCCAAAGTATTCTATTAACATTAAAAAGTGCAGATGTATTATTCTGATGACATAACTATTGGATTTGTGAAGATTGATGTTTTCATATATTTTGGATTAAATCTTCTGGTAAGTACAAATTATGAATAAGTATTTCAACCTTTTTGAATATTATGAAACTGCTATTTCCTTCAAATAAATTGTGACACATATAAGTACCATGTAGGATCAAGAGAATAACTATAAAAGACCATGCAATTTTTGCATAATTACATCATGTACATAATTACTGTGGTATTATGACAAGACTTATATCTTTAAGACAATCTATTTTATAGAATATTATTCGATAGTAGTTTTGGCAAAATTAGAGATCTGTAGTATGACTGTAATAATTATATACATGATATATATAGACATCTATTCTGAAAAATCAAAAAGTATTATCTTTTAAAATTAGTACAATATGTTCTGAATTATCATGATTATGGATCAAATTTAAGTTTTAAAAATGGCAAGACATACATGTAAATATGGGCCTATGATGTTAAAGTGAAATAAAAGACCAATAGAATAACCTATACGCTTCATACAGAATATGTAATAATTATTTTGTTTAATTGTAATATTTCTTATATTTTAATTGTAATATGTTCTATATTTCAGAACTGCATGGTGAAACAAAAGAAAATTGTTTTCTGATAGGACTGAAGAATGGACACATTCAACATGTTCAATCAGACTTGGAGTAAGTAGTTTTATATGAAAGAAATTCTTATGAATGCTTTTTAAGTAATTTTTGCACATATTGGACTTTCAAAACATTATTGAAAAAAATCAAAAGTTGTAAAACCATCTGTAATATTAATTTTTATATAAACATGATATACATATTTGAAAATTTGGGGCTACAGCCCACAGGTCTTATTTTATTGAAAAAATCCCCAAAACAGGTCATTATAATTATCTGCCCTTGATTTTACAAGGATTCTTTTCTAAAAATACAATTACTCTTTAAAACATGCTTAACATCTTATTTTTCATAGTTTAATTTTATAATTTCGCGTTTTAGATGTTTCTGTTGTATATTGAATGATATACATGATATATGGTAAAAATAGTAAATTCAATATAAAAAAGAAGTTGTGGTATGATTGCCAATGAGACAACTATCAAACCAAAATGACACAGACATTAACAACTATAGTTCACCATACAGCCTTCAACAATGAGAAAAGCCCATCAAGTCAATATGTCAAAACGAAGGAAAACCTACCTACTTGTTTTATTTCACTAGTATATATATGATATTTTTCAGAATAGATATTAATATATATGGTAACTGTTTTTTAGGCATCATACAAAAGAAATGGAAAGTTGTCCACTAGGTCATCAACCATCTGCCGAAGCCAAGAAAGGAACACAAGACAAGATAGACGTCAGATAGCAATAATGACCTTTGAACATTTCCAAAATGTTTAACTTTACATTAAAACATAGTCTAATTTTGATAGTTTTTAATTTTTTTTATCTATTTTGCTAGCAATATATGGCAATGAAATTTTAACGGTGAAGCTTTATTTTGAAAGTAATGAGGTTAATTCAATCTGATGAGAACTCCTGCAGATATTTACTTTCCCAGTGTCCTATTTTGAAAAGGACAAAGGACAAGAATATGTTATTAAACTATACAGAACTATATAAGGTAATATTGCAGGTCTGCATGTCCATTTGTGAGTGAATACCAGGGAAATGCCATGGATGCCATACTTTCCATGGCAATCTGTAATTGTTGCCATCATTTTCATGGCAACCTGCCATAGATGCCATACTTTTCATAGAGGCCATGCCAACCTGCCATTGATGCCATACTTTCCATGGAAATCATGGCAATTTGCCATCGATGCCATGATTTCCATCCTTTTATGATTTAATGGCAACGATGGAAATACTGGGTATACAATCCCTGTCACTCTTTTTTTCGATGCCATGGAATTCATGAAAACCATGAAAAAGCTCGTTTCAATACTCCATCCTTTTCATGGCAACAATTTTGCCATGGAAATTCCATGGAATGCCATGAAATTCCTAGGGACGGGTATCACTAAACATAACTAATTTGAATCTGACAAATTTACATTGATTTTTCTTGTGTTATATCTGTTTATAATGCAGAAAAGTAAATGTACTTTGAAGTTTAATTTCAGTGACTTTAGTATTGTAAAGTGTATCCTTTGATTTTGAAACACAGTGCAAGGATCCGTTAAACACGTATTTCACATATTTTTTCCATTACTCATGTTCATTAAAAATGTGGAAAATGGATAAATTCATGTAAAGTTTCAATAAGACATTTCATTTTCATTTTTACAATAGGATCAATTATTTCATCAATTACAATATGGGGCAGACATGTTTTTCCTACATTTGTTATTGATCTACTCGAACTCTTGAAAATAGTTTATCACACATGATTATTAAAAATGGTATAGTTATAACCATTAACAGAGCTCCAGATAAGCTGCGTATTTGCGTGATCACGCAATACAAATAATAAAAAACCCAATGCAATTGCCCATTGCAGGGTTCAATAACCCAATTAATTCAAAGGAAAACCCAATAATATGCCAAAACCATGAGTTCTCAACTCTTTTATTGGCTACTATTTGCGTTATTTACCCTTATCTGTTTACAGTCGTCGCGTAAGCTATTTTTATAATATTTATAATTGGAAATTTCCTTTCGTTCTAAAAATAGATCCCTGCATCAAGTAGCTGAAATGGGTCCCTGTTAGAGTTTTCCGTTGCTCAAAGGGTACACATGTTTTTGAAAACATTTCGATCTTCTCGGCGTTTATCCAATTAGCGTGTGTCATGTAGTCATATTTTTTTCGCATTGCTCGGGATTTATCATAACATACATTGAATTAAAACGAAAGTGAATGTCCGGTAAAAATATTGAATAGAAGCATGTTTTCTGCTTCTTTTGAAAAGCTGAGGAAAAGTTATGATGATAACAAGACTCAGCCAGTGTTTTTAGGAAGTGTCCATCGAACACACGGGCGTGTGTGCGTACCTTAACGAGAACATTGCTAATAAAAACAGGCAGGGTTTCCTCAAAAACGAAATCAGATGGAAAAAGTGAAAGGCCAAATCAATTATGACATGATCATGATGATAAAGCATCAGAAACCAAAAGTTCTAATAAAAGACAACTAAACCCAGATTTATGAAAATTGGAATAAAACAAAACCGTTCAAGTATAATTAGAGTTTATATACTATTTTTTTTTCATTTTACTGTTAATTAATGAATACACACACATGCAGAATTTATTAAATAAAGGTATAAGACGAGTGCCTGTGAATACACCTATCCGTTTTTTTACAGTTTATATGAGAAAATACAAAATTGGCAGAAGGTTTGAAACGGAACACAAATTAAACCTACAATTGCTCCTCAGTGAATAAACCAAATAAAACAGCTATCAAATAACCCTAACCCTAAACCAAATAAAACAGCTAAACAAAGAAAGAAACATATTTAAGATGGAAAAATCTGGGGTTGCTATTGCCTAAATATTCAATATTGTGTTGATGAGAAACCCAATACATTAAGGAGCTTGGTGGTGAAAAACCCAATTTGATATTAACATGAGGGGTGAATTGGAATTGATCATGCAATTAAAAAACTTTTTCACCCAATTATATTTGAAAATGGTGGGTTAAATACCCAATTTGTGAATTCTTATCTGGAGCTCTGCATTAATATATTTATCAATAAGTCTTTTAAGCTAACAGTTTTACTTTGTTATTTGAAAAAAAACCTAGACTTAGTTACTTATTTGAGATCTGCATCAATGTCCTTTTCAAAAGATTTTCCCACATTTCTGTTGGAAACAGTTTGTGTATGTATCAATATTAATATACACAGCTAGAAGGTAACATAACAATAACCCCTTTTTTTTCTTTGACAGAGCCTTTCCCCTATGGTGTATGTCGGTTCAACGAAACAAGTCCTGTTAGGGTAGAGTGTGCTTCCAGAATCATTGATCCTGTACCATTTCAGTGGAATATGACATATACAGCAGGTAATCATTGGTCAAAGGTTTTTTTTGTGAAACTGCCTTGGTTGTGTCATGGTAGAGTGCCATCTTTCAGTGATAGAGAGTTAGCTTGATGCCATGCTTGGTGAAACAAAAAAAAAAAACTTTCAAATTGGTATCTGCTGCTTCTAAGACTATTTAGAAGTAAGAGTAAATACTCTCCTAATCAGAATAATCTATTCAGATGGAGTAATATTATATAGGCTGTTAACTTGTACATAAACAAATTTTGCATGGCATTTTGGTCTAGTTCAAATTGTGACATTTATTGTGTTAGTTTTTAATATCTTTTTAACCCAAATGGATAATGTGTGTGGTATAGAAATATGGTCACCTGGACACTATAAAGCAGATGCTAAAAAGGGGATTTGTATTTCTGAGCTAGATGTATAAATATGCGAACATGACCTGTCAGAATGGGGACCTTTAGTCAGATGGTTTGTATAGGGAGAGAACCAGGCTTTATTCATTGAACCCATGACACAACTTGAGGGGTGAGTATGTTGCCTCTTAAAAGGCAAAATTTCTGTCCCTTATATATTAACATACCCTCTTTCTCCACTGTCATACTTAATTTCTTGTTTTCATCCTGGTCAACCACATTGAAGAACCTACCTTTTAATACAAATTAAAACAAAGGATTATGGGATATCCATCCATGACACAAAATCAGTACATGCACTGCAAAAAACACACATTATAAAGCAAAGGAACAGTGCTTTTATTGCTGTTCTTCATCTCAAAGTCACAGTCAGGTCTTCAACTATTGTATGTATTATTTTGATCTCATCCTGAATATTCATGAACTATTTGCAAATGGATGTTAAGCAAACAATTATTTATGGTATCAATTTTTCCCTCTAATTTTAACCATTTATGCTTTAGACGAAATTGGTCACATGTATGAACCACGATATCTTTTTTTGTAAGGATGCGAATTTCACCCATATAAATCTTTTCAAAATAAATTTATTTTGTTTGAAGGGAGTGACCAATGTTTTTTAAACAGAAAAAAAAACTTAAGAATATCAGTAACACTGGACAAATGGCTGTAAACTGGTAAAATACCAGGACATTTGCGATGTTTTACCTGTAACATGATATGACATTTACGCTCCAAAAACTAGAATATTTATTTGGGTAATACCAGTCAGGACAGATTACAAGAGCTAAATTTTTTCGTTCCTTGAGCTTCAGATATCAAGCGAAAACTGACCTGTGATGACTATACATAAATGATAGCATGTTTACGTTTAGCTATATATAACTATATCAATGGGCTATGAAATGACTTTTAAACAAACAAGAGTGTGCTATGAAATGACTATTTAACTTTTAACTAAAGAGAAAATTATATCTTTAACTCTGCCAGGTCAAACCTGCCGGTCCTAAGCCCTGATTAAAGAGGAGGGATTTGTCAAAAGAACAAATATTTTAAATGCACAAATGTCCTGTATTAAAAGCGCAAATGTCTATAAAAAAATATGTCCTATCAAAAAGCGCAAACATCCTGCGCTGAAAATACCATACCTTAGTTATCAAACTTAACCCTTCTCTTTGGCAAACAATTTGATTTGAAGGCTAACTTAAAGCCAAATTGTACCTTTTCCTTTGTGGCAACGTGTCCATTTTGAAGTGTACTGATGTAGTATTTAATGGGATACATCCACTTTAAAGGGGCATTAGCTATCAAATTCATGTTCACAGATTTCACTCTAATTCTCATATGTGATTTATAACATACTAAAACGTATATTCAAATTATAAAGTCTAAAATAAACAATTAACGATGCATGGGCTCGATAATATGTATCAGAATTTCTTGTTTTTTTAGTCTAGAGGCCATTTAATTAACCATCAAGGTGACTTCTGAAGACTGCCGATGGTCATATCACCCGATATAAACATACATAAAGATATAAATAGATAGCGAACCCGTGCAATTGGATTTTTCTAGGTCTGTTTGATTTCATGTTATAGGTTAAAAATATATGTTAATCAATGTTTTTACCTGTATACGAATGAGTTTTTGTGGATCGAATCAGTCAATCAAATGGTTTACCCTTGTTTCACTTTCAATTTTGACATTCTTTTCCTCTTAATAACTTAACACGCCTAATTCATGCGTAACCCATCTCTAGCTAAGGGGTTAAATTGAAGGTCACATGAATACAGATTCAATGAGGTTGAATTATTCTTTTGCAAGTGAATAATTCATCAGTGATGTTTCTTTGCTTATTTTGACAAACTGGCTGCTTAAAGCGAATTATTATTTCACTATTTCACTTTCATATTTTAATTTTTATGCCCCACCTACCATAGTAGAGGGGCATTATGTTTTCTGGTCTGTGCGTCTGTTCGTTCGTTCATCCGTCCGTTCGTTCGTTCGTTCGTCCATCTGTCCAGCTTCAGGTTAAAAGTTTTTGGTCAAGGTAGTTTTTGATGAAGTTGAAGTCCAATCAACTTGAACTTAGTACACATGTTCACTTTGATATGATCTTTCTGATTTTAATGGCAAAATGAAGTTTTTACCCCAATTTCACAGTCCACTGAACATAGAAAATGATAGTGCAAGTGGGGCATCCGTGTACTATGGACACATTCTTGTTTTTTTATATATCGTAGTTAATGCCCCTTTAAGCTTCATTGCAGTTAATATAAAATATATATATTAGACAAGAGCTATCATATATAAATGTCTTACTTTGTTTACTTTAGGAGGTGAGATGACAGCAGATTCATCATTTGGTAACCAAGGTGATATCGCTAAATTTTACTTACCACTGAATGCCACTACAAATCAAAACCTTAAATTTAGATATAGAAATACAGGACGCTCTGTTTCTCTCAAACTACAGGTAAAAGATAGATTAGTTCATGTGTATGCTTATTTGTCAAGGGGCTTCTTGCACCACAATTTATAATGGTGTGATCTTTTTTTCTTGCAACTTATCATTTCTATATTTAACTTCCTTCCGCAATGTGGAGCTGGTTTCACAGAATTATGGGTCCTCCATCCAGTCTTGTAACTACTCTCATGACTACATTTCTTGTAAGATTTTTTGTCAAGCCTGCAACTTTTGTTGCAGAAAGCTCGACATAGGGATAGTGATCCGGCGGCTACGGCAGCGGCGGCGGTGTTAGCTCACTTCTTAAAAGCTTTATATTTTAGAAGGTGGAAGACCTGGATGCTTCATACTTTGTATATAGATGCTTCATGTTACGAAGTTTCCGTCAGTCACATGTCCAATGTCCTTGACTTCATTTTCATGGTTCAGTGACCACTTGAAAAAAAAGTTCAGATTTTTTGTAATGTTGAATTCTCTCTTATTATAAGTAATAGGATAATTATATTTAATATGTGCATACCTTGCAAGGTCCTCATGTCTGTCAGACAGTTTTCACTTGACCTCGACCTCATTTCATGGATCAGTGAACAAGGTTAAGTTTTGGTGGTCAAGTCCATATCTCAGATACTATAAGCAATAGGGCTAGTATATTCGGTGTATGGAAGGACTGTAAGGTGTACATGTCCAACTGGCAGGTATCATCTGACCTTGACCTCATTTTCATGGTTCAGTGGTTATAGTTAAATTTTTGTGTTTTGGTCTATTTTTCTCATACTATATGCAAAAGGTCTACTATATTTGTTGTATGGAATGATTGTAAGGTGTACATGTCTAGCGGGCAGATGTCATGTGACCTTGAACTCATTTTCATGGTTCAGTGGTCAAAGTTAAGTTTTTGAGTTTCGGTCTTTTTATCTAATACTGTATGCCATAGGTCAACTATATTTGGTGTATGGAAATATTTTATGATCTTTATGTCAGTTGCGCAGGTTTTATTTGACCGTGACCTCATTTTCACTGTTCATTGCACAGTGTTAAGTTTTTGTGTTTTGGTCTATTTTTCTTAAACTATAAGTAATGGGTCAACTATATATGTTGTATAGAAGCATTGTTAGCTGTACATGTCTGCCTGGCTTGGTTCATCTGACATTGACCTCATTTTCAAGGTTCATTGGTCTTTGTTTAGTTATCTTGGTTAATGTTAAGTTTATGTGACAGTTGTAATAAAGCTTAGCTTTATACTTAGGACTATCAACATAATATCAATGATTAGTATAGAAGGCGAGACATTTCAGTGTGTGCACTCTTGTATGAAATTAGTACAAGAAATATCTTGAACATCAGTACAAGAAATATCTTGAACAAGTTATGAAAATCAATGCCAATCAAATATTTTAAATGGAGTTGTGCCCCTTTGAAATGGATATTATATAAAAAATTGCATTTTTAGTGCTCTCACAGTATATTCTTTACAGATTTATATGAAATTTATTTCGATGAGAAAAGTTTCAGGTGTGTTAGACCAGTCAGCACCTATCCAATTTTGTTACATGAGTGATTAAAATAGAAATTGTATGGAAAATTGCATTTTGTGCTCTCACATTTACAATTTCTTGTTAAGATTTTGTTGAAAAATTGCTTAGGTGAAATTTGTGTAAATCTCAATCAAACATATGAATAGCTCTAGGTAGAATTCAAATTTTAACAGAGCAGTTGAATGAAAGTTGTGGGTAAGAAACATGAGAAAAAAGAGATAGCTTTTGAAAAGCTTGTTTCAGGTAACTTAATATGTTACTTTTAGTTTCTAGAAAAAGTTAGGCTAAAGTATGCTTTTTTAGACATTACATTGATATTTTTAAAAATAGAATTCAATGTCATACAATTAAGATTTTAATATCTTATCAATTTATACTCTTGGAGAGATTGAGAATGACAGGCTTGGTATCATATCTTATTGATCTATACATATTACAATAATTTAATTTTGGATGTAACGCGTCTTCTGATTGGCTGACATTAGTTTGTTATGAGCCCATAGACATAATTTAGTCATGTGACCGTGACGTCATCAACGTTTTTTCATGGTTTTCTACGATTTAAAATGGAATTTAGAATTAAATTATAAGAAATGACTGTAATATTTTTTCTGTCTATTCGAAATAACATAAAAAATGTGGTGCACTGTTAAATAACCTGCTACGCGCGTTATTCAGTGTGCACCAAATTTTTTATGTTATTTCTTCATAGACAGAAAAAATATTACAGTCATTCCTTAAATAAAATAAGTTTAAATTATATTGGAAATGTGAAATAGTTTTCTAAATAAATGGTTACTGGTATTACACAAATTCAATGAATTATCTGGTATTAAATGAATCTAATAAATAAATTATTTTGTGTTAGTCAGAAATATTGACTTCCTTCATAACTGGTAGTCATTTTTTACTCAGATAAATATGAATTATGAAAGAGAGACAAAGCAGCTCTTTATGAAAGAAAATATTGATCTTCATGGATCATGGGAGTCTGTCTGTGTGTCCATGTCAAAAGTTACTACAGGGGAAATAACCAATGGAGAGCTTGAATTTGTTGCCACCAGAGGAACACATTTTTCTGATGATCTACAAGTTGATGATGTTGAACTGATCAGCAATGATTGTCCACGTAAGTTTGTATGTAGTAAGCAGATAAAATGTTTAGGATCTGTTTACAAATCACTTTTAACCTCAATAGTTTTATATTTAATGGATCGTGTATTAAAGGATTTACATTTTTGGAAAAATATATATTATATTGCATATTTTCACATTTCAGATTTTGCTTCTTGTGATTTCAACTCCTCCTTGTCCTGTCGGTACAAGAGGACATCAGAGTCAGGTTTTTCATGGGCATGGGGAACATATAAATTGGCTGGTAGATATATACCAGCACCGACCACAGATCATACACAGGGAACCAGTGATGGTAAGTTTTAAGCTTAAAATTGCGCTTTGTGGTAAGGAAAGTTAACAGTGCATAAAACTTCAAAGAATTTGCTGATAACCATGATTAGAGATGGGGAATGTATATATAACCATGTGATTACCATATGCATACAGGTTTGTAACATGAAAAGAATGACACAGTTCAAATGTCTGCACCAATAACTTTCTGACAAACAAGACTTGAGGATGGGTTTTTCTTATTGTTGAAGGCTGTACTGTTGCCTATTATTGCTTACAATCACTTCATACGAACTTTGATGGAAAGTTGTCTCATTGGCAATCATACCACATCTGCTCATTTTTATATTGAAGCAAATTTAGGAACTATTCTAATTTTACTAGCTAAAAGCAGTTTCTACTAGAGGGGGCTTAGCTAGTTACCTATCTTACAGAAACTATCACAGAAAATAATTGTCTTTTTCTTGGTTATTTTTTAACACGATAGCTATTTCATCCATAAAAGGATTGAAATAGTTTTATAATGAAGCTTATCTAAAAAACAAAATATGTAGCCAATATATTTGACAATGGAGCAAATGATAGTTCTATCTATTTTATAGGAGGATTCATGTATACTCAAACATGTATTCCCTACCTGACAGAAAATGAAGGAGACATAGCTAACCTTACTACAGTGACGTTTGGTTTGAATTCCTCAACACCTGTGAAAGCTTCTTTCTATTACCATGTCCATGGACTCAACATGGGAACATTGAAAGTTTATTTAAATCGTCAGCAAAATGCTGCAATTCAATCTACTGAGGTATGATATTTAAACTAATGTCAGTTCACAAATTGTGTGTACTATACATTAAGAAATTATTGCAAGGTTTATATTAATATGAATATACGACTGTGTTAGTATTGCATTAGTAAGAACTCACATTATGATATCTGATACATATATCTGTATGCAAAGTTTCCTTAAATCGCAATAATTAATCTCGCTTTTTTATGTAGCCAATATATTTGACAGAGAATACCTGAAACAGTTTGAACAGCGGTATACTACTGTTGCCTTTATTTGTCACTTCCTCAAAAATTGTAATAATAAGTGCATGCAATATTTTTCTGAATTTACAGTATATTAAATGTTTTTCTCCAATTCTGTATGCATTTAAACCAGTTCGGTAAACTACGATACATTTTAATATGTATAAACCACATGTTGATCAAACTTATTTGGGGTAATTTTCCAACATTGCTCTGGACATCTTCCATTCAATCATTAGAGAAATAGATTATATAACTTAACCCTGTTGACTACAATATTAATCCATTCTCAAAGTTGAATTTTTTAAATATTTTAGTGCATATATCAAATACAATTTACCTTAGTTTTAACATGATGATGTTAATAATAATTTGTACAATTTCCATTGTAAGTCCAAACTACTTATTGTGGTTATGATCTGTTTCAGGTATTCTCTGTTGCTGGTAGTCAGAGTAATGAATGGTACTATTCCTGTGTCAACCTACCATCCAGTGACATGAATGTGTCCATCACATTTTCAGCTGTGTTAGGTGACGGTTGTGACTCTGTTTTTGCTGTAGATGATGTGATGATTTCAGAAGGCTTATGTGCAGGTAAGTTTGAGGAAGCTGGAGTGTCTTAATGTGGACGATAGATTTTACTTAAACTTCTGTAAAAGACTTCTGGGTTTATAATGTTCTTTCAAATTTCAATATAAAAACTGGAGGTCATGACCTTGTTTTTTCATTAAAATACACTGAAATTAACAAAAATCAGAGTTATGTTATATGGGTTATACAGGGAAAGTTTATCCTTATTGAGGAAGCATTAAGCAATAGATTTGGTAACATTTTTGATATTTTTAATTTGGACATAATTTGTGACACAACTTTGAGCAATTTTATTTAAAGGCCAAAAAATCTTTTTTTTTCAGAGCATCTGGATGAAGTAATATGCAACTTTGAAGTCACCAACACTTGTGAGTATTCCTCTAACTGTACCCAAGGGTCTAAATTCCTATGGTCAAAACAGAGAGGAAAAACGCCATCAGAGCAAACAGGACCTTATGGTGATGCTAGTGGCCATTTTGAAGGTAAGTTGAAAAAAAAAATGTTTTAAAATACAGTAAATACAGAAATTATTGGGTGTATTTATTATTGCGATTTTTGAAAAAAGGACAAAATATGAGATTAATTATTGCGATTTCAGGTAGATCTGTATACAGATATATGTATCAGATATCTGAATGCTAGTTCTTATTGTTGCAATAATCACTAAGTCGCATTATTGACATTAATAAATATCTTGCAATAATTTCTGAACTGACAGTAGATACGGAGGTTTTGATTCTTTTTTTTTGTCTCGCCTGATAATTAATGAAGCTTTAGAAATCTATAGGGACTACTTCTGTCATCTTCATTGTCCATGCCATACTTAATCCTGACTTCTTAAAAACTGCTTGACAGAATTAAGGTTCCACTAAAGTCAAAATATAGGACACTTCATAAACATCTAAACTTTGCCTGTATTTTTTAACCTATAATGAATGAAGTCATAAACTATGAGAACATATGTTCACTTAAACATACTTTACATATAAACACTGTGTAAATTTTAAATAAACTTGAAATTGTTATGTTGTGGCCAAACCGGTTCTTGGGGTGAACACTAAATTTTCAAAAAAATCTGGAGGCCTGCGAGACGACTTAATTTGCTTAAAATTGGTATGGACGAATACTGTTACATGTAATGCAGGGCAAGCTCATGTTGATTTGTCACATACATATGTTTTAATGGCATATTTGTCCAATTTCTGTATTGTACCTTCGATATTCGTTCACTTAGATACATGAAATTAACTGAAACTCGAAAATCAATACATTTTATGAAAAATCAACATGAGCTTGCCCTGCATTAGATATAACAGTATTCGTCCATACCAATTCTAAACAAATTAAGTTGTCTTGCAGGCCTCCAGATTTTTTTGAAAATTTAGTGTTCACCCCAAGAACCGGTTTGGCCACAACATAACAATTTCAAGTTTATTTACAATTTACACAGTGTGTATATGTTAAGTATGTTTAAATGAACATATGTTCTCATAGTTTATGACTTCATTCATTAAAGGTTGAAAAATATAGGCAAAGTTTAGATGTTTATGAAGTGTCCTATATTTTGACTTTAGTGGAACCTTAAATTAAACTTGCACAGATTCTTGTACAGGCTATGAAATTGTGCTATTGCTATTTTAGTTTTTTTTATCTGAGTGAGTTTTGGGTTTTCCATACCAAACATGACCATTTGTTTATGCCCTCGCCGTAGTGGTGGGGGCATTAAGTTTTACCCTTGTCCGTCTGTACGTACATACGTACGTCCCAGAATTGGTTTCCGTTCTCTAACTTCAGTTTGCCTCAACCAAATGTTATGAAACTTATACACAATGCTTATTACCAAAAAACACAGATCAAGTTGGAATTTTGGTGGCGTCACTTTAACCGTTCTAGAGTTATGCCCCTTTATAAACAGAAAAATTGCAAAATCAAGTAATTTTTTAAATTGGAGTTATCTTCCTTTGTCCATAATTATAGTTGAATCAACTACAACCAATGCTTTACACAATGCAATGTTTAATTTTAACTTCCACTCATAAAACACAGATCAAGTTGAATTTGGGTAGTGTCACTTTAACCATTATTGAGTTATGCCCCTTATAGATCGAAAGATTGCAAAATTTATAGTTTCCATTCTGTAACTTAAGTTTGCCCCAACCAAACATTATGAAACCTATACACAATATTCATTACCACAAAACTAAGATCAAGTACAAATTTTTTGTTTCCGTTTTCTAACTTTAGTTTGCCTCAACCAAATGTTATGAAACTTATACACAATGCTTATTACTACATAATACAGATCAAGTACGAAATTTGGTGGCGTTACGTTTACCATTCTTGAGTTATGTCCCTTTATAAACATAAAAATTGCTGAATTTTTCGTTTCCGTTCTCTAACTTTAGTTTGTCTCAACCAAATGTTATAAAACTTATACATAACAGTTGTAGAGTTATGCATGGTTACAAATAGAAAAAGTGCTGAATTTTTAGTTTCTGTTCTCTACTTAAGTTAGCCTCAACCAAATGTTATGAGACTTACACACAATACAAATAGAAAAAGTGCTGAATTTTTAGTTTCTGTTCTCTACTTAAGTTAGCCTCAACCAAATGTTATGAGACTTACACACAATGCTTATTACCACAAAACTCAGATCAAGTTCAAATTTGGGTAGCGTCACTTTTACCGTTCTTCAGTTATGTCCCTTTATAACTATATGTGTAAGCGGGGGTATCATCTGTGTCCACATGTGGACACTATCCACATTTATCTTATAATAGGTTGTTAATCTATAACTATGTGAAAATAGCTTGACAGAATTTAACCCCACTTACACAGATTCTTCTATAGGACATGACGCTTGACAGAATTTAACCCCACTTACACAGATTCTTCTATAGAACATGACACTTGACAGAATTTTACCCCACTTACACAGATTCTTCTATAGGACATGACACTTGGCAGATTCTTCTATAGGACATGACACTTGACAGAATTTAACCCCACTATAAGTTATATGGTTCGCTACTGACCCCATACGGATCCATAGAGGGTTAGTAAAATCCATAGGGGGTGAGGCCGGAGGCCGAGTCCCCTATGAATTTTATTCACCCTCTATGGATCCGTAGGGGGTCAGTAGTTAACCATATAACGAATTTATCGGACGCTGGACTTTTTCTGCGGCATTTTGTTGAAAAATAAACAATGAAACACAACAACATTAATAGATGACGTCGCCATTAACGCGTCATGAACCCCATATGAAACTTACTAACCCCATACGGTCTCATAGGGGGTCACCACGTGACGGCATTTAACCAATCACAACATGATAATTCATCTGTGGTCCGATAATTACACATATTCTTCTATAGGACATGACACTTGACAGAATTTAACCCCACTTATACAGATTCTTCTATAGGACATGACACTTGACAGAATTTAACCCCACTTATACAGATTCTTCTATAGGACATGACACTTGACAGAATTTAACCCCACTTATACAGATTCTTCTATAGGACATGACACTTGACAGAATTTAACCCCACTTATACAGATTCTTCTATAGGACATGACACTTGACAGATTTTAACCACACTTACACAGATTCTTCTATAGGACATGACATTGTGCATTGGCTATTTTCATATTTGATCAGTGTGATTTTTGTGGTTTCCAATATGAAAACATTGAAAACATTGAAGGTCATTTCTGTTTATATTATTTGAAGACAGCATCGACATCAGTCTTCCTTGTAAATTAAATACACAGATTTTGCTGTATTCAGTACACAGTTGTTGAATTACATTCATCAGGAACAACAAGACTTTAAAAAACCTAAAATACTTACCTACACATGAAGCAATGTACCACAAGGGACCTTAATAGAAATCTTCAATCATAATGTTTATATAAGTTATAACATTTGTCAACTGGGAATTTTTTAGTACAAACACTGAATTCTATGTAAATTTTGTCTGACTATACAGAATGGGTTTTTATCATTGTTGAAGGCTGTACGGTTGCCTATAATTGCTTTAAATACATCCACTTCATTTGAACTTTGGTGGATAGTTGTCTCGTTGGCAATCATACCACATCTCCTTATTTTTATATAAACTTTTCAGTAGCAGAGGTTCCCAATTAAAAATTTCAACCTATACAACTGTTTGTCTAGTATTTTTATGCCCCATTTATGGGCATTTTGTTTTTTGGTTTGTGCATCCGTTCGTTCATTGTTCATTTGTTCATTCGTTCGTCCATCTGTCTCACTTCAGGTTAAAGTTTGTTGATGTATGGCACCAAGCTTCATCTGGTTATGACATACCCTGTCACACTTTTTCAATTCATCAAGGTGGCCGAGTGGTCTACAGTGATATTGTTTGCCTCAAATAACAGCCAATTTCTAAAAAAAATGGCTTAAAATTCCTCCCAAAAAGGTCTACATTTTCCCCAAACAGTGATGGCATTGGTAGTAATCTTTGTAAATATCGTATTCATGTTATTATTTTGATATTATAAAGCACTTTTGAGATCCAGTTTTCTGATCAGAATCATCATGGTGTTTGTAACACATGTGGTTTTCAATGCTTTAAAGTACCATCTTTGCTTCTGTTTCTTTCCCCTCTCCGAAAAGTACCTTCCGGGTTGAAAATGTCTGACAACCAAAATATACATGAAAAAACAGTGCAAAAAAGACAGCAAAGGTCAGCAAAAATCGGAGATGTGTTTAGAATAATATTTCCCAATTTCAATAAAAAATATGCATTTTTCCCAATAAAAAACGGTAGAGGTAGTTTTGAAAAAAGACAACAATATCACTGGTCTAAGTAGTCGAACTACTGAATCACTAGCCAGTCAACACTGAGGTTGTGAGTTCGAATCCCGCACAGGACAGGTGCACTTGACTCCAATCTTAATTGACAAGGATTGTCAGTTTTCCTACCAAAGCCGAAAGGTCCGTGGTTCTCTCCGGGCACTCTGACTTCCTCCATCAATAACTGACAGCCACGAAATAGCACAATAGTGTTGAAAGTGGCGTTAAACACCAATCAATCGATCAATTCATAAAACTTGGAACCTCAAAATGTTGTGAAAATAAAGAAAATATTCATCCCATTTTTCTCAGCAATTGCAAATTATATATGCTTGATATATGCAGGGGTATAATTTGTTAGCAATAGCTCACAGTACAACTTGTTTGCATCATCATCACTTTTATACTTATATGCGGCCAAGCTTAGCGAAAGGTAGTGTGACGTAATCAGTCAAACAAACTTTATTAGATTAACTCGTAAAAGAACGATCGTTTTCATTGGCCAATTCAAACTTTCGCCCTCACACCTGCGAAAATAGAACACGCGTACTATAAGTTGAATGGACTGATCAGTATTCATGTAGCCGGTCAAGGTTTTTATAACCTCCATCGTAGTATTCACGTACATTATTGTGTTCTGGATTATCCCATAGCAATTCTAACTTTTCAATGATACATGTATGTGCATGTAAAATTCATTGAATTTATAATTTTGTGCACTAGTAAAATTTTAAACTTAAAATCTTAAGGTTTCATATCTAAATATTTAATTTAACTGTCTCCTCTCAGTTGTTTCTGGATTAAGAGATCTACCATTTTATTTTGATGGGAGGGTGCACTTTGATGAAACAGTTAGTTCTTTTTTCTAAGTTTTTAGTTTTTATTAGTTTGTCCAGGTTTTTTTTTTTACATAAATCGTAATTCGGCCTTTTTGCCAAGTTGCTCATCCTGCCTTTTTATATCTTTCGCAAGTTTTAGGTATTCGACTAATAATAATGTGATTTTTTTTGTAATTCAGTTTACTTAATTTTGAGAAAAAATCCCGAAACTCTAAGTAAATTCAGAACATGTAACCAACCATACTTTGTTTGGAGAAAAATATACTTTATAAACTCCAGCGATATACTTAATGAATTTTATACTTAACTGTTTTGCTATTCTCGGTTGAAATTCGAACGTAGATTGTATATTTGTAAATATCTAAATAGTTACAGAGAAAAACGATCAGTTTTTAAAAGCGTGTTAAATATATCTTTAAATGTATTGATAAAAAGGTTGACCCCTTCTAGTACATGCATTCAGTCATACTTATTAATAATTTCTTAATATTTCGTTTATCAGTTTATCTTACATGTATGATTTTGTATTTCATTTTAAATACGCATGCATACTTCACGTCACTTTGGCAGATAGTTCAACAATGTTATGCATATCACTTTCTTACAGTATTAAATTAAAGGAGAGGTTTTTAGCAAATTTAAATCGAAAACAGTACATTTATATTGTTCCTTATAAACTACGATAAGTTATTTTTTTTTAGTTCCACACACTACAAAAGAAAAATCTTCGCCGATGTAACATTTCAATCCTTTTTACACCAAAATGCCTTCACTGAATTCATTTGAATTTCATGGTGATCATGATAGTACATTGCATACTACGTCTTCATTCACGTGCACAAATGATACGATTATTGCTTTTTTTTGTTTCTATATTTCGGGGACAATTTGCTCCGTTTATGATACGTAAATTCTTAAACCAAACGCTTAGCTGCTGTGTTACTTTCTGTATCTTCGTTTTATAGCATGAAAACACTAAAAGAGGAATATGCAACCCATCATAACTTTTTGTAATTATTGTAATGGATCAGCATTATCAGATCCTTATCAAGTTGTAAGTAACTATGACATTGAAAGAAATTAAAAGTGGTTACTTAATCGTGTATAAAAAAGGTACACAATAATTATGTTGCTGCAGTATAATGCCGATTTCGACACAACAATTTGAAATACACAAAACATTTATTTAATTCTTTTGACCAAAGATTTGTAAACTATACATTGGCAAATCCTTGTTTTTACGTTCGTAGTAACATAGTACATTCCATAGTCAGTCACCTGTGTCAATTCACGTGCAAACTACAAATGTTGTTGTATTTGAATCTTTCGGCCAATGAAATGAGACGTTACAAGTTGTTTGTTTGTGTTACGCCAGAATGTTATCAATGAACTATCAAACGCTAAAGTTGACTGCATTCAGTGTAATGTGATTTAATATAAGGTCCTTTATCAATAGTTGTTTATGAATGCTGTTGTACAGTTGAGTTCAGATTTAGTACAAGTAAGATCACAATTTAGAGTATTGTATTGGAGAAGACCACATTCATTTCATTTTCAGTCATAGTAAGAAAAGGTTTATGATGCAGCATCTTTCTGCCTATCTTAGCTGCTGGTCCTAAGTACTTCCACAGATAATGCATAATGGTAGCATCCAAATGTAGTTTCATTTTTTTATGTGTTTATTTTATTTTTTTTGTTGTAGGATATTTTATGTATGTAGAGAGCTCCCATGGACAGCCAGGAGATACAACCTACCTATCCTTCCCACAATTCACCAGTAACAATCCAAGTAGCTTGCATTTTTCATACCATATGTTGGGTGATAATATTGGTACCCTTGACATCCTGTCGAAGAATACTGCCACTTCTACTGTTACCAAGCTATGGACAAGAACAGAGGAGCAGAGTCGGTATTGGATTAAAGGTTGTGTCCCTTTATCACCAGAAACGGAACAGACTATCTTATTTGTTGCCACCAAAGCTTCAGGATTTCATGGAGACATAGCACTAGATAATGTTTATGTTGCTGATGGCAATTGTCCAGGTAATAAAAAAGCAATAAGAAAGCTGATTAATCAGACCCAAGTCAGAAATCTTGTCAGTAGTTGTAGTGACATATCGCACCGTCTATACACTTGGGCACAGGCCAACCAGCCCAGGTTTATTAAGTTTCCATCCAGCCTGTAAGAATTTCTACTACAGGCCAATAGAATCTATGCAAAATTTTCTAAAAGATAAGTATTCACTTTGGTCCTGTGGCAGCAAAACTTTATCGCCAACACTGTATATCCCAATGTTTTTTCTTTATTAAGGGAATACTGTTTTAATGACAGAATTTTGATTGTTTCTGCTGTTCAAAACTTGTAGAAAACATCTTTTTAAATTAGTCCTAGATAATGTTTTCTTCATAATTATTTTGAATTAACCAAGTCTTAAACATATCAGGAAATCTTGGCGTTTGTGGGTTTACCACTTGAAAATTCTGGTATATAGTTCATTAACACATTTTTGTCAAGTCTGCAGCATTTTGTAATGGAAAATGGACACAGCGATGCTATTACATTGTCAGCATCAGCAGTATCATCATTTAGGAACAGTCTTTGGTTTAATCTTTTGTAAACATCAAATGAATTTGTCGAAGCTTTATGGAATTTTATGAAGCTTGGACTGAATCTTTGTATAATCAAAACGCAAAATTTAAAGATTTGTATTTTTTCCTTTTTCTGTTTTTAACCGGATTTTTGTGACAAAAATGTCGGTTATTGATTTGGGGATGTACGGCTGGCGGTCGGGCAGTCGGGCGGGTGGGCGGGCGGGCGGCAACCAAATGGTGTCTGTGCATTTACTCATGAATCGTTCATCCAAAGCTTTTAAAATTTTAATATGATGTTACTGACAACAAAATGAAGGTCAAGTTCAAGAATGCCGATTTTGACTTTTACCGTTCAGGAGTTATGGTTCTTGAAAGATTGAAAAATAGCGTTTCCAGTCGTGTCCGTGCATTTACGCATGAACTGTTCAACCAAAGCTTCCCAAATTGTAATATGTTGTTACTGATGAAAAAATGGAGGTCAAGTTCATGAATGACGATTTTGACCTTTACCGTTCAGGAATTATGGTTCTTGAAAGATTGAAAAATGGCGTTTCCAGTCGTGTCCGTGCATTTACGCATGAACTGTTCAATCAAAGCTTCCCAAATTTTAATATGTTGTTACTGATGACAAAATGGAGGTCAAGTTCAAGAATGACGATTTTGACTTTTACCTTTCAGGAGTTATGGTTCTTGAAAGATTGAAAAATGGCGTTTCCAGTCATGTCCGTGCATTTACTCATGAACTGTTCAACCAAAGCTTTTCAAATTTTAATATTTGTTACTGATGACAAAATGGAGGTCAAGTTTAATAATGTCGATTTTGACTTTTACCGTTCAGGAGTTATGGTTCTTGAAAGATCAAAAAATGGCGTTTCCATTCATGTTGTTGCATTTACTCATGAACCATTCAACCTAAGCTCTTTCAAATTTTAATATGTTGATACTGATGAAAAAATGCAGGTCAAATGTGATATTGACGATTTTCACTTTCACCGCTCATCAGTTATGGTTCTTGTGATATTGCCAGGACACTAATAAATGTTAATAAATCCGGTTTGCTGTCGTTGTGACAGCCTCTTGTTTGACTGATATATGAACTTTGTTATTTTTTATGCCCCATCTACGATAGTAGAGGGGCATTATGTTTTCTGGTCTGTGCATCCTTCCGTCTGTGCGTCCGTCCGTTCGTCCCACTTCAGGTTAAAGTTTTTGGTCAAGGTAGTTTTTGATGAAGCTGAAGTCCAATCAACTTGAAACTTAGTACACAAGTTCCTTATGATATGATCTTTCTTATTTTAAAACAAAATTAAATTTTTGACCCCATTTTCATGGTCCACTGAACATAGAAATTAAAAGTGCGAGTTTCAGGTTAAAGTTTTTGGTCAAGGTAGTTTTTGATGAAGCTGAAGTCCAATCAACTTGAAACTTAGTACACATGTTCCTTATGATATGGTCTTTCTTATTTTTAAACAAAATCAAACTTTTGACCCCATTTTCATGGTCCACTGAACATAGAAATTAAAAGTGAGAGTTTCAGGTTAAAGTTTTTGGTCAAGGTAGTTTTTGATGAAGCTGAAGTCCAATCAACTTGAAACTTAGTACACATGTTCCTTATGATATGATCTTTCTTATTTTAAAACAAAATTAAACTTTTGACCCCATTTTCATGGTCCACTGAACATAGAAATTAAAAGTGCGAGTTTCAGGTTAAAGTTTTTGGTCAAGGTAGTTTTTGATGAAGCTGAAGTCCAATCAACTTGAAACTTAGTACACATGTTCCTTATGATATGATCTTTCTTATTTTAAAACAAAATTAAACTTTTGACCCCATTTTCATGGTCCACTGAACATAGAAATTAAAAGTGCGAGTTTCAGGTTAAAGTTTTTGGTCAAGGTAGTTTTTGATGAAGCTGAAGTCCAATCAACTTGAAACTTAGTTCACATGTTCCCTTTTGGTTGATCTTTTTACTTTTAAGGCCAAATTAGATTTTTTACCCAATTTCACGGTTCATTGAACATGGAAAATAATAATGCGAGTGGGGTATCCGTGTACTTTGGACACATTCTTGTTTGTAGTTTTTTTTTACATTAATAACTTTGTCAAACCTTCGTAGAATTTTTTAAAACTTTGACAGAAGCATTTTATGATTAAAAGATAATTTCTGATGCAAATTTTTGAAAGTATTTTTTTCATCATTTTACTAAAAAAAAATGGGCTGAGTATTTTGCAGTTAACAATTACTGTAAAACATTTACATACAGTCTGGGATAACATTTTTAAGATATCAATAACTTTGTCAAACCTTCATGGAAATTTTCTGAAAATTGGACAGAGGCTTTTTTATGATCCTCAGATCAGTAAATGAAAAGGACAAGGTATGATAAGGCCCGTTTCTGCCCCCCCCCCCTTTTTCTCATTTTTAAAATTTTGTTTTGGAAAGCTACTTGTCCCGTTAAAATATTCCCTTAGGTTTGAAGTTTGTTTTGATGAACTTCGAAACCATTAATTTCAGAAGATGGGTGAGGAGAGGTGGGTAAAAGGGCATCAAAACCGCCAAAAGAAGGAAAAATTTCGATTTTTGGCCATTGTTTCTTAAAAATTAATGGCGTGCGCCTACGTGACCCGGAGAAAACTATGGCGATTTAGACAGCAAAAGCTGTTCTCATGACATAAAAATAAAAAAATTCCTGGGTCACGTTGGCGCAGGCACTAAAAAACTAAAAATTTGTTGTACGGAACACTTGCAAAGTTAATTATAATTACAATATTTCAATAATAACAGAAAGTTTAACCCCCTCACCTCACCAAGTTGCTAAAATTAGTGGTTTTGAAGTTCATCCAAACAAACTTCAAACCTCAGGGAATATTTTAACATAATAAGTAGCTTTCCAAAATAGAATTTGAAAAAGGAGAAAATAGAGGGGCCAAAAACAAGCCTTATCATACCTTGTCCTTTACTGATAAATGAACATAGTTTTGTTTCACAGTTAAAATTTAATTCAGTATTGACTCAAGTACCAAAATTCAACACGTCAAAATTGAACCACTGCTGTTTTCATAAAAACCCCAAAAATTTTATGATTTACAGGATATTAAGTTTTTACCAACATGGCTGTTATATGCATACGACAAATTTAAGTTTTAAAGGGCTATAAATTCATATTCAGCACCCCATATTAGAAATTGTTTTCAGTGCTAATTTTTTAAGGAGATGCTTGTCTCTTTTATTTTAATGTGTTTATAAAAAATTATGAAAAAAGAATTGTGCATCATTTTATTTGTTCTGCCTTATCTAGATACAAATGTAGAGTGTGACTTTGAAGAAGAAGATTTTCAATGTGGTTATATCAATGGAACACATTACTCAGAAGATGGATGGGTCACTGTACTATACAACTCTGATAACATGGCTGCAATGGCCGGTACAGATACTGGTATGAATAAGTGTTTTTGTGTAGTAATTTTAAAATAACTATTTATTCTGCAACATAAGTAGCAAAACCTGTATCCAAGAACAAAACTAAAAAAATGCATCAAAAGTTTTAGAAAGTCAGTAACAATTTCCATATCTGAATAATAGAAACAAATATCAAACACAAGTTTTGTGATCTTTAGTGTTTAGTCAGAACTTCTTTCGTGGAGCTTGTTGCAAAAGATACTTTACACTTGGTATTGTTGTAAACTGGCACGTTATAAATGATTCACTACAACAATAAAAATTATCAGCAGGGATCACAGCAATATACACATTAGATAAGATTTCAGATTTGCAATTTTGCTTTTTGCAGTGAAAGATTTTCTATTTTTTGTCCTAAGTCACTGTAATATTTTGAGCCTTGAAATACAGTCAAACATGCATTGAGCAGTCACTCATGGGAAGTATCAAAAGTGACCACTCAAGAGAGGTGACCTTTTAATTGAGGTTCCGAAAAATAAAATCTGATTGCGACATGGAACATGGCCAGGATCGTGTCAAATTGTTTTAGTGTTTTCAATTGGTAGAGTTATCTTTGGTGCGAGCAGACAAATTAAAAATGACGGATTTTGGCACTCTAAATTTGAAGACAACATTTGAATCAGTTAATATTCGTGGATAAATGATATGGTTTTCAATTGAAACTGAAATGAGTGGAAAACGAGAAATTCACAAAGTCCCTCCTACTGCGCGATCTCAGTTGCAAACAGGTTCCAATTTTTATTTTGACCTCGATACCGAACACATATATTTTTCTTTATCATTTTATTTTAGTTGTTAAAAACATGAAAATGGCTGTTGTTAAAAGTTGAAATGACTATTCCGTGCAAAAATTAAGTGACCGGTGACCTCTGACCGCGTTAGACATGTGACTGCTGAAAAGAGTTAAATTGTATAGAGAAAACGTTTGGGAGGGTCTGAAAGTGGACATTAGAGGCAGCTTGCCGCAGAAACAAGGTGATCGTTAAGGCAGGTTTGGCTGTAAATAAGTACTTGTAATTTTGTTATTTTAAAAAACAAGAGGATTAAGGCAACTGATAAACATTTTAGTTTTCAAAGTCAAACGGTAATTTTTATTCTTTCTATTTACAGGAAAGTTTTTGTGGTCTGAATCAGTTAAAGATAGGACCGCACTGATATCTCCAAAATTTGAAGTGAATGCTACGTCCTGTATAACATTCCAGTACTACACTAAATTCCAGGACAGCAACACAAGTTCTCTATCTGTATATGCTTCACCTGTAGAGACAGATGGAGGCCTGAATCGATCAAGGCTATGGAGTATAAATAGAGACTCAGTCGGATGGAAACTTGGGCTGCTTGAACTAACAGGAAATGCTTTGCGTGTCCACCTAAATATAGTAAATGTACTTGGACAGGTTGGCTTGGATAAATTCAATATTGCATCAGGAAAATGTCCAGAACTATGTAAGTTTAGGCCTATGAAGAAGAGATATGAGCAGGTATAGGGTCCTAGCTATGGACACACATTATTTTTTTATCAATATTCATTTTATTTCCAATAAAGACTTCAATTTTCTTTCAATATTCATTTTTGTCGAGCCTTCGACTTTAGTCGAAAAAGCGAGACTAAGCGATCCTACATTCCGTCGTCGTCGGCGGCGTCCACAAATATTCACTCTGTGGTTAAAGTTTTTGAAATTTTAATAACTGTCTTAAACTATACTGAATTTCTACCAAACTTGGACAGAAGCTTGTTTATGATCATAAGAAAGTATCCAGAAGTAAATTTTGTAAAAATAAAATTCCATTTTTTCCGTATTTTACTTATAAATGGACTTAGTTTTTCTGCGAGGAAACATTACATTCACTCTGTGGTTAAAGTTTTTAAAATTTTAATAACTTTCATAAACTATCCTTGATTTGTACCAAACTTGGACAAAAGCTTGTTTATGATCATAAGATAGTATCAAGAAGAAAATTTTGTAAAAATAAATTTCCACTTTTCTGTATTTTACTTATAAATGGACTTAGTTTTTTTGCCAGAAACAAAACACTCACTCTATGGTTAAAGTTTTTAAAATTTTAATAACTTTCATAAACTATCCTTGATTTGTACCAAACTTGGACAGAAGCTTGTTTCTGATCATAAGATATTATTCAGAAGTAAATTTTGTGAAAAAATAAATTTCCACTTTTCCGTATTTTACTTATAAATGGACTTAGTTTTTCTTCCAGTTAACATTACACACAGTCTGCAGTTAAAGTTTATAAAACATTTATTAGATTCATAAACTATCCTGGATTTTTTACCAAACTTGGAAGCTTCTTTCAATCAAAAGACAGTATCGAGAGGGAAATTTTTATTGATGTTTTTCCTCATTTTTGTTGAGTCTGCGATTAACAGCAAAAGTAGGCGAGACACTGGGTTCCGTGGAACCCTTACGAATTTTTATTTTTGTTAAACAGTCAATCTTGCATCATTCCACTGAACAAAAACTGGTGATGAATTTTTAAGACATAGAAGTTGCAAAAAAGCTATTATCTTAATGAACTAGCTAGCTACATGTACAGAAAATAATGAGTATTTAACTAATGATATTAATTTTGCTATCCTGTTTACAGAGATTTTTTTATTTTCCATAATGCCTCTAGAATTCCTTATTTTCCAGCATGCCCAGCAGGACAGTTTAGCTGTGGTGACTATTGTATAGACATTTCTTTTTTTCCTTCATGCCAACTTGACTGTTTAGTTGTTGAAGCTACTGTATATACTGATCTTTATTTTCCAGCATGCCCAGCAGGACAGTTTAGCTGTGGTGATTATTGTATAGACAGCAGTAAAGTTTGTGATCGTCATTTTGACTGCATGGATCATTCTGATGAAACTGAGCTTTGTGGTAAATGTATTGTCCCCTTACTGTATGTCTCATGATCCTATTGGACGTCAATTTCATGAAAATATCTGACTTATATAAAATAAGGAGATTGGGAAGGATTGCCAATGAGACAACTATCCAACAGTGTATTATAGCAACTATAGATCACTGTAAGACCTTCAACAATGAGCTAAACCTATACTGTATATAGTCCACTATAAAAGGCCCTACCATGACAAAATGTGAAACAATTCAAGCACCAAAAAAAAAAGGTCTGATTTATGACATAACAATAAGAAAAATCAAAAACTGACAGACAGCCACCAACAACAACAACCACTGCATTACAGGCATTTAACAGCTGTAAAAAATTGAACTGCACATTAAATATCTTGGTCATTAACATTTACCTGGTTTTAAAAATTGACTTTTTTTCAAACTCACATTTTGCTGTCAGTAAGCTGGTTTTGTTTGTTTGGGTTTTTTTTTAAAGAAAAAGTCAAAAATTTGTCAATTCTTTATAATTTTAGCTTAATTGTAGCTTCATATTGTGGGTTGCGGTCTGTTATTTGTCTCAATTTTGCCATGGTGTTACAATTAATATTAAGAGGTAGACAGGGTCATAATTTCATCAGCAGTGTATGCCATAAAAAAAGACATGAAGACATATGAATCATAACATTATTTGTTGAAGAAAAAAAACATGCAATAATATTGGAAAAAATTGTGACCCATAGAAATTTAAAAACATACAAAAATTCCAGTAGAGATATTCAAAAAATTGAAAGTATGTGTTAAGGTTTAATTTAAATTCATTGAAGTACAAGATTATTGAATGTAACACAGCTTCTGTATTTAAGATTGATTTGATATTTGGTCTAGAATTTTATATAATTATTGATGTTGTACTATGTAAACAAAAATCATATCTGCAGTGCAGTTACTTCTTATATGAAAATAACTTGAATCTTTATTATACCCAGTATGCTTGAAATTCTATATAAAAATAAGAAGATGTGGTATGATTGCCAATGAAACAACACTCCACAAGAGACCAAATGACAATGAAATTAACAACTTTAGGTCACTGTACAGCCTTCAATAATGAGCAAAGCCCACACTGCATATTTGGCTACAAAAGGCCCTGAAATGACAAATATAAATTCAAACGAGAATACTAATGGCTTAATTTATGAACAAAATAATGCACAATAAACAAATATGT
The DNA here is from genome assembly GCA_037788925.1 of Mytilus galloprovincialis. Classification (NCBI taxonomy): domain Eukaryota; kingdom Metazoa; phylum Mollusca; class Bivalvia; order Mytilida; family Mytilidae; genus Mytilus; species Mytilus galloprovincialis. The sequence continues at coordinate 55,532,800 of CM075339.1, read as the reverse complement.
TACATAGCAACAAACGACAACCACTGAATTACAGGCTCCTGACTTGGGACAGGCACATACAGAATGTGGTGGGGTTAAAATAGTTTGTTGGCGCCAAACCCTCCCCTAACCTGGGACATTGATTGGTCTAACAGTAAAACATAAGAAAAAACTATAAAAATCAGTTGAAAAAGGCTTAACTCATCAGATGGATACAAATAGAAAATACATTGACATAGACGGGTACTCAGACATCCACACAACAGAAATACTTTAAGTACAGATCTGAGAGTAGGCTCACGGCCTAGCCAAGATCAGATGTGCATTTTGTGTTTCACATGAAGTCAAAAATGAGTATCACCTCAGGGAAAAACTCTTTTGATATTTTGGTTCAAAAATGGTTTAAATTATGAAAAATTGCCATCGTTAGACTAACACTGATAGCATTTATATAATTACATGCAGTTTTGGGAAGAAATATTTAATATTTTTATTAAATAAATGGTGTTTAAAAACTGTATGATTTTCTTTAATGGTTGCCTTCAAGACATGGTCACCAGTGTCAGATTTTCGGTCAATGACAAAGACAACAAAATATGTTTAGAACTATTGAATATCAAACATTTTAATTGAAAAAAAAATGACAAGAACATGTTTGACTCACAGTTATTTCAAACAACAGTAGCTTTCTTCGATCATTAATCTTATCTGATAAAACTGTATCTAAAATTATCTTTAAATAACAAAACTTCCAAAAGAACCCTTTCTTTTGGTGTATAGAACATTAAAATAACTTGATGCATATTCTTACAATAAACAATCAAACTTTGCAATACAATTTATATGTTTTGTCTACGGACAAGACAAATGTATTCATATTTAATGAAATGCATTATTAAAACCTTATTTTGATATAGCTGAAAGTGTTATCTTGAAAAAAAACACACATTTTATCTGGTTTATCTTTCAAATGATGCTTAACTTCGAGGAAAATGGAAACAAATACATTTTGATAATGTCTACGGACAAGACATTTTATTGATATTCAATTAAATGCTTTCAAAGATGATTGTTAAAGGTTAAGATTAAAAGTTACTAATTAAATTTTAAGCAGTGTTTTTTAATTTTGGAAAATATAAAAATGTACCCATAATTCTTTACATATCTCAATAATTTATTGATTAAGCCAAAATGAAGACACATTCTTTTAACTGAAATCCATATATCTGACTGTTTAAAACAATCAAACTATCATTAAAACTCAATTTTGACATAGTTGAATGTGTTCTCTTGAAAAAATAACATACATTTTACCTATCAAATTAGGCTGAACTCAAGGAAATTGGATACAAATATAGTGTGGTAATGTCAACGGACAAGACAATTTCAGTTAAAAAAAAATCTGTGAGAATTAATTGTGACTATATTTATGTTGAAAATACTGAGTTTTAATTTGAATAGATAACTTTCATCACCTATAAATAAGATTTAAGTTCCATAACAGACAAATAATGGAATTTAATACTTGTTATGTACAAGTGTTGTCCGTAGACACTTCCTCATCTGCTGTTAATACTGAAATGCAAAAGATAAAGTTAGAGAGAGAGAAATACTTTTCCCTCATTTGATTTAGTTAATCTTTTAAGGTATGCTGAGCAACTGGAATAAACAATATTGAAGTAAAATAAGGTATGCTTTTTATGACTGATAATCTGACACTTTTTAAAATTCCCTCCTGTAAAGTAATTTTACAAAAATTGAGAACACTTAATTAAATTACCATTTATTTATTAAAAATAAGATATTTCTAAGTTTAAACAACACATAGGACTAATTAAAACCCACAAAACTAAGCAATATTGATAAAAAGACATGTCTACGGACAAGACATTCTGACATATTTTTGAATTTTTTCCTCTATTAATAGATGGTAGAAAAAAATGTTAGTAGTGTTTTCATATCTACAAAAGAACAGGAACTTAGCAATGCAACATTAATGTAATTATGCTATATATATATATATAAGTACGTCTGAGTCAGTGACAACCCTACAACAGATGTATCCATCGGATCGCCATCAATGATGGTGATACATGGCTGTGTACATAATGTATATACAACTCGTCTAAACATCAACCCAACAATGTTAGATCTGTAAATTTGCTTTCGCAAATTTTTGGTTCTTCCCTCGCCGGGATTCGAACCCATGCTAGATTAAAACTGACGCGGAAAGGTAACACACGGCCAGCGAAAGCTCTTTTTTTGAGAGCCCAGGTGGTCGTGTGGTCTAGCGGGACGGCTGCAGTGCAGGCGATTTGGTGTCACGATATCACAGTAGCATGGGTTCGAATCCCGGCGAGGGAAGAACCAAAAATTTGCGAAAGCAAATTTACAGATCTAACATTGTTGGGTTGATGTTTAGACGAGTTGTATATACATTATGTACACAGCCATGTATCACCATCATTGATGGCGATCCGATGGATACATCTGTTGTAGGGTTGTCACTGACTCAGACGTACTTATAAATATAATTATTTTCTGTGACTGTATCTTACATTCATTTGTAGGATCCTTTACTATAGATAATTTAGCTGATCTGTAACAATAACATCTTCATGCCTTATATATCATGTACTGCAGTACGCCGCTAGATTAAAACTGACGTGGAAAGGTAACACACGGCCAGCGAAAGCTCTTTTTTTGAGAGCCCAGGTGGTCGTGTGGTCTAGCGGGACGGCTGCAGTGCAGGCGATTTGGTGTCACGATATCACAGTAGCATGGGTTCGAATCCCGGCGAGGGAAGAACCAAAAATTTGCGAAAGCAAATTTACAGATCTAACATTGTTGGGTTGATGTTTAGACGAGTTGTATATATATATATATATAGAGATCAGTGTAAGAATTGATGTTTTAATATTTGTTACAGTGAGCAGTATAAGTTGTGATTTTGAAGACCAGTTTCTGTGTGGCTACTATAGTACAGGTGTTTATAGTTTTATGGAAGGAAAGAAGATCCTCTACCAGGAATGGATATATGATCATACATACCAGAATACATCAGGTCAGTGGCATAAATAGATCAGGTTATTATACCCCCGCTTTAAAAAAGTGGAGGTAAACTGTTGTACCTCTGTCTGACTGTCTGTCCGTCCATCTCTCCCATGAATATTTTTCGTCGCATCTTTCTCATGAACTACAACATAAGGATTTCTGAAAGTTAGTTTCAGGGTTTATATAAGTCAGCTATACCGTGTGATACGTTTTCATATTCATCACTCAACAACCTTTTTACCGAAATATTTGGCCGGGGGTATCATCACTTGTTTCCTTATACTTTAAATTTTTACACCAACCATTATAGACCCATTGTCGTATGTAAAATTTTAACCCTTGAAACTAGATTTTAATTTCAAATGGTCTAAAACAAAACTGAAGATTTGCTTTGAAAGGAATTGCATCACATGTTGCATAATAGATAATAGTGAACCTTTTAGCAGGTTTTTTTAGCTCACCTGTCCCGAAGGGACAAGTGAGCTTATGCCATCACTTGGCGTCCGTCGTCGTCCGTCGTCTGTCGTCCGTCGTCTGTCGTCCGTTGTCTGTCGTCGTAAACTATTTCAAGAATCTTCTCCTCTGAAACTACTGGGCCAAATACTTTCAAACTTTAACTGAATGTTCCTTAGGGTATCTAATTTATAAATTGTATCCGAAGTTTTGATCTATCAACAAACATGGTCGCCATTGCTAAAAATAGAACATGGGGGTCAAATGCAGTTTTTGGCTTATAACTCAAAAACCAAAGCATTTAGAGCAAATCTGACATGGGGTAATATTGTTTATCAGGTCAAGATCTATCTGCCCTGAAATTTTCAGATGAATCAGACAACCCGTTGTTGGGTTGCTGCCCCTGAATTGGTAATTTTAAGGAAATTTTGCTGTTTTTGGTTATTATCTTGAATATTATTATAGATAGAGATAAACTGTAAACAGGAATAATGTTCAGCAAAGTAAGATTTACAAATAAGTCAACATGACAGAAATGGTCAGTTGACCCCTTTAGGAGTTATTGCCCTTTATAGTCAATTTTTAACCATTTTTCGTAAATCTTAGTAATCTTTTACAAAAATCTTCTCCTCTGAAACTACTGGGCCAAATACTTCCAAACTTTAATTGAATGTTCCTTAGGGTATCTAGTTTGTAAATTGTATCCGAAGTTATGATCTATCAACAAACATGGTCGCAGGCATGATTCCAGGTGTTTTCAAGTGGGTCCCTTGAACATCAAATTGGGAATTTTTATCCAAATTGGGAATTTTTTATGCATACAATCTTAAACGAAATAATATCATTTTCCTGACCTGTAAAAACGGAAAATGTATATTAAGTTTCACCTGAACACTGCTTGAAGAAGTTACTGGATTCAGACCAGGGAAGTTGTAATACATGAATACCATGAATACCATTGCACATGATGCACTATCATCTTAACTTTGGTAAACAAGGCATATACCAGCTAACATAAACCTTTGGCACTTAAGCAGTTTAGCTATTTATTCGAATTTCAAATTATCTCAAATTATCCCATAATATATAAGATATCTTATATAACATATTAGATTTTTATAAGATATCTCATTTAATATATGAGATATCTTATATAATTTTTTTTTTTAAAGATATCGTATATTATATGAGATATTTTATATTATATGAGATATCTTATATATTTTATAAGATATCTTATATATTTTATAAGATATCTTATATACTTTATACTTAGATATCTTGTATACTTTATACTTAGATATCTTATATACTTATAAGATATCTTATATACTTTATAAGATATCTCATTAAGTATATGAAATATCTTTTTAAATTTTTTATACAAGATATCTTATACAGTTTATTGAATATCATCTTTAGAAAATTATATAAGATATATTATATGAATTATCTTATAATTTCTATACGATGTCTCTAATAATATATCTTATATGATATATATAGATTCTACCACTGCATCGAGTGTAATACGATATTTATCCACTCGAAACAGTTAAATTTTCAAAGGACTAGGGGCTATAAGGGCCATTTTTGGCCCCACCCCCAAATTCCATTTAATTTGTCATGTTGTAAGTCTATACCATAGACCTTCTGAAAATAATCGAATTTTGGGTCTAGCTCGTTTATTCTGTTGCCTAGCAACCACTAAAATGGCGGAGTTAAACTCATCAAATATGATTATTATACAGCTTAAATATATCTATATTCGAAATTGAACCTGTTTAGCATGTAGTGAACTTTACACTTGTACACTATTTAAATATTACATAATTAATTGCACATTTTTGCCAATTCACTGTTGTTTCTCCCTAGCAACATAGCTGTGCCCATGGCAACCGCAATTTTTTTTCTATTTACAAGATTTAATTTTAAATATATTGAAACAGAAAGGCAATTTAAAATGTAAATTTTAAGAAGAACACTCCAAGGTAAATATTACGGGGGAAAGCAATATTGAAACACCAACAAACAAAACAAAACACCGGGTATTGCTGATATATACAGATTGTGCATCTGATGCTGGGTGGGGTCTTACTTATCAGCGACAAGAAGAATAATATAAAGACACGACACATTTAGCGCTTAGAAATCTTAATATTGATTATCTTAAATAAATAGATACAGACACATGCATTAAAGGGTGTTTTCAAAAGTCAGTGTATTTCCATGACAGTAGTTATGTTTCCGGAAGGGGTTGGGGTTGAAGGGGGGCACTTCTATTTACACCTTTTTAAGCTTGAATAAGTGAAAAGTTGAGAAAACTATCAGATATATATGATATAACTTTTTTCCTACGCAATTTATGAAAAGGTATATATTTTTAAAATGTAAAACTGGGTAAGGTGACAAAACAACGGCACCCCCTATCAATTAAGTATTGAAGTGCACCCCTCCAAACCCCACCCCCTTTAGACTTATGTAAAGGATCGTTAAGGTTGACTTTTCCAAATTTATCTTATTTTTATTATCTATTTCAGTCGTCAAGACTTATAACCGTATCATTCTATAGAATTACAAAACTGGAACATGCTACTATATCAAATAAATCTGTATTCTTAGATTTTTTCTATATTCATTATATATATATATATTATATTATTTGTTTTATTGTAGTTTTTGTCAATGTGACTAGTTTACTCAGTTTCGCCTTCACTAATCTTAGCGTCGTATGACTTGGTCTTTGATCATCATGACAATATTCATTATATATTCGTCAAAATTATTGAAAACAAGAATGTGTCTTTAGTACATGGATGCCTAAATCGCAAGCCTAACAATGGCCAGGAAATCCTAGGTTAGGACAGGCCCAAAAAATCAGCAGATTTAAGCATGTTATTTTTGCGATCTCAAACCCCCTCCCCTTTTACCTCTAGGCAAAGTAGAAAAAAAATCAAACACACAATACACACAGTAAAATTTACTTCAAAAAAAGTTTGAGTCTGATGTCAGATTCAACTACCTTGACCAAACACTTAAACCTGAAGCGAGACACAGGGACAATCGGACGAACAGACTGAAATACGCACATACGAACAGACGCATACACCAGAAAACATAATGCCCACAAATGGGGCTTAACAACAAAGCCGGGTCACATTTTAAAATTTACACTGCATTTTTACGCATGATTATAAAACTATTCAAAACATAACCTTTAAAAAGGTAACAGACATGTGGTATGCTTACAGACTTTAGGCTCTTGTTTCTATGCATGGAAAGGTCAATTATCCATATATACTGAACGGCATTAGAAACGCAACACTCATTTTGTTAATTTTTCTTACCAAATCTTGTTTGATTTTCTTACAACTACTTTGCATGCTTATCATACTTCTTTCTCCGTGTTAAAAATCAAAATCTAACTTACCTGTGGTTATTGAGCATACCGAGTTTTTGAAGTCGCACGAATTTCTTAAAGCGAAATTTTGGACCCATGAAAGATTGTTTCAGTTGTTTTGCTTTGTGAAACAGTTCTTTCAATCCTTTGCCTCACTTAAACCAGTTTAAAAATGTTGCATCTCTATTTTGCCAAGACTGAGAAACAAAAAACTGAATAGCCCCTTAAGAATACTGCAAACATTAAAACATAAACGTGCTGCAACCACACTGAATGGCTACAGAAACTTGTCTTACTGTCCTTCCGACAACGATACAAGTAGACAAGATTTGTTGCTGGCCATCAATGAACAGATAAACGTTTAGAGACAATGAAACGTCAACAGAATTTGATTACGCAACGTCATTTGCCAAACATGTTAACGGCCGCAACGTCAACTGCTAATCAAATTACTGAGTGCCATTGAGTACAGATTCATGCCATAAATGTTTCCCATCAACTGAATTGCCAAAGAATCAACTGAAGGAAAACCTTAAATGCCCTCAAGTTCCAACCGCATAATTGCCAAAACCAATTAATGGGTTGAACAAATGCAAAACCAGAAGGTGTAAAACAGAACCCAAAACATGTCGGACAGAATTTGTTGACCTTTCTAACAATTATTTTGGCGTTTGCAACATGCAGTCATTGCTTTTGACCGTGACACATTCATTCAAAAATAACACAAAAATAATGTAGTGTTGCGTTTCTAAAGTCGGTCAGTATATATATATACATTTGCAAATTTACAGATCTTACATTGTTGGGTTGATGTTTAGACGAGTTGTATATACATAATGTACATAGCCATGTATCAGCATCACTGCTGGTGATCCAATGAATAAATCTGTTGTAGAGTTGTCACAGGCTCAGGCATACTTATATAATAATATATACATGTTTATACAGATATATGGAAAGTCTACCTTATGCCGTTTCAAATTTTATAGAACTTGTTCTCTTCTATGCACATTACCCACAAAGACACATCCAATGTAGGTAGTTTCATTTTCGAAATAAATCTTGTGTTTCTCGCCAATTATGGAAACTTAAGTAAAATACCCCCCCCCCCCCCCCCCCCCCACCCCCACCCCACTTTTCGTTACATAAATCATGGATCTGACCCTAATACCAGAGAGAGAAGATTTCCCCATTCAAACAACAAATTTTGAATTTATAATTAGCAAAAACATCAGAAATGTACAGATTTTGTTATATTGAAGGTCTATCTAAAATTTCATAATTAAAAAAATTGTCCTCAAAGTTGGTATTGACTCCCTTGCACATGAAGTTTATAGCTGTCAGATTTTTTAAAGAAATCTAACTAGATAAACTAACGGAAAGATAATTAGGAATACACTTTACATTCATAAACCAAAAAAAAAAGTTTCTATAGGTATAAGAATGCATAAACTAAACTTTGTCAGATGAAAAGGTCCAAGTTGGACGGCAAATTTCAGCTTTTTATTGCTCCGCTTGGCTATGAAAAATATAAAATAAACTATCGCACCAACCTTGCACCAAAAAGATTTTTTATCCGAAGTTTGATATGTATGAACTTGTCAAAATGTTAAAATTTCTAATTGGTGCAAGCATGGTGCGGTGGTCAAAATTTAGAAAAACCATCAAATTTTCGGTATTTTTGCTTATTTTCCCAATTATGACGTCATTTGCACCTACCATTGTGACATCATTGAACCTTTTTTAGTTAAATAAAAACATTTTTTTTAAATCATTTACTCATATTCTAATAATTTATGGAGAAAAATCTGCTCTGTTAGAATTTTTATAATCTTGTAAATCTGGGGCCATTTTAGGCCATTAAAGCCCCTACTCCTTTAAAATGCAAGGCTTGCCCGAGCATTTTGAATATTTAAAATTTAACTGTCAAGAGTGGATAAATATCGTATTACACGAGATTTAGTGGTGGAATCTGTTTCTCAAATGATTTTCTAACATTATGCAGACACACTTATTCCTTCTCTTCAAATGATCTGCAAAAAGATGTGTTCTTTCTATGTGACGTCATCAGGCATGGTCGCCTTTTTTTTTGCCGTCACAACAATAGGAAATTCAGAGGAAAGCAAGAATATTCGACGTCATAATCGGATTTTAACCAATGAAGTACTGAGAACAAACAAAACCACAAGTTCATGATTAATTTTTTTTTTTATACAATGGGTGCAGAAAGGGATAAATTGACGAAGAATTAGAGAAATAAGATATCTTAAATAATCTTTTTTATAAGATATCTTATATAAATATATATTTTATATAATAAAGAAGATATCTAATATCGATTATAAGATATCTTATATAGTATATAAGATATCTTATAAATCTACTTTATATAATGTATCTTATATATAGTGTATAAGATATATCATATTGTTTATAAGATATCTTATACAGTTTATAGAGTTCCAATATCTTCAATCAATACTAGACAATCACTTTAAATTAGACATTACAGTTACAAATTGTGAACACAATAGTCTTCTTGATTCATCAAATACAGAGTATAATGACTTCATAAATCATTTGGACAAAAGTGAGACAAAACCTATAAAAATATCAACCCCTAGAATTGTTACACCAAAAACACATGCTTCTGTGATAAATAAACAATCTGCAGAAAATATCCTTGCATCATTGCAACTATTAGAGAGCAAAGTATGTGAAGTGTCAAACACCTGTGCAGGCTTAAAAGATGACAACCCTATAGATAACAATAGCTATGATAACAAAATATCAGAACTTAATCAAAATCTGAATGAGCTAAAAGAAAATCAACAAAAATTAGAAAAAGAGCTTCATGGTCTTGTGTTATCGTCTAATCAAATGAACAAACAATATGTAAAGACAGCAGTCCTTGAAAAGAAATTTGTAGACATTCAAAAGTCAATTTTGACAAAAATAAATTTGCAAACAAATGAAACTTCATTTAAGGAAAATTCTGAATTAAAGAAAGTGTTGAGAGATTTGGATTTGTCTAACTCAAAATTGAAAACACAAAATGAGGCTCTTGAGGTCGAAAACCACTTCTTAAAGAAGAAAATATCTGATCTTTAAAAGCAACAACATGAGATACTTGTAGCTGAAATGCAATATGAGGCAAACATTAGCACACAGAACAGATTTGCCGAGCTAACTTCACAAAATGATGATATGATATGATAAAAAACAGAGAACAACAATACATTAAGAAAAATGATGAAAACAGCATTTCTAAAGAAAAACCACATTTTCTAGACTTAGAAATAATTATTGACTCTCATGGAAATGGTCTATTGGCTTCAAAACTTTACAGAAATGTTCAAACCAAAATCAAGGTTCTCGGACCAGGAAAGAAGAATATAAAAGGTGCAGGGGAGGCTATTTTTCAAACAACAAATAAAGACACCAGACATATAGTGTTAGGTGTAGGAAGCAATGACTTGAGTATTAAAACAACTACTTTATGTGTTAATGAGATGAAAACCCTTATAGATAACACAAAAAACAGCCATACTCACTCCAAGATACATGTTTTACCAACGTTTGATCGTGCGAAACAGTCCCATTTCAACAGAAAAGCTAAAGAGTTCAATGAGGAAATACAGAAATATTGTGAAAATCAATCAGATGTTGAATTCATTTTAAACAATGACATAATTGGTACTAATACATCTATTTTTCAAGATGATGGAATTCACTTTAACCAATTAGGCAAAAAATACCTCACCAGGATATTGAAAACACATTTAAACCCAGTATTTGGACTCAAACCTTATAATGAATATAAGACTTCTAATTCAACAAATAAAACACCAAACAGAAACTACAGACAGAACCACTCCTATGGTCGACAAAACAACGACAATCAGTCTTACCGGCGAAACTACATGTATAATGAGAACCAAAACCCCTATGACTATTATAGTCAACAATATCATAACGCTAACAATGGGAGATCCAACCAAAGTGAGATGAACCAACTTCTCAGTAGACTTATTGAACTTGCACGATAATTCAGTTATAAATCATTAAAGAGAAAAAAGCATATAGTATAGTACATTTAGTTATACCTAAGTTATACTTTGATTATGACCAATTGGAATTATAAGCATTCATTCTAGTTGTTATTATTTTTATTTTTGTACAAAAATCACAATAGTATGTTTTATATTATTTAAGTTGCTTGAAAATGTCATTAATAACATATACATGTATATTGTATTATACACTTTTTAAAAGTCTATGGTTACTATATAGTATAAGCAGTATTACACACATATTGCTAACAATGTTTATGATACATGAAATTAGCATACATTTCAAGAAACAAAAATTTAGAATTTCTACCCTTGTTCGATGTTTGAGTCTCATTTTCTTGCTTCAAGTTAAAGTAAAAGAAACTTATGAATTTATATATAATTTTGATAAGTGAAAGAAAAAGAAAAATATACATTACACAGATCAATGATTTTACAAATATATATGTCCCAAAAGATCTTTAAAGTAATAATAATTGAGTTATTTCCCTTTCTCCATGTCCTTTGTAAATAGATAGATTTTTGACTTGCTATATGAATATTGCCTACTGGAATATTCATGGTTTAAATGAAGATAAATTCCAGGATGATTTGTTTATTGAAAATGTTTGTAAATATGATATAGTTTGTTTTGCAGAAACAATGTTGAGAGAGTCTCCAGGAAATCTTCCAGGTTTTACATCTCCCTATATAGTTAAGCCTATTAAGGCAAAAAAAAGGGGGAGACCATCAGGTGGCATGCTTATATTTATAAAAGCCAAATTTAAAAATGTTATTTCTGAAATAAAACAGAACAACTTCTCAATATGGTTGAAAATAGATGGAACTTTTCTCAATTTGGAGAAAAACATTTTTCTTTGTTTTACCTACATCAAACCTTATATTAATAAGGATATTTCTGAACTGACATTCACAAAAATGGAAAATGATATTTCTTTTTTCCTATCGAAAGGTGAGGTGATTTTAAGTGGTGATTTTAACGCACGCACAGGAGGGTTAAATGGTTTTATTCAAAATGATGGTGTTAATGACAATTTTACAGACTGTCCAGTACCTGAAGATTATAAACCTGATTTACCCTTAGAAAGAAATCAATTAGATCAAAAAAACAATTTACATGGGAATTTACTAGTAAATATCTGTAAGTCCTCTCAAATGAGAATTGTGAATGGAAGATTCCTTGGTGACTCACTTGGCTACTTTACATTTTATAATAGTAATGGTAAGAGCACAGTAGATTATATGTTGACATCACAGAATTTATTTTATACCATCAATAACTTTATGGTAAAACCACCTACTGATCTATCAGATCATTGTTTAATAGCGTTGAATATTTTTAATTTTAAAAATTCTAAAGAAATAGATAAGGAAGAACTATGGTCCCTTCCTGGTACATTTAAATGGGCGGATCAGAGTAAGGACATTTATATTGATGCTTTATTAGAAGAAAAGAGTGTAGAACACATTCTATCTTTAAACAAACTAATTGATGATAATAATTTTAATGATATTGACTTCTTAGTGACCAAAACTAATGAAATCTTTTTAGAAGCTGCAAAAAAATCAGTTTCTTTTAAAGCAAATTTAAAAAAATCCAAAATGCAAAGACACACAAAAAAGGCAAAACCTAAAAAAGTATGGATGTCAAATGATTGCTTACTCCTTAGAAAAGAAGTGTGTTCCCTTGGAAATAGATTAGCTAAAGCCCCTAATAATAATGCATTAAGATTGACTTATTGCAACTGTAAAAGAGAGTACAATAAATTGAAAAATAAATTAAAAAAGGATTTTTTTTATTCCTTGATAAAACAAATAAATGAAATAAACCCAAAAAACACCAAAGAATTTTGGGGAAGCATTAATAATTACAAAAAAAAAGAATAATAATTGTGAGCCTGCTATTTCTGCCAAAGAATGGGAGATTCATTATAAAAATTTGCTTGCTTCAAGTAATAATGATAAAACTGATACAAATCAAAATATAGAGAACAAAAATCACAACTTTTCTAATACATCCCTTAATGTCCCTATTACATGTAAAGAAATCAAAGACTGCATTAAGAAGTTAAAAAAGGGAAAATCTGGAGGTTCTGATTTGATAATTAATGAATTTCTAAAGGTGGGGTCAAACACTCTAGTTTTACTTCTGACAAAACTTTTTAATAAGATACTTAACTCAGAAAAATTCCCCAAAATTTGGAACATTTCTCTATTGACATCAATTTATAAATCTGGTGACCCATCTGATTGTGGGAACTATAGAGGTATAAGCATAACAAGCTGTCTTGGTAAAGTCTTTACATCCATTTTACAAAAACGACTTAGTGATTGTCTTGAAACACATAATTTATTATCTTCAAATCAAGGTGGTTTTAGAAAAAATTACAGAACTGTAGATCATGTCTTTATTTTAAAAACAATAATAAACAAATATTTGTTTAAATGTAAAAAGAAACTATATGTGTGTTTTGTAGATTTTAAAAAGGCTTTTGACAGTGTCTGGAGATCAGCTCTGTTCTTAAAATTACAAAATTAAGGAATACAAGGCAAATTTTATAATATTCTGTATGACATGTACTCTAATACCTTATATTCATGTAAATATCAAAATATGTTTACCAAGCCTTTTCTTGCTAATCAGGGAGTCAAACAAGGTGACAGTTTAAGTCCAACTTTATTTAATATATTTGTTGATGACATAGGAAAATACTTAGATACAAACTTAACTAGTGCATAATTTAAATGGTAAAAAAGTGAACCATTTATTGTATGCTGATGATTTATTGTTGATATCAGAATCTGCAGATGGTCTCCAGAACTCTCTTGATTCTTTACAAAAATATAGTACTGAATGGAAACTGGACGTGACCCTTAAGAAAACAAAAATTATAATTTTCTCTAAAATTAAAGTAAATAAAGAAAACTTTTACTTTTATTACAGTTCCAATCCAATTGAAATTGTTGATTGTTATAAATACTTAGGAGTTGATTTTCATAGCTCTGGAAAATTTATACAGGCAGTGTCAAGCCTCTCAGATAAAGCTAAAAAAGCATATTTTGCATTGAAGTCAAAACTACCATATAGTGAAAATTTGTCTGTTAAGACTTGGCTCCAGCTTTTTAATTCAATGATAACTCCTATTTTAACTTATGGATCACATACATGTGATGGACTGTAAAATTCAGATCAGGAGATTTGGAAATTTTGGTCAGGAGATTGGACCTCAGATCAGGAGGTTTTTTATCGACATATTTTTCGTCGTAAAACTAACCGTATGATGTGTTTTTTTCTTCAATCTTCCTTGTGAATGGCATTAGTTAAAGTCTGCACATATTAAGGAATAATTGAGAAGAATCTTTTTTTCTTTTATTTTACGATGAGAATCTTTTTTTCTTTTGTTTTACATTGTTGATTGCTGATGAGAATCTTTTTTTCTTTTGTTTTACATTGTTGATTGCTGATGAGAATCTTTTTTTATTTGTTTTTCATTGGCATTGGCTTGAGATATAAGAGAGATTTATGCTATACATTTATTACATAATAAATAAATAATAAATGAACAAACATTGTTGATCTTTGTCAAATATTTCTGTTGTTTTGAAACTGGTGTCTTTGAAGACGGAGATAACTGTCGTTTTGGCATTTTGAACACATAATGGTGTACAAAATAATGAATTTGCTTATATAATTTTTCAGTCAGCTTGTGTAGCAAATAGCTCACATTGAGCTGAAACCATTCCTTTTTCCAGTATTTTCATCTCGAGATTTTCATATACAAGAAGTGTTTTTCTTGGCATCAAAAAACTTCCGATAAATTTTTGGACAACAACATTCCATTTTCCATCAATGCCGGTATTTATCGGTATTTGCCTTTAATCATCCTTGGCGTGTGCCATAAACAGAAGCCACATCGAGTAATTGATATACAAACACCTTATGATTGTTCAATCAAACTATTATCACTTGTTAATTAGCCTTTAGCGAGAAATAAAATCTCCACATGTTGCGTAATCAGGTAATGTCAGTTACACCGGATACGTTCGATAAACCTCCTGTTTTTACGACTTAAAAAATCTCGGGTTTTTACGATCTCAATGATAAATTTTGTAAACAAAATAGTAAAAATGGCGACTGAAAATTATCATTCATGAAATTTTTTCTACACGGGATTTTTTTCTCTTCGACGGGAGGACGGGAGGGGACCCCTGAAAACGGGAGTTTTGTACTCCCGTCGGGAGGTTCACATGTATGGCCGATCAGAAGTATGGATATCAGAATTCAAACCAAATTTTGAAGCATTAGACAAAAGTAAATTAGAAAAAACACAAAACTCCATATTTAAAAACATACTTGGGGTTCATGGAAAGTCTTCCAATCTAGCAGTGCGGTGTGAATTGGGCACTTTACCCATTAGCATTAAATGTTATCAACTTATGTATAAATATTATGAGCGTCTCAGTGATGTTGGTGAACGGTCTGGTGGTCCGTATGAAATTCTTAAGGCTGCTTTTGAAGTGGACAAAACTCTCACAAATAGAGAAAATTCATGGTCTTATAAACTATCTGAATTAATGAAATATATTGGAATACCCTTTAACAAGCATTGTAATAGTAATTTCAAACAGAAACTAGAAGATTTCTACAAAAATAAAATTATATTTGAACTTTCTAAGATAAAAGATGGAAACTGTGGTAAACTTTTATTTTTTAGTAAAATTTATACTAAATTTAAACAACAAGAATATTTAAATTTTAATATTCCTAAATACCTTAGAAAAAAACTCACTAAATTAAGAATTAGTGCACACTCATTAGCAATAGAAACTGGGAGGTATGCAAGACCAAAAATACCATCTAATAAGAGATTTTGTAAATTTTGCACAGGAAAAATTGAAAATGAGATTCATTTCTTGATTGAATGTCCGCAATATAACAAAATTAGATCTAAATATAAAATTAATGTTATTAATTCAAATAATTTGAATGAAAATTTTACCAAAATGTTAAATCCTATGTCTGAAAAGGAATTAAAATCTATTTGTATGTATATTGAAGAAGCTCTTGATTTGAGAGACCACCATACCGTTTCACCAGATAATAATCTTTTACATTAGTTTGTGCATATGCATATATATATATATATATATAAATCTTATATTGTGTATTTTAAGTAAATATATGAAAATCTAGAATAATACTGAAATATAAGTTTATGGTATCAATATCAGTTTATAATGTATTTGTATACATAGAATTGGCTCATGACTTGTTACATGAATCTTTATTTCATTTATGTGTTGTTTTAATATTATAATTGTCTGTATTTGGATCACGCCTCTATTGTGCTCTTTCCAATAAAATATTGAATTGAATTGTTTATAAGATATCTGATAAAGAAAACTATATGAGATATCTTATAAACTATAAAAGATATCTCATAAATTTTATAACATATGCATGTAAGATATCTAATAAACTTTATAAGATATCTTATAAACTTTATAAGATAAACTTTATAAGATATCTCACAAACTATATAAGATATCTTATAAAGTTTATGAGATATCTTGAAGTTAGATTAAATAACAAAACGGCTTGACATATTAACCACTGAAAAAAATCATCCATTCGGTATTTTTTCAAAAGATCATCTTTATAATTAGTTATCAAAGGTACCAGAATATAATATAAACTTACCTTGATTCAAATGGATTTCAAATTGAACTGGCCAATTGTCGAATTCAGAAAAGCTATTACAAAAGGTTATATACTTATATTTAAAGCAATAGCCCAAGTGAACTTTAAAATTATTTTGATCATTTTTATATCTCCTGAAAAATTTCGATAATCAGCCCCTGCGAAATGATTATGAATAGTTCATGAATGTTCATGGATGATTCATGAATGATTCATGAACATAATTCATGAATTGTTCATAAAAGATTCATGAACAGTTAATGAACTAGACATGAACTACAAATGGACAAGCACGTTCATGAACCAGTGAATAATGAACTATTCATGAACAGAAAGTGTTCATGAACTCTTTGGTTCATTAAAGTTCATGAACAAAAATAGTTCTTGAACTTTTATTATTCATGAATTGTTCATGATTTTATAGTTCATGAACACGCTTGTCCATTTGTAGTTCATGTCCTGTTCATGTATAGTTCATGAATTTTTTTATGAATGATTCATGAATTTGTTCATGAACCATACCAGTCCATGAATCATTCATGAACACATGAACTACTGTGTTTATGAACTGTTCATTAGTAATTTAATTCATGAACATTGTCTGTCCACTTGTAGTTCATGAACTGTTCATCTAAAGTTCATGAAATAATTTAAAAGGATTTTTTTGAATTTTCATTTTTTGTGTTATTATCATAAGTAAACTTCTCTTCCTGTCTGTAATTAAAATTGCTGTATCAGGACTTCCAACTAGAAATGCTAAATAACATCTTGGTGCAGTTGTTCTGCTTGAAATTCTTCACAGTTGAACAGATCTTTTAATCAATAAATGCATCTGAGTTTCCCCCTGCAAAATCAAAAATCACTCCACAAAGAATCAAAAGTCCTTGATATTTGTTTTTATAAATAAGCACTCAAGATTAAACAGTTTCTAACAGGTATAATACAATGTAATAATTTAATTTAATAAATGTTGTTTTTATTAAAATATCAATAGAGTAAGATTAATAACATGAATATCACTTCAGCCTTTTCATGACATTTCAAATAATGTACCTACCCCCCTTTTTCCCCTTTTAATTTACCCACACACAATCATAAGAGTGGCTGAAGCATGAATTATTTTTACCTTGAAATACAATATATTGTACAAATCTATCAGTTATTCCTGAATGGAAATCATTAAACTAACACTGTAAAATGTAAAGGCTACTTTCTGGTGTTTTATATTTATTTTAATTAATCAATAATTATTATAAAATGCTTCAACAAATAGTTATTCAGCAAAAAAATATAATCAAAATATATATAATTTACTTATCTGATAACAAATCTGCTTTGTTTTGACAGCTATATTACTTCACTCCTCATCAAACATCTTCATTTGTATTGTAAGCGTCAAAAACATCATTTTGCTGACGTCATAATGACGTTTTTCTATTCCCAGTCACTTGTAATCATTTGTCTACATTGTAATCTTTTGTCAAAGTCATTGAAGCGTTTTACAATAGGTAAACGTAATTCATTAATAATGATAATTATTGACACCAGTCTGCAATGTTTGGGAAAGAATGAATTGTCATTAATCTGTCCTTATTTTCCAAGTTCCTCTATGTGCCGTATGATGGTTAAGAAAGGCACATGTTTGAACTTTGAGAGACAATCAGAAATTACATCTTTAGAAGAAAGAAATTAAGTTTACCAAATTTGTCATGATTGTAAAAACGAAACATGAGAAACATCTCCAGCTCAAAGTAAGTTACAAGTCCCAAATTTTGTATGACTCTAAAAATGTAACACTCTTCTGGCATAGTATGAAAAAAAGAAAAAGGTGCTGAGCTAATATCTGTTGTTAAATGATTTTTTTTTAATGATTATTTTATTTTCTTTAATTTACCACAAAAAAGAGAGATATTTTATTTTTTCATATTTTATTTTTTTTCTCCAACTTTTTCTCTTTCTCCCAGCCTTCCTCTCCTTTCTCCTACCCCCTTTCTCCTTTCTCCTACACCCTTTCTCCTTTCTCCTACACCCTTCCTCCCTGTCTCCCTTACCCCTGTCCTCCCCCTCATACATGTATTTACAATTTTGCTATTCAACTGAATTTTGTCTCAAAATGATCTCAAGATCTGTAAATGAATAAACTAGAGGTCATGCTAAAAGCACTTTAATTGTGATGTCATGATACAATGTAATGGATGTCAAATTTTATGAGAACTAATGTATGACAGTCAAATTTATGAATTTTTTTATAAACTTTATGTATTCATTTATTCATTAAAGTTCATAAAATGTTCATGAACATGTGTTATGAACAATTTATGAACATTATGAACTGACTTACAGTTCATTAAAGTTCAGAAAATATTCATGAACTGCATTTTATGAACTATTCATGAACTAAATTCATGAACGAAACTTAATGAACTCATTATGAACAGTCATGCATTGTTCATGAACATTCATGAACAGTTCATGGTGGTTCATCAGTTCATGAATTTCATCTCGCAGGGGTGATGACATCGTATTTCAGGGGGGGGGGGGCTCATTTCATGAATGGTCAATCTTCAACATTATTTTCAAAACCGCTCAAACTTTTGTCTTTTGAGGAAAAGAGCAAAATAAAAAATAATTTCTTTTACAAAACAGGTTTTAAGCAAGTTCCATAAACGGCTCTGCTGAGCGATCTGCTTTTATAAGATCGGCGCTCATTAAAATTTATTCATCAATGTTATATCAAAATTTGAATTTGTTCTTTGCCAAGGTCTGCTTTGACACCAATTTTAACAAAAAGCAGGTTTTTGATCAACCTGCTGGGTGATCTACTTTTGGGAATTCAAATACTCCCATAAAATTTTATTCAATTGAATCCGACTGCTAAAATTGTTTACCTCACGTTGACATAATTAAATCGTTGTTAATAAAATGCGATTGTAGTCAGCATTCTTATCCAGATTTTACTACGTTTTGACGACAAACTATGAAAAATTATAGTTAATACCGATTTTTATTTTATTTTCCTGAATAGGGAATTTATATTCACTAACATTTTTTTGGGGCCGCTGGCAGATTTAAGGGCCGCTCAGCGGCCCTAAACTATATAGTGGAATCATCCCTGTGGTCGCCATTGCTAAAAATAGAACATAGGGGTCAAATGCAGTTTTTGGCTTATAACTCAAAAACCAAAGCATTTAGAGCAAATCTGACATGGGTAATATTGTTTATCAGGTCAATTTCTATCTGCCCTGAAATTTTCAGATGAATCAGACAACCTGTTGTTGGGTTGCTGCCCCTGAATTGATAATTTTAAGGAAATTTTGCTGTTTTTGTTTATTATCTTGAATATAATTATAGATAGAAATAAACTGTAAACAGCAATAATGTTCAGCAAAGTAAGATCTTTAATTAAGTCAATTTGACCAAAATTTTCAATTGACCCCTTAAGGAGTTATTGCCCTTTAAAGACTTTTTTCACAATTTGTTCATCATGTTGACTTACTTTAAAAAATCTTCTCCTTTGAAACTGCTGTATCAATTTCAGCCAAACTTAGGCTAAATGAGTTTCAGAGTATCTAGTATAAATTTTATATTTTATTTCCTTGTATGTCAAGAAACATAGCTCCTATGGCTAAAATAGAACATAGGAGAAAATGATTATTTTTTTTGGCTTTTGAAGAAAATAGGACGATCCAAAAAACATTTAAATAAATTGAAAAGCCAAAATAATCATTGATGAGAGATTTAACCAAAAGAATTAAGGTGAGCGATTCAGGCTCTTGAGAGCCTCTTGTTTGCATCTACCATCTTGTTTTTCAGGAAGATTTTATGGTATGGTCAGTTACTTAGGAAGCATATTCAGCTTTAGCTCTCCTGTGCAGGAGGTGACAAACAGATCCTGTCTATCATTGTACTATATAGGACATGCAAACCGGTTTGATTTTGAGGTCAGATACCTTGACAGCAAGGTCATATCAAGGAATATCACAAGATTTTCTGATTCAAAACTTACTGATGTGTCCAATATCTGGAAACCAGTGCAGGTAAGAATTAATTTTACTGATTACCAAACTGAGAATTGTGTCCATCATCTGGAAACCAACTCGATGTAAGAAAACATTATTTCCCTGCATACATACCTGTCAACCTATGACAATGATGACCTGCATAGAAGAATGAAATCTCAGGTCATAATGAGTACAAACTTTTTCGAGCTGAATTTCATTATTTAGGGGACATTTTTCTTATAATTTATATATATCAAAGTTTCCAAAACATATCCACATGGTTAAGTAATATAAAATTGTAAATATTACTTAATTGCACTTGAAGGCCATTGATAGATGTATGCTATGTTGGCTTAATTCATTTTCATAACATATATTTGTGCAGATTTATTCATATGAACATACTTGAAACAATGTTGATATTCGAATATAAAAAGATAAAGTTAAACAATTAAAAGAGATATAGATTAAAAAAAAAAGTAATTTTCAAAATTTTTATTTTTTAATTGTTCTTAGGTAGAAAAATAAGTAAAAGTATTATTCTGACATGTTTTTGCATTCAATTCATTTTAGATTTAATCTTTTTACAAAAAACACATAAGTTTAAGGAGAATATTGAGATGACAAAAAAGGGGAAGTAACTCAAGTTGTTTTAAAAACAACTTTGAAATACACAAATTATTTACGACATAAAGCTAAGATAATTGGCCATGGTGTTAATTAACAGTGTGTTTGACACCAAAGCTGTCAAGTGAAGCCATGCACTGAAATGGGTCACTTAATTTGAGTTTACACAGGTAGTTGAACTTCTTGTCCAGGAAGAATTACGAATTTACCGGTTATTTCAAAGGAAAATCACTTATGAAATCAGTCTGAAAGCTTAAAAATCCAGGTGAAAACGGGTTATTTTTCTAATTCTCGGTTATTTGGTCACCCGGCGGGTGACCTCTCAGAATTGTGAAAATCTCAGGTCACACCCGCAGGATCCGGGTCAGTTGACAGGTATGTGCATAGACGCGTCATACATCTGAAAACAAGCTCAAGAAAGCAATTTTTAGTTCCATTAGTACCACACAGGTCCACACTGAGAGATGTGTTCAACATAGATAAGAATGATCTATCTTTTAATAGTACCAAAACTGAAATCGCCGAGGAATTTGTTGTAACATCTGGAAACTATTTCAGGTAAGAATTATCTACCCTTAAGTTGACATTGAAGGATGTATCAACAACTGTGGTAAAGATTATTGGTCAAACTATTTTTAATTTTAACTTTTCTGAAAAATTAAAACAATTTTAAGAATATTCTTCAAAACAAAGCAAACTCACTAATTGTAAACCTATACTTTTTTCAGCTGTCCATTCAGCCAGGAAAGATTCAGATCAATTTTCAGATCCATGATGTAAACTACGATATAAAATATTTTGGGATTGATGATGTGACATTGACACCAGGAGAATGTCCTCCACTGGGTATGTTTAATGGTATAAATATGAACAAATGTTGGGTAAACTTTAAAATGACAGCAATCAAACAAATGAAAAAAAAGGAATCAACTTTCCAGATATTGATTGGATTTTGACTATATGAATTGTTTTTATACAATATTATCAAAACTAAGGTGGATGACAAGTTGTTTTAGCTAATTGGTTAATTATTATTTGGGTCAAATCAATTTCAGAGCTTAAAAGGAATGTATTAAACCAAAGGTTCCAGTAAGTTATTATTTCAAAAGTATTACAGCAGTCATCATGATTTGAATGACCTTTTTTGAAAATCTGTGCCACATATGACCACAGATATGTTCCACTTGTCATAGACACAAACTTTTCCTTAAAAGTGACAACACTGAATATGACTTATGACTGATTTTGTCATTGTCATGCCAACATGACAGTTGCCACCAGGCGAGTAGGAACTACTTACCCCTCCAGGGCACCTGATTTCACCCCTAGTTTTGGTGGCATTTGTCTTGCTCAATCTTTAATTTTTTGTGGACTTGTTTTAATTTTTGTTGTTTTTCTTTATGGCTATGGTATTGTCTATTTTTCTTTGACTATATTGGTATTTATAACACCCTTTTTATAAGATAATAAGAGCCATTATTTGGCCCCTAAAATTGAAAATAATAAACATATTCAAACCTTTCAAATTATGTTGATAAATGAATTAGTTGCTTCAATCTGGAAACTTTAGTGCAGAATTGTCACTTGTGATTTCACTATGATGTCATAAACATGTAAAAATGGTATTTTTACTCATAATTTTGGTCAAGATATATTAGCAAAAGCTTCACACATAAAGATATTTAACACACTTAGACATCTTTGTGAAATACATTATGGACAAAATATTTTTTGGGATAATTTAATTTTCATAATGACTAGATGGGCTGCATTGGAATTCTCAGCTTAGACTTGTTAACTTTTCCTTAGTTTTGCTCTTTAAGCAGGGAAAGTAATGTGGTCATAAAAAGATGAACCAATAATTTCAGGCAAGCTTTTCGGAATGCTGATAAATGTTATGCCATATTCTTACCTTTTCTTCACAGTTTGCCCATCAGGACTACTTCCCTGTCATAAAGATGGTATCTGTATTAAGGAGAAGATAGAATGTGATAAAATTCCCCAGTGTCCCTCTGGTGAAGATGAAGCAGACTCAGTCTGTCGTAAGTATTGGACATTTTTTAAATAGTTTTTTTTTCAAATATTCACAGAAATAGTTCATGATCGTTTTTTACAAATTTGTCTGTATTCTGTGTATAATAGGACATTAGGGTATTTGCATAAAAACAACAACCCAATGACAAACACAAAAAAATGACTTAGAGGTCAGCATATAGTTTGCATCTGATATTTCTTCATGAATTTAACCTGATTGGGTTGGTATCAAAGGCTATAGATTTTTGGGACATTCTATTCACTATTCAGGAGCAATTGTGCCAATAGATACAGATTTCTGTTAATCTGAATAAAATTATTATATGATATGAATCACTTTTCAATATTTGTTGGGTACTAATTTTGTGGATTGTGTTGGTAAAGGGGAACCACAAGGTTAAGAATACTTAGTATTACCTAGAGTATTATATGCAAAAGAAGTCACAAATGTTTCCTCACTCCATGACAATTGGTCCCACGAATATTGGTATGTCTTCAACAAAAAAATTCAAATTATTTATAAAGTTGCAACTCAAAGATTAAACTTTTTTGATAGAGAACATGCATATGACAGTTTTTAGGTAAAGATTGCATGAAATAAAATCAAAACCTTATGGGACTGACTTGATATCTAAATGTTCCAAGGTTTATCACTACCTTTTTTGATATACAAAATATAGTGCATTGATCATAACATTCTATACATCCTATTCATGAAAATTTCCAGAAATTTATCAATGTAATATATGCTCAGATATTCAAGGCACAAAATGATGTTACACTTGTCAAGAAAATTCCATAACTTTTGCAAGGTGCAGGAATCTAATATCTGTTCTAAAAATAGAATGATGTCATTGTTAAAATCCTCTTTGAAAAATTTGGAGTTATCTTCCTTTGTCTAGAATTGCTGTTAAATCAACTACAACCATTGCAATAATTAATTTTACTTCCCTCTGATAAATTGAAGCAATCTTTACCGTTCAGTGCTTACAAGCACTTTGATTTCACTCATTCTGTTGGTTGATAACGTTTGATTAAGTAATGGCAGCATACATGAAGTTTATAAATAACGATAGTAACTCAAACCATAAGAGAATTGCTACATGTAAAACTTTATATTCTGACAAACAATGAAAATAACCTGCATTAAAATTTAAATCAAACGAATGTGGTAAAATCTGATTATAAAAGTGTCATCATGCCCCCTTGAACCAGTGGTACTATCCTAAAATCTTTCAGTTAATAAAAAAAAAAATCATTTGCCCATTTTAGCCATAAGTATCAGCTGTGACTTTGAAAAATTCTATGGGTGTGGATACGTAAAGGATAACAAGTTTATATGGAGGGAGGCTTTCGTTCACCATCTACCATCCATGGACCACACCATGGGTCCACTCAACAGCACAGGTATGTTATATTTTTATGAGATTTGAATGTCTTAAGACTTTTTTGTATCTTTGAACAGTGAACACCAAAAGTATCTTGATGATTTTGTTATTTCAATTGCATATAATAAAGTGATAAGCATTATAATTTAATATACATAGAATAATTGATTTAAATTTGCATTATACCATTTACTTAGGCCAAATAATAGCCCTATTGTACCTTCTCTTCCTGGGTATAAGTGTCAATTTGTCTTTGCACATTTGGTGTCCCTAGAGGACCTTCACATTTGTAAATTTTCAATGTCAAGATGCATCACAGTAAGAGTCCTTTGTTCAAGTACATCATTAATGCAATGGACCTTGGGTCAAACGGCATAGCTCATTCATAAAAAAACTTCTCAAATCTAAACAGACATTGATTATGCGATATGGATTTTACTCATTGTTGAAGGCTGTACAGTGACCTATAGTTGTTAATTTCTGTGTCATTTTGGTCTCTTATGGAGAGTTGTCTCATTGGCAATCATACCACATCTTCTTATTTTTATATTGATGCTTGAGTAGAATTTATTTTTATATTTCAGGTCATTACATGTATTTCACTTCTGACACTAGAGAGACGAGTAGTTTGTGGTCACCTCTACGTCTAACGACACCTGGTGGCTGTGTTAAATTTTACTACAACATGGAAGGAGGTGTCTCGGCAGAACTGAAAGTCTATGTACAGAAAAACTGGATCAGATCCTTGGTGTTTTATGCTAATGGAATTTCTGTTGACAGAGATGAATGGTTGGAGGGATATTTTGAACTTCCTGCAGGCGAGACAAGGATTGAGTTTGTGGTATATGGTGATACCTCTTTTTTTAGTCCTGCTAGTGTTGCTATTGACGATGTTGTGTTTACTGAAGGAGTAAATTGTACAAAGCCTGGTAAATTGTTATGATTATCTACAAATCTTTGAAGCAGTTTTATTTTCCTGTATTTTCTTGCTATTTAATGTTCATTGCACACAATTAACTGTCATAAAAAGAAAAAAAAAGGAATTTCCACAAAATTCTGATTTTTGTCTTAACTCTATGCAGCGTCAGCATCAACAGTTGTTAAAGTTTGTGATTCAATCAGTGTTAAAGGAAGCACTAATGGCAAGCAAATGGTATTTGGTATGGAGTTGTATCTTCATTAACACATCTCATATCCACGTAGAAAATTTGGTCGGTTTCCTTGCAGTCATGGTCAATTGACTTAGAAACTGTACTTGTTAAAGTTTACGATTAGGTTAGCTTTAGATAAACCACTAATGGTGATTACGTCATTGATATTTGATATGCAGTGCTATTAGCATTTGCACATCTCCCTTTTTTTTGGAGGTTATATGGTCCCGCCCCCAAAAATGATTCATTGACTTTGGAACATTTGCATAGTTTACATGTTTAAAATTTGTGGTAGGTCAGCTATTAAAGGGAACCCCTTATGATGAGTCTAATGATATTTTAGTATATCTTATATCAATGAAGTTTATTTGGCTCCTTCTTTTGACACAAAAGCTTTTGCATAACTATACATGTTAAAGAATTGCCATTTTAATTTCAACATTTGCATTTTAATACCAAAATTACATACAGGCTATACATAGTTCTGTGTCAACTGTTTATTTATTGAAATTTTGGGTTTCTGTTTGTAGATGAATTATCTAGTATGATAAATTCACAGAAAATTGATATATTTGATAAACATTTTAATTTAAGCTTGTACAGAGACTCCCAATGGATTTGCATGTGAACGTTCAGGAGTATGTATCCCAGAATTCCTCACTAGAGATGGATACCAGGACTGTTTGGATGGATCAGATGAGAGTAAATTTATTTAGAATTTAATTGGATTTAAAATATTTTTTGATTTTCAATGAAAAACACATCTCAAAAACAGTTTAATTCTTTTATTTCACCCACTTATATAAATATATATATATAACATATCCATGCCTTATATATCATGTACTGTAGTACGCCGCTAGATTGAAACTGACGAGGAAAGGTAACACACGGCCACTGAAAACTTTATTATTGTGAAGCCCTTGTGGTCTAGCGGGACGGCTACAGTGCAGGCGATTTGGTGTCACGATATCTCATGAAGTAGCATGGGTTCGAATCAAGGCGAGGGAAGAACAAAAAATTTGCGAAAGCAAATTTACAGATCTAACATTGTTGTATATATATTTAGAATGAAACCTTAATCCAACCCCAAATTTTTCTTCTCTCTTTTGTTGGGATATGAAGAAAATGTATTTGTAAGTAATGGTTTTCAATATTATATTTCAATATGTATTTTTTCTGCTCCACTTTTACTTTTTGAATATCAGCTGTAGATAGAAAATCAAAACCAAAAAGTCATGTCCTTTGGTATGACATATATACTGCTAGCAACTAGAAATTATTGTTTACAAATATTAAATCAGAGAAGTGCTGTGAATGAAAGACCCTTTAAGCATCTTTTGCTGGAATTTGATATTTTCAAATTATATTTAACGATTGTGCGTACTTATATTGTTTGTTCACAAAAATTAAAATGTTACTCCATTGAATAGGTATTCATTACAAGACATTGTTATCCAATCACAACGTTTTTGGTGTACTGGCTTTTGTAAATAATTAAAAGTGCATTCCCTGTTTCCATTCTCAATTCTATTATATTCTGAAACAATGAATTTATTGGATCTTTTAGATATAGATATTTACTGAAGTCTAAACTAAGGTTCTACGTTTTTAGGAAGAAATATTTATAACTAGCCAATGACTTCAATGACTCAAAGAAATAAGTTCAGCTTTGTATATGCATGCAATATAATTATCAATTCAGTAAGTTTATTCTATTTTATTTTTATTTTAGAATTGAGAACCGATAACAGTAAAGATACCACGAACTCAACAAGTAAGCAACATAAATATATATATTTATCAAAAAAAAATATGCTGGTATGTAAAATTGAACTGATCGTTTCCAACAATATTTTTAGCAACATTTTTAAAAGCATACTAACTAAAGATTGTCTATGTTCAGTAATAGTCATGTTGCACTAGATTCTGGTCATAAAGAAAAGGGGACGAAGAACAACAACAATACTCTATTTTAAGAAGGTTACACAGTTAGCTATTTAACTAATCTTCCCGGAGACCCTCATTAAAAAAAGCATAAATAAAAAATCGTTGAAAAACAACAATGCAAACATGTACATGACATACTGTATAGTGGGTTATTTTCGCGGGGTGTTTATTTTCGCTCTTTTTGGCGGGTAAGGGGAAATCGCGAAATTAAATTCCACGAAAATTTTTGTATACGTTTGGTACTTTCTAATAGCTAAAGCGTTTTGAAAACTATCAATTTTTCCCGTTTGTCGAATCAATAATGGTTTTATGTTAATTTAACCACCATAAATGCGAAAGGCCATAGTTCCCAGGCTGTCAGGTGTTAATTTGTTAATTGGTTACATAATAAAACAATTAATAATATTAGAGTGTAAGGTACTCTGTCAGGTATTTATCTTTATTAATTAGTGTCAAATTATATAAGAGTCGCAAGTCACTCATGATAATTTTATGATCTAATTAGTACATCAAAGGTCCGGTCAATTTCGTAACTAATCAATATATTTTGGGGGTCTCTCTATGATTCTTTGAAATAAAATATAGAACAACGGCTTTTTGTCCCCCGCGTAACGCCTTGCGGGGGGACATGAAAATACCAAGTGTCCATCCGTCTTATTATAAAAAGTTATTCTCCTTGGAAATATTAAATTTATGGAAAATGGCCTCGTTAGCACTCTCATTGGTACAATTCATGCCAGATTTATATAAAACTTATACTATAGGTTAATATTAGCAATATCTCGGACAAGTTCTATAATGGTGGACGATCCACTTTTTTTTAATTTAGTTATGCCCCTTGGAAATATTAAAGATATGCAACACAGGGGACATTGGAACTCTGTTCTTTTATTATCCTTGAGTCATACATTCCTTGTTTTTATGCCCCACCTACGATAGTAGAGGGGCATTATGTTTTCTGGTCTGTGCCTCCGTTCGTTCGTCCGTCCAGTTAAAGTTTTTGGTCGAGGTAGTTTTTGATGAAGCTGAAGTTCAATCAACTTGAAACTTAATACACATGTTCCCCATGATATGATCTTTCTAATTTTAATGCCAAATTATAGTTTTGACCCCAATTTCACGGTCCACTGAACATAGAAAATGATAGTGCAAAGTTCAGGTTAAAGTTTTTGGTCAAGGTAGTTTTTGATGAAGTTAAAGTTACACCAACTTGAAACTAATAGTACACATGTTCCCTATGATATGATCTTTCTAATTTTAATTCCAAATTAAAGTTTTGACCCCAATTTCACGGTCCACTGAACATAGAAAATGATAGTGGGAGTGGGGCATCTGTGTACTATGGACACATTCTTGTTTTGTATTTCTCTTTGTGATTCCCAACGAAATTGTGAAAACAATTAGTATTGACTCCCAATAGTAACCATGGTAACAGGTAAATATATATTGCTGAATACTGGCATTGTATATATTGGGTATTAAACTTACTTATTTAACTGATAAGCTTCCTATAAAAATTGATCAAGAACAATAAACATCTTGCATTGTCAGTTTCAATGAGAGTTTTGAAAATAAGACTACTGTGATGTAATTATTTATTTTCTTGGTCTTCAAATTTTGGCCAACACAGAAAAGGAATGGGAGCTGTGCCTGAGAGAGGTGCAGTCCTTAATTTTGAATGATTTTATTACTTTTGTAACTGCAAATTTGGATAAAACAATTTCTGCATTTTTATGCCAGCTTTGTTTCCTACATTACAGATCAGGTCAGTGTTTGTACATTTGAATCAACAGTGGAAGCAAACTGTTTATTCTATAATGACCAATCAGGATTGGACAGATATGACTGGATAAGATATTCGGTAAGTGGGGTATATTTAAGATATATGCATTGTATGCACAAATAGAAGTAATTGTCATATGAGATAGCATATAAGTTTACCCAGTTAAAATACCTACTAAAAGTAAAGAACAACAAAACCTGATGATGTAAGAATAATACAGTTCTGTAGGATTTTAATAATTCCTCACAGTTTAAAATAAATCCTTGCATGTTGTTTGTTTTTCATGAAAATTGGAATACAATCAAATCAAATTAAATATAATGGCAACAATTTCATGTATTAGCATTATTTTTTTTTTATTATACTTAAATTGGTAGGAGCTCCTGCAACTCTGTCAACGACTATCAAAACGATACATTTTTATATATTTTTTATACATTCTATTATGCCATTAAAGCTGTCAAGTTTGACCCCATTATGAGACTAATGTAACGGTACCCAAATTGCACCTATTTAGCAAAACTAGCAGTGAAAATCTTACAAGATTTCCATGAGACTAAACAAATTGTATTTTTAACCGGATTTTTGTGACAAAAATGTCGGTTATTGGTTTGGGGATGTACGGCGAGCGGCCGGGCGGTCTGGTAGTCGGGCGGCGGGGCGGTCGGGTGGGCGGCAATCAACTGTTGTCCGTGCATTAACTCATGAACTGTTTCAGCCAAAGCTTTTAAAATTTTAATATGTTGTTACTGACAACTAAATGAAGGTCAAGTTCAATAATGGCGATTTTGACTTTTACCGTTCAGGAGTTATGGTTCTTGAAAGATTGAAAAATGGAGTTTTCAGTCGTGTCCATGCATTTACGCATGAACTGTTCTACCAAAGCTTCCCAAATTTTAATATGTTGTTACTGATGACAAAATGGAGGTCAAGTTCAATAATGACAATTTTGACCTTTATCGTTCAGGAGTTATGGTTCTTGAAAGATTGAAAAATGGAGTTTCCAGTTGTGTCCGTGCATTTACGCATGAACTGTTCTACCAAAGCTTCCAAATTTTTATATGTTGTTACTGATGACAAAATCAGGCCATTCATTAGGAGGCGGTACCCGGTACTTTTACCCTCCTATGCTATTGACAAGTACCGCCTAAATGTAGGAATTTTTATATAAGATATTCATGGAATAAATTGAAAAGTACCACCTAGAAACGTGGAAAGTACCAGTCAACATGAAAGATAATGAAACCCCTGCAAAATGGAGGTCAAGTTCAATAATGACAATTTTGACCTTTATCGTTCAGGAGTTATGGTTCTTGAAAGATTGAAAAATGGTGTTTCCAGTCGTGTCCGTGCATTTTCTCATGAACCATTCAACCAAAGCTTTTGAAATTTTTATATGTTGTTACTGATGACAAAATAGAGGTCAAGTTCAATAATGACGATTTTGACTTTTACCGTTCAGGCGTTATGGTTCTTGAAAGATCGTAAAATGGCGTTTCCATTCACGTTGTTGCATTTACTCATGAACCATTCAATCTAAGCTTTTCAAATTTTAATATGTTGATACTGATGACAAAATGGAGGTCAAATTTGATATTGACGATTTTCATTTTCACCATTCATCAGTAATGGCTCTTGTGATATTGCCAGGACACAAATAAATATTAATAAATCCGGTTTGCTGTCGTTGTGACAGCCTCTTGTTATGATTTGATACTAAGCAAATCTTTCAACATAGGTAAAACTAATTAGATATGCACAAAACGTTCACAGTATTTATCAACAGATGAAGTATTTACTGAAAAAGCAAAATGTACTGAAACGTCACCATGCGACGTCATCAAAACGTCATCTTTTTAAAATGAGCAAATACAATATGTTACAAGTATCCATTTAAAAAATAATGAAGAGTAAGCATGGACTAATATTCAATTGTTCAAAATATTTGAAGAAATTAAACAAAAGCTCTGTTATTAGACTTTTGACGATGTGAATTTAAGCATGGATGCGATTTGGGTACTTCTCATTTCAGAATCATTGATGGTTTGGAGGTTAGTTTACATATGTTTAGACCAATTTTTCTATGATTCCATATGGAATAAAAATCAAATTGGTGTACCTTTATAATAAAGAAGGATACGGCTACAAAATAAACACAGAATGGACATTTTTGTCTTTATCATAAAAAAATGTAGATGAAAGAACTGTCAAAATAGGTGCAATTTAGGTATCTTCACGTTATACAGAAGAATCCATTTAAACTGTTAACTGATGTTTTTTTGATAGTCATTTTGTTTTTATTTTTGATAATGTTGGTAGCATTGAATTTTTATTTAAGAATTGAATGCTTCTTTTTGTAATTTTATGGGTAAAAGCCGTATTGACTGAAACACATTTTGTATGATGCACAGAGTTCTTCATTCTAAAAAAATATGTGCAGGATTAACGCTTTTACAACAATATAAAATTTAAAGAAAGAAGCATTAAATTCTATTATTACATTTATATGTTATACAGTTATGAATTATATCAAGCTTTTCGTTTGTTTTCCTATTTATTTTTGTGATGTTGTCATTTTGGAATGCCTCGGGATTGTTGTCAGCCAATCCATTGTATGGATTTTAATGAAGCATACATGTAATGTAATTATTTCTGATTGAACCTATCAATGCATTTCTTATTGCTAACTTAAATGAATATTTAAATTTTCCTACTATATATATACATGTTCTTGTACTACAGGATGGCACCACAACTATTGATATGTGTAAAATATGACATCACAGAACTGTCATTTATTTCATGACCAAAGATTTGCATAAAAAAAGTTGCAGTTAATTACATTTTACGCAAATCTTACTACATTATGCAGCTATAAAACAAACATTTATTGTGTATCAATTTTCTGCGTGAGAGTACATTAACCCACATTACTTAAAAGGTAGACTTGTAATTCTTTCATATCAGTCTGTATTTGTTTTATAGGGTAGTACTCCTTCAACAGCTACCGGTCCAAGCAGAGCGATGGTTGGTAATTACTACATGTATATAGAAGCTTCCAGTATGGGATACTTAACCAATGCTCGTCTTGTCTCGAACATCCTCAATCCAGGTACATTGTGAATATTTTGAACTGCAAATAGATGCAAAAAGGCATATTTAATGCACCAAATTGTAATTTTTTTCTCGAGCCACAAACATTGATACAATTATAAGTTCAGGGAACCACAGTTGTTGAAAACTGAAATGGTTTAGCCGTAAGTAACTACTTTTCTGTTATGTTGCTGTAAGTGACCTTCTTTCCTTTAATATTGCTGTAAGTGACGATCTTTCCTGTAATGTTGCTGTAAGTAACATAATTTCCTGACAGTGTAATGTTGCTATTTTGTGACCTTCTTTCCTTTTCTGTTGCTGTAAGTGACCGACTTTCCTGTAATGATGCTGTAGGTGACCTAGTTTCCTGTTATGTTGCTGTAAGTGACCTTCTTTCCTGTAATATTGCTGTAAGTGACCTACTTTCCTGTAATGTTGCTGTAAGTGAAATTCTTTCCTATAATGTTGTTGTACCTAACCTATTTTCTTGTAATGTTGCTGTAAGTGACCTACTTTCCTGTAAGTGACCTTCTGTCCTGAAATATTGCTGTAAGTGACCTAATTTCCTGTAATATTGCTGTAAGTGACCTATTTTCTTGAAATGTTGCTGTAAGTGACCTGCTTACTTGTAATGTTGCTGTAAGTGACATTCTTTCCTGTAATGTTGTTATAAGCGACCTATTTTGTTGTAATATTGCTGTAAGTGACCTGCTTACTTGTAATGTTGCTGTAACTGACCTTCTTTCCAGTAATGTTGCTGTAAGTGACCTTCCTCCTGTAATGTTGCTGTAAGTGACCATCTTTTCTGTAATGTTGTAAGTAACATAATTACCTGTAATGTTGCTGTAAGTGAAATTTTTTCCTGTAATTGTGCAGTAAGTGACCTTCTTTCCTGTTCTGTTGCTGTAAGTGACCTATTTTCTTGTAATATTGCTGTAAGTGACATACTTTCCTATAATATTGCTGTAAGTGACATACTTTCCTGTGAGTGACCTTCTGTCCTACAATATTGCTGTAAGTGACCTACTTTTTTTCTTGTTATGTTGCTGTAAGTGACTATCTTTCCTGTAATGTTGTTATAAGTGACCTATTTTGTGTAATATTGCTGTACGTAACCTTTTTTCTTGTAATGTTGCTGTAAGTGACCTTCTTTCCTGTAATGCTGCTGTAAGTGACCTACTTTCCTGTAACATTGCTCTAAGTGACATTCTTTCCTATAATATTGTTATAAGTGACTTATTTTCTTGTAATGTTTCTGTTAGTGAACTGCTTATTTGTAATGTTGCTGTAAGTGAAATTCTTCCTGTAATGCTGTTGTACGTAACCTATTTTCTTGTAATATTACTGTAAGTGACATACTTTCCTATTATATTGCTGTAAGTGACCTACTTTCCTGTGAGTGACCTTCTGTCCTGTAATATTGCTGTAAGTGACCTACTTTTTTTCCAGTAATGTTGCTGTAAGTGACTATCTTTCCTGTAATGTTGTTATAAGTGACCTATTTTGTGTAATATTGCTGTAAGTGACATTCTTTCCTGTAATGTTGCTGTAAGTGACCTTCTTTCCTGTAATGTTGCTGTAAGTGACCTTCTTTCCTGTAATGTTGCTGTAAGTGACCTTCTTTCCTGTAATGTTGCTGCAAGTGACCTTCTTTCCTGTAATTTTGCTGTGACCTACTTTCCTGTAATGTTGTTATAAGTGACGATCTTTCTTGTAATGTTGTTTTAAGTTACCTATTTTCATTAAGTTTTACCCTTGTCCATCTGTACCGTGTACGTACATACTTACGTCCCAAAGTTGGTTTCCGTTCTCTAACTTTAGTTTGCTTCAACCAAATGTTATGAAACTTATACAAAATGCTTATTACCACAAAACACAGATCAAGCTTGAATTTTGGTAGCATCACATTCATTGTTCTAGAGTTAAGCTCCTTTACAAATGAAAAAAAATGCTGAATTTTTTGTTTCCGTTCTCTAACTTTAGTTTGCCTCAACCAAATGTTAATAAACTTATACACAATGCTTATTACCACAAAATACAGATCAAGTTTGAATTTTGGTGGTGTCACTTCAACCGTTCTAGAGTTATGCTCCTTTACAAATGGTAAAATTGGAATCTAATATCTGTTCTAAAATTATCAATGATGTAATTAATTTTTAAAATTGGAGTTATCTTCCTTTGTCCATAATTGTAGTTTAATCAACTACAGTTTTTATGGACAATGGAAGATAACTCCAATTTTAATAATTAATTTTAACAATTACATCAACTACAACCAATGCTTTATACAATGCAATGTTCACTGAAAAAATTAAAACAATCTTTACCCTTCGGTGCTAATACAAGCACTTTGATTAATGTTCTTCAGTTTTGTCCTTTATAACCTTATATGATATTTTGTTTCCGTTCTCTAACTTAAGTTTGTCTCCACTAAATTTTATGAAATGTATATATAATGCTTATTACCACTTAACTCTGTTTAGTTTCAAATTTTGGAAGCATCACTTTTACAGTTTTATTGTTATATGCCTGCGGGGACATCATCTGTGTCCCGATGGAGACATTCCCCATTTATTTTATAAGTATTTGTTTATATTCAATCTTCGTGGATTGTGGAAAACATTTTCGTGAATATTTGATTTCGTGGTTTTGCTAATGTCTCCAATCAAGCCTATATAATTTGTAATTTGTTGAACATTAAAATTTGTTGTTCACGGATACCCACGAAACCCACGAAAATTGGTATCCAACAAAATAATGTATGTTTTGAACAGTTATTTTAGAATTATTTAAGTTTTAATGGCTTCATCTTTTTTTTTTTTTTTTTTTTTTTGAGGTAATTTGTATGCATATATATTTTTCTTATTACAGATAAACGACTGTGTTTATCTTTTTATTACCACATGTACGGTATTAGTATCAAGACATTAGAGGTGATAGTCTCAAATTCAGAAACCAATCAGACCATCTTCACAAGGTCAGGTAACCAGGGCAACCAATGGTATTATAAAAAACTGTACATTCAGCCAGCAAATAATTTAAAGGTTTGTTTCTTTACCAACTTGAATCTTAAATTAGTTTGCTACATTTGTCTTCATTCTTAGCATTCTGACTTAATTTTTGTCTATTATACCAAAACTTTAAATGACAATTACTGGTTTGCAAGTTTGCGAGATAAAATCTACAAATAGGTAAAATATGGCTAAAATCATTAGTTAACCTCTTATTTTTTGCATACTATCTTTAAACATGTTAAAGCTATAATAGATAGATTGAAACTTTAATTCATTGCTGATACTGATTTTGTGGTTTAAGGGGGCTCCTGGGTATAAATCAATTTTTTTTTCTAATATAGGATTTCGCTATATTTTTTTTATAAATGAACTTTATCATATACTTAAAAGAAAAATGAAATAAAAAAGTAGGGTCACCGTTCATTTA
Organism: Mytilus galloprovincialis; assembly: GCA_037788925.1. NCBI lineage: Eukaryota > Metazoa > Mollusca > Bivalvia > Mytilida > Mytilidae > Mytilus > Mytilus galloprovincialis. The sequence continues at coordinate 55,496,672 of CM075339.1, read as the reverse complement.
AGCTCACAATCTGCCTCCGGAAGAAGCATACATTTTTGTTAATGTCCTTTTTTTCTGTTTAACTAATAGGAGAAATAGAGGTAATATCGAAATAAAAAAATAACCTAATTACAGAAATCGCTTAAATTTTACAATTATTTAGTTTATGTACAGCTTATATGAAAACAATAATAAAAAATATAGGTCACCGATGAGTTAAAAAAGATATTTCAAATTTAATGCCAAAAAATGGCATTTTTGCACCAAAGGGAGATAATTTGAAGCTTTTTCAATGATATAAACAATTTAAAAGTCATCTGGGGCCAAACCGAATCGATTTTTTGGGTTGATTTTTTTACCATAAAGTAATAACTAATAGTGTAATGAATAAAATTTGTAATGAAAAAAATAAATGTTCAATTTTTTGCTGAAATTTTTGTACATGTACCCACGAGCCACCTTAAACATACTAGGCATACAATCCTATGGAAAATTTGTTTTTTGTTGAATGTGTAAACTTGTTGTTTTTCTTTGAATGAAATCCATGCCACAAAACTTAGTTCCAGACTGATAATCATTTATCCACATTTACATCAGTTATGTTTAAAATGTAAGTCAAATAGATATAAGAATATGTGGTATGAGTGCCAATGAGACATCTCTCCATTCAAGTCATAATTTGTAAAAGTAAACCATTATAGGTCAAAGTGTGGCCTTCAAAGCAGAGCCTTGGCTCACACCGAACAGCAAGATATAAAGGGCCCCAAAATTGACTAGTGTAAAACCATTCAAACAGGAAAACCAATTGTCTAATCTAAATAAAAAAAACGACAAACACTTATGAACAACATCAACAAACAACAACCACTGAACAACAGGTTTCTGACTTGGTACAGATGCAAACAAATGCAGCGGGTTTAAACTTTTTAACAGGTGCCATCTTCACCCTAATCTGAAATAATAGTGTAATATCACAACATAGAAAGACACACTATAAAATATCAATTGAAATGGCTTAACTCAATCAAAAGACATATTAACAAAAACACACTGAACGAATGAATTTGACCTATGACACAATGTGAATACATATTAATAAAAAAAAGTGTGGGATATAAAACAATATCAGAAAGACAACTATAACCTTGTACAAATTGGCATTAATTAAAAGTTTACTATTAAAGATATGAAAGAGGATAACATTTTATGTGAAATCATTGTATTTTGCAGATATTTGGATTAAGCTAAATTACCATTATTTATGAAATGCTCTTTGTAAAGAAAGAAATAATGTACAAATTAGATATATTACAGATTGTATTCAACGGTATCGACGGAGATAGTTTTCAAGGAGACATAGCTTTGGACCACATAATGTTGTTTTCTGGTGAATGTGGTAAGTCAAAGGTTGAAAGGTTAACAGTGTTGATTTTTCTGTAGGACCCTTGAAAATAGTACAGAATATAAGTATGATTGATATTTGTATTTTCAGCATAAACAAGCTGGTATACAAACTCTCCATGATTTTTTTGCCCCCGCAACAAAATGTCAAGGGGCATATTAAACCAATTGTCTGTAGTCTAACCGTCTGGATTAGGATACATTGTTTGTTCATGTATCTCCTTCTACAGTTTTAGAGATACAACTTTAATATTTGGTAGGATGTTCATACACATAATGAAGGTGTGCGTGTCCACAGGATTTTGATTTTTTATCAAATATTCTGAAAATAACAGGTAATATGACTTAGTCATTTTTATCCCTTAAGGAGTTATTGCCCTTTAAAGAAATTTTTCACAATTTGTTCATCTAGTTTGCTTACTTTAAAAACATCTTCTCCTTTGAATGCTTACTTTAAAAACATCTTCTCCTTTGAAACTACTGAATCAATTTCAGCCAAACTTGGGCTGAATGAGTTTCAGAGTATCTAGTATAAATTTTATATTTGATTTCCTTGTACGTCAAGAAACATAGCCACTCTGGCTAAAATGGAACATAAGGGTAAAATGCATTTTGTTTGCTTTTGAAGAAAATATGAGGGATACAAAGAATATTTAAATGGAATTTTAAGCCACTCATTAATATATTTTGAAAAGCAAAAAAAAATCATTGATGAAAGATTTAAGCAAAAATTTACAGATGAGCGATTCAGGCTCTTGAGAGCCTCTTGTTTAGGTACTAGCTGCATAAAGAGATCATGGTTTGTCCGGCTATCTCCTCCTACAGTAACATCATCATACATAGTGTTAAATTTATAATTTCCTATGGTCAGACAGCGGCATCATGTGTGTCTTACAGACAGCGTAACAATTTCAAGTTGTATGCCAACATCAATGTTTGTCAAATCTAAAATATGTGGAACTATATTCATGCATAAGGCAGAGCAGAAGGAGGGGGAATTGTCCATATCTAGCTTTAAAAATGATTAGAGATGAACCTTAAAAGACACTAACTTTTTAGTTGCTATATATATGACACTTGCCAATGAAATAAGACAGTGTAATGCTTAATTCTTCCTCTGTGACTATTTGACTACTTTGGCTCATAACAGCACTCTTGTACCTTCTGTCTGTAAAACCTTTCTGGTAAAAAATTCATGTCAATGGGAAAATATCTCACAGTGAAGTAATTTCCTCCAGAAAGTATCTTAAAATATCATGTGTAATATTTTTTCCGTTAGATGTTATTTCATCTGGAAAGAATAATATCACTGCACAAAGAACATTGGAACTATATATAATTATTAGCTTTTATTAATATGTGATATATTATAAATTGAACAAGACCTACTAACTAGACCTTACTATATATAAACTAAATATTCAAAGGAGTTAAAATAGCATTTAAGCATGTATATAAGGTACATTTGAAAAGTTGACAAATGAAATTCAGAATTAAAAAAAAAAAATCTGATCTTAATTGACTGCAAGCAATATTTTTTTAATGCAACTCTATTTACTGCAAGTAAACTATCTGAAAAAAGAGCTTAAACTTGTTTTGTGACTTGTGTTGAGCCTAAGATTGGTTGTCTCAAAATGGCTATTTAAGGTTACATTTTCTTTTCTAATGAGGTTTGATTTGAGACTGCCCATATACAATTATAAAAGGGATTGCAATCATCTTTTTCAGATAATTCTTCAGTACCAGTAAATAAGAGCAGTATATTCAGTCCATCAGTTCGATTAGTGGGTGGACAGACCAATGCTACAGGGCGGTTAGAAATACAGCCTAAACAAATTGGTTATTTCTCCCCTGTCTGTGCCAGTTACTGGGATCAATATGACACCAAAGTAGCATGTAGACAGCTTGGATATAAGTATGTACAGTAATTTGAAAAATAAGGAATGTGGTATGATTTCCAATAAATAGACAAAATAGTGTATTGACTTGACATATCAATGATATAAGGATGAGGCTTAGAAACTGGGAAATGCAAGGCTCTACCGAGCTTTTTTCCTGCTTCAGGCCGAATCCTTATAAAAATATACATGTATATGTTTTATTGTAGAAGCAGAAGTGCTCTCTTGCTCAGCTAACAGCTAACAAGTGATGCATCTCCATATATTGAATCTGGCTAACATAAATAATTTATATTTCATAGTAGTTTTAGAATTTAAAAATGGACAGTTATTTTACCTATTGTCTTTTTATTGCAGTAATTCCAGAATGTACACCAAGTCAGAGTATGGTAAAGGACGATCAGAGAGACCAAAGTTTAGTTATCAATTCTATTGTGATGGAAGTGAGAGAAATCTTTCCAGTTGTGCATCAGCAACAGTTTATTGTAACAGCTTTAGTGAAAAAGTTGCCATTGATTGTTCAAACACAGGTAGATATGAATGTGTTATGACCTTCTCCCCTTAGAGATCTCCATTTTAAGCTAAGGATAATTATTATACCCCACACAACGAAGTTGCGGAGGGTATAATGTTTTTAACCAGTCCGTTCGTCCATCAGTCCGTCAGTCCTGTTTCTTGTCATCGCAACTCCTCTCAAATCACACAACAGAATTTCATGAAACCTTTTTAGATGATAAGGACATACTATGTAGATGTGCATATCGACAGGAAATTATGATTTAATTTTTTTCTAGGAGTTGCGCCCCTTTGAACTTATTTGCTTCAATGTACTACTGCAACAGTTTGTCATCGCAACTCCTCTGATACCACACAACATAATTTCATGAAACCTTTTTAGATAATAAGGACATACTATGTAGATGGTACATATCGACAGGAAATTAAAATTCATTTTTTTTTCTAGGAGTTACATCCCTTTAAACTTATTTGCTTCAATGTACTACTGCAACAGTTTGTCATGGCAACTCCTCTGATACCACACAACAGAATTTCATGAAACCTTTTCAGATAATAAGGACATATTATGTAGATGTGCATATCGACAGGAAATTATGATTTAAATTTTTTCTAGGAGTTGCGCCCCTTTGAACTTATTTGCTTCAATGTACTACTGCAACAGTTTGTCATCGCAACTCCTCTGATACCACACAACATAATTTCATGAAACCTTTTTAGATAATAAGGACATACAATGTAGATATGCATATCGGCAGGAAATTATGATTCAATTTTTTTTCTAGGAGTTACGCCCCTTTGAACTTATTTGCTTCAATGTACTACTGCAACAGTTTGTCATCGCAACTCCTCTGAAACCACACAACATAATTTCATGAAACTTTGTTGATAATAAGGACATACTATGTAGATTTGCATATTGACAGGAAATTATGATTCAATTTTTTTTTCTTATACAATTTTTTTTTCTTACACATATTTTATTTCTCCAATGATAATGTGGGGACGTGGGGTATGTGAGCGCGCTCACTAAGGTTCTTCAATTTTTTTAGGTTTTTAGATTTTCGTTATATATTTTGTAACTTCGAGCTCTCTGGCTTTTAATAAGATAACGTATAAACTAATTTTTGCTTCACATTACATTGTTTCATTCGATATTCATGTCATATTGAAATTATAACTTAGCAAATATTCATAGGTGCAGAAATGCTATGCCTGACACACTCGACTTGTACATTTGACTGACCGGACAAGCAATTGTTTGTGTCTTTGTTGCCCTTGGACACGTAAAAAAATGTGGCTTGACAATGATAAAAAGTAAAATCTCAAAAATACTGAACTCCGAGGAAAATTCAATCAGAAAGTCCCTAATCACATGACAAAAGCAAATGACAAAACACATCAAAAACGAATAGACAACAACTGTATATATATATTTATATAATAATATAGAAAAGTCCTCAAAATTTAGTCATCAAAGTAGAAAAAATATCAAATAACAAGATGAATGCAACATATGTTTACAGCAAAATGACTTGTGTGTGTATGCCATATCCCGAGAGAGAAAAACATGTATTTAATGACAAATATTTACGGAAACCAGTTGTGCATCAAACATTTCACCATAATTTTACATGTAAAAGCATGTGACGTTTAGTGCGGTGAATATGCTGTTTTTTTCAAAATCCAATTCATAGAGAAACCTACTAAAATAATATTAATATCAAATAACTATCCTTATTGTTTAACAATATCAGTTCCTATTGTTTGCCTTATGACGTGGCTAAGGTTCTATTGGCCAGAATGAGATATAGAATTGGTTACCAGACAGGAAAAATATTAAATATGGAAGATGAATACCGTTAATAAAATTACAATTCAAGACTAGATCATCAATTATTATTTTATGTTCACTTTTGGATACATTTATTTTTAATACACATTCCCTTTTCTAATGGCTATTTTCAAAAGACCTGTACCAGTAGAATAACGCTTCTATGTTGCCTTTTAAGTGCCAATCTGCCTAAGAATCAGGCAGAGTTGAAAACATGGCAAACAAAAGTGCACTCAAGTTCACATTGATTTAAGTTCAAAATGTATAATGTTGCACAAATATAGCAGGTAACTTCAAAATAGGATGGTTAGGTTGGTGGGTTTATTTCAGTAATGTTTTAAAATTCTTCTAAATTGCCTGATTCTTACAAAGACTGGTACTTAAATTGGTATACTAGCCTAGAAAAATAGCCAGCTGAAGCCCTCCTCCATGTGTGGGATTTTCATCGCTGTGTTGGTGGTCTTCGGCTGTTATCTGCTCTTTCGTCGGGTTGTTGTCCTTTTGACAAATTCCCAATTTCCATTGTCAATTTTATGTAACCTTGAGAATTGAAAGGTCAGTTTATCAAATTCATAGAATAGGAGTTGATTAAACAAAATATATTGTATGGAATTATTAATATAGTATATATTATCATAATAGAATGTTTTGAGAATGAGTACAGTTGTGGTGACACAGATGTGACATGTATACCAAACAACCTCTTGTGTGATGTATGGAATTATTAATTTAGTTTATGTTGTCATGATAGAATGTTTTGAGAATGAATACAGTTGTGGTGACACAGATGTGACATGCATACCAAATGACCTGTTGTGTGATGGTAATGTTGACTGTCCTAACTTAGCTGATGAACAAAACTGTGGTACGTATCAACAATAGGAAGTCTTAATTTTCTCTTAATTATGATGCTTAGAGTTTACTATAGTTTGAATAGATATAAAAAGATGTGGTATGAGGGCCAATGAGACAACTCTCCATTGAAGTTCATTATTTGAAGCCCTTATTAGTTAACTCTGAATGCAATGAGGGTTTAGGCTCAGTAAAGCATCAGCTGCAACTTTAATATAATGATACAGTTATCTTTTACATCTCTTGGTTGATATTGAAAGGTAATCTCGCATACTACAAGAAGCTGACAATTTGATGATAAAAGACTACCTTCAAATTGTGCATTTTCCCGTGTGTTTTTGATGTCACAATGCTTGTGTTATTATATCACAATAAGAACCAATTGTTCAATGTCATTGATGCCGTTTGACCTCAGGTCAACTGGTGTAACTCATTCATAAAAGAACAACTCTAGATTGGTCTACGTTAGATGTAATTTTATGTACAAAGTCATTTTAATTGCCAGTCTTCCTTTGTGTGATATTCTTCAGATTATTAATTTTGAGCTAAAGTCATATAGAAATGAAATATAGCAAATCTAACTGATAAACTATATATAAAGAACTTCATTTTAGCTTCATGTGGCAGTGGTCAGTTTCAGTGCAGTAACCATGAATGTGTACCACTGATAAATCGCTGTGATGGAACTCCGCAGTGTTTTGATGGATCAGATGAATTCAGATGTGGTTTGTTTATGATATTTTTTATGTTGATAAAAAGGATAGTCAAAGTAGATACTTGTTATAAGAGGAGTCAAATTACTTTGTAAAAAATAACTTTGGGAAACTTACATATTTAGTATGCTTAGTATTTTATGATTCACTTCCAATTGCAATTTTTGGGAGAACAGACAGTTGGCATAGCTATAGAAACTAACTGTGCTCCTCTTCTTGCTGAGTAGTTTTCGTTTGGTATGAGGTATATTTTATAAAAGGCCTAATAAAAAATATGATGAAAATAAGCTAGCACTATCCTTAACGATATAAAAGTAAGAAGATGTGGTGATTGCCAAGGAGACAACTCTCCACCAGATACAAAATGACCTAGAAGTTAACAACTATAGGTCACCATATGACCTTCAACAATGAGCAAAACCCATACAGCATTGTCAGCTATAAAAAGCCCTTATATGACAAATGTAAAACAGTTTAAACGAGAAAACTAACGGCCTGATTTAGGTTCAAAACAAAAAAAACAAATATGATATACAGCAAAAAAAAACAACCACTGAATTACAGGCTCCTGACTTGGGACCAGTACATAAAGAATATATCGGGTTAAACATGTCTGCAGGCCCAACCCTCCCCTAACCTGGGACAGTGGTGTTACAGCACAACAAATGTCCTTCACTGAATTATCAAAAGTTTGTAAATCAGATCTCCACAATTTAGCTTGAAATAAAGGATAACATAAACAGAACATGTCTGTTTCCTACCTCGACTTAAACATAGAAATACACAGTAAGGGTAAATTAAGAACAATATTGCTTAACAAAATAAATACCATGTGACATAGAATCAGATCCATCAAATATGTTTTAAACATATATATATTATTCCAACATGAAATTTGTGTTGCATTTTTCTATGGAACTACACATAAGTGCTTCCTGTAATTTGTTATCAGGCTTCATGTAAAATACATTACTGAGTAAAGTGTTTTCAGAATACTCAGTATATACTTAAAGCAAGGGTTTCATTTCTACCCACAGATTCTTTATTGTTTTAACCAATGTGTTCTTATTTTACAGTGAAGAAGGATGGCAATGGTCAGATTTCTGTCTATAGAGAAGGTGCTTGGACATTGATGTGCTATACAGATGACCAGATATTAGCTGAGTATCTCTGTAGTATTACTGGATGGGGGTATGTTTGTGAACATTTGAATTACTAGTATATGTAGAAATAGAGATTTATAGGGTTCATATTCACCAAACATAATCACTTGAGAAATAAGGAATTGACTATATCAGTGGAATCAATAGATGTTCATCATTCCTGCTAGAATTTTCTTTTAATCTCAGAAAAAGCTGGCCTTTTATCTTGACATGTTTAAATATATATATACTTATGATAATGCACAGAGATCATAGTTCATCAAGTGAAATGAAAGAATTTTATATTGATATTACTTTTTAAGGAACCCTTTTTTTTAAGTGGCTTGGTGGCTATTTTGATGATTTACACAAAAAATAAATACGTTCATATTTGACAAGATACAAGTTCGACATATATAGACGATATATATGTTAACTTATTGAGCACTTTAAATCTAATTGAAGTAAAACCTTTTTAATTAGGCTAAGTGTTACCCAATTCAGTCCTTCCTTCTGTCTGTCCCATTTTGTTTAAGTTGTACTCATCCAAATTTATTGAAACTCATACACAATGTTAAGAAGCAAAACTCACAGACAGCGTTCAAAATTTGGGCACCCAGTCACTTACTGTTCTAGAGTTATGCTCTTTTATAACTTGGAATATTGCAAAGCTTGAGCTTGTCCTTAGACACATTACTCTTTTTTTTTGTCTTTGTAAACATCCAAACTAAAGAAATGGTCATCTGTTGCACTTTTGATTGATTACTTTCAAAGTGTTTAGAACATTAACAAACCTTGATACAATGTCATTAAGAAATACATTATCGTTAATGTTATTAAGGAATACATTATCGTTAATGTTATTAAGAAATACATTATCCTTAAAGTTATAAAGAAATACATTATCGTTAATGTTATTAAGAAATACATTATCGTTAATGTTATTAAGAAATACATTATCGTTAAAGTTATTAAGAAATACATTATCGTTAAAGTTATTAACAGTCAGGGGCGTTACTTAAACAAGTTATTTTTTTAAGTTACTTATATAAGTAATTTTTGTTTCTAAAAATAATAAAATTACTTATTAGAGTTATTTTAATTTTTAATAGAAACATAGACTAAATGTAGTTTTCATGAATTTTTACATCACTTTATATCATAAAACAAAGAATTCATTCGATTTGAGAGGAGTATAGAAATAAAGGGTTAATTTAAAAATAATGACAAAAATATGACTTGAATAAGTTATTTTATACATTTTTGAAAAAAATTAGTAATTACACTTATTTTAGGAACATATGTGATTGATTTTGATTACAAGTTATAAATAGCTTCAGGTCTTAATTATTTCTCAAGTATCTATCTATTTATATCAGTCTACCTTCAAGATTCTGGAGGAAAATGATAATTTAATAGTCCCAAGAGACCAATCTTTGACCAAGAAGCGTGGGTATGAAAGATAAGTGCGTCAGAAAGTTAATTAGCGTTTCAGAAGAATTAGATTTTATATTTCATGGGAAAAATAACCAGATGACTGTGAAAATTTGTTAAAGTTAGTAAAATCTGTATTATTGGACACCTATAAAAATATTATTCAGAAAAGCTACTTATATAAGTTATATTTAAAATAGCCTCGTTTTCAACATTACTTGTACAGGTAATTTTAATTGTTACTTGTTTAAGTAATGCCCCTGACTGATTAAGAAATACATTATCGTTAATGTTATTAAGAAATACATTATCGTTAAAGTTATTAAGAAATACATTATCGTTAAAGTTATTAAGAAATACATTATCGTTAATGTTATTAAGAAATACATTATCGTTAATGTTATAAAGAAATACATTATCGTTAATGTTATAAAGAAATACATTATCCTTATTGTTATGAAGAAATACATTATCGTTAAAGTTATTAAGAAATACATTATCGTTAAAGTTATTAAGAAATACATTATCGTTAATGTTATAAAGAAATACATTATCGTTAATGTTATTAAGAAATACATTATCGTTTTCAGGCCATACAGCAGTTACTCTGCAGGAGTATCCATAACAGATGGGTTCCTGGCTCAACCTGGTTCCAGTCCACATAGTGTCATCACAAACTACTTGTTACACAACCAAACGTAAGTTACTATCTCAACTGGTTCTGCTCTAGTTGATGTCATTAACTTTTTTTCACAGGGGCATAAAAAAGACTTTTGGTGAGCATATTATTTATTGATGTCAGAACTGCCCCATCCCTCTGTCCATCTGTATGACTGGTCCATATATACTGGTAAAAAAAGTAAAGGTGGCTTCAATTTGAAATAATGTTTATAGCATTTTCACCTAGGCATATGGACAAAATTAATGTGCCTAGACACAGGACGCCTTACTGGCCTTTTTTTCAATATTTTGTCACCAATTTTCAACCAATATCTTGTTAATTTAATTTTCAAATTTCAAAGAATTTTAATACCATCTGATTACTAATCCATTGAGACTTCACAGATTCTACAGCAAAATGACATAAGTAAGAATGTTTTGGTCAAGAACCCATTTCAACATATGTTTATGCAAGGTCTCGTGTTAAGGACGTAAATAAATTTTCAGAAAATGCTATTTGGTTTTTTTTTGGTGTTCCATACACTTGTCTTCAGGTCTTTGTGAATTAAATTGTCTTTGAAAAGGCTTTCAATGTTATAAACATAGACTGCATATGGTAATTTTTATGATGATATATTCTTGTAGATCATGCAATGCTTTGACTGTGCAGTGTGGAGACATTGGTTAGTGCATTTATATTGTTTTTATTTAAAATAGGTATAGTTGATTATAGGCAATTTTATGGTATTTTCTATATTACCCTTAAAGCCATCACAAAACCTAACAAAGCACTAAGAGAATATACTAATGCCCCTCATCTGATATAGTTTTAAATATGTATACCCTATTTGTACCTGCGTTGAGTCACAGTATGCAGCTTAAAGTTAGTGAATGAAAAGAAGGAGCTCAAAAGTGCTTTATCTTGGAACCTATGACCTAATTATAAAGATAAGGCCAATAATGCACTTTCTATGATGATAAAGAATAGACTGATGTATTGTATTGCTCTATAGATTTGAAATTACTTCTAGTAAGGGATTGTTGTCGTTTTTCTTTTACAAAGCTTTCCTTTACAGAATGTGGAGTACCATCTGTTTCCTCGACCCCTGCAGGATCTTATGTACTCTATGGAAATGATGCTGTACCAGGAGAATGGCCTTGGCAAGCATTGTTCTTTATGGATGGAAGTTCTGGCTGTGGTGCTACATTGATTGATCCATACTATGCTATAACTGCAGCCCATTGTGTGGTGTGAGTTCATGTATATGTAGTTTAGTTTGAATTAGTATATTATAAAGGTAAAAGGGATCTAACTCTCACAAATTTACCTATCTTCACCTGCATCGCTAATGGCAATGGCATGTCTAGTACCTGTCCAACTCAATCCATCATTATATATGTCTGTCTGTCCAAAAGACCTTGCATAAAAAACTTTAGTCAAAGTTTTCTTGGCTTCTATGAAAGGGCATGATTTTATATTGGATCCACAGCTTGATAGTGTAGAGTTGTATCAATTTTTACATTCACCGTGCAGACACTTCTTTTTTGCCAATAGTTTGAATTTCAAAGCACTTTTTTTTGTGTACAAGAAAAATTTAATCACTGCCTCCATCCACTTTGTTTTATTCTCTTTTTCTGAAATGCTTGATTACATGTTTGGTAAATAGTCATATCATAAGAAATTGTGGTTTATGAGGTTTTGTTCCATTCGAGCCATTTTTAAAAGCATTTGCTTCTATGGTCATTGTGTAAATGCCATTTTGTTTACATGAAATAGAGTGCACACATTTTCGTTCTACATTTCTTTCAAAATCATGTGTTTGCTTGACTTTTGTATTAAAAATTAATTTAGTTTGAATAATCTTACCACAAACGCTATATTTAAATGGGAGTTTAATAGTTAATCTTTTTACTTCAAAATTTTGATCTGCTTAAGGTTACGTAACAGACTTCATTTTCGGCTAACATCGATCCGTCTTGTAACCAAAACGTACCAACATAACACAGTCAATTTTTTTTACGAATTGAATTGAGCTGCTTTAAAAGGGTAAATATGGGCTCTCTTGCTTAATAAATATCAAAATACTTTTGTTAATTTAATCAGAATATCATATTGGTAAATCTGGCTAGCTGTGTTTGCGGATCTGCAACAAGTCGTGTTTATTTCCATGTTGTAATTTGTGGCATTAAAATATAGCATTACCGGACTGGTTTACAAATCGATGTGCAGTATTACGTATGGAAATAGTTGAAAAGAATCTATCTAGATTTTGACATTTTCTGTAATCTGAAAATGCTTTATTCCAGCGCTAATACGCTTTGATTGTATTCTGAAAGTGCTTTTTCCAGGGCTACTACGCTTTGATTGCTTGAACATTGGCATTTGTTTGGACATATTTAATTTTCCTCAATTTTCTATGATGCCTGAGTTATTTGTATATCCCATATTTAAATATATATTCTGCCCCAATTAAAGATGCGATTAAATTTGCTTTTCAATTTGAGGAAGATGAACCAAACACAAGATTCAACAAGAATTTGCTTTTTATTTTTCAGATGATAGACCAGACACCAGATTCATGAAGAATTTGTTTTTAGTAATTGCAGAAAATGGACGACTTTACACCATATTCAGAATTTTCTTTTTGTTCAGAAAAGGGACCAGACATCAGATTCATAGTGAATTTGCTTATCACTTTTCAAAAGATGGACCGTAACCAGGCACCACTTTCATAACAAAGGAGTAGGTTCAGTAAGACCCCTTTTTGGCCCCAAAATATAGCAGTTTTACAAAATTGTGAAAATGTAATCTTTTAGTTATTTACTGGAAAGTAGAATGCTTCTGCTACATAAATATGGGCTGTTTTTGACAATACAATGCACATACATCGAGTACTAGCATCATTAACTCATGCCAAATTACTGAAATCTGCACAATTTTAGCATTTAATTAAATTTAAGACGGTTTCCGTCTTAAATGAAAGTGGCCGCATTCTTGTTCATGAGTTGTATTTGATAATGATACATAACATGTATAAAGGTTGACGATTAACACAGATGTTTTTTTGACAAAAAAAACATCTGAAAAGTGACGTTTTTTGGCATATTTGATAGATTTTTCATATTTAAGCTTGAATCAGAGCGTTTTTAATGACTAAATCAGTTAAAATCTTTCACTTAAACTAATTGAATCAATTGAAATAGACATTTAAGTGTTTAAAAAGTGTCCAAAAATCTTTCGTTAGTTGAACCTGAAATTTGAGGCCAAAATCAGCCCTTCCCAGACCTACTCCTTTGATTTTTAGTTTCAGAATTCATGAAGATTTTTTTTTTCTTCAGAAGATGGATCCTTCCCCAGATTCATTGCGAATTTAGTTTTTAATTTTTAAGAAGATGTACCAGGTACCAGATTCATGATGAATTTGATTTTTGATTTTCAGAAGATGGACCAGATTTCAAATTCATGTAGGTGAAGTGATAGAGTCAAAAATGTTGGGATCCGATGACAGAGGACAAAGAATATCTGTTGCTCAAGTCATAAGTCATCCTAACTATCGAGGATCTAGTAACAGCTATCTGTCAGATATAGCCATAGTCCGACTATCACAGCCAGCTAATTACAACAGCTATGTCAGACCTGCATGTATTGCCACAGAGATCCATGAAAGCTTTGATAACTGTTATATTACAGGATGGGGCTACAAAGAAGATGTTAACCATGGTATATTCATATTTGCTACATAACTAAAAGATAACACTTAAATGAATTAAACATATCCTTGCTTTGGTTTTTGACAAATTTTTCACATAATAAACACTTACTATGATTAATTTCCTCAAACCATTATATTATTGTTGGGATTGATAAAAGGAAGATCCTTTTCAATTGTTTTAATTTTCTGGTTTGTACTTCCAGAGTTATGGGACTTTAATAGTCAGATTTAAGTAACTTTTCCTTATGTTATACCATAACTTGAGTTTGCTTGGTTTGATTTACTGGAAACTTTACTTAATTGTTGGAACTGGTGACCTTAACACAACAATCAATTTAAAAAAAAATCTGATATGTCATTTCAGATACATAAAAGGTAATTTTTAAATGTTATGCTCCATCTCTAGTATGCATGGATTGAATTGTTAAAATCTTAAAGCGGCTGTTGAGATTTGTGAATGTAGCCTCGATTTTGATTTGAAAATGTTCTGGTTTGCCATTCCAGAGTTAAGGGACTATTACAGTCATTTGACGTAATATTTATACACCTAAGAGTATCATCATACATATTTTTCTACAGCACTTTTTTGTTAACTCTTGATAATTAAATGCCTTCTAAATATCTTAATATATTCTTACATCAATTTTAATGCACACAATAAGGAAGTATCATGTTCTCTTGACACAGCTGCTTATTGCTTGTTAGTTTAAGGTGGTACCTAACACTACAGGGAGATAACTCTGTAAAGTCAGCTTAACGTTTTAATTATGTTGTGTTGAAAGGGAATATTAATCTTCTCAATGATCAAAATTGGTGTTTGTCAAACTGCTATATAACCAGTGCAATTTTTCTGACAAAACGGTTGGTTCAAAATTTTCGAAATTTTTATATTTTTGTTAAAGGGTCAAAGTAAATACTTTGACAAAATTTTATGAAAATTAAACAAGACAAATTAATTTTAGTGAAAGTGTTGGGTACCACCTTAATTGTTCAATAATTTTGTTTTGCTTGTTTTTGAACGTGTACATGTATAACACACAAAATCAACTATACAACAAGGTCAATAATTAGTGAATGTCACTTGGTCAGTTCACAATTCTGAAGTGTAGGACAAATCATACACTTTTGTCTTAAATTGGACAATGTTTTGTTATTTCTGTTTACTGTTCTAATTAGTTGTTATGTTATAATAAATAATTATTAATTTTGAGCAATGTATTATTGTTGACCATGCAAGATTCTTTTCGGCATACCGATCATCACTGATTGTGTGATCTTTTTTTAATATTACTATGTGTGCCTCAGAGGTAAAATAATCAAAAACTAATATATTTTAAATTGAAAATAAATGCAATAAATGTGAATTTTTCTGTCTTTCAAAGCAAACACAATGTTCAAAATTTATTGCAGGATAAAGACAATAACTGTTTAGTGTTGAAATATCAGCTGTATATGTACTCAGCTTGAAACATGAGTAATAGCTCGCTGAAGCTCGCATTACACATGTTTCTTAGCCTTGTACCAATACAGCTGATATTTAAAGACACTAAACAGTTATTGTCTATATCTAGGAGCATGTACATGTGTCATTATGCTGACCAATATCAGTTTTATATAAAAATCTAGGAAGGAAAAATCAAAAAAAAAAAAGATGTGGGAGGATTGCCAATGAGACAACTCTCCACCAGAGACTAAACGACGTGAAGTTAATTATAGGTCACTGTATTGCCTTCAACAATGAGCAAAGCCCATACCACATAGTAAGCTTCAAAAGGCCCGAAAAGACAAATGTCAAATAATTCAAACAAGAAAACTAATGGCCAGATGTATGTATAAAATAATAAACAAAAAACAAATACATTTTATTTGGGAGGATGTACTGTCATTGTAAATAATGATTAATAGATCTTAAAAAATAAATCTTAAGAAAAGATGAGCAGTTTATGTGAAAATGTTATTTTTTGCAGTTTCGTCAACTCCAGACCACCTTCAAGAAGTGCGAGTAGATATTAATGTTGATGTTGAGAGGTGTAACAAGAGCATACAGACTTTAGGAGTGATTGTACCTACCACTGGAATCTGTGTTAAAAATAAGAATCCATATGCACCAGCATGTAATGTAGGTATATTAAGGGAGACATTATCTGCCATGGAAATCTGTTGGAAACAAAAACCCATATTTACTCCTATATCATGTAGGTAATTTTTTTATTTTTTTTTGCAATATATATTTTTATTTTCATATCACTGTCAAGTCTCATCTACAAATAGAAATGTACACAAAACAAAAATGCATTTTTCACCCCACATCAAGGATGATAGAGTTGTATAGTTTTCACATTGTCCCTCTGTCATTCAACAATTTTTAAAAATACACACTCGCCAAACAATGCTAAATGCCATATAATTTTAAACAGATATTGTGATTCCTATGTCAATGTGCATCTAGATTTTGTGTAAATAAACTCATGAAAGGCCAAATAAAGTTAGAAGTTGAAGAGCATAGAGGACCAAAAATTTCTAAAATTAAATTTGAAGGAAAAAAGGTGTTAAAAAGTCAACAATTTCAGGAAATACTTTTTGTGAGAGCAAAAACTCAAGTATGAGTACATAGGACTTGGAAGATAGTTTTGTACAGTTGTTATTCTTTGATTGTAGATGAGAGTTGTGTTTGTCTTTTTAACTTGTTTTTTTGTGAAATTTTTATCTTTGAATTTTAGAACTTGAATTAGTGCCTAGTGTCAAAACTACATCTGGTCCCATTTCAAAATATCTGTTGGTTATAATAATTTTCAAAATTGTGTGGTTTATTGGAACTCAAAAGAAATTATGTACCATGCACTTGTTTATTTGTGTATGAGGTTAAGAGTGTTAGTTTTATTCCTAGAAGGGACAATTAAATCTTTTGTTGTGTTCATTTTTTGCATTTTACAGTCTTGTAAAATCCAGGTGAAAATATTTTTTTTGTAAGGGAAAATTAGAAAAATATTCAAAAAGTTGATTAATTTTATACAAGAAAATGTCTAATATACTGTATTGTATTTTTTTTACTTGATTTAATGTTTTGCTCATAGCACAAACCTACAAAAATTGTTACCCCAATATGTAACTTTGTATGCATCAATATTGATTATTTGTTTCTATGCCTTAAGTTGATATGTCCACTAGTGGGTGCCCTTGCTGTCATTTCAGTGATTTAGTTAAAGAGAGTTTTTTGTTGACATTTGTTTAGTATATCATGAGTAATAGTTGTGCCTGAGTTAGAGTGCTTAAACATGAGGGTTTTTTTCAGGGTGATTCTGGTGGTCCTTTAGTGTGTCAGAATAAATATGGTCGATGGGAATTAGTGGGAGTGGCCAGTTTTGGAAAGAGGGGTTGTCGTGGAGACCAAATACCTGTAATTTATCAGAGTGTACCTTACCATATTGATTGGATTTTGCAGAATACAGGTATGATACTTTATGCTGTTTTTATTTAATGAGTTTCTGGTAATTATAACATAAATGAAATTATTTAACCAATGCATGCATATCTACTAAACTATAAAATCCTCTGTGACAATTTAGCCTTTACTTTTTTTTTTTTTTTTTTTTTTTTTTTTTTTCATTAAAACTAAGTTTTATTAACATATTTACATTTGTTAATAGATACATCAAATACCGGTACCTTTTCCCGGCCTCGTTAATATTAGTATAGAACATCTATTATGGTTAATTATGTTAGTACACAAATTTTCAATAATCCGGATATAATTCATGTCTTCGCCTGAATGATTTTCTATACTAGTTTCTTTGTTTACAAAGAAGGTAGATAACACAGTGTAGTGCTTAAATGGAATATACATTAATCTGTTAATTAGTGCTTTATTCAAGGAAATGTTTGAAAATATTTGTTTTGAAAGGATTAGCCTTTACTACAAATCCATAAAGTAATAATTGACAATAAAATATTTTATTCTGTGATTGTTGATTAAAACTTTGGCTGCTAATTAACTTTCAGGTTTTGGTGACAAAGTATACCATACATGACCTTCATAAAATATCAACACAAAATCATGTAGCATATGAAAAATAATTGAGATGATAGAGCATTTTTATTTTTTTTAATTGTCAATGCATTACCATTTTTTGTTATTAAACTTTGTCATAGAAGTAGTTAAATGATTTGGTGTATTTAAACATTTCTTTGAGAATTGATTGATATTATCTTCCTTCCATGTTTGTATACCTTTTCTTTTCGTGACAGTTTTTCCCTTGCACTTATGCTCTGCAGTTTAAGATCATTGCAACACGGACAGTAAAACATGTAAAACTATATACTTTCTTTTAAAAAGAAAACCTGTTATTTTTATCCAAATCTTAAGAAATGTAGTGTTATTGAATTATTGTCTTCCAATACTCTAATTTGTTGGATAAAAATAACAGGTTTTCTTTTTAAAAGAAAGTATATAGTTTTACATGTTTAAAATACTTATTTAGCCTTGAGAATTGAAAGGTCAGTTTATCCCATTCATACAATAGAAGTTTACCTTTAAGGGTCTGAACGGGGTTTACAGAATAGAGAATACATGTAATAGCAATAAAAAATAGAGAATAGAGAAAATGAACAACAAAATAAAGAATAGAGAAATACTGTGCAAAATAAAAAGGTAACTTAGGTAACTGTAATGCAATACTGATAAAATAATGATCAATGTACAGAATTGATAAATAATGTTGTAACAGAAAGACTAAATAGTAAAATCATTTTCATATGAAATTTACAGAATGAGACTTATTTTTAAGGCTATTAAAAGAAAATGTCCCTGACTGTTTCTTGCCCTAGATGTCTATTTCTTAGTGACCTTATGTGTTTCTGCTAAGAGTACATTGTACTGTCATATTTATTGATTTTCTGTTGGGACATGACCTACATTGTTAACATGCAAAACAGTGGCTTGAGATTTCAACTGATATTAGTATAATAAATTAATATTTGGAATGTTATATCCTGGTTGATGTTTTTTTTGGGGACCAAGATGTTTTCTTCATTCTTGTTCACATTATGATTATTTTAACCTGGTTAGTTCAACATTGTTCAATGCACATTTAAAGATAGAAAAAAATTCAGCTCTCATTTAAAATATTTTGCAACTTTATAATAATCTGTCATATTTGGTGTAAACACAAAACAAGACAGTGTAATATATAACCTGCAAGCATTGTCTATTTCTATAACAGTCAAGCAGATATTTTTTTTTATATCTGAAAAAAAAAACTACCATGTAAAGATATATGCAATTAAAAGGCCGAAATAACCCTAAAATTCATCATTAACAGATTTTTAACAATTAAATCAAGATGCACAAAGTTTTAAGTATTGGTCAGAATATAGGGTTCTTTTGTACTTTAACAATATCACAATAACAATAAAGTGACCTTAATTTTGGACAAGGTAAATGGCATGAAGCCAAATTTATCAACTTCTATTGTATGAATGGGATAAACTGACCTTTCAATTATCAAGGCTAATTAAGTATTTTATAGGCTAAATACAAACTAACCTGTCAAGGTAGAATTGTAATCTGAGTGATACCGTGTAACTCAAGTCACCATAATAGCTGAATATGCCTAGTTTATGCATAATTTATCTCTAGCTAAGGGGTTCAATTGAAGGTCACAAGAATATGGGTCCAATGAGGTCAAATTATTCACTTGCAAGTGAATAATTCATCTGCAATGTTTCTACGCTTATTTTGACAAAATTGAACCAAACTGGCTGTTAAAATCGAATGATTATTTCATTATTACATTTATTATTGATTGAACCAAAAAAAAAATCCTATTTTAATAATTTTTTTTATATCTCTAAGCTAAATTGCCCCTTTAATGATCATATTATTTAATCTTTTCATTATTGAATTTTGTAAATACTAGTAGTGTTTTTAATTTTTATGCCCCACCTACGATAGTAGAGGGGCATTATGTTTTCTGGTCTGTGCGTCCGTTCGTCCGTCCGTCCGTCTGTTCGTTCGTCCGTCCGTTTGTTCGTCCATCTGTCCCGCTTCAGGTTAAAGTTTTTGGTCAAGGTAGTTTTTGATGAAGTTGAAGTCCAATCGACTTCAAACTTTGTATACATGTTCCCTATGATATGATCTTTTTAATTTTAATGCCAAATTAGAGGGTTTACCCCAATTTCACGGTCCACTGAACATAGAAAATGATAGTGCGAGTGGGGCATTCGTGTACTGGGGACACAATCTTGTTTAATTTCTTTTTAGTACCTTTTTGGTATCTTCAAATGGTTATTTAATTTCATGCATTGTCAACAATTTTAACTCTTCAAAAATGAAAAAAGCATCTGAAAGGTGCTCAATATTTCTATAGACAGTTATTTCTTTTAATATAAATTATATATCAATGAAAAGAATTATCTAATTAATATTAAAATTAGAAAGAAAAATGTTAAACTCGATCACCAAATAGAAAAAGGAATTTTATATATCTTGGCCAGCCTGTTTAAGATTTTTGTGTGAATCCTATCTTAACCTACATATAAGATTCATTGTCAAACTGAATATGATATTATCAGTTCATTCAGTTGAAATATTGTGGTTTTGTATTTTTAGGAATACAGATCAACAAAGCAAGTGCACCAACACCTCCACCTCAAAATTGATGATGAGAGCAAATTGATGGGAAATCCAAAAGATCTAACTTTGTTCAAAACCAGGAAACACAAATAATTGTGCTGAACAAATTACATTTACTATAATTTTACATTTGTATATTTTAAAATATTTTTTTTACTTGTACATATTTATATTCAAACTAGATTATTTTTTTAATTACACCCCAGTCTACTGAAGCGGCTGCATTTGATAATGACTTTTGTTTGTTATTTGTCAGTACACAATTTGGATATGCATGCATGCTCCTACAAAAACATAGACTAAATTTTGTCATAACCAAATCTTTAATATCAAATGACATTGTGCACTTTCTTTTATTTTTATCCAATTATTTTTGGGCTTTTCCATAACAAGTAGTCCGACATCTTGTATCCGCAACTCCTGAACTATTACCTTATTTCAGTGAAACTTTCATAGAACCTTTTTTACATAATGACAGTGTGCATCTATTTTATCTTTTATCTGAATAACTTTTGTCATATCTAAAAAAAAAACGGGAGTGAGAGTATGAATGTGTAAGATCTACTTACAATTTTCTAGTTTTTACTGTGATAATTTTACATATTTTATAATAATAATTGCTTGTAGTTTTCATTTGATTTTCTTATAACCTTTCATTTTTGTTTAGGATGAATTCTATTTTATGGAAGAAGTACTACTATTTGTATAAAAATCATCCTCATTACCAATTTCTACTAAACATTTATTTACTGATACATTTGTCATTCCCTTTAGAAATTATCCCAAATGACCCCAACCATCTATAAAACTGTAATTGAGAATCTTTAATTTAAAACATTTAAAGATTTTTTTAATATTCCTGCAAATTATGAGTTGCTACTAATTTTTTGGAATGGATAAATTAACTGACCTGAAAATGGAATAGGGGTTAATAAAATAAGCCTTTCAATCTTATGAACCTCTTGACAGAAGATCTTGAAACAGTTCTATATTTTCACTCAGTTCAGGTTATGCTCAGAGGTCAAGTGCTTCTTTGGGCCTCTGTTTATATTTTGAAAGAAAGTTTAGAGTGACAGCAAGAAAAGTTAGAGACAAAAGGAAATGTACAATTTTAAAGTCTGTCAGTAAAAGTTTGTTAAAATGCAGCTGCTTTATTTCAAAATTAAAGGTGGAAAGTAACAAGGGGGTATCCATAATGATGATTTCAACTTCACAAGTAATTATGAGTTGTGAATGTTTGAAGAATTCTTTTATAGAATTGTAATGCATTTTTTCTTTTATAAACTGATGAATACAATACAAATTTTACACGCTAATAAATGGATGAGTGTTCTGAGTAGTACACATGTGAGATGATATTGTGTTTATTTTTATACAAGCCTGTATTTCATGCAAAATAATCTTCAAGAAAGGATCTGCATTTATTTTTGTATGTTTTTAAGGTTATTTACAAATGATATATAACAATAACATGATTTTATACCTATCACATTTTGTTATGTCATTAGCTCATCTGGCCTACAGGGCCAAGTGAGCTTTTCTCATCACTTGGCGTCCGCCGTCGTTTACTTTTACAAAAATCTTCTCCTCTGAAACTACTAGGCCAAATTTAACCAAACTTGGCCACAATCATCATTAGGGTATCTAGTTTAAAAAATGTGTCTGATGCCTCTGCCTGCCAACCAACATGGCTGACATGGCTAAAAATAGAACATAGGGGTGAAATACACTTTTTGGCAAATATCTCTGAAACTAAAGCATTGAGAGCAAATCTGACAGGGTTAAAATGTTCATCAGGTTAAGATCTTTCTGCCCTGAAATCTTTAGACGAATCAGACACCCTGTTGTTGGGTTACTGCCCCTGAATTGGTAATTTTAAGGACATTTTGCAGTTTTAGGTTATTATCTTGAATATTATTATAGATAAAGATAAACTGTAAACAGCAATAATGTTCAGCAAAGTAAGATCTACAAATAAGCCAACATGACAAAAATTGTCAATTGACCCCTTAAGGAGTTATTGTCCTTTAAGGACAATTTTACACCATTTGTTTATCATGTTTTCTAACTTCAAAAAATCTTTTCTTCTGAAACTACTGAACCAATTCCAACCAAACTTGAGCTGAATGATCCTTAGGGTATCTAGAATAAAGATGTGTTTTATTTTCTGTTTCGTCAAAAAACATAGCCAACATGGCTAAAAATAGAACATAGGGGTAAAATGCAGTTTTTGGCTTATATCTTTGAAAATAAAGAATTTAGAGCAAATCTGACACGCGGTAAAAATGTTCAGCAGTTTTAGATCTATCTGCCCTGAAATTTTGTAACGAATCAGACAACCTGTTGTTGTGTTGCTGCCCCTGAATTGGCAACTTTAAGAAAATTTTTCAGTTTTTTGTTATGATCTTAAATATTATTATAGATAAACTGTAAACAGCAATAATGTTCAGCAAATAAGTCAATGTAACCAAAATTTCCAATTGACCCCTTAAGGAGTTATTGCCCTATATAGTCAATTTTTAACAATTTTTTTAGTAAAGTTTTGCAATCTTTTACAAAAATCTCGACTTAATCTACTGGGCCACAATTTTCAATAGGGTATCTTGATTGAAAAATGTATCCGATGACCCTATCATCCAACCAACTTGGTCGCCATGGCTAAAAATAGAACATAGGGATTTAAGATAGAAGTCTAAGGGAAAAACAATTTCAAATGGTCACAATTGAAAATTAATTTAAATAATGATAAGGGGTCTTCAGTAACTATTGTAAGTCTAGTTAATAGTTGGATGACCTGCTTTTAATTTAACTACTGGGCCAAATTAATCCAAACTTGGCCTCAATCATTATTAGGGTATTTAATACTATTTATTATGATTTTAACCTTATTTTACATGATTTCCAAAACCACAGTAGATACAGGTGAGCGACACAGGCTCTTGAGAGCCTCTAGTTTTAATAAAGCATTCATTTTTCCATATGATTTCTACAGGTTTTGTTCTTTTTGTTGAATTTCATAAGCATGAAGAAATCTAGAGACATTGAAAAATATTTGTTTTTATGCCTGCTGTAGTGCAGGGGGCATTAAGTTTTGCCCTTGTCCATTTGTACGTACGTGTCCCAAAATTGGTTTCTGTTCTCTAACTTGAGGTTGCCTGAACCAAATGTTATGAAAGTTATACACAATGCTTATTACCACAAAACACAGATCATGTTAGAATTTTGGTGGCGCCACTGTAATCGTTCTAGAGTTATGCCCCTTTATAAATGGAAAAATTGCAAAATTTTTAGTTTCCGTTCTTGAACTTAAGTTTGCCTCAAACAAATGTTATGAAACTTGTACACAACACTTATTACCACAAAACACAGATCAAGTTAGAATTTTGATGGCGTCACTTTAATCGTTCTAGAGTGATGCCACTTTATAAATGGAAAAATTACAAAATTTTTAGTTTCCGTTCTTGAACTTAAGTTTGCCTCAAACTATTTACTAATGTTAACGAGGCCGGGATAAGGTACCGGTATTCGATGTATTCAACTAACAAATGTACAGATTTCAATAAAATATGAAACCTTAAAAAAAAAAAAAAAAAAAAAGTTTGCCTCAAACAAATGTTATAAAACTTATACACAATGCTTTTAACCACAAACAGATCAAGTTTGAATTTTGGTTGTGTTACTTTAACCGTTCTCGAGTTGTGCCCTTTTTCAAATGAAAAAAATTACAAAATATTTAGTTTCCGTTCTCTAACTTAAGTTTGCCTCAACCAAACATTATGAAACCTATACACAATACTAATATATTACCACAAAACTCAGATCAGATCAAGTAAAAACTTGGGTAGCGTCACTTTTATCGTTCTTGAGTTATGTCCCTTCATAATGTTGTATGCAAACGGGGGCATCATCTGTGTCCCCATTTATTTTTTTTATAAAGGACCAACATCCAAAATTTGGGACTCAATATTTTGTGTCTGTTTTGGTGCAGTTCTTTCATTATGAATTTCCTCTGCCTCCATCTCCATTTCCAAGAGAATAATTATACCACTGTTGCAAAATTGGTTACACGGGCTATCCTTCATCTGTCCTTCCATTTGTCTGTAATGCATATCTGAACACATTTGATAAGCTATAGCATGTGATACATTTGCAAATCTGTAGTTTGATTATCATGCAGTTCCAAGATTAATGCTGGGCGTATATTTGATACAAAATCACTTAAAGATTTGGGGGACAGGACAACTTTTTGCTCTCCCTTCTCCCCAATCCGTTATTTTTATTGTTTTCTTTTAGTTTCAATTATTTTCGTGTTTTTCTGTGTTATACTTGCGTAAATATACCATGTATACTAGTAATAACATTTGTTTACGATTCACTAGCAACTGCTAGTTTACTATCAACTGTGGTCACTGATTTTATTAGCAGTGACCGCTGTGGATTGTAAACAAATTTAAACGATTACCCTTCCGGAGCACCTGAGATCACCTTCGGTTTTTGGTTGGGTTTGTGTTGCTTAGTCTCTTTTTATGCCCCACCTAGGGACATTATGTTTTTTGGTCTTTGCGTCCGTCCGTTCGTCCGTCCCGCTTCAGGTTAAAGTTTTTAGTCCAGGTAGTTTTTGATGAAGTTGAATTCTAATCAACTTGAAACTTAGTACACATGTTCCCTATGATATGATCTTTCTAATTTTAATGCCAAATTAGAGTTTTGACCCCAATTACATGGTCCATTGAACATAAAAAATGATAGTGCGAGTGTGGTATCCGTGTACTATGGACACATTCTTGTTTTTTGTATGTGTACTGTTGTTTGTCTTTTTCGTCAATCTGTTTTCGTTTTTATGCCCCACCTACTATAGTAGAGGGGCATTATGTTTTCTGGTCTGTGCTTCCGTTCGTCCGCTTCAGGTTAAAGTTTTTGGTCAAGGTAGTTTTTGATGAAGTTGAAGTCCAATCAATTTGAAATTTAGTACACATTTTCCCTATGATATGATCTTTCTAATTTTAATGTCAAATTAAAGTATTGACCCCAATTTCATGGTCCACTGAACAAAGAAAAAGATAGTGTGACGCTCAGGTTAAAGTTTTTGGTCAAGGTAGTTTTTGATGAAGTTGAAGTCCAATTAAACTTAGTACACATGTTAACTATGATATGATCTTTCTAATTTTAATGTCATATTAAAGTATTGACCCCAATTTCACGGTCCACTAAACATATAAAATGATAGTGCAAGTGAGGCGTCCGTGTACTATGGACACATTCTTGTTTTCCATGCTATTGTCACTTTGTTTTCGACTTATGTGTTTGAATTTCCCTTCGGTATCTTTCGCCTCTCTCTCTTCTCTTTACAATATCAAAATAAAATAAATGCCAAAACAACTAAATCATAAGATAAACTTATTTCAAATTAAAATGTGAAAAGTCTTAAAAAAATGATCCTCCAAAAGTTTTTGTCAAAGTAAACATACACTGGGGTAAAGCTGATGACCGTAACTGCATTCACGGTCATCCCAAGATGTCGGATGAAAAATTAGGTCAGTATCTGTATTGTCTGTTAAAGTGTTTCTATATCATTTTCTTTACAAATCATACATTGAAACGATGTAAATTTATAAAAGAATCACTCGAAAATCACTAATTACTTCCGAGAAATGTGCATGAAACGGGAAATTCGATTTGAAAAAATCGTTAAGATGACCGTAAATCATAATCAAAATATTTTCAAGATGACCGTAACATAAAACAAGGATGACCGTGATTGGTAAAAAGATGACCGTAACTTTAAAGGATGACCGTAATTTGTAAAGACTGACTGTAATTTATATAGGACGACCGTAACTTTTATAGGATGACCATCAATTCTAAGAAATATCCGTGTTGTATTCAAAGCTTTTTTGTTGAGTTTGTCGATCTCAATAGGGGCTCGGTTAGCGGATATAAATATGTTTTATAAATTTCTTTTTTTAAACTATAATATAATTGGCAATATTTAGGATTTATAACAATGATAGTAAATTGCATATTTCTCGTAAACAATGAAATATTTATTGATATCGACGTTAAAATTTTAACACAAATTTACAGCGATACGACGAAAATTTGAAGAAACATGAATGTGTCCCTAGTACACGGATGCCTCATCTACACTATCATTTTCTATGTTTAGTGGACTATGAAAATGGGATAAAACTGTAATTTGGCAATAGAATTAAAAAGATCATTCCATAGGGAAAATGTGTACTAAGTTTCAATTTTATTTAACTTGAAGCTGGACAAACGGACAAACAAACAGACGAACGGACGAACGTACGCACAGACCAGAAAAACATAATGCCAATAAATGGAGCATTAAAAACATTAATAATACATACGAATATTTGGTAATCGAGCCCATGTGTATGGGTCCAGAGGAAGCAGATTAAAATCTTAATTTGTCTTGATATATGCAGGCGGAAACACTTTTGAAATAGAACAAAAGAATCGAAGGTCTGTGTTTATCGAGAAAGCGATAAAAGTTAACTGTAATGTTTGATATAGTAACAAAATTTTAAAAAGTTAATAGAAACAAATAAAACGACAATTTTCTTATTTTAAAAACACCATTTGCATAAGTTTTCAATGTATCTATTACATAGTAATGCAAAACAATAAGATATCAAGTCGACGACATGGTTCTTATCGGGGCCTTTTATAGCTGACTATACGGTATGGGCTTTGCTCATTGTTGAAGGCCTTACGGTTACCTATAGTTGTTAATGTTTGTGTCATTTTGGTCTTTTCTGGATAGCTGTCTCATTGGCAATAATACCACATCTTCTCTTTTATATATAGTATCTATAAGTTGGATGTAGAAAATGCATAACCTCCGATTTTTTTATCACGGACGGAGAACATATCAATCTTTTAGTTCAGAAATTTTCGTGTCTGCCCTTCCATTATGTGAATCAAGAAAAAATTCCCCAAAACAGGTAACGATTGTATCGAAAAGAGAAAAATCGAGTGCACCTTTTTATGTTAGGGCATGTTTGGGGTGTATATTTTGTCTTTAAAACGTACAAAGCAAGAGTATTTTATATAGCATCTCGCTTATTCTATCATTATTATATATCAAAGCTACAGGTTGACTTTATAACGTAAAAAAATGACAGTACGAAAAGATGAAATATATGGGTCAATTGAGATACCTATCTAATGAATCACAAAAACAGAGTAGGTGTGTTCGAATAGCTATTTTTTCTAAAAGTACTTGACGACAGTCTTTTAATTTGGATGATGAAAATGTGTGTGTGATAACTAGGGTTTATAATCTTCAACCACTGAAAATGTTTAGTCTGCCCTTCCACGAAATATTTAATTAGAATTTTTTTAAATGCTTAAGAATTTTCAAAAATTCCATCTGACATCCAAACAGACAATATTTTTAAGTTGAATCAATGCAGACAAGATCATTAACTAATGCTCATTAGCTAGTAGATACATTTGTATTTTAAAATATAACTGACATATAACGATCGATCATAATGGTGCTATGTGGATAAATTTATCAGTTTTCAAGAGCAAAATTGGCAGAGCGTCATCCCTACAATGGCTTCCATTTCTACGACTGTGAGCATGAACTGGCGTAATGGGGAGATAATTTTGAAGAAGTAGAATCCTGACTGTATGAATAACATTTCTGTATATATACAAATTGACAACGTTCCGCCTTGTGATACGCTTTTCGTACAATACTATTTTAAGGATCTACTTTGCTGGAGCTCACCTTCACTAGTTTATTCGAATGATATTTTCAAAATATTTCTGTTATTTTATTTGCACGACAAAATGAAAGACGATATAATATCAATGGGTGTACATGCAATTTTTTGGCATTTTTAAAAATGTGTATTTATTATATGTCATTAAAAGGAATCCCAGAAACAAAAAAAAAATCTTTTGTCGAGCAGTTGAAGGCTGTGCACCGCATGTCTTTTGGCAAATTCATTTTAAAAATTGAACCCTCTACTGTAAAAAAGATACATATGGTAATCTTTGCATTTGAAGCACGTCTTATTTTCTTCTACCTATAGGATAAAACTTTCATATTAATATGTGTATACCAACACGATTAATCATTTGATACAAAAAGATAGTTATATAAATACGGATATTTCTTAGAATTGAGGGTCATCCTTTAAAAGTTACGGTCATCATTTACAAATTACGGTCATCTTAAAAGCAGTTACGGTCAGCCTTGTTATGAATCGCTGATTCTGTTACGGTCATCTCGATTGTGATTTACGGTCATCTTGGCGATTTTTTCAAATCGAATTTCCCGTTTCATGCACATTTCTCAGAAGTAATTAGTGATTTCCGAGTGATTCTTTTATAAATTTACATCGTTTCAATGTATGATTTGTCAAGAAAATGATATAGAAACACTTTAACAGACAATACAGAAACTGACCTAATTTTTCATCCGACATCTTGGGATGACCGTGAATGCAGTTACGGTCATCAGCTTTACTCCAGTGAACATATGAGTAAGACAATTTTTGTCTGAAAACTACAGTCAAATGGTAGACTTGTGGACAGTCTTATATTCCAGTATGAAAGACATGAGAAGTGTGAGGTTGCGGTTCCGAAACAATGACTGTCTTTTAAATTTCGTAACAATATTTATACTAAAACCAAATATTAATCTATGTGACAAGACATTTAAAATGGTAAATCAATGATACCGAACTCCACGGCAAATTTATAAAGTGACAGTCCATAAATACTGACAAAATCAAGCGCCATCAACCGGGAAAGGTTTCTATATCATTCAACAGAACCAGTGTTAAACAACTGCCCTACATGTATTACTGACTTGGTACAGGAATTCGCAGACGAAAATGGGAGATTAATCCTGATTTTATAGCTAGCTAAACCTCCACCTAGTATGACAGTTGTTTTTGGTGGCAGAAGACTTCAAGTCAATAGCCAATGGTGCCGACTTTAAAATCATTAATTTCTCCGTATGCCGCATTCGTTTCTGTGTATTACAATTTCATAACTTTCGATTCCTGACACCGATTTTAACATAATTAAGCATCTGAATCATTTAATTTGTAAATTAGGATTGAAAGACAATCACTATCGTAAATATGTACCCTTTTATTTATGTAAATTATTAGATTTCATCTCATCTACATGAACGTCATTTGTTACTTGTAACCGGATGTTTTTACTGTAGATATTTGTAGTACGCATGCGTGAATTGGGTATCGGGACAAGTCGCCCTGTTTTCATGTTCGCCCTTGGTCTGTTCGTCCTGCGTTCTTTCGCCCGATTAGCCCTTCGTTCATTCTTTTTACTCTTATCAAAGATGTTTTATAATAATTCGTTGCATTTATTAAAAAATATTAATATTAAAGGTATCGTTAAATAAAAACTCTAAAAAAACGTGTTCCTTGCAAGACAATCGTGTTCAGCCAATCAAATGCTGTGTTTCTCATGATCAATTAATAAGACAATCAAAAAACGTTTTCTCTGAAGATTATTCTCACATGCTAGATTTTGAACTTGTGTTGTTTTCATCTAGTTGTAAAATCGCCAGTGAACATGGCATTTGAATTTTCATCCGCAAGCAGGTTCTTGCACAGCTGAAGGATAAAAGCATGGCTGATTGACAAAATTCAATGATGCAGTACTACCATAAAGATGATAAATAGTATTTTTTACACTAATTTTTTGACATAATACTTGTTGTAACATATTTTATTTTTGTATTAAAGGACAATGTACTATTCTTTTTTCACGAAGACAAACAAACAGGTTGGGACCCCCTCCCCATTATGAGTGGTGTTCTTTAAATGAGAGACTGTCCCTAAAACAAGGTGTCATTTTACTGTTGAAAAAAATAAGAAAGGACATTTTTAAGATTTTTGACTCAAAAGTGGGAAAATTCATTATATTTGGAACAATTTTTCTAAATGAGGGTTCAAATGAATAAAGAAGATATAAGTTTAGAAACATCACAAAATTCTTTTGACATGTTTTGACCATTTAATACTTGATAGATGCATAGTTTCATCAAATAATACGAATATAAAGGTGCTCATTTTTTACAGTGGGTTGTAATGTACTTCCAATGAGGGTTACCCCTCATTTGGAGTGTTGTTCCCAACCTGGTAAAGGTCCATCTTTGTGCATACTTTAAAATTGGAAATTTCAACAAGCATCTAATATTCTTACATAAGAAAATAAACCCTAGTCTGCTAGCTACATGTTTATCTTTTCTACTGATTTAATAACTAGAATCATTCAAACAGACTTAAGAAAATGGCATGTAAGTTCATCATACAAATATGACACTATTTCTAGACAATCCAGATCGTGCATTTAGCTAAAAATTGTAACCTTTAAAATTGTTGTCGTGCACTAAAAAACCCTATTGGAACTTTCAAAAGTTGGCAGGTATGTAACAAGTCTTACTATTTTTATGCCCCATTCATGGGCATTATGTTTTCTGGTCTGTCCGTCTCACAGGCACTTGTCTCAGAAAAAAATTTCCTATAGACCTTAAAACAAGTATTATGTCACAAGGTACTTAACCTGCATTTTATGAAAAATATCAGGCGGTGACGAAGTTCCGTTGTATGCTGCTTTCTAGGCTGTCAACCCACTAAAACTTGTTAGAGCGTATGTCTTTACAATGGTGTATAACATGCCTACATTTGTTGTCAGAATCATCCGTAGCAATCCTTCCCAAGTATGTCAATCGTAATAATTTTGCCAACCGCTGATGATTTGGCAATAACCGCGTCTACTTATATATCTCAGTTGCCGATTGGTCAATTTTATGGGAAAGATTCTCGGAGTTATCTGATCTTGTTTCATTGTCATACGTAAAGTCAAGAGAGAGTCTGGATGACATTTTACCTAATTTTCACAGTCCACTGAACATAGAAAATGATTGTACGGATGGGAAATCCATGTACTTATGACACATACTTGTTTGAAGAAAAAGAATACGTCACAACGATAATGAAACAAAGCAGGCTGGGTTAGTGGGGCTGTTTTTATGGTAATTCAAGTTACCTTTTATTTACCTTCTTCCACCTCAGCTCTTTGATTAGTTCCGTTATATTGACAAAATTGGGTAAGTAAAAAGTACTCTCATTAGCAAAATATAATATAGTACAATTAAGCCTAGTGACATACCAATTACCATTAATATTTCAATACAATTTTCTTCCTAATTATAAAAAAAAATGTTTAGAATTTAGAATATAGCAAAGTGGTCTCGACCAATGAAATCGAAGGATTTAATTTTCTTTAATTGTGAAGAATGAATGTAATAAAAATTCAAAATTTAACCTATATCGTTAGCTTATTAGATTACCAAAACTCAAAATAAAGCAGTTGTCTTACGAATTTACAGTTTAAGAAGGTTATAATATTTCTACAGTTGTATATTTTTCGAAACCTCTTTGAATTTCCCATTTTATCTCTTTATCATTGAAAACGGCATTGAAAATCATCCCTTTATCCGTGGTTGCTATCAGACGCTTTACCTGTATAATTGTTGCTAGGGTGCTTTCTTCGAGGTCCGCGTTCGAAGTATAAATAGTGGGTAGCTATTCAGTTCAAATCGTGACACCGACCGTGCAAGGGCTGTATAGCCAGTCAAGGTCGTTAAAAACTTCCATTTGTTGTTCAAATCGTCATTTGTACCAAAGACAGCAGACAGTGAACACGGAAAGGAAGTGGTTCGTAGCAGGCAGAAGGTTAAGTTTAAGTGAAGTGAAGTGCTTGGAACCTGCGGACAGAATTTAGAAAGGGCCGAGACTGTTGGTTCGGTACAGGTTGTCCAAACAAGGCTGGTGCTAAGGTTTTGCTTCTCACATCTCTCACTATTGCAGTGAGTGTTTGCTGACATACCATGCCTTAGTGCTACTCTGTTGGTCAGACAGTTATAGACATGTTTATTTAATAAAGTTTCATAAGAAAAATTAAACTAGACAATAGTTCCAAACCGTCAGACCAGTTTCATACATTTCGGTTTCAGACCAGTTCCAAACATTTAGGTTTCAGACCCGTTCCATACATTTAGGTTTCAGACCCGTTCCAAACATTTAGGTTTCAGACCCGTTCCATACATTTACTTTTCAGACCAGTTACCAACATTCAGGTTTCAGACCCGTTCCATACATTTAGGTTTCAGACCAGTTACAAACATTTAGGTTTCAGACCAGTTCCAAACATTTAGGTCTCAGACTAGTTCCAAACATTAAGGTTTCAGACTAGTTCCAAAAATTTAGGTTTCAGACAATAGTTCCAAACCGTCAGACCAGTTTCATACATTTAGGTTTCAGACCCGTTCCATACATTAATGTTTCAGACCAGTTTCTGATACATTTATGTTTCAAACCAGTTCCATACATTAAGGTTTCAGACTATAGTTTCAAACAGTTGGTTTGAAACAAACAGTATTGGACTGAAAGGGTTTTAAACAGTTTTAATTCAACAAGTTCGGGTTAGGTTGATAGGTGTTGAAATTCGTTTTATGTAGTATAGTATTTGTTTCATATTTGATAGTGATAGTATAAACTTTTTATTGACTTTAGAACTTTTGAATTGCTTTTCAAATCCCAGGAAATTGGTACGAACCTGAGGATAAAAATATCTGAACGTCCCCGCCCGGTTACACGTTACAAATGGTGGCAGCTGTGGGATTTGTCGAGCATTTCTGTTTAGTATTTTGTGATTGTCTATTTTGTTACTAACCGGTATTTGGCAATATAACTTTTCAAGTGGTATTCGAAATAGAATATTTGAAATGGTTATCTGGTCAAAATTTGATTTATTTAAAGTTCAGTGCTCAGTTGTTTGTAGGTACAAATGTGAATTAAAGTAGGATATTTTGAAAATAGTAACTTAACAAACAAAACAGAAAGAACTTGCTAGTACGTGTGTATTAAATGAAGAAAAGTAATTTTTCCTCAGAGATCACTATTTTTGTGATTTTACCTTTTAAGTAATTACGCCCCCTTTCAAAATACTGAATCCACCCCTTTGTTTTTATCTGTTTAAGATTCTGAAAAGCAATATTAACCTTTGTAAAATAATAGAAAAAAGATAACAAAAAAAACCCAACTCTAATGTAAATTAAGGGGACATTCATAAAAACGGACAAAGTCAAATGTTATCAACTAACGGAACGATCGGAACACAACTGTTAATAATAGAATAACGGTTAACAATCAAAACGTAAGTAATGAATTCATTTTGTTATACTTTTGCATGTTCGACCAATATCTATTAACCTATTACAAAACATTATATTGCAACTCAAAACCCGTTCTTTCATCTTCCATATTTGAACTGAACAATACTGTCATTTGATTTTCCCCTGTATTTATAGTTGTACCATTCTGGTCTTGTGCACAAAATCGACCCGCACTACCAATTGCTACAAAATCATTCTGACAATCACTTGAAGGCTCAAGGTTCAGTTTAGTAATCATAAATAGTAGATGTTTCCCATCTTTTCCTGAGAAGTTCCAACGACAAATGACATCTCTCTCATACGTCCCAAAGGAAGGCAGGTTTGTTATCTTACCTGGTCCGTCTACAGTTATATTTCCACCGCAAGCTGTTTAAAGAGATAAAGTGTACTACTAGTAGGTTATAAAGAATCAATCACTAATGATTGTACGATGCTTATATTATAATATTGGAAATAATAAATCTTTTATTTAGTTATTTAATAAACGTTTTAAAGAGTGTTTAAAAAGCAATTGAACATATATTTAGGTGAAGTTGTGCATTTCAGTTATCAGCCTTTCTCTGGTGTTTTGTACTTAAAATATGAACCTTTCATGAAAATATACATTCATACGACATGCTCAACCTGATATAAATTTCAAGAAAAAAAGGTTTTTTTTGTGTTTTTTTTACAACACATCATTTTGTAACTTAAAAATCTGAGTATATATATCCTAAATACATTAATAGCATCTAAATAAAAGTATTTTTCGCTGCACAGGGGCCTCGGTGGCCAAGTGGTATAAGTAGTTATACTACTGTAATCGCTAAAGCCTGGTTCACTCGACTCCAATCTTAATTGAATAGGATTGTCAGTTTTCCTGTCAAAGGTCAGTGGTTTCCTTCACCAATAAAGACTGGCCGCCATGATATAGCCCAAATGCCTAAAAGTGGCATAAAAACACAAAAAAAACCACCAAAAATCAATCAATCAATAATTTTCGCTGCATTATTTTATGTGTCCTTATATGGAGAGACGGAGCCGTTAATATAATATTATTCAGTCACTACTAATTGGGTAGGATTGCATCTCAATTCGTACCCCCAAAAGTAGGATGTTTTATGGCATTGAACTCTAGAGATTAATAGATATCTATACCTGTTCTTATCAGAACTGATTTAGAGATACCATCCTTTCCATTTGATTCAGTCATCAGTTCAACTTCATATCTTCTCCCATAATGAGACTGTGTCCTTATTGGCCAAAAAGTACGGTGGCTAGGTAGTGTCACTACCTGTTGATCTATCTCTGGATATACTCTATATTTGATTCTATATTTATACGTAGACTGGTCTCTGTCTTCCGGTTGTTTCCATGTTACAACAAACAGTCCTGGTATGTTTGTTTTTACGGAAATGTTTCTTGGACTGTTATCTGGAAAAATGGATTTTCTTATTGTCCTTGCTGAATAACAATTAAAAAATCGTCAAAGTGTGACCGCAATTGTTGGAAACTGACTTAGTAATTCACGTATTTAGTTGTTAAATCATTTGTTTTCTATCGCAGGCAATTAGCAGCTAGTCAATGATAAATAAATATGCAAAATCTCAATTTCAACAATGTTTTATATCAGTTACTTTAACCAACGTTTGTTCATTTTCAGGAGTTTCAGACCTTGACATAGGGAACATGTTGTTAAAACACCTGTCTAATGTTAATTAACATATGTAGGTTGACCCATTAAGATAGGTGTCTTGGGTTTTGGTTCATTTGGGCAAGGATTTGTATATTGACACTATACAAATTTTTGATTTTGGGTCTGTTTCGTTCTTATACATGTTATATCCGCATATGGTAAGCCTCAGACTAAACCTGATTGTCATCAATAGTGATAGAAATATAGAAAATACTAAGGGACCATCAAAACCGTAAGTACAATATAGACTATAACAACATCATGGCCGAACAGAAAGACTTTTACACGGTAAACAGCAAATACACAACACTACACAGTTAACTGAATGTCCAGAAACATGATCATGACTAGTATCTTAAAGATATGAGAGGATTATAAGAATAAAAGCAGGCATCTCTTTGACTATAGTACTTATGCACTATCACATACTAGTACACTATGATCACACTTACCTTCAACTTCAGCCATAAGATGAAACCCACCAGGTTTTTTGCCATCTCCGGGTGTTGAGTAAAATATAACAGTGACTGTGTCTGTCTTAGATAAAATGTATTTGTTTGGAGGCGTGCAGTAATTTACACCATTAATCTTCAGGAAGTCGTAATTACATAGGCCGCTTCCAAGGTTAACACTGTCGAAGGTTATTTTCAATCTCTGACCTTGTGGAACGGAGACTGTCCAATGACAAGCAACATCCGGCTCATAGTAACCCTGGGAGAAATGCGGGCTATATATTCTGTCATATGTTTCATTGCCCCGTAAAAATACGTCATTTCCACATGCTGTAAGAGAAAGCATTTGAAATATTCAACACGTGTTTTCTAATACATGAAACGGCCATGACTTGAAAGATACATTAAAATGAACAATATCAACTGAACAACATACAATATTTCAAAGATAAATAATATACGTTATGTCCTACCAGTGGTATATGCACTTCTAAGATAACAGGAAAATGGATATCAATAATTCCACTGTCTATCATGAATAACTAACAATACAAAAGTAGAGGCTCTTAAGAGCCTGTGTCGGTCACCTTGGTCTATGTGCGTATTAAACAAATTACACAGATGGATTCATGACAAAATTGTGTTTTGGTGATGGTGATGTGTTTGTAGATCTTTATGTACTGAAATTCTTGTTCCTTACAATTTTCTCTATTTATAATAAACTTAGCCCTTTCATTACAGAGGAAAATATTTTGTAAAAATTTACAAAAATTTACCAAATTAATGAAAAATGTTATAAATTGACTATAAAGGGCAATAACTCCTTAAGGGGTCAACTGACCATTTTGGTCATGTTGACTTATTTGTAGATCTTACTTTGCTAAACATTATTGCTGTTTACAGTTTATCTATAACAGTATTCAAGATAATGACCAAAAATGGCAAAATTTCTTTAAAAATTACCAATTGGGGGACTGCAACCCAACAACCAGTTGTCCAATTCATCTGAAAATTTCAGGGCAGATAGATATTAACTTGATTAACAATTTAAATGCGTCATATTTGCTTTAAATGCTTTGGTTTCAAAGTTATAAGCCAAAATCTACATTTTACCCCTATGTTCTATTTTTAGCCATGGCGGCCATCTTGGTTGGTTGGCCGGGTGACTGCACACATCTTTTGAACTAAATACCCTAATAACGATTGTGGCTAAGTTTGATCAAATTTGGCCAGGCAGTTTCAATGGAGAAAATTTTTGTAGAAGATTACAAAAATTTACGAAAAATTGGTAAAAAATGACTATAAAGGGCAATAACTCCTTAAGGGGTCAACTGACCATTTTGGTCATGTTGACTTATTTGTAGATCTTACTTTGCTGAACATTATGATGTTTACAGTTTATCTCTATCTATAATAATATTCAAAATAAAAACCAAAAACTGCAAAATTTTCTTAAAATTACCAATTTAGTGGCAGCAACCCAACAACAAGGTTCTCCGATTCAACTGAAAATTTCGGGGCAGATAGATCTTGACCTGATAAACAATTTTATCCCATGTCAGATTTGCTCTAAATACTTTGGTTTCAGAAATATAAGACAAAATCTACATTTTACCCCCTATGTTCTATTTTTAGCCATGGCGGCCATCTTGGTTGGTTGGCCGGGTTACCGCACACATTTTTTTAACTAAATACTCTAATAACGATTGTGGCTAAGTTTGATCAAATTTGGCCAGGTAGTTTCAGAGGAGAAGATTTTTGTAGAAGATTACAAAAATTTACGAAAAATTGGTAAAAAATGACTATAAAGGGCAATAACTCCTTAAGGGGTCAACTGACCATTTTGGTCATGTTGACTTATTTGTAGATCTTACTTTGCTGAACATTATGGTGTTTACAGTTTATCTCTATCTATAATAATATTCAAAATAAAAACCAAAAACTGCAAAATTTTCTTAAAATTACCAATTTAGTGGCAGCAACCCAACAACAAGGTTCTCCGATTCATCTGAAAATTTCGGGGCAGATAGATCTTGACCTGATAAACAATTTTATCCCAATTCAGATTTGCTCTAAATACTTTGGTTTCAGAAATATAAGACAAAATCTACATTTTACCCCCTATGTTCTATTTTTAGCCATGACGACCATCTTGGTTGGTTGGCCGGGTCACCGGACAAATTTTTAAACTAGTTACCCCAATGATGATTGTGGCCAAGTTTGGTTAAATTTGACCCAGTAGTTTCAGAGGAGAAGATTTTTGTAAAAGTTAACAGACGACGAAGATGGACGACGGACGCAAAGTGATGAGAAAAGCTCACTTGGCCCTTCGGGCCCGGTGAGCTAAGAAAAGAGTTATATTTCGCCAATCAAATTTCAATCAGTCTAAAATGCCAATATATCTAAAAGTAGAAAGAAACCGAGCTTTATTCATCTCTTGCCAAACGTTAACATATTGCACGGCAAGTTTGGGAATGACAGTCACAGTGCAAGAAATACTTTTTGCATCAAAAGACTCTGAAATTTTTACAAAAAAATGATGATTATATATACATTAAGCTATAAGATGATATTTAATCCAAGTATTTATTCATTTATTTAAAGAACAGTACCTGAATAAGTTGATAATTGTTCTGTCCTAGGACCCATACCAATTTTGGTGATAGCTGCCATACTAATTTTATATCTCTGACCTTTATGAAGAACTGTACCAATGTAATGTGTTAATTTGGTTGGGGGTAGTGTAATTGATATTTTTCTGCCAGCTGAGTTCCAGTAAACCAGATTATATCCCTGAATGGTGGAAAATAAATATAACATTTCATGGCATACATAAAACAGGGACGAAAGATACCAAAAGGGACAATCAAACTCATAAATCGAAAATAAACTGACAACGCCATGGCTAAAAATGAAAAGACAAACAGATAAATAATAGTACACCTGACACAACATAGAAAACTAAAGAATAAGCAACACGAACTCCAAAAAACTAGGGGTGATCTCAGGTGCTCCGGAAGGGTAAGCAGATCCTGGTCCACATGTGGCACCCGTCGTGTTGTTTATGTGATAACGCAGAGGCGGATTTTGGGGAGGGGGCCAGGGGGCCCGGCCCCCCCCCCCTTTTTGGGAAAAAATTTGGTTGCTTATATAGGGAATCACTGAAGCGTGACTGGAGCGGGCTCCCTCTTAGGTCAGTCAGTGGGCCCCCACTTATGAAAATTTCTGGATCCGCCACTGTAACGAATCCGGTAAATAGTCTAATTCGGTAGGTCATATTCATGAAAGGGAATGGGATTGTAGCTACGACGTGAGGAACATATCCGATATCATTTATAACTTAAGCATGATCCAACACAACAAATAGATAAAGAACAGTTTGTTTTAAATAAATGTTTATCAATTTCAATTTACAAAAAGGAACAAGATGAGGCAATGGTGTATGAATTTTAGACATAAATCCCATTTGTCATACATTATTGTCCCTGAAAGCAATTTTACACTCTTTTAGTTGATTTCTTCAGTTAAAAGTCCGATTGAGGACTTCAGTACTGCGCAAAAGCTTAGATGCTTTCAATAAAATTCATCGAATATTTCATTATACATGATAGTTTAAGGATTCAAAACTATATTTGTTCTATACAGTCAAACAACTCGCAGTAAGTCGTTCTAATTCTGATATATGCTAAATGCTTACTTCGGATTTTCTTTCTTCCAGATCGATTATACCACTGAAGATGTACAAATTCAAGCAGACTTGTCGAAATGAAAACGGAAACAATCGTAGACAGGGCATCAACACAAAATGTGCTATAAGTAGAAATGCTGTTTTGGCATGTGGACTAAATCAAAGTTTATATCAGTTCTTCCCTCAATATTACTACATGAATTTAAATAATATTTACTGTTACTTCCACGGATGTACATGGTGGCTCCCACGACACACGGAGAGCTGAAGGGAAGGCAAATACCTGGGCTTGCTGTGGTCTACCAGGAAGTCCTTTGGG
This sequence comes from Mytilus galloprovincialis, assembly GCA_037788925.1. Classification (NCBI taxonomy): domain Eukaryota; kingdom Metazoa; phylum Mollusca; class Bivalvia; order Mytilida; family Mytilidae; genus Mytilus; species Mytilus galloprovincialis. The sequence continues at coordinate 55,456,510 of CM075339.1, read as the reverse complement.
TACTGCAATATCAAGTATACTGAATCCATGAAATATTTCACTTCATTATCGATATCATCTTAAATTAATAGTATCCCTTATGTAGTATTTGTTTTATAGTTTTATTTTTGCATCATCCTGTAAATGTGTGACGTTGCTATAGCATGAAAAAAAAACAACAACCAACAAAACACAAATAATAGACAAATGACAACACAATATATGAAATTCTAAGTTGCACCAACTCTACGTAAGGGAGCTACCATTTGATTTTTATGAGGGGGAAAGGGGGGGGGTGGAGGATGAAAAATTGGTCCTGCCCTTTTTTTTTAATTGTAATCTCTGTCCTGCCTTTTTATTATTCAGTCTATTCGGTCCTGCCTTTTTTTTTCTTAGCTTATCCTGACTTTTTTACAACAATTGTCATCCTGCCTTTTTTTACTCAAAATCCTGTCCTGCCTTTTTTCAAATTTCATCCTAGCGCCCCCCCCCCCCCCCCCCCCCTAAAAATTCAAATGGTAGCTCCCTAAGCTGAGTAAATTTAAACAGAGATAACAAGTGTGTGCCAACTCCTTAATATAATCTTTTTAGATTGACTGACATACATGTATCTACGTATTCATGTGTTCAAGCTTTTTTCTCTTTGCGTTAAAGTCTATTTATTTTTTTTGTTTAAAAATACAGAATATATATATGTAAATGACGGACATGCCTTCATATTTATGTGCTCTTTTGTCTTTTTCATTCTTCTTTCGTTTGTATTTTTTGTGGTTCTCTTTTGAAATTAACTTGTCTATTTAACATGCAACTTGGCTTCTTCGGAATGAAGTTTGATTTTGTTCATAAAACACTGATTTCCATTACCTCGTGTTCGTTATTTCCCGACTTCCGGTATATTCTTTCTTTAACTTACCCGTTAAGTTTTCTAAACAGTTAGTGTTTGATGTAGTTGCTGCTGTGGATGATGTTGAACTTACAGCACTAGTTGTCGACATAAGGGACTGTTCTGTAGTAGTGGTACCAGGTATAGATAGGGTAGACAACCCAACCATCCATTTAGGAATCGGAGGTTTAACTTGAAAGATAAAAAGAGGTGAGAAGTTAACATAATGTCAAAGAAGGAAAAAATACAACATGGATTAGCAAAAAGAACCCAAACAAGATAAACAGACAAACAGTCTTGATATCAAAGATTGTACAAACAAAATGAAGCTGCATGCACCGGTTTAGAACCGTTGCCGAACTCGGGTGTTAAAAAAATGGTCAGCATTTTTTATTCAACTAGTGACGTTTGTACGATCAATGGAAGTCAAGAGTTATTACATTAAGCAATTAAGAATAAATCGTGTGATTTATGAATAACCTAATGATGATATAATGAAAATCAATTATTCAAAAAACTTAATATACAATTGTATTAAACAGTCTTGAAATGAATAATAGAGATATGAGTTTCCGTCAATGTTAGCTTAACCTGTAAATATCCTTACTTCCGGTACATTTATATAATTTGTTTATTTTCCATATATCCACCAAACTTAAATCTGTTCTTTGTCCCATAGTTCCTTTAGGGTCAAATAGGGGTATCAAAGTTGGTTTTCCGTTTGCCGAAAACGTATCTTTCCCATAATGCATGATGCTTCCGTAATCATATGGTGCTCCAAGTGTATCTATGTACTGTGTTTCCTTTTTAAAATCTAGACGTTTATCTGAAAAGCAAACTAACCTTTAAGTTATTCAAATTTAATATACTCGAAATAGACATCAGACTTGTCATGAACCGATCCAATAATATCAGTATATTTGATATAAAAAGAATATTTACAGAAGCGGATTACGGCAACTAGTCTACAGGAAGTATATAATCAGTTGAGTGTCTCTCGTTTTTCAATTTCGAATTACGTGACTTACCAGATTGTATATTGTCCCAGTTAACTTGGACGTATCTATCTCTATCTGGTCGACTCTGTTCATGGTAGAACCCAGTCGCATGGTTCATCTCATGCAGGACTACACCCTTATAGTAACAGTTTGAACCGAGATACAGATCTTGCATTCCACCATCTCGACCAATGGAAGAAACACATCTGAGAAATGGATATCAATAGTGTTAAATTTCGAGACACAAAATCCATTGAAGTACTAGAAAAAATCCAAAGCCAATGAAGAACACTTATAATGCTGTTCTACATCTGAAAGTATGATTTTTTAATCCCATTATCTTTAATTGTTTTTAAAATGCCGACTAAAGTCATTATTGTTTATCTTTGTAATTCCTAATCACTCACCCTGCCCCAGATCTAATTCTAACAAAGTCTGGTTCATTCTTTCGTGGTGTCCAGCTTATGCAAGCTACTTTTCTGTTAAATGTGGCTATTGCATCTTTGATTAGACTCAAAGCCGAAGCACCTGTAAAAATGTGTTACTTCTCTTTAAAACATATTCACAATGTACAAAACAAACCATTAAAATAAGATTTAAAAAAACACCATCATAACTGATCTATACAAGCTATACAAAACATATGTGATTTTGGTACGAAGCATTTTTGTTTTAAATAATCAGAATGAATGTATCATGATTTTCTACATATACTTTAAACATGATATGTCAGTTGATTATGTTGAACGTTGTCCTATATACATGTATTTAGCTACAGTATAAACACCCTTTCTTCTGCACATGTCTATCCGAGTTAATGGTCTCAATCCTGAGTGTTCAGTGGTTGTCGTTTGTTGGTGACCACAGAGGTATTTCTCGTTTTTATATATATTTGATCATTGGTTTGAATTGTTGTCCACTAGTCATTTAGGGCCCTTCATAGTTTGTCGTTCGATATGAGCCATTATGTCTGACTCTGTGTTGAAGTTCGTAGTTCTTTGCCCTATAATTGTTTACTTTTTATACATTGTGATTTAGATATAAGTTGTCTCATTAGCACTCACACCATATCTTTTAATTAATTTTAGTGACTAAATTGAACTAATAAGTGATACATGTATGCTGTGACTATTTTTACACCTTAATCCAGATATTGATTGCACCTCCCCTGTTTAATTTTTAATCAATACTGTTTTCAAATAAATCGATTGCATAATTTTTATATAAAAATATAAACGTTTAAAATGTTAAAAAATGCATAAAACATTGTGGTTCGATATATCGAATAAAATCAATGTATCATTCATGATTGTCCTCTTGGGTTTCATCTTCTGTATAAATAAATAATGAAGCGTATTATTCTATAAATTGTCCAAATTAACAATGACTTATATAAGTCATGAAAAATATCAGTAATTAAAGAGCATGTTATAAAAAAGAGTCAAAAGATACCAAAACATTCAAACTCATTAGTCGAAAATAAACTGACAACGCCATGGCAACAACAAGACAAGCAACATAAAAACTTAAAGACTGCATGAGCAAAACGAACCCCATATATAAACAGGGGATGGGGAATCACAGAGGCTTCGGAAGGGTGAGTAGATCCTGCACCACAGCTGGCTTCAGTCAATTTGCGCATGTTAGAGGTAACCCGGCGTTAAGTCCCATTCTTTAGGTACCATTCGGTAAAAGAAGAAGGAAATGTTTGATGTTGGTTTTAGGTGTCGTCACTTGTACTGTTCAATAGTTCTAATGTTTCCTTTTATATTTCTGTTTATGGTATAACTTTAAGTAAATAATAATCAACATACTTGGTATTTAATTCTTGGATACGGTTCTAGTTCCAAGTCATCTATTACTAAACCATGTGTAAAAATCAATGTCAATTCATTGTGATTTATCAATTGTTTTACCGAACCAATTTTTAAAAAACGCAAAACTTACTGAAATCGGATTCTTTGATGATATAAGGTATTTTATGATTCTTCCATTCCCATAAACTTAAACTCACAGCATTTCTCTTCTACAAAAGAAAAAGAAGGACACGAGTTTGTTTCAGCATTGAATATACACGTAAAAAATATAAGTGATGGTATCATTATTATTTAAAAAAGTAGAATTATTACAAGCATATTAACCTGAGGCTCATCAATTTCAATTGCAAGTGATGGCTTTGTTCATTGTTGAAGGCCACGTACGATGACAAATATTTGTTAATTTCTGTGTCATTTGGTCTCTTGTGGATGATTGTCTCATAGTGACTTTATTACAACATCTTCTTTTTATGTATGTTGAACTTATTAGATAATAGGCGTACGCTACGATTTCTTTATTTTACATGACTTGTGCATGTAAGAACAGTCAGGATTGTACTTCGTCAAAGTTATCTCCCATTACGCCAAACTAAACTGTCATTAAAAAAGTAAGAGAGTACATCAAGTCGGTAGCAACACATATACTTTTGTTCAGTTGGTTAATAAATTATGTATTAAGAAATGGGTGTTTTGTTTATTGTTTAAACATCAATTGTCAATCATTCAACAAATAGGCGTGGCCTCGGGCCATTACAATCTTCCTCAACCATTATTACAGACCTTGAACTTTAACAGGGCCATTATAAAAACACCCATTCATTAAAACTATGGTATTGCACGGAAAGATATTCTTCTTTCCGGGATATTTTTAAAACTAAGTTTTTATAATGTCTCGTTATTGATCGATCCCTGTCGATTGACTCATTTATTTTATTGTTGGTTTATTCTCGGTCTAAAACATATCACATATCTGCCACTGAACATTTTGCAATCAACAAACAATTAATCAAAAGAATGAGGAATAATGTATGTCTTCGAGGATTTTACTCATTTAGGCAAAGATAATTTCATTTTTCGGGGAAAGAGGGCTTGATCATTTTATTAGTTCTTACTAGGCTAGCAGATCATTTTTCCAAAGTCTTAATGACAGCCCTCCCCTCCTCCGATAACTTAATTATCCTACCTAGTTTGCAAGAATTTTTGTTTCACTCACAATTCTAACCTTTTCACAATCGTAGAAATGGAAGCCATTGTAGGGATGACGCGCTGCCAATTTTGCTCTTGAACACCGATACATTTATCCACATAGCACCATAACGATCCGTATATGTCAGTTGTATTTTAAAAGACAAATGTATCTACTAGCTAATGAGCATCAGTTGGTGATCTTGTCTGCATTAATTCAACTTAAAACTATTGTTTAATCGGTTGTCAGGTGGAATTTCGAAAATTCTTAATCATTTAAAAAAAATCTAATAAATATTTCGCGGAAGGGCAGACTAAAAATTGTCAATGGTTGAAGATTATAAACCCTAGTTATCACACACCAAAAAAAAAAAAATATTTTCGAAGATATGCATTTTCATCATCCAATTTAAAAGACTGTCGTCAAGTACTTATAGTTTAAAAAAATAGCTTTTTGAACACACCTACTCTGTTTTTGTGATTCATTCCATATATTTCATCTTTTCGTACTGTGATTTTGTTATGTTATAAAGTCAACCTGTAGCTTTGATATATAAAAATGATAGAATCTGAAGCGAGATAATATATCAAACAAATACTCTTTCTTTGTACGTTTTAAAGACGAAATATACACCCAAACACGCCCTAATATAAAAGGGTGCACTCGATGTTATCTTTTCGATACAATTGTTACCCATGTTTTGGAATTTTATCTTGAGTCACATAGTTGAAGGGCAGACACGAAAATTACTGAACTAATAGATTGATATGTTCTCCGTCCGTGGTAAAACAAAAAAAAATCGGAGGTAATGCTTTTTCTTCATCCAACTTGATAGATACCCATGTCGTCGACTTGATATCTAACTGTTCTGCATTACTATAGAATAGATAAATTGAAAACTTATGCAAATGGTGTTTTTAAAATAAAACACCTCGTAAATTGAGAAGAAATTGTCGTTTTATTTGTTTTTATTAACTTTTAAAATCTTTGTTACTAAAGTAAACATTACAGTAAGCATTTATCGCCTTCTCTACATTAATTTTGTAACAAAGAGCTTTGATTCTTTTGTTCTATTTCAACTGGGTTTGACTTCCGCCTGAGAAGAGATAGGAGAGATGAATATTACGAAATCACGGCTGGTAATCTAGAGGATTTTCCGGTTGTGCTTGAGTGTGCATTGACCGAAAAAAAAGTAAATTAAACTTGTAGGTCTGTTAATAGAACTATTTCAAAATTCAAATGTCCCTTTTTTACGCAATTTCTCGTGGGGCAACTAATTTTGTAGGAGTTCAACTCCACGTAAAACAGTAAATGATACATGTTTCTCTTCCTTAAGGTATTCATCACAGCATAGCATTCTCCGATTTTCAATATTTTGATCAGTTGAATAAAAAAATTGCGATTTAGAAATGTACATACCTTTTGAAGCGGTGACAATTACTACACTCAAGCACAACCGGAAAATTCTCTCACGGTTTTCATTGCAAAACCAAATGTTCTGCGTGTGTAGATTACCAGCCGTGGAATTTATATTTTTAATTTAAGATTTTTAGTGTTCACAAATAAAATCGGCTATTCATCGTGTACTACATTTGTGTACATACTTGAATTTTGTTAAAATACGTTAGCCTCTTCGGAAGAACATCTCCACCAAGTAGTCGATCACTTATGCCACTCTCTAAAACATATTAAAAAAAACAAAGCAAGTAAGGGATGTAATTCTTGTTCTATATCAGAATACGATATCAAATATTTCAGTATCGTTATACATGTACATGTAATAGGAAACAACGCTACTTGCTGGAAGTGCGATCTTTTATAAAGTCTTTAATTGCTTTATTTAAAAAAAATTAAATCATTCAAAGCATACGCTGAAAGATCTTGAATGTGAAACTAGAGCTACATGTAAAATAACATAATTTCAACAGACGTCATAATAACGATCTGGGGCAAGGAAAGGAGAATGTGATATGAATTAACTAATTCGATACGCTGATCCGTACTAGTCCATACAATTGTACTTGTATGATAACAGTCCGACCAAAAGAAATGGCACAATATCCTGAACGAGAACACTACTTTGACTATGAGCCGACCAGTCCTTGTGAATATCCTGAACGAGCACACTATTCCGACTACGAGCCGACCAGTCCTTGCCGATATCCTAAACGAGCACACTACTCCGACTACGAGCCGACCAGTCCTCGCCGATATCCTGAACGAGCACACTATTTTGGCTACGAGCCGACCAGTCCTCGCCGATATCCTGAACGAGCATACTATTTCGGCTACGAGCCGACCAGTCCTTGTCGATATCCTGAACGAGCACAATTTTCCGACTACGAGCCGACCAGTCCTTGCCGATATCCTGAACGAGCACACTATTTCGACTACGAGCCGACCAGTCCTTTCCTATATCCTGAACGAGCACACTATTTCGACTACGAGCCGACAGTTCTTGCCGATATCCTGAACGAGCACACTACTCCAACTACGAGCCGACCAGTCCTTGCTCTTACTCCAGAATGCCACGTGGTTATCAGAAATGTAGTAATTAAGTGAATACTTAAGTCTTTGATTTGACCAGGTCGTGATTCGATACCACGACATCTAGATCTCGAGGCGAGCACGCTTCCATGATCCGCATTGCTAGTAAAAATCAGTCACTACGAAATATATTTTAGCTATTTCACTCGCTTATTATTTTTGTCCAGTTTCTTCAATTTCATATGTAAATGCCTCATTTAAAATTCAAAATTTACATCACTACCTGATACCAAATAGATCATGTCATAACAAAATTAAGCTCACGAAATAGAAGTTTCATGAAGAAAATGCCTCAATGGGGACCTAAATGATATGAAATTAGCAAAAAGCATGGTCTGAAGTATCATGATTGAACCATATGTCACAAGAGAGGCTCAAAATGATAGAAAACTCGACGGAATTGATATTTACGCGAAACGAAAAGTACAATACATGTATATACATTTTTTGTGTATATGTATAAAACTGAAAAAATGAATGGGCTTACTTGTGTTTGCATCAACAATAAGGTCCATCGCCGACAAGGATTCTTTAGACGTGTCTCCATGTTCTTGATTTGTAACAGATCTTCTCTGTGTTATAGACCCTAATTGTATATGTATACAGATGCAACGAAATAATGATAGAAATTCGTTTAAATTTTGTCGAAAAACAGGAAATGATTAGTTTTATTAAATAGTGAGATATCAAATTTAACTGAAAAATATCTTTACCAGCCTTTCGAAAATATATATAATATGGCTTCCATTACTTAAGACCCCTGAACCTCCTAAAGGTAGATTATCTAAAACAGTGTTTCAACCAGTCGAGTAGTCATTAACAACCATTTATCAATCGAGGTTACCTCAGTTTACCTAAATTGTAATTGGATTGGCGGTTTATAATTTTGATTTTTTTTATGAAAATGTTTTACCGCCTTTCTCATATTAGTGATCATATAGTAAAGCTTCCTGATTCAGAGTAATTTCTCGCAACTTGATTGGCTGATATTGTCGTCATAAATTGCAGTACATTTTTTTATCACGTCAATTGGAATTACCTCCCTTCCCTTATTTATTACGTCAATTGGAATTATCTCCCTTATACCATTGATCTAATAAAAAAAAATGAGTTGCTTTATAGTGCTATTTTTTTTTAAATTTCACATTTTCAGATTAAATATCTTTAATATATTTGATTGATATTGTCCTCAAATTGAATTTGAATATAATAATATGTAAAATAACAGAGGACAATATCAATCAAATATATTAAAGATATTTAATCTGAAAATCAGGATAAATTCGTTACACAGTGTTCAATTGTCCTAATACGGAATTTATTGGGTCAGTAAAATTCATATCGGGTTTGGCTTCGCCACACCTGATATCACGGTGGGTATGGTTGTCCTGCGAGAGAACGTACTGTGCTGGTGATTCGGTCCTGACGGGTGCTGGTGATCAATGAAAAAATGTAAACAAAGACGAAAATGATGATTTTTGACGTTTTCACTCATAAAAAATGGAAGAAAACAGTTGAGATTTTTCAATTTCGTTTCTTATGGGTCCATATATAAACCATTAAAAAATTGACCCTCTAAACTGTTTCAGTAAGCGTAACACAAAAATGCTCATTTTCAGAAAATCTCGAACTGAAAAAATAAAACAAAAATGCTCATTGAATCCGCTTTCTATACCGCAATCCACACGACAAAACAATTTTGTGAAAAAACATTGCAATTTATTAAAATTTAGCATTTTCTCAATTTATTCATGTCCTGATACTGTGCTGGTGGGTCCTGTCATTGTGCTGGTGGGTCCTGATACGGTGCTGGTGATTTTAGATAAGAAGTTGGTCATATTTGAAATAAATGTTACAAAATCAATACAGTTAGCCAGATAATTGTTGCCAACAGGATCTATAACTCCTATTTTAGCTCTTGTGCATCCATTTGGCTTTTAACATGTGTTTTCAAATGATCTGAACTTGTATTACATAATAACATAAAAGGGCAACATCTTTCGTCCAATATCAGATAACAATATATAGTATCTAAAATAAGTTAAAAATTCCACAATACTATATAATTCATTTTATGTGTCGATTTGTTCGAAAAAAGTAGAAAAGAAGAGACTTTTATTAATGTCATGATTATCTAACGCTTTCTAGATCTATGCTTAGCATTTATTTCAGATGACATGGACTCCTCACCCTGATGACCCTCCTGCCTTTCATAACTTTATCCGTATACATATATTAATAGATAAACAAAAGGCTGCAACACGTATTTTTGTATTTAAAATGATTCGTTGTAACGAGAATATTTGTGGTGAATGGAAACTGTGAGGGTCACAATCTTAAATTGCTTATAAATGTTTGTGGACCAGTTTCGTTATCTGATCTGAATTTTCTAAAATGTGCAAGGTAGATAGACATTTTGATTTTTGTTTACTCGGTAATGAACCATTGTGTTGATCCCATGCTAAACATAACAAAAATCTCTGTACAAAGGTCTGTGAATTCTCTACAAAAATAGTGATTTTATTTTCACTAAATTCTCTTTATCTACTAAATACAATAAATAATGAACTATAAATAATAATGCTTTGCAAGAAGTTTCCCCTTGATATATGTACAAATGTACAAACTTATATCTCTATTATTCATTGTCTGTGCTGTTTTGATACTATTGCAGTTTGCACATTTCGGAATTGACAGGCCACAGGAGGGGTCATAAACCGTACACGAAAAGATAAAATATTGATATAAGTACTTAATTTGCATCTTTGAACCCCCACCCCGGCTTGTTTTTTTAGGAGCCTGTGGTGTCTAAAAATGGTCGATTACAGACAGCCGAGTACGCATTTTCTAGGCGTGTTATTGTTGATTGTTAAAGTCCTGAAAACGGATAGATGGAAACAAAAATGTTTGATATATCTGGCTTTAGATTCAGTTTTTTTAAATATAAATTAAGGCTACATTATAATATATTAATTCTATGAATTCACAATATAAAAAAATGCAGTAAAAAAAATGAATGAAGTGAAATATCTTAGTAAGGAGTCATTACTACAGAGATGGTGTGTTTGACACACAAAACTTAAAAGCTTAGTGATATTTCCAATATTAAAATAAAAGTGTATTTTAGTTGGGTATTTTTTCCATTTACTCATTTTCAATTATAATCAAGGCACATTTTATTTTTATTCATGAAAAATATTTAAATATAGAAAAGAAGGACACATTGTTCACTTCCTCCCCTGTAATTCTTTATCAAAAATATTTATTTTGAAATGAAAAAAACTAAGAAATCGTAATTTTGTTAGTGTTCTCTAGGTTATCTCGTCTTCATTTTCTGACATATTCTAGCCTGCCCTTTCATAAAATAGTGATTTGTTTTAGTGTTCTATCGAACTTTCGAAAAAATATATACCTGATAAAAGAGGGACCAAAGATACCAAAGGGACAGTCAAACTCGTAAATCTAAAACAAACCGTTTAGACAAAAAAAATATGTTGGAAAAATCTAACAGCAAGTGAGTCTTAACAGCTATAAGATACATTTTTCTTTTACAATACAACTTTTAAATCTTACGGGAAACTATTCCAAGCTTTCACTGTAACCTCGTTCTAACTTATCTCCATCCCATCCCACCCCAAAAAAAACCAAACAAACAAACCCGCAATACTATTGTCATTCTTATAGTCAGCACTCAATTGTTGACAAACAAATGTGTTTTAAGCTGCTAAAGACATGATTCAAACGCTCAGAAAGTCCTTTGTTCTATATTTTTGCTCTCCATTTTTATGTAAAACCTTTTACATTTTTATTTTATGGGTTATTGTTAAAGGTCGTACGATGACGTATGGTTGATAATACATACTTCCTTTGGTTTCTTATGGAAAGTTGTCCATTGACAACAAACATACCACATCATCTACTTTATATAAGTATTGTATAAACTACAACGTATTTTGGTGATCTTGCAAAATGATCGTAATCCCGAAAATCGTAAACATATTTTCTTATCTTAAATGGGGGCAAGAAGGGTTCCATTCACATGCAAATAAATAAGATTACAGTTAATTTTAATTTTTTTTTTTTAAAATAGGGGTATTTTTTCTCTCATAATAACAGTAAACAGATTCACAACAATGTCAATTTCAAGAAAGCCGACAACAGCTAATTAGTCAATAACAGTACAGCATCAATGATCTTGAATATATGCCAGTTTTAACTAAAATATAAAAGCACAGAACCAGGACATAGAAGCACAGAACCAGGACCGTTTTTCTTATCACCAGCACAGCGTCAGGACAATTCCGTTTAACGAACTTGCACGACTTTTGCAATATAATATTGTTGTAATATACTTTGCATGGTACTTATGACACATCAGCGAAAAATTAAGCAACAAAACAGTCGTTTTATTGCCGTTCTGATACAATGTAAACAAACCCACCAGCACAGAATCAGGACCCACCAGCACTCGTCAGGACCAAATCACCAGCACAGTACGTTCTCTCGCAGGACAACCATACCCACCGTGGATATGAATTTTATTGACCCGATAAATTCTCGTATTAGGACAATTGCACACTGTGTATTAATATTACTATTCAATCTTTCCCTAGACGTAATTTTATCAATCTTTTGCACTACTGTAAAATATTTTACTTTTCTAAAGCTTATCATTAGTCTTACCGATCTCCTGATGAACAGCTGGTATCTGTAATAAAGAACGCAGCCGCTAGATTTTACCCTAAATTAACCCTTTCATACTACTGGCTTTCTATATTGTAATGTTACACCACTACTGCAGATGAGGGTGAAGGTTAGCACCTGTTAAAACATTTAAACCAGCTGCATTTGTTTGCGACTGTTCCAAGTCATGAATCTGTTGTTCAGGGGTTGTCGTTTGTTGATTTGGTTCATTTAAAAGTTTTTCTTGTTCTTGATATAGGTTTGACCGACCCCGTTGGTTTTCCTGTTTCAATGGTTTTACACTAATCCCACTAATCTGTATAATTTGTTATTCGTCTGAGCCAGTGTTCTTTGTTGAAGGCTGTACTTTAATATAAACAACAATTATTTTATGGTTTACTTTTTACTAATTACGAATAAGATGGAGAGTTGTCGCATTGACACTTATACCACATCTTTGCATATCTATTGACGACAAGCGATACGGCGGCTGCATTATGCAAAGCAGGATTTTTTTACCATACTTTAATTACGTGCGGCATCAAATGTGTACTTACATACGCAACACAACGGGTGAAATATGTGGATAAGGATCTGCCTACCCCTCCGAAAAAACCTGAGCTATTCTTTTTTTTTTGGTAGGGTTGGTTTTGCTCAGTATTTATTTTTCTACGCAGTGTTCTGTAGACTGTTGTTTGGGAGATAACTGTATTGTATTTTAAGCTCCGACGGCATCAGTTGGGGATTTGATGGTCGCAAATTAAGTTTACTGGCGACGCTTTAGCGGAGACAGAAAACGAGTATTTGCGACCATCAAATCCCCAATTGATGCCGTCGGAGCTTATAATACAATATTGTTATCTCCATTCTAATGAAACTGACAGAAAACAACGTTAAAACATGTATTTAAAATCTATCATATGCCGTCTGCGCTTGCGCGTAAGTCCCATAGCTCTCAATTGATGCCATGTAAATAAGTGACGTTATCCAATCAAAATGAACGTTACAAACGTTGTTGCATTAGAATTGTTTGGTTGTTTGTGTTTTTTGTTTGTTTGTCGCATGGCATTACCAGTTCGTTTTCGACTTTTGAGTTTGAACATCCCTTTGACATCAGTCATTCGTCCTTGTCCTTATACGGAAAAATAAAATAACTCGAAGATTCCTATACGAGTGTTTGCATAACATTTATTGCTTAAAATCTATCTTTCTGGTGTTACGGGTATCTGCTGTGTCCTTTGAACTTAAGAGTAGTCTAGTATTCCCTTTGAAGATTGTCTCTTTTGTTTTTTAATTTTATCAATTTTTTAAATATAAAACAGTGGGCTGTTTTTCCCCCAAATTTAAAAATTGTATGATATTGTATCAAATATTTAAGTACATATAAATTTACGCAAGTTCTCACAATATTGAGATAAATAAAATTGAACTTTGCACACTTTAAAGAGAACAAGAAATAAATATGTATTTTACCTGTGCCGAATACTGACAAGATGACACAAGAAAAAGCAAGACTAACATCCCAGCCATTTCAAATGTTTTTCGATTATCTTTCTTGAACTTACTCGGACATTTAATACCTGATAATGGTATAAAAGACTTTTACATACTATCAGGAATTAATGTAATTGGTTTTGTTATAATATTCAAGCTAATCATAGTTATGATAAACTGGAAAAGCAAGTAGTAGTTCAAAAGTTTCACTTCAATAGACTGACTGATAAAACTTTAAATAGGGAATCGAATTCGACCTATAAAATTTGACCTTGAAAATACACTGTCCGCTTTCAGGTTGACGTAAATGGAAAGCATTCTCCAAACAAAAACAAATTTGTAATTATTGTCATAATTATTGTAAGAACTGTATGACCAAATGAAAATATACGGAATAAAAACATAATAATCCACAATTAACAAACAGAAAAATTTCTCTTAAAAGTATGAATACTTTGGGTAATTTCACTCATGTAGCAGACTTGTTGAATAAAGAAACTATTTAATTTAGAAACTTCCTAATATTCTAGCTTTAAGTCAATTTCACTATAGAAATGCGTACATTACAAGATATATCTTGGCTTGACCATTTTAACCATACAAGTGCAGATGGTAGGGGCATTGGTGGTACTTAATTTGGAAAATGTAAACTAACCAAAAATTAACTCAACGGTTTTTTATTCTTCTAAATAAACTCCTTATTTTTTTGGCATTTGCCTACATTGACACATTGCTTCTCTTGTTCTTCGCAATACTTTATGTTCTGTTTGTATCTGTTTTGGACTGTGACTGGAAATTAAGGTATAAACATATTTGATAGAGACAGACATTTTGCGTAGCAGCTGGCCACCAAATGACTAAGAGAGTTGTGGTAAATTAATGGTTCAATAACATGCAGAGAGTGCTACTCTCCCTGCACGAGGCATTGGATATAGCGCCACCTTTCTCACCGGACATGGTTGTGTATCTATACAAGCCGCAGTATCAAACAGACACCCTACTTAAGCATGGGTTTTCCTGCCGAGAGAAGGCAGGGATCACTATATATCTGCAAAAAAAATAAAGAAAGAGGTCCATATATGGTCCTATACAGTATTTCAATCTTTTCATTTTAATTCAAATATTTATTGTCATATAAACTCTGAACAATAAATTTGTGATAAATAATATAAACATACACAAAATACATTTAACAAACAAAACCATAAAAACAAAAAAAGCAAAAAAGCAAAAAAATCTATCTATATAATATATAAATATATTTTATAAATAAATCTAGAGTCCCTTGTCCTCAGTTCTTATGTCTGTTTAAAATATAGGACCCTAAGCTTTCTATTTCTTTTGCATAGGGTTGATGGGCAAAGGTGATATTTAATTTTTCATTTTCTTGCCAGGACATAAAATCTGGCATATGTTTAATTACATTTATAAAAGTTATCTCTTAGTTTAGCATTTTTTTACAGTATTAAATAAAATGGGCTTCATCCTCCATTGTATTACAGGATGTGCATAGTCTTTTTTCTCTAGGTATTTTTAAATGTCTTCCTTTTTCTATCATTAAATTATGATCGCTAATTCTTATTTGTTATGTTTAACTTCTCTTTTCAAAAGATTTACAGTTTAAGTAGTTTTCCATTTCTAAATTTTGCTTTAAATTTTTATATAAATACAATTTACTTTTTTGATGTATTTATTAAAATTTTTGTTCAAATATATTTGTGTAGAAATTTAAAAATTCATGTTTTCAGGTTTTTTTTAACAACTTTGAGTATTTTTACAGAGGATAACCTTGAGGTCACTCCGATGTATTGTTATCGCTTAAATTTCCGTCATGCATAAATTAGTCAAATTAGTTTTGGGTTTTCAACACCAGTTAAAAAAAGTGCATTTTCATACCTGCGATTTCTGTTCTCTGGTTGTACGATGTTTCAACAAAATATGGAATCATTTCAGTTGTTGATTTAGTGGTGACAATTTGACTGAATTATATACGGTTTTATATGTTTAATTGGTGTTTAAGAAAGAGGTAAGGTGCTCTTGTTCATTCATAAAATTATCGTTCATTCATAAATTTATCGTAAAATAAAAATCACTACACAGATTATACGTGTAATGACTAACTGTAATCTAAAAATAGCGGTCTCATTAATA
This sequence comes from Mytilus galloprovincialis, assembly GCA_037788925.1. Taxonomy (NCBI): domain Eukaryota; kingdom Metazoa; phylum Mollusca; class Bivalvia; order Mytilida; family Mytilidae; genus Mytilus; species Mytilus galloprovincialis. The sequence continues at coordinate 55,440,772 of CM075339.1, read as the reverse complement.
ACGACAAGAAGAATTTAAGCGACAAGAAGCGTCAAGAACGGACAATAAGAATAAATTTAGCGACAAGAAGACTATTTAGCGACATGAAAACTTCTCGTATCCCATGAGGATGACACATATCAAATGAACAATTATGTGTGGGACTTAGTTTTAAGAAATGATGTCAAAGTAACACTATGAAAATATTTTTAGTAAGCTGAAATATATATTTATTTTTTACATGTTTATGTCTTGTAAGATATTTTATTTCTGTCCCATTTTTCAACATTAGCGTCTCGAACGGTGAAATGTTTTAACTGAATGGTTAATTTAAATTAATTATGAAAATTGTTAAAATTAAATCAATAAAAGTAATTATTGCCCAATTACAAACACTACCAGGGGATAATCCATAATTATCCCCAACTTTAGCCTGGTAAACTTGTTGTCTTCTTGTGAAATATAAAACATATTAAAAATGATTTCCTGCTTAAGTCTTTTATTGATATAAAGTCAAAACCTTCTTCCTTTTCACTAGACAACCATGTCCTGTAAGGTTTAATTCTTATATATGTAGATGAAAAATAAAAGTCCCCAAATCATTAACATGGCAGCAACTGCTTTTACAGCCTTTAAGGCTTCGATTTCTTTTACAGAAGAGTGTCCACCATGCACTTGCACTGCACTATAATAATAGTAGTATAGAATGAACATATACAAATAGATGAAAATTATATATACATGCAATCGTAATATTAACAATGTATATAACAACAAACCAGTGTATTCTTTACGACTATTGGTATATAAGTATAATAGTCCAAGGTATACTGATTTCTTGCACTACAATATAATAGTTATTACGGTGAGGTTGAATTTCCTGTCATTTATTCATCATCCAAGCACTAACTTGTATCAGAAAAAAATATCTTTGTAAATTAACCTCAGTTTCATGTATAGAGATGTGATCTGTTTCTGTTACATGTGCTTTTGACCATCCACAAGAACCTGTGGTCATCCGATGTTCAGTACTTCAGTACTTTGATTTTCGTTTGTTTCCCTCAAGAGTGGATACGTCCATGTTTACCTCTTTCAAAATATTTTTAACATATGTAAACCAGGTATAGCAACCTGAATTAAGAACAGTGTATATACATTCAACCTTCAAATCGTTCCATGCTCTCTCTATACCTGGTTGAGATTAGTGCTGTGTTATGCCCGAATCTGAATACAAATATGAGAACAATGCGCCAATGAGACAACAACCCAACGACATATTAAACAATCCAAAAGCCAACTTGTCGCATACCGATGACTATTTTGAGCCTTGCATTACTATCCAATGTAAATATTTTTAAAACTTTCTTCGAAACTCTTATTTCCATTTTTTCAAATGCTGTGATGACTAAGCCTTATTTAAAATAATTTCTATAGTGCATCTTATTTGGGAATAATATTTTATTGAAGAACAATGCTGCTCAATATTAATATCTTTTCATATTTTTATAAGTGTTTTTAAAAGTTGCAGCTCTTTTACCAAGTCTTCGATATCGATGGCATTCCCTTCAAGTTTTGTATTCAAATTTGACAATGACTGTTGCATTTCAGAAGGGAAGAGCTCGGGTTTTAATAGAGTTCGATAGAAAGACTGGTTGACCCTTTTGATATTGTATTTAACATTGTATCCTCTACATTCTCCAAGTTTGCATCCTTTGTTATAATAACATGGTTTTGTTAGCGTTGACGATGGTGAATAATTTGCTTCGAGTTTTGTACAATCGATATTAAATGGACAGTCAGTTTTTGGTTGATTTGGTAAAAACAGACATGGATGTTCTACATTATGCATATAATCAAAGTCTATAAGCTTGATTCTGTTGTTTACCATGATAAAATGTGCATCTTTGAAATCACCTATCATTAATGACCCAAGAGGCGAATTTTGTAAATATAAAATGAGATCGGCTAATTTTAATGCATGAACAAGTCGCTCTTCTATATTTAATGTCAGATTTCTTATATCAAACTCCACTCCGTACTCGTACACTGCTGTTATATCACCTCTATGAGGATGTCTCCTCTGGAACCCTTCACTATTCAAATGACGTACACAGTACCCTAACATTTTTATAAGTCCTGGATATTCTAACTGATCTCTAATTAATATTTCCTTCATAAACAGTAGTTGTCTATATTCTTGCCTGACTCTGTTCTTAAAGGATGAAAGTTTTTTAATCACTACCTTTTGTCCGTTATATGTACCAATGTCGACTGACTTCGACCTACCCTGACCAACATCATTCTTAAATATATGTATTTTGTGTATGTTTGCACAATTAAAAATATATTTATCATTGAACGTGTTTCTTAATCGTGAATACGATTCTGTGCTGTTCAAATATTTCTGCTCATGTGATTCTGTGATTAAGTTCCGGTCACGTGACTGTGTTTGCATAAATAGCAAGCAAAATATCAATTGAATGACTATCAAAAGAATAGCAATTTTAGGGGCTGGTACCGCCATGACATAAGTGTTGATGACTTCGTTCTCCTGTTGTATATCATTAATTACTATGAATATTATTCAAATATTTTGTCCGGTTCCTAAAAATCTAAAAAAAAAAAAAAAGTAAATGATATATGTACATTTAAATATTATAGTAGACTGTCTTGACCAAAATGTATATACAGCACTAATTTAAAATCGCAACTTGCTAAATGATATTGGTAATGAAAACATGGAAATGTGGCATAATTGCTAATTAGACATCTGCTTACCAGATGACGTATATGTTAGCAACTGCCTTCAACAATGAACAAAACCAATACCAATAGCACAAGGCCAACTATAAAAAGTAAAATAACAAAAATACTGAAACAATTAAAACTAGAAAAACAGCCTGATGTATTTACAAAACAATAAACGAAAAAAAATTAATATATACAGCATTATAAAAACGAGTAGACTCATCTTTCTAAAATTACTTTTGGCTTGATTATGTAGGGACATTATATTTTTTTTTATAAAAACATTGAGAGATGTTTTTTTAATTGATTATTGATAAATATTCAGCAACATGCGAGTTTTTTCTTCGGAGATCATAAAAATCGGATAAAAATTATTAATTTCCAAAGAACTGTGACACCATTTTAATTAATATGCTTAATATGTATAAAAGGTTAAACAACAATTCGCTTGTTTTTGTCTTTTAAACTAAAAATCTAGATTTGACCGTCCAATAAACTCATCATAGATACCAGGAATGAAATGTTGTATTTGCGCCAGACGCGTGTTTCGTTTACAAAAGAATCACCAGTGACGCTCGAATCAAAAAGTTTAAAAGGCCGAATATAGTACGAAGTTGATAAGCATTAAGGACCAAAAATTCCTAAACGTTTTGCCAAATACAGCTAAGGTAATCTATTCCTGAGGTGGAAAAGCCTTAGTATTTCAAAAATTCAAAGTTTTATTAGCAGTTAATTTATGATTTTGACCATATCAATGATAACTCATATCAACACATAAGTGCTGACTACTGGGCTGGTGATACTCTCGGGGAATTAAAACTCCACCAGAAGTGGCATCGAAAATAAACTCATCATAGATATCAGGAATGAAATTTTGTATTTGCGCCACATGCGCGTTTCGTTTACAAAGACTCATCAGTGACGCTCGAATCAAAAAAGTTAAAAAGGCCAAATAAAGTACGAAGTTTAAGAGCATTGAGGACAAAGGATAGACATTTCCAAGAAACCGAACTTTTGGGTAAAGGTCTTAAATTTGACCACATTAATCTCTGACCGTAGCACATGAAGGATTTCTTTTATCAAATATTTGAATTGACTGGGTGTAAAATAGGGTACTTGACAAATCACCGAGAGATCAAAATTGTATCGTATGTTCATCAGCCCTTGTACGATTATATAATATTTCATGAAGGGGTAAAAGATAGTAAGGCGGCTATAAAAATACAATGTTCAAATAAAACATACAACACAATGATCAACAAGAAAAACGTTGAAAAGACAAACTATAATCCATAAATGACACACAGACAGAAAACCCAAAGACTGAACATCAGGAACCATCCAAACATTGGCGGTGCACTTATTTACCAATGTTATTTCAACTGATCGGGCGGAGCTTACATTTTAATTTGCATAGGGAGAGTCTATTTGAAGATGCGTGTGATAAGGATGATAGCCGTTATATAATTAATATTATTGATTTTTAATCACCTATCACTCAGTGTCATCCGAGAAATTTACAAAACAATGATTGGACACTTCATTGATGAGTTTATCCTAAAACACCTATCTATAGATGGACTGTTTTATTATGAGCGAACTGGTTAAATCCGCCCAGTCAAGTGAAATAAATCGAGTAATAGGTACATGTACTTTAATCTACTTACAGAAAAAGGGCAATGACCCACTGCAGGAATCATATTTGACTATTAACTACTGTACAGCCAATCGTAGACTGAGCTTATCGTACATGAAATATTTGCTGCTGTATGTTTAATTCCTTTTGCTTTAAATTTGCGTTTAACTTATATAGTATATTTGCCAGCACTTCGTCTTTTAAGAGTAAGCTGCCGGTCAAAATATAAAAAGTTAAACAAAACAAAAACAAACCAAAAACAAAACAAAGAAAGAGAAAAGATTAAAATTTTGTATATGTTTGACTGAAAATACAGATCATAATGAAGTTTAAAAAAAAAAATAAAAAATGATTTGTCAATATTATTACATCGTGAGTCTTAGCCTTATTTAGTTAATTTATTGGGCTTCGTTTGACTAAATTTATACTTTACAACGAATCTTACATATAAGAAATGTATCAGACTGTTGGTTCTCCATTTGTCTGTTGCACTACGCAGCCTGTTATAGCGTACTTTACGAGACGGGTTTTATTTACAGGTGATTGGTTTGTCTACTCGAAATTAGAAAATTACACATTTTTTTCATATCATCAGTCATGTAGATACACACGAGTCTGCCAGACAATGCTTTTAAATAACAGCATTCATACAAAAACAAATGTTTAATTTAGGTAAGGTTGTTGTTTAATTCTGCCAAGTTGAACTCGTTTATAAGGTCAGACTGACATCACAGAGACCTTTTCTTTACTTATAAAATATAACTGGCCATATTATATCACACTTTTTAAAAATAAGTAAAACAGTTTTTTTTTTAAATAATGTCACGAAGTAGTCTACTTTTCTGGTTTCCTTATTTTTGAGTTTGTGATTTGTTGATATATGTACTAGTGGAGGTAGTTGAGGAAGTCGGTGCTTTGCTTTTGCGCCAATTGGCATTTCATTTGTGCTCAAAACCATATTCATTTGCGCCAAAATAAAATGTTTCATTCGCGTACCTGGTGAAGGTACACAAAATGTAGTTGAGGAAGTCGGTGCTTTGCTTTTGCGCGAATAGGCATTTCATTTGTGCCCAAACCATATTTCATTTGCGCCAAAATAAAATATTTCATTCGCGCAAATAAATCACTCAGGTAAATAGTAAAAAAATAGTTTTATTCAAATGAGACTTTTAATGACCACGTCCACTGTATTTTTGTCCATCTGATGAGTTAAGCCTTTTTCAACTGATTTTTATAGTTCGTTCTTATGTTGTATTGTTATACCACTGTCCCAGGTTAGGGGGAGGGTTGGGATCCCGCTAACATATTTAACCCCGCCACATTATTTATGAATGTGCCTGTCCCACGTCAGGAGCCTGTAATTCAGTGGTTGTCGTTTGTTTATGTGTTACATATTTGTTTTTCGTTCATTTTTTTACATAAATAAGGCCGTTGGTTTTCTCGTTTGAATTGTTTTACATTGTCTTATCGGGGCCTTTTATAGCTCACTATGCGGTATGGGCTTTGCTCATTGTTGAAGGCCGTACGGTTACCTATAGTTGTTAATGTCTGTGTTATTTTGGTCTTTTGTGGATAGTTGTCTCATTGGTAATCATACCACATCTTCTTTTTTTTATATATCCTTAGAACACAGTTTTTGATTGCATAATAAATAAAATAGAGAATGGCAATGGGGAATGTTTCAAAGAGACAACAACCCGACCAAAGAGTTAAAAAACAGCCGAAGGCGACCAAATGGGTCTTCAACACAGCGAGAAATCACCACACCTGGAGACGGGTTACAGCTGGCCCCTAAACAAACATATTGGAGAGTTGTCTCATTGACACTCACACCACATCTTCCTATATCTATATATTCCTCCGAAATCAGTCAATGTAACCCTAATATAAGCATTATACACTGATACGTCCTTAATAAGAAACTTTTCATATTACTGTTAAAACGCAATTGTGTTATAAATAGACGATATCATAAAACCTAAAAGAAAGCACTAAACACTGGATAAAAACCAAAAGTTTTTTTCTGACACAAGCAACGTACAAAAATGTACTCATGTATACTGGATAATCTATATGCGTGGTCAGAAAAAATACAGACTCTTTCATAAATAGAAAATTAAGGAGATGTGCTGCGATTGCCAATGAGACAACTATCCACCAAAGTTCAATTAAAGTGGATGGAAGCAATTATAGGCAATGAAAGGCAACTGTATGGCCTTCAGAAAGGAGAAAACCATACCGTATAGTCGGCTAGCAACAGTCCCGACATGAAAAACAATGAAACATTGATCCAATTGAGAAAACTAACGGACTGTTTGTCTCAGAATTGACAATGAACATCTTGACACCTCAAACATGTGAACACTATTTATAGTTTCATTTAAGGGAATATTCTAAAAAAAAAATCACGAAGTAGCAATGAATATTAAACTCTTCCGTTATATGTTTACATGTTATTGGTAATATTAATACATGGCACACATGTAGTTTTTATTTTTTGGTGCAAAAGGAAATAAAACATTGTGGCGCAAATAAAAGATTGGATTTTGTAAAAATTGGCGCAAACTCAATGAAGTTATAATTTTTTTCTTCATTTTTATTTTTATTTGTTTTTCTACTTTGTATTCTACTTCTTAATTTTTTTGTCTCCGCTCCAATGTCCAAAGATTAAGTTATTAAAAAGTATCCAAATTATGAAAACATAAAAACCGATAACAGAAGTTATTATTAATAAATATACAGACGAACCCTTTATTGAATTTGTATATCCAGATATACAAACATTAAACTATATAGATATTATAGATATACACCATTTAATGTAAGTGTGAAAAGTTATGAGGGCATACAGAACTTAGTCTACTAATCTCCAATAACTTATCTTACATAACCAGTATGTACTATAACTTCAATATGTCTAATGTCTTCCGTGTTATCCAAACCAAACATAACTTTTGAACTTGGACTTAACCTTTATAGTACGGTGACCGAGTAAGGAAAAGTCGCTTATTTAAGGAGTTTAATTGTCATTCGGACTATACGGCTATAAATCACAGTATTGGTAGTTCAAAGGTTAAACTTAACATTTTGACTTGTCGTCAAAAAATCGTACTGTGCAATTTTCGTAAAATGGGCTTTGAAGTACGTTAATTAACTTGAACGAAAAATCGACTAAGAAAAGTTTTGAGGTCAACATTGTAAAATAACATCCGTGATATGATTTCTGTTATTATATACATTGTTGTTACACCTTATTCATATTATTTTAACGATTTCAAAGAAAGTTTAGCAAAATTAATTCGTTATTAAAGAGTTTTTGTAAAAGTTTAACACTACGAATACTTTGCATTTAATAGAGTACGTTCCAATTTAGTTTCATGATTTTTTTAACGCAAAATGTAAAATAATTAACATTTATATGTTATTTCATACATTTGTACCTTTATTAATCAATAATATCAAATTCATTTGTCTCAGAAGCACTATTTCAGCAATTCATGCCAGACAAAATTCATAACGCTCATATGACGGAGCTATTCGAAGCTCATACACAGCCTCTTATAGATACATATACGCTATTGGGATGTGATGTATTACTTACATTTACATACTGGGATATATTCCCTGAAGCAGTAGACATTTAGCTGTCAAATGTTAGAGCAGAACGAGAGGGAAATTGGTCTCTTCCTTGAGATCGTCATCTCAAATGTAAAATCATATTTTTGTAACCAACCGTACTCCACGAAGGTGGATGCCATTTTACATACTCGATATGCTTCAATTTTCTGTGAACATTTGATCACCTTTTATAGATGGCTACTTTGTTTTTAGACGGATTCCTGGACATTTTAAAAGTACTATGACATGGCAACAGAAAAGACCGTTATAAAAGCCTCAAGGGGAGGATTAGGTGGCACTGTAGGTATAACAATTCAAAAGTCTGCGCTTGTTAGATGGGCCCTTACTAGACATTTCATAGAATCCATTAGTCCTGTAATACTGAAAAGGGATGGAAATGCTGAAAATTATGCAAATTCACAGTAAGAAACAAAGCCAACAGCAATGAACAGAGATGAAGAACATGTTATTGTCATTGTGAACCATCTAAATGATCCATGACTGATCCCTTTGGTGTGGAATCCCACCCTCAATGTCTTATCAATATCTCTTCTTAAATGCATGCTTCAAGACATATTCGAGGTTCTTTGCTCACAGTTGTCGAGGAAGGCTTGAAAATGTCTAAACATTTTATCATTAGTGCTCTTTCTTAAGATCACAAGGAGTTTTTATAGTCCAATATCAAAGTCAAACACAAACCTGAAAAATAAATCGGGGGAAATACTTTCAAGTCGCATAAATCCATAACTTGTAATTAGACGTGCACTAATTTCGGCAAAATGAGGAGATGATGTTATTATAGAACATGTGTTGTCGCACCCATTCCATTATCCCCTTTTCAAAATGACGGTACCATGAGAAAATCATGCAAGTCGGATTTTGTGAAGCAATTCGAATCTTAGGTTTCTTGTGCACTTTCTCTACCTTCCTTTATATCATCGCTCACAACTTACATAAGAGATGGTATGGCATTGGTTCAATTTATTAATACTAACAAAGGTAAAACATGCGGCGACCTTGCAGCTTACTATTAAAAAAATATGTCCCAATGAATTTCTATGGCGCACATAGTAGCACATGTTTTTGACCGCTACGACACGAACAACTCTATAAAGTCTGCCGAAAGGGAACGCCGCACAGAGACTACAGCTTCCATCAAAGTGTATCAGATTATAGAGCGGAGAAGTATTCCTGACTGGAAAACCTTGACAAATCCGATAAGATTCCACCTGATGTGAGCTTTACATAGTCAGAACGTTTGAAACTTAGTTATTTATACCAACACTGTTCATGGCTGTCGTAACTTGTTCAGCACTCAAGAGAAGGCCTATACCAAATGCCTTAAACTTTGACACGGAGTTAAGGGAAATGTGAAAGAGTGGAAGAACAATCATACAGACCTCTTATACAATTGTAATTGTTTTGTGTGTTCGCTACTATAAAAATAGGACACATACAAGCGAGTTGTGGTTGCAGAGATGGAACATTAGCAGTGTAAATGATGGGCGGAGATTTTCACCCATTCAATAACTATGTGTCTGTCTTTCCCCAACAACTTGTAAACTATTAACTGCTGCACATGTACTTACCGGATGCGACGCAACTTCGTCTCTGTTTGGAGTAGGTATACAAACTGTCTACAAGACTTCGAAGGACACGCACGACTATTTCAGTTGTGTTTAGAGTTTCGGTAATATTGACAATGATGAAGCCCTTGTTTTGGCATGAAAGCTAATTTCAAAGGTTTATGATCAGAACTATCTCTTTAAAACCACTCCATCATAATAATTATTCAAGTTTACCACAAGTACATTGTAAGATGTAAGTTTAGCCAGGTTACCTTCCTGCGAGACGGCACTGAAACAGTATGTTTTACGTACTTCGTTTCAAACTAAAAATTTGAAACGCATTACACATTGCTAAACCCCTATCAGGTCACCTTTAGAATACGGTTGGCGAGAGTAAAATGATTCATTACACCCCGTGTATTTTAAAAGGCATATTTCAGCAGAATTCTTGCAGGATCTTGTGTCTTCATTGAAGGAAAATCTGCATGTGAAAGAGTCATGTGTTTGTTCACTACAAAACCTTACATGTCCGGGGCTTTGGTCCTGTAAAGGGTCAGAATTATGTAGAAATTTCAAATCATGTTCCTTGACAATTAACCAGAAGATATAATTCTGTTGTGTGGATCTCTTTGATTGGAATGTTGAATTGTAACTATTTTCGAATAATTGAGTGCTTTTTAGTTTTAATGAATTTCATGAATGGTCTTATGCAAAATATGCCTTCATGACAGAAGGATGCAGGTAAAAATAATATTCATCATTTATTGATGAGGTTGGATGTTAGCCGGCAAGGTAACTACAGTAATTTTAACAGAATATGTGTTGATCTTGTGTAATAGAACAAATATTTGAAAAACGCCGATTTCCAGAATAAATCGATTTCTTTTTCATTTTTTTTTTTAACATTTTCGAGATGATTCATTGATAATTGATATAAGAAAATGTATGTATCTAGAATTTAACCTAAATTGTCGTATATTTCTTCAAGTTTTGAAAGTATAGAAGAAGAAAAATTAAAAACAGAATTTGATCTTTGACCTCATTTTATGCAAAACTGTTACCACATTTCTTTTTGACGACATCGATATTTCAATAGTACTCATTTTTCCGAATCCAATGATATATAATATAGCCATATAGTATGTTTGACGATTAAATCTAAACAATATTGGGTCTGGTCACCGTACTATTAGGCTATATGTCATTCGAATACGTTTTAATTTCATCCTTGAAACATGTTCACTAAATGTATTTTTGATATGATGCAAACATATGTTTCCTCGCCAATTAATTGCCTGATTGCCAATAAGTAGTAACTTCGTATTTGTCTTTTTCAATTATACTAGAAAAAAATATATTATACATGAAGAAAACAGCATAAAATTTATTTTCGTTCTCTCCTGAAAAAAGAAAATTTCAGGTTGTTTTTTCAAAAGTGTACCCAAAAAAAAACCCGTTGTTTTTGAATAATGAAAAAAAAAATCAGCCGGAAACAAAGTATATTTGAACAACCTCGTTAAATTTTTTTCAGTTTGATGTGTGAACAATAAATTATTAGTTTAAAATCAACCAAAAAATCTTTAAATTATAAAACAGTAACTAACGGGTGTTTCCGTCATTTTCTTTGTTCTTTAATTTTCAGACCAATTTTCTCTATTCTTGATCCGATTTTCCCATTATTTTCCATTCTTTATATCTTACCATCCTAGTATTCTCTAATTTGCGTTTGCCTCGTTTTCAATATTCTTTATGTTTTTGTCTTTTATTCAGCACATCTTTTCCATTGTTATCTATTGAAACGAATGATAGGAGTACGGGCATATACCATATCCAACCTTTCTCATACACAATTTCATATCACATTTATAATTTATTGAAAATAATGCACCATTACATTGTATTTCATTGTATTACATTGTATTTCATTGTATTGCATTGTATAGTATAAAATTATTGTTTCATTGTATTGCTTGACCCTCATGGGTGTAATTTTGCAATAAAGATATAAAGATTATATTATACCCCAATGGGGTTGATGGCATACATGAAAACAAAATGGCACATTACATAATACATCACAAAAAAAAAGTGGAAAGGGATTAATATAACATTTAACTTCAAAAGGGGGTATGGTTTTCTCCTAAAATAGATATTTTGATCCCAAATTTTATGAGAAAAAATTTATTATGGTCAAGCAGATGACAAATTAATGTTTTGCATGATTCCTGATTTTCCGAATACCGTTAATAGTGCTAATTTAAACAAAAAGATTTGGGTGATGGCTTTGAAAAGTAAATACTATTAGTTAATATACTCAAAAAAAGAACATACCGCCCCCTTTATGAAGCAAAATATTCGGTCAATAAATGTTTTCTTCAATATATGGACATGAATAGTATTTTGGACAATGCTGAAAGTTAGTAAAGAAATGATGATACTGACGTGTATACAGGGGCGTAGCTAGAAAGAAACGATGTGGAAGCAACTACCGCCGAGCGGAGCGAGGCGAAAAAAATTTGGGACCCTATTATGCAGAATTTTTTTTCGGTTTTTGCTCATAGGACGGTTAAAAGAGGAGCTATATGTAGATAAAAATTTATGAATGTAAAACTATTAATAAATCTTCTGAATATAGTAATACATAAACAACAAATATTTGTGATACAGAATTTACTCAAAATTGTCCAAAATCTGCTCTTCGGGTCTGGGCAGAAACAAACTTCTCTTTTACTTTGTCAACATTCACACTGAAATCCCGATGACCATGCAGTAATCATGGTAATGCTATGTAACTTTCGTTGTTTATTGTTGGTCGTACATTTGTTTTCAATTACATACGTAGTACCGTGACTGATAGATCTCAGGGCCATCATGGCATGGTAGCACTCGCGAGATGTTATAAACCAGCGTACGTGTTCGGCATCGAGCGACCTCCCAATTGAATTCGTCAAAATTACATGCTAGGTCAGTTTCGTATGTTTCAGACAATATTGAGATTTGTTCGTTTGTGATATTTCCTACAACACGATGAAGCCGTGAGATACAGCACAAAGAATCGATTTTCTGATAACTTGACGCGACTCCACTCTCCAGTTGCCTTATCATATGGTCTATGAACACAAAAAATAATGAGGCTTTCCAATACTGTTTTGGCGTGGTTGCAGGGTGATTGGCTCCGGTAGTCTGTCACTGAACCACATCGCATCGGCATATTTTCAACGATATCGAAGGGATCTCATTCCAAACTGATGAACTGTACACTGTTAAATGTGCTCCAAAACTACATATCTTAGAATAGACTGAGTATTACAAATTCAAAAGTAAAAATCTTGTAAAAGATACAAGTAACCTTCCGATTTTGTCATAATCTCCAAAAAAAAAAATTATTTTGAAACCAAATGATATTTCATCAATTAAAAAAAGTGACAACATAGGTGTTTCCTTTAACATTCAATTTATAAATTTTTATTTTGCCATTTCTATTTTTGCATGCCGAATCAATGTGCACGTGACTCAACTTCGGAGCTACGATCTTTTTCTGAATGAACAGCTTCATCAACACTTGTAACTAGGTTGTCAAACAAATATCCGGGATAGACGGAAAAGACACCAACAGTCTCCGATTCCGATTGACCAACTCATCTCTCTCTCTTCTGCTTTTTTTTTTTTTTTTTTTTTTTTTTTTTTTTTGTGAAAACGACGTGGATGCACGTGCTGTCGTGCCTCCGGGTAGCTACGCCCCTGGTATATTTCAATAAAAATAAGACAGCAAATAAGTAAATAAAAATCAAATCTAATATCAAAAGATCAATTCCCTATCAACTCACCAATGCACGATTGATCCTATAAACAAAAAGTGTTCATGAAATATACGTCCAAATAAGCAGCAAATCTGAAGAAAATCATTCAACTTATGTCATCAATTGTGGGCGGTCAGCTGCGATTGGATCATATAGCAACACGTGTTTAATCCCGATCAACTCTTTCAGATCTCGAGACGAGCATGAATTTAAACGAAAAAAAATTCAAAGTATATGCCTGAATATATATAATATTAAGACAAAATCCATTTTTTTCATAAACATTTCATTCACTAATGAAGTAGGAAATTCATTCTTTTGATACATTTATTATGTCACCCTGACGGAGGTCGGATGACATATTGTTATTGTACGATTCTTTTTTTCTTATTCTTATTCCGCACTTTTTGTCCAGCTTAGTTCTTGGAATTGAATGGACCAATGTTGATGGAACTATAACATAATGTTAATCAGCATGTGTAGTTTTGCACCTTACTTTGGAATTAAAAAAATGGCTGCCATTGCCATGGAAACAGCAAAAATGTGAAAAATAGAAATGTGTTCCAATTTATATGAAACTTCTATTATATTAAGAGACTCATGCACACTTCAACATGGTAATTTTTTTTTCAACTGGGGGGTCTCTAGACATAATTTGAGGGGGTGAATTTTTCATGGAACATTCCAGAACATAAGTGTTAAATTTATTCTAGAGACATTAAATGGTACATGATGGTGTATAATTATGGAGAGATCAACTTGCAGCAGAAGTTAGACTTTGGAATTTTCAAAATGGCAGCCGTTACCATGGAAACAGCAAAAATATGAAAAACTCCAAAATGCTTCAAATTTAATGAAACTTGAAACAAATGTTGCCTAGCTAATGTAGACTTGACTTTTGAGTTCGGAATTTCCAAAATGGCCGCCGTTGCCATGGAAACGGCATAATTGTTGAGAACAGAAAAACGTACATAAAGCTATGAAAACTGACAGAAAGATCTTTTGTTATGGATATATCTACATTAATTGATGGAACATTTCGAAATGGCTGTCGTTTAGTGGCAATTGGGGAACCAGGGTGACATCCGCTATTGCTTGCAATGGCAATTCTAGTATTGTTATTGAATTTATATCAGTGGCGGATCCAGGTCCAAATCCAGGACAAAACAGGGGGTGAGGGGGTACAACTTTATGTCCCCATTTAAATGCATTGATCGTCCAAAAAAGGGTTGTTCCAACCCTCTTGACCCCCACCACTGAATATTAAATTTATGTATTTGGCAACAAACGAGCGATTTTTACGATTTTTTAAAGGGGGAATAGGGGATGAAATGGCACATCCTGCATTTTTTCATCAAAAATAAAGATCCCAGCCTTCATTAAAATTAATACACACCTCCCCCTCCCCGCTTTCCGTTTCATTCATAAAAATCAAACGCTATCTTCCTTACCACTAAAATATTTCTTTAATATATTACTTTTTTACGAAGTTGCATTTTAAAAAGTCTTAAATGTGTACAACATTTATCTTTTACTTGAAATGGTTCTCTCTTTTTTTTTATCAAATTATTAGATTCCTGATTTTTTTTTCTTGAAAAAAAATCTCGGTTGAAGGGAAATGAAAAAAAAAATGTGTTCATTTATAACTTACATTTACAGCTTTATGGCTATCTAAGTTTCTCAAAATTTTAGTCTTGCTAAAAGTATTATTACTTTCTTGAAAAGTCGTTCAAGTCAGATAAAAAACAAAAGTAACAAAAGAAACAGGCCGGTTACAACCAGCCGAATAGTTTTTCTGCACTTGTAGTCAGGTCAAGGTCCTCGGCTATCGCCTCGGACCTTGACCTGACTACTCGTGCAGAAAAACTATCCGTCAACGGTTGTTACCGGCCTGTTTCTTTGTTACCTTTGTATTTTATCTAATACTTATTGCTTTCTGCAATGTTTTTCGTGAAATGTTATTAGATTTAATCAAAGCGTTGATTTTGTCATGTGAAATATTTCACATTTTGTCATGTTGACTCTTTTTATAGTTTATTATATGGTTTTGGTTTTGATCATTGTTGAAGGTATCAGCGAACTGTACCTATAGACTTTGTTGGGTACATGTAGTTGTCTCATTTGCGATGTCCCTATTATTATACCTTACTTTTTTATGTTTAAGGTATTGGTCGTGCTATTGCTAAACGATTAGTGGAATGCGGTGCTAAAACATATGCTCTGAGTATATTCAAAGATGAGCTGGACAGTCTGAAGGAGGAGGCAAGTATAGATATTAACTCAAAATTTTGGTGTACTTAGTTTTAATTTGATTAAAAAAAACCTTGCCGTTTAAAACAAAATAAGTCTCAAGGATAAAACATGGCTCCATTGTCATTGTAAAATACTAATTACAGTTTTTAAGATGTCCTAAAAAATCTTGAACATTTATATTTACGTTGAAAATGCCGAAATCTTTTATGTATTTATAATTTTTAATTACATGCATATCTATAACTAATATAATTGTCAATAACGATTTCATGTGAGAAAGTGAACAACGTACACGAACATATAAGTACAACTTCACGTTAGGTCTGATTGGGACAGTTTAGTTAATTCAATACATTTGTGAAAGTATTTAAGGCTGACTGCACGTAAAAGAACACTTACATCTCTTACTGGAAGGCGTCTGTTTGGGTGTTCAAGATGCATATATACTGTAACATGCTGACACGTGCGGTTTTATTAGGAACTCTTTCTTCGAGATGCATATTATTATTTTTGAAATTGGAATGACTGTCCTGTCACACAACAAGTGGGAAGTTCCATGCCGTAATACCCGGCATCAATGAACCATTCTTCATACCTGAGTTTCGTGTGTACTTTATTGAACCAGATTCCATAACACAACAGATTACCTGAGGTAACCTTTATTAAACCAGTCTTGTGTATTATCAGTCTAAATAGAAGGTAGAATAATGTATTTTTAGTTTATTCTATTTTTAGACCATGTTATAACTACGCATATGGGCACTATTACCACGATTACCTGAGGGCACCGATAACCTGAGGGCATACAGCAGCGGACCTATCTTCCACCTGTGCATCAATGAGACAGGAATATGATTCCCATTCATAATTTGCACCAATGATTTAAATATCAGTTTACAAAATTTTCTTGAAATAAATACTTATATGCTGAGATGCATGTACACATTTTTATGCTGAGAAGCATGTACTTAAAGGACGTAACTTTTGATACCTTATATGCTTAAAGAAAATTAATATTTAGATTTTTAAAGGTAGTGCTTTAATGCCCGACTTTCAAGTCATGAGGTACATCTTTTCATACGCAACGTCCAACAAATCTATGTAGGGGTCATTTGGCCAGAAAAAGGCCCAGAAATGTTCAATTTTCTCCTCTCCTTTTTATGGTATGATATGGTTTTTGTTTCTTTCATTTACATTGGGAAATAAAGAAACGATCAGTGTGTATTGTTCGTTTTAAAAATCTTGTTATTAATGTTTTTTTGCATTATAAGCAGTCAACCTGATTACAAGCTATCATTATTTGTATTCCGTGTGGAAAGAGGTCGGGTCAATTTCGAATGTTATCTGACATCTAAAGATTTTTTAATCAGTTCAAACGTTGATATAACAATGAAAGGTCGACTGAACATGATTAATATTTCATTTTCTATAATTCAAAGCGGAATTCGGTTTATGAACGAGAAACCGCAAGCGTTTTCAATTTCGTTAGTTATGTATATTGTCTACGTATTATCCTGGTTCCCGCTACTACGTTCCGGGCATTAGCTATTTGATATATGTGTTACATTACGATCGGGTACCAGTCAATCTACGCGTGTATGTGTATATGACTCAGTTGACAAGAGCAGTTATGCTCATAGAATAAGAAATATGATCTAAACTGAATTTACCTCCTTCTGAATAATTTATTGCAATATAAATATAAATCCTTTTTGACAAGAGAAATATGACTTTTGTCAGAAATATTTTTTTTCACGTGTGCAAAGGTAATTTTCTTCTTCTCTGGATCTTTACACCCTTTACACCTAATCACGTGTGGCGGCCATATTGGTTTGCTTACATATTTGTGAAGAAGCCTCTAGAACTTTGACCTAAACATAAATAGTCTTCCGAAAACGTAAACTTTATGCAATACTATTTTATCAATCATGATTATTTTCATATATTTAAATTTGATTATTTAAAGAAATAAAATTATAACAATTACGGTTTTAGATTAGAGATTCTACACAGACATGCTTTGATCTATTTATAGCCAAATTAGTTTACCTGTGTGAAAAAGTAAAAATGGATATTAATTTGTTTTATACTAAACAAGTAAAGACAAACTATGGATGGAAGATAATAATTCACATAAATATTTCAGGACATTTGATTTATTTTAATAAATATAGGATTTAGAAACTGCAAGTGCAAACAAATTTAATCATTACATAATCAGCTGATAATTTGTTACGCAAACATCGTGGTGATGTAACTGATAAAAATCACTCCATCAGTCCTCCAGCCCTTTCACATATTAAGCAATAGATCTACTTATTATTGTAGAATATTCAATGAATACTAGAGCACACCCGCGAAATCGCGGGCATATACAGCTTGCGAACTGTTGTAGGATGATTTTTTGTAAAAGATATTATGTATGGAGAATTTCATAAAAGGCACGGTATCAAAAGCTCTCTCCCTTTTCCCTCTCCCTTTTTCCAAAGTCCGATATTTGTTTCCTTTCTGTTAAATTCAATTATTTTCGTATGTCTGGCCTCAGACCACAATTATTCTTCTCCTTTTCTACAATGCTTCTTTTGGTAATTTTAAGTCAAATCAAAGTAAAAATTTGCACCGTTTCAAACATGAAATAAATGTAACTGCTTATATATAGACCATTATTAGTCTAATAAAATATGCTTCTAGGACAATTCTATCAGTGCTTTTTCTTTTGAGGGACTTATTTACATGCCAATGGTAGGATATGAATCATGTATAAATGACTAAGACCGACTAAGGCTTATTTGAGGGGTGGTCGGAGGGGTCCTGATCCCGAAATCGAAAAATATATACCCGGATCCCGTAAGGATCAATCCCCAAATCCCGAGCTTAAAAACACCAATCCCGACGCCTCGAAAAAGGTCCTGCCTGCCTCTAATCTCTACCTTACTTTCATTTTTGCCAAATCACTATTTTACCTTTCAACAATAAATTTTTATGTCCCATTTATGGGCATTATGTTTCTAATCTGTGCATCCGTGCGTTCGTTCGTTCGGTCGTCCGTCCGTCCGTCTGTCACGCTTCCGGTTAATGTTTTTGATCGAGGTAGTTTTAGATGAAGTTGAACATGTTTTACTTATTTTAATATATACATGTATGCAAGTGGTATGACCCCTTGAATAGTAAACATTCAAAGAAAGCAGTAGAGAGAATACAGAGAGTCTCTATATATTAAAGTAGTAGTATCGTAGTTTACATGTAGATAAACGCGAAAAAAAATTGTCCTCTATAAGGAGGTATAATAGTTGTGATTCTTGCGATCCAAACACCATGATATGGAGAACGCTCTGGATGGCTTATTTATTTTTCATTTTTGTTATCCATCATATGATTGGTTGTACTTGTGTCACGTTTTACTTTTTTTAATATATACGCAACTGGTATGACCCCTTAAATAGTAAACATTCAAAGAAAACAGTAGGAAGAATACAGAGAGTCTCTATATATTCAAGTAGTATAATCGTAGTTTACATGTAGATAGACGCGAAAAATTATTGTTCTCTATAAAGAGGTATAATAGTTGTGGTTCTTGCGATCTAAACACCATGATATGAAGAACGCTCTGATTGGCTTATTTATTTTTCATTTTTGTTATCTATCATACCATTGGTTGTATTTGTGCAAGTTTCAAACCGGAAGTCTTATCTATGTCTAAAAGTCAGTCCGATGACAGAATCATATCCGGACTCCTTTTTTGTCGTTTTTCTCCCAAAATATCTCAATCTGAATAATCATAAGAATGGATGACAAATGCAACTATGCATGTTACCTATAGGACACAGAGGCATGATGATTGATTTACTGTGGAAGGAAGAGAAGCGACACACAAAATGAGGTCTTCTCGCTTAATAGTATAGATACATTCATCGTCTAATTGAATATATCGGGTAATCGGATATTTTTAGCTGACATTTTGGGTATGCGATTGGCCGGAGTCTACTGTCATGACTGTACTACCATAAAGATAATAAATAGTATTTTCCCCACTAATTTATTGACATAATACTTGTTGTAACATATTATATTTTTGTATGCTATTAAATCATTTAAAGGACAATGTACTATTTTTTTTCACAAAGACCAACAAACAGGTTTAGAAACATCACAAAATTCTTTTGACATGTTTAAATTTTTGACCATTTAATACTTAATAGATGCATAGTTCTTGGGATAACGTTTCATCAAATAATATGAATATAAAGGTGCTCATTTTTTACAGTTGGTTGTATTGTTCTTCCAATGAGGGTTACCCCTCATTTGGAGTGTTGTTCCCAACCTGTTAAAGGTCCATCTTTGTGCATAATTCAAAATTGGAAATTTGAACAAGCATCTAATATTTTAATAAACCCTGGTCTGCTAGCTACATGTTCATCTTTTCTAACGATTTAATTACTAGAATAATGCAAACAGACTTAAGAAAAAGGCATGTACGTTCATTATACAAATATGACACTTTTTCTAGACAATCCAGATCTTGCAAAATACTTAGCTAAAAATCGTAATGTTAAAAATTGTTGTTGCGCACTGAAAAAAAACATGGGAACTTTCAAAAGTTGGCGGGTATCGATGTAACAAGTCTTACTATCTTTATGTCCCATTTATGGGCATTATGTTTTCTGGTCTGTTCGTCCGTCCTGCTTCAGGTTAAAGTTTATGGTCGAGGTAGTTTTTTTATGAAGTTGAAATCCAATCAACTTGAAACTTAGTACACACGTGGTAGTTATGATATGATCTTTCTAATTTTACTGCCAAATTAAAGATTTTACCTAATTTTCACAGTCCACTGAACATAAAAAATGATTGTACGGATGGGAAATCCATATACTTATGACACATTCTTGTTTGAAGAAGAAAAAATTACATCATAACGATAATGGAACAAAGCAGCCTGTGTTAGTCGGGCTTCTTTTATGGTAATTCAAGTTACCTTTTACTCACCTTCTTCCACATCAGAGCTATCAGCTCTTGGATTTGTACCTGTTAAGAGTCGTTTACTAAATTTTATTTTTATATAAATAAATTTGAATTAGATTGGCGTTGCATCATTTTCTTCTATTGTCATGATTGTCTTAATTGCAAATATGGGAAGTGGTTAAAATACTAATGAGACAGCTATTATAAATGACCACCAGATGTCATTGTTTTCTTAATTAAAAACTCCTGTTTCATTCATACCAGTAAATTATTTTGTCATGTTTATACTGAAAAATAATTTTGCTTGGAGTTAGAAAAAAATATGGTCATCAAAAGAGTTGACATGTTACTATGTACATTTACCATTATGTTACTTGATGTTCTTGAAATACACACAGTACAGTGACTAGTCAATCTTTGTGAACTACTTTTCATAGGATGGTAGTCATTGAATATGCGTATATAATCAATAATTAAAAATAGTCTACTTATGTTAATAAGGAAAAGTTCTTTTATGTCTTAAAAATGCATTTCATGGCAAGGTACAGAAAAGATACTGAAACAGTAGACTATGGGTGACTATAGGTGAACTAGGTACAAGAGAACTCTTAATCTTAAATACTACAAACCACCTCTGTACTATGGAAGATAATGATATAACTAGACTAGAAATACACATAACCTGTAATTAACTGCCTTTACAGCGCTTTCGCGCTTTGATTCTCTTTCATCATTAACAAACCAAAGTGACAACTACCGTATATGACAGTATGATGGAATCGAAAAGAGAATAACCCCGCATAAACCAAATGTATCTGTTAATTTTTCTATGTACTTGAGATCAACTACACACGGCATTCAATGTCTTAGATGACTCTTAGATTGCAAATTCAACCAACTACATAAAATATTTATGTTCTAGTAATACTTTTAAAATGTTGATGGCAATTTCGTGTTGATAGTGTTTGTCATTTTTATTTGCAACTTTTCTAGACCATAGCCGTATATGAGATTCACAAATTGTATTGTAGATACATGTCTATTTGTGAAGGCTGTATCATGACCTCGTGAAGATTTTTGATAAATGTTGTGTCCTTGAGGAAAAATAATACAAAGTCGACAAGTTTTTGATGTTGCATATTCATTGTGTATACGTTGATAGTGGTACCATATTCCTTAGATTAAACATTGGAATAATTATAACCAATAATGGTCGCTACTCTGTTTCAAAATAACAAGCTTTTCAAAAGACTGTTATAAATTGATAGTGTATAAATAAAGAAGCTAAAAAGGCAGAAGCTATTGAAAATTTGGCGGGAAATAATTCTTTTAGATTTTTCATACATTTAACATTGGCACCTTTTTTCTTTCTAAAACGATGAACAAATAACAAGGATTTTATTAGATTTTCATTTTAAACTATATGTAATCAAATTATGGAAAGAAAAATAGGTTTTAGTGGGCAAAATTGTTAATGGCACTACATTGATAAGACAAGAGAATTCCGAATATCTGGCAAAAATTCAAAAACATGAGGAGCGAATATCCTTCTACCGTAAACGGTATGCAATCTAAATAGCAATATTAAGGGAAATAATTTGCATATCATCCTTACTATATATCTATATATAGATGCAAATTGAACAGCTGTTCAGAACAAAACTATTTATCTATTCTTACGCATTAATATTACGTTTATCCGGCAAAGTTCGGCTGCCTTGATAGGTTTCAAACCCCGCAACCCCACTTCAGCGAAGAGACGAAATGCTATCTTTCTGTAATATGACACTCTTTCGAGGGGTATTGAGCATCGTTAACAAGGAGTTAATATTAAAAACTTTCAAATTTGCTCCCTTTACGCTTGATATACCAAATTAGAATACAGATTGTTTGGTGAAATATCAATCCACCGAATTGACAATACAGTAATATGTTTTATCGCTATTTTGTGCATTTTTACGGAAGCGTATTAGCGCCACACATTTTTTTTTTATTTTTCTTCCTATGTTTGCGTTATAACGCAAACCTTTGCGTTGTAACGCAAACTTTTGCGTTATAATGCAAACCTTTGCGATATAACGCAAACCTTTGCGTTATAACGCAAACCTTTTGCGAATATAACGCAAACCTTTGCGTTATAACGCAAACCTTTGCGTTACAACGCAAACCTTTGCGATATAACGCAAACCTTTGCGTTATAACGCAAACCTTTTGCGTTATAACGCAAACCTTTGCGATATAACGCAAACCTTAAATATCTTGATTTCAATTATTCATTAAGTTTTGTATATATTATGTCCGTCTGTCATTCATTTCGGATGTGATTTACTAGTAGATAAAAAAAGAAACATACATACAAGGCCAAATCATTATAATAAATATGCATAGGAATAATGGAATAATTGAAGTGCAATTATACATAAATTAAGACTGATTTGTGCATCAGAAAAGTATATAATTTAACAAGAAAATAGATATAGTTTAGTATATAGTCATATTAAAATTGAAAGATCAAAAATAATGTCATACAATTGTGAAACCTCCAAGTCAAATAGACAAAATGATCTTTCTGCTTTAAAATGAATTATTAATAAGGAAACATTTTTTTTAAATCTCAGAATATGATCAAGATTCTTTGATAGAAAGTCATTGAATTTTCATTTCAATATAATGAAGTATTTTTAAGATGCTTGGGTAGCAATTTAAATAGAGAGAACATAATTTTATTAATAAAACACCTTCATTCTATACATTTATTGCCAAAGGGTAGCTTGTTTGAATCTAACCTACTTTACACAGTTCTCAAACGAGAGCTTACTTTGGAAGTATATTTATATTCGGTTATAGCTATATTAGCAGGGTTGATTTTTTTCTTAGGTATAACCTCAATTTACTCAATTTTCTTTGTAATATAAATACTAGTAGTAACTTGGATATCGTTTTTGGGGACCTTTATAGTTTGTTGTTCAGTGTGAGCCAATGCTCCGTGTTGAAGACCGTAATTCGGCCTATGATGGTTTACTTTTACGAATAGTGACTTAGATGGAGAGTTTTCTTATTGGCACTCATACCACATCTTCTTATATTATTCTGCTCATTATAAGTCATTGATATGATCTAATTATTCAAGCAGTTTACTTTCCAATTACTACAAAGGTGATAAATTTTATTATATACAGCCTCCTCCATTAATAACTTACGGAAGCGTATTAGGGACATAGAAAAAAATAAAATTGGCAGTGAACTTTTTTTTTCAAAGTCGAAATTTTGACTTTTCAAATCTCGAAATTTTGACTTTAACTTGAAATTTTGACTTTTCAAATCCCGAAATTTTGACTTAAACTTGAAATTTTGACTTTCTAAAATCTTGAAATTTCGACTTTTCAAAAAGTCGAAATTTTGACTTTTTTCAAACTCGAAATTTCAACTTATAAAAAGTCAAAATTTCCACTTTAAACTCGAAATTTTGACTTTTTTAAAACTCAAAATGTCGACCTATCTTTAAACTCGAAATTTCGACTTATCTAAAACTCGAAATTTCAACTTATTTAAAACTCAAAATTTCGACTTTTTTAAAACTCGAAATTTCGACTTATTCTAAACTCGAAATTTCAACTTATTTTAAACTCAAAATTTCGACCTTTTTAAAACTCGAAATTTCGACTTATTTTAAATTCGAAATTTCAACTTATTTTAAACTCAAAATTTCGACTTTTTAAAACTCGAAATTTCGACTTATTTTAAACTCGAAATTTCAACTTATTTTAAACTCAAAATTTCGACTTTTTTAAAACTCGAAATTTCGACTTATTTTAAACTCGAAATTTCAACTTATTTTAATAAACACAAAATTTCGACTTTTTTTTTTAAATCGAAATTTCGACTTTGATCTCAAAATTTCGACTGTTGAAATCTCGAAATTTTTTACTTTTTCTAAGTACTCTTAAAACTTTGATGTTAGTATTCAAACAGTTATTACAATTTTAGAAGGAGTAGACATGGACGCAAATTATTAAAGCGTCATTTACTTATTTTGGCATTTAATATTAAAGAAACCATTCGTCAAGAACATGCATGTTGACAGAATTCCCCCCCCCCCCCCCCCGCATATTCCATGTTTTATTTTCCACGACACTGTCATAGGATCGTCAGACCTGAGGACATTTAGCATCACAGTTGCAAAGGCCTGTTTGGTATACCAATAGCAAGTCACTGACTTTGCCTTGTCAAAACAATGGTAAATCAAGTAGCCCAAAATGCCATGCATATTCAGAACGACCAATGAGCTGCCCTAGTTTTCTAGTTTTGGAAGTTTGCATTCTTATAACACAACTATTAACCCTTGTCTTTATATATTAGACTGTTGAATAAAAGTATGTCGTAATATAGGTGTGTCGGAATAGCGGGGTTACTTGATACACATATCTGAAGTCCAGACTTGAAATATGTATTTGAACGTGAAACATATTTTATTTATTCTTTGGCAAGAACAATATTTTCTATCTAAAATAACCTCTTTAAAATGTTTTAGTTTATTAAAATATGCTTATGAATCTTTTGTGGATAGTTGTCTCATTGGCAATCATACCATATCTTCTTTTTTATATTATGAAGTTTATGATGTAAATGACTGTGAATGTGGTAATCGCAAACGTATAAATACTGAGGAAATTTTGAGTTTAAAAGAAGTCGAAATTTCGAGTTTAGAAAAAGTCGAAATTTCGAGTTTAGAAAAAGTCGAAATTTCGAGTTTAAAAAAGTCGAAATTTTGAGTTTAAAAGAAGTCGAAATTTTGAGTTTAAAAGAAGTCAAAATTTCCAGTTTAGAAAAAGTCGAAATTTCAAGTTTTAAAAAAGGTCGAAATTTCAAGATTTTAGAAAGTCAAAATTTCAAGATAAGAAAAGTTAAAATTTCGAGTTAAAGTCGAAATTTTGAGATTTGAAATGTCAAAATATCGACTTTGAAAAAAAAGTTCACTGCCAATTTTATTTTTTCTATGTCCCTAATACGCTTCCGTAATAACTACTGTTTCCTTTGAATCTTAAATAAGAAATAAGATAAAACAAATGTTTGCATTATAACGCAAAGGTTTGCGTTATAAAAGTTTGCGTTATAACGCAAAGGTTTGCGTTATATCGCAAAGGTTTGCGTTGTAACGCAAAGGTTTGCATTATATCGCAAAGGTTTGCGTTGTAACGCAAAGGTTTGCGTTATATAACGCAAAAGGTTTGCGTTATATCGCAAAGGTTTGCGTTTTGCGTTATAACGCAAAAGGTTTGCGTTATATCGCAAAGGTTTGCGTTATAACGCAAAGGTTGCGTTATAACGCAAAGGTTTGCGTTATATCGCAAAGGTTTGCGTTGTAACGCAAAGGTTTGCGTTATAACGCAAAGGTTTGCGTTATAACGCAAAAGGTTTGCGTTATATCGCAAAGGTTTGCGTTTTGCGTTATAACGCAAAGGTTTGCGTTTAACGCAAACATAGGAAGAAAAATTAAAAAAAAAATGTGTGGCGCTAATACGTTTCTGTACATTTTTCCTTTGATCTTTTTTGTGATAATTTTTCACATCGTACTACTCGCCTGAGATGGAAAATTATCGCTAGAAACGTAAGCAGGCACGTGGCGTTGCTAACGAAATTGACATGAGATTGACAACGTCGGCATAGGTAAAATAGCGATAAACAGATTATCATTGGTCATCTCAACTCGATTGCCCATCTCGCTTCCGCCGTCCCGGCTCAAGCGAGAAAATCGATCTCGTTGAGATTATCAACGATAATCTATAAGTCTATCAAAACGTCAGCATGCTTTTTGATGATACTGGTTTTTGTGTATTTGTTCTTCACAGCGTAAGTTAAAGTCAACAAGCAATACTTTTACCAAAGATTTTCGAGAATACCCGACGACCTCCTTTTATATTTTTTATTCTTCAGGTTCCTGAAATTCATACAATACAAGTAGATTTGCGGGACTGGAAAAAGACGCGAGAAGAAGTAGAAAAACTAGATGCTATCGATTTATTGGTTAACAATGCAGGTGTATATAAAATGAACGATTTTCTGACTGCACCACAGGATGAATTAAATGAGTAAGTAATAAACTGATGAATTGATTTAGGTAACATGTGGTACACATAAATGTATGGTGGCTGGATTTTAAATGTAATTTTGCAAATAACCAGAGCGTACGGAACTTTATATGAATAACTAACTTTTACACTTTCCCGAGATACAGTTGATTATCCTGCAGATAGAATTGCAAATGTATAGAATGCACTTAAATAAAGCAAAACTATATTAAACAATTTAACTTTAAAATACCTTTGTCAAAAAATCGTTTCTGCGATTTTTCCATAAAAAATGGCACGTTATTGTCACTATTTCCTGGTTATTGATGCAAAACTCACAAGGGTCACCGATTAGAATATTACTTGTTCAAATGTATGTGTTTTGTCTAAAAACATGGAGATGTATGTAGTTTGTCTAAAATCATTGGGATGTATGTGTCATGTCTAAAACCATGGACATGTATATGTTTTGTCTAAAAGCATGGACATGTATGTGTCATGTCTAAAACCATGGATATTTATGTATTTTGTCTAAAAGCATGGAGATGTATGTATTTTATCTAAAAGCATGGACATGTATGTGTCATGTCTAAAAGCATGGAGATGTATGTGTCATGTCT
This sequence comes from Mytilus galloprovincialis, assembly GCA_037788925.1. Lineage (NCBI taxonomy): Eukaryota > Metazoa > Mollusca > Bivalvia > Mytilida > Mytilidae > Mytilus > Mytilus galloprovincialis. The sequence goes on along the minus strand of CM075339.1, from coordinate 55,413,523 downwards.
AAAAGCATGGAGATGTATGTATTTTGTCTAAAAACATGGGCATGCATGTGTCATGTCTGAAAGCATGGACATGTATGTGTCATGTCTAAAAGCATGGACATGTATGTGGCATGTCTTAAAGCATGAACATGTATGTGTCATGTCTAAAAGTATGGAGATGTATCATACTATGTATTTTGTCTAAAAGCATGGACATGTATGTGTTTTGTCTAAAAGCATGGAGATGTATGTGTCATGTCTAAAAGCATGGAGATGTATGTATTTTTTCTTAAAGCATGGACATTTATGTGTCATGTCTAAAAGCATGCAGATGTATGTATTTTGTCTAAAAGCATGGGCATGCATGTGTCATGTCTGAAAGCATGGACATGTATGTGTCATGTCTAAAAGCATGAACATGTATGTGTCATGTCTTAAAGCATGGACATGTATGTGTCATGTCTAAAAGCATGGAGATGTATGTATTTTGTCTAAAAGCATGGACATGTATGTGTTTTGTCTAAAAGCATGGACATGTATGTGTCATGTCTAAAAGCATGGAGATGTATGTGTCATGTCTAAAAGCATGGAGATGTATGTATTTTTTCTTAAAGCATGGACATGTATGTGTTTTGTCTAAAAGCATGGACATGTATGCGTTTTGTCTAAAAGCATGGACATGTAAGGGGTTTAATTCAAAGTCTTGAATTCTTGGGGACCTTTAATATACTGAATCTAATCGGGTATTTAGAATTTGGATTTTGGGTACTGTTTTTGCTCATATTTAGTTCTAAAGGGTCCAAATTAAACTTTGTTTGATTTCACCAAAATTGAATTATAGCCTATTCTTTGATATGTCGAATCTAACCGTGTATTTATACTTTTGATTTTTGGGACCGGTTTTCAAATTGGTATACATTAATGTTCAAAGGGTCCAAAATTAAGCTTTGTTTGATTTTAACAAAAACTGTATTCAAGGGTTTCTTTGATATGCTGAATCTAAACATGTAGTAAGACTTTTGATTTTGGGTCCAGTTTTCGGGTTGGTTTAAAATTGGGTCCAAAATTAAACTTTTTTTTTATTGTAACAAAAATTGAATATATGAGGTTCTTTGATATGCTGAATCTTGCCATCTATTTAGAATTTTGATTTTGGGCCTAGCTTTCAAGTTGGTCGAAATTGGGGTCCAAAATTAAAATTTGTTTGATTTCAACAACAAATGACTATATGGGGTCCTTTGATATGCTGAATCTAACCGTGTATTTAGATTTTTGATTTTGGGGCCTGCTATCAAATTGGTCCAAAGGGTCCAAAATTAAACTTTGTTTGATTTCATCAAAATTAAGTTTCTTGGGGTTCTATGATATGATGAATCCAATCGTGTATTTAGATTTTGGATATTGGACCATAATAGGTAAAAGTCCAATTTCGTTTTTTTTTTTTAGTTCATTCACCACATTTATTCTGTGTCAGAACCTATGATGTGTCAAATACTTAATCATAATCCAAATTCAGAGCTACATCAAGTTTAAATGTAGTGTCCATACTTGCCCCGACGGCTCAGGGTTCGACCTCTGCGGTCGTATTAAGTTGCGCCCCGCGGAGCATTTTATTTAATAATCAAAACGGAAATTTCAACATGTTTTCTTTAAAGATATTGACCTTACATTCATGTCAGGGTTATTATGAAAGGATGACATCACAATAAAAATAATGCCTTTTAAGAAAAGCTTCTTTTAAATGTTTAATATAAGGATGGTGTACAAACCATCCAGATGAAATCCCTAAGACAAAGCGGGAATATATATTTTTATATTTCAAAATCTTTTACTGTTAGCTTCCATGTTGAAAGCAAATTAAAATAAGCACAATATATAGAATTAACTGATTTAACAAAACTGCAAAACAGACAATATATCGAGTCTTTTAAGTTTAGATTAGAGAACTTTGTCGTAAACTATAATAAAAAAAATCGTTTTTTAATCTGTTTCTGCATATGACTTTAAAATGCATATATTTTTAAGAATCATCAAGTACTATATCATTAGTATATATGATATAAAACATCAAGTAACTTAAAGCAAATCTGCTTTATCTAATTCTCGGCACTAACGAAGCATTAACAAAAAAAAAAAAAAGAACCAGAAGCGAACATAATTAACGTAGTATTTAAAGCATTTTGTTAAAATGCATTGCATATTTTCTATTTTTTAAGTTGGATCACATTTTTTTCTATATAAATATTCGGTGTGCTGCTAAAATTGTTAATCATACAATCTTACTCTTTTATAGAATGATGGATGTTAATTTTAATGCCGGGTTCAACGTTTCGCAGGTAATTTTACAATCAAACAGAAAATTATGGAACAGTTGTATTTATTCCTGACTTTAAGGATGTTCACCATACGTTAAACTTAAACTGGGTCTCTTCCTTGCAACATACGGGTATCTGAGTCACCCTTCTTATATATGTCATGCCAAATAGATACAGGACAGGGATCCTGTCTAACGTTAAACTTTTTAACTTGTCCTCAATATTTCGTAACTTCTCTGCTTTTGTCTATGCAATACCTAAATTTTCATCAATATTTTTAAACTTCACATCTCATATACATGTACACGTCTGTTAAATTCTTTAGAAATTCGTGTTATCTATTCTCATTCAGTTTTAAAATTTTTCTTCCCATACATATATAAAAATCAGGAGGCATTAACATGTACCATCATCATCTGCATGTATTTGCTGGTTACTAAAAGACTAGCACACACACTGATCTTTTCTTATTGTTTTGATGTATTATATCTTATCTATGGTAAAACCAGACATCATCATGGCCAAAAGAAAAATTAAAAGAAAAACAACGCGGCGGACATTCGACACAGATAATTAAAGATTGAGTAAAACGAATCCACCAAACCCGGTGGATGACGATGCTGATCTGTTCTTGGTAGCAGACACAATTTCACTTTCATTATGATTTGTTACAGGACTTTTTTTTTTATTTGTCTCTGTTTTTTTTTTCTTGACCTCTGCAAAAAATATAAATTATTATATGAAAATAGATACTTTCGTTAATGAAAGTTTTGTTTATTTTGTAGAGCAATAAAAACTAGATGTTAAGGCAATGCATAACCGTACGGTTGCCTATAATTGCTAACATCTACTTCATTTAAACTTTGGTGGATAGTTGTCTCATTGGCAATCATACCATATATCCTTATTCTTTTTTAAATACATAATTTCTTAAACAAATTGTAACACATACGTATGGTGTGAGAACGTTTATTTTGCCGTGCTTATTCTACAATGACGTTACAATTCTTTTGATTGGTTTATTAACTGCTGATGTTTTACGCCCCTTTCTGCACTCTTGGCCATATCGATACCAGTTTTTATCGGTGAAAGAAGCCGAAGTGCCCGGAGAGAACAACTGCCATTCGGAGAAAAACATGGCAATCCGTAGTGAATTATGATCGCAGATGAACGCATCTGCCATGTGCGGGGTTCGAACTTACAACCTAGGTACTGACCACGTGGTACTGACAGGCTAGTGATTCTGGTGATGAACTACTCATACCACTTTGAAGTATCAATGCAAAATATTTATAATGACAATACAGTAACGTAATGGATGATTAGATCTTTTAGTCCTTCGAATTCTTGAAATAATTTGAGACATTGAAAAATTTACAATGCATTTGTAAAATTTCATTGCAATCACTGTTAAGAAAGGTGCCTCCGTTGTGATTGGTAGATAGAAAGTAATCCTGTACACTATGTTTAAACAAACCAGAAAGTTCATGATGTGATTAATCAGCGCCTATATGTTTCAATTTTCCACGATTCATTCCACGATAAGTTTGAACTTTTCTTTTTCTGTGTTGTATCGAATCCTTTTATTGTATTACATATATGTATTTTGTCAAGATAATATACAGTTGTTGTTTTTTATACTGTTATCTAAAACAATGTGCCTCTCATGTAATATGCTTTCGAAGGTTACCAATTTTTGACCTCTTGATTTGGCAAAAAAAAAAAATATTCTTAAATTTAACAACTTGTGCTGTTGAAATCAGAAACATAAACGATTCGGCTGACTACAGAATAAACTATCAACAATAAGCATTTACATATTACTAATAATTAGTACATTTTTATCAACAAATAAAGACGAGAGCAATTACTTTTGTTAAGTTTTTGTCAGGGTAAAGAGTTTATGTGGTGCCCGTCCCGTGGATGTGTGTGCAATTCCGATTTTAAAAATTAGTCTCAGCAGTAGGCGTGGCTTAAGGCTTTATACGGTCAATGACTATATCACATACATTTATAGAGTCAACGAATTTTAACTGTACAAAAAGATCGATTGTAGAACAAGAACAAAAAAAAAAAACGAAAATAAAAAACCGTCTAAGAACAAAACCAGATAAAAACAAGTAGAATATTTTATATGTCATACTATTAATTTACAGGTTGTTGCAAAAAAGATGATCGAGAAAAAAATCGGTGGGAGCATTGTCTTCATTTCAAGTATTGGTTCGACGATTGCAATGGACAAAGTGAGCGTTTACAGTTGCACAAAGTCCGCAATAGATATGTTAACAAAATGTATGGCCCTCGAACTTGGACCTCACAAGGTTTGTACGAAATCTACAGATATCTACACTTGAAAGATTGGAATTTTTTTTAAAGATTATTTTAAAATGATTTGATTTATTCTTCAGTTTTAAAGTTAAATTATGATCTGCAAAAACATTTAGTTTTTTTAGTGTGCAAAGTCATTGTCTTATATATTATAGTATATTTAAGTGTTTACAAATTTCATATATATATACAACTCGTCTAATGCGGGGTTCACACATTGCCGATTATTGTTCCCGTTTGAGATCAGACAGCGATACGACACGAAAAGTGAAAAAGTCGGATTACTATCCTCAATTATCTGGAATGTCCTATCATTGTCTGAACACAGTCGTATAAGTTCGTAACAGATTCCTACGGGTCGGGAAGGGTCCGAATAGTTCGGCGAAGCACCCCGACAGTTAGGTGCGTCCCGTAACATTCGGGGAAATTCAGCCGATTTTGTCTAGTCGGATTACAATTGTGCCTATGTCGTGACCAAAATCCTAACAATGTTCTGTGTAATCTGGACGATGTCCTGCGGAACAGGAATGATCTGGAGAAATTTTTCATTGCTGTTTTTCTGCCGGTTGAGTCCAGATTGCATCCAGATCTTGTCGATTGCGAACTGTTTTTGCCGAAACCGTTCCGGAACAGTCCCGTTATTAATACGAAATTCGCCAATGATACCCACGTCAGAGTCCCGACAATTACAGAATACAATACGACTGAGACCAGACAAAGCCGTTTACAATTGCGACAGAGCGGACAGTGATAGGATTATGTTCCGACAGTACCTGATCATCCCGAGTATACCGACAGTTTTCGAACGGATAACTTCCGTCAGCGTCGGTTCACTGTCTGGTCACTGTCTGATTTCTGTCGGATTACATGCGGTAGAATCGGGACGCAGTCGTGACAGACTCGGTTGAATTTTACCAGGCGAAAGATACAAAATGGATTAAAGCGGATTGAGAACGGGATTATCGGGATAAATTCGCTTGAATATCGAAGCTTCCTGAAAAATATCTGATTGTTGTCGTGATTAAATTATTTGTTTTACAAATTTTGATTAAAGTTTGAATTTCCATCCACGATTCACAGGATCTTGATCAGACTTTTGCAAAAATTTTAATCCGGAATGGTCTTGTCAATGACGGCAGTAAAAATCGTGAATGTGTGACCCCAGCTTAAACATCAACCCAACAATGTTAGATCAAATTTTTTGTTCTTCCCTCGCCGGGATTCGAACCCATGCTAATGAGATATCGTGACACCAAATCGCCTGCACTGTAGCCGTCCCGCTAGACCACACGACCACCTAAGCTTCATGAAAATGAAGCTTTCGGTGGCCGGGCGTTACCTTTCCACGTCAGTTTTAATCTAGCGTCGTACTACAGTACAGGATATAAGGCATGGAGATGTTATTTTTACAGATCAGCTAAATTATCTATAGTAAAGGATTCTACAAATTAATGTAAGATACAGTCACAGAAAATAATTATATTTATAAGTACGTCTGAGCCAGTGACAACTCTACAACAGATTTATCCATTATATATATAATTTATTCTACGAGTGTAAAGTCTAATCAGACTATACGTTAAAATGAAATTGGTTAAGTGTGCGAATCTTCTATTTCTAAATCGGATTTAAAGATTTATTTTGAAACGATATAATTTCTTCTCTCATTTTTCAAAATCAAATCATACTCTATAAACAAAAAGTGAGTTGTTTTAACTTAAAAACTCTTAGGCTTCAACTGCACACTGTGTTATTTTGCTTATATAAAACGGCAATATGCACAATATTTTCAGTTTAGTTGATCAAAAAGTTTAAGATTTTCTGTATTTTACTACATGTACTTAGACATTGTACATTACCTGGTTTAAATACCATTGGTATTGCTTTGTTTTTAAATCCATTGTACGCAAAGAATTCATTTCGGAACCTCTCAGGTTACACAGGATCTGCTTACCCTTCCGGAGCACTTCAGATCACCCCTAGTTTTTTTGGTGGGGTTCGTGTTGTTTATTCTTTAGTTTTCTATGTTGTGTCATGTGTGCTGTTGTTTGTTTGTCTTTTTCATTTTTAGCCATGGCGTTGTCAGTTTGTTTTAGATTTATGAGTTTGACTGTCCCTTTGGTATCTTTCGTCCCTCTTTTACATTGAAAGTATACAAAAAAATGCACGTGTCAGACCTAGAATTTTTGAAAAGGAGAATCGAACCATCATAATTTAGAATATTTAATCTATTTATTTTTTTTTATTAATAGACAAAAACCCAGTATTATACTTGTTCTTCATATGTTCCTTTAAAGTAGATGAGTTTTGTCCTCTAGGTCTGCTTCTGAATTGTACTATATATGTTTTAGATTAGAGTAAACTCCGTAAACCCGACGGTTGTTTGGACTGAAATGGCCTTGAAAATCAAAGACCGTATTAACAAATCGCCTACCTTATCACTTACTCCACTTGGAAAATTTGCTGGTAAGTATTGATTAAAAACAAATTCATTCCTTTTTCCCAACTTTTTATACATTATCGCAATATGTAGATAGTCGTAAAACCCCAATTCCAACATGCATTAGCTTTATAAACTCCCCATCATCTAAAAAACTTAAAATTGAGTAAACTTTGAAATGAAATTAGCATGCACATAGCAACTATAGACCAGACATAAACTATAATTCGGTGTTCATGAGGTATCAGATCAATCTCATTTTAAAAACATTTAAAACAGTTTATAGTATTCGAGTAAAACGTAAATTATCAAAGTTCTATTAATTATTAACCGAATGCCTCTCGTGCTTTAGTTGACATACAAAGCTTTTTATTTAGTTCTAGCGAAGTAAGTATTTTACACGTTTTATAGTTGTGAATACATGACATTTTAAATATCTTGATGACTTTATACAAGTTTGAAGAATTTTTGTTGTATCAAATGAGACGTACAAATACTTCTCTATATTATAAAAAAAGAGCTAATACTACAATCAATTAAAGAATGATGTCGATTTTAGTGGACATTATACATGTTTTGAGCTAGAATAGTCCTTACAAGGTACGCTCACAAGCAAAATTTTTGGAATTCAACTAATAAAATTTTTTAGAGCATCAACTTTATTCTAAGTTAATTATTTAAAGCACTCTCCCAGTTAGCTATGAGGTAGTTTTGAAATGAATAATTTTGTGTTGTCAGTATGTTAGTGTGTATTGAAGGCTTGTATACGTGTAGTTATTTGCCCAATTCGATTTAAACTATATTCTTAATAACACGTGCATAAAATTAAACCCAAATCATCAAAACCACCAAGGACTTGCACCGAAAAGGCAGTTGCAACCTTAGTTTGATGTCATTTATCTACACGAAGGAGGGGATTAGGTGGAAATCAACCATAAGAAATTAAAGATAAGCTTTGCGATTTGACAAAATATAGCATACTAAACTTGTATACAAAGTTCTAGAAGACTAGGTTTTTTGATTCTTCGAAATAGCTTTTATTGTATAAATCTTATCCTGAATGAACATACTGATTTCAAAGTCAGAACAATCAATCTGTGAATACATGTAATTAAGGAATGACTGTAATATTTTTTTCTGTCTATGAAGAAATAGCATAAATCAGTGCACACTAAATAACGCGCGAAGCGGCTTATTTAACAGTGTGCACCACATTTTTTTATGTTATTTCGAATAGACAGAAACAATATTACAGTCATTTCTTATAATTTAATTCTAAATTCCATATTAAACCATAGAAACCACGAAAACACGTTGATGACGTCATGGTCACATGACTAAATTATGTCTATGGGCTGATAACGAAATAACGTCAGCCAATCAGAAGACGCGTTACATCAAAAATTAAATTATTATACTATATCTTAGAATAAAAGTTGTCCATACTATCAAATGAAGACTAATTGCTTTTTTCAGACAAAGACGATATAGTAAACACTGTTTTGTTTCTTTTGAGTGATAAAAGTGGAATGATACATGGAGAATCTATTCGTATTGACGGTGGATTGGGCGTACACTGATTTTAACGTCTTTATTTATTTGCGTTTTTGATGTGTAGCAAAATTGAAAAACATTGACAATATACATGTATCCTATACACCAGTTTTTATTCGTATTACATTAAAAAAATAGTACCTTTTACTTTTTAAGTATTTTTTTATAGGTTGTGTGCATTAAAAAAAGTAATGATGAGTATATAAGAGAATAACAATATGTTGTAGCATAAATCACTGTACATGTCTTTTGTCTTTATTTATGATTTTTTGACGAACGTACAATGACTTATGATAGTTGTTTACCTATCATGGTTCTTTGGTCTCTGGTTGTTAGTTGCCTCATATGCAATCATAACACATCTTCTAATTTTATATCAAATACCACTCATGACAACATTTCAAGATCAGAACCATGAAAAATGCGTCATGAAGATCAGCAGCTGGTTACCATTCCCAAATCGCGATGGCCAATAAGGCATTTTCTACTCATAAACTCCTATAAAAAAATGCATTATCTTGCAAGCGACCTTTCTAATATACAAACAACATTTGTACTGATAAAACAAAGTACTTAACTATTCTTTTTGTATATGCATATAGTGTCCTGGTATTCTGCTTCTGTTGCAAGTGCACGTGTATGGTTACATTCAAATTGCTGTTAACATCACAGTTCAATTTGAGGTTATCAACGCGGTCCACGTATATTGTCGATTTTATTCAATAACATATTCAACGGCATGGAAGTTAACGAACTTTAAATGTTAAATTGCAGTAAAAAAATAATGGTTGTGCATTGTAAAAAGATATAATAATTTATATATTTGTACTCGCAACGAAACAGGAGAAAAGCTCGACGAGCCTCGTCTTTTCGATGTCTCTTCTAAATCTCGTACACATGAATGCTATAATTTGTACCATGTACGAACAATGAAAGTTTCTGTGATATATCAGGTATTAAAAAGAAGGAATGTGAAATATTTTTCCAAATATTTTCATATTATATATAAGGCCAATTAAAATTAATTGATAGATTTTCATCCCCGCCCGCCCCTCTGAAATCTTCCCGCCCCGATTTTTTTTATTTTTGAAAAAATACGATTTCCGGATTTTGTTCATTTCCGTTGCCGGTAACTGTCGATAATTTCGTTTCATGTAAAACTTCCTGTTTTAAATTTCGGTTTTCTTATTTCTTAGAGTATTCTTACTGAATGATTAAGTCGATATATTCTGTTGATCTATGATGAAAACATCATTTACCGAGAATAGAGATTGATTACGAGAAGGGCGTGAAATATTCGGGTTACGAGTAATACGCTGTGTCCAAGAACGCGAATCGCCGTAGCGTATGTCACAAATGACACAAATGTATGTGAGTAAAACACCTTGGATTTATTTTATTTATGCAATGACTTTGTGTCAAGAAATTTGGACTGTGAATGAAACCCGAAAGTGTTAGAATCGTGGAACACATTTGACTGGAATAAAGAAATTGACACAAGCATGAACTTTTTAGATTGGTGACCGTATATTGAATTTAAAAAAAATCAACAAACATACGCATTTTTAATTTATTAATTCACAGCAAGCTCTTAGATTCAGATTTAGCTTTTATTTCGTTTTTTGTAGAAATAGAGAAAATATCCTCTGTCCCAATACCTACGATAGAGTCATTAAACAACGTTATGTTCTACATTGTAATTAAGTTTGCATCTTGCACATTAAGGACCAACCCTATTAATTAAACACTGTTTGAGTTCATTTTATTCTGTACTTATCGTACTTGTGTTGCATACCAATGCATTTGCTTCATTTTATTAGGACAAGAAAACATAGCTTAGAAAGCAAAATACATTTGATGTAGGTAGTCCAACTGAAGAGCTAGAGCATTTCTCCACATTTCTGCTGCATGCTTTACTATAAAATAGGTTTCTAAATTGGCAATTACATGTAGAACAGTGGTTGCCAATCAGAGATATATATTTATAATTTTGAGAAAGCGGAACCAGCATATGGAGTATATGTGTCTCAATTGATACGTTACTCTAGAGCTAGCTCAAAGTACGTTGATTTTGTTCAACGAGGAATACTGCTTTCTCAAAAGTTGCTAAGACAGGGCTATGAATCAATCAAATTAAGGTCATCACTCAAGCAATTTAATGGTCGCCATCATGAGCTGATTGGCCATTATGACAAAAGTGTGTCAGAAATCATGTGTCAGTGATTCAGTCATAACAACCTTTCATCATTACCGAACTGAACAAAGAAATAACCCGACGGGTGCCGTATGCTGTGCAGGAAATGCTTACCATTCCGGAGCACCTGATTTCACCCCTGGTTTTTAGTGGAGTTCGTGTTGTTTCCTACTTATTATTTGTAACTGTTGATGTAAATGTCTTTTGGTTTTATGGGTCTTTGGTTACTCCTTGGTTTTGATTGTTATTGTCTGATACACGATACCTTATGGAACTTACATGATATAAGCTTATTATAACACTTTCATATATAAATAACACATGACAAGAAGGTTTCATATGAAATAAAATTTAAAAAATAAAATCCTCCCACCCGCCCCATTTTTTTCAAAAATTTGGATGAAAATCTACTTATTAATTTTAGTTGGCCTAAAAGAAAAGTTTTTGTCAGCGATATAAACACTTGTTTTGAGTCCCTGACTTAACTACGGTAGATCTCAATTTCGCCTCGCTTTGAATATTGAAGTTAAAAACAATTAACGTTTGTCAACATAACTCAAACCTACTTACACTAATCAAACAATCACTATCGACACTTATCTGTGTCCACACTAATTATTAAATAAAGGTTATGTCTGCATCAAGCATTTTAATAAATGGACATTCTTGTGTGAGCAAACAATGGTTAATGTGGACTTTTTTACCCAGAGGAATCTTCGATAAATATCAATTTTGCAGGTGCGTAAAAGTTTGGAGGGATAGGATAGGAGAGGTAGTCATGACTTTTTTTTATTATTTCTTCTCACAACAAAAAAATAAGAAAAGTAAAAAAAATACAAAAAAACAGGCATTCAGGTACAAACAAAATAAAAAAGCCAAAACAAATTTTAATAATACAAAAATTCTTCTTCCTAATATCCGGGATTGAAATTCCTAATATATAACCAAATGCCTGCTTTCAGCCTGCCCTAATTAGATAACATAAAATCACAAGGTTATCTCTTTCCAGTAAAATTAATGTGCAATAAGCTTCAACAGCTCATTTGGACTCAACTCCCAAGCGACATGTTTACCGTGGCTTTTGATCTTTAATACCAGCAAAGTTATATTACCTGTAGATTTAACGATTAATTCCTATACGCCGGATTGTTATTTGTATAATACTAGTATACATTTTTTCATAATGCTCTAATTTAAATTCAGTTCCTTTTTTTAATTAAATTTAAAACGAAACAGGTCGTACACATTGACAGTACTGGATCCTTCCATTTTGACATGACTCATATATCGTTGTATGCATAGTAATTCTAAATTGGCTAGAAGTATAGGGGGAGGGTTCAGATCTCATAAAACATGTTTAACCCCGCCGCATTTTTGCGCCTGTTCCAAGTCAGGAGCCTCTGGCCTTTGTAAGTCTTGTATGTTTTTTTTTAATTTTAGTTCATTTGTATGTTTTGGAGTTTAGTGTGACGTCCATTTTCACTGAACTAGTATACATTGTTGTTAAGGGGCCAGCTGAAGCCCGCATCCGGTGCAGAATTTTCTCGCCGTGTTGAAGACCCATTGGTGGCCTTAGGCTGTTTTCTGCTCTTTGATCGGGTTGTTGTCTCTATGACACATTCCCCATTTCCATTCTCAATTTTGAATACAAATATTTAGGTGCAAAACGCGACCAATACTGCAATCTCCATTTCCATTTCTTTTCTAACAAGCTACAGTTTAAAAGCCAAATTCGAGTTGAGGGTCATTCTGATCAACAGTTTACCGTGCATCTTTCCTACTTTCTTAATTGATTTAGAATAGCTGTGAAAATGTTACATATCCTAGCCGAACATAACAATATGTGCATTTATATTCTACTTAATGAACGGCTGTTATTTATTTTTGATTTATTGAACCATAAAATTAATTTTTGACTATGTTAAATGTGAAGAGATAAAAATTAATTTTATGGTTCAATAAATTCAAAATAAATTATTGCCATTCATTATAAATACATTTCTATCAAAAATAAGGCTCAAAGATATATATTAATACGAATAACAACGTACACAGATGTTTGCGTATGAATACACAACGTTAGAGTGGGCGTGTCGCCATAAAAATTGATAACATTGAAAATAAAGCTAATTCTTTTAACCAATCAGAAGACAGTAAGTACACCAAATTTATTTATAATTTCATACATATAACTAATAAGCAAACATAAATCTTACCTTTTAGTTGTCTTTGTGTGGTTCGTCAATGTATTGGACTAAAAATTCGAAACATTTTTTTGACGGGGTTGTATGGACGCAGGGCGTATTGTTCATTACACATTTTTGTTTCTAAACTTACCCCACCCGTGCATAATTATAGAAGAGGGACGAAAGATACCAAAGGTACAGTCAAACTCATAAATCTAAAACAAAAAGACAACGCCATGGCTAAAAATGAAAAAAGACAAACAAACAACAGCACACATGACACAACATAGAAAACCAAAGAATAAACAACACGAACCCCACCAAAAATCTAGGGATGATCTCAGGTGCTCTGGCAGGGTAAGCAGATCCTGCTCCACATGTGGCACCCGTCGTGTTGCTTATGTGATAACAAATCCGCTAAATAGTCTAGTACGGTAGGTCACATTCATGAAAGGGAAGGGTATTGTAGTTACGACGTAAGGAACATATCTATATCATTTGTGAAAGGGTTATTTCATAACGGTCAACCAACTCGTGATGGCGTCCGTAAAATTTACGAAAGGATGATTTTAACTTCACCATTTGGAACTCTTTGTTTCATAGCTTTTTTGTGACCAACAACCCTCCATCAAGAAAATCAGGATAGAAAATGCAAGCACGGGAATATCGTATCAATTGGGAGATATATACCCCGTATGCAGGTGCTGCTGGAATGTTGCTATTTAAATATAGTATACTCATGAATAATTATTTTTTGCGGAAGGGGATAATTGTCAATACGTAAAAATATTCACGGCATGTGAAGCTTCCGCCGCTCCCACCCCACCAATAATTTACGCAGTTCAAAAATTACTTTTACATAACGATTTGTTGCATTCAAAACATCTAGTGTCTACAAAATCTTTTTGTCAGTGTCATGTATACTACAAGTCCCCAAATATCTCAAAATTTAAGAAACAATTAAGAAATACTGTTCACAAAGTGAGTTACTACACAGTCAATGATACAGATAAGTCTAGAAATATTTCATCTTGTCTATTCACTCGTTGTATCAACTAAACAGTTAATATTAAGCATTCGCAAATTTATTATTTTTCATTTCTAAACCCAAAATACCAATTACATAAAGGAGAACTGGAAAGAAAAAAACCCACAATAACTAAAGGGAACCAAATAAGAATTAAGAATATTTGTGGTTCCGGCCTTAACCTTTAAATGATAAACTAATCCATTGATTGATTGCTAGGGTTTAACAACACTTTCAGCACAATTGGCTATATCGTTGCGCACAGTTTAGAAACTGGAGTTCCAAGAAAGAACTATCGACCTTCGGTAGAAAAACTAGCAATCCTAGTCAATTAAGCAACACGACGGGTGTCACATGTGGAGCAGGATCTGCTTACCCTCCCGGAGCACCTGAGATCACCCCTAGTTTTTTGGTGGGGTTCGTGTTGTTTATTCTTTAGTTTTCTATGTTGTGTCATGTGTGCTGTTGTTTGTTTGTCTTTTTCATTTTTAGCCATGGCGTTGTCAGTTTGTTTTAGATTTATGAGTTTGACTGTCCCTTTGGTATATTTCGTCTCTCTTTTAAGACCGGAGTCGAACGCACCTGCTTCATGTGATGTTCGAACTCACAACCTCGAGCTCAGAGTTGGTCAACAGGATAGTGATTGCTGAAGATGAAATACTTAGACCTCTCGACCAGAGATGCCCAAACGATATACTGAAGTTTCTGTCGAATAATACTTGAACTTTTCGTTTCGTGTGCCCACACAAGAATGACAGTTTATAACAAAATGTTGACATGGAAATTAATTAATTTCATTACAGTTCTGTCAAGTGCATTTCAAAACTCGAGTCCCTTAACAAACTGATTTATGTATAATGTGTGTGTAGGCCTGGTTGCTTATGGACAATAAAATAAAATATAATTGTGTTTGAACACCGGAAGCGAAAAGTTATTAATGATTTTCAACTAAAGATACACTGAAGTACTAGTACCCAATGGTATCCGAACACACCCTTTCTTAAGCATGCATGTTACATGTATCTGTATCTCTTTCGAAATAGGAATCAAATATTTCTACAGACAGTAGGCGACCTAAGATGAACATCGTATTAAAACAAGAGATGTGTTTCTTGCGTTCGGCTTTTCTGCAAACTAATAAGAACTGATGAAAATAGAACTATGATATATAAGATTCGAAATTGGATATCGTATCGGAAATCTGAAATGCTGAAATGATCTACATGATCAAGAGGGTCAACCTGTTGAATTTGTTTGTGCTGTGACGATAAATACCAATGTTGTCACGAAAAGAGTCACAGAGAAGGTTTACCTCATTAATAACTTGTTATGACAGAGAGAACTACATTATGACCGAGGAAATGGTAATTGAATATACTCAGAGCCTATATATAATACAAAGGAAACCGTTCCGTGGAACCATATATTTTACAAATATTCCATGATCGCACTCAATTGTTTTATCTTCTGTTATGTTTAGCCATCGAGATTGATCACAAAATGTTGAACAATTTGTTCAGAATTCAAATGATGATTTTAAATTTATACAAACCATGAATTGCTCCGAGATCCAGCTTTTTATATACAAATCTCTAAAACTTTTTTATGCTGCGTTCAATGTTCAAATAAGTTTATTACTGGGAAACATGGCTAATTAATTTACATTATGAATATCTTCATTGGTCTAACGTGGTATTTTAACTTGTATGATGCTTTCAAGTAATCTGTCGTATTCTTTTAATATTTCTTTATTTCGTTTCCGTTTTATTCTTACCGACAACGATCTTACATTTAATTTTTAAAGATAGAATTTTCTTTTTTATGAATTGTTAGTGCCAAATAATGAATTTCTGTGAAGGTACCAACCTATTATATATTTCTAGCAATCCGAAGCAGATGTTCCAAATTCTCTGCTTTCTCAAACACCCCTCCTTCGTCATGTAAGTTTTTTCGAACCATTGACACAAAGATATATACATTTTTTTTTAAATTGTGTTTATTTATATACATGTATATGTACTTGTATCATTGTTTTTTTTTATATGCACTGTAAAGCGCTTAGAGTAAATGTTTATTTAGATATGCATTATATAAGCACTGTAAATAATACATGTAATAATAATAAGTAAGTCTTCCGTGCCGCAGATCCGGAGACTTCAAATGCAAGTTTCAGAATTAAAATTTACTATTCGGCTGAAAGCATATCATAGAATTAGACCTAACGCCAGTCAAAATATTTTTGTTTTAAAGTTCATTTTTTTTTTATCGAAATGTTATATATCGTACGGAATGGCAGATTTCGCAAACATGTACAGTGCTTGACATAGTGATTCGGAACAAATGAACTAACATGCCCCTGAAGTTAATTAGACGATGCGATCATTTGGTGAAATTAGTGGAAAGGAAACAGGAAATATCACAAACTACTTGGTGTGTTCAGAAATTTTCCTTACAAAATTACAAAGTTTTTTAAATTCACAGGTGTAAAACAAAAGTATAACACTGTCATCGTTAGTGTAATCCTCAATTTTCGAAAAAATATTCCATTTCTCTTTGTTTCTTTCAACATAATGTCCTGCTTGTTATAAAAATATGGGATACTTAGTGTTTTTCTAGTTAACATGCCTACATGTAGTACTTTTATCAACATGATAATCATATAAAATTCGTTGAAATCTAAATATTCTATATTTACATTTGTTTACACAATTTAATAGCATGTTTTATTTGGTTCAACTTGTTTCAGATCAGGTTAGTTGATGCTAAAGAATTGGAAAATCCAGTCGACCGACACCATAATATACGACATTGATTATTAAAACATACATTTTTGACATAGCCAAGCACTTTTGCTTTCAATTTACCTTTGCTATTTATATTTTTTGTACAAACAGCCATTACATAGTTGAAGTCGTAAAATAAAAGAAAATTAATGATTTTTTACATATTTTTTCAATTTTAAGAAGGATAACATTCGTATTAGATATAGACTGATTGGTTGTTTGCTTTATGACCAAAAAAAAATGTATCATACATTCAGACGAATCAAATATATTTTATTGGAAATGTGGGTCAATTGGAACTGCTGGAGGACTATGAAACAAATCATTAATCAGTGCAATATAGTATTTGTTTCAAAATTTTATAAAAAGCTCTGTTTATTTTTTGTAAACATCTGTTAATGTTTGGCAAAGTTGTTGATGTGAAAGTCAAATTGAAGTTTATCAAAATATTTTCCTTTTATTGATATAAAGATCTTCAACGTTTGACCTCACATTGGTACACACGGTAAACGGGAACTTGAAATACATACAAGCAACTATCATCATCCTGAAGGTAAACACAACGGTAATTGTCGTACATGCAAGATGTAAGTTTGCTGAATGATACCCAATACATAAATTAAACAAGGAAAAAACGTCACATGTATTCTATGAGATGACCTATGCAAAACTGACCATTATGAAATATACAGTAAATTGAAGGATTGCTAATGTTATCGACACAGCTGTCGTACAAAGGACTATATTAAGTTGATGTATCTATTTGCAGAGGTCGTGTATACGACTTATGCCCATTACAAAATTTCCTGCTAAAACTTTTTCTATAAACATACATTCATGACCATCATCTTCTTCTGTAAAATTATAAGAATAACTCGAGTTAACTGCAAACTATGTGCATTTGCCATTAACAGTGGCATTCAGCCTGATAATCTTGGATCAAGGTTTTGCATTGCAATAACCTTAGCTACGTCTGTTGTTGTTCCATGGAAATGTATAAGCTCGTTGCCACTGTCGTCTTCATATTTGTCCTCTAATTTTCGTTTTTTTTTTCTACAAAGATCTTAAGATAATAGAATACAAATAATCCTCAATTAAAATTATTAATTCACAAAATAAGGTCAAGTTCTAATTGCCGTAACCACAATTCCTTCCTCTTTTCTTCGATTATGACAGCACCGAATTAGACTTGCATATGCTATTGAATGTGTACTTGCCTGATCAACATAACGGATGCTACACGTGGAAAGGAACTGCTAACCCTTCAGAATCAAGGGAGTTCACCTCCGATTTTGATGGGATTTATTTCCTTTGTTTTCTGTTTTCTTAACATGTTCGTCTTTTCATCGTTATATTTGCCAAGGGGTTGTCATTTTTCCTCGACTTATGCGTTTTGAATGTACCACTTTTGTACATGATGAAAAAAAATGATGCGTATTTCACTGGTCGCGATGAGTGTTTCTGGTATCATTGTCAGTTGAAGAGAATGATAACTAAAAAAACTTAAAGAAATTTAAGATTAAACAAATTATAAATGAAAAATAGCCCTAACTCGCATACTGAATGGTAGGTGCCGAATTGGATAAGCAATTATGTGTATGAGATTCTGTAAGTACAACATCTGTATAAACTTGTTGTATTTAAATCTTTTGCAGTATTTACTCAAAACGACTTGCGTTGAACTCTATTGTTTTATTCTTATAAAATAACCTCATCATAGATACATCATGGAACAAATTAATGTTCATGGTAGGCAATACATGATACTGTGATATATACTCTTGATAGACTTACAATTACCATGGTCGTCATTATGTAATTTTTGGTGTATCATACTAAACGAATCATTCATATGGCAAAATTCTAGGTTCTTTATTAATATGATTTGCACCACATGACTTTTCCCTTTTGAATAAATTACTTCCCTTAGTTGTTGATTGAAAATATAAATCATGTTAAATTTGCGGATAATTCAGTCTTTTCCCGTCTTGGATCTAAAACTAACGTATCTTTGAAAACTTCATTTGATGGATATTTTCAAGTATGTTGTGTTATTTTAAGGAAAAATGTTTGAAATTTGATTATTTCGGAATGGGATAGATGAAATCATGATGTTTTTAAACACAAAATTTGCAACCTGCAAGGGGTTTCCTTTTCGCTATCCTATAAAGCAGTTGTACTACGGTTACGCTTCCGATATTTAAACTGAAAAGGCCAAAATTTTTAAAAGTAGTCAATGTTAATTTGTACATGAACAGAAGGCAACACACATGTACAATTCACCTACATGCAAACACACTGTTGACTCGACTTAGGAATTGACATATTTGTATTTTATTTTAAGGGCATGTATTATCCTATTATTATGGCTGTCGTCATGATAAGGTAATATGGTTGCTATGCAAATTAGCAAGGTACCATAATTTTTGCCGTGTATGTGCCTTTATTATTAACATAAATATTTGCTCTATTGTAATTGATTCACACGTCCGGGATTAAAAACTACAGAAATAAAGGATATATAAATTCTGGCAAAAATACCCAGATTTTATAATTAATGGCAGATTTAAATATGCAAAAACCATTCCAATTGCCGAAATTCGACAAACTCGAAAAAGAACTACAGACGAGTTTAATAAAATGTTCCTTTTTTTAAAATCAAAAAGCAACTCGAGGAGTCATAACGTTTTAAACACCGCAAAGCGTTTCTTTTAAATACTTAAGCTAAATGAAAACATGAAATGCTTAATCCAACTACCAAAAATCGTAAATAGTAGACGGAAAGCAACAAACGAGTAATATCTTAACCAGAGCCATATTTGCGTCGGAAGTTGTGATCTCAAAGTGTGGAAGTGAGAGGGAGCTAGGGTTGGCGCGCCTTCAAACTAGTTTAACCCTGCCACATTCTGTATTTGCCTGTCCCAAGTCAGGAGCCTGTAATTCAATGGTTATTTTCTGAAGTACGTATGAAATGTATTACGAAAATAGTTCATTTCATTCATAATTCTAAAAAAAGGAAGTACGGAGAAACCGAAAGAAGTTGTTTGGTTTTACAAAAGTGTCCACTTGCCAAACTGCAGACTAGATTTGAGAGCATTTTGTACATGTTCTGTAATACATGAGAATAAAATGTGACGTATTTATTGTTAAACGAAACTAGATGGCGCCCGTCATCTTTATTTATTTCAATTTAACCTGGAGTGTTGGTCGGATATTATTATCACTATTGCAAGAACTTATTACATGAGATAAGAACAACCACATTTAACCTGATAAAACAATAACACAAAACTGTCGTCGTCTTAACTGCAACTAAGGATGGTGAATAGATTTGAAGTTTGATAAAGCAGTTAGATCAAATGCAAAGGCCAATTGGAGCTAATTATTTGATTTTTTAACCCTTTTTTCTTGGATGTTGTATGTATTTAAAGTTGTTTGGCAATCGCCATGACAGTCAACAGTGTTTAAGAACATCCGTTGCTCGACCTGCTAGTCAAATGCGTAGTGTTGAAATATACTTTTTTCACTTTTTTGGTCTTTTAGAAAATGTTGTTTGTGCTGTATTTAGACCCCTCTACCAGGAAATTTGTTGTGCATGCACACGTATCATAACTGCGGTTTTTATCCAACGCAATCATAGGTTTGAATGTTGTTTTCAATTTAGACTTGTTTGTATTTAAAGTCATATATGTATATATTGAAAACTCTACGACAGATCTATCCATTGGATCACCAGTGAAGGTGATACATGGCTGAAAACACATATTATATTCATAGTTATTATAACTCTAAATATCAGCACAACAATGTTAACTTTCTGCAAATTTGCGGAAGCAAAATTTTGTTCCTCCCTCGCCAGGATTCGAACTCATGCTATTGGGATATCGAGACAACACCGCTTGAAACTCTCTATACCTATTACAAAACTGTAACAGCGGGACACCTGTAAAATTACGGGATGGGCATCGAAATGAGCAAAGTTTTTCTTCACATAATAGACAAAGCACAAAATCATCTTTTTTATTGATTTCTTTGGTTTATTTCCTTTCAAATAATATGTAGAACATTGATATATATTGTGTAGGAAAAGAGCTTGAATTGGAATAACTCGCTATCTATATACAGAATTTTTCCAAAGAGACATCAATACTGTGCGCAACGTCAATGCAATTTTGTTTTATCTTCTCAAGAACCGGGACAAAAAAATTGACCAACAATGAGCGAGAGCAATCATAATTACTTTACTACAGGACAGATATATAGCTAGAACTACTTAAATTGACACTGGTTATTTAACGTATGCTTCTACTATCCAACACGGTGTTGGATAGTAGGGGCATACGTTTTTTTTTTTAAAATGCACGTATATTAAGGGCTATGTATCTGATCTGTAGTCAAGTCCCTATGAGAGCAATACTCTGTTGAAATATAGTACTGTTTAAAAGATTTAGCACACAGCTTACATGTACAACTGACATGTATATGGGTATGGATAGGGTTGTCTTCATTTCTTTTCTTTTCTCTATTCTTTTTCATTTTCATTCTCTATTCTTACATATTAGCACCGCATCACTCTATTCTATATTTATTTGATTTTTTTTCTCTTTTCTATTTTTTTACTTATTTTTTTCTGTACTCTTGGTCCATTATTTTCTATTTTGTAAACCTCATCCAGACCCTGTATTATTTAAAAAAAAAAAAAAAAAAAAAAAAAAAAAAAACGCGAATACGAAACGCACTGCTTACTTAATGGCTTGTGTTAAAACATGAGAGTCTGAAAGGGGAGTCATTTTCTTATTCTTTAATTTCTAGACTATTTTGCTCTATTCTTGATGTGATTTGCCCTATATTTTCTGTTTTTTTTTTATATATTTTAGCATCCCATTATTTTGTATTTTTCGATATTCTTTATTTTTTTGCCCTTTGTTCTGCACATTTTGCCCATTATTCTCTAATCTGTAAATCCCGTCAAGACCCTCAAACATGTGTGCAAGTAATAAAAATGAATTAAAACGATTGAAAAGAGTACGGACATAATTATACCATATCCAACCTTTGTCATACACAACATCCTATCACATTTATAAGTGCGTGCATCAGATATAAATGTAATGTAATTTGCACTGTGACTACACTATCTATCATACACGTAGTAACTATGTGTTGGTATTTAAACTTATAACACCTTAAATGTATACTGGTTATTTATAGTTTTTATTTGCAATGGAAATCCGTTTTGATGGTAAAACAGCCTTGGTTACAGGTTCAGGGAGAGGTAAGATTAATCCCGAAAGGGGTGCACATTAGATCTGTCATAACACTAACCTATCAAAGTGGGAAAACATTTTTCGTAATATACAACAATATGCCATGGCAACCATAGGTAATTGGGGACAGGACAACTCTTTGCCCTCCCCCTTTTTTTTTCTTCTAAAATCCGTTATTCTTTCGTTTTCTATTAATTTCAATTATTTTCGCGTTTTGTATTATTAAAACATTAATACATTAAAACTATTTGTGTTTGCTATTTACTATCAATTCCAAGTTTACTATCCACAGATATATTATATAGAGAAATATCCCTCTTCGTGTCCGATTTTCTCCCGATGCGAGGCCATCATAGATCAGCGGAATTAAACGACTGAATCATTCGTGTTACATTCGTCTAGACATTTTCAATAATTAAAAAGTTTAACATATTTGCAAGGCTGTCGATACTATTTTTTTTTTTTAAATATTTAACAAGGTCAATAGTTTTTCAGATACATGTATGACGTCTTTTCGCTAAATTCGCTGGATGCGTACTGATTTGATACATAAGTCAATAGAACATGTTTTGTATAAACGGAGTGGCTATTTGTTCGGCTACCTAGACAAAATAGTGTATAGGATATTTGTAAGGCAATCACAATGTGAATGTCACAATTTTCACTATGTACGTGTGCTATTTTTTCCCTGCCAATAACAACTTTCTTGTTTATATTATGTATTTAGATTCGAATGACATTTGATTGTGCTTCCGGTAACTGCAAGTACTTTTATCGCTTTCTGCATTTTTTTTCGTGCAATGCTTTTAGGTTTAATTAAGCTGTTGATTTTGTCATATGAAAAATTTCATATTTTATTATGTCCTTTGTAGCTTTCTAATACGGTTTTGACTTTGATCATTATTGAAGCTCTCAGCTAACTGTAGCTGGTTAAATTTCTGATCTTTTCTGGATAGTTTTCTCATTTGCGATCATACATCTCCTCATTTTCGTACCTGACTTCTTCGATGTTTAAGGTATTGGTCGTGCTATTGCTAAACGATTAGTGGAATGTGGTGCTAAAACATACGCTCTGAGTGTACTCAAAGATGAGCTGGACAGTCTGAAGGAAGAGGCAAGTATATTTTTTTGTTAAAGATATATTTTTGCTTTTTTTAAATTTGATTAAAAAAACCAGTCCGTTCAAAACCAAATTGAGTTGAAATATTAAGTTAAAACATGGTATAAGTGTAAACGATAAAAGATGTATGAAAAGATCGTGTACATAACGTTCAAAATGCAGAATTCTTCTCTGTATTTGACCTTTTCAATGACAAGTATGATTGAAAAAAAGTAATGTTATAAATTTGTATGAGCAGGTGAACGTTTTTGTATGTGCCCTTCTCGAGCCAGGAGCCTGTTATTTAGTGGTTGTGTGTTTGTTGTTGTATATCATATTTGTTTTTTCGTCTATTGTTTTGTATAAATAGGCCGTTTGTTTTTTTGGTGGAAGAATACTTCAAGTCTTCTGAAGGCCAATGGTGCCGACTTTAAAATAATTAATTCTCCGTATGCCGCATTCGTTTCTGTGTATTACAATTTCATAACAACTTTCGATTCCTGACACCGATTTTAACATAAACAAGCATCTGAATCATTTAATTTGTAAATTAGAATTGAAAGACAATCACTATCGTAAATATGTACCCTTTTATTTATGTAAATTATTAGATTTCATCTCATCTACATGAACGTCATTTGTTTACTTGTAACCGGATGTTTTTACTGTAGATATTTGTAGTACGCATGCGTGAATTGGGTATCGGGACAACTCGCCCTGTTTACATGTTCGCCCTTGGTCTGTTCGTCCTGAGTTTTTCGCCCGTATAGCCCTGTGTTCATTTTTTTTACTCTTATCAAGGAAATTTTATGATAATTCTTTGCATTTATTAAAAAAATATTAATATTAAGGGTATCGTTTAAAAACTCTAAAAAAAAACAAAAACAAAACGTGTTCCTTGTAAGACAATCGTGTTCAGACAATCAAATTCTGTGTTTCTCATGATCAATTAATAAGCCAATCAAAAACGTTTTCTCTGAAGATTATTCTCACATGCTAGATTTTAAACTTGTGCTGTTTTTATCTAGTTGTAAAATCGCCAGTGAACATGGCATGTGAATTTTCATCTGCAAGCAGGTTCTTACACAGCTGAAAGATAAAAGCATGGCTGATTGAAAAAAATCAATGATGCAGTACTTCCATAAAGATAATAAATAGTATATTTTACACTATTTTTTTGACATAATACTTGTTGTAACATATTTTTTGTTGTATTCAATTAAATCATTTAAAGGACAATGTACTATTCTTTTTTCACGAAGACAAACTAACAGGTGGCCCCCCTCCCATTATGAGTGGTGTTCTTTAAATGAGGGACTGTCCCTAAAACAAGGTGTCATTTAAATAAAAATAAGAAAGCACATTTTTAAGATTTTTAACTCAAAAGTGTGAAAATTCATTATATTTGGAACAACTTTTCTAAATGAGGGCTCAAATCAATAAAGAAGATATAAGTTTAGAAGCATCACAAAATTCTTTTGACATGTTTTGACCATTTAATACTTGATAGATGCATAGTTCTTGGGGAAAAGTTTCATCATATAATATGAATATAAAGGTGCTCATTTTTTACAGTGGGTTGTAATGTACTTCTGTTGTCTTGCACGGTGAGAATGTTGTCTTTCTGTAGTATCTCACTCTTTCGACAGGGATGAGGAATCGTAAGCAAGAAGTTAATATATATATAAAATTATATCAAACTTTCAAGTTTCCTTCCTTTACGCTAATAATATCAGATTATTACATGGCATTATTCATATCGCATGTATTATCAGCCCTAGGTTCAATATCAGCCCAACAGCCGCATGGCTCGAGGGCTGATATTGACCGAGGGCTGATAATACATGCGATATGAAAAATGACATGTTATGATCTTTTTATCATATTCTTCAACAACGGAGAAAATAACAGATTCATATATTGATCCGTTTACGTTGTTCCCAAATAGAAGTTCAAAGAGTGAAAAGTTCACGGACGTCGGACCCCAAATTTAGTACATTCGATATGAAATCTTTTTAACATATACCTCCATAGAGAAAAATTTTTTTTTTTTATTAAGGACGAATCGACAATAAAAAAAATAATCCAACAATATATATATAATGAACACAACCTTTTTTAAAGTAACTTTCTAAATTATGTTTGAAACTTTAAAAAAAGGCATTTATTTAATAACTTGTTTTGTTGTTTTTATATGTTTTTTTTGTTTTTATTATTTTACACAATATACTTTCCAGTATCCATGTATCCAAATAGTTGGTTTGTATACAATAATACTTTGTAATGTTTTTCACTGAAAACGTAGCATTGAAGTGTGTATTTTCCGGAATTTGCCGAGTATCACCGGAAAGCCATGCGATAACGTTACGGAAAGGCATGTGATAACAATCGAAGCATGTGATAAACTTTTCATATCAGCCCGCTAAGTACCAATTCAAAAAATATGAAGTTTACGTAAATTTTAGTGCTTTTATCATACAGTAAAATTCATATGTTATTTAGTCTAAGTATATGATAATACAAATTATAATTACAGACTGTTAGGTGAAATATCAGTCCACCGAGTTGACGAATAATATTATGTTGTCGGTCAATTTAAAACGTCACCTATTGATGATCATACTGTTTTCTGTGTATTAGTATTTCACAGAATAAGTTTAAGTCTACAAACAATACCAAAATTTTCGAGGAAACCCAACGACCTCATTTTATATTTTGTATTCTTAAGGTCCCTGAAATTCATACAGTACAAGTAGATTTGCGGGATTGGAAAAAGACGCGAGACGAAATAGGAAAAATTGAGGCTATTGATTTATTGGTGAATAATGCTGGTGTGTGTAAAATGAACGATTTTCTAACAGCATCACATGATGAACTTAACGAGTAAGTAATATATTGATTAATTGATTTATGTAACATATCGATCAGGTACATGTAAATATATTTCATATATGATCTCTGGATCTTAAATATAATTTTTCAAGTAATTAGAGCATACGGTACTATATCTATTTTTTTCCCTTTATACTTTCCCGAGATAAAGTTGGTAATCCTGCAGATATAATTACAAATGTATATAATGCACGTAAAAATAGCAAAACTATATTGTGCAATTTGAATTTGAGATACCTTTGTCAAAAAAGTCGGTATATATACCTTGTCTATATACATATGACATAACACATCAATATAAAATCTGTTTTATTTAGTTCATGGCGTTAACGAAGTAGTAACAACGACCAAAAAAAAACTATAGCTGAAAGCGATCATTTTCGATGATGTTTTCAGTGTTAATAAGAGCAAAAGTAGGGGATGGGATTATTGAGGTAAGAAAAAGTAATTTTTAAAATATTTTGTTAGAGTGCATTGTATATTTTCCATCTTTTTACTACTTTTTTCTTTTTTTAACAAATTATTGTTAATCATACATTCTTACGTACTGTTTTATAGAATGATGGAAGTTAATTTCAATGCCGGTTTCAACGTTTCGCAGGTAACTATAGTTTATGAAATGAAACAGAAAATCATGGACCAGGTGTATTTATTCATGACTCTAGAATGTTTGCCGCTTACGTTTAACTTATACTAGTGTTCTCCCTTGCAACATACGGGTATTTGAGTTACCCTTCTCACACTACTAGCCAAACAGGTGA
This sequence comes from Mytilus galloprovincialis, assembly GCA_037788925.1. NCBI lineage: Eukaryota > Metazoa > Mollusca > Bivalvia > Mytilida > Mytilidae > Mytilus > Mytilus galloprovincialis. The sequence goes on along the minus strand of CM075339.1, from coordinate 55,386,698 downwards.
TCCAGTTAAACTTTAAACTGTTCACCTTTTCTTCAATATTTTGTATCTCCTCCTCCTTATCTTTGCAATCCATTAAAAAAGTTATCGCAACAATTACAGCCGAATACATTAAATGTGTGTAGTGAAAGGTAGAATCCTTGGTTAGCTTGTTTGTTATCTGAACCGTGAGGTCATTATTAGGTAAGGTATACTACCCTCTTTTCAAAGTAGTCTAGTCTTACAGACAGAAAGGTTGGTTATGTGTCGGACTACTCTTAAAGGAGGGTAGTTTACCTAACCTAATAATGACTTCACGGTTCAACTAACAAGCAAGCTAACCAAGGATTCTACCTTTTACTACACACTCAATGCAATCGACTGTAATATAAATTTAATTTTTATAAACAAAATTAATATTTTTAAGCTTTACATACGAAAAAAAACGGTGTGCCAAGGAGGAATAAACAGTTCCCCTCGGCAAAGGACTTCAACAAACGTGCAAAGTATTGACTATGTTGATCTTTTCTTTGTAGAACAAAAATTATAGTTTAGGGCCATTTCAAGTTTTATTAGCCTCTGTTTACTTCTCGACCTCTGCAAACTCCTTTTTTTTAAATATACAATTTATATGTAAAGGTACATTACTATTTAGAGAAGACATACCTCAGCAATGATATTTTATAATTTCTTAGGCAATAAAAGTTTAATTTTATACAGACAATACACAATTTCTTAAACATATGAGACCATGCAAGGTGTTAAATGAGTACATTTCAACATATTGGAGCTGTACAAATAGATCAAATAAGGAAAAAAAGAAAAAAAAAAAAGAAAACTAGAATTGCCATTGCAAGCAATAGCGGATGTCACCCTTCCCCTATTGCCACTAAGCGGCAGCCATTTGAAAACAATTTAACAGTGAATGCAGATCAACGCATTGCGATATATCTTTCTGTAAATTTTCAGTACATTTTGAGCATTGTCAAAAGTTAAGCATTTCTTCTGTTTCCATTGCAACAGCAGCCATTTTGAAAATTCCGAAGTCAAAAGTCTCATCTATACATGCCAGTTAACAATAATATTAAGTTTCATTAAGTTTGGAGCATTTTGAAAATATTTGACATTTCTGCAGTTTCCATGGCAACGGTGGCCATTTTGGAAATTCCAACTTCAAAAGTCTCATGCAGACTTGACAGTCAACAAAAATATTAAGTTTCATCACTTTTGGAGCATTTTAAAAATATTGAAATTTTTGACATTTTGGCTGGTTTCTATGGTAACAGATATCATTCCAAATTTCTAATGGCAGATACCACATTGGTACATGGGAGGGAACATACCATCAAAGTTTCAATGGATTTGACCTACCATTTTAAGAAAGTAAATGCCACTTTAAGGTTTTTGAAGCATTTTTACCATTTTTGACTTGTTTCCATGGTAACGACAGACATTTTTGAAATCCCAACGCCAAATTGCACATCTACCAATGTTGCTCATCGTTACTGTGGAGTTTTATTAAATTTGGATCATTTTGATATTTTGGAAATTTTTGGTGTAGTTTCCATGGCAACATGATAGTTCCAATGATTGCCAAAATCATCCAAAACCAGTATATGCCCGGCACCTACATTGTATCAAAATATAATGATTCTAAGTTAAAGCAACACCAAATAATTCATTAAAACCAAAAACTGGAATTTTTCACAATTGTTCCGTTTCCATGGTAACGGCAGCTATTTTTTATGGTCTTGAGACCTACTGCAACCCGGAATTTTGTGTTCCTCATTATAGTTAATTATCATTAAGATTGGTTCCATTGGCTCCGAGAAAACTGCCGGACAAAATAGGTGGAAGAATAACTAGATTTGTAATTGGTAGCAATAACGGATGGCACCCTTGTCCCCCATTGCCAGGCGAGCGGTAGCCATTTTAAATTTCCAAAGTTAAAGAGCGCATCTACAGATGTCTATCAACATTGTTGTAAAATTTCATCAATTTTGGAGCATTTTGAAATTTTGAAATTTTGTGTTGTTTCCATGGAAACAGCGGCCATTTTGGAAATTCCAAAGTCGAATACCAACTCTTGATGTGCCACTTAACATGTCTGTCAATTTACAGAAAGTTTGGAGCAATTTGAAATTTTTGGACATTTCTGCTGTTTCCATGGTAACAGCGACCATTTCCAAAATTCCAAAGACACCTACCACATTGGCATATGATAAGGAACATACCATTAAAGTTTCAATGGTTGGATATACCATATTAAGAGTTTAAATACTACTTTAAGATTTTCCCCTTAGGGTTTAATGCTATAAAGCATATTTAGTTTCCATGGCAATATAGTAGTTCCAAAGATTCCCAAAATCATCTCAAACCTGTATATAATGGGCACCAACACTATATAAAAATTTGATGATTTTCAGTTCAGGATTATTCAAATTAATCACCAAATATCAAAAAAATATTTTTTACATTTGTTCTGTTTCCATGGTAACGGCGGCCATCTTGCACAACTTCACATGGTGTTCCACATTGTGGTATAATTCCATCAACATTGGTCCATTCAATTCCGAGAAATAGTGTGGACAAAATGTGTGGAAGAATAAAAATAATAAGAAAAAAAGAAACGTAGAATAACAATATGTCACCGGTGCCATAATAATAATAATACAGAAAAAGAAACAGAAACAGAGGAAAAGCAATATGTCACCCGACATTGTCGATCGGGTGACATAAAAAGGACAAAACACAATAAAGACGAGATCTATATACTGAATGACACATGCCATTAATTTGCAGGTTGTTGCAAAATTGATGATTGAGAAAAAAATCTGTGGCAGCATTGTCTTCATTTCCAGTTTGTGTTCGACGTTTGCAATGGACAAACTGAGCGTGTACAGTTGCACGAAGTCCGCAATAGACATGTTAATAAAATGTATGGCCCTCGAACTTGGACCTCACAAAGTAAGTATGAATCTAAAGATATCTACAATTAACCGTTTAAGAATCTAAAGTACTATGGTTAATTTTATTCGTAGTACCCTTAAATGAAAATAACGTCGTGTCATTGGTTTAATTTTCATAGTGCAGGAAATTTTGTACCAATCACGACGTCTTGGTGTACATTAAAAAAAAAACCGCATTAGATTTTGAAAAGATGAATTGAAAGATTCAAGAATTTATTCTTCAGTTTTAAAGTCAAAGTACAGGTATAATCTGTTTTTTTAGTGTGCATTGTCTTTAAATTAAATTAAGTTATTATTCTACCATTTACTGTTTAAAATAATTGTTCATTAAGATAAACAATCTATTATAAAGTTTTCAACGAGTGTAAAGTCTAATGAGATTAATATATTAAAATGTGATTAAGCGTTGATATCTTCTATCTCAATTGAGATTTAAATATTTATTTGGAAAGATATAGTTTCTTCTCACAATTAAAAAAAAAGATATTCTGACACGGCAAATAGATTGATTTAAAACAAACGGACAGATTCAACGTTTCCTCAACATGCACAATGTCTTTGTTTTCGTTGAATTTATCGACATTTACAAATTCTACATTTCACTGCTTAGATATTGTACATTGCCAGGTCTATAATACCATTTCATTGATGTACGTGTTGTTTAATCTATTTCATACAAACAATTCATTTCTGAAACTCCACAATTTTTTTCATTGAAAGTAACTATTTCGCGTCAGGTTCACCATATGTTCACAGACCAAGATTTTGGAAAAGAAGAATCCATATAAAAATATGTTATATAATATTTCTTTTTTGCTAGACCAAACCAGAAGTATTTTCTTGTCCTTTTTATATCCATTCAAAATGTAGATGATTTGTCCCCTCTTTTTCCGCTTCTGAATAGTACAAAATGTTTTATTTTTAGATTAGAGTTAACTCAGTAAACCCAACGGTTGTTTGGACTGAAATGACCTTGAAAATCAAGGACCATATAAACAACATGCCTAACTTATCACTAACGCCTCTCGGAAAGTTTGCTGGTAAGTATTGATAAAGGATGTTTGCAACACCTGTGTTAGACTGATACATATGTCTCAAATCTGAGCGTAGGTATTAAGCCAGGGGACAGCACTCGTCAGTCTATGCTTGTGTTGATTTTTTTGTCAGATATTCGGAATCCCCTAGTTTTATACATGTAGTGCATATTTAATTTAGAATTTTGCCCAATAATCCAAACTTTTCTTTTCATCATATATTTACATAAAGTTTATATAGCCATTTTGAAAAATCATCAAAACCTTGCTATCCTAGTTTTTCAAAGAAAAATGGTAACATTGTTAAATATATGAAAATCTATAGAGAATCATTGCTAATTAAATTTTCAATAATGTAATTATATTTCAAAAAACACGAACACTAATTGTTTTCAGCTCTCTGGCTTATATTAAATACTATCAATTTATACCCAACACTTTCACTAAAATTAATTTGGCTCGTTTAATTTTTATATAATTTTGTCAAAGTATTTACTTTGACACTTTAACAAAAATATAAAAATGTTGAACCAACCGTTTTGTCAAAATATTACACTGGTTATATAGCAATTTGACAACCACCAATTTTGATCATTGAGAAGCTTAATATTCCTTTTACAACACAACGTAATTAAAACGTTTAGCTGACTTTACAGAGTTATCTCCCTGTAGTGTTAGGTACCACCTTAAATACTATCAATTTATACCAGGCTTAAATTAAAAAAAAAAAGGTAATTGTCAAATAGAGGGGCGAACATCCTTAATCTTATTTCCACTTTGTATACATTAACCAAATGTGAACAAGCAAATTTTAAAAACTCAATTACATCATAAATTAGTTTTATGAAAGAAAGCTCTCTATCATAAAAAGAGTCAAAACATTTAAACTTTGAAATGTTTTTTTTTTAAAAGAAAACACATAACAACATTGCAAAAACAAGCTATAATTCGATGTTCCTGACATATCAGATCAGTCTCAACGGAAAAAGACACAGTTTATACATTTAAGTTTTCGAGTAAAGTTTACTTTTAATATATTCAAGTGTAAATCATTAATTGTTTACTATAATTCGATGCTGTAAAATGTCATCGGAGTCTGCGCAAAACATGACGAGTCAGGGTTTTGTCAACTGCCTCGTCAGTGATCTCACAAAACTCGTCGGAAAGTACCAAGACCTAAGCTTATACTGTAAATTCAGAAATTATTGCGATGTATTATAGCGAAAAATGCGACAGGGATATAATCGCAATGAATTAAACTCGAACTTTAAATTGGTTTATATGAATTAAACAGGACTTTTCACAAAATCGCAAAAGTTAAACTCGCATTTTTGTCTAAAATGACAAAATCGCAATAATAGATGCACGCAATAAATTTGCAGTACATAAATATTCTGTATGTTCTTCACAAATAATATAAGATGATCATGTGTTATACATGCTAGGTGTTAAACGGTTGTGTATAATTTTAGTTTACTTTAGATTCCCTGTTATTTGTCTTCGTGCTATTATATTACTGTTGGTGGTATGTCTGTTGACAAGAACCTGTACTTATGCATCACGTCACCTGGGTAATGACTTTTAAGGTGCGATTCGGACACAGAGCGTTTTCAGTATTTTTGTTTTGAATTTTGTTTACCCTTGTATATTTGTATTTACTTTTTTTTCGTTTTCGAGAAAGTATACTTTATGTATATACAGTATGTATTATCAGCGACACATTTTTGTTGTTGACGTCATTGACAACTTTATTTAGTCTTTGTTAGATTAATTTGTATGTTTGTTTGAATTCTTTGTTCAATTGTGTTGTATGTTTGTGTTGTATTATTTTACGGGTTTGGCTGCTTGATCCCAAATTTTATCACATTAACTTATTATGTGATAGTTAATAGATATAGGAAGATGTGGTGTGAGTGTCAATGAGACAACTCTCCATCCAAATAACAATATAAAAGTAAACCGTTATAAGTCAACGTACGCCCTTCAACACGGAGCTTTGACTCACACCGAACAACAAGCTAGCCATAAAGGGCCTCCAAATTACTAGTGTAAAATCATTCAAACGGGAAAACCAACGGTCTAATCTATATAAAAACGAGAAAAGAGAATGTATGCTAGGGTTGTTCACCCAATTTTGCCAACATAACTGAACTTTAAACAACTATCATACAATATGGATGTTTAGCTAGCCCAAAGCATAAAACTAGGTAAAACCAACCATTTTCATCGTAAAATGCATATACCAATCCAAAGTATATATTTGAAATGACATAAAATTCGGCGACACTTCATGAATAAATTCGGCTCAAAGACGTCATGGCTAAACATGACTTCATGCAAATGAAAACTGACAAAATGAAGGCTATTGAATTACATTACTTCTACGATTGAAACTTCGATCAAATCCCATTCAAACGGCGATTTTAATGTAGGCATTGTTTAATTTTCAAATATATTTTAATAATCGACAATTGTTGGTCCAAACAATTAGCCCCTCCTTCGTTTCGACATGTTGATTTGATGGTAACTCTCAGCCAATGAAAAAGATTGTTACTTAAAACTTGCATTATAATATTGTTGTTTTTTTCAGAGAGAGAAGATATAGTAAACACTGTGTTATTTCTGTTGAGCGATAAAAGTGGAATGATACACGGAGAATCTATCCGTATTGACGGGGGATTAGGCGTACACTGATTTTAATATCTACTCGAGTTTTGGTAGAGAAGCATAATAAAACAAACATCAACATTCTTCGTGTACTGTTATATATTCGTATTATATTGACAAAAACAGGACCAGTTCTTCTCTTTTCTAAGAAAACTGTGATGATTTTGTGCATTTAAAGTACTAATGTAGAAATAAAAGCATACCACAACGAAGTAGCAAGCATTGATGTCTTCTGTCTTATTTTATGATTTGTCGAAGAACGTTCATAGACCAACAATATTTGATTACATCTGTTCATTTGGTCTTTGTTTGATAGATGCCTAGTATGTATCCATTTCACATATTCATATTTTATATGATTATGTCAGTACCATTATATATGACAGCTGACAAATTTCACGATCAGTACTATGTAATCGCCACACGAAGAGCAGCAGTTGGTTACAATTCCTGAATTCCTGTGCTCAATATGGCATTTCGTACTCATGACAAACTAACTCTGGGGACGAAATACATTATCTTGAAAGCGACACAACTACCATTATATTCCTGACTTTGTAATGGTGTGTCAAATCTGGTTGTGTAGCTAGTAAAACTTCCACTTATATGACAGTTCACTATAGCTCCGTTGTATTGACAAAAGTGGGTGCGCTACACAAACAGACATAATAGGCCATTGTGTAAACATCTGAGATCCAGCAGTCTAAACAGTGCAAACTTACATCAAAACCGACCAAAAATTTAGACAAATAGTTATCAAAGGTATCAGGATTATAATTTAGTACGCCAGACGCGCGTTTCGTCTACATAAGACTCATTAATGACGCTCATATCAAAATATTTATAAAGCCAAACAAGTACGCAGTTGAAGAGCATTGATGATCCGAAATTCCAAAAAGTTGTGCCAAATACGGCTAAGGTAATCTATGCCTGGGATAGGAAAATCCTTAGTTTTTCAAAAAATTCTAAGTTTTGTAAACAGGAAATTTATAAAAATTACCACATTATTGATATTCATGTCAACACTTAAACACTTACGTGTTGACTGCTGGGCTGGTGATAACCTCGGGGACGAAACGTCCACCAGCAGTGCCATCGACCCAGTGGTTTAAATAGTTATAAAAGGTACCAGGATTATAATTTAGTACGCCAGACGCGCGTTTCGTCTACATAAGACTTATCAGTGACGCTCATATCAAAATATTTATAAAGCCAAACAAAATAAAGTACATCAATATTTTTCACTTTAATACGAAGGTTAACATAAGTCCTACCTTTTAGTTCATCATTGTAATTTAATATTTGCCGCGGTTAATTGATATTCATATCAAAATATTTATAAAGCCAAACAAGTACGCAGTTGAAGAGCATTGATGATCCGAAATTCCAAAAAGTTGTGCCAAATACGGCTAAGGTAATCTATGCCTGGGATAAGAAAATCCTTAGTTTTTCAAAAAATTCAAAGTTTGTAAACAGGAAATTTATAAAAATGTCCACATTATTGATATTCATGTCAACACTTAAACACTTAAGTGTTGACTGCTGGGTTGGTGATAACCTCATGGACGAAACGTCCACCAGCAGTGGCATCGACCCAGTGGTGTAAATAGTTATCAAAGGTACCAGGATTATAATTTAGTACGCCAGACGCGCGTTTCGTCTACATAAGACTCATCAGTGAGGCTCATATCAAAATATTTATAAAGCCAAACAAGTACGAAGTTGAAGAGCATTGAGGATCCAAAATTCCAAAAAGTTGTGCCAAATACGGCTAAAGTAATCTATGCCTGGGATAAGAAAATCCTTAGTTTTTCAAAAAATTCAAAGTTTTGTAAACAGGAAATTTATAAAAATGACCACATTATTGATATTCATGTTAACACTTAAACACTTAAGTGTTGACTACTGGGCTTGGTGATACCCTCGGGGCAACATCTGTTTAGTTGTATATCAAAAAGATATCTAGCAGAGACTTCAACTAAAAAGGTGTAGTTAATAGCTAATTTGACATTGGCGTCAACAAAATAAAGTACATCAATATTTTTCACTTTAATACGAAGGTTAACATAAGTCCTACCTTTTAGTTCATCATTGTAATTTAATATTTGCCGCGGTTAATTGATAAAAAAAAGTCAATTCCCGTCTAAAACAAATAATGATGCCCTCAAAGTTCTTTGTACCATTGAAATTCTTGTTGTCATCTTAAGTGTCTTTTAATCGTTTTAACCGATACTTAAACATGTATGAAGAATCTCCTCCTATATGATTACGCGTTTGCTAACTTATGGTTAGTGTTGTGATTCGTAAGACTTATATCCTTATTAACTAAAAAAAAATATAAATGAAAATTGTAGTGACAATAGAATTTAGAATTAAAAATGGGAAAGTTTCAAAGAGACAACAACTGATAACACAGCAGAACAAAGCCAAAGCCACCAATTGGTCATCAACGTAGCAAAACATTCCACAACTGGAGGCGGGCAACACCTGGCCCTTTGACATCAGTGTATAATAGTTCAGCGAAATGGATACCATACTGAACTCCGCGAAACATTAAAATACAAAATTGAAAAAAAACAAGAAAGCTTAAGATTCCTGATTTGGGAAATTATGAAAATGTGACGGGTTAAACTGAATAAATTGACCTAGCTTTTGACGCCGATTTGGCTTTTAGATTGTTTTCCTTAACCGAATTCGGTTAAAGCATGATTTTTACACATAACATCTAAATGTCAAACACATTGATGACATTTCATATTGTTTTCATTGTTGAAATTTGGTATAGGCTTGACTACACATGAACAACAAAATGTCAAAAACATCTATGGATATGTGACAAAGAAAACAAAAGAGCAGAGGATGATTCGATTAACACCTACGCCTCGTTCTGAGATTTCATTGATGGAAATTTATTCCGTGGAAACATCCTCTGAAACTTTATGTTAAATTTAAATCTATATTAATTATATTCTGATGACATTATTCTTCTTGTGACATGATTTGTTTTATCTCAATTTATTCTTGATTTTTTATCATATGTAAAACATATATAAACTGAAACCAGTGTTAATTTGAATTTGAAGTATTTTTATGAAAAGCTGATAAATGATAAAATGTCCAATCAACATCTTATTTTATATAATTATATCAGTACTATCAAATACGACTGAAGCAAAATTTTACTATCAGTACTATGGAAATGTCACACGATGAGCAGAAGCTGGATACCATACCTGAATTACAGTTGTCAATATGACATTCCCTTTTCATGACATATTGAACTATATACTAAATAGTATTATATAGATATACTAAAGTAAATGTGAAAATGTCTAAGGGCATACAGAACTTAGGCTAGGAATCTCCGATTAACCCGTATGTGATATAATTACAAAATATGTTAAATATCTTCCGTGTTTTTCCAATTAACCTAAGATTTTCTATATTAGTTCAGGTGAATCGGACCAGGAACATATATATTGATACATTGTTCCCAGATCGTACATACATTGTACTAGTAGCGGAATCCAGAAAGTTTGATAAAAAAGAGTTAAAAATGATTTAATTTTTGAAGAAAATTCGTAATATTTACTTTTCATATGAATAATTGCAAAATATACGATATTTTATTAGATAAAGAAATGATCGCTACAATCACTGTTTGTATATTATGTTGATCTTTGCACTCTGTTGGACTTTGCACTATGTTGAATATATATAAGAAGATGTGTTATGAATAACAATGAGACAACTCTCCATCCAAGTCACAATTTATAAAAGTAAACAATCAAAGGCAAAAAAGGACAAAAAACGAGAAACGAGAAACACTTATAAACCATATCAACAAACGACAACATCAGATTCATGTCTTAGGACAGGTGCAAACAATTGCAGCGGGTTTGCACTATGTTGAACTTGATTATTTTGCATGTACATGTAATGGGCGTCTTTGATATACAGTAAACTTTTGAACTTTGACTTAACGTTTAGGATACATGTCATTCAAATTTGTTTTTATTTTATTCTTAAAAAATATCAACTAAATGTACAATTTTTGATATGATGCAAACTTGTGTTTCCTCGCCAATTAACTGCCCGATTGTCAATAAGGAGTAACTTCATAATTATTGTTTTTTTCAATTATATTAGACAAATATATACTACTGTACTGTAGTATAAATGAAGAAAATAGAATAATATATATTTTTGGTCTTTCCTGAATTTTTTTTATTTCAGGTTATTTTTTTTAAAAGTGTACAAAAATAAAACCACGTTGTTTTTGAATAAAAAAAAATATCAGCCACAAACAAAGAATATTTGACCAACCTCGTTAAAAAAAATCAGTTTGATATGTTAAAAAATTATTAGTTTAAATCAACCAACAAATCTTTAGATAATGAAGCATTCACTAACGGAGAAAACAAACTCGAAATCCAAATTCGTATAATTTTCCGTGTGAATAACGAGCGAATATTACAACAATGCTAACTTTCAATTGTATTTTCAAAAACATTGTATCTGATGAAGATTACTGTAGAAATTTCCTAACGAAAAATATATATGAATGAGATCATTAAAAACTAAAGTAAATTTCCTTGTGTTTTTTTTATTATTAATACCATCTGAAAAAAAAGTTTACGAACAGATCGACATGTATAGCACAAATTTAAGCTACTTTTGATGTAGGGTCTCACTTTGGTAATTTTTTTTAAAATAATCTATAACATCTCATTGCGGAAAAAGGATATGCGGTAAACGATATTTTGAATGAAGTTTCCGAAATAAAATGCCCTTTTTTTAATATTCTCAAATCCGCAACAAAAAACGTGACCAACTATATGCGAGAATATATACTCTGCTGAACTATAGCACTGTTTAAAACATTGAGCACACATCTGACATGTATAAGGATCTGGATGGTGTTGTCTTTATTTCTGTATATTCATTTTTGTCTATTTTTTTTATTTTATTTTCATTCTCTATTCTTTACATATAAACACCTAATCATTCTATATCTATTAAATTTATTTTTCTTTGTACGACTTGGCCCCCCGCAGAGCTATAGAAAAATAATACATTTACGGGTGTTACACGGACTCTTTTTAGTTGTTACACGGACACTTTTTATGAATAGAATCACTCGTGCATGATCAGTGAGTTCATGGGCACTTTAACTTTCAATTAGATTTGAACTTTTTGGTTCACCGACTTATTTCCTGTCTTTTCATTGAACAAAATATTTACGTTAGCATCAATATATTTTTTTTTTTTAAACATTTCCAGTAAAATACCATTCATATCAGTACACTAAGGGATTAGACATTTAACTTCAAAAAGGGTGGTGGGTATGGTTTCTCCTCAAATAGATATTTTGATCCCAAATTTTATGAGAGAAAAATTATAATGGTCAAGCAGATGACAAATCAATGTTTTGCATGATTCCTGATTTTCCGAATACCGTAAATAGTGCTAATTTAAACAAAAACATTTGGGTGATGGCGTTGAAAATTAAATAGTTGATCTACTCAAAAAAGAACATACCGCCCCCTTTATGAAGCAAATATTCGGTCAATAAATGTTTTCTTCAATATATGGACATGAATAGTATTTTGGACAATGCTGAAAGTAAAAAAATGATGATACTGACGTGTATATTTCAATAAAAATAAGACAGGAAATAAGAAAATAAAAATCAAATCTTATCAAAAGATAAAAATCCCTATCAACTCACCAATGCACGATTGATCCTATAAACAAAAAGTGTTCATGTAATACACGTCCAAATAAGCAGCAAATCTAGAAGAAAATCATTCAACTTATGTCATCAATTTTGGGCGGTAAGCTGCGATTGGATCATAATGTAACACGTGTTTAATCCCGATCAACACTTGCAGATCTAGAGACGAGCATGCTTTTAAAAAAAAAATTAAAGTATATGCCTGAATATATATAACATTAAGACAAAATCCATTTTTTACTAAATATTTCATTCACTAATGAAGTATGAAATTCATTCTTTTGATACATTTATATTGTTTTCGAATTTATATCAGTGGCGGATCCAGGTTCAAATCAAGGACAAAACAGGGGGGATGTGGATCCAACTTTATGTCCCCATTTAAATGCATTGATCGTCCAAAAAAGGGTTGTTTCAACCCCCGGGACCCCCACCACTGAATATTAAATTCATGAATTTGGCAACACACGCGCGATCTCTACGATTTTTTTAAAGGGGGAATGGGGCGATGGAATGGCCCATCCTGCATTTTTTCATCAAAAATAAAGATCACAGCCTGTTTATTTTAAAATGAATTAGCTCCCCCACACCTCCCCGCTTTCCGTTTCATCCACAAAAATCAAACGTTATCCTACTTACCACTAAAATATTTCTTTAATATATTACTTTTTTACGAAGTGCCATTTTAAAAGTCTTAAATGTGTACAACATTCATCTTTTACTTGAAATGGTTCTTTTTTTATCAAATTATTAGATTCCTGATTTGTTTTCTTGAAAAAAAATCGCGGTTGAATGGAAATGAAAAAAAATGTGTTTATACTATAACTTACATTTACTGCTTTATGGCTATCTAAGTTTCTCAAATGTTTAGTCTTGCAAAATGTATTATTACTTTCTTGAAACGTCGTACAAGTCAGATAAAAAACAAAAGTAACAAAAGAAACAGGCCGGTAACAACCAGCCGAATAGTTTTTCTGCACTTGTAGTCAGGTCAAGGTCCTCAGCTATCGCCTCGGTTCTTGACCTGACTACTCGTGCAGATAAACTATCCGGCAACGGTTGTTACCGGCCTGTTTCTATGTTACCTTTGTATTTTATCTAATACTTTTTCTATTTTTACTCATTTTTCTGTACTCTTGTCTCATTATTTGGTGTTCTGTAAACTGCATACATACAGACCCTGTTTATAAAAAAACGCAAATACAAAACGCACTGCTCACTGGAAAGATTAGTCGAACTTCAACGATTAAAATGGCATCTATTGAAACATGAGGGTCTGAATGAGGGTTCGTCAATTCTTTGTATTTTTATTTGTAAACAATTTTTCTATATTCTTGATCTGAAATGCCCATTATTTTTCTATTTCTACCTTTAAACATCCCATTATTTTTTATTTTTCATTTTGTGCATATTTTTTCTATATTCTCCATTTTTCTTCCCCTTTATTCTCTTTGTTGTAATTCCCATCAAGACCCTCAAACATGTGTGCACGGATATACCCCTTCATCCAACATTTGTCATACACAACATCATATCATATTTATAAGTTGGTGCATCAGATATAAAATGTTATGTAATTTGAACTGTGACTTCACTAACAATCTTACATGTATTACATCATGTGCAGACATTTAAAGTGGTGAACTATATGTACTTAGATTGACACTGGTTATTTATAATTTGCATTTGCAATGGAAATCCGTTTGGATGGTAAAACAGCCTTGGTTACAGGTTCTGGTCGAGGTAAGAATTGTCATGAAAGGGTGCACATTAGATTTGTCTTAACACCAACCTATCAAAGAGGCAAAACATTTTTGTAATAATCAACAATCTGCGAGGCGACCATATTTTTTTTGTGGAGTCCTCTAAGTAAAAATGTCTAATAACTCATTTACTAAAACATGAAAGTAACAATTATCTTGTTTATAATATGATTTTAAATTTGAACATGTTGAACTACAGTTGCAGCTTCCAGCAACTGCAAGTACTAGCTTTTATTGCTTTCTGTAATGTTTTTTGTGCAATGCTTTTAGATTTAATGATCTTTAATCAAGTCGTTGATTTTAAAATATTTCACACATTGTCATGTTTGTTATGCCTTTTATAGCTTACTATACGGTTTTGATTTTGATCATTATTGAAGGCCTCAGCGAACTGTAGCTTGTTATATTTTTTTTTAATCTTTTGTGAATAGTTGTCTCATTTGCGATCATACATCTCCTCATCTTTATACTTAACTTTTTTGATATTTAAGGTATTGGTCGAGCTATCGCTAAACGATTAGTGGAATGTGGTGCTAAGACATATGCGCTGAGTATACTCAAAGATGAGCTTGACAGTCTGAAGGAAGAGGCAAGTATATATAATTTTTTTGCAAAAAATGTCTTTTTTCTTAGCTTAAATTTGATTTAAAAAAAACCAGGTCGCTCGAAACCAAATTGAGTTGAAATATTCAGTTAAACATGGTTTAAGTGTAAAAGATTACATCTTTTTTCAAAAGATGTAAGAAAAGATCTTTTACATTACGTTTAAAATACAGAAATGTTTTTTTTTCTATTTTATTACATGATTGTATGCTTTTAAAATGTTATATTATAATTTGAATAACATCTTTATAATATCTAATACATATAAAGTATATTAACAATTTGCACAACTATTCAGAACAAAAAAAAATATCATTTCGATCTCATCAATATCTCGTTTAAATCTCGCAAAGATTGGCTGCCTAAATAGGTTTCAAACCCGTTGACTACATATGAGGGTCTTTTACGGTCGGAATGTTGTCTTTCACGGTCGGAATATTGTCTTTCTGTAGTATCACTCTCTTTCGAGGGGGATTAGGAATCGTAAGCAAGGGGGTTATAGAACAAAGTTTTAAATTTACTAATTTTACGTTGATTATACAGATTAGAATACAACCTGATTGTTAAAATATCAATCAAACGAATTGACGAATAATATTAGGAAACCATAATAATTTCCTATTTGCTGCTGACACAGGATGAGTCATGGACATGCTTAACTTCTGCTTTCTGTTTGGCTAGTTATTATATGTTTTTAAATTGATCCAACTTATTGTGTACTTAATATATATGGATATCTATTTTCCTTTTTTCATTTTTGGCTGTTTGTTATCTATATCAACAACACTAATTGAAATGCATTATATTAAAAAAACATACTATAGATTCTTTGTCTACATATTCTGTAAGAACTTAAATAGTTCTCATTAATCTTTTTTAACTCATTGTTTTTATTGTATTATGAAAATTATTGATCTTTTAATGTTGATGCCCTTTGGGGTCCATAATTGGAAATAAAATATCTTCTTCTTCTTTTTCTTCTTCTTCTATGTTGTCGCGGGTCAATTTAAATCATCAGCATATTGTTGTATCTGGGTATTGATTCTTCTTTAAGTCTACAAGCAATACTTTTACCAATCATTCTTAAAGATACTCAAAGACCTTCTTTTATATTTTGTATTCTTGAGGTCCCTGAAATTCATACAGTACAAGTAGATTTACGAGATTGGAAACAGACGCGAGACGAAATAGAAAAACTTGAGGCTATCGATTTATTGGTTAACAATGCTGGTGTATGTAAAATGAACGATTTTCTAACAGCATCACAAGATGAACTTAACGAGTAAGTAATACATTGATTAACTGTGCAATTTGAATTTGAGATACCTTTGGCAAACAATCGGTATATATACTTAGTCTATATACATATGACATAACACATCAATATAAAATCTGTTTGATTTAGTTTATGGTGTTAGCGAAGTAGTTACAATGACAAAACAAGAATAGTTAAAAGCGAACATTTTCGATGATGTTTTCAGTGATAATAAGAGGAATAGGGGCGGTATGGGATTATTGAGGTAGGAAAAAGTCATCTTTAAAATATTTTGTTAAGGTGCATTGAATATTTTCCATCTTTTAACTTCATTTTCTAAATAATCATTTGGTGTATTTAGTTGAAAATTATTGTTAATCATACACTCTTACTGTTTTATAGAATGATGGAAGTTAATTTTAATGCCGGGTTCAACGTTTCGCAGGTAATTATAGTGTATGAAATCAGTTTAGTTTTGTTTTAACTGTTCACCTTTTACTCAATACTTATAGATTATCGTTGATCATCTCAACATGCTCAATGAGATTGATTTTCTCGCTTGAGCCTTGATCCGCAACTGATAAGAAACTATTGAATCAGTGATATCGTTTTTTGTTTAAATGAACGCAATGTTGCAGCATTTATTTTTTATTCTATCGAATTCTTTGTCATTTTAAATCATCGTCTATGTTGGAATTTTCACCGATCCGCTCTTAGTGGACCTTTGATATGTTTCGATGAAGAGTTGTCTTATTTAGCTCTCATACCACATTTTCTTATTTCCTATTTCTATTGAAATTTCTTTTTTTTTCATTTTGTGTCGAATCCTTTTATTGTCATTAAACCAAGACAATGCACTGTTGTTTTTTATACTCTTATCTTAATTTGTATGCGTCCAATGTTAGTTTGAAGGTTTTCATCTTGTTTGTTAAAAATCTTCCAAAAGTTGCTTTCAAAGGTTACACCTCTTACTTAGACCATGGATGTATAATATTGACAACATATTACATGTACCTCCATGCTTTGACAAAACAATTGGTACATTTAACAACTTGTGTTCTTGAATATCAATGATATTGATTACAGAATAAAAACAAATAAAAACGAGAACAATAATGTTTGCCCAGCTTTTTGTAAGAGAATATACTTAATGCGGTGCTTACAACGTAGATATATGTAGATTTCAGAATGGAGCAACTACTTTCTTTCCATCAAATTGGGGATCAGAATAGTTATTTTTTAGGAAATAAATAAACCGGTTACGGACTTTAAAATAAATGTCCAAACAAGGATTTGTATACTGACACTATGCAAATCCTTGGTCCATACAGTAGGACTACTAACAGGCGTAGCAGTTAGGATTAATACAGTCTGTGACTATATCACATTAGTTTCAAAGAATTTTAACTGCACAAAACACGATAAAGACAACTGATTATCATAATTATATGACGCATGACATTAATTTACAGGTTGTTGCAAAAATGATGATAGAGAAAAAAATCTGTGGGAGAATTGTCTTCATTTCAAGTATAGGTTCGACGTTTGCAATTGACAAATTCAGCGCGTACAGTTGCACAAAGTCCGCAATAGACATGTTAACAAAATGTATGGCCCTTGAACTTGGACCTCACAAGGTGTGTATACGAATCTAGAGATTATATCATATTAACAATTGAAAGATGCTACAATTTCTTCTTCAGTTTTGAAGTCAAAGTACACGTATAATCTGAAGAAAAAAACCCAGTATTTTAGTGTAGACAGTCTTTTTCTATAAAACATGATAGTACAATCTTAGTGTTTGAAATAATTCTAATAAAGATAACCAATCTATTATAAATTTATCTACGAGACGTGTAAAGTTTAATGAGATAATATTAAAATGTGGGTTTGTGTGCAAATTTTCTATTTCAATTGGGATTTGTTCAAGGTTTATTTTGAAACGATATTAAATAATAGTTTCTTCTCTTATCTATAAAAAAAAACCATACTCATTCTGTAAAAAAGGAATTTGCCTTTTTTACTGAAAACTTTAAAACTTCAACTACACACTGTGTTTTATTGCTTTATTTTAGAATAAACGGACAGATTCAGCATTTCTTTAACATGAACAATTTTAGTTTTAGTTTAGTTAATCGAAAGGTCTAAAATATTCTGCATTTCACTACTTGGATATATAAAGTTCATCATCTGGTTTAGAATAACACTTGATTGTGTTATTGTTAAATATATTGCATGCAAAAAAACTAATTTCTGAAACTCTACAATTCTTTCCATTGAAGGAAGAGCACCACTATGTAATGGCCACATTTATTTCTGTGTTGTTATTCCCAAATTTCAAGCAGGCACAGTTCTATTACATGAAGATTAAATAAATAAAGTGACAATCATTGCAAGTCAAAGTACCATCTTATGGTGTGTTATACTGAAAAAAAACCCATACCTTTGATAGCATATAAGAGAAACTGGTTCCCGGAACTTCGGATGTTCATGTACAAAACAGGTACTTCAGAAATTATAAACAGGCAAAATGAACCCTATTTTTTAAATTTTTCATGCAATGTTTTCTAAAATGTTCACCAGTCGATCAGCTTTCATTTGATACAAAAATGACCCAAATATACTGTTACAACCATGCATTGGGACTGTTTTGTGTAAAATATAGACGACTCTCTGGTAAGTGCTTTCTGACCGGGCCAAAATTAGTCGTGTTACACCTGGAAGCGTCAGACCTAGATTTTTCGAAAATGGAACCCAACCATCAAGCTGTCAGTACTCTCAGACCAGCACTTACAGTGTCTTTTTGTTGTTTGATTTACAAGTACATATATAACCGGCCACATTTTAGTATTTGTATTTGTATCCATCTGATGAAAATTAATATAAAAATAAAGATGTGGTATGACTGATTTTTATATTTCCTTCTTTTGTTGTACTGTTACCCCACTGTCCCAGGTTAAAGGAGGGTTGGGATCCCGCTAACATTTTTAACCCCACCACATTCTGTATGTGCCTGTCCCATTTCAGGAACCTGTAATTAAGAGTTCGTCGTTTGTTGATACATGTTTGTTACATACTTGTTTTTCGTTCATTTTTCGTACATAAATTAGGCCGTTAGTTTTCTCGTTTGAATTGTTTTACATTTGTCATTTGATGGCCTTTTATATATAGCTGACTATGCGGTATAGGCTTTGCTCATGTTTAAGGCCGTACGGTGACCTATAGTTTTTATTTTTTGTTTCATTTTGGTCTCTTGTGGAGAGTCGTCTCATTGGCAATCATTCCTTGTCTTCGTTTTTATATATAGTTTCGAAATACCTCTTAGTCCGATACAGAATTGTAAAAAATGTTTTTTTTTTCAGATAAGAGTCAACTCAGTGAACCCAACGGTTGTTTGGACTGAAATGGCCTTGAAACTCAAGGACCATATAAACAGCATGCCTAACTTATCTCTAACGCCACTCGGAAAGTTTGCTGGTAAGTTTTGATAAAGGATGTTTACAACACCTGTGTTAGGCCGTGTTCACACCAAACGCCGTGTAGAGTAAACATGTTTACAATTAGTTTAGTGTAGTGTACACTGGTTTCACATTACATTTGTTCACATCTATACACCTTGTTTAGCTACCTGTACATAAGATTTGTTCCCACTTGTAAACTATATGTCATTTAAATGTTCATTACGTAGAACTGAATTCAAAATTTTTGGAAATTTTTTCTAGCGGTAAGGGAACAACCAATTGACTTCAAAAGGGGGCGGAGGATGGTAATGGAAATATTCCGATCTCCAATTTGATAAAAAAAAAATGGTCATACAGATGATAAAAAAAAATGTTCTGAATCAAGAGTGTCCCCATACATTATAGTGTTAAATATTGAAAAAAAAGTATTTGATAACCAGCATCGAAAAAAAAGGAATAAAAACGTACGCGCGAAAAAAAATCTGACTCAGATAAAAAAAATAACTCTACCCCTTTTTTTAAGTTAAGTGGTTGCTACTTTAAGAAAGCCATTTTTATAATTTGCAGTAGTTTGAATATACAAGAGAAGTCTCGATAACGCATTAGAAAACGTTAGCTGCAACAGCGTGCTTACAGCCGGAAAAAAAAAAGGATTGAGATATTAGGGATCACTACATTTTTATCTTTTCTGTTCGTTTCAAATGGTATTTCTTCTCCAAGGAGTATTTGGTAAAGGAATAGGGTAGCGTTTTTTTATATTTATTTTACGTGTTATTTAATGGATCTGAGATACTAGACAAACTCACATTTACCTCACACTTGTTTTAGTCATGCATTTATTCGTGAATCGTTTTTTGAGTAATGACCAGGGGCGAATATTTCTGTGTACGTCAAGTCAATTCGGGAAGACCTTTTCAAATGAATTAGGCAACAATTATTTATTACTTCATTTTTTGTGGAGGGGGAGGGGGGCGTGAGCTATTGATTTTTTTCAGGACAAATTTTGGTGACAAGTCGAAATCAATTTTAGCATTATATATAGTGGCATATGAGGGTGAAACAAACAATTTTTTTTCAGGGCCAAAAACTGGAAACTTTTTTAGTTTCCAAAACAAAATCCATAGCTCACCACCCCCACCCCCCTTGCCTTTATGTTTTATACTCAACTATAATAGCTCCCCCTCCCCCGAAAATCAATTGGTTGCTGCTTTATGGGTTCGGCAATGATGCTGCTTTGAGTCTTGATTAGGGATTAATAAAGGACGTTAATTTTTTTTAACAAAAAAAATCTGTAAAAATTTAGACAACTTATAATTATCAAAAATATCAATTTTACTCAAAAATAGTTTCCTCCTTAAATATATACACGATAAAACTAATGTCCTAAATGCCTAGTTTTGTGTACACTTAACCTGCACAAGGCCTACATTGACTATCGACTGTGTGTAGGTAAAACATGATTTAAACTACATGTAAACATTGAATTTTATCAATGGGAACGCAATTGTGTTTAGTTTACGTGTGAGTTACACTAACACAACACCAAATTTAGGTCAATGTGAACACGGCCTAAGACTGATTCACACGTCTCAAATCTACACCTGTGTCAGTCAAATCTGAGCGTAGGTATTGTGCCAGGGGACAGCACTCGTCAGTCTACGCTTGTTTTGATTTTTGTCAGATATTCGGAATGATCCTCTAGTTTTATATATGTGCACATTTAAATTTAAAATTTTGACTAATAATCCCAACTTTTCTTATCGTCATTGATTTACATTTAGTTTATATAGCCATTTAAGAAAATCATATAAAAACCTTGCTATCGGATGCTTGTTTTTAAAAGAAAAGTGGTGTCATTGTTAAATGTTTGAAAATCTGTAGAGAATATTTATTGCCTATTAAAATTTTATTTTTCTAAATCTCAAAAGCAAGGACACGGACCTCTCACTGTTTATTAACTATCAATTTGTAACAGTGTTTTAAAAAAAATGATAATTTTAAAACAGAGGGGTAACCATCCTTAATTTTCCCATTTTGTATACATTATCCAATACGAAGATAATTGTAACAACTCAATTCCATCATAAATTAGATTTATAACATCGTAGACACAAGCTATAGTTCGGTGTTCCTGAGGTATCAGATCAGTCTTAATGAAAAAGACACAATTCATAAGGTTTTCAAGTACACGTTTAACATATTCAAGTATACATCATCAATTGTTTACTATTTATAAAACCAAATGCAGAGTTGTATAAGTCTACTTTCTCGTCCATTGGACCAAAAGTATGCAATGCTCTTCCTCATTCAACTAAACACTAAAATACAGTATTAGAATTTAAACATAACTACAAATCTATGAACTTTTAACATTACCGTAGTATTTGTACTGTAATGCCATATCATAATTGTTTATTATATTTTTGAATTGTATTTTATCTTTATCTATCATTATAATTGAATATGTATAATTGTTTATTTTTATTGTTATTATTATTGTATTAAGAGAGCCTTATTGAAAATTGATGTAATCCAAATGAGTTACCAAAGATATTATTACACTATATTCCGATACGGTGAAACGTCATCGTAGTCTGACAAAAAAATGATGAACCAGGGTTTTGTCAATTGTCTCCTCCGCATTCACATAAAATTCGTCAAAAGTACCAAGACCTCATACTGTGAATTCAGAAATTATTGTGATGTTTTCATTATTGTGAAAAATGCGACAGTCTTATATGTGCAATAAATCAAACTCGAATTATGAATAGGTTTTTATGAATTAAACAGAACTTTTCACAAAATCGAAAAAATTAAAATCGCATATTTGTCTAAATAACAAAATAGCGATAACAAATGCACGCACAATTTTCTGAATTTGCAGTATATGAATATTCTGTGACTTCACAAATACTACAAGATAA
This sequence comes from Mytilus galloprovincialis, assembly GCA_037788925.1. Classification (NCBI taxonomy): domain Eukaryota; kingdom Metazoa; phylum Mollusca; class Bivalvia; order Mytilida; family Mytilidae; genus Mytilus; species Mytilus galloprovincialis. Next base: position 55,364,309 of record CM075339.1, on the reverse strand, counting down.
TCACGTGTTATACATGCCAGGTGCTGAAGTTGTGTATATTTTTAGTTTACTTTATATTACCCGTTATTTGTCTTCGTGCTTATATGTTACTATTGGTTGTATGACGTTTGACAAGAATCGGAACTTATGTATCCCGTCACTTGGATTTTAAGTTTCGACATGTGGATTTGATGGTAACTGTCAGTCAATAAAAAGTATTGTATCATAAAAATTACATTAGAATATTGATGTTTTTTTCAGACATAGAAGATATAGTAAACACTGTGTTGTTTCTTTTGAGTAATCAAAGTGGAATGATACACGGGGAATCAATCCGTATTGACGGTGGATTAGGCGTACACTAATTTTTACATCTATTCCAGTTTAAGCAGAAAAGCATAATTACAAAAAATGAAGAAAAAAAAACATTGACAATATTTCATGTACTGTTATTTATTCGTATTATATTGATAAAAACAGGATCTCCTCCATTTTAAGAAAACTGTTTTGATTGTGCAATAAAAATGTAAAAAATAGTAAATAAGAGATTTACTGTGCAATATGGTGTAACAAAAATCGATGTCTTTTGTCATCAATGATTTTTACATCTGGTCATTTGGTCCGTGGTTGATAGATTTTGTAGGTTTTGTAGCTAGTAAAACTTATGGTAAGTGTTTCGATTTTTAGACTCATATCCTTATAAACTAAAATAAAATTAAATGAAAATTGTAGTGACAATAGCATTTATTACGTTGAAAAAAATGCCACAACTGGAGGCGGGCTACACTTGGCCCCTTGAAATTAGTGTTTAGTAGTTCAGCGAAATGGATACCATACTGAACTCCGCGAAACATATAAATAAACCAAAATTGAAAAAAAAACCAAGAAGGCTTAAGATTTCTGACTGGGGAAATGATGAAAATGTGACGGGTTAAACTGAATAAATTGACCTAACTTTCGACGCCGATTTGGCATTTTATATTGTTTTCCTTGAACGAATTCGGTTTAAGCACGATTACACATAACATTTAAATGTCAAACATGCTGATGACCTATCATATTGTTTTCATTGTTAAAATTCGGTATAGGCTTGACTACACATGAACAACAAAATGTCAAAAACATCTATGGATATGTGACAAAGTAAAATAAAGAGAAAATGATGATACGATTAACACCTACGTCTCGCTCTGAGATTTCATTGATGGAAAGTTATTCTGTGGAAATTTCCTCTGAAACTTAATGTTAAATTTAAATCTATATTCGATATATTCCGATGACATTATTCTTCTTGTGACATGATTTGTTTTATCTCAATTTATATTTGATTTTTTATCATATGTTAAACATATATAATCTGAAACCAGTATCAATTTTGAACACTTTGAAGAAATCATCCGTACATTAGATAACTAAAACTATAAAAGAACAAATTGAAATTGACGTATTTTTTTATGAAAACCTGATAAATGATAAAATGTCCATTCAACATCTTATTTTATATAATAAAATAAGTACCATCAAATACGACTGATGTCAAAATTTTACTATCAGTACTATGGAAATGTCACACGATGAGCAGAAGCTAATTATCATACCTGAATTCCAGTTGTCAATATGACATTTCCTACTCGTGACATTTTGAACTATATACTAGATAGTATTATATAGATATATAAAAGTAAGTGTGAAAATGTCTAACGGCATACAGAACTTAGGCTAGTAATCTCTAATTAACCCTTATGTAATATAATTACAATATGTTTAATATCTTCCGTGTTTTCCAATTTCCCTAAGATTTTCTATATAAGTTCAGGTGAATCGTACCAGGAACATATATTGATAGTGTTCAGCCTGGTGTGTTCCAAGATCGTTCATGCATACATTATATTAGTAGCGGAATCCAGAAAGTTTGATAAGAAGGAGTTAAAAATAATTTACTTTTTGAAGGAAATTCGTAATATTTACTTTTCATATGAATAATTGCAAAAAATACAATCATTTGTAAGATAAAGAAATGTGTCTTTACAATCAGTGTTTATATAATATGTTGAAATTTGCACTATGTTAAAATTGCATTATGTTGAACTTTGCATTATGTTGAATTGTGCATCTAATAAAGATTATTGCAGAATTTCCAGAAGAAAAATATATGGGTCATTTTAAAAAAAGGTCTAATTTTCACTACACCCATGCTAAATTTTATATTTCTCCTGGAAATTACAGCTGTAAGGGTTTAAATGAAATTTTCTAGGATTTACGAGTCAGAACATTAATAATAAACACGATTTAGATATATTTTGATAAGTTTAAAATGGATTTAATATTTTTGCGTAATGCATTTGCGTATATTTTCAGATTAACACGTTTCAAATATGATTTTTTTGCTGTTATCTGATAGCCTTGATATCGACATAAGGGACTTTCATAGAACGTCAAAAATTATTCTAAAGGAAAAATTGTAGCTTCATTATTATTATATGTAACATTTTTTCTACAAACTAAATTCAATCAGCGTACATGAAGTTCATGTCCATATCGGTAACCGCTACTTAAATCAGCCGTTAATTATTGAACTAGTCAGTAATGATTTCAAAAATGCAAAGTAAACATAACATTGAACACAGCACGTTTCTTGCATAACAGTGAAGATAAAAGAAATTTCAAGACATTTAGTGAAAAAAAATTGGGGGTACTTTTTTATCATGTCTATGCTGTTACCAACATATTGATTAATTACACTAATGTAATACTTGTAAAAAGTGCAATAACGTGTTTTAAACCAAAGTACTAGGGTGATCTTGACTGCTCAAGAAGAATAAGCAGATCCTGCTCAACGTTTTGCACCCGTCGTATTATTCGCGAAAGAACAAACCCAGATATTTGGTCACATTCGAGAACAAGAATATGGAATTGTAGTTGCGACAACTGGAAGATATCCGTCGTCACCTGAGAAACAGATATTCCAAAAAGATTTTTTTTCAATTTAGTGCCAGGTATATCAGAGAATGAAATTTATCAAAGTATATATTTAAAGATTGATATTCGTATATATGTTCAAACGAAAATACACGCTAACAAATTCTTATTTTATAGAATTGATGCGTTGTCGTTTAGTCCGATCCCCAAATTGCATTGTAACTGTTTAAAGTGTCTCATTTGTTGACAATAAAATACAAGTTATGATTTGATGTGTGTCCAGCCTGCGATAGTTATGTTCCAGAAGTGAGAAACAATAAACTTATATTCCGTCTTCGGCGTCTATATCATTCAGATCGTTAGTTAACTCGATTAAATTGTTCTAACATTTGTCATTTCCGGACCTGTTATAGCTGACTATGCGGTATGGGTTTGCTCATTATTGAAGACAATACAGTGACATACAATGTTTATGTGTTAGCTGCTACTTCATTTGGTATGTGGTGGAGGGTTTGACAGTCATACCACATATTATTTTATATAAGTTTTATTTAGATATTACCAAATTCTATTTTGTCAAGATAAATTTGTAAACCTCCATGAATTGTTTTCATATTTGTATAAGAGTTAATTTTCTATATCGAGATAAATTATTATACAGAAAAACATTTGTTTTACCGATAAATGGACGTTCCGTTGAACTCGTCCAGGAGTTTATTAAAAAACAGCTTCCTTTAGAGAACTAAGGGGAAACCCGTGCAGGACCAAAAGGTGTGAAGATATCCCCGTTATGTCCGAAATACTGATGTTTTTAGTGTACTTTTTTTCAATGTTTTGTCTGCCGTTACCCTTTTTCATACAAAATAGCACTGAACCTTATTTGAAAATTAACTCAATGGATAACGACAGTCATCCGAAGCACATTAACAAACGACATATGGAAATCCGTCGAAAAATAGATATTTTTTTTCCAAAATGATCATATGGTTTTATCTCATTCAATTTAGGTGGTAATCACATCAAAGAATGACAGAACCACATCAAATAAGTATGGACAGGAACAAACACATCATGTAATGTAAAATCGTCAAATGTTGTACCATGTAATGTGAAAGCCATATAAAGAATAGGCATAACGAAATAACAAAACCACATCATGTAATGAAAAAAAACACATAACGTTAAGGCACATACACATCAAATAAGGTTCAAATCACTGGGCATTATATAATGACTAAAAAGTACTTAAAATAATGATGAAATCACATTGAGTGTAACTGTGCACAGGACGTTTGCGCATTTTAATCTGTAACACGATAGGACATTTACGCTCTTAATACTATGGACAATACCACATATGCGCTTTATATGTGGACACACCTGTTGGAAATTGATCGGACTTTTGCGCTTTTTACCTTTACTCGTCAACCTGTAATTATAATAAGTTACGTAAATAAATTCAACTTGTTTTTGTCGTTTGCTAGTTCACATTAACACAGTTTTTAACATAAGAGTATAAAGTTATAGAGGTCATTTTGAATTAAAAAAGAATCTAACGGGATCTAAATGATTTAATTTTATTTTGAGCAATCTGAATGGACATATATTGTTGACAGGCCATACATGTATGTTTAAGCCTTTGTTTATTTTCCCCATCCTCCGATGTAGCTGTCCTGTTTAGACTGTGCTTACAAGATAACAATTATGTTGTTTACGTTAAACAAGCTTCTGAAACTATATCGGATTTTGTCTGTACACTGCAATTTCAAAGCATGTTTACACTTGAAACATAGGGAATTTATTCGGCCAAATAACTGAGTTCAATTACTCTTCTTTTATCATTGCATGCCAACAAACCGTTTTCTGTTTGAGTTTGTACGTCCGCCTGTACAGTGTTTTGTCCGCTAAATTATATCAGTATTCTTTTCTAAATAAATTTTCATTCCATTTTGCTCCCGATGTTTTTCGGCGACTATTAAAAAACGAAAGGGCTTCTTAGTCGAATTTTGTTTTGCTGTGATAATTAGTCAGCTTGGAATGAGAATAAACAATGACGTATGAATTATCTAGCATGAAAAGAATTTATTAAAATTATAAACAAATATCAATAAATATAAATACATTATATTCCAGTATTATACTATACATGCAATCAAAAGAAAATACATATTCGGTTGCAGCAATTTTTTCAATAAACTTTAAACTTACTGTCTTTAAATAACATACACTGAGCAGTCAGATGTATTCTATCAGGTAATCTATATAAAACTGACTATCATGAAATATGCAGTAAATCGCAGGATTATGTATTTTGTCCACACAACTATCATATAATGGACTACTTGGATTCGATTGATCTATCTGTGGAGGTCGGCGATAAACTGGATCACCTTGACAAACTTTCCCTGTGAGAACTCTTGCCATAAACATAAATTTAAGGCCTTCTTCATTTGATTCTGCAAATCGATCGGAATATTGAGCTGCCACGGCAAAATACGTGCCTTTGCCATAGAGAGTGCCATTTTTTCCTGATAATCGGGGATCCAGGTTCTGATTTTCAATAATCCTTGCCAGGTCTGGTGTTGTTCCATGGAAAAGGCTAAACTCGTTTTCATAATCTATTCCGTTTTGTTTCTGCATTTTTCTTTTTGTTCTACAATTAGGAGAAACTTACAATTATTTCGTGCTTATAGTTTGCAAGTTGTGGTTATTTTCCTTTCACGCCACTTTTTGAGAGATATACAATATTAAAATTAATGATTATATTTTGTTTTGTTTACCTGCTGATTCCCAGATTTATTCCATATGTTTTATCTCGTAGAGACATAGCTTGGTAACGCTATCAGTATAAATAGATGAGATAAGCGGTAAACTTTAATTCTGGAAAAGACCCAAGGTGAAGGGAGGGGTAGTACCGAACTTAAGTATGAGTTTAAAATTCTAAAAAGTTCTGAGAATATCATGCTGAAAATATGTCACACAGCCCTATTATTTAAGTTTTGAAAAAAATGGTAGTACATATAAACTGTCCATTCTATGATATAGTTTTTACGAAATTTCATAGTAAAAGAGGTACGATTTTAGAAAAAAAGGAGTTCTTATGGGAAATTGCATTGTCTATATTTACAGAAGTTCAACCTGTACTACCTAAGAATTTGATCCATAAGTTTTAATTAATGGTATTTGGGAAATAATACATATATATATAGGTATATCCTAAATTCTAATGGTAGTGCCAACAGAAGCCGTCAATACAAAAATTGGTAATCAGAAAAGCACAAGAAGTACTACGAGGACGTCAATATAAGAAAACAAATCATCAGAAATTGCTTATAATTTTTTGCGCCAATCGCGTGTTTCGTCTACAAATGCACACCAGTGATCACGAATTCATGCCAGCAATAATCAGAAAAAAATCCCCGACCCAATCAAGTCGACAATGACAAAGAAAAAAGGAACATACTAACAACAAATGACAAAATGCTACGCAAAAGTCTCAGGATTAGGCATTACGAATCGTTACCAATATTTTAGACCAAACTTTGTTGCTTGTGAAAAGGAAATCCGTTTTTATGCGAAGTATAAGAAGCGAAAACAACACACTGCGGGTTTTGTTTGTTTTGCAATTTAATGTTTTTGATACTGCCTGTGCAACTCTACTTCAGTTTCAACATGGTAAACTAGCAAATATGAACACACAATATAACTGTTCATATGCATATAGAACAAAACTGTTTTCAAATAAGGCTTTAGTCAATTTTTAAACCAGTTAACGATTCACTGAAATCATATATAACTTAAGTCGTATTGCCAATAACTGGATTACGATTTTCCTGTTTTCAAATCCGATTCTTATCCGATTTTTACATGTATATTTAACTTGGAAAAGACTACCGAATGTGTCTCAGCATCGTGCAAATTCCATTGATTGCAATGAATCAGTGATCAGAAAAATAACCTAAATTTAACAAGATTATAAAAGCATCTGAACGAATCGGAAAAAGTTGCAATAATAAATTACTCCAGATCATACTAATTTTATAGATCATCGTTACGATTTTGACCCGATACAACACAATATGTCACGACATATAGTGACAGTTTGAAACAGAATAAACAAAACCGGATTATCCCGAAAACGACAAAACATATATAATATCGGCTGTACATGGCTCTCTAGATCAACCCCCTTCTGTACGAAACTGTAATGAGCGTTAACGATTGTGTTCAGACAATAAAGGACATACCAGATAATCGATAAAAGTAATTTGTCTTTTTCAATTTTCTTTTCGTAGTGCTTCTTTATTTATTGTCGATTGCGTCTAGATATTGCCAACATGTTCATTGTTTGGTTACTGTTTAATACATGTCGCTTTCGGATGTATCGGGATCAGATTTAGTTGCATGATGAAAGCTAGCATTATTGTTAGTTGTTTTATATGTCCCTGAGAGTCACTCAAATCTACTCTGTTTATCCAACATATATATTTCTCTTCCTTCATTCCTTTCTAGACAAAATAAATAGCTCTCTTCAATCATTCCTCAAGCCACCAAGGGTAACTTGGGTATAGACATATGGTCACTTTTGGTCTTCCACCGACCGGCAGTAAAACCCTCGCTAACGCAGGGCGTCCGTTTGGCTGTGCGAGATGTACAAGTTTGCAGTCACGTCCGGTCATAATGGGGAGTTGAATCCGATGCATCGTGTAAAGAGAGTTCCCCTGACACTGAATTAAACTCAATTTGGATGATTATTAAGATATCTAGTATTTTTTTAAGTAACATAAATTATAACAGATAGAAAAAATCTGACGGGGTACACATGCTCAAAATGTCAAGATCTACCTGCTTCCTGTTACACCTTGAGGAGTTACTCTCGTCATATCACAATGTTTTGAATATTTTCATGTTTTGATAAAAATAACATTGTCATCAATACTAGATCTACATTTGGATAATTTTGATGTAATATATTTTCAAAAACAAAAAGGTTTTAATATAGATTTTATAAGTATCGAATAAGGTTAATTTGTTGATCAATGACGAAACAGCTTGTTTTTCAATAAACTATCTAAAGTCATATTATAAGCTGTATAATGAACATCCGATTACATTGCTTGGATTATTTTGTTATGGAAATAATCAATGAATGTAATGCACATCAAGCCAACTATACGGTCTTAGTCTTTATTTTTTTTTCTTATTCTTTCACATGACATAAAACAATTTTGTGTATATCAATACTATAAAATTTGTGTTTGTTCTGAATCGTTGTTAATTCCGGACCATGTTAAAATTCCGTAGGACTCTACTTAGTGTGTATGTAAAGTTTTCGAAAAATGTGTTTTCTTTCACTGCTTTGTGAAAGTTTGATTTCGGTCACGACAAAAAGGATGGAAATCACCTGTATTCGCCAGTCCCTAGCAGAGATACTATTTTGATGTCAATGGTACTCAATTTTGATTCCGTATTGATTTAAAGACCAGTTGCGATGTTACACATGTGGGTTCGTGTGGCTCAGGTGTTAGTTGTCTGTGTTGTGTTTTTGTACTGGTGTTTGTCTGTTGATCTTTTCCTGTAAGTCATTGCGTTGTCAGTTTTTTTTTTCGACTTATGAGTTTCAATATCCCTATGATAGTTTTGCTTCTCTTTGACACAGTAAGGTTTGCGATGTTTTCTTTACAATTCACCCTAAACATGTCAACTGTATAGATTCAGAACTATCAGGTGTACACTGTTATTATGTTGCAGGGGAATGTTGTTGTCGTGCGTCACTGAATAGAATTTGTTGACCATGCTGTTTAAGTTCATGTCCCTTAAGCCTGAGATGTTTTTAATACTGCTCCAATTTGAATAGCTGGTTTGTTTGGAGGAGGGGGGAAGGAGTATTGTTATAGTTTCTACCTCGCGCATTTACTTGAGGCATATTCTGTATAATCCCCTAACTTTAAAAGAGGATCAAGATCAGTGTCCCACAATAAAACATCTGACAAGTTTTGAGGTTAAAAAAAAATGAAAAAAGCAGATTTCCATTTTTCATAAAAATGGACATGTGTTTTTCTGAAAAATAATATTCCCAAGTTAGCTTCGATCATTTTAAAGTAAACAAATAAATAATGATTTTCTTTAGACAAACATTAGTTCGTTAGTTTTCTCGTTTGAATGGTTTTACATTTGTCATTTTGGGGCGTTATATAGCTGACTATGTGGTATGGGCTTTGCACATTGTTGAAGGCCGTACGATGACCTATAATTGTTGATTTCTGTGTCATTTGGTCATTATGGAGAGTTGTATCAATGGCAATCATACCACATCTTCTTATTTCTATAATAACTATTTAAGAACAGCTTGGGTCAGAGCTTTTTAATATTATATATTATAAAGAAAACAGTGCAAGCTCATTGAATAAACAAAAACATAATGAATACTTCTTTTTGATAATTATTTTTGTCATTATAAACTAATTACAAATCAAGACAGGAATCATGATTACAAAGATAAATACACAAATTCAATTAATATTTAATTGACTTAATAAAAATCTATCATCATTTTTTGGAATTACAATTTATAAAATGCATACAAAAAAAAATGTCGATTGTTCTAGAGTGTCACTATTTTTTTGTCTTTTATTGCCAACCATGTAAAGTTTTTGTAATCAACCATTTGAGTATTTCTGGATAAGGTGTTTTTTTATATAAAATTTGAATAATATGTAAGTCTAGATACTTAAACTCTGGTTTGTATTGATTAGGAAAGGAATGCAGCTATTTTCTTATCGGGATTGAAATAATCTAAAGAGAACCAAACTATACCAGAGCGACATTCAAACTCATACTACCGTCAGCCAATTAAGTGACTCTGCATGATTTGTTTTTGCATTAGATTTTAATAATATAAGAGTAAAGAAAGATACTTTGACTTTTGTTATGAATACACGTGAAATTATTTCTCAATATAATTGGAAATTATGAACTGTTTTGGAATATGCGTATTTTTTAAACCCGCCACATTACTTATGTATGTGCCTGTCCCAAGTCAGGAGCCTGTTATTCAGTGGTTGTCGTTTGTTTATGTGTTACATATTTGTTTTTCGTTCAATATTTTTTTTTTTTTTTTTTACATAAATAAGGCCGTTAGTTTTCTCGTTTGAATTGTTTTACATTGTTTTATCGGGGCCTTTTATAGCTCACTATGCGGTATGGGCTTTGCTCATTGTTGAAGGCCGTATGGTGACCTGTAGTTGTTAATGTCTGGGTCATTTAGGTCTTATGTGGATAGTTGTCTCATTGACAATCATACCACATCTTCTTTTTTATATAATATGTTGTTTGCATTGTTTAATACTACCAATAGTTTATGTTGGCGTTTGTTTTCTTGCAGTTTAGTGTTTCTGTTGTTCCGTTGTTTTCCTCTTATAGTTGATGTATTTTCCTCAGTTTTAGTTTGTAGCCCGGATTTTTTTTTCGGTTTAAGACGATTGAATAGCGGTATACTACTGCTGCCTTTATTTATTCTTTTATTAAAAAATTATGCATTGCTCTTTTATTTAATAAATGTGATTTTTCCGTTCGCGATATATTTTGCTTTCTTTATTTTCCACTATGGTTTATATAATTATCAAAAGACTCGTTTCCAGAATTACCAAACAATATTAATAAAGACTGCATGTTGAAGAGCTAATGTTAACAATCTTTCGGAACATGTACATTTTGCTACTGTTTGTCGAGGGACAAAAATGTTCTGCGTAGTAAAATTAAACACCAGTATGAATATTCTCAAGTTATTTATGACAATTACAATTACATTTTTATTGATCTTTTGATTTGATTTGGTGCACGTGTATTTCTTATGAATAGGTATAAAAAAGCAAGTTACATTTTTTAATTTTAGGGTCATATAATTTACAAATACCTTTATTACGAGTGTTAATTCAAACTGGATTTTTTTATAACATGGGACAACAATTTAGTTTGTATTGAGATAAAAATCCACAGACATATTTTATATAATGCTGTTATATTTTGTGTACACCCCCTCCCCCTTTTTATAAGCCTTTGTAGTTCAATTATCAGACGAGTTTAGTGTTCAGTAGAACATAATGTTCAGTTTAGCAACATTATAAATATGTTGGATTTTCTTCTAATTAAAGTTTTTTTGTTTTGTTTCCAGATTGAAAACATTCCTAATGACAGAGCAAAAAAAGAAACGAGGCAGGACGACCTTAATCTAAGTAATATCGTTGTTTGCATATTTTCCTTTCGTATCTTAAATCTTTTAACCGATATCATTTAGTTTAGAAGCTATATTAATTAATGGCGGTATAGCTCCTAAGTCTTGTCGGTAGAATATTCCACTGTATACCGAGGAAACAACAGAGAAGGAGAGATTTCTATGTTCAGAAGTATAAACCTTAATTTATCAGAGGATCAAATACAACTTCCCTTTTACATGTATGTTCCTTTCTGTTCGGCGAAAGGTTGATCATGATGCTTTCTCTGTCCGGTTTATGGTCGTTATTTGGCAACAACTAAACTTATCACAATTATGTTATTTGTATTTACAAATGAACATGCGGATTTAATATGAACACGTAAACAGGTCACCTGTGATGGTACGATGTCATTATAAACATATCGAATTCACATGTATGACATAATCTGTTCATTTAGTTTTTGTTCAATTACATATATAATAATATATATATACATATGAACGAAAAAGTGTGCAAAACAACACCAATATTAAAAAAAAGGAAACATTAAATATAATTATCTATAAATTTCGGATAACATATATCCTTCATCAGTATGATTATGATGTAAAAAGAATCATATCAATCTATTCTGATTTAACTATAAACAATCTTTAAATTAAGGCAATTAAAATAGAAAACAACAACGCTTGTACAATTCTAAATTTTCAAAAATGACGTTGGTTAGGTTTTTACAACAGAGACTGCATAAATATGCCTCGAACAACAATAGTACTGTGTGATATGAAGTGGTACATTTTTATTATTTCAAAGGGGACGAAAGATAAGTTATTACAACTAAGACTGTGCAGAAACACATTCCCAATGAACAGCACTGACCGATTTGATCTGAAATAATATTTCAAATTTGACGACGGTAAAGTAGTTTCAACAGAGGCTGCGTATTTCCACACCTAAAAAAAAGGCAGTTTGATAATGATTAAATACAATATAATGTTGACCAAGGTTAAGGAATTGAACGTGGCTGCTTACTTATACAGGTGTAATACCACCAAATCATGATACGTCACATCCGGTTGTATACGAAAGTAGGTCGAAAAAAATACCCCCTTGATTTGACAGTTGTAGGTAATTAGTCCTACATTTTATTGCAGTAAAACCATTTCTGTGTCATAAACATATGTATTTCAAAACACCATTATATTTTATTTGGGATATCTATAGAAAATTTTGGAATCTTGAGGTTACATGGTGACTTAACCTTGTAAACAGATAAAATAAGGGGAGAAATTTGATTGGTTAACTTCCAAAGATGGTTATTTTCTTATGTGCAATGAAATGTTATGTGAATTTTTTTCTATAGAACTGGACAGGATAAAACTTTACTCATGCCAAGTATTTCTTTATTTGAAACAAAGATAATTCTGCACATTTTTTTGAAAATTTTTGAAAAGTGCAAATTTAACAAAGACTAATAGAGGAAAATCAATGGTGGTATTACACCTATACATCCCCAATGATGTATCCCTTTAGTACCCTGCGATTCAACCCGTTATAATGTTATAGTTGACAAAGGTAAAGGAATAGCAACAAAGAATGTGTAGGTATGCTATATAGCCAAATTAAATGCACCGTACGAATAAGAATTACATATTTCATTGATCTCATTTGATGGCAATTTTTAGTTTTTAATTTTCTTATCCAAAATCTTTGTCGAACAAGTATATCCTCCCTAGACCAAGCAGTGTTTTGGACAATGATTGTAATGGTCAGTTGATTGAGATCTGCCTTAGTGTTGTCCGAGGATCTCAAATGTCATCTGAAAAAAGGTCTGGCTTGCATTCACACTACGATATCCGTTCACACGTTTATGAAATGGCTGTTCTGACTCACAATTCTGATTACCACATTAACACTGTAGAAGATACACACTATGTGAAGTCTTGAAATTAACATTGCAAAATATGGTGTATTCCGTATCAGTGGAGTGACTGTTAAAAGTCTGGGTATTCAGTATTTGCTTGCAAGTAAGGCATCGTTTGTTTCCGCATCCCTTGCAAGAGCCCACAGACGAAGAACACGATTTAGAGGATAAATCAGTTCTCACCAGCAAGTCTTTAAGGCTTTTGGCCATATCTTAGTAACTGATTAAGCAAGACAAATATATACTACTAAATCTAAAGACCGTTTTTTGTTCACCTAATAAACGTATAACCGAAGAAAGCTACAAGTCAAACTCATATAAGGGGATATATACTTGATACATGTAGGGTATACTGAAAATGTTACCCTTTTACATCGATTACTGTTTCAAACAATAAGCAATTAGACAAATTAATAAGTTCCGGAACTATCCGATGCGATTTTCTTTTAGGCATGTCATTATATGTAACGTGTTACCTATTACCTTATTTGTACGTTCCGCACCTGTCAGGTGTACTGGTATTTGGGATTTGCTATATACACGGGTCATTATCACAGGGTTGACACTACTAAATTCAGTCATTGCGTCAGCAGATAGGACAATGCTGTTGATTGAAGATTACTCCATTCCAGGTTCCTTTTGTTTTCCAAATAATTAATATTACCAATAATTGATACGTTCCAGGTCGACGGGTTCAAACAGAAAGATTTTGAAGTCAGAGAAAACTGTGCATCTTATAATCAGCATGACTTTTATCAGATGACAATACCAATACTAAAAATGCAGGCTAAAATAAGGCTTACACATAAAAATCATAATTAGATACCTCAATTCAGTCACGGACCCACGATATCGCCGCTGATATAAATATATTAATGACAAGATCTAGAATACATGTAGGCTATTATTTTCAGTTTTATTGGTTTTGCACTACAAGTAAAAAAGTTCAAAGTCATAATGCCATACAGAAAACTCAACAAAAAATGATGTCCAACAGACATATGTCTTATGCACATCTTAATGTTGTTTCGTGTATTTGTCATATTTATAATACTTTTTTTGATTTTCGAATAAAACATGTTATAGACATGATAGAACAGTAAACTGGTTTAAAAATTCAGATGTGAATTTAGATTTATATATTTCATGTATTTGTTTCTGATTTCATGATATGTGATGAATTAAGAAATCACCAGCCCAGGAGTCAACACTTCGGTTTTGACATGAATATCAATAATGTGGTCATTTTATAAATTTCCTGTTTACCAAACTTTGAATTTTTCGAAAAACTAAGGATTTTCTTATCTCAGGCATAGATTACCTTAGCCGTATTTCGAACATTTTTTTGGAATTTTTGATACTCAATGCTCTTCAAATTTGTTCTTGTTTGGCTTTATAAATATTTTGATATGAGCGTCACTGATGAGTCTTATGTAGACGAAACGCGCGTCTGGCGTACTAAATGATAATTCTGGTACCTTTGATAACTATTTACACCACTGGGTCGATGCCACTGCTGGTGGACGTTTCGTCCCCGAGGGTATCACCAGGCAATTGGTCAACACTTCGGTGTTGACATGAATATCAATAATGTGGTCATTTTATAAATTTCCTGTTTACAAAACTTTGATTTTTTCGAAAAACAAAGGAGTTTCTTATCCCAGGCATAGATTACCTAAGCCGTATTTGGCACAACTTTTTGGAATTTTTGATACTCAATGCTCTTCAACTTTGTACTTGTTTGGCTTTATGATAAAATTAACGGTACCAATTTCCTTGCACCAGATGCGCATTTCGACAATACATGTCTCTTCAGTGATGCTCTTGGCCAAAATATTTGAAATCCAAAGATTATATTAAAGACTTAGAGTTATAATCCAAAAGGTTAAACAGTATAGCCTAAATACTGGCGTACTAAATTATAATCTAAGTACCTTTGATAACTATTTACTAACAAAATTAAGGTTCCTACTACCCCAGACAAAATTGAAATTAGATTAATTTTGCTATTTTTATGTCTCTTTCGGTGATAGGCTCCTAACGTTGGAACATATTTTTTCATCCCTGGTTATCAACAACATTAACGGTACCAATTGTATTGCATCACGTGCGCATTTCGGCAATTCAGGTTTCGTCCGTGTTTATCCTGCCGAATCCTAATACAAAACGTTAAAGAGGTGACAAAACGAATGGGAATCAACAGTAAATCCTAAACCAGTTTGAGAGCTCCCCGTGAAAGGAAATCAAGATAGGCACTGCAGACACAAGAAAGTGTTATGCTTATTTACCAGCACAGGGTGGATACAAGTATTGCAGGGAGTACTGATCAGTAGGCAGTGTTTCGGTGTCGAGATAATTTATTATAAGTCATTTATTTTCTAAAATTCCAAAGGTTCCAACTCAACTCGGACAACAATGATTGATTGATTGATTTTTGTTTGCAAATTTCTGGTGACAAACATGTCATGCATGTTCAGGACGACAACAATATAACAATAAATACAATACGTTGATATTGTAATAGAGGTTGTTTGGGATGAAGGTGTGTTATAGAATTTTAATAAATCATGCGTTGTGCTTTTTATACGTTTAATCGTCGTGATAGCTAATGCATATACATTGTACAATAACGTCACACAGTATAGCGTTATCGTAACGTAATGTTTGTACTTTGCGTATTTTTGACATTCTGGGGGCCGACAAAAGTTAAATATGTAATGAAATTTAAAAGAACGTAAATTCACAATATAGATAAATCAATTTAAAATTAATGTACATCTCAAATCAAATTCCCTAACCTTGACTGAACACAATTACAGTCGTGGATATTTTTTCTAGCACACACGGATACTTCACTAAGCGGTAATTTTCTTTAGCGTTATAAGTTCCTGTCCTGTATCTTTGTGGCTTGTTGACTCCAACAGTTGAGGGTGTGTGTTTGTTCAGGTGGTCTAGGTAGCAAGTGACTTCCTTGGAGAGTTTCCTCAAATTGGTTGATGTACGAGCCATTGCGATTGGTTTTCTGGTCTTCTTTTGGCAACGGTCATACCTGAAGGAATATCATCTGGATGGTCATGTTTCCAAGGCAACCTTTCTGTGGAATAGCCTTCTCGCAGTTTTCAATAGCTGTATTCTTGTCTGTAATGACGTTTACAAGAACTGTTGACGGCTGGTTGATTTTTCTTTTGATCGGTCCTGATAACAGATATTCGATCTTTGACTGAACAGCGGTGGGTCCACAGTTGAATGCTGACTATTTCTGCTGGTGTAATTTCTAGTTTATCAGCCAAATTCTGAATTATGAAAGAACGCTGTGCTCCATCGTCAAATAATATGTTACATTCTACTTCTTGGTCGTTATATATAACTGGTGCAATTGCTGTTTTTAGGAGAATGTTATGATTCTGTTGTGATGAATACATTACTCTAGTCTCGTGTCGTGTATCAACTACCTCTATAGCTGACTGTTGAATTGTAGGCTCCGGTGTCGTTCCTGGAATTACATCTTTACCTTTACAAATGCTTGTATGATGCATTCTGTCACATTTTTGCATCGTTTTGTAGACTTACATGTGGCCACTCGGTGTGACCCTAAACAGTTAAAGCATAACTGTTTCTGTTTTACGATTTGATTTCTAGCGTTTGTGTCTGGTACCTCAGAGTACTCCGTCGGATAGTGCTCACCTGAACAGAAAATACATGTACGTGTTTTTTCTTCGTATGTGTGTCTGTGAATTTGCTCTTGAATGTGATTGCAAACCCATAAAAAATACAGTCGCGTACAATCTGTCCGATTTCATGACTCCCTGTCCTGCCTCAAGTAATTCAATCTCCTTAATTATAGATTTGCGTAGATTATCCAATATCAAATTATCTCTTCCGTGTTCTCGTGCAATGTTCTTTCTTATGTCAATCGGTAACTTGTCCAAAACTACAGGCACCAAAAGCGAACCATGCATCTCTGGTGTTTGACCAAGTGACTCTAATCCTCGCACACATGATTCAAGTTTGTCTCCGTAAGACCTCAAGCTAAATGCATCATTTGTTGGCGTGGGTAAGTTCATGAGTGCTTTCATGTAAGCATGTATCAGTTTCCTAGGTTGTCCGAACCTATCTCTGAGAAGGTTGACTGCGGTTTCGTAGTTACCATTAGTCAAATCGAATCCCTCTACTGTTTGCGCGGCGCTTCCCTCAAGCTGGGCTTTAAGATAGTTAAACTTTTGGATTGGCGTTAATGTGTCGTTGTAGTGTATAAATGACTCGAAACAATCCCAAAATATCTGCCACTTGAGAATATCTCCATTAAAATAGGGTAAGGGAGCTACCATTTGATTTTTATGGGGGGGGGGCTAGGATGAAAAATTGTGTCCTGCCTTTTTTTTTAGTTGTAATCTCTGTCCTGCCTTTTTATTTTTCAGGCTATTCGGTCCTTCCTTTTTTTTTTCTTAGCTTATCCTGACTTTTTTACAATTGTCATCCTGCCTTCTTTTTTTGCCAAGTTACTCATCCTGCCTTTTTTTTTTACTCAAAATCCTGTCCTGCCTTTTTTCAAATTTCATCCTAGCCCCCCCCCCCCCCCCCATAAAATCAAATGGTAGCTCCCTAAGTCTAACTTTGGAAGCCTATGGTAATTAGTTTTTGAAGATCTCGGTTCTGACGGGACTTGAAACATGACATTCTCTAACGGACGGGTATGCACTGCAGGGGCGTTATTTGAATACTGCTGGTTCATATAATCTATTGCACATCCGTTCCTACAAATGTATCAACTCTAGCTTCGGGTGTGAAATGATATGCGTCTGGGTAAAGTCTGCTCGTTGAAGGACCAACAGTATCATGCGAAATTATAGTATTTGTTTCAAAGGACTTAATAAATTTCCGAATTTGTCTAATTTTGCAATCAAGTTCGTACATATACTCATCTGAGTCGGTGATTTCCTGCTCCACATTTTCCTCCGATGTCTGTTCCAAAAGTCTTTTATTCAGGTCAATCAATGTTTTCTGTTTCTGCGTGACGACATCATCAAGGGCTTTCACTTCGTCAACTTCTGTGTCTGTTTTAGACTTTAACTCGTCGAATTTCACCAGTAGCTTCGTGACGGCTCCTTTGTGTCCAGCACGAACTGACTTCAACTTCTTATTCGTATGTTCCGACAAGGTAGAGGGAATTTTGACTATCACTGGGGAATGAGTGTATGTAAGAGACGGACAGGAATTTCGGCTTACAACAGCCCACCTTATGAACCTTCCAAGAGTGTTTGTATGGTTTCTTAACATACAGAGAGCTTGGCAGTCTCTCTACACGAGGCATCAACAAGTCCGCTTCCTGACTGGACGTTGCTACGTACTTGTACATCCCGCTCCACTTTGTTAAGGGTTGTACTACCGGTAGGTAGAAGACCTTAGCGACCATATCTCTATTCCCCAGTCACCCTTGGGATTCTTGTTGGTATAAAGGCAGCTGACTTAAATGATAAGTTTGTACAGTAAATAACTTTCTGATTATCCCTATTCAAAATGATTTATATAAAGTGAAAATTAAGTAGATGTGGTGTATCTGTCAATGAAACAGCGACCCAATGACAAACACATATTACTTGGTGACCATATTTCTATTCCCTGGTCACCCTAGGGGGGAGTCATAATGAATACTATCGATCATTTATTTTCGTGGATTGAGGATATTTGTTTTCGTGGTTTAACCAAAATTTACATATAAACCAATAAAAAACATCTTCATCTAAAAGTCTTGTTGTATTGCATTTCATCTATGAGTTATGAGTTACCAAATAACATAACAGTCGGCAACAACGATTTATTGGTTTAAATTAAAGAAGACCTCAAAGAGCACACTTTCGGAACAAATTTAACAGTCTTCGGAATGTATAAGTACCGGCCCACGCCCACTTGTATTTTTGTCCTTCTGAAGTTAAGCCTTTTTCAACTGATTTTTATAGTTCGTTCTTATGTTGTATTGTTATACCACGGTCCCAGGTTAGGGGGAGGGTTGGGATCCCACTAACATGTTTAACCCCGCTATATTATTTATGTATGTGCCTGTCCCAAGTCAGAAGTCTGTAATTCAGTGGTTGTCGTTTGTTCATGTGTTACATATTTGTTTTTCGTTCATTTTTTTACATAAATAAGGCCGTTAGTTTTCTCGTTTGAATTGTTTTACATTGTCTTATCGGGGCCTTTTATAGCTGACTATGCGGTATGGGCTTTGCTCATTGTTGAAGGCCGTACGGTGACCTATAGTTGTTAATTTCTGTGTCATTTTGGTCTTTTGTGGATAGTTGTTTCATTGGCAATCATATCACATCTTCTTTTTTTTTATATTCGACTGCTATGAAGGACGGGGAATTCGGGATTTTGACAGCCTTAAAAACGATGACATGTTACATAGGGTCAATAGTTATCAAAGGTACCAGGATTATACAACAATTTTGCTTCGAATAGGCAACCCCAAAAACACTGTTATGTAAAGCTGTAGAAAGCGTGTCATCAATACCCTACATCATATTCAACGTCCCAATTCTGATCTGACCAGGATTATACAACAATTTTGCTTCGGATAGGCAACCCCAAAAACACTGTAATGTAAAGCTGTAGAAAGCGTGTCATCAGTACCCTACATCATATTCAACGTCCCAATTCTGATCTGACGAGGATTAAACATCCAGTAGAACAACGTGAAGCGCCATGAGACGAGACCTTAGTCCTTTAAAGGAAAGATTTGAACCGATTTCTCTGTCGTGAAACATCATGTACTATGATGTGCATAATTATAAAACTTAGTTGATACCAGTGTTGTAGAGAGTACTTTGTAATTCCCCAGCTGAGGACGAGGTGTTTCGGTATCGAGATGATTTATACAACATTTTGTTCTTAAATTACAAGGATTCCAACTTTCTCTGGCATGGTTGTTTAATTGATCAATTGTTGGTTGCTTAATATCCATTGGCAAACATTTCATGCATGTTGAGGACTATTTAATAACAAATGCAAAAGGTAGGTCCTGTAATAGAGGCCATTTGGGATGAAAGTAGGAGAAAAATTGACTGCCACTGGGAAATGAGTGTTAATTGGATACTGACATTTTGCCTTACAACAGGACACCTTCGGACTCCTTAAAGAGTTTTTGCAAGGGTTATCAGTGTGCAGACAGTATGGCAGTCACTCTACATGAAGCTTAGAATTCAATGTCCCAATTCTGAGTGGACGTGGCGGCTGCGTACGTGTCCATCCCACATAACCAACATGACGCTCCACCTTGGCAAGGGTTGTTCTGCCGGTAGAAAGAAGACCTTATTGACCATATCTCTATTCTCAAGTCACCATTGGGGTTCTTGTTAAGACGAAGGCAGCAGACCTAAATGTTATGTATATAATTTATTACTTTCTCTTTACCTCTATTTAAAATGATTAATATGAGTAAGAATAAAGTAGATGTGGTGTATCTGTCAATGAAGCAGTGACCAAATGACAAACAAATATTACTTGGTAATAATATGCGTACGGATTTCATCAATTTACATTTTCAGAAGCCCAAAATTTGACTGAATAAAGTCTCTGAATTTCAACAATTCATCAAAGATTTTTAAAGATCAGCAACCTATACTAAATTCAACAAATGAACAAATACAAGGAGATTTGACACAAAAAAAAAAAAACAACGACTAACATGCTAAGGCTCGTGACCTCAGACAGACAAAAAGACATGTGCTTAGATTACTATTTGTTTTAGACCTACAATGTATAATACATACTAGTACCGGTGTACCATAATTCAGGAAAACTTATTATTTGTTTAAATGGTCACAAATAAAACTTACCGTGAAAGTCCTGTTATTTCTTTTATATGTTATGTAATTTGTACCTCAAATAAATGTAATCCTGAACATTTAAGGAGTCATAGTGATTGATTGTTGATTTCTGAACGTCTAGTGGCAAATATTTCATGCATGTTCACGAGAACAAATAGGTAGGTCCTGTACATGTGATAGAGGTTGTCCGGGATGAAGGTCAGGTAAATTTGGACTGTCATTGAAAAATGAGTGTACATTGAAAGGGGCAGAAATTTAGCCTTTCCACAGGCCACCTACGGACTGCTCGAAGAGTTGCAACATATATTTTTAACGTGCAACTCTCTTTAAACAAGGCATCGGATTTAACTTCCCCATTCTGACCGTACGTGGCTGCGTACTTTATACATCCCGCATAGCTAAACTAACGCTGCACTTTGAGTTTTAGTAACGGTCGGAGAAAGACCAATGAAGACCATATTTCTATTCCTCAGTCACCCTTTTGGGAGAGTCATAATGAATACTGTGGATTATTTATTAACGTGGATACCAATTTTTGTGGATTTAGGATATCTGATTTCCAGGTTAAACCAAAATTCGAATATAAACCAATAGAAAACATTTCCATCTAAAACTCTTGGTATATTGCATTTCATCTATGAGTTACCAAATAACATTACAATCGGCGACAACGATAGAGTGGTTTAAATAAAAAGACCACAATTTAGGGAAAAAAAATAATAGTCTTTAACTGGTATAAAGGACGGGATATTTTGGAATTTAACAACCTTAAAAACGAAGAAATGTTACATAGGGTCAACAATTTTCTTCGGTTATGCTTTCCCATCAACATTGTAATGTAAAGCAACATGTCATTGTGGGTACAAACGTACAGCACAGCTTGTATTTAAAAGAAAAGAAAAAAACATTTATATATATTGACGTATTGTGAAACACACAGCCAATGGATATATTTCAGGACAAATTTAACAAATTCTTAGTTATCAGTGGATTTTTTGGTATCTCATAATTTATTTAAAAAGCGGTAAAACATGTATACAGATATTCAATCGAAAGATAAAACAATATTGATCCATTAAAATTTTACCTATGTGAAATGGCAACTCGCTGATATATTTGACATGTAATTGTATACCTTCATACAGAAATAGATTTTTTTTATCTTGCAAATGATTTTAAATCGGAAGATCAAACAAATATCTGCATTGGTATGTCCAGTACATTACTACATGTATGCTCTACACATACAAGTTTTTCAATCTGTCATTTATATGGACTTTCCGCTGTTGTCTGCTCTATGGTCGGGTTGTTGTCTCTTTGGCACATTCCCCATTTCCATTCTCAATTTTTTTTCCGAATTGATTTTCCTCTAAGTTCAGTATTTTTTGTGATTTTACATTTTATATATTTTTCTATTTTCAATGAATCATATGCTGTTGTCGAATCAAGCTCGATTTGTATAAGTGAAAAAAAAACCTCTATTAAATCGTAAACATCTGAGGTCGTGAAAAATTTAATTGTTTTAAAATAAAGCATTATACAGTTAGCAAAACATAAGAAATAGTTCAACATTCAATCACTTTTACCGGTAAATTGCATTATAGATTAAGAAATCAATTGTTGAAATAACCAAATCAATATTTGATTATTTATTTCAGAAATTGAACCAAACAAAGAAGAATTCGATGAGGATCAAGCATATGTCAAAAACAACTTTCCTGTTTCTGTCACTTTGTGTCATCAGTTAAATATCACAAAGTCATCGAATGAAATTATGTCCATTTATACTAACTGCATCAAAACAGGCAATACATTAGTGTTAACTGACTTTCATAATAAGCGACTGATTATTTGTTATTCAGACGGCACTGATGTACATCACATTTCTTTGTCCTATACACCACGTTATATAACAGAGATAGATAGTAACACTGTAGCAGTATCCTGTAGTAGGAACAGCACCATACTGATAATAAATATATCTACACGTTCTGTCACCAGTACAATCAAGACCAGTTGTTACGGAATATCATATAATGATAATAACCTGTACGTTGTTATTGATTGGAGTATAATACATGTGATGGACATGACAGGTAACGTAATACGTACTATACCGGTACCTACAGACTATATCTGGGACATTACAGTAGACAGAGACAGGTTGGTCTGTATAGACAATACATCAATATACTGCTGCTCGTTAGATGGAAAGTTAATGTGGGAGTTTAAAATGGATGAATTTCAAGATTTAAATCGTGTAACAACAGATAATGAGGGGAATGTCTATGTTACTAGTTATAGGACCAACACTGTAATAGTTGTATCAGAGGATGGTAAACATCATAGAGAACTTCTAACTAAATCAGATGGATTGGACAAGCCGTTTCGAATTTATTATGACAAAAAAGAAAATGGTCTTCTTGTTTGTAATGAAAGAGACGGAAATGCATTTTTTTATGTGATAAAGAAATTAACATAAATAAACATAATTAATTCTTTCAGACAATGAGTTGATTCAAACTCGGATCTATTTTTGCATTTAGTCATTCAAATATTTTGTATCAAATTTTGTTTTCTTTACTATCAATCTAACTTAAATGAATTTAATTTTATGTACAGAAAAACAAAATTAACACATTTGTTATGTACATGTTTAGGGGTAAATTAACACTTTGATTTCATGTGTGACAAAAGTGTAACTTGATATGGAAATTTAATGAAATATTACAGAGACGTGTTGTTTAATTGATTAACACCACTTGATGTTTGACAGTTGAAGACAAAAACAAAATTAAAAATATATTTCATGATATCTTTTTAAACTATATATCACTAGTTTAAGAGGAAATTTTAAAATTAGTCATATATGTATGTCCTCAATAGTTTGTTAATTCGAAACATATACGGATGAAAGGTTCTAAAAAATTCAAAATAAATTACAAATCGTATTATGTCGTTGGGTTGCTGTATATTGGGCGATAAACGCTTTAATTTCATCTGTGACAACAAATCAATTTTATAATAAATTTAGAGAAATGTTACAAAGACATACTGTTCTTTGATTTACATCCACTTTCTGTTTCAGAGAAAACCATGACTCAAGATAGACTTCATCATATCCTTGAAAACTTTTTAAAAAATTTTAATCATATGTGTCTCCTTATTAATTTGTCGGATGTGTAGTTTGCAAATTAAAATCAGAGCAAATTCACAATTTTTCTCGTCGGAATGCTTGTCTTATGGACTGGTACTTCTTTTTTCTTTCATTTGCGTGGTATGAGGGTGTGGATGGGGTTCTTCATTTTTTTTATTCGTTATACTTTTTGTTCATTATTTTCTATTCTTTATCATGGTTTATATTGTAGCACCTCATTATTCCCTATTTGTTTGTAAAAAAATGCGTGGCTCTGTACTTAAACATCCTGTCATTGTGTTATTGTTCTATAATACATTTTGTATTTTTGTCTTTTATTATTGCGAATATGCTTTGGTTATATATGCCTTATTGTGTTCCTCTGTTACATATTACGTGGCTTTGTCCTTATACACCCCGTCATTGTGTTATTGTCCATGGTGTTTAAAAAATATAATCACGAAAAGAGGGTTGTGTTTTTGTTTCCTTTTCTTGTTCTTTTAGTTTGCACTCATGTTTATTTGTCTCAAGATAATTAGTAAGACTTACGTAGAGCTTGCAAGGACGTCTGCGTTATTTTCACAAAATTGTGTGCGCGTTAATTCTTTTGTTTTTCGCTCGACACCCAAAAACACATTCGAAGCATGTGCGTGTTTGCGTTTCAGGACAATTGGTTCTTTCATCACTCAGAAAACACCACAGCAAAGCGTCACATGTGTCATATCGTTTCCCTTAGATTTTCTGAAACAATGTGTTTAATAACTAAGAAGTATTTGCCACTGAAAGTTAAGGAGAAAAAAAATCAATCCGTTATGTTTGATTCAAAGCAAAACAACTACTTTAGAATAAAGGTACCTAAATATTACAATAATTTTAAAGTAAAGAAATACTACTAAATATTAAAGGTACATTTCCAGTACTACAGATTTTTGTTCAGAAATAGTACCTATGCAAAAGTTGCTGTGTACATATTCTACTGAAAAGAATTGGTTACACTCAAGCCAATGTGAAAAATTACATGCATTAAGGATTAGACATCATCTTTTTCTGTTGGTCAATGGAAATTTTGTTCACTACAATTGTGATTTAAATGAATTGATTGTTGGTTGGTTGGTTCTATGATAGAATTTGCAAAAAGACCTCAAAATATGATGGTCATATAAACGCTACAAATTCGGTTATTTCAATTCTCTTTATTTAACAACTACATTTTTTTGGGGATTCGATATTCACAATCATACAAAATGTGTGTACCATAGTTCTTATTTCATTAGCATTATGTGGTATTTAAATGTACTTGTGGTTGACATATATACACTCCAAGTTTACTCTGCCTTGCTCTTGGTCTCTCAAAACTGTTTAACTGTTAGTATTATTTAAACTGTTCTCCTGTTAACAATATTATAATTTTTGCACATGAATTCCTTCATTTACTTGCACTTCTCCTTG
This sequence comes from Mytilus galloprovincialis, assembly GCA_037788925.1. Lineage (NCBI taxonomy): Eukaryota > Metazoa > Mollusca > Bivalvia > Mytilida > Mytilidae > Mytilus > Mytilus galloprovincialis. The sequence continues at coordinate 55,338,860 of CM075339.1, read as the reverse complement.
TAAGATTCCAAGGTCATGATGATATAGTCCTGTTTTTCATAATCCTATCCTTTGAAAATTTTCTACAGCAGCTGTAATGTAAAAACAAAAGAAAATGTATTTTGATGGACCGTGGGCAATAATTTTTTTTAATGGAATAGCAAAGTATACTTAAACATAATTTTAATTCAAATTCCAGCATGAATATATGTAAATGTTTGTCTGGAATGGAGATATGTCCTTTTTATAAACACAAAACAAAAACATCTGATATACATGTATCAGTGAATCACTGTCACACAATACACCAAATATAGCCTATTGTTAATATCATATCTGAGTAACTGACCATCGGTCATTCTTGAAGGCTGTACAGTCTCTTGTGGTGAATTGCCTCAGTGGCAATCGTACCACATCTTATCTAATTTGTGTTTATTATAGCCATTTAAATGTTGGCAGGAAAATGTTCTCTCTTTGATTTTTCTATAGCTTTATCATTGACAATTTAAGTTCTAAACCAGATTCTCATGTATATATACAGATGTACATATATATAGTATATTTATCCACACAAAGAAATACAAACACTTCTTTTTTAGATGTATATACTTGTATACTTTTTCCAAAAACTCCCTTTTTTAGACTGAAACTCCTCGGTCTTTTCTCGACGACTTTAATATGAGCAATATGCCCCTCAGGGCCCAAAAAGGCAACTTTGTATATTGTCTTTCAGTCGTTTTAGCTCACAACTTGTACATGTACATTATTTCCAACTCAAAACGCACAAAAAACACACTACCACCGAATAACCATGCAAGCGTACATAAACATTCTGCCTTACAACTATTACAATCAGATTATACAAATTACAATAATAATAGACTTAAAGACCGTTCAATTCATAACTTCTAAATGTTGTACTATAGCAATGAAAGAAAAATACCCAATCATATATTGATTATCTATTTTATTTTGTTTATTATTACAAATGTATTAGAAGTAGTTAGATACATAGTCATTGTTTCTATAAATGTCTTTAGTTGTATATTCAAGTCCTTTACTTGGCGTATGCTTAAGATACAGGCATCAATCACTTCCTCTTTATACTGTCTTGTCTACTCTGTCATCTTGTAACATACTGCTTTGTTTTTCCTTTATCTCGTTTGTTCAATTTCATTATCTCATTATGACTGTTTATATGAGGTTATTGAAGCTGATCTCGTTTGTTCCAATACAGAAGCTACCACCATCGTTGCAATCTTTACCATTGCATATATTTGTGCTTCCTTGAGTATACGATCCTGAAAATCTGTCGTATTCTAACGGTTGAACCATTGGCCCTTCATTTGCTAAACTGTTTCCAAAGGCATGAATGGATGGAAGAACAAGAGACATTATAGCTGAGCTTAACAACTTAACTTAAATTTTCAATTCAATTCAAATGCAGCAGCTTTATATAGGAAAATTTCGCAATAGGTGATAATTTTTTTTTTTTTTGTTAGTATCCGTTTACGTATATCATTATGACGCCATTAGTGACATTTGAAAAACTTACCTTATCAACGGATAAAAAAGATTTCCCATTAACTAGAACAATTTTTAAAATAAAATAATAAGTCACACATCAGACATCTGTGCTCTTACTGTAAACAACAAAATTATTTACTTTGTAAACGAATATTTCCGTATTCTATTACATTATACCTTTTTTGTTTTACCTGTGTACATTATATTGTTTTGCTGCATGATGATCAAGGTTATGGTTGTCTTTCTGATATTGTTTAAAATCGCACCTCTTATTTCTATAATTTTGTATATAAACCATTTTTAAACATGCTTAATGAAAAACGACGAAAAATGTAAGAGACTATACAGGAAATACGAAACGAAATGGCAAACGCACACATCGTAAAAACCAAAGGCCAATAGTCATTATTCTCCAACAACAGATAATTATATTAGGAAGGGAAATTAACTGAATAAAGTTACCCGTTTAAACTCGTCACAATAAGGTCTTGACAGACGTAAGATAAAACTCAGCAACAGTGCCTGGATCAAACAGTTTCCACGCCAAATCATATACGAGCATTAAAATACTGTGGATTCATTTATTTTCGTGGGGATCAATTTTCGTTGATGGAGAGAAAAATGCAATTGGTAGGATATATAAATTTGTGAATCGCTACAAAAATTAAAAACTATGTTTCAGATATATTAACTTGAATAATTGTAAAATATAAGATCGAAATTCATTAAAAATATTTTGAATTGTAAAAATCCTTACTTTATCTTTCTCAGTTAAAATGTTCATATAAAACTTCCATTGTAACCGAGGACAAAATAGATATCTTTAGACCAAATTTTTACCCAATAATTAGCAAATTGCAGTTATTTCCCATCAACTAGTTTAACCTATTTAAATCTCACTAATCTTCTTCAGATTTCGTTCTTTATAAAACAGATAGTTTTATATTTTATTTCAAGAACAGATTTTATTTAACCATGTATATCGCAAGTCAACACTATATTAGAATAGCAATACATATCCGACTAAATACACATTTCTAAGAATTATTATTCGTTGTAATTTAAAGCCATGGTTTGCTCTGACCCTCGAAACCCTCGAAAATTAGTTTTCTAAATAAAGTATAAGCATTCGAACGAGAACCCGGAAAGACGAGCTAAATATGATTTAAACGCAAAATATTAAAATCTATAAATATGGGATACGATTTAAGTACTGGTTGTTGAATATTTCTGCTAAACAGATCTATTCAAAATTAGCCACAAGTGGTGTTCAGGATCAGCCTTAAAGAGGAAGCAATATGTGTTCATAAGAATACCCATAGATTCCCATATCGATAGTCTCAAAGAAAATATAATACGCTTCAATCGCATTGCAATTTAGATTAGCGTATCTAGTACACTTACCTTTTCCTAACATAATAAGTTTTTATACGCAGTGCAATATTAATACCAATAACAATTTTTCCGGTCAACTGTTTTGGCAAAATTGTTTAAATAAATTGTTCTCGACCCTAGCCACTTTACAGAGACTAGACAGTTCTTTCTTGTATTTCATTCAATTTTTTACCAAGGCATAGTAAAGTCATTTTTGTTATCTGCAAATTTTATATCTTCCATTCATTTCATGCAAACAAACTTATCATAAAAACCAGAATAGACATTTTACATCAGTGACGTATAGAAATGATTAAAAGGACAAAAAACGAAGTTGAGGAGCATTGAGAACCGAAAATTCTTAAAAGTTTTGCCAAATACAGTAAAAACAGCCTGAGTGTTTCAAAAATTCAAAGTTAAGTCTTAATTATGACCATAACAATAATAGTTCATGTCATCACTAAAGTGCTTACTACTGGGCTATAGTGACTTAAACTTGATAAATAGTCACAATTTTCTCTTTATGATAATTAATTTTATTTTAACATTGGAGGAAAAAAGACAGAAATACAATTACAAAGGTTATAAATGTATCCTTTCAAATTATCTTACTAAGAAGCGAATTCCTCTACTTGGCAAATGAACTACAATGAATAAACTATTCAAAATACTATACGCAACAATTAAATAACTTATATTATGCCCCTTATCTAATAGGAATATCTTGATAATGCAGAATCTAGATTTTAAGCATGTTCTTTTAAAGACTTCCGTTCCTTTCTATAATCTCGAATAGAAGGGTGAAAATGTACACATATCATGTATATGGTTCACCGAATCTTTATAAAAAGTAAATACATAGTAAAAATTGATGTTGACCATTTTTAATATATACATGTTGCCATTAAATGTATTACCGAAGACTTTCGAACAGCGGTATACTACTTTTGTCTTTATTTAACCTAGAAATCGACCAGTTTTTATTGACTTTATTATAATTTTAAATATACTTTATCGTATTTGTTATCAGCTATACTTTCTTTTTAATCATATCTTAAAATGTGTTCCAATAATGTGTTAAAAACTTTTAAAGATATATGAAAAAGTAGTGAAAATCAACTGTTCGAGAACTCATTCATTCCTATTTTTTTCTCGATGATTGAACTAAAAACACGTCCGCCAAGAAACATTTTAGGGATATTGGTCCGCAATGCTCTTCAACTTCGTACTTTATTTGGTATTGATTCAAGCGTCACTAATGAGTCTTTTGTACACGAAACGCGCGTCTGGCGTAAATACGGAATTTAATCCTGTTATCAATGATGAGGTTATTGAATGCTGCATCCCAATTTTGACATATGTACCTATTATGTCTGTTTGTGTTCTTCACACATAGTTGTCAATCTAAAGGAATTGTATGCGACTGTCAGTGAGAGTTGTAGCTAGCTATAAAACCAGGTGTAATTCATCATTTTCCATACTTCTGTACTAAGTCAGGAAGATGACGAATTGTTATCCATTCGTTTGATGTGTTTGGGCTTTTGATTTTGCCATTTGATTGTGAACTTCCCGTTTTGAATTTGCCGAAGAGTTGGGTTTTTTGTTATTTTACTTTTTAGTAATGGTTTAGCCTGCTAAACAGCAGCTTCACATAATATATTAAATGCAAGAAAGTAATTTCTTTTTTGTGCTTCTGTTTACGGTATGTGATCTGAAATCAGTACATGTACACTCATTTGAATGACTTTTATATCGTTTCAACGCAATTAGGATATTTCAACGTTTTTATAAGAAACGTTTATAAGAATTTATATCGACCTTGGTAATGCGTCGGATAATATATATTTCCAATTATTGATTGACCTTTCCGATCGCCTACATGACATTTTAGGTTGTTTTCAGTATAGAAACAATTGCAGTTAATGTCAAATGAATTAGTACCTACCATGCACATGTGGATAACAAACAAAACCAAATGCTGAAAAAAAATATTGATAAAACCAAGGACGTTTTCTCTGACATCAATGATACTATTTAAATAATCTTAGTATGATAAATACAGCTGCTTCTAAATCCAAAGATCCTTCAAAAACACTTCTTTTGCTTCTTGTTTTGGATAGTTTATGAATGTCTATTTTAGTGTATCATAACAGTTTGATATTATGGTATCTCAACATCAGAATAATTTTTGTATGTCTTGAATTATATGCCGTGCTGTTTTTTTAAAGGTTCAACAACAAATATTTGCAGCATTTTTTTTTTGGTGTTCGAAAAGTTATAACATAAACAAAATCATTATCTATGTCGACTGTAGGAATGTGTTCAAGACAATATATTTAAATTGATTATGCTACCGAGAGACCATATATAACATTACTAATATATTTTAGAACAATAAGAACATGTAAGCAATGGAAAGGTACCCCTGTTTTTATAATATTAGACTCAGAGGGATTTCTTATAATATTTAGTCACGACCTAAATAGACTCGATGCCTCTGTGCTTATAAATAATAAAGCTAGTCCATTGGGAACATCTTCTTTCAATCTTGAATCACGCATATATATTGTCTATGGGAGAGACCAATGACTCTATCGTACGACAAAGAGATAAGTTAAGCTTTCCATTTCATTGTAGAAACGTTCCAGCTTCACTTGCATATATGGTATTATCTCCTATGTGGTACACTCCAGAATTTGCATGACCGATCACGGTCTACTTGATAAAAGGTTAGAGCTAGCTTGCAAGAAAGTTATTGAACCAATGATTGCTTATTGGTCAAGTCGAGGACATCCATCGGGAAAATTAGTGGATCTCGTAATGATATGGTTGACTGTTATGAAAAACATGCGTCTACAAAGACCATTAGTATCATCCTGTGTCACTGGGTCGATGCCACTGCTGGTGGACGTTTCGTCCCCGAGGGTATCACCAGCCCAGTAGTCAACATTTCGGTGTTGACATCATATCAATAATGTGGTTATTTTAATTAATTTCCTGTATACAAAACTTTGATATTTTCGAAAAACTAAGGATTTTCTTAGATTACCTTAGCCGTATTTGGCACAACTTTTTGAAATTTTGGATCCTCAATGCTCTTCAGCTTTGTTTAGCATTATAAATATTTCGATATGAGCGTCACTGATGAGTCTTGTGTAGACGAAACGCGCGTCTTGTGTACTAAATTATAATCCTGGTACCTTTGATAACTATAGCCAGACAAACAATCTTCTCCTCGATTATGCAACACCGAATGCGACTTTTTACTGCACATTCACATAAGCACCACACTGGGATCAACTTTTGAAATCGATTGACCTTCCGGACTTTTTTGTAATGTTTTGATTTGACTTAATCTAGGTTCACACTGCCGATCAGATCAACTCGATGATCCCGATTGTCCAAATTTCCACGACCAAGCTCAATCAAATACTTGATCGAGCCTGTTAACGACTTCTACCCGACCGCCATCCGACTGTACCCGACCTTAACTCGACCATTCACGATTCCTTAATGACTCCATCACGACTCCATTCCGACAACAAAATGAAATGTATTCGATAATTCCGATCAATTCACGATCTTTACACGATCTTTACTCGACTAGCTAGACCAAATCAAATATTTACGACCTCAGCCTGATCTCGACCAGACCAAATCGACCTGATCGTATATGAGTCGTATAGATAATCGGGTATTGGTCGGGTATGCACAATTTGAGTATAAAAACGTCCGAAATTTTTATTCCCCGCCGCTCCGGAGTTGGCATTAAGTTTTACCCTTGTCTGTCCGTACGTACGTCCCAACAATATTAGTTTTCGTTCTCTAATTTTATTTTGCCGAATTTTATGAAACGCCGTATACACAATGCCTATTCCCATAAAACCCAGGTCAAATGCGTATTTGGGGGGGTCGTTCTTCAGAAATGACCATTTAGTATGTAATTTATGCCAGCTGGGGCATTATCAGTGTCCTATGGACACATTCTCCGTTTATTTGGTTATATTCAGTAGAAGGTCCGAGTAAAATGATACATTTAAAATATCTACATAGAAATAAAGCAATGGGATATGTGGGCAAGATGGTAAGAACTCAGAGTTTGTTATTTGAACTTATTACGCGGGGAAAATAGCCTCCGTAGAAGATGTTATAGACACAGAGGACAACCCTCTTCTATTCATATTTAATTTTATTGACAGTTCTCCATCTTAATCAGATGAATGTATGAAGACAGTGATGATAAAGCCTTTTAAAAAAGAGTTCTGTTCTAGATTGTCATAACTCTAAAATTGTATAAAATTACTCAAATTTATAATTAGTTATTACCCTCCTATCTTTCATAGCTGTTATTTTAATGAAAGAAAGGAGGGTAATACCTACATTTGAGTAAGTTTAGACATTGTTTTGAGTTATGACAAGCAAGAGCACGTTTAGATAATTGACTTAATGTCAAAGTTAGAAAGAAATGCATCGTGTGAACTAACAAACGACGAATGACAAACTGTAGACGCAGTTGCAGCGAGTGTATAGTTTATGCAAACTTTGCAAAAGTATGTTAGAAACATATGATCAGAACGTGTGCTTGCTGAACAGTAAATGTATCATAAGTGATAAAAAGAAATTCGTTCCAAATAAAAAATATTTGACTATGTCATTTTGTGTTCTGTGAAGAGGTGTGTCATTGGCAATTGTGTCACATCTTCTTTTTTTATACTACAAACATTTCCGGACAAACGGAAAATACGGACAGACAAAACAGAAAATAGCCCATAAAACAGGTAAAATATAATCTTGATGTTCTTATGAACCAACTTTGAAAGATAACTTAGTCATCAGCAGTTTAATAATGAATGTTATTGCACAATTAGTTTCATATTTGAAAAAAACGCCGATGCCAAAATTGCAGGACTTTCTTCCCTTCCGGAACACCTGAGGACATCCAAGGTTGTTTTGGTTATGTATTGCTAAGTTTTAAGTTTTCTATTTTTGTCTTCTCGTCGGTTTTCGGGTTTCTTTGTTTTTCTTTTCATCGGTTTTCGTTTTTCGCTATGGCTGTGTCGGTTTGTTTTCGACCTTTGAGTTTGATTGTTCCTTGGGTGTCTTTTGTCTCTCTTTTAAAATGTTACCTCTCCTTGCAAAAGTAAAGACACGTACTGAATTTTTGTACACTTAAAAATAATGTTGCCAATATATTTTTTGCGAGAGTTATGAGAGTTAATCAGATTTGCACACACTTTTATAGAATCGTGTAGAAGTCGTGTGTTCTCGTTTATGGCCGAGTAGAGATCGAAGAGTGGTCGAATGTGGTCACAAAGAGATTGGGTATTGGTCAAGTTGGTCTGGGATAAAAGAAGTCGCAGTGATCTTGAAGCGATCGGGCATTGGTCGAGTTAACCTGGAAATGATCGGACATTAGTCGAGCAAAGGTCGAAATGATCGAGTACTGATCGGTAAAATTTGTGTATTCCGACCAAATTCGACCGCTACTCGACGAACTATCGATCTCTTCTCGGGTGACTTGCTTCTCGATCCTTACTCAAATGTTTTTGACATGTCAAAAACTCTCGGATAGAAAGTCAGATCGATGACGAGCAAGGTAGACTACCCGAACATTCTTGTCGATTGAGTCAGACCAGTCTTCCGATCACGTAATTGGTCTTGATCGAGTTGATCTGATCGGCAGTGTGAACCTATCTTAAAAAGTAAATTCTCGATCTACTTTATAGAGTTATGAGTTAAAGCTGATTTCGATTTACCAGTTTGAGTATTCCCCTGTTAATTGGTCTGCATTATATTTTACGTACAAAGTGAATTAGAATTTAGTTTCATTAATTTTTTCTGTTGACATAATTGACAAACATGACTATGTATAAACACTCCTCAAATATACCAGGCATGTTATCTCGGAAGGGGGAAAGGGGGGGGGGGGGGCACGTCAAGACTTAATTGATAGAGGGTTGCGCTGAGTAGTATTAGCACTTATGTCTAGTTAGATAAATGAGTATTTATAATCTATAAATTTTTGTAAACAGTTGAGTTACAGTATTGACTATATAATGATACTTCATGCCAACACAAAATTGCTGACTACTGGGATGGTGATACCCTCGGGACAGAAAGCACCAACGACAGTGGCATGCAACGATTGGTATATTATTTGTTTTTGGAAAATATTGATAAACTGTTTATATTTGCTTAAAGAATGAATTCGAAAACATGACCAAATATAAGGTCCTGAGTAAAATACTCGTAGTCATTTGTCTTTCTTCAGATTTACATACTATTAACCAACTTCCCAGCGATCAATTTCGCAATAGTATAATTTTACAAATGTATTGATATAAGAAGAGATCAAAGTTTACATATTCACGACGATTTATATTCGTGAAAGTCGCAAAAATTAATTGCGAAAAATCGAGAAAAAGTTTGTTTAAAGTATATAAAACAATAGACTTAGTATATACCTTTTGATACAGAAACTATCCTGTCGAATGTTATTCTGCTTTTCTTTTGATGTCTTCTGTATATCAAAGTTACTCCATGTTGACCAAATAATCTTAATACATTTAATGGTAAATAGATAGCATGGATCAAAGTCATTTCTTTATTATTTTCCTTATAACTCTATTTTTAATCAGACCTGAATTTAAACTAACCGAGATAAAAACGTTCAATGAATATAACCTAAATTAATTGACCTTATACTGAACGCCTACATGATATTTCAGATTGTCTTCATTGAGCAATTTGTTTTATGGGAATGACATTTAAATAGTAAATATCAAATGAATACTGACACAATAAAGGTATTAAGGAAATTTGAAACTTTTGGTTTAAAAATTGTCACCTCCGATTTCATACTCATTGTCATAGAAGAGCTGATTTTGAATTATATATATGGATGTTTTTGTTTCTTTTTAGCTCACCTGGCCCGAAGGGCCAAGTGAGCTTTTCTCATCACTTGGCGTCCGTCGTCCGTCGTCCGTCGTCCGTCGTCCGTCGTCGTCGTCGTCCGTCGTTAACTTTTACAAAAATCTTCTCCTCTGAAACTACTGGGCTAATTTCAACCAAACTTGGTTACAATCATCATTGGGGTATCTAGTTTAAAAATTGTGTCCGGTGACCCGGCCAACCAACCAAGATGGCCGCCATGGCTAAAAATAGAACATAGGGGTAAAATGCAGTTTTTGGCTTATAACTCAAAAACCAAAGCATCTAGAGCAAATCTGACATGGGGTAAAACTGTTTATCAGGTCAAGATCTATCTGCCCTAAAATTTTCAGACAAATCGGACAACCCGTTGATGGGTTGCTGCCCCTGAATTAGTTATTTTATGGAAATTTTGCAGTTTTTGCTTATTATCTTGAATATTATTATAGATAGAGATAAACTGTAAACAGCAATAATGTTCATCAAAGTAAGATTTACAAATAAGTCAACATGACCGAAATGGTCAATTGACCACTTTAGGAGTTATTGCCCTTTATAGTCAATTTTTAACCATTTTTCGTAAATCTTAGTGATCTTTTACAAAAATCTTCTCCTCTGAAACTACTGGGCCAAATTTATCCAAACTTGGCCACAATTATCTTTGGGGTATTTTGTTTAAAAAATGTGTCCGGTGACCCGGCCAACCAACGAAGATGGCCGCCACGTCTAAAAATAGAACATAGGGGTAAAATGCAGTTTTTGGCTTATAACTTAAAAACCAAAGCATTTAGAGCAAATCTGACATTGGTAAAATTGTTTATCAGGTCAAGATCTATCTACCCTGAAATTTTCAGATGAATCTGACAACCTGTTGTTGGGTTGCTGCCCCTGAATTGGTAATTTTAAGGAAATTTTGCTGTTTTTGGTTATTATCTTGTATATTATTATAGATAGAGATAAACTGTAAACAGCCATTATGTTCAGCAAAGTAAGATTTACAAATAAGTCAAAACCGAAATGGTCAGTTGACCCCTTTAGGAGTTATTGCCCTTTATAGTCAATTTTTAACCATTTTTCGTAAATCTTAGTAATCTTTTACAAAAATCTTCTCCTCTGAAACTACTGGGCCAAATTAATCCAAACTTATCCACAATTATCTTTGGGGTATCTAGTTTAAAAAATGTGTCCGATGACCTGGCCATTCAACCAAGATGGCCACCATGGCTAAAAATAGAACATAGGGGTAAAATGCAGTTTTTGGCTTATAACTCAAAAACCAAAGCATTAAGAGCAAATCTGACATGTGGTTAAACTATTTATCAGGTCAAGATCTATCTGCCCCGAAATTTTCAGATGAATCGGACAACCCGTTGTTGGGTTGCTGCCCCTGAATTGGTAATTTTAAGGAAATTTTGCTGTTTTTGGTTATTGTCTTGAATATTATTATAGATAGAGATAAACTGTAAACAGCAATAATGTTCAGCAACGTAAGATTTACAAATAAGTCACATGAACGAAATGGTCAGTTGACCCCCTAAGGAGTTATTGTCCTTTATAGTCAATTTTCAACAATTTTTATAAAATTTGTAAATTTTTACTAACATTTTCCACTGAAACTACTGGGCCAAGTTCATTATAGATAGAGATAATTGTAAGCAGCAAGGATGTTCAGTAAAGTAAGATGTACAAACACATCACCATCACCAAAATACAATTTTGTCATGAATCCATCTACTTCCTTTGTTTAATAGTCACATAGACCAAGGTGAGCGACACAGGCTCTTTAGAGCCTCTAGTTTACATGTAAAAATTGGTAGAATTAGCTTGTTCTGGTATAAGAAGGTTACTATTGGTCTCAACTGATATTTTTTGTATGTATGGTACTTCCCCATGAAAGATGTGATATAATTGCTCCTTAGACGTCGGTTTACTCGTCGGTTTACTAATATGCATCTTCCGATTGACATTTATCAATGTCATACATCACCAAACATAATGCACAAAGCTTTAGCATGTACCAGTTTGAAGTTATAGCAAATGTCGAGCAAGGAAATAAGGGGTTGAAGTCATAAAATTTTGCTCAGTGCTTGTAGTACAAAAATCATGCTTAAAACATGAAATCCAACATTTTGATTGGTTGATTTTCGAGTACAAGTACAAAAAACGGACTCGAAAGTTTTATGAACTCAAGGCAAGGTAAGGAAGGCAGAGAAAAAAAAAACATCTACTTCGTTTGGTATAAGAGTTATATTAACATACACATTATATTGATAAGCAAGGACCTCAAATTTTTAATACTTTAGGTTACTATCACTATTCTGCATGTGTTAAAATGATATTTTACTTATGTCAAATACAGAAGGAAACACACACATAAAGTTTTTGTATCGTGTCGGTTAAAGCAGAACCTCCTGTTATCAACACATATTAACTTTTCGTTTAAAAATTTATTCGTGGTGTTAGAAATAAGCTAACTTAATGCGTATTTCAAACAAATACTTCTATATACTTTTCCTTTTAATCTGGTATATTGTCACTTTACAAGTGTCTCCAAAAAATACTATTTCTATACACATTTGTTTGAATTACGGAAACATGTACTTTATTATTTATGAGTTGACACTGATTATAAAAATATGATGCTAAATACTTTTACATACATCACAGTTTGCAAAACATGGTTTATTTATGGTCACTGAGGTATGCATTTTTGAGTTTATATTAAGCTCTACTCATTCAAAAAAATAGTATGGGTTTATCATGTATCGTTATGAAATTACAACAAATGTTTGAAATCTAAAACCTGATACTAAGGTAATAAGGCAATGATCTCAAATCAAAGTACATTATCTCCTTACAACATGTATTGATGGTATATGAGATATATCCCCATACAGCTAATTTCAAACATGAGAGTGGGAAAATTCATTTTAAAAGGTATTGGACCCTTCAACCAAAATATATATGTTACACATGTCGCACCATACGGTTTAATTAACACCAATGTCGATATCTTAATATACGGCTTCTGAAGTGTAGCGATAATGAAGAAAAATCGAAACTAAACACATGATCTTGACCTTTGACCTTGACTATAATTATACATGTAATAGATTCTCCATACTGACGTTGTTTATCATCTTAACAAAGTGTTATATTGTTCTTTTATTTGCCTTTATTAATATTACTTTAACTGTTTAGCCGGTTTTTGAGGATATCCATTTGACGTGGCTCGGTATTTATGCATCCCGTCAATATTTTGTTTATATTATCTTTTATGTTTGCTAGTGTGCTTTGTCCGTGCGACTTTTTTTTGAGTTTCTTTGATACATATGACGTGGCTCTGTAATTTTTAACATCCCGCCATTATGTTATTGTTCTATTATAATTTATGAATAATTTGAACAACAAAATTATGTCATATCTCAACCTTTGTGATATTTATATTCTATCGTCTGCTAATGCGGCGTAAAGCACACAACAATCAATCAATCAATACTATATCGTCAATTACGCGATTCTACACCAGCGTTGATGTTAATCTAGCCATTCGGTCACAGGACTTAAAGTATTTCAATCCTTTACGGGTTATTTAACATTGATAAATATAATACAAAAATAAGTACTAAATGAACGTGGTTGCTAAATTTGATATATGCTTTTTTTTTAGATTGTGACACGGCAATGACTGTGCCCCCCCCCCCTCGAAAAATAAAAAAAAATCCCATCAATTAACAGTTATGTATTGTTACTTAACTTGAACATTCATGTACAAAATGAAGTCATAGTCTAAACATATTGTTGTCCCTAACTTTGAAAATGCAAATCCTTAAATAGTAAAGCTATCAAAGGCACTATATACCAAATATGATTAAATACATGAGCATGTGCTTATTAAAATTAATGGGATGACAAAAAAAAAGAGAAAAATACAGAAAATTCTTTAATCAAATTTAACTAATAATTCTACAAATTTTATATAGATAAACTATCAATAATGATTTGTATTCTCTATAATGAATAAATGTACATTTGCTGTCACTGAACTATTTGTAAATGAAAAAAGATCAAAATATTTAAAAAAAGAAAGAGGAAACAGTTCTTGGATTTTATTTTTCTCATCATATATTAGTTATTTATATTGCAATCCCAATCACAGGCATTTGTCTCTGAATTCTTCTTTACCTTTATACCTGAATTTACTTAGGTATAAAATCATAAAGTGTATTGTTTTGTATGTGTGAATGCCATGGGGCCCATTAAGTATTTTTATGAGGGTCTTGAAGGGGTTTAAGGAATAAAGAAGAAAGGGTCAAATTAACAGAAAATGAAAGAAAAATAAAGAATAGAAAAAATAGAAAACATAGAAAAAAATTAAGAATAGAGAATATTGGGGGTTAAAATATAAAGAAAAGAGAAAAAGGGCAATAATAATAATTTTATAAGACAATTATAAGATATATTTTTTTATTACAATTAAAGGGCCCATGAAGAGCAAAGTAATTTATTACAATGATTTATATAATCATGATAATTGTTACAATGGTGTTGACATAAATCATAAATATGAATTTAACTATTTCAATTCTTAGATGTTAACCCACAGCCAGATCAGAGCCATACAAATAACAGACATAACAATATATTTATTATTAATTACCAAATGATTTAAGAATATACACACCTTCTATCTCAAAAATGGCATGAAAATGATTTAAACACTATAGAAAGTTGAATATGCATGTTCAGAAACTTTTCCAGCTCATTGTTTCCAGTGCTCAAAACTAGGTCAAAATGTTTCATACAGTTTTTATTCTTTTGATTGTAAATTAACACATCCTATGGATAATGAACCATAACAGATGACTGTGATATATAAAGGAGTTATGAGATTCACTACCTTGAGAGATTAGGCATCCTGCTGGTGCTTTACACTATCAAAGAATTAATAGTCAGACATAAACACTTTAATTGTGTGGACCCCCCCCCCCCCGCCTCCAGTGGTATTATAGTTTTGCCAATGACCCTCCCCTACCCCCTACGCATTACTAAACTCCACTTACAAAAGAAACTCAAGAAGAGGCTCCTGACTTGGGACAGGCGCAAAAATGCGACGGGGTAAACATGTTTATGAAATCTCATACCTCCCCTATACTTCTAGCCAGTGTAGAAAAGTAAACGCATAACAACAATGAACAATACGCACATTAAAATTCAATTCAAGAGAAGTCTGAGTCTGATGTCAGAAGATGTAACCAAAGAAAATAAACAAAATGATAATAATACATAAATAACAACAGACTACTAGCAGTTAACTGACATGCCAGCTCCAGACTTCAATTAAACTGACTGAAATATTATGTCTTCATCATATGAATATCAGGCACAATCCTTCCCATATAGGTCTGTTTTATCCACGCATCAGTGTCAATATAATGGAACTTGATACGACTGTCATACAAGTGAGAGGTTTAGCTTTTAAAACGAGGTTCAATCCACCATTTTCTACATACGAAAATGCCTGTACAAAGTCAGGAATATGACAATTGTTGTCAATTCGTTTGATGTGTTTTATTTTTTTATTTTGCCGTTTGATCAAGAACTTTCTGTTTTGAATTTTCCTCAGAGTTAAATGTGTTTGTTATTTTCTTTTACCTTTTGGTGAAACACGGACATAAAAAACCAAGTCCCCTTTATTTACAGTTCAGGAGGTACATCTATATATCACTAATTTCAAAAACGTTAAGTGAAAAATAAATCTCATATGGCGTCTCCGTATTTCCGTTTGATTTCTCCTTTGAAACTCTTAACTTATTTAATATTAGCTAATTCTCCATATTTGTCAGTGAAACACCTAGTCATCAGAGACCGAATGGCGTAGAAGTTAGCACCTACAGGTCATAACAGTGTCTTCAACAATGCGCAAAACCCTGACTTTGTACAAACATTTGTAAATGAACATAATTGTACATTTAATTTTTGGACCAGACATTCACCTTGCATGACAATATTTGCGTCAATGAACTCTACCCAAACAAGGTGTGTTTAAAACATAGTATTCTTTACAACACAACTATTACAATCAGATTATTCAAATTATAATATTATTAAACTAAAAAATCATATTTTAATAATCTTTTTTTATTGAATTCATTAGTAAAAGTAGTTAGACAACAGTCATTATTTGTGTTATTGTCTTTGCTTATATATATATAAGTCCTTAACTTGGCGTATACCTATGCTACAGGATCAATCACTTCCACTTTCTTTTGTATTTTACATCTTTTCATTTTGTAACAGACTACTTTGTTTTTCTTTTATCTCTTTTGTTCTTCTCCATATTCTCAAACAGTTTGGATGTTTATTTGAAGGTATCGGTGTTGTTCTCGTTTGTTCCAATACAGAAGCTATCATTATCGTTGCATACAATACCATTGCATATATGTTTGCTTCCTAGAATATACGATACCAGATTAGATCCTAGAAATCTGTAGTGTTCAACCTGTTGATTCCTTTGCTCTTCTTTTGCTGAACTGTTTCCAAAGGTGTGAATGGATGGCAAAACAAGAGACATTATAGCTTAATCTAACAACTTGGCTAGAAAATGATCAAATGATTTCTTGATTCACTTCAGAAACAACAGCTTTATATAGGAAGATTATTCAAAAAGTGATAATTTTTTTTTTCTTGAGTTTCCGTTTTCGTTTCTGACATCAGTAGTGACATTTGAATGACTGTACAAACTTATTAACAGATTAAAAAGATTATCCATTTACTAGAACAATTTTTAAAAGCACATAACCAAGTCCCAGACATTAAAAACAGGGTTTCAATGAGTTAAATACAGTAATTGATTGAGACTAAGTATTGAATAATGGTTCTAATTATGATTAAACTATTTTCTGTCAAATTTAGTTTAGAACATATACTGTCAATGTCAGACTTCTATGGGTTTGTTGTATAAGCATGCCCAATTGTTTTTGAAAATCTTTTGTCGTAAAAAAGTTCTTTCAAATTATTACAAAAAAATGATTTAAATCAAAAGTAGGATGCAAGGTTGTTCTGTCCTCCGCTGTTGAATGTAATATGTTAGTGTATACTTTATGTGCATTGATCTTGACATAGTCTACTTAACACTATTTTGACAAGACACTTAAGAACGTATATGTTAAAATATGCATTGCAGTATGACTTCTCATATGATTTGTGTACAGGCTAACACAATCTGAAGAAGTTGATATGTATTGCAGATCTACGATGTATGAAAAGGATTATACTCTGTTAATGATAATAACTCTGCTTGCTAAAATATATCACAATGGAAACGATAATCCAACGACATGTTCAATTTGATCCTATTAGAAATGAAAAACGACGGAAAGAACCAAACTGATTACGTTCTTTGAACTCTAAACTTAGCAATATCAGGCCTAACAAACATAATAATAAATATACACATCGTTAAAAAAAGAGGCAAAAGATTCATAATCGAAAAAAAAACTACCTTTGATAACTTTTTTGAATAAAAAGAAATTAAATGAATACAGTTTCCCGTTTGAACTCGTTTAAGATACCAACATTACAATAATGTTCAAGCTCTACATCAAACTTAGCAGTGGTGCTTGAAACAAACAGTAGCAAATAGAATAGGAATATTAAAATTCTATGGATTCAATTTTCGTCGATACAGAAAAAAAGACATTAATCGGGATACGTAAACTCGTGGTTAACTGTTTTTTATCTAATATTTCAAGAACATATTTTATGTTTTAGGGGCCTCGGTAGTCAAGTGATGTAAGTAGTTGTACTATTAGTATCACTGTCTAGTCAACACTGATGTTATGAGTTCGAACCCCGCTCGTGCGGGTCCAATCAACTCAAATCTCAATTGACTAAGTTTGTCAGTTTACTTATCGATGGTCGGTGTTTTTTTTTCCTCTGGCACTACGGTTTCTTCCGACTACAAAAAAACTGACCGTCACGAAATACATGTAGCCCCAAAACCCGATGTCAAAAGTGGCGTTAAAAAACAACAGTCAATCAATTAATCTTTTGTATTTGCATGTTTATCACATTTTATCCTGGTTCCCTGTACTACGTCCCAGGTATTAGCTATTAGTCATACTCTCTCACGAGTTATATTGGTAAATGTGTAACATACTTAATATTGCGATCGGGAACCAGTCTAATCACAAGTCAACACTACTTGAATTGCAAAATATAGTCGGAAATTACCGTCCGACAAAATACTCATTTTCGAAACACACGATTAAAAGTATGCCTCTTAAATACAAAGTTGACGAGCATTGCGAACCGAACATCCTGAATAGATGGGCGAAATGTGAAATAAACGAAAATATCAAAATATATAAATATGCGATTTAATCAAAGTATTATGCTACTGATTATTGAATATGTCTGCTAAATGTAAATGGAAAGGATCTTTAAAAAAATTGACAATAAGTTGTGCTCCACAACAGTCAGGGTCGCCTTTTAAGAGGAAACACTAGGTGTTCATAGGAATGCCCATAGATAATAATATATGTTTTGTCAAAGAAAAGATAATTAGCTACACGTTACATTACTGTTTCATGTTAGTGTGAAGGTTGGCGCCTGTAAAAACGTTTAAACCTGCTGCATTTTTATGCACTTGTCCTAAGTCAGGAGCCTATTCAGTGGTTTTTGTTTGTTGGTGTGATTCATAAGTGTTTTTTGTTTCTCTTTTTTATATAGATCTTACCGAAGGTTTTGCTGTTTGAATTGTTCACACTAGTCATTTTTGGGCCTTTTATAGTTTGCTGTTCGGTGTTAGACAAGGCTCCGTGTTACAGGTCGTACTTTGACCTATAATTATTTGCATTGTACATATTGCGACTTGGATGAAGAGTTATATCGTTGGCAATTATACCACACTTTTTTTATTTCTATAATAAAATAAGTAGATGTGGTATAATTGGCAATGATATAGTGCATGGTGTAACAGCAAAGTATAAGAACAATCTGTAAAAGGCAGTTGTAATTGGCTTTACTCAAAATATTGGTACGAGGCATAAGTGTATCTGCTATACATACTTTTTTCTTAAGATAATAAGTTTTAATATAAAGTGCATACCATTTTCGATCACAATTTCATGTTCGGTCAACAGTTTCATCAAAAAGTGTTTGGATAAATTTTTTTCCGGCTCCAACCAGTATATAGAGACTCAGACTGTTCTATCTGGAACCTCTTTCATGTTTTTCTCAACATATAATCTATCTTCCTTAGATTCCATGCAATAATGACTTAAACTTAGTCATAATTCTCTCTTTCTGTTTAAAATTTCACTGCAAAGTTTATAAATATATCTTGTCAAATTATCTTACAAAGAAGCGAATTCCACTAATTTGCAAATGAAGTCAAACGCATAAATTATTTAAAATGATAGATGTAACATTTTGACTAATTCATGTTATGTCCTAAATCTAATTTGGAAAAGGGTTTGATTGATAATTCCGAATCTAGATTTCTAAGTTTTTAAATTTCTAATGAAAAAAAGAGTACATTCTGCTCGGTAACAGGCATATATGAATACTGAGTCACATTAGCATAAAGTATTGAAATCAAATACAGTACTTGTGTATGGGTTTACGTTAATAAGACCAAAAATGATAGAAAAACAATAAGAAGAAAACAAATACAAGTATGCAGTCGCAAATCAATAAAAATATGTCACAAGCTATAGATTATCAATTGTAAAAACAATATGAACACATAAAACAGACACCACTGAAGATCTGTCACATAAACCAAACAGTCACACAAACATCAAATGACATACCACAGCCAACTAAATGGTTCATAAAAAAAAGAATAGCTACATGTACAAAAAACGAATACTTAATACTTAAATGTGTTCCATCTTTTAAAGTTATATGAATAAATGGTGCTTTAATTTACTGTTTGAGAACTCATTCATTCCTTTTTTTAAATTCTCGATGAGTGGATTAACTTTACGTACGTCAAGAAACATGCAAATTAACCTCATCAAATGGCCTAAATATCATGATTTACCATAAAAAATTTGTCATTCAATTGTTTCAGCATAAATCATTTTAAGGTGACTGACCCAACACTTTGACTAAAATTAGTTTGGGTCGTTTAATTTTCATAACATTTTGACAAAATATTTACTTTGAAACTTTGAAAAAATATAGTAAATTCAAAAAACTTGAACCAATCCCTTTCTCGGAAAACATTGGTAGGATATTTAGCAGTTTGACAAACACTAATTTTGACCATTGAGAAGCTTAATATTTCCTTAACATTACAACGTGATTACAACGTGTAGCTGATTTTACAGAGTTGTCTCCTGAAGTGTTAGGTACTACCTTAAAGAATTATTCTTGTACATCAAATTGCTTTTAGTAGCATGTTTCAACACAAAACATTGTCAGTCAATTGTTTCAGCATATAAATCATTTCAAAGAAATATTCCAAAATTGACCTTGATATGTGGACATTGACCTTATGAATTTTGTTAACCTTTAAGTCCATCAACTGGCTAAGGATAATTTTCAAGGTTTCACACTCGTGTCGTATTTATTATTTTCTGGTTGATTACATTATTCTAGCTGACATAAATGGAAGACAATATCCAACAATAGGATACAATGAAAAATATGTAATAGTGACAATCAAAATACTTATATATGAAAACTCAAAAATCTGATTAGTACGTAAAATCCACGTATTAATCAAATGGGAACAAGGAGAAGAATACAAAAATGAAACTAATTCTGTACAATGTGTATGTGTCAAAAGATGATTGTAACAGTTTTTAGATAAATTTCTTTGTTCATGAATCAGTTTGGTAAAAAAGGAGGGGAAGTAAGGTTTATGTTTTACAATGCAATGTGTATAAACAATACTTATAAGGAAAACATTACAACAAAAATATAAAATAATAAACAGATGATGACCTTGAATTTATTACTGCAAAATAAAAACAATATAAACTTCTCATAGATACCAGACTGATATTATATTTGTAGATACAAGTCGTGCATTTCGTAGACAAAAGACTCACCAGTTACGCTCAAACCTAAAAAGTTAAAAGCATCAAATAAAGTAAGAATTTGAATACTTTTGAGGACCTAAAAGTTTCGAAAGACTTTGCAAAATACATGTTAAGAAATATACATCAGCATGCTTTAAAAGAGCATTGTTAGTATTAAGAAAAAAAAGCGAAGTTTGTAAACAATAATAATTGATGCCAACACAAAAGTGCTGACTAATTTGCTTGTGATATCCTCTGACTTGTGTGAAAACAGACACTGACAGTGGCATTGACCCAAGGTAATTTATGCACTTACTTTTCATAATAAATATAAACTGTATATCAATATCTTCATTCTAAAAATTAAATTGAAACATGACCAACTATAAGGTCATGAGTTATCTGCACATAGTCATTGTTTGTTTTATTGCTTTTCATTTTATACATAATAAACAGCTGCGCCATTAGCGCATGATACGCTCTTCGTATTGAGTGAGAAGTTTTATGCAATAATCATAAATAGTTTCTGAGATACGGCGCGACATGTGAAAAAAAACTCAATAACTCTAAAATAAAGTTTTGAATAATCACCAAAAAATATACAGATCTTTAGATTAATATAACTAAGAAGAGTGTAAAGTTTTAAGCAAGAGTCATTAAAATGGGTTTTAAGATACGATGCAACATGTGAAAACCTCCTCTTTTTTTTAACAAAAACTCAATAACTCCAAAATGAAATTTTGAATCATCACCAAAACGTAAACAGTTCTTTAGATTATTGTAACTAAAAGGTGTGTAAAGTTTTAAGCAAGATCATAAATCGTGTATGAGGTATGCCGCGACATGTGAAAACCCACCCCCTTTTTTATACAAAAACTCGAGAAGTCTAAAATAAAAATTTGAATTATCACCAGAAAGTATACAGATCTTTGGATTATTATAATTAAGAAGTGTGTGAAGTGTAAAGCAATAATCAGAAATCATTTTTAAGATACAGCGCGACATATGAAAATTACACACCCCTGTTTCAGTTTTAAAGTTCCGCAACTCAAAAAGTTTAAATCCTATTTTCACCAAAAAGTATACAGATCGTTTGACCATCATAAGAAACAACTATGTAAAGTGTCATGAAATCTGGATACGCGGTTCTCAAGTTACGGTGCGACATGTGGACGCCGGACAGACAGACGGGCAGACAGACGGACGGATGGACGCCGGACATTTGTATACCATACTACGTCCCGTCAAAATTTTGACGGGCGTATAAAAATTGTGAACGTATACATCTAGCATTCATTGAATGATACAGTAAAAATCCTGTATACTTAATTGGTTTGTAACAGATAATTCATGTATCTCCTCTTTTTCTGATTTAATTCTAAAATAATTGGTCTGTGGATGCATATCAGTCATTATGTCTGAGCTAATCAACTGATTGAACAGTCATTTTGAATTACTTTCATATCGGTTCAACGTAATTATGATAATTTTATCTTTTTACAAGAATAACGGAATGTATATCGACCAAGACAATATGTCGACGAATGTATCCCGATTTGGTTGACCTTTTACCGATCGCCTACATGACATTTCAGGTTGTTTGTGTCAACCAATTCTGATCAGTATAGACACGTGTACAGTAAATGTCAAATAAATTAATACCTGCTGTGAAAATATGGATAACAAAAGACCAAGAAAAATCAGGAGAAATAGAAGATAACACCAAGAACTTTCTCTGACATCAATGATGATATTAAGATAAATCTAAGGATAGCCAAAAGAGTGTTCTTGTAAATCAAAAGACCATTGGCTGTTGTTGTTTTAGATGGTTAGTGAAAGGCTATTTTACTGTATGCTTACAGTTATTTAAATGTATTTTCTTACACAGAAGGCCAAAAGTTTACATTTTGACCTACCCAATATGTTTGGTTAACATACAACAAATTTAACATATACATAAACACAAATGGCTTAATATTAGTTTGCCATATTATTTGACTGCTGTGTTTTAAAACATTACTTTAAATATCTCTGGCATCTACATGTCAGTTCAAATAACCTTTGGCTTTAGAATTTAGTATTAACGTTCATTTTCCTGTCATGATTACTGTTTGATTTTGTTTTTTTTATTACATTTTATTGATGTCCCCAGGAACTTTGAATATCTGTTTGATATTTTGTCATCTCGAGGTAATCCACTGCGCAGATTTTTTATTCTCATTCCAAGACAGTGACAGAGTTATTGGTCAGTACAATGGCATACACGTCATCAGAAAAACAGCGTTAAACTGTCCTCATGTTACTAGTTTTACTTTTGACTTTCGCCAATTGGTGACATTTACACATATTAACTCGTTATCGTGCCATTTATAATCTGCAATTGGCTCATTAGATTTGCCTTTGAATTGAGCATTTAATTGTTCTTCAAAACCTATAAGTCAATATAAATTAAAAGATTCGGTATGAGTGTCAATGCAACCACTATCTATGATATACCAAATCACGTTTAAGTTAGCAACTATAGGTCAATGAACGGTATTATAAAATGAGTATCACCGTGACTTTGCATAAACATTTAAAAACGAAAACGGTTGGGGTTCAAGCAGGTTGTATGTTGAACTCAAACCTACATCATGCAAACTACTACTTATGTCAACGTCCTTTGTCAAAGATTCTACTTCATAATTTGTACAACCAAATTAAACAAAATACAATAATGTTAAAAAAAACTCAACAAATTTAAGAACAGAAATCACAGGAAGGAAAACGCACAATAAAATATTAAGGTATTTCTAAAAACAATTTATGACTGTAAACTGTCTGTAAATGTTAACACGAATAAAGTTGTATCATTATTTATATTATGTTCTATAGTTCAATATAGATTAAAATAAAATCCAGAAAAGAACACTGTTTTGTATTCAACAACGAGAAAATCACTCAACTTAGGCTACGCTATAAAAGGTAAGAGCATGATAACATGTAGCTCAATGTAACGGAGACAAACAGTAACTTTTGTTTATATTAAAATAGAAGTTAACAAAAGAAACCCAAAGGTATCATGTAGCAAGCAATAACAGCCACAATATTATTGCGGATTTGAACAGTTTTGTCAACACAAGAAGGGAAAGCTATAAACAAATTAGTTATAAAAACGCTCAAACTTTTTTCAGATAGGTATAAGAAAAACCGCCATCGTAATGCTCAGTACCGATTTTAGAAATTCAAAGTAATTGAAATCTGGTTCAAACCCATATTAAACTAATGAATTAACTACACTTTTCGACAGTTTAGATAGATAATGATGTTATACAATGGATTATTTAAGTATCTACATGATGTTAGATCAGACATGTTTATTACTCTTTTGTCAAACATATATCGGTTTGTATTAATTTATCAAAAACAAAATCAATATCTATACTCTTTACGATACTGATTGTACTGCACTGGAAAAGCATTTCGACACATTATATCTCTGCGATGCTTAATGACTTATTTGTTTTAATACAAACATTAAAGAGCTTAATAACCAAAACAAAAAAAATCAAGAAAACAAAGGCGAAAAGCAAACAATTTTCAAAATACAAGAGAGAAAACCAACAAATTAATAATAAGAACCCAACCCAAAATGAAAGAACTAGTAATTTACCGCTGTTAGAAATTCATCAATAGATTGAGAAAAAACAAATCCGGGTTACAAACTAAAAGTGAGAGAAACACATCAAATATACGAGGAGAACTATGACACAACAGAAACAATGTAACATACACAGAAACGAACTTAATATAACAATGAAAATTTTCCTGACTCGGTACTGGCCATTTTAAGAAAAACAAATGGTGGGTTAAACCTGGTTTTGTGGCTAGCCAAAGCTTCCGCTTTTAGGGCAATGCTAGATATATCATTTAAAAGATGACATTACATGACAAGACCACAATACAAATAAATGGGATAAAATATAGGACAGAGAAACATTCAAATAGTACTTATCAAAAGGTATCAGGTTTATAAATCAATACGCCAGACGTGTGTTTCGTGCACACAGTGACGCTCAGATAAAAAAAAAACTCGAAAGTCAAAACAAGTACAAAGTCGAAGAGCATCGAGGACCAAAAGTTCCATAAGTTTGTGCCCAATACGGCTAAGGTTTTCTGCCGAGGATAAGAACATCATTAGTTTTTTTTAGAATAATTCATACTTTAGCAAACAGTAAATCTATAAAAATGACTACTAGTATATAATAGATAAACATGATAACACCGAACATAACTACAGGAATAAAAACGAATATATGAAACAACCTAAACCTAAAATATTTTTTTCATAAATTGATGAACGACTTCCCAATTCAAGTATTCGAAATATAAAGCGTGACAAACTACTTTTCGGAGAATTCAACTCTCCCACTTTTAATTTTGGATGAGTGGACTAACCGAACGTAAAACACAAACTTGCTGTGAGTAGCATGTTTTGAAATAATTGTTGACAGTCAACTGTTTCTACATAAATCATACTAGTGGGAGGTTTAGCTAGCTATAAGACCATGTTTTATCACCATTTTCTTCATAAGGACATGCCTGTATCAAGTCAATAATACGACAGTTGTTTTCCATTCGTTTGATTTGTTTGTGCTTTTGACTTTGCCACTTGATAAGGGAATTTCAGTTTAAAATATTCCTATGTGTTTTGAATCTTTGTTATTCTACTTTTTTAAAAAAGATTCCTTCGTAAATTGACCTTCATGTGCGAACTTTGACTTATAACATGTTATGGCCTTTATTTTTTTTCTCGTATTGTTAATCAAGTGTGAAAATATCATCAATAAACTATCCCAAAATATGCACAAGGCTTAACAAACTGTCATTATTGATTATTCATAAGTTAACGAAAATATGATCTGATTAAAATACAAGAAAACAACATTCTACCAGAGACCAAATGTCATAGAGGTTAGCAACTAAAGGTCATCGAATGAACTTCGGCAATGAGCAAAATCCATATCATAAGGTTAGCTATCAATCGCATCAAAAATGTGAATAAAGAAAACTTAATTTGGACAGCAGACCAACAACAAAAAACCAACAAACGACATCTAGATGACTCAAAAAAGTAAGATAACGAAGTACCGAATTGAAGAAACTTCAAAACGGTAAGTACATTCTCCATTTTTAATGCAGAATACGTCAGATCAGATGCAACCTTATATGTGACCTACCGAATTAAACTATTTTACCGGATTTTTTAAGACATAAGCAACACGACGGATACCACATGCGGAGAAGGATCTGCTTACTTTTCCGGAACACCTGAGATCACCCCTAGTTTTGGTGGGGTTCGTGTTGCTTATTCTTTAGTTTTCTTTGTTGTGTCATGTGTTATATTGTGTGTCTGTTTGTCTTCTTTCATTTTAAGCCAGGCGTTGTCAGTTTATTTTCGTTTTATAAGTTTGACTGTCCCTCTGGTATCTTTTGTCTCTCTTTTATACATGTTATACATATTAGCATTAGTCAGCACTGTAAAGTATTTATCATTTCAATGTTTTTCAATCTAATCTATGGGTACATTTTATGTTCTTATTTACCTGTTATTAATTTTCAATGCTGAATATTATTTTTTCTCAGTCGTGAACTTAAATGTCTTCATAAACAATGATTCAAAAATGTTTACCTTTTAGAGTTGTGATTTAACTGTGTTTCGCATTTCTGTATATATGCAATTGGGTAATTATACACAACATACTGTGAGGTACATTATTTGCTACAAAATGATACAACCATCAACCTTTATAGTACGGTGACCAAGTAAGGAAAAGTCGCTTATTTAAGGAGTTTAATCGTCATTTGGACTATACGGCTATAAATCACAGTATTGGTAGTTCAAAGGTAACACTTCACATTTTGACTTGTCGTAAAAAAATTTGTACGGCGCAATTTTTGTAAAATGTGCTTTGAAATTCGTTCCCTTAATTTAAGAAAAAAATACTTTCAAAGAAATTTATGCCTACATTCTAAAAAACATTTATGATATGTTTTTTGTTATTATATACATTGTTGTAAAACCTTATTTTAACAATTTCAAACAAAGTTTAGCAAAATTAATCTGTTATTGAAGAGTTCTTTGTAAAAATTGAACACTACGAATATTTTGCATTTAATAGAGTACGTTTCAGTTCATTTTCGTCATTTATTTTTACGCAAAATGTAAAATAATCAACATTTATGTGATATGTCAAACCTTTATTAAACAACAATTTCAAATCATTTATCTCAGAAGCATTATTTCGACTTGTGCATTGAAACAAAATAAACACTACAAAATGAAGATACAGGTTACAAGTTTTCCTCTAGAAATTCGACTTGTACAAAAATATTAAACCGGACCAATCCTATTATTTTAATCTAAAAATGATATTTCGTATATTTTTTGCGTTTTAATTTTGAAAAGTGTATCGTCTGCCAGAGAAAAAGTACTGAATCAATTCCTTTACTGTAAAGAGTAAACGTTTCTTCTTAAGTTCTGTTGAAAGACTTAATGATGGAATCTGCTAGCAATGTGTTAAAGAGGATGGGTCGTTTGATGAAATTCCTGATTTAGTGATCCAATTCGATTCTTGTGTCTCTTGTGCACTTTCCCTACCTTCCTTTGTCCCATCACTCACAACTTACACCAGTCTGAAAGGTGGTCTGGCATTGCTTAATTGTATTGATGATAACAGTAAAGTAAAAAAAAATGGTGACCTTGCAGCTGACTATAAAAATATGACCCAATGATTTTCTCTAGCGCACACAGTAGCAGACATTCTTTCACCGCTACGACATAGAAAACTCAATAAAGTTGTCTGCTCAAAAGTAAAGACGCACAAAGATTACAGCTTCCACCAAAATGTATCAGATTATTGAAGGGAGAAGGATTCCTCTGCCTAATTTCTTTGGTAGTTTTTCTTCTTCAAAACTATGACATATCCCCTATGATTCCTACTTATAGTGAGCTTTACTTGGCTGGAACGGTTGAAAATCCGAAATTGTCGAAGTTATTTCAGACAATAGTGTTAATGACTGTCGTAACTTGGTAAGTACTCAACAAGGGCCAATACTCGTATAATAACTAATGCCTTATACATGGACATGTAGTTAACAGAAAAGAACCAGGAAAGAGCGACATAATAATCATACGGACCTCTGATACGGGTGTGATTGTTCTGTGTGTTCACTACTACAAACAGATGACAAATGCATGCGAGTTGTAGGTGCAGATGGGGAACATTAGCAGTGTAAAGAATTATAGTTGAAGAATTTTACCCATTCACCAACAATGTGCTTGCTTTCCCCCAACAATTTATAAACTGACTCCTACTGTACACACTCTTATCGGATGCGACA
Source organism: Mytilus galloprovincialis (assembly GCA_037788925.1). Classification (NCBI taxonomy): domain Eukaryota; kingdom Metazoa; phylum Mollusca; class Bivalvia; order Mytilida; family Mytilidae; genus Mytilus; species Mytilus galloprovincialis. The sequence goes on along the minus strand of CM075339.1, from coordinate 55,310,631 downwards.
CATGTTCGTCTCTATTTGGAGTAGTGAGAAAATAAAATGCGTGTCAAGCTTGTCACCAGTAAAGATGTAGGTTTAGTCAGGCTATCTCTCTTTGAATCGAAATTTTGACCGCATCACACATTGCTAAACCCCCTGTTCCGTCATCTTTAGAATGAGGTTGGCGAAAATTAATTAATTCTTTACACACCGTTTATTTTGAAGGGCATATTTCAGCAGAATTCTTGCAGGATCTTGTGTGTTCATGTGAGGGAAAATCTCCATGTGAAAAATGTTTGTTCACAACAATTAAAACCTTACATGTACGGAGCTTTGCTCCTGTCAAGGGTCAGAATTATGTAGAAATTCCTTGACAGACGAATCAGAAGATATTCCTGGAAGAAATCTGCGTTATGGATCATTTTGATTGGATTTTTTAATTGTAACTGTTTTTGAGAGGTAATAAGTGGTTTTTGGTTGCAATGAATTACATGCCTGAGCTTTTGCAAAATAAACGTTCGTGATAGAAGGCGTTAATCGAAAACAACATTTATCATTTATTGCTGAGGTTAAATGTCACCCGGCAAGGTAACTTCAACGGAATTTGTATTGATCTTGTATAATAGAATGGGCTCATAGAACAAGTGTTTGAAAAACGCCAATTTTCATAAATAATCGATAATTAAGTAATAATATCCTCTTTTTTTTTTTACATGTTAGAGATAATTCATAGTCAATTGATTTGAAATTTAATACAAAATGCTGCTGATATCTTTCAATTTGAAAATATAAAAAGAAAAAAAACCCAGTATGTTGATTTTTGACCTTAATTTATGCAAAACTGTTCCCACATTTCTTTTTGACGACATCGATATTCCAAAAGTACTCATTTTTCCGAATCCAATCATATATAATATAGCCATATAGTAAGTTTGACGATTGAATTTTAAATATATTGGGTGTGGTCACCGTACTATTAATTGTAAAGTTTATTCATTTGTTATATTCGGTATTATTAAGATCTATAATTCCCTTCTGTTTTATAATTAATTAGTACCTATTTGAACGTTCGGAATTCAATTATTTATCGATAATTTAAACAAAATATATCAAACAGTTGCCATCAAACACAAACTATGGAAATAGGAATTTTCAAGTGAACACTTTTTTTTCCTAAATGGCGGCTTTTCAATTTTGCTATTTAAAAATTGTCATGAATTAGTTAAAAAGGTGATTTTTCAATTTTTGCATGTTTGTGACTATATATATCTCCTAGGCACGAAAGTCATGAAAATTAGTTGGTTTGCAGTGTGATTTTTGATAATTAATCTCGATGAATCGAGTAACAAAGTCTACATAAAAAATATACATCTCATGGTTCACCTAACCTGTATTTTAATACAAATTGTCAATAAAATTTAAAAAATGTGCTCATCACTTAATTAATCAAAATCTCTTTTCATGGAATAATTTCCAAACTTGACAAAAAGGTATGAAGATTCATATATTTGTTTCTAAATTGAATGCAAATAATAATTTACTCAAACTGATTAAAGCAGCAGTTAATATTTCTTTGGTTTTGAAAATAAATTGAATATTATTCGCCAAACAAACTTTATATACTGAGTGCCAATGAAAACGCAACTTTTGTTTTTCCAAAAAATCTTATAAATTTTATTTTATTTATATTAGAACTTTGTATAATTGGTTCAAAATGACTTTTAAGACAATTTTCGACAACTTTACGGTTGAGTGATTTTTGGAACAAATGCAAAGTAAGGGTTATTTTGAACGAACAAAAACCGAGTTCACCGCTTTTCAACATACGCACCATTTTCACGATTTTGTCATTTAAAGCTTGGCTAATGTCATGAATTTTCCCGCCCTTATTGTTAGGAAACTGCAATAAACATCTGAGTAAATGCCAGGACTTTCCGACAACCAGCGACATGCAGTTTTGGGCATGATCCAATGAAGCCTTTCACAGCATACAATTACGAGATGACTGAAGTTGTAGCCTCTACAATAACCCAAATCATCCACAAATTCAACCAAAATGGATCATTTAATGATAAGCCACATCCCGGGGTACAAAAAGCAAAAAACGCTCAGCAAGACCGATACATTTGGTCTTTCACATGTCCGATATCGACGATGATGGCTGTCCAAATGTCAAAGAGTTCAATGGTGGTCACGGTAGAACCTTTGGAGCAATTCAGTTGAAAGCACCATTTGCGCAGAAATTGTTTAAGAGCACCACAGTCTTTCATTAGTGACATCTAAACGGCCGTCTGACGTAAATATCGAATTCTGTAGACCAAAAATCATTCATTATGTACAAAAAAACGTCAATGGTGGTTACATTGACATTTGGCACCCGCCTTGACTGAAAGTCATGCTTTTCGCCGGATTTTGGTCCGATCGATCATATTTTGCATCAGATTTGACATGTTTTAGACGATGAAAACCACCTCCAATATCATAAAGTCAGCTTGAGTTTGCTTTGCGGGACAAGTAAAATAACATTCCTCGGGATCACATTAAACGTCCGGGATGATCAATTCCACGGCGCTGTCGAGATTGCGCTGCACCACGGGGTTGTAACATTTTTTGTTAGGACTGTTAGTTGATGATTCGACATTGGATGTTTCGTTTACTTATTGCGCCCGAAAGATGACAATTAAACATTTTTGTTTGATATCGATCTATTGTTAAAATTGTTAATTTTCCAGAACAATTTATTTTGAGAGATTATCATTTCTTATATAAATTTTATTTTTGAAAAAACCAAGTGTTGCGTTTTCATTGGCACTCAGAATAATAATAAATCATGATTAACCATAATTTTATCAACTTGAAAATAACAAATAGCTCTTTAGGTTTCTGTTTCTAGTATGATAGTATCAGATTTAGTTTGTTTCTGTCTTTATTTTAGGAAACATCTTGTTTTCCTGTGTGTAATATGCAAACATATTGCACAATTAAGAGCACTTACAAATATACTTTCTTAAACATGGTGTTTCGAGATTTGTCTCAAAGAATCAAACTAAACAGGAACTGAAGTTGCTGTCTATGAATGAATTTATAATAATGTGAAATAGAAAATAAGCATGCTTAGTAAAATCACTGAGACAGCAACTAAACGACAAAAAGATATCAACATGCAGTCTTCGATAGAAAAAGGCAAAAGTCGTATACCGCTGTTCGAAATTCATTGATATATTGAGGAAAAAACAAATCCGGGTTTGTCTTTTTGTCAGCTTTGATAGCTCAATATCGTCCCTAGTTTGAATAAGTTGTAAATTTAAGTAGCAGAAGAAGCAGACTAATTCAAAATATGATTCAATCCCAAATTCAAATTAAAAAAAAACAAATATTAAAGATTTAAAGAACAAAAACAAAAAAACGAAAACAAAAACAAAAAACGCTCAAGGGTTTCCTGACTTTGAAGAGGCACATGTACATCTCGTGGAGTGGATTTTTTGCAGTTAACTCTTATACCATGTATACCTCTGCTATTTATAATCTCAATAACTGGACAGACAGGAAATGCTTACAAGAACATACAATCCTGCTTTACGAAACATGTACAGCTTTCAATATCGACCTGTATAGGTCGCATTTGTTAATGACGTTGACGCTTTTGAGGAATATTTTTGTTTTGATAACCTACTATTTCCGTGATATGATCCATGTTACTTAATATGTTATTTAGAAGAATACAATTCGGCGGAATGAATGTTTGAAAACATACCATCTGCCGTTTAAAGAGGATGGCTATTCCACTAGAACGATAACGCTTATCCCTGCTGTAGTACATAATTTTAGTATAACTTTAACTCGTAAAAATTCATGGCATAAACAAGTTGAAATTATGACACATAACCCTGTGATTGGACCTTTGCAATAATTACTTATGCATATGTCAAATCAAGGATATGATTGGTGACGAAGCTTTATAGTACAAGTGGCACCGTTTTGTCTGTAAAAGGAGGTCCTGTTGGACATTGCATCTTCAATATTTACAGAAATACAACATATAACATCAATGTTTAACAAGTCAAAATGTAACTAGTCAGCAGTTAATCAAATATTTTTTAATATATTATTCCCACATTGACCAGTGTGTAAAGACTACACTGACCTTTAGTTATACCTTGAACTTTATTTGATATATTATGATTAATCAGTGAACAAACGATCGAGAAATTTGTTAGCAACAATTACCAAAGCTTCACAAACAGTTTGATTCGTATCATGCTCTGATAATTATCTATTAGAGTCATTGTTTGAGAAAACATAAAAATAGAATGAAATTTCTAAAAACGTAAGGATAAAAACAAATTGAAAACAACACCTTACTAAGTAATTCTATGCGTTCGAAGCGCTTTTCTGGATTTACATTCACCTGGAACGCTCAAAGCCAAACATTTGAAATCCGAAGATGTACAAGAACTGCAACCGTTGAAGAGTTATATGACAAAAGCGGGATTGTTGTTTTCTCAGCTTAAATAGCTCAAAATCGTCCCTAGTTTGAAAAGTTGTAAATTTAAGAATCAGAAGAAGCAGAAAAAGCAGAAGAATTCAAAATTGACATTAACTTCAAATTAAAATAAAATAAAAATCAAATCTAAAAGATTTAAAGAACAAAAAACGAAAAAAAAAAGCGCAAGGGTTTCCTGACTTTGAACAGGCACATATACATGTCGTGCAGATTTGCAGTTAACTCTTATCCCATGTATACCACTGCTATTTATAATCTCAATAACTGGACGGACAAGAAATGCTTACAAAACTTACAATCCTGCTTTACAAAACATATCAATATCAATATCGACCTTTATCTTACCTCCTATTCAATTCTAGGAATATGATAGGTTAAAAGTGTCAGCGAGGAGACCGTGTATATTTTATATTTGGTTAGTAGGGAGGCGGGGCTTATTGCATACACGGTTATATATTAGGTTAGCAGGAGGGCGGGGCTTGTTTCATACACGGTTAGTAGTGGTGTTACGTCCCTTTATAAAAACAAAACGGTATTGAGAAAAAAAATCTTAACGGTTTCACAAACAAACAAAATTATGATTAAGATTGAAATAAATTTATAAAAAACATTTAAACCTAACAAGTTGATATTGTTGGCATCTGTTTTTGTAAGATCAATGGAATAAGTTTCTTACTGCTAACAGTGTTAAAGACTTGCTCATTTTGATAGCCGGGTGACAAGTCTAAACACAAGGTAAGATAGTCGGTAAGATAAATTTGTTACATAGTGTGCTAGTGACGTAATATGGTATATATATTTGGTCAGTAAATTTCATATGGGGATTCGAGCTTCGCTCTCACCCCATATGAAATTTACTGTCCTCATATTTACCGTATAAGGTCACTAGCACACTATGTAAGTAATAATATTGGTCGCATTAGTTAATGACGATGAATCTTTTGGGGAGATATGATATCAATTAATATTTTTGTTTTGTAAACCTACTAGTCCCGTGACATGATCCATGTTACTTATCATAGAGACACAACTTTGAAACTTTAACAGTGGTTCATAATTTTAGTATAATTTAAACTCATAGAAATTCATGGCATATACACGTTGAATTGTAAAATGACACATAACCCTATGATTTGACCTTTGCAATAATTACGTGTGCATATGAATTGTCAAATCCAGGATATGATTGGTAACGAAGCTTTATAGTACAGGTGACACCGTTCCGTCTGTAAAAGGAGTTCCTATTGGACATTACATCTTTAATATTTACAGAAATCAATGTTAAACAAGTCAAAATTTAACTAGTCAACAGTTTGTCAAATATTGTTTAATATATTATTCCCACATGAATCAGTGTGTAAAGACAACACTGACCTTTAGTTATACCTTGAACTTTATTTGGTATATACTATAATTAATGAAGTGCGAACATACGATTGATAAATTGGTTAGCAATAATTACCAAGTTTTTACACACAGTTTAATAATTCTTATCATCATCTGATAATTTTTAATTTGAGACATTGCATGAGAAAACACAAAAGTATAAATGATACAAGTTTTACAAAGTAACAAATCTAAAGGGAAAAGGGTAAACATTATATCCTTTACCCTCATGGTAAAAAGAAACAATCGTTTAATCGATTTCAACATTAAAGCCTCTTAAGTTATATACAAATGGTGTTTTGGGATGCACCTATGAAGTTATCATACACAATGTCTTGATGCATTTCTTTTTTCCTCCACAGGAGAGGTTACCGTAATACTATATGTGTTCTAAAATTCAATTTAAACTTTTAACATACCATATGCATGTCCCACAACTACCCAACCAACCGATAACAGCAGTTTATACCTAATGGTTTTGTCTACAAGCACAATTTTAAATATAACTCGTCAACAAATATCATTTTATTTGTCAACAATGTAATATAATGCACATACTGTCGTGAAAACAAAGCAATACAAATTATACTGACCTTAAAAAGTACCTTGAACTATAATAGTGTAAATACTATAATTAATGAAGTATGAACATAATATGATCAATACATTGGTTAGTAAATAGCAAAAACTATCAAGGCTTCATAAACAGTTTGGTACTTAAAGGTATCACCTTCTCATTAATTATGTTGGTTAGTCCTGACAAGAACAAACCAGTTTGAAATTTCCAAAACAAAAAGATATAGAACTGAATGTAACAAATTTGAAGAGAAAAGAGTAAACAGGAACTTATTAAGACCAAAGGAGCATTATCTACGAGACATGAAAACAAATTATTTTGTTTTATTCAATTATTAAAGAATTTGAATTACTAGTAGTAAACTATCCATTCGCTTTAAGCAGCAAATTTGTTTCAATTCTGTTTATAAAAGCTAAAACACATCTCTAATGAATTTGACAGCAAATGCTAATTTTTTGTACCATCGAGCCACCTTAAGCCGTTTTCAATCGATTTTTAATTTTTTTTCTTATGTTGTACTGTTACACCATCATAGGTTAGTGGGAGGATTTGAGCCAATTTATTCTTTCCTCATTATATAATATGTGCCTGTTCCAAGTTAGGGGCCTGTAGTTCAGTAGTTGTCGTTCATTCATGTTCATGTCTGTCAAAATTTGTTTTTCGTAAATTGGCAATAAAATCACATCTCCCTATTTTTTTCTCAGAAATCTGTTAATGATATTTTGAAAAGGGAGAAGGGGTATTCTGTTACATATGATAAAAAATTAACGTTATGAACATGCAGTATCTTCATTCATTAATTATTTTTGTAATTTTCAGCTTTAAGTTTGTTTACGCTTTTTGTTTATTAAATGTTTACTTACCTTTTTTAATATCTCTTCTCTCTATTTACAATATATACCAGCTTTGAAAACAGTTTGGTATGACTATAAAACAAAAGTATTTATTTAAAAAAAAATAATGTTTCGTTCTCCTTAACTGGTTACCTTTACAAAAATAATATTTTCATTTACCTATGTACATTAATCCATCTCGCGGCATTTTGTTCCAGGTTATGGTTGTTTTTCTAAAATTGTTTAACATCTCACCCATTATTTTATTTTGTAGTTTTTGCATTTACATTGTGTCATATACATGTATCAAATTTATTCGTTCAGTGTGTTTTATATCTGTTCACTTGGTTGTGTTAATTGAGTTAAGGCATTTCAATTGATATTTTAAAGTTTGTCTTTTTATGTTGTGATGTTACACTATTGTTTCAGGTTAAGCCCCGGTTACAACAGATCGTACGATTTTTTGTCGTGGAAGATCTATAAAATAGTTATCATGGCACTGTTGTGCAAAATGTCAAAAAAATATTTCAAGTGTTCACATCAGCTTCGACATGTCCAGGAAGGTTCCACGATGGAAACACGACAGAAAAAAAATAATTGTAAACGTTCGGTCGTGGGTTTGTCGCAAGTCGGTCGTGCTACAGTCGAGTGACAGCCGTACGAAAATCGTGAGTTGTTTGGGCCTATTTTTCAGGTTTTCGTGTCAAGGGTGCCCGAGTTACTGTCGTGTCACTGTCGTGCAACTGTAATACGACTGTCTCACAACAGTCGTGTGTCACTCGCGCGTTTGACTCCCAACTAGGAGTATATAAAGAAAGCCCGATTTATTGCGTGTCATTTGCCATTTGCTTTTAATATTGCATCAGTGTACTATACTGCCAAAACATCAGGCGCCGGTCAGTCCATGACATAACCCACCAACTTCGGGCGCTTCGCTGGTTCCTATGTTGTTTATGGGCTCAAATTAACGCTAACATGATCATATTTTGCTCGTGTTGGAGTTCGGCAAGGCGCCTATCCAGCAGGGTTAAGCGTAATCGTTCTGGTGGAATAGCCATCCTCTTTAAACGGCAGATGGTATGTTTTTCCAAACATTCATTCCGCCGAATTGTATTCTTCTAAATAAAACGAAACTATGTTGCACGACGAACGTACCATTGTCGTAAAACAGACTATCAATGTTGTGCGAGCATCGTACGAAATTTGGTATTCGTTAGACAATCGTGCGAATGTATCACGTGTGTCCTGTGACAGTCGTGACATTTTGGTAGACAGTCCTGCAATAGTCGTACGATTGTTTTATTTAATATTGTTTATTTTGGTACCCACGACAATTTGTTTATCGCACGACAGTCGCACCACTGTGGTAAGGCACTCTCACGACAGCCACAAGACAGTAACACGATAAAAAAATCGTAGAAAAAAAAGGTGCATGTCCAATTTTCATCTCACGACACACGACAGCGCCACGATGCTCAAAATATCGTGCATCATCTGTCGTACGACGATCACAGATGACCTGCGATTTGACCAAATTTCATGTCGTGGCGCTGCATAGACTAGTCGTGGATTTGTTTTGACCAGGGATTAAAGCTTCAACATATTAAAATGTTTAAACTCGGTGCATTTGTTTGCACATGTTCTAAGTCAGGAACCTGATGTTCAGTGGTTGTCATTTGTTGATGTTGTAAATAAGTCCTCGTTTCTCGTTTTTTATATAGATTTGACCGTTTGGTTTTTCTGTTCTAACGATTTTAAATTGGTTATTTTTTTAGCCCTTTATAGCTTACTGTTTGGTGTGAGCCAATGGTCCGTGTTAAAGACCGTACTTTGATCTATAATGGCTTACGTTTACAAAATGTGACATGGATGGAGAGTTGTCTCATTGGCACTCATACCACATATTCTTATATATCTATCAAGCTCCTTTTTTTAAGGGGATCCGGTTTGATCTGCCGATCAGATAAATATAAGGTCATCTGTTTCTCATGATGCGTATATAATTCCAAACTTTGTGAGTCTTATATTTCGGAAAAAATGATCAAAGTCAATCATTCTCGAATTTATAAGGTTGTTCGTATTCGATTTTCTGGTTGTTTTAATCTTTAAATATAATAATCGTTTTTAAAACAACCGGAATAGAGGCTAGACGTCCTTTCTCCAGTTTCGGATCGAGAACAAATAGGTTTTATGTTTTTCGACAATATTAAACATGGAATTGAGAATTGAAATGCCAAATATATTTAAGAGACAACAACCCAACCAATGGACAGAAAACAGCCGAAGGCCATCATGCATATAACGCTTTATCATGTTTATCCTGCAAATAAAACTTGACGTCATTCAAGTGTCATTTTAAAAACAGATTCGAAATGAACTTTTCAACCGAATCTATGCATTACAAAAAGTCAAAATAACAAAATGTCAATGCGTAAATATCAAACCTTTGAATCCTTAAGGAGTTAAGGAAGAATGCTTGCAAATGTTTCTACTGGAAAAGCTTTACAATTTCTATTTGATATACCAAGCTTGGAATAGTGTAGATGATTGGTCCAACGGTATACACAATTTGTATTATTCTCTCTATCGTATGTCTTTCTTACTTGTTTTCTGTGTAAAGAATATGACTTGTTTCCTGTAAAATTGTATTTGTAGAGTACACATGTACATGAACATACACACACACTTTATTTTCAAGTGAACCATATACTGTAGGTTTCATAGGAATGCTATAATCATTTTCATGGAGTTTATTTATGATTCTATTTATCTTCATCGGGAAACATTTTAGAATTGAATATTTCTTTTTGTAATTTCATTGGGGTGTAAAAGCGTTGACCGAAGTACATGTTGTATGAAGCGCGGAAACGCTTCATTTCTAAAAATGTACGCACGATCAACACTTTTATAAACCTAGGAAATTACTAAGCATTCAATACTAATAATTACATTTTTTTTTCGCTATGATCATAAAAACACGATCACTATCAAAGTTTTTCTGTATTTACCTGTGCACTTTATTGCGTTCAACCTTAAATTTCATTACACATGTTAAGTAACATCATGCCATCATACTTTTGAACTTCCTTTTACTGTATGTGTTAACCTCAACTATTGTATATAGATAAAGGAAGATGTGGTATGAGTGCCAATGAAACAACTCTACATCCAAGTAACAATTTATAAAAGTAAACCATTATAATAGGTCAGGGTACGGCCTTCGAATCTGCATTTATATTGTATGTTTTTCTGTAAACTTGTATTTATTTTTTTAGAGAATAAAGTATCTATCTATCTAATATCTTGAGTTTGTCAGTACAAAATCAGCTAGGACAGGGCATAACTTTTCTTTTTCTTTTCACTACGTAATTTAATTGATAAGCTAGAAGTGTCCGTATTGCTTTGATATGTACATAAAATTGAGAATGGAAATGGGGAATGTGTCAAAGAAACAACAACACAACCATAGAAAAAACAACAGCAGAAGGTAACCAACAAGTCTTCAATGTACATAGCGAGAAATTCACGCACCCGAAGGCGTACTTCAGCTCGCCCCTAAACAAATATATATCTACTAGTTCAGTGATAATGAACGCCATACTAAACTCCAAATTGTACACAAGAAACTAAAATTAAAATAAGACGAGACTAACAAAGGCCAGAGACTCCTGACTTGGGACAGGCGCAAAAATGCGGCGGGGTTAAACATGTTTATGAGATCTCAACTCTCCCCCTATACCTCTAGCCAATGTAGAAAAGTAAACACATAACACTACGCACATTAAAATTCAGTTCAACAGAAGTCCGAGTCTGATGCCAGAAGATGTAACCAAAGAAAATAAACAAAATGACAATAATACATAAATAACAACAGACTACTAGCAGTTAACTGACATGCTATTTACTGTCACGCTCTGGCTGAATAAAGTCGTCAACTGTATGAGTATGCAATTTAGTCTGTGGACGTATTTACAGCAAATTATATCTGTTTTTGATTCAAGAGTTTGATCTGATGAATTTGTTTCTCCATCACTTGAATTTCTGAACATAACTTACCTTAAGTTTAAACAAACTTCGATCGCCATTGCATACCATTTTTAGTTCGTTCAAATATATTTTAAATGCTATTTTTTTTAATATTTCAACTTAAATTCGATTGTACGATGGATTAACTCGAGAGTTGAAAGCTTCCTGGCGTAGAACAGGCTTAAAGTTGAATTCATGGTTGATAAATTTATTTTATTTTTGATAACACCAACGACCAGCACAAGAAACTTTTTAAAAAAAGAAATTCAGTAAACAAAAAACCAGCGATAACCCAGTGGTCCTTTCTTTCTGCATACATACGGTTATTTGGCCTGATGTTAAAACAAAACAATCATTTTCGGCAACGTTATATATTATTTTAATAAATAAATCAACAAAATAATATAACTTAGAATGTAACAATTGTATAGAAAACATTTGAAATCACAGAAATGAGTCAACTTAGAAAGAAAAAGATATTCAAAAAATCAGAATGTGAATATATATGTTCAAACTCTTTTAGGTCATTTTTTAGTAGCAATAAACAAAAAAACTATGTTAATTGGACATGCTTTGATACTATATATGCCCTTGAATTTTTACTAGATAACATTTTTGTTCGCTTTGGGGATTCCGTATATCGTCAGATTATCGGAATTCCAATGGGGACTAACTGTGCACCACTTATTGCGGACCTGTTTTTGTATTGTTATGAGTTACAATGTATGACAAAAATAAGCAAAGACCCATCGAAACAACATCTGATAAACAAATTTAATAATACTTTTAGATATTTGGATGATATTTTGGCTCTCAATAATGACGACTTCAGTATGTATATTAATGAAATTTATCCTGTTGAACTTACTTTAAATAAAGCTAATACTAACAATGACCACTGCCCTTTTCTCGATCTTGATATCTATATCACTAATGGAAAGCTGAATACTAAAATTTATGATAAAAGGGATGATTTTTCATTTCCTATCGTTAATTATCCGTTTTTAGATGGTGACGTTCCCTTGTCACCATCTTACGGTGTTTATACATCTCAACTTGTACGATTCGCTCGTGTATGTAACAATGTTTTAGATTTTAACGAGAGAAATTTATGTAGTACTGAAAAATTATTACACCAGGGTTTTCGATATCACAAACTAGTCAAAACATTTACTAAATTTTATCATCGGTATAAAGACATTATTCGTAAATATAGCTCAACATGCAGACTTTTAATACGTTCAGGTATTTCACATCCAATTTTTTATGGTAATATTCTTTATAAAGCACAAAGGTGTCAGTATTCACCTCAGAAACTTACAAAACCTTTGAATAGACTTATTAAGAAGGGATATAATTACGATACTGTTGTCAAGTCATTAAAGATTGCATATTTTGGCGTTACTATTGAGTCACTGATAAGGTCTTTGCATCGGAACTAAACACATTTATTCTAAAAACAGTTGTTGGCATGACACGGGTTATGTTCTTCTCATATATGTTATGATGGTATGATACTAAACCCCTAACGGGAAGGATTGTGCCTGATGTTCATATGATGAAATCATAATCTTTCAGTCAGTTTAGTTGAAGTCTGGAGCTGGCATGTCAGTTAACTGCTAGTAGTCTGTTGTTATTTATGTATTATTGTCATTTTGTTTATTTTCTTTGGTTACATCTTCTGACATCACACTCGGATTTCTCTTGAACTGAATTTTAATGTGCGTATTGTTATGCGTTTACTTTACTACATTGGTTAGAGGTATAGGGGGAGGGTTGAGATCTCACAAACATGTTTAACCCCGCCGCATTTTTGCGCCTGTCCCAAGTCAGGAGCCTCTGGCCTTTGTTAGTCTTGTATTATTTTAATTTTAGTTTCTTGTGTACAATTTGGAAATTAGTATGGCGTTCATTATCACTGGACTAGTATATATTTGTTTAGGGGCCAGCTGAAGGACGCCTCCGGGTGCGGGAATTTCTCGCTACATTGAAGACCTGTTGGTGACCCTCTGCTGTTGTTTTTTTTTTGGGCGGGTTGTTGTCTCTTTGACACATTCCCCATTTCCATTCTCAATTTTATTAAATGCAATCTACTAAATGTCTTAAGTTGAGCTTACACATTTTGCCTGACAGATTTTCAAACTAATTAATAATCAAAGCATATGCAAAATTGCAGCCCTAACACTGTATAACTCGCACTTCAACGAGTCGAGCATTACATTTGCATGTGTGACTATAAAACTAAAGGGAACTATCATTGGATTTTTTTAGGGGGGGGGAGGCTATGAGTAAAACAAAAAGGCAGGATGAGACACTTGCAAAAAAAAAAAGTCAGGACGACAATTTAGGGAAAAAAAAAGTCAGAATAAACTAAAAAAAACAGGACCGTACAGAGTAAAAAATAAAAAGGCAGGACAGAGATTACAGCTAAAAAAATATGCAGGACAAAATTTTTCATCCTAGCCCTCCCCCTCCCGCTCCCCTCCCCCCATATAAATCAAATGGTAGCTCCCTGAAGACTGATAGAACAATAAAGATGATTAAAAAGACTTCTAAATAATAATAAAAATAATATATATATTTGTATCACAAGAGTGAGATAAACAAAAAGTATCACAGAAATTAGGTAAAATCTTTAAAAATTGTAATATAAATATGTTAAATAAACATGATCTTGATTAATCAACGAGCTCTGTAAAAATGTATCATACGAACGAATAATGTATTCACACATTCATACTTCTAAATCGTCTGATGGACATGTGTATGAATGTTCTAAATGTCAACATTCTGATGTTATTATAAAATGACCGAGAGTTCAATAGAGTGTACTGCCATTTTTGAAAGAATATATTTGAATATTGGGTCTTTACAACGCTTTGGGAACATTGTCGGCAAAATCTCCCATCATGTTTCCGGCTGGACGATAATTACACACAACTACACATTGGCCTTTCGCTATTGCCATGCCAACTCCTATTTGTTTTGCTTCTTTCCATACTAATTGTGTAAAATGTCCAAATTCTGAAATATGTTAAAAATCACATTTAATAATAAAGAAATATTGTACAGATTACAAGTTATAAATAAGCTTTTATGGGGTATCCCAGGAATTTTTCTAAACACTGTTTTTAAAATATATAATGTTACTATACCAAAGTACATGTATATATGTACGAGCGCTGTTTGTCTTGTCTTGTCTTATGGATTTTTGTATATGTGTTTGAATTTGCCTGACTTAAATTAAACTAGTATAATTAAAAAGTAGTATACTATACTGCCCAAATGTATTATATGAAAAGATATCGTTGTGTGGGTCTTATAATTAATGACGCATTTTAAAGTTTTCGAACTGTTGGGAAAATGAAGATGAAGCTAAGAAGCTCAATATCAAATATTTAACTGAGACATAAAAAATATATAGGAATTGAAATTACGTACATAAAAGATAACTCTATGTTCAGGTCGACTTTTCGGATTCTAAAGGACTCTAGACAATTTCAATTGCGTACACCATATTGGGTACAAATTCACGTTATTGCTTGAATTTCAATCGTTTGGGATGTTGTAAGCCAATCACGGCGTTTTAGTGTACGCTTTTGAAAAATGTTACCCGGAACGCCAATATATAGCTATCTCAATTTTTATCGAAAGTCGACTAAAAAAACTGTCGACAAATGAAAACATCCATTTCTTCAGGTTGATAAGACATGCAAGTCTCGCATGTTGGAGTCCGTATTTTGACCTATGTCTGTATTTTTTTATACATTGTGACTTGGATGGAGGGTTGTCTCATTTGCACTCATACCAAATCCTTGTGTTACTATTATAAGTATCAAACTTGCTTAACTAGTATACCGGTGTCAATTAAAATCGATATATGTTTACTCTGAGGGAAATGACGGTACAAACACATGCCTATAATTGTTGAAGACGATATTTTATGTTTGTTGTTGGTATTTTGCTGCCTCTTAAGTTTACCCAGCATCTCCTGTAATGTAATTTGTATGCGTTTTTGTTATCTTCAAATTCGAAGTATTTTATATTTTAACTGATACTTTGTCGGGATTTTTAAAGTGTTTCATACTCCAGGTTTTTCATTGTTTTGATATTTGAATGCTTTTTGTCTTATTATTTCAATTGTTGGGTTGATGTCTCGTTTTCACATATAACACATCTCCTTTTATTAATAGAGGGGCGTAAAGGGGGGTATCGTCATGGAAGAACGCGAAATAAAATTACCATTTCACTATGAACGTGCAGTTAAAAATGTTTTGCACGTTGATCTTTTTACCAATTTTACGAAATTAGGTAAATCACGTACCTTTTTCACGGCTGGTCGTAAAATAAAAATAGCAAAACACGTTGCGCATAAATAATCCTTTAACACCCTCTTCATATGCATTTTGTTTTAATTAATTTTTGAAGCATTTTATATATATCAAGTACTTTTTCATGACTTAGTATAGCACTGGGGATTACGCTTTGTTTTATTGTTGCAATAGTTGTATTGTTCGTTTGCTGACTCATAAGCGTTTACGCATGATCTCCTTTTATTCACATGATTTTGTTTTTCTTCGAGCTGAAACTTTATGATATTATACCAGGAACTATTAGTACAGTTTATTCGTTGTATAAATATTCATAGTTTTGAGAGCTAACATGTGGATTTGTGCGGAACAATTACACGTTGTTATTCATTACACGCATCTTAACTACACGCGAAATTGTTCCTTTTTAAATTGTAACACGGTACTGACTGCTGTACCCATATTTTGACTATTTCATTTATCATGTCTGTTTAGTTCACGCATCATTGTAAATATAATGGAGTTTGATGAGACTGTCGTACAAAGTGAGAGGTTTAGTGCTATAAAACCAGGTTTAATCCACCAGTTTCTACAATTGAAAATGCCTGTACCAAGTCAGGAATATGACAGTTGTTGTCCATTCGTTTTTGATGTGTTTTGTAATTTGATTTTGCCATGTGATAAGGGACTTTCCGATTTGATTTTCCTCTGAGTTCAGTATTTTTGTGATTTTAATTTTTACACATATAAATGTTTTCCTTTAACATCATACAGAAAATAAAACTTTTATATAGAATACGGAGATGCGAAAGGGATTGACAATAAGCGTAAGACCACTAACCGTTGAATATCCAATTAGCCTTAGGAATATAGAATTAATAAACTTGTCAAAAAAATAAAACGGCCGGGTATGAGTCTTATATGTAAGTTGTTCTTTTTCTAAACCAATCTAGGTGAGGCCCCAATCGGCAATACTCGTATGAATCCGATAGTCTTCTAGATAAAGGTACGGAATCGGCCGAGTTGTGACGAATGGGTGAGGCCCAAGTGTACATGAACATAATGGTAGTTTGGCTATGATTGGCCAGTATTTTACTCGTAAGATTTGAACAGATACTGGATAATTATTTTAACTTATAGATCACTTCTATTGTTATCATTAACCTGTGATTTGTTAGACCAATGGTTCCATGATGTTTCAGTACCTCTTTCATTAATCTTCAAAAATGATGGTCCTTTCACAATGGTAACTTTGATAATGTTTAATTAATTGATTGACTGAATATCTGATGTAAACCATACCGACTTTACTTAGACTTAAAAATAAAATTTACTTACTCATAAACTGGTTCATATCCGGATTCGATCCGTAATAGTGATAATCTTTAATTTCATCATACCACATTTTCACATATTCACGAGCTAAAAATAAATGAAGTTATATGAAAAATTACATAGTTAGATCCACAAAGTACTACACAAGGCATCTTCAATTTCAGAGAAAGACATACAAACATGTATAAAGAATTCTATCTTTGCACAACAGTGTACCTATCGAAAGTTCAAGCAAAATTGAGTAAAAGGAGGTTATATATATGTAACTCTGTAAAATATAATTAATGAAAGGTTGATAAGTTTCATTTACATGTATCAATCAAGAATATGTGTATTTAAAAGGAACACAAGGCCCACTCGCAATATCATATTTCAATGTTCAGAGAACGTTTATATTTGGTTCAAATTCCTTATTTGTCATATGCACTATAAACTTCTTCACTTTATGATGTTATGAACCTGTGTACAAAGTTTGAAATTGATCCATTCACAAAAACTTAGACCTATTTCAAAACTTTCAACAATTCAACCTATACTGTAACCATATATTATGTCATTTATATGTACAAAACGAACGGAAAAGTGAAGTATACTAGTAAGTGCATATTTTTCAAATTGTTTACAAGCAATCGATTTGACTGACAGAAGCATAAGAAAAGGCATTGTAAACACTGCAATATAGTTAATTCTTTTTAGACCGTCAAATTTTCTATGTAACGAACTATACTATGCATTGAAGGCCTGTTGGTGACCTTCTGTTGTTGTCTGCTCTGTGGTCGGATTGTTGTCTCTTTGGCACGTTCCCCATTTCCATTCTCAATTTTATACTTGTTTAAAAAAATTATTTAGACTCAAGACAATTTATAGAGCTTTACAAATTATACGTTCGCCTGTCCCTTGCTGACGTGTCCTCTAGATCTCTTTTGGTTATACAATTGATAGGTTGTTGTCTCATATACGTAATGCTCATATCTCCTTTTATTCACACCAGACGAATTTGTAATATCGATTGTTTAAATAATTTTATCATATAATTGTGTAATGGTAAATGAACCATAATAATAACTTCATGTGTGTCTTTGTATATACTTTTTTTTGTCAGTCATCTATTTATTCTCAGTTGTTGAACAACCATTTAAAAAAAGAGATCTGGAAAATGGGGTATCAACTTATAGAATGCAAATATCTTTAATAATTTCCCTTTTGTTATAAACAATTCTTACGAATGTCAATCAAGAAAAGTACATTTGAAACAGACGACGAAAGGCTGTTGAGCAAACAGTGGTTAATTGAACGATTTTTTTTTTGGTATTCAGGGCGAAAACCTGTTATAGTGGTGTTAACACGAAAAAGAGTATAGATGTGAAATGTTTAAATCAGAAACGATAATGCAAATTATAGATGTTTGTATTTAGAAAATTGAAATCTTACATGAAATACTTTCTAAATTACTATTCGTAAGATGTCGCTTGTGTAACGTGCATATCGGCTCTTCTCAATTTGGGTTCAAACGTAGCTGACCGTGGTTATTCTAAGCAAACGTGTCGTGTGTATCGAATGTCATCGTTTTGGACTCTATCGTAACTGACCATCATCATGGTTACTCCAGGAAAACGTGTCATGAATATCATCTGTACTCATTTAAGTCCAAAGCGTAACTGACAATGGTAATACTAGAAAACTGTGGCATGTATTTGATTGTCCTTATTTTGGGATCGCTCAGATTTGAGAGGAGTACTCAAGGAAAACGCGTCTTGTAAATTAGCTTTCCTTATTTTGGAAATCGAGCATACATATATGCAACGGACAAAGGCTTCTCTATGAAAATGTGGCTTGTGCACTATATTATTTGTCATGCGTTTACGTTATATCCAGAATGTTAGTATTTAAGTTATAAGGTGATCGATAGTTTTACCTTTTTTGTTTGAAAGTCCACTTCCGCCCATCATTGCTAGGTTTTCTCCTATACTTTCTCCCTTTAAGTCACATTTACTATGATCAAACTTTCCAGTGTTTGCTAAATGTTCTGCCCATTTTTGAGAATAATCTGTTAAGTCTTGAGCATGCGTGATATGTGGACTTCCGTGCATGTCTCTAAATTCATTGTGTGCTTTCACAGCATCATCTATGAAAGAAGACTCAGTGTCATTGCTATTTTCTTGTTTTGCGCTTTTTGCTTCCGGTTCTTTATCTGAGACAGCTTTGGGTTGGCTTTCGGCATTTTTCGGACTTGCACTTGTGGTTGTTTGCTGTGTTTCAGTTTCGGATTTTGGCGCATCAGCAGCTGAAGAAGAACCACAACCCATTTCTAGATTGCGATATAAATGTTTTAGTGTCAACAATTATTTGTTATTCTGTTATATTTATATTATTTTACTTCTACTGTTTGAAAAAGGCAGAAGATGCTAAAAGTAAAATTCAACTGACTCATAAGCCGAATAGAGACCAATAAAGCCAGACAAACAAAATGTAAACGACAAAATGGCTTACTATATAAAACAAATTCTAACAAATCTAATAGACACGACACAATTTAACCTTGTATAATATCAGCAGGTTCTCAATGCAATGCTTTGCAGATTCTACTCAAGATTTGATACCGGCTAAAAATGTATACTGGCTGAATTTCTATATATCTGTGAATTTTTTATTTTGATTATTTACGATAAATGAAAGCAATCAGATTAAAAACAAAAACTATTATGTCCATAGGGTTACGATCATGACTATGTTTTTATTTTTTCATCCTATGGTGTTCCCATTTGAATGGTTTTGCACTAGTATTTTTTTGGGGCCCTTTATAGCTTGCTGTTCTGTGTGAGCCTAGGCTCGGTGTTGAAGACCGTACCTTGGCCTATAATGGTTAACTTTTATAAATTGTGACTTGGATGGAGAGTTGTCTCATTGGCACTCATACCACATCTTCCTATATCTATTTAGAAATAATGTTGTGTTTCAGGTAAAAGAAATCAATGAAATATATACAAAAGTCATTGAATATTTTTGTAACACATGATTATGTATTAATATATAATTTAGTACTTATATAATTCTTATGTATCTATTAGACATTCGACCGGGTCATATACATGATACACAATGTATGAACATGACCTTATGATCATAGTTCGTTGTGATTCTATTTACGTTGTGTATCAATATCGACTCATAAATAAATCATGTTGTTCCAGACTAAGTATCGTCAAAACACATCTAACGGGTCATTTGATGTGATACAAAACACTGAAGGGATATAAATCTGTAAAACAAGCTGAACATTTTAATCACGTTCTAGATCTGGTGTTGAGGAAATATAAAGATTCTCAATTTCTTTTTTTTTTTAATATTTATCCCGTACACGTATTACAATGTACTACATGTTGTATAATACATGTACATGTATAAATGATACCGTTGCATAAAGATGTCATGAAAATTGAGGAAGAACGATTCCAACATAAATTGAGATTATACCAGTGAAAGGAAAAATATTTCAAGTTATTAAAATCATTTTTTAAAATACTTTCCATGTAACCGAGCATAGAGACATAATTTATTATTATTTAAGATGTTTTAGCCTTTTCGTGTCGTTTCCAATATATACATGTACTTAAATAGAAACATTATTTAAAGATTAAACTTTTAAAGTAAATATAAAATCTGTTGCTTTGTTTAGCACTTTAAAACTGTGCATATTATAATGAAACAAAGTACTCCAGTCACCCTGGGTCAAATGGCAGTTTATCGACCGATTGCCTCGGTCCATTAAATCACCCGGTCCATTATAAAGCTAGTCATAATATTTAAAATTATATTGTCTCTCATAACTCTTTTAAGAGTGGCGCTTGATTTTATATATAAATTTATAACAATGTGTAAACTGTTTTGTAGAGGTTATACTTGAATAAAATATTTTCTTGTCTTGTCTATAATATTAGAATAAAGATGTGACCCTCAGTAGCGCATGTGCATTGATGTGTTGAAACAAGATTTCTCTTTTTTTATTGTCGTTCGATCGAAATAATATTTCATATATTTTCTGATTAAACTTATTAATATATAAATTCAGGAAATCATCTAAAAATGATTATTATTCATGGTTCACCAATAACGTCATTGCAATCGTGTGATCGGAGTAACATTCAACTGGAGTTACTGATAAAATTGAGAATGGAAATTGGGAATATGTCAAAGAGACAACAACACGACCAAAGAGTAGACAACAGCATAAGCCCGCCAATTGATCTTCGAAGCACCGAGAAAATCCACCAACGCGAGGTGGTCCTCAGCTGACCCTAAATAAAATGGTGTAGCTAGTTCAGTGAAAATGAGATCACATGTACTTGTAAGGTAGCTAAAATAACCAAGCTGTAAAACAGCTAATAAAATGCAAACACCGAAGACCATTGAAAAAAAATCGTCCAATAACATCTTTTCATTTCTGATGAATTGGTACTACATGAAATTCCTGAATAGATTTTCAAGAAAAATAATAAACTATGATTAGATATATATGATGCGAAATTTGTAGTTTTAATCTTAATTCTTCAACATTTTTCCTAATAAATAATTTTAAACAGTCACTGTATACACGTGCTTACCTTATTAGTTTACGAGAACCGATTTAAACTACGATAGATTTTAGCTATTACAAATCCCAAAATATATTTTTAAATGTGAATGAGAAAGCATTCAATTTGATTCGTTTGATCGTGTTGTCAAAGGCTACACAATAAACAACTGTTAATCTTATCAAAAACCGATTTACAACAGATAAACAGAAAATTAAATTAATTAAATGTAATAGATTTATTATAATTAAACAATCTTGGGATTATTGCATTGTGTTCAAACATGTACCTGTGAAAACTTTTACAATGTTGAAAAAAATATTTTTATTAATTTAATTTGTTTCTTTTGTTTATTTCTTATTTTGTAAAAGTTACAACTCTGCTCAAAACCATTATGTAACTATTTATTTATATTATGTTTCATTATTATTCAATTCTCATCTCTCAATATATATAATGTAATACAACATTTAATTTACATTAAGGGTAAAACATGAATTTAAAATAGAGATCCATTCTGTACAGATTTATTATAGACTATAAAAAAATACGGAAATTTATTTATAATTACAATTTTAAGTAAAAAATATTTATAAGTCTTTAAAAAAAAGTATGAAAAAATAACAAGGATCTTATAAGATTTACAAATATGACTTTCAAAACTATATGTAATAAAAATATCAAAAGAAAAGTAGTGGTTTGCCGACAATTTTTGATAAAACAAGAGGATTACGAATATCTGGTAAAAATTATATATAAAAATACTAAATAAATAAATGATTTGGAAAATACGTTGAAGGTATAAAAAGTCAAGAGAATTCTGAATGAAATTAGGTTCTATCCGGGCACTTTGGTTCTAAACCTTGGTTCCATCTGGGTTTTTTGGCTCTGAATCTTGGTTCTTTGGTTCGAAACCATAGTAACTGGTTCAACATCCGGTTTGTTTGGTCATAGAAACCCAACTTCTTGGTTCTATGTTACAGAAGCCGATAAGGGCCATTCAAAAAAAAAAATTATGTCGTAATTACGACATAGCATGTCGTAATTTCGACATAACATGTCGTTTTTACGACATCGCTATGTCGTAATTTCGACATAACATGTCGTTATAACGACATCGCTATGTCGTAATTTCGACATATCATGTCGTAATAACGACATCACTATGTCGTTAAAACGACACAGCTTATGTCGTAATAACGACATCGCTATATATAAAAGAATATGTATTATGATTGCCAAGAGACTAAATGACACAGAAATTAACAACTATAGGTCATCATAATGCCCCCAATAATTAGAAAAGCCCACATAGTCAGCTATAAAAGAGGGAGGAAAGATACCAGAGGGGGAGCCCCCGAAATGCTGTGTGGCAGACAGTGTTATTAATTATTTATTAGCTCCCTTGGTAAAACTCCAAATTTCATATTTAATGTATTTCATTGTTAAATAATTTACATGAAGCTTAATAAGTACATATTTGTTAATTGCATAGACTTTGCTATTTGAATTCATTGGTTAAAGATATTTATTTATATTGTAAAGTTTAATATTTGCATCTTCGCAAAATCTTTGGTTACCTTCTTTGAATAGATTCAGTGAGAAAGTTATATATTTTATAGATATAATTCTATTTCAATATATCGACCGTGTATGTTAGGTCTAACATTCATTCCCGTACCAAGGCAAGTCGAGCTATCCATCTCCCTATATATAAGAGCAAATTTCAAGGTTATGTGTAATAAGGTTGAATTGAAGTAATGCTAGTTTCAAACGTTGGGCACGATGTTCCTACAACGCCTAGGATTTAAAACAGAATCTTCGAAATTTCATCCGCAAAACAAAATAAAAATAAAAATGTTAGAAAACAGGAAACAATATTGTAACAAATTCAGTATATGTTTTAAATTATGTTTTCACAGCTCTTGATCATATACTAAGTAATATCTAGTTTATTTGAGGATTAAAATAAGAAAGCTATGTGAAAAAAACGGATGTCCAACGTTATATTTATGAAAAACTGTTTTAACTCTTATGTATAGTGATCCTATTTCTTATTCTCTGATCTTCTTGATTCTTGGCAGGAACAACGACATGTGTTGGTTCTCTGTGCCGTTAAAGCCGTTATTTTGCCAAATTTCATTAGACTCAGTGGCTGCATATTAAGCTGGAATAAGAAAAATGTCCAACGACGTTTTTCATTAACTCAACGACTGAAAGTGAATTTTATAAGTAGATATAGCAGAAAATGAATAAAAAGAGTAAGACAATAATAATAAAATTAATTCTAACAAAAGTACAAATATTTGCCTCATGTGAGTTCAAATATT
Organism: Mytilus galloprovincialis; assembly: GCA_037788925.1. Lineage (NCBI taxonomy): Eukaryota > Metazoa > Mollusca > Bivalvia > Mytilida > Mytilidae > Mytilus > Mytilus galloprovincialis. The sequence continues at coordinate 55,286,783 of CM075339.1, read as the reverse complement.
GCTGATTCAATAAAATCTTCTCTACACAGTCGTTTTTCAAACGGTAGCCATTGTGTCCAAGTTGATATTTCATTTTTCAAAGCAGTTAACGCGTATTTTTTATAATTGATAAAAACAAAAGTTAGATACACGAAGAGTAAAAAATGCCAAGATTCTTTTCTTATTACCTACATATTTGGGTCTTAAAGGAATAAAATGCTTCCACACATTACAAAACGGTTGCCAATTTGTCCAAACGTCTGAAAACGTCTAAAATCCTAAAGACGCTAATTTCCGACGTTACATGTGCTAAAGTTTCAATTAAATGTTCATGATAATTAAAACAAATCGTGTTATGAAATTTGGAAAAAGAGGTTGATGATTGCTGCCGAAAAAAAAGAATAGTGCATGTTGCTATAGACTCCGCCCAGGGACATAGGATCGACACAGGTTAAATTTTGCAATTTTTATTAATCGTTTATAGCTTTTAACGATTTATTTAAAAGAATTGGGAAATGGGGAAAACATCCCATTACATGAACTTCGTCCAACTTTTGCAAAGACAAATTGGAGACACCAAGACAGTCCTCTAAATGTAAAATGCGAATTGAAATTTATGTTACGGAAGTACTCCGAAATAGATCATTTAAAGTCGTCACTTCAGTAAGGTCCAATCACCAATATTAAAAGACTTAATACCAGTTCACGGAATGTTTTACTTCGCGATTTGTCCTGCTATTCATGTTATAACGGTCGTGATGAAAATAATTCCTGTACTAGCGAAGCCGGAACTTTTCGTCAATATAAACTTGTGCATGAAATGGAGGTAATTGAGAGACGAATCCCAAACAGCAACGAAAACCGTTTCATCGAATTAATAAAAACCCGGGATTATATTTGCCGTTTTCGCGGACGATCCAGGAGTAGATTACTATATTTTAGAATGTATATCAGAAGTTAAACGCTATAGATGACTTGGGGAATAATTCTCAAGCCAAGGTTCAAGTAATTGAAGGAGTGTATTTCGACAACTTATGTGCCAGGGAAAATACAATTCAATTCAAATTTAACCAAGGGTAAAAATGTTCGATTTACTTGCAGAGTGTCAGATATATTTGTATTGGTTGAATTAAGATATAGAAATTTTACAATGACAGATGATATGCACCTTGAAAGTTAAACATCCTATGATAAAACAAATATATGGAAAACCGTATACATGTACTTCCGTCCCATCTTTCCTTCCTACATTACTTGCGACAGTACTGCATTTTCAGTTGAAATAACTTAAAGGGTAAACATTATTAAATCTATTTCCACAACTCGAGGTAATTTTTGATAAAATGACATCACAAAACGAACAGAACCAGAATCAACCAACAATATAAAAAACCGAATAAAACTTGCAAAAATTAAACGAAGTCAAAAACCCTCTTCGACGCCGCATGTTAAAGTGTAACGTCGTGTTGTAGGAAAGTCGTGCCCAACGTTTGAAAGTAGAAATAGAGCTATCAATACTTCAATTCACCCTTATTACAAGAAGCCATGTAGTTCGCGCTTATCTAAAGAGAGATTGAATGCTTGGCATGCAATGTCAGTCCTCATATAGTTCCACGTCTTATTTGTTTATTTCAAACTTGTCTGGCTCTACAGCCCTTAGAACTACGGCAGGTAACTTTTAAAACATATACAGGATTTTAAAAATATATAAGTTTTTCACTGAAGGTATCCAAAGAAGGTAACCAAAGATTTTGCGACGATGCAAATATTAAACTTTACAATATAAACAAAAAATCTTTAACCAATGAATTCAAATAGAAAAAGCTATGCAATTAACAAATATATACAACTGAGAGCAGAATAAAAAAGGAAAAAACCAATTTTCCTCTTTTTTCACTCTAATTTCTGACAAGTGCAATTAGAGGCTAAATTTGGACCAGAACGTAATACATTTATTCTATAACCCATGTATTTGAGAAAAAATCATGAAAAACAAAGACAATTCTGTTATATTAGTATTTATTTGTTACATTTCAAAATAAATTTATACTGCATTCTGCACTTAGCTGTCCATTTTTAGTCAACTCTCTGTAAAGGATGCAACATAGAATAAATATATTCTAAATGCATGATGCTTTATGTATATGATCATTTATAAAATAAATTTATTATATAGAGCCTTAATATCTGTTATTAGTTCGAGAAAATCATAGAATAAATTTATTCTACATTTAATGTGATTTATGATTATAATAATATATAAAATAAATTTATTTTGAAAGTAAAGTAATCTGTATGGTGAGGTTGAGACACAGAATAAAATTATTCTATGTTGAATGTGATTTTTGTCTTGTATAATAATATATAAATTAAATTTATTCTGAAAGTAAAGTGAATATATTAAGGTGGAGACACAGAATAAACTTATTCTACATTCAATGTGGATTAAAAGTATTATGATATATAAAAATAAATTTATTTTGATAGTACAGTAATTTTGTTAAGGTTGAGACACAGAATAAATTTATTCTGGTTATAAAAATATATAAAATTTGTTTAGGAAAAAATACACTGATCTGTATGATTTGTTTAGGCTACATAGAATAATTTTATTTTAAACCAGCGGTGTTTTTGATAATATTTGATATGTTCACATAATTTTACCTTGAAAATACATTTAGGTCAGAAAAAAATGTGTTCCTATATAATTTTCTATCTTTCATGTCTATTTACATGTAAGATTCATAAACATGTATTTTATTAGAAGTTGCGATGTGACTGTTTATAAACCCAACTTAAGACAATGCATATATCTGCTATCAACAATGCAAAAGGACACTCCCCTTGAAATATGAAAACATCAATTTCTTCAGCTGATTTTGTTATGTGGGACTGAGTAGAAATACTGTGCAGCAATTTAAAAAAAAACAAAATATCAATATATAAATGTAAAATAAACAGATAAGAAATAGTAAAAGTTCAACAGGTTTTTCTTAAATTGAAAATATATCTGTTTTTTAAAACATGTCTCTCTCTAGATGCACGTGCTAAAAATTGTCTTTTTTCTTGCTTCTGGATAGGCCTGGTCTGAAAGAAATAACGACAAATTCAAAACAGTTTTAAATATTTTTAGTAACCATACCAAAATTTATAATCTTTAATAAAGAAATTGTCTGTCTTTCTTTTAATCTTACTTATGATGTCCATTTTGCTTATATAATATTATTCACTCTCTTTATTGTAATTAATAATAATTTTTAGTCTTCCTCTGTGTTGAAGTCCGTACTTTGACCTATAATGATTTACTTTTTTAAATTGTGATTTGGATGGAGAGTTGTCTCATTGGCACCTATACCACATCTTATATCTATTGCCTCTGGATACAGCAAGATAAAGATGGCTATGCTATGCACTTGAACAGTAATTATTGAATTTTAATTTATACAATAAATGGATTAATTTACAGTAACTAATTAAACTTTTACAATTTAAAAGTCAACAATCTATCAAATTAAAACCTCATTATTACATACCTAATCTTCATATTCAGAGACACTGAATAAGTCAGGACTGAATAACAATCTAGTCTTTTTTGCTGGTGTTTCATAACAGTTTTCTCACTCTACAAGAAATATTTGAAGTTTAAAATGCAGGAACACTTACTCTGTTATTGTTTTTCTTCAGGCATATTTCTTTATTTTTATCAGGATTTGCATGTATCATTCCCAACTTCCTGAATATGCATGTAATATTTGCCATTGGACATTCAGCCAGTCATGATCAATCAATCAATCAATCATAGAGTCTTTAAACAGATGAGTGGTTCATGCCTAGGAGACAGCGAACTGAATACACAAATAACAATTAAAATCAGGTTTCATTAAGTCTTAAACAAAACACAGGACTGGTGTTAAAACAATACTTTTACCTATCCCAATTAACATACCAGAAAACAAGTAAGACATGTTCCAAAAGGAACAGCAGCTTCCTCAGGTAAAAATGTGAGTAATGTACCCAACACATTCTCCTTTCAACAAAATATTCATTTTCCTCTCAAAACGTTAAAGATGCGCGTTCAGCACTCTGATACAAAAATATATTGAAATTTAGGTACATGTACTTTAGTCAACACTTTACACATTTTATTACCAAAATATGAGTGCAAATGTCTCGCCTTTGTCTTACTTATCGTTGAAATCATATTGAAAGTCTTTAGTACAATCATCAGGTATACTTAACTTTATCAATGCACAACTTACTACAATGTATGACACAACTAAAAATTGTCCAATGAACCATAAAAATGAAGTCGAAGTCAATTGAGACCTGTCAGACGGACATTTCCAGCTGACAATGATTCCATACATGATACACCCTATATAGTGGTCCTACTGCTTAAAGTATCTGAGAAATTGACCAAACCACAAACACTATACATTGGCCAATGAACCATGACATTGAGGCCAAGGTCAGACGGAACTTGTCGGGTGGATATGTACACCTTACATTCATTTCAACAATTCATACACCAAATATAGATGACTTACTAGTTATAGTATCTAGATACGGTCTTGCTTAAGTTACTATATTTTTGATAACTGATCCATGGAATAAGGTCGAGGTCAGGTTAACCCTATATGTACCTAGCTGACGAACATGTAAATGTTGCTAGGAACCCATATACCAAACAAAGTTATCATATTACTCATAATAAGTGAGTTTTTCATTTAACAAAACAAAATGTATCAAGCAGTTACTGAACCATAAAAAATGAGGTTACCGGGACAATGACATATGACAGACGGAAATTTCGTAACATAAGGTATGAAGCATTTAGATTGTCTAACTTATAAAATATAATGCTTCAAACAAATAGTGTACACCATCGTCGCCGCCGTTGCTTGGTTGCAATACCTACCATGCCATGTCTCGCATACAGGCGAGAAAAAAAAAAAAAACAAATCACTGCACAACAGACATTAACGTTTCATATAAACCTCTGAAGAAAGAGATACCTTTCTGAGAAAATTTTTTTTCCTGAAAGGACCCTTTAATTTGTATTCATGCTGGACTATATTTCTTCCAGAGTTTAATCGTTAATACACATGATATATATGCTACACTTTTACTATTTTATATAATATTCATGAAAAATTTACTGTTGTTAAAGTGTGTACATTTCCCTCGAGATACAATGTATATTATTTACCATTTAAAATTCCTTGCAGTCAGAATTAATACATTTTTTTTTAAATTATTCGAAAATGCCTGCCCATAACAAGTATTAATTTGATGACAATTCGGGCATTCATTTGAGAAAAAAGATTCGACTGAAGTGGGTTTTTTTTCAGGGAGCTAGGTTCTTTTAGTTCGAAAAGGACATCTGTGGTCTACTAAAACAGTGCATAGTTATGAAAATTTGTCAACAGAAGGCATGAAAGGCTTATAATATCTATGTTAATATATAAATACATAAAATAGATACTTACAGACTTCTGTTGTCTATCCTGATATGTTCCTGGTGCCGTTTCAACCACGACAAATACAATACACAAACGGACATTGAATCGTCGCTCCTAATCTTTGAATAACATTTGAAACAGACCTGTCCTCCATGTACTAACTCGAATAATTCAGCGCCCCCTATCCACTACTTTTCTCGAGGAAATGGTTCATGGAGTGATCGTAATATATTAAAATACTGGATTATTCGGGTTATCTATGTACTGACAAATATATTAAGATAGAGTCAAATGCACACGCTGTGAATTTATTATGTAATTTCCGTCGTTTGTTTGTCATTATCTATCGTGCGAAATTTTACATTCGGATGTTTATAATTTATTAGGTTTATTGATCACGATGGCCACAGTATGTGGTCATTAAAATATGATATGGGTAATTAGCATATGATAACAAATCATGTTCGAAGAAAGAATCGGAAGATTTTATATTACAATTATCTTTTTCGTTTAGTTCTTAAAATTAAAAATCATTTACGTTATTAAAAAAAATCAAAGTTTTGAATATACCAATATTTTTTTTTGTATAGGAACATTTATTCCATAGAAAAACAAAAGAATATTGGGTATCGATCCGTGTAGTGTTGTTCCGATGATCGGAATAAGTCGGAAATCAGTTGGTTGGGCCTCACGATGTCGATAATCGATTGGGATTTTGTTCAATCGATTGTCGCTATAGTTTCCGGACTTTTTGCGTATCAACTTCCGGTCCGTTTGCGGTTTGAATTTTATTTGCTCAGTCAAACAAATTGCAACAAAAAATATCAGTGGATGACAATAACAATGTCAAACATCCTATAATTAAAGACAAAACCATTTTTTCCCCTTTAAAACGTGACAAAAGTATTGACTATATATATACAGATTGATCTTTAAAATAAATAACTTTGTATGAAATACTCTCTCAATACCGGATACTTGTCACTTGAGAGCGTACATGAAATCCTTCAGATTTTAGACAAAATAATTTCTTTACTTCATTAGAGCGTGTCGCAAATTGCCTTTTATTAATGTTTTATCCATTAGTAGCGTCAAAAGCGTCATATTCCTTCTCAAATTGCTTGTCAAACATCGTTTATGTTTGTAAATTTTCTGAAATTTGTCCGCCATTGAAATACATTAGAATCACGGATCGGATACGGTTCAACTATGTAATAATTCCGCATTTTTGCAATTATAAGTTCAGACGCTCGCTTGACACAATTGACAGAAAAATGATGATCATAAAGTGAAAAAAAAGCATTCTACACGAATTAACAGACATTGGCTGGATCCTCTTTGTTTACGGTATATATTTCAATGCAAATGCATTGTTTTATTTTTTTCTGTTAATCTTAAATTTCTTAAAATAAAATACTTTATATATATCTTTTCTTACTGTGAAACATTCAAATGTTTATACTGCTAAGTTATTGAAATTATAATGTGAGTTACACCATTGAAATTTAGAAAAGTTAGTGTCACTCTTGGTAATTAATGTTGTAATTATGAGATAAAATATGTTCAATCTGAATCTGGATTCTAATTAATTCATTTTTATAATTGCTAAATAAAATATGAAAAGGAAACAGAAGATCAAATATTAACATATAAAACTCTGCAATGAAATGGAATATACACATTAGACATGACCAATGAGACTAAAATGCATGATTTCATTTAAAAAAAGGGCAAAGTATTCTGATGCGATTATAACCGATAGTCGGTTGGTTGCTGTCAAACGATTGTAATAGATAATCGGTTGGTAATTTCAACCGATTATCCAACACTAGATCCGTGACACAAAATGAATATAAGCACACTATAAAACACATACACAAAATAAGCAAAGGAACGAGCTGTAATTGCTCAAAGTCACATTAAACCTTCAACATGCAACAAAAAGGATCTCACCACACTGCAAATGTAAGACGACCACTAGCAACAGCCAGAGCGAAATAGTTTGCAAAAACAATTTGAATAGACTTCGTAAGATGTTACACCACCATTTTGGGCACGTTCAAAAAGGAAAGAAGTACGTATTTAAAACAAATTAAGTAGTTCTTACGTATTTAAATCAAACTTTATTATATGCAGAATAATTTTTTGTAAGTTATATAGATATCAAATGAAAGGGTAAGGATTGCTGATCCTTGTAGAACACACACATTTGACAGATGAATACAAATGATACAAATAGTTATGAATTAATTCTATAAAATTGAGGGCGTATATTGCCTGTTACTCAGATATGTAGTACCTAGTTTGGTCAATCCAAAGTTATAATATAATGAGTACAGTCTGATGTGTAAATAATGGTATACTTATCCCCCATATATATATTTGCATGCTGTTTTTTTGTGTTGACGTCCGAAATACTGCACTGTAGACTTACAGTTAGGGTTTTTTGCTTGTGAGAGAAACATGTTTAACCCCGCCACATTATTTATGTATGTGCCTGTCTCAAGTCAGGAGCCTGTAATTCAGTGGTTGTCGTTTGTTTATGTGTTACATATTTGTTTTTCGTTCATTTTTTTACATAAATAAAGCCGTTAGTTTTCTCGTTTGAATTGTTTTACATTGTCTTATCGGGGCCTATTATAGCTGACTGTGCGGTGTGGGCTTTGTTCATTGTTGAAGGCCGTACGGTGACCTATAGTTGTTGATGTCTGTGTCATTTTGGTCTTTTGTGGATAGTTGTCTCATTGGCAATCATACCACATCTTCTTTTTTATATTAGCTTATTGTTCCTGCTTTCCGTAAAAAAAGAATGGCTTTTCCATGATATTATATGTTACATTGCTCCTACCAAACAAATAATGAAGGTTAAGAAAACATTCGTTTATATGTAATGAAAGCATTTGAAGACTTATGTACGATTTAAGTTAGAATACTGTGTCTTGGCAGAGTGGCATGTCTTCTTACAAAGTTATTTGTATCTTCTGAAAAAACGCGTCAAAAAATCTGACGCAGTTTGTCTAGTACAAAACGTGTAAATAACATAAAGCATGTTGTCATTCTGGGTGTATGTATGTAAAAGCTACCACTGGACATCAGACATCGTTATTATCGTCATCCTCATCATTCTTTATATATTATATATAAATAATGACCGGAGTATCTTATGGTAAAAAGGGACATAAAAAAATGGTTACAACTTTGCTCCATCATGGTTATCAATCTAAATATATATAATTCTCTAATTTCGTTATCCTCTTATAAAATACAAGCACTATCATGGTTCTGGAATGATTTATCCGGGCTATTGTTTCATATGTAAATTTTAAAATAATGAATGGCGAATTGACTAAAAAAATATATAAACTATGAAAGAACGAAGCACTTACTTCAAAGCTGATTAAACCCGCGAGGATTTCAAGAAAGCTTTTTACACAAGACAAAGTCAATGAAGAGATTTCATTACGAACCTATCTTCTGGATTTATTGTTATTTTGTCCTGAATATGTACGTAACTTTCGCCACAACACGCGTTCAGCAAACTTAAAAATCGTCTCCTTAAATTTTTTTAATCTGAAAACGATGAAAGCTCATTTAGTCGAGGGTTTCGTTGTATAATTAATCAAGCCCCCCCCCCCCCCCCCCCCGTAGTATCTTTGTCCGCACTGATGTCGTTTCCTGCTTCGACTCACTAAAAATCGAGGTATATTAGTCAAGTTACCGCCACTGGATATGAAGCATGTACAATGTACAGATTTATCATTTTAATTTAGCTTTGAAGAGAATGGGATACCAAACAACATATCCATATTTTTGTTTCGCCTGTATATTTTTTCGCCTTAAAGTTCTTTTACATATTTTTAAATTATGAAATTTCTATTACAATTAATGCACTTTTGATTATAAGTTGAAACAATATATATATAATTAATTATATATAATATTATCTTAAAAACACATGCAAGCGATTTTTAGTCTCTTGATCTTTTCGTTTTTAGGGGCCTGAGGTTGTGATGGTTCAAACCTCGCACATGGCAGTTGCGTTCAAAATTCAATCTTAAAAAATAAAGTTGAGAATGGAAATGGGGAATGTGTCAAAAAGACAACAACCCGACCATAGCACAAACAACAGCAGAAGGTCACCAACAGGTCTTCAATGCAACGAGAAATTCCTGCACCCGGAGGCGTCCTTCAGCTGGCCCCCAAACAAATATATATACTTGTTCAGTGATAATGAACGCCATACTAAACTCCAATTTGTACACAAGAAACTAAAATTAAAAATAATACAAGACTAGCAAAGGCCAGAGGCTCCTGACTTGGGACAGGCGCAAAAATGCGGTGGGGTTAAACATGTTTATGGGATCTCAACCCCCCGCCCCCCTATATCTCTAGCCAATGTAGAAAAGTAAACGCATAACAACAGGCACATTAAAATTCAGTTCAACAGAAGTCCGAGTCTGATGTCAGAAGATGTAAACAAAGAAAATAAACAAAATGACAATAATATATAAATAACAACAGACTACTAGCAGTTAACTGACATGCCTGCTCCAGACTTCAATTAAACTGATTGAAAGATTATGTCTTCATCATATGAATATCAGGCACAATCCTTCCCGTTAGTGGTTTAGTATCATTTATTTAGTAATGATTCTTTATGTCGTATATTCCGTTCCCTTTTCAGGAATGTGACCCACCGAATTATTACCGAGTTTGAAATAACATGACCAATACGACGGGTGCCTCACGTGAAATTCTTCCCTATAGGGGTTTAGTATATTGATTGAATATAATTATCAGTTTTCACGACAAAAATCTTAGATTCTCTCTTGGCATTCCGGCTTTCTCCACCATTACAGTTTGATAACCACGAAATGAACAATATTGTGCTGAAAGTTACGTTGAACACTAATAAATCGGTATTTCGGTTTTAGCACCGAGACTCAAGGCATAGGGTTTGAAGATCGATTGCAAAAAAGCAACCGTTTCTAATCACAATGTTTCATAATCAAAATAATGCTTTACTTTAAATACATGGAGGGCAAGGCCTTAACCTATATATACGTTCTCACAAGTACGAGGGTTAGGATGGGGTCAAATTTCAACCATTTTTCTCTTACTATTCTTTCTATTTTTTTGTTCATTATTCTCTATTCTGTAAACCCCCATCCACAGCCTCAGGTATAGAAGAAGTGTCATATATGTGGTCTAGTAATGTCAGCAGTGTGATCTGCACATTTATCATTTTGTAGAAAAAGATGAACGGGTGGTGTTTATACATTGTTTTGATGTAAGATATGATACATCTTTTCTATAAAATCGATTGATTGACAGATTGTTGGTTGCTTAACGTGCAGTGTCAAATAGTTCATGCATGCATGCACGGAACGAAAAGCTATTTTAAAACAATACATACCATGGGGAATACCTGTAATAAGGGTAGACCGGGATGAAGTGCGGTAAGCTTTTTATAAATCTTTAAAAACAAATAAAAGAAAGGATAAGACAAAATGGTACACATTCTCAAACGCCTATTTATCGGTAATAATACTTGAGGGTCTTGTTGAAGTTGATAGAATATCGAATCACGGGACTGGGAAACGCAGAATAAAGGACAAAAAATGTAGCATATACAAAAAAATATAAAGAATAGAAAATAAAAGGATGATCAAATAGAGAATAATGAGCAAAATTATAAAGAATAGAAAATAAAAGGATGATCAAATAGAGAATAATGAGCAAAATTATAAAGAATAGAAAAAATGTTTTAAAAATTAAAAGAATACAAAATCGATGGACCATCCATCCAGACCATTATACTTTTGTAGTTGTCCATTTTTGATTAACTGATTTTTTTATTAGAATGATATAAAATGACCACACATTAATAACCTCTATGAAATGACACAGATTCAAATAATTTACAATCTTCGATTTGTTTAATTCATGTTAGCAAACAAGTGCCGCATATCTATCTGAAGTTGTTAAAATAATTATTGCTAATTATAACAAACGCGGCTTAACAGCCTTATCATTTTATGTAATGCACGCGTACGTTGATTGTAGGCCCCTAGTGTTACCACATGCCGAGAAGACTTCAAATGGAAACACAAGATAATTAATGACAAGACGTAGGACACTGATCTGTAATTTTGTATGATATGATCACTTGGTATTTCTCTCTATGTACGTGCAATGAAGATGACAGACAAGTGGAAATTAAAAGGAGGGAAGACAAGTTGAACATAGACGGGATAGTTTTCCAGTTTCGTTTATGAAACATTCATCACAGTTCAAGAAATTGGAGGTTAGTTTTGCTCAGTATACTAGAGGTGGGATTAGGGGTGGGGTCAAGGATACTGGGATCCCCTCATAGATCCCCGACATATATGCTCAATGCATACTAGACGTTTTACAAGTCTCTGCGTATGCCCCTTTTAAAATCCTCGATCGATCTGCATCTGCGAATATCAATTTGCATATTTTTCTACGATATTACTATTACTAGATTTATTTCACTTGACTGGGCGGAGTTTAAGAAGTTCGCTTATTTAAGACCAGTCCATCTATAAATAGGAGTTTTGGGATAAGATCATCAATGAAGTGTCCAGTTATTCGTCTCATATCATACACTCAGTTCTTTTGTATATGCGTTTGGTGACACTGATTAGTGATTGGAATTCAATAATAATTATAACGACAATCATCCTTATCACACACATCTTCAAATAGACTGTCCTTATGCGAATTAAAACATAAGCTCCGCCCGATCAGTTGAAAAAAAACGTTGGTAAATATACATCAGAATATCGATCATTCCATAATAAACATGAACAATTTGGAATATAACATTTATGGAACGCCACAACTGCCTATGATAACGATAATCATATCATTAAGGAAAGAGGTATAGGATATAATTTAAAAGTACTAAATGGTGGCCCCATTGCCGGCAATGCTATTTTAGCAATTATCTCCTTAAAAAGCGCTTTTAATAAACTAATTATGGAAAAACTGCTGTTGTCTAATTGAAGCTCGATATCTATTTGCGATTTTACCGCACTCAAATATATATGGTCCCATGGCTTTTCTTGGTGAATTTTGGGGTTTTTCACGATACCTGACGATTTCGCAGAAAAATTTCCCTAATTTTGAGCAACATAAAAAAAATATTTCCAGCCCTTCATACTGTACATTTAAGGACAATTTTGTGCTTGCATGAAACTTCAATAATAATGCTTTCAAGAAGAAAAATATATAAAAGATATAACAACCAATCACAGAGAGCCATCTATTTTTATCTCTATGTTATGTTCCCTTCATAAAATGGCTGCGCCCATGTAATTGTATTTGTTACATTGTTACCTATATCATGAAGCAAATTAAATTAAATGTTCATTCTATAACTAAATTTGACTATACTACTCTGACAATTTGGTATATCACTAAGATAAATTTATATACTACAAGTGTGGACACAGATCAGTGTGGATAGTATGTTTGGATGTTTGACAGTGTTTTGTAAGACAAAAGAAGTTCTATGTTTTTTCCCATAGGGTTCTATATTATTAACTATGTTGCATAATATGACAACCAACCTGAGCATTGGGAGAGTTGTATATTTTATATTTAGTTTTTTATGTTCAAGACGGGCATACAAGAGCTCGAGACACTAATTGCATCAATTACCAAATGATTATGTCAGATAGAGTATGTTCCAAATTTTTGATTTTGGATATATTTTGAAGCTAGTAGAAGAGGAACACATAACAAGTTAATTTTTTCATGGTGTGATTTTTTTTTATATATTGAAGATGGTATCTGAAAACATGTATTTGCTTACTATTTGTATGGTTCTATTTATATTACTTTGTGGAGAATCAACATTATCATAAGTAAAAGATTTCGTTTAAATGTCGAAATTGTTTCTCAGATAAGAAGACATTTAATAGTTTTTAGTAATTAATTTACTCAGATTAGAAGACATTAGTAATGACAATGCCTGACATGATGCTTGGGGCTTATTTAGTTTTATTGTTAATTACCCCCCCCCCCTTTTTTTAAATATCCCTGGATCCGACTCTGAAGACTATTAATAATGTTTCTAATTGGTAATCTCATTATTATTTACTATGGGTGAAAGTTGAAGTAATCTTTAAACATTTAAAAAATTAAATGTTCACCTTCTTTACGCTTAGTCTTAGAACAGCTGTTAGGACACACTAGCTATGAAATTGTTGCATAGAAAGATGGAACATGTACCTATTATTTGAGCAAAAAGTGAAAGATACCCAGGGGCGGGACCAGCCATTTTTAAAAGAGGGTTCTAAACATTTGTTCCTATTTAAAACCATTGATCGTCAAAAAACGGGCGTTCAAAGCACGGAACTCTAACTGGCTCCGCCACTGAATCCAAAGGATATTTATACTCATAAGTCTATGAAACAATAAAACACCATTGCGAAAAACAAATAAACGACCAATAGACTATTTTATGTAAAAAACTAGTTTTAAACATTTTCATAAGTACCTAAAGAACTGTACTCACACTCTTATGCAATCTGCTTGGCACACAGAATAATTGACAAAAAGTCTCCATCTTCATGGATAATATGACCATTTCAGTCAAAATATAATACGCTGTTCTTTATAGGTCACCAGACACTTCTATTAAAAGGAATTTATAAAGAAACACAATAGTTTAGAAGGCAGACAAAATGACAGAAGTTACTACAACCACAGAGAACATTAGTGAAGTATACATTTTGAGAAAAATCTACAGAGGTAATTTAAAAGATTAAACTTTTAACTGGCTTGCAAGAAATATCTTAGAATGCTGAAATTAAGAATCACAATTGTTGTTTTATAAAAAGTGTTCTTTATTATTTCATCGCAAAAGGTTTTGAAAGTGCTAATATAATTCATATTTTGACAATTGTAGTTCGGCCGGAATTGTTATTAGTGAATTAAAAGTCATTATTTTAAGAAATGCGTGCAATGTATCGGTTACTCTATGAAAAGGAATATATTATGAATTTTAGAGCGAGGGCCTGATATGTGATGTGCAGTTGTACAATCATTTGCATATCTTATTTATACGGCGATCAGATCCGGCTGCTCCTTTAGTCCTTGTACATCTCTCTGAAACATTTGCTTACTTTACAAGTTACAGTTCGTTTTTGACAAGGTTAGTGTAAGATGTTGAATGGGTGGCACAACTTTTACCATCTTGAGTTATGCCCATTTATAAACAAAAAAATTGCTGGATTTTTCGCTTCTGTTCTCTAACTTTAGTTTGCCTCAAGCAAATGTAATAAATCGTATACACAATGCATATTACCATAAAACACAGATCAAGGTTTAAATTGAGTGGCATCAATTCTACCGTTCTTGAGTTAAGGCCATTTATAAACATAAAAGAATTTTTCGTTTCCGTTCACTAACTTTAGTTTGTCTCAACCGAATGTTAAAATCACAAATCAGTCTTAACTACTTTAATCCTGTACATGTATCTGAATGTGGAAGTTGACACGTGTATATTTACGAGCGGGGGCATTTGTAGCCCATAGACACATTTTCCATTTTTTTTATATGCACTGTATTTTTTATTTGATCTTTCAGATAGCTTTGGTTGAACGGAACAATGGAAACATGTATTTGGGAATATTAGAAGATAAAATGTTGACATTTACAAAGATAATTGTTTCGAAAAGTTAAGGAGAGTTTGAAGATGAATAATTCCAACTACAGATCTGTATGTCACTAAAAGATCAGATTACTTAACGATTAGTACCAGTTGCATTATAACGAAGCTTGTCTCTTGTGTGAAAAAAAACCCCCAAAATTATTCTAACAGATGACCAGTGACAAAACATTGAACAAAATCTTCAGGATTATATAAGCAAACAAAAAAGACTTAGATGTATTTTTGAACTGTTTGTATGCCATCACATGACAAATCGAAACGATAAGGAAATTGATTTTTGGCCATATAGCAATTCTATTGTTTTACATGCATTCTGAACTGTTCCGATAGAATATTTGTGATAAGATAAACTTGACAGAAATTTGGTTTGGGGGGGGGGGGGGGGGGGGGGGGGAATAATTTTCACTCATTACAGATTTCAGAAATTGAAAAAGAAAATTTCAAATATCATGTTGCCAAAAAAAAAGAGGGGCAAGGGTATATTTTTTGGGGGTGAGGGTTCAAATAGCAACAGCATAGTGTATTGAACAAAAGCATAAAAAGAGGTAAATTTATTTATTTATATTTTTTGGGGGGGGGGGGGGGGGGCAATTCGCAACAGCATAGCGTATTGCATAAAAGCCAAAAATTGAATATAAATTCAAATGATATAACCAATTCTAAGTTTTTTGGCTACCATTATTCTGTGTCAGAAACCTATATTGCATCAAATATTTAATTACAATCCAAATTCAGACCTGTATCATGCACGAACATTGTGTCCATTTTTGTCCCAAATGTTTAGGATTTGACCTCTGCGGTCGTATCCAGCTGCGCTTGGCGAAGCAATTTATTGTATCAGTTTGTCTGTAATAAATAAGACCGATGGAATTTTCTTTTAAATTATTTTAATTTTTTATTATGAGATATTTTTAAGATTATTTTTATATAGAACAAAATTCATATTGAATGTAGGATAAATTAGTTCTGTGTCTTAGCCATACAGATAACTTTACTTCAAAATAAATTTATTTTATATTTTATCATAATCCGAAATCGCATTGAAACAAGAATAAATTTATTCTGTGTCACAGCTTCACCATACAGATAACTTTACTTCAAAATAAATTTATTTTATATATTATTATAATCCGAAATCGTATTGAATGTAGAATAAATTTATTCTGTGTCTCAGCCTCACCATACAGATAACTTTACTTCAAAATAAATTTATTTTATATTTTATTATAATCCGAAATCGCATTGAAACTAGAATAAATTTATTCTGTGTCACAGCCTCACCATACAGATAACTTTACTTCAAAATAAATTTATTTTATATATTATTATAATCCGAAATCGCATTGAATGTAGAATAAATTTATTCTGTGTCTCAGCCTCACCATACAGATAAATATTATCATAATCATAAATGACATTGAATGAAGAATACATTTATTTTATGATTTTCTCGAACTAATAATAGATATTATGGCTCTATATAATAAATTTATTTTATACATGATCATATACAGTAAGTACCATGCATTTAGAATAAATTTATTCTATGTTGCATCCTTTACAGAGAGTTGACTAAAAATGGACAGCTAAGTGTAGAATTCAGTATAAATTTATTTTGAAATGTAACAAATAAATACTAATATAACAGAATTGTCTTTGTTTTTCATGATTTTTTCTCAAAAACATGGGTTATAGAATAAATTTATTACGTTCTGGTCCGAATTTGGCCTCTAATTGCACTTGTCAGAATTAAGAGTGAAAAAAGAGGAAAATTGGTTTTTTCCTTTTTTATTCTGCTCTCAGTTATACTTATTAAGCTTCATGTAAATTATTTAACAATGAAATACATTAAATATGAAATTTGGAGTTTTACCAAGGGAGCTAATAATTAATTAATAAAACTGTCTGCCACACAGCATTTCGGGGACTCTCCCTTTGGTATCTTTCCTCCCTCTTTTATAGCTGACTAATCGGGGGCTTTTCTAATTATTGGGGGCATTATGATGACCTATAGTTGTTAATTTCTGTGTCATTTAGTCTCTTGGCAATCATAATACATATTCTTTTATATATAGCGATGTCGTTATTACGACATAGCTATGTCGTTTTAACGACATAGTGAAATCGTTATAACGACATGTTATTTCGAAATTACGACATAGCGATGTCATAATAACGACATGTTATGTCGAAATTACGACATGCTATGTCGTAATAACGACATAAAATATTTTTTTTGAATGGCCCTTATCGGCTTCCGTATTATCTGGGTTCTATTCTAGATCATTCTAATGTTCCCGTTGAACTTGTAGAAGATAACCGCAAGTATCCGAATAAAAAGATAAAGTAGGTCAAAGATGCTAAAATTGTTTTATAACAGTAAACATTTTAGCATCGACGGTAAAGGAATTTAAGCTGTAAGGTATTTATCTTCTATTTTAATTGTGTTCATTAGGGAAACTAGATAAAAATAAAGCATCGTATGAATTTTAAAAATAAACCGAAATACACAGTATATCGAACATCCTTTTATTTAATTCAGTCGTTCTGTTTTCATTTAATTTTCTTTACTCATCCCTTATTTCCGTTAATATTTCTAAAAGTTTTCAAACGACATGTCGTTCAATTGGCCGACGATATGTGCATCGATATCTAGCCACTTGATCAGGTAACGACTTGCATATATATTTGAATGATTGCATATTTGTTTTCAAGTTCGACTGAGTTTCATTTAATTGGCTTTGTAATAATGTCAGATTTGATAGAAATACATGTGAAGTATATGTAACAAATCGTTTTGTTCAAAACAAAATGTTAAAAGACATATTAAAAGAAAGAGATGATCAATTTAAGTTTGTAAGCCTTAATTAGTTGAAAAATAAGCTATAATATATATTAAAAAATGTATATGTACAATAAATTTGTCAAATTTGATACTCCTTGTGAAGGGGATGCATATAATCATTCGGCCCCCCAAAAAAAGAAATCAAAGTTAAGATTAAATATTTTTATAATAAAATTGTGTGTGTGTGTGTTTTAATGACAGTGCCAGTGGGATGAGGGTTACCAGCACAATAGTCAGAACTTCTGTGTTGGTGCCATAGTGGAGAGGCATAAGGTGTTACCCTAGTCCGTCCTTCCCGAACATCCCAAAAAATGAGTCCCGTTCTCCCAACTTTAGTTTGCCTCAACCAATATTGGGAAATATTGGGAAATACTACAAAACTTATACACAATATAAAAAAGAAAATGTGGCATGAGTGTCAATGAGAACCATACGGCCTTCAACAATGTCAAAGTCCATACACAATAGTCAGCTATAAAAGGCTACGAAATGACAATGTAAAACAATTCAAACGAGAGAACTAACGACCCATTTTTATGTACAAAAACAAATATGTAACACATAAAGAAACGACAATCACTGAATTACAGGCTCCTGACTTGGGACAGGCACACATATACAGAATAAAGCGGGGTTAAATTTGTTAACAGGACCCCCACCCTTTACCTAATATGGCTTGAGTGCCGATGAGAACTCTCCACAAGAGATCAGATGACACAGAAATTAACAACTATAGGTCACAATACGGTCTTCAACAATGAGCAAAGGTCATACCTCATAGTCACCCATAAAAGGCACCGAAATGACAATTTAAAACAATTCAAACGAGAATAGAAACGGAAAAATATATGAACAAAAAATGAACGTAAAACAAATATGTAACACATAAACAAACGACAAACACCGAGTTACAGGCTCCTGACATGCGACAGACACATACATACCGAATAAGGCGGGATCATAACCTGGGACAGTGCTTATTACTATACCACACAACACAAAATAAAATTTGAAATTTGGTAGCGTCACTTTTACCGTTTCTGAGAATCCGTGTCCCTATAAAAGCATAGAAAATGCTGAATTTTTAGTTTCCGTTCTCTTCAATAAGTTTTACTTAATCAACGTTATAAACCTTATACGCAATGCTTATTACCCAATAAAACATTCTATGAACATGATGAAGTTCAATATTGGGTGGCGTCACTTTTACTGTTCATGAGTCATTAGATGTAAGAAGATGTGGTAGGAGTACCAATGATACAAATGTCAACACGGAGCCTTAAGATAGGGAAAATGTTAAATCAGTTGTTACCGTTCTTCAACTTCAGTTTGCCTTAACCAAATATTTTGAAACTTATACATAATGCTTATGGTCACAAAACAGTCAAAATAACGTGAATCCTGCATGTATATGTGGATGTTTACTGATGTTTTTTTTTCACAAGCAAAGGCATCTGTGGCCCATTGACATATTTTACATTTATTTAAGTAAACAGCTTATTTACTTCCATTGAATTCTACTTCTAGAATTAACGTGCATATTTTTTTTCAGGATCTTGGTGCAGTTTGGTAACAGACAACGATATTTCAAGTTACATGTGACCAGCATAACAAAGTTTTTCACTAGATTGAGCTCTCTGTCTAAGTGTACTTTAAAGGTTCTTTGCATTGAGTTCAGTTTATTGATATGCGTATACCTTCTGTGTGAATTTTTAAGATGTAAAAACAGACTATCCATATCTGCATGTCCATGAAATGAAATGAAATCTAAGGTAAAATGATTAAAACATTTTGCATTATCTATCACAACTGGCAGCACATGTTGCTACTAAAGCAGTAAATGTTCTCTTTAATGGGGATCTCGTTGGGGGTTCTGATCCCGGATCCCGCTTACTGTTTTGTCAGATTCCCGTACCCCGCTTACACTATGTACGTAAGCAATTCTCATTTTTTTTGTAAATTCCCGTGTCCCGCTAGACTTCAATTCCCGTTTTCACGGCGCATTAATTTGACTTTCACGTGTAACGCTTACAAAAAGTCAGTAATCCCGCGTCACGCTTAGGCCCCAATGAGACCCACTCAAATTTTTCACGGAAATTAAAGGATTAAGTTTTCATTTGAACCTAACATTCTTAGAAATTGAGAATGAAAATGTGGAATGTATAAAAGAGACAGTAACATGACAAAAGAGCAGAAAGCAGTCGAAGGCCACCAATGGGTCTTCAACAAAGCGTGAAAATCCCTCGACCGGAGATGGGCTTCAGATGGTCACTAAACAAAGTGTGTACTAGTTCAAACTCCAAAACATAAAACTGAACTTACAATTAAAAACATACAAGATCAACAAAAAACAGAGACTCCTGACTTGTCGTCAAGGTAATCATACAAAGAGACACATCCAATATGCAGAGGTCAAAAGTCATAGTCTGGTCAAGAGTTCCTTATAAAAAACCACAAAGCAGATTTTGAGGAAAGGGTAAAAGTGCTACACAAACTAACAAATATATCTTTATATCTAAAATAGATATAATAAGATGTGGTATGAGTGCCAATCAGACAATTCCTCATTTAATTCAAACAAAATATACCAGTTGTACATTGAGGCCAAATGTTAAGTTCACATGAAGTTTCTATTGCCACTAGACTCATGCACCATCTTATGACAATACATCTACATGCCATATATTCAGAAGCAAGGTCAATTGAAAATTATATTTTGAGGTCAAGGTAATATACACACTGTATCCCGATGACACACATAACGTGCATAGGTCAAGAGTCAAAAAGTCATATTCTGGTCAATAGTTCCATGTCAAAAATGTACACAGCAGTCATGCACGAAAGTTCATCATGGTACACGTAACAATGTCTTATGTCATGATGCACTACACATGCCAAATACAGAAAACCTAGGTCAGAGACAGAAACACAAGACATATAACTAAACTCAAATGGAACGGTACTTGTATTGCAAGTCGCTACAATTGCCTTCAAAATAGAACATAAACTTTCTCAGCACTGCAAAATTAAAACCGTCTTTCACAAAAGTTTAACAGGATTCTTTGCAACGATTATCTTACCACTATCAATTGAGAATCGAGTCGTGCATTTATATCAATAAATTAAAACGGCGAGCACTAAAAACTAGGGCTTACCATTAATTTCAAAACTAACCATGTGGTAGTTCTATGGTAAACTGATGGCAACACATGATACAGTCATGAAATTTAATATTTGCAAAAGTACGACCAGAACAATACAAGACAGAGTTGTAGACAAATAAAAGTAATGATACATACGATTTTTTAATCACAATGCACAAATAAGGAACCGCAGTTTCCATTCAATCTATTTATCTAAAATGTACGCTTGCGTTTAGCACTGTATATTTATATAAACGATCAATCTTGTAATAAAAAAAAAAAAAAACAAAAACAAAAACAAACCAAGAGGATGGAACATCCCTAGCACAAAATAATGAGATATGGTAGGATTTCTAACGGAATAAATATTTATAGATATAAGACGTGGTATGAATGCCGATGAGACAACTCTCCATCCATGTCACAATTTGTAAAAGAAAAACCATTATAGGCCAAAGTACGGTCTCAACACGTAGCCTTCACATCGAACAGCAAGCTATAAAGGGGCCCCAAAATGGATACCTATATAAACGTCGTGTGTAATCCTAACAGTTATACTTGTCGGATCTGTAAAACATTACAGAACGGGGAAAAGAAAAATTAAAAAGATATGACGGTACTATGTATGTTACATCTCGGAGAATATACTTTCTTTAAATTTATTTTTAAAAGTTTCGAATCCATAAGACTTTCCAAATCTATGAGAAAATGTTCATATTTCTTACTTCCAGTGTATATCCGTTCAAAATCAATGTTTTTTCTTCTGTTATTGATAAAATTATATTAATTAAGTTTTCCTACTATATATTATCAGTTACATGGTGTGATAGTGACCTAATACGATGTAGAGATAAGATAAGTTTATTTTATTAAAGTGTCACGTATTGATATTACACAATTATATATATCGCAAAAATATTTACACAAGTATAATCACATAAAAAAAAAGATCAACACCCAGCCTAAAAAGACTTACGAGACACTGTTATATACATATAAAACAGCTCAATCACACAATGTAAAAAAAAAAGAAATAATAAATAAAAGTAAAATGATAAGAAATCTCATGTATTTATCTTGCAAACTTGATAAATTAAACGGACTAATATAAATTAGATTTTAAAGAAATTTCAGACTGTTAAATACACCTAGTTAAAAAATTACGTCTAACGACTAAAACAAAATTATGGGTAAAACTACGATAAAAATAAAATATTACTATATATTATAATTTAATATTAATAAAAGTGATAGAACAAAGAGAATTTCAAAGTAAAATGAATAAAAAGTAAATTTAAACCATTTTCACCAATTTTCTAAAAAATATATTACAATACAAATACTTATTATTTATGTACCAAAAGTTATTTCCCTTAAATATATATTTTCTTTAAATTATCTTTTTACCCTGATAAAAAAATAGGCTTTATGGACAATTACATGTTATAAAAAACTTTTCCTCTTGACATAAAATTTGTGAATAGAGTAGGACAGAGTTACTTGAATGTCAATACAAGTCCTTTAAGCATTGAACTTGAGCTCGGTACTCATTTTTTTCAAAATTTTCAATACATTGACGTGCCTTTTGAAACAGTTCATATCTAATGTCATACAGAGTGCAAACCATTAAAAAGTGAGTTTCGTGTTCAATATCATTTAATTTAGAAAATTTACATAGTCTATTATTCAATGGGATTTGCGGTCTGGTGTATCTCCCAGTCTCTACAGCTAGGGGTAGTGATCCACTGCAGAATACTGCCATAGTTCGAGTGACGTTTATTGGTAAAAACAAAGGAATATACTGTTCTGTTTAATATTTGCTTGTAAATACGGTAAGACCTTAGCTTGTTCCCGTTAGCATTGTGTCTGTCGTCTCGAAATCAGCCTGGTCAAAGTTCGTTAGTTTTTCACTTATGAGGCGTACCGCTGTTTTAACACTGAGAGTGACGTCATGAACAATACCAGCAACATCTATATCGTTTGCAAGTTTATCTATTTGATGATGCCACTCTATTCGTCGCCACGAGGCCCACGCTGCTACTTTTGATATAAGTCTGTCATCGTTAACTCGTATCATCTTACATTATACACGTAGGCATGATAGTGTGTGCTTCGTAGAACATGAGGTTAGTCCAAGATCTCCGCGCACTGCTGTGTTGGAGGTACGCTTCCGAACTGGAAGAAAGTATTTTGCAGCTTTGTTCTGTACATTTTAATTACTCTGTGGGATTTGTACCCCCAAACAGCACTACCGTAGAATAAAATTGGTTCTACCATCGTCGTATAAAGTTTGTGATAAACGTTCCTGGTCATATCACCTGCCGCTATGAATTTACCAAAAAGGTCTCCCAAAGCTCTACTGGCTGATTTAGAAAGTTCTGTAACTGCCTTATTTAGTGTTGAGAACTCATCGAACCAAAGTCCCAACTATTTGTATGAGTCAGTATATTCTAAGTTGTGATTTCCACATTCAAAATCAATATATATATATACATAAGTACGTCTGAGTCAGTGAAAACTCTACAACAGACGTATCCATCGGATCGCCATCAATGATGGTGATACATGGCTGTGTACATTATGTATATACCACTCGTCTAAACATCAACCCAACAATGTTAGATCTGTAAATTTGCTTTCGCAAATTTTTTGTTCTTCCCTCACCAGGATTCGAACCCATGCTACTGAGATATCGTGACACCAAATCGCCTGCACTGTAGCCGTCCCGCTAGACCACACGACCACCTGGACTTCACAATAATTAAGCTTTCGGTGGCCGTGTGTTACCCTTCTTCGTCAGTTTTAATCTAGCGTCGTACTACAGTACATGATATATAAGGCATGGAGATGTTATTGTTACAGATCAGCTCAATTATATATGGGGTCAGTAAATTCCATATTGGGTGAGAGCGAATATGGTAACTACATGTAACCATGTATTTTTTAGGACACTCGATATGAAATATTATATAGTCACCTCGTGTAGTCGTTTAACCAATTACATCCCCATAAATCTATAGAAGGTAAGATAAATATACAATATTAGGTCAATGAAAAAAAAAACATAAACTTTTTTGTATGAGCTCATTCCATTACCTTTGTGAGATTTTGGAACATTTTGTCTGCAAAGAACATATCATTATATATCTATTTTTTTTTTAAAGTTTTACGCATTCTCATGCGAGATCATGTGACAGTAAGTTTTATCCCTGCCATGTTATTGGGGTTTTTGAAGACCATATTATTCTTCTGACCTTTTTTTAACATTTCATTTTCTTTTGAGAGCTTATCAACGAACTGCAACGACACATTATTGCACTCTCAGGAAAAAGGCAACATGCCCTCTCATTCGGAGAAAGGAGATTTGATATGAGAATAACTCTACTGTACCGAATACTTCCATTTGTGAAATTTATCTCCCCTAAACATTTTTCTTGTGTGCACATCATCTTCGTACTAAGAACAAATATCGACATAATAATTCTTTTGAAATTTTTCCTTCCATCCTCATGTATCACCAAAGCGATTCACAGATATTTTTAAGAAGTTATTTATCCTTTACCCTTTACTACGTGCTGTGTTTGTGTAACTCATAAAACAGTACAGTCTTTTAATTTGAGATTTTGTTTCATTCGGCTTGAAAATTGAGGTCAAAGATCAATATCGTGTTGTTTAAATAGACACTTGCTTGTCTTGCAGTTTCAGCATTATATTATACCAATATTGTGTTATTATATTCATGTTAGAAACGGAAATGATCATCAAATTATATTTTTCAGTCCAATCAACTTTATCAACAGTGTCTGTTTATTATGTCTGTTTTGTTCACGCATCGTTTTAAAACTAACGGAATTTGATGCTACTGTCATAAAAGTGAGAGGTTCAGCGCTATAAAACCAGGTTCAATCAACCATTTTCTACATTTGAAAATGCCTGTACCAAGTCAGGAATATGACAGTTGTTGTCCATTAGTTTGATGTGTTTTATCCTTTGATTTTGCCATTTGATTGGGGACTTTTCCTTTCTGAAGTTTCCTCGGAGTTCAGTATTTTGGGGATTTTACTTTTTAGTTTGCAATACAAAAACTTTTTTATGTACATGTAATATATCAAGCTTGCAATTGCACCGATTAAAGACAAATTAAAGGTATTTCATCAACACAACAATCACCTTACTGAAAGGAGGACAATTATTCTTTCACATTCAATTTGTTCATTTTCAGCCATATGATTTTAAATTGGAATTTGCAATAAAGAAAACCACAATGAAATTAGAAAAAAAATAGTTATTTTTTTTACAAAAATGAGAAGTCTGCCAGATAAAATATGAGTCTAAATGACAATGAGAGAAAAGAGAAGATATTTCATTTCATTACAATGTCTTAATAGCTGTTTTACTGTTTTTATCTGGCAAAATAATGTTTATAGTTATCAAAGGTACCAGGATTATAATTTAATACGCTAGACGTGCTTTTCGTCTACAAAAGACTCATCAGTGACGCTCAGGTCGAGAACGTTATACAGCCAAACAAGTACAAAGTTAAAGAGCATAGAGGACTCAAAATTCCAAAAAGTTTTACCAAATAAGGCTAAGGTAATCTTTTTCTGGGATAAGAAAATCCTTAGTTCTTTCAAAAAATTCAAAATTTTCTAACAGGAAATTTATTAAAATGACCAAACAATTGATATTCATGTCAACACCGAAGTGCTGACAACCTCGGGGACGAAACGTCTTCCACCAGTCGCATGGACCCAGTGATGCAAATAGTTATCAAAGGTACTAGTATAATTTACCAGACGCACGTTTCAGCCTACATCGATAAACATTACCTGTACTTTTTTAGCTTCTCTTTTAGCACATCAATTTGTATAGTCCATGCGCTAAAGGCAATTATCAGATATATTTTCTTGGGGAAAAATAACCTTAGCAACATATGATGAAAACACTTTAAAAGAACAAATTAACTTTTTCGAAAATTGAATTTTTTTTATTTAAACGAAGGCATATACAATGTATGAGATAAATCTGTAATTAAAACGCCAATCAAGCAGTACATAAAAACAATAAGCTAACTTTATGCCAATAAGCGATCTTTAACAATAAACAGTAAAGCATTAAATCCTACATAATTACATAATTGCAGTGGATTGTGATTATATGTTGATTGATATATAGACTTTTATTCAATTTCTTTTAAATGAAAAATAGAAAAAAAGAAAAAGTTCAAAAACTTTTATGTACAAAATTGAGAAATTAAATTTGAAGGAACCGTTTTAAAACCGATGTTGATGATTTTTCATTTTTTGATTCACCTCCACTCATCTGTTGATACATGCATTTAAAATATATTCTATAAATAAGGTCAAATTAAAGTTAACACAAAAGTCATGTATGAACGACTAATTTGATAGATTGATTTGTTCGTGTTTAAAACCACTTTCAGCGCTGTTGGGATTTCACGGCTGCCAGTTTGTATTGTGGAAGAAACTGGAGTGATCGAAGAAAAACCATGGTCCTTCGACAGGAACACTACTAGTCACTTTATAGTGAAACAATATTGGAGTCGAATGCACATATGACGTAATGAATTCTTATCCTTAACCACAATTTTGACAGGCTAGTGATACACTTACTGAACTGCAAAGACTATGAGGCCACTGATGCCCCCCTAACGAGTTAAACTTATGAAATACTGAGACAGATCATTTTTGAAACAAGCTATATTTTGAAGCATGTCAACATAACAAAGTTGACTATCCACGATCATCGCTAGAATGTAGCTCAATCGCAGAACTTTCTATGTTTTCGTAAAATAACTGTTATAAGGCCTCTAAAGGTCAAATTGCGGCTTAAATATAGACAAGAGTGTACGAAATAGATGAAGCTCTAAATCATCATAAGGTTAAACAAATTAACATTTATCAGAGAGTTCCACATCTTTTGTAAACATTGAATTACCTGAAGATGAAAATATATAACAAAAGACAATTCCTTAAGAGATTTTAGCCATTTGATTGCAGTCTCGTCTGTGTATATGCCACATTTCTTTTTGTTCATACTTTATAATAATAAATATCTCCATTGATGAATTTCTGTGTTGACAGTTTGATTAAATTTGCCGTTTTAAAATCTTAATGACCATGTGTATTCTCATTGTTCGTACAAAAAAATGAAAACAACGTCACGTCAATGTCATTGAGTGCATTTCCATTGGTTTGGAAGATGTAAGCCAATCACAGAGTTTTGGTGTTCGCCTTTGAAAATATCACACAGAATGCATTATATTCTAAAACGATCTATTGCATACATAGACTAAGTTCTTAGAAGGGCTTAAACTAATTATTTCTAGTTAATTAAATAAGTAAAAATGAAGATTTGGTATGATTGCCAATGAGACAACTCTCCACAAGAGACCAAAATGACACAGAAATTAACAACTGTAGTTCACCGTACTGCCTTCAACAATGAACAAAGTCCATACCGCATAGTCAACTATAAAAGGTCCCAAAATGACGACGTAAAACAATTCAAACGAGAAAACTAACGACCTTATTTATTTAAAAAAAAAAATGAACGAAAAACAAATATATAACACATAAAAAAACGACAACCACCGAATTACAGGCTCCTGACTTAGGACAGGCACATACATACATAATGTTGCGTGGTTAAACATGTTAGCGGGATCCCAACCCTTCCCCTAACCTGGGACAGTGATTTAACAGTACAACAATAGGAACGAACTATAAAAATCAGTTGAAAAAGGCTTAACTCATCAGATGGACAAAAATGCGAGAGGATTGTTATTAAACGTTCGACGGTAAAGTCCTTTTGTACTAAAGGAACAATTGCTGAAGGAGCTAATTTGTTTGGAACATTTTTGTCAACTGTTGTGAAGGCTGTGGCAATTACGTATATATTTTAGCCATGTTTACCGTAAATTTAGCTGAGTTTTTAGACATACTATTCTAGAATCATTATAACATCCAAATTAACACTGTAGGAGCCGATTTTTTAAACAAATTGCAAAGTATACTTAATCTTGGATGTTATATGTATCATCAAACTGAAGTGCATAACGTGAAATAACAAATTAAGTTTTAACAATATCTCATCTATCTACATCGATAATGTTTCTTTGACCTTCTTCCAGAATACGACATTACCATATTCGTCGTTGGGAAATTCTATGTAGGATTTGGATTGGACAAGTTCTAAAACGTTTAAAGGAAGATCTTTCGACGACAATTGTTCTATGAAGACAATAAAGATAATGTTTTCATTACTTCGCGAGTAGATGCTCTCCATTTTTGCCATATTGAATTCAAACAAACACCAGTCCGAAGCAAGAAAGCTATGCGACATTATCACGACCGTTTTACGACTGTTATGGATAGCGGAAGTAATATTAGTTGCGATGTCGTTTCCAGGCACAAAATCACGTTTATGCACGCAACAACGAATGTTTCCTTCCTGTTCTATGTGTTTAAGTAAAGTCCAGTGTACAAATGTGTCGTCTTCGTCCGCATAGGAGATAAACGCATCATACAAGAAATTGTTGTCCACTTGTAGAGGTTTGACGTATCCTTGATGTTTACTTTTGACAATATAATATAAATAACGAATTTTCCATCTGTAACGATAAAGAAGACCTCCAATTATTATTATTACAAAAATAAGCATCCAAGTTACCACGACAACAACGGTTGTCACATATGATGAACATTTCTTTTTCAAATTGTTGTAAATTGCTTTTGTGTTATTGTAATACATTTTCATGGAAGAACATTCTTGTTGAAACATGTTGTGTAGATGAACCTTTGTAGTTGTTAGCCATTGAATAAATGCAATTGAGTCGCACGAACATTTAATAGGATTTCCAGAAATATCAACTGTCAAGTGACGCACGTGGTTTGTCAAATCATCGAGTTGAGTAGTAAATGAAACGTCTAAAAGAGAAAATCTATTGTCAGATATATCTATATATGAAAGATTTGTCATATGCCTTATCTGAAAATTTATATTCTCGAGCATGTTTCCACTCAAATTTAACATTCGTAAATACTTTTGAGATTTAAATAATGTTACAGGCAGACGTAGAATTCTATTATTAGCTAAATTCAGGGTTTGCAAAACTGTTAATGACGAAAAAGTCTGTCCTGTGTGGTCATTTGGCAAAACAAAGCCTAGCAAGTTATTATCTATTAATAAAGTATTCAACTTTGGCATTCCCGTAAAAAATATTTCAGAAACATTTGAGCAAAAATTATTTGACAGATCTAGAAATTTCAAATGCTTAAAATTATAAAAAGGTCCTCTCCAATCGTAAAAAGTATTAAAAGAAGCATCGATATATTCTAACAAATTGTTTGACAAAGTTACTTCTGGGAAATAATATCGTATATTGCAATGTCTGTAGTGCAACCTTTTCATCTGGTAAGGAATAAAAACTGGTATTGGACCATTAACATATGTCTCAAATGTGTTTATGTTGATTATTTCATTCATATTTTGTCGATATCTAGGTTGTTCTTTTCCACAAGATGAAGATTCCGAAAGATATTTATCACAAGGCTCTTCCTTATCCATGAGATAATGCGACATTCCCATGTAAGATATGTTAACTTCCTGGACTGTCACTGAAAATATTTCATGGAGATATTCACCATAGGTAAATTCGTTGCCTGCAATTGATAACTTTTTTAGTGTTTTTGGTAACATAATTAAAGCGCCCGGCTCGACTAATTGCAGGCGATTACTATCTAAAGAGATCTCAGTTAGCGATGTGTTGCGGAGACTTTGCAAGTGACACTTCATTATTTCTGTATTTAAAGCAAAAGTTTGTCGAATTTTATTTAGCCGAAATATTTTTATAGAAGTTGTGAGCAGATCGTTTGTCACATTTTTAAATACCCTCAAGTCTAAGCATCGGTTGTCAGAGAGATCAAGAAAATTCAGATATCTCAGGTCTTTAAAAGTGCCCTTATAAATGAAATTTATTCGGCATTTACTCAGATCTAAATATTGAACATTTGACACGTATTCGAACGCCCGAGGTGTCAAGGTTTTCATCCTACAATTGCCAGAATAACCAGACAAATCTATGTTGGTTAGATTTTTTAGCGTTTTATACTCCTTGCCAAAATATGTCTTCCCCTCATAAAAATCTATCTTTAAAGTGTTTAGCTTTGATAGAGTTGAAACATTGAATGGAAAATGATGATTATTTTTAATGTCAAGACACAGTAATGATGCTAACGGTTCAAAAATTGCATTTGATATGGAAACCGTTGAAGATATATTATTGCTGTTGATAATCAATGTCTCAAGTTTATCAAGGCCTACAAATGAATCAGGTGCCATACGGTTGATTTCGTTCTTTGAGAGATCCAAATAAAGTAATCGGGAATTGGATTTAAATGCACCGTTTCCAATACTTTGAATACGATTACTTGTGAAAGTTATATTTTCCACATTTCCTGGAATAAAAGGAATCATGGTAATATTCTTTCTAGAACAATCAGACTTTAATATATTCTGTTGTGTATACATGCATAAACAACGGCTATCAAATCGACAAGAAAACGTTTTCCGACCATCAGCTTCTGCTATCAAAAGTAAAATAGCAATCATGTAAACTCTACATGCTGTAATATTGCTTGGTGCGTCCATTTTTACCAAAAATCAAGTCACTGTAATAAAAAAAATAGCATAATTATATTTAAGTGAATTCATCACTTCTTAAACGTTTGTTAAACCTTAAATAATAAAAACAATGTGTTTTCAAAATTTCGTTAGTTCGATATTGTTTTTTTTATTATTAAGACGGCTGATTATTTTGTACATAGATCAGGCTGTTAGTTTTCTTGTAAGATATACATTGGCAAGGCTTAGCGGGCTGGACGGCGACCTATAGTTGTGAAGAGCTATCGCATTGGCAATCATATCACATCTTTTTTATTGACATACTTTATTTTAAGTGTATTTTTGTAGGTTAATTTATATAAAACTATTGAACAATTTGATAAAATGAAGTTTTTATCTTGATTTTTTCAACAATAAATAAAAAAAAGTATTAGTCACCTGACTTGTTTTTTTGCTACATATTAAGACAATAACAATCAAAACCAAGGAGTAAACAAATACTCACAAAACCAAAGGCCATTTACATCAACAGTTACATGTATACATAATAAGTGAGAAACAACAATAACTCCACTAAAACCCGGGAGTGAAATCAGATGCTCCGAAAGGGTAATAGGTAAATTCACAAGACTCTCTGTTATAAAATTACTTTATCTATGTTATGTCTCCTACTATCTCAGTTATATCCCCTTATTTTGTAAAGTTGAAAAAAACCCGAATCAAACGCAAATATGGTGTTCATTTTTATTTTAAGATCTATCCACACTGACATTTTCAGACGAATACAACAACCAGTTGTTGGGTTGCTGCCCCTGAATTTGTGATTTAAAGGAAATTTTGCAGTTTTTGGTTATTATCTTGAATATTATTATAGATAGAGATAAACTTAAAACAGCAATAATGTTCATCAAAGTAAGATCTACAAATAAGTCAACATTTCCAAAATGGTCTCTTAAGGAGTTATTGCCCTTTATTTTTAACAATTTTCTAAAAATAAATTTTGCAAATTTTTACAAAATATTTTCCACTTTTACTATTGGGCCAAATTCATTATAGAGAGAGCCAATTGTAAGCAACCAGAATGTTCAGTAAGTAAGATCTACAAACACAGAAAAACATAATTTAATCATAAATCCATCTGTGTCCTTTGTCTCTTTAGAGCCTCTAGTTTTAAAGTACAGCCGTAATTATGATTGATTTGATTGTTGATTTATGATGTTTAACGCCACTTTTAAGCACCGAATTTAGGCTTTTTTCGTGGCAGCCAGTTTTTATTGGTGGAGGAAGCCGGAGTTCCCGGAGAAAACTTCGACCTTCAATAGGAAAACTGACAATCCTAGTCAATTAAGATTGGAGTCGAGGCATCCGCACGATCGGGGTTCGAACTCACAACCTCAGAGGTAATTATGATAAAACACATACATTTCTATATTTACATCAAAAGTCTTAAACATGAATTACATACTACTTTCAAAATTTGCACATTTCGCTAAAAATCTAAACTAAATGTTATCTGCTACATTAAAATACAAGATGGAAGAAGACACCCGAGCCACTTTAATCTTACAAAATGAGAAATTCTAAAAAGTGAAATTACAAAGACACGATGCATGCAGATTTAAGTACATCAATGTAGGAAACGGGGCCAACACAGAATAACAAAAATCATATAAGTTTAACATTGCATGAAAGAGTTCGATTCATATTGTTCAAATAATTCGAAAACAAACCAACGAAAATTCTATTAATGTTTTTAATACATAATATCAGGGCCGAATGACCGCTTGAAATGTTTTTGATAACTGCCGCCAGCAGTTGTATTCACTCAAATACAAGTTTTGTCAATTCTTTATAAAAATAAAATCGATAAAAAATGAAAGATGGCACACATCAATCATGTCAAAATATGTCTGTTGTTTGCCTTTATCAATTTCTTGATAACACACCTTACATCAAACTCCGTCGGACTTCTATTTATTTTTGTGAGTTGATATCCTAACTTAAACAGCATTTACCTTAAGTAAAAGGTTGTTATCCTGTAAAAAAACATGTAGACCTTATTCATCAATATATTATTTAAATGCAAATAGAGGTTAACTATTTTGGACTGGTTTAATGTTGGCCAAGGTAAACATAAAAAAATATAAAAACACGAACGCGTCTATATCTGAATCTTTATTTAATTATTTTCTTTTTGAAAATGATCGATATTTTATGAAGCATTAATAAAGCCTTTATTTGCATGCACGACAATCATACATTCAAAACCATTCTAGTGCTAACACATGTTTCGTGTTGACGAAATAACCAAAAAAAAAAAAACAAAACATTTGTGTATTCTTACCTTAAACATTCAAATTGATAGACAATTGGTTATGTCTTGTAATAACTTCAGACTCAAAGTGAATAGTTTTACATTGTGTGTATCATACGGAAAAGGGAAACCGTTTCTGAAAGTTTTGAAAAAAAAATGATACATCGTTTTATTTCCGGTATAATGTCTTATTATTGATTTAGAATGTTGTTTTTTTGTTTATATAACCTTTTAAAGGTATTGATAAGATAATACAAGTATTTTTTGTATAAAGAAGAATAATTGATTAATATTTCATTGTTGTATCACTACGGAAAAAGAAAACGTAAACATTGATATTTCGAATATTTTTTGTTTAAACTTTTAGTTTGAAGGTCATATTTACAAATTATGACCAAGTTTTTACTTAAGCCCATCACAATTGCTTTTTACCAGCTATTTGATAGGAGGATATTTTCTTGCTTTAAACACGATCGGAAAATAACCTTTAAAAACAACAACGCAACTAGGGATATTTTATAGCAAAAGTTACAGTTTTAAAGAGCACTGTTATGTTTCAGTCCCATGTTTATTATCTATATTTTTCTATAATCTTAATGGGTCTTTTTGTCGTGTGCAAGTATTTGGCCTCGGTCGCTCATAATGAAGGGTAATCCAGAACTTCTATTTTTTGTTACTATTTTATTCCAAAAATACAAAAAGTGAAAACTTATTGAACTTTTTCACATAAATTTAGTGAAGTTAGAACCAGCAAAATTTGACAAAGAACAAGAATGTGTCCATAGAACACGGATGCCCCACTCGCACTGTCATTTCATTTTCCATGTTATATTATACAAACATTGTTTTCTATTAATCATGTTCTATTATAATAACATTGTTTTATATTAATCATATTATAAACGGATGTGATCACCAAATTATATTTTTCAGTCCAATCAATTTTAAAGATAAAGGTTATCAACAGTGTTTGTTTATTATGTCTGTTTTGTTCACGCATCGTTGTAAAACTAACAGAATTGGATGCTACTGTCATAACCTTGAGAGATTTAGCGCTATAAAACCAGTTTCAATCTACCATTTTCTACATTTGAAAAT
The DNA here is from genome assembly GCA_037788925.1 of Mytilus galloprovincialis. Taxonomy (NCBI): domain Eukaryota; kingdom Metazoa; phylum Mollusca; class Bivalvia; order Mytilida; family Mytilidae; genus Mytilus; species Mytilus galloprovincialis. The sequence continues at coordinate 55,252,591 of CM075339.1, read as the reverse complement.
GCCTGTACCAAGTCAGGAATATGACAGTTGTTGTCCGTTCGTTTGATGTATTTTATCCTTTGATTTTGCCATTTGATTGGGGACTTTCCGTTTTGAAGTTTTCACGGAGTTCAGTATTTTGGGGATTTTACTTTTTAGTATGCAAATATCACTGAGGTCAACATGTTGTTTTCAATACAAAAACTGTTTTATGTACATGTAATGTATCAAGCTTGCAATTGCACCGATTACAGACAAATTAAAGGTATTTAATCAACACAACAGTCACCTTACTGAGAGGAGGACAATTATTCCTTTACATTGTTCATTTTCAGCTATTTGATTCTTAAATTGGAACTTGTAATAAAGAAAAACACAATAGAATTAGAAAGAATGAAGTTTTCACAAAAATGAGGAGTCTGCCAGATAAAATATGAGTCTAAATGACCATGTGAGAAAACAGAAGATATTTCATTCCATTACAATGTCTTAATAGTTGTTTTACTGTTTTTATCTGGCAAAATAATGTCTATAATTATCAAAGGTACCAGGATTATTAAATAATACGCTAGACGCGCATTCTGTCTACAAAAGACTCATCAGTGAAGCTCAGGTCGAGAACGTTATAAAGCCAAACAAGTACAAAGTTGAAGAGTATAGAGGACCCAAAATTCCAAAAAGTTGTTCCAAATTCGGCTAAGGTAATCTTTTCCTGGGATAAGAAAATCTTCAGTTTATCTAAAAAATCAAAATTCTGTAACAGGAAATTCAAAAATTTATCTTTATTGCATATGTTATATTTTCTTGGGGAAAACCAATCTGAGCAGCATATGATGAAAGCACTTTAAAAGAACAAAATGAATTTTTTAGAAAATTGAAAATTTTATTTAAACGAAGGCATATACATACATAACGTTGCGGGGTTAAACATGTTAGCGAGATCCAAACCCTCCCCTAACCTAGGACAGCGATTTAACAGTACTCCATAAGAACGAACTATAAAAATCAGTTGAAAAAGGCTTAACTCATCAGATGGAAAAAAATACAAATGTATTCTTATTAAACGTTCGATGGTAAAGTCCCTTTGTTCTAAATAAAGGAACAATTGCTGAAGGAGCTGATTGTTTGGCGCATTTTAGTTGACTGTGGCAATAACGTATATCTTTTATATATATTTCCACGTGTGGAGCATGATCTGCTAACCCTTCCGGAGCACCTGAGATCACCCCTAGTTTTTGGTGGGGTTCGTGTTGTTTATTCTTTAGTTTTCTATGTTTTGTCATGTGTACTATTGTTTGTATGTTTGTCTGTTTTATTTCTAGCCATGGTGTTGTCCGTTTATTTTTGATTTATGAGTTGAACTGTTCCTTTGGTATCTTTCGTCCCTCGTTTAGCTATGTTGATCGTGAATTTAGTTGATTCTTTAGACATACTATTCTAGAATCATTCTAACATCCCAATCAACACTGTAGGAGCCGAGTTTTTTTACAGAGGTCAAAGTATACTTAATCCTGAATGTTATATGTATCACAAAACTGAAGTGCATAACGTGAAATTACTAATAAAGTTTTGTCAATGTCTGATCTATCTACATCGATAATGTTTCTTTGACCTTCTCCCAGAATACGTCATCACCATATTTGTCGTTGGGAAATTCTATGTAGGATTTGGATTGGACAAGTTCTAAAACGTTTAAAGGAAGATCTTTCGACGACAATTGTTCTATGAAGACAATAAAGATAATATTCTCACTACTTCGCGAGTAGATGCTCTCCATTTTTGCCATATTGAATTCAAACAAACACCAGTCCGAAGCAAGAAAGCTATGTGACATGATCACGACCGTTTTACGACTGTTATGGATAGCGGAAGATACATTAGTTGCGATGTCGTTTCCAGGCACAAAATCACGTTTATGCACGCAATAACGAATATTTCCTTCCTGTTCTATGCGTTTAAGTAATGTCCAGTGTACAAATGTGTCGTCTTCGTCCGCATAGGAGATAAACGCATCATACAAGAAATTTTTGTTCACGTGTAGAGGTTTGACAAATCCTTGATGTTTACTTTTGACAATATTATATAAATAATGAATTTTCCATCTGTAACGACAAAGAAGACCTCCAATTATTATTATTACAAGGATTAGCATCCAAAATACCACACAACAACGGTCGTCACATATGATGAACATTTCTTTTTCAAGTTGTCGTAAATTGTTTTTGAGTTATTGAGATACATTTTTATGGAAGAACATTCTTGTTGAAACATGTTATGTAGATAAATCTTGGTAGTTGTTAGCAATTGAATAAATACAATTGAGTCGCACGAACATTTAATAGGATTTCCAGAAATATCAACTGTCAAGTGACGCACGTGGTTTGTCAAATCATCGAGTTGAGTGGTAAATGAAACGTCTAAAAAAGAAAATCTATTGTCAGATATATCTATATATGAAAGATTTGCCATATGCCTAATCTCAAAATTTATATTCTCAAGCATATTTCCACTCAAATTTAACATGCGTTAATAGTTTTGAGATTTTAATAATGTAACAGGCAAACGTAGAATTCTATTATTAGCTAAATTCAGGGTTTGCAAAACTGTAAATGACGAAAAAGTCTGTCCTGTGTGGTCATTTGGCAAAACAAAACTTAGCAAGTTATTATCTATTAATAAAGTATTCAAAAATGGCATTCCCATAAACAATATTTCAGAAACATTTGAGCAAAGATTATTTGACAGATCTAGAAATTTCAAATGATTAAAATTGTAAATAGGTCCTCTCCAATCGTAAAAAGTGTTAAAAGAAGCATCGATATATTCTAACAAATTGTTTGACAAAGTTATTTTTGGGAAATAATATCGTATATTGCAATGTCTGTAGTGCAACCTTTTCATCTGGTACGGAATAAAAACTGGTATTGGACCATTAACATATGTCTCAAATGTGTTTATGTTGATTATTTCATTCATATTTTGTCGATATCTAGGTTGTTCTTTTCCACAAGATGTAGATTCCGAAAGATATTTATCACAAGGCTCTTCCTTATCCGTGAGATAATGCGACATTCCCATGTATGATATGTTAAAACTTCCTAAACTGTCACTGAAAATATCTCATGGAGATATTCACCATAGGTAAATTCGTTGTTTGCAATTGATAACTTTTCAGTGTTTTTGGTATCATAATTAAAGCGCCCGGCTCGACTAATTGGAGGCGATTACTATCTAAATACATCTCAGTTAGCGATGTGTTACGGAGAGTTTGCAAGTAACACTTCAATATTTCTGTATTTAATGCAAAAGTTTTATTTAGCCGTAATATTTTTATTCAGGTTTTTGGTAAATCGTTTGTCACATTTTTAAGTACTTTTAAGTCTAAGCATCGGTTGTCGTAGAGATCAAGATAATGCAGATATCTCAGGTTTTTAAAAGTGCCCTGTAAATGAGGTTTATTCGGCATTTACTCAGATCTAAATGTTGAACATTTGACACGTATTCGAACGTCCGAGGTGTCAATCAATGTCTCAAGTTTATTAAGGCCTACAAATAAATCAGGCGCCATACGGTTGATTTCGTCCAAATAAAGTAATTGGGAATTGGATTTAAATGAACCGTTTCCAATACCGTACTTATACGAATACGATTATTTGTGAAAGTTATATTTTCCACATTTCCTGGAACAAAAGGAATAGTTGTTATATTCTTTCTAGAACAAATAGCCTTTAAAATATTCTGTTTTGTATACATGCATACACAACGGCTATCAAATCGACAAGAAAACAGTTTCCGACCATCAGCTTCTGCTATCAAAAGCAAAATAGTAATGCAAACTCTACATGCTCTAATGTGTGGTGCATCCATTTCTACCAAAATCAAGTCCTGGAATAAAAAGAAAACATAATTATATTCAAGCGAATTCATCACATCTTAAACATTTGTTAAACCATAAATAATAAAAATAATGTATTTTCAAAATTTCTTTCGTTCGATATTGTTTTTTTTTCTTAAGACTTAAGGCTTATTATTTTGTACATAGACCAGGCTGTTAGTTTTCTCTTTAGATTTACATAGGTCATTTCAGGGTCACTTCCTTAACAGGATGATTTACGTATTGTAGAATGCTGGACGGCGACCTATAATTGTGAAGAGCTCATTAGCAATCACACCACATCTTCTTTTATTCAAAGACTTTATTTAAAGTGTATTTTTGTAGGTTAAAATTCATAAAACTTTTTAACAATTTGACAAAATGAAGTTTTTGTCATGCTTTTTTTCAAAAATAAATAAAACAAGTATTGGCCACCGGACTTATTTTCACGCTACACGTTGTACAAAAATTTCAGATTTTGTGTAGATAATGCATGTAAAATCTATTTTGTGTAATATTATGTTAATACGTATATACATTTTGATAGAATTTTAAGATAAAATGTGAGAAGGTAGCTCTTTTAACATGCTTTCAAAAAAGGAAAAGAAAAAAATGAGGAAACCTTTCTACATATTAAAATACTAGTAGGTAAATGCACAACACATTCTATTATAGAATTACTTTATCTTTTCTAATATTTCAGTTATCTCCCCTTATTTTGCAAAGTTAAAAAAAAAATGAATCAAACGCAAATATGGTGTTTTTTTTTTAGATTATAGCCGTAATTATGATAGAACTCATGAATTTCTATATTTACATCAACAGTCCCACACATGAATTACATACTACTTTCAAAATATTCACATTTCATTAAAGATCTAGACGAACTGTTACCTGCTTCATTTAAATACAAGATGTCGGACGACAACCGAGCCACCTTGATCTTACAAAATGAGGAATTCTCAAAAGTGAAAATTTAAAGACGCGATGTATGCAGATTTCAGTACATCCATGTAGGAAACGGGGTCAACACAGAATAGCAAAAAAATCAAAGAACCGATTGATATATATTTGATACCATCATAAATAATTTTGATTGTTGGATTTTCTTTATATAACTTTTTAAACGCAACGAAAAGATAATACACGTCTTTGTTTATATAGAAGAATTAGTGATTAATATTTCATTGTTGTACCACTACTAAAAAGAAACCGTAAACATTGATATTTTATGTTTAAACTTTTAGTGTGAAGGTTATATTTACAAATACTAACCAATTTTTCTCTTAAGCTCATTACATTCGCTTTTTACCAGTATTTGATTGAAGTATATTTTGGTGCATTTAACACGATCGGAAATAAGCTTGAATAAGAACAACTCAACTATGGATATTTTAATACCAGAAGAAACAATTTTAGAGAGCACTGTCTATCATTTGATTTTTTTTCATAATCTTACGTCTTTTTGTCGAGAGCAAATATATGGCTTTGGTCGTTTATAATGAAGGTTAATTTTGAATTATTATTTTCAGATACTATTTTATTCCAAAAATACAAAAAGTTGAAAATTCTTGAACTTTTTTTTATATAAAGTTAGTTAAGTTAGGAGCAGCAAAATCTAACAAAAATATACTCTGAAACGAAACATAGTAGCGAGGAGTAAATATGTAGAAATATACAATATTAACAAATCGTCTAAATGTGAACAAAAGGTTTCAGCAAGATAGATATAGCTACTAAATAAAACTTATAAACACTTAATTGAGATTGTCAAATATTTGCCATCAACACGCCAGCGAGTAAAGAAAGACACTTTATAACACGATGAAAGACATTCAAAGTATATGGTGAGATAGTTAGCACTATTCTCTGGTACTAAAAGAGTAAAAAAAATATGCAATTCTACATTTACACGAAGCCCTCAAACAAAGTTTAAAAGAGTAGAATAAAGCTGTTTCTTCAATGCATGTACTGTGAACTACAGATGTAAATTACATTTACTTACATTCAATCACATGAGGTTTATGCTGGAAGAAGAAATATTTGTTTAACGAGAGTTTCATTAATGTCGGAGGACGTCAGATTGATTTTCCCTTCGGTATAGTCTGCCATTTTTTTTAAAGAAGATGTTTAACAAATAATAAAATCTTTATATGCTTCCATGCAGATTTTGACCAAACAACGAAATTATAAATCCACGAACATAGAAGTTTTCCTAAATCCACGAAAATTAGTACCAACGAAAATGAATGTATCCAAAGCATTCGGTTGGAATAGTGGAATGCAATTGATTATTGTAATTCATGTAAATGTCATGACAATGGCGAAAGAAAGAGAAATATAACGGAAAATCTGTGACGACGCTAGCTGAACTGAAATATAATGTATAAATATATATCTGTAGAGTTGTGCCCACTTTAAATTATATAAAATAATGTACGGATATCACAGAGGTCCTCTAATGATTATACGTACAGTGGATATCACTTCTAACCTCTCATTAGAACTGTCAGAATATTCTGTCATAGAACTGTTCTAATCTGTCCTAGAACAGTTCTACCTAGAACAGTTCTACCCTAGAACTGTTCTAAGTAGAACTGTCAGCATTAGTTCTAGGTAGAACTGTCAGGATCAGTTCTAGGGTAGAACTGTCTAAATCAGTTCTAGGTAGAACTGTCTAAATCACTTCTAACCGAAGAACTGTCAGCAGAACTGACTAAATCAGTCAGGACTGTAGAACAGTTCTAAATGACGTCACTGCAGTAAGGGCACTTTAGAATTTAGAAGAAATAAATCACTTCCTATTACTTTGCTATATATTAAATAGCAGATTTTCTATATTTTTTACTGATCAAACGACTTTTATTACGTTACATGTACAAATATCGAAGTGAATAGAAGGTTACCTTGTTTGCCTTCGATTTACATTCATTTAAGATTCTGTTTTGACAAATGTTCAAACGAAAATTGTACAGTGGATGAATTATGGGATATTAATGAAAAAAGTGATGTACAACGTAAAAAAACTATATACATTTGCACCATCTCGTCAATTTAGCCAGACTTATCCATAACGATTATAAATGATATCTGGGAGTCTGCAACTCAGAAAAATATACTGGATCTGAACATGAATGAAACATTTGCCCCTGGACGTTCGGCTACAAACAAAATCATGCATTTTTCTTTGCCTTCTTCAAATTATATTAACAGTATACTATTCCAAGAAGAGAACTTTACATACATGTACTTTTTATTTTATTTTTAAAATAAAGTATATGAATCAATCATGTGAGTGTTGGATGATGCCATTAAATAGTTTTGTTTAAAAAAAAACATCACCAACTACTGACTTAAACATGTTAAAAAGTCACTTTAGCATGTTTAATGACGGTTCATTATTATGGATACAGAGAGGAAATAACGGTGCGCTAAATTCTTAGATATGGTATAAATACACCTTGTCGCTATTGTCTGCCATTACTGGATATCACACAGGTTCCCGTAAAATTTTGACGTCATAAAACAAAATATCTGACGCCACAATGAAAAGTCATTGTTGTATGCTTCAAAAGTTCAAGAGGCCGGGTCAGCCAGGATTAGCGATAAGGTGTATTGTGTTTCAAAATTGGTGTCATTTTTATCATACGATCCGTCCTCACATAGAAATAATATTGGTTTACCATGTTTACAATGAGGCCATATACATGTATATTTACATGATTAAGTGTAAATTAGTTCAGTTTTCGTTGATGCGGTCAAATAATTTTGTTAAAACAACTCTCACTCAGTCTGATATATCGAAACCACTGAAATTTGTTTTACAATTCAATATTTTGAATAAAAAGAGGACTTGCTGATATTCTAAATTGATGTGGGAATTTTTTGTAGCCAATGTGTTCCAATATTCATTGATATTGCTGTCATTTGAATTATACAATCCATCTTAATATGTATTACTATAAGTGATTTAGTATGCGGCTATATATATATTAAGATTTACATAACAAAGTGTAATTATGGTCAGTTTTGGTTGATGCTGTGAAATATGGTCAGTTTTGGTTGTTCGGACAAATAATTTTGTTATATTCATGAGTCAGTCTGAGATATCAAAACTACTGAAATAAGTTTACGATTCAAAATTTTGATGAAAAAGAGGATATGCTGGCACTATAAACTGATGTGAGCATAATTTTATTTTCCAATATTGCTTTCATTTATATTAAACAATCCATCCTGATATAAAAATATACGTGATTTACTTTGGGGCTATTAAGATTGACATCATGTACATAATAAAGTGCAAATATGGTAAGTTTTGGTTGATGCGGTCAAAAGATTTTATTATACGACTCCGTCTGAAGTATAAAAACTACTGATATTTGTTTATGATTCAATATTTTGAATAAAAAGAGGACATGCTCATTGGCAGATCAAGGAGAGGTGGGTTCAGGAGTTGGAACCCCCTTTTTATTGACGATCAATGCATTTGAATGGGAACATATAGTTGGAACCCCCTTTTAAAATGGCTGGATCTGCCCCTGCATGCTGGCACTATAAATTGATGCGAACAAAATTGTTTTCCAATATGGCTGTAACTTGTACATTACAGTCCCTCTTGACCTAAAATTAAAACTGAAGTACTGTGCAGCTATATAGATTCGCAGAAAGAAAGAGCAAATAATGTCAGTTTAGATTGATTTGGTCAAAAGATTTTTGTTAAACAGGTCCGTCCGAGGTATGAAAACTACTCGTAAACAAATATTACATTTGGTTAATGAGGTCAGATATTTTTTTTATGTGATAACGAGCCATCCTGACTCCCAGATTAACAAATGTAAAACAATTCAAATAATACCCGCCCCCCACCATAATACTAATTAACGGCCTAATTTATGTACAAAAAATGAAAGAAAAACAAATATTTTATGTTACACATCAACAAAAGAAAATCACTGAATTACGGGCTCCGGACTTGGAACAGGCACATACATGCAGAATATGGCGGGGTTAAACATGTTCTCTTGCTGATTATAAATCTGAAATGAAACCGGCAAAATAGCAAATCTCTATATAATATTAAACGCTATTTTGCCGAAGCCTTTATATTAAGACAAATATTTCTAAAAACTTATAAATCAATTCTAGCCGTAGAATTTATACATCAATTTTAGCCGTAGAATATATCAATTAATTTTGGCCGTAGAATTTATAAATCAAGACTAGCCGTAGAATTTGAAATCAATTCTAACCGTAGAACTGTTCTAGAAGCAGAACTGACCAAAGATTTGGTCAGTTCTAGCTAGAACTGTCTAAAACTGTTCTAGGGTAGAACTGTCAGGATCAGTTTTAGCTAGAACTGTCCAAATCAGTTCTAGGTAGAACTGACCAAATCAGTTCTAGCTAGAACAGTTCTAACCTAGAACTGACTAAAAGGTGTCAGGCTGACAGTTCTACATACTGTTCTAGAACAGTTCTCCTGACAGATTCTGACAGAATTTATGAGAGGTTAGAACTGATCTCCACTGTAGACATTGCATTATGATTCATATAATGTAACGGCAATAAAATAAGACATTTCAAATAACCTCTGTCCAATAAACATGTTCAATTAAGAAATATCAAAAAATAGTGGCTTACCTGTTAGAACATTGGCAATATCTAGAATTTTTATAATTTGTTGGTTTTTATATATTCAGTTCTGTTCCACTACATTGGAAATTTCTTTATTGTCTTCTTATTTAGGATACTTATCATGTTTATAATGAATAATGAATGATTTAGAAAAACACTTATCTTTATGTCCGGAAAAAATTGAAGACAATTGGCACGCCTTGGTCAAATTATAGAAACACAACGCCTAATATTAAGTATTCAAAAGTAACCAATATATTCATTATCGTCTCAATTTACAAAGTGTTAAACTAGCTGTTTCATTATAAGAGTCTGTTATCGTTTTTATAGGATTATTGTTTTTCTTTTATTTTATTCATTTGCATTTAGTCTTTGAGACTATGATAAGAAGGACTTTCTGATCTTTTCGTGTAATGTAGATGCCTGATTTTTTCTCTTTCGAATTATATGTTAGTTTTGATTTTTTTACCCCTTGAAATTTTAAGTCTTGTCCTTTTTATTTATTTTTTATGTACATGGATATCTAATAATTTAAATTTAATTTTGTTCTTTTATATTTTTTGTCTTTCTTAAAATTGGAATTTTCTCATTTTAATTTAAATCTCTAGCTAATTCTTTTAACTTGACAGGATCAAATCCAACAGTTATATCATGTTCCAAAGTTTCTTCTGACAATGTGTTTTTTTATGATCAGAATCTAATTTGAAATTAATATATACATATTATTTTGGTGTATTTATTTAACTCCCAAACTACAACATTGCTCGAATTGCAATCGATAATGCTATATAAGTACCTGAAAATCAAAACACACTATTTTTATGATTTGCTCACTTTTCTCCTGTAAGTAAAAGAAAAACATCTCAATTTCTTAATTTCTTTTCCGTAGGAGACCATAATTTTGTTTACGACTCAAAATTGTTGGCTTTGATCCTGCCAAAATGTGGAACGGTAAAGTACATGACTATAATGAGATAACCCTACAACACCGAATTCCATTGTTGATAGCGTATATACGTAGGCTATATTGTTACTACCGGAAGAATACATAACATACTTACACCACAATGGATTGTATGGCTAAAACATAGCTGACCAATAACCTTTTCATTTTGACTTTTATAAGCAAATACTCGACGCAAGTCGGATTAATAAGAGCAGATGTCATGGGTCAAACCTGATGCACTCAAAAGAAAAGTGTGACATAAGTGACGCATTATCTAAACATTGGAATAACATTGGTGTGTTTTAAACAAAATTACACGCAATCACAGTTTCAAATAATGTTTTACTGAATAATAGAATGACAAAAAATCATAAGTTTTTGACAACGGAAAGCCATCATAATACACGAACAATTAACAGATGTTTAAGTTTGTCCACACTAAAGTTACGAAAGTTTATCATTGATCACAGCAGTATATGAAATTAAGTAAAATAATGTCTGTATATAGTTTGTTTACAAAGGTGATGGAACATTGTTAGCAAAGTATCCAATGACATTTCCAGCTGGGCGATAATTACATACAACTATACACCGACAATTGTTCTTTATTGCTACTCCAACTTCTACTTGCTTTGCTCTTTTCCAAACCAATTATGTAAAATGTGCAACTACTAGAATATATACGTTGTCAGTCTTTTAATAATTTAGTCAAAATATAAAAAAACTATGTTTTCTTAGTTGTATTTACAAATTTTGAATCAAAACAGCAAGTTGCTATTTTCAGTCATCTTCCTTTGGTAGCTCTTTAGTTTTCGTCTGTTTTCTATCTTTATTTGGGTTTTTATTATCTTTATTCACGATTATGGTCTTTCTGTAGGAAATGTCATTGTGTATGTGTTTCGTAGAGTGTATTCATTTTACAAAACATGATAGTGATGAGAAAAAAAGGAAAATATATTTCATATACATTAGCATTTAATTCAATGTCTACCGACAATCTATAAAAATCATAACATTATTTTTCGGTTTCAAGTTGATAAACAATATTACACTAACTTGTTGTTTTTTACTGATTAATGCTATTTTGAAAGGTTCAACGATAACTATCATTAGAAATATACATTTACTCTTAACCTGTTTACTATTTGGATTTTTTCCAAGATAATTATAGTCTTTAATTTCATCATACCACATCTTGACATAAACCCGTGCTAAAAGTAAACAAAATACTAAACTACATTTATCATGTTTATATCGTATTAAACTATCCACTTTCATATACAAGCATTCGTTTTAATAAAAGAATGCATTACAAAGGAAAATGTTTCCGAAATCTCAAACAGTTCACTTACTTCAATAATTTTGACTTAACAAATGTTTACATTGAATACCAGCTGTGTATGACCTTTCAAACTAATCATGTGCTATCACAACGACAGGCGATATTTGTCACGTTCAGCTGTCAAAAGTAAAATCCTAAATAAAAAGCCATTAACTTTACAATAAATTTACGTATGAGCTCCATTTTACGCAAATTTCACAAGAGACAGATATATTATATGAAAAAGCTATGGCTTAACAAGAAAAAGACAAACTGACAAATAATAGTACACAGGACGCAACATCGAAAACTAAAGATTAAGCACCACGAACACAACAAAAACTGGTGGTTATCTCAGGTGTTGGTACCTATCGTGTTTCTCATTATATTAAAGACCCGGCAAACAGTCTAATTCGGTAGATGCACTCATGAAAAACAGGATTGTAGAAAAGATATATGGAGTAATTCCGATATCATCTGTGAAACGACAATCCAGCTCGAGGTGGCGTCCGTTAAATGTCACACTTATATGTTACTAATATTGAGCCGATTTTTTTCTATGGCAATAAACCGATACCGATCAAGTCAGGGCGAAATCAATAAACCCTAATATTGAGCAAAAATAGGAAGCTCATGATTCGATATTAACACTCACATTCCCTACATCCATGTTCATCCTTCACAGCTGTTTATATGACATTTTGAAAGGTGTATTGTGGCGCCGTTCCAAACTGTACATTATAATCATTGTAAGTTACATATAGCTTTATTGGGTTTTTTTTAACACTCTAATTAATTCTTTATTGCACATATTGCTGTTTAACAATTAAACTTGGTGTACAGCATTTCATCAAGTTTCCCTGTTAAATTACCACTGAATACCCAGGGATAATATTCAGTAAAATTAACTAATAAATTACATTGGTTTAATTAACACATTAAACTATTATTATAGTTGTTACAAAATAGTCTTTGCTAAGTATTTTCAGATATATTCATAAAAAATATCTACACAATAATTTTTTTTTACGGAAATTGATCATTCATCCGGAATGACTTTTGGGGTTCTTTTATTATCTAATCAGAAGCGGTCAAGTGACCTCACACGACTTTTCTGTTCCTCGTGCTTGAACAATATTTTTTGAAGTGTTTCGAGGATTTGGATTATTAATTTCGATATGGTTTTGAAAGCTTGGAGTAATAATATCGAAAAGGTAAGTTGGAGTGTAAATATATTTTTCATAGTTGCACTTTCAATCTTTATTAAATTTGTTATTGATTTGACCAAGATAAGTACCGTGTCGTGACCTTTACCTGCCAAAGTTTGTAAACAATGTACACAAATTTAACGTACAAGTGTTGAAGTACCTATATACTTATATATTGACAAAGACACACACACACCTACATACTTATATATTGACCAAGATACACACACACCTACAGACACATGTATACTAATATATCTGAATTACCCACATTACATTCATATTAATAGTTATTGTACAAACAAACTTCTGCACATAGTCATACTTGTTCAGTGTCACATGATACATTTTACACACAAATTTCTTTCCATAACTTTCACACATACTCATACCATAGGCATCGCACTTACAGATAATTACTTGCATAGTACATTTATAATAAATGGTTTTTTATTAGAAACATGATGTGTTTTATAGACCGAAAAGAACATTAAGCTAAGCAGATGATTTAGCGCATAGTATGCATCGTCATGAATTTTGTATCCTATAACCAACGAATGAAGACTTATTACATGTTCACCTATGAAGACTTTTTTAAGTAAAGCTTTCATTGATTTCCAGAATGTTTTATGATATGAACATGTAATGAAAAAATGATTATAATTATCTATTTCATTGCAATATGAACATAAGTTTTTTAGTAAAATTTTCCACTGAAAAAGCAGCACCTCATTTGGCAAAATATAGTGTTTTAGTTTCCACCTAAACATTTTTATTTTATTATCTTTAAGATATTCAAAATTAAATTTAATTGAGTCTTTAAATTCATTTATTAGTCCCCCTTTGCTTAAGACTCTTTCCCATTTCAGAAATCCTACTGGTATTTCTGTTTTTGACACACTTAATACTAATTTGTATATGTTTTTAGCGTTAATAGTTAGAACATCATTACAATCTCTTAGTCTAGTTTTTGTTCGGTTGATATGGACTTTTGTTTTTGAATGATTCTTCTGATTTTAATTTGTCTGTCCATTGCTTTGGTAAAGATTTTTTTAGTTTTGAGTATTCAGAAATCCAATTCCTTTTATTTCTTAATTTTGAAGTAATCAATTCTTCTGATATATTTCCTCTTTTATCTATTATGTCATTTATATATAGTATGTTACTATCAGTCCAGTTATCAAAGAACAAACATTTTCCTTGAAATTTTATGAATTTATTTCCCCATATAACTTGTTTTCTGATCTCTAAATAATTATCAATTGGATTATGATGATTGTTTTCACAATCATTAACATTTATCCATGTTTTTATCATCTCTTGATAGAAAGTTGGTGTACTGTTCCATATGTTTTTATCTAGCAATTTTGTGTTATTTATATTCATCTTGAAAATAAGAAGGTTTTTTCCGAAGTTATTAAGGTATAGTTTTGATAATACAGACCAATTCGCATTTTCTGATTCTAATATTTTTATAATCCATTTTAAATGTATAGATTTTATATAGGATTCTACATCAATCATTTTTAACCCCCCTTCTGCAAAGTTTTTTGTTATTGTTGACCTTTTTATTTTATCTTTTCCTCCATTCCAAATGAATTTATATAAGATTTTATTTATATTTTGAAGATTTTCTTTAGTAATGATACTGTTAGTAGCAATGTAGGTTATATTTGGTAACAGAAGAGCTTTTACTACTAATATTTTTCCAAGTAGTGTTAACTTTCTTTTTTCCGATCTTTCTACAAGTTTCCTTAATTTGTCCAACACTTTTTCAATATTTAATGTTTGACACTCTTTCTTGTCATACCCAAAATATATTCCAAGGTTTTTGATTGGTTTGTTGGTCCAATTTATATTTTCATATTTATCTTTTGAACTTTTTAGTCTTCCTAACCATACCCCTTCCGTTTTATTTCTATTAAGCTCAAGTCCTGAAAAACTTCCAAATGTTTCAATTATACTGAGAGCTAAACTTATTTCTTTCCTTGACTGAAGAAAAAGTGTTGTATCGTCAGCTAATTGACAAATTTTTAAATACAAGATTTTCCATCTATAATGTAATTTTTATACCTTTAAAATCTTTATTACTTCTAAGTCTAATTGCCATTAATTCTACTGTAATAACAAAAAGTAAAGCTGAGATCGTACACCCTTGTCGTATTCCTCGATATATTTTGAACGGACCTGAGACCCACCCATTATTTAAGATACATCCCTTTATGTCGTTATACATAGTTTCCACCCATCTGATAAAGGTACTTTTAAATCCAAACCGTTTCAGGTTTTCCGTCATGAAAGTCCATTCTAGTGAGTCAAAAGCTTTACTAAAATCTAAGAAAAGGATTGCTCCTTCTATATTAAATTTCTCAGAATAATCTATTATATCTTGAATTTGTCTGATGTTAAAACCAATATATCTCTTTTTAACATATCCTGTTTGATCTAAACTAATAATAGAACTTTTTTAAGTCTCTGAGCTAACACATAAGCTAATAGTTTAGTATCAATATTCAATAAAGTTATGGGACGATAATTATCTAATGAAAGATGATCATTCTTTTTAGAAATTAGTGAAATTGCACCTTTCTTTTGTGAGTTTGTAAGTTCTTTTTTTCATAATTATAATTAAATACTTTGACAACTATATTCTTTAGGCTCCTCCAAAATTGCCTATAAAATTCCTCTGTCAGCCCATCAAGACCTGGGGATTTATTAAGATTCATTTTAAAAATTGCATCAGTGCATTCAATTTCTGTTACTTCTCCTTCACATTGATTACTATCTGAATCTTTAAGCGTTTTTGTTAAATTTGTTTCATTAATATATGTTTTAACTTCATTATCACAAGGATTAGTTGACTCATAAAGTTTTTTGTAATATTTCACTTGTAGATTTAGAATTTTATCTTGATCAGTTGTTGCGAGCCCATTTTCATCATATAGTTCAGTTATAATCTTTTTTGTTTGACAACTTTTTTCTATTCCCAAGAAGTATGCACTATTTTTTCCCCTTCTTCAAACCATTTTACCCTTGATCCTACTTCTTGTCCTTTAATTTTGTCTTTATATAAACTCTCTAAATCATTTTCCACATTCTCAATTTCTTTTTGTAATATATGATTTACATCAATACCATTATTTGCTTTATTATTGAGATCATTTAGCTGTTTTTCTAGAATATTCATTTTATCTTTTTTTTTTAATTTGGCTTTTCTTTTGCAATAGTCTAAACTTGCATCTTTTATCTCTATTTTCAAATTGTCCCATAGTATCCCTTAATCATCACATTTAATTGATTCATTTTAATATTTATTCATTAATTTGTTTATTTCATTTACATAGTCAACATTATTTAAAACACTTGAGTTTAATTTCCAGTAGCCAAGCCCCTTATTTCCTCTTTCAGTATTAATTTTTAAGGATACTGCATTATGGTCAGTTAGTTTCTGGACCATAGGTCTAATATCGCAGCTTTTACAATTTTTTTGTACTTCTTTTGAAATCAGAAAGTAATCAATTCTGGTGGCTTCTGATCTATCTTTTATACACCAAGTAAATTGCCTTAGATTTTTATTTCTATTTTCCAAATGTCTATTAATTTACACGATTTTATAAGCCCTTTTAAACCTGTAACTGGTTTATCAAATTTTTTGGAGGATTTAGTTTTATTTTTTGTATCAATTAATGACTAGATCTCGTTAAAATCTCCCCCAAGAATTGTTTGACCAAATCCATATTTATCTATATATGATTTAGCTGTTTTGAAAAAAAAAAACTATTTCTCTCTCGTGATCTATTTGGAGCATAGATATTTACTAGCGTATAAATATTTTCATTTATTTCAATATTAATCAAAATAAATCTACCATCAGAGTCTTTGTGCTCATCAATAATTTTAAAATTTATTCTATCTTTTATCCATATTGCTAATACGCGTGCATTACTTGTACCATCACTTCTGAAAATATTTTTACCAAGTTCTTAAAACAAAGTATCTTGCATTTGTTTAGTAAAATGAGTTTCCTGTATAAAAATTATATCACATTTTTGTTGAATAAACTGTACACTGCAATAATGTACTTTGCTGAACATTATTGCAGTGTACAGTTTATCTCTATCTATAATAATATTCAAGATAATAACCAACAAGAATGTTTCCAAAGTACACGGATGCCCCACTCGCACTATCATTTTCCATGTTCAATGGACCGAGAAATTGGATAAAAAATATAATTAGGCATTAAAATTAGAAAGATAATATCATAGGTAACATGTGTACTAAGTTTCAAGTTGATTGGACTTCAACTTCATCAAAAACTACCTTGACCCAAAACTTTAACCTGAAACATGCACTTTCATTTTCTGTGTTCAGGGGACCGTACAATTGGAGTCAAAAATTTAATTTGGCTTTAAAATTAGAAAGATCATATCTTAAGGAACATGTGTACTAAGTTTCAAGTTGATTGGACTTCAACTTCATCAAACACTACCTTGACCAAAAACTTTAACCTGAAGCGGGACAAACAGACGAACGAACAGACAGACAGACGGACGAACGGACAGACGGACGGACGAACGGACGCACAGACCAGAAAACATAATGCCCCTCTACTATCGTAGGTGGGGCATAAAAACAGTTAAATTTCCTTAAAATTACCAATTCAGGGACAGCAACCCAACAACAGATTATTATAAACAAGAGTTCCCTCAACCAACATACATAGCTAAACTCAAGACTTTACACCGTTTTTCTTTATTTCTGATTGCCTAAGGTATTAATTCTTTTAAAATAACGGTGTTTCGGGATTTTTTAGATTGGCTCACTCTATAAGTGGCCTACCTTGGGTCCCTTTTCAAAAGTCTCCCAACTAATGCCGGGTTTCGGCAAAATATTCTTTAAGATTTCTGCTGCGTTTATACGCAATGATAGGCACTTTTTTTAAAAATTTGTCTGCATATTTCATCTGACTGTAAATTATTCCAGGACTTTCTTAATGCTCTACCCAGCCCTTTAACTGCTGGGTTATATTTAGTTATCAGAGTCAAAGGTATATTTTTCTTTATGGTCTTTCTAGTTAATGTATGGCAACGTTTAACTTTGTTGCAAGTATCTGAAATCAGATCTCTAGTAATTCGTTTATTATATCCTCTGGCTACTAATTTTAGTTCAAGGTTAATTAGGTGCTTGTTCAAATCGATTTCATTATTATTGTTTCTAATGTGCCGTATAGTTTCTCCCACAGTGATACTTTTAAAGGTACTCTATGGATGAGAGCTATTAGGTGGCAAATATTGATAAGTTTCTGTCTTTTTAATGTGAGATTTGACATCCAAGATTCCATTTATATGAAATCTATTACCTTTATAAACCTCTAAATCTAGGTAGGTCATTAACTCTTCAGATACTTCATATATAAATTTTAACAGATTGTCGATCTTATTAGCAATGCTAAAAAATTCCTCTATTTGTAACATATTACCAGTGAAGACCATAAAGCCGTCATCCCTATATTGACAGTGTAATTTAATGTGTGTTCTGTACTGGAATTTATCTAATATCATATTTAGTATAGAGGCCAGATGTAAATCTGTGCACGTAGGCGATAAAATCCCTCCCATGGGGGCGCCTATTATCTGTTTATAGATGTGTCCATTAAATTCAAATTCATTGTTTTCTAATACTATTTTAATTAGCTCAGCTAAATCTGCTAAATTGGGGATTTGAAAATTATATGATAGCTTGTCAATTTTTTCTAAATTGTTGACTAATGTTTCTTGCAAATCTTTTATTTGCATGTTTGTATACATCGAAGTAACATCATAGGCAATCAGAAAACATTTGTTTTCTATCTTTTCTTTCTCTAATTTTACAATAAAATCTTTAGAGTCTTGAATGAAGAATGGATCTTTCCTCAATAAACATGATAAAGGTTTAAAAATTAGATCTAAGAATTTTTCAATTCTACAAGTTGGGGAATTGCTTTTGTTGACAATAGGTCTAAATGCAACCTCAATATCTGAATGGTTAAAACCTTGTTTAATGATATTTTTAACTACCTCTGGGTTAATTTTGTGGATTTTAGGTAGAAAATACATGTGCCCATGTTTTGGGTTATGACTCTGTGTCAGAAAATTATATGTTTTCATATCTATCTCTTTTTGAGAAAACAATTTCCTTATTATCTCTTCTATCTTTTTACTAATAGATGCAGTATTAGGTTGTTCAAGTTCTACGTAGTATATGCTACGTAGGTGATTTTCTCCTGCTCTCGTATAGTTATTCTTATCTATTAATACTGTAGTATTATTTTTGTCTGCTTTAGAAATATAAATCTCAGAATTATTAGAAATTTTAAATAGTGATTTACGTTCTTCTCTCGACAAATTGTCTTTAAATGAGTTCACTTCCAAGCTAGATATAGCCAGCATTGTGTCTGTTATATAATTTTCAAGAGCATTGTTGCACCTTGGAGGTACATGTCCTGTTTTTAAGTATAATGGATGGAGTTCTGTATTTTCTGATGTGTTAGAAGAACAAAACCTACATCTCATTTTCCTGGCTAATTCTAAAAAATCTGCCATAATATTATTTCTGACATGAAATATATTAGGGCTCGGAACAAATTTAGTTCCTTTACTCAGTAGGAGGATCTCTTCATTAGATAATTTTGTTCTAGTAAAATTAAGAATAAATTTCTTATTGAACTCAGCTCGAGTTCTCTTATTTCTTTGGGTTTTTGAATTAACCCTTCTCTTGCGATTTATTAATCTATAAGATTTTCTAAAGCGTCTGCTACCCATGCTGATAAAGAAAATCACTGCCGAGAAGGAAACAATGAAAACTGAAAAAGAAATAGATATGAAAACATATAATTTTCTGACACAGAGTCATAACCAAAAACATGGGCACATGTATTTTCTACCTAAAATCCACAAAATTAACCCAGAGGTAGTTAAAAATATCATTAAACAAGGTTTTAACCATTCAGATATTGAGGTTGCATTTAGACCTATTGTCAACAAAAGCAATTCCCCAACTTGTAGAATTGAAAAATTCTTGGATCTAATTTTTAAACCTTTATTGAGGAAAGATCCATTCTTCATTCAAGACTCTAAAGATTTTATTGTAAAATTAGAGAAAGAAAAGATAGAAAACAAATGTTTTCTGATTGCCTATGATGTTACTTCGATGTATACAAACATGCAAATAAAAGATTTGCAAGAAACATTAGTCAACAGTTTAGAAAAAATTGACAAGCTATCATATAATTTTCAAATCCCCAATTTAGCAGATTTAGCTGAGCTAATTAAAATAGTATTAGAAAACAATGAATTTGAATTTAATGGACACATCTATAAACAAATAATAGGCGCCCCCATGGGAGGGATTTTATCGCCTACGTGCACAGATTTACATTTGGCCTCTATACTAAATATGATATTAGATAAATTCCAGTACAGAACACACATTAAATTACACTGTCAATATAAAGATGACGGCTTTATGGTCTTCACTGGTAATATGTTACAAATAGAGGAATTTTTTAGCATTGCTAATAAGATCGACAATCTGTTAAAATTTACATATGAAGTATCTGAAGAGTTAATGACCTACCTAGATTTAGAGGTTTATAAAGGTAACAGATTTCATATAAATGGAATCTTGGATGTCAAATCTCACATTAAAAAGACAGAAACTTATCAATATTTGCCACCTAATAGCTCTCATCCACAGAGTACCTTTAAAAGTATCACTGTGGGAGAAACTTTACGGCACATTAGAAACAATAATGATGAAATCGATTTGAACAAGCACCTAATTAACCTTGAACTAAAATTAGTAGCCAGAGGATATAATAAACGAATTACTAGAGATCTGATTTCAGATACTTGCAACAAAGTTAAACGTTGCCATACATTAACTAGAAAGACCATTAAGAAAAATATACCTTTGACTCTGATAACTAAATATAACCCAGCAATTAAAGGGCTGGGTAGAGCATTAAGAAAGTCCTGGAATAATTTACAGTCAGATGAAATATGCAGACAAATTTTTAAAAAAGTGCCTATCATTGCGTATAAACGCAGCAGAAATCTTAAAGAATATTTTGCCGAAACCCGGCATTAGTTGGGAGACTTTTGAAAAGGGACCCAAGGTAGGCCACTTATAGAGTGAGCCAATCTAAAAAATCCCGAAACACCGTTATTTTAAAAGAAATAATACCTTAGGCAATCAGAAATAAAGAAAAACGGTGTAAAGTCTTGAGTTTAGCTATGTATGTTGGTTGAGGGAACTCTTGTTTATAAGGCTTTTTTTTTGAAGATTGTGGATGTTGTGTATACTCCGGGATCGGGTGTTTTTTAGCTTGGGATTTCCGAATCTACCCTCTCGGATCCGTCTATTCTTTTTTTGAATTTCGGGACCTCAGGATTTTGTGTTTTTAAGCTCAGGATTTCAGGATCAGGGCCCTCCTACCCTCCCTCATATATATATATATCTACAAAGGATACATGAACATTGTCTTGAAGAGAAAGCATGGTAAGGGCTGAGAGAAAGGATTTGTATATTCAGATTTCAAATAATCAACTTTCGTCAAACTGTACATGTATGTATATTTTGATGAATCAATGACAACCACTGAACTTCAGACTTCTGACTTTGAAACAGGCCCATTATTAGGATTAGCATTCCCGCCGTGTGATGGTGTGTCATCAGAGGCGGAAGAAGGGGGAGGCCCAGGGAATCACTGAAGCATATTAACCAGAGCGGGCCCCCACTTTAAATTTCTGGATCTGTCACTGGGCATACTTAAAAAAGCATGCAGTACTTATTATTATTTCTGTCATTGAAATTTTAATACTCATGATTAAAAAGAACTTCTTTCAAAAAAAGACTTTATATTTTATTAATATGAATATTTAATACATTCTTTGACAAATGTTGTGACTAGATCAGGTGGTCATATTTTTAAAGATGTTTCTGTATATGTTTCTGGTTTTAACTTCTTGTTAAAACATGTAATTCTCTAAATATTCATCGTTTTTGCTTGAGATGTCATATTGAAATCAAAAGGAATATAAGTATACTGTATAAAACCCTATATACATTATTATGAATCTTACGATATTTTTGTTTATTATTTTTGACTAGTTAATGAATTAATGTTATATATTTTGTAGACAGAACCTTGTTATTCAAACATCATTGTTAGAGGAACATGTTGTGTACATGGAAGTAAACAAACAGCAGATAGTTGGACGATTTCCTAACTTTGTAGAAAAGGACTGATGTGGATAGTTAAAACAAAATAACATTTTTGTACATGTATGTGATAGTGGAGATGTTAAAATTTGTTCAAAGATGAATATATTTAAATATATTAACTACATTCACAAGTGATTTAAATTATATGTACTGTACTTCAAAATATTTCAAACACCTAGAAATTTTCTGAAATTTTCTAAGTCCAGATTGCTGAAAATTTTCTAAGTCCAACATGCAAAGAAATTTCTAAGTCCAAATTGCATAGAAAATATTCTAAGTCAATTCCAAGTGACTCGGAATGATTTTAGAAAATTTACGAATGATTCCAAATGCTTCTGAATAGGTACCAAGTGGTGAATTTTCCAAGTCACTTGGATTCCAAGTTCTTCCGTGTATTTCCAAATGCTCCCAAGTAGTTCCAAATCAGTTCCAAATTAAAATTACTTCTCACTTGGAACTCCTGTGTACGGGTCATCTCGTATTGCGTCGTGCAGATTCTCTGTTGGGATTACTGGAGATTTTTCAATGTTCTTTGTTTTTGACTGTTTAGGTGTGCAATTTATATTGTCACTTGGATCATGACTCGGTTTTGTTGTCAAATACCTCGAGATACCTGGTCTTCTGTCAACACCTTTAAGTATTTTAGGTTTTTCCTTTTGCTGATGGGAATTGTCTTTTCCAGCGGACTTACTTTCCTGAGTACCAAGGTTCAAATGCGAATGTTCCTTGTCACTCACTGACCTACTTCTACCCTTGGTATTCAGGAGAGGTTTTGTCGAGCTTTTGGAATCGACATCACTTTCCCGAAATGAGTCATCGTTCTCTTCAGTTTGTTCATTGGCCTGTACATCATTTTCACTGGCATGGAAAATGTCTGGATTGTAGACACCCCCCATTTTGGCCATATTTTTTGCACTTCCATCCGTTTGGACAGTTGGACAAGTGTTTGCTATGTTGCCCTTCATCCAGACACTTACTGCATTTCATATTTGGTCTGTTTGTAAATGCTTGGCCAAAATGGCTGATAGTAGCCCAATAGTTGCCTATTTTCAACGACTTTGGCAGAGGCGGATTGAAAGGTTTGCATATGACTATCCTATCACCTGTTCTACCGTTTGTCGATTCTCAATCTTTCCCTGGAGTGAGTGATTATTTCACACTTACTAACTGAGGTTTCAAGAGTTCTTATGATCTGGTCGTCATCTGCTGATAGAGGAACATTTTTGACTCGTACCTTTATAGCATTTGGTTCTTCATTCATGGTTACCTTTGTGTTTCTCAAGTAGAGGGTTATTGATTTTCTTCTGATGGTTAACCTCAATGACAGTAGTTCTTTTTTGTCTTGTTCATTGTCGAAACATATTCGCCAGATGCCTCGAACTCTCTGTAACCCAATTAAAGCTCTAACAGGTACCTGCTCTTCTATTGCTCGATATACCTCAATATTTATTAGGAATGGTCGTTGACCTAAATGATTCATATCACCTTCAACAAAAACGTCTGTTTCGAGAAGAAATATTGGTTTAACATTACCAATCTTGCAGTCATCTTTTTTGTTTTTGTATTTGTTTTCTTCTCTAGCTGCTTTGGCATAAGAGGTGGCCATTTTTGTTTTCTTTGTTTGTATTTTGTTTGTCTTTGCACATCGAGAAATACTTAATTATTTGTCCGTTTTAGAATGTTTTAGTCTCAAAAGAACTATAAAGTTTATTAACATATATTGTATACAGTCTTCAACCATTCATACCATACTATTAGCTGCAATCTTTCAAAAAATCACTTTTTGCGGAGCTATGAAACACTAATCACCTTGGGTCAAAGGCCATAACTCAAGTCCCATATAGCTTTATTGGTGGTGGGTTAGACATATATAGCTTTTTATGACTGCAGTAGACCTAGTAATAAATTTTCACCGGAAAGATCTGATTTTGGGAGATTTCAAACGATGTAAAAAATTAAAACATATTTATTTTCCTTATTAAGACAATCTGTGATAACCACTCATTCATGTGTGTTTCTATCATTTTTTGCAAAAAAAAAATAATATAAATGAACTGAGAAGAAAATACTTATTGAAATATTCCACGTAGTATATTTTTTCAACTGGGGAACACATATCGTTTTAGATTTGTTAAAATGCAAGTCACAGATATACATGTATTCCATTATAACTTTTGTGCATATTGTATTTTTTAAACTGCTTTTTTTATATCATGAAACTGAGACATTTTGAAATGTTTTGTCAATTTTGTCGATGTAAAGCTTTCAAGCTTTTCAAAAGATAACAATTGATACTTATGTATTCTATAATAGATATATAAGCGTATTATAGCAGTATGAAAGTGCAGTCTACATAATTGCTATCTTATCTTGGTAGAATCGTTTGAATAAAAAGTCATGTAAACAAAACTAAATGCTCTAAAGAGATGATAAAAGTGTTTGAATTTGAAAAATTATTTAAACAATTCAAAATTTACCGATTCCAGTTATATATATATAATTATACAAACCGAATTAAGATATATAATGACATTGACCAAGTTTCACAGTAATATAATCCAGCAATTTATCTTTCAAAAATTATTGCGAAAACTATTTTACAGCCTTTTATATCATAAAGGAAAATTACACACAACTGAAGTATTATTCAGTTTTTCTCAACAAGGATGGCAATCAGATATTCACATTTTCAAATTTTCTTTCAAGTAATACAGTAACGTGGTGTCAAATAAGATTTCATATGCATACGCAGATAAAACTAAATAGATATAAGAATATACGTAAAGAGGGCATCAACCAGAAGTCACAATATACAAACCCTAACTTTGATAGCCTTTATGAATCCAGCAGTGCAGCTTGTTCATTTTCTCTTTCTTATCACGTGCATATCAAATAAAGTTTACAAGAGACATACATGTCATGTGCTTTCGGTTAAATGCAATTTAAAATTCTCTTATTAACAGTATACTCGATAACATAATATTAGATCATTCACTAAATAATCAAATTTACCTTCAAAGGTTGAGAGATTTATTTTGTCTGATGATTGTGTCATACATATATTTTCTCCTATGCTCTCTTCTTTCAGGTAATAGTAGATCATTCACTAAATAAACAAATTTACCTTCAAAGGTTGAGAGATTTATTTTGTCTGATGATTGTGCCGTACATATAGTTTCACCTATGCTCTCTCCTTTCAGGTCACATTTACTATGTTCCAGTTTTCCCATCTTAGCTAAGTGCTCTGCATATTTTTGAGCATAATCTGTCCAGTCTTTAGCAAGGGTGATATGTGGACATGCGTGCATATCTCGGAATTCATTGCGCGCGATTACGGCGTCGTGCATAAAATTAGATCTATCTCCATTACTGTTTTCAGTAGTTATTTGGTTATTATGTGTATCAGCTGGTGACGAAGAACCGCAACACATATCTAAATTACTTTCAATTTGTAAAGTGTTTATAATATTTAAAAAATCTAAAATAATTCATTCGATATTAACTCTTGCTTATATTATTATTAGCTTTGTTAAAAATATTTTCTTAATTATTAACTTAAATACTTTTTAAACATTCACATTTTATTTTGGTGAAAACACTCGTTGAATGCAAAAAGACCACTTCCAGCAGTTTCTGCATACCCTTCCAGATCACCTGAGATCACCCCTAGATTTTGGTGGGGTTCGTGCTGCTTATTCTTGAGTTTTCTATGTGTCATTTGTGCTATTGTTTTTCTGTTTTTCTTTTTCTTTCCTAGTCATGGCGTTGTCAGGTCATTTTCGATTTATGAGTTTGAATGCCCCTCTGGTATCTTTCGTCCCTCTTTCAATCTTCTTTTAATTTCCTTTAATTATATCAATTAAAATTTTTCTTTGTAAGCCAATACACTATAATGACTCATACATTCCTTCAGGAACAGATTGTTTCCAACATTTGGAATAATGACGCATGTAATTATCATTACATATTAACCTGTGCCGTGGGCATCTTTAACAATTTTTTCAATTGGACATCGTAGTTTAATATTATCGTTATTTTAACTCATTTCTTTGGGTTTTTTTTCAGATGACGTTAAGATATCCTTATTTTTGGTCAGACAATCTCAATAATTCTTCCATTATTACTGAAAACTTTAGGTATTGCAGTTTTAATGTTTTACTTTTCTGTCTGAATTATAGATTGAAAACTTTAAAATCAGTCAAGGACTTGTGAGAAAATATTCCCCTCCTTTTCCTACTTTACTTTGTAACTACATTATCTACACTTCCTCAAAATCATTTCTGAGCTATTAATGTCTTTAATGGACAAAATAGTAAATAAAGCCCTAACGGATATAATCAATGGAGTAAACTAAACATAAATTTAATAACATAAAACTAGAAATAAAAATATAGATACAGATATAAAAAATAAACTCCAAGGTTCATTGGAATCGGCAAGTCCTTTTTCAACATTACGATTTCAAGTCTATCAATTATTCTTTCTTATTTCGCTATACAATAAGGGTGACTGAATTATTATTAGTCTGAAATAGTTATTCCCTTAAACACTAAATTTAGTTCTAAATTAGCCTTCATCTGGTTTGCTTTAACCAAAAAGTTAGTAAAATCCACAATAATAAAATTTTGAAAGCATCAAAACGACAACCGTTCATTACACAATAGTTTCAACTGTCATATGTATTGTCAGAATTGAAATCCTTGTGTTGTAAGTCGAACGTTACTGAAACATAACATTTTTAATGGAATGTTAATACAAATTTCTATATAGGAATATAAAAGTCAGAAAAAGCAGTCTAAATTTTTGTAAAAAAACATAAAATATGAATTAACAACCTACCTTATTCCAAAAAATATATCAAATAATGATAGAGATACTTTACATGTCATTAAGAAATAAAATTAAATAATTTATCAAAGAGTTCATGTCATAAAAAGCCATAAATCATGGTTACCTCTTCAAAACTGATAGTTGACGACGGGTATATTGGATAGTAAAGTGAAGTGCACTAAGTTTTTGAATTTCAATGCATTTCTAAATCTGTTGAAATGCACTTTGCATACACCATCCGTTTGATTTTTTTTTTTATTTATTTCCGATCTTCTGTTTTTATTCATATCAAAATGGTTCTGATGAATGTAGTTAAATATGTACATGTAATATTTCTCGGTTACATTTAAAACAGAAACGACATGTATATGTTACAGGTATTTTCTAAATTTAGGCATTTTGTAAAATGACTTAATTTATAGGCATTTTCTAAAATACCTTAAGTTGACAGACATTTTGTAAAATGCCTAAAATATTTAATGAAAATTTCGCAAACTGTCTGGTCTTGTTAAGGCAAATTGTGTAAATATGAAATACGTGACATAGATGATAAAAATATAGTGTAAAGCTACAAAAAAGGGTTGAGTAAAACAAATTTAAGATTATTCTTTTAAAATGTAGCCTGCAGGTTAAGATTTATGTTTTACTAGTTTTAGTGTCTATAATTAGAATCTTCATGGAGCAACAACTTTGGGTAATTACTCTCTCTGTATTTAATTAATGATATTCTTATCCATGTTATCATAATGGTAGAAGGCCATGTTGTTCTTACACCAGAACAAAGATTTACAAACCAATTGATTGGAAATGCTGATTTTAATTGCAGAGTGTTATATGGAACAGAGAAAAATATGAAATTATTTTGAACAAAATTAAGATAGGAATTAAAAGACATTCTTCGGATTATTATCATATGCAAAAGTAGGTGCATTTCGTCTGTTGAGCTGTAACTTATTAAAAATTTTCATAGCAAGCGTAGATAAGAAAATCTGTAAGCTCATAGGAGCCTGAATTGCTCATCTTGCAAAATATTGAAAATAAAAATATGATGCACTCAAGGAACATTTTAACGATTAGTCAAGTAAAAATAAGGACGTAATCACAGATGAAGATTGAGTTGACGACTTCTGTTACCATTACATTGCCTCATAGGCTTATTGAATATGCATGAAATATTTGCACCAATTCATTGACAAAACATTGAGACTCTTTTATTTCTTCCTTTTTCTGCTTCTAAATTCTTTTAAGCTAATTGTATAAGGCCACCATTGAAAAGTTAAAAAATAACAATTTGATGTGTTACACTGTGGTGATGTAGAAAAATTAATAAAAAGCGACAGTCATTGACATATCCTATCCTACATGTATATTATGCATATGCTGAAGAAATATACAGCATTGTAATGAGAGCACATTTGAACACTGGACATGATGGAAGAGATAAAATGTTAAAAGAGGTCAACAAGAAGTACGCAAATGTGACAAGGCATGCTTTGAATTTGTTTGAAGAAATGTGCGTAGAATGTCAACTCAAAAAAAAGGAAAATTGCCAGTAAAGGTCTAGTTGTTAAGCCGTTGATAAGTAAGGACTTTAACAGTAGAGTTCAGGTTGATATAGTAGACATGCAGCCTATGCTATATGGTGATTTTAGATTTGTCATGCATTATCAAAATCATCTGACCAAACTTGCTATATTCCTAGCACTTACATCAAAGTAGTCGCCTATCAACTACTGGATATATCTTTACTTTTTATGGCCCCACATATCCTGCAGTCGGATAACGGACGTAATATAACGGACAAAATTTTCGAAGAACTGAAAGACATGTGGGAAGATTGTACAATAGTCCATGAAAAATCTCGATATCCCCAATCACAAGGAAGTGTCGAAAGAGGAAATGCAGATATTAGAGATATGCTGGTCAACTGGATGAGAAAGAGCAACAGTAAAAAGTTGAATATAGGGTTGAAATATTTTCAGTTTGATAAAAAAACAACAGTCATCAGTTTGGTATTAACAGATCACCACCATACAAGGCAATGTTTTGCTGTGATAAGATAGGACTATCGTCCTCATCACTACCTCAGGAGATATTTTGGTCTTTACAGACTGAGGAAGATCTGATTCAGCATCTTCAAAGCTGTAATAAGCCAGACGAGAAAAACAATGACAAGCCAAATGAGTTAAGCTCTGATGAGCTAAACAAGCATGACGAGGGAAGCAAGCTTAGTGCAACGTTGAACCTATCCGAAACTCAGGAAACAGAACTAGAGGTTCGTGTTTGTTCAGTGTGTGAAAATCCATGTTTTCGAATATCCAGTGTTCCACTTGTGCACAGTACACACATGAGGTGAGTTCAAAGGAAATATGTCTGATACTATTACTTGTCATCTGTGTTCAAATGAAGAGGTTATCAGAAATGAAAGAAGGCATGCATTAAAATCAACGACAAAAGCTGTTTGGATGAGAAATCTATCGGAAAGAGTTTTAACAGAGGTGGATGTTGGAGCGAATGTTTTAGTTGCAGTTCCCAATGTGGATCGAGGGTAACCTTAAGGCTGTTAGTAAAGTTTCTTTTTGTGATGGTCAAGATTACAAAAAATGTGGCTGTAGTGCTAGTAGCAAGACTAGATGTAACCTTAAACGTTATCTTTGCAAAAAGTCTGCACAAATGTGTAGCATTCGCTGTCATCTAAACATAACATGTAGCAACAAATAATTGTCATCATTAGTGTTAATGTAAATGATTTAATTACAATTATAAAACTGTAACTGTTTAAATTGCATGCCTTATCTAATGATAGAAAACAATAATCTATTTGATATTTCTCTAATTGTTGTGCTATTTTCACATTTCTTGCTCGGTGTGAGAAGATTATTTCTCCTCACTAGTGAAATATCTGTTATCGGCAAATGATTAGTCGAAATTTGATTATGACGTCAAAATGTTTTGTTTTCTTCTGAAATTCCCTTTTGTAAATTCATGAACAAAGGCGGCCATACCTGATGACGTCGCATATAAAGAACACAAGTTTCTGAAAATCTTTGAAAAAAAGAAGGATAAAAACCATTAGAGAAACAGATTCTGACAGTAAAATTTTAATTATTGAAGAATAATAAAAGTAAACTGGCTTGAGAGAAGAAATATCGTAATACACTTGTTGCTTGTAGAAATCTATATTTCCAGTCGTTAAATTTTGAGTAAATTCCATTCAGTTTTAGTCTTTAACGCATTCTGTAAAATGCTTTACTATTTTTCAGCCATTTTATAAATGCCTGAAAATAATAGTCATTTTTTAAAATGCCTAAATCATGAAGGCATTTTAGAAAATGCCTTAATATTTCAGTCATTTTACAAAATGCCTGTACCATATCTAAAACGAGCAAAACTGCCAATGGCAGGGATTGGCAAATTTTAAATTCTTGATGTATCTTATCTTTAATCTATTCAAAAATATTTCGAATTACATCAAACAAATCAAAAGACAACATTACATTGAATTTAACGGATGATGACGGCGCGAAATGACATGTTTATGAATAATCATTAGTTTGTTTATGTCTTCAATTAACAAACTCTGTAATTAATTAAATGTGTCCTGTTCATTGTTTGGTAAAAAAAATTGATTACATTTTAATTACTAAACATCAATTAACACTTAATTTATAGCTGTACAATGAAATCTATGGGAATGCAACAAGAATATCAATCTCAATTATTGAAAAGTAAGACATAGCTAGCTACGGTATTATTTTTACAGTTATGACCTGATTTTGATCTTGTTTAAACAGTCTTTTATTCAAATAAATTGAAACTGATTCGGTGACATGCAACGTCTGTGTAAAATCTCTCCATAACAATTATGTTGGATTTCAAGAGGAATAATCGAACGACATGGTTGTGGCAAACAGGTGTTTTTTGAAATAGGAACAACAGAGTCGATCGAGGCCACTAGGCTTAACTATACGCTTTGTACCAGAGAATAAAAACGGATGTTAAGAGTGGAAATGGAATCCACGTACGTGTATAAGTTTAAAAAACCTTCCAAAAATCTTTAGAAATATCAGAAATATGTAGACCCTTGTGTCCATATTAAGGATATCTAATTCCTTCGACATTATTTGTCTGTAAGTTTAGCTGTCACCAATGTAAAAGTGCAATAATCACTGTCGAAAAATCTTTGTCTTATTTATTTACCTGAATTTTTAGAAGCTCATGTTTTTTAATATAGTGGACACTGCTGTATGTGTAAGGACCGACAAAATTAATTCAAATGATCCCTATCTAAATTCGTTTGATAGTAAACAAACAGAAATATATTCACCGGAAGGTACCAAGACCTTGTTGATAAATATTCTGTATCAACTTCAAAAATAATACACGATGGTCTTGATGTATAGATTCTGCGTACTGATGTTGTTTATCATCTTAACTACGTATTTTATAGTTCATTCATTTGTCCTTGTTCTATGTATCCCATCATACTTTGAACGACAAAATAATTTTATGATGTGACTCTGTACCTATGTATCTTGTCATACTTTGAATGACAAAATTATTTTTTTTATTAATATTACTTTTACTGTTATGTCTGTTTTTTGTGATATACATTTGACGTGACTCTGTACTTATGTATCTCGTCATACTTTAAACCACAATTTTATTTTATTTATTATTATTACTTTTACTGTTAAGTCTGTTTTTGTTATATCTATTTGGTCAAGGAACAGGGAAAAAGTCACAAAACCTCTAGGAAAAAAGTCACAGGAAAAAAAGTCTCAAGAAAAAAAGTCACAGGAAAAAAAGTCACAATAAAATTATTTGAAAGAAGTATGTTGGAATGCACATAACAAACATCATTTTTTTTCATGTATGAAATAAAAAAATTAAAAAATCACAATATATAAAATGTTTTATAAGAAGTATGTTCTGTGGTATGATGGATGGCCTTGCCTTTCTGTCTGTAGCTGATTTGCCAAATGGTGTCCACCTTCTAAGAACTTTGTGTCCAGATGACCCACCAGAAGCAGCCGAACTTCTTGATTACTTTGATGCAACGTATGTAAGTGACAACATAAGACGTAACCCAGTACCAGGTCAAGGTCTCCGTTTGGTAATGCGCCGCACTCCACCAATGTTCCCACCAACTATATGGAATGTCCATGACGCGACAGTCAGCGGTGATTCAAGAACCAACAATGTATGTGAAGGTTGGAACAACAAATTCTTCAACTTTGTAGGTTATGCTCACCCATCAATATGGAGAGTAGTAGAATGGTGCCAGAAAGAAGAAGCTACAGTGAGAACCTTGATACAACAAGACGCTGTAGGCACCCCACCAGCTAAACGGGTCCAACAACTTTATGTCCAACTTCAACAAAGACTTCAAAACTTGTGCAGAGACTTGACATCAGGCAACAAGACCATTGCAGAATTTCTCAGGAGTGTTGGTTGGAACATTAGGCTTAACCATTAGTTGTCATCTTTGCTATATACCAAGTGAACTTTAAGTAAAACTATGTGCATCACATGTTCATTATCTGTTGTTCATTAATAAAGATATTTATTTGTGCTTGATTATTTATTAAGTTGCTGTTATTGACTTATATTATTATGATATATACATTTAATCTACATTACTACGTCTTTAATTTGTTTTGCTTAATTCATTTCTTTAACACTATATCAACAGGTCATACATAAAAAAAAAGATATGAAACAAAAAGAACTTCAACATGTATCAGTACACGAGCTTGTAAAGGTGACTTTTATTTGTTAATTTCTGTGTCATTTTGGTCTCTCGTGGACAGTTGGGTCATTGGCAATCATACCACATCTTCTTTTTTTTATATCAATACACGAAATTGTACAGGTTTTCTTTTGCTTTGCGATTTTTAGTGTATTTCCAAGGCAAAAGAGCATAAGACTTGTAGAAAAATATGTTTAGCTGTCTAACTAGCATCATTCAAGAAAGATTTAAAACAAAACTAATTACAACAAAACATGAACATGAACAGCAGAAAAAAACCCACACACAGACAATAAGCAAATGAACAGATACAAATATATACAAAATGTATGACTTTTTTTCACCAATATATATGTGCAGATCATATGACAGTTACGTGACTGTATTTATGTATCCCGTCATACTTTGAACTACAAAATTATTTCATGTCTACCTGTGCGAATTTCAAACGCGCAATTTTACACCAGTACTTAATACCCCCATCCTTTATGGGTGCATTTTACAAAGATAAATTAAATCGTATAATATAAACAAAATGAATATGTTAAATTTGATGTATGCCTTTTTGTGCTTCTTTGTTACATTTGTTGTTTTTATAGTGATTAAGATGATAACACATTGTTGACTGCTGTACCCCTATTTTTTGACATTTTTACCTATTGTGTCTGTTTGTTTTGTTCACGCATCGGTGACAATATAATGGAATTTGATGCGACTGTCATACAAGTGAGAGATTTAGCTAGCTATAAAACCAGGTTCAATCCACCATTTTCTATATTTGAAAATGCCTGTATCAAGTCAGGAATATGACAGTTCTTGTCCATTTGTTTATGATGCGTTTTGTTATTTGATTTTGCCATGTGATTATGGACTTTCCGAATTGATTTTCCTCTGAGTTCGGTAATTTTGTGATTTTTCTTTATATGAACTACAAAATTTCAAACAGCAAAATATGCGATATGTTACAATAGATACTCCATATTTTTTAGATACTTTTTTGGTGTATCGTAAATTAAATCCTAGTTTTTTGTTTGAACCTCCGGCAATTTCATCCGACTCCTTCTCGTAAGGTAATCTACCGCGGGTACCAATAAAGTATTTGGAATAATTAACGAAGCATACCAAAACTGTCAAGAACATAGGGAATCTCTATAACATACATGTATATAATGTAAAATAAAAACAAAATACAAACAAAATTTCTTTTGAAATGGTAAATTCAGAAGCTCAAACACATTTAATGAAAGGATAACAGCTGCCATATTCCTGATATTTTAAGGCTTTCCCTTATGAAGAAAATGGTGGATAAAAACCAGGATTTAGAGCTGGCTAAACCTTTCAATAGTATTACAGTTGCAAATAATTCCAGTACAAGTATATTTACAAAAATGTTTTTCTAAAAATAAAGAAATGCATTTTTCGAATGCACAGCTCAGGTTCATTGTTCAAATCTGATTGTAATTTTGATCATTGTATGGTCGTTCCAACTGTTTCACGTTTGTGATATAATGGCCTCTAGCAATAATGAACTGACATTTATAGTAAAAATGCGCATCTGATACAGTAAAACTTGTGGCTTTATTGTTTCTTGAATGTCATACTATATACTGTCATTTTCCATTTTTCGTAGTAAGTGTGGTTATCAAAGTTTAAAACTATGCGAAACATTGATAAAAACTTATTTTTAATTTTATACATGAATAATTTTGTAGTTGCATGCTTTCTTTGAAATTAAATAACATTATGGGTTTTTCGAATAGTGAAGATATAATGTGTAAGTTGCAACGTATATGATGTATCGGCACAGGTTGTATGGTGTAATGGTGAATGGTGTAATGTTGTATGGTGTTAGTTGGAAGTTTACAACATCCAAGAACTGTAATGATTTAACTAAATTTAACTCATATCTCATACATAAAACCAGTCCCCCACTATACAATAAAAGTTTCATTATTTACCGGACAATAGCAATTTTGTGCTGACGAGGTTCACCTATGGCACGACAGGCCTTAAATATCAAATCAATCATAAAACACCAAAAACGTCGCATTTTGGTTCGTAAATGGGTCTATTTCAAAAGCTATTTATTTTCATAAAAGTACATAATATTCTCCAAGGTAAGCCTATTTGGACATTTTGTCAAAATATGATGATTTTTCAGACCTAAAAGCTTTAGAAACACTTTGTCCGCCACCCACGATCCAAAATGTGTTGTAACCAAAAGATTTCAATTTTGATACAGAATTCATCATTATAAAAAAAAATTTGGATCGTGGATGGTGGCCAATGTTAATTATGCCGAAAAAAATTAAAACAATGGCAAAAAAGTACCAAAACTGAACTTAAAATACATTTAAAGTTTATTTAAAGGGTCATAGCTATAGTTTCAAACATTGTAGAGAAAGTGCCGGAAAAATATATGTTTTGTCTTCATAGTATAATCTATGTAAGTATAAATATTTCTAGGTGACATGTGTGATGGTATGGCCGGATTAAAAAAAAAACATCAAAAATTAGAGCCAATTTCAACCCTTCGTGAACCTTCTCCAACTGGTGACACATAAAGGCAACAGTAGTATACCGCTGTTCAAAATTCATAAATCGATAGAGAACTACTACACAACAGAGACATTACACCGAAACGTAACACACACAGAAACGAACTATAATGTAACAATGGCCATTTTCCTGACTTGGTAGAGGGAATTTTATGAACAAATGGTGGGTTGAACCTTGTTTTGTGGAATGCCAAACCTCCCGCTTTAATGGAAGTGTTAATTACAACATTAAGATGACAACATTAAACGACAGGGCTACAATAAAAAAAAAAACAGATTAAGGTGAGAAAATATAGGACAGAGAAACAAACGAATAAGAGCCATCCAAAAGTAACAGGTTAAAAAAAAAACTTATACACCAGACGCGCGCTACGTCCACACAAAACTATGCTCAGATGTAAAAAGTTTGAAAGCCATGACAACTACCAAGATGCAGATCGCCGATGACCAAAAGTTCCAAAAAGTTGTGAGGTCTGGCATGGTGTTCTCGATAGTATCGTTAGATTCGTCCTAAGTCATATATAAGAACAATTTTAGGATGGACTTAGGATCGACTTTTGACACTCTTAATTTGTGTCTCGAAGCTATCTCAGACACATCTTATGTCAGGACGTCCTAAACATATCTTATGTGCGAAATTCTAAATAGTAAAAGTAATTGTTTGATAAAACATTTATTAAAGACAAAACCAATTGATAAAATTGTTTACGAAATTTTGAAATAATATGTCTTTAATCAAATGCATGATTTCAAATGTAATCATAAAAATATATCAAAAGGGATTGTGATTTAAAGTGGTAAACAATTTGTTTTGAAATGAGAATTTCGAATTCGTAGTGTCATCGTATCGTAAAACACGAAGTTCAAAGTTTAAACTCATGCACCATTTCTTTATACGAGTTAATAACCGATGGGCGTTTCATTTTATGTTCATCTGCACGAGAAAAATAAAGAAAAAAGCATGCACAAAGCTAGAATGTAGATATGATGATCTTAAGACACCTAATTGGATGTCCTAAAGTTAGGACGTAAAATGTGATAAATCCTAAGTTATGAGAGCTTCGAGAACACGACTTAGGACAAAGACTTGTCATAAGATGGGCTTAGGACACGTCCTAATCCTAAGATAGCGCCGAGAACACCACCCAAGGGTTATCCGCCTGGGACAAAAGCATCATTATTATCAAGAATAATACATAGTTTTGCAAACAGTAAATTTCATAAAATGACTATATAATTGATATACATGATTAAACTGAAGCGGTGACTAGCTATAGGATAAAAAACGAATACATTAAAAAATCACAGCCCCCTAAGACATAGTCAATGAAACGCTCAAAGTGACGTCACATATAAATTTCTAAAAAGTGTTCCGAAAATTAAGAGAATTAGGAGGAAACTAAAGATTAGATTTGTATGACTCATCTAACGTATACTAAAAACAGTGAAAATTATAAAACTAATTAATATTTAATTGAAGTAGTAATTAGAGAATTAATTGTATTATCTAGCTTTGTGGTTGTTTCTTCTGATCAAACTGCAAACCAAATACATGAAATATATAGTCTAAATATCGTTGATCCAAAATTAAATCTACCAAATGAACTGGATGAATAGTTATCCCGAATACAACACAATAATACAACAGAAAAAAATACGATTTACAACTACAAACGTTAAAACATTTGAAAAAATCAGATGACAACAACAAACAAAACCTAAAAAAACCTGAAAAAATTAATTTGGGATGGAAAAGTACTGTGTCACATCTTAAAGCAAAACGAATTCACAATCAGCAAAACAGTCACATTCAGGAATAAGTCACATTTGGTAATAAAAAGATCAGACGACGTAATGACAAACCACAATTTAACACGTGGTAAAATGTCTATAGTTAGTTTGGACAAAGATACATCGTATGGATCAACAAATTCGTGAACTTTCTCCAACTGGTGACACACATGTCCTTCATACGAACAACACATTTGAATTAAAAAAGTTTTAATAATTCTTTTTAACCTTCTTTTTTGTCCCTATAACCTTCAACTTTTGAGTTTGGCAATACTTTTAAATTCATGTATATTATTATTATCCTCGTACAGTGTTATAATCATTTTACCTGTTTGACTCTTCGAAGCGAATCAAACAAATTGAAAGATTTTATATGAATTGAATGTATTTCTAGTCAATCTACTCTTTGTTCAGTTTGTATTCGACAAAATGTTTAGTTAATATTTCCGTTTGAATCATTCAGTAGTTATATTTAAAATTTAAACTTTCGTATTATTAAGGGAATATTGTGGACAGACAGTGTGTTAACGTTGATTTGGAGATTTGAGGTATATATATTTGGTGAGTTTTTATTTATTCTTATTTCCGACAACAACAAAATAGAATATAAACATGAAATCTTTTCTCATATGTTAATTCTGATGCCTCTTAAAGTTTGATACTTGTATTAATTCCAATGTTTGTTCTAACAATTTGTGATAAAAAGACGCCATTGATACCGTTTAAAGAACGGCTGTGTCAGTAATATTGATACATTATGTAACCGACTGGTGCACGGAATTTATACCATTTTGATTGATGAAATCATTTCAATCCTGGTATCTATGATGAGTTTATGAACAACCACTGGGTCAATGCCACTGTTGGTGGAGTTTTGATTCCCCGATGGTATCACCTGCCGAATAGTCAACACTGCTGTGTTGACTTGAGTTATCATTGATATGTTAATTCTAAAATAATTTATTGTTATCAAAACTTTGAATTTCTGAAAACATAGGGCTTGTCTACCTCAGGAATAAATTACCTTAGCTGTATTTGGAAAAACTTTTTAGACATGTTGGTCTTCAACTTCGTACTTTATTTTTACCCTTTAGTACTAGTACTCGGGCATCACTGATGAGTCTTTTGTAGACAAAACCCAAGTCGGCGTTAATATAAAATTTCAATCCTGGTACCTATGATGAGTTTATTTACAACCAATTGGTCGATGCCACTGCTGGTGGAGGTTATATTACACCGAAGGTATTACCTGCCGAGTAGTCAACACTCCTGTGTTGACTTGAGTTATTATTGATATGTTCATAATTAAAAATTAACTGTTAACAAAACTTTGATTTTTTGAAATACTAAGGCTTGTCTACCTCAGGAATAAATACGTTAGCTGTGTTTGGCAAAACTTTTAGGAAAATTTGTGATCAATGCTCTTCAACGTCGTACTTTATTTGGCATTTTTTTATTCGAGCGTCACTGTTGAGTCTTTAAAGATGAAACGTACGTCGGCGTTAAAAAAAATTCAATCCTGGTATCAATGATGAGTTTATTCTAAAACTTTTCACATTGGCAAGTAAGGTAAGGTAAATTATCCTTACACTGTAAATTATAAGCTATAAGGTCCACCCTGAGTTTGAAAAAGAAGCGACATTTTAGAAAAGGTTTAATTATTGGTATTTGTTGAATAATAAGATGATAAACATTGATTTACTTTAGTGTCAGTTGTCATATTCAACATGTCTAATGGAATTAAACAGAAACTTCTAATTATATATAATTATTCCGAAGAAAACAGAGGTTTGTTTAGCTTAATCTGAACTTTTATGTATAGGGTTATGTGATTTTCTATTTGGCTGATGGTGTGTTATTTGGAACATTGAGTTGTCGTTTTTCTTCTACTTATAATCTAAAAATGCCTCGTATTATCTTGTTCTCTTTTTTGGAACTAAAATAAATCTTACCAATACATGTAGGTTGGTCAGTGCAGCACTTTAGCTGGTCTTCAGCATAGTTTAAATTATTTACAAATTAAGTCTGACCTTATAAACATGATATGATGATATCAAAATATTATTAATTCAACTGAACAGTTTTCGCCAAGAATCAGCCGGCATGTTTTAACCCGTTATTAGACTCAGAAAATACACCTGTTTAAATGGCCTTTAAACATATTTTAGTTCCGTTATATTACTAAATAATGAAAAGCGTATTCATATTTTTTAGTTTAAATATTTCTTTGTTAACCTGTTTATGTTGGGGCCTTTAACTTTCATAAATTGTTAACTGGTTTTAATGTTTACATGTTTTATTAGTAAGTGCATATGCCTTTATAGGTTGCATTTCTGTAAATATTGACAATGCAATTTCCCATAGGAACTCATTTTACAGCTAAAACTGTACCACTTTTACTATGAAGTTTTGAAAAAAATCTTATCCTAGAATTGAAAGTTCATTTGCACCACAATTTTTTTTCAAAGGTCAAAATATAGGGCTGTGCGGCATATTTTCAACGTTTATATGCCCCGAACTTCTCAGAGTTGAAACTTACACTAATTTTCTTAACTACCCCTACCTCGAATGAAAGGTTACCACAGATTTCAATGTAAACAATATGCACGTGTTTATTTACTGGTAACATTCCCCAGTTCTGTCTCTGCGATATGGAACACAGAGAGCATAACTGGGAACCAGTATGTAAACAAAATTAATTTTCTATGAATATTCTATTTCTCCCCAAAAGAGGCGTGTTGTCAGAAACAGCTGTATTTACAAAGTGCAACCTATAAGTTACGTTTAGATTAAAGTTATTTGGTATTCTAATGCAATTATTTTATAACAATTGTTCTAATTGGACAACAGCAAGCGTAAAATTCTCTATCTCCTTGTCTGTAACTAAGGAAGCCGACATTTTGAATTTCGGAATGTATTCACATGTTATTTCTACAATAATAAACAAAAAAACTCACTTGTTGCGCCTAAAAATCTTCTTTTTATCAAATTTCATTACATTCTGAAGCGGCACAGAAGCCAGAAAACGCCCGGTGTATATGTTTGACGCCGGAAGCATACCTATGACGTCACCTAGTGTAGGGACAAAAGAACATAACATTTTTTCGCGGAATTTTCTTAAATGAACATTTTACACTGAAATAATGATTGAAATGTAATTATAAACTTGTTTTGCTCCGCGTCGCCAGGTAAACTAAATTTGCGACAGTAAAACTACCGATGGACGTCCTTAAAGCTTCAAATGCAATACAGTTATCTCTTAATTTAATTTTTAAGTGTGACTTTATTCGGTTTTTTTAGCAATACAATGGTCAACAGCCGACAAAGTCTTTAAACCGCTTTGGTTCCCAT
Organism: Mytilus galloprovincialis; assembly: GCA_037788925.1. NCBI lineage: Eukaryota > Metazoa > Mollusca > Bivalvia > Mytilida > Mytilidae > Mytilus > Mytilus galloprovincialis. The sequence goes on along the minus strand of CM075339.1, from coordinate 55,212,080 downwards.
TCAAAAATTTTGTTTTCAATAAATCTGATGAGGATAGATTATATGTTACCAAAGTCGTTGTCATATTTATCATGTTTATTGCAAATCTTACATTTAAGCACTGCCCAATCTTCGCTTACATGTAAATGTACTATGTTTTATAACTGATGCTTGTCTTTTGTTTTTTTTTCTTTTTGACCTTGATGTAATTTGCTTATTTTTTATTTTTATTTTTTTTTTATCTTAGACGTATTTGATACATTTCGTTCTTTTACGACATCTGCACATCCTTCGAATTAGTAGCTGCATTTATACTTATGTTTTCATATAACTTGTACATTTATTTACTTCTATAATGTAAACCTCTCCTGAGTCTCTGAATCAAGAAAAAAATCATATTGAACTATAACAAAGGTCGTCATATTATTCACATTGTACTTGTTATTGTATTGGTTGTCATCATCAAATACATGTGTTACAATCATGCCGCCAGTTAATAGATGCTTAAGTACTTTGGTCACACATATAGAAAACATAGAAAAAAAGAGAATGCATTTAAGTAGACTTAAAGAATAATAAAATTATAATCTTTTTTTCTTTGAGTTGAAAATTGGTATTTGCTTTTTTCTTCGAATAATGAATATTAAAAAAAGACATGTTCTCTAAAATTTGGTATCATTGTTAGGCATATTAACAAAACAATAAATATATGTCTGCCTATGTCATATACATTATAATAGATTTTTGAGTTTCATTAATACTTTTTTCAATCAACATATTCATACACTTACGTGTCAAAGCGATTCAACAATAAATAACACTATCTAGACATTAGAGCGGAAGTATAAACGGTAGAAAAAATACAATGTAACATTTGTAATGTGTGTAAAAAGTAATACACCTGACGAGAACGCTTAAATGTCTTTCATAGCAAGTTAGATGAAAATGAGTTGTTTACCGTTGGATTGGTCAATTCATAATTAATAACCTCGTTTTTTGCATACAACTTATGTTCATTTACTCATGCGTGTACTAAAGAAATGCTTACAAGATTGAAGGCACAAATAAACCATGTAGCAAAACTATCAATAGGTTACACAATATTTTTAGTGAAATAACAGCTTAAAACACTGACAACAGTGGTTAAATGGGTTTTCGTGTTTAGAAAAGGGAAGAGCATTCAAACATACTAATTCTTTAAAAATGTATTTGCAGCGTCTCATTTTCTCACAAGAATGTTTTCGACGATCATAGTCAATTACTTCGCTATTGTATTGCTCATTGTTCACGAGATGGATTGTCTGGAACAATTCCCGTGTAAGTTCGACAGCAGGTGTGTATGTGTGTATACAAAGAAGACTTCATTAAGTGTAGATTGTGCTGGAAAGAATATTACAGTTATTCCTTTGTTTCCAGGAAATGTTGAAAATGTATCTCTTGCAAATAATCGAATTCAATGTGTTGAAAATGGTGTATTTAAATACAACTCGCATCTACTGTATTTAGATCTGTCACAAAACAAAATATACAAGTTAGCTCTCGAATCATTTCAAGGTCTTTTTAATCTGCAGACCTTAATTATCAATAGCAATAACATTACTTCAACAGTTTCACCTTTACACGTAGTACTAGAACCGTTAATTGCATTGCGGTACCTTGACATGAAAAATAACTCGCATACTGGTTTTGCATTCAACGTTTCATCTTTATTGAATCTTGAAACTTTGAAGATAGATTTTGTCGACGGGAATACACATTTTGGAACAGAGTACAAATTGCTGAGAAATTTGACGAACCTCGATTTGTCTGGGTATTCAGGTCGTTGTTTAATGAAAAACCTTACACCTGGAACGTTTCAAAATTTGTCAAATATTCAGCATTTAGATTTAAGTAAATGCCGAATAAATTTTATTTCAAGTGGAGTCTTTAAAAATCTAAGATATCTGGAATTTCTTGATCTCTCTGACAACCGATGCTTGAAGTTTACGGGAATTGTTAATGTTACAAATGATCTTCCATCAACCTCAATCAAAGTACTGAGGATAAATAAGATTCATCAAACATTTGCGTTAAACACAGAATTATTGAAATGTCATATTAAGAATCTTTTCAACACTAATATAGTTGAGATACATTTAGATGGTAATCGACTACAAAAATCTGAACCGGGTGTATTAAATCTGCTACCAAAAACACTGAAAAAGGTTTCAATTGCAGACAATCAGTTTACTTTTGGTGAATATCTCCTAGACATGTTTTCGGTGAGTGTTAGTGAAGTAAATATATCTTACATGGGAATGTCGCATTATCTACAGGACAAGGACGAAGAATGTGATGCTATACATTCGGATACTTCATTTTGTGACAGGGAACCACATATCTATCGACCAATTCTAAATGAAATAAACAAAACTGATTTCCTTAAGACAAATGTTGATGACCAATTTATACCAATATTCATACCTCATCAGTTAAAAAGATTTCACTTCAGACAATGTAAACTAAGGTATTACTTCCCGAAAATATTTTTGTCAAACAACTTGTTAGAATATATAGATGCATCTTTTAATACTTTTTACGACTGGAGAGGACCTATTTTGAGTTTGAAACATTTGAAATTTCTAGATTTGTCGAATAATTTTTGCTCTAATGTTTCTAAACTATTTTTCATTGGAGCGCCAAATTTGACCACATTACTTGTACAAAATAATTTGTTGGGTTTTGTATTGCCCGACGACCATGCAGGAGAGACATTTGCAGCATTGACCATTCTCGAAACTCTGAATCTAGCCGACAACAGAATTCCTAGTTTGCCTGTAACAATATTTAAATCTCAAACAAATTTAAGAACTTTAAATTTGAGCGGAAACATGCTTGAGAACGTAAACTTTGAAATCAAGCATATGACAAAACTTTCATACATAGATATATCTAATAATAGACTGTCGATCTTAGAAGATTCCTTCACTGAACAACTTGATGATTTGATAAAACACGTGCGTCACTTAACTCTTGATATGTCTGGGAATCCTATCAAATGTACATGCGACTCAATTGACTTCATTAAATGGCTGACAACTACAAAAGTTGTCCTTCTAAACATGTTTAAACAAGAATGTAGATCAATGAAAGTGCATCTGAATGATTCATTAACAGTTTACAACCAGTTAAAGAAGAAATGCTCGTCTTATACGACAACAATTGTGGCAGTGGCATCATGGGTGGTAATTTTTGCGTTAGCAATAGTTGGCGGATTACTTTATCGTTATAGATGGAAAATTCGTTATCTATATTACATGGTTAAAAGTAAGCATCAGGGATATATCAAACCAATGCAAGACGACAATGATTACTTATATGATGCGTTCATTTCATATGCTGACGACGACGCCACATTTGTTCATTCTAAATTCCTTAAACACGTTGAAGAAGAAGGACAAATCATTTGCTGCGTTCATAAACGAGATTTCACACCTGGGAAGGAAATTGCAACTAATATAATTTCTGCAATCTATAACAGTCGTAAAACGGTCGTGATAATGTCGCGTAATTTTCTTGCGTCAAACTGGTGTTTGTTTGAATTCAATATGGCAAAAATGGAAAGCATCTACTCGCGAAATAATGAGAACATAATATTGCTTGTTTTCATAGAACAGTTGTCGTCAAAAGATCTTCCCTTAAATGTTTTAGAGCTTGTCCAGTCAAAATCGTACATCGAATACCCAAACGACGAATATGGTGATGTAGTATTCTGGGAGAAGGTAAAAGAAACTCTTTCAATGTAGATTTAACCGGTATCATTTGAGTACATGCATGTTGAGTTCTTAGTCTACATCAATGTGAAAAATAATGTTCTAAGATAACCTGCAAGACTCGGAGCCCTCTTTTGTTGTGCAATTCGTAAAATATCCAAAAAAAACGAGTAACTCTTGTAATATAATAGAAACGCATGTGAACAGTTCTCTTGAAAACAACTAAGTACCTTAACCATGTTAACATTGAGGCAGAACAATTATTTTGGCGAATTTGTTTTGCAAAAGACATATTGGGATTCAAAATTGTTAATCTTAATTTGTTGGCGCCTTAATTACCTCTTTCCATATCAGTCAGCCTTTTAACTGTTTTGCACTTAGTTTTAAGATTAAATGTAAAGCTTAAGAAAGCTTTTTTTTTAAATATCTACAAAAATAAGAAAAGATTTTTTTTAAAGGCCTTCAAATAAACAGCAATCATATAACTATAAGATTAAAGAAAAGAGTTTCTGACAATTTTGATACAAATAAAACTATTGGCATACCACAACGCACGGATAAAAGTAAAATCACAAAAATACTGAAATCCGAGGAAAATTCCATCGGAAAGTCCCTAATCACATGGCAAAATCAATTCACAAAACACACCAAACGAATGGACAACAACTTTCATATTCCTGACAAGTACAGGCATTTTCAAATGTAGAAAATGGTTGGAAAAAGTTCTGTAGGAAAAAAGTTTACCTTAAAATTGTGATATCGTTTTCAAGTAACACTGAATGTAAATAGAAATTATTGTTTTGAATAGATGTTGATTATGTTATAGAATTGTGGGATTGAAACCAAAGCATGTTATATTTTTAACACTGTATCCTAACATTGCCTATGTGAAATTTTAAATTTGTTTGTATATACTTTGAACAACAAATATATGTGACGTATAATATTTTCTGACGTCAGACACGCGAATCAATAAATGTGTTTGTAGATAGAAATGATAGTATGTTTGTGTTTTTTTAAATTGTTCCTTTTAAAATTGTTACACGATGACTGCTGTACCCATATTTTGACAATTGTTTTTTTATTTTGTCTGTCTAGTTCACGCATCATTGTAAATATAACGGAATTTGATGAGACTGTCATCAAAGTGAGAGGGTTAGCGCTATAAAACAAGGTTTAAGCCACCATTTTATACATTTGAAAATGCCTGTAGCAAGTCAGGAACATGACAGTTCTTTCCATTCTTTTTTAGGTGTTTTGTTTTTTTATTTTGCCATGTTATTATGGACTTTCCGATTGGGTTTTTGAAGTTCAGTACTTTTGTGATTTTACTTGTTTATATACAAACTCGGATGGACGGGTTTTGTTATTGTGATAAGAGAGATAATAGTGCAAACCTGGCAAATGAATTATATTTTGTTTTAACATGTTTAAGCAAGAAAACTAAGTCAAGGAAATACAAATACAGTGACACACAAAATATAAATGTAGTATAAGATTTAGGCTGAATTTTTAAACCTAGTGGCGATCCATCATCAAACCAAACTAAAATAAAACAACAAAACACCTTAGTTTGCATAATATTTTGAAAAAAAAAAACGATTACTCTTTTGTTTATGCAATGGAAAGAAGGTGGACTATGTTTAGATACTGTATGATTTATATAATTTCGAATATTCGACTTGTATATATGACTTTGTATATATGTATCTGTTCTCTGTAGACTTTCATGACATGTATGTTACCTTGAACAATAAAATCAGTGTAGCTTGTTATTAGTTTAGTTTAAACATATTTATTCATAGTGTATTGGGAAACAAGTTTTGCAACTTATATTAATCCCTTTCCACTTTGTGGGTGTGAGTGCTGCCTTGTAGCGGCACTATCCTGCTCTTTTTCGAAATCTACAAGGGTGTCGTTTACGTGCAAGAGATATGGCTCTCTCTTAACACGGTTCAGTCATTTATCGTCCCCTTCCGACGGACTATCATTGTTTCCTCAAGACCATACTCGCAAATGTTGTCAAGGGAGAGCCGAAAATTCAGACGACTCTGAAATTTTCATCCCGGAACGGGAATCGAACCAGGAACCTTTGTGGTAGTAGTCCGATGCACTAACCACTACACCACGGCTCCCACGTAGCTTGTTATTTGATTGATTCCATATGTGACTATCAGAGGTAACATTTGTTTCTACTGTACAATACCCTTTTAATAGTTACATGAGTCGAATTGATCGGCACATTGATTTTCGTTCAGTGATTTTTATCTACTAAAAGCGACAATAGCGCTTTTCACGAAGTACACATTTCGTAATTCAATTAAGAAAAGGCAAACTAAGGTAACAATCGAACTAAAGAAATTGCATAATAAATAAAATTACTGATTCCGTCAAAATCGTAAACGTGTCTTGCTAAGTGGCAATCACCAACCATATGAATTCAAACTCAATCAAAATTGTCACAATCGGGAATATAATTGGAAAAGTTACTGGCGAGACGACTATAATGGTATCTTAAAAGTTAAGACCACGAACACACGTCAGTAGTGAGCTGAACCCCTAATCGTAAAGGTCAACGAATTCTTAATGGTAACCATAACATGTTTGTTGTGTCTTCCCACATAACTCCGTAAGGTGTAAATCTACACAAGCGAAACGTATCAAAAAAAAATATGTAAAACCAAACAATGGGACGGACGGTATGTTTCAGCTCTTTAATTGGTATTAAACAACTAGAACAATTGTAGCACACTTTCTTGTATCTGTTGTATCCTTGGTTTTATGTAATGGTGGTTATTAAGTGACAAAATATCATTTATATTATAAAAAATAAAACTTTGTAATATACTTTTAAGATATGTTTATCTGAGGTGTGATTTGCTACTGAACGAAATAAATCAAACATAATTATCAATAATTATTTACTCTACGAATAGTTTTCATTGGTACATCACCCAAATAACAAACACTTAAATATCACCAAGATATCAACAAACGGGTTAAACAAAAGCCTAGGGTGTTCTATATGTTTCAAACTTTAAAAATGCTCATGTATACGAAAGACAATAGCTTAAAAGAGTACATTGTTATCCATTCGTTTGATGTGTTTGAACTTTTGATTTTGCCATTTGACTAGGACTTTCCGTTTGGATTTCAGTAATTTTGTGATTTCACTTTTTTCTGATATCAACACAAAATAACCTCTAGAACGTTAACATTACTATTAGTAGAGTGAAGTGGTGTATTTTAGTACAGATTGAATACCAACTTGGTACATGCTTATTTGAGGGGTTAATTAACTAGTAGATAACTTTTGTTTTAACGTTTGCAAAAAGTAAACCGTAACAATTTAATCAGCATATGTTTCAAGCAATAGTTTTAATATATTTTTCATGTGGTATAGAACAATGTCAGTGATTTACATTTACATTAAGGTGGTATCCAACACTTTAACTAAAATTAATTTGGCTCGTTTATTTTTCTTAAAATTTTGACAAAGTATTTACTTTGACCCTTTTACAAAAAAATTAAAATTTCAAAAAATTTGAACCAACCATTTCATCAGAAAAATTACACTGGTTATATAGCAGTTTGACAAACACTTATTTTGATCATTGAGAAGCTTAATATTCCCTTAACAACACAACGTAATTAAACGTTTCGCTGATTTTACAAAGTTAGCTCCCTGTAGTGTTAGGTACCACCTTTAACTGTTGTTATTGTACATATAAATGTGAATGAGCTTTGTGATGTTGTTCAGGAATGTTTTGGCATAATGCGTACATGCTTTTCTGTTTTAAAAGTCACTAAACTGCCGCGGCGATTCTTTTCTCTTCAATCTTTGAGTATTTTTATCTATATTGCAGAAAACACATGGAAACGTTATTCATTTCTGTGTGTGTGTTCAACTTTGCGTGCAGCGCATGTGTAAGTATATCCCAGAGTAGTGAAATATACAACTGTTAGTGCAATAGGATTGACTTGATAAACAGTCAGTGTTTAGTTTTTCGGTCTTGTTTCTACATAGTCTCCCCATTTTAGTCTATTTTACGGAAAAAGTATTAATTTAAGAATGTTCGGTTCTCTGGTTCTACTTTACAAGCTTTTTAAACGACTGTTACTTAGAAATTGATATTATATGAATACAGAAGCTAATCAACATAGAATGAAGGTTCCATATGTTTGATATTTTAGGTATGAGTCATTTATTATTCATAAACTAGTATTCAACATTCGCACATGTTTTCTTTTAAAAACGATGAAAAATAACAGGGATTTTATAAAGATTTTATTATAGACGACATTTTAAACTATATGTAAAGAAACTCATCATAGATACAAGGACTAGATTTTGTATATACTATAAAAAAGAAGATGTGCGTTTCGTCTACAAAAGACTCATCAGTGACGCTCGAATCCAAAGTTAAAGAGCAATGAGGACCAAAATAAAAAAGTAATCGTAAGAGAATAAGGGGTCGGTGGTTAATATTTTTCAATATGTCACTACATGAATTAAACAAGATAATTCCGAATATCTGGCAAAAATTAAAAAACAAGAGGAGCAAACATTCTTAAAAGAAAACACTGTCACCAAAGCTATTAAAAACCGTCAGTAAAAAAGAAGAGGATGTATGAATGCAAATGAGACAAATCTCCACGAGAGACCATATAAGCAAGAAATTATCTGCTGTAGGTTACCGTACGGCCTTCAACAATGAGCATAGCACAAACCACAAAGTCAGCTTTAAAAGGCCCTGAAATCACAAATGTAAAACTGTTTAAACGAGAAAATTACCGGCCTAATAAGTGGGGAAACATTTAACGAAAAACAAATATTTAACAAAGCAATGAACGACACCCCTTGATTTACAGGATCAAAGTTTATTCACAATATAACACGACATATTAACTTACCTCCGGTTTGCCTTACGTTTTTATTTGCATCTATATGACAGATGGTATACAACCTTTGATACGGGCTACCCTTTTTGTTGCCTTTGTAGACGAAAATTTTTAAGAAAATCATGTCCATTTATATTGCTTCTTAATAGGACAAACATTCTGCCAACTTTTGTCTTTGTTTATTCACCTTCCATTTGTGATTTTACTTTTCGCCTTTTAATTTGCCTATATACATGACAGATACAAAGCCACCTCTGGTTCACGTTATGTTTTTAAATACCTGTATATACGACAGATATTATGCCATCTCTTCTCTATGCGCCATTTTATTTGTCTGTATACTAGTATACGACAAATTTAAAGCCACATCATGATTGCGCGGCCGTTCTATTTTTCCTGTATAAACGACATACAATAAGCAATCTTTGTTTTTCCCCTTTCTTCCTGTAATTACGACAAATACCATGACACATTAAACCCGTGCTACCGTTTTATTTGCTTACATTAATGACAGATGTTATGCTAGAACTGGTTCGTCTACCGTTCCATTTCCCTGGCAGACATTATTCCACCCTGTTGAATAATGTAACAGCAATTATCTGCGACGTGGTAAAATTGCCCCGATTCTACTATGTGCACTCAAATTATCTCAGCAATTATGTTCCTTAGCTAAACTCAAGCTCTACGACCTTCCTTTTTAAAATTGCTAATTTGATTTCAAATTCTAGATATTTTCAAATGAATACACCTCCTAGTAAGAACCAGTGCTTTCCCTGTCAGTGGAATCCTTATGGAGAAGCATGTACAAACTTTTCCCGTAACTACCTGGTTTTTTTTTTGCCTGTCCAAACTCAGAAGCTTCTGGCCTTTGTTAGTATTATACGTTTTTTTTTATTATAGTTCATTTATGCTTTGGAATTTAGTGTCATGTCAATTTTCACTCCCAAGAAAACAAATGAATCCACACCAATTGATATTTGGCACAACTTCTTTTGAATTTTAGATCCTCAATGCTCTTCAACTTTGTAATTGTTTGGCTTCGATAATTTTTATAATCCAACATTTTCATGATGTGGCGAAGTCAATATCACTGTCAAGGACTGCACACTGCGTGTGTACTTTATATAGAACCAGCTAGTCTCATTAGTTGTTTTTCTTTTTCAAAATATCGGAATTCAAGTTTTATTCAAATTTTAGAAAGGTCATTGCAGGAAAGAGATCGACGAATGCCTATACCGCGCGCCTATTACTTAATTGGGAATTAACATTTGAATATCCTGTACAATAGGCATTGTCAGATTTGTTGCAAATGACTAATTTTGTAAGTTTGATCTGTTTGAAAGACAAGCTTGTACATTCGGTGTTGTCAGTTTGTTGTTTGTTGTGCGTTTGAATTTCCTTTTTTGTATTTTTCGGCCCAAATGTGAAATAACTTCTTAAGGATGTTTGCTCCTCTACTTTTTGAATTTTTGCCAGATTTTCGGAATCCTCTGGTTTTATCCATGCATTAACATAAAAAAAAGTTTGCTTACTAACCCTTCTTTTCTTTTCATATTTTGATTACATTTTATTTAAAAAGCCATATTTCAAAATCTTATGAAATTCTTGTTATTTTTTCATTGTTTTTTAAACAAAAAAGGTGCCAATGTTAAGTGAAAGAAAAATCTAGAGAGAATTATTTCCCGACTAATTTTCAACGCTTATATCTCGAAAACAAGCACACTGACCCTCCATTTTTTTCTGCTTTTTAAGTTTCTTTATTTATGTACTTTCAATTTATAAGAGTATTTTAAAAACCTTGTTATTTTTAAACAGAGTAGCGAACATCCTTAAGTATCTTAATGGTTTATTGATATGAAAATGTATTTAACGGGTTTGTCTGCAATTTTTTCTCCTGTTAATGTGTTTGTAAAGAATCTACCATATTTGTTATTCATTTTGTTATAAATTAGACCGTTGATGTCATCGTGTGATGTGTTTCACATTTGTCATGTATGTACCTTTAATAGCTAACTACGTTATACGTGTTCTCAATGCTGAATGCCGTAATGTTGCCTATAATTGCATACTAGTAGATCCATTTCATTTGAACATTGGTGGATAGTTTTTCCTTGGCAATTATAACGCATGTTGGATAAAGGGTCAAACCCATTTAGAAGACAAATACATATATCTTGTAGAAACAGCGAGGATAAACCATTGCTTGACATGACAATAAACAAGAACGCTTTCCAAAATATACTTAATTTATATCCTTTATTCATACTCACGAAAACACTAATAATAACAAACAACAGTCATACAGAACATTGTATGAATCATCAGGACATTAATTATGAACATATAAATTGATAGATATAGCTTGCAAGGAATATGTTGTTTCCGAATCTAATGCATTCTTGGTGATATATTCAAAAGCGTGCATCAAAACGTTGTGATAGGTTTAACACTTTTGGTTCTTTTTTAATTCTCTTTACCTCTTATTGCAGACTTTTTATAATGTCAATCATTTTACAAATAATTTCAACGAACTAATTATAATCGATTCTATTCTTAATTTTTGATTGATATAATTAAAAAAAAAAAAAGTTCTAAAAAATGATATAAAAGACATATTTGTAACAGGAATTTGATGCAGATTTTAGTGTTATTATTATATTTAAAATGAAAACAGCATTACAAGCTTGTCAGCATTATAGCCAGACAGTTTTTGAAAAGTTTTATAAATGCGAAATTGACGTATATGTACAGTATCGGACATATTTGAATAAAATAATGATTTAGCCCCGAATGTAATGAAACTTGACTTAATTAATCGTTTCCTTATAGACATGTTGTACGATGCGTCGATACGGATACACCAGCAAATACGTGAATAATACAAATGCTTTACTTCTAAGGAACAGGAATCAATATACAATTGTACACGTAAAAAACAAAAATACAACACTTATAAGTAAAGGAGATCGACACGAATGTTAAACGTAATCAATAAACAACACCAATAGGTAAAGGGAATACATATCAACTTCATATGTAAACAATACACAACACTTAACATTATGATATAATTTGTCTTTGAAAGACAAAACATTTTTCAATAGAAACTTGGTTATGACTACCAATTTTTTTTATTCATTATCGCCAATGTAACTCTAATCTAGTCCAGATTAGGACTGTTTTGGAAAATTGTACTGGTAAACATTTTAGAGGAGATATTCATGTTTAATCTTAATATTGTAACATGTTGGACCTGTAGTAAAGTGATTGCATTCATTTTCATTTTGATGTTTTCTCTTGAGTTAAGCCAGACGTTTTGCCTACTCGATAAGAACTCTTGGATCACCTCAAGCTGTTAATTATCCTTGCTTTTTGTTTTTCTACAGTGTTGTTGTCTTGTAGACATTTTTGGAAATTTACCTGTGACGTTACTTTTTGTGGCGGTGATTCATTCGTGTCACAGATAAGTAGTTTGTAATTCTTTTCAGCTGTTTTTGTGTACTGTCCTTAATTACTTTCAATTACCGGGTATTTGTTGTTATTCTGTAGTTAACATGTCGAAATGTACAGTCATATTACTTATTTATGTATTTCTCAGTTTTTTTTCTTCTTGCATTTATTTGTACTGTATTTCCGTCATGTAGTGTGGTATATTTTACATTGCCATCAAGCGTGGAGGTTTGCTTAGCCACAAAACCAAGTTAAAAACACCATTTTTCACAAATGTCCTGTACCACGTCAGAAATATGGCAGTTGTTATAGTTCGTTTCTATGTATGTTGATTTTTTTTTGTTGCACTTCAGTGTTCTGTTGTTTCGTTGTTTTCTTTTTAAAATTGAAGTGGTTTGTTACCCGGATTTGTTTTCTTTCAATCGATTGATGACTTTTGAACAGTTGTTGCATTAATTCGACAGTCATAACATTATATGATATTTGTTTACATAAAACACTTAAAGTAATAGTGAATTTATATCAATTTCTCATCAAAACATTGGACAACATTTAAAACTATAGCTATATATATATAGGTTAATCAATATTCTAATAAGATGTTCTTCAATGATTGAGGTACATACATGTAATAAAATACTAATATCGTGTATGTCACTTGATCGACAACGTCGTCAATTGGTTTTGGCATTTTTTGATTATACGGCGACGTCCAATGCTTTTAGAAATGAATGAGCAACCGGAAGTCAATTGGTGGTAAAGAACAGAAAAATATAAACTTTCGCATCTTCAGGAAAATGAAACTGATAGTCGTCAAAACATGGAAACATAAACAATCGGTGAAACTAATCTATTGAAACTCATTTTCTGCTTTATCCGTGTGAATGCCTTTAAATATTTTGCCCATGAACCTCCATTTTTCTTTTATTTATCTTTAACATGTATAATTATAAAACATTTGTAAAAGTCTTATAAAATCGTTATCATTTTCTAATGGTTTTTGAGAACTTTAACTATGATAAAGTTATGAAAAATCAAGAGAGACCATTTTCCCGTCAAAATTCCAATGGCTTATATCTCGAAAACAAGCACATTAACCCCATATTTATTTTGCTTTTTGATTCCTTAATTAATCTCCTTAGATCAATATATACTAGTTTTATGGAATGCAATTTATTTTGAAACTGAGCAGCGAACTTTCTCAACCAACTTTGTCACAACTTAATGTTTCAATTTAGAAATTGACTAGAAGTATTTCGATAAAGGAAAATGTAAGTTTAAGGTAGCACAATACAAAGATTTGTTCACTCCCAATCAGACAACTTTAAACTGATGTAATTCATTTCATCCTTCTTTATATTTTATAAATGAGGTACCAAAAGAAAGAAGAAAGATTTATCTTTTAAATTGTGATAATTTCATTATGACATAATTATTACATAATCAATTATTATGTAATTAGTTGCTATATTGTGATGTCCACACTTGAATGAATTTAGCGTCTTTGTTCTTCATAGCATCCCAAAATATTTTATAGATTCTTGTACAACACAGCTTGACCTCCAAAACTGTGTCTCAGATTTCCAAAAACATCAATAGAACAAATTTTATATCACATTGAATTTAGTGATCTCTTATGAATTGATGTTGCAAACTTCAATGAAGATTTATGAGAAAATGAAATACAATAGGAAAAATCTGAGACACAGTTTTGGAGGTCAAACTGTGTTGTGCAAGAATCTATAAAATATTTTGGGATGCTATGAAGAACAAAGACGCTAAATTCATTCAAGTGTGGACATCACAATATAGCAACTAATTACATAACAATTGATTATGTAATAATTATGTCATAATGAAATTATCACAATTTGAAAGATAAATCTTTCTTCTTTCTTTTGGTACCTCATTTATAAAATTTAAAGAAGGATGAGTGGAATTACATCAGTTTAAAGATCTCTGATTAAGGATGAAAATCTTTGTATTGTGCTACCTTAACGATTTATTTAAGGATGTACTTAGGTGAGGTTAAGTGAAAATTAATAAATTAAGAAGTTAAAATTGATATTATAAGCTGGTAGAGCATCAATTAAGGAATAAAATAAGCTAAAAATATTGATAGGTCATGGACCTCCTTTTCGAGATATTTGAGATTTAAAATATGGCGGGAAAGGCTGACTCGGACTTTTACCTTATATTTGCATTGGTATTATTAGGTCTCAAAACAAAAGAAAGAAAATTAAGAATCTTCTAAAATTTTGGTAAATGACCTTTCATGAGCTATTAAGTCTTATATGAAAAAATAAATGGGTGTTATGGGGCAAAATATTTTACATTGTATTGTATGGAAAACACCAAGGAGTCCAAACATTTGACACAAATTCCAAAACCTCACCCAAGTACATCCTCAAATATCTTAAAATTATTGCTGAGGATCTGGTTGGGATTTTTATAATGTATGATAATGAACAGAGTGCATACAGAGAAATTAAAAACAATGACACAGAAGAATAGACAAGCGAATTAAGAAAAGGAATAATGGGTTCCTTACATATATAGAATAAAAAATAATTGGCAAAGAAGAAAAACAGACAGACAATTATCTACAGAATTAAAACATAAGAATATAATGCTTTGTAGTGGCTACATTGGGAAAAATCAGAAAAAGATCAAATAAAATGGTACAATTATCTACCCAACGGTTAGATACACTGTAGGTTACCCTTTCACTTGCTAAGTGATTGTTTACTTTTCCGGAGCTCACGGTAAATATGTTTTGTAGTCAAGTTACCAAAAGCAATTAACAGTCCCGAGAAACTACAACTTATGACAAATAGATATTCCATTTCTTCATTTTTGATCACACCCCTTAATAAACCTGCAATCCAAAGCATTCCTGTCACAAGACTAATGCATACAAAAACAGGGAGGTACTGGTACGAATTTGATCTTCGAATGTGTTCTATGCCCGAAGACTGTTTTGTTATCACAACTGCAATGCACAAAAGACATGTAATATTGATCACGACTGTTAGCCCAATAGGAGCAGAAACAAATATCAAGTTACCTGGATAACCCGTTGGAAAACAAATATACTCACTGTAATCTATACTCACACCGTCAACCTCGAAGAAATCAATTAAGACTGCTGGTACCACAAACAAAAAAGGCAAGAGGAGACCAAACAATGTAAGAAATGGCTTTTTTGGAGATATGCCTTCCCCATAATCTCCAGCGGTATGTGATATGTCCGTAAGGTTGTGACACATTTGAAACGATGCAATACATGTTAACGAAAAAAATAGTAACCAAAGATAATGGAGTGCAACTCCAACACTATAGCAAACTAAAGATATATCATTAGCACCCATTCCTAACATAAATATTATATCTGTAATCAACAAAGTAATAGTAAGATGTTCTACATTTGAACCAGGGATACTTCTGTGCATACCAAACCTTCTATAAACAATTAAAGATGCTGTCAATGCAATCACAGAAATTCCCATACCTGTATATGTTATAACATTCATATTTATATTCGTGCTCGTAACAATTGGTTGTTGGTCGATGAAATCAACACAAGTAAATTCTGTGATGACTGTTCTTGGATTTTCAACGTCACTCGATATCTCACATTCAATGACACTCTTGGCACATATTTGTTTCTCAAAGCTGTCATTAACGAAAGATTTGAATTGGTTCAATTTATTCTGGACGATAGCTTTTGACAGTTCTGTTGTGTAAGTTCTTCCTTTCCTCGGTAAAACCACAGTATTTACTTCAAACACAGATCCGTTTTCGGGGGAAACACGTATTAGCCACTGTGCTTTATCAAGTTTGTTGTCGATGATTAATCCCTCTTTATATGATTTCTTTTCTACCGTCTTGCCATAAATACGCACGTTTACTATATGAAAAAGATTGTCTATCCATTCTTTGTTGTAAGTAAAGCTATAGGTATTCACCGAAATCTCATCACTGAACGACCATGACATAATAGTGAGTATTTCTTCTATCATTCTTTCCGACAAATTGGCAGACGACACCAGTGAGGCATATACAAATATTTCTTTGTCGTAAAAACGTTTCAAGCATATGCCGTCTACCTCAAACTGTGTACAAAAAAGAAACAAAAAATATTACTTAATAAATGATATAACGTGTTGATAGGTTTACATATATGTAGTCACAAAAGGGAACAGTAGTGTTGCTGGTGTTATTGGTTTTGGAAGGCGCCTTAAATTCATATAACATACATATAATGTATATACGTTCAGTCCTTAATTTATTTTTAGTAATACATGTTGGCGAGTAATTATTTGAAACTGTGATGAACATGGATGACTGTGTTACAATATATTATTGATATGGAGAGAGAAAAAACACATATCAAAAGGTAATAGAAAAATGACAAAACGCAAATGAAAGTTATTAATGAAATGTAAATTATTCACTAATAAGTTTCATTTAATGTTCCGAAATTTCGTCTGATTGTTCACCTTCGTGTCGTCTGTGGCATACTTATAAGAATTTCAAGAAACATAGAACAAGACATGTGCTAGTTTAACGCTTCAAATGTTAGGACGTCTCCAACGATTGGTGTAGCGAATAACTAATCCTTAAGAACATGTAGGTTGATGTAAGGAGTGAATAACTAATCCTTAAGAACATGTAGGTTGATGTAAGGAGAATGTATAAAAATGAAGGTTTGGTGTGATTGCCAATGAATATTATAATTGTTTGTCCCATATATACATTGATCATGTTGATATATTTCATTATGCAATCCCTTTAAGACGATACGACTGATCTGTATTTCTTTGATAAATAAAGATCAACGAACCAAGACATGATTTTATATCGTATGGGCTTTGCTCATTGTTGAAGGTCTTACGGTGACTTACAGCTGTACAAGAGACCTAATGACACAGAAATTAACAACTATAGGTCACCGTATGACCTTTAGTAATGAACAAGGCCCATACCGCATAGTTAGTTATAAAATATAAAAAAGAAATAAGACAATGAAACAACTCTCCATAAGAGACCAAATCAAACAGACTGAAACAGCTGTAAGTCACCGTAAGACCTTCAACAATGAGCAAAGCCCATACGATATAAAATCATGTCTTGGTTCGTTGATCTTTATTTATCAAAGAAATACAGATCAGTCGTATCGTCTATACTCTTAAAGTGATTGCATAATGAAATATATCAACATGATCAATGTATATATGGGACAAACAATTATAATATTTGTGTCTATCACTACCAAAAAAAAACTGAATGAAAAAACAATCATGCATTTAAAGTAATTCAACCAAAGACTTTGTGCGTAGATAACAATGTAAAGAAAGACATTGCCGTATCTTGTTTCTTTGGAAATACTAAGACATATATCATGGCAAATATTTTCAAGAGAGAGCGTACTCATTAAGAAACGTCTGTTTTCAAACACGTTTATTGATAAGTTTGTTTAGAATTAAGGTTACACGATTGTCTTTAATAAGACTGTCAACTGTTTAGAAAGTGAATTACTTAACATTGTATTTTTTTAACTCTGAAGTTAAAATTAAAATGAAAACGATTATTTCTTTTATTTGAACATATCTACCAATCTTAATTGTTCAAAAGAATGTCATTGTTTTTCACTCGTTTGATGTGATTGCGGTTTTTTTTTGCCATTTCATTATAAACTTACCGTTTTGAATTTTTTTTTCAACTTCGTTTTTTTTGGTATTTTTCCCTTTTTATATTTTCTTTATGTGAGTGCTAAATGGTTTTTATAATTCTAGGAATCACGTAGCACTTTGATCATCAACACATTTCTTTCAACTATTTACATTTTTTTTCAGTATTAAATGAAATTCAAAATTCACCATGTTAAATGTTGTGGGATTTCTGTAGGTAAGCAGAATAGAAATGAGGGTAAGAAGGGGTGTATTATATACCAATATCTCTATAGACTATTAAAATAGCACATTATCATAACCCTCTTTACCGTTCTTTCTCACTTAATTCAAGTTCCTAGTTGACGTTTGTACGATTGAGTTTAGAGAAATATTTTCTGTTTCATTAATTCTCGACGTTGGTAGCCATTTTCAAAATATGAATGACCGTCGTTGTGACTTTTTACCAAGTCTTTAATACAAAATCTCTTTTGAGTCGACCTTAGATATTTCTTGGTCATAAACACACATATATTATACAGCAACAAACGATAACTGAAGTTTAGGATCCTGACGTCAGTCAGGCAAATATCAAATGTAGCCATATTAGCGGGCAACCAGTCTCTAGCCTATGACAGTGTTGCAACAGTACTACATACATTTGTATCAACAAACTTTATAAAAATTTTGTAAAGAGATTAACATATCAGATTGATATAAAACAGTTAATGGCAAATAAAAAAAAACACGGACCGGTCTTTACAGAATATTCATCATACAGCCATACAACAAAAAAAGACATAGCTGAGACTACTCGTAGTTACTGGTAACTAGTAGAAAGCCAATAACAACTAACAAAACTAAAACTAGAGTATCGTATCAATCTACACACATCAAACAATGAGGTAATTTTGCAGATGCTGTCAATAGATAGTGAAAAACATGACCTTGTGCTTTGCTAAAATTCAGGTATTGGCCAGTCAGCCCAGTAGTCAGCACTTTTTGTGCTGACATGAATTATCATTGACATGGTTATATTTAAAATAAACTGTTTACAAAATTTTGAATTTTTGAATTACTTAGGCTTTTCTACGTCAGGCATAGATTACCTTAGCTGGATTTGGCAATTTGTTTGGGAATTTTGATCCTCAATGCTCTTCAACTTCGTGCTTTATTTGGTCTTTTTAACTTTTTGGATTCGATCGTCACTGATGAGTCTATTGTAGACGAAACGTGCGTCTGGCCTATATACAAAATTTAGTCCTGGTATCTATGACGAGTTTATTTACTTACCTCGCCTTTACATCCTTGCTGGAATTGGAATAATACAGACATTGGATAGGATCCTTCATTAAAGCTAGCCAAACCGTCTACCGAATCAAACATACCAACACAACCCAAAAAGAAATTCGGATCGATGCAAAATGTATTTCGGACTACTACATTTTTCCCCTTCATTCGTGCTAAAGCTGGGCTGATGTAATAGTTCAAACAAGTTTCGCTTCCAATATTTGGATCACTGTACACAATACATTCTCGGAGGAGATTTTCAGCCACTGGTGAAATAAACTCTACAACTAAATTGTTTAAGTCTCTCTTTTTATATGTGTCCTGCAAAGAGGCCATTACTATGGATGCATTGCTGTTTTTACGAATAGTACTATTTATATGGGTAAATATGACGTCAAAGGGTTCATAGACATTGATGTTATTACATTTGGCACAGAAACGATTTTTATACACAATATTTGAATCAGTAATAACAAATGGGCCAAACGAAAAAATATCGTCTGATTGACATTTAATGTCAATTTCAGTATCTTTCAAATCTTGCGGGCAACTTGTAACCACTGAATAGCCTTGAACATCAAATACCGATTTATCCATTATAAATGGCATACATTCAAACTGAAGGTCACTGGAAATCGTAGAATTTTCGGGTATATCAGCGTTATAACAACAGTCATTGTAAAGTGTACATAAAGCATCGCAACGACAGAACTTGAAGATCAGATTTGAAGTACGTTCACATGAACTAAATTGTTGACACAAATCTAAGGGGACGAGGTCCTTGATTTTAGTGTTTGGTTTCGATGATGTAAATATGTTGGTTGGCGTCGTATTTATACTCTGATCAAATTTTATCAAATTTACATCACGTTTTTCTCTTGTTTCAGGACTGCCACTTAATCTTAAAACAATATCTGGCGACAGGTTTGAAGAATACAGTAATAAAGCATCTTGAATCGACGATCTGTCACCAAAAGCTTTTGCTGTTCGGTACTCCTTGTTATTTTGGAAAAGACCTGTGGTGTATTCGGTTGAATTGGTCGGTACCATAGATGTAGTAGAACGCATTTCCTGAATCCCATCAATAGAAACAAAGTTACTGGTAAAGACCATTATCAAAAATATCAAACGCAAATTTGATAGCAGCGGCATCCAAAACGTTCTTAGTTCTTGCAAAGTCATTGCAAAAACGTATTTGTTACTTTTAAAACACTTTATTTATACCGTCTTAGAATAATTCCGTGATTGTTAATTTACTTACTTTATGATTTTTGTACTGAGCAAATTATACCATCTGTCGATCAAAACCTGGTTTGAATGTACTACACATTAATTGTAGTTTTGTTCAAATAAATTTGATTTAATATTGAATACATTTTTCGTAATGAACATGATGAAGATGATCATTCTTAGCTAATTACCTTATAGATTTTATATTGAAATTGGATTGATTGTGCGTAAGGACGGAATCATTATGCAGTAAATTAAAATTACTAATGAGATTTTTGTAGTGGTATTTTATGCATTGGTCAGCATTTCTCCTTGTTATAACATTTGATTGAGTGTACACAGTGATTACAATCATTGTATTATTATATCTGAAAACTCATCATAGATACCAGGTTGAAACTGTATACGCCAGATGAACTTTTTGTCTTAGTGAAGCTCGAACAGGTAAAGTGAAAAGGGAGATTTTCATTGGATTGATTGGGCGGAAAGAAATAAGTAATTTGGATTGGAACTTTATACGCCAGATGAACTTTTTGTCAATAAAAAACTTATCAGTGAAGCTGGAACTAGTAAAGTTGAAAACGCGATTTTCATTGGAATGATTGGGCGTAAAGAAATAAGTAATTTGGATTGGAACTTTATACGCCAGATGAACTTTTTGTCTTTAAAAGACTTATCAGTGAAGCTCGAACAGGTAAAGTGAAAAGGGAGATTTTCATTGGATTGATTGGGCGTGAAGAAATCAGTAATTTGGATTGGAACTTTATACGCCAGATGAACTTTTTGTCAATAAAAAACTTATCAGTGAAGCTGGAACTAGTAAAGTTGAAAACGCGATTTTCATTGGAATGATTGGACGTAAAGAAATTAGTAATTTTTAGCCAATTATCCGATAACGTCATTTAACTGTGATACATTAAATTGATTGTGCGTAAAGAAAATAGTCGTTTGATAGCTAATGACTATTCGGGTCTTCTCTCTAATTTAACACTTATTTGATTGTGCGTAAAGAAAATAGTCACTTGATTGCTAATTACTATACGGGTTTTCTTATGTTTTAACATTATGTTGATTGGGCGTAAAGAAAATAGTCATTTTATAGCTAATCACCATTTTGGTTTTCTAACTTTTTTAATATTGAATTGATTGTGCGTGAAGAAAATAGCCTTTAAAGCTAATTACCATTTCGGTTTTCTTACTTTTTTAACATTGAATTGTTGAACTCATTTTATAGTTGCTATTTAGGTGAAGTAAAAAATGAAATATTTTAAAACATGTTTTATTAGAAAATTTCCATGAAATTTGACTCTACCATGAATATTAGTAGACATAATTTGCCTGTGTTTGCCAAAGATAGTATGCTACTTTTGGTCCGTGCTACCTTTGTACTTGCCTGTGTATACAAAAGATACAGTGCTACTTTTGGTCCGTGCTACCTTTGTACTTGCCTGTATATACCGAGCATAGTATGTCATTTTTTTCTGCACTATCTTTTATAAACCTGTATATACGAAATATATCATGCCACTTTGGTCTGCGTTATTGTTCATTTGCCTGTATTTAAGACAGATATGTTGCTACCTTTGGCCCGCGCTACTTTTGCAATTGCCTTTGAACATGACCGTTTTAATTCCATCTTTCGTCCGTGTTACTGTTTTATTTTCCTGCATATACTGCAGATATTATACCACCTCTGGCCGCCTCTAACGTGTTTGTTTGCCTGTTCATACGACAAATAAAAGCTACATCATGTTCGTGTTACATTTTTATGTTTTGTTTGCCTGTATATTCGATAGATAGTATGCTACATCTTGTCAACCTTGTCATTTCAATAGCCATTATAAACGACAGATTAAAAACCGCATCATAATCTAGCTAACGTTTTTAGCCTCTAAAGACGACAAATATAATGCCACATTTCGTCCCCATTACCTTTTATAACGGTAAGTAAGTCTGACAGGTCACCTTCTGTCTGCACTACCTTTTCATTTGTCTATAATTATGATAAATATCATGCCACATTTGGTTGGCGCTAAGTTTTTATTTGTCTGTATGTACGACATATCATGACACCGTGGTCTGCACTACTTTTTATGTGCTGTATTACCAACGGATATTATGCTACTTACGTCTTATGTATTTGCCTTTATGTATGACATATATAATGCCTACTTGGTTCACACTATCTTTTCTATTTGTCTGTATATACGACGGATATTATGCCGATAACTGGTCAATGCTATGTTTTAATTTGCTTATATTATCGACAGATATTTTTCTACTTTTGATCTAAGCTATCTTTTTATGTGTCTGGTTTTACGACAGCTAGTCTGACACCTTTGACCGCGCTACCCTAATTTGTATGTTTATACGACATATAGTACAATACCTCTGGTACGCTCTGTTCTTTTATTTGCCGGTATATATATATATATATATATATATATATATATATATATATATATATATATATATATATATATATATATATATATATATATATATATATATATATATATATATATATATATATATATATATATATATATATATATATATATATATATATATATATATGATAGATGTTACGGAACCTCGGGCGACGCTTCCATTTTATTAGGATTATATAAAGGCAGTTTATGGTTACTGTCAGACACTAGGCCTATCTGTTAAATACTTGTACTGTACATCTAACAACAATGATTTGCGACGGTGTAAAAGGTCAACTTGATCTATCTCAATTTCCTTATCCTACGATAAACTCAAACTCTATGACATTCAATTTTTTTAAAATACTGACTTTGATTCTAAATGAAGGATGTTGTCAAAGAATAACAACTCCTAGTAAAACCCAAATGTTTCCCTGTCAGTAAAAGAGGGACGAAAGATACCAGAAGGACCGTCAAACTCATAAATAGAAAATAAACTGACAACGCCATGGCTAAAACTGAGAAAACCAAAGAGACAAACAATAGTACACACGACACAACATAAAAAACTAAAGAATAAACAACACGAACCCCACCAAAAACTAGGGATGATGTCAGGTGCTCCGGAAGGGTCAGCAGATCCTGCTCAACATGTGGCACCCGTCGTGTTGCTTTATATACATCTATTGAAAAAATAAGGCATCGACCATGCCGAATCTTTAACGATATTTCCCATAATTACCTATAGCTAATTGATATTCTTTTAAACATGCACATCTTCTTATTTTTATTTTCATAATGTTACGAAGTCAACATAGATATGAAGCCCTATAAAATGTTTGTGTCATTTATTTTATAATGAATAAGGTAGTCTTTCCTTCAAATTTGTTTATCTAAATATTGAAATTCAAGCTATTCATATACACAAGTTCTTTGCAGCATGTGGATCGACGTATGATTATAAAGCGTGCCTATTACTTAGTCTGGAATACATATTTGGGTATCTTTTACGATATGTATTTTTAAGCGTTGTGATGAAGTCGATTTTTGTAAGTGTAATCTGATTGAAAGTCAACCTTGTACAAAGTACTTCCGGTTCATAATCTGAGACTGTTGAACATAGTTTTTTTATTTGTTTTTTGCTTCTGCGTTTTTTTGCTGTATTTACAAAAGACATTACTACATTATGTCAGCACTACCTATGCATTTGCCTGGATATACGACAGATACATAATGCAACTTTAGTTTACGCTTTCCTTTTATTTTCTTGTATTAAGGACGGATATTTTTCCACAAATTGGTCGAAGCTACTTTTCTATTTGCTTTTATATACGACGGATATTCGTCTACTTTTGGCCTGACCCATCAGTTTTATGTGTCTTTTTATACGACAGCTATTATGACACTTTCGACCGCGCTACCCTTTAATTTGCCTGAATATTAGACATATATTGCACTAACTCTGGTCCAGTCATCTTTTTTTATTTGCCTGAATAAATGACAGATGTTGTTGATCCTCTGTTTCATTTTTCTGTGTATACGACACAGATATTGCCACCTCTAGACAGCCTTATTTATTTTATTTGCAGATTCATTTTATTAATTTACGTTTTTTGGTTGAGTTAAGCTATCCAATTGATATTTCATCGTGTGCTTTTCTATGTTGTGATGTTATACTATTGTTTCGGAAAAAGGGTGAAGGTTTGGTACTATTAAAACGTTTAATCCCGCTGCAAATGTTTGCACCTGTCCTAAGTCAGGAATCTGATGTACAGTAGTTGTCGTTTGTTAATGTAATTTATAAGTGTTTCCCGTTTCTTGTTTTTTATATTGATTAGACCGTTGGTTTTCTCGTTAGAATGGTTTTACACTAGAAATTTTGGGGCCCTTTATAGCTTGTTAGTCGGTGAGAGCCCGGGCTCCGTGTTGAAGGCCTTATATTGACCTATGGTGGTTTACTTTTATAGATTGTTATTTGGATGGAGAGTTATATCATTGGCACACACACCACGTCTTCCTATATCTACGACTGTTATTATGTGTCACACCATGTCTGTTCTACCTTTTATGTACTGTACCTGGTAAAAACCATATAATATGAAACCTTATATCCACGCCGTTGACACTACAATTTTATTTGAGCTGTATACTAGTGAACTACTGATATTATGCCTGCTCTGTTCGTTGTTGCCTTTTTGATTTGCCTGTTAAAGACCACGTATTTTTTGCGCTTCCTGTTAATTTGCCTTAATCATGTATATATACGACAGAAAGATTGTACATTGGCAGTTTTGGTTCATGCAACCCTTTTTTTACCTCACAGGACAGACAGTGCGCCTCCCTGGTGAATAAATGTTAATCAAACAGCAATTATTTGCGACTTAATAATCACGGTTCAAATATTCCAACTCGATCTATCCCAACCATACTTATCCTAAGCTGGAATCAAGCTCTATGACATTTCTATATTTTTAATACTTAGTAGTCACTTTGATTCCAAATGTAGAATGTTGACAAATGAATACATTTCCTAGTAAGACCAAATGTTACCTGTCATTGTATATCGTATATATGAGAGAGGCATGTATCGAAAATGCCGAAGCTGTTACGATATTTCCCGTCACTACATAATTGGTTTACTCCTTTAAAACATGCATTCATACAACATCTTCTTATTTTTTTTCTAATTATTACGAAGTCAACATAGATATGAAGCCCAACACAATGATTATTTGATTTATTTTATAAATAACCAGTTGGTCTTTCCTAAAAGTTGTTTTCCTTTTCTAAAGTATCGGCATTTATGTTTTGCATATTTTATTCATACTTTTAATAGGTTATTTATGTAGCAGGAAGATCGACGTTGATTAAGACATTATGTCTATTTATAGCCTACAAAACACATTTGGGTATCCTTTACGATAGGCATTGTGAAAGAGGGACGAAAGATACCAGAGGGACAGTCAAACTCATAAATCGAAAATAAACTGACAACGACTGGCTAAAAATGACAAAGACAAACAGACAAGCAATAGTTGTTAGTAAAGTCATTTTTTGTCGATGCCACTGCTGGTTTTCGTTTCGTCCCCGAGTGTATCACCAGCCAAGTAGTCAGCACTTTAGTGTTGACATGAATATCAATCATATGGTCATTTGTTTAAATTTCCTGTTTACAAAAGTATGATTTTTTTTTAAATACCAAGGATTTTCTTATCACATTAGCCGTATTTGACACAACTTTTTGGAATTTTTGGTTCTCAATGCTCTTCAACTTTGTACTTGTTTCGTATTAGAACAATTGTGATCTAAGCATCACTGATGAGTCTTATGAAGACGAAACGCGCGTCTGGCGTATTAAATTATTAGTCTGGTACTTTTGATAACTAATTGTGGGTGTAATCTAATAGAAAGCCAACCTCGTACATTGTACGTGCGGTTAATGATCTGAGACTGTTGCAAATACATTGTTTCATACCTTTTAGATTCTTCAATATCCAAAGAAATATTGTAATACTACCTTTTGGTCTTTTTTTCTTTTTTTTCTCTGCCCAAACGTTATCAGTTAATTATCTACTCTTCAGTTTGAGTGTTCTTATTGATATCTTTCGTCTCCCTAATATACAATCATTTCTTCAGTATCCTGATGATTTATAATGTATTGTCAAAATGTATCTTTTTCCGGGAAATGTGTGTAAAGTTTTTAAAGGTTATTAACTATTTTTATTTATTAATAAAGAAAGAAAAACAAAATCGTTGAAGAATGTATTTGTTCATTTCACTTTTACTCACACAATAGCATGTGTGCATTCTGTATAGTCCAACCGTCAAAAATGTAAATGTGATGGCCAAAACGTCTAGATAGTTCCCTGTTGAAACCTTATGAATAAACGTGCTATTGCTTTTCTTTCACCGTAAGATTCTAACATATTAAATTGCATTTACTTCGACATACTAGTAGCCCTCTTGGTTTCTCGGGGATCGAATTCTTAAAGAGTCATGAACAGATTTAAGAGAGCAGTACTATTTTGAGAAAACATAAGGTTAATTTCTTAACTTCAAGAATAGAAATGAAAAACAGTATATACCATTGTTCATCCACCCTTAACATTTTGGAATCACTTGAATTGTTCACTGTTTAATGAATATCGTTTGGGAATACTTCCTAGGAAAAACATTTATACTCCCAAAAACAATGTCCAAGTTGTTAACCGGTATGGCGTTAAAATAACGAATCAATGAATTTAACTTTATATATAATAACATAGGACAAAAGTGTTGATTACACACTTCACAAATCCAGAACATTATGTTTCCAACATGATTAATATAACCAATAGTTAAACAGTTCCAGATCGAATTCTATACTGATACCAATAGTGAGGCATAGTATTATGTCATCTGTTATCTGTATCTTTTTACCTCAAATCACTACTACGTATTTGCTATATACTAGTACATGGACCATAATCAAATATGAACTTCGTCATCATACAGGGATTGACAGAACTGAATTCAATCTTTCATTGGCACATGAACTATCCAGTTGTACATGTTGTAAGAAAACCATAACAGGTTAAAAAAAGAACACAGGGTAAACTGTGCACCGTTTAATGAGCATGACTTTATAAGATGAAAAGACCAATATTAAAAATCCATGCTGAGAATAAGACGTAGGCACTTTTATTTAGTCACGGGCAACTGATGTCGCGGGTATGTTCTACTCTTTTTATGCTTTTCCTCGAGATACAATATGTGATTTGAAAGATAGCAGTTTTATTATGGGACCTATTTCATGGTTACTGTGTATCATGTAACTGGTATCCTCTCCAAATACAATATCTGAGCAACTAAAATCTATCATTATTGCTTATAAAGGTTTGTATTTTTCAGACTTTAGTCTTCTGTATGGTGATGAGCATGTTTTGTTGACAGTGATTCTTCCGTCTTTTTCTAGTCTTCTTTTTTAGTATATGTAGTATGTTTTTGCTTACGATTTTTGTTTGTCCTTTTTATCTACTGTCTCTTTAAAAATAAGCAAAGCATAGATACACTCATCATAGATACCAGAATTAAAATGTTGTATTTGCGCATGACGTGCGTTTCATCTCAGTGAATCACATGAAAACCAAACAAAAAAAAAGGTTTAAATGCCAAATAAAGTACGAAGTTGAATAGTATTGACGACCAAAAATTCCTAAAGGTTTTTGTTGATGGTGTATTTACACTACATTCTTTATTGTCTGCTGACTCATACTTTTATTTGAGAACATACTTTATTTGCTGGCTTTGAGCTAGCTTTCAGTACCTTATTTTGGTGCTTTTCTTTCATAGTTTTAATCTAAAAAAAAGTTAAATCACAAAAATAGTTTTTATCTGAAAAGAAATAAAGTCATAAAAATACTGAACTCTGAGGAAAATTTAAAACGTAAAGTCCCTACTCAAATGGAAAAATCAAATGATAAAAGACATTAAACGAATGGACAACAACTGTCATTTTCCTGACTTGGTACAGGCGTTTTCAAATGTTATGTATATATGACAGTCTCATCAAATTCAATTATATTCACAACGATGCGTGTACAAAACAGACATCAAAGGTAAACTTGTCAAAATCGGGATACAACAGTTATCACTGTGTCACTGAACTGTTGTTGTGTCTCGTGACGAGTTTTTGAGTTAAACATATGCTTTCGGTTTTAACAGTTTGTTCTTACACAAGCTTTTTCAATCCCGTCACACTCCTTTTTGCCTGTCATAAAACACCGAGTCTGTAGTTCAATTGTTGTTGTTGTTGTCTACTATATCTGTATTTGGTTTTGTTATAAATTAGACCTTTGGTTTCATCGTTTACATTGTTTCCTATTTTTCATGTCGGCGCCTTTAATAACCGACCATACGTTATGGGTCTTCTCATTGTTGAAGGTCGTACGGTTCGTTTGATTGCTTACATTGATTTCATTTGAACACTGGAAGAAATTTGTCTCTTTGGTTATCATACCAAATCTTGATATCTTTATATTTTTGTTATTTATTTGAGAAATCATGTTTGGATCGATCCATAAAAAAATCATAGGCATCATACCCATTTTGAAGACCAACATGTATACCTGAGGTAAAAAGATCGAGGATCTTGCTACAATCTCTACTAGTAGGCCATTCTCACTAAGCCTACCATAGGCGTAGCGAAAATATCTAGGTAGTTAAGATGGGATCTTGCATAAAACTATTCTTATACATGGTAATAAACAAGAACGAAACTTATTTCATCTTGAATACTTTATTTATATTTATTGAAACATATATAACAACAAACACTATTTTACATACCATTAGGAAATTAATATTGAAACTCATAAATGAATAAGACAAGATTTAGTGAAATTGAGCGGTACTCGACACTTTGACTAATATAGATTTGACTCCTTTAATTTTCAAAAAAAAATTGACAACATATTAACTTGTCCTGTTGACAAAGATAAGGATGGGGCCGAGCTTTTCCCCGTTTCGTGCCGAATCCTTATATCGTTGATATGTCGAGTCAATGCATTATTATTGTCTTTATACTGCAATATTAAAAAAAACTTTTTCAATTGTTTTTTAATGTGTTGATGTTATTTATTTGATTTAAATTTTTAGGAAAATTCCCCTTTATATTATGCAGGCGGAAAAATATACAGCAAAATGAAATGTGCATTACCTGTTGAAACTCGCAATCGATGGTGAACGAATTTGTTCGAGTATGGACTACAATATCAACAATAAACATAAAAAATAATGATGTATAGGTTGTAAACAAAAAATATTAACAAGTGAAATATGTGTTACCAAAAATTGTAAAAGAAACAAGTTTAAGTCGTTCCACGCATTATTGTATACATTGGAAACACGAACAGGTTAAAAAGGTCGTATGAATAATTAAAAATAATTTCGGCTACTGCCATTTAAATATTCATGAGTAAAAATGATATCGGGTCAGTGACTGCATATGACATAGAAATATACAGTCAAAGCATTTTGACTGCTCAAATAAAACGAGTGCAGTATAAATATATATAATTATATTTCAAGTCATTTGAACCTCACAATTCGAAAGATACATTTGATTGGATACAGAGCAGGAGTCTTAAAACAAGCTTGTTATTTTGAAACAGAGGACCGAACATCCTTAAAGAAAGGTTATCCTCAATTGACGTAGTTAGATACATTTTATGTTTATTTTAAACCAAAAAAGGTTAAAACTACAAAAACTATATTTTTTTTCTGTTGTAAGACTAATATTTGAATATACAAATGTAGTCTGGGAAACATCTATACTAATTAAATTTCTTAAAACAAAAATAGATTCAATTGTATACATAATAAAGAAACAGAACCTAAAAATTAGACGAAACCCCCCAAAAACTGATATATTTTATGAGATGACTAACAACACAACTCCAATTCTTCTCAATGTTTTTAACCCTAACACATGCAAAATATACATTACTATGCCCGGTAACACATGTTATGTTACTGCTCTGCAAACTCTGGCTACACAAAACATCATAACACTTCATCTAATGTTATACCCAAAACCAGTGAAATACTGTAAATCACAGACGGGTCTTGTACGTCCCTTCTTGACTCTCATAATTATTTCAAAAGTAGACTAGTTACTAAGCCTTGTCTTGTGTGATGTCAGGCCAACATAGGAACACATAATAGAAGTTCATTGGTAAATCTACTGATGGTTTGAATAGGTCCTTTTTTTTCGATTTTTATTTTATTAATTTGTTACTTTTATTACACAAAGTATTATTATTGGTGAATAGAAGCAACAAGAAGATTTATTTTGCAACATGAAGACTAGTTTAGCGACAAGAACAACAGTTTTAGCTTAAAGAAATATAACAATTACTTATTTCAAATGAAGAAATTTAAAAAAGCATTAAAAAGATTTTTACAAGACACGTGTAACTAAGAAGAATAGACAAACGAATTAAAAATTATAAA
The DNA here is from genome assembly GCA_037788925.1 of Mytilus galloprovincialis. Taxonomy (NCBI): domain Eukaryota; kingdom Metazoa; phylum Mollusca; class Bivalvia; order Mytilida; family Mytilidae; genus Mytilus; species Mytilus galloprovincialis. Next base: position 55,181,384 of record CM075339.1, on the reverse strand, counting down.
AAAGGATTCCATAAATATAACGAATAATAATAAGAAGAAAAAATACAGAACAAAAACATTGGAATAAGGAACTACAATAAAATAATAAATAAAAAACAGGGAAAATTATCTTCCCGTGTTTATCATACCCTTTACTTGCTTAATGATTGCTTACGTTTCCGTAGTTCACGGTATATACGTTTTGTAGTCAAGTTTCCAAAAGCAATTAACAGTCCCTGGAAACTACAACATATGACAAACAAGTATTCAATTGCTTCATTTTGAACAATGGCTCCGAGCAGTCCTGAAATCCATAGCATACCTGTCACAAGACTAATGCGCACAAACACTGGGAAGTACTGGAACGAATTTGATCTTCGAATGTGGCGTATGCCCAATGACTGTTTCGTTATCACAACTGCAATACACAACAGACATGTAATATTAATTACGACAGCCAGCCCTATAGGAGCAGAAACAAATATCAAGTTACCCGGATAGCCCGTTGGAAAGCAAATAGACCCACTGTAATTAATACTCACACCATCAATCTCCAAAAAGTCAATCAAGACTGCTGGTACAACAAACAAACATGGGAGAAGGAGACCAAGCAATGTGAAAAAGGGCCTTTTAGAAAACATGCCGACCTTAATATCTCCAGAAATAAGTGACAATTTTGTAAAGGAATGACACATGTGAATCAAAGCAATACATTTAAATGAGAACACTACCAGCCAAAGATAATGGAGTGCAACTCCAACACTATAGCAAACAAAAGAGAGATCATTAGCACCTATTCCTAACATGAATATTATATCTGAAATTAACAGAGCAATTGTAAGGTTTTCTACATTTGACCCGGGGATACTGCTGTGCATACCCAACCTTCTATAAACAATTAAAGATGCTGTCAATGCAATCACAGAAATTCCCATACCTGTATATGTTATAACATTCATATTTATATTCGTGCTGGGAAGAATTGGTTGTTGTTGGATGAAATCAACACAAGTAAATTCGGTGATGACTGTTCTTGGATTTTCAACGTCATTTGATATTTCACATTCAATAATACTATTAGCACATAATTTCTTTTCGAAGCTGTCATTAAGGTTAACTTTAAATTGGTTCATTTTATTCTTGACGGTAGCTTCCGAAAGATATGTGTCAACACCTTGTCCTTTTGTTACACCCATTACATTTACTTGAAAGGTAAATCCATTTTGAGGAGAAACACGTATTAGCCACTGTGCTTTACCAATTTGGTTTTCGATGTTTAACCCCTCCTCATATGATTGCTCATTTATCAAGTCACCAGATATTTGTATATGTAACACATAGTCCTTCTTTTCTACATTGTATTGATATTTGAAGGAAGTCGCCGAAATGTCATCACTAAACGACCATGCTATAATGGTAAGTATTTCTTCTATCATGCTTCTTGACAACTTAGTAGGTGACTTTATTGAGGCCATTAATCGTATCTTTCTTTCAAACAGTCGTCCAAGGCATATGCCGTCTACATCAAACTATTTACAAAAAAAAATTATTAATTAATTGTGTAATAAGGTTTATAAGTTTCTATAGTCACATACAAGAAAAAATGCCGTCTATGTAAGTAGTATATCTGTTTACATGTAGTTTACATGTGGGGAAGGACCTGCTTACCTGTCCGGAGCACCTGAAATCACGCCTAGTTTTGGTGAGGTTCGTGTTGCTTAGTCTTTAGTTTTCTATGTTGTTTTTTGTGTACTATTATTTGTCTATTTATTTTTTTATTTTTTATCCATGGGGTTGTAATTTTTTATCTATGCGTTGGACTGTTCCTTTGGTATCTTTCGCCCCTCCTTTATCATGTATAGGTTTTTTATATCTTGATTTATCAAATAAATACACAGTCAAGTCATTTTCGGGCCCTGTGTTGCTTACTGTTCGGTGTGAGCCAAGGCTCTGTGTTAAAGAATGTACATTGACCTATAATAGTTTTTCTTTTACAAATTGCAACTTGGATGGAGAATTGTCTCAATAATACTCATATCCCATCTTCCTATATCTATATCAGTTGTACCTCCTATGCAAATAAAATTAACACAAAAAATTTCATTATGAATTAAAAACCAATTTTTCAGAGAACAATTGAAGGTCTTTCCACCACTAAAAAAACTTTTTTGATATGAAAACATTTATATTCAGTTAAAAAGTCAATTCCTATGGCTTTATGATGTAAAAATATGAATTTAGGGCAAAGGTCAAAATCTAGAACGTCGAATTTGATTATGGCCTGGAACTCAATTTCAAGGTCGTAAACCAAGGTCCTCAAACCAAAAGACCCTAGGTCTGTAATATGTATGGATAATGATGTACATCACTTTACGCATTATTCTAAATATGAAAGGGGAGAAAACTTCCATTTACGCTCAACGTACCCTCGTAATCTTTTATGGTTGCGAAGGAGTAGTGGCCACAAGAAAAACAGTGTTTGGGGAGATACATGTAGCTCTTATAACGTAAAGTATTTGGTTACACCGTTGTCAATTTTAAAAGCGTATAAACTATGCGATATCATATTCCAAATATCTAAGCGACATCTTTTGAAACATCAATATTACGCTATAAAAAAATTAGGCGGAAGAAAAAAAAAATAATAATCAGAACAAAATCTAAAGGTCTTTCCACGGAAAGGTGGAAAGACCTAAATATATATCAATATACAAAATGTATATATTATTCCGTTTTCACGATTGTGACCTTTCGAATTAGACTTTTTAATGAGTTTATCATGTTAGGAATGTGGAGCAGGATTTGTCCTACACTTCCGTAGCACCTTAGATCACCCCCAGTGTTTGATGGGGTTTGTGTTGCTTAGTCTTTATTTTCTATAGTATATTTTGTGTACTATTATTTGTTTTTCTTCTTTTTTTAGCCATAGAGTTTATTTTTTATCTATGAGCAAATTAAGTTTGAATGTCATTCTGGTATCTTCCGCCCCTCTTTTATGTAGAACATGTTATAAAATCTAGGGTTTTCATTACAATAAAACAATACGTAAAAAATTTCATTTGTAAAAGTAGAGCATTCGTAAAAGCTGAATGTAAACAAAGGCATTGTCCTACATGTATCTGGTTTCTTTGGAAAAACTAAGTCGATAGACATATCAAAGCTAATTTAAATCATATACTTAAAGTTATATCTTTATTTATATGGCATTTTCAGGAATGTGTGTACTAATAGAGTCCGTTTTTTTAAATACAATGTGTTGATAAGTAAGTTTAGAAGAAAGGTTGTCAAGATTATCTTTAATAAATAATAAAAAAAAGAAGATGTGGTGTGATTGACAATAAAACCAAATGACAAAGAAATTAACAACTGAAGGTCACCATACGGCCTTCAACAATGTACAAAGCCCATACCGCAAAGTCAGCTTTAAAAGACACCAAAATGACAAATGTTAAACAGCTAAGACTGCTAAGTGTGAAAATTGTTTAAAATTTTATCTTTTTTTATACTTTTATAACGATCCTTTTCGTTATTTGAACGCGATAACCATTTTTTGTTATTTTTCAAATGAATGTGTATGCGTTTGAAATTCAAACATTAGGCAAATGTATGTACCAGTCAGGAACATAATAGTCCGTTTTCTACTCGTTTGATGTGTTTGAGTTTTTTTGTATTTTGATAATTTATAAAGGACTTTCAGTTTTGAATTTCCCTTGGATGAAAGTTTATTTGTTTTCAAGGCGGATTTCAGAATTAAAAAAAAACAGATTACAGGCCCGGATGAGGTAACTACGAGGCAACGCTAAAATTTGCTCTGATAGAAAAGTATAGCCCATATACATATAAATATAGAACACATCCATATATACCCCTATAATCTAATACGTGTTGAAGATCGTGCCTTTATATACAATAGTTTAATTTAATTTGTTAATTGTGACTTGGATGTAGAGTTCTCTCATTGACAATAATTACATATCTTCCTATATCTACTTTGTTCTAAACAAATTATCAAGCCGACCACATGCCGAAATGACATAGAATTTAAGGTGGTACCCAACACTTTAACTAAAATTACGTTGGCTCGTTTAATTTTAATAAAATTTTGAAATAGTAATTACTTGGTCCCTTTGACAAAAATGTAAAAATTTCAAAATATTTGAACTAACCGTTTTATCAGAAAAAATACACTGGTTATATAGCAGTTTGACACTGTGAAGCTAAATATTCCCTTAACAACACAACGTAATTAAACGTTTAGCTGATTTTACACAGTTATGTCCCTGTAGTTTTAGGTACCACCTTAACAGCTATATGTCAACGTACAGCCTTCAGCAATGAGAAAAAATTAAAACTTTGTAAGGCTCTAAAATGCCAAGTATTAAACCATTGAGAAAATCGTACAACCTGATTTATGGTGAAATTATATAAAGAAAGGCAAATATAATATTCAGCATCTACCATGGAACAGTGGTGTGACCGCACAATATATGAACGAACTATTCAAATCAATTGGAAAGTGCTTAAATTGTTAACTTCAGATTGATACAAAGCTGAAAAAAAACACATGAATAAGTAACAAAAGCACAGGCAAGACATGAGCTGATATCAGAAAAGCATGACATAGTGCATTGCCATACAAAATATATTAAGGACCGTGAATGTGAATGTGCATATGTATATGTTTATAGCTCTATGTTTTACCTACCTCGCTTTTACAGCCTTGCTGAAATTGAAATAATACAGTCATTGGAAACGTATCATAATTTTTGATGTTCGAAAAGTCAAATGTATCTAACATACCAACACACGCCACAAACATCGGAACGGTGGTGCAAAATGTATTTCTGACTATTGCATTATTTCCAGTTTGTTGTACTATCACTGGGCTGTTGTAATAGTTCAAACAATTTCTGCTAACAATTCCCGGATAACTGTATACTATACATTCTCGTAGTGTTTTAGACATTGGTGGAATAAACTCTACAATTAACTTGTTCTTGGCTCTATTTTCATATAAATCTCGCAAAACAGCAACTACTATATTTGGATTGGTGTTTTTACTAATTGTCACATTTTCATTTGAAAATTTGACTTCAAAAGCTTTGTAGATATTCGCGTTACTACATTCGGCACAGAAACGATTTTTAAACGTTATATTCGAATCAGAAATAACCCATGGACCAACTGAGAAAATATCGTCAGATTGACATTTCATGTCAATTTCAGTATTTTTTAAATTTTTAGGACATGATGTCACAACTTGATAACCGTTGTATGTAGTTTCAAAACTGAACATTGGATTTGGTAAACAATCAAAATGAAGGTCACTGAAAACGGTAGAATTGTCGGTTATATCAGCGTTAAAGCAACAGTCATTGTAAAGTGTACACAAAGCATCGCACCTGCAGAACTGCAATGCCAAGTTTGATACACGTTCACATGAACTATATTGTTGACACAAATCTAAGGGGACGAGATCTTTGATTTCAGTTTTTGGTTTCGATGAGGTATATTGTTTAAATATTTCACTTGGCGTCGTATCTATACTCTTTTCAAATCTATTCAAAGAAATATCCCGTTTCTGTACATCAAAAGTAGCTGTCGGGAACAGTTGGTGCAGTTCAGATTGATTTCCGGTATTTAAAACACGGTTTGTTTCAGAACTATTACGTAATCTAAAATCATTATCTGGCGACTTGTAAGAGGTATTCTGTAATGCAGCATCTTGTTTCGACGATCTGTCACTAATAGATATTTCTGTTCGGTACTCCTTTGTACTTTGGAAAAGACCTGATATGTATTCAGTTGAGTTGGCTGGTGCCATTGATGTAGTAATCCCATCGATAGCAACAAAATAACTGGTAAAGACCGCCATTAAAAAAAGTAAACTAAACTTTGTTGTCAGCTTCAAAAACGTTTTAAGTTCTTGCAAAGCCATTGCAAAAACTGTATTTGTTACTACTAAAACAACTTTATTTATACCATCTTTGAATAATTCCGTGATTATCAATTTACTCGCTTTATGATTTTTGTTCTCAGCAAATTATACCGTCCGTCAATCAACACCTGGTTTAAATAAACTACACTAAACCTGTCTTATCGTTTGAAATTGGATCGATTGTGCGTTAGGAAAATATTCAATTTGCAGTAAATTAAAATAACTAAACAAGTGAGATATTTTTTATTGGTATTTTTATGTATTGGTCAGCGTTTCTTGTGCTAATAGATTGATTGTAAGCAGTGACGACATCTTTTTTATAACTATTTGTCAAATAGCTCATCAAGGATAACCTTAAGATTGTATATGCCAGATGAACATTTTGTCTGAATAAGATTCATCAGTGACGCTCGAATTCATAAAGTTAAAAAGGCATTTTTATTGGATTGATTGGGCAGAAAAATAATAGTAATTTTAAAGCTAATTATCGGATAACATTTTCAAACTGTTTTACATTAAATTGATTATGCGTAAAGAAAATAGTCATTTAATAGCTAATTACATATTTGGTTCTGTTACTGATTTAACATTGACTTGATTGTGAATAATTAAAATGATAATTCTAGAGCTAATTACTTATTTGCAGGGAGGTGTCTTACTATGTATTGAGTTGTAAGGATTGGCCTCTGGAAATGTAATTTTTCAAACTCAAAACTCAAAAATAAGGTTGAGAAATATAGATGAAATATATTATTATGTTGGTGACGAAATCAAACATTCTGAATCTTATCAAATTGATAAGATGTAAAGAAATTCACAGTCGGTAATACATAAGTTATTTCTTAAACCTTTTTTTTCTATTCATTTGAAATAGCGTAATCTTGATATCTACCGGTGTATTTTTTGTAAAATAATAAATATGAAGGGTATGTTTTAATGTTAGTCAAAATATATTAAATAGGTACACTGAATGTCGTAGCTGTACGTTCTCCTGACCAAAAAAAACAAACTATTTAAGTGCTGAAATACACTAATGATAGGTGTTTAATCAACTTTAAAGGGGCACTAGTTATATCAAAAATCTAAAGTTTGATTTTTTTTCTGTTCAATTAATAATGAAAGTGAAATAGTGAAATAACAATTCGCTTTTTGCAGCCAAAAAGGTTCAATTTTGTCAAATTACGCTAAGTAACATTGATAATTAGTAATTCACTTGCAAGTGAATGAGTCGACCTCTTTAAATCTTTAAATTCATGTGAACTTCAATTTAACCCCTAGCTAGAGATTGACAACGCATGCATTGTACGTGTACTGGTTATTTAAAGAAAAAGAATGTCATCAATGAAAGTGAAACTACGGTAAATCATTTGATTACTAATTCGATGCACATAAAATCATTCTTATACGGTTAAAGACAATGAGAAATATCTATTTTTAATCTTTAAAATAAAATCAAACAGATCTATAAAAATCCAATTGCACGTGTTGGTTTAATCTATTCATATCTTTTTTTATGTTTACATCGCTTATATGGTCATCTGAGGTCAAATCGATATGTACATGTAATTAGATGGCGTCTGGACTAAAATACACACGAAACGAACCCATATATTTTACTAAAATTTTTACTGAACTTTAACTGAATTCTTCCTGATTTTTTTTCTTTTTTCTTTTTTTTTTTTTTGCTGTATTTTTACTTAATTTTAAGTAACCTTTATTCTAGTGGCGTTTTTAAGCGAACTAAACTGTAATTATACTTCTTTTGTATTTATTGTTGATTTTTTTAGTAAGTTCTATATTATTATTTTGAAGCATTCATGAATAGGTATTTTATAATTGTGTGTACACAGTGTATATAAAGTGCGAATCCAGCTAGTTCATTTTTACTGTTATATGCAGGTATGTCTATTGTAGAATAAAGGATCATGGGAAAACTGTATTTGTTTACGTTTTGAAAATATCAAGTTAAAGGATTTTAAGTTAAGTTTTAACATATTTTCATTGTGATATGTCTTTATAATATACAAACATAGCATTAAACTTCAAATAAGTGTTATAAAAGCATCATTATATAGCATATCGATTATTGAAAGCGATCCATTTTAACTATAGATGCGATGAATTATCACTGTTAGTGCAGTCATTATTAATGTAGAATTTTCAAAGATGCGAGGAATTTTTATTGTAGAATTATGTGATAAATGCACTTGCAACAAATGAAAAAACACTTAGTTGATGACTTTAGGATTTATGATACATGTATTTTCCAATTGAAATACAAACTCCTCATTCATTCTTCATCAAATATATAGCTTTTCAAACTTGTAACAAAAGCGATTCTGAAAATGTCATATTGTATTCTTTAGATTACGTTTCTCCTTGATTTTAACTTATATAGTGAATCACTGGAGCGTGACAGCAGAGGGCCCTCTTAAGCAGTCAGTGGGCCCCTACTTATGAAAAATTCTAGATCCGCGAATGGATACTACCACAGAGGTAAAACCATGCACATTTGGGTTATTGTACACGAAATGCATGCTACAATTCATTTTTGTTGATTTTAGACCCTTTGGAACTCTATGTGGGCTATTTCAGCAACTAGGCAAAAAATCCCCAAACTTGATACATGGTCAGATTCAGCATGTCAACGAATTCCAAATATCTATATTAAAGGACTTTTGTCTATAAATTTGGACCCCACAAAATTGAAAAAGGGACCAAAAATATGAAAAAATGCATGCATCGGATACTTTTGTTATTGAAGGAATTTCTCGTTTCTCGTTTTGTTTATATAGATTAGACCGTTGGTTTTCCCGTTTGAATGGTTTTACACTAGTAATTTTGGGGCCCTTTATAGCTTGTTGTTCGGTGTGAGCCAAAGCTCCGTGTCGAAGGCCGTACTTTAACCTATAATGGTTTACTTTTTAAATTGTTATTTGTATGGAGAGTTGTCTCATTGGCACTCACACCACATCTTCCTATATCTATTTTTATGACTGTAACAATAGGATGAATATACAAAAATATCTTTTTCTGGGGTCTCATTGGGGGGTTCTGATCCCGGATCCCGCTTACTGTTTTGGCAGATTCCCGTATTCCGCTTATTGTTTTGTCAGATTCCCGTATCCCGCTTATACTATGCAGTTCTAATTTTTTGTAATTATCCGTGTCCCGCTAGACTTCATTTCCCGTTTTTCTCTACACAATCATTTGACTTTCACCTGTCACGCTTGCAAAAAATCGGCAATCCGGCGTGACGCTTATAGCCAAATGCGACCCACTATTTTACTCTATTTTGACTCATATAAAGCCCATTATAAATATATTAAAAAAGTAGCGTAGATTTTTTCATCCCTTTTTATCCCGTCTCGTTTCGTTTTTGAGCCATATAGATGTCGTATGTGACAATGAGACAACTCTCCATCCGAGTCACAATTTATAAAAGTAGACCATTATACGTCAAAATACGGTCTTCAACATGGAGTCTTGGCTCACACCGAACAGCAAGTTATAAAGGGCTCCAGTGTAAAACCTTTTAAACGGGAAAACAAAGGTGCAATCTATATCAAGATGTACGTAATTAGTGGTGAAGTGTCATGGAAATGGATAAAAAAAATAAGGATAAAGATCTCTATACAACACGTTAAAAATAAAAAAGGGAAAATAAATAATTCCCGTTTTGGTCAAGTTTTGATATTTCCAACTCAATGAGTGCTGAAACATTGTGTATTAGATTTTTTTCATTTAGATATGCGTATTGATTTCACGGTCCAACAGGAAAATTAAATACAAAAATTATCATCAATGCAAACAAAATTATCAAGTTATCATTTTATATGTACGAGAGTTGTGATACTCAAATACGATTACTTTAATTTATATCTCCTCTTTATAAGTGTCTTATCTAAAGCTCATAGAAGCGATATCAAAACTCACCGATAGATATGAACCCCTCAGGGTGTTCATGCAAAATGAATGTATTTAATATGAAATTCATAATTATATCGTATACAGAAGTGCACACGCTTACATTTCTCGTGTGCCTGGTAATTTAAACTGTACGTTTTACCACTATGTGAAAAATTAAGGACCTATTTCACATGTGATTTCTATTGCAAGAGACTATTTTGAGGAAATGTTAACTGAAATCCTCGCAATATACTAAATCCTTATATATGTCCTTGAACTCAAAATAAGATAGGAACTTGTTGAGATGTTTTTAAAACTAATTTTAAATCATTATGCATCGCTGCCTCTCTTCATTACATTAGCATATATATCCACTTCTCCTAAACCAAAAAGACACGTCTTTTGTGTTAAATATATTTTTAAAAGGGAGTTAATCGGAAACGAACCCTTTGTTTTTTTTTAAATGCGTATTTCATGTAATGGACACCTCAAGCATACTTCGTGATATTCTAAGGGAGCTACCATTTGATTTTTATGGGGGTCTAGGATGAAAAATTTTGTCCTGCATTCTTTTTTAGTTGTAATCTCTGTCCTGCCTTTTTATTTTTCACTCTATTCGGCCCTGCCTTTTTTTTTATTAATTTATCCGGACTTTTTTTACCTAAATTGTCATCCTGCCTTTTTTTTTTTGCAAAGTGTCTCATCCTGCCTTTTTTTTTACTCAAAACTCCTGCCCTGCGTATTTTTTTCAAATTTCATCCTAGCCCCCCCCCCCCCCCATAAAAATCAAATGGTAGCTCCCTAATGAAGACAATTTGGATTGTTATGAATTTAAATATAAAAATACGAAGATGTGGTACTATTGCCAACCAGACATAATGACACCAAAGGTAAAAATATAGGTTACCGTATTTCCTTCAACAATGATCTAAAACCTATACCACATAGTCAGCTTCAAAAGGCCTCGAAATGTCAAAGGCAAAACAATTCAACCTAGATTCATGTACGATACAATGAATGAAAAACAAGTATGATATACAGAAATAAACAACGTGACTGTATAATACCAAAAAGTGAGAATGTATAATTAATAAAGTTAAAAAAAATTTAGTATGGCAGCTATCATTGACTTTGAATAGGCACATACGGAATGTTGCGGAATTTTACATGTTTGCATGTAATGAACCCTCGCCTCAATAATGGACAGTGGTGTAACAGCACAACACCTACATGTAAAAAAATTGTAAAATTCAGTTGAATTTATCTTATATTCATAGCCTGCAATAAATCAAGCAAGAGCTACTTGTATCATGATTAAAATTCATCTTTTTAGTCTTTTTATGTTTTTTATCAAAAACTACAAAAAAAAATTCAAGCTCTCAATAAGCGGAATGACCAAAGCTACGCGTTTATTTTAGCATTTTCAAAGCTAAAACAAATAACTGAACTATTAAATTTTAAAAGAATTTTAGAATTTCAACATTATAATGATTTCAAGTTGGAAAAAATTTCTAAATTTCAAAACATTTAAAAAATTGGGATAATTAAACATAAAAAAAAGTAAAATATAGAATTGTTTGGTATTACAAATGAACACAGATCAGTTTTACGTTGACATTTCTTTCGTTATTTTGAAATCACACATCTAATTAACTTTTACGTGTTTAGTTAAAGTTTGTGTTATGTTATTTCATTTCTTAATCACACTACGGTACCCTGTATATCTTATTTGAACATTGTGTGTTCCTTCATTAAAATATTTATATAACATCTCGGTACCATATACTAATTTAAAGCTCTCGCTCTACAACATGACCGCATGGATAATAAGTATCTGGCCCAAGACCACAATTAATGACCCCGCTTTTCGTTGTTCACGAATATAGTTCCCTTTAATTTAAGTGTATTTCTTCTTAAATTTTTTTCTTTCCTTTTCTCAAACATTTCTTAGCTTTTATAAGGTGGAAATGAAAGAAGAGAGGTGAAATAATTTTTTAGATGTTTTATTTTAACTGATTTTGATATGGAAAGAGTGATTAGGTCAGGTGCAAAAAGGTGATATTTACAGTTTTCGGAACATCTCTTGACTTGTCCATAGGGGTATGGATGTGTATTGGCTAAATTTGTAAGTTGTAAACATGCAATGTTTCTGAAACTTGGACATATTTTTGGACTTGTACTGTACATTACACACACAAAAGATCTGCCAAAAAGAACAGTTCAATTTTTTTTTATGAGACAAAACGTTATAAAGAAATGATAGAGGAATTAATTGTGGTCTCGGGCCATCTATACCAAGAATTATCACAATCTCGAGAACTAGAAATGGCGTTTTCAATATAAATGTCGGAAGCAATAGAGTTAATTAATTTGTATTCTTAATTGTATTTATGTTCTTATATGATTCCAAAAGAAGATTCTGAATTTATGGTTTCCTTGCCCTTGAAGTTTAGTTCAAATCAGTTCGTCAAATGATTTTCAGACACGATTTTTTTAATTCAAAATATTCACCCTTTTCATGTATCACAGAGCATGAAATAGTGACTTATTCATGCCACTCATTACATAGTAAGTGTACCCCCCCCCCCCCCCCTAGAGAATCAGGTATTTGGGGTTCTGCATGATATTTGAAATAATGTGAATAATACAGAGACGTTAATACATGCATATAATTAAGTGTTTTGAATGCAAATAGTATTATAATCCATTGAATAATCTTCTTGTGCAAACAACTGTGTTTGTTGGTGATTTTATCAGATTAAAGGCAAATCTGCTGATTATCATAATCTTTTCTTTATACGTAAAATTGATGAATTTCTTATGACAAGTTTACGAAGCAGTTCTGTGAAGTATAATGTAACTTCTAATGTTACACGAACATGGAGATGATACAAGGGTCATGTGACTAAAGGTACTATGTTTCCTCATTGAGGTACTTTCAAAATGGTGGTTCGTTATTACTCAAACTAAAATTAAAATATATAAGATTACAATGGAAAATACTGTCAACGATTCAAGCATAACAGAAGTTTCAAGTTTTGAAGTGTCTTATAATTTTCAAAATAGTGAAACCTTGGATGTTACTGAACACGAGTGTTCGATTGAAGAAAGATCGGTCTTTGTGCAATCTAGTGAACAAACTTTGGCAAACAGTGTGGGTTCATTTAATGGAAGAAATTTTCAGGAGAGTGACTTAGAAACATCAAGTATTTGCGAAAACAGTATTGAAGAATTATCATTTATATAAGATAATGTGGAGAGAAGGCACATCCACATACCGTCGCCAATTGCTGAAAGGTTTCCAGCAGTTTATGATTTTATTGATGATGAACCACCGCCACCCGTAAGAGCACCTGTTTTGTGCGAAGAAGATCTTTTTGAACGGAATTCGGATTCTAATAGTACAGATAATTTGTCCATCATTAGCTCAACACTGCCAACAAGTGGATCTTCCACACAGTCGGAACCTTTTGGGCATTTGGAATATGAACATCCTAATTTCAAGACTAGTACACCAGTTTCAAAGGGACGTAGAGGTTCGTTGCATTATTGATTAAAACCAATTTCTTGGTTTTATACGATTATATTACAAATACAGTTTGTTTCATTAAGCATCTTGTTCAATCGTTAAATAGTACGAGGAGTAACTTTTTTTTCTGGTTTAACAACTTATTAACTAAATTCAAGTTATAAAAGAATCAATCCGGTATATTTATCAGTATCAATAACACTATTTGATACGTTGTTATTGCTTCTTGTATTTTATAAATAATTGACATAAATCTAAAATTAATTTTCAAAATCAAATTCAAATTCAAAGTTTTATTGCTATATAAACTTTACAGCATAACAACAACAAAAACAAATGAAGACAATAATTAAGTAACTCAATATATATTAATGTAATAGAACAAATAGTTTATTTTGAATGTTTTAGTTAATAAAAACAATTCTTTTTATCTTTATATTGTTTATGGAGTACAATAAATTTATGAACCATTTCTACATGTTCCCGTTGCAGTCAATCCCTTAAATGATTTGTTTAGCCAATAACATGGGCTTTGCTCACAGTTGAAGGTCGAACGGTATAGTCCTATAGTTGTTAATTTCTGTGTCATTTGGTCTCTTGTGGAGAGTTGTCTCATTGACAATCATACCACCTTTTCCTTTTTATATTTAACGGCTGTATATTCTTCAAACACATGTAAGCATCATATAAAAAAAACCAAGTGTAATCTTCCAATTTATTATTGCCGGTTATAGATCACTAGAAGTATTTCATTCGCAACTAATGTTATACAAAAGTCAAATCAATTTTCAAAATAATTATGGTTTCTAGTATGAGTATTTTAAAAAATAAAACTATAAACAAAGGTTCATTTTACCATTTCAGATAAAACCAACACAACGTCTATGATTATGAAAAAAGCAGGTTCTTTGGCCTTAAAGAAAGCTACGAAAGAGTGTGGATGCGAAAGAATATGTACTTCTAAAAAATTCTATGAAAGAAAAGTTATAAAGAAATTGAGAACATTATATTGGACTCTAGACACGGAAGAAAGGGAACAGTGGTTTTCCGGAAAATTTGAAGACTTTCAACCATCATCTGAAAGTACATGTAATCAAAGGTTTACTTTTCGTATAAATGGAAATGTGGTTTGTCAACAAGCATGGTTACAAGGACATGGTATAACAAAGAGTAGCTTTTACAGATACACAACAAAATGGCAGAATAGTAACCTAACAAGAAACTCGAAAGCGGGCCAGTCTTTTAGTGAACAAAAGCAAGCAGCTATCCATTGGTTGGGGGAATACATTGCTCAACGTGGAGAAAGGCCACCTCATCAACAAGAAGTCTGGTTGCCTTTTGGAATGCGGAAGAAAGAAATCTATATAGCATATAAAAACGAACAGATAATGGATTTCAATAATTTCATGTCTACAACATCTTTTTACGCCATTTGGAGGAAGTTTTATAGTCATGTTAAAATCAGATCAGTAAGTTTTGTTTATGATACATTTTGATTGAGATTTATTCATTTTCTCAAAATTCATCACTTCTAAAAAGCAGCCCAATCAGTCATTATAAGTACACGTATGTTTTTGAGAAAAAAATAAATGACACGAACAAAATTTATAAATAATCATGTACTTATATATATATCTTTATTCTCAACTGTCCATGTTTTTGAAAAAAATTCTTATCATTTTAATCTTGTTCTTTTCTACGATGGAATAAGCTTTTATATGCAAAAGGTCTTCCGAGAATCAGATCTTTAGTTGTGTAGTTTGTTCCTTACTTTCTGTCTCCGTATAATTTTTCCAAAAGACGACAGTACAAACATTTCTAGCTAAGAGACAATATATATCTATATAAATATAGAAACGTTTTTAGTGGTTAATTGTTTCTGTAATATTTTTAAACAGTGTGCATTTTATATAAAAAAAAAATATATTTATTTCAGACAAATCTTTTTACAAAGTGCACAACATGCGTAAAACTTGACAGAGCACTACAGCTTCAACTGAATCCGCAGAAAAGACAAGCTATTTTCAGAGAAAAACAAGCCCATCTTCATCGGATCATGTAAGTTATCGTATGTCTAAAGCCAATATTTTATTACTATGTGTTCATTTTTTTAAAATCCTAAATGAAATTGGATAATTCATATAGAAGAAGAAGGAGATATTTTGATTGCCAATAATGGGCCCAAAGGCATAAACATTACAACATCAATAATTTTCATAATACAATACAAACAATGAAATAAAAAAAAAAGATTAATGAGAACTTATATTTTTGATTGTCATTTTGTTCAACACTTGCATTCGCTATTTTATTAAGAAATATGGTATGATTGCCAATGAGTCAACACCTCGGCAAAGGTCAATGTACGACCTTCAACAATCAGCAAAATCCATACCCCATAAGAAAGCTATTAAATGCATCTAAAATGACAAATGTAAAAGAACTCAAACGAGAAAACTAACGGCCTGATTTATGTACAAAGCTATGAAAAAATAATATGATCGATAACCACTGAAGAACAGGCTCCTGACCTGAGACAGGCACATACAGAAAGTGGCGTGGTTAAACTGGCGCCTTATACTCCTCTTATTAACTCGTCAGATTGATGCAAAGCACAAAAAAGAACAAAAACGAAAGAAAAAAAGACACAGTACATTTCTGGTCATACTCGCTGTTAATGTTTCTAAGCACAGCTAATGTCTGTTTCATTACTTCAAGAATGGAGAAACTGGCATATTACCGTCGGAGAACGATATCTCGTAGGCGGCCTGACAGGTATCTCAGTTTGATAATTGATGGAATGGACAATACTAAGACCAGTTTACCACATTTTAAAGATAGAAAAGGAAAAGTAAGTAAGCATGTTTGCTCTTCTTTTTTATATTTGCTGTTATAGAATTTGGAAATTATCTTAGATAAGGGGATATTTATCCCTCATACAAAGCTCTGATTACCTGTCTGTATGTGATAAGACTTTTCGTTTGATATTATAAACAAATTAATGTTACATGTAAAATCGTCTAGGTTTAAATGTAAGAAATTTTATTACTAACTTTTTCCTCAATTTTTCTTTAAGGCCGTGAGAGTTTTTACCTAGGAATATAAATGACATGGACATGATTTCCAAGGAAAATTAGTCTGGGGCAATAGAAATTGATGCAAAACTCTTAAACAATGATAAAATACAACATTTTTCAAACCCTTTTAAAATAAAGGGCATGGACATTTTTACCTAGGAATAATAATGACATGGACATGATTTCCTAGGAAAATTAGCCTGGGAATATGAGTTTTATTAAAAATCAAAATGCACATCTCTTAAATAATTATAGAACATTTGAAGTTCCATTGTTCATATGTAAATAAATTGATTCATAAATATTTTTATGATAAAAAAAGGACATGGCCGTTTTTATCTAGGAATACGATGAACTTGAATTCCTAGGAAAATTAGTCTGGGGACATAAATAGATTACTAGTCAGTTCTGTAACCATGGACTTTTTATACTAGTAATAATGCAAGCGTTGGTATTTTTTTCGTATTATTATAAGTTGTAGTAATTTTAACAAAACAGAAGATCATCTGAATGTGTTATTTATATACTCATAGTTATTGTAGTATACATGTATATTATAAAAGCACGACAGGATATTAAAATGAGACAAAATTGTATGTTATTTTATTATGATTTTTCAACAAAGATACTTTTTTAAACTCGTCATGGTAAAAATTGATGAAGGAAAACAATCATGTATTGTATTTTTATAATTTAGCTGAATTTTAATTGTCTTAGGTCAGAGAGAAAAGCATGTCAACATGTGTTTATTTTGCAGGACCTTGCTTCAACCATTCCAATGAAAACACACGTAACTGGTGCCATTAACCATGGCACACATCAAAAATTTGTTTTCACTGATATTTATCAGTACAAACATGATTCCAATCTGACGTTGAACATCTTGATGAAGTTACTGTGGGAGGCTTCAAAGGTAAATATTAATTTGTAACAGATGTTGACATACACTAAGTTTATTTGTGGATTGTAATTGACACAGTTTCCTCATACGGAGCACATCTCCTTTATTTATATAACAGGTCAAAATAATAGCACATCTTTTATATTACATGTCAAAGTAATAGCTAATATGAATATGTTATGTTGATCTTAAAAAAATTAAGTTAACTTATTTTCATTTCAAATATGAGTGATTGATATGATTATGCAAAACTGATAGTGTTAAGTAAAGAAAACTTGTTTTTTGTTTTGTTACGATCTTTTCTTAAAAATGAAACATATTGTTCTATATTTATACCTATTTCTAAGGTACAATGTGCAAATGGGTACGATGTTTGAAATCTTATCTTAAAGGGGCATAACTACGATTTCGATAAAATATATATATAAAAAAGTTTAAATATTATTTTAATTTCGTAGGTAGCAGTCAATTTTTTTCAATTTTGTCAAAATAATCTTTTTACCCTACGAAGAAAAAAATGCATTTGCACGTGCGTGTCTGTCTATTTGTGTCAATCGGGTAGTATGACCATCGGCAGTTGCTATGGAAATTAAGATAGGCGTACCCATCTTGTCTAAAATACCGAAGAAATGCCGATACATGTACATTATGATGAACCATTAATACATTGCTAATGGTTTCTTTTGGACTTTTTGTAATTTATACATTTGAATACGTGATAAAAAATAATATGAGCATTTGGGTCAAATAGATTCACGTCAATTTGACAGGTTAAATATCTAAATTATATAACTTAAAAGATATCTCATTTTTTTATTATCTTTTATATCTTACAAACTTTAGAATACATATTATTAAGTATATTACATTTATACTTATATAAAGTGCATAAGATATTGTATAAAGTTCATAAGCGTATATACATGTACATTGTATCATACGATATCCTATAAAAAGTTGATAATATAAGATATCTTATATATTATATGAGATATCTGATATATAGATATAGGAAGATGTGGTATGAGTGCCAATGAGACAATTTTTCATCCAAGTAACAATTTATTAAAGTAAACCATTATACATGTAGGTCAATGTACGGCATTATAATTAATACGGGAGTACCTTTATTTGATAGGGTATCTTATAAATATTTTTTATGTAACATATATACATATAGATATACTTATATATTTTAGTTTAGATGTTAAGATATCATGTATAGTTTATAAGATATTTTATAAACAACATTAAATGAGATATCTTAAATATTGTATGAAATATTTTATAAACAATAAATAAAGTACCATGTAAACTGTAATAGTTATCCCATGAACTATATACAATATCTTATAAACTAAATGAAATGTATTTCTAAGTTTGTTAGATATAGTTAGAATAAAGGATATGGCTTGTCATAGTACATTGTTAAGATAAATATAAATACAATACAGTATTACAGTACATGTACTTCCGATAGTACATTAACAGTGAAACGTGATTCAAAATGATGTGATTTATTACTTTATTTCCATGTTTATTATAATATTATAATTTTGATTCTAGGGACGTCCATTACCTCCAGTATTGTACCTCCAGGCAGATAATTGCTTTAGGGAAAACAAAAACAGATTTATCCTTTCATTTCTAGAACTTCTGGTCCATCGTCGAGTTTTCTATGAGGTAAGCCAAATAAAATAATGCGTGCCCTAATGTAAAAGTTAGAAGTCATATTCTAAAGTGTTTC
Organism: Mytilus galloprovincialis; assembly: GCA_037788925.1. Lineage (NCBI taxonomy): Eukaryota > Metazoa > Mollusca > Bivalvia > Mytilida > Mytilidae > Mytilus > Mytilus galloprovincialis. The sequence goes on along the minus strand of CM075339.1, from coordinate 55,162,304 downwards.
ATATTGGCCTTTAAGAATACATGTACTAAGTCCGTTACATCAATATGATTAAAAGAAGATACAAGATATACGTTGATAAGACTGTAACGGGGTGAATAGAAAAAAAAAGAAAGAAAAAAATACATAATTTATGTTCATTTCATGAAGATATTCTGTAAACGCTATATATAATTATTGTTTATTTAGTAGGACCTGGATCCGATTAGATTTTGAAAGTCGCGGTTGAGGCGGAATCCAGAGTATTTTTGAAAAATGCTGTACAATTTTTATACATGATTCTAATGTCAAATCAACATGCATATAAACGTAAATCGTTTTTAATCATTGAATGACGAAATACAAATATAGCTGCGAAAACTAATGTTTTTTTTCCAATCCAAACAAACATACTGTCCAATTGTAATAACACGTTTCAGAATAGCACGGACGTACATGCATATATATATGAACAGAACTGACAAGACTTAAAAAAAATTACCAGAAGCATCCTTCTTATCAATTTCATAGATAAGTATCTCAATGTGAAACAATCTCCAGTCTACCCACTCCTTCTATCTTAAATAACTGATACATAAAACAGCACATACACTCTTTAGCATTTATTTATGATATTAAAACCATGGAAAGTATTAATACTATAATAGTGTGAAAAAATACTTTGTAGATTCAGTTGTCCTTTCTGTATGTTGGTCATACGCATGAAGACATTGACCAAATGTTTAGTGTATTTTCCGATAGACTGAGGCACACGGATGCCACAACTGTTCCTGAACTACATCAAAATTTGTATAATGCACAGGAACTGCATGGGTGCTATAATGTGAGCGGTTGGCTAGACCCATGCATAGCTGGAGTTAAAAGCCATTCCAAGTCAAATATTTTTAGATACAGATATGATGAGGCAAACAAGTCAGTGAATGTATACTATCGAAAAAATTCAGAACAACCATGGAAAACTCTCCGAAGAGGATTTTTTTAAAGTGAGACCAAATGGGTTACCATTGCTACCAAATTCAAATCCACCAGTACTGATGGCCTCTTTTCACCTTTTAGACATGGATGTTTTAAAAAAGGGCAATTCTATCTGGTCAACGTATTTGACGCAAGAAGCCAGATTATGGTGGACGAATAAACTGTCTTTTATACAGAATATGCAGAGTAATAAATACCAACTGACACAATATTCCAGAAAGGGATGTATTTGGCGACTAAATTCGTTCCAGGGATGATTCCACTATATAGTTTAGGGCCGCATAAGCGGCCCTTGAACAGGCCAGCGGCCCCAAAAAATTGTACATGAAAATTAATTCCCAATTCAGGAAAATAAAATAAAAATCGATATTTCCGGAAAAGTTTCTGTCACCAATTTCTGTCACAAACTTTGTAAACTGATATTTAAATCATTGGTGCAAATTATGAATGGGAATCATATTTCTGTCTCATTGATGCACAGGTGGAAGATAGGTCCGCTGTTGTATGCCCTCAGGTTATCGGTGCCCTCAGGTAATCGTGGTAATAGTGCCCATATGCGTAGTTATAACATTTAGTCTATTTAGACTGATAATACACAAGACTGGTTTAATAAAGGTTACCTCAGGTAATCTGTTGTGTTATGGAATCTGGTTCAATAAAGTACACACGAAACTTAGGTATGAAGAATGGTTCATTGATGTCCTAAAATATCTTGAACATTTATATTTACGTTGAAAATGCCGAAATCTTTTATGGATTTATTATTTTTAATTACATGCATATCTTTAACTAATATAATAATCAATAACGATTTCATATGAGAAAGTGAATATTGTACACGAACATATAAGTACAACTTCACGTTGGGTCTGATCGGGACAGTTTAGTTAATTCAATACATTTGTGAAAGTATTTATAATTTTTCATAGTTTGTTGTCAAAATGTTTTAAAATCTGGATAAGAATGCTGTATACGATCGCATTTTATTAACAACGATTTAATTAGGGGACGACCATTTGATATTCTGGGGGGGGGGGGGGGCAGGAGGATTTTGAAAATAGATAACTCAGCCTTGATAATCACAAAAATAAATGGTTTGTTCTGTGGTAGTTTGAAAATAAATTACCTGACTTGCAATATATAGAAAATAAATAACTCAGCAGGTCTAATCGAAAGTATGAGATGGCACCCGAGATTCTTCATAAATTCAACTTTTTTCCCAAAAAAAATCGGGAAACACTTCCCAAATTTTTTAATAACAAAAGTATAAATATTATTTAAATATACTTGAAATGTCTGAAAATTGGTTTCATTTAACTTGAGGTATATTGTCTCAGGAAACCTTACCTCACCTTTATTTTAACAGGGCCGTAACTACATGTAGGAAATTTCAAAACCAAACGCTTGTCTCTATATCAAATTGTGTTCACGGCCTTGCAAGAAGAAAGTTCTGTTTTCCCTCAGACTTATAGCCCTGATTTTTCAATGTTTCTTATTTATTTGTCTTTATTTGTTCATTAATTGCCCTTCTGTATTCTGTTAGTGTTGCATTCCTTTTGTAATCTAGTAATTTTGTTATGAACTTGATCATGAGTTTAAAAAAAAACAGCAGCCACAGGCCTAACTATGTGAATTCCATTTTTGCTTTATCATGCACATTGATCTTTTGATGTTGTCCCTAGAAACTTCAGTCTTGCACTGAATTTATACATTTTGCTTTGAGACCAAAATATTGTCAAAAAATTATTAAAACAAAACTTCATTTTCAGATTATGAAAGGGTCTTCGGAACACCCAGAAAGCATGATTTTGCATCATTTGTTCTATAGCTTCTTGGGCCTTCGGTGGCTCCAAAACCCTTCAAAAAAAATAACAGTAGCCCATCCAGAATTATTCAAAATGTTACAACTTACATGAACATTAGTGTACAGGTTAAACTTAATAATATACATTTTCCGTTTTTACAGGAAAATAATGTTATTTCGTCTTAGATTTTATGCTTAAAAAATTCCCAATTAGAATAAAAATTCTTAATTTGATGTTCAAGGGACCCATTTGAAAATACCTGGAATCATCCCTGCGTTCAAGCCATATAACAAAAATGCACTTGAAGATTCTGTGGATGGCACTGATCCCGTGCCATCCGATGTAAGACAGCTTCTAGCGGGCGAACAGGAAACACCGGAGGTAAGTCATCTATGTGTTTCATCATATGACCAATTCCACAGCGTTTATGACAAAATAGGTGTTCTTATCCAATCAATACAAAATACAAAAGGGAATATTTGTCAATATTTTAATGCAGTAACAATATAAGTTATAAAAAATACATACACAATCTCTATGAGTTGGTTGTCCATGTAAATAAAATGAACAAAACAACGGCCTGTATACATGCATGACATATAACATGAATAATAATATGATATCACACTTTGTATTCTGTTTGAAATTGATTGGTTTTATTTAAAAGGTGAAATAAGTAGTAATTGCCTTTTTCGTCTATTCTCGATCTAAGTTAACAATTATAATAACACGTAAATCTGTATATATAGTGAGGCATGCTTAACGTCCAGTGGCAATTATTACGTGCATACTGAGGACGAGAAAAGGCATTATAATTATGCACCGTTCTAATTTTTTTTTATTCAAATTGATATATAAATAAAGATTCAATTTTAGACAGTTTTACTGTTAAGCGGTTTCTTAAGTTTCTCAGACAGTAATATACAATGCAAGTCATTGCAGAACGCAACATCTGCAAATATTTTGATAACATTTTGTCAAAAAAATAACATTTATTTTTTCAGATTATTGTCCATAATTGATGATGAGGGCACGTACACACGATCTGAAGAAATCAGTATTGATGGACCTTTTAATCCAGATATGGAAATCAGTCTTGAGGAACTTTATTATCCATCTTCGAACATATGTGTTGTGACACTTTTTTTTATTCATAAAACATTAACATTGCAGAAAATAAAAGTAAAATATCAAAATCTGGCATCAATCGTACTTGGATTGACGGCAGAGCTTAACGATTACTATCGGCAATTATTTCTAACGTGCAGTTGTCAAACAGATACAATATTGTATAACGATGTATAATATTTCATTTCTCTTCTCTTCGTTTTGTTTGTTTTTGTTTTTATCATGTTATTTGATTGGTCTCCGTTAAATTATACACAATAATCCTATCAGATTAACTTATTAATATCAAAGCAAACATGATTTACACATTGTTATGTTTACACACAAAATACAAGATATAAATATTTAATCTTTATTTCAAAATAGCGTTCATAATGATCAAGCAATAAAATATGTACTTATATAAAACAATGAATTTATTTGGTTTTTTTTCTAATATTTTGCATGCATAAAACGTGGAATCATACAGAATATAGGTTAAATATTGGAGCGTGTGGCATAGTTGATCTAGTTAAAATACATTTGAGAAAGTTTGAATTTTCAAGCATAAAAGGTTATTCATCTTTATCTTTATTAAATGTTCTATGAAAGTATAATCTTTCTTTTTTTGTCAATGGCCCTTACTACTTATTATTATATTCTTAATTGGAGATGAGGATGAGATGGAGATTTGAGATAATATAAAAATATATTCTATTGTTTGAGTCATTGAGACCCTTTTAACCCGAGCAACACGACAGGTGCCACATGCGGAATAGATCTGCGTATCCTTCCGGTGCACCTGAGATACCTCCTGTTTTTGATGGGGTTCATTTTACTAAGTATATATGAACTTCATTTATATTCTTGTTTTTACCACTTAGAAGTGATACATTTAAATGTGTTGTTGTCCGTCTCAGGGACTATTACATTTTGGTTGCATGTTTTCTTGAGAACTTCACTCAATCCATCAAGATGCTATATACTGTCATGCTTTAAAAGATTTAATGTTCAAAGTTCAACTTTTGCGACTTTTAAGTGTACTCCATTCGTATCTGTGGACCGAAGGAAGCAATACATACCTCAGATAGTCTTATATTAGTCCTTATTTCGCCTCACCCGATGTGAATTTTATTGACCTGATAAATTCTTGTATGATGACAATTAAACACTGTGTCACTAATAATGCAGTCTCGGGTAGGTTTCATTGACGTTATTATATAAAGAAATGGAACGGATTAAGGGGGTACCGGGCCCCCTAATGAAGCTTCATTCATGTTTAATCAAATGTTTCTTTACCGCTTCCAATACAAATTGTGTATTGTTTGGGGACCCGCAGTCCTCCTTTTCAACATCCTGGAACTAAAATTGAGAATGGAAATGGGGAATGTGCCAAAGAGACAACAACCCGACCATAGAGCAGACAACAGCAGAAGGTCACCAACAGGTCTTCAATGCAACGAGAAATTCTCGCACCCGGAGGCGTCCTTCAGCTGGCCGCTAAACAAATATATACTGGTTCAGTGATAATGAACACCAAACTAAACTCCAAATTGTACAAAAGAAACTAAAAGTTAAAATAATACAAGACCAACAAAGCAAAGGCCAGAGACTCCTGACTTGGGACATCTCATGTGTAGATATTCTATACAAACAGAGGCAATTTAAGATAATTTAAGTTTGACGACTTGTCAACATTCGTCTACCAGTCTAACAAGTTTTATTTAAAAATAAAAAAGGGATTGTGTGTAGTTGGCACGACTTGTTTATTTACATATTTTTATTTACTGAGTTTTTCCATATCTTAAAATTTTCTACGATTATTTGTACAACTTTAACTGTAAAAGAAATGCCTCCACCTTTTATTTATAACTTTGAATTAGGCAGTATTCATAGGACTCCATAGTGAAAATAAAAGAAATACAAAATTTATGTAAACAGAAAATCGACAATGTTTTGATCTATGTATTATACATGTGCGTTATTTTTCACAGTTGTAATGGCGGATCGGTCATGAGAGGTTAATTGATGCACTCATGTTTTCTAGGTCAGTTACAGATACACCTGTCTATACATGTAGAATAAAGGACTTTTTGTTTTTGATACTGACTTTATCACAGTAAAATATCAGGTGAGCCCAAAGCCTGATTTTTCTGTGATAAAGTCAGTATCAAAAACAAAAAGTCCGTTATTCTGTTTATCGGTAATTTAAAAAAAAAAAAAAAATCACTACAATAACAGAGAAAATAACAAACGAACTTCTTTTAGATCTTTTTCGCGTCATATCACGGCGAATCACACTTGACGTCACAGGCTGCATTACGTCATTTGAAATTTTGTCACAGTGCAGTAAACATGGCGTTCTCTTGCACAAAGTATTGCATGCGTTTCATTAATATTCTGCTTTGGACATGACACTAACAATACACCTTTTCGCTATTTGTCCGCCATTACTGGATTTCACACAGGTTCCTATACAATTTTGACGTCATAAAACAAAATGTCTGGCCCCGGCGCCATAAAACTTTTTTTTGCTGAGTAAACAAATATTCTCAGAATGAATTATTTTACTCAGCTAAGAATGAGAACTTTTTTATCCGCCATAAAAAAAATATTCTCAGCTGAGAATTTTTTCTCAGCTGAGTATTTTTATCTCAGTGATGTAAGTGGTAAAATAGTTGTTTGAAAACTAAAACGTATACCAAACTTCTCTGAAACGCAGTTTTTTCTCTTAAGAAATAATGTAAAACATAAAAAGAATCTATAAAAGATAAGATGACAAGTAGCATTTAGTAAGCATCTGTAACCACAGGTCCTGACAAAAAGTCACAGAATATAAAGTCGGCAAATAATTTGTGTTGTTATAAGAAATATAGAACCTAATAGATATTGTAAGAGAAAGATCTTGAAATACTTGAGTTATTTACCGGTAGCTTCTTCTAAATATGTATATATATATTTTTTATATTTCTTTATTTAGATCTATATTTTGTATTTTTTTAAAAGATAAAATGCAATCTCCGTTGACGTTTACGTGAAGAGTGCTTTCTTTCACGTCCGCACTTCTATCGAGTTTGTCGTGCCAAATAAACATTTTGAAAAGATAGTTATTACGGATCAATAACATACATTAATTATTCAGACGACATAAGACACCATGTGACAATTTTAAGCGAAACAGAGCTGCTTTTTTCTCACATCTACAATGGAAAAAAAAAACCCAAAAAAAACGACAAACCAAATATTTAAAAAAAAAATATGAAAGCCAGTAAATAATTTGAATCCGTTTTCAATATTCAAGATATATGTAACTTTAATATTAATATAGAATCTGATACAGAATTTAACATGTTTAATACGATTTAACAATTATGCAAGTAGTCATAAAAATTGCTCTGCATAATGAGTTTAATATCATACTGCACAGGAAGAGAAAAATAAAAGTACGACGTCGTGTGAAAAGGCATGGTATATATATTTAATGTCCATTACAGTTATTAACAACACCTTGTACAAATATCATTTTCGAAAATAAAAACAGTTTAATAAAACAAAAAAAACTATCCGATTTATGAGGGTCATGAAAAGGGGAGTAGGGGAAGATGTTCTATTTTTCTCTAAAACCAAACAGGGGGGGGGGATTTTTTTTTACTTTCTTTGTAAAACTTTTGATATCTAAGATAATAAATAGTAGATAGGATGACATAACATGTGGGTATATTTGATTTATACATGTATTTGGTGTAGTAGATACGAGGTACAGGTACTGCAATCTAATTGTTGTACCAGTAGTAAATTGTAAAAATAGATTTAAGAGAGAAAAGACATCGATAAGCCCAACTGTCAAACAAAATATAAAAAAATGCCTATCTATCATCTGTTTTGGAGCATATATTTAAATTTATTGGAAGTGAACAAAAAAAAAAAAAAAAAAAAAAAATCGAAACCAATAAATATCCGTCCTCGAGTATCAGTCAAATAGCCCTTACCAAAAAATGTTGTATTAAATTGCAATGAATTATGGATCTTACAAAACTGGAACATAAGACGTAGTAAGCATGCTGGCGAACGTGAGCTCAGACTTTTTTGATTCTGTAATTCTATTTAAAATCATAATAAACAAGTGACCGGTGAAAAATAATGGTATTCCAATTCTTGAACCAATGCATACAAACTTCATAAACTAAGTCTTCTGTGCACGATTTTATCATTTTTTTCGCATAAATTTCGTATAATCATCAATTTTTTTTTTCAATCGCTCAGTGTTGTGAAAATATAGCAGGTAATTAAAGTTCGTGTTTTGAAGCCGAAGTTTTACGATTGTCACCTGTTTGTCAACAATCCACCAAAAAGCATGGATATTGAGCACGTGTTTAACATGTACAATCAGATAATAGTTTATTTTAAGGACTTTCATGCGTATTGCGATCACCGGATGTTTACGAAATGGGTCACACGGAGGTCACTTTGCATACGGAAAATATGTCCGAGAATTGCTTCCTGGAAGGAAACAATTTGAATAATGTAAACTTCTTCTTTTTTTTTTATTTCCGCCGATTTTTTTTACAGGTAAATTACAGGTGAATAGATATAAGAAGATGTGGTATGAGAGAACTCTCCATCCAAGTCATGTAATTTTCAATTTTCAATTTATCATTTTAGACCTCTTTCATTAGCCATTTGTATAAATGAAATGAATTGTCAATCATAACATAGATATAGGAAGATGTGGTGTGAGTGCCAATGAGACAACTCTCCATCCAAATAACAATTTATAAAAGTAAACCATTATAGGTCAATGTACAGCCTTCGACACCAAGTCTTGGCTCACACCGAACAACAAGCATAAAGGGCGCCAAAATTACTAGTGTAAAACCATTAAAACGGGAAAACTGTTGTCTCCTGCTCACTACGGGGAGATGGAAGAAGGCCTAGAAGATACACCTCCAGACTTTTTCCTTGACAGTACCCGTAGTTCTTTAATTAATCTCTGTCTTTCGAACATCTTCCACACGTTTATGCTCGATCAGTGTTTAGACACTAGAACTCGTGGTGACTATGTCTTTACACGATTTATGGTACATTTGTAAGATATGTTGTTATGTTTCAGGATACTAATCTTCCGATATGTATGGCCCTAGATGACTGAAGAATTGACTCCTCGGCTCGTTTCAGTGTGTAATATGTCCATCATGTTACAACGAAGTTCCAGAACAATATGAATCAAAAGTAATTTAAACAGAAATGAACAACATTTATAACCAGATTTTATCAATGGTATAGTACAGTATATGTACAAGTATTAACTTACATTGTACCTGTAAATCTAATTACGAGCAAATATAAAATCGGCGCAAATGAAAAAATGAAATCGGCGCAAATGAAAGAATGAAAATTTTCAAAATCGGCGCAAATATCATACACCCCAGATTTCAACTCGGACAAAGTTGACCTTCGTCTCTTTGCCATATTTCTGATTTGTTGTTTTCAATTTGTTTTCAACTATTGCAGCGTTTTTGTCAATGATCATATTGGTCTGATCTCTGACACGAACTGTTTTACTATGGTGTAATGTTTGTGTAATTTCTGACACAATGCAGGAGAAGGATGTTAGGTTGACTTTGTCTGTAATAGTGGACGAAATAAAACGTCAAGATTTGTTAACTCCTGATGCAAGATCGTGATTTTTGAGCAAAATACTGATGGTTATTGATGTACAGAAATTGCAATGCTTACGTAAATCAATTGACCAATTCCGATAACGACCAGTTCAATATTTCACTCGTTTTACCTTATATTTAATTTTTGTATAAGAAAATTGTACATTTTAGCACCCCATTTCTTATTATTATTTTTTTGAGGGGGGGGGGGAGGATTTTGTTTTCTGGGGTAATTTCTAAGAAAGATCAGATATTCAAGCGTCAAGCGGGATATGTTTAAAGTGAAGAAGTATCTACAATTACAAATGTAGAAACTGTTTAATTGGTCGTTTTTTTCTGTTGTATCTTTTAAAATTTGGTAAGATTAATATGGTACTAACCAACTAACAGAGATGGGTTTATCAACGTACATTTTTAATTTTCATATGCGTTTACAGAACTATGAGATATATTTCAGTCGTTTTACCTTACTCTTATTTTTTGTGTAAAAAAATGCACATTTAAGCACCCCATCAATCAGCTTTTTGAGACAACATTGATTTTCAGTATATTCATTCTAAAAAATGTATGAAAAAAAATATGTTAAGGAATAAAGATGTTTATGTTCCTTTGGATATAATTTGATTTGGGGTGATATGTGAAGTTCTTCATTGCAAATTTTAACAAAAACACTATGAACATTTGTAATTTTATATCAAATTACCTTCAAAAAAAACATTTAAGATTTTGTTTATATACTTAAGTATGGTTTTGGCTGTACTCAAATATTTAAAAATATTCTTAACTTTGAGTAAGAAAATATCTGAGAATTTTTTTATGGCGGTGCATTTTGCTGAGATTAAAAAAATTGAGAAAATTCTCAGGCTGAGTAAAAAAACTTTACTCAAATAGTTTTATTGCGCCGGGGCCTGACGTCACAACGGAAAGTGATTGTTGTATGTGTCAAAAGTTCAAGCGGCCGGATCAGCCAGGATTAGCGATAAAGTGTATGGCAAATAAAATGGTAGCATACCGGTTAGTCAAATTTCTTTATTTTTCACAAAACATCAGCATAGTGATAGTCAGAAATAAGAATGAGACGATATGAATCAGCAGATTTTTCATCGATAATTATTTTGAGTTCAACGATGTAATTATATTTTACTTATAGTATTTTAAAATTGGCACCATGTTTTTTGTCAAATTTTTTTTAATATCAGCCGCGTTTACTCAAGATGATGTTTTTCATTTAGCGGAAGTAAAATCCTGTCCAAATATCCACTACTGTCTTACCTTTTATTGTGTTTGCACTGAATAATCCTGACCTTCACATTTCCAAGATTAGTTACATTGTAGAACCGCCATCTTGGTTTATATGAGGATCCCTTATTCCATAACATTCGTTACTCTCCGGTAATACCATTGTCAATGATGATACAATTTCCCGCGCTTTTTACGTAAAGATGACGAAAAGCTCCGAAGGACAAGAAAATGGAGAGCACGTGGAACTCCACGGCAACACTTCCGGTAATAACAATGTCGGATTCCACCATACAAAATAATCTTGGATTATGTGAAGGTCAGGATTATACAGTGCAAACACAATAAAAGGTAGGACAGTAGCTATATATATAGTGGATATTTGGACAGGATTTTTCTTCCGCTAATTAAAATACATGATCTTTAGTAAACGCGGTCGATATTTAAGAAAATGTTGACAAAAAACATGGTGCCAATTTTACGTGACGGCGACTAAAGTTTAGTGGATAAAATAACATTTATTTTGTCATTATTCGCTCACTCAGTGTTCATTATGAAAACGATCACATTGAGTTCAAATAATTTTAAGAAAGCACTGCGAGGAGACATTTATACCAGATACGGGAGGCATTGTAAGCTGTCAGACTGTAAATTATCTGAACAAGATCATTTCCTGTCGACTTCATAATTATTTCAAACATTTTAATAGACGTCACTAAACTTTTAGCTTATAATTCTTGATTTTTCAAAGTCGTGTTCATTTATTTACAACACGGACCAGAAATATGAAACTTGGAGTTTAAAGGCCTTACTGTTCCCTTTAATTTCAGAATTATAGTTTGTTACCCCCGGTTACCCCCCCCCCCCCCCTTTTAAATTTATCCTAGATCCGCATATGAATATCACGGTTCACTTTTTTGTACTTTGTTCTATGAATATCTGTCATATTGACAATGAAACCACATCTTTTAAAATTGTATATGATGGTCCCAATCTAATTAAAATTAAATCTCTCACTCGCTCGTGGGAGCACCAACCAAGCATTAAAAAATGAGCGAGTGAGAGATTTAATTTTAATTAGATTGTGATGGTCCCACAAAAATGTCGAAAATGCGTAAATTTCATTTTTTTTTTTAGCTTCCCTCATGCGATAGCGGTACCTTTTTGGTAACTATTTATGTGTTGCGTTTAAATATGAATTGTAACACTTTATAGTTACTGAACAGGTAAAACAAATCATTCTCAAGAAACAGAAAAAGAAAACTACATGGAACATCACCAGGCTATGTATTGGTTGTGTATGAATAAAAAACTCAGCATGGACGATATGTTATACTTCATATAACGCATTTTTTTTTTTTTTAAATCTATCGGGTTTTTCATGCATTTTCTGTTCACATTTTCACAACAATCGTTCAAAAAGGCTAAACGGACTTTGTGAAAGTTTCAAACAATGTCAAGTATTACATTCGCCAAAAATCTCGTGCGTTTCTGCGGAAAAAAATCACTCGCAATTGTGTGATGAAAGGGGAAAGTAGATCCTTACGCGTTGCATTCGCGCATGTCATTTGCGTACTAACCCAATAATTTTTATCTCACATTATCAGCAAGTACACATCAAAGGAAAAATGTACAAACTACCGATAAACGCTGAATCTGCGGCACGAAAGTTGTAAAAAAGTCATGTTTATAGCCGACAAAACGGTATGGATTTTTCACATTGATGAAGGTCGCCGTACGTGTGCTATAATTGCTGAACTACCACTTTTTTTTGAACTCGGATGTATAGTGTGTTTGTAATTCATAACACATCTCGCCATTTTTACATAAAAAGTAGGCTCTTTATGCATACTAAAAGTTTATTTAAAGCTTCCTATGCGGTATGGGGTGGTTCATTGTTTAAGGCGGTACGGTGATTATTATAATCTCTAACATTGTACTTCATCTGGCCTTGGGATCAGAGTTATCTCATTGGGAATCATACCACATGCTATTTTTATATTACATAATCTGTGTAACCACCATCCCAACACAAACACACACACACACACTACTATCAACATTCATAATTAAACACAGAGAGAAAAAGGGATACCCGGAAGTTGTTCGTGTTGCTCATTCTTTCCCTTTGTCTTTCTCATTTACAAACATCCGACGTCTTCTTATTTTTATATTTCAGGTGGTACCTAACACTATAGGGAGATAACTCTGTAAAGTCAGTTAAACGTTTTAATTACGTCGTGTTGTAAAAGGAATATTAAGCTTCTCAATGATCAAAATTAGTGTTTGTCAAACTGCTATATAACCAGTGTAATTTTTCTGACAAAACGGTTGGTTCAAAGTTTTTGTATTTTTTATATTTTTGTTAAAGGGTCAAAGTAAATACTTTAACAAATTTTTTATGAAAATTAAACGAGCCAAATTAATTTTAGTGAAAGTTGTTGGGTACCACCTTAAAGGATGATTCACTAACAGTGTCTTTTTAATAGTTTAGACTTATTCAAACATTTTCACCGGTTGCTCTTATCCTTGAAGAAAAGGTATCAGTATAGAGTAAAAAGGGTCACCAAAACTTGCAATATTACCTATACACAAACTGTTGCAATCTTTTATTTACAATAATATCACACTATAATGAACATCAGCTTCAAACAGGTACAAAATGAACAGGTGCAATTTGTAACGAGAAGACACACTTTGCATTTTAAAATCTATATTCAATAGGGATGAAATTATTTGTGACATTTAAGGTGGTACCTAACACTACAGGGAGATAACTCTGTAAAATCAGCTAAACGTTTTAATTACGTTGTGTTGTAAAGGGAATACTAAGCTTCTCAATGATCAAAATTGGTGTTTGTCAAACTGCTATATAACCAGTGTAATTTTTCTGATAAAATGGTTGGTTCAAAATTTTTGAAATTAATATATTTTGGTTAAAGGGTCAAAGTAAATATTTTGTTACAATTTTATGAAAATTAAACGAGCCAAATTAATTTTAGTGAAAGTGTTGGGTACAACCTTAAACGAAAACTACTAAATAATACATATTGAAATGTAAACAATTTTTATTCAAAAATTCAAATGAAACTAATCTATACAATGTTTCAATGAATGATGATAGATATTTGTAAACATGACCAGAAAATGTTCTGATTCAAATACTACTGACTTTTGAAAAAAATCATGACATCTATATATATCTAGTAGATTAAATAGTATTTTACTTTGAAAGATATATATGTGTTTTCCAATCAAATGGAGGAGACACCACCAAAATTAGGCATATTGTTATATAAAAATGCACTCATATTTATGTTTTCATTTTCCACAAATGTTTATTCTCTTTTAGGAAAAAGGGGGCGTATACATATCTTTGAAAGGTAAATTGTAATAGGTAGACGAAGCAATGCATTACAATCTTTAGCCTGACTAAAATGATGCGTTATTTGCGGTTAAGACATTGAGATTTAATTTATAATTTTAGAAGAAAATAAATCTTACGAGATATGTCTGAGAATCACTACAACAGCACATAATACGTTCAGCCATGTTTGTATCTGTAATATTGATCCTCCAGCAATCTGAGGTCCATTACAAAAGTCTGTATTGCAGATTGTAACGCACACCAATTTCTTGCTTGATCCCTTTTCATATATGCACGTGGTGTGATTGAGACTAGGGTCAAGGTCATCAAACCTTGGATCTTGAATCGAGTAGCTCCATCCGGTATAGTGACAGTCTCGTAGATATGCATGCGTTTTTCCTGATAATAATGGAAAAATACAACATACACATAACTTAGTATTTGGTCAAAGAGGAAAAACAATTTATAGTACATGAGCGGCAGATAATATCGTAAAATCTGAAGGATGAGAATCGTTAAAAAAATACAGGACATGCATTTGAGTAAGATGTTAAAACCTATTCAGTGACTCGATACATATACAGGCATGATATCTTTATTAATTGTGTAGAATGTTTTGATGAATTTTTAAAATACTTTCTGACCGTTAACAAGTTTTATCGAATTCAATTAAATTGTATGATAAGACTTCGTAAAAACATGTTAGGAGTTTTTATTCTTGAGAGTCAATAAGCAACAAACTTCCGTATCTACCCCAGTCAATTGCCTGTTCAAGCCATGCTTTTCAAGTTAGTTGAGGTTTGTTATTTCATTGATTGATAATAAGTGGTTGTCGTGTTGGTAACGGAACTTTTTTTATGTTTTATCGTTCATTTTCATTTCGGACACATAAGGTTAATAAAACTCCACTTATGTTTCTTGTGGTTTTATTATATTAATTTGTACGTATGTTTATAATTGAGAATGGAAATCGGGAATATGTCAAAGAGACAACAACCCGACAAGCGTAGATTTAATTCACTGGTGAAATTTAAGTTTATCATTTCTATATTTTGTATTTCCTCCGATCTGCCATTTTCCTGGAAAAAACTACATCACCGATGATGACTTTTAAACTACAGCTTCAAATTTAATTGAACTATATTGTAAATAAATCCCCAGTAAACAACATTTAAAGGAACATGCCAAACCATAAAAAAAATCAGGCAATCAGAATTATAAGTGCATAGTTTAATATGCAAAAAAATATGTTACAATTTTAACAAGAATCATAATACTATATTTGTATTAAACAAAATCTAATTTAACGATGGAGCATGATCTATTTTCAAATCGATACATGTCCATTATGATGTAATACTTGAGTCGTATTTCAAGTATAATGTAAATGTAATAGTTTTGTCAGCAATGGTCAGGTAAAGGATGTTTACAATTTTATTTTTTATGCCCTACCTACGATAGTAGAGGGGCATTATATTTTCTGGTCTGTGCGTCCGTTCGTTCGTCCGTCCGTCCGTCCGTCTGTCCCGCTTCAGGTTAAAGTTTTTGGTCAAGGTAGTTTTTGATGAAGTTGAAGTCCAATCGACTTCAAACTTAGTACACATGTTCCCTATGATATAATTTTTCTAATTTTAATGCCAAATTATAGTTTTTATACCAATTTCACGGTCCACTGAACATAGAAAATGAAAGTCCGAGTAGGGCATTCGTGTACTGGGGACACATTCTTGTTTTTAACTTATTGTAAGATAGTTTTAATTCTCTAGTTTTATCCATGTAGTGCTAAAAACAAATGCAGAACTTTAAACAACTTTCATAAATGCGAAAGGTTTCGCTAGCTATACAGCCAGACTCAATCTGTATCAAGTCAGGAATATGACAGTTTTTGTTTTTACTTGGTCCGTTAGATGATAGCGTTTAATTTTAATATTGTTGACAGAATTCTTTTTTCAGCTCGCCTTTCCAAAGGAAAAATCAGCTTTTGCCATCACATCCATCGTCCGTCCGGTGTAAACGGTTTCAAACATCTCCTCCTCCGGTATTACTGAACTAAATTAAACCAAACTTCAGTTGAATGATTCTTAGGGTATCTTGAATAAAATTTGTTTTTAATTTTCAGTTTCGTAAAAAAAAACATGGTTACCATGGCTAAAAATAGAACATACGGGTAAAATGCCGAGATTTTTAAATTAAAGCATTTAGACGAAATCTTTGATACACGAGGTGAAATGTTCATTCGATCAAGTTATAAGCCTTGAAATTCTCAAATGTATCTACCAACCAATTTTTAGTTGCAGACACTAAATTGGTAATTCTTAGGAAAGTTTACAGTTTTGGTTATTATCTTATATTATTACTATAGATAAAGATAAACTGTAGACGCCAAAAAAATCAGTAAAGTATTATCATGTTCAAAAAATCTTCTCCTCTGAAACAAGTTAAACCAAACATAAGCTGAACTACAACAAAGTTGGTGTTTTAATTTCTGTTTTCTCAGAAAACATGGCTGCCAAGGCTGAAAATAAAACATAGGGTGAAATGCAGTTTTTGTCTTATATTTAAAAAAACATAAGCATTCATAGCAAATCATACAAGAAATTAAAGTATTCATTAGGTCAAGCTAAAGGTCTACCTACCTTGAAATTATCAGCTAAATCGGGTATCTGATTTCAGCTCATCTTGTCTGAAAGGCCAAGTGAGCTTCTCTCATCGCTTGGAGTCCGTCGTCCGTCGACTGTAACTTTTACAAAAACCGTCTCCTCTGACACTACTGAGCCAAATTTAACCAAACTTTGTCAAAATCATTATTGGGGTATATAGTTTAAAAATATGTCCGAAAACCTCGCTTGCAAGCCAACATGGTCGCTATGGCTACCTTTGTCCCCTTAGGAAGTTATTTATTGTCCTTTAGAGTATGTTTTTACATTTTTTCGTAAATATTTGAAATCTTTTACAAAAATCGTCTTCTCTGAAACCACAATCAAAAGAAGGGTATCTCGTTAAGAAAAATGTGTCCCATGGGTCCCACACCGCAGTTTTAGCGAGTGCATAGTTTGGCAAAGTTTATGTAAACTTTGCAAACGTATGTTAGAAACATGTGCGCGCTAAGCTGTTTGAATCGTTTGTGTTAGAAAGAAATGCACTCATGTATTCCAAGAAAAAATGCCACTTTTTTCTTCAGTACTTGTGTCGTAAAGGTTGTTTCTCATATGGTGTTATCTTTTTAATTATCTGTCTTATTGACGAACATTCCGCATCTTTATTTTTTTCCGTTTAATTACTGTGTCCTTGACAAATATGACACACCCTTTTTTGTTTCTTTGTGTCGTTTTGTTACTGTCTCATTCACATATGTCTCATCTGTTTTTATGTTGTTATGTTATGTGTCCCTAGATGACTGTGTCGTAGATTTTTTTAAATTATTTTTGCCGTAAGGACACTGTCTCATATATGTATATGTATATATATATATACATATATATATGTATGTATATTTCACATATTTTATTTCTTTTGCGTATGTTTTTTTTGGATTAATTAATCGTAGCGACATGAAATAAGAATGGTTGGTTCCATAACGTCAAGTCGCAAATATTAATTGTGCAGTGGCAAAAATCTCCATCATATCAGGACCAGACGAATAAAAAAAATGATGAAATAAGTATACTGAAGTTTACATGAATAAACTGATGTGAGGGGGGTTGTTTTTGATATTAGGGATTGGGTTGGGCTATAGACTAAAGAATTAAAGTGACACATAAAAAAGCTTTATTAATCTATCTCTCTCTTGATACACATTTTATTATGACGACACCATATCAATATTTATGTCAAATCATGGTTTTGAATCCAATAGCAATTATCCCTGGACAGTAAAATATCATAGTGCTACTGAGTGCTTGTTTCATATGTCAAAGCACCGTTATCTAAGGACAATAGCATTGTCACAGCTTGAAATTCCTTTACTGTTTTGTCAATTTGTCCATGTCTGCTTTTATTATCTTATAGGAATGTTCGGTATTTAAGCATCATGACATTGTGTTATTGTTTTATTGTATTTTTTGTATTATCGTCTTTAATTTTTGCTTATGTGCTTCATCTATAGAGTTTTAAGATTTTAACACAGTGATTACTGCTGTAGCCAAATTTGTAAAATTTGAACCTATAATGAATGTTTTTTTTTTGCTTCCACTTTGTTGTCAATATATATACAATAGAATTCTGTGCAACTGTCGAAGTGAGAGATTTAGTTAGCTATAACACTTTTTTAAGACATATGAACGTTTTACTCCCAAATATATCCTGTATACAATTACCTTATTCGTCCAGGAACAAGTTAAGGGTCCCTGTTTACAAAATGAACCATCTATCCAGGGGAAATAGATGGCAATAAAAATGTAGTCCACTTTTTACCTTGGATTTACAATAAGTGTAAAAAATATATAAATATAATGTTAGAAGCATCTAACAGTTCTTTACTTTAATTTCAAAATAGTCAGTAAATAATAAGATACTCACACAAAAGATATGCATTTACTACAATAAACATGATAGGCTAATACATGTTTTTTTTTTATGTTTGTATAAATTGATAAAATCGATATTCTTATACGATAAACCATAAAAAATGTACTTTGACTGAAAGCTTATACTATATTTACTGTTTAAATTTTCATTATAACCGACTCCAATTTTGTCTTATCAATGATGTCAACGCCTTTAAAAGAAAAAAAAAATAGATTATTTTTAAAGTTTTGTTTCCAGATTTTATATATGCAGTGCTTGATGCGTTTTGTCAAATTTATTGAATTCCTAATTTTCCATAGTGTCCATTTTAAATATATGATAATTATATTTAAAAAAATTATCATTCTTTAATTCCCTCATGTTTTTACCTAATAGAATGTCCTTTTCAACAAAAGGATTATTTATTCCTATGTTTGATTTAATAAGTATTTCTTGGAGATTTTTTATAACTAACTATGATGTACTACAACTGAAAAATAAGTGTTGCAGGATTTTTCTATATCACTGTCATTTTGAAAAATGTGGCTTTTTCCTTTTGATATCTTCATTTTTTTTTAATCTTTCTTCAGTATATAAAATATTGTGCATAGATCTCCATTGCAATTCTTTCACTTTATTTTTAATTTTCAAATGTTCTAGTCCAGACCATATATTTTCCCAAGGTATATTTGTTCCAAATATTTCCTCCCACTTAATTTGACATTTAGGAGATATATCTTTATTTAAAACCGAACGAATATATTTCAGTTTTAACTTTGATGGTTTGACTGTTTGGTTTTTTAAGTTAATGATCTCAAGGTTATTTGATATCTTTATTTTATTTTCATGATGCAAATTCTGGTTTCTGCAAGATATAAAACTTTGCACGAAATTTTTAGGAATTGCCTGTTTAATTTTTGAAAATTCAGAAATACAATTTCTCCTATCAATCAGCCTCCTATACATTTCATTATAGCTAATAAAAACTGTAGTTTCTGATTTCCAAATATCCTGGATAGCTTTTTTAGAAAGAAGAATAGAACAGTGGTTTATTTGTGAAACGAATAGAAGAGTTTCCAAATATCCTCGTATTTTAAATATCACTTTTATTTGAAGGTATATCAACATTTTGAATGAATCCTGACCATGTATTTATAATTTTCTGATAAACTTGTGATAGTTGGTTCATGTCTAAACCATTTACTTGAACATTTACATACAAAAAATGCATCATTATATTTTTCATCAAATTTCCGAAGCCAATACTTACCGATCGCATTCCAGCTTTCAAATGGCTCCTGAATTAAACGATATACAAGTTGTGTTTGTTTACTTTTTATAAACGTATATATACTTACTATTCCCATCCCCCTTTTATTTCACTCAAACAGCAGACATTTCTAGCTACCTGATTCACTTTTCTGTCCCATATAAAGTTCCAAATTATATTTATTTAGCTCTTTAGTATACTTATCCGGAATTCCTCGTATTTCGATCTCGTAAGAACAGAGAGAAAGTATCATATGTTTAACTATATAAGTGTTTTACCTGTAAATGTAAGCTTCCTACTTTTCTATACGTGTATACAATTTTTAACTTTATCTATTATTTTTTCTCCAAATATTATCGTCATGTATTTCATAACCATGAAACACCCCTAATGTTTTAACATTGCCTGTGATCCATTTGATTTTATCAAATTTAAATCGTTACAATATACTTTTTGTCGGGGTAACTCAAGGTCACGAATTGATTATATCTTTATAAGTAGTGAGCTTCAATATAAATCGCAACAGGCAAAAATAGTTTATTTTCCGTTCAGTGACCACGACGGTGTATTCATGAAATTAAAAACAAATGAACCAGAACGCGGTCCCGGAACGTGGAAAATGAACTCATCAGTTATTCAATCGGATTTATTTAGAAATACGTTCGAAAGCTTTTGGGAAAACTGGAAATTAAAAAAAAATAAGTTCGAAAATAGTCTTGAATGGTGGGAGGAAACTAAGATAAAAATAAAAAGTATTACTATAGAAGTGGCAAAGCAATTAAACGTTACAGAAAAACAAATAAGGGAGTGGGGAAAAAAATTGGATAAATTTACGGGATCCGATCTTAAAAATAACATGAATAATGAAAACGAATTAAATGATTTAAAAGTTAAAATAAAAGACTATTATGACAAAAAAATCAAGGCAGTCAGAATTAGGTCTAAGGTTAATTGGTACGAAAAAGGCGAAAATCTACAGAGTACTTCTTTAATCTAGAAAAAAAGAGGGGCGCGGAAAAATTCTGGTCTAGAATAAAAGGTGCAGACGGAAAGTATAAAGATGATATAGAATCTATTTTAGAAGAACACGTATCTTTCTACAAAAAAATATTTACGTCCGAGGGGTGGGATAGGGAGGCTGCAGAAAATCTATTACAGAATATAGACCATAAACTAACCGAAGAAAATAAAAAAAATATGTGAAATGGAAATAACTTTGGATGAAATAAGTAAGGACATTACAATTTTAAAACCTGATAAATCCCCTGGGGAAGACGGAATTGTAAATGAATTTCATAAAATATATTGGTATTTGATAAAGGACGACTTCGTGGCGGTTATTAAGGAAATCTTTGAAAACAATTTGCTCTGTGAATCTCAATATAGAGGTATGATTACGCTTATGTTTAAGTCTGGGGAGAGAGAGGACATAAAAAATTGGCGTCCTATAACGCTCTTGAACACGGACTATAAAATTATTTCCAAAGTACTCGTGGAAAGGTTAAAAAATGTATTACCGCAAATAATTGATTTCGATCAAAAAGGGTTTGTCAAAGGCCGCAACATTTTTCAAGGCAATAGATTACTACAAGATATTATAGATTTTTGTGAATTAGAAGATGAGGAGGGTGCAATATTATTTTTGGATCAACAAAAAGCATTTGATAGGGCGGAATGGGAATGGATCGATTTTTGCTTATTAAAATTTGGGTTTGGGGAAAAATTCAGGAGTTGGGTAAAAATGCTTCTCATTAACGTCAAGACGTGTATTCATACGAATGGGTTTACTTCCAGATTCGTAAGCATAACCCGTTCAATTCGTCAAGGATGCCCAATAGCCCCGATGTTATATATCCTGCAAGCAGAACCACTTGCAGCATCAATTAGAAATAATCCTAATATAGAAGGAATAAAACTTCCTACTAGAACTGGGGACTATATTGAAACAAAGCTAAATATGTTTGCTGACGATACTCAACTCTTTAATAAAAGCGAGGAGTCTATCGAAGAAACATTTAAAACTTTAAAACTGTACGAAAATGCTTCGGGGGCTAAAATGAATATAGATAAGACTGTTGGCATGTATTTAGGCAAGTGGCGAAATAAAAAACCAAAATTTAACAAAATTAAATGGTCTAAGCGTCCTGTGAAAGCATTAGGGGTACAACATGGATATGGGGTGGACTTGGATCAAATTTGGTTAGAAAAAATAAATAAGATAAAAAACTGTATGGAAGTTTGGAAATCCAGAGATCTCACATTTACGGGAAAAGTTTTAATTATTAAATCTTTTGTACTGTCTGTCATTGGATACGAAATTGAAATGAGAGGTATCCCGGATATATACGAAAAACAATTAAATAATATTATATGGTCCTTTATATGGGATGGGAAAACAAACCAAATCGCTAGAACAGTGTGCTGTTTACCGAAAGAAAAAGGGGGATAGGAATGATAAACTTAAGGGACTTTATTAAATCAAAACAGGTGAAAAGTATGTACAGTATTGTCAACTCAAAAACACAAAAATGGAATGCAATAGGAAAATACTGGTTAACGTCACTTGACGAAAAATATGATGCAGAATTTTTTTATATGTTCTTGTTCGGACACTACATGTTTTAGGCAAATACAAATGTCCAAATATTATAAAGAACTTTTAATTTCCTGGACTGATTTACAGAAAATCCAAAAATCGGTCACGAAAGAAGACCTTTTAGAAGAAAATATATTCGGCAATTGTAAATTTAAGTTCAAGGGACATGCATTATATTATGCAAATTTTGCCTCCAGTGGAATAAAAAAAATAAAAGATATATGGGACTTAAACAATAAATCCTTTAAAACTTCTTTTGATATTTTTAACAGTCTTAAAGATAAAAGAAATTGGATTGCACAATATAGCCGCATTAAATCTTCGCTAACACCTCAACAAATTGACGTTTTAAAAACAGACTCTATCATACAAAGTCATTCTGATAGACCTATAAAAATTACAAATTCTTGTCAATTTATAAAAAATGGAGTTGTCGTTGATGCCAAAAAATTATGCCTTAAAGATATTAGATACTTTTATGAGAATAAAACAGCTCCAAATAGCCAGCTTAAGTGGAATTTACATTTTGGGAATGAACTACCATGGGAATACATTTGGGAAACTTTAAATAAGAATTTAGCTAACAGAAAAACTAAACAACTTCAATGGAAGTTACTACATAATATAATTTACACTGAAGAAAAATTACAAAAAATGAATCGCTCAAACGGGAAGTGTCACTTTTGCAATGAAAACGAATCACTTTTTCATCTTTTTATTTATTGTAAACTTGTGGAAGACGTTTGGCGGGAAATTTTTGAGAAAATATGGGAATTTTGTTCAAAATTAAATATCGAAAAATTACAAAAATCGGAAACAAGTATAATTTTTGGGGTCATTAATGCAGATGCATCTTATACCCAAATTTTAGACACGGTGCTTTTAATCACGAAATGGGTTATCTGGAAAACAAGAAATATCGCAAAATATCAAAAGAAAGGGATAAGTAAATCGGTGATTTTAAATATGATTAAACATGAAATGCAATTTTTGCTCAAATGTCTTAAACCAAATACGAAAAACGAAGCCTTTTCTACTATGTGTGACATTTTTTGTATATATATATATTTTGTGTGGTCAGGTCAGTGCAGTGACATCTTTACTACCGATTGAATAATAATATGTACACTGCTCTCAACTCCCTGCATGTAATTTCTATTGTGTATGTAATTCATGTATATCATCTAATTGTAACAAGTCATGTTGGATCAACAGATTCATTTTATAAACAAATATTTACTCACCATATCTTTGAAATAAATCCTTTTTGAAAATTAAAATCATTAATCCATTTTTTTATGAATGAACTACACATCACTTTAACAAATCGCACGTGGTAAATCATCACTCGACCAGAAATTAAATGTAATTTAAATTAACATAACAAAAGACTTGATGTGTACGATAAAATTGAAACTGCCTAATAAATACAGGTAGCCTTTGTGAGAAATAAATAAAGATAAAAACATACTTTATTCAAAAAATTATATTTGGTGAGAGCTGGTAAAGATATATAGATCGATAATGATTGCAGGTACATGTACATTTGTACAAGGATAGATAAGATTTATAAAGGTGATGTTAATAATTCATAGTGGGAGTTTTTTTTTTCTCGTTTGCTTTTTTCCCGACAAATGAGACTGTAAAAATTGGGGCCCCAGGGGAGCAACTAAGGGTTGATGTAAGAGGTGATTGTTAATAAAATATGTTTAATATTAAAAAAAAAAAAAAAAAAAAAATATTTAAATCGTTTTCTTTTAAAAGCCCCTAATAGAGATTTCCAATAAAATGACTTTACTCGACATAACCGACCTAACTCAACGTATTTCGTCCTACTGCATTGAAGCATGACGGAGGGGAGCATACACTGCATGCATGTTTCGCTCTTTGAACACGCATTGTTTGCTGGAATATACCGTCAGTAAAAATCAACCCCAACTAATTGTTTTAGTTTTTTTACTCTTTAAATATTTTGTCATTAAACTTTGAATGATTTTATTGACACAAATAATATAATGGAACAAGTAAATAAGCAACTTGTAATCAAACACACCCATCATTTCTTGTCATTTCACTTGACCCATATTTTAGTTCTTCTCAAATTATGAATTTTAAAAACTACCAAGACGAAATTTAGCATGCAAATATTAAAATAACGAATTCCGAAGCGAGAAGGTTGCCTTTTTATTGTTTTAAAAAGATTTTACGTTTAAAGTAGATTCCAACACACCCGAATGTAAAAGGTGTACTCGACTTTTAAAACAAAATAATATTTTTGTATAATTTAATTGAAGATAATTTGATGTGGGCAGAAATTCATATCAATGATATATTTTTCAAAAGTACTTTTTCGTCTTTACCTTTACCAAATTATGGGGCGAGGTTTTTGTTTAAGTATACCTAAACTTGCATCCGAGGATACAGGGATAGAGGGCGTACTCCCCCTTTTCGATCGCTAAATAAGTTTTAAAATCCATATCATTTTTAGCGTATAATTGTCCAAATTGTTTTTTGCATCGCTCCGCTCGTCAGTATAAATTCAATTATAGAAAACTACACCCTCTTTCAAATATCTTGGATCCGGCCATGATCACAAATTGTATTGCACGAAAAAAAACCTTAAATGATTTTCGTTTGACTTTGATAAATACTTTTTAAAAACAACAATGTCTGAACATTAGGCATCTCGCATGTGATTTAAAAGTTTAAGACTACATACTGAATTGGATTTTTTTCCCGTGATTTTGTAGCTCACTGAACACAGACATGTGATACTGACGTGTAATCTAATGGACACATGGGCAATACATAAAATCTTCTAAACAGTTATGACCACTAATGGTCCTACAGATACTCTGTACTTTTGACATGACAAAAGGTCTCGCTTTTCTAGACTGTCTATGAATGTTTTATTCTTAATTTGTGATGTACAAAAACAAGATGTAGTATGATCGTCAATGAGACAACTCTTCACAAGAGACCAAATGACACAGAAATTTTAACAACTTTAGTCCAACGAAGGGCTTTCAACAATGAGAAAAGTCCATACAGCATAGTCAGCTATAAGAGGCCACAAAATGACATGTAAAACAACTAAAACTAACAGCCAAATTAATGTTAAAAAAAATCAACGAAAACACAACAACAAACGATAAGCACTGAATTAAAGGTTCCTGACTTGGGACAGTCACATCCATACTAGGACAATGGTGTAACAGTACGACATGGTTGATCAATATTATAAACGGGATAATTATTCTTTATTTATTAGTTGTAGTTGTTTTTAAGATAGTGTTCAGCAGCTGTGGATACTACCATTTCGGCACATGGAGCTTATTTGGAAATACTAGAAATGGCTAGCTTTTTTTATGCTTCGTTTCAGTCTCACGAGTCAATCCCTTTCTATCTGTTTTAATTGTGACATGATCATTTGATAAACGATCTCCATTGGCTTTAACTTGGATATTTATAAAAACTATGTATCATAGAGATGCATGCGTAAAATAAGTTCTCGACATAATCTGGCTAAAATATTAGATACGAATTAAGCCTCACGTTATACTTACGACGAAGAAGCCTACAGCTATATATAATACATGTACTTACGACGAAGATTAAGCCTCAAGCTATAGTACTTATGATGATGATGATACTGATGTATGTCTTATATCCAGCGACAAATATTACATATATATTGAGGATGATGAAAATTAATTATAATGATTAATACATATACCTTTTTAAACATGCCCGACAATTAAGAGTCGCATTTTCATATGCTAGGTAACAAGAGAGTATAACCACTATCAAGACACACTAGTCTTTTTACGAGTAAACCAATACCTGCTCTTGCTCGTGAATGCATCATGCTTGGTGGAGAAGCCGAAAAATACAGTCTTAAAGTCATTCGATCAGGGGGTCCAACAAAATAATTGAATTTGTATTCGAGGCTAGCCTGCTACCAGTCAATCCCATATACAAGTATATAATCATGAATATAAAATGGTTTTTTTTTCAGTCGTGTAACACCTTCACTGGTGATTCTGTCATTGGATCTGTCGCATAGTTGTCACTTTTTATATATAAAATTATATACCTCCAAAGCGAGACAAAAATTGAAACTCAATCAATATATGCGATAGCTTTAGAATATACTTCTAATCGGATGAATAGGAGTAAAAAGAAAATTCCCGTAAAGACTGAAGTGACATTATAGTTGTCTCAAAAATGTAACAACTATGTAAATAGACATTCTCATCCACTTTTAATCAGAAATACTTGGGTACAGGATATTTTTAGCCAATTACTATGTACTATGATAAGTTGATAGTTTACTATCCACAGTGGTCAATGCAGATTATTAGTCATCACTTGCTAATCAAGTACAACTTCCAAATTACAATCTATATAACGAATTGGTGTTCACATTTATTTACACACATTATTATCAACTACAATTTTCTTTTTTTAATGTTCGTTGACTTTCATTTGAAAGAAAAGTATATGTCAACTATTAAAATTAAAAGAAGTACATGACCTGTATTAATGTTTTTTTTTAAATATTCACTTCCCGTTGACGTACGTTTTCCCTGTTGAATTTTTTTTTAGAAGTTGTAAATTGAGGAGATTAAGTGCAGAAGAAGAGAACGTTTGAAATGATACTTAATAAAGTATGATGCAATCCCAGTTATCAACTTTAACAGAGACACGTTCTGATTAACATTTTGAGTTCATTTTTTTCTGAAATTACGACAAAATCTATATAAATTAATACCCACGGAAATTAAATATTATAAAACATTAAAAATCGAAAAGAAGAATCTATCTGATAACGACAAACAAAATCAATACAAATATCAAATAATAAAAGGTTCATTAAATTTTGCAAAGATAAGTATATCTGAAAATCAAAGTCATTGTCAAAACCATGAAAGACAACTCAAATGAATCGTATGATAGGTAAAGATACGTATATATACGTGGTCTTATGACAGTGAAGTTTAGGTGGGAATCTCAATAATCACGTGATATATAAAAATCATGAATTCTTTCGTTTTTCATCATCTTAGAAATATTTGATATTGATAAAATTTATTATGAATGGATTTCATAGTTTAGGAATGCTAAGTTAAAACTTGAGTAACGCATTTAACAAAATTAATTGGTTAGCAATAACCGGTCCCGTTACGTGCGTACGTCGAGTTAGGTACGTATGTCATTTTATTGGAAATCTCTAATAGTAAGTTTTTTGTTTTGTCATAGTTTATTCTAGAACCGGAAGCTTTTTCGTATAAGGACAAAATTTTGAAAGTATTTTCTACAGATTTTTTATTTTTTTTTTAAATACTTGGGTGTCATCTGCAAACATACATAATTTGGTTTCTATAAAGTTCCCTCCCTTTCCTCGTAATTTTAATCCTTCTGTTTTAATGTTACCCCTAATCGCACATGCCATGGGTTAAGCCTGTATGATATAAAAGAGAGGCGCTATTGGATACCTTTGCCTAGTGGAACGAGTAATCGAAAAGTATCTTGATACAAACACATTGGTTTTAATACACGTAGTAGCAATGTATAATAGCATTTTTATCCATGCTCTAAATTTCCCGCCAAATTCAAATTTCTCCAATACAAAATCTATCCATTACCATTCAACCCTATCAAACGCTTTTTTTTTATCCAAAAATAATATAATTCCTTCTTCATCTTCGTTGTCAATATATTCTATAATGTCTTGAAACATTCGGTTAGCCTCGCTTATATCTCTACCTTTAACAAACCCCTTCTGATCAGTGTGAATAATTTTAGGTAATACTTTCTCAAGTCTTTCAGATAGAATCTTTGCAATAATTTTATAATCACAATTTAGTTAACTTAGTGGTCTCCAATTTTTTATAACTTCCCTTTCTCCTCCTTTATGTAGCAAGGTTAAGACCCCCTTATTTTGAGAGTTACTCAATATAGTATCATTAATTATTTCTTGTAGTAAACTAAAGAAATCATCTTTTATTATATCCAATTATAAAACATAAAATTCTGATCTTATACCATCTTCGCCAGGTGATTTGTTCTATTTCAGTAATTTTAGTACCTTTTCTACCTCATAGATATTTATATCTCTATCTGACATTCCTTTATCTTCCTTACTTACCTTATCTATCAAAAACTGACAAAGTTTTTCGCCTGCTGTTTTGTCCTAGCCTTTAGTGGCAAAAAATTTAGTATAAAATTTTACTTGTTCATTTAAGATTGAATCAATGTCACATTTATACTCACCGTTTTCTGTTTTTACACGTTGCCATAATTTGTTCTGCCTATTTTTCTTTTCTAAATTAAAAAAGTATTTGGTCGACTTCTCCCTGTCTTCGGCCCATTTAGTTCGTGCTCTAATTTTGGCGGAGACTGTTTTATTAGTATAATATTCCTTAATTGTATTTTCTATTTCTAAAATTGTGTCACATGATTTATTTGAATCGTTCAATTGAAGTCTGTAACATTTAGTGTTAAGTACCATTGGATTGACAAATGCCTGTACCAGGACATACGCATGACAGCTATTTTCAATTTGTTTGATATGTTTTTGCTCTTGATGTTTCCATTTGATAAGGTAAGTTCCAATTTTCTTTTGGGTGTTTTAGTTTTGTATTTTAATTTTGAAAAAAAATTTCAAATTTAAAAAATATATCAAGAAGCAATTGCAACGCTAAATAGACATTTAATAGACATTCTACTTCACATGTACATGTACGTTGACTTAACATAAGTATAATGTTGTCTTATAGAATAAGTAACAGCTTTTAATTATTGAAATATATTTGTTACTCTATAAGAAAACTGAAAGACAGACACCTTATTCGGAGAAAAGAACGTTTATTCAGTGTGATGGAAATAATTTAAATTTATTTGAACAATCTAAATGTTTTGAATTTTATTCTAGATACATCACAATTTTCATGAAGTTTTATATTTAAAAACAAATTAAACTAGATTCATTTTTTTACATAAATAAGGCCGTTAGTTTTCTCGTTTGAATTGTTTTACATTATCTTATCGGGGCCTTTTATAGCTCACTATGCGGTATGGGCTTTGCTCATTGTTGAAGGCCGTACGGTGACCCATAGTTGTTAATGTCTGTGCCATTTTGGTCTTTTGTGGATAGTTGTCTAATTGGCAATCATACCACATCTTCTTTTTTTATAGATATTATATATTGACCCGACTAATCCGGTCTTTATATTCCGATCCACTATCGATCTTTACCTCGAGAGGATGCAGAATCAATCGAGTTAATTATGTATTGCAAATTTACTATGACCATTTCTCGTTTTACTTGAATTGAATAACAACATTTATAAATCAGCGACAAACAGTGGAAACTTATCAATAGCAGAATACAACACATGAGATAAGTGTATATCTGTTAAGGATTTTCGCTCCTCTTGTATTTGAATTTTTGTCAGATATTCGGAATCCTCTAGTTTTATCCATGTATTGCCATTAAACAAATCCCCCCACTAACCCCTACTTTTCCTTTCATAATTTTGTTATACATAGTTTGAAAAGCCTTATTTGAAAATAGCAATACAATTCTTGTTATTTTGTCATATTCTTGAGAGAAAAGGGTGCCTATGTTTAATATATGAAAAATCTATAAAGAAATATTTCCCTCACAATTTTCAATGATTTTTATCTCAAAAACTAGCACAGACCCATTTCTATTTTTCAAATTTTGCAGTTAATTTATTCATATACTATTAATTTATAACAGTCTTTTAAAAAGCTTGTTATTTTGAAACAGAGTAGCAATCATTCTTAAAAGAGATTTTGTATTTTTGATAATTTGTTGAAAGTATATAAAGATAATTACATCAACATAAAAATTGAATATCCAATAGCATATTGGAAACCTTCGCACAGTGATTCGAAGTCATTCAACACACTGCATTCACCAGTTTCCTTCAACACTTCAAACACTTTACATGTTTTCAAGACTAAACAATGCATTGCACAGCGAAGTACAGACCCTTTTTTTATTTTCACAGCTTTCTTCGTCTGCGTTGTCAACTTATAGTCTTTTTTAAGCTGAGTAAGGCTGATATAACGACTATTCAAAGGGAGATAACCTATTACAATAAAAATAATATACTATTAGTATAAGAAGCTTTACATGATATTATTTGGATGAACATCTACATTAAGATTTTTTTCAATTTTCAATGATTCAGTGAAATATCCTGGTTGATTTCAAAATTAATTTATTGTTATCATGGTTATAATTGTACTGTATTCTAGCCTCTAAATGTAAAACAATACTTTTTAACAATTACTACATTTTCGAGCGTTAGGTCAGTCTTTGAATTGAAATTTTCAGAAAAGCAAATGATAGTTAAACTTGTAAATGAACTCATCTATACAGATAATTTCAAATGTACATATCTTGTTCTTTATCAAACGAAAACTTTCAAATAACACAAACAAATTAAGATAAAGTACAAAAAAATAAACATAATACATTTGTAATAATGGTAAAAACATTCAAAATTATAAATTTTAGATATAATATATAAAAACCAAGACGTTTCTACACTCAAAGCCTTTGTTCTTCTTTGTACATGTCTGTATTGAAACTAACCTGCCTAGCAAAACTTGATTAAAATAGAATAAATCTTAATTTGCTAAAAAAAAAATCATTTTTGAAGGAAGACATGGAAAGCACTGTTTAAATCTTATATTGATCTTTATTAAAAATATCCAAAGGGGGATATTTTTGAGCCAAGGGCATATGAAATGGTATCTTCACCCTGCTAATAGTGAGATGAATATACTCGAAGGAATACATACTATATACGTTGTTTGATATTTATCTTACCTGTTTCATAGACTGACAAACGCCATTGTCCTCCACATATTTGTGTTGAGTCACCTAAACATCCCTCGTTACATTCATAGTTCTGTGTGTAAGAATCTTTTACAGTGTTGCCACAAAAACAAAAAGAAGTTGCCTGCAAATAAAAACGTAAACGTACTGTATTTGTTTATCTCTACTATAATCGTGTTTTTATTTATATTGTTTGTTTCTCTGTAAACTTGTATTTTAGTTTTTAGGGAATAGAGTATGTATCTATCATGTCTATCTATCTATTTAATACATTAGTATCGTGTTTAATTGCTAAATAAGCAGAGGTATTTGTTAATCAATTGATGTTTATCACACCTACCTCCGTGCCGGCATATTTAAAACCTTGCCCTTTACAGAACAGTATACATCTGTTATTTTCCATTTTAGGGTAATGTCCGTCTCCATTGTAACCGTGTGGTAGTAGCCTAACAGGATTATCCACAAAACATCCCAGATAATCAAACGAACCTGTACAAATTTAAATAATTACATTAGATGTATGTTTCATTAATTATAATACGTTATTCTGATTGGTTAACTGCAATCTCGCGTTATTCATTACAGTCATATGAAACTTCAAATTAAAAGAAGGAAGCATATGTTTCTTACACCAGAATTGATAGTTTTCATTATTAAACTTATGTACATATACTTTTTTCTGAAGAAAATTCTTTAATTTGTTCACATTCAGAAGAAGTTTACTTTTTTTTAATTGCTTGCTTCTAGGAAGCATTTCGCCGACATATTTTACGTATTGAAAGTGACTTAAGCGTGACCCTCTCGTAAAAATCCGGGGATTGCAATAAGCATGAATCTGTCACTGAAATAAACTATTATCTGATTGTACAAGGTAAAGCACGTGCTCAATCATAAACTTCGGCTTCAAAACACGAACTTTAATTACCTGCCATACAACACTGATCGATTGAAAAAAATGACAATTATACGAAATTTATGCGAAAAAAAAAATGATAAAATCGTGCACAAAAGACTAAGTTTATGTATTTGTATGCATTGGTTCAATTATTGGATTAACATTATTTTAACCCGTCACTCGTTTCATGACTTTAATCAAATTCATCACACTATAAAATTTAACCAAGATAATCGACTGCATTCTAAGAAATCAAATTTAGCAATATGAATATACTGATAATTTTGTCAATATCATCAATTTCAAAATCATATATAAAAAAAAAACAGTTTCTAAAGCTTCGAAAATTTTTATGAATCATGAAAAATCACTATGTTCAATGTAAATTCAGTTAAAATTACACAGCTGTTAATTATTAGATTATTCTTAAGTTGTCAGACATTCGAACGAAAACAAAAGTAACTAATAAAAGATAGTGATAATTATAAGCTGTTTCCTTCTTAAACATACACATGCATCAAATGATATTAAGCAATTCAAATGCTAACAATGTATGGTTCTCTTTGCTTGAATTATACTGAAGCACAGGGTCGTCTTATATTTTAATTTGCAACAAAAAATTTCAAATTTTTCAATATCAATTTTCAATTAGAGTTTATCTATATTTGTGCAACGATTTGTTTTTTTGATATATTAATGAGATCTAAGATGATATATTATGGCAAAATGCATATCGTTCACCACAGTTATCTATATATGAATATAAATCTATTTAGAAATAATACAATTTGAAAAATCTTACTATCCCTATTTCAGAAAAAGTATCAAAGTAAAACAAATATTTTGTTTCATTTTCTCTAATTCTTTGTCAATTTAGCCAAATCTGTACCCATTGTATATATAAAAAATAATCAACGTATTGTTCGTTTGATCTCAGATCTTCATTGGTTAAAATCCGATAATGACGTCGAATTTATTGGCTTTCCTCTGAATGTCCTATTGTGACGGCATGACAAAAGGCGACCATGCCTGATGATGTCACATAGAAAGAACACATCTTTTTGCAGATCATTCGGAAAGAAGGGAAAATTTTGCCTGCTTATTATTTAAAAATCATTAGAGAAACAGATCCCACCACCATATATCGTGTAATACGATATTTATCCACTCTCGATAGTTAAACTTGTTAAGCTTTGCGTTTTAAATTTGAAAATTTAGCTGTCTCGAGTGGATAAGTATCGTATCACACTCGATGCAGTGGTAGAATCTATATTTATCTTACTCTAGGACTTGATTATACAAAGTGCAATGATTTACACTTATTGCAATCATAAAAATTAAATGTATATTGCTTTATATTTATAAACAAGTGATATTTGAAGTATCAATTTCCGTAGTTTATATTGTTATTATATCGTCCGTGTTTGCAAATTTCTTAAGAATTTTTCATTCGTCGGACCATAGAAAAGGTCCGTTTTGTAGGAATGACCGGTATTTTGAGAATTGAAATCATCCAGAGTTACCTCTCTTCTCTCTTTAATTTGTATTTAAATATATTTGAAAATGTATTTTACAATTATCAAAATATATGTTTTCCTGTGTGGATTTGAGTTTTTTTTTTGTATTATAAAATGCGACTACTAGATTGTTCTTTAATTTACATTCTTTTTTATTTTATTTCAAAATATAAAATATATTAAAAGTATGTCTTTACGCGTTATTAATTTGACAAAATACATTAGTTTATAACCGACCATGCATGTCTCAAATCTACAAAAGATCTTTAGAGTACCCCTCGGTCAAATAATATATCTAGTGGAAATGACAAATTACAAATGGATCAATTATAATGAGTAACTATCAATATTTTATAGGTTATCGTTGGTCATCTCAACGAGATTTATTTCTCGCTTGTGCCCGTACGGCGAAAATGAGAAAAGCAAGTGAGTTGAGATGATCAATGAAAATCTGTTTATCGGTATTTTACCTTAGACGACGTAGT
Organism: Mytilus galloprovincialis; assembly: GCA_037788925.1. Classification (NCBI taxonomy): domain Eukaryota; kingdom Metazoa; phylum Mollusca; class Bivalvia; order Mytilida; family Mytilidae; genus Mytilus; species Mytilus galloprovincialis. The sequence continues at coordinate 55,128,007 of CM075339.1, read as the reverse complement.
TTGTATTATTGACAACGGCATGTGCACCCTAAGCTTCTAGTGATCATTTTTCAGATCACTCTATTGTGCAGAGAAATAAAATTATCAGTCAAATAGATCAAAGGAGAATTTCTAAAAATAATGATAATTATAATGCAATTTGTTTTTAACGATTATTACCATTTGACGTTGACAACTATTTTTAACGGTTCAATGTTTCTTAGTCCGTTACTAAGAAAGCCATCTTTTTTTAATTTTTGTATGTAATATCTCAAAATTGTGTATTTAACAATCCAGAAGCGTACGAAAAGTATGGATTTGTTTAGTATTTATTGACATCAGGCGTATACATGTGACGTCACATTACGTAGATGATAACGATGTTGTACTTTTTCATTGAGGAGTGAACCGGTGTTCAGATTAGGGAAATTTCCCTATATGCATAGCAAGTTTAAATCGGACGAAAAATGTGAAAGTTTTTTTGCCAAGCTTTCCGACTTTCCACACGTAAATTTCATATGATAACACTTCTAACACGTAACAAACACTAACATGTACAGCTGGGCCACAACATTCTTTTCATGCTTGAAAACAAACGGAATAAATCAAATATCATTTCGATTTTTTTTTAAATTTATTTAAATTGTACTCAGTCTGATGTTTAATACACAGTGAAAACTAACTTACCAAGCACTTGTATTTGGCACTGAAAAAAAAATATGAAAACATAAGTTGCATCTCGAATAATCTGTATTAAATGATTTCAATTACATTTACTGTACAATCACAAAATTTTCGACACATATTGTGTATTACTTTAAACACAACAACAAAACATATCATTTTGCACGCTTTGTGAAAAACGAGACAAGGAATAATCAAAGTAAAGATACTTCTGCTAAAAAATCATTAACCGATTTAAAGAAAACAAATCCAGGTAAAAATAACCAAGGGAAACACATGTCTACCCCTCTCATTTTAAGAGAACAAATGGTGGGGTTAATCTGGTGATCTCACAAATAATTATTTCACGAAACAGAACTGGGCATCGAGGACGTCGCACTTATATTAGTGTTTTTTTAAATGAACTTGCTTATTATTTTTTAATCTTATTTCTCCTAACATATTACTTTTTTGAAAGTATTAGCAAAATCAAAACAAGTTTGTATTGCATGCATGTTTAAATGAAAATTGATTAATATATCAATAATACTTAGTCTAAAATTTATCATGTAGAACATATTTAAGAATCGTATTTTGCAGTTAATTAACTCTCCAAGACAATTCTTTCCTGTGAGCGAGTTTGTTAAATAGAGATTATTAATGACAATAGCAATCGTAAATGGTTCATTATATATGTACATTTTCTATATGTTTGTAATTGGTAACGTTTGTTATACGACCACCAAAAAAAATTGTGTCGTATAATGGTATCATGTCGTCGTCTGCGTCGTCGTCGTCGTCCGAAGACACATTTAGTTTCCGGGCAATAACTTTAGATTTGCTGAATGAATATCTATAAAATTTTACCAGAAGGTTTAATACAATTAAGGAAGGTTGGGATTGATTTTGGGGGTTATGGTCCAAATATTCTAGGAATAAGGGGCCAAAAAAGGGGCCCAAAATAAGCATTTTTGTAGTTTTAAAACAATAACTTGTGTTTAAGTATATGAATCTCTCTGAAATTATACCACACGTTTTCATACCATGAAGGGATGGTAATTAATAACTTTGGGGGTTATGCATCTAAATGTTTTGAAATTAGGGGCTAAAAAAGGAGAAATTAGGGGCCAAAAAATTAGATAAACTATATTTTCCAGATTAACTTTAGATTTACTAAATGGATCTCTATTAATTTTTACCAGAAGGTTCAATATCACTAAAGGAAGGTTTGGATTGATTTTGGGGCTTATGGTCCTTATAGTTAAGTATTTGGGGGCCAAAAAGGGGTGCAAAATAAGCATTTTTGTAGTTTTCAAACAATAACTTGTGTTTAAGTAGATGAATCTCTGAAATTATACCACAAGTTTCCATATCATTAAGGGATGGTTATAGTAATGACTTTGGGGAGGTGGGGTCTAATAATGTTTTGGAACTAGGGGCATAAAAAGAGGAATTACGGGCAAAAAAAGGGGGACACTAGGTTTTTCTGGTCAATGAACAATTAAGACAATTCAAAAGCAGTGTAATGGAGGTAAATCATAAACAGTTAACATACAATGTTTGGTTTGTGCAGATTTACTTTCCTTAGACTACTTTTAAATAAAGTATAAAGACATGTCAGGTTTTGGACTTATTTCAAAAAAGGGGGGTGGTAGTAGTTTTCAATTTTTTTTCTCCAAATTTCTTAAATTCCAAATTTTTTAAAAGTGTGAAGTTGAAATCTTTAATTGCACAATATTGCATAATAGATTTGCAAGATCTTGACATTTGTTTAGTGTCAGAAACTCATATAATGTCAAGAATTTGATCACAATCCAAATTCAGAGCTGTATCAAGCTTGAATGTTGTGTCCATACTTGCCCCAACTGTTCAGGGTTCAACCTCTGCGGTCGTATAAAGCTGTGCCCTGCGGAGCACCTGGTTTTCTGTTGTTCCCATAATTATGTCCTTTCATTCTTAAAACTTACTCCCTACGATGCAGAGTTGTCATGATCAACACAACGTTGTCACTATTTTGTATTGTCTGTTTCCAGGAGTTTTGTCCTGTCTTGGTATGTTTCCTGTCTTTAGATAGATTATGTATACATAAACATCAGTTTTTGTTATAGATTTGGTTTGGTGAAATCGATTTTGTTTTGTTCCACATATGGAAAAAATAAAAGCCACTATTTAATACTATACCATAAAAAAATGTTTAGCTACGCAATTTTAGACTCAAAATCTTAAATGAAACAAAATCCAGATTTATCTTTTTTCTGTTTTATTTATGAATAAACTGATTATAGATACCTGGTTTTAAATTTTGTTTTTCCGCTAGATGCGCGTTTTGTCTACAAAAGACACAACAGTGGCGCAAGTCGAATTAAAAAAAAAAGTAAAAAGGCCACATAGTACGAAGTTGAATTTAATTGTTTAAGTATTTATAAGTATAAGTAGTAATGTTAACATTTCAGTCAGCTAATCTTTAAATTACATTTGAGGGAATCGGAAAAAATTGGAAATCACAATTTATAACATTTTGCACATGATATAATACAAAATTGCATAACTCGAACAGATTGGACAAAGAAAAATATCTTATGGCATAATGTGTGTCATATAAATAGAAACTTACTTGTCCCTTCAACAAAATAGGAAGGGAAACTTTTTTTCCTCACCAAAATTTCATCATAGTTTTTTAGTGGTTTATATCTTCAATACATTCATCATCCTCTTCAACACAAATATTGTTGATCTCAGATCATTTAAAACATTTAGTATAAAGATAACAGCCTTTAAAATTTGACAACCATTTATCTCTATGGAAAATTTGCAAATCGTTCTCTGTGTAATATATTTTCGACAACATCTAAAATAGGTTTTACCAAAGTGCCATGAATATAATACTTTTCTTGGTATTTCACGCATACACATCTTCCATTCCAAGAATCCCTCAATACATGATTTAACAAATAGCTGTTTAACTCCTGTATGTACTATATTCGTGTTTTATACCCTTCTATGACAGTTCAGAAAAATTCCAAAAGTTATTTGAAGGTCCACTTGATCTTAAAAGTGCGGCTCAAGATCTTAAAAGGTTGCTCAAAATCTAAGAAGGTTACTCAAGATCACACAAGGTTGCTCAATGATTGTTTACTACATCACCAGGAAGAAGAAAAACAATTGCTAAACAAATAAAACTATAAAAGGACTTTGACTGTTGGTATAAGTTGTGTTATGCATTTCGTTTATTAAGAGTGCATTTCGTTCTTACTTAGATTTCATAAAAAGTTTTGTGGCGTTTGCTATCTTTTGTTTAACGCTACAAAGGTAGAAACAAATACATCGTGTAATCAGTGTTTACTGACCCTATTTGAACTTTCAATAATGCATGCACATGTTGTTGGTAAACAGACTTATTACGCGATTATAACTAAATGTTGTTCCTTCAACTAACATACGTCAGAAATCTCAATACTTTACACCGTTTTATTCTATTTAATTTGAATGAAAGTTTGTTGCCTATATATATATAATTAAGATGTTTGCTAACAGTATTTCGGGATATTTTGCTTATACTGTAAAAGCATGGGTCATTTTTCAAAAGTCTCCCAACTAATGCCTTGAATTATCAAGTTATTCTTTTCTATTTTTGTTACGTTTATGCGCTATGATAGGCAATAGGATGAAGATTTCAATGCATTGTTTGTCTTTCTGCAGATTGTTCTAATGATTTCTTATAATTTTACTTAAATTAAAGGTTGAAGTTAGAAACAAATGTAGTATTTGTACTAACAAACGATGAACAACAAACTGTACATGCATTTTTAGCGTGTGCATAGTTTATCAAAGTTTATGTAAACTTTGCAAACGTATATTAGAAAACAATTATCAAAACATGTACGCGCTTAGTTGTTTGCATCGTTTTTGTAAGAAAGAAATGCACTCTTTGTCTATTGTTTGATTGTGTTACCTTTATTTTTAACATTTGACGTGTTAAAGGAAGTTTGCTTGTCATGATTTGGAATTTTTGTCATATGTTTGGAATCTTCTGGTTTTATCCATTTTAATGATTTAAAAAAATGTGTCCATTGACCCCAATTTTTTATATTTCTTTTACGTGTATATTGATAAGCCATCTGTGAAAGTCTTATAAAATTTTAATTGTTTTTAATAGTTTTTGAGAACTTAAACTTGTCAATGAAAAAGCTATGAAAAGTGAAGAGAAAACTTTCTCCCGCAAAAATTTAAATGGCTAATATCTCAAAAACAAGCACATTGACCTATATATTTTTTGCTCTTATGAATCCTTTATTATTCCTCTATCAATATATACTAGTGTTTTGAAAAAGCTTATTATTTTGAAACTGAGACGGGAACTCCCTCAACTATTTTTTTGTTTTGGTTGATACTGTTTTATTTCCTATTTTGGTTTTATCGGTCCTGCAACTTGATAACTAGGCTTTGGATTTTTATATATTGGCATTGAAAATCACTATATTTAAAAATTTGGTTCGATGCCATTGCTGTTGGAGATTGCATCCAAGAACTCGACCACTAGCCTAAACTTTATCACCTCTCTTTTTACATGAAGAATAATTGATATGGTCTTTTTTTGACAGTTTACAAATCTTTGAATTAATCGGAATACTACGAACTCTCTACCAAAAGGAATATCTTACCTTATTTATATTGGCTAAACCTTTCGGTATTTTGAATCTTTAACTCTCTTTGTATTCTTTTAGGCATTTTATTATTTTAAAGTTGATTCCAGTGTCACCATGTCCCTGATGGGTTTTTGATTTAGAAAATGCGCGTCTGGTGTACATATTGTTTATCATGGTATCTATGATGAGTGTATAACCTTAGAGACATTTAAGATCGAAATGCACAAATGGTGCAGTGCAGTTGGTATAGGTAATGTTTATTTTAGGAAAAAAACAAAATAGCTTCCAATTCCATAACAAAAATGTCTTTGTGCGTTGTTTTTACAAATACAGTCGTTATAATAAAATAAGTCTTGTTTTATTACTTTTGAAATTGAAATATATTTAATTAACCTTTTACCTTTTGTGAAATCACAAGATCCACAAGCAGGATACAAATCAAAATGAACTTTCTTAACATTTTTTCCTCAATAAAGTGAAAAGTGTCTTTTTCGGACAGCAAGCTTCATTTTATATAATCATACAGGACATCTGATAAAATTGATTATTTTAAATATTCATTCCATTATAATCCACAATCTGACACCTGATTGAAAATAAAGACTTTTATAGATAATACTGGATTAAGATAAACAACGCTAAAGTTTTAGAGGACCGCAAGTGTCTTCTTGTATAAACCTACAGAACATCTGAGAAAATTGATTATCTTAAATATTCATTCCATCATAATCTACTATCTAACACCCACCTGATTGAAAATATAGAGTTATATCAATAACATATTGGATTAAGATAAGCATCGTTAACGTTTTCGTTACATTGCATTGATTTGAATATGTAAATATTTCTTTATTCGGTCATTGTAAATAAGTTTAAATACATTTTTCAATTCGCTTTACAGTTTGCTGAATTATGACATGGTATGTTTCCTCAAAGTCTGTGTGATTAAAAGCTTATGAATACTTCCCCTTCAACATGTTCCACAGCACTTAAATTCATCTCGCCTTTTATACTTTTATAAAGTTTGACTCATTTATGGCAAAACAATCAAAAGATTATATTAAGCATTATAATTGTTATTCGTGGATTAAATCTTTTCAGTTTTGATTGTTACAATATAAAATTACGAAAAAGTTCGTTTGAAATTGATTCATCGTTCACTGACATTTTGAAGGCCAACAATATTGGACAGACAGGTCTCATTCATATACTTAATAGCATTTTGTCCGGTGTGAGCCAAGGCTCCGTGTTGAAGGTCGTACATTGACCTATAATGGTTTACTTCTATAAAGTGTTATTTGCATGGGGAGTTGTCTCATTGACACTCACACCACATCTTCCTATATCTTTAGGTGTAATACCATCAAATCATGGTACGTCACATCCGGTTGTATACGAAGGCAGGTCGAAAAAAATATTCCCTTGGATTTGACAGTTGTAGGTACATGTAATTAATCCTACATTTTATTGCAGTAAAGCCATTTCTGTGTCATAAACATATGTGTTGGGTATTTGAAAATACCATTATTTTTTATTTGGGATTTCTATAGAAAAGGAGTAGGGGCAATAAGGCCCTGATTTGGCCCAAAAATTACTGCAAATTTTATCATAAAAGTTATCATACATATTCTTAAATTACTGAAAACTTGTCTAAGGTATAAGGTAGTAAGAAAAACAAAACAAATTTGACATCGAATAAGTTACCATGGCAACAAATCATAACTTAATTTGCATTTTTGTAAAATTTCGTGATTTTCCTTGTTTTTTTCATCAAATTTGAAGTATATTTTAGACTGAAAAAGTATGTGCGCACCCAAGAAACAACTTTATATTTGGTGAGATAATGCCAATAGTTATAGTAAAGCTTTTGTTAAAATATTTTGTTGTTTCTCGGCTGCGCAGGATGTTTCCACAACGGAAATAAAGTCAGAAAACTGCATAAATTCTGTATTTTTCATCGTTTTTGTGAAAACAGTACATATCATGACGTAATTGTGACGTCATCAGATAAAAATCTTAATGTTTTTCATTTATAATTTCTTGACCCTATGCATTTCTAAACGTTATGCGCCAATTTGAAATAGTTATCAAACATTTCATTTTCTTGGGCCAAAACTAGGGCTTAATGCCCCTACTCCTTTTGTAATCTTGAGGTTACATGGTGACTAAACCTTGTACACAGATAAACTAAGGGGAGAAATTTGATTAGTTAACTTCTAATGGTGGTTATTTTCTTATATGAAATGAAATATTATGTGAATTTTTTTCTATAGAACTGGACAGGATAAAACTTTACTCATGCCAAGTATTTCTTTATTTGAAACAAGGATAAATTCTGCTCATTATATGAATTTCACTCATGATTGGGAAAACCCGATTTATTTCAGCACTGACAAAGACAATCAAGGAAAGATATATTTTGGCGAAAACAAATTATTCTTATGATGATATTTCAATAAATGGAAAAAAGGCTAGAACATATCAGGTCAAATATGAACTTGAAAAATACCTTTTACTGAAATTAGATAAACATATTGCAACAAATTGAGCAAAAGTAGGAATAGGTAATAGTATGACAGTTATTGACCGTGGTCAATACAATAAAACTGCATAAGGAACTAATAATTAAAACTTAATAAACTTAGAATCAAAATGTTTAATGAAAGTTCTACTAAACTTCCCTGTTTTAATGAGTAATAAAAATAAGTGTGTGTTATATTTTCTTGCGAAGAATATGATATATTTAATATCATTATAACCATTAATAGTGGAATGTTTACTGAGACAAACAACTATAAAGTCAATACTTAAACCGTGTATTATTCATGCCTGGTGTTATCATACATATATAATCAAGATGTTTGAAATGATAATTTTCTAGATATGAAATCTTGTGAAATATGATATTGTCGTAAATATTCACATTCGTCCCAATGCCTTATACATATGTCTGTATTGTGTTCTGTATTTCGTTTAAATATATATAGTTTTTATTAGTGAAAAACTGATTGTTTGGATTTTAAACTAATAAAATTCTTATTTTTTTTCTTTATTCTATGTCATACTTGTAAGAAGATCTGACTAGCATATTATAAACATCACAGGTATTTTTGGTATGCAATGCATTATTTTGTTCACTGGAATAGTTCATAGGGTTGTAACCCAAATATGTATGCAGTTCCTACCTTATGCATAGAATAATTTGAAGTAATCAGATATATTAAAGAATGCTTGCAGTTTCTGCAATAAAATTATTGTCCATCTTGTTTATATTTGTGGCCGTGCTGAAAGAGTTTATATTATACTTCAACAACTGGCAATGCGGTAAACAATACAGAAAAAAAAAGACAGAAAATATTTATCTGGCTCCACCCAACATAAACCAAGGCAAAACAGGACACAATTTTTAAAACAATAAATCATAAAGACAATTTGGACGAATTTTGTAATTCTATGCTTTATATGAATGATACAATAATCATATTTGAATTGCATTTCGTTTCTATTAGTACATGTAAACGAAGATAAAAGGGTAACATAGACGATTACAAAATGTACCCGAATGCAGAATTTACATGTACATGTAACACATTACAATATTAAAAAATAATTACATCAGATGTATGTTTCAATATGATACTTTATTCTGATTGGCTAACTGCACATCACGTGTTATTCCGTAAGCAATTGCATTGCTCAATAAAACATTTCATTCATGATAACACGTGGTCCCACAATAAAGTTCACAGGTGAATTAAATAAAACAATAATACAAATCGTGTTTTCATGATCATTGTTACAACAAATGTAATTATAGGTATTGAATGCTTTTTTGTAACTTCATAGGGCTTTAAAAGCGTTGACCGTGCGCACATTTTTAGTATGAAGCGCGGAAGCGCTTCATACAAAATGTACTTCGGTCAACGCTTTCACACCCCAATGAAGTTACAAAAAGAAGCATTCAATTCTTAAGTACATTTCGTTATCATGTGAGTGTTGCATTTAAATTATATATTTGTTTTATTTTAATAATTAATATTTGAGCTTTGATGATCTGTTCGGATGCAAGAAATTACAAACATGTTTTTCTTCGAACTGAAATTAGAAACATATTAGGAAAAGCAAGCAAAGGTTTTCTGAAATCATATGTCAACCTTTACATGCTTTATAAAAGCAAGTTTTCCCTGTGAACTATTTTGACATCCATAACTCATCAACTACATGTTATAGGTAAATGGGTATATCATAAAGATCACGATTTGGACAAATTTGTAATAAAGCAAATAAGCTGTATGAATTTAGTTATTTTTATTAAACCCAGTTGCTTGAACAATATAGATGCAAATGCAAAGTAACCAATATGAGATAGTAAGCTTAATTTTAAATGATATATATATATATATATATAAAATATATATAATGAAAGGAAAATAGAAATTGGAAGTAAAGTAAAAAATCGAATCAATAATAACATTGTTAGGTTGATTTTCTATACAAATTCTAAATATTATAACACCTGGTGTATCTTAATCATAAGAAATCCGAAGGTGATATAATTACATGTAACACTTATCACTACAAAATAACTAACGTATTTGATTAAAATTTCATAGTGATCACAATGATATGCCTCTAAAAAGTAGAATAGTATTCGGTAAGTATACTAATGATATGAGTAGATGCGCATTCTGTACACTCAAACATACTTTGGGTACATTATGATTAAACGTTCTTACTGAAAACTAAGAGAAGATAACAATTCATAAGCTATAATTAGCGGAGGGACAAGGCGTCTGTGTAATGCTAGGTGTAATCGTCGTAGAAATGAGAAGTAAGAAGTGAAAGGTATAGGTTTAAGGCCCAGTCGGGCAGAAAGTTAAGAATCAAATCAACCTTAACATGCTGAAGTTGATTCTCTATCAAGCACTTACAATTATAATGTATTGAAAAAAATGTCTATTTCTTCTCGGACGATTTCTAATAAAGATTTGTAAAGCATTGGAGATTTAATTAATGTTATCAATTGTTCTCCATTGGTCAGGACGTAGTGATGATTATTCTTAAAAGATTTCACACCAAACTGCCATAACATTTAATTGGATATTCTGCATTTGATTTCTTTAGTAAGTTTAAATCAAAATAATATCATTTAATTTTACTAAATGGTTAAACAGCATGAATATCTTATAATTTTGGTTATGCTTCCAAAATAAACATTGTGCACTAGATATCAAACAGAAAGTCTGTGATGAAGGACTTTTTTGAAATGTCGGTTGTACTGTTTCTGATACTGTTGTAGTATAACTCATATGTATGCTTCCTCAACAAATGTTCAACGCAATGTCATGTATATTCATATGTTTTTCTGTATATCTTTGTTCAACTTTGGTGATACCAGAATAAAATTACTGTGAATTGGTATCTGTGTAAAACCCGGCATTATAACGATAGTTAGTGATTTCTACCATATACTATTTGAAGTAGAGTTATTTTTTTTACTAACATACTTTCGTTTTGTAATTACGAGTTTTCAGTCACATCAATGCTAAACTTAGCTCAGATAGACAATATAATGTGAAAGAAAACAGTGACAAAAATATCTAGATGCATCTATTTGGTTACATCGAATAAAGGTGTGAGAGTGTTTGGTTTAAGGAAGTTTGGGACTATTCGACTGCGCATAATTTCACGCATGAATTACCATGCACACGAAAATTATTTTATTGTTTTGATTGATTAAAAATGTTATTTTTTTGTATTTTTGTCACTAACAAAATATCATTGTTATTATGTGTATCTGTGAAAGGCTCAAAATGACTTTTCGCCCAATTTCACCATTTTCGAACCCAAATTCTGGATTTGTAGGCAACATAATTTTTCCTAATCGGTGACCTATATCTTTTTGGCTAATTCTTTGAAAAAGAGGGACGAAAGATACCAAAGGGACAGTCAAACTCATAAATCTAAAACAAACTGACAACGCCATGGCTAAAAATAAAAAAGACAAACAGAAAAACAATAGTACACACGACACAACATAGAAAACTAAAGAATAAACAACACGAACCCCACCAAAAACTAGGGGTGATCTCAGGTGCTCAGGAAGGGTAAGCAGATCCTGCTCCACATGTGGCACCCGTCGTGTTGCTTAAGTGATTACAAATCCGGTAAATAGTCTAATTCGGTAGGTCATATTCATGAAAGGGAAGGGGATTGTAGTTGAAGCTATATTTCAGCTCTTTATATCACAGTTTTGGACCAAGTGTCACAGACAGTTTTTTTTTATATTTCGATAAAAAATATGTCAACCCCTCTTTTTTTCTATCATTTAATTGAAAAGGGTCCCTATTACATACCTGGTTTAAAGGTAAAATTTTGAGCTTAAAAGGTACTGAACATCCTTTATTGTTTTTCGGCCAATTTGATTCACTCTCTGTAAAAATTAAAATAACGAAAACTACGGCACTTCTGACAAAACTTCGAATAGGTCGAGCCATCTTAATTGATGTAAACGGAAGTTATAGTTACAGCAGACTGATATTTCTACACACTTAAGGAAGCTGGCTTGTCATGTTTTGGATTTTAATGTCAGATTTTTGGAATCCTCTGGTTTTATCCATTTGAATGCCTTGAAAAAATTTGCCCGGTGACCCTCATTTTTCTTTTTGTAAATCTTTTACATGTATAATGATAAGCCATCTGTAAAAGTCTTATAAAATTTTAATTACTTTTTAACAGTTTTTGAGAACTTCAACTTGTCAATGATATAGCTATGAAAAGCCAAGAGAGAATATTTCCCCGCCAAAATTTCAATGGCTAATATCACGAAAACAAGCACGGTGACCTATATATTTTTTTTGCTCTTTGGATTCCTTTATTAATCCCTTATCAATATAAACTAGTGTTTTGAAAAGTTAATTACTTTGAAACTGAGAAGCGAACTCCCTTAATGATGATGAGAACATTTAATCATGTGTGTGTCAAATCAATTTTTTGATTGAAATCTCGAGTGTACGTGAAAATTAATATCATATTCTAGTATATTACTTCGTTCTTGTTTGGTATTAAAAACAATGCAATGTAAGGACAATTGTGTTATCTCAATATACAAATCCTCACTTTTAATTCAAATCTATAAAATTATCCAAAAAACTTGATCACTAAAGGCTACAGACATACTCCTTCACACATAGCATGTTTAACATGTACGAACACGTAAACGTTTCGGTAATTATATTGAAGAAAACTTAAAATAAGGAAAAAAAGTTACAATTTGTTCCTTTTTTAAACAGTAGAATGATACAGTATTAGATGACAGGATAGAGATGATATTGTTGTGTCTTGGAAATGAATAAATATCAATTAATGTCCCGTTAATTTCATTCTGATAACGGCCTCTACGTCATGAAATGATATTGTAAAAATGTACGACCGCAATTGACAGTTATAATAAGCTGTGTATCTTATATGACTTATTCTGTTTTGACTTTATTTGAATATCACTGTTTTACATCAACATAAAAATCGAATATCCAGTAGCATATTGGAAACCCTCGCACATTGATTCGTAGTCATACAGCACACTGCATTCACCAGTTTCCATAAACACTTCGAACGCTTAATATGTTTTTGATGCTTAGCAATACATTGCACAGCCTAATAAATCAGGGTTTGTCATTGTCACGACTTTTTCTGGTTTGTGTTGTCAACTATGAACCTTTTGTAATTTCCGTATAGATGGCATTACGATTGTTCCATGGGCGAAAACCTATTTCAATATATGTATATAACATCCGTAAGGTAAAATACTAAAACATAAGAGTAGTGAAATCACTTATATTTAAAATAAACATTTTTTATCTGCAGATATAAGAAACCGCTTTCCTGTATGTTACTTTAATGTACTAAAATAACCATGATTAGCAGTATTTATTAAAAGAGAATAGCTTTTTAAAATTTGACAGAAAGACCATTTTAAGGAAGTTATGAAGCGTACGTTTTATATATTACATTTGATTTCTAATTGGCAATTTCAAACAGGCCGATTTTTAAGCCTTGTTTTATGATTTTCAAAAACCACCTTCCCCTGTCAATATTTTGATCAATTTATATATGTAGTAGTGCATGTTATGTGTTTTGTTTGGCATTAATTATACCTGTTGCATACACTGACAAACGCCGTTCTCCTCCGCATATCTGTGTTGAGTCACCATAACAATGTGTGTTACAAGCATTATCATTTACATTCTCTGGTCCATTACGGAAGGCATTATCACCACATAAACACCAATTAGCAGACTGCAAATAAAAACATTGGCGAATTTTAACAGCGTTTGATTGTAAAATATGCAGGGCTATTTGTTAATTATTTTACCCTTTATCGTACATACCTCAGTACCTGTATATTTAAAACCCTGTCCTTTACAGTAAAGTATGCATCTATTATTTTCCATCACACTACCATTTCCAACGACTCTTTTGTAAATAGTTATCAAAGGTACCAGGATTATAATTTAGTACGCCAGACGCGCGTTTCGTCTACATCAGACTCATCAGTGACGCTCATATCAAAATATTTATAAAGCCAAACAAGTACAAAATTGAAGAGCATTGAGGATCCAAAAAAGTAAAATTGTAAAAGTGTGGCAGTAGCCTATCTTCAGTATCCCAAAAACATCCAAGGTAATTAAACGAGCATTAGCAAATATAAAGAAAGAGTAATAATTGTAGCACCAAAATACAAACATCTTCTTAGATAACATAATATTTTAGTCAATGAGAAAATTATGAAGTATCTTATTTTAACCAAATTCAAAGTTACTGCATTCTAATGTTAAGGTTCCCACCAAGACGAATGACTGAATTCTGAGACATCAAAATCTAGCAAAATTAAGCCAACATAGGTATACTTTCACGATACTACAATCTGGCGATACCTGTAGTTTGCAATTGCACAAGGTCATGTTTTTCTCTGACTGTAAATGTCGTCTTTACACTAAATCCATTGGATGTTGGATGTGTACTGATTGATATTTCAGTCTTAAATACATGTCTTTTTCATTAGTAGTTATTGGCTTTGAACTAGCTGTCAGTAACTGCGACTACTCTCATATATATACTAAGTGTATTTTTGTTTTTGAGATGTATAAGTACCCATCCATGTTCACTCTGTGTTTTTGTTAGATGTATTTCTATTTGTATCCATCTGATGAGTTAAGCCTTTTTCAACTGATTTTGATAGTTTGTTCTTATGATGTACTGTTATACCACTGTCCCAAGTAACAGAGAGGGTTGAGCACTCACAAACATGTTTAACCCCGCCACATTCTTTGTGTGCCAGTCACAAAGTTGGAGCCTATAGGTCAGTGGTTTTCGTTGGTTTTATTTGTTTTTCGTAAATTGTTTTGTTATAAATTAGGCAGTTAGTTTTGTCAATGAAATGGTTTAATATTGTTCATATCGGGGCCTTTTATAGCCAACCATACGATATGGGGTTTTCTCATTGAGGAAGGCCTTGTGATTACCTATAATTGCTTATATCATCGTTTTTTTTATATTCTTAATATATTAATGAGGCATGTTCCCATTTGAACTATTTTTAAGCGATGGTAAATCTTTAAAAACATATTGGTCTGTTAACTTGAATAATACTAAAGCACATATTCTAGTAAACAGTGTCGCCTTATACTTTAATTTAACAACAAGGACAGAGGTTTTCAATTTTCCAACATCAATTTTTAGTTATAATTAATCCAGATTTTTGAAACAATGTGATAAAAAAAAAAAAAAAGTATTAAAATGATATCTTCACTATAGTACAAATATATTAAGGTACAATGCATGACCTTCGACAAAAATTATCTGTTTTATTAGAAAAAAAAATATGCAATTTAAAATTCTCGCTATTCCTATTTCAAACGGAAATAGTATCAACATAAAATCAAATATTATTTTGATTTTATCTTATTCTTGTACTTGTTCAAACAAGTGAAATGCTTTAAATTTACTGAAATCATAATAAGTGTATTTTTCTTTATAATTACTATATAGAGTTCTTAAATTACTTAGGTCTTGATAGCTTTGTCTATATCGTCCGTATTTGTATTTATACATCGCATAATTTCAATATGAAAACCGGTTACATTTTATCGTCAAGATTTAAGATTTTATTGTACACTCTGACAGTTTACACTGTTACAAGGCAGATATACATAATATACAGCTTGACAGAAGTGGTATAATAGCAGCACAAAATTGAAATAAACATATATACAGGTCAATTCAATATAAGTCATCAAACACACCGTAACATACGGTTGTTTGAAATGTAATTTAAACGATCCAAACAAATACACATATCATGACAAAGTGCGCATATTCAGTCAAGACTTTTTTTAAATGACAGTTTGCTAAATTTGGAATTTTAAAAATATATAAAGACACGCAGAGCACATAGTCCGACTTCCTCCTTCTACAGTATTCAATTTCAAGGTGGACATTTTATAATGTACCGAGTGTTTTTCTTATAGAGGATGCATGTATGTTCTCAGATTTTTTTAATGTATTTTTTTCACGAATGACAGAATGTTGAACTTACATTTAATACAGTTTGCAAGGTTTGTCTGCAACTATGCACACTACCCAAACGTTTACATCATACAGAGAATATACTATATTAAAAACGTGTATTATTTATCTTTCACTTTTACAACTGACGGAATGTTTTTATTAGTAACCTTTTTTTGGTGGCTGCATTAGAAATGCGTCTTTTAGACACAACAGTTTCAAATTGTACTGTGTCGTCCTGAACATGCCTGGAATATTTGCAACTGGACATTTGCAACCTCAAATCAATCAATTCAAACTGTCCTTGAAAATCACTGTTCACTAATAACATTTTTGAAGCAGAATGTGCACCCTGTTAGTTGGAAATAAAACTAAATCAGTAAAATTAATAGGAAATTTACGAAACCAGACAGGGAAAAAGAAAACAAAATAACAAACACCATTCAGATCCCGTTACATGTTTTTTTCAATACCTTTCAGATAAAAGCACGTTACTCTATACTAAGTAATTTCATCCTTTTTCTGCCAAAATGTATGCATATCGGTTAACTTTGAAGCAATTTATCTAAACAAAAACAAACAAGGATGGTGACATGTGTCTCTATACATTCACATGCTCACAAAAAAATCCTGGAAATTGTTAGTATTTAGTCTTTCTCCATATATAAGAGATTGTAATGAATTAGTGACGAGGTTTGGAATATTTTTTCCGTTAGTATGCCATTTTGGGGAATTTTCTGCGACTGTCAAACAAGTGAAAGGTTTGACTAGCCATGAATCCAGGTCCAATCCACAATTTTCTACATAAGAAAAATTAATGCCTGTACCTATTAGGAATATAACAGTTGTTATTCATTTTTATGATTTTGCAGTTAGATTAAGGACTTTCCGTTTCAATATTTCCTCGGGTCGTTTTTTTGTTTGTTTTTTTTTTTTACTTTTTATTAGCACTTTCTTGAATCGTTTGATTAACTCATTTATTACATAATTGTGTTCTTGCTAAATTTTAATATACATTTTCGTCTCCTTTTTTATCCCCCTTTCTCCTTTCTCCTACCCCTTCTCTCCCTTCTACCACCCCTCTCTCCCTTCTTCCGCCCCTCTCTACCATGCTTCCAATACCCTGTCCAGGCCCTCATTAATATACAGTTTTGTAAATCATTTTCGCCATCAATGATAATCGTTGCCATAAATGCTAATTTGGGATGTCATACTTGATAGAAATGCGGACGTGAAAGAAAGCACCTTTCTTAAAAGCTTCAATGAAGATGAATCCGGGGATGAATCTCCTAGTTTCCAGATCATTCCAGGGCGACGACCTAGTCATTTATAAAACAAAATACATGTTTCTGAAGGTAAAGATGTAATTAAATTAACATCAATATCCATCTGTTGAGTAAAAAATATTTATGCAAAATGTGTTCCTGTTAAGAAACCACCATTCCTCGGTGATTACATTCTAAACAAAGAATATCCTGTTTTCCTGTCTCAAATATGTTTCATTTTAGTCCTAAAGAAACAAGCCATTATCTAGCATGAAGATAAGTCTGTCGTCGGATCCCAGGGAATACCAGAAATCCTCTCCGGTCTGCAGTTCGTTTAAAATTTCGATGATTCAATGAAAACTACGAGAAGATCAGAGTAAGACGAATTTTTTTGAACTGTTTTTTAAATGTTTGACTATGAGCGTATACCTATGTCACATTTAAATATTTGAACTGCATCAACATATATATTCAATGAATTTCTGGTATATATCATCGTGGGCCGTAGGTACGCTCATAGTTTAATATACAGAAAAGGTACATGTATGGAAAATGCCATTTTCTGACTTTTCGCGAATCGTGATGTACTTTCTGAAACAGAGCTTGAATAATATCATTAAGGGTCCTCTGGTTATGCGAGTTGTCCTCCGGATAGCATTTTGTCCAGTGGATAGCTGGACAATCTTTAACCAGTTTTTGAACAACACAATTTAACCTCTGGATAGCAATCCACTGAATAAACATTTATCCAATCTACAAGCTTATCCAGTGGATAACTTTATCCATCCTTTTGAACAACCGGGCCCTGGCAGTTAACTGACGTGCCAGCTCTAGACTTCAATTAAACTGATTGAAAAATTATGTCTTCATCATATGAATATCAGGCACAATCCTCCCCGTGAGGGGTTTAGTATCATACCATCATAACATATATGAGAAGAACATAACCCGTGTCATGCCAACAACTGGTTTATTAATAATAAATGTGTTTAGTTTCGATGCAAAGACCCTATAAGCGAATCAATATAAACGCCAAAATATGCAATCTTTAATGACCTGACAACAGTATCGTAACTATATCCCTTCTTAATAAGTCTATTTAAAGGTGATTAATTTGACAATGATTAATCAATTATCAAATTTTACAAATTAACAGAGACACATGAAGGTTACGAACAAGATCTAATGGACTCATATGTTCTCCAAAAAGAAGCGAGTTAATGAATCAGCTTTTAAAAGACTACTTGTTGAACTGGTTACAAATGGCACACTTGTTTAAAGATGTTTGATTGATATAGTCCGGCCGATTGGTGCAGATATAGAGCAGAATTGTTCACTTGATGAGGAAAGCATGAAACTTTGCATAGTAGTTCTTGGTTATATACCCTTTGATTTCAGCTATGGACCCACTCTGAAAAATCCAATATGGCTGCCATTTTCAAGATGGCGGAAAAACGGTATAAAAATCAAGATTGTCCTAAAGGTATTCTAAATAATTTCGGAAATTAAAGTTATGATTCTTCAAAAATGGACTTCATGTTCTTGAATTTGTTATCAATTAATTTTAAAATATAAAAAAAAATAATTTGGTTATTTCTATTACACATACATTTGCAAATATGGCTGCACATACACAAATAAATAGTGAAATTCAAAATGTTAATCAATATGTTATATGTTATTCTTTAAACGCTTTCAGTTTTAATGGTTGGAATGAAATAGGTTGAAACGAGTCGATTGAACGTTAATATAGGTCGGTTAAATGTGTTGGAATAGTAGATAACTCATCTGAACTTTGAGGCAGTGCCGAGGGCACCCTGTCTCGTGTCTCTTCAATGTAACGTCTTACGTCACTTATCGCGTTTTCATCTGCCGTACGCACTACATCGTCAAATTGTTCTATGTAATCAATAGGTGTACCTTTCTTCAGGCGGAATAGGCAATTCCCATCATTTAAAATGGTTAAGGGGCTACTATTTCCTTTTCCAACGACGTGCGAAACCAATTCGCAACTTTTCAGCGAGCATGGTCCTAAAATGCACTCCTGATCAGCACTTTTATTAGTTTTAATGGTAACAGTCATTTCTGAGTTTGGTGGAACTGTGATGGTTCGTTTTATGCAAACTTGCTGAGTTGAAATCTCGTTTCCACCGTTAACAAATGCCGCATTTATCACTTTATTGTTGATGGTAATTGTGGGAGTACTCAGGTTTATCACTGCGCTCAGTATGTCCAAAATATCTAGCCTAAGTATAACATCGTCTGTTTACTCTATTAATGTCGAGAGTCGTTCTTTATAGTCTTCCCAATAACAAGCTGTTAACACAAACCACGTAGCGTTACGTTCTCAAAATCTCCATTTTCTGCCGGAATTAATTTCTCATTTACTAATGTTATCATTGCAGCAGTGTCCACAATCATGCTCACATTCTGGTCATGTATAGTACCTCGTTCTGCTAAGCTCTTTCAAATGGTTTGTCTGATGACAATATCGGACGAGGCCGTGGGCCTCTGTTCGATTTTGTGATGAGGTGATGTTTCATGGCCAATGGACTTTGGAATCGTGCGTTGGCCTACTGGCCCGACCCTTTGCTGTTTAAAGACTCCATTGTTGGAGTAGCACTTTGATTTGTTCCGTATCCTTGTGAAGGTGATCGTTGTCTGAAATAACCTGGATTTCTGGAGTTTGCCCGTGGAGATGCTAACCGTTGTCTTTGGGGACTATATGATCTCTACCTTAGTAGGTGTGTTGCTGATCGATAGGCATTAAGCTTGGGTGTAATCTATCAGGCGATCTACCGCGAATGTATTGCTCAGGAGATCCTCCATGTGTATATTGATCAGGTGATCTTCCATGATTATTTAATCAGAAGATCCGAGGTTATACTGATCGGTCAATCCACGGCTATGCTGATTAGTTGAAAGCATAATATCAGCTAGTTTTGTGACAATTTGTGCGAGGTTATGCCCCTCATTATCCAAAGGTCTGCTCATATTTCCTTTATCGGTCGGTGATACTGCGCCATCAGCAAAGTAGATTTGTCGATGGTTATAATTGGCACTTTTTGATTCATATATTGCCATCTGGTTTGCTATTGAGGTTTTTAGTTGATTCAACGCCTCGTTGAAATTTTCTGGGTTCCTCTTTATTACATGCCTTGAAGAATCTTTGTCTTTACATTCTCGATGGAATGCTTCGGTTCCAATCAGGTTTGGTCGTCTTTCTTGTTGAAGCGCTGCTCCAAATGAATGCTTTTTTAAGGCCTTGGAATCATCATCTGTGCGAGCGTACTCAAAGCCAACATCGGCCTGCAATATGGGGCCTACACATATTTTTCTGTTTTCCCATTGTCATCTACCGGCAAATCGTTCAAATTGGCAAATGAACGCCTCCCAAGTCATGGATCCTCTTCAATTGAGTTTTTTGAATTTTTGGGAGCTGTGGGCTTCGTCTCCGGTCCCTTGCACCAAGATTTTCTTGCCATCGGATATATTCTCTCTCCAATGAGGAGTCTGAAGAAGAGGTGTTGCCACACTCTTTTGGTTTCCTCTGCCCTTTCCTGGACCGGCCAGTGGAGTCAGCTTGCTGTTATGGGAAGCCTGTTAGAGTTCCAGGAGCTGACGAGGTTGTCATAATTGGAGTGATAAATGTGGGATTTGCCATTGACTCGACGGGGATGATACCGTAAGTAGGAACTGCATTCAGCATTGGAGAAACTTGATAGAATCCTCTTGCAGCCAATTGTTTCTGTAATGGTGTGCTGCTCTGAACCAAATATTATTGACTCTTAGTAGATGGTAAGTGTGCGTAAGACGACACATAAGCCTGTTGCTGGTATCCTTGATAAGTACTAGAGGGTTTTAGTATGTTCTTAATTGGAGATTGTTGTTGAATAATTTGAACTGTTTCATGCAGGGCCAAAAACCCTGACATAGGACTTTTGACTTGAGGTGAAGACACCTTCAACAGAGTTGGCGCGGTTGCTGGTTCATACGAACTATAATTGGGGAAAGACCCAAGGCATGGATTTTGTTGTGTACTTTTGGTAAACTTGCGTTGTACTGGCTAAGGTCAAATTTTGGCTTAGATGATGTGTCCATTTCAGGAATTTTAACTTCTTTATTTCGATTGTCCACTAATTCATTTACAACAGATGCCAGTTGTTGGAAGGTACCCTGCTGTTCAAATGCACTTTTAAATTGAACTGTGTCTACTTCCTCAGGAATTGTCAGCTTGTCCATTCGTCTCACAACAGCATTGAATATCTTATTGGTCTGACCATCAATTCCGCCAAGCAATTATTGTGGTCTATCCTGTCTTCAGACTGCTGAAGTTGCTGAGATATTGCTCTCATCTGTTCGTAATTAATATGCATTGCCTCTTTCTGTTCAGCTTGAAACGTAATGAGACATACACATATTTTATCAATTCGCGATGATTCGCTCTGTTTTATATTGCGGTAATCTCAGCTGTTATTTGGGCATTAAATTTACTACCTGCTAAAAATTCTTGGTACAATTGTTTAATAGTCATTTCTGAGCTGTCCTCTGTTAAAGCGTCCGAGTTCAGCTGTGGGTTTCTCCATATCCCCAAATGATTAATGTTCTGCCATTTCAATGTTCTTATCCTTGTTGTCCCCAATTCCTGCCATTTCACTGATATGTGTTTAAATGATTCTCAATTCACAGTTTGATATCTCAAATCACAGCTTTTATGTGTGACCCAAGACAACAAATAGTGCAGCTTTTAATGAAAGCTACTACTGCAGCTTTTTATGAAGGTTTCTACTTTGTGTATGAAATGACAAACAAGGCAAAATCAAAAAGGACAGATACTAAATGACACTATATATCAATAAAATGCTTATATTCAGGTCAATTCTCAATAATGAATATTTGCTCCTTTTTAAGAAGCCATTTTGAAAATAGCCGCCATTTTGTATTTCAAAGATAGATCAAAACAAAATCTTGCAAGAGTACACCAATTCATTCAAATATGTTGATTTTTGTGCTTCCAGCATCAAATCCACTGTGGTTTGTGTAATACTGGAAAATATTTTAGAAAGTACGGCAGCCATCTTGAAATAAGCCGCCATATTGAATTTTGAGGGTGGGTCCATAGCTAATATTGCTCAGTACACAAAAATGTACCATCATGCAAAAACTGGTGCTTTCCTCATTATTTGAGCAATTTTTTCACCGATCGGCCGGACTAATAGCCATGGTTTTGTCAGTTAAATTTTGACTCGTCAGTGTGGATGTTTTGATATACTTCGCCTCTCTTTTGCTCATAGTTTAAGAGAAAAGAAGTGACTTTCCCCAATACTAAAGATCTGATTTAATAGAAACAGTAGTTTATCGATGGTCTATTTGTTCATTGTTTAAGAATAGCATATCAAGCTTACGGTTACAAACAAAAATTGAGGACAATACATGAACACTAACAGACAAGGTATGTTGATAGTTAAAGCGTCCCCTGTAATGCATGTTTACCCTTGCATGAAAATCCAAAGTCGGTTGATATTTCAATTTATATATTTCGATTAAACCTCCCAAATATTTAAGCAATCTGGAAATCTTCTGTTTGAGATACAATTAGTCTTCAGATCAGCATTCTTAACAGATGATGTGAGCATACAAATAAGCGCATAACGTAATAATAAATGACTATAATATGTTAGACATTCGATATATTAGTTTTTCTCATTGTTGGAGACACCATGGTTGCTTATACCTTTTACACCTACTTCATCTGAACTTTGATAAATAATTGGAAATCTTACTTGGTCTCCTTTTGTTTACATCACAAATACCCTGAATATATCTCCCTCATGTGTATATCTGGTTTTTTTTTTTTTTTGGTAACATAGTCCTCATATACTTTTTTATACGGCATTTGTTTTATTTGAGCAGTCAAAATGAGTTGACTGTATATTACTATGTCATATACAGTAATTAACCTGATATCACTTTTCCCCATGCATACTACATTTAGTTTTCATACGACCTCTTCAAATGTTCTTGTTTCCAATGTATACAATGATGCATGGAACAACTCAAACATTTCTTTTACAATTTTTGTTAATATTTTTTTGTTTGAAACCTATAAATCATTATGTTTTATTCTTACTGATTATATTTTATTCCATACTTAAACGAATTCGTTCACCATGGATTGCAGGTTTCAGCAGGTAATGTACATTTCATTGTGCTGTATATTTCTCTGCCTGATATGAGACCTTTATAAAGGTGGGTTTTCCACAATTTTATTTAAATCATAGATAAATAAAATTTAAACATTAAAGAACAATTGAAAATGTTTTTTTTCTAGATTGCAGTATTAAGACAATAAGACATTAACGTGACATATCAACGATGCATTATTATTGACTATGTAAAGGCGAGTCATAGCAATATAAAAGTCGTAAACACGATGATGGAAAAGTTTTTGTACCGTTGATGTTAATATTTGGAGTATATGAAAACTTCCGCAGACGATGACTCACAATTGGATTTTTAAATACGTCGGTACTAGAATTTTAAATATTGTGATCATTTCAAAATAATTTAATTTCGGATGTAACGCGTCTTCTCATTAGATGACGTTGTTTTGTTTTGTTTCTCAGCTCATAGGCATAATTTTCTCATGTGACCGTGACGTCATCAAAGTTTTGTCATGGTTTTACTCGGGTTTAAAATGGAATTAAGAATTAAATTATAAGAAATGACTGGAATATTTCTTCTGTCCATTCGGAATAACATAGAAAATGTGCTGCACATTTTAAAATAACCCGGTACGCCCACATTTTTTATGTTATTTCGAATATTACAGTCATTTCTTAGTGAATTTGCATTTTTCAAATATTTAAGTAACCATTAATATTAGAGAAATATTTTCATCGTGCATGATTCCAATTCTTTGTATGATAATGATTTAGATCCCTTTTGGTTTAAATACTGATTTTATATTTTCCTTTTTTTCGGCCTGGTTGATCAGGTGATGCTAGTTAATGATTGAAATGCGCATCTGGTGCCGTAAACTCTGTAACACTAAACATGTAAAGTTATAAAAAAAATACTAGTAAATAGTCAGCCGGGATCATCAGAACTTACAATATGACATTGGTGACTGCCTTGTTTTCAAATGACGGAGTAAAAATCAGACTGAAATATCAGTTTGCTTTACTAGAACACCTTATCTTTATATGGGATATAAAAATATAGCCTACTATGTCAGCAAGTGAATTCCACTTTGAAAGATATAAAATTCAGAAATAACATCTTCTATTCAAACTTCTTTATTCTTTTTCCGTACAACATATTTTATCAAGACATTAAATAATTTCAACGACTCAATCCATAATTTTTTTCTTCGAGTCAATACGGGATTAGATGTTATATTTGTGAGTTCTGTCACGTTTGATCATGTCTGCAGCTTTCTCCCCAATCATCATGGCTGGTGCGTTTGTATGACCTGACGGAAGCTATCTCACAACGGATGCATCTGCCACTCTTAGGTTCTTGATACCAATAACCCTGTTAGACAAAAGTATGTTGATGTGTATAATAAAGGAACGACTTTAATATCTGTTTCTGTCTATGAAAAAATAGAATCGAAACTGTGGTGTATTGAAAGTGTTTACATATTTTACAGTCAGTCCTGATAATGTTATCCTAGATTCCATTTTTAAGGAATAATTAATTTAAAAAAACCGCTTAGGACGTAACGGTCACACGTTATGACGTTCAGCCAACCAGAAGGCGTGTTACATCAACAATCAACGATATGTGAATAAATGAATTAACAATAAATGATTAATAAGAAGAAGAAAGTTATAAATGTATAATTAAAATCCTGGTACCTTAGAAAAGTATATATGAACAATTGTAATGCAATTGGAATTAAAGAAACAACAAAAAACAATCTCCAATCCGTTTGAAACTCTGTTATCTAAACTGATATAGATAGGATGATATAATCTGACCATATACGTTTATAATGTTGTGTGTGATCTAGTTTTATAAGTTTTGCATATTTGACGTAAAATGACAATTTACAACAAAATCGTTTATAAAATATTTATATATGTGCAAAGCCTTTAACAAGTTTAATAGTGAGTATACCTCAACATCTTTGTATATGCCCCTTTAAACACAATCTTTTTGTATTGGCTCATATATTCATACGCATAACACTGTCTTAACTTGAGGTTATTTTCATTCAAGGTTTGAAGTTTTGTTAAGCTCAAGCAATCTACAAAAAAGTACAAAGTATCAACGTACACTTCAAGTTAAAAAGTCCAAACAGTGGCGTTGGCATCTCGGTTACCTTAATACGTTGCTAACAATAACAATGCGTTATAATTAGTAATATTGTAAAGACATTCATAGACATTTTGATGTATGGCAGCAAACTATGTTGTGAAAATCAATCTCTCATTAAGTATTACAATACCTTAATCTTGAATCTACAACAACCGAAGGGTCATTAACTGATCCCATTCTACATGTGCCTATAAAGTGAGTTGCCGTCGTTAGGAAATTTCGTCCAATACACCTCCAGTAATTATTCGAATCAAAAATGTCTTCACTACAATGTCCAGGTACATCTTGTCTCACCAAAGTAGCACCTGTCCAATAAATTTCCATGCTTTAGTTTGTTCTAACGAACGCATAAACCGAATGCCTGCAATTATATTTGAACGTGATCCAATACAATAGCGTCGGATATACCTTATGTGAAATGTCCTATTGACAGTAAGTTTATTGTGTGCTTTTGTTAAATATATGTTGTCCAATAAAACAGTCTTTGTGATAATTTAATCGTTTCTACAGAATTTTTTAAAAGATATACTAAGATATAATCGTATGCAATTGACTATTGACAAGTGAAAAACTTAAATGAATGTGGACTGTCTCCATAAAGGGAATAATTAATTAAACAATAACGTAATTGGAAAAACAATTTAAAGAAATATAATGACAATTATTACAATACTGGTACTTTCAAAAAGTACATTTCGAACAATACTTTCCGTTCTACTGTTAATACTGTTTGTGGTAAAGGCCATTTGACGAGGCTCAGTACTTGTACATCCCGTCATTGTGTTGTTTAATCTCCATTTTCGTTTTTGCTGATGTGCTGTGTATGTTTGCCTGTTTGTGATTCTTTGTTGATTTGTTTGTTTTATAGGTGATAAAGATTATAATAAGTGTTGACTGATGTACCCCTACTTTTGACATTTTTTGTTTGTTTGATTTGTTCAAACATCGATGTTAATATAATTAAATTTTATACGACTGTTATACAAGTGAAAGGTTGAGTAGCTATAAAACCAGATTTAATCCACCATTTTCTACGTAAGAAGATACCTGTACTAAGTCAGAAATATGACAGTTGTTATCCATTCATTTGATGTGTTCGATTTGCAATTTGATTAGGGACTTCCGTTTGGTATTTTCAATAATTTAATGCTCTAACTTTTTTATTATTTCCTTTTTCATATGTGTCTGTGTTGTCATGTGATAAAACTGCATTTATTTTGACCGGTATAATGTGAAAAGCAAATGAGTTTTCTTAAAGGTTTTAATTAGGTTTTTTTGCATATTGTTACTGGAGCATTGCCAATTGGTCTTATGTAAATCAAAAAACATATGTACGAACTGTTGTCTTTTTATTAAAGTTTGTATACATCTTGTTTACTTTAAATATAACAAATGCATGATGGCAATTTAATTAATAAAGATGGAAAACAACACGTTTAATAAATTATTGCGTCCGAAGAGCTTTTCTGGATTTACCTTCATCAGGAACGATCCGAAGATGTATACGTACAGAAAATCGTTGAAGAGCTATATGTCATAAAACCCTAAAATAAATAGCCAAATTCATCTAAAGCCAACTTTGCCTGAGGGAGTGGAAACCTTAGTTTCTTAATAATTTCAAAATTTATAAACGGACAATTTTAGTAAAGTTTGTTAAATCATGTCCGTACCGAAGCACTGACAACTGAACTGATGATACCCTCGGAGACTGATAGTCCACCAGCAGATGTATCGACCCAGTGATTTAAAAAATGAAAAACAACACGTTTAATAATTCATTGCTTCCGAAGCGCTTTTTTGGATTTACTTTCATCAGGAACACTCAAAGCCAAACATTTGAAATCCGAAGATGTACACCATATATAAATCTTATCATCTGGTTCTGAAGCCTTTTTATTGTTGATACTCAATGGTGCAGTGATGTTATATTGAACAGCAAACAGTAAATGATCATACAAATTTTGTCCAACAGGCAGATCAACTGTTAATGGTATCTGTAAAGGAAGACATATTTGATATATTCTGAGCAGAATATTTAACCTTCTGTAAAAGCTCATTCTCCGCTTATATTTTTACAAAACCTCATGATTGACAGAAAACGGTCTCTTATCCATATGTGTAACTCTCTCCTTCTCAAGAGTAGATGTCGTTAGATTTTGTTAATTACATTGATTGGTATTCGTCATCGATTTATGATATTTTGCACCTTGATGAACTACTATCGTCAATATATGCAAATGTATATTCAGTGGAAACACTTTTGTTTTGATAAATCTTTTAATGATAAGCTTTTGTATTGGATTAACAGAACGTTTCAACTATATTTTACTTTTTGTTTGAATAAGCACATTTTACTCTAACATTGTTTGCCACTTTTTAAATTTCGGAATAGTGTATAAATGTTCACGTGTTTTATTCAAAACGTATATCAATAAAGAACCAAGTAACTACAAATCAATGAGGGATGAAGTGCACACATCAATGATACAGCCTGCATACGACACAAATAAGCAAAGGATAGTTAAAAGCAATACATATGCATTTAACATATTAAGGATAAAGTTGATACTATCTAAACATAAATTGTTCTGCTGTTTCATTTGAAAAATAACAACACAATTCGGAAGGAAACTGGTGAGTGTCACTGATTTCAATTTCTTCTTTGGACTGACTTTTCTTAACTATATTGAGAAACATAACTGTACTTAGTTAATCGTTTTAAACTTAAAATTTGAGTGAAAGCGAAAAACCAAGCAAACGTGCAAAATCATTATAAAAATTAAAATTATTTGTGAGAATACATTTTTTTGGTTACCTTCATTTGTTGGAGATGTTTGCGAGGACCGATTCCCGAGAGCATTAAAATTTGAGCAGACCTTATAAATCCAGCTGAAAGAATAACTTCATGTTTTGCGAATATCCGTCGTCTCTTTCCATCTTTTATAAATTCAACTCCAACAGCTTTGTTACTTCTTATTAAAACCTATATGTCATAGGTAATATATAGATATAAGTTTAGTTAGTTAAACTACATGATACACAATGGGATCCAAACATGATTTAGTAAAATATTTGTATATGGAAACATATATTTGAATACGAATACCTGCTTAATTTTAAGGATACTCTTTAACCTTCAAATATAATATTCGATGCATATCTTTTTATTGTAAAGTAGTTAAACAAAGTTTCGCCTTTAAATAATCAAATTTAAGAACTTGTTGTTGCCGTCGACGTATTCAAGTACTATGACTTACTAATGAAATTATTTATATACAGAGTAATTTTCAAATTACAATAGAATTTACGTATTGATTACCCTGATATGCCCTGTCATTGCTGTAAAATGTTATTGTGCATGTATTACAAATTTGGTTTAATTGCGACCGGTTTGCTCTTTTAATCATAATGTTTTGCTATGAAAATGTAGCATGACTTGTGTGACCTACTGTTTTTCTATGAAAAGGTAGAAAGATATCACTCCACTCTTCAACCGATTGTGATATAACTATAATGATGCAAAATATTTACAAAGGGCAACAAGGAGTTGTCATTACCTTTGTTACGCGAGATCGCAAACTGACTTGTAAGTTGTGTCTTTCTAAGACTGGCCTAAGGTAACAGGTCGATGTGCTGCAACGTTTGCCGTCTTTAACATTCATCTGATTTTTACAGAAACCTAAAATATTTAATATATGTAAAATCAAAAAGCTCTTTGGATTGATAAAAAGACCATAAACACAAAACTGTAGGAAAAGTTGGTATGCCAGTAGCCAAACAACACATACATTTAAAATTAAGATCTATGTTTTCGAATTTTCTTTTGAAAAAGTCATTAAATGTCAAATTTTGTGTTAATCAGATTAAAAGGGCAGATATTAAACATACCACTAGTTTAAATTTGCATTGCCATTAACGTGCCCCCCAAAAAATCGCTTAAATGGTGAATGAAAGGCAAAAATTTAGTGTTTAAGGATAACACGTGTACACTAGTCTCCACTTTTAAGGCAATTTGCTATTGTATAATTAATAATCTGTCTTAAGGTAGTTCTGTTTAAAACTTCGTAGTCTACAAAGGCTTTACGCCATTTTTTATCTTTCAGAAAGATTGTGATATCCTTATGTAAAATAATAAATATTTACAATCAAGATCAAGTATTCAAAACTCTTATAAGTTAACATAAAATGTATTAAATCAAAGACCAAAAGACCGATTTTGCATGTTAACATATATTGCTGACGATTGGTGACCATACAAAAATTCATCAGAGATACAAAGTTATGAATTTGTTACGCTAAACACACGTAATATTAGCATAATGTCATTAGAATCGCAAATTATATTTGAGATGACCTATGTCCTGCAGTTTATTCAACCAATATTGATGAATGACGAATTATCGCAATTTTAATAAGATTTTTTTGTGTATTTATCTCCCAAATGGTCTCAAGGAAGTCCGCTACTCCGTTTTAAAGTAATAAGTTTTTCATAACATTAGTATATATTGATAGGGGATTAATAAAGGAACCAAAAGAGCAAGAATAAAATATTGGTTAATGTGCTTCTTTTTAAGATATATGCCATTGAAAATTTGGCGGGAAATTTTCTCTCTCGATTTTTCATGGCTTAATCATTAACAAGTTTAATTTCTCAAAACTTTAAAAAAAAAAAAAAAAAAAACGCTTTTTTATAAGACTTTTCAGATGGCTGATAATGATACATGTGAAAGATAATTAAAAAAAAATGGGAAAAATTTGTTTAGGCATTCAAATGGATAAAATCAGAGGATTCCGAAAATCTGACAAAAACCATAAGCCTGACATGACACAATCAGAGGTTTGACTTCATCAACCTTTGACACGATTTTAAAAACTGATTTAATAATGCATTGTTCAAAAACCAGAATGGCGGGTTAAATCTGTTTTTTTCTATAATTTGATAATCACACTTCTCTGACAGCTTTTTTTTATAGTTTCGTTAAAGAAATTTATTGTTAAAAGGAAGCTCGGTGGTTAGAATCCAGGTTGGGTCAAACCAAGACTAATATCAGCCCTTGTTGTTCCTTTACTAATGCTTTTCTGACTGATACTATCAAAAATAAATTGTAGATTTTAAAATTTTCACCCTAGTTCATCCCTCACTTAATGTATTCACTTATTTTGTTTTAGCTCATCTGACCCAAAGAGACAATTGAGTTTGTCTCATCACTGGGCGTCTGTCGTCATTTTCAAAATCATCTCCTCTGAAACTGCTGAATCAAATTTAAGATTTGTGCCACACTCATCATTGGGTTATGTAGATTAAGAAATGTGTCTGGTAACCCGGCTTACCATGGTTAAGTAGTTATCAAAGGCACCAGAATTATAATTCTGTACGCCAGACGCGCGCTTCGTCTACACAAGACCCATCAGTGACGCCCATATCAAAATAGCGCAAAGCCGAAGAGCATTGGGGATCCAAAATTCCAAAAGGTTGTGCCAAATACGGCTAATGTAACCTATTCCAATGATAAGAAAATCCTTAGTTTTTCGAAAAATTTAAGTTTTGTAAACAGGAAATTTATAAAAATGACCACATAATTGATATTCATTCCAACACCGAAGTGCTGACTACTGGGCTGGTGATACCCTCGGAAACGTCCACCAGCAGTGGCATCGACCCAGTTGTGTAAATAGTTATCAAAGGCACCCCAGGATTATAATTCTGTACGTCAGACGCTCGCTTCGTCTACACAAGACCCACTAGTGACGCCCATATCAAAATAGCTACAAAACCAAACAATCACAAAGCAGAAGAGCATTGAGGATCCAAAATACCAAAAGG
Organism: Mytilus galloprovincialis; assembly: GCA_037788925.1. Lineage (NCBI taxonomy): Eukaryota > Metazoa > Mollusca > Bivalvia > Mytilida > Mytilidae > Mytilus > Mytilus galloprovincialis. The sequence continues at coordinate 55,096,739 of CM075339.1, read as the reverse complement.
TTGTGCCAAATACTTTACGGCTAAGGTAATCTATTCCTTGGATAAGAAAATCCTTAGATTTTAAAATAGAACATACGGGTACAATTTAGAATTTGGCTTCGATCTCTGAATTCAAAGAATTTCGAACAAATCTTACTTGGGGTAAAAAAGTTTATCAGGTCTTTTTTCAGGAAATTTTCAGTCGAATCGGACAACCCGTTGTTGGATTGCTGCTCCTAAATTTGTGATTTTTAGGAAATTTGGCCGTTTAGGGTAATTATCTTGAATATTATTATAGCTAGAAATAAACTGTTAACACTAAAAATGTTCAGCAAAGTAATATCTTTAAATAAGTCAATATAATCAAAATGGTCAATTGTAAACAATTTTTCATAAATTTTTGTATTTTAAAAAAAAAATCTATTTATCTCAAACAACAACGACTAATTTAACCAAACATGTTCACAATCATCATAGGGGTAAGTTGTTTTAAAATGTGTCCGATGTCCATCCCGCGAACCAAGATGGCCGACATGGATAACAAATAGTACATAGGGTAAAATGCAGTTTCGGCTAATATCTCTGAAACCAAGAGCACTTAAGGCAAATCTGACGGGATAAAATGGCTAGTTAGGCCAAGATCTATCTGCTTTCAAATTTTCAGACCAATCAGGTAACCCGTTGTGGGGTTGCTGTCCCTAAATTGGTATTTTTAAGAAAATTTTACAGCTTTTGGTTATTATCTTTAATATTAATATAGAAAAAAATAAACGGTATACAGCAATAATGTGCAGCAAAGTACGACCTGCAAATAAGTTAACATCATCCAAACGATCAAATTACCCCTTAAGGAGTTATTGCCCTTTATTGTCAATTTTAAAGAATTTCATTTTTTTTTTTATTTTTAAAATCTGTACAAAATATTTTCCACCCTTACGACTGGGCCAAGTTCATTATATATAGAGATATCTGTAAGCAGCAAGAATGTTCAGTAAAGTAAGATCTACAAACAAATCACAATCACCAAATCAAAGTTTTGTCACGAATCCATCTGTGTCCTTTATTTAATATGCACAAACACCAAGGTGAGCGACACATGCTCTTTAGAGCCTCTAGTTATTTTGACTTGGTTTATCTTAAAATATATTCACTAGATTTGAATATAGGCGACTTACTGTAAATTCTCATTCTTAGTTTACTTTGAGCGCTCTTAATAACACCTACCGACCGTTCAAGACCCTTATGGGTAGTCATGATAGTTAATAACCACCCACACCATTAATACTAACTAATAATCTACCTATCGGATCATCACTATTACAATCTACTGTAGAAAATCCTATTTCCTTTGCCGCTGTTTGATGGAATGACTGTAAAATACTCTCAGTAGTCTCTTTTATGTTGATAGGTCCATGTAGTCCTCGTAAAGCTATAAAACATATGAATTCACAAATATGACTGAAACAGACTTGTCTACAATTGATTATAAACCAATTGTTTTGATATTTTCAAGTTTTTAGTGATTGATAAAACCATACAAGCAGTATGTAGAAAGGATATTTTTTTTTAAAAAGACACACTTTGCCAATAACAATTTCACATTGCATTTACTTTAAAAAACTCACCAAAGATAAAAGGTGTTAGCCCCTTACTCAAGATCTTCATTTAACATTTAATCAAAATAGCTACAGTATGAAAATTATTAAAAATAAAAAAAAAACATTATAGGATTATTTTTTTTTCCAGAGGTAATTGATATGAACACAGGGGCGATTAACTCACAAAGGAGGGACGATAGATACCAACGGGACAGTCAAACTGACAACGCCATGGCTAACAATGAAAAGAACAAACAAACAACAGCTCACACGACACAACATAGAAAACTAAAGAATAAACAAAGTTCGAAGGACTTCTGTTTAAAGTTTGTGAATATGAGTCCCGGTTTACACACCAATAACCTCTAGAAAAAATGTGTTTAATCCTTATAATTCTTATGCTAAAATTCGCAATTTTCAATTAACATGCATATGTTTGTGTAAACGCTACTATAATAACCATCAAATGCACAAATGAGAAAAATGTCATAACTAAGGAGTTGGCCGCCATATTGACTTTCCAAAATCCATAAATGTTCAAAAGCTGCAACGGAATCTAAAATAAATTAGCACCTACCTCAACAAAATTATTTGATTGAATTATTATCCGAACTTGAAGCGTTCAAGTAACCAGATAATCTTTCCAATGAAAATTTCATTCGAATGACGTCGTGTTTTGTTATGACGTAAATTTGCTTAATCATTCATCACATTTTGCAGAATTTTATCTTAACTTTACACATTTTCCAAGATCTAGTGCATTTTATTTATTTCTTTTTTTTTTCTTATATATGCAATAGAATAGACACAATTGTTATGCATTTATATTTTAATTTTAATTTTCTGAAAATCCCTGGATTCCTGCAAGCTTGTGTATCGCGCATGAACAGATTACGAAAGTAGTTTCGGAAACATGGTTTATCCAATTGTAAACTAAGAGAAAAATTCTAAGTGACCAATCCAATTTAAGTATTTACAGATATGCAAATCATATAAAATTATTGAATTATAAATATAGGTTTTAAAAGTGAAAGTCCAATTTGGCTAAGGCCTCTTTGCTTTGTATATACCAACCTTAGGTTTGCAATTTTTTTACTTTATTTACAACAATAAGGAGATGTGGAATGATTGACAAAGATACAAATGACCACAATTCTCAAAATCTAACAAAACAGTTTGTAAATTAATTTATGTTGACAACAGAAGAGGGACGAAAGATACAAGAGGGACAGTCCAACTCATAAATCGAAAATAAACTGACAACGCCTGGCTAAAAATGAAAAAGAAAAACAGACAAACAACAGAACACATGACACAACATAGAAAACTAAATTTTTATGAAACCATGATGTTCCTCTTTAAGTTGGATATACACACGCACATATATATGTATGTATATATATATAAGTACGTCTGAGTCAGTGACAACTCTACAACAGATGTAGAAGGGAGAGGGAAGAACCAAAAATTTGCGAAAGCAAATTTACAGATCTAACATTGTTGGGTTGATGTTTAGACGAGTTGTATATATATATATATATATATATATATCAGTCTAAAGATTTGCACAACGGTACTGATATAAGATGTTATAATACGAAAATGTTGTTATTAAATCGTGTAGACAAATATTTCGGCTCAACAAATGGCCTTCTTCAAGTGTCATAAGTTTTAACAATACTGATAATACAGGTAAGTTTTGGTCGATTGATTTTAATCCAAAATCCTGAATATAATAATATAAAAAAAACACTATAATTCAATATACGTGACTGTGTATATTAACAATAAAAATGAGTGAAAAACAAAACCGTTAGTATTTCCAATTGATTCCGTTTGGATGATGTACATTAAGTTCCTTTATCCAAAAGCTTTCCCGAACCTGTCGCTGGGCATCACTCCAGCGAATGTTCTGTTCAATCACTAGAATTTTCATGCGGTTAAAGTCATCAGGTTTGTGACCCGACTGTCTGAAGTGCTGAGAAACTGGGAGAAGTGGCTTCTTAGAGATATCACTCCTATGGCCATTGAGGCGTTTGTGGAAAGGCTGCTTTGACTCACCAACATATTGGAGGCCACAAACCGAACATTCTAGTATGTAAATAACATTCATACCTTTGCAGGTAACATTGCAAAATATCTTATAGTTGTTTTCGGTTGCCTTACTGTGAAATGTTGATGAATGCTGCATCTGTAGGCAGCATTTGCAGCGTTTTTCTTCACACGAACGACATTCTCCAGAAGTACTTCTATTATCAGACACTTCAGCCCGCACCAGCATGTTCCGCAGACTACTAGGTTGCCTAAAAGCTATCATTGGAGGCTCGGGAAAAATCTTGGATAGTTTGGAATTCTTTTCAACTGATTTCCAATGCCCACGAATGACACCAAAGCTGTTTTTGAGAGATGGGTGGTAAGTAAGAACACATGGAGTCCTTTTATTTTTCTTTTTAACTTTGTATTCCAATAGTTCACTCCTCGGAATTGACTCCGCTTTTTGAAAGCTTTTTTTTATATTTCTGTGTTTGTAGCCCCTTTTCTTCAAGCGAGTTTCAAGTTGACGTAGTTGTCTTTTAGTTGTTTCTGTGTTGGAACATATTCGCTTGACTCTAAGTGCCTGACTGTATGGAATGCTCTTGGTAAGATGAGCAGGATGGCAACTTTTAGGGGACAAATATTGATGAGTGTCAGTAGGTTTAGAATATAAATCTGTAGATATGATGCCCTCTGTGAGCGAACTTGAAGTATCGAGGAAGGCGATTTTGGATTTAGAATTCTCATGAGTAAATTTGATACTAGGATGTATGTTGTTGGCATGAGTGATAAAAGTATCTAAATCCTCGTCGCTTTTATTCCATTTCATATCCACATCATCTATAAATCTAAACCAGGAAAGCGGTTTTTCGATGGAAGTTTCAAGGATTTGTTTCTCTAATTTGCCCATAAATATGTTGGCATATGACGGAGCCATTTTGGTGCCCATGGCAGTTCCATTTACTTGCAAATAATGATCTCCATCAAAAGTGAAGTTGTTTTTCTTAAGTACCAGCGTGAGCATTTTGACCAGGCATTCGGTAGGTGGATATTTCACTGGTCTGGAATTCCAAACTTTTTTACATGCATCGATACCATCTGCATGTGGAATATTAGTGTAGAGGGAGGTGACATCCATGGAAACAAGAGTCGTGTCGGAGGGGAGTGGATTTAAGGCCTGCATTTTTCTTAGATAATCGGTTGTATCTTTGATGTGAGATGGTAAGTCTTCAACATGTTGACGAAGATGGAAGTCAACAAATTCCGATATTTTTTCCGTCGGATGACCGTTCGCTGAAACTATAGGTCTTTCTTGGTTATTGGCCTTATGAATTTTAGGTAAAAGATAAAATCTGCCCGGTTTTGGATTGTCTGGTTTCAAATATTAAAGAGTTTTGTCATCGATGAAACCATCGTCATGCATTTCTACCAATCTATCAGTGACTTCTCTGCTAAATATATATCATTAAGTGTTAAACGGAGAAGCATTGAAATAGCAGATCGAATCACAATTCAGATAGTAATACACCAGTTAATCATAATCAGTTCTTAGTGTGCAATGTCCTTTTGTTCTTATAATTTGTAAGTACAGATTTTTGTTAATTTAGTAGCTTTGAAATATTACAAATGTTAATTCTTTCAAATGCAAAATAACAGATCATTTATTGAAATTTACCTAGCTGTATATATAAATTCGGTAAGTTTAATACTACAAAACTATTCTTTAAGAATAAAAGTATATCATACTTGAGTCTCCGTAAGATGTATCTGTAGCATTTTCGAGTTTTCTGAAGAAGGGAAGAACATCGTCGTATCCCCAACTGATTGCCCCTTCGTGTTCCCATTGATCATAGTTGTTACGACTGCCTCTTACAATATTTTGTGCATTGATCGACGATGAACCTCCAAGCACTTTGCCTTGTGCTATGTAAGCCCTCTATATTAATAAAAAAATTTAGTAAAATTAAGATGTGCTTCTAAAGAAAGATAAGAAATTAGCAATATCCTTTAACTCTACTTTCCGCTATATAGATGATGTTCTTTCACTAAATAATTCAAAATTGGGGACTATGTGGAACGTATTTATCCCATCGAACTAGAGATAGAAGATACTACAGATACAGTTCAGTCGGCCTCATATCTTGACTTACATCTAGAAATTGAGGGTCGGTTGAAAACAAAACTTTACGACAAAACAGATGATTTCAGCTTTCCAATTGTGAACTTTCAATTTTTAAGTAGCAACATTCAGGAGCACCTGCATACGAGGTATATACCTCCCAATTGATACGATATTTCCATGCTTGCATTTTCTATCATGATTTGCTTGCTAGAGGGTTGCTGCTCAAAAGGAAGCTTTTAAACCAAGAGTTCCAAATGGTGAAGTTAAAATCATCCCTTCGTAAATTTTACGGACGCCATCACGAGTTGGTTGACCGTTATGGAATAACCGTTTCACAAATGATATCGGATATGTTCCTTACGTCGTAACTACAATCTCCTTCCCTTTCTTGAATGTGACCTACCGAATTAGACTATTTACCGGATTTTTTATCAGATAAGCAACACGACGGGTGCCACATGTGGAGCAGGATCTGCTTACCCTTCAATTCAGTTATTGTACTATGAACAACAAAGTTATTTAATTTGTAAAAAAATATTTCCTATCGTCATTACTGTATATACCTAACAACAAAATTATTCATTAACCTCTGTACATTATTGCGTGTGGGGGCATTGTTTTCAAGTTATGGTTGATTGAAATTGTTTTACATATCACACCTTATTTCATTAATTTTGTATTTACATTGTCATGATTGTGTCATAAGTCAAATGTAAAAGTTCAGTGCATTATCACTTGTTGATGTTATGCTAGTAATTTATGGGAGCCTTTACAGTTTGCTGGTTGGTGTGAGACAGTACATTGGCCTTTAATGGTTTTCTTTTATAAATATGACTTGGATGGAAAGTTGTCTCATTGGCACTCATACCAATTCATCTTATATCTTATTTAAGCGTGTTTACATGTCTTACAACAAACATAAAACACCGCAATTAAACAAGGGTTCTCTGTTATGGGTGTATAACAATATATGCATTCGTGGCATTCATAATTGAAATTTAAAATCCACACTTAGTCGCATTATCGGATGCTACAATAGATGGAAAGAAGATTGGATTGTGATTTTGACAAATCGAACATACAAATATGAACTACTGGTATGAAATTTGTCACCAAAGCGAAATGGTATACGATTTTTTCAGCTAAACCACATGTTTGACTTGAAATACTTAGCATAAACTGTTTGATTCAGTCGATTGGACCGTTTTAATATATATGTTTCTTATTCTATTAAACAAACGTTGAACTAATGTCGATTCTCTTACTTAACCGTTTCAACCTGACTCAAATGTTATTTATTTTTATATTGATTTTCGTTCGCGACAATAGTTCTGTAAACATGTCAATCGCTCACCTGCAAAAAAAAAAGACACCATTATGTAACTTTATTCAAAAAAATTATTGATATAAAAAAGATATAACCTCATTTTCATAAGCAAAATGGGAGTACTTTTGTTGAACAGAATGATATCCCCAATCTTTCTCTGAACCTATAAGAAAACCCCACAGAGATGGTATTTGGGTTACGTCATCTGGTTCCATATCTGACATTCCAGCTTCCAACAAAAGAACTGAAGTGTCATATTCTTCCGATAATCGAAAGGCAACAACACTACCTGCAGAACCAGCTCCTACAACAAAATATAACAAACAACATATTTATATAGTTTACATATTCACACAAAGTTAACCTATTCTTACAGCGTTAACCTATTCGTACAGAGTTTACCTATTCGTACAGAGTTTACCAATTCATACAAAGTTAACCTTTACGTTTAGAGTTTACCTATTCGTACAAAGTTTGCTCTTCTTACAAAGTTTACCTATTCGTACAGATGTATGTAGTCAATAGCTGTATAGTAAGTTTACTTGATAAGTTGTGGTGTTTTAAAACTGCTTTAAATTGTCTAAGGACCCAAATCAAAGTAGTGTTCAAGCACATTTGGACTTTGGATTGTCCCATTTATGATGACGGCGGAAGATTTAACTTAAGATAGGTCTGCTACTGGAGTGAACTTCGAAACCAAGCTATCTTGCACCTTGAAAATTAAATTGAAACAGATGTATTCAGCTATTAACTTTTTGTTATGTCAATTGTTCGACTGGTACTGGCTTGGAAGGCCGAGTACTCGAGAACAGTTTGTTGTACATGTTAAAGAGGCTCGCGTGTATAAGATTTTCAGAAAAAAAAAATAAACATTTATTTTTCATTACAAATTTTATTAGTTACCTTGAGTAGTTCTTACTTTATCATATGGTACGAAAATCATTTAAAAAAATCAATTCGTGTTGGCCCCAGGTGACTTTTAAAACGTAGATACCATTGAAAAAGCTCCAAATTATCTCACTTTGGTGCAAAATGCTATTTTTTGCATTAAAATTGAAATATCTTTTTTAACTCATCGGTGACCTATTTTTTTTTTATTGTTGTTTACGAATAAGCAGTACATAAACTAAATAATTGTAAAATTTAAGCGATTTCCGTAATTAAGTTTTTTTTTTTATTTCGATATTACCGCTATTTCTCTTATTAGTTCAACAGAAAAAAAACAACATTATCAAAAATGTATGCTTCTTTCGAAGGCAGATTGTGAGCGCAAATGAACGGTGACCTATTTTTTTTTTATTTCATTTTTCTATTAAGTATAAGATAAAGTTCATTTTCAAAAAGATATAGCGAAAACCAGAACAAAATCATATTGACATGTGATGAACTCTACGCAACTGATTAGAGACATTTATAACGGTGTTTGTACACATAACAACACTTTCATGGATTGATAATTAACTCATCACAAGCCGTACTTTGTTTATTAATCAAGACTTCTATGTAAACGTGATTGGTATGAGATGGACACTTAAATTAATTGAATTGCTCTTCATTGGACACTTAACTGTTTTGAAACATGTTTAATTTACAGTTTATAGATATGCAAAAGTATGAGAACGACATTTTCAACCCCAGAAGTCGAAAATAGACTGACAACGTCATGGCTAGTTGTTTATTTATTTCTTTAATTGTATGTGATTGTATTTTGTATTTTTTGTAATTTACCTCTTGTTTCACATGTCAATGTGACGGAGTGTTTTTGAGATAAAAGCATATTGTATTGTATTGCTAAAAAAATATCAGACAACTGATAGTGCAGAAAAACAAAACACAGAAAAGATAAGACCGAGCAACACGAAAAAGCACTTGTAATTTGAAGTCCAATATTGTTGTTTACAAATTAAAGTCGTATTTAAAAAAAAAAACTCATCAGAAACAGATGATACATATATTGTCTACTGAGTCGGACTTATATGCACATATTTTTAATTTTTTTGGAACTTGGTTCATGAACACGTACACAAATAATGATTGCTATAATATAGGATATTTGTAGAAACGGCGGTCGGTAATTCATTGTTTAATTGACACACAAAAAAAACCCCAAAGAATCAAGCTATGTTTGAAATACGTTTGTCTTTCGTTAATATGTTTAAGAAAGGTAATAAAAAAAACCACTGCATCCCACCTAAAATCTAAACTTTTCGGTTCTCGAGTATTATGACCGAGTATCCGAGTATTAGATCTTTTAACATCCCTATTAATTACTAATGGTTACATTGGTTGTGAAAGAATTTTAACATTGCCACATACACATCAATACACTATGCGTATTTACATGTAAACTCTTTGTTAATTCATCATGAAATAATGTACATTCTTTTTGATATGAAATATAATCGTATTAAAGCTTTTAAATTTTCATCATGCAAAAAACTGACTATAGTTATTAGGAAAAAAGAACGCAATCTTCAACAAATATCTTTGTACGATCACAAACCTAAGTTATCTGTCTAAACTACAAAGTTAAAAACTTACCGACGATGTAATCATACATTTCTTTGAAGGGTTTATCATAAACCCCTGGTGGATCTGATTTCCGTTCTAAAAGAACCATCGTAAGAAAGTATACAAGTGATGCAATTGCTGATTTTCGCACAATCACTTCTGCGAAAAACATTTTCTGTTGACCAACTATTGGGTGATAAATATCTACAAAAAGATTCAAAACAATCCAATCGAATTCAACTATCTTGATTTTATGTAAGTCTGGAAAGGAATATATCATATCAACAAGGAACTGAAAAGGAATTTGATGTTTTAACAATTTGTACAAGAAGAAGTAATTTCTATAACACGTATATATACATGTAGTTTAAAGGTATCAAATTTCAATTGCAATTATGATTTATAAATTAAAAATATTTATAATTTATCTGAGCATGTCATTGAGAAACATTAAAACCATGTCTAATTTTTACCAATGTAATCCCTAAAAGTAATGACATGTTTACTTTATGAAATACAAATTTTCTTCAGAGGTTATTTGTTTATTGAATTTCAAAACGTGTTTAACAAACGTAAAATTTATACTGTAATCGGTTATGAATCTTATATATCTGGTTTAGACATAACATTCCTAACTTCATCTTTTTGAATGTTTTATTTTCAAAACGACAAATCTCCATTTAAAACTAAAAAGAATAAAAAAAGAACGTCACTCTAAAATTTTACCTTTTCAGAAGCTGTTATCAAATGATAATGTAACAATACAACAAAATATAAAGGTATGCATCATCTAAATTACCAGGTTTTACACCTAATGATAATCTGTGATGAAAGAAAATAAATGATTATGTGTTACGGTTCGTTTCTTCGATAAGTATTTGTAAATGTCATAGCATGTTAGATTATAAACAAAAATACTGTTCTCCGAGGAATAATCAAAACATAATGTCCCGATTCAAAGATCAAAATCAAATGGTCAAACACATCAAACGAATGGACAACAACTGTCATATTCCTGTCTTGGTTCAATCATGTTCTTAAATAAGAAAGTGGGGAAAAGGGGGGGTGTAAACTGGTTCTATAGCTCGCTAAACATTTCACTTGTATGACAGTCGTATACATTTAATTATATATACAGCGATGTGTAAAAAAACCACAGACATAATAGGGGAAATTGTCAAAATAGGGGAAAAGCAGTAAACGTTGTGTAATTATTCCAATCACTGTAAAAACAAACAAATATATACACAAACATTTACAATGGCTCTATAACACAATGACGGGATGTATAAGTACATATCTAGAGCCAAGCCACATACAAGAAAGAAACACAAAAAGCCTCACAGACAATTTAATCATATTAGTAAAAACGAACAACAAGAATACAAAAGTTATCATACAACAAAAATTACTTCTTTTAAGATATACTTGAGAGTTATATTGAATTCAGTATGTCTGTATTTCGTATCACCAATTGTCCTTATAAAGAGTCTAACTTTTCAGAAAATGTCAGGTGCATCTGGGGTTTCTGAAAACACTATTTACATCTATCTGGAAGACAAATTAGTTATAGCTACAAATGTCTGAATTTTGCTCATGGTCTCAATGTATGTAAATTTTGGTAAACGTCAAGAATTTCGTCAATGAAACTGAAAAAGTACGTAGGCAATTGTAAACAATTATAAAATTTTCAAACATTTTCTGATTAATTAAATCATCGTTGATTAATCAACATGATACTAAGGATTTTGATAGGAAAACATAAAAAAAATAATTCTCTGTACAAAAATGTGTTCTTTCGACAATACAAATAAATATAGTCTCAGGACTGAATGTTTTTGGTGCAAAAACAAATGATGTTCTATATTATTTCTAGAATAACGTTCTGCACTTTAATTTCCTTGCAATTCTCAAAATATCTTTTTTAACAAGTTCAAGCACGACCGAGATACACTGGGATATACCAGTTTACACACCAATAACCTCTAAAAATGTGTTGCAGCCTTTTAATGCTTAACCAGTCATGAGCAATTTTCAATTAACTTTTCAGTACATTGGCTAGTAGTTCCCATTAAATGTACACTTGACATTTTGCAACTAAGAAGTAGGCCACAATATTGACTTTATTCGTTATGCAAAAGATTCTTAAATGAAATAACACCTACCGCACACATTTTACTTTTACAAATTAGATATTATGCAACTTTAGGCGTACAAGAAACGAAATAATCTTAAGTTTTAATTCATTTGATCTCAAGTTTTCCCCTGAAGATGATGCGCCAAGCTGATTCATGATTTTTGTAGGAATTCGATTTTATTGAAAAATTATACATTTTTCAAGATTTAATGCATTCATTAACATGATTAATGTCTTTTTATTAATCATTCATGTCATTAGACTAGAACAAACAGTTATAATTTGTGTTTTTTTTTTTTCAATCTCAATTTGTTTGTAACTCATTCAGGCCCTTATCTGGGGAAAATATTTTGTCTTCAATACTCCTCATCGTTTTGTCCGCCTATTAGTGCACATCACAAAAGTTGCCGTAAAATTTTGACGTCGTAATAGAAAATATATGACGGCACAATGGAAAAGTGATTGTTGTATGACGTCTAAAGTTCATGCGGGACATTAGCGGGTCAAGCAGGAATAGCCAATATGTTTATATAAACGGAGGGGCAAACTGTTACAGTTTCTAACAAATCGAAGATGAAATGTTCTAGGGAAATATCTGTATTCATAATTAGTCTAAATATTCGCCAAATGTTATCGCCATTAAAGAATCATAAGGGTCTCTGGTAGGGTTTTGCGATATATTTTGAAATTTGTTTTTATGTCTAACATAAAGTTTTAGTCTTAAAAGTATAACTACGACTGCATTTTATCTTTCTTTAAAGAACACAAATTTCTATTAATATTAACTTAGGCAGTTGAATATCGACACACGTTCCAGCACCTAGTTGAATATTTTTTAACACCTAGTTGAATATTTTTTAACACCTAGTTGAATATTTATTCCAGCACCTAGTTGAAATATTTAATAATGAAACGAACCGGACACTAACTTCACATACATACAATTGTTGTAACTTTGGGTATCTTGACTAACTTTAAATTTACTTGTTCTTTAAGTAATGCTCCGTCTTACAAATCTTTCGGTTCTTTTAAACTTGCTCGAAGAAAATGTAGCTTTGTTAATTCATTGGTCAACGAAGATAATATGAGTCTTTCAAAATTAAAAAGACCTTTCATTTAAGACCTTTTATTTGACAGTATTTTTAGCAGAGTAAGTATGAAATGTGACTGATGATTATGAAAGTATTGATAATAAAAGTAATATTGTTTCGATTGCAATCACTTAATATGTACTATATCATGTACATAAAATGTATGTATTTGTAGCACCTGGCTTTTCTTAAAAAAAATCTATGGTCTTATTAAATGTTAAAACTGTTGATCTCCATTATCCATCATTATTCTAAATGTCAATATGTATGCCTCGTTGAAAGATGCAGAAAGCGAAAATTAACTAAGTACTTTTCAAATAAAAAAAAGTACATAATATTTATCTTACTATATATATATCTATTCTGACGCCCAACACGCGAAACAAGGAATGTGTTTTTTAATTTGATAGATATTTTTTGTGTTTTTGTATATGTTTGTTTTTCTGAGATTGTAACACAGTGATGACTGCTGTAACCTTATTTTTACTATTTTACTGATTATGTCTGTTTTGTTCTCGCATCGTTGTAAAAACAACAGAATATGATGCGACTGTCATTAAAGTGAGAGGTTTAGCGCTTTAAAACCAGGTTCAATCCACCATTTTCTACATTTACCAAGTAAGGAATATGACAGTTGTGAATTCGTTTGATGTGTTTTATCATTTGATTTTGACATTTGATTATGAACTCTCTTTTTTTAATTTTCCTCGGAGTTTAGTAAATTTGTGATTTTACTTGGATACATGTTCATTTATTACTGTTAAAACATTGAAAAGCCACGGAAATGTAAAATACTTATCTATTTAAAATTAGATTTCCTTCCTGTGCAACTATATTTGAAAAAATAAATATCCTATTTTAAATAAACTTATTCCAAGATTTTACCTGTAAAGCACTCTAACTAAATATGTATGATATGTTCATTATTATATATGAAATAAAAACCTAGATTGAAACCCATTTGTAGCCGACAGGTTTTGTCGATGTGTCAATGGCATTCACACATAACAGATTTCAATGCGGGGTTCGATTCCCTGTGAAGGCATAACGTCGCTGGGCTTCTAAAATGTTGTAAATAACAAATTTTTCAAGAAAAAAAATATCTCACAAACAGGCTTTGAAAATTTTGGCAAAATGCATGCTTCCATAATGTCGTATGTGAACTTAAACATTTTTGTAAATAGCAGTGAAATAAAAACTTTGACATTTCTGGATTATCCAAGAACTTAAATTATTTTCACAGAAATAGAGAAATGTACAATTATTTTTTTCCCAAAGCCATTCGACAACGATTTTCAAGTTTTCATACAAGATTTTGGAAGCAAACTTTACAAAGAACTGATATTGGCAATTTTGTAATATGTCTTGTTTCGCACATTTTGATTGGTCTAACTGTAAGCTATTTTGTAATACAAAAGATTTCCACCCGCCCAGACCATTGGTGTCAAGAAGTATTTTTAGCCAAAAAAGTCATATACGACATTTTAGAAGCCCAGCGACGATATACAAATTACAAAAGTAAAATCTAAGTTTTAAAATCAGATCTATTAGTGAACAAAAATTAGTAAATAAGCTAATTCAAACTAAGTGTGTGTTTGAATATACGCCTGAGGCGGCCTATGGTTACCCGTTGGTATCTATGGTTTGATAATTTGTGTATAAATTATCAAACCATAGGTACCTATGGTTGACCATAGGCAACCTCAGGCGTATATCCAGACACCCCTTAATTAAATTAGGCACACAGACGAATCCAACGCTATTGTTTGGTGAGTCAATTTCAGCATAAAATTCTACAAAAAGAAACCCCGGTAAATGACTTGGCTGACGTCACAGTAATGGTCTCAATGCAAATAGTTGTGTACGTGTAGAAAAGCCAAACAGACCTTCGCAGCATTTACTTTACAAATGTGTAGACTTGTTGAATGTAAATCGTCGAAGCATTTAAATTGCGGTTCGATCCATGTTATACGCATCTATCACATTGAATCTAAGATAACGGATACAACAGACACAGTTAATTCTGCCTCATATCTTGACTCACACCTAAAATTCGACAATAAGGGGCAGTTGAAAACAAATTTTTATGACAAAGGAGATCATTTCAGCTTCCTAATTCTAAACTTTGCATTTTTTTTGAAGAAAAATAACAAGCAGCGACTTTATACGGAATATATATGATCAAGTTGCGACGATAATCCATGGCTTGTGTGTCTCATCATGATTTTTGTGATAGAGAGTTAGTGTTTACAATGTAGCTATTAAACCAAGTGTTCTAGGTGGTGAAATTGAAATCATCCCTTCGTTATTTTACCGAAGCAACCACGAGGTAGTTGTCAGAGTATGTACATTTACAAAACTGCATACAGGATCCGATAAAGGTTTAAATGTATAGATAACCGTTAGCAAAGACCTTATAGAGATGAAGATAAATACTCGGTGTCAACTTTACAATCGTTTCAGTGATATATCATATATGCTAGCGGTGTTATTTTATCTACCTTTGCAGATTTCCTTTTAATGTCTATGTATTATCATGTCACTTTTAGACGAGGCTTGGTAATCATAACACGGCTTTCAAATGTTTGGCTTTCAATGTTCCTGATAAAAGATGACCAGGTGGGCACCACGGCGTATGACATTTTTATAGTATTAGTGGCATGTTGTGTATTCTCGTATATATATATATATAATTTTATTTGTACTTTAACGAGAGGTTGTCTTTATCAAATGTAATTGTAAGTTTGCTGAAAGTTTTTAATCAAGTAAAGTTGTGTATCTATGATGGAATCATGTCTGATTAGGATTGCTCATACGATTTTGTCAATATCAATAAAACTATTTGGTGTTTCACAAAAATTATATATTCAACAATAAAACGGCAATTTGTTTCAAGTAAGATGGCATTCATCAACAACTGTCTTACAAATTGGTGATTGACGACTGGAAAAAAATTATAATAATATTCAAACTAGGGAGATAACATATATTCTGGGGTTCTTCGTATAGGAATATTTCCAACAATACACATGTATTTTGCTGCTATATCTAGTCCGTTTTTAATGGTGTATTGGAATATCGACTTGACAACTGTCTGGTGCGAACAAATATGTATATACAAACACAGGCAGATTTTAATTAAGACTGAATTTAGAATGAAATGTAACATATTCACACTACCAAAACAAGAAAAACGATTTATCTAGTATGCAATGTTTTCTAGCACTCAGAGTGTTGATTTTCAAATGACGGAGTAAAATATTTGACAATAATACAAATTTACTATAAATAAACGCCTTATCTTTATATATGTGGTATAATTTTGTTAAGACATCTACCCGCTGTCAAGAGAAAACCATCTTGACAGATTTAAAATTCAGAAAGAACACCTTCAATTCAAAAGTCTTTATTCTGTTTCAGTACAGCACATTTTATCAAGACATTAAATAATTTCAACGACTCAATCCATAAAATATTTCATTGAGTCAATACGGGTCTAGATGTTATATCTGTGCGTTCTATCACGTATGATCATGTCTGCAGCTTTCTCCCCAATCATCATGGCTGGTGCGTTTGTATGACCTGAAGGAAGATATCTCATAACGGATGCATCTGCAACTCGGAGGTTCTTGATACCAATAACCCTGTTAGACAAAAGTATGTTGATTTGTAAAACTAAAGAATGGCCACTGTAATATTTGTTCATATCTGTTATGAAATAAAATCGAAACTTTGCTGCATTAAAAGTGTTTATATTTTATTTAAGGTTATTTCGAGTAGTCAAAAAAATATATATTAGTCAGTACTGATAATGTTATCCTAGATTCCATTTTTAAGGAATAATTAATTAAAAAAACGTGTAGGACGTAACGGTCACACGTTATGACGTTCAGCCAACCAGAAGGCGTGATACATCAACAATTAAATCATTCACAAAATATGTTCACTTACAACATAACTGAAGCAGAGAATTACACGAATATTGCATACTTCGTATGCGTTACATTAACGATATTTGAATAACAGAATTAACAATAAATTAAGAATATGAAGAAGAAAGTTTAAAATGTATAATTATAATCCTTGTACCTTTTAAACACTATCTTTTTGTATTGGCTTATAATTTCATACACATAAAAATATCTTAACATGAGGTTATTTTCATTCAGTGTTTGAATTTTGTTTACTGCGCAAGCAACATACAGAAAATACAAAGCATCAATGTACAAAAAACTGGCAGACGACGAATGACTTCAGAATATTTCCATGATATAATTTTTAATCTTAAAATCAAAGAGTCCAAACAGTAGTGGTTCCTTTACCTTTCATTTCAAACGTTGTTAAAAATAAAAATCTGTTATGAATAATAATTTTGAAAAGACAGTTGTAGATGTTTTGAGGTACGATACAAAATATGTTGTGAAATTAACTATACCTTAATCTTGAATCAACAACAACCGACGGGTCATTAACTGACCCCATTCTACATGTGCCTATAAAATGAGATGCCGTTGTCATAAAATGACGTCCAATACACCTCCAGTAATTATCCGAATCAAAAATGTATTCACTACAATGTCCAGGTACATCTTGTCTAACCAAAGTAGCCCCGATAGATTTCCATGCTCGAGTTTGTTCTAATGAACGCATAAACCGAATGCCTGAAATTATATTTGAACGTGATCCAATACAATAGCGTATGATATACCTTATGTGAAATATCTTATTGACAGAAAGTTTATTGTGTGTTTTTGTTAAATATATTTTCTCCAATAATTGTGATTACAGAATTTTGTAAAAATATATAAACGTATGCAATTGACTATTGACAAGTGAAAAAAAAAATCTGGACTGCTTTCACAAAGGGAATAATTTTAAAATTAAACAATAAATTAAGGTGGTACCTAACACTACAGGGAGAAAACTCTGTAAAATCAGCTAAACGTTTTAATTATATTCTGTTGTTAAGGGAGTATTAAGCTTCTCAATGATCAAAATAAATGTTTGTCAAACTGCTATATAACCAGTGTAATTTTTCTGATATAACAGTTGGTTCAACTTTTTAAATTCTTTTATTTTTTAGTCAAAGGGTCAAAGTAAATACTTTGTCAAAATGTTAAGAAAATTAAACGAGCCAATGTGTCTCCCTTATGCAAAACTCCGATTCCTTTCACGGATTTGGCTATACTTTTTGGACCCTTCTGATTATAGCTCTTCATCTTTTATGTAAGCTTTGGATTTCAAATATTTTGGTTAAAGGCATCACTGAAGAGACATGTATTGTCGAAATGCGCATCTGGTGCAAGAAAATTGGTACCGTTTATTTTATTAGTTAAAGTGTTGGGTACCACCTTAATTGAAACAAAAACACTATTTTAACGATAGATAATGTCAATTATTGCAATACTGGTACTTTCAATCAAGTACATGTCGAACAATACTTTCCATTTTACTGTTAATACTGTTTGTGGTAAAGTCCATTTGACGAGGCTCAGTACTTGTACATCCCGTCATTGTGTTGTTTAATCTTCATTTTCGTTTTTACTGATGTGCTGTGTATGTTTGCCTGTTTGTGATTCTTTGTTGATTTGTTTGTTTTTATAGTGATTAATATTATAACAAGTGTTGACTGCTATACCCCTACTTTTGACATTTTTTGTTTGTTTGATTTGTTCAAACATCGATGTCAATATAATTAAATTTAATACGACTGTTGAGGTTGAGTAGCTATAAATCCAGATTTAATTCCCCATTTTCTATATAAGAAGATGCCTATACAAAGTCCAGAATATTACAGTTGTTATCCATTCGTTTGATTTGTTCGATTTGCTATTTGATTCGAGACTTTCCGTTTTAATTTTTCATTTGATGAGGGACTTTCCGTTTTGATTTTTCCTTTAGAGCTCAGTATCGTTATTTTATTTTTTCTATCAAGGTGTTACAGAATAGTTGTTACATCATTATTATACCTCTTACAAAGTCTTCAATGTCCTCTGGGTGAGAAAGATATCGTGGATCTATAATAGGAGAACTAAATGGCGAATTGTCCGAAAGCCGCAAATAACCTTTACTTCTAGGTTGTAATAAGAACATTCTCGCTATGAAACTGTTTTCAGCAACACGTTTTAAATGTTCTTTTACAATCTGAAATGTAACATTTGTACGAAATACTAACCATGTGTAAAACACCCTAATGTTATGTGTGTCGTGTTATTAGAACCGCATTGCCTTAGATTTTAAATTTAAGGGGGTAGACCTTGGTTCAGGGAGATAACTCTTTAAATCAGTTAAGCGTTTGTAAAAGTCAAGTTCATCAATGTATTTTAAGCATTTACATGAAACAGATTGAAAATAATCTATGTAACCTAGAAGCTTATAATATTTTCCTAAAAAATGGTTGACACAATCGTACTGATGATTTTAAGAGTTACTTCCCTTAACCTAGGTCTACCTCCTTAAATAGATATTTTTGCAAAAATAATATTTAACAAAATTCAAGCACGATGAAAATATTTGTTTAGAGAACAAATTAAGTTCACTTCAATATTATTTAATTACGATACGCAAATTGTTTGTCTGGGGTTAAACCTAACTTAAATATTATTGAGACTTACTCATTGACATATTTAACATATATTATATACACTTCAAATTTGTAGAAATAAGATTTGAATAGAATCGTTCAAAAGTACAGTCTTTTGGTACGTTAATCTGTGGTTTGTATTCCAGCTAATTAAACTAGACTGCTGTCCTAGAACAGAAAAAAATGTTCAAAAAGATACTTCATCTTAATTTAAAGTTATTGTATATACTTCTTTTTTAAATGCCGGATATGGCTTACGAACAAAACCCTCTTCGTAGGCCCGGTTAGTTAACAGAAGTTCAATTTGTGGACCTCTTGTATATAGCGGGTTGACATTTTGAAAAATTATTCCTTCAACTGCGTTTCTTGAAAAAAGTCCTACAAAATACATATTAAGATATTGATATAGACGTGTTTATAATTCGAAGGTTTTTCAATTTTTACTTTTCATATGTTTTCTCGGCGTAGTCATATGATAAAACATAGTTTTCTATTTAGACCGTTATAATGTGTTGTTTATTTGTATTTGGTATTTATTACTCAAGCATTACTATAGGTCTTAAGTAAATAAAAACAAACGCCTGTACCAAATACTCTGTTTTAAAAATTTCGTATTCAATTTTGTTTACTTTATATTATGCAAATGCATAACGGTATTTTAAATAATACTTTACACAATAAATGAATCTTATCACTTTAGAGTTATTGTTTCGTGGCACATTTGATAAAAATAATACAAACGTAAGCATGAAAAATTGGAACCTGAAAAAATCATTAAATGTTTTAAGTTTCATTACTTGCCTTTTCTGTTGAAAATATAATCAAGAATTCTTTCTGGTTCTGAAGCCTTTTTTTGGTTAATATTCAATGGCGCAGTTATGTTATATTGAACAGCAAACAGCAAGTGATCATACAAATTCTGTCCAACAGGCAGATCAACTTTTAATGGTATCTGTAAAAGGAGACATATCATATCTTTGATATTTTCTTAGCTGAACATTTTTGTTTCGAGGGGCACTGATGAGTCTTTCGTAGACGAAACGCGCGTCTGGTGTAAGTATATAGTTTGAATCGTGATGGGTTTATTTAACCTATTGTAAAAGCTGTTATTCGCTTATATTATGACATAACCTCATGATTAGCAGAAGCGCTCCCATATCTACATGTGTGGCTCTTGTTTTCTCATGAGTTCATGTCGTTAGATTTTGTTTATTACATTGATTGATGTACGTCATCGATTTATTACATGTGTACGGTGGTAAACTGCTATTGGCAACGTATGCATATGTATATTCAGTAGAATAAAACACGTTTTTTTGGTGTTTCTGTTCAAATGAGCTATTGTATTGTCTGGACGAAACATTTCAATGCTTCTCATTTTTTGTTTGAATAAGTACATCTTACTCCAAATTTGTTTATCACGTTTTGAATTTTAAAGTAGTGTACATATTAACATATTTTCATAAAAGAAACCAATCAACTACAAATCAATGAAAGTATAGCATATACATCAATCATACAGCACGCAGACGACACATTTAAACAAAATATAGTAAAAAGCAGTAAATATTCATTGAAGATTGAAGTGAAATGTTATCTGAATATGAATAAGCTGTTCAGCTGTTTACTTCGATTAAGACTTCTTTAAATCCAACAAAAGTTTGCATGAAATTGGTGAGTGGCATTCATTTCAATGTCTGCTTTCGACCAACGATAACGAAAAACATAGTTAATCGGTTTCAACTAGAATGTATGTGTAAGCAAAAGCAAAACAAAAACAAAGCTACCAAAACGTGCGAGATATCCTACTTATTCCCAATTGCAACACGTGAAAACACCTTTTTTTGTATATTACCTTCATTTGTTGAAGATGTTTGCGAGGGCCGATTCCCGAGAGCATCAAAATCTGAGCAGAGTGTATGAATCCAGCTGAAAGAATAACTTCATGTTTTGCAAATATCCGTTGTCTCTTTCCATCTTTGATAAATTCAACTCCAACAGCTTTGTTATTTCTTATTAAAACCTGTATGTCATAGATAATAGATAAATGTTTAGTTTTTATCTACAAGCAGGAAAGATATACAATGGGATTCAAACATAATTTAGTAAAATATTTGTATATCGAAAAATAATTCCAATGTGAATGCACTTAAGTTGAAGGATAAATTTTAATTTCAAATTTAATATTAGATTCATAGTCATTTTTATTGTAAAAAAAAATGAAAACAAGACGTAAAATAAGTTATATGCGTCCGAAGCGCTTTGTCTGGATTTACCTTCCTCTGGAACGCTCAAAGGGCCAAACGTTTGAAATTCGAAGCCGAAACCGTTGAAGACCTATGTGACAAAAATACTTAAAATAAATAGCCAAACTCATTTAAAGTCAACTTTGCCTAAGGGAGTTAAAACCTTAGTTTCTAAATAATTTCAAAATTTATAAAAGGACAATTTTAGAAAGGTTTATCAGTACTAACTACTGAGCTAATGATACTCTCGGGGACTGATAGTCCACCATCAGAGGTATTAACCCGGAAATTGAAAATTGTGTTAGGCAGTCATTTTCACTTTAGACAAATTTCGCCCTTAAATAAACACATTTAAGAACTTTTTATTACCGTCCATTGGAATTCCGTGCTGTCATTTAGTCTTGGCGACATACTCAAGAGTTATGAATTACTTATTAAATTGTATATAGAGTAAAAGAGGGACGAAAGATAACAGAGGGATAGTCAAACTCATAAATAAAAAAATAAAGCTAAAAATGAAAAAAAAAACAAACAGACAGACAAACAATAGTACACATTATACAACATAGACAACTAAAGAATAAGCAACACGAACCCCACCAAAAACTAGGGGTGATATCGGGTGCTCCGGAAGGGTAAGCAGATCCTGCTCAACATGTGGCACCCGCCGTGTTGCTCATGTTAGAACAAATCCGGTAAATAGTCTAGTTCGGTAGGTCACATTCATTAAAGGGAAGAGGATTGTAGTTACGACGTAAGGAACATATCCGATATCATTTGTGAGAAGGTTATTTCATAACGGCCAACCAACTCATGATGGCGTAAAATTCAAAATCAAAGTATAAACTATACGTATGTATTGCCGGCTTATGCTCTGCCGTTACCGTTTAAAATTGTTGTGCATGTATCACAGTTTTATCGGGACTGTTGTGTTCTCTATAAAACCTATTGCTTTTATGGACATGGTAGCAAAGATACCTCCAGTATTGAAACCGCTTGTACAATAATACTATAACACAACATTTACTAAGGGCAATAACGAGTTATCTCTCTTCTTCATTATTTGCAATCTCTTAATTGTTCCGACTTTGATAGTAAAGTACTAAGAATTGCGCATGGTCATAGACGTTCTTTAAAGTAAAACATGTAGAAACAGAAACTCGTTACCTTTGTTACATGGGATCGCAAACTGACTTGCAAGTTGCGTCTTTCTAAGGCTGGCCTAAGGTAACAGGTCGATGTACTGCAACGTTTGCCGCTTTTGACATTCATCTGATTTTTACAAAAACCTAAAATATTATATGTAAAACAAACAAACTGTTTCCTGCTATATTGGGATGAGTTAAAGACCATAAATACTATATGTAGGAAAAGTTGAAATCAAGAATGTTTTGTTTGAATAAGAGGAATTCTTTTCAAGGAAGGATTTATTCCTCCCTAAGACAAGATACTTGCATTTAAGTTGGCTATTCTTTTTTTATGAAACGAAGCATTACCAACTCTTTTAATGTGTCTTTTATTTGCAATGGGGAGTACTTTTGTAAAGTGTAGAAAAAGTCAAATGTTGTAATACTATTGTAAGATAAAAGAGTCTTAGATTGTATGTACTCTAATAGATCTTTGGAATTGTTTAGTATCAACATCTGATTCACGCCACCTCTAAAACAAACAGTTTCGCAATAGCTTTTAAGCTTTGATTGCTGATGGAATAGATATTTATTATTTAGAAAGAGGTTTCGTGGAGTAATTGGAAGACCTACCAGTATACCGTTATTTGTAAGGACACTTATTGGCCATGGGTACTGAAAACAGTTATGTAAGATATAGTTCTATATCTTTGGTTGAAATTCAAAAGGAACATAGAACAGACCTATTATCAAGGATTTCCTCTTTAGTAGGTGTCATGAGGGTATATGTTGAGTTTTAAAGTGACTTTTAAATCATTGTTAAAAAATGGCGGGTTAAACCTGCTTTTTTTAACTAGTTGATAATCACACTTCTCTGAGAGTTTTGTTTGATAGTTTCATTAAACAAATTAATTTGTTAAGAACCCCGGTCCGATCCAACCAGGACTTAATTTAGCTCACTCTGTTCCTTTACTAATGCTCTTATGACTGACAGTATCAATACTAAATTCTAGATTTAATTTTCTTAGTATAAGTGCATCCTTCATTTTATGTTTTTACTTATTTTGTTTTTATTTTGACTTGTTTAATGGTAAAATAGATTAACTAGATTTGAATAAAGGCAGCAAACTGTAAACTCTTGTTTTCAGTTTTCTTTGATCGCTCTAGATAATAACTACCGACCGTGTAAGACACGTATGTGTATTCATTATAGTGAAAAACCACCCTAATAATCTACATATCAGATCTTAGCATATTACTGTTTGTTTTGTGTGCACGGCATTTATGATGTCATTTCTAATAGACAGACAAAATATTACAGTCATTCCTTATAATTTAATTTAAAGCCAGAGTAAATTATAAGAAAAACAACGTTGAAGACGTCACGGTCACATGAAGAAATTACGTCCATGAGCTGATACACAAAAAACAATCATCTAATCAGAAGACGCGTTACATTCAAAATTAAATTATTAACTTGTAAACTACCTATCGGATCATCACTATTACAATCTACTGTAGAAAATCCAATTTCTTTTGCCGCTGTTTGGTAAAATGACTGTAAAATACTCCCAGTAGTCTCTTTTATTACTATAGGTCCATGAAGTCCTCGTAAAGCTATAAAACATTTGAATTTTCATATATGACTGAAACGAAATTGTCTGCAATTGATTATAAACCAATCCTTCTGTTCATGATTTTTGATAATTTGGTGTACTTTGTGATTGATTTAAAAAATATAAGCAGTATATAGAAAGGGTATATATATATGTATAAAGACTCATTTTGCCAATAATGATATAAGATTGCTCCATTCCATTTGCAACATTTAAACCTACCAAAGATAATAGGTAATAGCTTTATACTTCAGATCTTCATTTTGCATTGAATTTAAACAGCTAGATTATAAATAATATTAAGAATTTGAAAAACATGGAATTATGAATATAAGTTTAAAAAGGTTATGTCCAACTTGGCTAAGGCCTCTATGCTTGGTATATATCTACCTTAGGTTTTCAAGGAATTTTAATTTAATTACAACAATAAAGAGATGTGGAATGATTTTCAAAATCTAACAAAACAGCTTGTAAATTTATTTTAATGGCATAACAACTCTACTCTTCCCTCCTATAGTTGATTGGTTAAAGGACTGACTATGTGTATTTGATATAAGGTGTCTCAAAAACTATAGGGTTAGTTATCATACATGCTTAGTTACCATATGAGGTAAGTAAGGAGTATATCCACTATCAAAACAAAAAAGATCCCATAACCCTTTATAAAAACAACAAAGTGTTGAGGAAAACTCTGAAAGGGTTATTTAGACGAGGAAATTAATGATAAAAAGTTGAAATAAGTTCATAAAACATAGTTAAAGCTACCAAGTTTTTATTGTAGGCATAATGGTGTTAATTTCCCTAGAAAACAAACTAGTTAAGAGTCTGTGTCGCTCACCTTGGTCTATGTGCATCTCAAACAAAGAACACAGATGGATTCATGACACAATTGTCTTTGGTGATGGTGATGTGTTTGTAGATCTTATTTTACTGCACATTCTTACTACTTGCAATTTTCTCTATCTCTAATGAACTTGGCCCTTTAGTTAGAGAGGAAAACATTTTGTAAAAATTTACAAAAAATTACCAAATTAATGAAAATTGCTAAAAATGTATAAAGGACAATATAAGTGGTCAACTGACTATTTTGGTCATGTTGACTTATTTGTAGATTTTTATTTGCTGAACATTATGCTGTTAATAGTTAATCTATATCTATAATAATATTCAAGATAATAACTAAAAACAAAATGTCCTTATAGTTTACCAATCGGAGGGCAGCAACCCAACAATCAGTTGTACAATTCATCTGAAAATTACAGGGCAGATAGATAAACAATTTAACACCATGTTAGATGTACTCTAAATGCTTTGGTTTCAGAGTTAAAAGCCAAACTCTAAATTTGACCCCTATGTTTTTTACCCATGGCGGCCATCTTGGGTGGTTGGCTGGGTCACCACAGACAATTTTAAACTAGATAGTCTTATTATTATTGTGGCTAAGTTATGTTAAATTTGGCGCAGTAGTTTCAAAGGAGAAGATTTTTGTAAAAGATAACAAAAATTTAAGAAAAACTGGTAAAAAATGACTATAAAGGGAAATATCTCCTTAAGGGGGTCAAATCACCATTTTGGTCATGCTGACTTATTTGCAGATCTTACTTTGCTGAACATTATTGCTGTTTACAGTTTATCTCATCTAAATAATATTCAAGATAATAACCAAAACCGGAAAGTTTTCTTAAAATTACTAATTCAGGGGCAGCAACCCAACAACCGGTTGTACGATTCATCTGAAATTACAGGGTAGTTTATCTTGATATGATAAACAATTTAACTCCATGGCAGATTTGTTCTAATGCATTGGGTTCAGATTTATAAGCGAAATCTACATTTTACCCCCTTATGTTCTATCTTGAGCCACTGCAGCCATCTTGGTTGGTTGGCCGGATCACTGGACACATTTGTTTCAATAAATACCCCAATGATGATTGTGACGAAGTTTGGTTGATTTTGGCCCAGTAGTTTCAGAGGTAAAGATTTTTGTAAAAGTTTACGACGAAGACGACGGACGACAACGACGACGACGACGACGGACGATGTACGACGGACGAAGACGACGACGACGGACGATGGACAACGGACGAATGATGCCAAATGATGAGAAAAGCTCACTTGGCCTTTTAAGAAAAAAAGAAATCAGATAGGATTCAACAGATGAAGAAATTGATACATGTAATGAACGATCGAAATGAATTCATAAAAGCTAAACAAAATTCATTGTTGGCATTTGTGTTCTGTATGGACAAATTGAAGTAGTATTTTAACTTTTAAGACATGATCATTTTGCTAGGCCGCTAGTCAAAATATCACATGTGTAGATACTCGTTTGGATAAATTCGTTACACGAGTGCTAGTGACGTAATACGATATATCTGGGTCAGTAAATTCGATATGGAAGAACTCTCAACACGTATAGAATTTACTCACCCGATATATATCGTATTAGGTCAACAATACACCATGTAACTAATAATATGACATCATGTTATTTCTCATTTAATTTAATATATATCCTAACGTTTTAAACGGAGAAAAAAATGAAAAAAACAGATAGAATTACAACTCAGATAGTAATAAAGCATCGGTTTTAGTATTCAATGTCTTTTTGTTCGTAAAAATTAGTACCTATTTCCGTTAGTTGGATGTCTTCATTTACTAACCTTGAGTAAAGTTTGGTTTGGTAAATATAATACTACAATAGTATTCTCCAAGAATAAAAGTATATCCTACTTGAGTCTCCGTAAGATGTATCTGTAGCATTTTCGAGTTTTCTGAAGAAGGGCAGAACATCGTCGTATCCCCAACCGACTGCCCCTTCGTGTTCCCACTGATCATAGTTGTTACGACTGCCTCTTACAATATTTTGTGCATTTATCGACGATGAACCCCCAAGCACTTTGCCTTGTGCTATGTAAGCTCTCTATGTTTATAATATATGAAATAGAAAAATAAAATGTGCATCTTTCCTGTCAAAAATGTTAAGTATTTTTGAATATCATAATATTTTTTCTCAGTTTTAAATAAAAATAAATTTGGTTGATAGTCTCCTAATATTGAATTTGAATATATATAACAAAATCAGGATAAACTGGTTACACAGAGTTCAATTGTCATAATACGGTATTAAAAGGGTCAATGAAATTCATATCGGGTTTGGCTTCGGGGTGTTTGTGTCCTGTCGATAACCAAATAGTAAGCAGTAACGGCTAAATCTGCGTTTTTTGTCTGCGCGGGTATCAGAAAATACAAGCTAGCAATACACAAATATCTCAACAATACTAACAATAATGTGTTCTATCCTGAATATGTACTAAATATTTTATACTTCTAGAAACAGCAAAATAATTTAGGAAATTTGAGGCCCCAGAGGCATAAAACATGTAAAATTGTCTACCCCTGGGTCATAAAACATACAATTTAACTTGTAAACGCTATGATTTTATGATTTCAAATGTCTTTATGCAATAACTAGAACTATGCTTGGAAGTTATGCAAAAATCAGATGTTAGCAGTCATCTCTATAACATTTTAAGTGAATTTATATCTTAATTGGTTATAAAAGGTACCAGGATTATAATTTAGTACGCAAGACGCGCGTTTCTTCTACAAAAGTCTCATCAGTGACGCTCATATCAAAATATTTATAAAGTCAAACAAATATATAGTTGAAGAGCATTGAGGATCCATAAGTCCAAATAGTTGTGCCAAATACGGCTAAGGTAATCTATGCCTGGGATAAGAAAGTCCTTAGTTTTTCGTAAAATTCAAAGTTTTGTATACAGGAAATTTATAAAAATGACCATATTATTGATATTCATGTCAACACCTAAATGTTGACTACTGAGCTGGTGATACCCTTGGGGACGAAACGTCCACCAGCAGTGGCATCGACCCAGTGGTGTAAATAGTTATCAAAGTACCAGGATTATAATTTTGTACGCCAGACGCGCGTTTCGTCTACATAAGACTCATCAGTGACGCTCATATCAAAATATTTAAAAAGCCAAACAAGTACAAAGTTGAAGAGCATTGAGGATCCAAAATTCCAAAACGTTGTGCCAAATACGGCTAAGGTAATCTATTCCTGGGATAGGAAAGTCCTTAGTTTTCCGAAAAAATCAAAGTTTTGTAAACGGGAAATTTATAAAAGTGACCACAAAATTGATATTCATATCAACACCGAAGAGTTGACTACTGGGCTGGTGATACCCTCGGGGACGAAACGTCCACCAGCAGTGGCATCGACCCAGTGGTGTAAATAGTTATCAAAGTACCAGGATTATAATTTTGTACGTCAAACGCGCGTTTCGTCTACATAAGACTCATCAGTGACGCTCATATCAAAATATTTAAAAAGCCAAACAAGTACAAAGTTAAAGAGCATTGAGGATCCAAAATTCCAAAACGTTGTGCCAAATACGGCTAAGGTAATCTATTCCTGGGATAGGAAAGTCCTTAGTTTTCCGAAAAAATCAAAGTTTTGTAAACGGGAAATTTATAAAAGTGACCACAAAATTGATATTCATATCAACACCGAAGAGTTGACTACTGGGCTGGTGATACCCTCGGGGACGAAACGTCCACCAGCAGTGGCATCGACCCAGTGGTGTAAATAGTTATCAAAGTACCAGGATTATAATTTTGTACGCCAGACGCGCGTTTCGTCTACATAAGACTCATCAGTGACGCTCATATCAAAATATTTAAAAAGCCAAACAAGTACAAAGTTAAAGAGCATTGAGGATCCAAAATTCCAAAACGTTGTGCCAAATACGGCTAAGGTAATCTATTCCTGGGATAGGAAAGTCCTTAGTTTTCCGAAAAATTCAAAGTTTTGTAAACGGGAAATTTATAAAAATGACCCCAATATTGATATTCATGTCAACACCGAAGTGTTGACTACTGGGCTGGTGATACCCTCGGGGACGAAACGTCCACGAGCAGTGGCATCGACCCAGTGGTGTAAATAGTTATCAAAGTACCAGGATTATAATTTTGTACGCCAGACGCGCGTTTAGTCTACATAAGACTCATCAGTGACGCTCATATCAAAATATCTAAAAAGCCAAACAAGTACAAAGTTGAAGAGCATTGAGAATCCAAAATTCCCAAAAGTTTTGCCAAATACGGCTAAGGTAATCTATTCCTGGGATAGGAACATCCTTAGTTTTCCGAAAAAATCAAAGTTTTGTAAACGGGAAATTTATAAAAAAAATAACCACAATATTGAGTGTTGACTACTGGGCTGGTAATACCCCCGGTAACGAAACGTCCACCAGCAGTGGCATCGACCCAGTGGTGTAAATAGTTATATTTATTTTAAATAGGGTAAGTTGTCAATAATTAGAGTTTCAAATTCTTTCAAAAATTGAAATAGGGAGAGGGTATAAAAATGTACTGTGAAGTAAAAATTTGAGTGTATGCAGTAATTTCTATAAGGCTATAATTCTGGTAAATGAGTATTCATGTGAGAAAAACTGGTTTCAGAGAGTTTTCTATTAGAATAAATGTTTGATTAGGTTGTAAATACAGCTGTTTCTCAAACTACTCCTTTTTTGGGGAGATCTAGATTATTTATAGAAAATTAATTTTGTTTACATACTGGTTCCAAGTCATGCTCTCTGTGTTGCATCTCATAGAGACATAACTTTGGAATGTTACCAGTAAATATACATGTGTATATTGATTATATTGAAATATGTGGTAACCCTAAAGTGGAAGTAGGAGTAATTATGAAAATTAGTGTTAGTTTAAACTATGAGAAGTTCGGGCATATACACGTTGAACATCGATATGCCGCACAGTCCTATAATTTGGCCTTTGAAAAAATAGTAAGGTATATGAACTTTCAATTCCAGGATATGATTTTTTTCAAAACTTCATAGTAAAAGTAATACAGTTTTAGCCGTAAAAGGAGTTCCTATGAGAAGTTCCATTGTCAACATTTACTTTATTCAAAAAATTATTTATATCAAAAAAGATATTACCTCATTTTCATAAGCAAGATGGGAGTACTTTTGTTGAACAGTACGATATCCCCAATCTTTTTCTGAACCTATGAGGGAAGCCCATAGAGATGGTATTTGAGTTACGTCATCAGGTTCCAAATCTGATATTCCAGCTTCCAGCAGAAGAACTGAAGTATCACAATCTTCCGAAAGCCGAGTGGCAACTACACTACCTGCAGAACCAGCTCCCACTACAAAATATAATTACAAAAAAACTAAAGTTTACCTTGTGTAGTCGCTAGCCGTTCAGTAAATTCACTTGATAAATAGTCGTGTTTTAGAACTTCTTTTATCCTACAATTAGGTGTCTTATAAACAGATACAGCCCTACAGATATCGCTATGCTGTATCTGTATACTATACAGATATCGCTCTAAAGCTCCATCCACTGCCGGACTAGTGTTGTATGAACATAAAATGGAAAACTAAAATTGAGAATGGAAATGGGGAATGTGTCAAAGAGACAACAACCCGACCAAATAAAAAACAACAGCAGAGGGTCACCAACAGGTCTTCAATGTAGCGAGAAATTCCCGCACCCGGAGGCGTCCTTCAGCTGGCCCCTAAACAAATATATACTAGTCCAATGATAATGAACGCCATACTAATTTCCAAATTGTACACAAGAAACTAAAATTAAATTAATACAAGACTAACAAAGGCCAGAGGCTCCTGACTTGGGACAGGCGCAAAAATGCGGCGGGGTTTAACATGTTTGTGAGATCTCAACCCTCCCCCTATACCTCTAACCAATATAGAAAAGTAAAAAAAGTAAAAGTAAAACTACACGTTTAATAATTTCTTGCGTCCGAAGCGCTTTTCTGGATTTACCTTCATCAGGAACGCTCAAAGCCAAACATTTAAAATCCGAAGATGTATAAGTACCGAAAATCGTTGAAGAGCTCTATGTCAAAAATATCTAATAGAAATAGCCAAATTCATCTAAAGCCAGCTTTGCCTGCGGGAGTTGAAACCTTAGTTTCAAAATAATTTGAAAATTTATAAACGAAAATTTTTAGTAAAGTTTGTTAAATCATGTCAGTACCGAAGCACTCACTACTGAGCTGATGATACTCCCGGGGACTGATAGTCCATTAGCAGAGGTATCGACCCAGTGATGTAAAAAATAGAAAACAACATGTTTATTAATTTCTACGTGATCTACGGATGTGTATTGCAGTCGCATTCCAATGACGTATTGTTTTACCTTATGCGAATTCGCGATTACTTTTATACGTTCTGCTAGTTTTCGAACATTTCTTCAGAGAAATAAGAATCATGTTTTTGATAACAGTCAAACATATAGCAGTATTTTCTACGACGACAATCATCGACTTCAAAACTTGAATGTTTACATGTTTAAGAAAATCAGCCATGTCTATTTCAGCATACATATTACGTGAATGTCGAGTTCGGTTCATATTCTGAAGCGTAGAACAACTCGTCCACTTCTGTTTAAAATTACACAATGTTTTGTTATTTTTTTTCTACTGTTGAAATAAGTTGTCATGTTAGAATAGATAATTATTCACCTCGAGCGATGTATTATTGTTGACTATTCGACGTTCTTTTTTTATGAACCCATCTCCAGCTGAATCTGAATGTGTGATTTTAGTATTACTACGAGGGCTTCAGGGAATTTTAAATTGACAATAAATGCAACTAGAGGCTCTCAAGAGCCGGTATCGCTCACCTGATTCTACTTGGGTTTTTGAAATCATATAAAAAAATATAAAATTTGGCTAAAAGTAACAACACTTGGCCAGCACCTCATAAGGAAAGGAACATTCATGCTATGTTTGATTTCATTCAATTCAGTGGTTCCTTAGAAGAAGACTTTTGTATGCATTTCCCATAGGGTCCTATATTAAACTAAGTCCCCCACTGACGGCCATCTTGGATGTTGTAATGGCAACAAAATAACAACACTTGGTCAGTATCTTATTAAGAAACATTCATGTTATGTTTGGTTTCATTTCATTTAGTGTTTCACTAAAATAAGTCATTTGTATGTATTTCCCGTAGTGTCCTATGTTAAACTAAGTCCTCCGCTGGAGGCCATCTTGGATAATGGATCAGCTACAAAATAACAACACGTGGTCAGCACCTCATAAGGAACATTTATGCTGTGTTTTGTTTTATTCCATTCAGTGGTTCTCTAAAAGAAGTCATTTGTATGCATTTCCCATAGGGTCCTATGTTAAACTAAGTTCCCATGCTGGCGGCCATCTTGGATGTTGGATCGGCTACAAAGTAACAACACTTGGTCAGCACCTCATAAGGAACATTCATGCCATGTTTAGTTTCATTCCATTCAGTGGTTCTCTAGAAGAAGTTCAAAATGTAAAAAGTTAACGACGACGACGCACGACGGACGCCAAGTGATGAGAAAAGCTCACTTGGCCCTTCGGGCCGGGTGAGCTCAAACATGTGAGTTTTTGTGTCAAAGCAAAAACAATATACAATATTGATTGCAGGATAAAGACAATAACTGTTTATGTTCTTTAAATTGCTCGAAACAGGAATAATATCTCGCTAAAACTCGCACTGCATCTGTTTCTGAGCCTCATACAAATACAGCTGATATTTAAAGACACTAAACAGTTATTGTCTATTTATTGGTCAAAGGAACAATGAAAGTTTGAAGCACACTTGGTCTTTGATTGAACCAGACTGTTTCTTTTATTGTTTAACGGCTTGATAGCAGTTCAATTTATTGTTTAACGGCTTGATAGCAGTTCAATACGAAGTTAACGTGTGTCTAAAACCTATCAACATCAATTGGATTGATAAAGAAAATAGTAGGACCTGTCTAAACAATTCTGTTTAAACAAATACATTACGCGTAACACTTTGATCGGAATACCAATATTTCATTGATCTGCCTTTTAACAAGTCAAACACGAGATTGATTACAGGTGACGTATATCTAATATTGCAAGGTATGTAGAGTATTCTAATTAACCACGATAACAAACATCAATATTGATGTAATTTTACAAAACTTTATGATCGGTTTTGATTCAGAGCGCCCCATTTCTCATTTCTTTAAAAGACCTAACCGCCGCTAAAAATAAGATGTTATTAAATGTCAGTAGGTTGTGAAAAAGAAACATATTTGATACCATATACCATGTATAATAAAAGCTGACTATATGTGTAAGATTAGTATATATTGAACATGTTGACTACAAACAAATTTATCTCGTTGATTTAAAGTTACATACTGCCACATTAAATGGTCGGACAATGTATCATGAATAAAGGTATACAATCGTTAACCGACATTTTCATCATCCACAACATGCACAACATTGACCATCATTTATGAAAAAAAATAGATGACACTTTCGGTGGACGTTTCGTCCCCGAGGGTATCACCAGTCCAATAGTCAGCACTTCGGTGTTGACATGAATATCAATAATGTGGTCATTTTTATAAATTTTCTGTTTACAAAACTTTGAATTTTTCGAAAAATTAAGGATTTTTATATCCCAGGCATAGATTACCTTAGCCGTATTTGGCACAACTTTTTGGAATTTTGGATCCTTATTGCTCTTCAACTTTTTATTTGTTTGGCATTATAACTATTTTGATTTGAGCGTCACTGATGAGTTTTATGTAGACGAAACGCGCGTCTGGCGTACTAAATTATAAACCCGGTACCTTTGATAACTATTTCGTTTTAAAAATAAGCTGCACTCGTCAAACCTTTCAGTCAAGCAATAAGCGGAGTCAACCAAGGTTTGCCAGCTGTAGTAACCTTACATGATTTCTTATTTTAAGCAAAAATAGTCACGTCAAAAAAGCTTACCAACAATATAATCATACATTTCTGTGAAGGGTTTCTCATAGATTCCGGGTGGATCTACTTTCCGTTCAGGAAGAATAATTGCAAGAAAGTAAACAAGAGATGCAATTGCCGATTTACGGACTATCACTTCTGCGAAAAACATTTTATATTGACCAATGACTGGCTGAAAATAACAAATATCTACAAAAAATAAAGAGATCAAGTTAAATTTTGATACCTTTGATTAAATTCAAGCCTGAAAAGAAATATGTTAACGGGCGCACTATGTTTGCGCGCATTTGGGGATTAAAGTGTTTTACGTTTGCGCGCAGCTTTTGATTACATTTGCGCGCATTCATTTTACAGGTAAACTCAGGTAAAAAATATCAATAAAAAATAAACTAGATTATAATTGACTATATATTTTTTTTCATTGTTATAAATATTACTATTTATAATGAATAATTATCAATAAAAAATGTTTATGATAAATCTATTAATGTCATCGCGAAAAATTAGAACCATTTTTTTCTTACCGATATAATGTATACTATTTAGAAAGAAAGGGTTAATCAAATATCTTACAGTAATTGAATTCCAAAACGCAAATGTCTAAAGTAAACTGTAAACGATTAGGAATTTAAACTGTCCATTTAAATATTGAAGTTCTAACTTCTTTTTTTTATCTTCAGAATAACAAATTTAATTTACAAAAGAAAGCTTACCTTAAAATATACGTCTCCTCTAATTCTTAACTTTTCAGTAGTTCTCATTAAAAAAAATGTAACAATCCAACAAAGTATAAAAAATTATGCATACTTTAACTTACCAGGTAAAACACCTACTGATATATTTGTGTATTTTAACAGAGCATATGTGACGAGCAAAAATACATGATTATGTATAATTACAGTTCATTTAGTCGATAAATACATGTTATGCATAATAGTTCATTTCTTCGATAAGTATTCGTACATGTCAAACATGAAGCATGTTAGATTATGAACAGAAAGTAAAATCACAAAACATAACTGAACTCTGAGGAAAATTCAAAACAGAATGTCCCGAGTCATGGGGCGAAATCAAAATCTCAAATACACCAAATAAATGGACAACAATTGTCATATTACTGTCTTGGTTGAAGCATTTTCGCATGGTTAAACCTGGTTCTATAGCTAGCTCAAACTCTCACTATTATGACAGTCTACAGTGATGTTTTATATTGTAGTTCTGTGTTGTCATTTTAATGTTATATTTCACATGGCCATAAAAGTGCGAGGTTTGGCATGCCACAAAACCAGGTTCAACCCACCATTTTTTCCTTTAAAAATGCCCTGTACCAAGTCAGGAATATGGCCATTGTTATATTATAGTTCGTTTCTGTGTGTATTACATTATAACGTTGTGTCGTTTGTTTTCTCTTATTTTTGAGTGTAAATTAGCATTGCGGTAAGACGTGTTACGGTACTTGTCTGTCCCAGATTCATGTATTTGGTTTTGATGTTATATATATATGTTATATTTGTTATTCTCGTGGGATTTTGTTTATGTGTGTTACATTTTAGTGTTATGTCGTTGTTCTCCTCTTATATTTAATGCGTTTCCCTCGGTTTTAGTTTGTTACCCCGATTTTGTTTTTTGTCCATGGAGTTATGAGTTTTGAACAGCGGTATACTACTGTTGCCTTTATTTAAGAAAAAAACAGACATAATAGGTAAAAATGTCAAAATAGGGATAAAGCATTCTACGTTGTATTATTATTTTAATCACTATAGAATCAAACAAATATATTAACAAACATTTACCACGGCTGAATAACACAATGACTAGATGTATCAGTACAGATCTAGAGCCAAACCACACACAAGAAAGAAACACAAAAAGCCACACAGACAAAGCACATTGAAAAAAAAACGACAAAAAATGCAAAACTTATCATAGAACAAAAATTACTGTTTTTTAATGCTCGCGAACGCATGATTTGCTTTCTAAATTTTCATTTTAACTGGATAACGTACTGCATGCAAACAATCTAGCACAAATATTGGAGTAGGTTAAACAGTGAACGCTACGTAAAGATGTTGGTATTGACCAATTGAATCATTACTTGGGAATCCATTGTTTTTTGGGGGGTTTTTTTTTTTGTCTTTCATTGTTTTAATCTCATTTTTTGTACCTATAAAACATTAGATGATATAGTCTGATTTAATAATAACACTAAATTTAGTAACAACTTCCAGTAACTTATATAACATTACTATAGGATCAAACACATTTTTCTAGACTGAGGTTATCGATGTGTAAGTCTAGAGCAACCCAGGTTTCACGTATATGCATGTAACCTCTAAAATAATGTGTTTATTATAATCCTTATAATTCTTTCCCAATCATTTACAATTTTCAATAAAACTTCAGTACATTGGCTACTTTTTCTAATCAAATGCACAATTGGGACATTTCGTAACTTTATATATTAATTTTATAACTTAATATCATTGAAAATACTTAAAGATTACAACACAGTATATATAGATATTAATAAAATGAGAATTAGTTCTAAAGATGTCATATGCACTCAGCAACAAAAGAAACGCATTAATGTTACCATACTTTATAATCCAACTGCCTATAACTCTTAAAAAAGATTTGAACTAAATTTCTGTATAAATATTCAACATCCAGAGGCGGATTTAGAGGGGAGTCAAGGGGTCCAGGCACCTCTTTTCCGGGAAAAAATTAAGTTGATTATATAGGGAATGACTTAAACATGACCAGAGTGGGCCTCCTTCTTAGGTAGTCATTGGGCTCCCATTTATGCAAAATTTCCGGATCCGGCAGTGTCATCAAACTCGACAAAAGGTCATCCTGTTCAGTTTAAAATACAATTTTAATCAAGATACGAAAATTTAGCTAATTCAAATTAGTGGAAAACAATATTTTTACCAGAAAAAAAAAGCATGACTTTGATGCACCAAACACTTAATATTTCCATCATTTTTAAGAGAAACCTTATCATCTCCTTTAAAACGATAATTCCAATATGAAACCGTGTGTTATTTTCGGGGCGAAGCTAAATATATAATTCAGAGTTACTCCCGATATTTAACTCGTCATACGATAGAGTTAGTTAGCTTACATTAACACAAAAATTGACTGATGGAAACTTTTTTGTGGATTGTGTTCTCAAAAAACTGACGGTATCGTCGATACTTACCATCAAAAACAGTGTGCGCAATTTTGGCTTTGATGTCCATTTACAAATTGTGATTGTTGAATTCTGTTTTAGGATCTCTAGTTTTTAAGGTAGCCCCTTTTCACAAAGAATATTAATATTTAGTATGGAACCATGTAATTATAATAATAATAAAAAGTAGTTATCAACAGTTCCCCAAGCGCCTTTTGGAATGACATAAAGTGTCACGACAAAGGTTAACTGAAAAAGGACAGGATGCAGTAGATATATTTTACATGTATTACAATACTAATAGTCATCAATTTTAGAACAGGAAAAATGAATACGAAAAAAAACATACATAACTAAGACACTTTTGTGAATGGTCTGGATTTGGCATGTTCATTAACTAATACGGTCCATCATTTCTGTATTTTTCTAAATTTTAAGGCGATTATTTTTTTCTTTTCTTTTTATGTTAGAACCACATATTCTTAATTTTGGCCCGTTAACTCTATATTTTTTAAATATTTTTTTATTCTGGACTTATTGCCATCTATTATCTAACCTTTCATTTGTGGAAAATATTTTGTCTTCAATATGAACGTAGGGCTCAAAGTTTTACGTGGGACTATTTAAAGTTGACATTGAGAACTTCGGGTACGTTTTCTTACAAATCGAAGATGAAATGTTTCAGGGAAATGTCTAGTCTAAGAGTAATTATTCGCCAAATATTATCCACACTAAAAATTCAATAGGGTCCCCAAAAGTGTTTTTCGATATATTTTGATATATATTTTTTGGTATCGAACTTAAACTGGCATATGCTTTGTAGCGGAAAAATATACGGAAATGTCTTTTGTTTACTTTATTACATTTTATCTGGTTTATTCTGGTTATTCCTACATATATTTTATGTTATCAATGGGTTATGAAGAATTATTTTGTAAAAACACAGAACTGATGAATCAAGGAAAACCCAGGTACCTCTTGTGGAAAATAAAGAAAAATAATTTATATTACATTATTTTATAAAATATTTTCAAAGCACATTTTGTGTAAATAATATTCGAAGGAACTTCTAGGCTTGATGGTATTCACAAGCAATTGCATTTATTTTGGTGCAAACATTAAAATATAAAAGTAAATAAAATCAATTGAAATTTAAATAATAATTTTTAAAATCATTCTTTGAATCAATGCACTACATTTTGAATAACACTAAACAAAGCACCAAAAGTACACTAACATGACATTAATCATAGCACTCACACAGTAATACATAACATATTATTGACTATACAAGAGAATAAAAGTCTTAACCAATGTGTAGGAGATGAGAAGCAGCATCGCCATACTCGACAGTAGAAAGTTCGTCATACTGATTATGTTACCTTGTTTTTAGTGTTTGCAGTCTATTATCTATTTCCCTGTATTTCTCTTTCTTGGGACATGTTTTCCACAGGCTATGAACTGGATAAGTGTGAGAGCATGGAAGGCATCTTTTTGTCTCAACAACTTTATCATGCTTTGGTTGAGGTGCCTTTACTAACTTCTATAGTTTACTATGCCATCTTCGTAATGTTTTTTTGTTCTAGGACCTTATGTTGCGTTGTGGTTCAATAGGCTATCGTTGTTCATATACATGAAGATGGTTTTATAGTTTGTAAAGATAAGGATTGATGGTAAGGGTTCTGCATCATCAATGCCCTCAAGTTCATTAAAAACCAAACATCTAAAACTGTATTGGGTGGTAAAAGTGACAGAACTACAGCTCATCGTACAAGTTTGTGCATGTCCCCCCTTTGACTGTATTCAGTCTGCAAACATTACTTCTGTGCATTTCTTGAAAGAATTGTACAAATTGAAATTCTTGTAATAGTTATTCAAGATGTACAAATGGGATATATAAGCATGGATTCTCCATCAAATCTATTTGTATTTTACCAAATTTGTCTTCTGCATCTTTTAAAGACATAGAGATGTAATACGATGGTCAATGACATGTTTCAACGCAGCCAATCAAACTTCAAT
The DNA here is from genome assembly GCA_037788925.1 of Mytilus galloprovincialis. Lineage (NCBI taxonomy): Eukaryota > Metazoa > Mollusca > Bivalvia > Mytilida > Mytilidae > Mytilus > Mytilus galloprovincialis. The sequence goes on along the minus strand of CM075339.1, from coordinate 55,057,357 downwards.
TTCCAGTTAGATTCAATCCTAAATGCACACTTAGGGTATAACAGCAAATATGGTAAAATTATTGAATTCTCCCGTCTGGCATGAAAAATTCAATGCTGAGTGAAGTGAGGGAAAATAATTCTATCATAAAAATCAAGTTACCTATGCAAGGGGAGATTCAGCTAGGACTTTAGAAAGAGCCGAAAAAACTATCTTCTGATTTTTGTAACGATTTTAATATCATTGTGTATGAAAAACAATTGACATTTAGTTTGCAATCGAAAAGGGTATACGCCTATTACAATAATATCATACGACCACCGATTCTGCTGAACATAGCTTTCGAAGGTTCTTTGGTTATTTTTCGTCGTCAATTAAATGATGAATTTTTTTGTCGCAAACCCCCTGAGGGGTTCCCGCTTATATATTGGCGTGTTTAGGATGTGTCTTTGTGCCACTCGATATCTCGGCTAGAAGTCAGAATACAATTCTCGGAACATCCCGAAAGATTTCCATCATTTATACAGGGAGTTATCTCCATCTTTGATACAGTCCTTCTATGGCTAAGCTACGTGGCATTGTATATTCAACAATCAAAGTAAATTGGAAAGTAAAACAACAATGAATAAGTCGCAGTCAATAAATCGTTAAAATATTAGAACCTGTTTGCCTTTTCACAAAACATATGTGTTTTTAATTATTTGAATGTTTATAAGCCTTTTTGGTGTGAAAGTTTCTAAACAAGTATAATGACAACGCAATTATTTTTTGTTTTGAAACGAGCCCAGTATATCGTGTGTGTCTAAGTCATTTTATAATGTGGTATTGTGCATATAGATTTATCATGGTAACATGTAAATTAATTATGTCTGAAGATTTAACCACGTGATTTTGTGAATTTTTATCATAGACTGAGGAGAGAACATTCTGGTTTTAATATTTATCGGAAAACAGAAAGATAATATTAGTATCAAAAGTATTCAATTGTATTAATGAACATGTAAAAGAACATGAAGAAATCAAAGAAATATATACAAATTAGTATATACTAAAGTATCTGTAAAAACTAACAATAATTGAAGTCAGAATATTTTCAGAGTTGCAATCAAGAAATAATTATTGTATATGACAAGATACGTTAGCAGCTTTGAAATTATTAAATATTCATTCATATATGTTACATAATAATTACATCAAAAAAATCCTTGCATCTTACAAAAAACAAGAATGTGTCCCTAGTACACGGACGCCCCATCCGCACTTTAATTTGCTATGCTCTTTGGACCATGAAAATGGGAAGAAAATATCTAATTTGGCATTAAAATTAGAAAGATCATATATTAGGAAACATGTGTACTAAGTTTCAAGTTGATTGGACTTCAACTTCATCAAAAAATACTACCTCGATCAAAAACTTTAACCTGAAGTGGGACGAACGGATATATTGACTTTCAAAGTAGTTTGCGATTCAAATGTAAAATGTTTCCCGCCGGAGGTACAACAACAACAAAACCATTCAACACTATTTGGCTGACAGGTAGAACTGTATATATATTTTCATTTTCCAATCTGTAAATACTCGTGCGTTGTCTGATAAATATAGCAAAGGAAATTCACGTCATTAAACAGTCTCACAACATTTCTGGTAAAATACAGGCTGCCTTACGGTGACTTGAAAACCCGTACCTGGGTAGTCCTTACAGATAGCAAGGAGCGCTAGTTGCAGGGTAAGGAAACTCACCGGTCCGAAAGGGAAATTATATGGTGGAGTAAGAGTAAATCTTCTAAAAAAAAGTCCAGAAACGTGTTCAATATTTGGAAAATATCATTGCAGAACAAGTTAAAACTCTTGGTAACATTTGGTTGTACGTTTGGCTTGGTACTTGTGACCTCATATCTAAACAAGGAAAATGTATATCAATTACATCACAAACTGGCGACGAAACCATAGACCACATAATAAAATATTTAAACACAACAAACAAAAAGGTCACCCTCACCCAGAGACTTTTGTAGATCAAGACACAGAATTAACCAGACAAGTATATCAACTAAATCATGAAATAAGAAGTCTAAACGATTAATCTAACCGCCACTCTCAATATTTTAGCACAGACCTCATCTACAATATAACAGTGAAAAAAGGAAAACACAGAAAACCTGAAAAAGTCTAAAACCAATTTCACACTTCTAACTGACGGTATTCATCCAGGTTTCCTTTTGGCATGAACCTGGCTAAGGAAAATAGCAGAACAGTACAAGAAGGACTGCTGGAAATAAATCAAATCAATAAATAAAGCCTTGAATTTTTAAAGGATCTACATTCTTAATTATTTTAAAATATTCAGTCAACATGGATTTTTCAAGCTAAACTGATATATGTGAATATTCCTTTACATGTGCACGCCTTATCTGACCACTTTGTGAATATCCAATATAAATTAACAAAAAAGTTTGAATGCAAACAGTGAATTAATAGAAATAGCGAATAATGACATCTTGGAAATTCATGTTTGTTAAATACCTATCATTCAAGATAGCTTCCAAACCATCAATATATGAAGTCTTCAGATGACAGTCCTTGTCATCTATGATGCTTGTACCATATGACTATATAATACCTTCCTGCAGCAAGCGTTTAACTAATTTGTCAGTACGCATTGTACTTTTTCAAAAAATTTTGTAGACAAAGAAAATTATCACAATTATTCACACATATGTTACAGAACATTTAAAAATTCTATTGATTACATGTAAATATTTCCAGTTGTACAACGTGACAAAATTCAAAAAATTCAATTGACATTTCTAAGTACTTTATAAGTACAATGTACCACCTTCCCCAATATCAACAAAACAAATTATCCTATAATCAGCCAACTTTTATAAATGACATGTATACAAATCTTTTTTTGCTTTAGTTTTACTTGTAAAATAAACTTCTCCTGTTATTCTATGTTGAACAAGCGGTAGTATGAATATTGCTTTTATCGTAATAGATCATTTTAATATCCTTTTCGTGGTCCGCGTTTTAACTATGTCGATTACTTTTAAGCATTAAAGTCCATGATTCAAATTTTAAAAACCCAAGTTTCAAGTGTTGGGTGTAAACTTTTGGATAAAAACAATAAAAGTACATTGTCGGAAAATATAAAATTATTTGTACCCGCTACAAAACAGAAAATAAACTCGAGAGGGGAGGGGGACAGGCTCGCTTTTTGTCCTGTTTATATAGCTCAAACAATTAAATTTGTATATTTTTGTCACTTTACATTTTTATTTTTATCGAATAATGGCTACCTATTTGGGTTTAAAAATTTCAAGATTTTTCAAGATGGCAGCCATTCAATATGGGTAATATTTTCAAAAATGTTGTTCAACTAGACAATTGGAATCAGCACTGTTATTCTATTAACTAGGTTTCATATCAATGTCTTCTCTAATATCATTTTCACGATTTTTAAGTCTCCCAAACAAAGTTTGGAAACTTATTGTTTTTGCTCAGTTCTTATTATTATTTTTATTCTTCTTCTTTTTCTTTTTCTTTTTCTTTCTCTTCCGCCACATTAAAAACGAACTTGTCCGCAGCGTTTCTCCAAAACCCCTGGTCAGATTAACTTAAAGTTTTATAGGATGTTAGACTAATATGTCTAGGTGAGCCATCAATCTTTCGTTTGTGCATTGGGGTCTATTGAGGGGTATTTTGGGGGCAGAAAGAAGGGAGGGGTTTACTATAGAACCCTATGGAATTTTATTTTCTAAAATTTTCAAATGAATATAACATGAAAACTGTAAGTGATAGATACATAGTCTTCAGAAATGATTATAGGCAATAAAACAAATCACATGAAATTTAGGGGAGTCCCTGGGGGGTCATCCCCACCCCCTTCAATTTGAGAATATGCTTTTATCTTGTAAACGGTCCAGATCCCCACTCCTAAACCATATATATGTTTGAATGGACGATAAAACAAATCAAATGAAATTAAAGGGAAGGTCATCCACACCCCGTTCAATTTGAGAATGTGCCATTATCTTGTAAACGGTTCAGATCCCACCCCTAAACCATATATATTCTTGTAGGGGACAATAAAACAAATGAAATGAAATAAAAAGGGGTCATCCCCACCTCGCTCAATTTGAGAATGTGCTATTACCTTGAAAACGGTCCAGATCCCCACCCCTAAACCATATATATTCTTGTACGGGACAATAAAACTAATCAAATGAAATTAAATGGAAGTTACTGGTGGTCACCCCACCCCGTTCAATTTGAGAATGTACTATTATCTTGTAAACGGTCCAGATCCCCACCCCTAAACCATATATATTTTTGAATGGGACGATAAAACAAATCAAATGATATTAAAGGAAAGTCATCCACACCCCGTTCAATTTGAGAATGTGCTATTATCTTGTAAACGGTCCAGATCCCCACTCCTAAACCATATATATTCTTGTAGGGGACAATAAAACAAATGAAATAAAAAGGGGGTCATTCCCACCCCGTTCATTTGAGAATGTGCTATTATCTTGTAAACGGTCCAGATCACCACTCCTAAACCATATATATTCTTGTACGGGACAATAGAACTAATCAAATGAAATTGAATGGAAGTTCCTGGGGGTCACCCCTACCCGTTCAATTTGAGAATGTACTATTATCTTGTAAACGGTCCAGATCCCCAACCCTATATCATATATATTCTTGTAGGGGACAATAAAACATATGAAATGAAATAAAAGGGAAGTCCCGAGGGGGTCACCCTACCCCCTCTTGTTTGAGAACTTGAAAACGGTCAACATCACCACCCCTAAACCATATATATTCTTGAAGGGGACAATAAAACAAATGAAATGAAATAAAAAGGGGGTCATCCACACCCCGTTCAATTTGAGAATGTGCTATTATCTTGTAAACGGTCCAGATCCCCACCACTACACCATATATATTCTTGTACGGGACAATAAAACTAATCAAATGAAATTAAATGGAAATTCCTGGGGGTCACCCCACCCCGTTCAATTTGAGAATGTACTATTATCTTGTAAACGGTCCAGATCCCCACCCCTAAACCATATATATTTTCGAATGGGACGATAAAACAAATCAAATGAAATTAAAGGGAAGGTCATCTACAACCCGTTCAATTTGAGAATGTGCTATTATCTTGTAAACGGTCCAGATCCCCACCCCTAAACCATATATATTCTTGTAGGGGACAATAAAACAAATGAAATGAAATAAAAAGGGTGTCATCCCCACCCCGTTCAATTTGAGAATGTGCTATTATCTTGTAAACGGTCCAGATCCCCACTCCTAAACCATATATATTCTTGTACGGGACAATAAAACTAATCAAATGAAATTAAATGGAAGTTCCTGGGGGTCACCCGTACCCGTTCAATTTGAGAATGTACTATTATCTTGTAAACGGTCCAGATCCCCAACCCTATACCATATATATTCTTGTAGGGGACAATGAAACAAATGAAATGAAATAAAAGGGAAGTCCCGAGGGGGTCACCCTACCCCCTCTTGTTTGAGAACTTGAAAACGGTCAACATCACCACCCCTTAACCATATATATTCTTGTAGGGGACAATAAAACAAATGAAATAAAATAAAAGAGAAGTCCCTAGGGAGTCAACCCAACCCTCTTGCTTGAAAACTTGTTAACGGTCAACATCCCCACCCCTAAACCATATATATTCTTGTACGGGACAATAAAACTAATTAAATGAAATTAAATGAAAGTTCCTGGGGGTCACCCCACCCCGTTCAATTTGAGAATGTACTATTATCTTGTAAACGGTTCAGATCCCCATCCCTAAACCATATATATTCTTGTAGGGGACAATAAAACAAATGAAATAAAATAAAAGGGAAGTCCCGACAGGGCCACCCTACCCCCTCTTGAATGAAAACTTGGAAACGGTCAACATCCCCACCCTAAACCATATATATTCTTGTACGGGACAATAAAACAAATGAAATGAAATAAAAGGGAAGTCCCTAGGGGGTCACCCCACCTCCTCTTAATTGAAACTTTGTAAACGGTCAACATCCCCACCCCTAAACCATATATATTCTTGTATGGGCCAATAAGCCTAATCAAATGAAATTAAAGGGAAGTTCCTGAGGGTCGCCCCCACCCTCTTCAATTTGAGAATGTGCTATCATCTTGTAAACAGTCAAGATCCCCACCCCTAAACTATATATATTCTTGTAGGGGACAATAAAACAAATGAAATGATATAAATGGGAAGTCCTGAGGGGTCACCCCACCCCCTCTTGTTTGAAAACTTGTAAACGGTCAACGTCTCAACCCCTAAACCATATATATTCTTGTATTAGACAATAAAACAAATCAAATGAAATGTAGGTAAAGTCCCTAGGGGGTCACCACCACCCCCTCCTGTTTGAATACTTGTAAATGATGGAAATCCCCACCCGTAAGCCATATAAATTCTTGTATGGGACAAAAAATCAAATCAAATGAACATGGGACCATATGAATGGCGAGTTATGGGAGATTTGTTTGGGAGACTTCGTAACACCATCCTGTTACAATTACTTCTTGTTTTTTATAAATTTGTAGAGATCAAGCGGCCGCCATTTAAAAATGGCCGTATCTCCTGCCATTTTCGACTTTCAACTTTCGACTTCCTTGGTAACCGTGTTCACTTGTACTAGTTAGTTAAACGCTTGCTGCAGGAAGGTATTATATAGTCATATGGTACATGCATCACAGCTGACAAGGACTGTTATCTGAGGACTTCATATATTGATGGTTTGGAAGCGGCCATTTTGAATGTTTTCATAGTTTAACATTTATATAACATCTACAGTATTTGTACTTTGGTACGGTTTTGAAAATTGTTTATATTTGAAAAATAAGTTTTAAAGTTAGTATTTTCTTAATTTTTCGTAGCCGAAAACAACATTTTTCGCATGGAATGTCTGCATATTTACAATTGATATTAGACAATATCGCTATATGATATAAAACAAGTTTTTATCGATACGCTTCTTCCATAGACTGAGTATTTGTATTATGGTACTGTTTTAAAAATTGTATTCACTGTCCAGTGATGACCAACTATTCTACACGTCTTGATTCATTCACATTATAGATCACATTTCAAGTGTCAAACCACGTGGAGAAGATAGTTTGACATTCGTTTCAATCAATATATGTGATGACGCTAATACGTATTCTTTTCTTGAGTATCAGTGCGTATGCTTTCTATTTACTATTTCGTGCGCTAAAATATCGCGTGCATGCAATAATGTTAATTTAACTCTTCAAAGCGCATTTGAGTTTTTCTAATCTAGATTCAGGACACGCAAGTAAGAGCTTGACATGTGAATTTCAAGCTCAGTCATCATGACTAACATTATTCTGACCTCTAGCTGTTTCTCTTTTTTCTCTATTTTGAGTCCCTGTCCTATTCTAAACTTTGACCTTTTAAAATAGCAAAGGATTTCCAACCCAAGGAATATATTCCTCAACTTTGTTATCAATTTGTCCTTTAAACTTGTTTTATTCGAGCGTCACTGATGCTATTTTGTAGACTTGAACGCGTCTGGCGCACACCATTTCAATTCTGGTATCTTTTTATATCTACATGCTTTTTTTATATAAATTGGTTATTTTGAGAGTATGTACAGGTATTCATCAAACTACGGAATTGATATATCTTCGGCAAAACCAAGTTTCCCTGTAAAATCAGGAAATCCTTAAAAATATGAGATTTTTTATGTCGTTATAAGAGGTCCCAATCAATTGCATGCTACATGTATCACTGTACATTGACATAGGACTGTAAATTTATCTATAATACATCATCTACCACGAGTACAGACAGCTTCCATAAGTTGAACGAGTTGAGAATATGAAGACACCCATGCAGGACACAAAATATTAAGATATGATAAATAAAATAAAAGCACCAATAATTTCAGATTATAAAGCAAACTGAGTGCATAAATTTATATTGCGATCGATTGGTTTGTGCAATTTGCATAGGTCAACCGATTCGTAGATATTGGGATTTGAAAAAGGGTTATCATCGGAAAAATTATGTACACCCCTAAGTAAAAAATTAAATAGTCGAGCTTTCAAATGTTTATTCAAATAGCAGCTACATACACTTTCAACTGGCTACTTAGGTCCACAGTTAATTAGTTCAATCCAAAAGCACACACAGAAACAGCACCAATCTTTTGGTGACCCGGGAGTCAGCGGTTTTATGTTCACGTATTGCTTTTACTTTTTTTAAAGAAAGCAACTTATCAATATAAGTTTAAAATGTAAGACTTTTTATTCGCGACGATGGTAGTTTTTAACGACCTTGACTAGCGGAACAGCCCCTGCACTGTCGGTTTGTATTCACTATTAAAGTCAAACAAGACCAAGAATTTTATCTAAAATATCAAAATTTTGAAACTAGACGTTTATTTACAAAAATTAAAATTAGTGACCATAATTTGCTCATTGAGAAGGGCAGATATCTAAAAATACCTCGAGACAATAGAACATGTCCAACTTGTAAAACCTTAGAAGATGAAAATCACTTTCTCCTCCACTGTCAAATCAATAATGTTTTACGTATAAAACGTTTTAATGACATGGCAATAGATAATCCTATGTTTCCAAATCTATCTGATATTCAAAAACTAGTAGTCCTACTAAACCCTTCTTATATAAATCAAGTGAAAAAACAGGTTCCTTTATAAAACAGTCTTTAGAGCTGAGGACAGGGGACTCTTAGTTGGTTTTACTTGTATATATATATATATATATATATATATATATATATATATATATATATATATATAAGTCTGAAAATTACTCCAAACAGTGTTAGAGTTAGATTTTCTACTGACAATTTTTTGTTCGTCCCTCAGCGGGATTCGAACTCACACCTTTGATACACTACAGCACCAATCGCTTAGCCTCATGTCCAGCGCTCTGGACCACTCGACCACATCCGCTGTATTAAAATATAACTTCAATAGTCGTAGTGTTACCTTGTCACGGAAGGCTAATCTAGAGACATGAGACACGTGTTTTTTAAGCGTGTGTAGATGTATATATTATATGGATAATTGGATTATAACACACAACTTGAATTAGGTAAGTACTAAACAGTTTCTTTTATCAAAAATACTAAGCTATACATTAAACAAAACAAACAACACTAAAGCCGCAAAATAAAATGACGAACATCAAACCATTACTTCACAAATTAATATATAGAGATGGATAATTACTAACTAAATGAGCCTAATACGTTTGGTCCGGAAATACGTTATACCTGTTCTATTATTGCCTTCGTTATGTTCACGGCGAGATGATATATGGTTATTAGTTACAAACGGTCGTTTTATAACATATACGGATATGCATTCCAACAGTTAGAGTTTCTTCAATGATGCTCGAGGCTATTTCTTTTGAAAATCCAAATCCTAATAAAATTGAGAATGGAAATGGGGAATTTGCCAAAGAGACAACAACTCGACCATAGAGCAGACAACAGCAGAAGGTCACCAACAGGTCTTCAATGCAACGAGAAATTCTCGCACCTGGAGGCGTCTTTCAGCTGGCCACTAAACAAATATATACTGGTATCTTTTTGTTTTGCTTCATTTGAAGCACTTTTCTTTTTGAAATTTTCATGAAGAATTCACAGGTAGATATTTTTCAGTACTGGAAACGTTTAACATTCTTACGTTTTATTTTTTGCGGGAATGAAATAAATCATATTTTGTAAGATAAAAACAACAAGAATATTAAACTATTGAATCTTTAAGTTATAGTTACTAATCCACTGTTTAACATGAATTATGCTTGTAGGTTTGACCTAATGGGATTTTTTTACAATTTAGATAAAAAGCAAATATGTCAATATTCGAGAAAACACAAAACTGAGGTTGCTATCTTGACAAAAAAGAAATCCGTGACTCCTGATTTTTTTATCATATGTTGTTCCCAAAATCATGAAAAACCTTCACACAAAGTTTTAGGGAAAAATCACTGGTAGAACTGAAAAGGCTGTTTGGTCTTCAATTTTTTTCCTCTAAACCTAAAACAACACACGAGTCCTATATTTAGCAACATAATAAACTTAGTTTTGACTTTCTCTTTAAGATTTCAAGAATGCACACTTTAACAAAAATGTATCAACATACGAGAGAGATGAAAGATACCATGTGGGAAAAAACGAATATCGAAGAAACGACAAATAACAGCACACAAAACTCAACATACAAAACGAAAGACTGATCAAAACGAACCCCCACAAAAAACTGAGAGTTCTCTCATGAGGGTAAACAGATCCTGCTCTGCATGGAGCAACCGTCGTGTTGCTACAAATGTATCTTGGCAGTATACGATATAATTCTAGCTAATAAAATACTGCAAATTCATTCAATTGTGTATTTCCTTCTGGTTAATAGCTAAATTGAAGGATCAATGGTATATTCATTCAATTTATCTTAAAAATAATATTCTGCCTATTGATTAAAACCGTACACTCAGGGTCGTTATTAAGAATGTTTTGTGTTGGCATTAACCATACTTACTGAATAGAAATTAAAAAGAAATCTCTTCATTCAAATACTACTGTGAAAAGATTTCATTGAAAATATTTTATTTCATTGATTGCTTTCATTATAACTCAACCAATAGTAGATAAGCCTTAATTTGAAAGGTGTGTAAGTTCTTTCAGTACATCTGATGCCCATCTTGAGAATTTTTAAAGATAAAAAAACATAAAAAAATATTTAAGAAACAGGTTATGACAAAAATGGTGTTTAAAACATTTTTTGTTCAGCTGCTTCTATTTTTTAAACTAGTTAACGGAATATCAGTCATTTCAGCTCGGATATTGCAAGAACTGGATGATACCTTTGAAACTGAAAATGCTGAGGAAACACTTTTTACTAAATCAGTGACCGAATGTGGGACTAAATGTTCCATGAATCGTCGCTGTGTATCATTTTTCTTCAACACTTTGACACAAATGTGTATTTTACATTCGGACCCTTTTACTTATACAGTAAGAACTAAATCGGCACCTGGATGGAGGTTTTATATAACACAAGAACGTAAGTTCAATATCATATTTAATTTGTGAATTTGATTGATTGGTTGCTGTTTAACGCCACATTGAGAACTATGGGGATATTTTGTGGCGGTAAAAGAGGGACGAAAGATACAAAAGAGGGACGAAAGATACAAAAGGGACACTCAAACTCATAAATCTAAAACAAACTGACAACGCCATGGCTAAACTTTATTGATGATGGAAGCCGAGTGCCTGGTGAAAACCACCTACCTTTAATAGGAACATAGTCAATTTAGGTTTTAAGTCTGCCTTGTGCGGGATTCGAACTCACAACCTCAATGTTGACAGGTTTTTGATACATGATTTGGTAAAATACTCTTGTGATATTGACAACTTCGCCTCGATATCTCCCTCTTTCTAGTGATAAAAACAACTAGACCGCTGGATCAAATAGGCATTTTGTTCTAAATATAGCTTTCGTTAGTCAAATGATCCTTTTACACATGAGCTTAAACTAGAGTTGTTACACAGTACAAGGTTGTTGCATTGTAGATGGAAAACAGCTATTTTTGTCGGATTTTCAGGATGACAAATACTTTCCATGCAGTCACGTCATTATGTTTTTATTTTATATTTCTAGATTAATGACATTTTTTTCATCGGATAACAAATTGATATACATGACTAACACATTTATTAATATCTAAATGCTGTAATACTACTCTGACAAATGAAGGGGAAAAAAATTAGAGCACAGTTAAGTACACTCATTGATATGAATTTAGAAATGTGCATCGAACATTTGGATAATTCATTTTGATTTAATTATTATCGTTTTATGTTATATGTTAGAAAAGAAAGGCTATCGGGTATCCAGCAAAACACTAAAAGCAAAGGAAAAGCGCTTTAATTCCTGTTCTTCATCTCAATATCACAGTGAGGCTTTCGACACGGATCAAAAGCTCTTACACCATCTCGTTACAAGTTTACGATGGTCTCTAGCACCAGTTTGAGCCGAACTCTTTGCAAACTGACGATCACGCAACAACTGTGAATTAAAGAACAGTCTTGGATAGAGATTTATTACATTGGCACTCATACTACATCTTCTTATTTATAAAGCCTTTTTTATAAAATCTAGCAAAGAAATCAAACATTTAGTGTCATAGTATAGCTGACTTATGAGCATCTGATGCAGTAGCATTGGTATTGTAAATGAAAATGTCAATAAATATTTGCTGTACGCATTCCGTTTTTGCTACTTCGTATTGTTGCATCATACTGAATGCATTATTTTTGCCTTCACAATATTATAACTTTTTTTCAGGCACTGGTCGTTGTCCTGTAGGGTTCATCTTTTATAAACAACTAGATTTGTGTTACAAATTTAGACCAACTGTCCAAGTGTTGGACATTTCTTGTCCATTTGGAGAACTACTTAGAATTGATTCTGAGGTGAAACAGAACTATATAATGAAAGTCACTGGTAGGTAGAATACATTTAATGATGGTATGATACCTAACGGGAGATAGGGTGCTTGAGTTTCATATAATGTAGACATAATCTTTCAATCAGTTTAGTTCATGATGTCTGGAGCTCACCTGTCATTAAATGGTAATAGTCCTTTGTTAATTTATGTATCCTTGTCAATTTGCTTAGTTTCTTCTGTTACCTATTCTGACATCGGACTCGGATTAAAGTGAGTTTTACTGTGCCATATATAGATGAGTGTTTATTTATTCTACATAGGCTAGAGGTATAGGGAGAGGGGGGAGATATCACTAAACATGTTTAACCCCGCCGCATTTGTGTGCCTGTCCAAAGTTAAGAGCATCTGGCCTTTGTTTGTTTTGAATTATCATTTTATCACGTGTGACGTCCATTTTCACTGAACTAGTACATACATGTATTTGGGTTCAAAGGCCAACTGAATCCCGCCTCTGGTTGCGGGATTTTCTCGCTGTGTTGAAGATTCATTAGTGGCCTTGTGCTTGTTTTTGCTCTTTGGTCGAGTTGTTGTTGACACATTCTCCATTTTCATTCTCAACTTTATCATTCTTTCAAACAAATAGAGATTAAATACGTATGTACTTTTACTTTGCACAAAGTATAAACAGATAAACTTTCACTCAATTAATTCCGAATTTCAAACGTTCGAGGCTTTCACAATTACAAATGTACTTTAGTTACCAGTTCTGACTAAAAGTGTTTATTATGAAAATTCTGCTCAAACTGCAAATATCTAAGATTCAAAGTAAATTTTAGTATTTTAGAGATTTGCATATATCAAACATGTGAGTGTTTGTTTGCTAGATCTCACACAGCCAACTGAATTGGTGAATAATACACACATTAACATCATTTTTGATAAAAATGTTGCTCATATCTAAATGTTAATGACAAAATCGCAAAATTAGACTAATTTGGTTGTTTGTAATAAGATTGAAGCGCTAATTACAAAAATTCAAAAATAAGAATTATGTTGCCCAATAGACTTTATGTCTTATAAACATCTAAAGGAAGTTATTTGGTATATCACAATATTGTTATATTTCGAATTCAAGGGGCCCTTGTCATAACATTTTTTAGGCTTTGACATGTACAATATCGTGTCTTCCTGTCGATGTATGAAGTAACTATCTAAATTTTTAATCTCGATTACGGCCATATATATTGGAGTGAAGGAAAGGTATACATTATATCACTATGTAAATTACTTTGATCTCACTCTTAGTAACTGCAATCATTTTTTGCCAATGATTGATTTTGGCTGTATTTTAATGTGTTTGTCAGTTAAAGAATTTGAAAGATAACTATCTAAATTTTTAATCTCGATTACGGTCATATATATTGGAGTGAAGGAAAGGTATACATTATATCACTATGTAAATTACTTTGATCTCACTCTTAGTAACTGCAATCATTTTTTGCCAATGATTGATTTTGGCTGTATTTTAATGTGTTTGTCAGTTAAAGAATTTGAAAGATATAATCGGTCTTTAGATTCCCTGTTTATTATTTAAAACTTTCGTTTAATTTTATAAAGACATTAGTGAATAGTTGACCTACAATACTTAATAAATTAGACTGTAATTTTCAATGCAACAGGACAATTTCAAAAAACGAGGATAAATAAAAGTTTTAAAATATTTGCATAAATCAGATTTCCTCATTGAATTTCTATTCCCATCACATTGCAAGTAGTTTTAATTTCATTTGAGTTTAGAAATATCTACAGAAAAAATGAATCTCTTTATCAGAATTTATATGTACAGGATTTATATATACTAATGATTTTTTTCACGGAAATTGAAATTTTGAAATAAACTTCATAGTCAATTAATTTAGTTGAAAGAAAATGAATTAAAGAAATATAGTATATTAAGTGAAAGATCTAAATGTATACATGTATACAGCAAAATTATATATGTCTTGGGAGTCTCAGATTAATAAAGCAATATGCAAATATTATCATAAATGAAATCCGAAGTCACTTCTTAAAAATATAATGGTCTGTTCATTTATTAATTTATACTGGTGAAGATAAAACAATGCAGCATATCAATTTGAATAGGGTTTAGCATCTTATATTTTAAGTTCATAAACCGAATGAAATGAAGAAAAAAGAGTAAACAATCAAAAATCTAAGTTGGTGAAAAGGCATTACTATGACACAAGAAACAGGACGACAAGAAGATTCAATAAAACACTACACAGAAAAAAGTACTAACACAACGATTTCATGCTCAAATGCATATATCAAACTCAAAACTTGAAATCTACCTGACAATCCCATGTCAAAAAAACACGAAAAACGACTAAAATACAAACAACAGTATACAATACATAACACATGAAACTGAAAAATGAGAAGCACTAACCTCATCAGAAACTGGTGGTGATCTCAGGTGCTCCAGGAAGGGAAGGCAGATACTGCTCCTAGGGGCACCTAATGAAATCGTCGTCTTACTGATGAAGAATAACCATCCGATATTAAGTTGTATTATGTGATATCATACGCGGAAAATGAACATCGGATTGTTTGTGCTATTCTGAAAAGAAATACGTATGGTCATGTATGAATTAAGACGACAGTAGTATACCGGTGTCCAAAGCTCGTACATTGGATGTATGCATGTTTCCGTCTCGTGTGTTTAATACGGGGTCCAAGGTCTCATTTGGTTTTTGTTTTCGCTTGTTTCAAGAGACCTATCCCAAGTGTTTAAGTTATAAACAAACAAACCAACCAACCAACCAATCAATCAATCAATCAATATGTATGACAGTTTATTTATGACAGAATATTTAAAACAATATGGAAGGAAAATACTCTCAATTATTCAAGAAGAATTGAATTTCAATATTGTTCTTACATCTCTTCTGAAACAAATGCACATGCTTGTTATCAGTTATACTCTGAAACAACAAGTCCGATCGATCTGAAACTTCATAAAACAACGTTGTGTAGCTACCTTTTAAGAATTTACATAGAAAAAAGAAATCGCAATGCCGTAAAAATCACTTGCTAGGTCCGTAAATCTCAGTAAAATCCTACAATAAAATGTCCGCTCCTAGATTGAAATACTAATACGTGTTACAAAGTGGTGCTGAAAAATGTATATTATAAGAAAATAATCATTAAACGTGTTTTAAAGTTACACCGGATGAATTAAATCCAAAGCAGGCACTGCCCGTGAACTGTGATCAAAATGTCAATTTCCTACAATGACAAACGAAATTACATTGTGTGCATTCCGTCTCTATTATATACATGTTGTCTGTTCAACATCCCCACCTAAGAGAAATAAAGGTACTAAAAGTTTTCGTTATTATAATCCCGCGTCACGTGATGTCTCCTAAATCTGGCGCGAGAGTCGCGCGCTGGACCTGACATAAAATAAAAACTTTCCAAACTAAACATGAAACTTCTCCAGTAACACAATACTATAGACCCCTTACACAAACAAACAAACACACACACATATCAATCAATCATGTTTCAAAGAGGGGAAAGACCGTTTACAATTGTTTTTAAAGCAATTGATTTATATTTTTATTTGTTTTTTTTTATCAAATCGGATCATATGTTGTGGATAGTTTTTAAACTTTGTCTCAATATATATTTGAACTGTGTTTCGATTAGGTTTAGAAAATACTTTGATTCACTTTACTAGGGTCTGTTCGAGTAATACAAATTTGAATATTGAACTAATTTCGAATGTAAAGTTTTTAAGAGACCTATCTTAGTATTTATACCAGATTTTTTTTAAATCAACAATTATATTTCAGATGACATAGGACTTGTTTACGATAATTCAATTTGTATACAAGGCATTAATACAGGAGATGGTTGGACATATAGTGATGGTACTCCAATGACTTATTTTAGATGGGGCACAGGCCAGCCTAATAAGTCTTCAGCAAAACGCCTGCGTATCATCAGACAGAGTAATTACAATTGGTTCATTACCTCTGATAAAAAGACGTGCAGTTACCTATGTGAATATCGATGATTGCCTTAAGGGTGCACCACAAACACGATTATAAACATTTCATAACACTTTTCATGCTCAAAGAAATGGACAATGGTGTCCTAATAGTAAAACGCGAAGTTTTCCTCTTCCAAATACGAATTAAATGTGAGCAGATGAAAGATATAAAGAAGTGGAAGAAGCGTTACTAAATATACATACCGTCCCGTCAGAACCAATCTTCTGTATGAGTTAAAATGTGTTTTCATTTTAATAACACTATCAAACACTCATTGAATTTAAAGAACTTAGAGAAAACCTATTTTTTAGAACAAGAGAATGTTTCTTTAATAAAAATTGCCAATAAAAAGGGTAATTCAAATTACTTTGTATTTGATATTTTGAAATTGGCAACATTGTAATGTATGTATTCTATGATTTGACTTTCAAGGACAAAAGTTTATTTGCCTGTACCCATCACACACATTACAAATAAATCGTTTGATGTTCGGGAATCATCTATTTTTCACTTGATCATAAACGTTTTGATATGAAATTGTTCATGTTGTTCCTGGCATTGTGTATTGAAAAATAAATGTAGATGTAAGAATACTTCATCCTTCTCCTCCTCTTCGACCTCCCCTTCCTCCTCTTCCTCTTCCTCATCTTTCTTAAATAAATCAATCCTATCAAATTCCCTTTTCGATTTTTAGGAATTATGTGCTTTGCAATGATCAACATCTTTTGTTAGTTTTATTGAGTTAGCTTTCTCATCTAGACCACCATGTTTGATTCCTATGTTTTCAAAGTATCGAAACATCAAACTTTATTAAGTGTAATACACGAAATATCTTTATTCATTATGTAACTATAATTGTCATGAAGAAAACTGTATGTGTTATTGTTTCAATTGTTTTAGGTATTAAAAATTAAGATACAAGTACTTATGTTTGTTTCTAATTTAGCCATACAAATACTAACAACCAACTCCAATTTAAACCATCAATGGCTGCGAACTGAATTTACCACTCTCTGTGTTGATGAATGAAAATAATGCCTTCTTTTTAGATTTTATTTCATTTCACTTAGTTTTCGTGAAACAAATCCAGCTCCTGTGTTTTAGTGATATTTATCGCAACTGTAATATTCTATCAAGAACACGAAAATGAAACTTGATGATTCATTTATACAATCTTAAAATATTGATTTCCTTTCAAGGTAAAAATATGACCGATTCATTTAAATTATATATGAATAATGAATTACATCTTTATAATAAAAAAAACGTATGTTTTATGTTCGCAGAAGCCAATTTAAGCGTAAAACCGTGATCTTCAATTCAGCTTTACAATTCAATTTGACACTCGGCATTCTTCTCGCATCTCATTTCTATTCATAAATACTTCTAAAAATGTTATTATTTATTGTTGATTGCAGTAGAATTAAATGTTTATCACAACTAACCAAATGTTGTAAAATTATAAAACTTAACGAAATTACACCTTTTATTTATGTTGTGCGTCTGAAGTGCTTTCCCAAATATATACAAGTAGAAATAAAAACATATGGTATGAGTGATAATAAAACAAATCTCCATCCAAGTCACAATGTACAAAAAAGAAAGCAAGTACAGGTCACAGTACGGCTTACTACACGCAGCCTTGACTCACACCGAACAGCAAGCTATAAAGGGCCCCAAAATGACTAGTGTATAACAAATAGGAAAACCAAAGGTCTATTTTATATTAAAAACAAAAACAAAAACACTGTTGAACCACATCAACAAAGCAACAGGTTCCAGACTTAGGACAGGTGCAAACAAATGCAGCGGATTTTCAATGTTTCAACTTAAAATTTCTTTTTCAGCTTAAAGGGAATGAATCGTTTGACCACAATGAAGCGTGTAATATTCCGTGGTTGAAATTAAAGGTTATGATAACGTCAAAGTAACTAAAAGTGATTACATGAACATTTGATTGAAAATTCCAACGCATTGTTAATATTCACCATGTTCATTATCAAACAAATGACCATGTTAAATTGAATAAAAACATATATAATGCTATATGTAATGGACTATAGAATTTTGAAAATTTCAACGATGTGAGCAGGTGATGTTCCAGCGTAATATGTAGCAACAAAGTATTGTTTTAAATTATTTAAATAAGCACGGTCATCTACTGGATATTCTGCTTTAATTCTTTTAAAATCAACAACTGACACTTTGTGCACGTGTTGGTATGATACTATAAGAAGCATTAAATAGTTTTTAGAATGTTTACATATATATTTACCTTTACCTAAATGTGATAATGCTACTGGGATAGACTCACCATAGATACCAGGATTAATCTTTTATAAGCCGAAACGTCGGCAAACGACTTATCGAACGAAACAAGTTAAAAGACCAAATAAAATACGAAGTTAAAGACGTTAGAGACCTTAAAAATTCCCAGAGAAGTTGTCAATTACCGCCTCTATTCCTGGGTTGTAGATCCATAGTACTTCGAAAAATTTTATCAACATTTCATTTATGATGATAACCATATAAATGATAACTCATGTCAACACAGAAATGCTGACAACTAGACTGGTGATACCGTCGGGGAGAAACATCCACCAGCAGTGGCATAAGCTGTGAAGAAACCCATCATAGAAACCAGAATTAACAATTAAATAACGCCAGACGCGTTTCGTGTAAAAAGGACTCTTTAAAGACGCTCGAATCAAAAAAAAAAATTAAAAGGCCAAATAAAGTTATGATTTAACTATTCCCTTGTGCATATCCATTTCAGTTTAAATGCCAAATTTATCGCTAATACAACAATTGGAATATGTAGGAATAGTTCACATTTTAAGATTTAAAACTTCTTTATTTGCTTATTGTTTAAATATAGCATCTCGCAAAACAACATAAAACGAAAACACTAAACTGTATCAACTCCCCTTAAATGGTGATACAAGTTTATTCATCATTATGATAATGTCACGTAAAACTTTATTGAGATAAAACGTAATACATTTTAAAATGTACTGCAACAATTGATATCATAACTAAGACAAGTTAACTGATTTAATGGAGCTTGAAAGCGAGAATTTTGTGTTTATTCACTACATACCAGTAAAAGTCTAAAATGAGCAGTATTTGTACTCGACTGTACTGATTTCTTTTTGATCATTTTGAATTGGTCTGAATTTTACTAGTATACCTTCATTCTAGTCTGAACGATACTAAACAGTCTGAACTAAACGAATTGGTGTTTCGCACACAACTGTTGAACTCCGAGGAATGAGTTTATGACCGAGGGCCCTGTTCTTAACAATTTAACTGTCTGAGTCATACTCGGCCAAAGTCTGAATCTTACTCTACCCAATTTTGAGTCTTACTTGATCAACGTATGAGCCATTTCCAAGCAAGTCTTAACCATACTCGAACAAGTCGGAACCATACTCGAGATTTGAGCAAGAGGTAAGTACATGTAATTATATAAGAAAGTGATTTGTCAGATAAGAAAAATCAATGTTAAAATAAGTGATTTACTGTTAATTATACTAATACATTTAAGGCTGATCAAGTAGAGATTAATTGATCCAGTAATGTTCATACTGTGGTGGAGTATGGTTCAGACTTTGGTGGAGTATGGTTCAGATTTTAGTCGAGTATGATTTAGACCTTAAATTCCTGTGGTCAAGTATTGTTAAGACGAATATGATAACTGATTAGTAATCTACTCCTAGTTTTATTGTATCAATTATACCAACCAGTAGAGGACAATATGTCATTATAACACATGCAGACACATATTCTGAAAAATGCCTCAAGTGATTATAAGATTTTAAGTGTACATGTCCTTAACAACAGAAGAACGCCAGTCACTTCACTGGTTTTACCGTCATCAGCAATATTTGTTTGATCGATACAATATATATGTGTCCATGACTAACGAAATAGATCCATAAGTTCTCGGTTTTAAATTTAAACTATAGAGTAGTATTCTCATAAATAAATCGATTGGTGTCCTTTTTTAGTTTTTCTTCTATTTTGACTGAGTCTAGATTTGGATGGTGGTTGTTCCATGTGGAGTAACATACTCTGACCTTGGTCTAGTCTCAATTTGATTTTGTTTTCTAACAAATCTTTTACTTTTTTATGTTGTTGGTTTATTTAGAAAACATTTACTAATTTTGGCATCGATAAACAACTATGGCATCATTTTACAATAATCTACTAATTGATATGAGGTCTTCAACTTTGCAATATGGAAACACGACAAATCAATACCATATTGTTTATTTTAGTTATTTTATGAGCTTTTGTTGTTTACTTGTTTACATTACTCAAATATGACATGTAAAGTTCAATATATATCTATTTATAATCACGTTATTAAAGTACACGATTTATTTGCTGTTTCTCACATTTGTTTGGTATCAACCAGAAACACTTGATGCATTATGTTCATGTACATATATCATGTTCGCTGAGGGGATCACATGGCCAACTGAAGCACTTGTTTTGTAGGTAAGTTCTGAATAAAATTATCCCTTAGAGAAGAATGTAATCATCATAAAGGTGATGCGATGCTTTTTACATTAAACGTTACATTGATATGTAAACAGCTATGTAATTAAAACTATTACACCTTTAACAGTGTTTGAATCATTGGTAAAAATATTTAAAACAAGATCAGATTTGTATATAACTAAAGTTTACAGACGAACTGTGAAAATATGCTGTTTTATTCGGTAATTGTTATTTCCATAACGTCACTGACACTGGTCATCGGAATAAATGAAATAACAGCCCATATCAGACATGATTTTAATGAAATGTATGAAGATGTTAACGCTGCTGAAACACTACTTTCAACTTCAGTTGGCGAATGTGCAATGATGTGTTTATTCAATGCTCGCTGTGTATCTTTTTTCTTCAATGCTGTTACATGGGTCTGCATATTACACCCTGGTCCATTCTTGTTTACCTCTCCTTCCAAGACAGCACCAGGATGGAAGATTTACATCACTCGAGATCGTAAGTGTTTTATGTGTTATCTTGAGTATATATAAGAAAATATATATAATCCTCGGCTAGGATTTTGATTGGTTAACGCACGTCGTTACAACATCCATAGCCCCTGGGTGTTGCTAACCCATATCCCCGGATGTTGCTAACCATTATCCCGGGGAACTTCACGCAAGTTTTCCTTAGTTCCATGATTGCTCCTTGTGAAATATTGAATTCTGTATATTATCCATGATGTTTGTAATTAAATATTCATTAACGACTTTGTCCTATTATGCCGATCATTTACACTCATTTCAATAAATGTATCATTTGACTGCCACATTTGCAAGGAATGGGACTACTGACCTAGCCATTCAAATGACCCACGTTGACGTCACACCATCTGTTACGTAACTCACACAACACCCCGTAAAAAATATGTAAAATTTCCAAATTTCAATAAAAAATTTTTAGATAATGAAAAAAAACGTTTTCATGTAACACTTTGTACCCGAATTTCAACTAAACTCGCTCGATTCGGAATAAGACCGGGGATAAATTCGTTATATACGTTCATATCCGTAGAAATGGATATTTTAACACCCTCCAGTACCCTGTATATCCTTCGGCTACGCCTCATGGTGTACTGGGGTACTTCATGGTGTTAAAATATCCATATCTACGGATATGAACGTAGATAACTTATAATGTTAGAACTCGTATTCAGCGCTTAGTTAAATAATCCTACCATTTCAAATCTGGTGAATTAAATTGTATAACTCTGAATGATATTTATGTAATTTGTAACCTTTTCCAATTCCTAATGGAAGGATTTGTTTTTAAAACAGATATACTACTTAACATGTATGTGACGAGAAAGTGGGGCCATAGAGGAATAATAATTATGAGACGATCTGTACACGGGCTTTTACTTTTACTTTTATATAAGAGTGTAATAATATTTTCTGTTTGAGCAGTCTCCTTTATTAACGCACTTAAATTATTAAATCTCTATGTTATCATTTGATTTTTCATGACACTATCACATACGTATTTTAAACACATTGTGACGTTTGATAAAGGACTCAATTTTATCATTTTTTTTTAAGACATGTACACTGTATATTGAATCGGTGAAAATTGACCTCAAATTTCTGTTCTTGGATGTCATTTCAAATACTTTATGTCTCTAGTTTCTGATTTATCTAAACATACCACTCATAGCAGAGACAAAACAGAAATTACTAGTTGTTTATTATGTGCAACCGGAGTGATTTATTCCAGATTTAATAGATTATCTTGAGGACGAAATGAACATTTTGAAGAAAACCTGAAGCGTTTACGGTTCTGAGTATCAAATCATGCAAACCAATATATTGGGTGATAACTCTCATATGGAAAAATTTTAAGATTAAAAAGATGAGTTTTAAAAACGCAATACGTTAATTAAGGATGTACTTAGTGAGGTTAGGTGAAAATTAATAAATCAAGATTTTTGAATTGATACTTTAAGCTGGAGGAGCATCCGTTAAGGATAAAAAAAAGCTAAAAATATTGATAGGTCATGGACTTCCTTTTCCAGATATTTGGGATTTAAAATATGGCGGGAAAAGGCCGACTCGGACTTTTACCTTATATTTGTATTGATATTATTTTGGTCTCAAAACAAAAGAAAGAAAATCAAGAATCTTCTAAATTTTTGGTAATTGACCTTTCATGAGCTATTAAGTCTTATATGAAAAAATAGATGGGTGTTATGGGGTTAAATACTTTACCTTGTATTGCATGGAAAAACAGCAAGGAGTCCGAACATTTGACACGAATTCCAAAACCTCACCTAAGTACATCCTTAATAGACGTAAAAGGATTTACATGCTTTATTAATATGGACACCAATACAGAACCTTAGTCTTAATCTAAAACATTTGGAGGTATTGCAGAAAATGGGTCACAAAGTTTCATAAAACATGCAACAAATTCATCAAGACACGTAGATATTTACATTTCGTTACATGATAATACCACACTACAAGTATTTTTGTATCATGGTATTTTGTTTTGACAAAGTCAATAATTATCAAAGGTATCAAGATTATAATTTAGTACGCCAGACGCGCGTTTTTTTTTTTTGTTTTTTTTTGTCAATTCATTAATGTCAAAGATTGCATAAAAGCATGGAAAGAAGCTTAATAAATTATGAACAAAAAGGTCTCATTCTCATTAAAATCTGTGAAATTGGTATTGATTTTTTTTTCTTTCATTTGATAAAGAAACAATTTATTAAATTATGCATACACACGTGAATGGGAGGATCAATTGGCGTAATTTGTACATAATATATGTTCTATAAAAGATTAATTGATGATTGTTTTAGAATCTATTATACTAATATCGATTATGAAATTTAAAACAATTTGCCAAGTATCCAATTGATATTTAGGAGATAACTGTATTGTATTTGAAGCTCCGACAGCATCAATTGGGGATTTGGTGGTCGCAAATTAAGTTTACTGGCTACGTGTTAGCAGAGACAGTAAAAGGGTATTTGCGACCATCAAATCCCAAATTGATGCCGTCGGAGCTTAAAATACAATATTGTTATCTCTATTCTAATGAAACGGACAAAAAACAACGTTAAAACATATATTTAAAATCTGTCATAGGCCGTCTGCGCTTGCGCGTACGTCCCATAGCATCAAATGTCAATTGATGCCATGTAAGAAAGTGACGTTATCCAATCAAAATGAACGTTACAAACGTTGTTACATTAGAATTGCCGTTATACAACAGTTAAACTCAACTAGAGCCAGGAAAAATAGTTTTTAGATGCAATATATTATCATCCAAGTAGTGTGAAAAAAACAATCCCAAATTCATTAGGTATAATGTTTAAAAAAGAATTGGCAGTCAGAAAAATGATTTTTAAAAACATTAATGGATCTAAACACCAGAGAAAGAGGATATAGTTAACAATTATATAAACACAGAATTTGGGGCGAAGAATTCAGCGGGGAAAGGTTTAATAAAGATAAAAAAAATATGAGGAAATAATTGATAGAGTGCAAAAACAACTCGGAAATTACACATAAAAATAAAAATAAAGAGACAGCTTTGTTTAGGAAGAGAATTAATTAAAGTCGAATCTCTTATTCTATAAAGTTATATTAAAATATCTTCACAAATATTAAAACATCTTTGTCAAGAACAACATTCTAAAACAAATCTTTTACTTTCCATTAAACTACATGACATTTTGGTTGCTTAAAAAGTATCTAATAAAGATCCACATTTTATAGCCCTTGCCCTTCACATTTTGAATCTGACTTTAACAAATTCCATGAATTTCGTGTTTTCATGAAAAATTGTCAATATATTTTGTGGGGTCTCCTTATCCTCGATCAACAAACAAAAATGGTTTAAAAACATAACAACCAATGACGCCCTTCTTCAAAGTTTTGTTATATCTGTAAATAATGCATTTGTCTGGTGGTTTCTGTACATTTACTTGTGTTAGTTCTACAAGCTTGTATTCCTCGTTCATGTAAAATAGAAAACGTCAAATCATACGTTTCATAACCTTCATCGCCATTTGCTTCACTGCAAATTACTTGAACTATCCCATTAACATTCAGAATATGATGTACATTTCACGCCGGTTTTTTACAAAACATTACATGTACAGTCATCACTATCAATGGGAAAACTGGTATTATTTATCGCAATATATTCATTGCCATCTTGAAACCGTGTGTTAGTAATATTTTGAAGGTGATCTCTCTTTAGAACTGAGTTTGACTTATCAGGAAAATAGAAAATTAGTACTCTAACTTTGCTTCTACTCTAGTAATTGCCGTATGATGCAGCCGTTTGATGATAGACTTGCCGTGGAAGCTTGTTTTTTTCCAATCTAAACAACTTAATTTTCCAATCTTAAAAACCATTTCTCTATATTATTTCAACCCTTAATAATTTGGGTATCTATATAATTCCTGATTAAATGAATTCCCTTAAACACATACACAGATGAATATCGTGTAGAGTTGCAAATCGGATGGAATAGAACTTATTTTCAGGAGTCACTTAACCCATCTTTGCTAAAAGAGGAGACACCGTCTTGTACATGGAAAACTCAACTGACTAATGGATACATGAAAGATATAAATTGTCTTTCAAAAGCTGTCGTCAAAACACTACTATAAAGGATAAAAGACTTGGAGCACTGAGTATGGATTTGAACTTGTCTGTTATTCTTCATTATTTTCAAGTGGATCTTTGTTTAATCTCTTTCGTAATGTCTTCTGTTTCTGTTGTCCTGTTTATCTATCGCCGACTAACGATTTTTGATAACCCTTTTGAGATACGTGTAAAATTTATAGTTACGAATTAACTGGTTTATTTTACAATACATTTTCATATCTGTGTTTGTCAAATTTGAATAGTAAATCTATGTTTTAACATAAAATGTCGGAAAGAGTTTTTCAATCTTCTCAATACCAAGTAGAACTTTGTTTATATATATATAATATTTTAATACTCTTTATATGATTTTCCGACAATAAAAACGTTAAGTGTATGGAAGAATATTATTTTTAAAGTTATTCAAAGTGAAGAAAATACAGATTTATTTCTTTATGTTCTGAAGTCCTTTCAGTTAATACGAGAATTTGAGAAACAACCTTGAAAAGACATATTCTTTAATTTGCTTTTATATAAAAAGATAATGAAAGATAAGATTGCTAATATTTCTCAAAAACAGGATATACTTTTTTGTGTCTCATCATGTATCGGCATTTGGGGGTAGATTGTGAATTTTCTTATAACTGGTATACCAAGTTTATAGCGGTATAACTAACCAACATATATAACTAGGAATATGATAAGAACTTATCACTCAATGAGTGACACTGATTGCTTTTGATTTGTATATCTAATTATTTAATCGTATCCACATATAATCGAGCATAGTGACTACATATCCGTACTGCATACACTCCATATATACAGGATGAAATAGACACATAAAAGAGACCATCTTATATTCAAAGTACTTGTTTGTATCAATAATATTTTCTGGTCAGTTTAATGGAAAATTATGACTTTATGTTTGAAATATTTTAATTTCTTAATAGATAATTCAATTACTGACTGATTATTATAGGTCAAACTATTTGCCTCCCATTGTTAGTTGTTCAAACAAATATATTTGCACTATTGTTGATGCTTGGTGCACGTGGTAACTTGGTCCACATTTCCATGTGTACATGAACGTGTATGTGTCTAGTTTTTTTCAATTATGAGAGCGCATAACTTATTTTTTTTACTAGTCTTTTTTTATATATAATTATATATAATGTTACACATGTTACAACACAGCAGTTTTATTATAGATGGACGAAATCAATGATATATGTATACCCCATATCCTTTGTTTTTCTAATATATTTAAATCATCATTAAACTGTGTATACACAGCTTTTAAAGTAAAACAAAAATCCAGAACTATTTAAACTTACTCAAAATTCCAACTGCTGTAGCTTAAGAGACACTTATCTAAAAGGGTTAGGGACAGCTGACTCAGCCATGCAGGTTGTCGAATAAGAAAATTAAACTGAGTCTACAACAACAGCGAGATAAATAGCCAAAGAAAGGTATGAATTAGAAAACAGCTAATGTTTAACCTTGAACAAACCTATGCTGTGATTATTTAATTTGAATGTTGTTTTTTTTTTCACCAGGCAGTGGTCGTTGTCCTGGCGATTTCTACTACTACAGACAACTTGATCTATGTTACAAATTTGGATCGGAGGTCAAGGCTAGAGAGATTACATGCCCATCGGGAGATCTCATCAGGATTGATTCCGAAATAAAGCAAAACTATATCAATCTGGTAACAGGTATTATTTATCAAAAGGTGTAAAAATGTTATTACAACTAAACAAATCCATTGAAAAAAATAGTCAGCTTAACTATGAGTAAAACGTTTCTATTTAAAACCAGACAAGAAATAACTATATATAAATAAAAGTTATGTGTAATCCGTACATATACAACTTTCAAGGGCAAAACTTGATATGAATAAAACAACATATAACGTTACAACTAGTAGTGATTCAATGTGTGGGATGTTCCAGAGATAATTCTAAATACTTTGAAACAGGAACAGGTCATAAATCAACACATTTTGCTTTTTAAGCTGCTCGGTGAATTTTAGCAATTTGATCGTTTAGCATGTTTAGGTCTTTGTTCAACTATACAAACTGAAGCTGTTCTAAAGGTTTATTCTCATTAACATGAAAGTTTTCTTAGTTTTTGTTACTAATTACGTAATATTGTTTCGGGTAAATAAAGTAGTATACCGCTGTTCAAAACTCATAAATCCATGTACAAAAAACAAAATCGGGGTAACAAACTAAAACTGAGGGAAACGCATTAAATATAAGAGGAGAACAACGACGCATTACATTAAGTAAAACATGATGAATTTATCAGACATGAATAATTTACGAATTTACAGAAATGATTTTTTTTTTAAATGACCGATTTTGAAAGTAATTATATTATCAATCACCAACTAAAAGGCAAATACTTGTAATAAAAAGAAATCACATGCTAGATTAAACGTTAAAAGAATTTTAACTTCGTTAGACTATTCATGAAATATATGAAAAGAGGTGAATAATAAATCCATAAGTCAGGTACTGTACTTGGTCAAATTTCACAAATATCCGAAGAAGAAAATACAGGACAGTTTAGACACATTGTGTTTGCTGTCAATTTGTGATCTCTTAAAATATAAACAGTAAACGTATATTAACATACATACCTAAATAAGGCACCGACAATTATACTCTGATAGAATCATTTTTGAAAACCAACATTCATGCTCTAAAATATGCAATTTGAATTGTTTTACAGTGTCATTTCGGGGATTTTTATAACTGACCTTGTGGTATGGGCTTTGCTTATTGTTGAAGGCCGCACGGTGACCTATAGTTGTAAATTTCTGTGTCATTTTGGTCTCTCGTTGATAGTTGTCTTATTGGCAATCATACCACATCTTCTTTTTTTAAATTTAGACTAACAATAGAGAATTTGTCTATTGTTTGTTTAAGACATTGAGTTTGAGTCGTGTTTCCTTGCTTAGTGCATTTCAATAATATATTTCATCCTGCAAATTATAGTGCACACCCTTCGAGCAAAATATATATGTAATACAAGATGTATATAGTTGAGATACACATGCTAACAAAAATCATGGTGTTCAATGCATGTGGGGTCAAGGCCGTCTGACTGCATTGATCTTCATACTAAGAGTACTTTATACCCATAACAGCAATATTTCTGTTGTGTGTCAAAACTTGTTGAATTTTAATTGTCAAATACTTGAACAATTTTTTTCTTTTTCATCACATGTTCATTATAATTATTAATTACATACTGGCTCATTGTGAATCTACTCTTTTGTTTTCATTTACTCGCGATTGAACGAAGCATTGAACAAAATGATGATCAGGAACAAAAATGCTCAATATGATGATCAAAAGGGAAGAGCCTAATAAATTTGTGTGAATTGGTGTTTTAAAGCAAAATAGGGGATACGAAAATCTCACAGAAAAATTAAAGTCTGATTTACCAAGCTCAGTTTTATCACCTGCTAGCGTATTGTTTTGAACAGAATCGGCCTTGTAAATATGATTTCTTGAAAGATAACAGTTTACTATAATTCTTAAAAATACTTTTTAATGTTTATCCATTTCATTCAGTTTTATAATTACAAATCACCTTTTTAGACTAAAATATATTCACATGTATCATTCCCAAACGTTGCAGCAAATGTTTGAAATCCTAATCGTGATGTTAGATATTCATATTCGAGTATTTGGTATTTTACAGCTGCCAAGAAGAACTTAAACAGTGTTGCAACATGCATTCAGGGTAAAAACACAGGCAACGGATGGGTTTACAATGATGGAACGCATATGACATACTTTAACTGGGCCCCGAATGCACCAAAATCAAATTCAACAAACCAGCTTAGAATGATACATCATTTGGATAATAAGTGGAATTCGAATGGTGATGACAGAAATTGCAGCTACATATGTGAACATCGGTGATTTTTGTTAATTGGCGTTGTGAAGAATGTAGAAATTATATGGTGATAATGCATCCTTTTAATATTGATCATAAATTCACTTACAGTATTGAATATTTTTAATTGCATCATTCACTGTTGTTGAAACTAAAACATGATAAAGACATCATGTAAAATAAGATATTAGTATACCGACTTCTACCACACCATCTATATTATTAATAATACCTCATACGGTTGTATATTTACACCTATTATGTTTCTTGTATAAATTGAAACTGGCCTCTTTGAAGAAAAGAAGTTAAGAAAGACATTTAACAATCAAATAACACTACCTGATAGTTGTTATACACTTATTAGAAAACATGTAAACTTTGTAATCATATTAAATAAACTGCTTGATAAATGAATTAGGTATTGACAATTCACTTGGAAACTCAACATATATCCCTAGAACACTTACTAAAGAGGAAATCTTGATAATCATAGGTGTGTTCTATGTTCTTTTGGAATTTCAAACAAAGATGAAGAACTGGATCCTCCATCACTGCATAGGATACCCAAACTACATAAGTGTCCTCACAAAATAACGGTATGTAGCTGGGTCTTCCAAGTGCTCCATGAAACCTCTTTTTAAACTATTTACATCAATTTAATCAGCAATCAAAGCCGGGCTACACAAATATTGTGAAACTACCTATCTTAGAGGTAGCATGAATGAGATGTGGATACTAAAAAATTCCGAAGATCTTTTAGAATACTACAATCTCTTTCATCTTGTAACAGTATTAAACCATTTGACTTTTCTATACTTTACACAAGTATAACCCATTTCAAACTAAAAGACTAAAAGACATATTGAAAGGGTTGGTCCTGTTTTGTTTCCTACAAAGAATGGGAAACGTAGATACAATATGTTGTCTTAAGAAGGAATAAACCTAACTTTGTAAAAAATCACTCTGCTTCAAACAAAACTTTCTCTTTAACTGACGTTATTAAAGTGCTTGATTTCTTGATTGACAACGTTTGGAGGACGTGTTTTTTCAACAAACAATCGACATTCCCATGGGTACCAACTGTGCACCTCATCTTGCTGACGTGTTTCTTTAATCATATGAGGCTGACTTCATACAGGAACTTCTTGAGACGAAAAACAATAAGTTAATAGCAGTATTCTTTAACTTTATCTTCCGCTACATAGATGATGTTCTTCCAATAATCAATTCAATATCATGGTGACTACGTTGAACGCATATATCCCACCATACTTGAGATAAAGCATACAACAGATACAGTTAAGTCTGCCTCATATTTTGACCTACATCTAGAAAATGACAATGAGGGTCGGTTGAAAACAAAACTTTACGACAAAAGAGACGATTTCAGCTTCCCAATTGTGAACTTCTCATTTCTATGTAGCAACATTCAAGCAGCGCCTGCATACGGAGTATATATCTCTCAATTGATACGATATTTCAGGGCTTATATTTCCTATTATGGTGTCCTTGATAGACGATTGCTTCTCACAAGGAAGCTATTAAACAAAGAGTTCCAAGTGGTGAAGTTGACATAATCCTTTCGTAAATTTTACGGACATCATCGCGAGTTGGTTGACCGTTATGGAATATCCGTTGCATAGATGTACCTGAGATCACCCCCAGTTTTGAGGTGTTTTGTTGCTCAGTCTTTAGTTTTCTATGTTGTGTTTGTGTACTATTATCTTTTGCCTCCCTTTTAAGAAAAGCAAACATTTGTTTTTTTTTTTATTTTCAATTGAAGGATATAAAACTAGAATATTTTTCGGTGATATCAGACTGCAATCAAACGCGACAAAAAAGTAATATTTTAACAGCTGACACTTGTTGTGCCATTTAAATTTTATTGTAAAATAGAATACATGTTTAGTTCTAGAATGCAGCACAGGGATATAAAGTAGAAGCCTTTTCTATTTATTTACTAGTTACTATGTAACTTTGGTTTTGATGAAAGTTGCGTTTAACTGTTTTAGGATAATGAAAATGTTTTATTGTTTTTATCTGGAGTATTTGCATAAAGCAGCAATTTTGACGAAAATAAATTGTTCTTGGCTTTGAACTTGCAGCTGATCAATTTGATAATACTTTATATATTTTGAATGTTTGAATTTTGGGGATTAGTAAATAAGTAAAATTGTTAGTAGCTCTATTAACAAAGGGGACTTATAAGAATAACACAGTTCATATAATGTCAACTTTGCCAGATTACGTTGGAAACTTATTTTCTTGATAATTTCTTATTATTTCTGGAGATTTATCAACAGCTAATTTTAGTACAGTATACTATAAACGTTGTCAATACCGACGCACTGAATAATTGTCGAAAGTTATTACTTGTTTCCTTTAAATTTACTCAATACTGATAAGAAATCGATATATTCATTAATAATCAAGTTGCTTTAAAAATGATCATAGTATGATTTTAAAAATGATATACAAAACTATTAATATACAAGTGTCTTTAAAGGTCTATAGGGATTTTCATGTGTGTGTCATAATATACATTTATGAGTGCCAATGAGACAGCTCTCATCCACGTCATTTTTGTGATAGATAGATAGATAGATAGATAGATAGATAGATAGATAGATAGATAGATAGATAGATAGATAGATAGATTGATAGAAAGATAGATAGAGAGATAGATAGATAGATAGATAGATAGAGAGATAGATAGATAGATAGATAGATAGATAGATAGATAGATAGATAGATAGATAGATAGATAGATAGATAGATAGATAGATAGATAGATAGATAGATCATACATACATACATACATACATACATACATACATACATACATACATACATACATACATACATACATACATACATACATACATACATACATACATACATACATACATACATACATACATACATACATACATACATAATTTACATACATACATACAGAGAAAGTACTATTACAATATAAACACAAAAACAATAGTTGAGGGTAAATTACAAAATAAATACAAATACAATAGTTGAGGATAAAAAATGGTCTACTTTTCCCTTAGAAAAATATCCCATATTAAAGAAAGAGAGTCGAATGATACCAAAGAGACATCCAAACTCTTAAATCAAAACAAAACAGACAATGCCATGGCACAGAAAAAAACAGTACACAAAACAACTCAGCAACACGAATCCCACCAAAAACCGGGGTTGATCTCTGGTAATCTGGATGGGTAAGCAGACCCTGTTCCACTTATTAATGTAAGTAAACACCCGGCGATACGTCTGATTCGGCTGGTCACAATCGAAGAAAAGAGGACGGGATTGTTGTTATGACTATTGAAAAATATATTGTATCCGTTTTCTTCTTTGAAACAGATATTCCATGACGTCACATGATTACGAAAATCAAAAACTTGATACGCATTACAGTTATTGCATATTCAATGCGCGCAATGAATATGCAACTACAGATTTGTTTTGTGTCATTCCTTCGCAAAAATAATATAAACAACAAGCAATTGAAATTTGAAATTTGGCTGATTATTTGTCATGACATTTATTCAATATATAGAAATATTAATTCTAATTTCTGTAGCAGTATATCTTCTAATTTGATGGCTTATCGATAACCCATGGTGCTAATCTTGTGATTTGATATAACATGAATGTGTTCTCTGTTGACGTAATTACAAACGATTCAATCATTAAGATTTTGGATGAAAAGTAAAACAAGGCACATACTTATAAAAAAGGTATTTCATTGTCCTCAATGCAGGATCTTGCTGTGAAACACAGAACATTTCGGTAACATTTCAAAAATTGTGTACTGAAGCATTCCGTGTTGGCACTTTGCAATTTACATTTTTTTTCTTAATTTATTAGTTCTTTAAACGACATACACAGTTATGAAGTCAGACTATAAGTAGGTTAAGGAACTGCAAACGTATTTTAAAAATAGTTGCAGATGAGAGTAGACAAATACAGGCTTCGGATAATTATTAACTAATATAAATTAGTGTAAGCTAAAGTTAAAACGTAATGTGAATGTATAGCGTAGAAGAGCAACAATTATGGAAGCTTGTGCTTGTTTTCAAAAATGAACACACGTTACGATGTCTATGATTTCTTCATTTCCTCTAATACAGGGCTATTTATTTATTTAATCAGGAAAATTGAAATCTTTTCATTTGTCTTAAAACAGCTTACAATGTATTCCTCAAATAATTGCTTTTATGCAAATCAAAATCTGGTCTGATTTGTTATTTCTTAATGCCTATTCTTTGTTACATTGAAATCACAATTATAATGTTGGTCTCCAGTTTGAATTAATGGGATAATTTGTGTTTAATATTCATATTCAATTATTTCGGAAGTTTTTTAAATAAATTGCATTCAGAGTAAAGCAATTCACGGACAATGAAATAAATCTTGCAAATGGGACTACAATGCATTTGTAATTACAATATTACACTTTTTTGGTTAAAATCGTATTTGAAATGCAACATTTCAACTTATAATGTAGTTTACTTTTGTAATGCCTGGTGGATTTCCAAGAAAATAATATAAAAGTATTAAAAATGCCTGTATATATGCACTTGCAGGTATTGGAAAATTTCATTTTAAAATAAAATGTACAATCTGTACATTGCTGTATCTCTTCTAATTAGTTATCAAAGGTACCAGGATTATAATTTAGTACGCCAGACGCGCGTTTCGTCTACATAAGACTCATCAGTGACGCTCATATCAAAATATTTACTAAAATAACAATAAAGACATGATTATGTTGCTTCAAACTATCGTTTTAATTTTACTGATGGTGCAGCGAATGACAATTGGAAATAATGAAATCGTCGCAAAGCCAAAAGACCTCAGGGACAGTGAGATACAAAAAAAACTTTCTTGTGCAATGGAATCCCTAACATAATCGAAACCGCCATTCTGATCCGAAAAGACCTACGATGTATATAATAAATCAAGTCCGGTTATGTTCTTGATCAAATTTCACACATATACGTAGAAGTAATGTCAAAACAGTTCAGACACTTTATTTGAAGTCAACCTGCAATCTCTTAAGTTTATTTACCTATTACATGTTCAAATAAGGCCCCATCAGTTTTTTTTTTTTTTGTTTTTTTTTTTTGTTTTTTGTTTAATTCATTTTTGAAAATAGATAGTTATGCTCTAAAATGTGCAAATTGTAGAGAAATTGAAATGTAGAGATGTTGTCTATTGTTTGTTTAAGACATATGATATTTCACCAGTTTGAGTGCATTTTAATGGTTCATTATTGGCCACACCATCCGAACAAAATATTTATTTTATACAAGATGGATATGGTTTAAATACACATTCTTACACAAATAATGTTGGTATATGATTGTGTTCAATGCCGTCTGACACATTCGTCTTCTTAATACGAATACCTTATACCCATAGCATCAATACTTTTTTAGTGTGTCAAAATTTGTAAATTTTAAATTTGTCAGATATTTTCACTTATTTTCTTCATCAAAACTAATGTTTAATATAATTACTGAATAAGTACTGACTCATCGTGGGCCTACTAATTTTTTTAGCGTTCATATTGAAGGTAAATAAAAAAAAGCGCTGAGTCTTTTGTAGTCGAAACGCGCTGCTGGCGCAAATACAAAATTTCAATCCAAGTATCTATGATGTGTTTATTTTGGATGCATGAAATCGATAACGTGTTTTCATTTTTTTTAACATCACTGATTCAATACCTCTGCTGGTGGACTATCAGTCCCCGAGGGTATCATCAATTTAGTAGTCTGTAGTTCGGTACTGACATGATTTATAACAAAGTATCTAAAATTGCCAGTTTATAAATTTTGAAATTATACAGAAACTTAGGTTTCAAATCCCTCAGGCAAATTTGGTCTTAGATGGATTCTGCTTTTTTGTAGGTCCGTTTTGGTTTATAGCTCTTCTACGTTTTAGTCCTTTTACATCTTATATTCAGTTTTGAGCGTTCCTAAAAGGAGCGTTTCCTGAAGGTAAATCCAGAAAAGCTCTTCAAACGCACGAAATTGATAATGTGTCTGAGTCGATACCTCTGCTGGTTGACTATTAGTCCCGAAGGGAATCATCAGTCCAGTAGTCACAATTTAGAAGAGTTACAATAATGTTGCTTGTGCTATGTTGTTTTCTTTATAGGTATTTTTGTAACATTAAGCAATATCGTTAAAAACAGCAAAATCACCTTTAAGATATTCAAACTAATAAATCAGAGACAAACTGACAACGCTATGGCAAAAAAATAAAAAGTTAAACGACCAGAAGATATACAACAGTCAACTTAAACAGCATCGTAAAGGACTAAAGACTAAGCAGCCACACAAACCCCGACATAAACGGGGTGATATGCAGATCCTGCCCCTTTGTCATGTTGTTAAAGTAAGAACTAAGTTGGTGATACGTCTAAGTCACATTCGAAAACAAAGATTGACAGAATTTCAGTAACGACAATAGGAACATATCCACCTTCATCTTTATAAAGGAATATTCAATAATGACGAAGTGGTGGTGTTTGTGACATCTATCAAGGGATTCATGATAGAAATTGTAAGCTCTGGAAAATTGCAACCATTGGATGTTGTGTACTCCATATGGTAGCGCTGCTTGAATGTTGCTGTATGAAGGTGTAATACCACCAAATCATGGTACGTCACATCCCGTTGTATGCGAAAGTAGGTCTAAAAAAATATTCCCTTGAATTTGGCAGTTGTAGAAAATTAACCCTGCATTTCAACGCACTTAAATTTTTCTGAGTCATAAACATGTATGTTGGGTGTCTGAAAACATCATTCTTTTTATATTTGATGGCCTTATGAAATATTTTGGAAAGTTAAGGTTATATAGTAGGTAACCAGTAAATAACAGTGTAAAAATTGGGTTGTTTACTTCCGGTGATGGTTACTTTCTTATATGGAATGAAACGTAGTGTGAAATTTTCACTGTAGCACTGGAAAGGATTAAATTTCATTCATGCAAAGTATTTCTTTGGTTGAAATAAAGGTTAATACTGTACATTTTTTTTTTTGAATGCCAATTTAACAAAGACTAATAGGGGAAAATCAATGGTGGTATTACACCTGAAAACGGATAGTTCTCAAATGGCAAGCTAAAATCATATCTTTGCTCGTAGAGTTATGTGCTCAACTAATCCCCATTATCGATTTCTTGATACTAGTCAAGACATTGAACAAACTTCACTGTTACTGTTTTTAGATTATCCACTGTATCAGAATAGTAATTTGTTAACATTACGTTCACATAGAGTCCCTGAGTTTATTTTGTCAATTTTTGATACTTGAATACTTTAAATTATGAAATGCAATTGAGAATTTCTCATTCTTTAGAAAAGTGTTAAAAAAGTCATGATAGATCTATGAATTCTTCAGATGCACTTAAGAACTGATCTTTATTGTTTCGTCAGGAAATTTTTAATTTTAATTTGTCTTGAAAACAAATTATTCCTCAAATAATTGCTTTTCTTCAAATCAAAATGTTTATGCCTTAATGCCAATTATTTCTAAGAAAAATATAACTTGTAAATTGAAATCTAAATTATAAGGCTATTTTCAATTTGAAATATTAATAGAATTCGTTTAATTTTCATATTAAATTATAGGAGTTTTGAAATTAATAGTTACGATTCAGATTAACTTAATTCACAAGGGACATTTTTACTCTAGATAATGGATCTGCAATGCATATCTAATTAGAATGTTTCTTTTTTTTTTGGAGAGAAAAAAATCTAGTTAGCAACATAAAAGCATAACATGTTGCTCAATTTGTTATGCCTGAAGCATTTCTATGAAAGTGTTATAAAGTATAAAAATGCATGTATATATGCACTTATAGTATACTGGAAAATTTCATTTCAAAGTAAGACAAATTGCCTGTAACTATTCCAACTTAACAAACAAGACTCGGGTATGTTATTTCATGCTATGGTACAACAAATGGTAATGGTAAACAATACAATTTCAAGACAGGACCTCAGTAGCATGTATGAAGATTAGAATGCTGCTGAGATTATATTTGTAATATCAGTTATAGAATGTACTTTTGTGTGTGCATCCACTACACAATGTTTGTCGCTTTTCTACAATGCAATTACAAAGTCATGTATCATACATCCCAATCAATTTTTTTATACCATTCTTACAAAGACAGCACCAGGATCGAAGATTTACGCAACTCAAGATCGTACGTGTTTTATTACGCAAACATATAACGGGCACTTCCTCAAAATGTTTTATTATTAAACGTCTGTAACACTAATACATGCACAACAGTTAAAAAAACAGCAAATTTATTTTTTACAATGTATTGTTACAAGACGAAAAACAAGACGTGTAGACTACAAATAAAAGCTTCATTTTCCACCATTACACGTTTTTATTTGACAAACCCTTTTCATATTACTGCAAAATTTTCATTAAATGCAAATAATATTGTCGCCTTTCTGTCTCATCATTCGAAGATTGATAGACGAGTTCATAAAAATTTAATTTGACTATGAACAAATGATGGAGTTCAACTGGTATATTTTGTTGAAGAAAACACAATACACTTTTAGTTGGAGATTTTGATAAGCCTATTTGTTTAAAAAAAGTTACAACAAAACAATGTACTCCAACGCAAATTTGAAAAGATATTTATGTTTAATTTATTTTGGTATATTTATGTTTAGTCTCAACTTTTTATACTTAAACTACATGTTCAATCTTATTTATAAATTAGCCAGTGATTTGCTTTCTTTTGTCTATTTTATTTTTTCGGCAGTTTGTCCAATACTTACTCCAGGTCTTGATAGGTAAATGTTCAAATTCAACGCACATATATTACAAATGTTTGACTTTTTAAAGTGTTACAAATTCAAATCAATTTGATGTTGTTGACATCTTAATGACACACTTACATCTCAAATAGAATCAAACTGTCATCGCTTTAGGGTCATGAACATTTTTTCAATTGATTTAAATTTAACGGTGAGTTTAATCGTAGCGTAACGTATTGAAGAATTGTTGATTATTTTGTGGGATAAAATTTAGCTTAGTATAACTTAAATACTTTTAAAGGTTATGTCTATACTGCAGGGGATCTCTTAATCCTGCCAGAAAACCAGAGTTCATCCCTTTAAGTTCGTGTTGCTTTATCCTTCGTTGATTGTCTTTTCGTCCTTTTGATTTCTTTTCCGTTATGGGTTGTCTATTTTTTTATTGGACTTATAACTGGCTTTTTTTTCGTGGTATAGTCTGTTTCTCTTGAAATACTTCATCCATTTGGCTTTTTCAATACGACGCTCTTGTGGTTCTGTGCAATACGTTTCGTTTCAAATTAAATTTGAGGTCCTTAAAATCTGTTATCATTTACATGTTAATCAGCAAATTAACATTATCCCACATCAAAGGTATGAAACTTATGATGTGAATTGAAAATTTGTATCAATATCTATATTTGAAAATACAGTTGAAAATTCATTGGGTTTTGATGGTTGTTGAATGCCGTACATTGACCTATAGTTCTTAACTTCTATTTCATTTGGTCTCTGGTGGCGAGTTCTTCTTATTTCTATATCAACTCTAAACTGGGATAATATATAAAAATTATATGCATTTTATAATTTCCTTTGTTTACCAGGAACTGGTCGTTGTCCAATTGATTTGTACTTCTACATTGAACTTGATCTTTGTTTCATATTCGGACCATCGACCAGAGCCGGTGATATTTCTTGTCCAGTGCATGGGGAACTCGTGCAGGATTGATTCTCAAACAAAGCAAAACTATATATTAACCTAGTAACAGGTATCTAACATACATGAATAACAATAAAATTCCAACACTTAACATGTGGCACAATCTAAGTACCTTATTCCTATGATTTTACCACGTGACTTTGGCACTTTTGTTTAAATTACTTCCCTTAGTCTTTTTCTCGTCTTGGATCTAAACCTAACAGCGGATATTTACAAATATTTTGACAGGAAAAATGCTTAAAATTTTACTATTTACGAAATACGAAGAACGAAATCATCATGTTTTGAAAAGAATTTGTGCGAAAACTTGAAAAAAAATTTGGTAAGATAAGAGTTAATTAATCTGCAACTGTTTCCCTATAGGCGGACAAAATCATGAACAATCCCTTTTTGTATCCTAATTTCTATTTTGAATCGTGCTTTTTTTGCGATCTTCCGATATTTCATAGAGCAGTTATACGCTTCCGATATTGACATTAAAAAGGATTAAAGTTTTCAAAGTAGACAATGTTCAATGCTGTTGTTTGTTTGTCTTTTTCATTTTTAGCCATGGTTGTCAATTTGTTTCAGATTTATGAGTTTGACTGTCCCTTTGGTACCTTTCGTCCCTCTTTTGTACACGAATAGAAGGCAGAAAACATTATAATTAATCTATATGCAGACAAATTGCTGATTCGACTTAGAAATTGGAATATTTGCATATTTATTTTAAGGCATTTATAATCCTATTGTAAAGGTTGTCATCATGAAAAAGCAATATGGCCTCTATGCAAATTAGGACCCCAAAGTTTGCCATATGGGGTATCTACATTTGTAACATTATGTTACAGGTATTGAATTCGACTCAGGTCAAGGTATGATTTTACCAACTACAAAAAACAAAAGACATTTACGGAGCACAACGGAATGTGGTTTAATTTCAATGCTTCAACTTTCAATCCGTGTTTAAATGACTTCATTAGGCAATATTATGTCATCATGCAGCCTTACAATAGTTAGCAAATCCTCTACAGTTTAGTCAACTACAAAAGACCGCAACTTGAAAAATGAAAAAAAAAAAAATTTGACAATTACCAATTTTATTTTTTTTCAATTGTTTTCTGGTCCTTTACATGCAATATATATTTGCATCTGTACGTAAATGAAACAAAATCAATCAATTCATGATCAATTACTTGCAAAGGAATATGCCACATTGGTATGACAAACCATATGCCTGCCGATACAAAGCTAACAGAGCGACAAAGTTGTATTGTAAGTGA
The DNA here is from genome assembly GCA_037788925.1 of Mytilus galloprovincialis. Classification (NCBI taxonomy): domain Eukaryota; kingdom Metazoa; phylum Mollusca; class Bivalvia; order Mytilida; family Mytilidae; genus Mytilus; species Mytilus galloprovincialis. The sequence goes on along the minus strand of CM075339.1, from coordinate 55,016,678 downwards.
ACTGTCTAAATGATAATTTCACTTTGTAAGTCTATTTGACATTTTATGTTAACGGGATTTCGGAATAGGTGATGATGCAATTCATAAAACTTTACATACATCAAAACCTTCATAACATGCAATTTCTATCTGTTGTCAGGAGTTTACAAAATATGGCCACCTAATCTTTTCTCATCCGCATAGATAAAATGCCAGCAACGTTTGATCAGAATGTGTCGTTTATTCTTCTGAATGTGTCTAAGAAAAAGTACAAAGCCGTGAGCATGCTTACATGTTGGCATGTAGTTACTGACGTGTTTAAGTATTTATCAACTCTTGTTTTATAATTTCCAGTGTGGGCGTACTTGATGGCGTATTTTCAAGAAAATTTCGGTTTGTGTCATTTCCAGAAATCCGAACCTATAAATTAAATGTGTTATTAATTTGATCTCTAAATTAACATGACAATATTGACCAATAGACTATGAGCGATTAATTAAATAGTCTGTTGATTTTTGACTGTGCTGTTGTTTTTACCTCTGATCGTATTTTTCAGCTGACACAAAAAAGGTCTTCGATGCTGCAATCTGCATTCAAGGTGATTACAATGGAGAAGAACGGCTATATAATGATGAAACTCTACTCACATATTTCAACTTGGCCGCAGACGCACAAACCACACACTTAGCAAACCGACTGCTCATGATTCATGATCAACATTTAGATAACGCATGGAAATCGTCCCATGAATGCATGATGATACAAATTGCAGTTACATTTGTGAGAAGAGGAGTTTTGTCTAATTGTTCGAGGGGATTTTTACGATATCCATTATATCAAACTGTGGTTATTTTTTGTTTGTAATGATAAAACTGTTTAGCTTAACATCACTTAGACGAGTCGACAATCAAACAACATATTAATCATGAAAAAACATGCACGGTTTTCAATATATTAAGAGTTATCTAATATATATGTATTCTATTATATGCACTTTTTTTGGTTTAAACCGTCAACAACTGCTTTTTATATTTGCTACCAAAACTGAGCAAATGTAACAGTTCAACGACAAACGTTTTCATAATACAAGCACATATGATCAAAAGAACTCGGATGTTGTATATTATAACCAGATATTTAGTACAATACATGCACCATAAACTCATCCGAATTCTTGTCTGTTTTGTAAATTCGAACGTACTTATTATTGAAGAGCTACAAGAAATGATAATTTCAAAAGCAGGTAGTGAAGACAAAAAAGAAACATCCAAACAAAAGTTTGTACCACCTGTACATCGATAGTATACTAATAGCAGTTTTACTACAAAATTGTACATCTTTTTGTTAGTCGAACATCGTTTCTAAAGTATCAATATGTTAGTACTGTGCTACTAACCACGAATACATACTAGACATAATTCATTCATTGTTGCTTGATAAAATATTTGAGCCAAATATTTCGTGTTTAGATTTAGTTATGAAAACATATTAACACTAGTCCGATATATTGGTTGATTAATTGGGTCAATTAATGTATGTCCAAAAATAGCAAACGCATGACCAACTAGGATACACTGAGGGACGAATAACTCCACCTGCGATAAAATTAATCCTTACCAGTGGTACAATAAGTACAAAGTGACCTTATATCGTAGTATTTCTAATACACCATATCAACATTTCAAACGTTTATTTCGCAGAAGTGTTAGAATTTTATTGTGTGATTTATTATAGGCATAGACTAAAACTGAGAAAAAGAACAAAAACTTTGAAGCTTAAAACATATAAAAACATTAAAGTTATATTTCATGTTTTCTTTTGTTTTGTAATCACGGAACAGTAAATGTTTAATATTCTTTGACGCACCATTTGTCAAAACATAAAGTGTATTCTTCATCTTTTGTACGTTTTGTAACTTTATATTTCCTTTAGATTAGTGTTTCAGTTTTTGTACACAACCCATAATATTTGAATCTTGATTTTTTTTTAAAATACGAAATAAAAGGTTTCAACTTTGTAAGCCTAATTTAACCTTAGAAGGATTTGGCTACTATTATCTTATGTCTCTTTTGTCATGAAGCACTTTAACAGTTTAGGTTATTGTGCATTATTGGCTTATACATATTCGGCTTTGATCGATCCCGATGAATGTAAATCCAGAAAACACATTTATTTGTAAAATGTTGTTTTAATTCTAATTCTTTTATTTTTACAAATTCTCGTTTATTAAAAAAATGTCAATAACGACAAAATTAAAAAGGACATTATATCACCAGTCATTCGTATTATAGAAACATCGGTCGATTAATTGAAAATTTGGTTTATAATGAATCCGGGATGACATGTTTTAAAAACAACATTAATTTTAACAAGTGCTTCGGTAGCATACTATTGCTAAAGTAATTACGAATTATTAAAAATCTAATGTTTAAACTCCCTCAGCATGCTCAGGCAGAGTTGGCCATATATCAATTTTTGCATACAGACTTTTTATATTATATAACGCCTCACGTATTCATACATTTATGCATCATTGACTTTCAAATGTACCGGTTGGAGAGTTTCTGACGAACGTTCATCTAGAAAAGTGACGTCTACAGGAATAGGTACGTTTAATTCCTTAATACTATCAATTTTCATTGACTGACATTACTACGTAATATCATTCATTTTTTTCACTGATAGTACATTTCTATCTATCACCTGTTATTACTAAATATATTGAAAAAAATTGCAACATTTTGCTGGCAATATTTGAAATTGTATTTTATACGCATAAACTACAAAACACAATGTTTCCATATAGACATTTGAATCCTTCAAATGTCATTTTCTAATTTTGAGGTATATATCTAATAATAAATAATATGATATTTATTTGAAATACTGCAGTTGAAATTTTGAGATTTTCTTTTTCAGGCAGGTAGTTATAGATAGATCATTTAAAACATTTCTGAACATCCACATTTTTTTGTTTTGCACATCTATTCAAATGGATATGCATTTTAATAACAATGTACAATTTAAGACTTTTTTTATGAAGTCAATACGCTAATGTTACACAAATTTCTAACCATACGGTATGGGGTTTTCTCATTGTTAAAGACCGTACTGTTGCCTCTAACTGCTTTCACCCACTTCATATGAGCTTTGGTGGATAGTGGTATAATTGGCAATCATACCATACCTCCTAATTTTCATAACAATACTTGGTAGTTGATAGATTGGTATGAAAACGCAGTTCAAACATAATATTATTTCATTGGTCGATAGAAACATGTATTAACCGATATTTCTCAAGTTCTCATAATGATCATTCGATATTGAAATATACTTTGATATAATTCTATTCTTTTATACTGTTATGTTGAATTTGGGTTACATACAGACCAGCTCTGTTGTACAACATTTTCAATTCATTTCAAATAGAACACAAATAAACTCATCAAAGATACCAGGATAGAAATTTTCTACTTACGCCAGACGCGCGTTTCGTCTACACAAGACTCATCAGTGACGCTCGAAGCAAAAAAAGTTAAAAGGGCCAAACAAAGTACGAAGTTGAAAAAGGACAAGAAATGTGAATAAAAACAATGAAATTTGATTTTTTGCTAACTTAGGTTCAGGTTATACTGTCGTGTTATCATCCAAATTCTCTGTGTATATTTTTGTTCACCTTATTATGCATAAAAATAATATATTTGCAAGTCTTTCATTAACTCAGAACATTTCGGATACTCAAAATGAAACCGGTTGTCATCATTTTGTTTGACTACATCCAGTTAAGGTCACATGAATGCTTGATTTCATAGTCTGGATTTCATTATCCATTTCAATCAAATACTATTGATTTTGAACATTAGATTTAAAGTTCTTTTTTGTAATATTAATCTAATCCATGGATTCATTTATCCGTATATATTACAGTACGATTCATTTTTTTGAACAAATAACATGTGACATTAATCGACAAACAGCATAATGATAATATTCATTTATTTAGCTATTAATAAAAAATATATGGCTTCAATTTGGGAGGCTGGTTGGTAACTTAGATCATATTCTAAATGCCGTGGAAACATGGAAAAATCGATACTTATACGAAAATATAAACTGCTCTGGCTTATTAGTTCAAAATCTTTCTTATATATTGAAATTATAATATCATAAAATTTATATTTTGTTATATTAAGAAGGAACTATGTAGCACATTTGTAATACGGGGCAAAAATGAAGATAAAGAACACAAAAACAACATTCAACACAAAAACTTTTGAAATACAATAACACAAAACAAACGTGAAATAAGTGTGATAGCGAAAAATCGATCTTGCATACATTTTGTATATCACATTTTGTCTGTCTTTAACGTTCAGATAAGAGATGTCTCAAAAGGCATTTTCCCAACGAAACAGTGTGTTTAATTTTACCACATTCTAGTGGATCGTCGTGTCGGAAACCATAAGGACATTTTCTATGCAATTCAACCTTTCGGAAATGATTCTATTCAGAAGTGAATTATTTGTACCCTTACATTTTAATTAATGGTTGAAATAAATATATATAGATCCAAGCAATAATTTCTTTTTACATGAATTAACAATTTGTATTATCATTTACGAAAACTACTTAATTGTGTAATAATGTCAATAAACATGGTAATGAAAAAACGGCTCACTAGTCAGTTTGTATAAGTATTACATAAAATTTGTTGTATGAATGAAATTAAAACAAGACCTTCTATCAAATATAAAGTTGAATTGCATGATAACATCTTCCCACTAAAATCATGTTCCTCCATACTGCATATTATTATCCAAGATTTCTAAAATTGAAAATAGTTACTACATTATATATGATTGTATAAGAGAAGGTTATATCAAATAATACACCAATTAATATTTCATCAAATTGCAAAACTACAAACAACTACAAACAATGAAATGATGTCGTCTGTTAGGTGATTTAAAAATGTGTTTCTTGGGATACACCATATTATGGAGTCAACATTGCCTTTTTTAACAATATTTTCACAAAGTTTCATTTGGTTATTATATTTAATAATTATATTGTTTAATTAAAACAATAAGTATGTAGTTTATTCAGATTTCCACTTTATATAACAATTTCGGTTTTCTTATATCGTTATTATAAGAAATAACCATACTAACCCTGTTGAAAAATCTTGGTCTGTCCAATATTCCCACTTAATACCTGACGGCTTTATTTGGGGAGGTGTTGGTGGTGGTATGTATTCTAAAAGTATCAATGATAAAATTGACAAAATATTGAACCATAATTAAACGTCATTCAGTAATGAAAAGAATACAAATGAATGTACATTATTTGGTTATCATCTAGGAGAGTATATATATAACTAACATCGAAGAATTCAAAAAATATCCAATAACTTAACAGTTATAAGAATACAATTTTCCTACTTAAGCATTGGTTCGTAGGTGCTTGATAAATGCCTATATTCGCATCAATTCCGCTGTATTTTAACAAAATAGAATTCATTTATATAAACACCTTTAAATATCTAGAAAGCGAGATATGACGTTTGTGACAATGAGGCAACAGCTAAAAGATAACAATAACTTAAACGACATTGTTGATTAATTCAGTTTAACAATTTTACATTCCTTTACTGTCAAGATTGTGTTAATTAGTCCGAAAATTGAAAAAAGGTAATTAAACATCGTAATGTGAAAGGATGTTTTTTGTCATTTAAACGGACTTTTGCATTGTTTGATGATTTACCAAGACTATGACAGAGTTGTATAAAAAAAGTAAAATCACAAAAATATTGAACTCCGAGAAAAATCAAAACCGAAAGTTCCAAATCAAATTGCAAAATCAAAAGCTCAAACACATCAAAAGAAAAGATAACAACAGTCATATTCCTAACTTGGTAAAGGCATTTTCTTGTGTAACAAAATGATGGATTGAACCTGGTTTTGTAGCTAGCTCTCACTTGTTTGACAGTAGCATTACATTATATTGACAATGATGCTTCAACACAACACACAAACATAATAGATACACACTATGATATCGATTATAGGGGTACAGCAGTCAACATTATGCTATAATATTAATTATTAAAACCACACACACAAACAAATAAATATGTAACAAAGAAGCACAAAATGGCATATAGACCGAGCTTAATATTAAACATTAAAGACAAGAACATAAATTTATCATTGCACAATAACACAATGAAGGGATGTATAAGTACAGAGCAACGTCATATATTTATCAAAGAAAATTTAAAAAAAAAAAAAGGCTTATACACAGGCAAATTTCACTCACATCAATTTCACGTGAATTTAATTTCATGTGAATCTCACGTGAAATTCACATCAATTTCACCTCAAACGAGCTTATACGTGAAACTCACGTGAAAACAATTTTTGTGAGTTTCACGTGATTCTCATGTGAAACTCATGTGAATTTAACATGAAAATCACGTAAAAATTTTCATGTGAAATTCACACGAATTTTTAAAATAGAGTAATTCAAATAACATATAAATTTTCAAATTTAAATAAAATCATGAAAAATATCAAATTTTTTTGTTGTAAATTTCACGTGAAATTCATGTGAAAAATTTCACATCAGAATCATGTGAATCTCAATTCACGTGAAATTCACATGAAAATTTTCACGTGAGTTTCATGTATAAGCTCGATTGAGGTGAATCTCACGTGAAATTGTTCATGTGAATTTCACATGAGATTGATGTGAAATTCATGTCAGCAAATTTTGCCTGTGTAGACAAAGTACATAGCCAAAATGAAAGACAAGCATACATTTTTAGCAATCGCACAATAACGGGATGTGTAAGTACAGAGCCATGATATATGCATCGAGTAACATCAGAAGGCATATAGACAAAGCACAGTAGAAAAAATGAAGACAAAAATACGAGAATATCATAAACAATAGCATAATGAAAGGATGTACAAGTACCAAAGGTATTGTATCACTATAAAAGCAAATATTTAACAAAGAAGCATAAAATTGCATTTATCAAATTTAACAACCGCATTCATTGCGTTCTTATTTTTGAATTTTATTTATTTATATTAAATAGAAAGCGAGATATGACGTGTGACAATGAGGCAACAACTAAACGATAACAATAACCAAAATGACATTGTTGAATAACTCATTTTAACGATTAATCATGGTTTGATATCTGTCAATATTGTGTTGAAATAGTCAGAAAAATTCAAAAAAAAGATAATTAAGCTAAACATAGTAATGTTAAAGGGTTTGTTATGTAATTTGAGTCATATAATAATTTTACCTCTTTGAGTAAAACTGCATTAGTTCATCTAAAGTGCAATAAAATGATCTGACATTTATATGATTATTAAAAACACTTGATTATTTATTTTTTAATTTAGTAGAAAATTTTTATACCTCTTATATCAGTCTATTAAAAGTCATATTACCGTTTATTACAACATATTTTAAAGAAGAGGAATATAACTAAGTACGCATGTTTTGTCTGTTCATTACAAAACACAACATATGACAACTGAGCTACACAGACTCTACTTCAAACCGATGTTATCTCAGTTGATCTGAAAGATACTGAAATCCTGTTCCACATACGGCATAAGTAAGTACAGACTTAATAATGAAAATAATGTGGTAGGTCAAAATCGATGTAAAGATATCGGGAGTATGGTTACAAAAATTGGAAAATATCGGTCGTCATCAGTGAAACATATACTCCACAACGGTCAACTAACTCGTGATGGCGTCCTTATTATCTATAAAGGGATGATTTCTTACAAATTTGTGAATAACGTCAACACATGAGACAAAATATTGCATGCAACTGCAACATTCTGTAACTGTAAAGTAAATGTAAGAAACAGGGAAAAGGGTAAAAAATAAATGATTCGAAAACCGAATTACTTGTTCGACTAATTACAAAATCAGGGTTTTTCCACACGTCACTATGTAATATTGAGAGGGATATCATAAATTTCATTCTTATACCAAAGACGTTGATGAATTTTGGTTCTGAAAAAGACTAGCAGAAAAGTATTTACTTACGTGGTTTCGGAGGTGGAGGTGGCGGAGGTAACCGACGACCAGGATCTCTCTCAACCATTGGGTTCCATTTCCATTTCCTTTTACTGAGAATAAGAATATATATATATTCATTTTAATACCTTTTGCCTTTCGGTTTTCAGTAGTCAACACTTCGGTGTTGACATGAATATCAATAATGTGGTCATTTTTATAAATTTCCTGTTTACAAAACTTAGAATTTTCGAAAAACTAATGATTTTCTTATCCCAGGCATAGATTACCTTAGCCGTATTTAACACAAATCTTTGGAATTCTGGATCCTCAATGCTCTTCAACTTTGTACTTGTTTGGCTTTACAAATATTTTGATATGAGCGTCACCGATGAGTCTTATGTAGACGAAACGAGCGTCTGGTGTACTAAATTATAGTCCTGGTACCTTTGATAACTCTTTACACCACTGGGTCGATGCAACTGCTGGTGGAAGTTTCGTCCCCGAGGGTATCACCAGCCCAGTAGTCAACACTTCGGTGTTGACATGAATATCAATAATGTATTCATTCTTATAAATTTCCTGTTTACAAAACTTAGAATTTTCGAAAAACTAAGGATTTTCTTATCCCAGGCATAGATTACTTTAGCCGTATTTAGCACAACTTTTTGGAATTTTGGATCCTCAATGCTCTTCAACTTTGTGCTTGTTTGGCTTTATAAATATTTTGATATGAGCGTCACTGATGAGTCTTATGTAGACGAAACGCGCACTAAATTATAATCCTGTTACCTTTGATAACTATTTAAACAGTAATGATAGAAAAAAAAGCTGACATGTCTTTATTTTCCTTCTAACCTTTTAACTTAATTTTTGAACAATGTCTGAAAAAAAAAACAACTAAATAACCAAAAGTAAAATCAATGTTTAACAACCTTTATTTTCAGATATTTTGTATTTCTATGTGTCTATTAAAAGACCATATTGTTTTCTGCTTGTTTCAGTTGTTTGGTTGCTGTTATATTGACCCCTTTCAACAGATGTTCTTTTATTCATATTGCTGATGGTGTATTTGAAAATGCCATTTAAGTGCTTTCTTCAAAAACACGATATGCCTTAACTGCTAAAATTGACTGAATCAATTCAAAGTAGTAGGTTATTATCAAAACTGACGCTCATAATTTTCATGATTCATTACAATTTTCTTTCTGTACTTACGGTCTTCGTTTGCAGGCTGATAATAACTTTGTCCAGTTAACGCCTGTCAATATCCAGAATAACAGAAGACCAAGTAGTGCAAGAAGAATTAACATTAAAAAGGTGAACCATGCAACATTTTTAGAATCTTCCCAAAACGTAATAAATCTATCTGTGGTTGTGCTTGGCGTAGTAGTAGTATATTCTGATACTATCACAGCGATACCAGCAGTGTCGGTCAATCCTCCGCTATCTGTTACCGTTGCAGTAAAAGACAAGGCAGTTCCCGCATAGAAATCCGGATTTAATGACTGGATAAGATAAATACCTCCGCTGTCACTGACTTCGAAATAATTTTTACCCAAACCAGTCTGATCTAACGAAAACGTCGTTGTTCCTGGATGAAAACGTAAAAATAATTCAAACATGGTACTAAACTAAAAGGAATCTTCTTACCCTAACATTAAGCTTAGGAAATGACAAAAGCTAATTCAACCAATATACACATGAAATTTATGTACAGAAGAAAACGCGTGTACTGCAATATATGTAACTGGTATCGATATTTAATTTGACATCTATGCGTGTATTTAATCACGATTGCCTGAAATGGGGGTTACTGCTTAAAAGGAAGCCATTAAACCAAGAGTGTCAATTCTGAAGTTGAGATAGTGCGTTCGTAAGCTTTATGGAGACCATCAAGAGTTGCTTGACCGTTCAGGATTATCCGTGGCACAGATGATAGCGGATACTTCCAAATGTCGTTAGTACAATCCCGCAATTCCGATCACTTTTACCCCGAATGTGACCTAATTTATTAATTTGTAACCGGGTTTGTATTAACATGTAGAGCAGGATATGCTTACCCTTACGGAGCATTTAAGATCAACCCATTTTTTGTAGGGGTTTATGTTTCCGTGTTTATTTTTCTATGTTGTGTACTATCTTTTATTCTTCGCCTTTTTTAACCATGGCGTTGTTATTTCTTTACGACTTCGGAGCTTGAATGTGCCTTTCATATCTTTTCCCTCTTCCTTGAAATGAAACCCAATTGTCTAAGTGGAAACCCTTCATACAAATGAATTTACTTACCATCAGCTGTTTTTATAATCCTATGCTTATTATAAAATTCAAATGCTACATCTTTGAATAAACAAGTCATATCTAGCTTGTCAATTTTGTTCCGATGGATATTGTTTGTAATTAAAAGCACGTACAGTCATGGTGGTTTCATTTTATTGAGAAAAGATATTCAAAATAAAACTTTAGAACACCTTTCAGTTAGCCATTTAAAGTATAGATTATCATAGAACATACATGTAATGAAATCATTGTCTATATAAAGAACATATAATTGTTTCAAAAGAAACATAATCATAGGTATCAGCTTAAACTTCAATACAACCTATTTGATATACTGTTTTCGAAGAAGAAACCATGTCACAAAACCTAAAAAAAAAGATATTTTGAGTAAATCTAGCAATATAGGTAATACGTTTTTCTCAAAACCTTTGTTAACAAAAACACAAAAAAATAGTTTTACCGTAAACACCAGCATCACCATCAGTTGCAGCAAGTACATCTCCAGTGAGAATTTTTCCAATGTTATCATTGGCATTAGCATAGAAGGCGTAGTTATCTTTACTAAAAATGGGTGTGTTGTCATTGATATTGCTCAACGTGACTTGTAATGTTGCTGTATCTTGCAATACGCCGTCACTGACGTTGACGTTACATTGGATCGTGGTTGACGTGGTAATACTGGCAGCGTCGGTATCATAATCAGCAGCCAATGAAATCTGACCAGTAGAAGCACCGATTGAAAATTCAGTACAATCGATTGAATACAATAGAGCATCTGCATCCGGGTCGTTTACTTCAAAACTAGGTATTCCAATGATTGAACCAGCCTGAATTAAGGTCAGTAGTATTAGATTAAGGAAGAGTATTTAAAAAAATATAGATTAGACTTATGGTTATTTAGGAAATTAAACTTGTCAGTTGTATCTTATCAGATCAATAAAGTTTAGTTACAGAAGAAGTATAGTTTGAAATGATTGTTAGGTAGGAAAATCAACTTGTCAGCTGATGAACAGTATACTCAAGGACGGCGGTGCGTTCTCCTTGATATATTGCATCATATGTAATATCAATTTGAATGTTTTTGTTTTGTTTTAACATACATATAAATAAAGATGAGTAATGTTTTGAATACTGAATATTAAACTAAAATAGCCACCAAATAGGAATTATAGTTCTTGTATAATGAATTCTTATGCCATCATTTGTTCCTTATACTTATTGTCTAAAAACTGTTTACAATTTCTACTTACTAATCCCTCATTTCCGCTGATGGAATATGAATTTTGTATAAACACTGGGGCCTCATTAACGTTTGTTACAGTAATCTGTATAAGTTCAGAATCACTTTCTTGTCCATCTGACACAGTAACTGTAATATCTGCTGTTTTGTCCGTAAATGACTCGTAGTCGATGGTGTTTGTTGTTGACGTTGTTATAAGGCCGGCTATACAAAAAGAATAAGCTTAACGTGTAGAAGATTGATATATATGGTCGGTCTTATTTATTTAAATGGGTCTTAAATATAATGATAGTGATGATGGTGATGATAATGATGATGACAATGATGATAGATGGCTGCCTTATATCCAGCGACAAATTAATACGCATATTATGGGCGATAACATATTAATGCTATATGAACATGTATCCTGCTTTGTACGAGACCGACACGATGAGCTGGATTTTATAATGTGCTAGTTTACAAGGTAACAGCCCGTTGGGAAACATGTCAACTTACCAACCTACCGGAACTCATTATTATAATTCCGAGACAACCAGTCTTTGCTCTTTCTCCTTAATGTCGCGTGTGAACGGAGAAGTAGCAAATAACAATGTAAAGTATTTTTGTAGACCCGGGCCGAGCTTTAAACCCACGTCCGCCCATACTCGAGTCGAACATGCTACCATGGGACCACGGTTAAATATAATGAATGATGCATGTTATTTCAACTGAGTAAGTTACCAATGAATTATTTTCACTACCACTGTGTTGTTACTATACCTGGACTGATGAGATATAAACTAAACATTTATGTTATGCTTCCTCTATTTTTAAATATATACATTCGGCTGACATCTTTTATTTTTAATATGGTACAGAAATTATGTATCATTTGGAATCAATTTAAGTTTAGCAGTATAATATTATGTTCACTACTGTCTGGCATTTGACCATGGTATTTTTTTCGCCTCAGACATTCGATACCTTTAACATTAAAACAATTTGAAATCGGTTTCTCCGTATATTTGAGTATGTAAGTATTCACATGAAAACGTTATGTTTTCTAAATAATTCTTCTTGTACATGTTGTAGTGTCACCTTTTTCTTTGTAAATTGGTGTTGGTTTTTTTTGTATCTCCAACCGTGTATTAAAATAATTAAAAGGTATAAATATTGTACCGTAGCCTAATTACATTTAAAAAAAGTCAAATCTTTGAACGCAAGGAACTGTATCTCTCCATTTTTGCTCCAAATATGAACTGATATAGTTTCATAGTATATTTACTTACTGTTTGAGTTAATTACAAAATAATTTGCAAAAAGTCCCGGCACAAATGCACCTGTGTAGGTGTGAGTATCTAAGGAATTCTGATCTGAAACTGACACTTGGTAAACTGATGCCCCTAAAGCCTCGTTCTCTGCTACTGAAACCGGTGTTCCTATTGGAAGGTTGTCTATCACAGGGGCGTGGTTTATATCTATAAAACACATTTTTATAATATAATGAAATAAAGAGTGAGTGATCAATGCCTACCGTCATTTTTTAACTATAAACTGTATTCAATTTGAGTGATTCCCAATTGCATATTATAGTTTGGTTTTTTTTTCATTTTTCAAACACATTTTTTTTTCTAGAAACGGCACTATCTCATTTTGTTTTGCATCGATGATAAATTCATTATACAATTGCCCAAAGCATTATAAAGTGTGCTGCATACTTTTCAAACTATTCATTTCCTGGTTTAGACACATCTTTCTGGAATAACCGTCATCCTAAACATGTTCACTCAGTAAAATAAGTTTTAGTAAAACAAATTAAATGTATACACATATTTTTAGAACTATCAGTAAATGAGTGAAAAAAATGCCAGTTGTTGATATTTAAACATCTTAAAGGTGCAGTGTTCTGAGGATATAGTGTTCGTACCAGCTATAGTTATTGTTAGTATACGTGGTCCCACTTGAGTGTAACTGTCGTTGACATAAACATTACAGTCATAACCTGTCACTGTTGATCCTGTCAGATCGGCATTTGATACAACAGCCCCAGCTAAAATTATACAGAACATATTGTTATCATTTGCATTGATAAACACTGGTCATTCTGATTATGAATATACAGTAAACAAAATATGCATGATGACAATCAAAGGATAGGGAGGTATGTTTACATGGTATAATATGCAATCTTCGTTTAAGAAAAAAAGAAGAAGATAGCAAAATGTTCGGTTGACATTTTAAATTTTAACGCGACTAAAGGGGATTTGCAACTTTGAAAAAAACTTGTATACAAAGTCAAGTATCAAACGTCATGTAACTGCATCCTATAAAACATTATAGATTAATGTTTGAAAATTCTAAACCTCATACCAATTTTCTAAAACGAAATTTGCTGTTTGCTTTTTCAATAGAAAAAGTATATCCCTTACATAAAAAATATGGAGCAATTTGTCTTGGTGTGTTAAAACTAAAAACTAGAAGTAAACTAAACCTTCAAATATATGTTATACCATTAAATATGGAATATATTAGAGATCAAACTACTTTGTATTCCTATCATGAAATGCTAAATGTCAAAGGTGAAAAAACAAACATTTGTCTTTAGTAACATAATTGATCGATTATTAGCTTTCCGTTTGACGCTTCTTGCATGATAAACTATTTGTCTTCATGTATTATTTTTATTTCGAATATGTAGTTCTTGTACCATTTCCCTGTGACAATATGTGTTATCCCTTTGTACTATAGTTCCATTTATGAACAATGTAATACTCTAGTGTTTATAAAAAGATGTAAACATAATAGTTTTAATAAAACAATTGAACCTGACGAGCCTTTTTTTCTTAAACAATGTACCTTGTTGCCTTATATCAGTAAATTTATATAGTATATATATGCATTAAATAAATGGGGAATACAATGTTATGATATGCCAGGGAAGGATGTTTTGGGGTTTTGTGTAGCTTGTCTATATATATCTAGAACTTCTTAAACAATTTGGTGATTAAGTGATAATATTTGCTTAAAGATTAATACGGTTGTGTCAACTTTTCCATCTCATACTTACAGTTGTGAATAATAAATGAACCGCCTGCCGGTATACAGTCCATACTATAAAACAGCTGATCATTTTCCTGGTCGCTAACACTGACATTGAAGACAATAGTTCCAATGGACACAGCCGTTGTTGAAACTGTTATCTGGTCTATAAATTGTGTAATTGGTAAAATTTTATTAAAGTGACAGTAACTTACTGATGTTCAAATCTCGTTAATCGATTACGGTGAGACAAATCAAAGTAAAAATAATGAACCGAGAGAATCGTATGAACTCTAAAAGTAACGAGATTAAGTACATAGATAAGGTAATCGTTTCTTGCTATGCGGTCACCACATGCAAGTTGGTCAATGCACTTGAACTTTCCTGTTGATAAAAACACCGAGCCAAAAGCCAATGCTGCTAGCTTTAAAACCAAATATGACCTTGGGAAAATACCCGACGACTGGTTAAATAGTGAATCATTTATATCGGATATAGATCGTATACTATGTACATTAGAAGAATCTGAAGCTTATCAGTGTGATATTGACAAAACATATGAAAGCTTTATTAACAGTATCAAGTCGGAAATGTCGGAAAAAATCCCTAATAAGATCATTCAAATTAGCAACGGTTCCAGTAATAAGCATCGGAGAATCAAGAAACCTTGGTGGAGTACAGAATTAACAGACCTTTGGAACGAGGTGTGCAAATCGGAAACTATGGATCTTAAAACCAAAAGTTGTCATTCTAAAAAACAGTTGCGCCATTTATATTGTCAAAACAGGAAATTATTTGACAAAAATGTACAACAGGCAAAGCGTCGTTATTGGTATAAAATGCAGGATGATTTGACCAGTTCATGTGATAATCCGAAAGAATTTTGGCGTAAAATTGGAAAGATAGGCATTGGTGCAGAAAGGCAACGTAACATACCGATGGAAATAAATTTAGAAGATGGTTCGGTATCAACAGATCCAATTTCAGTTTTGAATAAATGGAAAAATGATTTTTCTTCAATGTTAAATGTAGAAAATTGTATACAGCCTTCTGAAAATGTCGATTCTAAAGATCAAGATAAATGTGATTATTTATTGGATTGCGAAATTACAAGTGAGGAAATATTTAATGTAATAAAAAAGGCTAAAAATGGGAAGGCGCCCGGTCTTGATGAGCTACCAGTAGAAGTGTTGAAAAACCAAACTGCTTTATCATTTTTAGTTCGTTTGTTTAATGTTTGTTACAATACGGGAAAGGTCCCTGTTCTATGGACCAAAGGTGTAATTGTACCAGTACCGAAATGTTCGTCGTCTGACCCCGGAGATCCTCTTTCATATCGTGGAATAACTTTAGCTCCAGCTACTTACAAGTTGTACTGTGGTGTTCTTGACTGTCGGTTGCGGGGAAAAGTTTGATGCATCGGATATTATCCATGATGAGCAGAATGGTTTCCGAAAAGATCGTAACACCATTGATCACCTTTTGTCTATAACTAGTATAATAGAGTCTAGAAAACTACGTAAACAGTCTACATATGCTGCTTTTATTGACTTTAAAAAGGCATACGATACTATAAATAGAGCATTGTTATTATGTTAATTAGAGTTACTTGGTGTTAGTTCTAAAATGATAAAGGCATTAAGATCTTTGTATAATAATGTTCAGTCTTGTATTAAGTTGAATGGTATTTTATCTGACTGGTTCCCTGTTAATACTGTTTGAAACAAGGGTGTATAATTTCACCATTATTGTTTAATTTTTTCATTAATGATTTAATTGATGAAGTCAAAAGGTTAAATGTTGGTATTAGCATAGGTGAAGAAAAAGTGTGTATAATGTTATATGCAGACGATGTAGTTTTCTTAACAGAAAGTGAAAGTGAATTACAAATCATTTTGAATACTTTAGAATGTTGGTGTGATAGAAACATGATAAAGGTTAATTTAGAAAAATCAAAAGTTATGCATTTTAGAACACGTTCTGTGCCATGTACTAATTTTCCTTTTGTTTTTAATGAAAATGTGTTGATAAAGTATCAAATTATACATATTTAGGTTTATTATTAACCGAACATTTGAGTTATGAGGATATGGCAAAAACAGTTGCCAAATCTGCCAGTAGGGCATTAGGGTTACTAATAGCAAAATGTAAAGCTCAAGGTGGTTTTCAATATGATGTATTTACAAAATTGTTCAATTCAATTGTATGGTCAGTGATTGACTATGGTGCCTCTATTTGGGGTATTAAAGAATTTTCATGTATAAACGCTGTTAAACATAAGGCTATGAGATTTTTTATGGGAGTGGGTAGATATACTCCTAACTTAGCACTTTATGGAGATATGGGATGGAAACCATGTATTGTTAAACAATGGTCTTCAATATTTAGGACATGGTCACGATTTAATAAGATGTCTAATTGTAGACTTAATAAGAAAATATTTCTTTGGAGTAATAATATCAGTTTTAATAAAGTAAAAAATTGGAACTGTAGAGTGAATACAAAGTTTAAAGAACTTGATCTTAATCAGTATTGTGATATTGAATGTATTTTGAGCAAGTCTGTTATTAAAGATATTGAAAACAAACTATTTGTTATGTACCAAAATAATTGGCATTTAAATTTACTAGCTAATGAAAGCAGTAAATTGCGTACTTACAGGTTATTTAAATCAAATTATTGTACAGAAAAATATTTAAGTATTACTATGCCCGGTAAATATAGAAGTGCATGTGCTAAATTTAGAGCAGGTGTTGCTCCGATTAAAATTGAAACTGGAAGATATGAAGGTATAGATGTAAATGAAAGGTTCTGTTTTAATTGTAGAAAAAATGATTTTAATATAATTGAAGATGAAAAACATGTTTTATTAGAATGACCAGAATATGCAGATTTGCGATCGATATTTTTTAACAGTGTATGTAATATAGAAAGTAGTTTTAGTACTTTAAGTAATGAAGACAAGTTTTTATTTATGTTTCATGATGATAGAGTTTGTTATTTTACAGCCAAAATCTGCCATGAAGTACTTTTTAAGAGAAAGTGTATTTTATACTGAGTCTCGTAATAAGTGTTTATAATGTTGTTTGTTTTCTTTTGTATAATTGTTTTTTAATAGTATGGTGTTTTATGCTAAGATATATTGATATATGTAATAGATGTAATATAAATGTATTTTAATCTGTGTTTTTACAGTCTCTCATAACTCTTTTTAGAGTGACTCTTTTATAAATTGTTAATATTATATTGTGTTGTATATCAAATGTTTTAAAGAGGTGAGACTCTAATAAATTATTTGTTTGTTTGTTTGTTTGCAAAGCAAATCACGCGTGTTAACTTTACACGGATTCGTAACGGTTATTCATGCAATAAACACCTACAAATCCTTGTAGAGGTTGGTGGGGGCTCATGATACCTTGTTATATGTCAAATTATTGTAGCCTGAAATTTTAATACGTATCAAACTAATTTTTCTATTTTTGAAACCAATGATAGTGACAGATATAGTTTAATTGGCTGAAAAGTATGCTTGCAAAAATTACCTAGCTACTCAAGTCCAAGATATTTTTTATTATTAATATAAATTACGGACGCAATCATATATTGTTAAACTCTTACGGAATACATGTTTCATATAAAGTTGTGTTATTATATTATGTATATGTTCTTTTTGTTATCAGCATAATCCTGTCGTTTTTCCTCATGCATGTGTTCCTCTCGAATAACGAAATACGACACATCAACTTGCTTTACTTGTGATTTGCAATTCTACAATTACTCACATTGACAAAGATAACCCTCTTTATAAATGCAACACCTTTTTGGTGAAATTTAGATTTCTAAGTAAAATATTGTTTGTTTTTCTTTGTCTGTTCGTCTGGGTTTTAAAAGGTGGTTTTTTTTTTGTCATGGTAGGCGGCTTTTTGATCATTTGAAATTATTTAACCATAGTAAGGTCTCAAAATTCGATTTATACTGTAGTTAAATGAATCTTATAACTGTGCCAGATCAATAAACTCCCCTGAAAAAGTAATACTTTCATTAATATTTACTTTGTAAATTATCAAAAGACGGCTGTTGGTTTCTGGTGATGTATACAGTAAAACCCTTCCTGTCGAAGTCTTTAGTATCTGTACATTCGATAACTAGATTATACAGGTTAGCAGTGTCGTAATCTAACCCAGGTTGGTCTTTTACAAAAATTCCATACTCTGCAAACATAATGAAATCTATATTCAATCTAACAATGAATATAAAAAAGAAGATGTGGTGTGATTGCCATGAAACAACTCTTCATAAGACACCACGCGACACAGAAATTAACAACTATAGGTCACAGTACAGCCTTCAACAATTAACAAAGCCCTTGCCGCATAGTCAAACTGTTAACCACTTCGTTGTTATTCTTTTCAATAGAAAGATTTGTTAAGCAGATTTTTATGGTTGACACTATGCATAAAATTAAACCAAATAGAAAGCTAAATGAAATGAAAATATAAACGAAAAACAAAACGAATTGAATTGTTTTACATTTGTCATTACGGACCTTTTATAACTGACTTTGCGATATGGTTTTTGCTCATTGTTGAAGGCCGAACGGTGACCTATATTTATTGGTTTCTGTGTCATTTTGGTCTTTTGCGGAAAGTTGTTTCATTGGCAATCATACCACATCTTCGTTTTTATATGTAGATAGTGTATGATATTTTGATAACATCAGTTTGAAACAAAACAAAAAGGATTTAGTTTGTGAACACAAAAACCAAAAGCTTCAAGAAAACAGCAACATCCCTTTTAACTCATCTTTGCCTTGGGAATTGTTAACATATCAACATAGCATTTTTTTATTTGAATTCGCTTTGGTCCCGTCATACTTTGAGCCACACCGTTATTTTATTTATTATTTTTACTGTAAGTCTGTTTTTTGTTATTTCTACTTTACGTGAGTCTGCATTTATGTATGCCGTCATACGACAAAATTATTTTTATGTCTACCTGTGCGAATTTCAAACGCGCAATTTTACACCAGTAATGAAAACCTTCTTTCATTTATGGGTAGACTTTACATAGATAAATTCAGCCGTATAGGAAAAGCAAAATGAGAATGTTGAATTTGATGTATGCCTTTTTGTGCTACTTTGTTACATTTGTTGTTTATGTAGTGATATTAAGATGATAAGACAATATTGACTGTTGTACCCCTATTTTTGACATTTTTACTCTTTGAGTATGTTTGTTTTGTTCATGCATCGTTGACAATGTAATGGAATTTGATGCGACTGTCATACAAGTGAGAGGTTTAGCTAGCTATAAAACCAGGTTCAATCCACCATTTTCTACATTAGAAAATGCCTGTAC
This sequence comes from Mytilus galloprovincialis, assembly GCA_037788925.1. Classification (NCBI taxonomy): domain Eukaryota; kingdom Metazoa; phylum Mollusca; class Bivalvia; order Mytilida; family Mytilidae; genus Mytilus; species Mytilus galloprovincialis. Next base: position 54,996,751 of record CM075339.1, on the reverse strand, counting down.
CAAGTCAGGAATATGACAGTTGTTATCCATTCGTTTGATGTGCTTGGACTTTTGATTTTGCCTTTTGATTTTTGATTTTCCTTTTTGAATTTTCCTCGGAGTTCAGTATTTTTGTGTTTTTACTTTTTTTTTGGTAAATGTGGGAATTTGAAGAAAAAAAACTACTTAACATTGGTTTATAATATCAACTAATTTAGTACTTACAAAAAATTTAAACCTAAATGTAAATGTGCTTAAAGTATACATATATGAAAAATCAAGCAAAACATTAATGTGAAAACAATTTACATGTATAATATAAAGCATCATTTACAGTCTGAAGTATAATAGAAAATTAAAGTTTTAGACAAAGCTTCCAATTTCTGATCATAAGATATTTTTTCGGAAGAAAAAAATCGTGCAAGGTCTGCAACCACCTGTTTATTGCAACGAGTATTAATTATTTTCAAATGATTGATGCGCTTTTTATGATTTATTGCACAATCATTTCTTTGATCAATGAGGTGTTCTTATGTAGTTAGAATAACCTATATTGTAATACAAATGCGATTCATTTGCTAAAAAGCTGTAAACATTAACACAACAATTCTTACGATCAGTTCCAGATATGAATTTAATGAAAAACTTTGTAATTGCATCTGCTGGCGTTGAGGCCCCGGTAACTTCACAAGTGACAAAGTCTCCGGCGGAGGCATCCGTCACATTTATGGCAAATAACTCTGTTTCTATTACTAAAGCTTCGTTGATTGTTGCCGTTGCAGAAGCCATGTTATGAATCACGGGTGGCTGTAAAAAACAAAAATCAGTTGTTAAATACCGAACACAAAAGGAAATTCAAAAATTTAAGGGGGAAGTCCATTTAACAATGTTGAACCTGACAAAACCAAACGATTGCCTTTGTCAAACAACGGACAACTGGAAGACAACTGTTTAACTCCTGAAAATTTAATTTAAGAAATAATTCATGGAAGCCATACATTGTTGGAAATTTACACATAGCCTGGGCCGTACTATTCGAATTTTATCCTGAGCGTTAGCGAGGGATAAAATTAACGAATATCACGGCCCAGGCCATGTGTAAATTTCCAACAATCTATGGCTTCCATGAATTATTTCGATTCTAATAGGACAAATACGGTCATGAAAAAACTGAAGCGAGAGTGGGTATGCTGTGTGTGTGGCTGTTCTTTTTTACTCCCGGTAGATAAAGCTTCAGCATTCTAATAAATATATAGTTTGCATGGATTATTTCGTGAATAGCCGCTAAAAAAAATCTGTTTAATTCTTTTAATTCTCCAACCCAACATTTGCCATTTTTAATTTACATGTTTTTCTCCTAAGCAACCGTCAAATCCAAAGTTGACATTTCGTAACCAAGGAGCCGCCATGTTGACTTGCTGAAATCAGTAAATATGCGAATAATGCAATACAATAGAAAATTAAACAAAACCTACCTCAAAAATCAATTTAAATACAATATTATACGAATTTGGATACCTCACGTAACAGAAAACTTACAACTCTAGCGTTTTCATTTGTATGACTTCATGTTTTGAAATGAATTAAATGCGCCAAAATCAGTACATTTGTAATAGACTTTCGCGGAATTTTAATTTATATTTATTTTGTTGCTTTCTTCGAACTCTTGTTGGTTACTCCTTTTTATTATGCATCCGAATAAGAATACAAGTTATTTTTCTTTTTTTAATAGCAATTTTTAAAACAATAAAATCGGCAAAGGGTTTGCAAATAGGTTCCAATACATGTAGATTTACGTTTGAAATATATTGTAACAGCCATTATTATGTATATTTCTGAGTCTGCGCTTAGTATAGATATACCGACAATTTTATCACGGTGTTGTTTACAAAGCGAAAGAAGCACGTCATATTAGAATGTGGGTTAAATAGCTAGCTAAACCCCTCTTTTGTTTAATGGTGTTTATATTTCCACCATATTGACAAATTTACAAAATACTTTAAAATTATAAACTTAGTACTTGAAAAGTTACTTTAAACCCGTCAGTTTCAGTTGTATATGACTGTTAAAAACCTCATCAATGATTATTAAGTAGTATCTGAGTTTTTGCCGGTGTTGCTCGCATATATGATAATTTCTCTTATATTGATTCACTACTTGTTGTGTACATGGGCGAATAAGAGCTAATACATGTTATAGTCGGATATAAACTCTACTCAATGTGTCCCGTCTCTCATAATTGTTTTGAGAATGACATTAAATGTTTTATATTATGTTATGTACCATTGTTATATGTTTCGTTATATTAATGGTGAGACATGAATAAACTATTTGTTTTATATTGTACTTCTGATATATGATATATTTACTGGTTTTACACATATTCTTGACTTGCTGATAGATACGTTTTTTTCTGATATTGTGTTCCGGAAATGTACGTACTTATAGAATGTAATCCACTAGCGGAATCCGTCAGTAGTAATTAAATAAGAAAATTCACCAACATAGACTTGGGTATACTTACATTGTTGGTGACTATGACTTTCACAGTTCCGGTGTCTGTATGGCCACATGTATCGGTTACCCGGAAGTTCATGGTATGAGTTGTGATGGACAAAGTCTGAGCAGTTCTTAATTCCACTGTAAGACAGTAGTATATGAAAAAATATTCTTACGAAATTTATAAGGTAGAATTTCTAATGATATATTTGTGTTTGTATGTAACAGAAGGTAGGTTATATTTATGCACATAATGCAACTTTGAAAGAGCAATATTACTGCAAATATCATTTTCATCTACTTGTCCGATTACATAATCAATAAACTAATCATAGAACCGGGGATTGAAATTTTGTATATGCGCCAGACGCGCGTTTCGTCTACAAAAGACCCATCAGTGACGCTCGAATAATAACAATGTTTAAAAGGCCAAATGAAGAGCTTTCTTTTATATCTCTAAAGTGAGCAGGTGAATCAAATTTGCATTAAAACTTAGACAATGGTACATTCTCTAATAAAATCCATCTTCAAGATTGACAATTGGTTATACTTACATGTTGTCGAACTAAAAGTAAAATATGCAGTTGATGTTGTCATGGTTGTGGTAAGTGTATCTGAAATGTCGGCATCCGAAACCGTCAATGTTATAACTAAGGTATTTGTTGCAACGTCATCATTGTAGTTGAGGGTTAATGTCGTAGCTAAATTGGTTATAGATGGCGAATTTCCTGAAAAGAAAATGCAATTATTGTACTCCTCCTTTACATAATCTTGCATAAACAAATTGTTGATTTGCATTCGTTAACGTCACGCATCAAATATCAAACTACTAATGCATACACTTATAGGAGAGAACACACTCTTGGGTAACTACATATGTAGGTACTGTTTTATTGTATTTAAGTATAAAAAAAAGTATTGTTAACCCATATAAACATTATGGACAAGAGCATGATACACATTATGACTAATTTACAATTGTTACAGTTGTTTAATAGCACTATAAATGTGAATTTGATAACTATGCCATTAGATGATTGAATATGTCTACACCTGTTCCATGAACAAACAAAAACGACCATATATACCTATTTCAACATATTTTCCCCCATAAATTGGGATTACTTTTTCGAAATAAAGGTAAAAACAAATCATAAAGGATGCCAGGTTATAATGTAGTACGCCAGACGCACCTTTCGTTTACATATGAATGATTGTTAGCTCTTGTTTAAATAGAGTTTGTTTTAAACCTAAGTCAATTATATTGTAAAGATCATTGAAACCTAAAAATCCGAGAAAATGATCAAATAAACATTCTTTAAAGATAAAAAGATGTGTTATGATTGCCACTTAGACAACTCTTAACAAGAGACCAATCGCCACATACATTAACAACTATGGGTCCCCGTACGGCCTTCAACAGTGAGTAAAATCCATATCGCATAAAGCCATTTATGAATTGAGGTAGAAAAATCTTAGTGTTTCGTATAACTTTTAGCCTGTTTTCAATAAACAATTTGGAAAATATGTGTTATTACCTCTAACTAAAATCTGAGAGATTGAGTATTTTGTCATTGTTCGAAATTTGGGAATATAAGGTCCAGTCCTGATAGTAAAAAAAAGTACAAAACAATTGTATCCTAAAAATCATTAAGTTGATTTATTTGTCTAGCTTATGATTTTGTTCAGAAAGAGATGAATTATCAGGAAAATATTATTTACATATACCTTATAAGTACTATAATAATTCAAAATACACTTGACATCGTTGTAAGATAGATTTAGCATGATATATATTTTTGTTTTTTTTTTTTATTTATTTTTCAGATTACCAATGAGATTGTTCATAAGCAGTATTAGATTGTAGATAATGTTACAGTTTAGGATAAGGAAACGTGTTGATAAATTTATTTGACTCTTTATCATACATGTACCTTAGTTCAACCTCGGTCATCGTTGTAGTGCTACGTCAAAGTTCCATGCAAGCATCATTACTATATAGTGCTTATATGTATAACAAGTATAAGATAAGGATTAACTTCCAGATTTACTATCGACTTTTTTGTTGTCTTTTTTAGTTGCAACCCCGATTTGATTGCTCCCAATCGATTTAAAATTTTTGAACACCGGTTGTGCTGTTGCCTTTATTTAAAGCTATTTGTATTTTTGGTCAATTATGTTGTCTGTCTTCGGTGTATGTTAACACAGTTTTGCCTATTTCGTACAAATTATTTTTATAAAAACGTATAATGTCTGTTTGGGTTCATCGTTCGATTTTATCAACATAACGGAACTTTAAACAACTGACATAAAAGTGGGAGGTTTATTTACATTTAGTTAAAACCATGTTAAACCAACCATATTTTTTTCGGACAATGCCTTTTAAGTAAAATTTGTTTTCGATTCGTGTCTTTGGTTGACAAAGTATATATCTTTTGGTTTGGGAAGTTTCTGTGGACCTTCAACTTTTTGAATGTACGTTGTAGTTTTCTTTTAATCTCTAACTTACAGGTACATTTTTTCAGGAAAACCTTAAACAGTATGTTTTGGTGCACCTTTCAATCAGCGGTAATCATGGAACTATTTATTGAATCTTTATTTTGTTAATATTGTCGACATTCTGATGTAGTACAATTTGCTTTTAAATGTAGTAAAATTTAAAGTTTATAAGAGCATTCACTCATAGTGTTATAACTGATTTATAATTTATTTCCTGATAACCTTTTTGTTTGAACTATATTATACGTGACGTTTTTGTGTTTCCGGAATTTTGTGTCCGTTTGTATTTTGTAGTTTAATTACGCTACATATAAAGGGGGAACGGTAGTATGTCCTGGCCCACAAGGGATAATGATTGCCTTTATAGAATTTTCACCACTTATTAGTCTGCCAAATATTCTACATAAACAGTTAACTGAAGTACTTCCATACTATTCAGAAATGAATTTGACCGTTTACTTTAAGTTTTTGATATCGTCAAAAACCTGTTCAGATACATTTACTTAAGTCGGTTACACAAAAGAGCAACCTAAATTCTGGAATGCAAATACTACCGTGCTACCTAAACTAACGAGTAGCTCTTTCGATCATACATACCCGGAGAAAGAACTGCATGTATTCCGTAATCTCTTCCCGTTGTTTGTGTTACTGATTCCCAATCATATGGTGTGCTTGATGCGACAACACTTCCCGTAACTCTCCTCACCTGTCCTCCGTTATCATATGTAACCATGGGTGCACCTTGAGTATACCTAAAAGACAAATCTTTACATTCAAATAAATATTTATTTTGATTCTATCACTCTATAAGTAATGTTGGTTGCGTAAATTGTATTTATCTTAACTATGCTCGCCTACGATAGTATGGTACATTATATTTACTTGTATATACGTTCGTCAGTTAAATATTCCACCCGTAATTCCCTCCACTGTTTGTCCTCTTGTCCCTCTATCATTGGTCTAAAGATTTTGGGTATGGTAGGTAACCATGATGTTGTGTACACATCCATATAAACTTTGCATACATGTTTAAGGTTTACTTACTTGGTAAGGGAACGAACATTAATTTATGGGATGTTTTTGGGTTTTTTTTTATTAAATAATAAATTAATTGATACGCGCGTTGAACGCCAAAAAAAAGGGTTAAGAACTTCAAGGTACATTTCCACAGGTGGCACCCGTTGTCTGTACAAACCAGGTGACAAGTCTAATTTGGAAGGTCACATTCGATGAAGAGGAACGGATTATGGTTAAGGCAATGGGAACATATCCGTCGTCATCTCTGAAACAGATATTCCATAAAAATCAACTAACTCCTGATGGTTGTCTGTAAATTTTTCGATGGGATGATTTCAATCTCACCACTTGTGACATCTTTAAACTGAGCAGCAAACCTTCTATCAATGCAATTATGACAGGAGACATACATGATTCCAAATACAGGCGCTGCTGGAATATTGCTCTAACTTTGTAAACTTACATTAATCTAAAGGTACCTTAGCATGTGGATTTATAAAACGTCTACAAAGGAACGGGAATCACCAAAAATACTGAACAATAGACAACTTGAACCAACCACTACCGACGCTTCTGAAGAAGACAAAAAATAGAAATACCAACAAGGACCAAGAACAAAGAACAACTGTTGTATACATGATCCAAATGAACTGAATTTGTATCTTCTTAACATGCATTGAGAGTTAAACCAGATAAACATGCGCACATTTCTAAATTCGTCTATCTATATCTATGTTAAAATTAAAACACGCCAGAAATTAAACATGCATAATACATAAACAAACAGGATAACAACATAAACATATCATATTAAGCATTTTTTTTAAATTTGCATATCAATCAATTATGAATTTTATGTTACTTGCTCAAATAGGTCGCATTTAAGATAACATTTCACAATCAATACATTACAAAATGCCATGTTTTTTTTCTATGGTGCTTTCACATTTTTTTATATTTATATATCAATTACTGAGCATACCAATATCTACGTCCGACCAATAAGTGCACTATTTGTATACTAGGGAGTTTTTCCGCGGACTTTCAGTTGTAGTTGCATCAGTACTTTACATAATATAAGTTTAAACTACTTAAAAAACGCTAAAGGTTAACACTAACTTGGAGATAATAGCATCTTTCTCCTTACTTCATTACAACTCACCAGCCTAAAATATCTCCATTTTTAACAGGAATCCAATCTGCGCTATTTGCAATAGGTCTTGTCACTGTAGAGTCCAATTCTGCATCTGATTTATTTAAAATAATTTCTTCTTGACATGTTTGAATAATGTACATAGTATTACATAAGCTTTTTATTTTAAAATATAGAAAATAATTGGAAATGTGTCAAAAGACAACAACTCGACCAAAAAGTGGAGGAAAAACAGCTGAAGGTCACTAATGGGTCTTCCACACAGCGAGAAAAACCCGCACACGGAGACGAACTTCAGCTGACATTTAAATATACCTCTCGTTTTATATTTATATAAAGATCTATGTATTTACATGTATGTATGTATGTATGTATGTATGTATGTATGTATGTATGTATGTATAAAATTGAGAATGGAAATGGGGAATGTGCCAAAGAGAAAACAACCCGACCATAGAAAAAAAACAACAACAGCAGAAGGTCACCAACAGGTCTTCAATGTAGCGGGAAATTCCCGCAACCGGAGGCGTCCTTCAGCTGGCCCCTAAACAAATATATACTAGTTCAGTGATAATGAACGCCATACTAATTTCCAAATTGTACACAAGAAACTAAAATTAAAATAATAATTAAAAGACTAACAAAGGCCAGAGGCTCCTATATGTACGTATAAGCATGTACAAAATAAGGAATGTACTTCAACAAATGTTTACAATGTATGCATGTATGTATAATAAAAAGGTTAACTTTCAGATTTACCATCAACATCAATAACTTTATTTGTAGTCTTTTTTAGTTGCAACCCCGATTTGTTTTCTCTCAATCGATCTAAAGCTTTTGAACACCGGTATACTGTTGTTGCTTTTATTAAGAACTATTTGTATGTTTGTTTGAATTTTCAATTCAATTGTGTTATCGTCTTTGGTGTATGTTAACACATTTTTGCCTATTTTGTCCAAATTATTTTCAAACAAACGTATCATGTCTGATCTAATTTTGTCAATATAACAGAACTTTAAACTACTGAAAATGTTGTCTCCGCCTTAAGATTATGGTTTGTGTTTACATAGAACTTAAATGTCCAATGGTATACATGTTCTACATGTATATAGACTCGAATCAAGCGTTGGATGAACAAAGTGTGCTTCCAAAAACACAATTCACCGATTTACAATCTAATGCATTCTGGGTAAAATTTCCAATAGCGTACACCAAAATGGTGTGATTGGTTTAAAACGTGATAAACAATAGAAATTCCACCAATGACATAACGTTATTTTCATTTTGGTGCACGAACAATGAGATTACCCATAGTCCTCTAGATTCTTAAAAGGCGAATTAAAAAATGATAACAACGAAAATTAGTAGGTATCGTGTGTTTTTGTAGATACACATTATTTTTATTAATAAACATGATATTTAGTTTTCTAAAAACGGAAGTCCTTCTTAATGAAGTTCCTAAACAGTTACAAAGTTCGTAGAGAAAATTCAGCACCACTTGTGTGATGTTTTTATTTCCATTTTATTTTTTCTCTGAATGACGTTATCATTCTGTTTTTAAAAATGTCTATCAATTATTAGTTTTGTCATTCAAATAGTTTAAAAAAAAGAGTGACGAAAAATGCCAGAGGAACAGTCAAACTCATAAATCGGAAATAATACAACGCCATGGCTTAGAATAAAAATGAAAACACAATTAATAGTACACAAGAAACAACATAGAAAACTAAAGACTGAGCAAAACAACCCCTCCAACCAAAAAAAATATTTTGGGGTGATATATATCTTACTTGCAACATTAACAATATTTTCGCCAACTAACGAATACGATGGGCTTGTTTCTGGTCTCCATACTTGAAGTCGAAGTTGTCCTGAGTTCGATTTCACATAAAAGTTCCATTCCTTCACAAATCCACAACAGTTTATTCTGAACTCATTATCATTCGATATTGCAAGAATACTCAAACCTGAAAATAAGGTACATATAATTACCAAACTCCGGATATTGATCGTTTCTGTTCCGAAACCATAGACATGTGTCTATACTTTTGTGTGTTAGCTTTGGGAAAACGGAAGTATTTATCCTTCCATAGGCGACAATACTAACATTTTCTAATATTACTACTCTTTATAATAACAACATGGACAAAACTGCTATGTGTGGTATTATAACTTTATTATTCTGTTTAATAAATTGAAGTCGAATAGTATTATGACCAACTTCCAACGGAGCTTTTGTATGCCCACCGTCACTTTACATCAAATTTAAGAAAAAAGTTTCTTCAAATGATTCTAAAAAAAATATTTCCATGGATTTCAAAATTTATATTGTAAATATACACACTGCAGCTATACATGAATAAATATTAAAAAAGAATATAATTCATACATCCAATCACAGCGCTCCTAAGTTGACTTCATTTACCTACACAAAAGGCCAACCTGAAGTTTAAAAAATGTAAAACTACTGTGTTCCCCTTAGTGCAAACAATGTGATATTATTAATAACATGTCACTGACTTTTCGTTGGTTGTGTTCTTCGAAAGTAAGGAATATTGTTGTGTGAATAATCAAATCGTTTCATTCATATTACTCTATTCGATTTTGATTTAATAAATGTTTAATGTGCATTACCAAAATTTATTTCTTTTTACATTTTCTCATCGTTAACGAATGGTCATTTAGCGTACTTTGTTATAACTCATTGGTATGTGTATGTTGTTTCAATCGTTAAAGAGTAGGAAAAGATACCATAGGGGCTTTTATAAAACAATTGTCAAGCAAAACGTAAAACAACATGATCAAAAGAAAAACTACATAAAGACAAGCAGAAGTCGACTTAAGGTAGTATCGTGGTAAACCGCCATCTTGGATTGTACAATCACAGTAAAAAATCGGTTTAGTTATTTTCTCAAATCTGCAAAGTTGGGGACAGATTTGCAATGTATTGGTCAAAGTTTGTGTCTTTAGAATCATTTTTTTCAAATAAGCAATTTAAAGGAAGATATTGCCTTGATTAAAAGGTATACACTGGACTGATACCGATTTTTTAAAAAATTTTACTTGTAGCAAGAAAGCAAGTTTTTCTTTTTATTTTCTTGAAACATAATATAAAACCTTCTCACCATTTATTTCAAAATTCTATCTTATAGATTATTAATTATGCACACAAATGTGTTTTTTCATGAACAATCTAACCAAATTTGGGTAATTTTCAACGACTTATAGCGTGGAAAATAGCACGGTGACCCATACGTTTTATTTCATTTTTGAAAAAGCATAATAAAATCATTTTATATCCTATATAAGAAAATTCTATCTCAAGAAATATATATTTAGTATGATCTACATTATTATCACAAAATAAAAACTAAAGCATGATCAACAATAACCGTAACTAAATGACAGGAGCTCCACTAGTACAATGTTGATCTTACACATAGCAAATCATCATTCGGTCACCGGTGGCATTTTTCGGCGTAAAAATCGAGGGGGTGGGTTGGGGGGGAATGGCGAATTATTTAAACTGCGACAGGTGGAAATTGACTAGTTTGTCAGTTTTCTTGTCTACCAAAGACAACAATATATCCTTTACCTATGTCTGTGTCAACTCTCCTATCTTTGTCTCTTGGTCTGTTTTCACCAATCACTTTGTTGTTTACACATTGTCCTAAAATAGTTATTATAATAATAAGAAGAATAATTTAACTTAGCAATAATGATGATAATAAGAAATATATAACAACATAAATATAATGATAATATAATAATAGTAAAATAATAAAAATAATAATAATAATAATAATAATTAAAAACCAATTGTTCAGAGAACAATTGAAGGTCTTTCCACTGAAAACAATGTATTTTAATATGAAAGTTGTAAAATTAAGTTTAAAATGTCATTTCAATCGTCAACTGATAGGTTATTGTACGCTGATTCCAGAAATATATGGTTTCTATACAATATTTTTTAAACAAGGGAGATAATTTGTTACTTTCGGTTTGAAAAATGTTACTTCCGATAATATTTGAATATTTAATTGATACTGATTCCAAAAAGATCTGGTTCTATATACTTTTTTATTAATAAAGTACAAAAATAGCTACTTCCGGTTTACACAAGGTCACTTCCGGTTGTTTTTTTCAAGGTTAAATGGTTTGATACCTTTCGCCAAAAGTCTCATGGATATATCATGTATAAATATGAGCTGAAAGCAAAGGTCAAAAACTAGAACGTCAAGTTAATCTATGACCTTGAGATCAATTTCAAGGTCATAAACCAAGGACCTCAAATCAAAAGACCATAGGACTTAATTATATTTGGTTAATCAGTTATATCACCATACACGTATTTTTAAATACAAGAGGGGAGAAAACTCACTTTTACGTTCAACGTACCCTTGCAATCAAAATTTACGTGTTACGACATGTCGCAACTAACAATTTACAAAAAATAATTTGTCGATATCTTATACAGTTTCTGGAAATTAGTGGAAATAAGCCAAATTCAAAAATTGGAATATGACCTTGACCTTTGACCTTGACCTAATTTTTATTTTTTTGGACCAAGGACCTCAAATCAAAAGATCCTTGGTCTTTAGCACTTATGGTTTACAAGATAGGAATGCATATCACTTATATCAAATGCATAAGGGGAAATAACTCTCATATGGAGCGTTCATATCACTTCGGTCAAAATAGGACAAATCATGAGAAGGATATAATGAGCAATTTTGTAAAATAAATTTGTCATAATATTTTACGGTTGCGAAGGAGATGCGCTAACAAGGAAAACAGTGTTTGGGGAGATAACTCCTACAAAAAAAAGTATTCGTTTACGCAGGGTAAATTTCAAAAGCGCATAAACTGTTTGATATCATATACCAAATATCTAAGCGACATATTGCGAAACAAATGTTTATCGCAAGAACAAAATTAGGCGGAAGAAAAAAAAAAATAATCAGAAGAAAAACAATAGGTCTTTCCACAGAAAAGTGGAAAGACCCAATAATAAAAATAAAGGCAATTTTTCATAACAGTACCACAACCACGGTAGGTAAAGTGTCCGCCTAAGTTTGTGCATCTTAGTGAGACCTGGCCTTCCAGAGTAAATATGAACCAAATTGTAAACAGACCTTTTTTCTGGTTAGACATAACATAGATTTTTGAACTTAATATACAATCATGGTAAGTTATTATTAGCGATAAAAAGATATGTTATTATCATCACTACATTATTTTGTGTGGAAAAAAGTGTAATTTAGCCTTACAATGTTTTTATTCACACATACAGAATAAAAACATTTTCATACATTTTGTAAGTATACAATGCAAACGTAAAAAAGATGCATACATGGACTCTTGATATCTTTATATAAACAGACACTTTACAAAAACTCGTGTTTTTGCATTGAGATGGATATTTGAGAATAAGTTCATTTTTGTATGTCCGGTTTTTTGTTCGAGAATAATCCGGGTTGTTTAGAGTGTGGTCCAAGTTTTATCGAGTAAATAAACAATATTTATTTGTCCAAAACAATGATAATTGTCAGTGCTTTTACGTTCAAAAACTATGAAAACGTGCAAATAGAGTACATATCTAAGTACGAAACCAACGCTGTTCCATAACGATGCATTAACTAACACGTACATTCCATAAAAAACATCGTTCGTATGTACATATTGATGCGTAAATCTATGTTTGGATAGATCAAACATGTCTTCGCCCAAGTAAAGGCTTTCACAATGCACGTCCACTGTATTCAACCCATAAAGATTAACGTATGTTTGGATCAATCCAACATGTCAAAACCGATGTAAACAAGTTGAAACGATACAACATTCATGTTGCATCCAAGCATATGTTCCCTGGGGTATCATAAGCTTTGTATTTAATGCATTCATACTAATATCATTAAGGAAATAACATACTAGTTTATGATATTTTCTGAATATGCCATTGATTTATGAATTATTTCAAAACTATGGGTTGGGGTATATAAAGTTCGTTGTCGTGTTATGTTGTTGATTCACGTCACAGGTTAGGGAAGGGGTTGACGCCCCCTCCCCCTAAATGTCTAACCACGCTACATTCTGTATGTGCCTTTCCCCACTCATGAGCCTGTAATTCAGTGGCTGTTGTGTGTAGCTGTGTACCATAATTGTTTCTCGTTTATTGTTTTGTACATAAATCAGGTCGTTGGTTTTTTTCATTTGAATTGTTTTGCATAAGTCATGTCGGGGCTTTTAATAGTTTTCTACCCTGTATGGCTTCTTTTAAATCAAGAGTGTACTTTAATAAATATTTGAAGAGCTAAATGACAAAAAAAGGACCTTGAAGAATAGTTAAGAAATGAAATGTCGAGATTGCATGGGGAGTTTAAATAAAATCTTAGTTTCTTAAAAAATTGTAATGTTATCTGGAAGGCAATAGTCGACAACATCATTTCAAGTTCAAATTTATTGTTAATTTAGTTATTATAACGCCTTGACTATACTATTTACTATTCTGTTCGATTCACAGGCGTTTTGATCATGGAACCTCACCCTTTTTTTCATTTGTTTTGTTTCATTTCTTTTTTCACTTCTTGTAAATTGTTTTTAATGTGTAATTAGTTATTAAAGGTACCAGGCTTATAATTCTATACATCAGACGCGCGTTTCATCTACATAAGACTCATCAGTGTCGCTCAGATCAAAAAAGTTATAAAGCCAAACAAGTACAAAAAGAACATTGAGGACCAAAAATTCAACTTTTTTCTCCCTTTTTTAACGTGTTCTTATCCACATGATTTTACAATATCGGTAGACTATACATATGACGCACCTCTAGATCTACTCTTATTTCGAAGCGACCTCTAGATATTGACTTACCTGACGTGGTACTAATTAAACAGAACAACAAAATCAAAAACAAAACTTTAGAATATATATCCATCAAATTTGAAAATTCCACACACTATCGTCTTCAATAATACTCAACGAAATTAAAATGAAAACAAAATATTAAGTCGGAAATTTCACCATGATTATTTCCGTTAATGTAGAATGTGTGCTTAAGTTCGGTTATTCATAACAAATATTGTATAGGTTATGAAAGTTTAAAAAGAAAAAAAAATCATATAAATAAAATTTTAAATAGGAATATATATTAAACGTAGTACAAAGATTTGATTATATACTAGTTAATAAAGACGAAATAATATTTGAAAGACTTCTTCGATGCGATATATTGTTCGACTGGGTAAGTCTTTGTGCTGATGTTTAAAAAGACCGTTTCACTTTGTGATTTTATAAACGGAGGGGAGACATGATAGATTTCTACGTATGTCGTAATGCGGACATGCGCGATAGCTTTTCAGTAGATCTAACAAAAAAGAATTATAGATGTACATTGTATGATTGTAAATTTCCTTTTAAACAAAATATACCTTTTACATTATGAAATCAATGTACACAATAACGAAAATAAATGTCTTTTAATTTTGATGAATAGATTTAAAAATTTGTTGATGAAAACAGTTTAAAAAATCATTTCATGCAGTTAAAATTAAGAATTTTTTTTTTAATTTGTTGAAATATTTAAAAATCGTTTACCTTTCTTTTAAAACATGTGTTTGATCTATTAAAAATAAATGGTAAATGACGTCACGTTCTCAAGTCTAATTAAACATTGATGGTCCTTTGGGGGATACTATATCTAGAAATATTTCATCTGCAGTATTACCAGTATATGTTGACCAATGTTGTAAAGCTATACATTGCTGTACACCCCTTGTATATATACCAAGCTCGATAGAGTTTCGGCAAGTATGAATCCTCATGTTGGTCCGTCAGTCCGTCCGTCACTTTTTTCCAGACAAAATAATAAAGAGAGAACAGGCTTTTTTTGTAAATAAAATTGAATTGACAATAAAAATTTCGAATTCAATTTCGTAGTTTTCACTTTTATTTTAGAAATTTGTATTACTATTCCAGAATTTGTGGTACGTCATTGTTGGAAAGATACACATTAGTTAATGTACTGTTTTGAAGTACTGAACATATTTGTCAGATGAAGTTTGAGTATCGTCCTTTTCATTTCATTCCAGAGTAATGATACTTGATTGCTAGAAACATTTTCAAATTTTGGAGTTTGCGGAAAGCAAATGGAAAATCATTTTTTTTTTAAATATATGAACATTCTAATGGGGTATTTTGGACCACTTAACTAAAATTAGGACATTTATAGCTGCGGGAGGGGTATAGGTGATCACTAGAATTTTTCTCTAGTTTTCAAAGATAATTCGTCTCTTAATTAAGGTCACTGAAAATTCACGTTTATCACACAGTTATCCGGAAATTATCTTTATTTGGTTGTTTTAATATTACCAGGAAAGAAAAATAGTTCATAATATGTTTCAATGATACAAATTATTTATAGTAGGTCTTTTGAAAAGATTTGTAATGATACATATTATTTTTTTTTTTATATAAAGAAAGAAGATGTGGTAAGATTATCATGCAATGATACCACTCTACACAAGAGATCTAGACCGAATGACATAGAAATGAATAACTTTTGGTCACTGCATGGCCTTAAAGAATAATGAAACCCATACCGCATAGTTAGCTATACAAGGCCCTGAAATGACAAAGGTAAAACATAGGCTGGTCCTCTCCCTTGCAACATACGGGTGTAAAAGCCAAACAGATAAAGGACAGACAACCAGTTTAAGGTAAAACAATTCCAACGAAAAGACAGATGGCCTGATTTATGTACAAAATAATGAAAGAACAAATATGATATACAATAACAAACTACAACCACTGAATTGCAGGCTACCGACGCACATATTGAATATGGTGAGGTTTGCTGGTAACAAATCCTTCTCCTATCCATGTACAGTGGTGTACATGTAACAGTAGTCCGGCCGATCGGTGAAAAAATTGCTCAAATAATGAGGAAAGCACCAGTTTTTGCATGATGGTACATTTTTGTGTACTGAGCAATATTAGCTATGGACCCACCCTTCAAATTCAATATGGCGGCTTATTTCAAGATGGCTGCCGTACGTTCTAAAATATTTTCTAGTATTACACAAACCACAGTGGATTTGATGCTGGAAGCACAAAAATCAACATATTTGAATGACTTGGTGTACTTAGCAAGATTTTGTTTTGATCTATCTTTGAAATACAAAATGGCGGCTATTTTCAAAATGGCCGCCTTAAAAAGGAGCAAATATTCATTATTGAGAATTGACCTGAATATAAGCATTTTATTGATATATAGTGTCATTTAGTATCTGTCCTTTTTGATTTTGCCTTGCTTGTCATTTCATACATAAAGTAGTAGCCTTCATAAAAAGCTGCAGTAGAGCTTTTATTAAAAGCTGCACTATTTGTTGTCTTGGGTCACACATAAAAGCTGTGATTTGAGATATCAAACTGTGAATTGAGAATCATTTAAACACATATCAGTGCAATGGCAGGAATTGGGGACAACAAGGACAAGAACATTGAAATGGCAAAAAATTAATCACTTGGGGATATGGAGAAACCCACAGCTGAACTCGGACGCTTTAAAAGAGGACAGCTCAGAAATGACTATTAAACAATTGTACCAAGAATTTTTAGCAGGTAGTAAATTTAATGCCCAAAGAACAGCTGAGATTACCGCAATATAAAACAGAGCGAATCATCGCGAATTGATAAAATATGTGTTGGTCTCATTACGTTTCAAGCTAAACAGAAAGAGGCAATGCATATTAATAACGAACAGATGAGAGCAATATCTCAGCAACTTCAGCAGTCTGAAGACAGGATAGACCACAATAATTGCTTGGCGGAATTGATGGTCAGACCAATAAGATATTCAATGCTGTTGTGAGACGAATGTACAAGCTGACAACACCTGAGGAAGTAGACACAGTTCAATTTAAAAGTGCATTTGAACAGCAGGGTACCTTCCAACAACTGGCATCTGTTGTAAATGAATTAGTGGACAATCGAAATAAAGAAGTTAAAATTCCTGCAATGGACACATCATCTAAGCCAAAAATTGACCTTAGCCAGTACAACGCAAGTTTACCAAAAGTACACAACAAAATCCATGCCTTGGGTCTTTCCCCAATTATAGTTCGCATGAACCAGCAACCGCGCCAACTCTGTTGAAGGTGTCTTCACCTTAAGTCAAAAGTCCTATGTCAGGGTTTTTGGCCCTGCATGAAACAGTTCAAATTATTCAAAAACAATCTCCAATTAAGAACATACTAAAACCCTCTAGTACTTATCAAGGATACCAGCAACAGGCTTATGTGTCGTCTTACGCACACTTACCACCTACTATGAGTCAATAATATTTGGTTCAGAGCAGCACACCATTACAGAAACAATTGACTGCAAGTGGATTCTATCAAGTCTCTCCAATGCTGAATGCAGTTCCTACTTACGGTATCATCCCCGTGGAGTCAATGGCAAATCCCACATTTATCACTCCAATTATGACAACCTCGTCCGCTCCCGGAACTCTAACAGGCTTCCCATAACAGCAAGCTGACTCCACTGGCCGGTCCAGGAAAGGGCAGAGGAAACCAAAAGAGTGTGGCAACACCTCTTCTTCAGACTCCTCATTGGAGAGAGAATATACCCGATGGCAAGAAAATCTTGGTGCAAGGGACCAGAGACGAAGCCCACAGCTCCCAAAAATTCAAAAAACGCAATTGGAGAGGATCCATGACTTGGGAGGTGTTCATTTACCAATTTGAACGATTTGCCGGTAGATGACAATGGGAAAACAGAAAAATGTGTGTAGGCCCCATATTGCAGGCCGATGTTGGCTTTAAGTACGCTCGAACAGATGATGATTACAAGGTCTTAAAAAAAGCATTCATTTGGAGCAGCGTAAGAAAGACGATCAAACCTGATTGGAACCGAAGCATTCCGTCGAGAATGTAAAGACAAAGATTCTTCAAGGCATGTAATGAAGAGGAACCCAGAAAATTTCAACAAGGCGTTGAATCAACTAAAAACCTCAATAGCAAACCAGAATGAGATGGCGATATATGAATCAAAAAGTGCCAATTATAAACATCGACAAGTCTACTTTGCTGATGGCGCAGTATCACCGACCGATAAAGGAAATATGAGCAGACTTTTGGATAATGAGGGGCATAACCTGGCACAAATTGTCACAAAACTAGCTGATGTTATGCTTTCAACTAATCAGCATAGCCGTGGATTGACCGATCAATATAACCTCGGATCTTCTGATCAAATAATCATAGAAGATCACCTGATCAATATACACATGGAGGATCTCCTGAGCAATACATTCGCGGTAGATCGCCTGATAGATTACACCCAAGCTTAATGCCTATCGATCAGCAACACACCCACTAAGGTAGAGATCATATAGTCCCCAAAGACAACGGTTAGCATCTCCACGGGCAAACTCCAGAAATCCCGGTTATTTCAGACAACGATCACCTTCACAAGGATACGGAACAAATCAAAGTGCTACTCCAACAATGGAGTCTTTAAACAGCAAAGGGTCGGGCCAGTAGGCCAACGCACGATTCCAAAGTCCATTGGCCATGAAACATCACCTCATCACAAAATCGAACAGAGGCCCACGCCCTCGTCCGATATTGTCATTAGACGAACCATTTGAAATAGCTTAGCAGAACGAGGTACTATACATGACCAGAATGTGAGCATGATTGTGGACACTGCTGCAATGATAACATTAGTAAATGAGAAATTAATTCCGGCAGAAAATGGAGATTTTGAGAACGTAACGCTATGTGGTTTGTGTTAACAGCTTGTGATTGGGAAGACTATAAAGAACGACTCTCGACATTAATAGAGTAAACAGACGATGTTATACTTAGGCTAGATATTTTGGACATACTGAGCGCAGTGATAAACCTGAGTACTCCCACAATTACCATCAACAATAAAGTGATAAATGCGGCATTTGTTAACGGTGGAAACGAGATTTCAACTCAGCAAGTTTGCATAAAACAAACCATCACAGCTCCACCAAACTCAGAAATAACTGTTACCATTAAAACTAATAAAAGTGCTGATCAGGAGTGCATTTTAGGACCATGCTCGCTGAATAGTTGCGAATTGGTTTCGCACGTCGTTGGAAAAGGAAATAGTAGCCCCTTAACCATTTTATAATTAAATTATGGGAATCGCCTATTCCGCCTGAAGAAAGGTACACCTATTGATTACATAGAACAATTTGACGATGTAGTGCGTACGGCAGATGAAAACGCGATAAGTGACGTAAGACGTTACATTGAAGAGACACGAGACAGGGTGCCCTCGGCACTGACTCAAAGTTCAGATGAGTTATCTACTATTCCACCACATTTAACTGACCTATATTAACGTTCAATCGACTCGTTTCAACCTATTTCATTCCAACCATTAAAACTGAAAGCGTTTAAAGAATAACATGTAACATATTGATTAACATTTTGAATTTCACTATTTATTTTTGTATGTGCAGCCATATTTGCAAATGTATGTGTAATAGAAATAACCAAATTATTTTTTTTTATATTTTAAAATTAATTGATAACAAATTCAAGAACATGAAGTCCATTTTTGAAGAATCATAACTTTAATTTCCGAAATTATATAGAATACCTTTAGGACAATCTTGATTTTTATACCGTTTTTCCGCCATCTTGAAAATGGCAGCCATATTGGATTTTTCAGAGTGGGTCCATAGCTGAAATCAAAGGGTATATAACCAAGAACTACTATGCAAAGTTTCATGCTTTCCTCATCAAGTGAACAATTCTGCTCTATATCTGCACCAATCGGCCGGACTACAGAGCAACATAAGAATATAACTGCCTTATAAAGCATTCAAGATCTTTTTCTTCTCTTGTCATAACTTAAAGCAGAAAAGAAACAGAATTTTTAAAAAACTTTATTGTGCAAAGTAAAACAATTTAAAGAAAATCTATGTTGATGATTTGTATGTATTCTAGCTAGCCTCGTTAAGTAGTAAACAACCCTTGCGTATTGTTACTGGGGGTTATGAGAATTGGATCCCAGATAAATATGAAATTCATGACCAACTTTCACACTGACCATGCCTTATCATTCTATATTTCTATTTATAGTAATATTTATCATGTATAAATATACCGTGCCTTGTGTAGTGGTCACTCTTTGTAGGTGATATCAACAAGAATCTTCAAAATGAAGTTGCTGATAGTTTTTGCAGTAGTAGTAGGCAAGTATAAAATTAATTTTCAGTTGCTTTCCAGTGAAAACAAACACGTATGGTATTATATTTTGTACAGAAGCATGTTCCTAAAATAGATAGTACCATATGCAGGGAAGCTCCGGCAGGATAAACGCTAGGAAAGAAAAAATATATGCGAATGTGTGAATAAAATATACAAATATAATAAGAATTATTACTCATTGTTACATTTTATTTTGTAGCTGTTGCTGTTGCTGAGCCATGTAAACAATCATCTGACTGCATGTTTGAGAACTGCGATACAAACGTTTCCCACATTGCTTGTCATAATCACGTGTGTACATGTGACGCAAACGGCCAGTCTGGAAACAGTAAGTTCTAAATTCGTTTTTTATACAGGAATTCATTTTGTTTTAATTACTAGGCTGTTAGTTTTATCGTTTGAATTGTTTTACAATGTCATTTCGGGGCCTTTTATAGCTGACTATGCCGTATGAACTTTGCTCATGCCGAAGGCCGTACGGTGGTCTATGGTTGTTAATTTCTGTGTCATTTGGTCTCTTGTGGAGAGTTGTCTCATTGACATTCATACCACACCTTCCTTTTTAAAATTAAAACGTATCGAAATGTCTTGATATTATTAGTACATCTCTTTAATTAAAAAAAAATCTATCAGATAAGATTCTAATTGGATGTAAACAGTATACTGATAAATTATATGGTTTTTAACGAATCAAAAGAAAATAAACCATTTTCGTGTTTGTCAAATAAGCTTCATTGTATTTGCTTAAATGATGGTCAATCATGTTAAGCTTAAATTTTGTGTATCACTTCAAACTTAAATTATATTCACCTTGATAGAACTTTTCTCAAAAAGTACAGCTTGGCCTAAGGAAGTTTAAAGATTTAATTGTTAAGGTCAATGAAATACACAATCTATATTAAATTAACTAGGCGTCTCTACTTTTCATGATTGTTCCTCATGATTATTGGTTGCCTAACGTCCAGTAGCAAATATTTCATGCATGTTCAGGACTATGTTCGTCATGTGTAGATATAAAGTATACTTATGAAAAGAAATTTCCAAGGGTTGACTTTTGAATAAAAATGTTGTCATCCGTTACCGTCCACCGTCCGACAGTGAAAAAGTTCATTGCTTTTGTGGATGTATAAATAGGAATGAGGACGTTACATTCGCTACACCATAAAGGGTAGATTTTATGTAAGTGCCACCCTCTTATTGCGTTACTAAAAACGTTACTATAACTCTTTGATGGATCAGTAGATTAGATATTGGTTGAGTTTTGAAGAAATTTGTTCTGTCCTTAATCGATATATTTTTACCCGCGGTTTCTAATTGTACAACACAGTGCCAATTTCCTACCAATTATCATGACGGACTGATCTTGCACTTAATTTCTATTGTCAATAACGTAAAACAGCCACAAATAAACCAATCAGTCATGCTAGAGGTATAGGGGGAGGGTTTTTTTTTTTTTGCGCCTGTCCCAAGTCAGGAGCCTCTGGCCTTTGCTAGTCTTGTATTATTTTAATTTTAGTTTCTTGTGTACAATTTGGAAATTAGTATGGCGTTCATTATCACTGAACTAGTATATATTTGTTTAGGGGCCAGTTGAAGGACGCCTCCGGGTGCGGGAATTTCTCGCTACATTGAAGACCTGTTGGTGACCTTCTGCTATTGTTTTTTTTTCTATGGTCGGGTTGTTGTCTCTTTGGCACATTCCCCATTTCTATTCTCAATTTTATACAAGCATGGAGTTAGGTCCTTCACAACTCAGTTACACATATTTTGTAGAATAATTATAATATTGTTATTCGACCTTCCAATTACTATCAACTTGTATATTGTATATTGTATATAATTCAAATATATAAAAAAAAACTTAAATTACCTAGTTGATAAGTTGTTACAGGTTTAATGAAAGGCCCTTTAATTTTATCGTTAAACAAGTGACTTAACCTAAATGCATCGTTTAGTATTATTGTTTTAACATGTTTCAGTGCCTCTATCTTTAAACAAATAACTTAACCTAACCACATCGTTTTGTTTTTCTCTTTTAAGCATGTTCCAGCGCCTCAGAATGTTCCACAAGAGTTAAATGTAGGGACCGCCACCAGGCTCACTGTGTAGATGGAAATTGCAAATGTTTATTCGGTCTTGGCAAATAAATATCTAATATTCTACGTATCGTTTTGCTACATCCCCCCATGTTACCATACTTCGCTTGGTGTCAATAACATACATATAAATATATACCAATTAATAATTACTAGTAGCAACAGACTGGAATAGAACTGAAGGGTCACCCGAACTTTGTGACCGGATGGTCGTTTATTATGACAGAACTGAGGTATCTCTTTATGACTGATTGGTAAAGAAAGATAACTATATTTAAAAAAAAAAATGTTATTTTCATCATACGTTCATGGTACATGTCTTGTTGGCAAATAAAAAGTAAAATAAACAAAAAAAAAATACCAAACTTCGAGAAAATTAATTCTCTAACAGTCTTTAATCAAATGTCAAAATCTAAAGCTCAAACACATCAAACGAATGGACAGCAACTGTCATATTTCTGACTTGGTTCAGACATTTTCTATGGAGAAAATAATGGATTAAACCTGATTTTATAGGTAGATTAAATTCTCACTTGTGTGGGAAACAAATACAATTCCATTATATTGTCTGACAACGATATGTGAACAAACCAATATAATAAGACAAGAATACAAAAATTTAACCATCGCACAATAACATAATGACGGGATGTATAAGTACAGAGCCACGTCAAATGGACACATAGTAGTCCTATTTCTATTATAATTCTCATATTATTAAAGTCAGAGTTTATGACCCATGTAATGAATTAGATAGTTAGTGCACGTGACGAAAATTATGTTTCACCAAAAGAGATAAGGCACTGACGAAAAGACGTGATTATAATTTAATCTGTTATGTTAAGGCTGATAAATAATGTTATATACTTATTAGTAGTTTAAAGTCGAGTCAGCCTTTTCCTGCCATTTTTTATAATATAATATATATCTCGAAAAATAGTGTCATAAACTTTCAATACTTTTATCTTATTGTGTACCTTAACTAAATGCTCTTCTATAAATGTATAGTATCAATTCTAGATTTCAGATCTTTTTTAAAAATGTAGCTGGGTTTTTTAAACTGAAATTTTCCCTTTGCTTTGTTAAATCTTCTTTAAAACAAGGACACATAACCAGTTCAGATATAAATGCAATCACAGCCATGACAGCACTACTTATAAACAGTGCTGCTAAAAAAAAATATTTAAAGAATAAAGACAGACAGACATAAGGACATAATTTCTACATTTTTGCGGACTACTTTTCTTGATTAAAATCGTTATCTTTAAAGATGTCGTTTGAAATTATGAACTTTTATCTTTCAAAACAATTCATAATCAATACAGAAGAACTCAGATATTTGACATTGTCCCCTTGGTATCTCTTTATTTAACTAAAGAAACTATTTTGTGCGTCGAAGTCACTTTTTTATAGTTGTTTTTTGTTGCACTTTGTAAGTGCTGCTGTTTCACTAACCACGCCTCTTTTATGGAGATATCAAATATGTATAGGTAGTTTCTTTTGTTTAACCACTGGTTTCCAGATAAGTACGCTTGGGAATTTTACCAGTATAACTACATTTAGATAGCGGTCAAATTTAATTCCAGGGAGACTCAGAGGGAAGGGAAGAGTAGTAAATAATTACTCGTGGATTATCTGATTTATCCAATCTCGATCATAGTTAAATTCAACAAATTAATCAATTCGATGAGATAAATCAGATTAAATGTTAAAAAAACAAAACTACCGAATTCAAATGAAAAAACAACACTTAAAGTTCGTTAACATGTTTAACAAGTGGTGACATCAAGAGCTCAAAAAGATCAAACGAATTGAAAACATTAAGTACATGCATTTCCTTAAGTGAGATAAACAAAACGCTAGCTCATTTGTATAACAGTCTGATACAACTACATTATATTGACGACAATATGTGAGCAAAACAAAACATAAATAATAGTTAAGAATGTCAAACATGTGGGAACATCTATCAATAGTGTGTTATAATGATCTTAATATAAATCAAGCCACTTTGTCAAAAGAGAAAAAAAAACAAATGTCACGTTCACACTCTATAGACAAGGCTGATACGCGATAATGTGAACAAGATAACAAACAATTATCATAGCACTATAACACTATCGCGGGATGTATAAATACCGAGCGACACCAAAAGATATTACCAAACATGGACTAAATAGTTGAGATTTAAAATATACAAAGACAAAAACAGACCAATAAAGATTATCAACAACTTCATTCGACACAATCTAGATAAATAAATTCGTATAATAAAAAAGCAATAAATGAGGTTCATTAATCAGTTAATTTTATATATTAATTTTTGTGCATCTTTGGTACATATCTGTTTGTTTTATAGTGATTAGGATTATAACACAATCTCGACTGCTATACCCCTGTTTTGGTCTTTTTTACCTATTATGTCTGTATGTTTTGTTCACGCTCCGTTGTTAATATAATGGAATTTAATGCGACTGTCATACAAGTGAGAGGTTTATCTAGCTATAAAATCAGGTTCAATCCACCATTTTCTGCAGAAGAGAATGCCTGTACCAAGCCGAGAATATGACAGTTGTTATCCGTTCGTTTAATGTGTTTCAGCTTTTTATTTTGCCATTTGATTAAGGACTTTCCGTTTTGAATTTTCCTCAGAGTTCAGTATTTTTGTAATTTTTATTTTCTATACTTCAAAACCATCATGTATTATTTGTGAAATTGATACGGAATATTTATAACAAGGTATTGGTATCCTTTATTTGGGATATGCACATACAGAATGTTGCGGAGTCATACATGTTTGATGCTCAACCTTCCCCCTTGATTTTGAAATTAGAATGAGATGACCCTAACTATTGATTCAAGGATTTCAATCAAAGTTCGAGTCTTTCTCTTTGTTCTTTGACACATCCATAATCCCCTGATGTAAAAATCTGTATTTAAATGTAAAACAAAAGGGCGAACAACAACCGTTTTATACATTACAACGACGATTTTTCCTTGTCAGGTCAACACAAATAATGTAAATTGTCTCAAACATTTTGGTCTAAAGTACACGTCACTATTATAAACAACATGCGGTCAATTTCTTTTATGAATTTGAACAACATATAAAACAAGAATGTAAACAGTGAAGGATAGAACAGTTTTACGACAGCGCTATGGTATCTGAACAATATTGACACATTTATTATCATTTACAAAGCATCATCTGATGTCCTGTACGATATAAGAACTGGTTTGGAAGGTATCAAATACATTTCTACTGCGAGTTCCCCTTCAACAGCCCTATTTGTACTATCTAAATTGTACTCCGCTGATGACAAGGTTAGCTGTCCAACTTTTTCAATCACATTATGGGTAAGAGAATCTAATTCCTTCTTATAATGGCTGTGACGAATAACAAATATGACAGGAATCCAAGTGAGAGACACTTTTGCTACCATTGTACATACAAGATAAATAAAATGGGAATACGAATGGTAATCAATTCCACTTAAATCCAAAGCAATGCATACCACAAAGGGAGACCAAGTCAGTATGTAGGCAACTGAAATAAATAAAATACATTTTGTTTTCATTTAATCGTCTTGCAATTAAATACAACCTACTTAAAACAAGATATTATTCTCTTGCATATCTTAAGTCAATATTATATTTGCAGTACATAAAGAAACACATATGTTCATACTTAAACGGCTAATTTCAGTCGTTTTCAGAACTACAAATGAAAATCTATCAATTATATAGTTAGGGACAGGGTGTTCAAACTGTTTAGAAGATTTATTAACCTATCCAGCACAGCAACATACTGAATTTTCTGAAAAGCTACTAAACGTTTAAGTACTCGATTGACTGCAAGCATAATGTATGAACAGTACAGAAATTTACAACAATAAGATATCTGATAATTATACCGTAAATTTTTAACTAAAGATAGGCACACTTTCAAAATTTTAAGTTTAAAACTTTCGTCAAAATGTTAACCAGACATTTTTCATTTCAACCTTATAATATCATGTTTTTATCAAAGTGACCATTAAAGACAAAAAAAAAAATATTTACTAATGGATCTACAATGGTAATTTCTCAAAACACGTGCTAAATACTTGGATTTTATGTGGATTCAAAATTAACCTGACATTAGATTGATCTGAACTGCAAATAGAACATTACGTGTGCACTTTTTACTTATACGAGCGAGTTTTTAATAAAAAAAAGTATACAAACATATATAAACCAGTACCTGTGATGATAAGGAATGTCTTTAGCATGAATATATGCCGATGTTTACCTCTTGTTGAAGAAAGAGAATTCAGGGAAGATTTTTTAGTCTGAAAAATGAATTAATAAATAAAACTGAAAGATATATTACTGCAACAAATGATACGAAAGATTTCTTACCGGTGTTACCTGTTAACATTGAAAAAGCTAGTACTAGGGGCTGTAAGTAATAATATTGGTCATTCTGTCGAAGCTTGAATTAACAAGAATTTTGTTACGGGTGACTTCAGTACAACAGGAACTTGTTATCCTTCCGGATATCCATAATCAACCCTTTTTGTGGTGAAGTTTGTGTTGCTCGGTGTTTAAAATGCCGTTTTGTGAAATGTCATGCCTGCACGTCATCTGCCTGTAAACTCTGTGTGGTCTGTCTTTTGTCGACAGATGTTTTTATTGTATCTTGATATTTTCTCTCCTTTTCATTCCTATAAGTCGAGGTCCAGTTACAGTTACCTGGCAATTGATGTAGAAACGTATCCTTTCGTAAACATGGTACACTATTGTTAACCCCAGATAAATGGGGATTATTTTTATGTGCAATATTCATATTTGGTTTGGAAAGGGAAATATAGATATTATAACTAATAAATGTAGTTGTAAGACAAGTGTGCGGGGGATATGACGCCACTGCTTTATTACATCATCGATTTTCGAAAGCCTATGATGTTTTCATAAAAGGCAATATTTGATATGAAAATAAGTTGATGTGGTATGATGGATGGCCAATGAGACAACTATCTACCAGAGTTAAAATAAGTAATACTAGGCCACCGTATGGCCGGCCTAATTTATAGATAACAAAATAATTTACCAAATATAACACACATGAACCAACAACCATCACGAAACTACATGCTCCTGACTTGGGACAGGCACATACAGAATATGGGGGTGTTAAACATGTTAAACCTCCCCTAACATGGGACAGTGGTATGATCAAACAACATAGAACCAAATTATACAAATCAGTTGCAATTGGCTTAACTCAATGAATCGGTATTTTCACCTTGTTTTAACGTACAGATTTCTTTCGAATGAATCATAACGGGTAAATAAATTTCAGAATGAAATCTGATGCTCTTCTACAGTACCGTATAACTATTTTTAGATTTCAATTGTCAGAACTTTAGTTAAGATAAGTTTTATATACTACTACAGAAAAGATTTCGAAGTTAGAATGAGATGACAAGACCATGAATATACGAATTTGAATTAAAGTCCGAGTCGATGGTACTTAACCTATGTTTTGGTGCTTTACTTATTCAAATTTTAAAACATTTTATTACTACAATGTATGACGGTAACATTTATCCGAAAAGTATTTTACAAACAACGACAATGCCACACGAGATCTCCCTGAAAAATTAATAAATGGTTAATAAGAACACTTTAAATGTCCCCATGTACTAATGTACCCAATGTCTTGATGTCTTTTACACTAAAAACAAAATAGTGTTCGGAAATATTTCTACGCTTGTTACACATGTGGTTCACGTCTTTAGTTTGTCTATGTTGTGTTTTTTTATACTGTTGTTTGTCTTTTGACTTTTATTTTCTATGTTGTGTTTTGTATACTGTTGTTCGTCTTTTTTTTTTTCTTTTTTTTTTTCTTTTTTGCCATGGTGAAGTCTTTTTTCGACTTATGCATTATGTCCCTTTGGTATCTTTCGCCTCTCATTTTGAAGTCAAAATAATATAAAGAATTATATTGATACGATCTCCCATTAAAAAAAGACGCTGTTACAGTTTAGAAAAGTTAATTTTAGAAGTGTTAATAAACAAACAATAACAACTGAAATTCTTACCTTGAAATATATAAAAGCGTATAATGTTGAAATCAAGATTGTTGGGAGTACAAAGAATACTATTGCTAGACTTGTAAAATATGCTATATTAGCATACTCAAATGGTATCCATCTTATATGGCATAAGATAGGCCGTCTGTATGGTGCATAGTCAGCCATTCCAACAAATGGTAAAGCTACAAATACCAAGTAAGGATTTATGTTATATAATAATGTTATATGCTGTATATTGGTCTAAGATTTACTTGAGGTTTTGTACAATGAAAAGTATCAAGAATTCAAATACCAAGTAAGGATTTATGTTATATAATAATTTTATATGCTGAATATTGGTCTAAGATTTACTTGAGGTTTTGTACAATGAAAAGTATCAAGAATTCAAATACCAAGTAAGGATTTATGTTATATAATAATTTCATATGCTGTATATTGGTCTAAGATTTACTTGAGGTTTTGTACAATGAAAAGTATCAAGAATTCAAATACCAAGTAAGGATTTATGTTATATAATAATTTTATATGCTGTATATTGGTCTAAGATTTACTTGAGGTTTTGTACAATGAAAAGTATCAAGTATTCAAATTTAGTTCATTAGGAGTTAGGGAGCTACCATTTGATTTTTATGGGGGGGGGGGGGGGGGGCTAGGATGAAATTTGAAAAAAATAGGCAGGACAGGAGTTTTGAGTTAAAAAAAGGCAGGATGAGACACTTTGCAAAAAAAAAAGGCAGGATGACAATTTAGGTAAAAAAAGTCAGGATAAACTAATAAAAAAAAGGCAGGACCGAATAGAGTGAAAAATAAAAAGGCAGAACAGAGATTACAACTAAAAAAAATGCTGGACAAAATTTTTCATCCTAGCCCCTCCCCCCCCCCCCCCCCCCCATAAAAAAATCAAATGGTAGCTCCCTTAGAAGTATTTTTTCGACTTTGCTCCATGTATTTTGTATTTCTATTTAGCACTTTTTCGTTTATGATATTACAGAAAGAGTGTTATCGTAGGAGTTTAACTTGACAAAGTCATAAGCAACACAACGATTTCATTTCAAAATATACTTATCACCTTCAGAACAAATTCAAGACACTCCATTTTTAGGAGGCATAGGGGGCAAAATGCTCAGGTATGTATATTAGTGATGGTATTTTTTTTTACAGTTGTTTGCCTTTTTCTTTTTCTTTTCGTATTGTTACGTTATTGTATGTCTGTTGGTTTGTATTGTTAGGTTATTGTATGTCTGTTGACTTATAGTTTTTGAACCGCCCCCTCAATTATTTTATCAGAGTTTGTTTCAAAAACTAATACGAAACATCATTTTTTTTTGTCTAAAAATTAAACTAACCTGCAACAATTACACAAACTAGGATGCAACCTGCCAACACTAGAACAACGCGCCCTTTGTCAAATCCTGCTTTCGCGGAATGAACGGAAACGATCAGTCTGTATGTCTGAACTACCATTACGGTTAACAGAGAACTGAACAATAATCCTGTTAAGTTAAAGACGAACTTATAAAACATGCATTCACTTTGGTCAAAGGTAAGACTCTTCCTGAAAGCTGCAGCTGCATGTAAAGGAAGAAAAAATGCAGATACGATAAATCCAATAACGGCCAATGCGGGAATAAAAACAGTAGAGGAATTGAGTTGGTGTCTGTTTGTTAAGACCATTTTAAGAACTGTGATGTTAGCAGCTACACCAAGGACGGAAAGAACACATATAACAGTCCCAACAACTTGCTGTGTTGACTCAGATAAATCCTCGTCTGTAGATCTTTCATTACTAGTATTGAACCTAGTAGTGTTTACTGTTATCAAAAGTGTGTTGCCAATCCCTGACGAGCTGAAATTGAACAAAAACTATCAGGAACCCTGTTTGACGTTTTAATACAATATTGCAGTACTTTTAATTTAACTACTTAAAAATTGTCAAAACGGCAATCAATCGGATCAAATCGGATACTTGACCACTGGTATTTGCTACATTTCAGCTAAACACGCGATATTTTATAGTAAAAGCAAAGACTTTTCGGCTGGAACTCAGAATAATACAAGTGTCCGGATAGATAAATATTGCCACATCTTAAAAACAATTGACATTATTTCTGTGGGCATCACATGTGTTTTGGAATAATGATTTTCAGAAACGCTTTACTTCATAAAAAATAACTGTTCAATTTATTTTTGTGATACATATGTGCTTTAAATTTCAAAACCATAATTTTAAAGCAATATTACAATTAAAGGGAAACTTCGCAAAAAAAGATAATTTAGCACGCCAGACGCGCGTTTCGTCTACACAATACTCGTCAGTGACACTCATATCAAAATAGTTATAAAGCCAAACAATACACAGTTGAAGAGCATACAGGATCCAAAATTCCAAAACGTTGTGCCAAATATGGCTAAGGTAATCTATTCCTGGGACAAGAAAATTCTTATTTTTTCGAAAAATTCTAAGTTTTGTATCAGGAAATTTATAAAAATGATCACATAATTGATATTCATGTCAACACCGAAGTGCTGACTACTGGGCTGGTGATACCCTCGGGGACGAAACGTCCACCAGCAGTGGCATCGACCCAGTGGTGTAAATAGTTATCAAAAGTACCAGGATTATAATTTAGTACGCCAGACGCGCGTTTCATCTGCACAAGACTCATCAGTGACGCTCATATCAAAATAGTTATAAAGCCAAACAATACAAAGTTGAAGAGCATAGAGGATCCAAAATTCCAAAAAGTTGTGCCAAATACGGCTAAGGTAATTAGATTACAGTTTACGAAATTTGTCATCACAATTGTTAGTTATATTGTATAATAATGTGAACCTGGTGAAATAACACGTGAATTCCGACTTAGCGTCACTATCTTTTATAAAGTGGGGTTCTAATAATACCGTTTGTAAATTTCCTGTCTCTTTGATTAGATATTGTTTGCCGATAGCCCGGTGTCAATTATTTGATAATTTGACATAAAAGATGTATTGAGGGAGCATTTATAACACCTCATATAAGAAAACACGCTCTATTCATGTGCGTTATAGAAAAATGTTACGTTTTAAGTTTTAACTGGGACATAATATATTGACTAGATACTAGTTAGTGCCAAGTTTTATACACTGCTGGAATTAAAAAATCTACTTTTATTTTCAGTGAATTTATTCAACTATTTTTATTTATCTTTATTTTTTTTTGTCATCGGATATTTAATCTTGGTGTACTAAACTCGGCATTCTCTTTCTGATATTCCATTCAAAATGAAAACATTTACAAGTGTAACAGTAAAATTGAGAATGGAAATGAGGAATGTGCCAAAGAGACAACAACCCGACCATAGAGCAGACAATAGAAGAAGGTCACCAACAGGTATTCAATGCAACGAGAAATTTTGTAACAGTGTACGCTTGAGGCTATATTGCTCTCAGGTAAAGTTAAAACGAATTATTTTACAAAATGCTCATCTATTCGAGAATTCAACAATGCGTTTCCGAAATAACAGACACATTCTATTCACACAGACTTTGCGTTGTCGAAATTATCAAGGTAAATAAAAGAAAGAAAAAATTTCGTTTCAATATCAGTTATTAATTTGTGTTCAATATTTCCGGAAAAAATTTCATCTATTAATTTATAAAATTAAATCAAAAATATATACCATGACCATATGAATTTTTGTTTAATAAATGCAAAACGTTACACGTGTGTCCATTTTCTTTCATTCTTATTTTGAGGTTATCAGCTTTCAGAAACGGTCATCAGCGATTCAGACTTTAACTGATTTTTATATCATACCCATAATTCAAAATCGGACTAAAACGTCAAAACCCGATGACGTATGTCAACCAAAAAAAAAATGCAAATATTCGATTTTCACCGTCATTAGAGGGAATATAAATTCAAAACTTTGTGAATGTGTTTTTATGTTATATTGAACATATTTTGATGATAAGTAAAAAATCGGGAATAATCCATTTACGCAAAATTTTATAAAAATTGAGAAATAACCTATATTTTCTTTTTACCTCTACTTAACAGTCGGTAATTGTATATTTTTTAAGTGACCTTATGTCTTATAATTTCTTGCGTAATGAAGTTTTTAACTATCAAAATTCAGAAAAAAATGCAAATTAATTACACAAGATTTGATATTATTCGACGTCATAACTACGTTTAAATATGTCCCTTTTCATTCAAATAAAGAGAGTTGCGAAATGTATGCAGTTTTCTACCCATATGCCCTTTGTGGAAACCAAGAGACAACCAAATAAATTTACAGAAACTTTTTACATAATCGAACCAATTTTCAAATTGTTTCTTAGTAGTGCACTTTTGAAATGCAAAATATTTTTTTAAAGTTTATCTAAAACAAAACAACATCTAGTATTTTACAAAATATATAAAAATTTCGTTATGGATAATTTCCATAATGATTCATCAAACGCGAATTGTTTTTTTTTTTTTTTTTTATATTTTCTAAACACTTTTTAACTTTGTATTGTAAGGGCAAATTGAAAAACATCCTCAGTATAGTTACTTTTTAATTTGCAGTAATATTTGGACCAGAAAAATAGCCTTAATTGCCCGTTTCCTCTTTTCCTTTATGATGCAATAGACATTTAGTAAAGTAATTATTTTCAACAAAGGATGAAGAAGGTATGGTAATCCCACTTTTGGAACAGTTGAAGTTAAAAATTTTAAAGATTTTAAAAAATTTCATCACATAATCTCCTTTTGATGTTCAAAGGACATTATGAAAATAAGGTGATGTTGTATCATTGTTATTTAAAATGAGACAACAATTCACTAGAGTTCAATTGACGTGGATGCAAGCAACTTTACCATACGGCCTTCAACAATGAGCAAAGACAATATCATTTAGCTAGCAATAAGTAACATCCAAATACAACTCAGTAACCAGTTCTTCCGACTTGACTTGATATATAACATACCTTTCTAAAAATTTTCGTTGAAAAAGATAGAAATTTCTAAGACACTTTAGTTCTCCTCTCTCAGACGAAGATAATCGTATGTGAAGTAAACTATTAAATTTAGGTTTTTTTTGTCAAATAGTGCTTCATTTTTTTAGGTATTTATACAGTCTTAATTGACACACTGATTACAAAGACGCAGCGATATCGGTTATTTGTATTTTATTAATTTCCCCTACCGACTTCACAAAGGATAATTCTTCGTTGACAACTTTATGATATTGGCAGAAACTTACAACTCCCTCAAACTAGTTTCTCTAATGTATCTAGAGAATAGCTCAGGACGCATCCAAATTTTTTTTATGAAGTTTCGTAAACAAAATGACTGAAATCTGAAATGTTAAAAATCATTTCTTTAAGGCTTTTCTGCAAGTCCTATATTAAATGAAATTACAAAAATTGTTTACGAAAGAACGATTGCTACAACAATATCCATATTTTAAGAAATAAATCAGTCGACGTCCAATTGATAAGGTGACCACGAGATCCTACTTTGTGACAAAAGAAAATGTTAAGATTTCTGTAACGACGGCGTAAATGTTAAAACAAATCTTTTGTTTAACTTTCCTTGAGGTAACCAAACAATAAGATAGCTTTTTATTTGACCTGTACAGGTCTTTTTGCTTATTAGATGCACATGACAGCCACATGTAATATTACACAAGGTCCTGCAACAATTAAAACGTCATTTGTTAACTTGTACATGTCGTTCGACTAGAAGAAGAATAAACATGACCGACGCATATAATACTGCACAAACAAAACAATAACCGAAACATGTAAAATTGCATAAGGTAAACAAATAATTGAAAAGTTATTTTTTAACTTGTACATGTCTTTCGAATAGATGAATAATAGACATTTCTGGCAAATTTACAATTGCACAAGGTAACCAAATAGTTATAGATGGTCATTTTAAACTTGTAAAGGTCTTTCATCTAGACGCAAAATTAATACGTGCGATAAATTACCTAGACTAATCTGCAACAGGGGCTTTCGCGGCAAAAAGTTTGGAAAGCAACTCTGAGTTACACTAAAACAAAATTTAAAATAAATTAATAAATAAATCGATTACTTGACAACCAAAACACATGAAATTAAACGTTTAAGCTCATACACGTAAAAAGGGCCTTCATATAGAGCATAGAAAACCATGTATGCTCAACTATGCTTATCAAAAAGATATTGACATTGAATTTAAAAACAAAAAGGATAACCAGTTTCATAAATAAGTTAAATTACCTTATGTTTATTTGCATCTTGTTTGATCTGATATTGAAGAATCAGATGCCACAGAATTTATACCTGTTGTAATCGTCTTTTATTAGCACATGTTTATTTTAGGTGAAATTGTTTCATAACCGATTTTTAAACATTTACTTATAAGGTTAAAACGTATACGATAATTCTTTTAAAACAACATCGGCTGGATGTCACTTGCGTCCGATTGTTGTTTTTTTTTCTCTCAGAAATCTCTTGTTTACACACATTGTTTCATAATTGATAATGTTGTGTGAACATTTTATCTGAGTACAGATGAACTTAACATGGGCTCATACTGTGACTTGTCGTCAATGTCGATATTTGTTTTCTTAATTGGAAAAATGGTACCAGTACAGTTTTTATTGCATAAACTAGAGGGTAATAATTCGGAAGAGTGTTCGTTAAAAATTTTGAGACCCAGTAATACAACGTTGTTTTAAAGGACATTTACAAAGTCTCAAGTCATTCATCTGGTTTCAAATTCCAAAAAGAACTCACACAGACAATTTAACGACACTTACTAAAGCGGAAACCTTGAAAACATGGGTAATCCATGTTCTCTTTGAATTTATACTATATATACATTTTTGTATATGCATATCTTCCTTCATACTACTTTAGACTCATATTATAGAAATGTCACGATTGTGTGGTCTGCAAAATATCTTTTGAAACTAGTAACTTCTATTCCTGAAGCAATGAATTGAGTCGTTGAAGGACAAAAACCGTTGTCAAAGCTTTTAACTCTACTAAAAACTTTTAACTTTTAAACTTTTTATTAGTAAAACATTTTGAGTTCTGCAATAATAATTTCGTTATATGTCGAGCGATGTGTAAAAAAAAAACTCAGAAAAAGAAATATTAGATACCAGTGAGGTCGGTTATATATCATGACGTCTATCTAAACATCATCCAAAATAGTCATCTTGTGTTTCCAATTCAACTGTTTTTTTATGGAGATGAGATGAATATTTAATTTTAATGCCTCGTAATTTTGATTTTCGAAGAAATTTTGCTCAAATCGTTGTAGTTATCGTCTTATATTGTACTAAATTTTTCTCAAACTATTAAACTGATTATGACAAAACTTGACAGTGATGCTTGAAATCCAAAGAAACAGTATTTCAAAGAAAAAGATCACATTGAGTTTATTCAACAAAAATGTCTTCTTTAGGTGTAATACCTACAAATCATAGTACTTCACATCCGGTTTTATAAGAAAAAGGATAGATTAAAATATTCCCTTGTATTTGATAGTTGTACGAAATTAACCCTGCATTTTCTTGCTAAACTAAGTTTCTTAGTCATAAACATATATATGTGTTTCAAAGCACTTTTCTTTTTTTATTTGGTGTTTCTATAAAATATTTTGAAAACTTGCGGTGACATGGTTACTTAAGCTAGTTAACAGGTAAAAAAGGGGTGAACATTTGATTGGTTTACTTCAAGTGTTGGTTATTATCTTATGTTCCATGAAATGTTATGTGAAATTTTCACTATGGTACTGGAGAGGATAAATCTTTACTCTTACTAAGTATTTCTTCATTTGAAACAAAGATAAATTCTGCACAATTTTTTGAAAAATGCCAATTTACCAAAGACTTACAGGGAAAATAAATGATGGTATTACTCCTATTTAGGGAAGCTGCACAAGCACCTTTGACCTTGTATGTGCTCTCATTTTATAAAAAAAAATCATCTTTTTCACTGAATAATGGCAAACATGTAATATTCTTAGTGGATAAGAAAAAAATACATTTAAGGGAATTTGCCTGAACAAAGGGCCCTATCGTGAATATTAGTAGGTAGAGCATGCCATACTCAGAGTTTTGAGGAGCTTTTTCTGACTTTTTCCATATTTTTAATATTGGGCTATAAATGAAAATTTTCCTAAGTAGGTCTTTAAGAAATATACAGTAATAAGTAAATGAAATGTATTTCGAATCAGCAACAACAAATTATATACCAAAAGGAAACCATTATATGTCCCTCTCTGTAACGCGGCGTAAACTTACGTTTTATTTATGGACTTATTGAAACCTTCATTGAGTCAGTAAACTTTTATATAGAACGTGCATCCAGCCTGAACATATTTAATTACTCATTTAAGGTTAAATTTCTTATCTAAAAGTGTGATAGTTACCCCACAAATTTGATTTATTTACCTACAAATTTAAAATTTTGAGAAAAATTAGAGGTTTAAAAGGGCCATTAGAGACCTTATGATGTAGACAAAAGGGTAAATTATTGGTGTTTATCATCTTAAAGTCATCTTTTGTATACAATATAACATTCTTATGCAGATGAGATTTTTCGAAGAAATTTTGCTCAAAACGCTGTAGATGTCGTCTTAAATTGTATTGAATTTCTTTCAAAATTTGTTTACTGTCGGGGTTGTTTATCTTATAATGCAATGACATGTTATATGAATTTTTTTACTGTAGTACTGGACAGGAT
This sequence comes from Mytilus galloprovincialis, assembly GCA_037788925.1. Taxonomy (NCBI): domain Eukaryota; kingdom Metazoa; phylum Mollusca; class Bivalvia; order Mytilida; family Mytilidae; genus Mytilus; species Mytilus galloprovincialis. The sequence continues at coordinate 54,959,460 of CM075339.1, read as the reverse complement.
AAATCTTTCACTTCCCAAGTATTTCTTTATTTGAAACAGAGATAAATTCAACAAATTTAAAAAAAAAATGTCAATTTAACAAGGACTGATAGGGAAAAATTAATAATGGTTTTACTCATATTTAAATAACTGCACATGCACCTTTGACCTTGTATATACTCTCATTTTTAAAAATTTCATGCTATTTCACTGAAATATTGCAAACATGTAATATTCTGATTTGACTGAGTCTCAATAATACATTTGATGCAAAACTGCCTGGAAAAAGGACGCTACCATGAATATTAGTAGGCATAGATAACCATACTTAGTGTTTTGAGGAGCTTTTTATGACTTTTTCTCCTTATTTTCAATATTTGGCTATAAAAGAAAACGTTTTCCTAAGTAGTTCTCGACGAAATCTACAGTAGTAAGTAAATGAAATTCATTTTGAAGCAGTAACAACAAATTATATACCAAAAGGGAACCATTATATGTCCCTCTCTGTAAACTTAAGGTTTTACGTAAGGACTTATTGAAGCCTCCATGGAGTCAGTAAACTTTTATATAGATAGTTCATTCAGCTTGAACACATCGATTACTCATTAATTATCACATGTATGTGTGATAGTTACCCAACAATTTAGATTTATTAGCCTAAAAAATTAAAATTCTGAGGGAATGAGAGGTATAAATGGACCAAAAGTGACCTTATTATGAAGACAAAGAGGTATATTAGTGGTGTTTATCATGTTAGAGTCATCTTTGGTCCTTAATGCTCTTCAACTTCGTACGTTTTTTTTGGCCTTTTTAACTTTTTTGGATTCGAGCGTCACTGATGAGTCTTTTGTAGACGAAACGCGCGTCGGCGTAAATACAAAATTTAATCCTGGTATCTATGAAGAGTTTATTTGTATCCTATTCAACTTTTTTTTAAAGCAGATGAGATGATCTTGTTTTTGTGATTTTTTAGATTCACGCTATATTTGATCATGATGCCACGTGATTTGGATTTTTCGAATAAATTTTGCTCAAATCGCTCTAGATGTCGTCTTACATTGTACTATATTCCTCTCAAACCATTGAACTGATTATGACAAAACTTTACAATTATGCTTGAAACAACCAGTAGTTCAAAAAAAAATATATTTAGTTTGTTTAACAAAAATGTCTACGTCAGGTGTAATACCACAAAACCATAGAACGTCACATCTGGTTTCATACGAAAAAGGGTCGAAAAAAATATTCCCTTAAATTTGACAGTTGTAGGAAATTAACCCTGCATTTCATTGTAGAACAAAATTTCTGATTCATAAAAATATATCTTGGGTGTTTCAGTAGTCAGCACTTCGGTGTTGACATGAATTTCAATTATATGGTAATTTTTATAAATTTTCTGTTTACAAAACTTTGAATTTTTCGAAAAACTTAGGATTTTCTTACCCCAGTAGTAGATTACCTTAGCCGTATTTGGCACAACTTTTTGGAATTTTGGGTCCTCAATGCTCTTCAACTTTGTATTTGTTTGGCTTTTTAACTACTTTGATCTGAGCGTCACTGATGAGTCTTATGTAGACGAAACGCGCGTCTGGCGTATAAATTTATAATCCTGGTACTTTTGATAACTATCAAAGCACCAGTCTTTTTTCATTTGGTGTTTTTATAAAAATATTTTGGAACCTTCAGAAGACATGGCTTCTCAAGCTTGTTAACAAGAGAAAATTTGATTGGATTAGTTGCGGTGTTGGTTATTTTCTTATATGCAATTAAATGTATGTGAAAGGAGAACGCCCGGTAAGGTCATATGTCGACCAAAAATTCAAAGTACATCTGATGAAAGATTTGTGACCTTTTTGAAACATTTAAGTGTCTACTTCAGTCGATTTAATTAGTTTATTTTAAAGATTTGAATTGATATGGTCAAATTCAAGCTTTAACATGAAAAATCTATCAAATATGCCATAAAACGTCACTTTTCAGATGGTTTTTGTCTAATATGGAAGTGGCCGCATTCGTGTTCATTCTCAACATTTATATATGTAATGGTTTATCATCAAATACTAAATATATTTGAATATTAAGACTTATCACAAGTGTGGCCACTTCCATTTAAGACAAAAGCCGTCTTAAAATTAGCACAAATGCAAAAATTGTGAAGATTTAAGTATTTTTGCATGACATAATGATGCTAGTACCTGGTGCATGTTCATTGTATTGTCAAAAACAGCCCATATGTATGTAAGGCAGCAACCATTTGATTTTCGGGGGGGGGGGGGGGGGGGGCTATGGTTTTTTTTGGAAAAAAAAGTTTGTTTCCAGTTTTTGGAAAAAAAAATAATTTGTTTTTGATTCTGAGAAAAAAAATTGTTTGTTTCACCCTCAGCTGCCACTATATGTAATGCTAAAATTGAAAGAAAAAAATTGTTTTCGACTTGTCGCGAAAAAAATAGATTGTTTTTCACCGCAGGCGAAAAAAAAAATTTGTCCAGAAAAAAAAAACCATAGCCCCCCCCCCCCCCCCCCCAGAAAATCAAATGGTTGCTGCCTAACAAAAGTATTATACTTTACAAAAAATAGCTAATAGTTTACATTTTTAACAACTTTGTAAAACCTCTTTATTGTGGAGCCAAAAAAGCGTCATTGTTGAAGGCCGTACGGTGACCTATAGTTGTTAATGTCTGTGTCATTTTGGTCTTTTGTGGATAGTTGTCGCATTGGCAATCATACCACATCTTGTTTTTTTATATTACCGGGCCTAAATTTTGTCTGTAGTACGTGACAGTATAAATCTTTTGTCTTGCAAGTATTTATTTATTTAAAACAAAGATAAATTTTTTCACAAATTTTTAAAAAATGTCAATTTATCTAAGATTAATAGGGAAAAACAATAAAGTAACATGTTTTACTCCCATTTAGGGAAGAGAAAAGAGGGACGAAAGATACCAAAGGGACAGTCAAACTCATAAATCTAAAACAAACTGACAACGTCATGGCTAAAAACGAAAAAGACAAACAACAGCACACACGACACAACATAGCAAACTAAAGAATAAACAACACGAACCCCACCAAAAAACTAGGGGTGATCTCAGGTGCTTAGGGAAGCTGCACATGCACCTTTGACCTTGTATGTACTCTCATTTTTAAACATGTCGTGCTATTTCACAGAAATATGTAAACAAGAAATATCCTTAGTGGATTGAGTCTCAAAAACCCATTTGAGGGAAAATTGTGTAGACTAAGGGCTCTACCATGAATATTAGTATGCAGAGCATGCTATACTCAGAGGTTTTAGGAGCTTTTTCTGATTTTTTCTCCTTATTTTCTATTTTGGGCTATAAACGAACACTTTTTCGTAAGTAATTCTCAAAGAAATATACGGTAATAAGTAAATGAAATGTATTTTGAAGCAGTAACAAGAAATCATTTACTAAAAGGGAACCATTGAATGCCCCTCTCTGATACACGGTGTAAACTTAAGTTTAGGATTTATTGGAACTTCCATGGAGACAGTAGACTTTTATTTGGATTTTTTTATTCAGCTTGAACACTTCAATTACTCATTTATAATCACATTTCTTACATAAATTCGTGATAGTTACCCGAAAATGTTGATGTATTAGCCTACAGTTTTAAAAATTGAGGAAATGAGAGGTTTAAATGGATCAATAGGTAACTTATAATGTAGACAAAGAGGTACATTAGTGGTGTTAATAGTCTTACGGTCATCTTCTGTAAACTATACACATGGAAAAAAGTATTGCAACACCAAATTGAAATTGAAATTAAAAAAACACTTTTCATTTTTTTTGGGATATAATTTGGTAAAATAGAACTAGTTAAACATTATTTAAGTATCACCTGAGTTTAATAAAAAAATATCGACTCGATAATTTTTTATCTGCACATGCAGCTACTCTACCCGTAAACAGCAAAACATTTGTTTTTATCCTCATTGTTTTCAACCCTTTAAATAACCAAATTTTTAAAGTTATGTAATTGACATCTTATAATGGGTCCTGGACAACTCTTAACTGCAGCAAGATGGCAGATTATCAGCATAAGGGAAGCAGGGATGTCGCTGTAAAAACTGCACGTTTTGTTGGTCATCACCATTTCTCTATAAGTCGTTTTGAGAATAAATCAGGCAATAAATGCTGTAAAAGACATTCCGAGATAATGAAGACCCCCTATAACATTTGCTAAGAAAAATCAAGCATAATGAAGGTTGGTCAGAAGGAAACCCATTGCATACAAGACAATCCTAAAAAGAGAGTGGTGGCCATACAGGAGCCTTTTAACAAGAACTGTTCGAGATCGACTCATCGCTACTGGTTATCGTGCGATAAGACCATTTCGGAGACCTTTGCTAACGAACAGACACACAGTTTTCCGTATCCAATGTTGTGCAGAGTTCGCCAAAGTTGGAAATTAGCATCGTGGAGGAAGATCCAATGTTCAAATGGAATTCGGTTCATCTTCCTTGGCACGATCGTAGCCCGGATTTCAACCATATCGAGCATATTTGGGACACTATTGGGCGGAAAGTGCGCGAAAGGACACCCCAGTTCAAACCCATCATGAAATAAACAATGCCCGTCATCAGAAATGGTTGCTGCTACCTTAGCAACAAATTAGTCGATTTATGGCAGGAATCAGAAGACGTTTAGATGCGGTTATCCGTTTGGATAGAGGCTGCGCACAAAGTACTAATTCTTTGGCGTATAACCATCAACCATGATGTGAACAGTCATCTAAGGATTAATTTTGAAATGTCTGACATTGTAATGTTCGACTACAGTAAAAGTTGTAAAATGCATTTTTTTGTACAAAAAACACTCCATTTTGGTATTAAAATTGTGGTTATATAAATCATTTTTTTTTTCAAACATTTTTTGTTCGTTTCACTGCCAATGTTATCATAAACTATGTTTCAATAATATTATACACATATTTTATTATATTTCATCCAAAAAAAGAGGCTGATTTTTCAAGTTTTAAAAAATCAAGGTGTTGCAATACTTTTTTCCATGTGTATATTTAACTGTTTTAATGCAGATGAGATGAATATTTTATCATTTATTGGTGAATTTATCGGTTCACAATATATTCTATCATGATGCGGCGTGATTTCGATTTTTCTCAGATCGATGATGATGTTGTCTTAAATTGTACTGATTTTTTCTCAAACTATTAAACTGATTATGACAACTTAACAGTAATGCTGGAAATAACAAGTATTTCAAAAAAAATCACATTGAGTTGAATCAACAAAAATGTCTTATTTACAATGTAGGTGTAATACCACCAAATCATAGTACTTCACATCCGGTTTCATACGAAAAAGGGTCGAAAAAAATTATTCACTTGAATTTGACAGTTATAGGAAATTAACCCTGCATTTCTTTGCAGAACAAGCATGAGAATATTTTGAGTGTTGCAAAGCATTTTTCTTTTTGTATTTGGGGTTTCTATAAAATATTTTGGAATCTTGAGGTGACATAATTACATAAGCTTGTCAACAAGGAAAAAGGAGTGTAAATTGGATTGGTTTACTTCCGGTATTGGTTATTATCTTTTATGCAATGATATTGTATTTGAAAGTTTCACTGTATTACCTGACAGAATAAAACATTGCTCTTGCCAAGTATTTCTTTATTTCAATAAAAAAAATTGCACATTTATTTGTAAAATGCCTAAAGACTAATAGTGAAAAACAATGCTGTTATAACTCCTTAATTATAGCGATTTAAACTAAAGGAACAAAAAGCTTGCTTTAAAACAAATAAAAAGATACCGAAATAAATACAATCAAAAACCATTAGTAAAAAAGACAACATCTTGGAAAAAAATAGATGGAAAGCGCTGCTGCTTCCAAAGATCTTTTAAATCACGTGTTTATAGTGGTAAAATTGAAGTTATATCTTCGAAGGTTTTGTCGTTACTAAGTTGACCATTACAGAATATCATTATAACAAATTACCACTGGCTAATTCCAATTATTGAAGCAATAATCTCGTTTTCCTTTCTGCGTTGACATCACATAATGCCACCTATCACAGGATGTATTAAGCAACATGATGGGTATAACTCTAGTGCAGAAACTTCCTATTCTTCAGTATAGCACCTGAGGTCAACCGAATTTTTCGGGAGTATTGAGGGGGTTGAGAGTCGTTCTTCTGAATGTTTAGTTTTCTGTGTATTTTCGGGGACTTGTTTTACTTTTTTCTATGGGCTAAATTCATTTGTGTCTAACCCCTTCAGATTTGTATTCTGACAGTCTTTCAATTTGTTTCCAGAAATTAAAACTTTTGTTTATATATCAGAAAAATTGACATGGCTGTATCTATACCAATATTGCCTGTTTTGGAGCACTCAGAGCTTATAGTCACCATAAAACAAATGTAACTTGTGTAAGACCTTACACCCTAAGGTCGAAATATCAGTTTTATATATATTTTTACAGCCTTCAATTATTCTTTTGTCCTTGCATGACCTTGATAAAAAGCAAGTGTTGTTGTGTTTGTAACAGCATATTTGGTCATGTGAATTATTGTTTTTGTTTTTATTACTGCATGACCTTTATTTACAACAATTCTGGTTTATAACACCATATTTGGTCATGTAATACACTGATTACAACTATTATTTATAAATAAAGCTAATCTGTAGTAGGATCCAATGACAAACTGCAATATATTGCTTTTGGTTTAATGTCCGACCTTGATATACATATTCCTATTTATAAATTGATTTATCAAAGTTTAGAAGACACGTGTTTCTGTTTATGTAAAAAAACACATACGGTTGAGCGTCTCAATAACGTTGGTCTATTGGTCTTTATGAATTTTTCTAAAGCAATTGATTTTGCGGATTTGTCAGTATTTCTCGCAATGCTTTAATCATTTGCATATGTTATTTCTTAGATTGAAGAACATTGATTCAATAGATACTTTAGGCCTTTTGAATGGCTATTTGGGAGGCAAATCTTCCCTTTGAAGTATTACATTAAGTATAGAAATACAGTTTTCAGGAAAATGCAGAAATTACAGATGCCGTACGTTGACCTATTATTGTTAATTTTTTATACATTGTGACTTAGATGGAGAGTTGTCTCATTCGCACTCATACCACATCTTCTTATTTATATAAGGCCAATATCAAATTTAGGTGTAAGGGTAATCGTATCCAGTTAAGTTTAGAGAGAACATTATGCAGGATCTCCAGCAAATCAACAAGTACCTATTACCTGTTTGTAATCATAAAACGATTTGATTTGCAATGATATGAAGGATCTAATTTACTAGTTGCTCTACACTAAACATACATCAACAAGGGACGTCATTGTTTTGGTGGTATTACACATAAAGAGACACTCACGTTTAAGATGACTTTATTTATTTTATAATAACATCTTGATCACGGCTTAATAAAGGAAAGTACTATATAATTAGTTATCAAAGGTACCAGGATTATAATCTAGTACGCCAGACGCGCGTTTCGTCTACATAAGACTCATCAGTGACACTCATATCAAAATATTTATAAAGCCAAACTAGTACAAAGTTGAAGAGCATTGAGGATCCAAAATTACAAAAAGTTGTGCCAAATACGGCTAAGGTAATCTATGTCTGGGATAAGAAAATCCTTAGTTTTTCGAAAAATTCAAACTTTTGTAAACAGGAAATTTATTAAAATGACCACATTATTGATATTCATGTCAAGTATTGCAATTACTATGTGCCAAAAATACAGCTCAATTTCAAACGACTGTAATACATGCAAACACATATAAATAAAATACAAATTCAGACAAGTAACTTTTCAAGTTTGTTTTTAGTTTGTTTCTCTCAACAGCCATATTGCTTTCAATAGAATTGAAACCTTTATTACGATCAATGTAAAAATGTCAATGGTAATGATATGCCACAAGTATATTGCATCTCCCGTTTTTCTTCAGTGATAAGTAATAGGCCAACAATTTAACGACGACACACATTTTGTGATGTCAAACTTGTCTATTTTGAATATTTCAATAACATCATGGTAGAAAATTTGATTTAAGATAATTTTTTGGATTGGAATAGATGTATGAGTTTTTACGGTCGGCAATGAAGCATGCCAATGGTATGAAATTTTTATGTTCGGCAATGATGCATGCCAATGGTATGAATTTTTTATGTTCGGCAATGAAGCATGCCAATGGTATGAAATTTTTATGTTCGGCAATGATGCATGCCAATAGTATGAGGTTTTTATGTTCGGCAATGATACATGCCAATGGTATGAAGTTTTAATGTTCCGCAATGATGCATGCCAATGGTATGAAATTTTTCTGTTCGGCAATGAAGCATGCCAATGGTATGAAATTTTTATGTTCGGCAATGAAGCATGCCAATGGTATGAAGTTTTTATGTTCGGCAATGAAGCATGTCAATGGTAAGAAGTTTTTATGTTCGGCAATGAAGCATGCCAATGGTATGAAATTTTTATGTTCAGCAATGAAGTATGCCAATGATATGAAGTTTTTATGTTCAACAATGACGCATGCCAATGGTATGAAATTTTGCAAATCTATAACAAGCAAAACTGAAATACATTTCCGGATGTCTAAAATTAAAGAAAAACAAGAATTTATAAAACACATGGTTCACTTCGGTAATATTACGGATGCCATCACGAATTGGTTGAACGTTATAGAATATTCGTTATACAGCTGATATCGGATATGTTCCTTATGTCGTAACTACAGGATCTGCTTCCCCTTCCGTAGCAACTGAAATCATCCCTAGTTTTTGGTGGGGTCCGTGTTGTTTTTGTAACCCTATTTGTGACATTATGTTCATGCATCATTGTAAATATAATTGATGCGACTATCGTATAAGTGACTGGTAAAGCGCTATAAAACCAGGTTCAATCCACCATTTTCTACATTTGAAAATGCCTGTACCAAGTCAGGAATATGACAGTTGTTGTCCATTCGTTTGATATGTTTTATCATTTGATTTTGCCATTTGATTAGGGACTTCCGTTTTGAATTTTCCTCGGAGTTCAGTATTTTTGTGATTTTACTTTTCACTATGATATCTATTAAAAAGATACAAATCAAGGTTAGAAAAAAAAGACAAAACAACTAAAGAAATCACTTCCATGCGAATCCACCTTCAGTAAACATGTCAAAATCGGGAATAGGACACAAGATCAATTTGCAGAGCAGACTATTCCGGTATCAAAAAATGTAAGACCCCGAAAACATGTCGGTAGTGATTTGTGACGCAGACACATAGTATCGTTCAACAAATTTGTGATGTTGACCGTCAAACTCATGAAGTTTCGATTGCACTATTTTTTCATCATAGCTGTCTTTTTGTCTCCAGAACGTTGTTGGAAGCAGGTGTCAAAATAAGTATTCAAAAAAATAAAGGAAAGTAGTTCACTTAAATATCATTTTGAATTATGTATTAGTATTTTAATTATCGTACTTACATAAATATTGAACTTCACAGTCCCCATCCATCGTCTTACGATTTAAAATGTAAACAGGTTTCATAACAGATTTTATATAACATGTATAAGTAGTGCAATGGATGTTAAAATCAATAGGATTTATTGTAATACCATATATGACCAGAACAACCTAAAATGATAAAAGAACAACATTATACACGAAGCTCTTACTGCAATGCATACGTTTTTACGATATTAATAAAGGTCAACCGATTGTATGTGTTATCAATATGATTTAATAGTACTATATATGGCCAGAAAAACCTTAACTGAAAAGATAAAACATCACATACAAAATTCATAGTGGTATGAAGACATGTTTATAAATTGGTGCGTTTCAAGTGCTTATCTGGACTTACCTTAAGCTTCTGCATCAAATCAACCAGGTTTAGATATTAACAATTATAAAACGTACTCATTATAATTCTTGTAACATACATAATGAAATGTCAGTTCTATCTTTAACTTTTATTATCAAGGATTTCCTGAAATGTAGAATTATAAAATCAATAGGAAATAAAAGTAAAAGGGTTTTGATTGTTGGCACAAATTATTTTTCTTAAAAATAGTTGTTCATAAATAATTTCCGTCGCATTCATACAGTTCAATTTGGTATCCACATACAAAATGATGTTCATTTTTGCAAGAACCACGCTAGTTTTTTTACATAGAATTTGCAAGGTTGATTACATGTAAATGGTTTACTACGTGAACATTTACATTGTGATTCTTTTTATGAGAAAATTAATATATTTTCTCGATTTTGTCACTTTCGTTTCTAATTTTAATCGTCAACAAAGTCGACGGAGAGAAACAATTAAAAGCAAATGAGGTATCTGTTAAATTATATCTATCTTGCTAAATTTAGAACAAATATTTATTCCAAAATTTGTATAAACCTGTCTTTGTTGATCTTTCATAGTGTAGCTATTCCTTATGAAGTCTACAGTTAATCAACTCATTAAATTTTCAAAACTTCGTTTTCAAATTATTGATGTCGTTGTATTTTTCAATTGTATTAAAATATGTACGAAGACTGGATTAGGATTATAAGTCAGGGATCTCCATGGCCTGTTTAACGATGGCACCCCGCCATCGTTCAAATGTCTTGCGCCATCGTCAAATGACTCGCGCCATCGTTCAAACCTGTGATCGTTTTTATATCCTTACGCCATTTTTTTTTAGCAATGATAATTTAATGCATGTTATTGCACAACCCTCAGGCTTATTTTATAGTATAATCCAATACAGTTCTAACGCCTGAGGGATATCCGGATTAAGATCGCTAATCACTTGTACCTGAGCTTGTACAGGTAGATTAACAAACCAGACAGGAGAATATTATCTGAAAATAGACGATTCATTTGTCGAATTATTCAACTAAGTTTCCGCAAATGCTTATGATAATTCAGATTAAATAACTACATTAATAATCCAGTTACAAAGTTTAACAAGTCGAACACGTGCTTTTATTTTGACTTACGCAATCAGCATCCCCCTTTTTAAGAAGTACAACATAAGACGTAAAAACAGTAATTATTATTTCATCGCAAATAACTCGAGTACTGCTGTATTGTAACGACAATATAGAATAATACTTTAAAAGTTAAAAAGTAACAACTTTTAATATTTCCTGTAAAGAAATATCGTATCGTAATTCCGAATTCATTTCGTAGTTTACAATCAAATTGATACATCCGCGTTTCCAGTTTCTATTCAAACTCGAAAGATGCATGTTGCAGAGCATCGATTTGCTAGATAAAGTCATTAAAACCTTTTCATTTGACAACGTTTGCTGTACAAATCTTTTTAACCTTTTACATAACCCGTACGACTCGTTTTGTCGTTGCTGCAAACCAGCAATACCGGTAATGGGTTCATGACTTCTGAATTTGACAGTGTCCGTTAAAAATAAGCTCCACATGATTTTTAACCCCCATAACAATTACCAAAAATAGCAAGAAAACTACATGGGAACCTTCGTGATAGCTATTGGTCATTCTCGACTAAGGGAAATGGAGGGGGCATGAGGGCTTGGCCTTTGAAGGGTAACAAACGGCAATTATTGAAAATATATATATACTTCTATATAGTATTTATAATGAAAAGTCAAATAAATATAATTTAAATAAGCAATGAATTAGCATGTTCACCTATCCTTATGTGGAGGGATGAAATACTTTCGATCGCGCTACACTGTACGGCGTAGATACGGTTTATGATGGTTAAAGTTCCTCCATCGTTCAATTTTCATCCATGGAGATCCCTGAAAAGGCCACATAATGTTTATTGAAAATGATGTAAGATCATAAATTAAATACGTTACTGAATTTGGTAAACATGTTTAAATAATTGTTTTTAAATATTAACATGTCCCTACATCTTCGATGAAAGGCATATATTGCGGGTATCGATTAACATCAAACGGTAAGCAAGAACGTATTTTCCTTCCCGTAAGCTATGTCGAATGTTTAGGTTGTAATTGTTGACGGTCCAATAATATGATAAAATCAGTAACTGCAATAAAGAAGCTTTTTAATAATATATCTTCTGTCAAACATTCTTTTATGGTACAACTTTTCCAATTACTCTGGTATTCTTTATTTTTCGTCTGATACCAATGTTCGTGGAATTCGTAGGTATGAGTAGTCCACGACTTTGGAAGTTCAAAGATATCTATCAAAGTACATTTTTTACCTCAGTCCTTGGAAATTGGTACCCACAAAAATTAAATCTACAGTAAAAGAGTGGCGAAAACTCGTAAAACGAAAACAAAATAACAATGCCATTGCAAAAAAAAAACGGAAAAACGACGAAAAGACAAAAACACAGTTCATAAAACACAACACAAAAAAAAGTATATATATATATATATTATATTATATATAGTTAGGAAAGTACCGTATATATTAAACTCATAAATATCCATTTCTCTTGATTCGGTGATCATGTACACATATTTTGTATACCCAATAATGGTGTAAAATGCGAAGGGAAACAGTGAAATGAATATTATTTTACAACTGACCATATAGAAAATGAAAACTGTACAAAGTTATGCACAGTACTGGAGAAATCGAATACTAAAAACATAAAATAAAGTAAATAACAGCTGGAAACAGACTTTAACTATAGTTTAATAAAAAAAAATATTCGAAGAATTTCCTGGACAGTATCCTTTCCATTATATCAAATACGGAGCTAAAATTACCGATGACATTATCGGGAGCAGCTGTAAATATAGTTTAGTTCATTAAATAATCATTTTATGTGATCTTTTAGTGCGAAAAAAATTGGCAAGTTTTTAAATATCATTCTCATGTAAATATTCAACCTAACAGCGCTTATCCGTCTTCACAAGATTTAAGATATAAACAAGTTTCATAACATATTTAGTACACGTTGTGCAATAGAAGTTGAAATCTATATGGTTTATCTTGATACCATATATGACCAAAACACAATCTAAAGTGAGAAAAGAAAAATGATGTCACTGATGGGTCTTATGTAGACGAAACCCGCGTCTGGCGTACTAAATTTTAATCCTGGTACATTTGATAACTATTCATACTAAGTTCATAGTGCGATACGCAGGCATTTTTGTATTTGAATTAATGTCAACAGTCTAGATTTATACCATATGTAAACAACTAGCCGATGAAATATTTTTAGGCTTGCAGATGTCCATAAGAGCCAGGAGTACCAAAAACGAAAATTCAAATAGACAATGGTAATATCGAATTTCAAACTCCGAAACAGTGGTGACGTTGCTCCGCTGTTTCGGAGTTCGATCGAATTTCTGTATGACAGTACAATTACCATGATTACTAATTGAAAGTTGAGAGTATTTTTTGTTAAATTCAATCACAATATTTTAGACTCAAGGTGACTTAAAGCTTAACAATTTTGTCCAGAAACTAGTATATCTTTGACGACTGTATGCAGACCTCTTTTAATCAATTGTTTCTTTGATTTGGAATCTCATGGAAGTCTAGATCACATATAGTTTTATTCATTTGATAGAATTGCCTAGCGCACACATTCTGATTCATTCGGACCACTCTTAATTAAATATTTGGACAGCCAAACTAATAAAACGTTAGGCTGGTCCTCTCCCTTGCAACATACGGGTATCTCAGATACCTTTGTTGTCAAGCTGTCACAGCCAAACAGATAAAGGACAAAGAACCAGTCTAATAAAACGTTTGAGAGCATTGAAACCAAAAGCACTGAACTAGAAAAAACCAAAACATGCTAAGGTCAACTAAAGATCAACACAAAATTTATCTAAAACCGAGCCCACTTGTGAACAATAAACAACTATGAATATAAAAGCTTTGGCCATGAGAACTTCCACAAATAACGACGCGTCACAAAAATGGTAATCATATTTTGATTTGCATGCACCAACCAATGTATTAACTTTCAGCCGGGGCAATTTACTTTTGCTATTCATTATTGTTCAAATTCCGACATTGAAACGAGACAAATAATTTTGGTAATACTCCCTTTCTAATAGTTGTCCCTCAATTCGTTTTGTCTTCCATGAAATAACTTAGCAGATGATACAAGCCTATTTCAATTGTAACAGTGGTTGCTCTAAAAATAGCATCTTAAAATTAGGACGTGACATCCCGTTGGTAATAAGTTTTCTACAGTCTGACTTAAAAAAAAAGTCTTTGTGTCTATGAAATAATTTAACAAAGGTTTTATGTAATGTGTGGTAACGAAATCCCTGACTTAATAATTTCGCAGTGATAAATAGTTTACGTTGACTGAAATCTATATCGTCACTTCAAACATGAGCATAGCGAACAAGTTCATATTTATTTCTATGTGCTAAAATGCAGTTCGTAAATTGGCCTAAATTCACCACTAAACAAGTATATATAAAGCGGAATCTCTGTTCAAAATATAAATTGTTTTTGGTGGTTTTTTTTTTCACTGATAGGACATATTGATTTTTAATGCCTAAGAAGTTTACAAATAAAACTGACAAAGGTACAACACTGGACACTTTAAATTTGCAAAACACTCATTTGCAAATCCGCCGCCGCCTCAAATAAGAGCTACAGTGTCATGTATATAACCAAAATGTGCGGAATTACATGGGATTCAATAATTGCATTTGTTTTCTACTGTTACTATTATATTTATTTTGCTATTTGATTTATAAAAACATGGGATTTTCAATATCCCATGGGACAGGGCAAAATCCCATGGGATTTTGGTTAAATCCCATGGGATTTTTTTTGGTCCCATGGAATAATTGTAGTCCCATGGGATATTTGTTGTCCCATGGGACAAAAAAAATCCCATGGGACTTTTAATATCCCATGGGACAAAATAAAATCCTATGGGATTCAAATTATAAATATATAGATATAAATATACAGTATGTGTAAGGTTTTCTTTGTTATAGTTTCATTGCAATACATGAATACGCAAACAATTTGAATTATATACCTTTGTGGTGTACATAATATTATGCTTATATTTGCAAATTTATAATTTAAACACTTTTTGTGTTAAAGTTTTAGTTTTCTTTTTCGCTGCTTGCTATGTACAATTATTCAGTCCACTATATAAGAGTCAAGTCAATAAATTATTTCATCCACTAGAATATTCCCGCAATTCTTAGGCAAAACATTTTTCAATCTGTTCTTCAAAGATCTTCCTCCCTACATCTTTATTGGATGGAGCGATTCAAATGAGAAGACAAAGCAGGTTTATTTGGACAACAACATACTAATATTTTTTTCATTCGTTCCTTCTTTCAATTGATAATTACATTGTTGCATTTACATGATCAAGTTCTTGAGCATCTATGATAGTGATGGTATGACTCCTTTTTGTTTATAGTCATTATGTTGAAATTTCCTTTTTCTATTTAATGTAGGAAAAAAACGTTCCATTTCTCATTAATTAAAAAAGTTGCACTATTGAGAAAAATATCATCGTCCAAGTTTTCTGTTCAGTATTGATATGTCGAATGATGACCATGAAAACCGAGATGTCTGACCTACAAATAAATAAAACTCAAAAATTATCAGTGAAGAGAAATACAGCAATAAACTGGCTATTTTATCATGTTTATGAACATTTTAATAAACTTTCATTTAAATATCTATTGTTAGTACTCTTATTTCAGTGCTTTGTGTCTATGATTTACATATTACTGGTTATTGTTTGGTTCCTTGTTGCAGTCTTTTGAGTTAATATAAAAAAGAAGATGTGGTATGATTGCAAATGAGACAACTATCCACAAAAGACCAAAATGACACAGACATTAACAACTAAACGTCACCGTACCGCCTTCAACAATGAGCAAAGCCCATACTGCATAGTCAGCTTTAAAAGGCCCCGATTTAAATTGATGCTTCGTTTCAAATTTTGTTAGCGTTGTCTTCTATAGATTACAATATCATGTATAGGGTATGAGTTTTTTCATTACTAACAGGTCATCACTGGCCTCTAATAAGTAATTACAATGGTTACATCCACTTAATTGAACTCTGATGGATAGTTTTCTCATTTATCGTACATCTTATTTTAATAAATATTTAATCATTACTCAAGGCCCTTGAGTCAAGGGCTAAAACTTTTTTAACAGTGTACTTACCATTTAGGCTTTGTTGACCTTTGTAAATCTATGTTTGTTGATAATTTCTTCTGTTTATAGTTTCCCTTTTATATCTTTAATATTCTTGCCCTACACATAAAAGGGTAAACAATATCATTTAATGACAAAAATAACTACTAATACATAAAAAGTAGGCAACTGAAAATTTTGCCTCATTTGTATATAACTTCGACTTGATCCTCATTCTTGCTGTTTAATATTATCATTGTTTTATGAAAATGAGGTCTTAGTAAAATTAACCTTGGCAAACAGACATCTTTTTTTATATGACACCTTGCATTCATTCCGTACAACAAGTAGACCTATGCTTATAATATCTGATAAAATGACAAAACCAAGAAAACTTAGCATTGACCAAAGAACCATAAAATGCGGTCATGGTTTTATGAATCTGCCAGAGAGACATGCACACCTTACAATTGTTACATATCCTACAAATATAATCTACCTGTAACTTTAAGCATAATTATGATAAACAATGCAGTGTTTCATTGACCAATGAAAATGAGGTCACGGTCATATAAAATATGACAGACAGACATGTGCATCTTACAATCATTCCATTCACTAAATAAAGTGGCCTTATTGCTTACAGTATCCGGAAAATAAACCAAACCACAAAAACTAAACATTTTCATAGTTCCTTATACCCTGCCACATTCATAATATATGTGCCTGTTCCAAGTCAGGAACCTATAATTCAGTGATTGTCCTTTGTTTATGTGTAACATTCAACTGTTTTTTTCATTTTTTGTACATAAATTAGGTTGTTAGTTTTCTGGTTTGAATTGTTTTCATTGTCATTTCTGGACCTTTTATAGCTGACTATGCAGTATAACTGGGAGTACTCTCAGATTTGTTCATTGTGTCTTTTTGTGTAGGGATGTATAAGTACCTGGCCATGTCCACTTGTATTTTTGTCCATCTGATGAGTTAAGCCTTTTTCAACTGATTTTTATAGTTTATTATTATGTTGTACTGTAATACCACTGTCACAGGTTAGGGGGAGGGTTGGGATCCCGCTAACATGTTTAACCCCGCCACATTATTTATGTATGTACCTGTCCCAAGTCAGGAGCCTGTAATTCAGTGGTTGTCGTTTGTTTATGTGTTACATATTTGTTTTTCGTTCATTTATTTATATAAATAAGGCCACTAGTTTTCTCGTTTGAATTGTTTTACATTGTCTTATCGGGGCCTTTTATAGCTGAGCCTGACTATGCGGTATGGGCATTGCTCATTGTTGAAGGCCGTACGGTGACATTTAGTTGTTAATGTCTGAGTCATTTTGGTCTCTTGTGGACAGTTGTCTCATTGGCAATCATACCACATCTTCTTTTTCATATTTGTTCATTGTTAAGGCTGTAGGGTGACCTTGATTTGTTAATTTCTGTTTCATTTGGTCTCTCATGGGAAGTTGTCCAATCATACCCCATCTTCTTTTTATGCCCCACCTACGATAGTAGAGGGGCATTATGTTTTCTGGTCTGTGCGTCCGTTCGTCCGTCCGTTCGTTCGTCCGTCCGTTCGTTCGTCCGTTCGTCCGTCCGTCTGTTCGTTCGTCCGTCTGTCTCGCTTCAGGTTAAAGTTTTTGGTCAAGGTAGTTTTTGATGAAGTTGAAGTCCAATCAACTTGAAACTTAGTACACATGTTACTTATGATATGATCATTCTAATTTTAAAGCCAAATTAAACTTTTGACCCCAATTTCACGGTCCACTGAACATAGAAAATGAAAGTGCATGTTTCAGGTTAAAGTTTTTGGTCAAGGTAGTTTTTGATGAAGTTTAAGTCCAATCAACTTGAAACTTAGTACACATGTTCCTTATGATATGATCTTTCTAATTTTAAAGACAAATTAAACTTTTGACCCCAATTTCACGGTCCACTGAACATAGAAAATGAAAGTGCATGTTTCAGGTTAAAGTTTTTGGTCAAGGTAGTTTTTGATGAAGTTGAAGTCCAATCAACTTGAAACTTAGTACACATGTTCCCTATGATATTACCTTTCTAATTTTAATGCCTAATTATATTTTTTATCCAATTTCGTGGTCCATTAAACATGGAAAATGATAGTGCGAGTGGGGCATCCGTGTACTTTGGACACATTCTTGTTTTATATTGTCCTATGTACTATGAAAATAAAGTAAGATGAAACTTCTCAGTCAGACATATGCACCTAGTTGACCTTTTGCTAATTTGAAAATAAGAAAATAGAGAAACTGGACAAAAAAACAAAAAAGTAACATTAAGCAATGAACCATAAAAATGAGGTCAAGATTGAATAAAACATGCCAGTCTAACATGTACATCCTTAAAAATTTTCATACAACAAATATACTTGACATGTTGCATACAATATTAGAAAACACGACCAAAACACAAAAACTTAACAATAACCACTGAACCATGAAAATGAGGTCAGAGGATAGAAAACCAGATAAATTGACACAAATCCCTGTGGTAAGACAAAATGTGCCATAATATTAGTCCAAATGATAATGAAGTCTTGCATGGCTATTCTGTTCTGTTCTGGTTTAGAAAATCCCTCCTTCAAAGGAGAACTTCACACAATGACGAATAAATGTTTATATATATATATATATATATATATATATATATATACCTAAAAAGACATACTAGGTACGCCTCGTGAGATGAGTGTTGGTTACTGTCAAAGACCCTTACGCTTGCTTGGCAGAAGGTTTTTAATTATGAATACGAGTTCGTAGTCCATGAAGAGCAAAGCAAAGCTTCCTTGTTATGTATTCTAGTGTAGCAGGTATCCATGCATTTACATTTGCAACCACAAGCACATATAAAGCTACTAGGGTCCAATATCAAGTTAGTGTCTAAGTTAGCTATTTCAACTTTTTTCTTGGACGCCGTCATAGTAAAAAAAAATCCTTTCAAGGCGTAATAATTGTTTGTATTACAAAAAAAAAGAAACCTAAATCTTACTTGTTAGTTGTTACGAGCTAACAAAAAAGATTTTTTTAAAGTTGGTTATACATACAATACAACATAAGCTCTATGGCTTTTATCCAACATACATATATGACAAGCACAATACATAAAACATTAAGTTCGTCACTGAGATAGTAGTCTCAGAAAGAGGGAGACGGGTCAACCAAACCCCTATTCAATCTGAATGTAGGACAGAAAGTCACAGGACAAAAAGTCACGGTCAACAAGTCACAGACAAAAAGTCGCAATTCAGTTTAGAGATTATTTTTCTTTCAACAAGAAAACACTTTTTTTTGTATTTTTCTTGAAGTTTTATATAAGAAGCAACTTAATAATTTAAATTTATTCAATAAATATCAATAATAATCAAATAATTGTTATGAAAACAAAATGTCACAGTGGCTTGGTACTTAAATGGCTTCAATTTGCCAATAAATATGGCCCCATAAATATATCCTTTGCAAGATTAAAATCTAATACATTTCCATTTATCATGTTTATCAAGCTTTATGAGCAATTTCCTTAAATTAAAAATGAATGTATGTAATAAAAAGAAAATATTTCAAGACCTTTTGTATATTGTCAACAATTTGTTTGTGACTTTTTGTCCTATCAAATTTGTGACTTTATGTCCTGTGACTTTTTGTTCTGCGACTTTCTGTCCGTTTACCTTCCATCTTAATCAGTTAACTGAATAATTGTTTTTTTGCAGTAGTCCGGGTAACGAGTCGATATCTGTTATTAATCATGCAAATTGCGAGTAAACACTTACACACCTTTTTCAGAATGTCAGCTAAAAACAAAGAATCACTGGTGATAGGGGAGTGTAACCGATGAATTGATCCTGAATCAGAGGGAGCGTCTAAACACCACCTAGGCCGCCTTGGTGCACTAAGCTCCAGGAAGTGCACTAAGCCCATGATGGGATGGTGCTATGAATGAAAAAAAAACATACCATCGGACGTAGTTTTTCATGAAGATAATGTATCTGATTTTTTTAGTCATTAAAAATTGTAGTTAAGTCGTTATTTGATTTTTTTCTGCCATCAAAGGTTTTGTCCGACGGCACGTGCCAGTAATTAACCAGTTAATAAAATCACTGATCCATGAAGAAATAAAGAATTCTAACATGACGTCCTTCAAACGCTTTGAGTACACACCCGTGGTAAAATATGAATATATTGCCAGAGCTGTTCCGATTGTTCTCCCACGTCATATATGCTTTTTTATGAATAAGGTATCCGACGTCATAGAAAGATGACGTAAGAATATAAGCAGTTTACGGGAAAATACACGCTCACTTGGAAGGCAAACGCCTGAATCTGACAGATAGAGGTCAATTTGTCGACAAAAAAAGAACCCGTATGTAAAATGTTTACGCCCACAAACAGCGCCACCTATAATTTTTTCTACGGCATCTTTGAGAACGATGTCCCATTCTGTAGTAAATTAAAACATTAAATTAACTAAAACATAGAAAAGTAAGTGTAAAACACAAATTGAAAGATATATTTGCAGATGACTGTTTATGCATGATACGCTGGCAATGTGGGCAATGTCCTTTAATCCAAGACTGAAAATTAGTTTGTTTCCTACGTCAAGATGGCGGATTTCAATGTTTACATTTTTTCACCTATTTATAATCTGACACAAATTCGTATCCAATCATTTATTATGAATTTTATTATTGATCTTTGAAGATCATCCAATCACATTTGCCGTTAGAAAGTGGCTACACGTTACCAGTCGTCGTTACAAAGTAGCCATGTGTTTTGTGGGGATACCTTGGGAATGTTGTGTATTCAAAAGCTACGGTAAAAATCAATGTTATCTTCCTTATATTTCCATGCATACACAATTTATAACAGCAAATCCATTCTTAACAGACCCCATAAGGTAAACGGACATATTTAACTGTCTGCTTGAGCAAAAATTCGTGTAAATAAGCCTGAGCACAGCAGACAAACACGTGGTAGATTGTTTATGTTTGACAGTTTGTTTACGTGAATTGCACGTTGATGTTACTATATACTTAACCTTTATTGTGTTATACTTTCAAGAGTTATATAATACATCTTACCCTGGAAATACGTCTAGGTAGGTGCAGGGACTTCCTTTACTTGGTCCTTAACTGGTGAGGGTGTAATGATACATTACAGCATTTTTTGCATTTGATATATTTCATGTACATGTACATTTTATGTACACAAAGAACAATAAAGTAAATGAACGTACATGGGTTTAATTCCCACCCTATATATAGGTATACATTTTGACTCTCATAACAGGTTGGAACAAATATAGCAGATAGCAATTGACAATAATGTAATGCTAAAATGATAATTGATAGGGTTAAATCATCAACATCATTTTTTCTAGTATACAGCAGCTCCTCTAAGGATTGGTAAGGGCATACTTTACTAAAAGTCCAGTGGCTAAGTCCTGTCTTTTTTGCCTCTGATATTTACTTATTTATATTATAATTTCTAATATTCTCTTGTGCATGTAGTAAGGCAAAAGCTATTGTTACTTTTATTTTCCTCATTTGCCTTAAAACAATGGAATGTATTGATTGTTGATGTATGTAAAGTGACTTGTAATTTAACTGTCACTGCTAACAGAGACTTGGACTCTGGTGTTAAGTTTCCAGAATGTTATCTCATTGGCAACTATACCATAAATGTCAGTTTCCCCTTTATAAGTTTTATGAAAAGAATTTAATGATAATATAATAATAAGTTGTAAAAAAATTGAAAAGTTAAGCACAAGTGCCAAATCTAATTTGCTTTTCATTCAAGAAAACCTAGAGGCATTGAAAAGTGTTGAAAAATAAATGTTTTGAACTCAAAAAACTATCAATATATAGAGTACAGATATTGTTTTAATTGGGCCTTTGGGAATATTTGGCTGTTAATTGAAGATATAATTGTTATATGCCTTTTCAAATATATGTGTGGCTCTGATCTGGCTGTGGTTTAAAATCTAAGAATGGAGTTGGTTATCTCCATATTTATCTGATTAATATCAACATCATTGTTCCATTATATATACATATATATGTAAATCATTGTAATACATGTACATTACTTTGCTCTTCATATGCCCTTTAATTGGAATAAAATATCTTGTCTTATACCACATTTCTTTATTTTAGTACTGACAGGTTAACTTTTAAAAGCATTTAAAGTAAGTGAGTGGATGACAAGCTTAGTCAATGATTGTAAATCCAGACAATATCATGATTTTTTTATATAGTAAATAATTTTATTAAACTAGTTATCTCAATTAAAAGAACTGACATTCCGCTTTGAATTTATTTCTGATATCAGAATAATAAATTTCTTTTTGTTGTCCTTTTTCAAAAAAATTCTGAACATACTGTATTTAAATCAGTTTTGTTTTTGTCTGAGACTACTATAACTTGGGAGGTGACCACAATCTCTATGTTATACATTGAAGTAGTCTCAGATTTTTGTAGTCCAATTGACTATGTATTTTAGAGCAGGTAAATGTGAATTTGGATTAAATTTGAAGTTGATTCAGTATATCTAATGACATAATACCACTATTTTATTTCAACAAAGCATTTTCAAATTTTATTTACTGGTCAGCTTAGGTTATTATCCAATCAATAATTTAATTGAAAGGACTTAACAGTTGGTTGCAGGACTTTTGAATTCAAATATAAGAAAGAAGAAAAAATATAAAGCAAAACTTGAAATATTACATATAATAGGATTTATGATAACTGCAGGATATCAGATTGCAATACAGCTTTTGTTCAGTTGTTCAGTTATCTTTGTGTTGATTATTATGTTTTAAATCCCTTTCTGGTTCTTTGGATGTTCAGATTTTTTTTCTCTTGATTAAGGCAAGCAACAGAACTTGTACCACTTATGTAGTTTCTTATCTCAGGGTGAATCCAGAAAATTTTAAACATAAGTGGTGGTATTCTCAACCAAGGATAAAAAGGATGGTTCCAATTATATGCATGATCCCATTTAAATGCATTAATCTTCCATAAAAAGAGGAGGTTCCAATCACCAGACTCCCTGAGATCTGCTTTTGTATCTTAAAGCAGCTATAATAAAACAAAAATTGTACATGTACTTCTGGCTACTGCAGATTGATTTTATTTTCAATCTATGGTAATGGTCACAATTTTGAAGACTATATTTCCTTTTTTTCCATATTTTTGTTTAAATGTAATCTTCTGCTTCTGTTTCTATTGTAAGACAGGTTCTTTTGAAAAATGACTGATAAACCCATCTTGTATCCTTCTATCTACCAAAAAGGTGTTTGAGAATATATATATACAATAAGTTCAAGTTTCAGAGAAAAAGTCAGTCTGTTAATTATGAAATGTAGGTAATTGTCTTCTTTGGAAGTGTTCAACAACCTGTAAGAACTTGAAAAAAATGTCATATTCAACCTTTCCATGACTATTTTAATGTTACAACAGTAGAGGAACATGGAATATTGAAAAGTTATTCAAGAACTCTTCGAAATAGATCTGCAATCATTAATTTTACTCAAATTTACTGTTGTGAACTTGCAATATCCTACGATGCGAGTACCGAGTTATCTCCCTTTGAACTCCGCTTCGCCACGAATAAACTGACACAATTGCGTATCCGGGGTTTTTGTGATCTGATATTGTTATTTAAGAAGGAAAAAACGGTTTTACTTCATATTTTATACCCCTCAACACGTTACCAAACCTATTTAAGGATTTATTAATGATTTTCCGTGGACCTACGCAAATTTTCAGAAAAAAAGTTTCACTTCACTCGTGAATTTATAACATTTTAACAATACTTTTTTATTATAATTATATAAAATAAGAAAGCTTATTCTATCTAGAATTGAACACTTTGGTTTTTATTAATGTACGAGTACAAATAAGACGATACGAGTCCAAAAACCACGAGGCATGCACGTTTACCAAAAAATCGTAAACTCTGACCTTTTATCACGTGACCAATGTCTTGAACTTAGAAGCCATTAAATCGTTTGCCGTTCAACTGCGCTAGTGAAACCTAAAATCATCACAACAAGAAAACGTAAACATACGATGATAAAATCTGGTGTAAGCCAATTATTTTTATACATATAATACATTTAAGTACATTATCATTTAAATTCATCAAAAACTATCTAAATACGTTATCGAAAATAGTTTAAGCATGTCACTAATTCAGTTTACTCCGTTCTTTTACGCCAATTTAATAGTGCGTTTATTTACGGGAACGGCAAATATTGTCCTCCACCTAGAGCACTTCGATCCAAAAGAATTGCCGTATATGTCCTATTAGAATCGAAATAATTCATGGGGGCTTGAATATATCTATGAATTATTTCTTAAACAACAATTACACGGCTTATATATAATTACACCTTTTTGTTTGTCGTGTTATTGCGTGTATTTTGTTTTTGTAGGATTTAAAACAAAACTTTGTATTTCTTTCTTTTTTTGGTTATGTATTTTTTAATACGTTATTTTGTTCGTTGTAATTCGAAAGTGCACAATAAACGACTATTATCATAAATTCATTTATTAATATTTCATTTTTATAACTATCAACAGATATAAAATATATAGTTTATAAACATATGTAAGTAAGTAAGTAAGTAAGTATGGATGACATTATCAATAGATAAATAAATAAATATAATAAAGAGTCACAAGCAAATATAAGTCATGATTTGTCTATATAGATACACATCAAAGATTTAATATCTTGGTTTTGTACGACACATTTCCGTTCTGTAAAACCATATAACTACATAACCTAAATTATTTCAGTTCTGTAAAAACATAACAGCATATAAAAAAAAATTCTTCTACTATTTAATTTTGATTTAAACTTTTTGGCTAAATCTGAAAAATTAAGTTGACTAAACGGTATGCGTTTTCTCATCTTTTAAGGTTTGTATTGCCCGACCTTTATTTGCTTTTATCTTCGCCGTTCCACTATGATCTCTGGACAGTGGTGGATATTTGTCTCATTTGCAATCATACACGAACTATCTATTTATATGAAATATAAATTTAATAATAATTACCTTTTGCAGAATTTCAAGCGGTCTGTCATACTTGTTGAAAATGGGTTGCATTGAATCCAAGGACGCCACATTTTAACTCTTATATATTTGAAGTAAGTCTGTATTATGATTTGTGTCTATTCGTGTAAATATTGAAACAGTAAATGGGAAAGAATAAAAAGAAAGAAATAGACAACAATATACTCCGCTTTGAGTAAAAGCCAATTTCTATTGTTTTTACTATTTTATTTCCACAAATCTTTTATTTCCAAAAGCGCAAATAAACACTTTTTCCAAATATTTTTTTTCCAACAAAGCATCAAAGAAAAGATAAACAACCCTTTTATCATTACTAATTAAGAACAAAGAATATAATTTACTGGTTAAAAGATAATCCATCAGAACTGATTGGATCAATTAACAAGGTGATCAGACATTACACAAGTAGAACGCGTGTCACGTTAAAAATGTTAATAACTTTTAAATCTCTTTAAATCATCGAACCAACTTTTAACATATTTTTTTAAAATAATGATTTATCTTAATTAATGATCTTGGTGCATATTTAACCTTTGCTTCATATCCTTAGTGCAGTATTTACAAATTCGTCAAGTTTCATTGGATTCAATCAACAATGTGACAACTGGACACATTACACAAAATCGGCGCGTGCCATATAAAATGTTAATAACTCTTTTATTTCTGAATATATTTACACCAGAATTTAAATATATGCTCTTTATTCAAATCTGTATCGTGCTGAATGACCTTGGTGCTTATTTGACTGGTCCATCATGGGCTTAGTGCACTTCCTGGAGCTTAGTGCACCAAGGCGGCCTAGGTGGTGTTTAGACGTACCGGAATCAGATAAGATTTTCCAAGTATTACGGAGAACCTCTTTATTTGATCACACTCGCCTGGAGATTTAATAATAAGGCTACTAAAAACATTGTATTTCCCCATGTTCGCTGTTTTTCGCTTTAATTATTAAGCTGAATAAAGCTATTTGAAAAATACATTAATTTGTGTTTTTTACTGCTACAAGATATTTGAATAAAATGCTAATTACGCACCAGTTGCTGAGCAAAGAATCATTCTAAGCCAGGAACAGTATATACTAACTGTTAACAGTTAGAATTAATAGAAATTCCCTGTAAAAAGACAGTCAAATCTTAACAGAACTGTAACTTTGTAACTTAATGATACATGTATATCAAGTTCCAGCACCTCACCCAGCACCCTGGCCCAACACACTGAGTTAGCAAACTGGTGTGTGTCATAGTAATATTACTTCCATGGTCAGTCTTATAATATAAAACTGCGTAGGTTCATATCGTTAGATTTATCGTTTGTTTGGATATTTTTAGGATCGTTGTAAAATTATATATCTTAAACTTTTTTAAAATACTATTTTAAATTGTTCAATTCGTTATGAATTTCATAATTTTGTCAAAGTGTACTGTTTAAAGTTTTAAATTTTAAAGATATAAAAATGAATATATATATATATATATATTCCATTTTGATTTGAGGAAAATCTGTTTGAACTGTAATGACATGGTCAGTCAACTGATTTGTTGCAAAGCTGATTACAGGTAATTATAACATACAGTAATTTTCCATTACGAGGAATTACTCTAGTATCTTCTCTGGGAAAATTATTTACTGCCATACTGAATGGGAGACTTTCAAAATATGCAGACTTATTTGAAATAATTCCAAAAGCACAAGCTGGCTTCAGGAAAGGCTATTCAACTCTGGATAACATATTTTGTTTACATGTGCTGATAGAATTATATTTATCATTTGGTAAAAAACTTTATTGTACGTTTATCGACTTTAAGAAAGCGTTTGATACTGTTTGGAGATTGGGGTTATGGCAAAAGTTGGTAAAAAATCAAGTTACTGGAAAAATTTTAAGAGTGATTTTTAATATGTATGATAACATTAAATCTTGTGTCAAAAAGGGAAATGATATTTCAGGCTTCTTTTCTAGTGATCTCGGGGTACGCCAAGGAGAAAATTTATCACCTTTTTTGTTTTCTATTTTTCTTTCGGATCTAGAAGAATTTTTGTGTGAAAATAACATAAATGGACTTGAAACAGTATCAACGCATTGTCAAGAACATATTGGACTATATTTACAAATTTTTATCTTATTTTATGCAGATGACACTATCATACTTGCTGAAACAGCAAGTGATATGCAAAATACATTAGATATGTTTGAATTATATTGTACTCAATGGAAACTTTCTGTGAACACAGATAAGACAAAGATTATGATATTTTCAAAAAGAAAAAGCAAAAGAAACCACTTACATGATTTTAAATTATATGGTTCTGATATTGAAATAGTAGATTTTTATCCTTATCTAGGCTTGCTGTTTAATTGTAACGGTAGATTTACAAATGCCAGAAAAAAAATGATAGAACAAGCAGAAAAGGCACTCTATGCTCTCTACAGAAAAATAAGGAATTTAAATATTCCTATTGATTTGCAACTAAAATTGTTTGATTCTTTGGTTGAACCCATACTGATTTACTCTTGTGAAATATGGGGTTTCGAAAACATAGATGCTTTAGAAAGAGTTCATTTAAAATTTTTGAAAAGAATTCTTTCATTAAGAAGCAGTACTCCTAATTATATGGTGTACGGTGAAACTGGCACGTATCCCTTGGAACTTAAAGTACGATTACGAATTTTATCATTCTGGTCAAAATTATTGTTAAACAGCACGAAATTATCAGGATTATTATACCAATTTTTGTATAAGATGCATAATTCTGGAAATATTGTTTCTAAGTGGATTAATTGTATTAGATCTACATTAGACAACACAGGTTTAAGCTATGTATGGAACAATCAATGTATTTTAAGAAATGTTGACATCAAAATATATGTTAAGCAAATTTTACAAGATCAGTTTATTCAAAAGTGGTTTAGTGATGCTGAAAACTCTTCTAGAGGTGGATATTATTTACTGTTTAAACACTCTTTTTGTTTAGAAAATTATTTGGTAAGATTAAAAAAAGAAAATAGAATATATATTACCAAACTTAGATGCTCAAATATCAAAATTCCACTAGAAACTGGTCGATGGCATAATATTCCAAAAGAGGAAAGACTATGTACTTTGTGTAAAAATAATTGTATTGGAAATCAGTTTCATTACTTATTTGTATGTCAAAATGACGAGATTAAAAAATTAAGACGTGCATATATTCCAAATTACTATATTGTTAACCCCTCAGAATATAAAATGAAAGGTTTGATGTCTTTATGTAATGTAAAAGTCTTAAATAACTTGTCTATTTTTATCAAAAAACTTATGAAATATCTATAATTCTAATATATTATCACTTACATGTAATCGACTGGCGATCTCAGATCCCATTATTATAGCTTTGAATAATTATCACGTGTTATGTATGTGTATACTTGTGTACAGAGAATTAAGTATAATGAACTATGTATGTATATTTCTTTCTATCTTGTTCACCATTGTAAATTATTACTTGTATTACTTGTCTGCCTCTTGTTACAGTGTAAACTGTCTAGAGTGTTAATAAAAGTTGAAGTTGAAGTTGACAGTGCGTGTACTCTCCTGTGTGTATAACGTAAAGTTTTCTAGAGAACATCCTGTCTACGTGTAATACAGATTGATGGCATTACACACAATTTCTTTTGTTAAATGTGCTTAGGTATCTGTGTCTATTCCCTATTTAAACACCACAAATTTTTCTAAGAAATTAATAAAAAAAAATCAATTATATGAAATAAAGAAGAAAAGTAGCAAATATCAACTTCAGTAACTAGTAACTGCGCATTGAGTAAACATAATTTCAATATTGCATGAACCAACAAATGGAAGTTTTTAACGAATACAGCCCTTGCACGGTCGGTAATGAATCAACCCTTGACAAAACGTATACATGTAGGCCTATGTAGAAGTGTTTAAAAAAACCAATTCCTATTGGTTATATTTCACACTAGGACCTTAGATAACTAGAACTAAGCAGTGGTTGATCCAGAAATTTCATAAGTGGGGACCCATTGACTGCCTAAGAAGGGGTCCTTGCCAGTCATGCTTCAGTGATTCCCTATATAATCTCCCATTTTCCAAGATTAGTGTGTGTGTGGGAGGGGGGGCTGGAAAAAAAACCTAAATCCGCCTCTGCTAATTGGGAAGTCATTTTGTCTGATACACACATATAAATACCTATTATGTACAAAATGCTTCAAATATGTGCATATATAATAATGGTGCGTCTAAAAACCGTTAAGGATCTCCTCGGTGCACACAAGACATAAAAAGTCACTTAGGACATGTATTTTAGTGTTGAGGGTATTCATTCGATTCATAACTTATTTCATAATCTTGTAATTTTTGTTTTGATAAAATTTGAGACATAAATACATGTATTGAGACATATATTACATGTATTATATGTCTCTGATAAAATAAAACCAACTTTAAAGAAGTTATTTAAGTTTGAATCGGCTGTCACCTGTGTTTTGCATTGGGATGCCAAAACATTAATGTTATTTACAAAAATGCCAAAACCTGCAAATATATTTTAGGCAAAAAGAGACATTTATAAATCGATGATTTTTACACTAAACGTTTTTGTAATTTGTTATAGAAATATTAATAAGTACATGTACATAGTTTTATCAAGGATTTGTATAGTAACTATACACATCCTTGGTTTTATAAAGTCCTTCATTGCTTCAACCCCTTGGTGAAATTTAAATGGCGAGACGATAATTAATAAACTATCTATCTATCTATCGACATGCGCTGTTATTTGGGAATTTTGAATACGTCACGGATGACCGATGATCATATTCAATACCAATCATCATTTGAATTTTGTCAATTGATCTTTAATGATTAGGACTGATTGGTGATGGCAGAGAATGTGTCTCTGTTGATGGTTATAAACACATAGAAGTAAACTTTACAAAAAAAAGTTTACTTGGAAAAAAAATATAAAATTATATGAATATGCTAAATAAAATTTTCTTTGGTATGTAATAATTGAAGACGTTTAGAAATATAAAAAATCTTCACATAGTTGGGAAATTTTCTATTCAAGTTATATCATTTAAAAACGTTTAGAAATATAGATCTTTTTCGATGTACAATTTGGCCCGCTTGGAGATCTTAATAATTGTTTGTCTACTTTCGTCTATTTATATTGCTGAAATTCTTTAATCAAGGATTTGTACAAGCCCTTGCTATAATATAATGAATCTCGTCGCCAATATCACCATAATAACTAAAAGAACAGATACAATCTTATCCTAAATAGTTTGCCATCTAACAATTCAAAAAGAAATTTTGAGTCGAAACTGAAGTACCAAATCTGTAAAAAGAATCACCTTTTTGGAACAGTATAGACGTCGAAAATTAAACTGTATATATATATTCTTTTTTCAAAACTCCTGAAATAATTTAAAATTATCTTTAGACAGCTTTCATATGCAAATCTTTTTAGAAGTATGTGAGCGTATCACCCCCCCCCCCTTTTTTCCTTCTATAATAAACTATTGAATGAATCTGAATCTATAACATTTATTTGTAAACAATTTTGTGTCTTAATTTGTGTTTGCTAATTAATTGCGGTTCATGCTGTCAAAAGTCAAAAATGTCTCCTTGTGTATAAATTATTGATAACAAAATATTTGAAGCCGCCAGAAGAATAAATCATTTCCTGAACTTAAATACATTTATCTGTAAATAAAGACAATTTGCCTAAAACATTCTCGCATATATTTAAACAATTGTAAAATAATTAATTCAACGACTTTCTTTTCCTCTTTACTTTTCTTCTTCAGTTTTTATTTTGTACCCATTGCTTTTTTTTATCCTATTTTCGTATAACATGTTAGCAGTTGAACGGAATTAAGTTCATTTTTCAGGAATTTACAACTTGAATTTTCAACAACAAAAAATTCATGATAATTTTCCTCGGAGTTCAGTATTTTTGTGTTTTTACTTTTTTCCACACTTTTTTACTTGAATTTTCTTTTTTCTGCTTTGAAGGCGCCACCAGTGACACCTCATATGGCGTATTCACGATGTTGAGGTGTTGACATACAATCACATTTATCAATATACAGCAAGTAGGTAATTTGTGTTGAATGCCAGTAGGTCAGAATTTGTTAATTGAATTTTACCTGTAAAAGGGTCACTACTAGCTGTCAAAATCATGTTCATCGATTTAAATCAAATTCACATAACGTGTGGTGTTGAATTGTTTATTAAAATTCCACGCACAATCTTGGCTGATAGGCATAAAACCATTATTTCATGAACCTGCATGAAATATTGACTTATCACAGAACTAAAAAAATAAACCACCGAAAGTCCACATAAGAGAGTATGGTGGATGTGAATTAACAGAATAGAGAATAACGGGCAAAGAAAAAAAGGAACAAACAATAGTGAAAGAAAAAGAATAATGGTAAAACGTGTAAGTCATTAAAAATATAGCTTAAAAAAAAGAAGCCTCTGTCATCAATTTGAGGAATTTACTCAAGGTTAATTTTACGGCGGCTTATTTTATTTTGGATTAAAAATAAACACAATTGACAAGTTTCCTTCCCCTGCATTTTCGATCGCACATGTAAATAGCACGTTGGTCTCAAATAAGACACTGATACATTACAACACTTGCCGTCAGTATATGAAAATATTAATTAAGAAGGTATAGAAAATTAATGCACGCACACTATTATCCTTCACAGGCCTAAATCGTTAGTCCGCAAACAACGAGGGTGATAAAAAAAACCCAGTACTTTGAACACAGCCACCGGCATGCTATGAATTTGACATGTTGAAAGCTTCCCAAATTAGCAACTATCAATTTCTACCCATAGAAAACTTTTGTCCTGCTTTATGAAAAATGAAATATGTTGATAGTAATGGTATAAAGGTTAAATC
The DNA here is from genome assembly GCA_037788925.1 of Mytilus galloprovincialis. Classification (NCBI taxonomy): domain Eukaryota; kingdom Metazoa; phylum Mollusca; class Bivalvia; order Mytilida; family Mytilidae; genus Mytilus; species Mytilus galloprovincialis. Next base: position 54,927,367 of record CM075339.1, on the reverse strand, counting down.
AATTTATTCATATATTTGACCGACTAGAAATAATTGGGGAATACACCAGTTTCACATTTAACTGCGCATGTCTAATCTAATTAGCAAAACTATGAAATCACGCGATAATTCTCGAGAGTTTATCAACTGGGGGCTAACGGTTGTAAGCAGTGACCATTAAGACTTGGAAAAACAAGCATCTGATTGAGTGTTTGCGTTTACATTTGGGTCATTTCTAACAACATGAGCATCATTTGAATCAAAATATAAAATTTATATTGACCAGACAACTTTAATTATTAACAATTGACACAATAAAAGATTTTAAAACGGACTACTGCTGTGTTGTTGATTGCAGTATTATATACGATCTGATATGCCGCCTGGCTTTATATTAATTGTACCTTTAAATGTCACGAATTCACGCTGAGATCGTTCACCTAACGGGAAGAATAAATTAGATAAATAAGCGGGGCTCACTTCATATACATAGTATAAGGTCATAAATTAAGAAGGCAATTAACACCTTGGCCATGTGGAATCCTCGTTTCACCTTGTATAATCTCACCAGGTGAAAATTGATAAAACGTAAGCTTTTCTGTATAAACAGTTACTGAAAAAGGGCGACCGTTTGATAATTCATTTAACTTTTGTACACAATTATTTCCTGTAGTTTGCGTTGCAGATCATTCTTTTCCATCCTGCCTAGGTCATAATTATTTATTAGGAAATTAGTCTAAGAATATTATTTTTCTACCCCCCCTCCTGAAAATCAAATGGTCATCCCCTAGTACAGATGTTTAAAATGTTAACCCTGGTACCTTATTAACACTGAGATATCATGGCCAGTGTTGTTAATGCCACTGGGAATATTTTAATAATTTAGGAGGGGGTCATTCAGCATTTGATCTTAATTTAAGGCATACATCGCTTGTTGTAAATACAGGATATTCAATTACTTTTAATGGCACGAAAAATGATAAAGTTGACAATATGTAGAAAATTACTCGCCCCGCTGGCACTGAACCTCTGCTTAGACGAAATCGATCATGAACATAGCTTAGAAATTAAAATGATATTGAATGCATTGTATTATAGTCCGATCTTTGAAAATTGAAGATGAACCTGTATTTCTGATACGTATTTTAAAACTGCCTTATATCTCACTTCATTTATATCATGGCCGTCTAAAACATCATTGACACAGAAATATTTGAAACAAATGTACATACAAATAAGCAGATGTGGTATGAGTGCCAATGATTCAACTGTCGATCAGTCCATGTCACAATGTATCAAAAGTTTAACAACTATAGGTCAATGTAGGTCTTCAACACGGTACCAGGGCCCTGTCTACTAGGTGTCTATTACAATCAATAGGAAAGTGTTCTATTAATGTTATATGCCATGTACGCTAAACAGGATAAAACGCATGGTGACTCCATTTTTTCTGTTGTTTTCTGAACGCATTTTATGAGCTATTTTCTCACATTTTACTTTGGAATTCTATCATTTGTTTTACCTTCAAATATTCATATAATGATACTTTTACCTTAAAAATGCCTCTGTTTAATCCATACAAAATGCTTCATATTTTCACAGCGTATAGCTTGAAAACACTCGGTGACCTATCATTGTGTTTTTCATAATGTTAGCATATCACAACAATTATGTACTACATCTTTGACAAGAGTATGTAAGGAAAAATTCTATCAATTTTCGTTGAACATTATATATTATACTCCCCTACATTGTACTACCATTATTGGAAATTTCGATTATTTAGTAGTGCCGGTATCATGTCCTTGTACCCATAAAATTTCATGCAAAAGTCACCATAACAGTAACCTGTATTTTTTTAAAAGAAAATTAAAAGTTCGAGTCTATGATACTAAACCTATATGTAGACCGTAAAAACCCTTTACATGCATGTGAAGAAGATGTAAAAAATATTTAAGAAAAACTGGAACAGAACTGAAATTAAATGAATTTCTGATGTTTAGGCTGTTTTCTCTTTATCAAAATATTTTTCTCTTTTCACGAAAAATCAAACTGACATACAGCAATGTACATAACGCAGTAATTATAAGCGGTTGATTTATTATTGGGTTGCTAAATATCAGTAGCCCCCTGTCACGTATGATATCGTTAATTATCGCGAGATTTAAACTCAAACGCGCAGAAGATTTCGAGATCAGCGTTGATTAGTAGCTTATGTGAAACTGGTCTATTTAAACCAATTCCTATTGTAAGTGATAAAACTATTAAAATTTATATCAGATCATATCAGGGTGATTGAAATGAGGAAAAGGGGGGGTGATCAGGTATTTTTGGGGGAAGAAAGAAGGGAGGGTGAGTCCCTTGGGGGTAATCCTCACCCCCTTCAATTTGAGAATATGCTATTATCTTTTAAACGGTTTAGATCTCCACCCCTAAACCATATATATTCTTGAATGGGACAATAAAACGAATCAATTAAAATTAAAGGGAAGTCCCTGGGGGTCACCCCACCCCGTTCAATATGAGAATGTGCTATTATCTTGTAAACGGTTTAGATCCCCACCCCTAAACCATATATATTTTTGAATGGGACTATAAAACAAATCAATTAAAATTAAAGGTTAGTCCCTCGGGGTCACCCATCCCCGTTCAATTTGAGAATGTGCTATTATCTTGTAAACGGTCCAAATCCCCACCCCTAAACCATATATATTCTTAAATGGGACGATAAAACAAATCAATTAAAATTAAAAGGAAGTCCCTGGGGGTCACCCCATCCCATTCAATTTGAGAATGTGCTATTATCTTGTAAACGGTCAAGATCCCCACTCCTAAACCATATATATTCTTGTATTGAACAATTAAACACATCAAATGAAATATAGGGAGAGTCCATGGGGGGTCACCCCACCCTCACATGTTTAACAAACTTTTAAATGGTTGAGATCCCCAGTGGTTAAGTGAAAAAAATTCCGGATCACAGGGGGAGGATTCTAGGGGTTGGAAGTTCAACTTGGAACCCCCCCCCCTTTTTTTTTGGACAATCAATGCATTTGAATGGGAACATATAGTTGGAACCACCCCTCCTAAATCCTGGGTTGGGAACAGGGAACCCCCTTTATAAAATGGCTGGATCCATCCAGGCATACCCTCTAGCTAGCTATTAAGGCTTTAAAAATATGAAATAAATCAAACAAGGAAATTAACGGTGTAGGCAACTGTTTTGAACTAAAAAAAAAAGCCTAAATATTAACAATGTTAAATTTTGTGTGCATTTAATTTTGCTTATTTTCAATAACAAATAAATAATGGACAGAATTGCGTGATTGATTTTTGTAATTTACGAAAAATCTGCATACATGTTATAAAATGGGAAGTAGAAACTGGGAATTTGTCAAAGAGACAACAACACAACCAAAGAGCAGACAACGGCCGAAGGTCACCTATGGGTCTTCAATGCAGTGAGGAAATTTTGGCACTGGTCTTTAGCTCATAAATATGTCTCAGAAATGAGAATGATATACAGCTCTCATTTGCATTAATAAAAACCTCACAATATGTTCTGAATATCAGAATATACAGTATTGCAAGATACTATCATATTGTACACATGGAGCTGAGAAACTGTAAAATTAATCATGCTAATTTTACATTTAAGTCCTCGGAATTAATCTTAATATGCATACAAAGGAATATAAGTATGCAAAAGACATATATATATATATATATATATGGTCTTCAAAAATAAGAGTATCAATGCTATTAATTTATGACAAGATCTTAATCAAGTAATAATTTTGGTTTGTTTTAATATTTCGGAGGTTAGTATGACCTCCTTTTTTGTGATGATGTTTTCCTTTTAAGCTGGGAAAAATTGTTTGTATCAACAACAAAAAAACACAAAGTTAATCTAGAATTATGTTTTTATCATTTTTTTATGTTTAGATCATGTAGATTGTCAGCAAGATGAAAAGAAAAAAAAATATGCAGCTCAAAAGTCAAAATGGGGATAAGCTGAGGTTCAAGGTCCTACTTTTGCAGATTTTCATATTTTGCATGAATGAATTTAAAGTTTATACCATGGACAGCAGAGAAAGAAAAAAAAACTTTCAATTTTCCTGCTTCTGAAGAATAAATGTAAAACATTTTGTTTTTGGTAAGTTTTATGCTCTGTCTTAATAGTGTTTGTGCATTCATCTGTCCATTCCTTCCTCTAAATTGTATCCTCTTTATTACTTTAATTTTTTGGTGAGTGTTTGCCATGAATTTCAGTAAGTAGCCTGTGGATTTACATATATATATATATAAATATCAAAATTTAGTACTAATATTAAGGGATTTTAACATGACATCCTGTCGAATGCTTGTTAATCATGTTTATGTTCCATAACATATAAGTATTAAGACTACGCGTACAGTCTGCCCAATTTTAAGAAGTTGGTCAAGTTTATTAGAAACAAATATACATTACAGATCAACATAACTGAAATCTTTAATAGATTAATACAAAAAGTTTAATTGCAGTAGAAATAAAAATACATGTTTGGTTGAGCTCTGGTATTAGATAGTACAAGTACCGGGTATACGCAAATGGTCTGATTGTATGCATATGGTCGGACTGTAAGAGTATACTTATATGTTTTGGACCCTAAACGTACGATCCAAATACTTATATGGTCTGGAACATTTATACATGTCTTAAAACTAGTATCTGACAAACACGTTGGTGTTTGTGAACTTGGTAATAAGTTATTCGATAGAAATATAATGTTTTCAGATTATAAAAATAATATCCCATATTTACTTTTAATAAAGAAGAAGATTATTGATGTATGTATAACTGTAAAATGAGACAGCAAGCCAACAACACAAAAAATAAGTATAAAACAATATATTTTTTTGTATCAATGTTATAATTTCCAATATGTCCGAAGATTTCAAGGTATTTTTACATTGAAATTAAACACAAATTGAACTCTGTCAGAACTTCAAAAGCTTAAAGATATATTGTTTCTGTTGTCTGCATTTTGTATAATATATTGAAAATTCTAGTGAATAATGGAATATGTTACTTATTATAATTGCCTAAAGTTTTAACATTGATCTTTATATATATATGATATATATAACTTGGGAAAATACCCAAATATTTTAAAGAAGAATAAATTAATTGATTGTTATATACCGGTAGTATTAGAATAGGAAGATGTGGTATATTGCTAATTTGACAACTCTCCATCAGAGACCAAAGGATGTAAGAGGTTAGCAACTGATGACACTGGACAACCTTTAACAATCAGTAAATACCGCATAGCTATTTTTATTAAAAATCATATTATTGCTACATGTATGCAAAAAATTTTATATAATACTTCAGATTTTATTGGTTCTTTTTCAGAAGGATCGAAATTCATCACCTAGAATAAATGGAGAAAACATAGAAACAAGACCAGATTAAATTCAAAGACAAAAGTTGGATCAGCTATTATTTTCATCACTCAGTCAATGATTTGAAGATCTTTTAAATACCAAAAGATATTGAAACCACAATAGTGGGAGATATTATAGACATAATTGTGCAAATCGTGATACAAGCATGAAATTTGGTATAAAGGTTGACTAAATGATACTAAAAAAAAAATCCGCTGCTGGCCAGAAAAAAAATCATTTTTTCAAGATGGCCACCACACATTTCGGAAATGGCGTCATTACAAATTGACAATAATTCGTTAATCCTTTAAAAGGTGTGTTATATGTAAAATCCAATGTTTGATTTGATAAAAAGTAAATGACAGTTCCTAAATTACGACTAAACAATACATTAATGAATAAAAGGTGACTTCCGGTTTCAAAATGCCGGTAAAAAGATCAAGAATATCAATTTTTATACTTTCAAACAACTTCACAAGGGATGTATAATCCAATGTAAGTTATGATAAAACGTTACAAAAAAGTTCCTAGGTACGACGAAACAACTCATAAATGAAGAAAAATAGTGACTTCCGGTTCCAAAATGGCGGCAAATACGTAAAAAATATTTTTATAATTTCCATCAACTTAACAAGTGTTAACACTCTTTGTTAATTTAAATACCTAGTTTGGTTAGAAAGACAGGTTGCTTATTTGATACTTATCTGATAGTTGCCTATACAACAACCCGTACAAAGAAGGCCAGAACAGTAGCATCTACAGTTAACAACACAGCTCGGTTTTCGGCTCCGCATTTCAAAATTTTCTGACACGAGGATGCAACGGCAGTCAAAGAAGTCCATTTTGGTTTCCAACTGTCATTGATTCTTTCTTTCATCCAACCACAGTGTTCATGACTTGGAACACGTACCTGTCGAATACATGAATCAGGCTGAACCCAAGCAACTCCTCCTTGATATACTTCTCGTTTGATGTGCTCTGGAAAAGAACATCTTGTAGGCGGAATTGCATCACAATGCCGCTGCTTCATGGCAAACAATTCACATCGTGCCTCGCTCCATACTTAAGCCTAAAAAACATCCTTTACATCTGGAAAATCTTCCATTGTTAGCCAAGCTGACCTTTTGCCTTTCTCATGACAATTCGACAAAGTGCCACATCCACTAAATGCATGGACGAAAGGAAAAGCAGCTACACAAGGACCAAACGCATTTGATATGTCACGTGCAGGAAGCCTTCAAAAGTCGTTATTCCTTCCATAACCTATCCGCAATTTGTTCTACCTAGTTTTGCGATTGCTGCAATTCTTGATACTATTACATCTGTGTCAGTACTACCTAAAATTACATTTTAGAACACTTTTCATAATCATGCCGAACATGGACAAACATTCGTGTATCTGCTTCTTCATGACTACAAGGGGATATATAGCAAGTATCTTTATTGAAATTGCAAATAATATTTTCACCATGAGTAACATACACATTTGTATTAGTCTCTTAAGAAGCAATTTTGTCAGCAAGAAACTTGAACAATTTCGTTTTGTTGTCATCTTCACATTACAGAGAAAACTACTCCATACCCTTAGTGTTCTACCAGAACCAACACCTTCCATCTGGCACAAGAACCTTGCCTTTGTCTTGTCACAGCCTTTAAATTATTCATTTAGTAAGCATCAAATACAATGTCTACTTTTGAATACTTATCGATGCAAGATTTTACATGAGGCAGTATGACATCATTAGCATAATCATCAAATATTTTTGCCCAACTTTGTGACCTGGAATTAACCATTACTGTCCCACCAACGATAAATGCGTCCGAATTCGGATCAGCAAGTCGCAGAATGTTTGAAGTAAACCCATTTGCAGCGATTTAATACCACTATTTCAAGTGACATCCTGAGATAAAGACGGAGGAGCAGTTTGGTTTCTATGAATAAAGAAATATTCCAAGTAAAACTGTCTACTGTGACAAGAAATGAAAAGTCTAGAAAAGATATCGCAATCACTTTTAAGGTTGTGTAGCTTTATTTTTGACAAAGACGTTTCCAGTTTCATTTTGCGGCCAAAATAGGAAGTTGTTCTTTTTTATTTGGTTATAAAAAGCAGTTTTTCCTTCGTTTTGCATTTGCTTCAAAAGATCTTCGTATTTTTTGGACCAATATCTTGGAGTTTAATAACATATCTTACCTGTTTCCGAATAAACAATTTCCTAAATGAAGTATTTTTTTTAAAAATCTGACGACTCTTCTAGAAATGAATTTCCAAACTCGTTCATAATTGCAAAGCCTTTAAAGCTGTTTAAAGAAATCTTTTTGTGTTTTCGTAGAGTCTTTATTATGTCGTTTGTCTGTTTTAGAATGACCCAAACTACTGAATCTTTCTAATCAATCTTCTAGTATACTGACTCCTGGTCCAGCTACCATCTATTTGTCTAAATGGGATCTTCGGTTAATCCTATGGCACCAATATCGCCCTTCACAATTGCATTATTCTGTTTTTGTGCCTGATCAATTGTGTTACAAGAAAGAAATTTACTGGTCTTACTTACGTACAGTAAAATTATCATTTTCAAATTCCATTTCCATCTGTGGGTGATGTTCGGGAAGGGGAGTCATATCTCGGAGATGAGTTGGTAACGATCGAGCATAATTTACACGATCAAGACCTAAAACAATACGCTATCATGCTATATATGGACGGTCTAACTCATGAAATGAGCATAATACCAAAATCAGAAGAAGTTGTTAATTTATAATTGAACGCCAGGAATTAAACTGTGGTCGAGATGATTCTATTTCCTAACACCAGTCTTTTAAATCATTGAACGTCACAGAGTCATGGCATAATTATATATTCTGAGTTTAGCTTTCATAATCTGAAATTAACAATTTTTAAGCAAAATACATGCAGTTGTCTGATGCGCCTGTCTAGTCTTAGGTACATTTGAACATACATAAAAAGAATCTGCCGTTCTTGGTGTTGCAATATTGGCTTCAGTAAGACAACATGTCTATTCCCTATCACGCAATATATCACGTTTTATAACAAGTTATTTCAATGTGCAATCCACCAAACATGACGATACACTTATATTTTCCTTACAAATTAGGCCATTCCCACTGAATTTGCTCAGGGATTTCCAAAAGTGGCTGACCTGCAGTTACATTTGATGTTTCTCCAGATTAACTACATTTTCGCCTTAACCATCGAATACCTGAGAATTGCCTGGTAGTGCATACAAATCGCTCTTGCTGTCTATAAATATTTTGCACATGCGCAAAAGTGTGAAACACATGTGTATCATATTAACCTTGTAAAATGTTATTAAACCAATTCAAAATATCATTAGAAATCCAAAAACACTAGATATATAGTAAATATAGTTCAAATGATTTTGAAAGAATTTTGTTACATTTTCGCGCATGCGCAAATACTGGATATGTCAAAATATTCATTTTTTATAAATATGTGATGTAATTAAGGAAGGTAGCCACCAAACCTGGTAATTGGTTTTTACTAAAAGAAGTTCAAAGAAAAGTTTTCCAGGAAAATCAGTATTTTCAAACTAAAGAAAACAGCCATTTTAGAAAATGGCCGTGGCCATCTTGAAAAAAATATTTTTTTTATGGCCAGCAGTTATTTCTTACAAAGTATATAATAATGATGCTTTGTGGTAATTTTCATGCTTGTATCATCATTTGCACAATTCCCTCGATTTTGCTTGCTAATATCTTCCACTACAATAATGTCAATGTTCTGTGCTGAATGACCAAAAAGTGGACTATAAGACCACACAATGCTGGATGATAAGAAACTATTAATGTTTTGTGTGGAGAGATATTGTGAAAAAATAGATTAACTTAAATAGCTACTGTAAATTCAAGAATTATTGTGAGGGTTTATATTTGCAAAAATTGCAACACAGTTGTAAAAGCAATAATTTAAACTCCCATTTAGAAATATTTTATATGAATTAAACTGATCTCAAAATCGTAAAAAAATAAAATCTCATTTTAGTCTTAAATGACAAAAATCCAATAATTAATGCACGCAATAATTTCAGAATTTACAGTACTAGTATGTTCAGCCTTATATTAGAGTTTTTCATTGATTTCAAATGGTAAATAATACTTTTCAAAGTATTCTATAATTCATAAATAAACATATATATTGATACTTACATTATCTACTTTGTTGTTTAAAAGTTAAGTTTTGAACAGTTATAGAACAATATGTTGAATTAACATTTCCAAAGAAAAAAGATATTCAATTAAAAAGATTCATCTTATAACAATTTACTACCAAATAGAATACATTGTAACATACAAATTACTGTATATTTATATCTATATATTTATAATTTGAATCCCATAGGATTTTTTTTGTCCCATGGGACAACAAATATCCCATGGGACCAAAAAAAATCCCATGGGATTTAACCAAAATCCCATGGGATAATGGTAAATCCCATGGGATTTTGCCCTGTCCCATGGGATATTGAAAATCCCATGTTTTTATAAATCAAATAGCAAAATAAATATAATAGTAACAGTAGAAAACAAATGCAATTATTGAATCCCATGTAACTCCGCACATTTTGGTTATATACATGACACTGTAGCTCTTATTTGAGGCGGCGGCGGATTTGCAAATGAGTGTTTTGCAAATTTAAAGTGTCCAGTGTTGTACATTAAACATCTAGACTTATTTAAAATGTAATGGTTCAAATTCGAAAATGAATTTAAAAATTATAATCAAATATAAAAGAGTTGAAAAAATTGCACGAGCGCCAAACGTCGAATCCGGGAGAAACGACATGCTAAGAATCTTCTTACACAATATACCACTCCTTTAGCCCCCCCCCCACAAAAAAAAAATTATCTTCAATTTTTGACCCCCCATTTTAAAGAAAAAAACCCCTTTTTACATCCAAAATAAAAATTTTACCAACATTTTTGTGTGATTTTTAACTTCAAAATTAAGAAGAAAAAAAACACACTTTGTATTTATACCCCCCATAAAAAAAATAAAAAAAATTTTTTGTAAAGAGCACACCAAAACCTTAATCCTGGGGTTTTTTATAAAACTTATTTTTTCCCCTAAGGGGAGTAGTATAGTACTTGAACGACTCCAGCGCCCCCCAAAAAAAAAAAATTTGACCCCCAAAAAATTACCCTCATTTCAAGTAAAAGAGCCCTAAATTTTCATAAAAAAAAAAAGCAATCACAAAAATCAATACAATGGTTAGAGTATATTTCTTTAAAATATAATATAATGATTCAACATGCTAAAAGGGGAGGTGAAAAGAAATTATTCATTAATAAGAAATGTTATAAAGTCGATGGTTATTATTATGATAGAGAAAATAAAATGCGTAATGTTTATGAATTTTAATCCTGAAGAAATAATACTATGTTCAATTTTATTTTTTATTATCCATCCTAAAATCGGTTGCATATCATAACCTTTTCCATAATGTGAAATAAAAGTGTAGTCTTTAAATTTGTCTCTTATGAAATATTTACAAAAGTTGTCTATTACAGAATTTCCTATAGGGGTTTCATATTCCCTAAAGGGAATTTTTTCTACATCACTAAAACAATCATCTATGTCTAATTCTAACAAGTTTAAATCATCAATATTGAAATCACATTTAAATACTTTTGCATAGTTATTTTTAAAACAATAAATATTTTCTAAATCGTAAGCTATACAAAAATTCTTTATATGTATTCCTGTTTCTTGATTTGCTTCAAAATCAAAATATATATATTTATTATTTTTTACTTGTTTTGGTACTGATGGTTTCATATAACATAAGTGTTCTTCATTACTTTCCGTGTATTTTTCATAACATATTAAACATATTTTTTCACCACATTTGTGATTTTTCCCTATAGGACCTGTATATGTTTTGTTACATTTATCACAAATATGTTGTTTTCTGATAGTTGTTACTGTGTTATCTTTGCATGTATGTTGTTCAGTATAACCAATTAAACATACTTTACAAAACCTACGTTTAGCTAAAAATCCTGTTATATTTGTTATAGTGTCAAAGTGTTCATCATGATAATATAAATATATTTGTTCATTATATTCTTCATTACCATTATATAAAATATATTCTGTACTATTTGATGTAAAAACAATTATCCTAATATTAAGATAATTTTCAAAAGCTTTTAAATCATCTAAATTATTACCTTCTTCTTTTATTTCTACTCCTGATTGTTCATGCAAATCTTCAGCTAATCTTTTTTGTAATGGTCTACCCTCTTTAATATGTTTTAATTGAGAATCTGTAAAATCTTTTAATAACTTATTTGAAGCTAAAGAAGTTACAATTGCCCTTGATAAACATATTGTATCATCATTTTTTATTTTGATAATACTTCTTTTATTTATGACATCTAATATTTTTAAAGCTTTACCTTTTCCTCTTTTATTGGGTATAATAGTAACTTCAAAAATAACTTCTTCTAAATTTAATTCTTCAGCACTATTTAATAATCTTTCCATTTGATCCATGAATAACTTTTTAACTGTATTATATGTTCTTATAGGCCAGCTTTTATGTTTAGTAATTATGATTTCATGAATAGGTACTATTTTAAGTAGTGTTTAATGAAGCGATACCATTTGCTTCATTTACGGATAATACAATATTTTCTTTTTGAAATTCATCCACTATTTGTTGAAAACTATAATAACCATTCATAATCCTTTGTTGTTCCTCTCCGGTTTTTGTAATAAACCCATGATAAACATTATACCAACCTATACTGTATCTTATAAATTTCAAACCAATACGTTTATTTCCATTTCTGTTATTTATGTATTGTTCTAAGTTTATTGTATTATCAATATTTGAAATAGTATGAAACATTTTTAATATAAAAAAATGATAACAAAAGAATTTAAATATAATCCTAATGTTTCATATAATCCAGGTATTAAATATTCTGAAAAAGATCATCAATTAAAAACAAATCTTGTAAATCAAACAATATTTGTAAATCAAAAAGAGAACTTTAAAACAGCTTTTCCTGATTTATTTCAAAACTATCAAAACCCATCAATACACACTAACGAACCATGGAATACATGGATTCATTCTTCATTTGATTGGTGGCAATGTCAATTAAACTTTGCAGTATGGTGTGCAAGTACAGGATGTGGTGTTTCTTATAATGATCATATACAAAATACTTCAAATCTTACAAAGTCTTTTTATATGTTTCATTTATATTATTGTATTGCCAGAATTTTAAAAGAACTTAAATCACCTTTACCAACAGATTCTTCTTTCTGTTATTACAAAAACCCATATGACAAAGCTGCATATCAAAAATTATGTGATGAATTTAATATTTCTCCAAATACAGATTGGAGACAAAAACTAGAATCATCATGTCATTTTACGAACTATTGGATATTCTACAAGAAAGAGTTTTATACATGGATACAGATTCTTGTATTTATAATGATGTTGGTTCTGAAGCTTGTAAAAAGATAGAAAGTATGATGGGAAATAAATTAGGAGATTTAACAGATGAAATTGTTTCAAAACATAACGCTAATCATATAAAACAATTTATATCTGCTGGTCCAAAAGATTATTCTATGAAACTAGATACAGAAAAACTAGTTAGCTGTTGTAAAGGTTTTAGATTAAATGCTGAAGTAGAAAACAAGATTACATTAGATAAAAAAATAAAAATAGTTACTGATGAAAATGAAAAATATGAAACTGTTAAATACAATAATATAAAAATAGGAAAAGATCATCAACTTAAAACAGTTGACCAAGTTAAAGCTTATGATTATATGTTTGATAAAAGAATGGTATATTGTGAAAATGAAAATTTAATTAGAAGTTTTCCTTATGGATATTAGAGAAGAAATTAAAAAATATATAATTTAAATTTTTTTATTAAAAATAAAAGATAAAAAAAATGATTGAAGCTTATACTGAAGAAGATGATCCTGATGCTATTGTTTTATTAGGAAGAATAATGTTATCAAATTATCAAATATGTTGTTTAAGAGATGATGGAGAATGCCCTTTAACTCCACAACAAATGAAAGTAATGGAAAAGTTTGAAGGTAAAAAGTTATCTAAATTTCCAGCTGGTTGGGATGCTTTTATTAGACCAGATAAAGTTTATGAATATGTTTTTGAAAAACCATGTCCTGAAATTTCTTTTTAAGAATTTTTTATTTTATTTTATTATTTCTCTATACCCCTAAAAACAGAAAAAGTACAGAAATTAGGGACTCTATTTTTTATCAATTTTTTCTTATTTTTCCAATTTTTCATACAAACGTAAATTGTATTTATTTTTTATTTTATTACCCAAACAATAAAACCAGTTAATGCCATACCACCAACAACAAATGCAATCTCTCTATTTTTCTGGTCTTCTGATGGAATATAAAAATCACTTAATGTAGGTTTAGGTGATAATGAAGTTAATTTTTTATTCGTGACACGATAGTATAGTTTCATTGCCTGGTCAACATCATCAAAAGTCTGAACCGCATGATGTTCCTTTTGTAATTGTTCATTTATAAAATCTAATTTTTGTATTCTTTTTTTATTCCATTCTGCTTGTGCTTTTTCTAATTTTTCTATAGCTTTATCATGTCTTATTTTCTCTTCATTTGCATTACTACCCATATGTGAAAATAAATAATTACTCCCTGAAAATGCAAAAGCATTTGTTATTGCCCCACCAAGCATCATTGTTAAAGCACTTGCCATTTTATAAAAACAAAAATTACTTCATAATATCAGCAGGTATAATACCTTGCTTAATCAACATATCTTTTGTTGCCATTGCAAGTAATATATCAATGGATAACATTACAACATCATTCATATTAAAATCCACTTTTGGTGCTGGCCTCCTTAATACCTTTTTACCTATTTCTGCATATCCAACTGTTAACAATGTTTCCACTCCAGCATGATATAACATATTTGCTATTTGTTTTCCGTCTTTTTGAGTTGTCATTTTAATGTACTAAATTTAATAAATTCAAAAGGATCAATTTCTTTATTTTGTTTTTCTGGTTTTGTTATTTCTTTAATCATTCTTTCTGGTTTCTTACTTTGGTTGTAAAAAAACAATCCCAATCCAACAATACTTATAGAAAAAAGTACAAATTTATAATCAACTAGGGAACTGGAGTGTTTCTCAACCGAAGGAATATGTTCGTTTGATCCATAATCTGTTTCTGTATCAGAATCTTTTGTTATTTGTTTGATTTTTGAATTTTCTTTTTTTAATTTTTCCACTTCTTTTTTTCTCAATTCTGCATTTCTTATTCTTACTTCTGCACCTTTCTTACCAGCAGCTACTCTTTTTGGGTCTTTTGGTTTGGGTTTTTTAAATACTTCTATTTGTTCAGGATTTTCATTCATCATTTTTTATGTCATTTTTTTCATCTTTTTTTTGGAAATCGAGCGAAGCGAGTGGTTCGATATGTCTTGCTGTTGTTAATATTGCAGTAAAAGGAGCAAGATACATTCCATATCTATAGTACAGTTCACAACATGTATTAGTTAAAGCATTATTGATAAAAGGATCTTCCTCTAAGTCTTGTATCAAAATTGGTGGATTAACAACTTTGAAAAACTTTGATACACCCATGACATATAAATTTATAAAAGAGTTTCCTAATGTCTTGGTCATACTAGCTCCCAATCTTGCTTCATATTTGCAGTATAGTTTGTTTATTTGTTCTGTTGTCATTTTATCAATATCCGACAGTTGTAATTCTTTACCCAGATATTGTTTACTACTCCCACCAGCAACAACAGCTGATAATCTTTCGCGTTTTTTTTCTTGAAGGGAACCGTTCACTTCGCTCGCTTCATCATCAATATTTATGTTTTCCACAATTTGCTCGCTTAATAATTCTTCAGCATTCATTTTATACGTTTCAAAAAACGGATATAATTTATTTTTAACTTGAAAAAAATTAAATACAACATATCCAACCAATGATAAGACTGCGGTGTTTGTTGTAATTGTTAGTATTTCCAACAGCATGGATTTTATCCTTTTTTGCCTCCATTTTTTAAGAAAACATTTTAGTTACTTAAAAATGTCTAAAACAAATCTAACAAATAAATTAGCAGATGAACTACATCATAGAGTTGTAAAATCTTTTCCTAAAAGACGTGTTTATGTTCATTCAATAGATCAAACATGGGCAGTTGATTTAATAGATATGCAACCATATTCAAAACAAAATAAACACTATAAATATTTATTAGCAGTTATAGATGTTTTTAGTAAATATGGTTGGTTGATTCCATTGAAAAATAAAACAGGAGTAGCAGTGAGTGAAGCATTTAAAACATTATTTAAAGAAAGAAAACCAATATATATTTGGTCAGATAAAGGATCCGAATTTTATAATCGACAAGTAAAAGAATTGTTAAAAGATAATAACATAAAGTTATATTCAACTGAGAATGAAGAAAAATCCAGTGTAGTGGAACGATGGATAGGAACAATGAAACAACATATGTATAAATACTTTACTGCTAATGAAACTTTTAAATATTATGATATATTAGATAAATTAGTTAAAAATTATAATAATACAGTACATTCTTCAATTAAAATGACACCTGTTCAAGCAAGTAAATTAAAAAATGAATTAACAGTGTATAAAAATTTATATCCAGAAAAGGAAGAGAAAATTAAAAAACCTAAATTTAAAGCAGGTACTAGAGTAAGAATAACAAAAAAAAAGGGTAAATTTGAAAAGGGTTATACTACTCGTTGGACTAAAGAAATATTTGTAATTGAAAAAGTTTTAAATACAATTCCTTTTACTTATAAAATAATTGATTTAAAAGGCGAAGAAATAACAGGTGCTTTCTATGAACAAGAATTACAAATGACTAAGTTTTAAATCTTTATTATAACACTCATTTGTAAAAGTATTTGCAAAATTACACATTATCATTCATGTACATATAACAGTCACTCAGGTATGTAGAAATACAAAATCCATTATCAGTTAATTGTTGGTTGTTAATTAGGTTTCTAGTCAACACGGATTCATCAATAGTTCATACATCATGAATCACCTTTTGTTCGGCGGACATGCATGTCCGCTAAGAGATCTAGTAACAGTCTGATCAATATTTCATCAATAGTTCATACATCATGAATCACCTTTTGTTCGGCGGACATGCATGTCCGTTGATCAATAACTGTCTTATTGCGATTGAGGCATTTCGTTGGTTGCCGTAGGTAGTGGTTGTTTCCAGTATTCAGCATATGTTGGAATGGAAAGCATTTCTGTAATATCCTTTAATTTACCAGTGGTGAAATAGGAAACTGGCAATCCAACCAAACCGAACAAGGGATAATCTTTAAGAACCATAGAGAGATTCCTTAGCCTTCTTGCATGTCTATCTGAATAACCTGCATTTGTTTTTAACCAAACAGGCCATGATTCTTGAATTGTTTTTTTGTTGTATTCATTCTCGTGCCAAGCTTTGACTTGTTCCAAAAAGGTACCGAACTTGATATAAAACAAAAGCATTTGTGCCTCACACCTCTTTATTTGTCTTGTTGCACGTTTCAATACCTCCAGGAATTGTTCTTGTGTTATTTCCCCTGATATATTCCACATGTCCTCAACGATAAACTGTTTATTTATCCCACACTGATCCACACATCTAAAACGAAGATAATCATGGAGTTCCTTGGGGTCAAATGTTTTTTTCTTTTTTGCATGTGTGAATAATGAATCCAATTTCGACTTTGGCCGTTTTGGCAAAGAAGGTTTAGGTGCATCAGGTCCGCTTTCCATAATTTGTTTTACAACTAATGTCATTTGTTCATAATAGTTCGAATGTTCAGTAATAATAACAGACTGTTCCGTTGACCACATCCCTGGAATACACTGATTAGAAGGTAAAATTAAACTTTCTTGCGACATTAATAAAAACACGTCTTCTCTCCTAATAAACGTTCTGTTATATGTTAACATCACCCAGGCAACCTTCAATATTACAACTATAAATTATTAATTCTGTAAATCGATTGCGTTTCAGTTAAAGGCGTAATCACTGTTGTAGTCGTATTGATCCGTTTTATTACTAGACTATATTAATAAAATTAATTAAAAATCAAGGTTGGGGCGCACTGGGGAAATTATTTTTTCTCTTACATCCCACAGAATTCTTTCTCTGTCAGTTCTCCCGGTTTTTTTATTTATTTTTTTTTGGAATTTTTTTGTTGTTTTTTGGGTGTTTTTAATAACGTTTTTTTTTCATAAAAAAGTAAAAAAAAAAATTTTTTGGGAGTAAGAAAATTTGGTGTTTTTTGGGGTGTTTTTTTGCTTTTTTTTTTTTATGAAAATTTAGGGCTCTTTTACTTGAAATGAGGGTAATTTTTTGGGGGTCAAATTTTTTTTTTTTGGGGGGGGGCGCTGGAGTCGTTCAAGTACTATACTACTCCCCTTAGGGGAAAAAATAAGTTTTATAAAAAACCCCAGGATTAAGGTTTTGGTGTGCTCTTTACAAAAAATTTTTTTTATTTTTTTTATGGGGGGTATAAATACAAAGTGTGTTTTTTTTCTTCTTAATTTTGAAGTTAAAAATCACACAAAAATGTTGGTAAAATTTTTATTTTGGATGTAAAAAGGGGTTTTTTTCTTTAAAATGGGGGGTCAAAAATTGAAGATAATTTTTTTTTTTTTGTGGGGGGGGCTAAAGGAGTGGTATATTGTGTCTTCTTTGATGCAAGCATAAATCCTATAATACATATACAATTCAGTTAAATTGTGACGATATATATGAATCGGACCAATTGGTTTATTTGCCGATCTAAAAACGTTAAGTTTGTAGGACTCCTTGGTCAATTCAACTTTCAATACAAAACTAAGGAGAGACGGTATGATTTCTAATGAGACAACTTACCACTAGAGACCAAATTACGTTGATGGAAGCAGCTATAGCTCATCGAAGCTTCAATGGACCAAACTTTACCTTATAGTAAACTATAAAAGACCCCACTAACACAAATCTTTAAACAATTAAAAACAAAAAATGATTTAACAAAATATGAAAAACAAATATAGCACACAGCATCCAAGGACAACATGTTTCATACTTGGGACAGGGACATATAGTATGTGGCTGGATAAGGCATGTATTCGAATGATTGACTCTACCTTTTTTTATTGATTAACACATTTCAGAAGCGAATTGCAGTTTCTAAATAGTTGTCTCCTCTTGTCCCAGTAAAAACTAGTTCCTATTGAATCTTTTAAGAAACGGTATATTCAATACGACGATAGCTTGCAAGTTATTAAATATTTAATGCAGGCGCAAAAAGTCATATTGCAAAACATACGATTTATCCATTCTTTACTTAAAACTTTAAGCGAGATGACTGAATAAAACATCATTATGGACATGAGCATTTAGAAAACATTAGAAGAATGCAATTCGCTATGAACAACTAAAATATTCTGTTTCATTTCATATATTAAACTTGCCAAAAAAAATAAACGATACCCTACTTTTTTGGCATAAAACGTTTTACAACCCTAAATTTATTTATTGCCTCTAGCCAGAGACATATATATCTCCTGTGATATCGGCCAAGCTTTTCCCTTATAATATACTGCAATAAAACGTTAATCGTCTCAATATTTTAACTAATAACTACTACAAACTGAATAAAACAAGGTAATTCATATACGAAGTCGAAATATATACTTACATTATGTTGTTTTGAAATGCTTGATGTAAAATAAAAATCGAAGCGGGGTGGTGTACTTGTCGTGATATAATCAAAATGGCTATCTCGTTAAAGTCTCGTGAGATGCGCGATTTGGATTAGATTTCGCTGACCACTGTTACAGTTGCCAATCTCTGTGTATATATGTCTCTGCTCTAGCTGTGTGTTCAAAAGTAGTCATAAGACTGTTTATGGCTGTCTTTTTTTTCTACCTGGACTAAATAAAGGCAACAGTAGTATGCCGCTGTTCAAACTCATAAATCCATGGACAAAAAACAAAATCGGGGTAACAAACTAAAACTGAGGGAAACACATAAATATAAGAGGAGAACAACGACACAACACTACAATGTAACTAACACACACAGAAACGGACCAAGCATCAGACAAAATCCCACGAGAATAACAAATATAACATCAAAACCAAATACATGAATTTGGGATAGACAAGTACCGTGACATGTCTTATCGCAATGTCAATTTACACTCAAAAATAAGAGAAAACAAACGACGCAACGTTAAATTGTAACACACAAAGAAACGAACTATAATATAACAATGGCCATATTCCTGACTTGGTACAGGACATTTTTAAAGGAAAAAATGGTGGGTTGAACCTGGTTTTGTGGCATGCCAAACCTCGCACTTTAATGGCAATGTTAAATATAACATAGAAATGACAACATAATATTACAGGACTACAATACAAATAAATAGGAAAACGTATTAGACAAAGAAAAACATGATTAATGAATAACAAAAAGCATCAGGTATAAAATTTAATACGCCAAAAACGCGCCTCGTCCACACAAGACTCCCCAGTGACGCCCAGATATAAAAGATCGAAAGCGAAAAAAAGTACAAAGTTGTACAGCACTGAAGATCAAAAGTTGAAAAAGGTTGTGTCAAATACGGCTAAGTTTTTATGCTTGGGATAAGAACATCCTTATTATTTAAACAATTAATGCTATTGCAAACAGTAAATTTTATCAAATGAATATAACAGATATACATAATGAAACTGAAGTATTAACTCATTACATAAAACAAACACGAATACATAATGAATGACCAACACAGAATAGACACACCCGACTCAGTCCAGGCCTCAACGCAGTAAATTATGAAAATGACGTCACATACGATGGTGAAAAGGCATTAAAAATTACGTCACATACGATGGTGAAAAGGCATTAAAAATAACGTCACATTTGAATATATGAAATTTCTGAAACAGCAGAAAAATTACGTCACATATGAAAAACTATATCTCAAAAGTAAGATAGAATTAGGATTGATTAAAGATTAAAATAGAACTAAATACTGATATTGCATTTAAACACAATGCATATTGCAATACTTAACATCACTTAAATTTAGAGCGAAACCGCATTTATGTGGTCCGAACACGGGTTTTCATTTAAAAAAGGTACTTAAATATCCAGTTAACACAGTTAAACAAAAGGTAATTGAAGGTGACCACCAAAAAAGCCGGTCTTATATGCCTCGTCTACGTCAAATGTAACTCGACATAACAAAGGGTTTGATGCAAGCAGATAACATCATACTGGGGTAATCAAATTGACAAAACCACGACTAATGAAAGTTTAACGTTTAAGAGAGACTGGTTCCTCAAATGAGACCACGTAGTGTACGTTCAAGAGAAACGACGTTACTTCAAGATTGTCAAATAAGATTCATCTCAAGGGTCTGGTTTTGCGTACAACAATTACGTCTAGACAAACACCAGCCGGGGGGGGGAGGCTAATCAAAGAATATCACCCAAACCGTTCGTTACAGGATAAGAGAGGATGGTTTACGTACACGGCGACATGAAGTAGAAGCCAACCTTAAACAATGCCATCGGACGGCACGCATACGTTGGGCAAACGTACGTATATTTATGAACCGAGTTAGGTGGCAAACTGCCATCTTTAGTGACAAGTCACGATTTCGTTTGAGTAGAAGTGATAGCAGAGTTTACCGACACTGATTTGAACATTATGCTAAAGTGGAGATCTCCTCTAACCTCTCATTAAATCTGTCAGAATCTGTCAGGAGAACTGTTCTAGGACAGTACGTAGAACTGTCAGCCTGACACCTTTTAGTCAGTTCTAGCTAGAACAGTTCTAACCTAGAACTAATTTGGTCAGTTCTACCTAGAACTGATTTTGACAGTTCTACCCTAGAACAGTTTTAGACAGTTCTTGCTAGATCTGACCAAATCTTTGGTCAGTTCTACGGTTAGAATTCATTTCAAATTCTACGGCTAGAATTGATTTATAAATTCCACGGCTAGAATTGATTTATAAATTCTACGGCTTAAATTGATTTTTGAATTCTACGGCTAGAATTGATTTATAAGTTTTAAGAACTCTTTGTCTAAATATAAAGGCTTTGGCAAAATAGCGATTAATATTATATAGAATTTTGCTATTATGTCGGTTTTATTTCAGATTTATAAAAAGCAAGACAACAGTCATGTTTAACCCCGCCATATTCTGCATGTATGTGCCTGTCCCAAATCAGGAGCCTGTAATTCAGTGATTTTCTTTTGTTGATGTGTTACATAAATTATTTGTTTTTCCTTAATTTTTTGTACATAAATTAGGCCGTTACTAATGGGGGGCATCATTATTAAGGTCTTTCCTTTTTCAAAAGGGAAAGACCTTACTGTATTTCTTCTGTTTATTATTATTATTCTTCCGCCAAACTTTGACGAAGTTAGCCTCCGTAACCGTAAGACGTGTCGCTTTCATGTTCACACTTTGTATCGGTGTCATGAATACCTATCTAGAACTCACCCTGTGAGTCGAAATATTTTGTTGGTTCGGAGTAATCCCTCCGAAACCCAAAAACCTTGTTATCGTTCCAACACCGTAACCGTAATAGGTAGAAAAAAAACGAAGGGTGAAATTTGTTCAGGACCCGACCCCGGTTCTTCGTTACATTTGGATCGAAAAGATTCAACGACTCATTGGTAGGGTTATGCCCCTATTAAAATTAACCGGTGTCGGTTGGCCACCAAAACTCAGAAACCGTAAGTCGTAGACCCCTAGGATCTTCACCATTCATCATCAATGCATGTGACTTCGAAAAATACCTCAAGGTCAAATGTGTATATTGACCTTGACCTTTGACCTAACACCTTGTTATGGGATAATCTCAGAAACCATTATACTTACAGAAGTTTTGAATAGTTGAAAATGTTTTTGGTCATTAAGGCGCAACTTTGTTACATTTTGACCGAAGAGATTTGACCTTTCTGTAAGGGCATAACCCCTGATTTAGGTTTCTGAAAAGACAAAATCAGCTTTTACAATATAACCAAAGGTCCTAGACCCATGGGGTCTAGCAATGACATTGGGGACTAATGACCTTGACAAAGGTCAAAGATCAAGGTCATGTCCCATATAGCGAATTATGTGTTTTTGACCTTATTTAAAGGATTTTCAGTGTGTTTTAAAGCTTTTCAATACATTCTACGTCTATTGGAACATGTATTTTACATTACAAAAGGAAAGACCTCTCAATTGTTCAAGAACAATTGACATTTTAATTTTATTTGTTTAACGTTTGTCATTCCGGGAGTCAGGATGGCACGTTATCACATAACAAAATTATCTGATCTCATTAACCAAATGTAATAACTTGTTTCCCAATCCACAAATGTGATATCTGTTTACGAGTAGTTTTTCGGACGGACTTGTTTAACAAAAATCTTTTGACCGCATCAATATAAACTGACATTATTTGCTCTTTCTTTCTGCAAATGTATATAGCTCCACAGTACTTCAGTTATAATTTTAGGTCAAGAGGGACTGTTATGTACAAGTTACAGCAATATTGGAAAACAATTTTGTTCGCATCAATTTATAGTGCCAGCATGCAGGGGCGGATCCAGCCATTTTAAGGGCATACGATACAGTTACAGGGAAGGTAATGACGTTGCTAACGTAAAATGTTATTTTTGCGACGTCAAACTCTGACATATCGGGAAAAGATGCATTTTTCGACTGATTTTTACCATTCAATCTGATTTAATTTGAAAACGAGTGCATGGACCCCTATTTTTTAAAACAACAATTTGTTTCATTTTTCAAGGAGATTATGTGACCCAAATTTTATAAAACTGTAAATAGCGCAATTTTTTTAATTTTGATAAACATGCAGCAAAAATTGACGTTTTTTCCTCCATTCATGAACATTTGATAAATATAGAGTTATTTCGGAATAAAAATTGCATAATTTTTAATGATACTTATAAAATACAGAAATTACCGATTATTTAACAAAAACCATTTTGTGTTTATCTTTTAAAACAAAAAAGTTATGTCTTTCTTTCGAAAAAGAAAATACGGACACAAATCTGAATTTTGAGCAAATATACAAAATTTCGACCTTATTTTACTCAAAAAGTAGCACATGAAGGTATATTTTTTATTACATATTTGATTTAATCAGGTAAAAAATAGCCTATATGCAAATTTTCATCAACTTGTAAATACAGGTTCAAAACTGTATCGTATGCCCTTAAAAGGGGTCCCAACCCAGAGTAAAACGGGGGGGCCAACTAGATGCTCCATTTCAAATGCATTGATCGTCAAAAAAGGGGGGTTCCAACCCCTGGAACTCCCTCTCCCCCTTTTCCCTTGGATCCGCCAATGAGCATGTCCTTTTTATTCAAACTATTGAAACATAAACAAATACCAGTAGTCTTCATACTTCAGACTGAGTCATGTAATAAAATCTTTTAACCGCATCAACCAAAACTTAACATATTTGCTTTTTTAATGTATATCTATATAGCTGCACAGTAATTCAGTTATAATTTTAGGTCAAGAGGGACTGTAGTATATAAATAACTGTAATATTGGAAATCAATGACCACAATTTTTTTTTTTTTTTTTTTTTTGCATCAATTGAGAGTGCCAGCATTTCCTATTTTTATTCAAAATATCGCATCAGAAACAAATATCAGTAGTTTTCATACCTCAAACTGACTCATGTAACAAAATTATTTGTCTGCATCAATCAAAACTGACCATATTTGACAGCATCAACCAAAACTGACCATATTTGACCGCATCAACCAAAACTGACCATATTTGCTATTTTTTATGTAACTCTTATAGTCGCATAGTAAATCTGTAATATTTTTATGTAAGGATGGATTGTATAATCCCGATAATACAAATGATAGAAATATTGCACAATGCTACCTAATTTTCTTTTGCATCAACTTAGAGTGCCAGGATGTCCTCTTTTTATTCAAAATATTGCATCATAAACAAATATCAGTAGTTTTCATACCTCAGTCGACTGACTGGTATAACAAAATTATTTGTCCGCATCAACCATGTCAACCAAAACTGACCATATTTGCACTTTATTTTGTACATGATGTAAATCTTAATAGCCGCAAAGTAAATCACTTATATTTTTATATCAGGATGAATTGTTTAATATAAATGAAAGCAATATTGAAAAACAAAATTATGCTCGCATCAGTTTATAGTGCCAGCAAAATTTTGAATCGTAAACTAATTTCAGTAGTTTTGATATCTCAGACTGACTCATATAACACAATTATTTGTCCGCATCAACCAAAACTGACCATAGTTGACAGCATCAACCAAAACTGACCATATGTGACAGTGTCAACCAAAACTGACCATATTTACACTTTATTATGTAAATCTTATCATATATATATAGCCGCATAGTAAATCACTTATAGTTGAATATCACGATGGATTGTATAATTCAAATGACAGCAAAATTAGAACACATTGGCTACAAAAAAATTTCCACATCAATTTAGAGTACCAGCAAGTCCTCTTTTTATTCAAAATATTGAATTGTAAACAAATTTCAGTAGTTTCGATATATCAGACTGAGTCGTTTTAACAAAATTATTTGACCGCATCAACCAACACTGAACATATTTACACTTTATATTGCCTCATTGTAAACCAATAATATTTCTATGTCAGGACGGATCGTATGATAAAAATGACACCAACTTTGGAACAAAATACACCTTATCGCTAATCCCGGCTGACCTGTCAGCTTGAACTTTGAGCATACAACAATTACTTTTCCATTGTGGCGTCAGATATTTTGTTTTATGACGTAAAAAATTTACAGCAACCTGTGTTATATCCAGTAATGGCGGACAAATAGCGATAAGGTGTATTTATACCATATCTAAAAATCTATCACGCCGTTATTCCCTCTCTATATCCGTAATAATGAACCGTCACTTAAGTGACTTGCTAAGTCAATAGTTTGTGATGGTTTCTTTTTTTTAAACAAAACTATTTAACGGCCTCATCCAACACTCACATGACTGATTCATATATTTTATTTTAAAATAAAAAGTACATGTATGGGAATATAAAAAAGAAGATGTGGTATGATTGCCAATGATACAACTATCCACAAAAGACCAAAATGACACAGACATTAACAACTATGGGACACCGTACGGCCTTCAACAATGAACAAAGCCCATACCGCACAGTCAGCTATAAAAAGCCTCAATAAGACAATGTAAAACAATTCAAACGAGAAAACTAACGGCCTTATTTATGTAAAAAAATGAACGAAAAACAAATATGTAACACATACACAAACCCCAACCACTGAATTACAGGCTCCTGACTTGGGACAGGCACATACATAAATAATGTGGTGCCGTGGTTAAGCATGTTAGCGGGATCCCAACCCTCCCTCTAACCTGGGACAGTAATATAACAGTACAACATAAGAACAAACTATAAAAATCAGTTGAAAAAGGCTTAACTCATCAGATGGACAAAAATACAAGTGGACGTGGCCCGGTACTTATACATCCCGACACAAAAAGACACAATGAACAGATTTGAGAGTACTCGCAGTTATCTGACAGCTAGTTCAAAGCCACTAACAACTAATAAAAAAATCATGCAACTAAGACTTAACTATCAATCCGTACACATTCAACATCCAATGGATTTAGTGTAAAGACGTCATAAACAGCCAGAGAAAAACATGACCTTGTGCAATGCCAAGTTACAGGTATCGACTGATTGTAGATCCATGAATATGTATATGCATATAACATACCAGTAATATTTAGTTAGCTTTTAATTTACTGATAAGAAAATCAATATTTATACCAAGAAAAACAATAGTCAATGATCTTATTACAGTGTTGAATAGGTAACCTTTTAGTATAAGTTTATTTAAAGGAGCGACAAGTTTACATAGATCATTTCTAAATTTCCAGGCACGGTTAGCAACATTTCCGTAAAAATGAGGATGTGCTATCCCGTTTGAAATAAGTTTTCTACAGGTACAACCAAACTTCAAAACCAAATCTTTATATCTATGGAAAAATTTAGTAAAGGTTTTTAGTAATTTATGGTAACGATATCCCTGGTTTAATATTTTACCAGTAATACATAGGTTGCGTTCGTTAAAATCAAAAACGTCACAACAGACACGGGCATAGCGAACAAGTTGTGAAAAACAGTAAGATGGTGTCAAAGGAACATCACCATCTAAAGATGGAAAATTATCAATAGGGAACGAAAAATCGTCTCTTGTCGTAAATTTTAGTGTGGAGTTTCCCGTTTAAAACCGAAATATCTAAATCCAGGAAGGGACAGTTATTACCGAATAAATTTGATTTATTTAAAGTAAGTTCCTTGTGGCAAATTTCTGCAGTATATTGAGAAAATTCTTGATTATTTAACGAAAAAATATCATCAAGATAACGGTAAGTATTGTTGAATTTATTAATTAAATGCAATTTCGACGGGTCTTTACTGAATTTAGTCATGAACTGTGATTCGTAACAGTACAAAAACAAGTCTGCTATTAAAGAGGTACAATTAGTGCCCATGGGAATACCTACAACCTGTCGATAAACTTTGTTGCCGAAACGTATATCAATATTATCAAGGAGAAAGTTAACAGCTTCAATTATCTCATCATACCTCCAGTAAGTACATCTATCATATTTACCTTTCTCATTAGAGAAGAAGGCTTTAAATGAGTTGCAGTAAATATATCTACATTCAGCTTTACCACACGACCATTTAATTAAATAGGAAAACTTTTGTTTAATAAGATAGTGTGGAAGTGTAGTGTAAAGAGTAGAAAAATCAAAACTATTAACAGAATCAAAAGGACCATCAAAAGCACGTAATTTATCTAAAACATCCAAAGAATTTTTTACACTCCAAAATTGGTTTAAATCACTATGTTCATATATTTTATTACAATAGTTTGTGATAAGCTCTTTAACAGTACTAGTTAATGAACTAGTTAAGAGTACTAAAAGATTAGTTGTAGAACACTTACTAGAGGCCGAGATGAAACGATATTTATTTGGTTTTTTGTGTAGTTTAGGTAGCCAATACATAGTAGGGACCTTCAAATGTTCAGAAGAAGCCGTAAGCTTTGATGTGGTTGTGATAGTCTTGTTTACTATATGACTCTCTGTGGAGCGGATGGACTTGAATGTAGAAGTTCTCTTCTTGGAATAGTATACTGTTAATATAATTTAAAGAAGGCAAAGAAAAATGCATGAACGTCCAGGAGCAAATGTTTCATTCATGTTCAGATCGAATATATTTTTCTGACGTTCCAGACTCCCAGATATCATTTATAATCGTTATGGATAAGTCTGGCTAAAATTGACGAGATGGTGCAAATGTATAGTTTTTTTCATTAATATCCCATACGATTTATCCACTGTACGATTTTCGTTTGAACATTTGTCAAAACAGAATCTTAAATCATGAATGTAAATCCAAGGCAAACAAGGTAAATTACGATTAAAATTCCATGAATTAAATGCAGAGTTATATTTAGGAAGAGACTGTTAAAAACAGGGAACGAAGAAACGTAAAAAATGATGTTTCATTTGCAATCTTATAAAAATATTCCTCCAATGAGTTGGATAACCTTCTATCCACTTATATTTGTACATGTAACGTTTGATCAGTAAAAATATTGAAAATCTGTTTTTATATAGCAAAGTAATTGGAAGTGATTTTTTTCTTCTAAATTCTAAAGTTCCCTTACTCTGAGACTACTATAACACATATTGTATGTGTTATAGTAGTCTCAGCCTTACTGCAGTGACGTCAATTAGAACTGTTCTACAGTCCTGACTGATTTAGTCAGTTCTGCTGACAGTTCTACGGTTAGAACTGATTTGGACAGTTCTATATAGACCCTGACCCTGACAGTTTTACCTAGAACTGATTTAGTCAGTTCCACCTAGAAATGATTCTGACAGTTCTACTTAGAACAGTTCTACCTGTTCTAGGTACATCTGTTCTAGGACAGGTTAGAACAGTTCTATGATTATTCTGACAGTTCTAATGAGAGGTTAGAAGTGATCTCCACTGTATGCAGCCGCGCTTGTGAATGAATGTGATTGTTTTGATTGACGTGGTGTGATGATTTAGACAGGAATAACGCATTATGGATGCACTGACTCGATGTTTATTAACAAAAGCCTAACTGGAGTGCATTTTCGTGACGAAATTCTCTCTTTGATTTCCAATCATTCACTGCAAGGCATGGAAATCGGAATATTTTTCAGCAGGACAGTACCAGTTGTCACGTACCACGTGTATGCACAAAACATCTTGATCAGAATATCATTGAAATTCGTCCATGACCCGCTCTATCGCCAGATCTATCACCCATTGAACATTTATGGGATGAACTTGAAAAAGGTATTAGTAGACGTCATCAGCCGCTACTTTCAGTCAACCAGTTACAAGTCGTATTGTTTGAAGAGTTGAATAACACCCCTCCAGCCTTTGTCCACCCCTTAATTGGATTCTTGCTTCGGAGATTAAGTGCTCTTATCAACGAAGGAGATTGTAAAACATTTTATTAACTTTCCATCTGTTGGTTTCGACAATGACATCTTCAAACAGTCTGTGCATTTAGGCAAATGAATTTTGATATGTTTTCTTTCTTAAGTGTGTATGTTATTGTTATATAAAATACATAACTAAAACTACATTGTTTAAAAACTTAAATAAATATGTTTGACTAAATCTGGGTATCGTTTCTTTTTTCGTCTAATATATAATATTTTTGTTTTTCAGGGCTCTTGAATTTCAGTTAAATTATGCTTTTATTAGGTCTCCTTAGATGGATTCGATTATTATTGTTATGTCCTTCTTGTTCATATAACTCTTCAACTGTTTCGAGTCATGTACATCCTTGACTTTCAAACATTTTGACATTGAGCGTTCCTGATGACGGTAAATCCAGAAAAGCGATTCGAACGGATGAAATTTATAAAGTGGATTTTTTTATTTTTTATTTTCTAATTATCACAATAGCAAATCAACGTAATTAAGTTTAACTGTAGCACCCGTACACAAGGTAAGGAAGCAGGAGATGCCAATGTCTGGAATTGATCAAAAGACCCTGCTCCATAGAACAGATGCAATTGTGGTAAATAAAAACTTACTGTAAAAAGAACGACATAAACTTATTGTTATTATCACATCCTTCAACTTTCAAATCTATTTTTGATTAAGTCGCGAAGATATGAAAGTTAGTCAAATGTCAGTGATGGTGCCATAGACCAAATAAGGAAACGCAACAAAAGAAAAAAAACATCACTTAATTAACATGTTTGCTATATAAAACTGCTGTTATTTCAAGTTTAAACTATATTCATCAGCCGTTAGACTATTATACATTTATTTACTGAACGTCGTCTAGCTTAGCGAGAATGTCTTTAGTACTTCCGTCTGTTCTTGCCTTCGGAATTGATTTAGAAAAAGATTGTCCACCGGGTATACAAATCGAATGCGACAGATTTTCAGGATCCAAAGAAAGGTTTTTGATTCCAGGAAAAGAATATATAAGTACCATTGGCTGTGACATCTTTAAATTCAGCACTTGAACAGAATAGAACAGCAACAATTACTTTCGCGGAATGTCCAACATTCTCTGGTTAAATTGAAGTAATTTGGATTCATGAAAGTGATCAATGGAAAAGAGTTCCCGGACTCGTAAATAATTATGTATAGAAGAGAATACGGATACAACTGATATCTTCATCATAGGGTGTATGATCAATCAATAGCATTTAGTATGTAACTGAAGACAATATCGACTAAATACACATTAACCTCTTGACCTTAGTATATTGTTTGAGGTTTTCAATTTCATTTTTGTAAATTAATATCACTAGTGTATTGTAACCATGAACAGAAAAAGAAATATTAAAAGATTGTACATGTATGTTCTTTGTTTGAATTTATAGTCATGCTTTTTGTTTTTGTTTTACTCAATTGGTAGTACATTGTAGTGGTAGTACATTGTAGTAGTAGTAGTAGTAGTAGTAGTAGTAGTAGTAGTAGTAGTAGCTTCATCGTATTGCTTAACAAATGCATGTGTAAAAAATGACGACAATCGCGCCACTTTTTTTTACAGGGACTGTTTGCCGGTACAAGGAGTTTGAATGATAACCCTTCATTTTCCGTATACTAGATTGCCCTATAATCATGGCTCTTGTATCAATGTAAATCTCGGTCTAGTTATGAATAAAAGTCACCTAATATACCAAGTTTGTCATTGTGTATGACATACGTGCGTTTTGTCTATACAATAATCACCAGCAGTGCTAGAATCAAACACTTGGAAGACAAATTAAACACAAAACTGATGTGCATTAAAAAGCTTAACTGAAAAAAAAGGCTTAACTGTTGTCCAGAAGACTCATTCGTCATTTTTTTTTTCTCCTGATCTTTTGTTATAAAATCTGTGTGCATAATCATTTCATGAAATATACAAATATGTATTTCAAACTGTTTAACTTTGCTGATATTATTACTGTTTCGCATTCAATGGAACGCATTACTGCTTGATGAACTTTTTTCCGGATATCCTATAGGATCATACCCGTTTTTAGATATTGTCCCGTCTATTTTTAGCTCTATGTACTGTATTGTAGACTATTGTTTATCTTTTTGTCGTTTCTTTTTTTGTGATGGTTTTTTTTCGATTTCTCTTCGACTTATGAATTTCTATTGTCCCTTTGGAATCTTCTGTCTCTTTTGTGTTGTGAGCGAGTTTTGTCCTGTCGTAAACCCTTACGTAAATCGCAACCCTGGAAAGGGCATTTAAGATCAAAATACATCTCCTGATTATTTCAAAAGTATTGTAATTTCTCCGTACGTATGCTATAAATATAGAAGTATTCTATATTCACTAAACTAGCAGAACTGTTCGAGAAACTTGAGGTCCCATGCCAAAACATAGTAAAAGATACGTGAACCTAGGGGGGATAAAAACAGATAATGAACTTGTTAAGGCTAGTTGGATTCATTTGATTATCTTTTGCATAAAACAATCAAAGAGAGGCGAAGGATACTAAAGGGACATCCAAACTAATCGGTCAAAAATAAACATATTTCACAGTGGTATCTTACTCTAACTTTGTTTAAACCTGTTTATTTAATTTTGACCTTAATTATTAATCCCTTATGAATTTTATTAACTATGAATTTGCATTCAGATATTGAAGATCAAATTTATTCGTTCATTGTTTGTTAATTTGCGTTTTTTTGATTGAGTTAAGCCTTCCAATTGATATTTCATAGTGTGTTTTTCTATGTTGTGATGTTATACTATTGTTTCAGAAAA
This sequence comes from Mytilus galloprovincialis, assembly GCA_037788925.1. Lineage (NCBI taxonomy): Eukaryota > Metazoa > Mollusca > Bivalvia > Mytilida > Mytilidae > Mytilus > Mytilus galloprovincialis. The sequence goes on along the minus strand of CM075339.1, from coordinate 54,895,494 downwards.
GGGAGAAGGTTTGGTACCATTAAAACGTTTAATCCTGCTGCAAATGTTTGCACCTGTCCTAAGTCAGGAATCTGATGTACAGTAGTTGTCGTTTGTTTATGTAGTTCATACGTGTTTCTCGTTTCTCGTTTTTATATAGATTAGACCGTTGGTTTTCCCGTTTGAATGGTTTTACATTACTAATTTTTGGGGCCCTTTATAGCTTGCTGTTCGGTGTGAGCCAAGGCTCCGTGTTGAAGACCGTACCTTGACCTATAATGGTTTACTTTTATAAATTGTTATTTGGATGGAGATTTGTCTCATTGGCATTAATACCACATCTTCCTATATCTATTAACAACACCATGGTTTAAAAGGAAAAACAGACAAACAACAGTACAAAAAAAACATAGAAAACCAAAGAATAAGCAACACGAATCCAATCAAAAATTGGGGATTATCACAGGTGCTCCAGACGGGTAAACAGATCCTGCTCTACATGTGGCACCTGTATAAAACATGTGATTAAAGATGATAAGGCTGTGTGTAACAAGATTTTCATTATTTCAAATTTAAGCCTTAATTCTAAATTTGAAAAATACAATTAGGCAGATTGCAAAATACGGCGCTGGTATATTACTCGTAGGAAGACGGAAGGGAAATGCAATGATATAAACTACTTTCACACAGCAGAAGAAAAAAAGTAAGGAAAGACTCATCCTTCCAGAGAACACACATCACCTTCCGTTTAGAATGTTGCTCGTGTTTCTCTATTTTTTTTCATTATAAAATGTTTTGTGTTGTTAATTGATACTGATTTTCAGTCATTTTTTTCTGACAATGGTTTTCTCTGTCTTTCGTTTTATTTGACGTCTCTCATTGTCAATTTGGTATCCTTCACATTTCCCACGAACTTTTAAATTTGTGATTCCCATGTACCCACGAAATCCACGAAAATTGGTATACAACGAATAATAATATATCTGCAGTATGTTATCAGTGGAAATGATCTACAACTACTATTTATAACTGACCATCGTGTATACTGACATCATGAACATTGAGGTAATCTTAGATACTAAGGTCATGCTTAAGTGGGATATTTGACAACACTATCAATAATTATAGATAAGGATTAGATATAAATAATCAAGAGTGTCCCATATTATAGTATTTATATTCAGTTAAACAAGTAAAATGAAGCTTTTAGTTTCTGTTTCCATCGCCCTGGTTGCTATAGGTATTTTGAATTATTTTCCTTCCGTGAATTGGTCAATATTTTGTTGGTTTTCTTTAGAAATTAAAAATGTAGTATTCATAACTACAGTCGAATCATGACTTGTGAAGAAAGTCTTTCAAGTTTAAGATTAATTCACAATAAAAGATTGATGTTTCTGCTTAAAATTGGTATACCATATCTTTACACATATGACAAATAAAATAAGCCTAAAGATCGCTCAACAGTACATATATTTTTTTACACAAATATCGAGATAGTATCTCAACTTTCATAAAACTTTATCGCGTAACGGTAAGTTAGTTTTAATAAACTTCATCTGATGTCTACATAGTTTATCAATTCAGATAAATTACATGTATGTTACTTTCTTTAAGAAATGTTAGTCATGACTTATCGGCGTAGCATCTGTAACTACTAACATGTCCTAAATAGATAGACGTGTTCAATTGTTAAACATTATTTATGGCGAAATACAAATTTCTTATTTAAGTCTTTGTATGGGCGGAAAATTGTCAACATCCAAGTGACTGTAATATTGAAATATGTGCTGCCAATGTTTCCCATGTTGCTTGTCATCATGGTGTTTGCACATGTGATCCTGAGCGTATGACAAGTAAGTAGTGATACCGATTTAATTTTAACAAATCACGTGACATATGTTTATCGAACGACTGGCAAATCATCTTACATATTTCTCGAAAGACTGATAAATTACAAGATGTGATTCGAAAACGACTGATAAATCACATGACATGTTTTTCGAAAGACTTATATAAATATATCACATGACATGTTTTTCGAACGACTGTCAAATCACATGACCTGTTTATCGAACGACTAATAAATCACATGATATGTGTATTGAATGGTTTTACACTAGTAATTATTAATGCTCTTTATAGCTTAATTGCTGCTCGGTGTGAGCCAAGGCTCCGCGTTAAAGGCCGTACCTTGACTTATAATGGTTTACGTGTCACGGTACTTTTCTATCCCAAATTCATGTATTTAGTTTTGATGTTATATTTGTTATTCTTATCGGATATTGTCTAAATTAATGCTTAGTTCGCTTCTGTGTATGTTACATTTTAAAGTTGTGTCCTCGTTCTTCTCTTTTATTTAATGCGTTTCCCTCGGTTTTGGTTTGTGACTCGGATTTGGTTTTTTTTCTATCGATTTATGAGTTTTGAACATCGGTATACTACTCTTGCCTTTATTTACTTTTATAAATTGTTACTTGGATGGAGAGGTGTCTCATTGGCACTCATACCAAATCTTCCTACATCTATGAACGACAAAAAAATCACATGACATGTTTATCGAACGACTGATAAATCACATGACACATTTATCGAACGACTGATAAATCACTTGATACATGTGTATGTTTATCGAACGGCTGAGAGTTAATATAAAGAGGACAGTCACATAGTTAGTTTCTGTTGATAGAAAAACATTCAAATTATTCGGTCTACTGCTTCCTCACTTTATCTGTTGTGACTATAAAAAAAGGACTGGCATGTATTTCTAAAATAATCGGATATATGCGCATCAATGAGGTGCGAACAATACCAGAGAAACATTCAAACTCACAGATCGGAAATAAACTGACTACACAATGCCTAAAACAGAAAAAGACAAACAGACAAATAATAGAACCAAGATACAACATAAAAATATAAAGACTAAGCAAAAACTTGGGGTGATTGCATGTGCTCCAAAAGGGTAACGTTTGTCTTTATTGTTAGTTGACCAAGTTACGGAATCGTGACATAAATAGCTGTGTATTTAGAAAACAGATTTAAACATAAATAAAGGGAAATATAGACTCATCAATGACTTAACGAGACAGCAACCAAACAACTAAAATATCTTAAACGCATTTAATTTTATTTAGATGGAAATTACGTAAATTTTGACGAAGAACTATTCTACATACTTTTGATACTACACCAGCTTTAAATTTGCAGTTTCCAATCAGGTGACGCTTACCAAAGATTACAGCCGGTAAACATGTGATTCCAAAAACTCAAAAGTAGCCTAGCTTATGACCTTTTAACTCAATAGATCTGTAATGCCAAGTAAACCAGATTTGAAAATTAGGCATATTTAACTAAAAAGAAAATATGTACAAGTTATAAATATTTGTATTATATTTTACTTGAATATCTATAGTGATTAGTGCAAGTGTTGTTTTTTATCATTTCAGCATGTACTTCAATGCAAGACTGCCACAATACCATCCATTGCAGGGACAACCTTCACCATATCCATTGTATTGATGGTCATTGTGATTGCCTTCCCGACCGTCCACAACAAGGATGAGAAAACTGACAACAATAAATATTCATTGTATAGATTGGTCTTTGGATCGTTTCTCGGACTGGACATCAAGGTGTAGACAAAACTTACCACAATACATTTTTTTTTAATAAATTCTTACTTCGTTTGCTTATTACATTTAAATTAAGATGTCCATACTGATAAAGCTATTTCGAAGGTTTAAATATCAAAGGTAATTTTCATTGTTTGTTTTACGTTTTGTGTCAATTTTTCGATGTAGAAAAGGCACCTCTCATCCTTATAAAGCAGAATATGTGTCACGTGTTTGGCAATAGTCAATAGAAATATTTTTGCATTAAATTTAACGAATTATCATTGATGTGGTAATAATGATAAATAAACTGTCTACAAAACTTAGTATTTTCAAAATACATTTGTACAAAGGATTTTATGCCTTGGCTGTATTTTTGGGTCAGCAATGATCTTAAAAGATAGGAGAAAGATATCAAAGGGTTATTCAATATCATAAGCCGCTGGTGAACTGCCAACGCCATGACTAAAAGACAAAAAGACAAACAGACAAACAACTGCATACAAGACACAACATACAAAACTAAAGACTGGGGTATACGACCCAAACAAAAACTGGGGGTGATCTTAGGTGCTCTGGAATGGTAAGCAGATAGTCTCCCCATATGGCACCCGTCGTGTTGCTCATGATAGTACAAATGTTTTAATAAGTCTAAGTCGGTAGGTCACATTCGGGAAAAGGGGACGGCATTGTATTCATGACATTTGGAAAGTATCCGCGATCATCGATGAAACCGATATTCAATAACGGTTAACCAACTCATGATGGTGTCCGTAGAATATACAAATGGCAGGATGATATAAACTTTACAACTTGGAACTCTAGGCTTATTTTTCATATAGGCAGTAACTCTCTATCAAGGAAATCATGGTAGGAAAAAGTCCTGGAATATCGTCTCAACTTGGAGATAAATACTCCGTATGCAAGCTCTGCTGGAATGTTGCTTCATAGAACTGGAAAGTTCCCAATTGGGAACTGAAATTATCTATTCTGTCTGAAAGTTTTGTTTATAATCGACCCTTCGTGTCAATTGCTATGTGTAAGTCAAGATGTGAGACAGAAATAACTCTATCTATGTTAACCGTTCTCTGAAGTTCGATGACATAGATACGTTCAACAAAAGTGTCCAAATTTTGTATTATTTAGTGAGAGAGCATCATGTCATTCTTCGTGCTTTATTTTGCCTTTATAACTTATTTGACTCGAACGTCACTGGTGAGTCATTTGTAGATGAAACGCGCGTCTGGCGTACACAATATTAATCTTGGTAATCTATGATGAGGTTATACTCTACAGGGTTCATTTAAAATTTATGAGAATGTGTTTCATTTCTTTTTTTTTTTTATATTATGACCAGTTGAAGACACCCACTCACTATATATCATATTTGTGATTGGATATGCAAATTGTCATGTCTTTAAATACCACAATTTGAAAAAAAGAGTCATGTTTGATCATTGGTAGATTAATTCATTTAGGGACCGACCATTTGACTTAGGTTTTTTTTCTTAAAAAATATTCTAGAGGACAAAAAAAAACATTTTGAATCCAAAATTTCCCCATACCTTTTAGTGTTAAATTTTAAAAGAAATTAATTAGTTTGATAGCATTTCTAACTCCAACAACAAAAATACCCCCCCCCCCCCCCCCCTTTTCCCTTTTCACCTTTGAAGTTATATGGTTGCTCCCTAATAGTTTTGATCCACTGTATTCACTAGGAATAAGGTAATCGATCTATACTATATGAATGATGAAGCATTTCTAAGAGTTTGAGTTGCCGGATCAAATAAAAGCAGGGTTCCAAATGTTTGTTTAAAGATTTATATTGGCATGACTTTTTTCAAACTTCTTATGGAGTTAATCGATATATATATACCAATATATTATTACAGCCGATAGCATCGAGTGTGCAGGTAAAAGTTATATCTTTGGTTAGCTTGCTTGTTAGATGAACCGTGAAGTCATTATTATGTAACGTGTACTACCTTTCTTTCGAAGTAGCTTAGTCCAACAGACAGATAGTAAGACTGGTTATCTGTCGGACTACTCTACTCTTAAAGGAATGCAGTATAACTAACTTAATAAGGACTTCACGGTTCAGCTAGCAAGTATATTGGTATAAATAATTCAATGATTTTGTCGGTCCCTCATCTTCAATTTTTGTATTTATGAGTTTTGAGGTTTTTCTTGGCATTGACCACCTCTCTTTTATACGACACAATAGGTTTTTGTATCAAATAACTTCAGATTGTTTCCATGATTACATACCAAAAAGAGATTGAACTTCAAATCTATGGGAGATGCTGTTTCCATATATCTGCACATGCATAACTCAAACATTTAGCCTTATTTGTTAGAAAGCATGGGGAAGAGGGTGGTTAAAACTATGAGTGTCAAATTTAAGTTTTTTTCTGTGTATTGCTACCTACCTACACCTATAAAACACGGAAATTACAAGTAACAAGAAGATCTTAGTTTATTTCTACTCAAATATGTGTATGTGTTGTGTTATCGTTGTTTTAATTTAAACATATTTATTTATAGTGTATTGGGAAACAAGTTTTGCAACTTATATTAAACCCTTTCGACTTTGCGGGTGCGAGTGTTGCCTTGTAGCGGCATTAGCCTGCTCTTTTGCGAAATCTACAAGGGTGTTTTTTACGTGCAAGAGATATGACTCTCTCTTAACACGGGTCAGCCATTTATCGTCCCCTTTCGACGGACTATCATCGTTTCCTCGAGACCATACTCGCAAATGGTGTATCGTTGTTTTGGAGAGCATGTGCAGTCATCAGTGTATAAAACAAATTATTTAAGCTACACGGGCTTGGCGGGGCCTTCTGAAAACATAATATATGGAATGGAAGTATTCAAAACTATGCTTAACGCGGGGCAATGTATTAAAAAGTTATACGATATGGGCGATTGTCTATGTGTAGATAAGAAAAAAACATTTTCTTATTATCTTTTACAGTATTCTTCTTCTGTTTATATAAAAGTTTTATACAAAAATTATTACGTGGATGGATAAACCTTGTATCTCACGTTAAACTTTTTGTTCTGCATACAAAGCGCGATAACTGAATGTCTCTACAGTGACAAACCCTTGTACATTATTTAAAATTCTACCATAGGAGCAAGTAGTTGTGCCGACTTGAAACATGAATAATGTTTGGAATATCATTATATACAGGGGATGCATTTATTTGTGTATGATTGTTGAACTCATCTGCACGTTCAGTCCGTATTACATGTACATTATTCTTAAATGCTCTGTCCCAAGTCAGAAGCCTGTAATTCAGTGGTTGTCGTGTGTAGCAGTATTACATATTTGTTTTCTGGTTGTTGTTTTTTTTTTTTTTTTTTTGTATATAAACAAGGGATGTCTAATAGACAGCTGTAAAGTTTTCAGCTTGGGTTTATGAAAACAAAAAGTAACAGGTTCATATCACCCAAGCCCAGAAAACTGCAAAGATAAACATGGTTAATGCGGTTTTCAAAGGCTTGTTGTTTTAAGTACAACTGTTCAGCTTGGGTATATATTAACAAATCAATCGTTTTGCCATCTGGCAGAAATATAATCTTTCAACACCTTTTAAAGTAAAAAAATGTATAAAACTTAAAACTTAGAAATAATTCTGTCATTTTTGTTCATTGACATGTTTTGAAGAACAGTTACATACATTAAGGTATTTAAATTATCAACATTTTTTTATTATTATACTTTATTAAAAAAGCACTTTACGCCCGTGTGGGCCAATGGCTTTCATATGGTCGCCAGATATTAATTTAGAATAATTTAATACAACGTTTTCACAAAGGACAAGGTATGATAAGGGCCGTTTCTGGCCCCCCTTTTTCCAGAATTTTTAAACTTTGAAGTTGAAACCCATCACGCCTGTGTAATGAACTGCAATATCTGCTCGTCCATGTAGAACCTTATTTTTAGGTGTTATGTACTCAAATATGTTCAAACTTGTATCTTGAAAAGGCTTAAACGGCGAAAAATGTAAAAAATCTACAATTTCGTCATGTTCGGAGACAAAATTTGACATCAGCGCCAACGTAGACCATCTCGAAATTTTCAACCATCAACTGTACTCTTGTGTATCTTTCACATTATAAAATATCATGGTGGTCTACGTTGGCGCTCATGTCTAAAAATGTGAAAAATAATCCGATTGTTTACAATTTTGACAAGTCATTATCATAATACGTCAAAGTGAACGGCACGGGTACGAAATTATTCCGGGATCCATAATTGATCAGAATATCACGTACGGATAGTTTTACGTCGTATCCAGTCATCAAGACATGTCATTCTCTTAAAAACATATGTTGTACGTGAAATTAGACCCATATAAATCAAAATAGTCTAAAACTGCAGCCAAATACAGAGTAGTGTCCCTTGAAATATGGTGAATTAATTTTTATTAATTTTTATTTTCAAATACTCAACGAAATCTTACAAATGAATTTTATAGTAAATTCACAATATATTCAAACTCTTTTTGTAGTTCTGGAGAAAATCATTTCATCAAAACTTATATATTTTGCACTTTGAAGTTTTTAATTTAACCACCTACAGAAAAATAAATTTATGTATCATGTCTATTTCGTTCAAAAACACTGTGTGGAGATTTAAAATGTGCAGTAAGCTAAAATAAAAATATATGCATTGTCTATTTAAAAGTAGATATTGGAACAGAGAAATAAGAATATTACAATGATTTGTTGATAGACAAAACTCTTTTAACAGTACTACATGTACTAAACTAATACATTATGCATCAGTGCAGTCAGTATTGAATCCAAAGTATGAAATGTAATTATAAACATAATTCCATGTAAAGAGCAGTTGATACTGAAATTAAGTTAACTACACTTATACTATACTGTAAATTATGTATTTCCAGCCTTTTCATATATCGGTACACTAATGATTTTTCTTATATATGTGTCAGAGCACTCTTTTGACAAGCTGTAATCATAAAATAAAAGTACACATGTAGCATTCAATTGACTCAGATCCTATTTGGATTTTCAAATAAAACATGCTATAGCGAAATTACTTTTAACATATTTTACTTTTAAATGTATAGCACGTTCGTTAATTAAGATCTGTCCGTACGTCAATCCATCCATCCGTTCGTTTATTTCTGTCCGGACATGTACGTCTAGCTATCTCCTTCAGTTTTTGACCTAAAAAGTTTTTTTTATTTATAATAGAGGTGTGTATGTCTACAGGGTTTTGATTTTTTTTTATAAAATTTTCTTTAAATGTCCGGTATTTTGACACATTAACTTTTTGGTACAAGCTATATATATAAAGAGTCGGTTATCCTCCTACAGTTTTTGAGATACAGCTTTAATACTTATTAGGTTTATTGTACACATAATTAAAGCATAGTTGCATTGCCACCGGATTTTTGTTATTCTTCGAATATTCTAAAAATGTCAGGCTTTTGGGCTTGGTCAATATTTCTTGCTACTTAAGACACAATTAGGGTAGTTGTTGAATATTCACCAAAAACGGTAGTTGAACATCTTTTCCCTCTCACATGCTATATATATTATTGAAGGCACAAATTGCACTAAGTAGTTCTACAGTTTAATGTCCCAAATGCAATAAAGAAGATTTTGTTTAGTAATTTCAAATATGTATTCAATACCGGAAAAGTTGAACATGGTGACTACTACAGCCGATATCATTGAGTGTGAAGTCAAAAGTAATATCTTCTTTTTTTTTTTTTTTGCTTGTCAGATGAACCACAAAGTCATTGTTAGGTTAGGTTAACTACCCTCCTTTAAGAATATACTACTCCAGCATATACCAATCTATCTATCTGATGGACTATGCTTCTTCGAAAGGAGGGTAGTAAACTTGACATAATAATGACTTCACGGTTCAGCTAACAAGCAAGCTTACCAAAGACTTTACCTTTGGCTACACACTCAGTGAAATCGGCTGTAAATCTGAAAATTGAAACTTTTGACTGGACATTCAGAATGAAAATAATAAATAAAGCAACATTGAAAGGAGAAATTAAGGTTGAAAACGAGTGCACCCGCACGAGCGGGGATCGAACTCACAACTTCAGTGTTGACTGGCTAGTGATTACAGAAGTAACTTCTTAGACCACTCGGCCATCGATACCCTTTAATGAAGTATGTCTATGTTTCTAATCAGATTCAAATGTTTTGGGGTTTCATGAAATACTACTTACCAATAACTGTTTCATTAAAAAAACAGCATAACATTTTGGATAAGATAAGGGGATGTGGTATGATTGCACATGATTCTATACACCGGCGATCAATGTGCTTATTTCAGGATATATATTGTAGAAATAATATATTTGTACTGAAGCTTGAAGATGTTCATGCCTCCTTCGTCTACATATTTTCATGGGTTTTTAACGTCTTAAACCCTGACCTCATCGAAAACTTTGAACTTTGTTTTCAGCATTTCTTTCTTTAAAATATTGTGTTAAATGTTAAAAAGTTCACAGTGTACGATTCTTGAAGTGACAAACAATGGCATTGTACAGGCTATGCATATTTGCTAGTATACATACTGTATACATCTGATACCGAATCTTCAATAGCAATTTTAATCAATCTGAGTTGTTTAATGTACTGGTAATCATCATGTAAATGTGAAATGCTATATTCATAACTTCCACTATTATTTATGGATTATAAGTGTGCCACTTCTTGTATAACTTAAAGTTGTTTATGTCCCGTTTATGGGCATTATGTTTTCTGGTCTGTGCGTCCGTCTGTTCGTTCGTCCGTTAATCCGTCCGTCCGTCCTTCCGTCCGTTCGTCCATTTGTCGCGCTTCATGTTAAAGTTTTTGATCGAGGTATGTTGGAATGAAGTTGAAGTCCAATCAACTTGAAACTTAGTACACATAACAGAAATAATTTTACTTGGTATTTCATCTTTTTTATTTGAATGTAATGGGGAATGTGTCAAAGAGAAACAACCCGACAATTGAGCAGACAACAACTGAAAGCCACCAATGGCTCTTCAATGCCGCGAGAAACTTCAAAAGGGTTTTTCTGTAGTTCAATTTGATTTCTATCTTTTTCGGCTGTTGCTAAGCAACTTTTAGGTTGCTATGGTCAATTTCATTTTCTTGTAAAAATAATGACTCAGACATGTCAGACATCATATATATGAAAGAAAAATCATTTACGGTAGCTAAATCTTTAAATATTGCCATATTCATACCTCATATGGCTGAAATTACAAATTTTTGAACCGTTGCTAGGCAAAATTTTTGTTGCTAGGTTGTTACTAAGCATTTTTTTAAACTGAAATTGAAGTGACTTTTCATTTGCAAACTCAAGTTATTGTTAAACAAACAATACTATTTTGAATTATGCTAATATGTAATGAGAAAGCAATGCATATGTGATAATTTGGCTATTTATTAAAACCGTTGCTAGGCAACCTTCCTTTCACCGGAACATAAAAAAATCATAGTTTTGAATAGTTTCTATACTAAGGCTATCAATGATGTATATATAAACTTATTTGGGAAGGGGGCCAAAAACGCCTCTTATCATACCTTGTCCTTTCATATCATAATTTAGCCAATTTTTTTTGTTGATATTTAATCTTTATTTTCATTATTTTTCATTTATATTTCAGTAAGAAATTGTTTAATAGTTTTTACTTTTTCATTGATTTAATTTTATATTTATATTTATAATGTATCTAATACGAATAGTTAACTACTTCTAACCATTACATTGTAATATTACAAAACATAATATTATACAGGAATACATAAAAAAAAATATATTAATGTTTAACTTTGCATAAGTTTTGTTATATTTCCTAAGCTTTCTAATTGTAAAATAATGCATGAAATTATTTCCCTTAATTTTGAATAATTTGAGTAACCATTTGCAGAGTTGTTAAAATCAAGAACATGAATTAAACGAGTCCATGCAATTAAATGTACCAGAAATTGAAATTGAATTGAAAGTGAGAATATTGAAATCAAATTACTTGTCATATATGTGTTTTGACATCAAATATTAAATTTCACACTTAATTTTAATCTGATATAGTTTTAAATTTGACACTATCAGAGAACCTCATCAATAGAAAATGACATTGTTCAGATGGTTAATGTTTGATTGGTCACCAGATAAATTAATTAACATGTCAATATTGTAAAATATATGTTTTATTTTAGCCAAAAGATAGGCACTGAATTGTGTTAAGATTTGTGTCAATAATCAGAATTAACATAAATGTGTATAAAGTTTCATAAAAAATAAGTTTTAGCATCATTCAACAATAATCTAAGTTGTGAGTACATTGAATTTAGTTTTTTAAATTAATTTTCCGAGAATAATTATACTATCATACTATAAACGTTCGGTATCATTCAATTACATTAACTATTTTTTTAAATCTAATTTTCAACCATTTCTTCCTTATTCAGATTTTTCAGTTCAGAAAAAATGTGGTCGGCCGATTTTAGTACTCTTACGAAAAGCGGAGGATCTAGTTGTCTAGATAAAGAAAGTGCAAGCATTATAAAGGTAAGTGAATTGTTCTTTCCGTCATCGTGTTCATTTGGTCTGTTCTTCAAGTCTTTCTATTCGATTTTTGACTACTTTTAACTGAGTTTTTTCCGAATTTTTTTACTGTATTTTTACTGAAATTTAAGTCACCTTGGCTATTTATTTTATGATTATTTGTTCACATCTAATTAGTTTGCAGTCCTGTAAAACATGACTATGCCTTTGAGTTTAATAACATTTTCCTTTAGTATTACTGTTTTTATTTGTATATACAGTGTCTCGTAAGTCTTTACATGTATATGCTGGGTATTGAACCTTTCTTATGATGTTGTTTTGTACTTTTATTATAGATATAATGAATTGGCTTTATAAAACCATTATTTATCTTACATGACGTATCTATCTGTGTTGGAGTTATATACAATTTTTCTTTCTTTTAATTTTCAAAACAATAAAATCAAAAATTTAAATAAAAGTTTAAAATCCTAAGACCTATAAATTAAATGCTATAGATATGCTTTTAACTTCATTAAAATTAATCTATTTGCAGGCAAAATATAACAGTGCTGAACATACGGGATTAAAACGCAAGTCGACATCAAGTCCATTAAAAGAATGCAAGAAGAGACGAAAGGATTCGAAACATAGTAGATCATTTAAAAGATACTTGTCTTTTGGAGTAAGTCGTGATTTCCATTTATTGCTTTACGATTGGCATTCTTATGGCCTGTCATCCCAAATTCCGAAACAGTGGTGATATTGCTTCGCTAAACTATCAACGTAGCGTAGTAAAGAGGACGTAACCGCTGTTTCGAAGTTGGCTGTCATCCTTGCCCAGCCCCCTCTTTGCTGCGGTGCCAGGTGAGCAAGGATTCCCGGTTTGGTTAGCACTTGGCATTCTTCTTATAGCAAAGTAATGCAGTGTGCTACAGTTTAATCTTTAACGAAATAAATTTACAAAGTTAACATTATTTCACAAAAAGATGACTAATGAATCTGTAAAATTTGAATTTAGTACACCTGGTTTAAAAATACCTATCAATGTTAATTCCAATTAAATCTGATTGAAACAAATAGACTCATGTTATTGTATAATTGGATACTCGTTTTTACGGTCACTATATGAGATAATAATGGACCATAACTGAAAGAGTAATGTTCTGTATGATCATGGGGAACCATGCAGACAATAGCAACTCTATCAACTATATCGTTGAATAGTTGATAGAGTTGCTATTTACTGCATGGTTCCCCATGATAATACAGAACATTTCTCTTTCAGTTATTCGTTGAATCGGGTAGCAAAATCGTTCAATGGTGTTTTAAATCGTGCGACTTGTGCAAACTGTAACTATTGTTTCTCTCTTTATTAGGATACACCATTACAGTCAGATTACAACTTACTGTCTGAAGAAACGTATATAGCGGATGGAAGTCGTCCTTATTGTCTTCCGACTGTTGCTGGTCAACACAGAGATTTGAAATCTATTACAGCTGATACAGTAAGTTTCGTTGAATTTGATTTGATTTTTGGTGTTTTAACGCCACTTTGTGCAACCGAACGAGCGGGGTTCGAACTCACAACCTCAGTGTTGACTGGCTAGTGATTAAAGTAGTAACTAAATTTCGTTGAAAGATGCTTCATGAACAAATGTTTTCTTCTGTCTGTTATTAGTTTGGTGGGCCAATGGCTCAACATCAAAACTATTTTTTTCTTAGTTTAAATCAGGAGTCGGGCTGTCCGCTTTCAGGCAGACAATCTCATGTTTTTACTTATTTATCGAACTGATTAGTAATACTATTGAAATTGATGCAGCCTGGCCTCTACTTTTTTGAAATAGATATACGAAGAAAGAATGAGAATGAATCATATGTACATTGACATGTATATAACAATTGGTTGTCAGTAAAAATATATGGTATTCAATACAATTCAGCCGTTGACAGAGACAGCAGGCCCGAGAACACAGTTATTTTGTAGTGCATTTCTTTTAGACAATAAATTCAAATTAAAAAAAATCGCACCGGCTCTATCTCAAAAAGATTTTTACAGTGTACTGTACTACTAGTGGAACAAATAATATCAAAATTATAGAAACTTCTACCAGCTCTTACTCAAAATATTGACAATTTTGTGCTAAGGGGGTCTAAAATTCAGTTTGACAACTTCAGGCGTAATAAAATTTGACCTTTTTGAACTGGACCAAATCACTACTTAACATAAAAATTCAGCACCCAATTTTTTTAACTTCTAATTTCATCCCCCTACTAAATATTCCATGCATTAGATATTAAGAAATGAATTGGGAAAGTGTATCAAATTAAAAATCCATTTTATACACTGTAATCACTAGGGACTAGACAACGAGGGAGACAACGAAACCCAAAGGACGATAACTGTGTCCTTGGATCAGCATCGTATATTTGGAATATCGACAAATGACGTATTAGACTCCTTGTTTCACAATCGGCAATCCTCGGGTGACTTCGCTTCTCTCCTTACGGAATCGGCCGAGTTGTGACGATTGCCTTGTTTCATTATCTACAACCACACTACCCATCGAAGCGTCGTATCATACTGTACACACACGTGACACAGGGATAGATATATCATTTTTTCTTCGAGACATACTTTCAAATTGTTTTCTTCGGAACTTTCTTTCAATTGACCCAAGCTCTAAACTGACATTACAAACGTTTGCATTTTTTAGATGAAAGACTTATTGAATGGTAAATACAATGGTGGCATCAATTCTTATAGAGTCATTGATTGTAGATACCCATACGAGTTTAATGGTGGACACATTAAGGTATGTAAAACAACAATATATTTTTGGTTTCTACTGTAAAAAGAATAGCACACATTGAAAAATCACCTGTATTGTGAATTACCCTTTCAGTAACTGCGAGTACTCTCAGATCTGTTCTTTAATTTCTTAGCGTCTTTTTGTTGTTGGGATGTTTCAGGTTTTATATAATTCAGCTATACCGTGTGATGCGTTTTCTAATTCATTACTTTCATTACTCAAAAGCTTCCTATTTACCGAAATATTTCGGCCGGGGTTTCGTCAGTGAGCAGTAGCTCGCAGTTTTAATTGATGTTTTTTTATACAGTTTTTGTTTTAAATACAACTAAACGACCAACAAACCTGTTCTTATATACAAACAATATATAGGTGTTTATTGGTGTCGATTTGTTACCTTTGAATAATTTTTAATAAAATACAACGGTTGCCTCTGGAGCAATAATCAACTATTAAATGAAAACCATTATAGGAATCCGTGTATCGGTTTATACTAATATTGCATTGTCGTTTATACGATTTTTTGTATGACATGGATGAAATCATTGAAATGAATAATATTTAGACTATTAACTTTCATTAAACAGAATGCAGAAAATTGTTACCTCGAGGAGCATATAGATGAGCTGCTTTTACAAACACTGCAAAGAGGAAATACAACTGATGAAATAATTATTTTTCACTGCGAGTTCTCCTCCAAAAGAGGACCAAAATTGTAAGTTTTACTGAGAATTTGATAATTTTAAACAAGATGTAATCGAAATTGTTATTTATTTCACTGTCAAATGAAACAAAGGAAAACTAGTCAAACGCTATTAATAAAATCATACGTCATTTTATGAAGCTTTGTTTTAATATAGCCGACTATACAATATGGATTTGTCTCATTGTAAACGGCCATAATACATTTTGTGTTTTTACTGTCTTCTGGTTGGTTAAAATTATTAGTTTTATTTTCAATATTGCCAATTTTGATGGCGACACGCTCACTTTGACGTTGTGTATTCATACGCCAATATGTGTGTACGTTGCTATTGTTGATATAAATAATATAAAAAGTACTTGAACCTTAGTTTTGATAAAAAAAAATATTTATAATGAATGGCAATAACTTATTTTGATTTTATTGAACCATAAAACTTATTTTTGACTCTTCACATTTTACATAATCCGCTTCGCGGATTATTCAATGTGAAGAGTCAAAAATTAGTTTTATGGTTCAATAAATTCAAAATAGATAATAGCCATTTATTAAATATATGCAAATACTTATTCTTTTAGCATTTTCTTCTGTATTAACTATAACAGTAGAAACATTTTTACCAATAGGTGCAGATATTTGAGAAGCAAAGATCGACAAATGCATGGTAGAGATTATCCTCAGTTGCATTTCCCTGAGATATACCTTCTTGAAGGAGGATACAAATGTTTCTATCAGACTCACAAGGTATGTCTTGTTATTATGAAGCTACCGCAGGGTCTTAAACGACCTGCGACCTCTGGGCTTTTTAGAGGCGACTTCCGACCTGAGGGCCTTCTAAAACGACCTGCAACGTGTAAAATTTGGAAAAATACCGACCTCTGACCGACTTCCGTCCTCTGTGTTGGGAAAAAACGACCTGCGACCTGTACATTTCCCTTAAAAACGACCTCTCGACGAATTTAAAAGCGACGTTGCGACCTAAGGGGGTACCCTGTGGAAGCCTCTATTATAGCCTTGGCTTTTGGAAATTTTAACATGTATTTAAAGTGTGCTGTCTTCGACAGTAATGTTAATTGCTTGCATTCGATTTGAATTGGTTATCGGAATTTAGACCAGGGCCAAGTTGTAGTTTCTGGATTAAATGCTGAACATTTATTTACTTTAAATATTTAAAAGTTTTAAATTCTTACATGCAGAAAAAAACTCAGTGTTGAACAACTGGGTCCAGATATATTTACAGCCAATTTCATTGAGTGTGAGGCCAAAGGTAATACCTTTGGTTAACTTGCTTGTTAACTGAACCGTGAAGTCATTGTTGGGTCAGGTAAACTACTCTCCTTTAAGAGTAGACTAGTCCAGCAGATAACCAATATATCTGTCTGTTGGACTAGGCTACTTCGAAAGGAGGGTAGTATACCTGAACTTATAATGACTTCACGGTTCAGCTAACAAGCAAGGTAACCAAAGGTAATAGGTAACCAAAGATATTACCTTTGGTTACATACTTAATGAAATTGGCTGTAAACCTCTTTGCGTCATACATGTATCAGCTTACGTTAGAGATAACTGAAATGAAACTAGAATAATCATATAAACTCTGCCCCTTCACTCATAATGTAGAATATTTATAATAACATATCGTTAACTTATAAAATACCTCAACACAAGAATTTGACTATGTTATAAGTAACTGACTAATCTTTATTTCAGCATTTCTGTGAACCCATCGACTATGTTCCGATGTTGCATGACGAGTATAAAGAAGACGTACGCCATTTTCGATCCAAGACATCAACCCTTAAAAGGAACTGCTCACATGTAAAGAAGATGGAACATTGCATTGTTTCGCAAAAACTCGTATTTTCTATGTGCTGACATAATACTGTGTCATTTTCTAACTGTTGATCAGTAATATTTTAGTGCTATATTTGTTATATTTATTTTGTTATTTGTTGAAATCTTATAATATACTATTGTTTATTTATTAAAATTGTAATACTCCACGTGATTTCATAGATAAATACATGATTTAGTCATGTATAGAAAGCATTAAACAGTAATCTTTCTGGTACCGATTAAAATCTTGAATTTACTTATTTATGTTGCTCTTACTTGAACGAGTACCACGATATCCTACCACAGAGAAGGTAACCTGTCAAAAAATCATTGGTTCTTAAGACATCGTCATCCGCAGCCCCAAACTTCATACAGCGTTATTGTTCGGGTCATACTTCCCGCCAGATGTCACCACTGTTTCGGTTTGTCGCAGCCCAGGCAACAGGCACTAGATGTTCTGTCAATAGCAAAAGATATTGGAAGTGTCCATGTATATAAGCCGTATTTTTGCGCCTGTCCCAAGTCAGGAGCCTCTGGCCTTAAGCTTTGTCAGTCAGATTATTAATTTTAGTTTCTTGTGTATAATTCGGAGTTGAGTATGACATCCATTATCACTAAACTAGTATACATATTTGTTTAGGGGTCAGCTGAAGGATGCCTCCGGGTGTTGGAGTTTCTGGCTGCACTGAAGACTCATTGGTGGCCTTCGGCTGTTGTCTGTTCTATGGTCGGCTTGTTGTCTCTTTGGCATTTGACATTCCCCATTTCCATTCTCAATTTTATATAAAAAAAAAAGAAGATTTAATACTCATCTTGTTCAGCAATTAACCATTGGTACATGCATTTCGTATTGCTTTATACTGTTTTGGAGGCCTTGCAGTGACCTACAGTTGTTAATTTCTGTGTCATTTTGTCTCTTGTGTGGAGTTGTCTCATTGGCAATCATACCATATCTTCATCCCAGAAACAAAATGGACAACAAGATTTAAAAATTTATATTAGTACATATAGGCATATCAAAAATGGCGTAGATATATGTGTGTATGATGGAATAAGTTCACGTTGATCCACAAATGCCAGCAAAGTGAAGCAAATATAATGACTCAAAAATAGGCATTAAAGAAACTGTCTGTAAATAAATATTAAGTAACCACTTTTATTTTTTTTAACTGATATTTATTTTCAAATATGTCGACCCTGAGTACCAATGAAGAGAAATATGTTGTTGAAATGCGCATCTAGTGCAGAAAAATTTGTACCGTTAATGTTATCATGTATAGACAATTTTCTAATGATATAGTTTGTGCTAGTCTCAACAAGTTAACAAGTGTGGAGACTCATTTCTCAGTTTGTTCGATATACGCGTGTTTGAAGTGACATCTAGATTTCACAAACTGTTCAACTTTTGGAAGCAAACCGATTCGGACATTGAAAAAAACATATGCATACGCAGGTGATACATGTATGTTTTTTTTTTATTGTGGGATGTACAAGTACACGGTCACGACCACTCTTTTCTTTTGGTGTATGGATTTTTTTTAATCCGTCTGATACATTTTTTAACTGATTTTTACAGCAGACGACCGTAAGGGCATTCTGGTGAATTGGTATCGCCTAGATTTCCATTACGTAATATATATTCGTTTTGGGTTTTTAACCGATCTATAAACATGATGAATACGTAGACATCATCAAGTGCAAACTACCATTCCTTCATCGCTTGTTATAAATTCATTTCAGTCTTCAATGACTACTGTCAAATACTTTTTAAAGAAGATAAATTAATAATATTACAATGTTTTGTTATATGTATATACATATAAGTAAAAAATCATCAATATCTATGCACACGCATGCGGATGAATATCTCAAGAACGTTAAACTTTGCAATCTCAAGGAACGATAACTTCGCATGTATTTTGCGTGAAAATACGAATGTCTATTCAAATCCATTCTTACTATTAGAAAAAAAAGAATTATTACAGAAGAGTGACGTATCCACCATGCACTTGCACTGCACTATTATTAATATAGTAGAATAGAATGATACACAAATGCATGAAAAATATGATATGCATGTAACAATACAAATATTAATATAACATATAACAATATAAACCAGAGTATACTTATTTGTATCACTACAATATAATAGTCATTACGGTGAGGATGAATTCCCTGTCATTAATTTATCACACACACGAACTTGTCCCAGAAACAAAATAAATCTGTACATTAACCTCACTTTCAGGTATAGAGATGTGATGTTTTCTGAAACAACTACTGGTTGGACCATCCACAAGAACTTGCAGTCATCAGATGTTGAGTGCTTGAGTACTTTGATTATAGTTCGTTTTTATGTTGTACTGTTACACCACTGTCGCATGCTAGGGGGAAGGTTTGGATCCCGCTAATATGTTTAACCCCGTCACATTGTGTATGTATTTGTCTTTTTCAAGTCTGGAGCCTGTAATTCGGTAGTTGTCCTTTGTCGCTGTGTTACACATTTGTTTTTCGTTCTTTTTTTTCATTTAATATGCCGTTAGTTTTCTCTTTTGAATTGTTTTATATTTGAATACGGGTTTTTAAAGCTGACTATGCTGTATGGGCTTTGTGCATTGTTGAAGGCCACACAGTGACCTATAGCTGTGAATTTATATGTCATTTGGTCTTTTTTTGGAGAGTTGTCTCATTGGCAAGTTGTCTCATTGGCAATCATACCACATCTTCGTTTTTAAATTGTGAAAACTTTTAATTTGTATTCATTGAATTGTTGCCTATCTGATTAAAATTTTCCTTTAAAGTAACGTATTTTTTCTAATCGAATTATACTTTTGATTCAATCATTTCTAGAACAATTGCTTATACATATGTATAAGCCCCGGTCTCAACAGTTCGTACGATTTTTTGTCGTAGAAGATCTATAAAAAAAAAGTTGTCAGGCAAAATGTCAAAAAAATGTTTCGAGTGTTCACATGAGCTACGACATGTCCACGATGGGTACACGACATAAAAAAAGAAAAATTTTAATTGAACTGTCGTGGGTTTGTCGTAAGTCGGTCGTACGACAATCGTGTGTTGTTTGGGGATTTTTTTAGGTTTTCATGTACATTGTACATGTCGTTGGATGCGCGTGTTACTGTTGTGTCACTGTCGTGCCACTGTCGTGCCACTGTCGTGTCACAGTCGCACAACAGTCGTGGGTCACTTGCGTGTTTGACTCCGAACTACTAGTATATAAAGAAGGCCCGATGATTTATTCAGTGACATTTGTTATTTGCTTTGAGTATTGTTCAGTGTCATTATAAGATCGTTCCAAGTAAACGACGTTTTTCGTATTAGTAAACATTATAATTGTTCAGCGAATTCAAACCAGGTACGACAGACAGTCAGTGTTGTGCGATCATCGTATGAAATTTGATATTAGTAAGACAATCGTGCGACTGTATCACGAGTGTCTTGCAACAGTCGTTAGATTGTCGTGCGACAGTCGTACGATTATTTTATTAAAATGGTTTATGTTGGTACCCACGACAATGTGTTTATCGCACGACAGTTGCACGACTGTGGTAAGACACTCTCACGACAACCACAAGACAATGACACGACAAAAAAATCGTGGAGCAAAAAATGTGCATGTCCAATTTTCGTCCCACGACACAAGACAGCGCCACGGTGCTCAAAATATCGAGCGACTGTCGTGAGACTGTCGTACGACGATCACAGATGACCCGCGATTTGACCAAATTTCATGTCGTGGCGCTGCATACATGTAGATGTATCGTAGGTTCGTTTTAACCAGGGCTTAATAAATTATCTGAGATTGAATATTTGTTATGTTCGGTCTTTACAAATGTACACGTTGAATTCTGTCTTTCGGATATTTTTTATCATACGATTTTCATGGATTATTTTAAGACATAAATCTCGCTCGATAGGAAACATTTCTAGTAATTTTCCAGTACTCTTTTTTATTTGATATGCTGCTTTAATGTTTTGTTTTTTATGTTTTGGGTTTTTTTTTTATGTTTTTTTTTATTTTAATTTACTTGTTTGAGGAGGATTATTTTACTCTTTTGTAATGTCCATCCAATTTATACTGAAAGAGCACAATTGTGATAAGATATTTGAAATCTGACGAAGTTTTAGCATTTTCGAAATGTCAATAACCAAGTACACAAGTTCTTATTGAAAGATAGACAATGTGCTATTCTCAGTTTGTTCAATATACGCACGTTTCGACATCTAAGATTTCGATGAATGTCACATTTTCATATGTTTTACAGCATGTATTAAATTATGTATTATAGCAATGATGTACATTTATAAATCGGTTAAAACTATCACGGAATGTTATCACACAAGAAGAGGCATTTTGCAGAAGCTTGATTCCAGCTGGGGAATTCGATAGTATTTCACAACAAGTTAACACGTTTTGTGAATCGTCATTGAATATTTTGTGTTGACCAAAGTTATATTCAAACTGTTTCAATAACACGTCTGATATATTTAGTGGGATGGACACGAATTAGCTGATTAGTGAATTCGCTAATTCATAATTTTAAGCAAACTAAATTCTGCATTGAAGCCCTGTGTCAAATTGTGTATGAGACTGGATGTACTTCCTGAAGGCCGGACGGTGACCTATTATAGTTGATAATGTCTGTGTCATTTTGGTCTCTTGTGGAGCCGAGTTGTCTCATTGGCAATCATACCACATGTTCTTTTTTATATTCTCATGCCGTCACTGTATGAAATCTTCTTTTCATTAATCCTGCCCCATAATATTTGTTTTGCCCCATAATATTTTTTTTTTGCCCCATAATATTTTTATTTAAATATTATGGAATGGCATGATTTCATAACAGCGGATTGTAATGTACAATGTATACGTATATTAAACTTGTTTTCATAAACTGCAATCATTTTCTGATAGAGCTTAACATTGTTAATTAAATAATACGATTATAACAGCCCTAATACTACCAAAACGGCATGTGTCATACTGGTGACGTCGTCCTGGTCATATATTAAATCATGTGATCTATATTTCTTTTCGGCCTAGTCCAATATTTCCAATACGGACTGGCAATGAATCCTGAATTTCATGTAAACATATATTGTGCATGTAATTCAGGATTCATTGCCAGTCCGTTTTGGAAAGATTCGTCCTATATTCACATCATTGATCATCATTGCCAGTCCGTATTAGAAATATTGGTCCTATATTTACATTTGATGTCTGTAAAACAGCATTTAGATCAATACAAGTCTGTATTGCAAAAGTTGGATTATTTAATAAGTGTTATGAACTGGCTGTTTCTGTATTGGCACTTGTATAGATTCTCGGTCAGCTGTATTGGCCCTCGACCCTACAGGTCTCGAGGCCAATACAGCAAGCATTGAATCTATACCAGTGCCAATACAGAAACAGCCAGGTAATAACACTTTATTATTATCATCTGTTTTGGAGATATTTTCCGGTAATGTTTTCACTTCTTCTTTCGCAACTGTTGTACTAGATAAGTGATCGAAACATGAAAGGGGCAGTTTTTAAGACTAGTTCAACCACACACATATTCTTATGTCTGTCCCAAATCATTAATCTCACCAGTGATTGTCTGTGTCTTGTGTACAATGTACACAATGTCATGGATCTATAATATATCTAAATGTTTATAGGTGTTTTTGCTTTTGTAACATGTTAAACTCAGAGCAATTTATAACTTGACGTTTTGTATTTTGAAGACTACATGTATTAATCTCTTAGACTATTACATTTAAAATAAAATTGAGAATGGAAATGGGGAATGTGACAAAGAGACAACAACCCGACCATAGAGCAGACAACAGCAGAAGGTTACCAACAGGTCTTAAATGCAACGAGAAATTCGCGCACCCGGAGGCGTCCTTCAGCTTGCCCCTAGACAAATATATACTAGTTTAGTGATAATGAACACCATACTAAACTCCAAAATGTACACGAGAAACTAAAAGTTAAAATAATATAAGACTAACAAAGGCCAGAGGCTCCTGACTTGGGACAGGCGCAAAAATGCGGTGGGGTTAAACATGTTTGTGAGATCTCAACCCTCCCCCTATACCTCTAGCCAATGCAGAAAAGTAAACGCATAACAATACGCACATTAAAATTTAGTTCAAGAGAAGTCCGAGTCTGATGTCAGAAGATGCAACCAAAGAAAATAAACAAAATGTCTTTTGTTATTTGTGTTCTTGCGTGCTGCTTTATTAGCGGGAGTCAACTTGTCTCTGTTCATAATACATTTTTTTTTCAGTGTCTTCTGTATCTTAATTTGAATCTTTTTATTGAAGATATTTTATTTAATTTTCTGACAAGTATGTATAGTTGTTCTATGTTTTACTTGGTTTGGTCTTTCATTGGCGTGTGCTGTTCTTCTCAAATTCTTCTTGGTCTTGGCTTTCGACATTTGTCTTATATTTTCAAAAGAGTTCTCATTCTTTTCTTGCATTTGCCACTTTATTACCCAAAGCAACTACATTAGTTTAGGTTAGATAACTACTGTACAAAAACTTGCAAAAATAATGATGGACTAAAAATTGTATATATATTAGCCTTGTAATTATAAAATAGATGTAGGAAACCAAATTTTCACAAAATTCTGTTTGTCGATGCCGAGCCTTTTCAAAAAAAATTCTTAGCTGGTTCAGTACTCCGATAATAATGTAAAACATAGTACATTGTTTATGCAAATATCTCAGCTTCGCACTAATAAAATAAACATGCATATGGAAAAACGATTTGAAGGAATTGTTATTGTTCACATCTTCCCAATGAGGAATTTTTCACATTGACCCAATTGGTTCCTTGGTGACAAAACATTTAGTTATTGTGTCAGTGTTGCCTTTTTCATTCATGCATACCTACAACATCTTATCAAGGCGTGTCTATTTATATATACAAACCAAAGACAATAGCTGTTAATTAACAAACAATAAATCATTTTAGAGGCATCAATGTAAATTGCTTTGACAACTGTACCATTCCATTCCTTTATATTCTTCTTTCGACTGTAAAGTGTTTTTGTACATGCAACTTCAAATATTCAATCGAATGAAAAGAAAATCGACGGGTCCATATATATATTTGTTCTTTTAAATTCATTCTTCCAGTAAGTAATAACATTGCATTTGAAAAACAAGAATGGTACCAATGTTTATAAGCCTATAGTGATCAATTCTGTAATTAGTTGTTATGTATATTGTATTGTTCTAAATTATTAATCCATACTTTTAAAAAGATAGATTACTTTTGTTTACTTGCAAAAAAGAAAAAGATTTTTTAAAGATTTGTTCCGCTAGACTTTCATAAATAGATCAATTTGTAAAATTTATTTTTTAACAAGCTTTGTGGTAATAACTTAAATTATAACGTTACATGATACTCCTTACACGACAGTTTTTTTGTTTAAGTGCATTGTGCTGATATTTGAAATGAAATATAATTATGTTTATAATTTTGCAATTAATAATTTCATAAACTAAATATAGCCGAACGTTATAAATAAACCTAAAGATATATATCTTTTTTCTTGTTCAGTTTATAAAAATATTTGGTCTGACCTAGAGAATGACGAGTTATAATCTGCACAACTTGACTTTAAGAAAGTTCGTGTTCATGAAATGTTTTAGGCACGATTTTTGTACTCTCCATGACAACCATAACTTCATCTCCTCGTTTTTTGTTTTGTTTTGTTTTTTCTATAGGATTCGTGTTACATAAACTCTAGTTTCCTATGAAGCATTTCATTAACAGATATGTATTTGTCTGGTCGTCAATTTGTTCATTATGTTGTCCTTTTTTTCTCTCAATCTTGTGGTTAAGATTGCTACATGTAAGAATAACATGTAGTTGAAAGAAAAACAACACTTAGTAATACCACGCTGTGTCAATTCACAACAAAACAATCCCTATATACACTGGTTAAACTTTAAACAAAGGAAGAACGATTGTATAGCTGTTGTTCATCTCATAGTCTCACTAAATACTCAAATATTGCAACAAGTGTATGTCGCTACATCTGTGCAATACAGATTAAATAAAACATTGAGAAGTGGTATACTTGTATACAAGCCAAAGGGGTCGTAAAACTTATCTACGGGCAGACGGTTTACTACAAATATATTATTACCAAAAAGAGTAATGGCAAAACATGAAATACGAACATCACTCTACAACTTCGTAATTCATTTGCCGGTTTTACTTGTTTTATCCGAGCCTGGCTGTTGAGTGTTTTATAGACAAAACATGCGTCTGGTTTACACAGTTTTAATCCTGGTATAAACGATGAGTTTATCTACTGACTTTCACAGTTAACTCAAATCTTAGTATAAACTAGCAATACAGAGACCCCTAAAAGAGTTGAAAATCGGACTTGGCACATGCTCAAATGAATAGATATGCCAGCATGCATCATTGGTCTTCGTGATCGATTACCATCCGGTTTTCGGGTTCTGTTTATGGTCACGTTTTGAAGGAGTTCTAACTTTTTGTGTTTTGATATACTTATTTTACATTTGTATGCTTTTTGTCTATTTATCTTGTATTTTAATTATTTGTTAGCCTTCAATTGTTTTGTTAACTTTTTCTTGTGATTAAAAAAATCTTTGAGTGAACACCTATTCCGTCTCGAACATTGGCTAGATGTATAAGGGGGCTGAAATTCCAGTAACACGTTTAACCCCGCCGCATTTTTGCGCCTGTCCAAAGTCAGGAGCCTCTGTCCTTTGTTATTCTTGAATGTTTCTTAATTTTAGTGTTTTATATATTTTGGAGTTTGGTGGTTTTTTTTTAACTAGTACATAGTTTGTTTAGGGGCCAGCTGAGGCCCGCCTCAGGGTGCGAGATTTTCTCGCTGTGTAAAAAGACCCATTACTGGCCTACGGCTGTTGTCTGCTCTTTGGTCGGATTGTTGTCTCTTTGATACATGCCTCATTTCCATTCTAAATTTTATTCTGTTTTCTTTTATCCTTTGGACTTCGATTAATAAGAGATTATTTAAGATTTGAAATCCATTTTTAAACAAATAAATTATGAAATACTTCCATTTGCACAATTTGATATAAAAACAAGAAATGACAAAAGAAATTGTCATGGCAAGATGATTTGATGATTATGTGAAAATTGCTTAAAAATCGTATATCACAGATTGCTTCAATTCATTAAATTGAAATAATATCTACTATGTAACACTCCCTTCTATAGAATCTGACTCCATCGCCGAATTAACTTCTATAACCCATTTTTTAATCCAATCCTCTTTCTCATTTCCCATAAGTTCATTGTCCCGAATATATTTTTTCACATCCGTATATGCATATGAATCGTTCACATCCCGCCATGTCCGCCATGTTTGTTCGGATGGAGATCTTTCTATTTCCGTTCTGCCAGAGTCATCCTGAATCATATCCTCATGCAAACTTTTATTACGTCCCTTTTCTTCTAAGCTCGGTTTTTTACCATGTGTACTACTATGTTTCGGACTAAATACCGTAGGCAGTTCATCAACATTAATAAGCGGTTTGTTTGCTTTTTTCTTATCCGCGTCATACTGATCATCGATCTCCTTGTGAAGTTTCTCAATCTTATGATTGATCATTTCTTGTTCATGCCACTTCCGAAACTGTTCAATTTTCTTCCGAATGGAAAAATTTTCATCTCCTTTCGGTTTTTTAATTTCTCTATATCTATTCCTGTCGAGTCGCTCTACTAATCCAATTTTATTAGTATTTAGTAAAAGGTTAGGATTTCTATCACTTTCGTAACTTTGTTGAAGATTTAAATTTTTATTTCTACTATTTTGTCGTCTGTCGGTTTTTGCTTTCCTGTCCGTTCTCTCAATATAAGGTGAAGTTGCATGTTTATTTTCGGACAAAAATGAATTGTCCTTCGTTATCCTTTGCACTTCTACAATATTGCCGTTTGACAGTTGAGAAATACGTGTTAACTCTTTAGCAGCGTTAATATTTGGCACAGGTGATATGTTTTCAACCTTATGGCTATAATTACTGTGCAAAACATAAGGCGTCGTGACGTCATTAAGACGGCTGATGGTTTGTCCATTAACAAAGCCCACATCGTTGTTATCATCGTGGTGGGTGTTGAAGCTTGTCTGAGTGTCTTTTCGCATCTGCGATTGAGCAATTGGCGGGAAAAGTGAATATTCATGTCTTTTCTGTCTTGCACGTTTTTTCATCAATAATTTGGTCTTTCCTTTCGGATTATGACTTTCTAGTGCCTCCTTCATGAATGAGTCAGTTTTATCCTGTCGATGTGAAGGCGAAAATGTTCCGTCCTCGCCCGCTAGGGTGTATTTTAACATTGTCTTTTGAACTGTTCAGTAAATATAAACTTCCTTCGAAATGCGAAACAGAGTTGTTGTTGTCAAAATTCCAGAGGTTTTGGTCCAAAAACAAGGCAAAGCACTCAGATGATTTCATAATGTGGTATCATGGTACCTGAAGTAAATAAATCGACACATTTTACTTTTTTAAAGTATCATTGCAATAAATAAAACCTAAATGTTAAATAGTTATAACAAAATCTCTTCTACTTAAAGATATATTGAATGCAATAGCAACCTACCTTTTAAATTCATTTCCGTTTGTATCCTTTTAATACTAGTGAATGCTTGAAACTGATGCATATCGTGACAATATGGTACAGTTATTATGATACATGTATATAAGTGATAATAAAACCGGAAGTGTGATCAACACGAGTCCGATAGCAAGAAAAACATGACAGCAGAAGACAACCTAACAGCACTTGGTATAACGTTTGAATAGTAGAGAAGGCATGATGACGCAAAGTAAAGTACACGGCTTCCTTATTTGGTTGTAGAATTTTTGACTTTTGGTGTGATAATTATTTGTTTGTAGTGATTATTTCAAAATTTCAAAATGACGCCAGTTCCAATTTGACATTTAGCCTTAATTGTAAAATCTAACCTAGAAAGTCATTTAATATATTATATGATAGTAAGGTGTGATAATATACGGAGTTTCCTCTTATTCCCACTTTTAAAAAATGCTATTCCTTCTATTCCCACTTGCAAATAACAATAGATGTTTTGATAAATAATTTGTTCTATAACAATCAAGGTTAATTAGAATTTCACCTAAGATTTACCGGTATTTTTTCCAAAGCATAACATATTTGGTACACTGTTTAGGTATAATACCTTGTTTATTTGTAATATGTTTCTTTTTTCATCAAAGAAATACTTAAAAAAAATTAAAATCTGATAAATAGATTGGAGTTATATTCATTTTTAAATTTGTGAATTTGTTACCTTAAAAAATTGTCTGCTGTACTAATAAATCATGATATAAATAATATTATAACCAAGTATAATCTTAAGATGTGCAATTAAAGTATATTCTAAAAATATAATTACTTGGACCAATAATCAAAGATATAAAATAATGACGAATGGAACGACGACACACAAGAACTTGTATAGAACATTCCAACTTTTCCATCTTGCAAGAACACACTGTGCAACAAACGCAAGAAGAACCTTCCAGTTTTACCAAAAACTGTTGATCAAATCAACATAGATGGTATTTGGATACATACAACCACAGGTGATCCTGCTAACAGACGACAACACAGTAGGGAGTATGCTAATCTTCAGTACGCAAAAGAATCTAACACACTTATCAGCTGCAGATATCGTATATGGTGATGGTACATTTTACACCTGTCCGAGGCTTTTCTTCCAACTGTACACTTTTCACGCAATGGTTGACGAAGCAATGTATCCGCTTGTAAAACAGTTTAGTTCCAGCCGAGAGTAAACTAGTATATACAAGGTTCCTGACTTTACTTAAAGATATCTGCCACCAACACCAACTACAACTTCAGCCTACCACTACCTTCCTGGACTATGAAGTCGCCACCCGAAATGCAGCATACTCTCTATTTACTTGCATCAATGCAAAATACTGTTTCTTCCACTGCACGCAATGTACCTGGAGAAAAGCACAAGAAACAGGTCTTCAGGTTCCATACTAGGATGACGACAATATCAATCAACTAGTACGCCGTGCCGCTGTACTTCCACTTATACCCTTTGCTGAGTTGAAGATGTGTGGTTTAATGCCCTAACAGACATAGATCAGATTGATACCAACATCAACTACACAGCCTTTACAGACTATGTAACAACTTACTGGGTTGAACAGAACCGTCACCTTTGGAACCACTACTTAACACAAGGACCAATGACAACAGATCATCTAGAGGGATGACACAGCAAGATGAAGAACATGTCACACATCCACATCCAAACATCTTTCAACTGATTAAACTTCTGAAACATGAGGAAGCCTTTAACGGCCTGATCATTATCCAGTATGCAGCCGGTGGGAAGAGAGTGGCCCCCAAAAAGAAGTATGTAGAAATCAACAACAGATTAGATGAACTTAAGTCTAGACAACGCAACCAGGAAGTCACAACAATAGAGTTTGGTGATGCAGCCTCCCACCTTCTTCACGTGGAATAGATTGATAAACGCAATAGACTTGTATTCAGTGATTGTCTAATGTTTTTGCTACAATGTTTCATATTTATTTTGTTTTAAAAAAAAAACAGAATTCATAGAGATGCAAACATTTGTCGTCAATTGTACATAACAACAACTGAAATAATACAGTTAAAAAAAATGCATGTTCTCAATGTATACCACAGCATTTTGAAGATGAATTTCTCGAGACAGTCCTGCAATGTAACCATTACCGTTCATGCATACATGTATATATTGTAATTTATTTATGTCTGTTGTTTCGTTTACAATCAAAAACTAAATCTTTAAAGAAAACAAGACAATTGGTTATTCCCCGAGTGGCTCAAAATAAAATTTCAGTTCATAACATTCGGACTATAGTTGATTGAATTACATGTAAACATGTTTTATCTTTCAATTTTAGGGTATTATGGCAGTTTATCAAGTTAAAACTGTCATTCTATTTGGTTAAGCTAGAAGGTGGTGTTCCAGTTCGCAGTTAATCGGTTTAATTTTTCACCCTATCAAGAAATATAAATATTTGAAATTTCAATTATATTTATTTGAAAATTTTCATTAGACTTTATAATTAAATATTCATTTGAGTTGTTGCATTAACAGCTTCGAACATGCATACATCTGACAAATTCTAATTAAATCTTAAATGTATCTGCTGTGTTAAGAGGTAATTTATATTTATCAAGACACGAAGTATCCTGTTCCACGTGCCATTATGATTAAAAACAAATTGCTTTCTGGGTAAACACATGGACCTTCTTCTGGAATACTATTTGTGCATGTGTGTACACATACAATGTTGCATTATGTGAGGTTTGTTTTTTTATCCCGGAAGCAAACGGTTTCACTCCTTGCCATACACTAGAGCCGATCACTCTTTGTTTTTTTTCTTCTTTTTTTTTAAATGTTTTATATACATGATCGAAGAAAAACGTTTTACGCAATATACGGTGTATTCTATATTCCAGAGAGAATATCCAAATTGTATTTCACATTTTTGTAAAAGCCTTATAAAGAACGATTTTGTATTAATTGCATGATTGCATGAAATCAAATTTGTTTTGGTAATGAATGAAATTGTGTAACAATAATGTATAATAACACGTAGGTGTCTTGGTAAAAAAAAGATGTTATCACTTTTTTTTTTTTGTTCACTCGGTTTATCAACATCAGTAAACACATTGCTAATAAATAGAAAGTCGTGATAATTTTCAATTTACAAGTTATTTGCTGTATACATGTACTATAAACAAATCATTTTTGCGAATATTTAAATTTCTATTACAAAATTCAACAGGTAAGATAAGTCAAGAAAAGTGGGCTATTCCCTGTATTCAGTGTACACCCCAGTTTTCTGATGTTAAAAGCAGTATACAGGGACCTCCTTTTTCCTATTCATTTTATGGTATGAAATCTACAAAAGCACACATCCTTCATGTGATAACAAAGTGTAATGAAAGCAAGTGTTTAAAGCTTATTTCAAGTCTAATTTGATGCATAACTCACAACAAAACAATTCCTGTGTTCACAAATTCATACCTTGATCATCAATTATGAGATGACAAAAAGATATGTTAATGACTTGGGAATTAAAATTTAATGAATAAAAATTTTCAATAGAAGTGAACATAATTCAGTTATGTTCAGTTGCACCTGGATCATGCAGCTTCGTCAATTAATTCCTAAACAAAAGATTTGTATGTTTTTTCGAGTTCTCGAAAAAACAAGGCTTCACTTATATGTTTTGTTGTTCCTAGAATACTTTATAAAGTATTTACAAATTCAACTGATGCAGTTAAAATCATGTAAAACGTGCCCTTTTGTAAATTTCATGCCATAAACTGAAAAATAAAAACACATCTAAACTGGTCTTGTTTACACAAGAGGTTACAGCAGGGAATTTTCTGACTTGTGCCCAACCTGTTCGAAGTCGAAGACAAAGTAGATTGATTTCAAAGCACGATTCAGACCATTTTTACTCCAAGGTTTTATCCTTTAAACAGGAACAGAGGTAAAAGACAAAGCCAATCAAGGTGCACTCAGTGGGTTGAAAGATGTTTCAGATTTTTTATTTTCAAATATCACCCTTGCACACAACACAAATCGTGTAGCAAGGCAGTTTGTTTTCCTTGATTCCGAATCATATAGACGCTCCAATGCAAAAATGCCTTAATTCAAAACGCTTGTTGATTACAGCATCGGAAAGGTATGACAAAAAAACAACGCACGTTTACTACAGAATCAGAAAGATATCATCAAACACCAAAGCCAACATAGTAAAGAAAAAATTGGACAAGAATGGCAAATAAAATTTTTCGAGTCGCGGCGATTCTACCGGGTCGGTGAAGGGAGGGGAAACAAACAATATTTTATTTTTGGCCTAAGATAGTTAAACCGTTATTAGTTTAGCCTTGAATTTTCAATTGGTGTTATTTCCAATTAGACAACTATAATTCATGATACAAGAGCCTAAATGACATAGATTTAAGCTACCGTATGTAGCCGTACTGCATTCAACAACGAGCAAAACCCATATCGTATAGTAAGCTAAAAGGCACCAAAATGACTACATTCACTCGATCAAACTTACAGCCTGAGTTATGAATATAAGGAAATTAATTTAAAAAAAAAAGAATATACTAAACAGCGACCAATGACCACAACTGAATAACAGCATCATGACTTGGAACAGACACATTTTTTTCTAGGCCATGGGTTGTTTTGTTCTATAGTTCGGTTGGTTTCTCTTTCATTGAAGAATTTTGAATGTCCCTTTTTTTTTTTTTCTTCTCGCCTCTTTTTTGAATTGAACAGTCAATGCTTCAAAGAGTGAAACATAAAACAGATAATACAAATTATCAACGACATTGAACAGTTCGACTCGTACACCAATCAAGACACCAATCGAGAAACAACATACAATTTAAGTGAATTCCATATGCGACACGTGACCCGTGACGTTTTCAATAACTTTCTTGGGTACGATGGATAACAAAATTAAGGAAGCCAAAATAGTACACAAAAACGATGGATAGCAAAATTAAGAAAGCCAAAAATTACAATAAAACTCCAAGAACATAAAACCCCAAAACCCTAACCAGAACAGCCAAAATTTATATTAATTTCACTGAGGAATTTGCAACTAAGTTTGAAATTAATACAATTTTACAAATTATGAATTGGAATTTAACATATTTTTTTTTAAATGGCCATAGATAGGTATAAGCTAAAGTGAAATAGTGAGATGAATTATGAATAGATATAGGAAGATGTAGTGTGAGTGCCAATGAGACAACTCTCCATCCAAATAACAATTTTAAAAAAGTAAACCATTATAGGTCAATGTACGGCCTTAGCATGTCTAATAAGATTAGTATCGGTTTAAATATATTAATATGTACCAAATTAATTACAACTGATGGAATACAATGGGTGATTTATATATCAGTAATTTCATGAGTTATATGTAGCAGAAAATATTATGCCAACCAGCCAGACAGAACCTTGGGTTGAGGTATTTATATTGTTATTAACCTTATTGCGTACATTGCTGGTGTTTGCATATCTTTGGTTTATTAGTCTGTTTCCACAATGCGATCGTTAACGTTGCCATGTAATAGTTTTCTATTCAAATATTTGCTTCTGATCTCTCTAAGTTAAGTGATGCTCGTTTTAGCATCGTTTGGTTTTCAAATGTTTAGTTTGAAGAGTTGACGATAACGGAAACTCCAGTAAAAGCGCCCAAAGAATTTGATTTAAGAAGTGTTATGTTCGATGTTGGATGAGACGATTCATTTATTATTTTTAAATGCACAACTCTCCACTTAAATTATCTGTTTTAAAAAGACATTTCTAAGATCGCTAACATTTGAACATACGTATGCACACTTCATTTCAGGCCTGTTTTCTATTTTATTGGAATGACAAAGTGTGTATTGAGTAGCACCCTTTAAATCCGTAATTTTAGTCACCATCTTATAATTCAGTTCATACAATATTAGAACCAGCTTTACTTATACATTTCATCCTAAATATATGTTTAAGTAGATGTGTGTGCGTCCTGATCGTTAGTTACCTCAGTGGTCAAATGACCATAGCAATTAGGAGCCCCAATGAATAGTAGGAGCCTCAGTAGCTAACTTTGAATCCGCCCTAACCCCTTTAGAAGGCTTCTAAATTTATAAGTCATTTCCAGAAAAGTAATAAGTTGCACTTGAAAACAGACCAATATTCCATGCCAATTTTTTTAGTAAATGGGTTTTATTTTTCATTTGTTCTTAATTGATAGTTATATGACCCGAAATTTGTTCGTTCAAAACTTAGGTTTGTTGACTTTATATCTGTTTATGCTTAATGTTACTTTTAAGCATAAAACACATTCATCTTGTAAATGATTTAGATAAAAAATAAATCAAAATGATTAAATAGAAAATGATATATAGCACATTTCTTGTTGCAACACACCATCCCCAGGTAGGGTTGAGCACTCACGAACATGGAAAGTTCAGTCATATTTTTCTACACCTGTCCTACGTCAGGCGTCTGTAATTTAGTTGTTGGTTGTTCTCTGTCATACTTGTGTTTACCTTAACTTTAGCGATTTTGTATTGTAGCATATAAATTAAGCCATATATTACTATTCTTGTTTTTTTTTTCACATTTTGTCATGTCGAGGTCTATCATAACTGACTATACTGTTTGACGTGTGCTCCTTGTTAAAGACCTATATTTGTTTACATTCTTGTTTTTTTAGATTCTGGTGGGTGGTGTCCTCATTGGCAGCTATTACATATCTCGTTACTTTTATATAGAAAGTTTAAAGTTTTTCTTGCTCTTGAAATTGTTGTTACATTGTATTTGATTTCTCCAAAATTATCGAAATTTTCAAATATGTAAAAATATGGTATATTTACGTCATTGGATTTCGTATTCCTCTTTGTAAATGGTAATCCTTAACGTTGTATACATAGTAACTCTAAATGTGGTAAATGGTAATCCGTTAAAAACAATTCATTTTGCTTGCTCGGTTCGTCTTCGATGATTACAAGGCTTGTTTTATCAACAGATGTCTGTTGCACATTCAATCAGTTATTAAAATCGTAAGATATTCCTGTCAATCAAAACATACATGTCTACTTCATGTAATTGGGGAACTGTTAAGACAGGTTTTCTAATACATATTTAACCAAAATTAATCTGATTATTATAAAATGTCAATACTATCCCACAAAGAATTAATATTACTTAACAATGGATATAAATAGCTATGGTTATTATTAAATATTAAACCTAGTCCGACACAATATTAAGTAAGTGAGAAGAGGTTAAATGGAAATAAACGATCCCTGATTAGTTGTACATTTGTAACTGTATTACTTGACATTTATCCTAAACCACTGCTTGGTAGCATTTATTTGGTTAACGTTATGGAGGGGAAAAAACGCGAATCAACACTGAAAAACTCAAATATATTTACCCCTACCCCAACCCCAAAATAATAAGTAAAGATGAAAGAAAACAATGGAGGAAAACTATATAAAACTAGAACAGCTGAAATGCTTTCTCCTTATCTGTCAGGATACATATATGTTTTGAATAAACAAAAAGGAAACGAAACCAATGATAAAATTGTTTTATAAAAATTCTTTCTTTATATTATGTATTGAAACCAGAAATTCTATGCATATAAGTGCTAAATAGGATTTTCCCCCGTTTACAGTGTTGTTAGATGGTAAAATAATTTACCACTTTTGTAACAATGTAAAGTCTTAAGATATTCCGATACAGCAATTTCTAGCAGAGACAGAGAGATAGAAGGGGGCTATAGTTTGAATGGAGGAAAATAGAGAAAGAACTGCTTAGGGAGAGAATGGTACTCGGGATGAAGAACAGCATGTCTGTGTATCCCCTTTATCATAATGATATATATGTTTTGTGTACATATACTTATTTTGCTTATATAGTTAAGGAAAACTCTCTGTTAGTTAAAAGTTTAATGGGAAATCAAAAGTTCAGGGACAGAAAAGATAGCGACAAACGCAACGTTCCTGCAGTTGATATTTTGATAAACTTTTGGATTGTAAGAGTATATATATATATAGAGTATATATATATATACTACTAGAACAAATTGCATTTTCTTTCGGAGCAATGTGACATATATTCTCACGGTTCTGCTATCAAAAATATTTCTATCTTTACAAAATCTTGATCTATCTTTATAAAGGCTTAACATAGTGTTCCTCCGCTAAGTCTTAAAAGCGTTTTTGTACAAGGATTTATTTTTACAATGAACAAACACTTATAGAAATAGCTACTACCAAAGTCAAACACGTACAATAACGATTCATAAATCTGAAGAATTAAAATCAATTGGAAAGTAAACTTGTTAACTATCAACTGCCGTATACATCTCACCTATAGCATATCTTAAACGTAATATCATTTTAACAAATATTGATTTAAAACGGTGTTCAATAGGGTTATATCAAAGTTTTTTGTACAGAAAAAGAAGAAAAAAGAAAATATCGTCGGTGATTGAATATTGCCATTTTTAGCATATATCGCCGTTCAGTTTCTTGTAAACATAGCATCAAAGACACTTTTTTATCAAATGGGTAAACGCATTTTAATCCCTTCAGTCCCTCTTCATTCAGATTCACACAACCCCGAGATTCCGGTTTAGAATGCGACCTCTATATATTTACAACGATTTTCGATTTACTCTTTCAAACCATACTGTTTCTTTTATTAATGAATTAAACTCTTAAAGCATAAATCTATAATGACTGGCGGTATACAAAAAGAGTCATGAGAAATGTAAACTTGAAGATTTCAGTTGCATTAAATAAACATTCAAATATTCGATTTTTTTTTAATTCACACAAAATTGCAATGTGATGTCATACTACTATTTAACAACGACGAATAAACTAAAAACAGGAGTACGTTTATGTGCTACGGAAGGGTAGGCAGTTCCAGATTCGATCTGATGATAATATATTGTAAATTCTATTCCAATCAACTAGCTCAGAAAATGATAAAATGTTTTACTTTACCCACCTTCTTTTAAATATAAAAATAAGAAGATATGGTTTGAAATATTCTCCGCCAGAGATCAAATGAAGTAGAAGTTGGCAACTGTATGACACCGTATGGCCTTCGACAACGGGCAGAATCTATTGTCTGCTTAAGTGATGTTAAATATCCATTTCAAATTAAACCCAATAGTTCCAGTCAGGATTAGGGATGCATATATCGATAAAAGTAAATTTAGGCTAGTTTTTGTCCAGTTAAAACACATTGTATTTGCTTAAATATAAAAAGGGATGAGACACAAGTTAATCCAACTTATAAAGTCTTCTCCCATGAACAATTTATAATTGTAAGAATATTTACAAAGCGTGCATACAACAATACATTTAAGAATTGAATGCTTCTTTTTGTAAATTTATTGGGGTGTAAAAGCGTTGGCCGAAGTACATTTTGTATTCCGCTCTTCATTCTGAAAATGTACGCACGGTCAACGCTTTTACAACCCTATAAAGTTATCATGAATGATAAATTTTATTGTCTAATGCAATTGCTTACGGAATAACATGTGATGTGCAGTTAGCCAATCAGAATAACGTATTATAATGAAACATATATCTAATGTAATTATTATATATGTATTGGATATGTATAAAGATGAAAACTTACTTTACATGGTCCAAGAATCCATGCGTACGTTTCATTGAACACATGGACATGGTAAGGACTTCATTTCCAAATGCAGGTAGTTCCTGTCAAACTGAATCTTTTTTTTTATTTCTTTTGTGCGAAATTTTAAAATCGTTTGATGTATTATCGTTGGACATTTTGTTTGTTTTTCGCCATTCATTGATAAACGATTGTTGTGTACCTTAATGATATTGCTCGATTTATTTTCAAGATTACAACATAAACTGCCATTTAGTATACAAAAAAACCTATTAAATATTATGCACTTATGGACAACGGTTTGCTTTCACAGAAAACTAATCATTTAACT
The DNA here is from genome assembly GCA_037788925.1 of Mytilus galloprovincialis. Classification (NCBI taxonomy): domain Eukaryota; kingdom Metazoa; phylum Mollusca; class Bivalvia; order Mytilida; family Mytilidae; genus Mytilus; species Mytilus galloprovincialis. Next base: position 54,857,415 of record CM075339.1, on the reverse strand, counting down.
TATAAATGGTTTAGAGTCCCTTACATCAATACAAACCATTTAAAACCCGCTGACAAAAGTCTCTTGTGTTAGTGAAAATTAAAAACCAATAGAAAGCGAATTAAGTGGAACATTTATATAGTTTCCTGACTTGTCCGATACAAATGAAATATAATTCATATTTCATTGAATAAACACGATGTTATACTAAGTACATTTATATTAAGTCAGCTAGAAGAATATTAACTAGGTAATAAAGATTTATATAATTAGTGTATTTTTAATTTGATCCAACTATTATATATACCCTGCGTGATATTATAATCAATTACTATGAAGATTAGTAGATGTGGTTTGTTTACCAATGAAACAACCTTACAAGAAATGAGAACCATCACTACCCTCCTAATGTGCACAATTGTGTAACAGCACAACATTGGAGCAAATTATCAAATGAGTAAGCCTTATGAATGGCTCGTTTTATCAGATAGACACAAAGCCCCTAAATACCCTGACAATAAAGACTTAAAACACAAGGTATCGAACCAAAAGTACTGACAGTTAGTGAAAGTAAGTTAAAAAGCCTATTCTAACTAATAAATGAACCACGTTTTTACAGACTCAATCTTATTAAAATCTCTGATTTCGTTTTACTATATATTAGAAATCAGAGATCTATACTTTAATTAGATTTTTACAGACTAAAATTTCAATCAGCATACACATAATAGATTTACGTTATGACGTGATAGACAGCCCAAAAAAAGCACGACCATGTGCAATGATCATCTTTTAGATGTTATTTTCAGTATGTCAGTATGACATAATAGTATACCTAGACGAAAATAATCTTTAAAAAGCCATGTCTAGTGCATGAATCTCCTTTTAGATGTTAGTGTGGCGTGGTCAATTACATCAGAGTTGATGGTCAGAGTTGATGGTCAGAGTTTTAGATTTGTTTAAGTATACCACCGTAAATTTGGTAACCAAAAAAAATGTAGCCCATGACAGAAACAAAATGATCAAACGATATCATTTTATGTTCATCAACAAAAACATCCAAGGCTTATATAATTATATATGAATTTTGAATCCCTACCCCTTCTGTGCCATTCGTTTATGTGACCTATATGTACATTAAATTTATATTTCATATAATTGAATACAGATCTATTATTTTTTTAATATCCATTTCAAACTTAATTAATATTTCATTGAAAGATTAATATTTGTCAAACCTCTTTTAAATCTAATCCGTATAAGCCATACTTTAATGTGTTAAATAAATAGAAATTTCGCTACTTTAAATTGCCGGAACGCCAACAATGCTAGCTGTTAGTAATTCATATATTTTACTTATACGTAAGTGTGTACAAAGCGATGAAGACAAGGCAAAGCCAACTCATTCATGCACCCACTACTTTCTAGCTAAGTGTTCATAATCATTTTGTCTGCAGTTTAATTAAAAGACAGTCGTAAGCGCCGATCAAGACTTTTTTTAAAAGGATGTTCCAACACATGATAGTCATTCAAAAAGGATAGTTCCAACCATACATGTATGTCCTCATACAAAATCAATAGTTGTCAAACAAAGACGGGGGGGGGGGGGGTACAACACCTCGAACCTGGATTTGTCACTAAGTTATATTATATGTCACATCATGACAATACAGCATTATGATTAATGCTAAAAAAGTACTTTAATTGTAATTAAGAGGCTGAGTACGTACATTAGTTTCGAAAGTTCGAAACAACATAAACAGGTTCATCTGACCTGAGAAATTATACTCGCCTATTTAAATTGTACACAGTTGTTATCATTCAAAATAAACATTGTCCCGCTGGTAATATTTGATACAAAAATGATTGAGATATTTCAAATATTTCAAAAGTTCCATAGATGCGTAGTGCTGATGCGTTATTCATGGCCTGACCCTGGATTAATGGTTTTATAACATAAGAAAACATCCAACATGACCAATAACCGGAAATCATAATTTAATTATTTAAAAATATTGTATTTTCGATATTTTATTCTGATTGTATCAATGATACACAAAAAAAATAAAAAGCCTCTTGATGCAGGATTTATTTAACCTCTCCATATTTATCAAAAGAGTAGCACATGCGATCTTTGACATTTAGCATGTGCCCTTAAGGACATACAGTATAGATTTTGCTCATTGTGACCATCGTACAGTTTCCTATAGTTCTCAAAATCCTAATCATTTGGTCTGTGGGGAAACTGTGTCTGAATTGCGATCATACCATGTCTCCTTGTTTTTAAAATATGTCTCTGTACTAGTTTGCATATGTCATAAGTAGTTGTCGTTTGTTGATGTGGTACATAAGTGTTTCTAGTTTCTCGTTTTTTTATATAGATTAAACCGTTGGGTTTTCCCTTTTGAATGGATTTACTCTAGTAATATTTTGTGGCCCTTTATAGCTTGCTGTTCGGTGTGCCTTGTTGAAGGCCGTACATTGGTGACACATAATGGTAATCTTACTTTTATAAATTTTGACTTGGATGGAGTTGTCCTATTGGCACTCATACCTCATCTTCGTATATCTAATTATCAAGCTGATAATCAATTTAACGAACACCACAAAGTATAACAATATTATGATGAACTAGTAAGTGAATAAAACATTAAGTCAAGTAAAAACTTTTTTCCTCCTCATGTGATAAGACGGAGTTAAGTATTCTCGAGTGATGGCGACTATTTGATGGCCATAATTTAGTCCCTCCAGGGGCCACATTCGATCTCTGCTACTTGCGAGGTTTATGAAGCAATACCAGAGGAATAGTATTTAATGACTGAATTATTCGGGTTATATATGGTAATGGACTCTATCTAAGAATGTTCTCAATCAATTGTCTGAAGTACTTTGGATCTTTTAATCTCAGAATGTTGCAGGTACAATGTACTCTGTTGGTAGGGTTGTTATGTGTTGCTTTTTTTTGTTTTTTTTTGTTTTTTGTTTGGAAAACTGTATTAAAAGCTTAGTTTAACTAGCTTTCGTGGGTATATATACATTTCATTTGCTAAAATGTTTGCTGACACTGAAACTAACAACAAATAATAAAAGTTTTAAATTAGTTATCTTATCTTCTTTTTTTTCAAATAGAGAGTTTTAATGGGTTAACATTATGAACTTTAATCGAACAGAAATAAAGCTTATATCGACAAGCTTTCAAGGATATCTACTTTTTGTGAAAGTTTCAATGGCCAGGTACTATTTTCGTGGGGTTAGTTTTTGGGGGTTGTGTTTTTAAAAAAACAGTATTCAAAGCTTAGTTTAACAAGCTTTTGTGGGTATATACATTTTATTTGCTAAAATGTTTGCCTACACTGAAACTAACAACAAATAATAAACATTTTAAATTAGTTATCTTATCTTCTTTTTTTCAAATAGAGAGTTTTGATGGGTTAACATTATGTTCTTTAATCGAACAGAAATAAAGTTTATATCGACAAGCTTTCAAGAATATCTACTTTTTATTTACTAAATGTTTAGCCTACGATAGGTTTATAATAAATATCAGACAGTCATAACCAAGTTGAACATATATTTCTGTTGAATTGATCCCTGTAGTATAATATTCATATATGAACGAACTCTATTACAAAGCAATTGTAATAGATATAATTAAGGTTACATATCAATTTCAGCATAATTACAATTTGTATTTAAAGATAATAATTTTCACCTCATAAACCTACCTTCAATAACATTGCTACATGAATCTCCAAAACATATTTCCTATATACAATATAATAAATGTGTGAATTTAAATTAAATTATTATATATCCTATTGGTATATTGACATTTAATATTATACAGAACGACAACACAGTCCTTTTGAAATGTATAATGAATATCTACATACCATCAGTTCTTTATAAAAGATGTCCTCGTAGAGCAGTTTTTCATTTTGTGTAATTTTCCCTAACATAAATATTTGTTTGGACGTCTGTATGCCGTTGTTAACAAGTCAAGTTATGATGTCTGTTGTTCTCGCCATAATAGCTCTATTGATCTGTGTACAATTTGACCTTAAACGCCGAGTGAACAGAAATGAAATTAAACCAATACTTTCTATGATCGTAAATACTAAAAACAATATCGGATCCCGTATTGTTTTTCATACCCCTTTAAATTTTGACAAGATTGTTCAAAAGAATATGAGGTGAAGTTTTGCGGTATCAAATTTTCACAAATAAACTTAAATGGCCTTTCGAGATATAAACTCATAAACGTTGTTTTGTATATAAATCAATATCTACCTATAACTTAGTAAATTTTATCTATACATGTTTTAATTTGTCGCTTAAAATTCCTTGTGAAGGTATTATTTCTATCGGATTTTAATTTGTCATTTAAAATTTTTAATTTATAACTCCACTGTATGCTAAATACAAATCAATATTTTGAAAGATGAGATTGATTTGGGACAGAAAGAAGAACAAGGATCAGGCTTAGAGGAATTTTCGAAATACAACACGTTTAAATGTACCATTGAAGTTCTTTGTCTCTTATTACAGATCACTTATGATTGTTATCGTCACGTTTGAACGAGATATAAATGTCCGTCATAAAGATTGTCAATTGATCAAAGCTTAGGAACTTTTAATCTCATAATGGGAACGAGGGCCAAACGGACATCTCGTTTTCGTGAAATCACGTGACACGTCTTACCAGATTTCATTGAGCATGATAACGCGCGGATTTAAACAATAACATATATTGAAAATTATTTAAATTTTACATCACATATTCAATATCAATATATCATTCAGATTTTCATTTTTACCGCAACATTATGGGTCTATATATTGAAAAGAACAAAGTCAAAAGAACAACACCAGCGCCCCCCCCCCCCCCCTCTTTTTCTATGCTGTTTATTTTTAATTTCATTTTTCATAATTATTTTCTTTAAAAAGATACTTGTGTTAAAACCTTTAAAATCATATTAAGAAATATGCTGACAATTTAAAAATTGGTTGATTATATAGGGAGTCACTGAAGCATTATCTAGTATAATAGAATAAGTATTATGGTTAGTACCCTTATTTTTTTAATATACCATTACGTTTTTTCATTATTTATAAAAGGAAAGATTAGGATAGTACCAATAAAAATGGATTTATTAAGACCCAATCATAAGGTGTTACTTATTACATGAAATTAAATAAAATTTAATCTGGGACTTGTACATATAATACTTGTATACAGTAGTCCAAGATATAATACGATATAATTCTCTCTCATTCTTTAATATCATTCACTAAAATCTATTATTAAATTAAATGAATTACTTATTCAATAATTTGTACATATTATGTGTTTCTTATATAATTTCTCCCAAAACTTGTGATATAAATAAATTATAAAATCTATGTCCTTTTATGAATGGAATCAGGTTCAAAGTTTATAAACGACCTGACCTTGACATTACATGTGCATTAAGGGAAAACATATATTAAGTCCTAAAATAAAAGATACAAGTACATACCCGTGATATCGCGGGTCCGTGACTGAATTAAAGTATATAACTATGCCTAAGCCTTATTTTAGTAATTGGCATTGTCATCTGATAAAGTCATGTCGATTATAAGATACACAGTTTTCTCTGCTTTCAAATCTTTCTATTTGAACCCGTCGACCTGGAACTTATCAATTATTTGAAATATTAATTATTTGGAAAACAAAAGGTCCAGGCTATCCAGGAATGGTGTATTTTTTAATCAACAGCATTGTCCTATATTAGTTATCTTAGAAAGTCTTGCTGATTGCTGAATAAAGCTACAATAGGGAACAATTTGACAATGATTGAATTTAGTAGTGTCAGCCCTTTGATTATGACCCGTGTATATAGCAAAATCCTAAATACACCGTTTGGTGGTGCGCCTGTCAAATGCGGAACGTACAGATAAGGTAATAGCTAACAGGTGTATATACTATTGGTATCGGTATCGGATTAGACCCGGAACTTGTTAATTATTGGCAATATTAATTATGTGGAAAACAAAAGGGTCTGGAGTGGTGTAATTTTTAATCTACACCATTGTCCTATATTAGTTATATATAGAGTTGAATTCTTTGATTTGTCGTTTTTACCCGATGACGGCTGACGAATTGGACCTCGTAATTTTAGTATTATAGATTACGGTGTCTCGCTTATCACTGCATATCGCCTGCATTGTGTTGAAGACTCATTGGTGGCCTTCTGTTGTTTTCTGCTCTCTGGTCGGGTTGTTGTCGCTTTGACACATTCCCCATTTTCATTCTAAATTTTACAAAATGAAAGTGCAATGAAAATCAGAACAGGAAAACTATTTAACTTGATAGTAATATGACCCCCCCCCCTTCCCAAAAAAAAAATATATATAAAAAAAAAAGAATAACTAAGCACTGTATACATAGAGAATTGTCATATTTTCTGCTTTTCAACTCTGATTATTCTTGATTTTTTCATACTTTTGTACCATAATTTGTTTGCACAACATTTTTCGCATTTGATTCTCATTAAATGATCAATAATGTATGTAAAGTTTTATTTCTATATCAAAGTGAAAAACAATGCCATAGTTTCTAAAAGCCTAAACATAATTTGTTCCACTTTACTGTGACAATAATTTCAATATGTTTGTTCAATAATCCAGATACAATAAATCATTAACGAACAATATGTTGGAATTCTAATTAGTTATATCACAAAAAGAAAGGACATTACTGTTTAAAAAGGTTCATTAAAAGCGAAATTATATTTTTGAAAAGGTTGACAAAAATTGAATATACAAATGGTAAATAAATATATTACTTACATGGAAAAATGATTGATTGTAATTCTATTGTCTATTAATCTCTCATATATCATGATATCAATACATTGAACAAATATTAGGAAAATGATTAATTTCGCCGTACTGAATATTAAAGAGTTATGTGTTATTTCTATCAAATTTATTTGTACCAGTTGTCATTGTTCTTATACTTAGAATAAAAAAAGGATTAGTTGGAATTTGGCAAAAGTAATCACAGACAGAAAAAAAAACCGACTCATTATATCAATTATGTATGCTACATGTATGGTGTCCAGTGGCAAACACTACACACATATATTTGAGAATAACATTCTGAAAGAAAGATATAGCCATTGTAGATAGTAATACATATTGTTTAATGATAGATTGACAAGCACGTTAGTTATTAAAGAAATCTTGTATTCAAAGTTATTGGCACTAAATGATTAAATGACATTAAATTCTATGTTTGAAAGCCTATATAAAAACACACTGTTGGTGCGATATCAATTTGGAATGCCTCCCTATTCATATTATGTAAAATTCTATAAAAAAAAATAACGAGTCTTACGCAGATGAAACGCACGTCTGGCGTACTAAATTTCAATCCTGATATCTAAGATGAGTATTTTTACAGTTTTTTCTTCATCTTTTGATATTTATTATTCAATTATCAAATTTTCTTTTTAATATATGACATAATGTTGTAAAAACTTTAAACTACGCATATTAAGCTGTTAAACGACGACAATGAGTTGACATTGATAAATGCTACATGTATGAAATGGAGCCTTCAATCTAATGTATTGGAGAAATGGTCCTATTCTTCCTGTTTTGTACATACAAATGAATAAGACATCTTAATGTCAATTATTATACGTTTTAACACATCAAGTGTAAAATATGTTAATATCTTTCCTGCATATATAATCTGTTGAAATTAAAATTACTCATCCACACAATATAAATTCATATTAAACCAACAAATCCAAATTACCACCAAATAAATCTAAACATGTATTACTCCAAAAGTACCGCCAAATTAATAAATATAAGACGGTGTGATTTGAGATGAAATGAAACAACTCTCCATCCATTCCGCAATTCGTAAAAGTAAACCATTAAAGGTCAAAGTACAGTCTTCAACACGGAACCTACGGTGCAAGCTATAAAGGGCCGAAGAATATTATGCATGAACTTCGCCTTAACAAAAATTCAAATACCGCCTAATTACGTAAATATATTTTAGAATACTGAACTTCGCCCATTGACGTTTATTTTACCTAAAACAGTAATACTTTGCTTTCCTGTACTAGTTTACCCTGAAATGTAAAATTTGACGAGAAATCGGGGTAGGATCGAATTGAAGTTTTTTTCCATTGATATGTTTTTCCTGCTTGAAATTTCTCGTTTTATGATTTTCTTTTCCCCATCTTTTGGATCAGCAATTAAATTTTCCTGTCACGTGTTTCCCTTATAAACAAGTAATAGTGCCGTAAATGCTTACTATTTATAACTCACGTGTTTTTATATTTTAGTTTCAATCCGTACAAACAACCATATAAGGTTACCGTACATATCAGATACTATTTTGATGTAAAATTCACCAAATAGAGAATAATACATGGTAAAATCCGTATCATATGCCGTATCATCCCGAGATACCAATATCAGCCTTTTTATGTCCGAATGACCGTTCATTTAGGAACAATTTTGAGGGGAAAAAATTTGAAAAAATTTTGAAGAAATTTTTTTCTGAAGAAGCTTGCATAAATTAAAACGGAGTTAAAAAAATAAAATGAGTAGGGGTGTGATGAAAGGTGCGATAAAGGGTAGGGGTGTGATAAAGAGTATGATAAAGGGTGCGCATCAAAGTTGTGCGATATGGATTAAACAGCAGGCTATTTATCAAATATTCAGAACTACTGTATTTACTACTAAATATATGATAAAATGGAATAACATTGCATGTTGGAAGATATCACTTTATATCCATCACGCCTTTGCCTTTAGCAGTTTGACTCTGTTTTCCATAGATGTATTACACGTTGATAAATGACATTTTTCGTAATTCATAAAGTCTGTTTGTTATAGATTTTCATACCTTAGACATGCAAGGATTATTGATTTTTGTAACAATTTTCCAACTAAATAATTAGCATGAAAGAAATTTTCTGTTTCTTTTCACACGTCTATGTTGAAATTATTTAATTATTCACAAATTGCTGGCTTTCTTAACCGCATTTTGTTGTTCAAATCCTCATGTAGTCTTACGTGTAATCTTATATTAATATGTTAAATAACTGTTTAGACATATGGATTTTGCAGTAAATAATATGGTTTCATGGATTAGAATAGCTACGCTTTTGATGCAAATTTTCAAATGAATATCGATATTTGCAAAATCTATTATCTACATGATTTACATGAATATATAACCTTCATTATATTTTATCGATATGTGTTTGAAAACGTTTATATATATTTCTGTATCCATATAAGATTGATATATTGTAATCCGATCTGTCATTAGAGATCAACCCTCGTTGATGACAAAATGTTCGTTCTTTCTCGATAGTGAAATATTTAAAAATAACAATATCAAAATGCATTTTAAAGTTTAAACATAAAACTTACTGCGGCGGGTATATTTCACAATCAACCAAATGAGGGAGGGGTAAAAGAGGAGGATGATAGATGCATGGATTGTTGGCTATTTAACGTCCAGTGGCAACTTAAATGGACCTCCAGTCCAAGAAGATACCATTAGTGGTATATAATTAAACTAAGTAGATACCATTAGTAATGAACTATCAGTCCAAGAATGTACTATTATTATTGTTTGACTCTCCGTTCAAAATGGTACCGTTATCGCTGATTAATCAGTACCTGAAGGTACGATTAGTAGTTGACCATATACATATAAGAAGGTACCATTAGATGTGGACTATCAGTCCAAAAGGATACCATAAGAGATTAACCTCTTGTCCAAGAAAATACCAATGATGGTGGAGTGTCAATCTAAGACGGTACCATTATTGGTGTACTATCAGTCAAAGAAGTTTCCATTATCGGTTGACTATCAGTCAATGAAGTTTTCATTATCGGTTGACTATCAGTCAAAGAAGTTTTCATTAATGGTTGACTATCAGTCAAAGAAGTTTCCATTATTGGTTGACTATCAGTCAAAGAAGTTTCCATTATTGGTTGACTATCAGTCAAAGAAGTTTCCATTATTGGTTGACTATCAGTCAAAAAAGTTTCCATTATTGGTCGACTATCAGTCAAAGAAGTTTTCATTAATGGTTGACTATCAGTCAAAGAAGTTTCCATTATTGGTTGACTATCAGTCAAAAAAGTTTCCATTATTGGTCGACTATCAGTCAAAGAAGTTTTCATTATTGGTGTACTATCAGTCAAAGAAGTTTCCATTATTGGTTGACTATCAGTCAAAGAAGTTTCCATTATTGGTGTACTATCAGTCAAAGAAGTTTCAATATTTGGTTGACTATCAGTCAAAGAAGTTTCCATTATTGGTTGACTATCAGTCAAAGAAGTTTCCATTATTGGTTGACTATCAGTCAAAGAAGTTTCCATTATTGGTGTACTATCAGTCAAAGAAGTTTCAATTATTGGTTGACTATCAGTCAAAGAAGTTTCCATTATTGGTCGACTATCAGTCAAAGAAGTTTCCATTATTGGTTGACTATCAGTCAAAGAAGGTTCCATTATTGGTTGACTATCAGTCAAAGAAGTTTTCATTAATGGTTGACTATCAGTCAAAGAAAGAACCTGATTGTTCTGCACTACAAGTAAATACCATAAATATGGACTATCATTCGAAAAAGTTTCCATTTGTATAGGATTTCAGTCTGAAAATGTATCATTATCAATACCAGTCTTAGAAGGTACTACAATTAAGGTTGGAATATCAGTCCAAGAAGATACAATTAAGGTTGGAATATCAGTCCAAGGAGATACAATTATGGTTGGAATATCAGTCAAAGAAGATACAATTATGGTTGGAATATCAGTCAAAGAAGATACAATTATGGTTTGAATATCAGTCCAAGAAGATACAATTATGGTTGGAATATCAGTCAAAGAAGATATAATTATGGTTTGAATATCAGTCCAAGAAGATACAATTATAGTTGGAATATCAGTCAAAGAAGATACAATTATGGTTTGAATATCAGTCCAAGAAGATACAATTATAGTTGGAATATCAGTCCAAGAAGATACAATTATGGTTGGAATATCAGTCCAAGAAGATATATACAATTATAGTTGTTTACATTCAAAAAAGTATTACCATCCGTTAAATTTCCTATTTTTTTTAATACTGCCATGATTTAGGTAATTCATTGTCTTCAAAAAGAGACCAATGACAATCGACAAACATAAACTCGGTAATACTAACAACCACCATGCCAAACATATAAACAATAACAAACTTTTTCAAAACATTACGCAATAAACCAAAGATAGGGCATTAAAAACTTCTTTAAAAATCTGGAGTGAACTCAGGTGCTCCCGAGTAGTTTATATACAAGTTTCCATTGTATAAATTATGTATTTAATTGATTGAGTGATTGTTGATGTTTTTACACCACTTTTTAGCGCCACTTTTGGGCTATTTCATGGAGGTAAGTTTTTATGGGTGGAGAAAGCCGAGTTGTTCGGAGAAAACTAACAACCTTTGATAGGAAAACTGTCAATCCTAGTCAATTAAGATTGGAGTCGAGTACACCCGCACGAGCGGGCTTCGAACTCACAACCTCAGTGTTGACTGGTTAGGGATTACAGAACTACTTCAGACCACTTGGCCACCGAGCCCCCTCCATTACTATGTATTTGAACATAAACCTTTGTTTTAAAACCGGTATTGATATTATTTCTATGTCCTTTTATTTTGTGTTTAAATAGTTTTACACATTTGGCTGTCATTTTAATAATCTAAATTTTCAAACAAAAAGCCAAATTCATACTGATGTATTAGTAATGTTTACTTTGATTGTGTGATACAATGAAAATAAAATAACTATAGATTTAACTAATTGAGATAAAATGACATGTATCCTCTACTCCTTATCAAACTTTAGGTTAAAAAGCTCAATACATATAGTCAATGAGAAACGAAATTATTTCGTCTATTTGTATTGTAAGATACCGTGTTGTTATTGCCTTGGTTGCAACTGATCGATATAAAACCAAGCGATCTGCATACGTTATTATAATACATATAATATAAATAACACATAGCCGAGAGGGTGATAGAGCAGAATATTACCCCGAGAAAACTGAGGTGAAGCCAATTTTGACAATGTGTTTTCGAAGGTCACCAATCTGCTCTATCACCCTTTATAAATTATAAGAAACACACTATGGCGTCTTGTAAAAAAAAACTATTCGTATTCAATAAAAAAGGGGCGAAAGATACCAAAGGCACAGTCAAGCACATAGATCGAAAATAAACTGACCATATCATGGCTAAAAACGACAAATAGTACACATGACACAACATGGAAAACTAAAGACTAAGCAACACGAACTCAATCAAAAACTGGGGTGATCTCGGTGCTCCAGTGGGGTAAGCAGATCCTGCTTCACATGTAGCACCCGTCGTGTTGCTCATGTTATTACATATCCGGTAAAATGTCTTATTCGGTAGGTAACATTCGTGAAAAGGGAAGCGCACATTTGATCAAGCGTCACCGTCAAGAGTATTTGCCATGGAATAGATTAAAATGTCTCCCTCGTATTAACCAATGAAAGATTGGCATATTGACATGAAATATAATAAGTTGTATTTAAGCTAGTGTTTCGCAAGTACGATAATGGACATAGGATGAATTTTGGCTCATTTTTATGAATAAAAGGAGATGAGTGTAACAGTGGATTATGTCACAGAGAAAGCAAAAAAACGTCAGAACAAATAATAGAGACATCAAAAGGTCAACTAAGTACGGTCTTTAAAAATAGAAATTTGTCTTCACACTATGTCAAGTTTCGTGAATAGTTAGAATACTTTGAAATTAATTTAACAGCGATTATCAAAGATCGACAAACAATACTCAAATTTTTTATGTGTCAAAAAAGTATTGTGATATAACAAAAACAATCAAAAGGAAACCAGCGAAGGAATTATTGGCTTTAGACAGTTATATGAACATGTGACGGGGTTAAACTAGTTAATTAATATATTTCAACGAACTTCCTTTTTAATTTTGATCGTGGAACTGGGACTATTTTACTAATATATAATATCCCGGTGTGGAATAACACAAGATGCATGTGAGAACTATAATAGAATTAGAATTGTATTTTCAGTTCAATTAAAAAATGTGACTTGACTCTCAGCTATAGATCTGCGTTTTTATGTCCATACAATGATATTTTAATTTTATATTTTGCATGATTACCATTCAAAATTTCAATAACAACTGAATAAAACATACCATTAACTGATTGATCATGGTCCTAATGAGGCTTGAAAATTCAAGCAATTTAAATCTTAAATCAGTTATGGTAATGCTTTCGACAACCCCAAGTTCTTTGCGGTATTCAAATTGTTTCTTTTTTTCTTTTGTTAATTAGTCCAAGGGTCTTTATGATAATTATTATAATTTGGAATGAGAAGACTTTTCATTGATTTCATTTGAATCAAATCAGGTACGAATCAGTGCTATGCTTATTAAAGATATCTACATTTTATATTTATGAAAAGCTTGATACAGACGAATGAATACTTGTGATATATCATACATAACTAAGTACTGGGGTCAATAACTTGAAAAATGCAGCGCCACAGTCTACTTAATTAACTTATCATAGATACTGGGCTTAAAATGTTGTACGTCAAACGCGCGTTTCGTCTAGAACGACATGGTACAACACATATATATTGTTTTTCTTTCATTGACGGATTTTGTTACCGTAATAAACCAACTGATTTTAGAGGATGATTTATTTTGTTTTTAACCAGTGTTAGTAAACTTCGCAGCGATTTAGTTTCGCAATTTTGCAATGTAATTGACGTAATTAATTGATCAAATTTTAAGATTTACATATTCGCGACGATTTTTATTCGCGTTATTTTCTACTCGCGAACGTTGCAAAAATAAGTTAAGCTACATATGTTTTCCTTTAAATTCTCCGTTATTTGTTGGTCATGTTCCTTTAGCTTCTGATTGTAGAGTGTACATTTCGCACGTGCCTCGATATACGCGTGTTTGTAATAACGTCTTAATTTTAAATGAAACATACAATTTTCATTTATTAATTTCTTTAACAGCAGAGAGATATTATATCCTATATTTGTCAACTGTTAACAAATAAAAATATTAATCTTCATTGAAGTATGATTTCACCAGCAGAAACGCCCCCTGTTTACGGCAATATCATTTATAAATCTAACAAATTTAGGAACTGTTCATCATGATATCATTTAACAATGATTATGTAATTATACTGTTAGTGTTGTTCAGTAATTGTGTACCTCAGTTTTTTTTTAGATAAACATCGATTCGCTCAAGCATGATAGTTTGTTGCAACATCGACATACTCTTTTTTAGCATTGATATTATGTACATGTTTGTTCTATGAATTGTACAAGATTGTATTTTCACTGTTTAACAAATGTTTAAAAACGTTGACATAATTATGAAATTTGCTCTGTTGCAGTCTTTCATAAAATATATCAGCAGGTAACACTTTTGGGTCGTTTTAAGACAATGTTTATATTCTGTGATACGTTTTGTGTCTTTTTTTTTTATCTTAATATGTATTTATCAATATGTTTTTGTTTTGTATTTTACTCTAAAAGTTTCGTAATTTGTTATCTATATTGTACCTTTATTGTAACACGAGTTGTAACATTTTTTGTAATTAAAAAAAAAGCATAACATTAAATGTGATTCAAAGAAACCTTAAAATTAGTATTTGTTTAAAAGACTTCATTCTTAAAATACTGTTAAGATATTTCCCTTCCACAGATAAAATCCTTTGATTCGACAACCACATTAACAAATATTAAGGGGCGATAACCACGACATTTCCCACAGGCTTGTCAACAAGTGCAAACATTCAAAAGCCAATAGATTTTAAACTATAGATTTCAATACCTGTACATTTATCCCAGCACGATAAAATTTTACCAATAGTTTATGTAAAGAAGACTAAAGTTCTTGTGTGTATAGATTTACACAATTGACAAGAAAGCACAAAGATGTGTTAGATAATCGCTATTATATACATCCATGACCCCACGTGTCACGTTACAGAAAACGATTTAAATAGTGTTAATGTACTTGTGCTACTAATTTATTATGCATTGATAATGTCACTTTACGAGTTAGTATGCTTTTAATTTTGATAAATATTTATTTATTAATGCATATTAAATGTTTGAATATATTCATCATTATAAATTGAAGAATGGTTCTTCGTGATTTGGTGCAAAGCCATGACGCAAACAATCTGAACATAAAAGTATTAAAAAATGTTGACGGATACAAAACATGATTACGATAATCAAATCAGAAGCAATGAGTTATCCCCCTTTATCAGAGTAACGTCATATACAATCAGTAAGTTTGCAGGACTTTGCTGCTGTTGCTGATGCAGCTGAAGATGCTTGTGTTTACTGTCTATCAGTGAATGGGATGCATATGCAAGACTAGAACATGAAACCTCCTTTGATCTGGATCTCCATGCTGAGATAGTTTAGAATGTGCTAGTCTAGATCTAGTTTAACTTAAAGGCAAAAGTCCGTTTGATGATATGTCAACATACTTGAACAAATTACTATGACTACTAGACCATGTCGTACTTGATATTACTCCTTGATGCCACGTACCTAGGGAAGAAGCAGCAAATACCAATTTTCAAGTCTTAGGCTTTATACATCTTGGGATCGATCCCACGACCTCCTGTACTCTAGGCGAACGCGCTACCACGATACAACCAAATCGAGGAAATACTTTTAATAGAGAGATCAAAGGTTATGGAAGCATATCCAGAATGAAAAGCTAGGAAGAAAGAGCTTGTCATCCATGAGCAGGCAATCGTCTATAGAAGGGAAAAATCCAGACAACCAAAATCCATCCTGCAGATAGTAGGTTTCTAGCATGGCTAATCACCGGGCAGTGTAAAAAGAAACTGATTACGGAAACGACTCAAAAGGAAGCACTGAATAAAAGTGAATAGCGTGAACGAGGTCATACGTCTTACAGATAATCCAATGAATGTGTTTAGTGAAAGCAGAAATGCAGCTAGGGACAAGGAGTGTGGACTCCTAACACCAAAGTAAGGAGATGAGGTATGATATCTACTGAGACAACTATCCACCAAAAGTTCGAATGAAGAGGATTTATGTAATAATACATGTTTTAGAATAGAGGGCCTCTCTTTTTATTATTTTTTTTATGCATATTCCGTATTTAGTATCAAGTTGTATTTGAGTATTTTGCATGTTTTCTTTGTTTCACAATTAAACCGGAAGACATCTTGTTAATATCGGGTCAAACTTATTAACATCGGTTCAAACTTCATGGCAGCGTTAATATGTCCGGGTCAAAGTTATAAAGGCAGGGTCAATATATTTGACGTCACAAAGCTGTGATACATAGCTTATCGGGTTTTCTACAAATTGATATCGTAAAATATCACCTGCTCGACACAATGTGAAACATTTTATCCCGTTCGCTACGCTTACTCGCCATCGTGGCTCGCAGTTGAAATTTTTCGATGTCAATGTGAAAAATTTGATTATCTATTTATCGTTCTACTACTGGTCTTTTCACCCTCCCCAAGACAGTTTTTCACTTGACCAAAAGCAAGCTTGAAAACGTCTCCTCACATATTGTGACGTCGCTGATAACTTCTTCTCAGACATTGTGACGTCGCTGATAATGCGTGCTGTCGTCTGAAAGCGCTAGCCGTGATACGATAATTACAAAGCGACTGAGCTGGATGAAATAGGCTTAGGGAAGGACGATTTTCAATTTTATCAAGAGCTAAGCAGAGTGATATAGACAAGTGGGACTAGTTATCAAAGGTACCAGGATTATAATTTAATACGCCAGACGACAACTAATAAGCCTGGTTATTTGTTTCACTACCAATTCAATGATTTTGATAATTGAACACCAAATAGTGGCGGATCCAGGGTGGTCCGGGGGGTTTGACCCCCCTTTTTTGAACGATAAATGCATTTGAATGGGGAGATTTGGTTGGAACCTACCCCCTTTATCCTGGGTTGGGAACCCCTCTTTTTAAAAGGGCTGGATCCGCCCCTGCAAAATATGCAACCAACATAAATGATAACACTCACCTCTGTATACATGGTTCCAGGAGTTCCATTTAGACAGACATTCGTGTGTAATGGAAATCCGTCAATCATAAGATCCATTCAAACATGTAAAAATGTTAACGTTCAATGTACAAACACGACCCATTAGGTGTATATTTATGCACACTAAAGTACACTACAATGTACATACAAGATATATCGTTGACAAATGTTTTGTATGTTCCGTGTATTAACAAGCATATAAAGTTATATTGGATTTCGATTTATAATATTTTCACTCTAAAATAACAATCTTAATAAATCATAATCCGATAATTTAATTTTAGTTTTATTTGTTTGCGATTAATCAAGCATTCCGGCTTGTATCCATTATTTCACCTTATTACCCGTTAAAGTTAAACTTAATCCATCTCTGGGATAGAGTTCATTTAAATATTTAAATCCAACCAGAACTGATATATTTATAAGTTCATTACTTCTTATTACAATTTTATAGATTTTAGATTTAAATCAATTCATTTCATTTAAACGATAAAACGTATTAAAATGCATTGATTCCTGACGAAGCATTACTTTTACATCCGTCTCAAAGCAATACCTATGATTGAAAATGCTAGGGTTGTTAAGACACGCGGCACTTTGCATGCAATTGAAATAATTTTCTCGTTTTGTTAATAATTCATAAAGATTATTATATAACCGTAACCACACATAGACACGACAGTATAATCCAAGTATACACAGAGATTCAGAATAAGGATATAATAATTATTCATGTACACATATCTCAATATTCCAAACAATGCAGTTTTCATTCCAGTTGCGTGATTGATTTAATTGATTGGTTAATGAAAATGTTTGGATACAATATTGTTTTATACATTATTAAGACAAATATGATCACGAAACCTGCTTTGAGCTAAAAAAAACACTTATGATTTCAGTTTTAAACGAAATATTTCATAATGTAATTCACACTAGTAAATGAATGACAGTCGGAAATGGTCATTTTGATCTTTAAATAATCTGAATATAGTTATCAAAGGTACCAGGATTATAATTTAGTACGCCAGACGCGCGTTTCGTCTACATAAGACTCATCAGTGACGCTCATATCAAAATATTTATAAAGCCAAACAAGTAAAAAGTTGAAGAGCATTGAGGATCCAAAATTCCAAAAAGTTATGCCAAATACGGCTAAGGTAATCTATGCCTGGGATAAGAAAATCCTTAGTTGTTCGAAAAATTCAATGTTTTGTAAACTGGAAATTTATAAAAAAAATTACCACATTATTGATATTCATGTCAACACCGAAGTGTTGACTACTGGGCTGGTGATACCCTCGGGGACGAAACGTCCACCAGCAGTGGCATCGACCCTAAACTGTTAGTCTTTAAAGTGGCGAAAGATACAAGAGGGACTTTTAAACGCATAGATCGTAAATAAACTGACAACACCATTTAAACGCCATTTAAGAGTTTTAGCTAATTTCATTTATTTATGTATACAGCACTGAAACTGATATTAAAATAACCACAAATAAATCTATCATTTTTTTTTAATTCATTCTGTTTAGATATTTCGTTTATATTTAACTAGTTCAGATCAGTAGCTTTTTGACAATACAATTTGTTATTTTGTACAAGTATGTAACAACTGGTGTACCTCTTGGAAATAGGCTGGACAGATCTTACTTTACTTTAATATATTTATTTGTGTCTAGAGTGATTAAGATAATAACACAATGTTGACTGCTGTACTTCTATAATTCACATGTTTACCAATTGTGTCTGTTTGTTTTGTTCACACATCGTTGTCAATATAATGGAATTTATGCGACTGTCATACAAATAAGAGTTTAGCTAGCCATAAAACAAGGTTTAATCCACCATTTTCTACATAGGACAATGCCTGTACCAAGTCAGGAATATGACAGATGTTATCCATTTTTTTAATGTGATTGTGCTTTTGATTTTGCCATTTGATTAGGAACTTTCCATATGGAATTTTCCTCAGAGTTCAGTATTTTTGTGATTTTCTTTACAATTCGATGTTTTGTATATGTATATAACAACTACTGTACAGCTTGAAAATAGGCTGAACAGATCTTACTTTACTGCAAGTGGATAGTTGGTTTATAATTGATTAATAACTACAATAACTAAGTCTGAACATAACTTAATAATTTATTGTCCAGTCTTTTAAGAGCAGGGTCATATCAAACTTATCGTTTCAAATCAAAATTAGTTTAATTGTGTTATACACATTAAACAACCAGTTTTTAGTTTACTTGTTTAAGGAACGTGTTTAGTGGAGAAGCATCAAATTACAATTTTCAAGTTTCTGGTATTTCCTTATATGGGTTTCTATCAAAGGCACTGTAATCAAAACTCCAACACGTCAAAAATCATGTTCAATCAAGGGTGAAATCTGTGCCGAAACCTAAATTTGGCAAATTTATTCATTGTTTGACAAATAGGAGGATATTTGTAAAACATTTTAACTTGATGTGACCCAAAATGACCCTAATCTAAAACTTAAATCTATATATACCCATTTTTAAACCTGAAACTGGATGGCAAAATGATATTGTTATATCGTAGGCGATGCAAAAAAAAAAATACTATTAGTACTGCATTCATTTTAGTAGTACTTAAAACGTACATGATAATTATGTACCTAACAAATTTAAAACAATTTGATACATACACACTTCAAATGTCATTGTTGTGCATATTCAGTTATACTAAAATGTGTCTGCTTACAAGTCACCGAGACAACGGTAGTATGCCGATGTTCAAAACTAGTTGATCCATTTTAAATAACGATATACAAATCAGGATAGACAACTATATGGGGGAATCGTAAGAACTCCACCGGAGGCATCTCCTGTTATGTACACATTACCCGTTATGCGGTTTACACTTATAAAATTGGAACGATCTGAGAGTATATGACACAATGGTTTAATGCACCTGAGATCACCTCCCCTTTTTTTGGTGGGGTTCGTGTTGCTTAGTCTTTCGTTTTCTATGTTGTGTCTTCTTTACTATTATTTGTCTAGTTGTCTTTTTATTTTTAGCCATGGCGTTGTCAGTGTATTTCCAATCTACTACGAGTTTGACTGTCCCTCTGGTATCTTTCGTCGATCTTTTGGTATTCTTAAATTTAGTACCAGAACCACAAGTCTCTCAAGGGTTGTGATACAGACACTTGGTATCGGTCACTAAATCGTGACGAGTGACCGTAAAACTTGTGAAGTGTCGCATCAGTAGATACACAAGCAGTTATAACTTAATTCCTCTGTTAATTTGTCTTCATGGAAAATTGTTTAAATGCTTGTCATAAAAGGAATAATCATGAAATTATAAATTTGAAATTGGTTTTCTGGACTTTTGAAGAAAAAATTATTATCTATACGGTTCCAAGTTTACTACACCGGATAATTGTTAAAATTGGCATCTAGTGGAAAGGAATAGGTACCCTATACCCTAATCCTACACATATTTTTTTTATATAATGCTTCTAACCAATTGCTAAATAGTCTCATCATTGATTCCCATATTTTTTTAAAGTATTTACGAGATAATTTTAAAGTCGACGAAATAATGCACTTCTAAGAGGAGATCAGACTCTTAAAACATTCGGATTATCGTCCTTTGACCAGAATAACAATAGCATATTGCCTAACATTGGTTAAGTAGAAACTTTAATGTCCGCTTAAGAAGTGTAGTTACATTTGTACGTATTTGTTCAATTAAGTGATTTTCTAACAGCCATTATCTAAAGTCATTTTCAATATTGAGATGTGTTTGATTTAAGTTATATTATCAAATATCAGAACAAGAAACATTGAAGTCACGCGTTATTTCTTTCTTTTGCATCAATACAAAATTAATGTTCATGAACTACTAGTAATTGACACATCGAATTTATTGTTTTATCAAAAAATACTTATACACTTGTATACGGAACAAAAATCTACACGAGGCATATCATAAACGTGAAAGCAGGAATGTGTATAAAGATAAACACACTTTGTAAAATGGGTAACAAAAGAAGAGAGGCGAAATATACCAAAGGGATATTCAATAAAATTGAGAATGGAAATGGGGAATGTGCCAAAGAAACAACAACCCGACCATAGAAAAAAGCAACAGCAGAAGGTCACCAACAGGTCTTCAATGTAGCGAGAAAATGCCGCACCCGGAGGCGTTCTTCAGCTGGCCCCTAAACAAAGATATACTAGTTCAGTGATAATGAACGCCATACTAATTTCCAAATTGTACACAAGAAACTAGAATTAAAATAATACAAGACTAACAAAGGCCATAGGCTCCTGACTTGGGACAGGCGCAATAATGCGGTGGGGTTAAATTGATATAGCATTCATGATAAAGATTAATTCAGAAAACGGCTTCGTATGCATGGAGTTGTAGTGGGGTATGGTTGTCACCTCAAATCCGAATACACAACCAATCAACATCTAACAAACAAAAAGAGACACAATCGGTAAATGTAGTGATCAGACGACTATAATTCTGTAATATAATTTAATTTACAAAAGATCTTAGATTGCGAAAATGTGTTGTAAGTTAGTTGAGAGTTTGAAGTCTACCTGGCAGCATAACAGATTTAAAAGGCTTATTTATGAAGGCAGTTGTTCACGTAAACTTCCAACCTGGCAAAAGGGAAGTTACCCTTTCCGCGTTTTTAACGTAGATCTGTGAATAAACATGATAGGGACACAAAACAGAATTATCAAAGTCACAATAAGGACAAGTATGTAGGAAGTGAAGCAATGGGAAATCACCAGAACTATAGTTACAATGAAGGGAATACAAATTACAACAGTTGGTCATTTCATGACCCTATTCAGGCACAGCTGACAGAAGATCATAAGTATATTCCATATGGAAATAGTCATTCCATTCAAGGAAGGGATGGTCGTCAGTCCAGTAATCCATTATACGGAAGATCACAAGAGACATGAATCAAATCAACGCATTAATGACCTCGCATCCACTATTGCATCAGCAGTTGCTGGTGCATTCAGGGATTTTGTGTAAACTTCAAACTGAAATGTTACATGTATTTCCCAACAACATTAATACTTCTATATATAATTTTGTACGATGACATAGAGCATCTTTTTTGGGGGCAATTTTAACAATGTTTTTAATGGATATGTTTTAAGAAAAGTATTGTGAATAAAAATCCATAGATTTTTTACCTTTAAGATAGAAATATTAAAACAGAATTGTTTATACTGTCTAAGGATGTCAGGTCTATGCTTTTTATTTTAATTTGGGGTTATTGTCATGTGTATTAAAGTGTCCAAAAAAATATCCATTTCAAGTTGGAATGTAAATGGTTTGTTTAGAAGGTTAAGTGGGGGTCTAAGGACTTTTAAACTAGATTATGAAAACTTTAAAAATGTTATGTCCTCTGATATTATAGGACTGTCAGAAACTCATGCTTCTTCTAAAGATATTTTGGCATTAGACGGATACAAATGTCATGTCAATTGTAGATCTGATTCAAATAAAAGTAGGGGTGGATTGGCAGTATTCGTTAGAAAAGAAATTTTGACAGGAATTAAATTGATTGATAATTCTGTTAATGAAATCATGTGGCTGAACCTTGATAAAAATTATTTTGGTTTGACAAGGGATTTATTTGGGTTTTTTTATATATTTCACCAGCAAACTCATCTTATACTGTTCGTACCAATTGCGACTAACAGCTATTTGACAAATCATACAATGATGTAGCCGAGTATAGTACTTCAGGGGAGATAATGCTATTAGGAGACTTAAATGCGCATGAAAAATGTGATGAATTAGATTTTATTACAAGTTAAGTTGACGATACTTTAGATGATTTTCTCCCCGTCAACTATGAAGCTGACTGTATTCATAAACTTAGAAATACAGAAATTCCACAAAGTACTAACAATTATGGTAAATCAGTAATTGAGATATGTACAGAGTCCCAGCTAAGAATTATAAATGGAAAACACTGGGAGATTCTAAAGGGAAAATAACTTTTTACAATCATATGGGTGTGTCCATTGTTTACTATTACATCTGCAGTGCATCATTTCTATCTGATATTAACAATTTTACAGTTGGACAATACTGCCCTTCACTTTCTGATCATTGTCCAATATCAATGCACATTTTATCTCAGTCAGTACAAGAGACCGTATTCAATTTACAGAAAAAATAACTTGAAAAGAATTTACATAAATGGAGCTCGGGAAGAAGTATGTAAAGCTAATATTTTATGCTATGATTTTAGTATAATTATAAAAGAAATAGACACACTGGTATTGAAAAATGATAATAATAATAATGATCATAATTTATTCGATCCCAACAGTCCACTTTTAAAAGGGTAAATGAAACTGTTTCAAAAGTATCCTCTATGCTTTATAATGCAGCTTTTGTGGGTAATGCATTGTGTAAAGGTACAAAAGGAATGAAACGTAGAAAAATAAAGAAACCGTATTATGATGGGGAGTGTGAAACTATGTACAGAAATGTTAAATGTTTAAGTAGATGGTTGTGTGAAACACCGTGGGATAAAACTTTGCGATTATATGTATTACAACAGAAAAAGGAGTATAATAAGCTAGTAAGAAAGAAATATAGAAATTTTCGTCAAAACGTTCTGAATAATATTTTGGAGGCAGAAAAACTTTATTCTGAAGACTTTTGGAAAGCCATAAATACTTAAAATCCAATACAAATTCTGATCCTAGTTCAAATATAACCCATCAGGAATGGTTTTAATACTTTTTAAAAAGCTTATGAATGTAAATCAGAACGATAATTTTTCTAATGATAATAAGTTTATTGATCAATTTAACTCTGATATTCTCAATTATGACATGACAACTGAAGAGGTGACAGTGGAATTTCCAGTAACACTAGAACAATAGAAAAGTCAATCTTCTTATGAAAGAGATAGAAAAGGTGAAAAAAACAGAAGAGACAATTTACGCATAAAAACCGATATGCATAGGGATGAATATCTCTTGAAACACAAAACCATTATATGACTTTTATACAACCACTATAAGTAAAGTATATGTTAAAGCTAAATTTGTTAATATATGATTTTTTAATTGCCAAACATGCTGTTAATTGAACAATCTATTGTTCAACATAGGAGTGTGTAAAAAAACAGCCAGATTTGAAATATATATCAAACCCTAATAATGTAGCTTTCGGAGTATCCAATTTTTAACGTGTTCCGAAATGTAGTTTCGTCACAAGAATTTTTCAAAGTTGTGTCATTTTGTCTATATGAATGTCGGTAAATTCGTATGATCGAGCACACCGACAAGTATATCGTTGGGACAACTCGATGTAATGTAATCAATATACGTGACAGATTACCTAATGTGAAGTTTATCAAAATCATCATAACATAATTGATCAACACATTATGTTTGAAAAACATGAGTCCTATAATATAAGACTTTAAAGGTTCATATCATTTACATTCAACGTTTTTATTGGATTTTGTTTTTACTACAATGTAACCTCTAGGTTCAACGTTGATAGTAATAAAAAAAAATTCCAGAAAACTTTTGAATGATATTGTAAATTATATGAACCTTCGAACTCTTATAATATTAGAATAGAAAATATGTGATCCGAATTAACCATGCACGTGTGTTAAAAATGATTTTGCACTTTTATGATGTACAGGGGTAAGTTTTTTTTTTAAACAATATTATGATCCCAAATTTAATGAATTTTGTTGGCAATACTTTAATACAAACACTACATATAGGAAAGTATATGTTAAATCTCGATGTTTTATTATTCGGGAAAATGTTTGACTCGGTATTATTGAAACATAAGGGGATTCGCACTAACTGCCTAAAAGGGGGCCGCTCCAGTCTTGCATCGGTGATTTTGTTTATAATAAACAAAATATTGTCTCACACTGAAAAGGGCGACCGGGCAACCTGCACAGCGCAGCTCGTCTTGCAAAACAACCAAGATTTACAAAACATTACCAACAAAAATCTTCAAGTGGGTAATTTTACTGGAATCTAATTATCTCTACTGATAAATAATGCAACACTAATGACACATTTAAGTTTTGGAATGATTTTTTTCACAAAGAATGATTTTCATTGGTGTACGTTTCTATGCTCTTGTCTTTTCGGAGTTTATATTGGAAATTAAAAATTGCTGCATGAAAGAGACTAGCTCCACATTCCTATGCATATGATTGTCATATGTACGAGAATCATTCCATAAAACATCCGTTTGATATCTTTTCAATGCCAGACACTGTCTAGTGTTTTTTTTCTGACACAATTACAAGAAAAACCTGGCTAAACTTGTGCTGGATCAGACACTTTAATCTTACATCGCTATTGATGTTAAGCAATTAGTTTAAAGGCCATCCGGAACTGTTGGATATTATGACAGTCTCCCTTCCATACAGACCATCACTGCAAAATAATTTGAACATTCAATTAGGTGATTTTAATATTATTTGGCAATCCAAAGAGAACCTGAAAATATTAGACCAACGTTTGAACAGAGATGCAAAAAAAAACCAAAAACCAGCCATTTTACATTTTACAATGAAATTGAAAAAGTAGTTAGTTGCATGTCCAATTATCTTTTGGTTGTCGACCCGAGATAAATAAAATCTAAATTTCGTAGCATTTTCACACCCCCCCCCCCTTTTTATTTACTGAATTTGTTCAAGGTATGTTGGTTTTACCCCTTTTCAGATTTCAGTATGTCATGTTGTATGTCTTTTATAAATTAGATGAATCTCTAGCAAGCTTCTACGATATTCTTTATCATTTGACAAAATACTATGCATCTGAATTAAATTGTTTACTATTTGAAAAAGCGCGCCTTATTTTACTTTAACTTACCTCCATTTATTTCGCATAGCAACACAAATTAAAAACTGCCAATCTTTGCTGCATATTAATTTTTTTCCCCAAATAAAAATCTATATCATACAACATAATCAACTTTACAAAATGGGAGAAAATCAAGGTGTTCCGACCATTGGATAGTATTTTTTTTAAAATAATGAAAGGATGGCATGATTACAAGTTTGAATCCCTGACGACACTGAAAATCGAAATTTTCACGCATTTACCTATCATATGATGATACGATGAGGTGAAAAAACTTCACAATAATTATTTTATCATATTCACATTATGTTGACTCGTCTTAGTTCGTTTGTGCTAGCTCATTTTAAACAAGCTAAACAATTACAGCATCATCCGTTTTTCTGTACCGATTACCTCTAGTCAGAAGAGCGCGCTGTTTACAGGGGAGGTAATATTTTGTCACCAGTTCGCCCACTGGTGATTAAAATCATTATAGAATAATAAAGCTTGTGAAGCTGATGTTGTTACACATAAGATGATAAAAATATCATGTTTAGTTAATACAGATATATATGTTAAGTTATTTAATCTTATATATTATCAAAGTCTGGAATTTATTCAGCTGGTTGGAGAAAATTTTTTATCAAACCAATTTTTAAAGGAGGGTGCTTCAATAGTCCCTCAAATTACAGAGGAGTAGCCCTATCAAGCAGTTTTTAGGGAAATTTTTTAAATAGCAGAACTTTACAGAATAGATTAGAAAAGTTTTTGGAGAAGAATAATATAGTTTGCAATGAACAAATTGGATTTAGAAGTGGTTGCAGAACAAGTGATCATATTTAACACTTAAGACTATCATTGACAAAGCTTTCAAATCATCAAAGAAAATTTTTGTCTGTTTTGTAGACTTTAAAAAAGCTTTTGACACAATAAATAGATATGCACTTTTTCACAAACTGTGTTATTATAATATAAATGGATCCTTTTTTTTTAAATATTACAAAACATGTATACAGAGGTTCAATTTTCAGTAAAGTTTAGTGAAGGGTTAACACAATCCTTCAGCTCCACTGTTGGTGTAAAGCAAGGGTGCATTTTCAGCCCTACATTGTTCTCTCTTTATATAAATGACTTAGTTAACATATTTGACAGCTCTTGTGACCCTACTGTATTAAATGATAAAAATGTATCTTGTTTGTTATATGCAATGACCTAGTGTTAATATCTGAATCAGAGTCTGGCTTACAACAATGTTTAGACAAACTCAACACTTACTGCGATAAGTGGAATTTAACTGTAAATCTAAACAAAACTAATGTTATGATATTTAATAAATCAGGTAAAGTCCTGAAAAATTATAACTTTAAATTCAATGAACACACAGTTGATTTGACCAATGAATATAAATATTTGGGTATTTGATTTAAGCTCTCAGGAATTTTTCACTTATGCTGTCAATCATCTGTGCAAAAAAAATTCGAAGGCAATGTTTTGCATTAGAAAGCTCGTATTCTCAGATAAACTTAATATTTATCCACATTTAAAACTATTTGAAAGTTGTTTAAAACTTTTTCTACTTTATTGCAGTGAAATATGGGCACTTAATATGTTAGTTAAAGATAATTCAAGTCTTGAATGTAGATATTTTTTACCATAAAAATTTCAAATAAAATTTGCCAAGTATCTTGTTGGTGTAAATAAAGCTGCAGTAAACACAGCAGTTTTAGAAGACATAGGTATGTTACCTATTGCTGTTGATGCTGTTAAGGCTTCTGTTGGCTATCGGTGCCATTTGATAAATGCAAAAAAGATAGTTATGCTTCAAATGCCTATAAATAACAAGCGATCTCTTCAACTGACTCCAAACTAGACTTATATGATGGTGGACGTGTCGTCCCCGAGGGTAGCACTAGCCGAGTTGTCAGCACCTCGGTGTTTACATATCGATTACCTTACCCGTATTTGGCAAAACGTTTTGAAATTTTGGGTCCTCAATGCTTTTCAACTTTATACTTGTTTGGCTTTCTAATTATAATGATCTGAACGTGACTGATGAGTCTACTGTAGACGAAACGCGCATCTGACGCATCAAATTAAAGTCTGGTACCGTTAATAAATATTATTGAACTGTGAATATAATTATGCACAGAAATGAAACTTTTCTAGGACAACAATCTTCTACCTACCCACGTTTCAGAAGCATCAGTTTACTCTTTCAGAACAAACATAACTTTTTTCATAATAATTTTAATACAAAGTATGTGCATACCGAAAATATTGATAATGTACAAAAAGTAAAAGGACAAAAACACCGAACTTTAATAAAAATTCAAATATGATAGTCCCTGGTCAAATGGCAATATCAAAAGCTAAAACACATCAAACGAATGAAAAACAACTGTCGTTTGACTTGGTTCAGGCATTTCCTTTTGTAGAAAATTGCGGGTTAGAAAGTGGATCCTGGTGGTACAAGGAATCTGAAATTAAAAGACACCTGTAAGTTTAAATATTAAAAGTTGCCAAAAATACTATGCAGTGTCTAGCTATTCGATAAAACCCAGAACGAAAAGCACATCATACGAAATATTTTCAAATTATATTTAAATGGCAACAGAAGTGGAAACTTATCTGTCTTGGCACATTTAGAAACGTAATTCAACAACATTGCTAAAGGATTATTTTGATGATTTACTTATAAAAATATCAGAATGATAAGTTAAGGCATTATTGCACAGGTCGTGTATTTCTATTTAAGAACTTTTTAAAACATAAAAAGCATTTGTTGTCAATATTATGGAATTTGATGCGACTGTCGTACACGTGAGAGGTTTAGTGCTTTAAACCCAGGTTCAATCCACCATTTTCTACATACGAAAATGCCTGTACTAAGTTATGAACATGACAGTTGTTATCCATTCGTTTGATGGATTTCAGCTCTTGATTTTGCCATTTGATTAGGGACCTTCAGATTAAAATTTTCCTCGGAGTAAGTTTTTGTTGTGATTTTATTTTTTCCGTATGGATTTGTGAAATTTTATTCTTGTTTTAGGATACAACATGATTGATCACTGTCTATAAATATAGGTGATAAAAACCATTAGGACAATCACTGTTACGATGATCCGATTTGTATCTGATATGCTAACCCTTCCGGAGTACTTGAGATATCCCCAAGTTTTTGGTTGGGTATATGTTGATCACTCAGTTTTTGGTGTTCTATGTTTGTTTGTCTTTTTCTGTTTTAGGCATGGCGTTATCAATGTAATTTTTTACTCATGAGTTTGAATTTTCCTATGTTATCCTTCGCCTCTTTTTTATTGATACATTGTACATACTTACATAGGAGGGATCGCCATTGTGCTAGAGCTCTGGTTCTGGCATCATTCAAAGTTGAATTTTCAGGTTTTGGGCTATTTTTAAAATATTCTTTGTTTTAAAACATTTAGCTAGTTGATGTTTTTTTTTTAATATAAATTTACGTTGTGCACATGAAAATTATGTAATACCATCTACATTTGTAGAAGATAGCATGGACGATAGCCTTTGAAAAAACAATGTTTTTTATCAGTGGATGATACCTTTAAAGGTGTTCTACACTTTTACTACATTTCAGTAATGAAGTCTACTCGGGTTTGGCAGTGGCATTGTTTTCAATAGTTATAAACAAAATTGTTTCTGATCAGATCTGCCAGTATCCCTTTCTTTTATTAATTATTTACTTTCTTGGACTCATATCAACTATCCATCTCGTAGTTCAAAATATAGAATTCACTCAAATCTTTAACTCGAATGATCTTAGATTCTATCTCAAAATCTTACTAAATCTCAATATCACTTCGAAGTGTTAACTCGAACTTTCCGTATGATATATATTGAATTCTAACTGAACTTTTAGACCTAAATCTCGAACATGAACGATATCTCTATTGTAGGCCACTCTCTGGAACAGTTGATGTAATTGTCGCGTGTGTTGTAATCTGTCGTATAGACTTGTCACGTTAACATATTTATATAACATACTAGATCTAGATGACAGGATTAAAACAAGTCTATAAGTAATTCATTGCTTTATCTCAGTAATAAACGTATTGAAAAGCTTTTTACTTTTCTGAACGAACCAGTGGATTAATAAAACAGTAACATCGAAGAAAAAATCTCCAAATTCAGTACAATGAACTGAGAATGAACTATCATCCTCTGTAACAATCACAATAATCAGTATTTAAATTTTTATTTTGACCTTAAATCTTGACCTTATAGAGGGCAAAGTAGATATGAAGAATCTGAAACGTTGTCACGATTTAATAAGACAAAAGCAGATAGATCACTTATCTAGTTTATTCCGACATAAGGCATAGCCATGTATAAACTGACTGCCTGCCTTCTAGCTGTCCTGATTTTTGGTAAGAATATATTTACTAATGAATAACTTATTTAGATATGATATGTATATGATACACCTAAGAATGAATTTCTTTTATTATAATTATTTAGACAATAAGTTGACTTTTAAAAACACAGAATGAGACTATCAATTGTATAGGCTTAACTTTAACTGAAATTCTTTTATAAATCAAAGGGTTAGGCTCTACTGAATTCAAGAATATGGGCGAAAAATACCAGAATGGCATTTACACTCATAGATTGATAATGAACTGACAACAGTATGGCTTAAATAAAGGAAAAGACGAACAGACAAACAATAGTACACAAGACACAACATAGAAAACTAAAGACTAAGCAAAACAATTGGACCTTATCCTTCTCATTTTGTAAAATTATAAGCATTTCAACTCATTGAGACATATATATATATATATAAATTGATATTAAGATCCATTCTGTTACATCTTGTGATCAATTTTATTTGGCAATCGCCAATGGCAGTCAGCAGGGTTAAAGAACATCAGTTGTTCGACCTGTTAGTCAAATGCGTCTTGTTTAAATATACTTTTTCACTTTTTTGGTCTTTTGGAAAATGTTGTTTGTGCTGTATTTAGACCCTTCTACAACGAAATTTGTTTTACATGTACACGTATAAAAATTGGGGTTTTTATCCAACGCAATCATAGGTTTGAACGTAGTTTTCAATTTAGACTCGTATATATATATATATGTGAAGCCCAGGTGGTCGTGTGGTCTAGCGGAACGGCTACAATGCAGGCGATTTGGTGTCACGATATCTCAGTAGCATGGGTTCGAATCCCGGCGAGGGAAGAACAACAAATTTGCGAAAGCAAATTTACAGATCTAACATTGTTGAGTTGATGTTTAGACGACTTGTATATACATAGTGTACACAGCCATGTATCACTATCATTGCTGGTGATCCGATGGATACATCTGTTGTAGAGTTGTCACTGACTCAGACGTACTTATTAATATAATTATTTTCTGTGACTGTATCTTGCATTAATTTGTAGGATCCTTTACTTTAGATAATTGAGCTGATCTGTAACAATAACATCTCCATGCCTTATATATCATGTACTGTAGTACGCCGCTAGATTAAAACTGACGAGGAAAGGTAACACAAGGCCACTGAAAGCTTTATTATGTGTGAAGCCCAGGTGGTCGAGTGGTCTAGCGGAACGGCTACAGTGCAGGCGATTTGGTGTCACGATATCTCAGTAGCATGGGTTCGAATCCCGGCGAGGGAAGAACAAAAAATTTGCGAAAGCAAATTTACAGATCTAACATTGTTGGGTTGATGTTTAGACGAGTTGTATATATGATATCCTCTTTAATAGCAATTTAGGTTTTCTTATAAACACTTCCAGTTTTTATTGTCAAAAACATTTTACAGTGATGTAGGCCCCTTTTTCGAAATCACTGATTAATTTTAAAAATCTTATGTTTTTTTAATTTTATTTTTTAAATAAGGGTATAACGAACATACCAATAAATTGAATTTAAAAATGATTTTAAATATTTGTGTAGGTCTCGTCAATGGAGAAGGTTGTACGACTATTGCAGACTGTGCTCATACCAGTTGTGACAGTGAATCAACATTGCAGTGCGATAGCCAGAACGGAATCTGTGTGTGTGAATTAAACGACTCACGTAAGTAGTCATGAGTTACATGGACTTGTTGTTTTAAAACTAATCCATGGTTGACACGTTTATTACATCAGAAGAAGCAACATTGAATTTGGATAAATAAGTTAGTATCATTGAAATTTTCTGTTAAGGCGATACCAAAGTTATCAGAGAAACATTTCAACAACGTCAAAAATAAACACCATGGCTGAAAAGAAGGCAAACAAACAATCAATAGTTTACAAAACACATATAGAAAACTTAAGACTGAGCAACACGAACCTCATCTTAAACTATTTAATCATCATATATAGTTAAAAGAATCGATATTTATGCATTATTTGCCTCTGAGCGTTTTGAATTTTATTTTGTATTTTTTGTTGATAAAAAAAAGAAGGAATACACAGCAACGACGATAGATAAACATAATGTTGATTGTTGTAGAATGTTCCAGTAAACAGGAATGCCTAGATACTCAGGACTGGTGGTGCCCCGATCGTTTGAGGCATTGTTTTGATGGCAAATGTGTTTGTCAGTATATTCCTGAATAACTTATGTGAATAATGTAAGTGACACTTTTTGTTTTGTCAGTACAATTCTGCATTACTGGTGTAAATTATAATTATCCGAAATAATTAATATCAATTACTCAGGTTACTCCTCTGATAAAGGACTTTCCGTTAAAATAATCATTTGAAAGTAACTGTCAATCCAATAGGTTTATGCGATTGTAAGTATGGCAAATCAACGCAAGTGTATGTGTTTTTAGAAAATAAATAATATCAGCTGTCTAAATATTATAAAATTTGTTGGTCATTTGACTGTGAGAAATATGCAGTTGAGCATCTAATAAAACGCAGGTACTATCCAGTCCTCTTTTCTCTTATTATGACATCATCGAATGCGATAACAGGACTGTCTTTTACTTGCCATGAGCAACACGGCGGATTACCGGTGCTCAAGAAGGTTAAGATGGCCCCTTTTCTTAGCACCTTAGTCGTTTCGTCTGTTTCTATTTAACAGTTGAAATAATTGGAATTGCAATTGAACAAAAGTAAAATCACAAAAATACTGAACTCCGAAGAAGATTAAAAAAAGACGTCTCTAATCAAAGGCAAAATCAAAAGCTCAAATACAACAAACTGTCATATCCCTGACTTGGTACAGGCCTCTGAATATCCTTTGTAAAAGCAAGCATTCGAAACTAAATCGACGCATCTGGGCTGTTGCATTATCGAGACCTCAATTTTTTTAATGATCTTATTAGTGTAGACGTCATTTAATTATATTCTTAGGGTGCATATATTTACGAATTAAATAACAAGAGATTTTCCAAAAATTACCATTTGTTAGAAAAATACATAAAAAGCTAAATATGTACCCTTTGAAAAATGTACTCAATCACGATTTAAAACTGCACTAATTTGTTGTCATATTATAAATTTGTCACGAAACAAAGCCAGTTATAACGTTGACATATTGATTTTATTTATAACAGGTATGTGGTGTTGTTGTTTGGTGGCAAATATCAAACAATAACATCTCAGAGGTGGTTCCATGTAACAATGAACCTGACATTGTAATTACCCATTTTTGCCTGCTTGATTAGCTAATAACTAGAATGAAGCAAAATTAAGGGAGTGTTTTTCCATATAATAATCGTGAATACTAAACAAACTATTCAATAATGTATGTTGTCTATCATAAGAAATTATAAATCCTAAGAATAAATATATATCATGTTGTAAACTAACGTTGTCACTGAAATGAAATGTCACTAATTTATACCTTCTTTTTCTTTTTAGAAAACAGACATGGGCAGTTTACATATAATGAAATGAGAAATAAATCTTATTTTATTGTGAGCAATTTAATCCTTTAAATTCTGAATTAATTGGTTTCATACATGTATCTTTGGCATGTTGCGATTAGTAACAGATGATGTTTGGAAGTGTTCAGAAACGTGATGATATTCTTAGTCATTAGACAAATACAAATCACTACATTTAAATTAAAATAACAAAAATACAGATCACCTAGGAATATTCAAAACGGAAAGTTGTTTATGTAGTGATTTTAAGATGATAACACAATATTGACTGTTGTACCCCTATTTTTGACATTTTTACTCTTTGAGTATGTTTGTTTTGTTCATGCATCGTTGACAATGTAATGGAATTTGATGCGACTGTCATACAAGTGAGAGGTTTAGCTAGCTATAAAACCAGGTTCAATCCACCATTTTCTACATTAGAAAATGCCTGTACCAAGTCAGGAATATGACAGTTGTTATCCATTCGTTTGATGTGCTTGGACTTTTGATTTTGCCTTTTGATTTTTGATTTTCCTTTTTGAATTTTCCTCGGAGTTCAGTATTTTTGTGTTTTTACTTTTTTCGTAGACAAATGTCAAAATCAAATGCTCAAACACATTAAATTGATATAGAATAATGTAAAGCAAACTTATACTATGAATATTATGCATTTAGCTTATATGTTATCCGAATTCACGCCATTATCTCTTCTCGATTTTATAACTCTGGTTCGCTGCATACAAAACGTTCATCGTTCAACGCTTTTTAGTGGTTCGTGTTGCCCATTCTTTACAGTTTTCTATGAAAAAGTTTATCGACTCTTTTGTCTTTTCCTCGGTTTTTCTAGGTTCTCGTTGGCAGCTCGAGTTTTGAATGTTCCTTTATATATTTCGCTTAATTTCTGCTACCAAAGAAAACTACAAATCTTAAGTAATCATATCTAATAGGAATGTTATCTAGCTGTTTTATAAACTCAAGTATATGGGCTGTAACTACTTCATTGCCTTCATTTATAATTGATTTTGTCTATATAAGTTATCATGTTACTGATACATACATGTAAACTATATATTTAAAGAATATAATAAATAGTTGTCAATGGAAACGTGAATGTAATTTCAATCTTCTCATAAAAGCATGGATACGAGTAGGAAACTAATTAAATGCCTGAAGAAAAGTATCCATTTTCAAAAACAATAGTTTCCAATATTTTAGATACATATACATTCTGCTTACAAGGAAAACACAAGATGTCAGCCAGAGTATTTCTGACGTGTTTTACTGATTTTAAACATTGATAATTTTAAAGTTCGTGGGTAATTTATAAGATATACATTAGATAAAGGA
The DNA here is from genome assembly GCA_037788925.1 of Mytilus galloprovincialis. NCBI lineage: Eukaryota > Metazoa > Mollusca > Bivalvia > Mytilida > Mytilidae > Mytilus > Mytilus galloprovincialis. The sequence goes on along the minus strand of CM075339.1, from coordinate 54,822,224 downwards.
GTTTTATTCCAATAAAAGGGCATATGATGAGCAAAGTAATTAATTAAAATGAGTATTATGATATAGAGAAACAACTGATTTTGACAATCATGCATAAATATAAAGATTATCGACAGAATTTTATGATCTTCGGACACATGGACACCGCCAGACTGGAGTCATAAGCATATGTGTTAAACTGCAGTAAAAAACAGATTATATAAAATATTATGGGGAAATTATTCTTAACGGGTTACATTAAACCATTCCTGCACTATCTTGATTGTTTTCTTAGCTCTAAACATTTATTTATAAAATTTCTAATAATTTTCAATACCTTTTCTTTAATAAAGGTTGAATTGGTCACTTGTGTTTAATATTTCAAAATGTTACAACCTATCAAAAATGTATCATCGAACTCTGTTCTCAAAAGATTATTAAGGACACATCCGTTCGATGTCGTTTTTCCGTTTAGAATTTTCCTTGGAGTTCAGTATTTTTGTGGTTTTACTAGTTCATTGTTCATATTATACGTTCATACTTTAAACTATACAGTACAAATATATCTCTGACAAACTTATCTTGTCCAACACACATTCACATCATACAACTTAATATATAAATATAATATCAGAAGTGCATGGCTACATATAGTTGTAGTAAACCCAGTGAATATAAAGCGCAAAAAAAAACAAAGCTGAAAGGTTCATTTAATGTCGAGCGTTTCAACTTTTTTTTTATCGTTTATCATGGAGATATGAAGAACAACAAGAAGAAGAATATATTTTATTTTCACTCACAATAAAACATTATGTTAAACATACAAAAAAACAATTATCAAATGGACATACAAATAAAGAATAAACAGTTTGACATGTATAAACCCCAAATTTTATTTAATATATACATAAGTAGGTTAACATTTATGATTTGTTGACATTCCAAGAAGATTTTATCACGTTACCTTACGTATATATGACGACAGATAGACAAAATTCTGACTTTCAAGTGACACGCGTATTGGCATAGATACTGAACAGTACGGTAAAAAATTCATAACACAATATAAATATTCAACATAAAATAGGTATACATTTTGTCATTTTGTTTATTTTCTTTGGTTACATCTTCTGACATCAGACTCGGATTTCTCTTGAACTGAATTTTAATGGGCATATTGTTATGCGTTTACTTTACTACATTGGTTAGAGGTATAGGGGGGAGGGTTGAGATCTCACAAACATGTTTAACCCCGCCGCATTTTTGCGCCTGTCCCAAGTCAGGAGCCTCTGGCCTTTGTTAGTCTTGTATTATTTTAATTTTAGTTTCTTGTGTACAATTTGGAAATTAGTATGGCGTTCATTATCACTGGACTAGTATATATTTGTTTAGGGGCCAGCTGAAGGACGCCTCCGGGTGCGGGAATTTCTCGATACATTGAAGACCTGTTGGTGACCCTCTGCTGTTGTTTTTTATTTGGGCGGGTTGTTGTCTCTTTGACACATTCCCCATTTCCATTCTCAATTTTATGTTAAAGAAATACCTTTAATTTTTTTCAAGTCCATGAACAGACAGTCAAACAATGAAAACACAAATAGCAAATTAAGCCCAATTTGTATTCATTAGGTCCCAAAGGTTTTATCCAGAAATATTGAATGTGTAATCGTTACATTGCGTATGAAAATACAGACGAAAATTCATTATCTGCTGATACATCATTAGAAATGATCAAGCTTTATGGGTTTTTTCTCTTCCAATATTGTTCTAAGTTAAGATAGTAATACTTATTATTTTACAAATAGGGTGAGGTTTGAGGACAAAGATGTCAACATTACTAAATGATTTAAAATTAAGATTCGTATTAAGTTGTACGGACGTCACGAATTCAAAAAGTATTGTAACAAAAAATACCGAGTTACAAGGTTATTTTGGCTGAATATCAATCCAAACGTTATTTATTAGTCTAAGAGTGGTTATTACAAAGATGGCAATTTGTCAAAAATTAACATTAACTTATCAGTGTGTCTTTGATATTTGATATTTAATCAACACCCGGAAAGTGGAAATTCACAAGGAACTATCAATACATCCTTATACTTGGGTCGATTCAAATTGTGATCAGCTTTCATAAGATAATGAATATTAAGCGGTATTTTCAAACGCAATATAGAAACGAACATAATCGATCAAGGGTCAATACATGTCGTTCATACGTCTTGTTTCGAAAGTTAGTCCGCCTTCTTTCGAGATATCAGACATCTTGTGCATAGATCCCAAATTTCTAAGGTCGATACCTAAATTATCTAGTGTTGAGGGTTAAAACATAAGCTTCTGTCGAACGTCCAAAATCTAGTCTTGAGAGTTCTAAATAACATGAACATACACAGGGGGACAAAAAAATATATATATCAAATACACATACACATTAACGGGATTATTATATAGATCCAAAGAACTCCCATGGACTCAAATATCATATGCACTGGTTTCAATTTTACTTTGAAATCTAGTAGCGAGATATATAATGTACACCTAGAACGAGTCACAAAAATCTGAATATTTCTTCGTCATCACACCGAGGATAAAATCTCATTTCTATTTTGAAAGTCGGTCTGTATAGAAGACAAATATTCCTACTCCTGATACACACACCTAATTTTTAAATATGTCAATCGCATGAGTTCATTTCCGGTGTTTTTAAATATATCAATCGCATGAGTTCATTTCCGGTGTCATACATACACAAATATTTTCTTAAATACAGGACACAGGACAACATCAATTAAGTTCTTGAACTGTAGTTTTGATTTTGTACTAGTCGCCATATAAATAACCTGAAAATAAATTCGCAGTCATCTACGATCAAAAATATGACACTGGTTTATAGAAAGATATTATTTCTAACTTTTAGTCTTTTAAAAATATGTTATATCTCAATGCTTTATGTTTTGATGATTATTCAGAAGTGTGTGTAATCCCTGTTTTGATGGAAGCACCCATCATGTTGCACATAGCAAATAAAAATCTGCATTTCATAAATTGTTGATAAATAAATATGGTATCCAGACACATAATTTCAGTCTTCTTATCGGATTTTTTTTTCTCGCAGCAGGAGAATAAAGCTGAAATCATGTATTTGTGAGTTACTATATTGACGCTGTGCAACAAGAACTATTTTTTACTATGTATATTTTTTCTATAAATTTTTAAACAGATCAGTGGCTAATACGCAGAAATTAATATGACATAGAACGAACAAATTCTTATGTTGATGTGGCATTGATATAATAGTTACCTACATATTTGCCTATTATTCATAAGAATATATACTCGACTGTAAAAGAACATCTTTTGTGAAGAGTTGTCTCATTGGCAATCATACCACATCTTTTTTATATAGACAGCCAAAGTCCTCATAAACACTTAAATTCGTGTATGAATATGAAAATATGCACACAATTTGGTAAATACAAGATTTATACACAATCTACATGTATATCATTCAAAGAGTTCATAATCATTAATACTTACCTTGTGCTTGTTAACGTCTGAACCTAGTAATCGGTGCTCTCCTTACACTTGGCACTGTTAAAAGATCATGGAATCAAAAGCATTATAACGTGGTTAAATACAACATTAAAAGCTAATTAACATTTACATAATAATATTGTAGTCTTTTCATTTGCGGTTAGAACGACGTTCTTTAAGACGTTCCAAATTGTAAATCCAGAAAAGCGCTTCGGACACATAAAATTTACTAGAACACACCCGCGAAATCGCGGGCACATACAGCTTGTGAACTGTTGTAGGATGATTTTTCTGTAAAAGATATTTATGTATGGAGAATTTCATAAAAGCCCTCTCCCTTTTTACAAAGTCCGATATTTGTTTCCTTTCTGTTAAATTCAATTATTTTCGAGTTTCTGGCCTCAGACAGAGACATATATAGACATGTGTATATATGTCTCTGCCTCAGACCACAATTATTCTTCTCTTTTGCTACAATGCTTCTTTTGGTAAAAGTCAAATCAAATTAAAAATATGCACCGTATCAAACATTAAATAAATGTAACTGCTTATATATAGACCATTATTAGTCTAATAAAATATGCTTCAATGTCAATCAATCTGGGTTTTTTTTTTCTTTTGAGAGCCTTACTAATATGCCAATGGTAGGATATGAATCTTGTATAAATGACTAAGACCGACTAAGGCTAATTTGATGGGTGGTTGGAGGGGTCCCGAAATCCCGAGATGCAGTTGATTTAAAGAAATTCATATCCCGAAATCCCAAAATCGAAAAATATATTCCCGGATCCCGTAAGGATCAATCCCCAAATCCCGAGCTACAAAACACCCGATCCCGACGCCCCGAATATTTGTGGTTCTTGCAATCTTTACACCATGAAATGAAACGCGAAAAATAACTGTACTCTCTAAGGAGGTATAATAGTTGTTATTTTTGCAATCTAAACACCATGATATGGAGAACGCATCTGAATGGCTTATTTATTTATTAAATGTGTCACATGTTTTACTTATTTTAATATATATGCAACTGGCATGAATCCTTAAATAGTAAACAATTGAAAGAAAACAGTAGACAGAATACAGAGAGAGAGTCTCTATATATTAAAGTAGTATAATCGTAGTGTACATGTAGATAAACGCGAAAAATAATTGTCCTCTATAAGGAGGTATAATAGTTGTGGTTCTTGCGATCTAAACACCATGATATGGAGAACGATTTGATTGGCTTATTTATTTTTCATTTTTTGTTATCTATCATACGATTGGTTGTGTATGAGAATGTTTCAAACCGGAAGTCTTGTCTATGACAAAAAGTCAGTCTGATGACGGAATCATATCCGGACTCCTTTTTTGTCGTTTTTCTCCCAAAATAACTCAATCTGAGTAATCATAAGAATGGATGACAAATGCGACTATGCATGTTACCTATAGGACACAGAGGCACGATGATTGATTTATAGTGGAAGGCAGAGAAGCGACACACAAAATGAGGTCTTCTCGTTTAATAGTATAGATAACGTGTTGTTTTCATTTTGTTTTATCTGTAACTGATTTAGTTTATATTTGAATTTAATTTGTTGTTTCATCATAATCAGGACTTTGGTTTTCAGGTTTAATTGGTTCGCTTTTTAATAACGGTTATTGCTAATTGTTGAGAGTCGTACGGTAACCTCTTAAAGCTGATTGCACCCACGTAGATTATATGGTCCCTTGTGGATATATATTTTATACATAGGGTGTAAACGTATCGTGTAACAGTTATACATAGGGTGTAAACGTATCGTGTAACAGTTATACATAGGGTGTAAACGTATCGTGTAACAGTTATACATAGGTTGTAAACGTATCGTGTAACAGTTATACATAGGGTGTAAACGTATCGTGTAATAGTTATATAGGAAGATACATGTATAACTATCTCCGGTTTTTTTTCAATCAAAAGTGGACATTCATGTATTTTAAACATGTTTAACTCCACCACATTAGATAAGTTGATATCTCAATATCATGCCAGAAGTCTGTTATATAATTCTTGATATTAATAACGGTCACATTTTACAATTTACAACTTACTATGGTAAATGTATTTGCCTTACTACCGGATAGTTGCCTAATGCATACTTTTATTTCCTTCTTTGCTGTTATGGGAAATGTATTTGTTCAAATCTCTCATCTTCAGGTTTTTAATGAAAAGTGTTCTTATCTTTATACGCCATACCATGTGTTATGTAATTTTAAAAGATTCCATGCAGCATTGCCACAGGTGAACAAATTGTAGTCATAAACGATCATTATGATCTTAACATCATTAAAAAGCCTAGCAAAAAACATTGTCATTATGTAATGTGTGTGAATAACTTATATATCAGCATTAAAAAATAATGTTTTTTGGTTGTTTTTCTGAACTGATTTTTGTTTTACGTTCGTTACTAAATTAATTTGCAACTCACCAACAGGATCAGAAGCTTTGGTTGTTGTGATATCCAGGTAATCTTCAGTTGTCACTCCACTAATTAGGGCCCCGTCTGAAAGAACATACAGGAAAGTAGTACACATTTAGATTTTGAATAATAAAAAAAGGTTTAAGTTTAGAACAGGGTTGATTTTGACTGTCTCTGAATTACCTGTTTTTTTTGGGGGATCATTTTGTTCTTCCAAAGCTCTGGGAACCAGTTCTCAGTCTTGTATGCCATCAAAGGTATGTTGATTATCTTAGTTCAACACCATACGGTATTACTTTGGCATGCGATGACTGTAAATTTACACTAGTGGAACTTATTAAGAAAAAAATATTTGTGACTGCTAAAATTTTTGGAATTTAACATGTGAAGCAACAGGGCAGTAATTAGGTGATCTTCCTTGTACAGTGCCAATTCCATAGTTTTCGTTACAACTTCTAACCTCAGGCAAGAATTTCAATGACAAAACATCGTTGTCGACCGTTTTGTCATCTGTTTTTTAATTCTATATATCATTTTCAATGTCGACTTATATATATGTTGTGTACAAGTTATCATTTTGTACAAATTATAATTTGTACAAAAAAATTGTAAAAACTAAAATTTGTATTTTGACTTTGTACAAATTGTAATTTGTACAAAAAGTGCCTATACAAATGACAATTTGTACAAAATTTGACTACAATTCACTTTTAACTTGTACAATAATTTATAGTATGGATTGTGTTATAAAAAAATGATACACACATTTATATAGCCAATAATAAACCTTATCAACAAAATGCAAACATACCCAGAGACAGCAACTGTAATTGGTACATGCATGCCAGTTAGTTCTTAAAGCCCAATAGAAATTGGCCCCTGTGACAATTCTGATAGAATAAAAAAAAATGACCTTCTGCGCTTTGACTTTCGCTAAACGAAGCAGATAAAAAGCTTTCAAAAACTGGTGGTTATGGTTTTCTTTCATGTGAATGCAAAGGGGGAAAGGGGGAGGGCAAAAAGGAATGTAAATAGCAAGATATGTTGTGCAATTATCGATGCCATAATTCACTCACATGCTCAAACAATGATACAGAACTGTTTCTGTATTTTGTAAACAAGGGATTATTGTGTTGTCTTGGGATAAAATTTCTTTAGTGTTACTGTATCAATGCTTTTTTATAACAAGATCCATACCATAAATTATTGTACAAATTTTAAGTGAATTTAGGTCAAATTTTGTACAAATTATAATTTGTACATATATATATATGTTACCTGCATTTTCTAAATTTAGGCATTTTGTAAAATGCCTGAAAACTTTAGGCATTTTCCAAAATGCCTGCAAGATTCAGTCATTATCTATAATGACTAAATTTTCTAGGCATTTTACAAAATGCCTAGAAAAATTCAAAGGCATTTTACAAAATGCCTGAAATTATTTTATAGAATAAAATCTTAAGAAAAAAATTTGAAAGCTTTGAAAACCAGTTTCATGTGATATTTTTGGGTAATCTGTTATCTTTGATTCTGACATATGAATATATATAAATTTGGATTCTTCTAATTTTGTCAAACCAAACTAGATTATTACTTTAATGTCAATATTATTTAAAGTACATGATATTTCAATTAAGGTAGCACAATACAAAGATTTTATAACTCCAACTCCCAAGTTTTAAAATGCTGTAACTTTCTCAATAGTGCTTGAAATTTTATAAAAGTTGTAGTTTTGGGTAGCTAACAGATTACTCTTTCAAATTAATGCAATGTTAGTATTATGCAACAATTATGTAACCAATTATAATGTTAACTGTGTCTAAAATATTTTTCACCAAATTTCCACTTTCAAATGAAATTAGCTTCTGCATAGGTATCCCTAGAGAGTTGATTTTATTATATGTTGTTCCTACGGCCATTATCTACAAAAGGGTGTCTCAGATTTCAGATAGAATGTATAGAACAAATTTTTCACCTAATTAAACATTATCTTCTTTTATGTGGTTAGGATGTTTACACTAATTAGAGATTTATGAGAGAATGGAATACCATAGAGACAATCTGAGACACCCTTTTAAAGCCCATGATGTGTTGATTAAGATTTCGTTAAAATTTTCTGTATAGTTAAAGAGATGATAGAGCTAAATTCATTCAAGTGAACTTACCCAGATTTTGCCACTAATTACATAATAATTGATTACATAATGATTGCATAATAAAAATATTACATTCATTTAAAAGATTAATCTTTTATCTATCTATACATACCTCTTTTATTATTTTCTATGCATTCTTAAGAAAGTTACAGCATTTCAAAGGTTAGTGATTGGAAGTAAAAAAATCTTTGTATTGTGCTACCTTAATTGTACTATGGGGTTGCTTTCTCGTTGATAAAGATCACACAAAAATTCTTCGTTTTCTCAAATATCAAGAAGGCAAAGTTGAGCTTGAATAAATTTAGATATATTTTACGTGTCCGTTTTAGTTGTATAGCTCCTCAACAGTACTGGTTTTTGTGACAAATATTCGGCTTTGAGCGTTACAGATAAAGATAATCCAAAAAAGCGCTTCGGACGCATAAACATTTGTAACGTGTTGTTTTCATTTTTTCAAAACAAATTGGCATTGAAATTGCAGAAATGTTTCAGGAAACTTGGTAAATACCCAGGATTTTGCACATCACAACCGAAATCATACATTAAAAAAACTGGAAACGCAGTTTATCTATCAAATTTAAATTTGACAAAATTAATCTTGAAAATAAGTAATTTTATTGAATGATTCTCCATATTGATATGTATTCTTACCATCGAGCGGGTTTAAATGGGGGTTTCCAGACAGGTCGGGACATTTTGCAACTGCAAAGATCAGAGAGATTGAAGGTTCACAAATATACGACAACGCTTACCAAAAATCGAAAGAACTGTTTGTTGAAGTAAGTATCAATACGTCTTAACTCCTGTGAATTAATTCTCAGGTCCGAGAACAGTTATTTCGTATTGCATTTCTTTAAGACAATAAATGCAAATTTTTAAAAATCCCTTCTTTCTCAATAATATATGTACAGTGTGGTGTACTACTTTGGGACAAATTATATCAACATTATAGAACAATTCATCAGCTCTTAACTCAAAATATGGTCAGTTTTGTGTTAAGGGGGTCTTGAAATCTTTTGACAGCTTCCGAAATGCAACTTTTTAACCTTTTTCAGCTGGTCAAATCACCACTTCACTCTAAAATTCATTACCTATTTTTTACGGTGTAATTTCATCCCCCTACTTGCTATGTGAGGCATAAATTTGGAATGGGGTATTAAAAAATATTACTTAATTCTTTCTCGTTCACATTTAATTTGTTAGTTAACAAAAAACTTGTTATTATGTAGAAAGGGTTTATTCCCGAGTGTGCCATTTTTTACAATTTTAGAATTTTGCTTGTCCCACATTATTTTATAAAGTTAAATTTCTTAGATAAACAAGGTAACTGGACTTTGTTTTGCTCAATAACAAAAATTAATTATTGCACATTTAATATTACTTTTATAAAAGTTTTAAAAAAATATGTTTTTTAAATCTTTAGATTAATGCATTTTTGATCATAAAAAATAATTTCTGATTTATGAAATATCTCTCCACTGTTACGTTATTTATAAAACAAATGTCAATACTGTTAAGAACTAGTTAAAGATTAAGAACAATCATTGTTTCTTTTGCTCATTACATTACATTATACCATACTGTAATACTTTACCACAGACTGGAATGACGCATTTTTCAAAGCCAAAAAATTTTGTTGTATAACAATATGGCATGTTAACTTCTGACGGCAATGGATTTCGACAGTAGTTGTGGTCCTCTCTGTAGTTATGGTAGGGATGGGTATTAACCTCACTCCACTTTAAACAGGGTAGACCAGATGGTATTTTACTTATATGTCCGGCATAGTTTATTCCTTTGTTATATCTGTTATAACAAACAGCCTCTGAAATTACTTTAAAAAAATCACCAATGCAGGTTGGATAGATTTCAAAATAACAAAAGTTTTTTTAAGGAAATGACATAATAGTATCTATATGTGTTGTAATTTTGCTTTTTTTTTTTTTTTTTTTTTTGGTTCATTGTTTTGATTGTTTTGAAATACGAATGAAAACTGACTTATTGGGTTATCAAGTTGATCACTACAAAAAGTTATTGACTTGATACTAAGCAGCAACATTCTATAATACCGAGGTCCAATTTATTAGCCGTCATCGGGTAAAAACAACAAATCAAAGACTTCAACTTGATATATAACTAATATAAGACAATGGTGTAGATTAGAAATTAGCTAAGTTGTTTAAACGACTTAGCTAACTTGTTATAACGACTTAGCTAATCTAACTCGTTATAACAAGTTAGCTTAGTCGTTTAAACAACTTAGCTTAGTTGTTTAAACGAGATAGCTTAGTTGTTTAAACGACTTAGCTAAGTCGTTATAACGAGTTAAATTAGCTAAGTCTTATAACAAGTAAGCTTAGTTGTTTAAACAAGTTAGGTAAGTTGTTTAAACAAGTAAGCTAATTCGTTATAACAAGTTAGCCAAGTTGTTATAACAAGATAAATATGCTAAGTCGTTATAACAACTTAGCTAAGTCATATGTACTAAAAAAAATTAAAGTATCTTAGCAGGAAACGCTTCTGTTGTCAAAGCACTGTTATTTTTCTTTTCTTTGTCGATTTTTAGCTCTCCTAGCCAAGTGAGTCAAGTGAGCTTTTCTCATCTCGGCGGCTGTCTTCCGTTTTTGTCTGTTAACTTTTAAAAACATGTTATCCTATGGAACTACTAGGTCAAATTTAACCAAACTTGGCCACAATTGATCATTAGAGTATCTTGTTTAATCCCTGATTGCCAAACAATATGGCCAACATGGCTATAAATGGAAAATAGGGGTAAAATACAGTTTTTGGTTTGATATATCTCTCAATCTAATGCATTTAGATCAAATCTGACATGGGGGTTCAAAAGTTCTTCAGGTTAAGATCTATCAGCCCTGCCATTTTCAAATGATCGGACAACTCTTTTGAGAACTCTAAGGTTGTTCTGAAGGGGTATTTTCTGTTCCTGTCCTAAATACCTTCATTTTAAGATGCAAGCTGCAGTCTAAATGTATGTCCTTTATCCACTGTTAAATAATCCATACGTATTATAACGAAATTGTTCACATCTTAAAAAATGCATGACATATTTGCAACTGAAAGCAAAAAATAAACAACAGAAAAACGAACATTTCTCTATTTCATATGTTTCACTTTACTGTTTTGAATCTATATTTTCGAAAATGTGATTGTAAATTATGTTCTATTGACAAAACAATTTATCTGTTTGCCACATTGACAAAATAATCATAAATTCACTGTTGGTATCTGAAATACAGAGTGAGTACGTACTTAACGTAGTTCCTAAAAAGAACATATCATAAGGCATAAAAAAAACTTCCGATCTGGTTTTTGGAGAATAAATTAGTTCTGCCAAACCATTAGTTATTATCTTTGTAAGATATTGTGTTTTTGTCAACTTTGTCATATGCATCTCAATGATATCTTCCTTCTACAAATTGCCTGAAACTCAACAGGCAATTTGTGGAATTTCGCATCAAAATTTCAGTCATTTTACAAAATGCCTAAATTTAGAAAATGCCTGTAACAGATATAATTTGTACAAGCACTTTTTGTACAAATTACAATGTGTACAAAGTCAAAGTACAAATTATAATTTGTACAATTTTTTTGTACAAATTATAATTTGTACAAAATGATAACTTGTACACAACATATATAATGTTTGGCTTTGAGCGTTCCTGGTGAAGGTAAATTCAGAAAAGCGCTTCGGACGCATATAATTATTAAACGTGTTGTTTTTCAATTTTTTATATCTTTTCCAAAAAATAAGAGAAAATCTATCATAACAACTTTGTCAATCTTATATCTTTCGAGAATGATACATAATAAAATTGAGAATGGAAATGGGGAATGTGTCAAAGAGACAACAACCCGACCAAATAAAAAACAACAGCAGAGGGTCACCAACAGGTCTTCAATGTAGCGAGAAATTCCCGCACCCGGAGGCGTCCTTCAGCTGGCCCCTAAACAAATATATACTAGTCCAGTGATAATGAACGCCATACTAATTTCCAAATTGTACACAAGAAACTAAAATTAAAATAATACAAGACTAACAAAGGCCAGAGGCTCCTGACTTGGGACAGGCGAAAAGCGGCGGGGTTAAACATGTTTGTGAGATCTCAACCCTCCCCCTATACCTCTAACCAATGTAGGAATGTAAACGCATAACAATACGCACATTAAAATTCAGTTCAAGAGAAGTCCGAGTCTGATGTCAGAAGATGTTTCTTTACCTAAATCATGAGATGTCTGCCATGATACGTCAAAAAATATAAACAAAAACAAAAATTCAAAAAATTCAAATAGGAAAAAAACAGGATTACCTTCTACTTGTGCTATCTCTTCTGATTTTGATCCGAAAATTTCTAAGTAAAAATCTGAAAGGATAAAATTTTGTTAATGTAATGTAAATATCTATCAGCATTCATATACAAAAATGACAGCGAAGTTCGTATGATCCACTAAGCGAATGCACTGGTGAGTGATAACGTACAACACTTTTCGTAAAGCATCGCAATATTTGTTTTAGCAAGACTATTACAATAACTGCTCGCTGTATATGGTGGTTGTATGTCATTCAGATCTAGTGTCAACCGCAACAAGGATATGAAAATGATTCATTTTACATTCTGGTGAAGATATCTACAGGATCATCAGGAGGAGTTATAATTATAAAAAAGAAGATGTGGTATGATTGCCAATGAGACAACTGTCCACAAGAGACCAAAATGACACAGACATTAACAACGTCAAAACTTTATGGGTAGATATTAAATTAAATAACCCGCGACAATGATTCACAAAACAGAAAGTACAGTTAAATTGTTGTCAGAATTAGGACATAAAATATGTATTTTAATCTAATAAGATTTTGCCTTACCTAAAAGAAATAGACCAGCTCCAATGATCACGAGCACAATTATAACACCTAGAATAAGTATAGGTCGTCGGGAACTTCGTTTTTCTTTTTTCTGTTCTTCGTCGTTTATTTTATCTATGGCGTCTACTGCTACAGCAATGTCATTTTCTGTAATAATAACAAGGGTTATATAATAATGTCAATTATCGCTATTTTACGAAATTTTCCATTTATCTTGCTGACTGAATATTTTAGATTATCGTTGATCATCTCAACGAGATTGATTTTCTCGCTTGAGCCGTCACTCACGGCGAAAGTGATAAAAGTAATCGAGTTGAGATGACCAATGATAATCTGTTTATCCGAATTTACTTATGACGACGTTCATATCACTCTACTTCGCTGAGAATGGAAATTATCATTCAGAGTGATATAACGATTATCGCTGGATACTAAGGGGGCACGTGTCGTCATTGAAATTGACATGAAATTGACAACGTCGTCATAGGTAAAATAGCGATAAACAGATTATAAGGACGATATTCCTTTAAAATGACGTATTTTGAAATCATTAAAGCTGATACATGTAAATCTAGTCTGTTTTCGATTTTTTTTCCCCATCAACAAACATTTTGAATCGACATTAGCACTAAGGACCAAAATTCATCATAAGACCTTTAAAAATCAAAATAACTGAAGGATAAATCAAAAGGAAAATACGAAATTATTTACATGCACAATATTTGTCACCTAAATAAAGTGTGTTTTATTGAATGTCTTAGAGGGCATCGCCATTAAAGCTCGTAGTCTTAATTATAAAACGAAAAATAACAATAAATGTACAATTATAAGGAAATATGGTATGATTGCCAACCAGACAAATATCCATCAAAGTTCAAATGAAATGGGTGTAAACAGCTATTGGCAACCGTACAACCTTCAACAATGAAGAAAAACCCAAACCATTTAGTCAGAAACCCACTTGTAAAATTTCACATTGATGGATTTACATGTACGAGTGCTTCTTCTAAAATGTTTACTTGGCTTACTGTCGTTTTCTGACAAATTGTTTTCTCCGTTTTGCTTTTCCTCTATGCTGCTATTTTTATTCTTTTTATTCTTTTTGCTTCTTTCTTTCATTTTGTTCTTTCTAGTTTGACTCTACAATTGAATATTTTATGCAAATATTAGTATCCAGATGGGTTGAAAAACTAAGGATTTTCTTATCCCAGGCATAGATTACTTTTTGGAATTTTGGATCCTAAATGCTCAACTTTGTACTAGTTTGGCTTTATAAATATTTTGATATGAGCGTCACTGATGAGTCTTATGTAGACGAAACGCGCGTCTGGCGTACTAAATTATAATCCTGGTACCTTTGATAACTATATGCAATGTAAAACCATACTTCACTTATACTGGTGTAAAACAAAGTATCAATAAAAAAAAACTAACAAATAAATACAAAAATATCAAAAGAACAAGTAAATAAAATCACTCAGAAAAATATTAATCTATAACTATGACAATGAAGGAGGAACTGTCATTCATCTCCAACTACATTACATAACAACACTTTCGTGGTTATGTTTCTTTGAAATATTTTATATATCACCCTGTTTCTATATATTTAAGAATTGCATGCTCCTTTTTGTATATTCAATGGGTCGTGTAAAATCGTTGACTTAAGTACATTTTGTATGAAGCGCGGAAGTGCTTCATTCAACGCTTTATTACAACCATATGTAATTACTAAAAGAAGAATCAATACTTATAATTACATTTTTTCGCTATGATCGTGAAAACACGATTACTATCAAGTTTTTTTTTCTTTTATTTACCTGTGCACTTTATTGTAGAAGCACGTGTCAACATGAATGTTACAATTGAAATAAAGCTGATTAAGGAATAACGCGAGATATCAGTAAGCCAATCAGAATAGCGTATTATAATGAAACATTCATCTAATGTAATAATAAAACTTTTAAATTATGGTAACCGACACGACATTTTATGAGTAAAACTAGTCCGTATGACCATGAACTACACTATAAACTTAACGAGTCCCTTTCGTTAATTTAGACTGTTACAAATGTTAAAACTCATGACAGTCACGTCTGCATAAATTAGCAGTTGACGCAAAAAAAATCGTGCAATACGATCGGCATGACATGGTTTATGTTGTATTCTAATATGACGTGCTTCTTTCGCTTTATGAATGATAAACCCATGCTCTAAATCTAATAAAAAAAATTGCACATGCGTATATTGACTACTTAAAACACTTCCTAACTCTTAAATGATGCACTGGTTGTTACTAATTCATTTATTATGGCTGTAATGTGTTGCATTCCGAAATTGACATATTTGACCTAGATACGACAACCGTTCATTCTGGCTGTTCAAAAACTTTTCCCTCTGAAAAATCACAGTGCCAGCCGTTTGCTTCTTTACAAACAAAGAAGGGAGGTTCATTATCACTCGGGCAAAAATAATCACGAATATAATGCCTACCCATGTTAAAACTACAATAAAGTATAGCTTGCATCAATTATTTCTTAATAAAATTAACGGTATCAATTTTCTTGCACCAGATGCGCATTTCGACAATACATGTCTCTTCAGTGATGCTCGTGGCCAAAATATTTGAAATCCAAAACTTATATAAAAGATGAAGAGCTATAATCCAAAAGGTCCAAAAAGTATAGCCAAATCCGTGAAAGGAATCAGAGCTTTGCATGAGGGAGATACATTCCTTAATTTATAATAATTTCTATCATTTTGTAACAGCAAATTTTAATAACACAAAAAAATCCGTATTTTCATGCCAGTAATTCTCACGGAGTACACGGACCAACATTTTCCTGATATCGCTTGAAATTAACAAAATTATCAAATAAGAGCTTGAAACTTACAACCGTGTTACTTCATCGCTCAACTACACTTAAGAATTGGATGCTTCTTTTTGTAACTTCATTGGGGAGTAAAAGCGTTGACCGAAGTACATTTGTATGAGGTGCGGAAGCGCTTCACTCTAAAACATGTGCGCAAGGTCAACGCTTTTACAACCCTATGAAGTTACAAAAAAAGCATTCAATACTTATAATTACATTTTTTAGCTAGGATTATGAAAACACGATTTTTATCAAGTTTTTATTTAATTTATCTGTGCACTTTATTGTGGGACCTCGTGTCATCATGAATAATAAATTTTATTGTGTAATGAAGTTAATAAAGGAATAACGCGAGATTGCAGTGTAGCCAATCAGAATAACGTATTATAATGAAACATACATCTAATGTAACTATTGTAAAAACAGCAAATTAAAAACATTGTTAAAGCAATTCATAACTCATTAATTTTATGATTTTCTTATCATAAACAAATACGACCAAGCATTTGCCTACTCCACTCTAATACATTTGAATAAAAGTGTTCGCTTACTAGTACTCTACAGTGGCGGATCCAGAACTTTTCCTAAGGGGGGCGCTGACTGACCTAAGGGGGCCGCTCCAGTCAAGCTTCAGTGATTCCCTATATAATCAACCAAAATTTTCCATCGAAATGGGGGCCCCCCTGGATCCGCCTATGCTCTACATGACTTTGTGGTTCGCTTACTGCCTACTTTAAAGATTTAGTAAACCTTTAATACAATCCTCTACAATAAAATAATCAAGTGCCCGCTCATTTCACACTACTATCACCCATTAGTTGATCACTCGTGACTGACACGATCCCGTTTTCCCAACACTTAACACTAACACGATGCAAAATGTAGCGTTTACAACGTTTAACAAAATGTGTTATGCTGAAAATATGTTTATGAAGCGTTATATAATGAATTTAGAAAAAAGAAGATGTGGTATAACCAGATTCGTCAAAGATACCAGGATTATAACTATGGCCGCCAGCAGTGCTGTTTTGCTTACAAATGACTGCAGTGACTGTCGGATGGAAACAGTTTTAAAGGTAAAATAAAGTTCAAACATGCAGGACATTGAAGGCGAAAACCTTTCATAAAGTCTGACATTCAATGCCCTTTATCTTTGTACTTTATTAAGCCTTTTAATTGTTTTGATCCTTGAGTCACTGTAGTCTATTGTATTCTATTCAAATCACACGACTATCCATGTAAACAACTGCAAGCTACAGTACGGACTTCAAACATAAACAAACCCATACTATAAATCATAAGTAATAAAACAACGCGCTAAGAGACTCCGGGTCCATTATATGAACTAAGAGACTCCGGGATCCATTATATGAACTAAGAGGATCCGGGATTCATTTTATGAACTAAGAGACTCCGAGATTCATTATATGAACTAAGAGACTCCGGGATCCATTATATGAACTAAGAGACTCCGGGATCCATTATATGAACTAAGAGACTCCGGGAGCCATTATATGAACTAAGAGACTCCAGGAGCCATTATATGAACTAAGAGACTCCGGGAGCCATTATATGAACTAAGAGACTCCGGGAGCCATTATATGAACTAAGAGACTCCAGGATCCATTATATGAACTAAGAAACTCCGGGAGCCATTATATGAATTAAGAGACTCCGGGAGCCATTATATGAACTACAGGTAAGAGACTCCGGGATCCATTATATAAACTAAGAGATTCCGTGATCCATTATATGAATTAAGAGATTCCGTGATCCATTATATAAACTAAGAGACTCCGGGAGCCATTATATGAACTAAGAGACTCTGGATCCATTATATAAACTAAAAATGCCGTGATCCATTATATGAACTAAGAGATTCCGTGATCCATTATATGAACTAAGAGACTCCGGGATTCATTATATGAGATAAGAGACTCCGGGAGGCATTATATGAACTAAGAGACTCCGGGAGCCGGGAGCCATTATATGAACTAAGAGACTCCGGGAGACTATCCATGTAAACAACTGCAAGCTACAGTACGGACTTCAAACATAAACAAACCCATACTATAAATCATAAGTAATAAAACAACGCGCTAAGAGACTCCGGGTCCATTATATGAACTAAGAGACTCCGGGATCCATTATATGAACTAAGAGGATCCGGGATTCATTTTATGAACTAAGAGACTCCGAGATTCATTATATGAACTAAGAGACTCCGGGATCCATTATATGAACTAAGAGACTCCGGGATCCATTATATGAACTAAGAGACTCCGGGAGCCATTATATGAACTAAGAGACTCCGGGAGCCATTATATGAACTAAGAGACTCCGGGAGCCATTATATGAACTAAGAGACTCTGGATCCATTATATAAACTAAAAATGCCGTGATCCATTATATGAACTAAGAGATTCCGTGATCCATTATATGAACTAAGAGACTCCGGGATTCATTATATGAGATAAGAGACTCCGGGAGGCATTATATGAACTAAGAGACTCCGGGAGCCGGGAGCCATTATATGAACTAAGAGACTCCGGGAGCCATTATATGAATTAAGAGACTCCGGGAGCCATTATATGAACTACATGTAAGAGACTCCGGGATCTATTATATGAACTGAGACTCCGGGGGCCATTATATGAACTAAGAGACTCCGGGAGCCATTATATGAACTAAGAGATTCCGGGAGCCATTATATGAACTAAGAGACTCCAGGATCCCTTATATGAACTGAGAGATTCCGGGCGCCATTATATGAACTAAGAGATTCCGTTATATAAAAGAAAAATAATTACCGCAGTAATTTGATTTTTTAATGTTATCTTTAGCAGGGTGATGACCGAACAATCATGGTCTTTTTTCCAAATCACAATAATTTATATAATAATCATTGATACAGCGTAAAACAAATGATCTACTTCTTCAGGGATCAATTTTGTCGATACATAATGAAGAAGATGAAAAAGATGAAATATTATATGAATTGTATATTGTATGATGTCTTTGCCAGCTGCTCATATTTACCCATGATTAACAGAAGATGTACGATGTAATCAAATGAGACAGCAATTAAAATCAAACAAAAACAGATAGGGGTTGAAATACAGTCGGCAACAACAATAAGTAATTGTATGTAAAATGTGTCACTCTCTTAATGAGGACCTGGGTGGGGTTTACAGAGTGTAGATGTATAGGTAAAAAAGTACAGAATGTAGATTTATAGGCAAAAGGGACAGAATAAACGGAAAACAGATATAGAATATATATAGAGAATAATTGGATGCTAAAATATAAAGAATATGTAATGATAGGGTGCTGAAACATACAGAATAGAGAATAATTGTTAAAAAGTAAAGAATGAATGTGAATAAAAAGAACAGATAATAATGGGGTGCTAAAATACAAAGAATAGAGTACAATGGACAAAAAATGGTATTATAGAATTTAAAAAAAATGGCAAAGAAATGTGAGACCCCGATCCAGTCTTCCTTTTTAAGCCTGAATGTACTTTTAAATAAAGTAGTGTTTCAATAGGTCTTCATTCACTTTAGCCACACATTATTATCTAATCAGTTAAAGTATGTATTTTTTTAAAATATACATTTAAAGGAGAATAAGTAAGTAAAAACACCAATTTCTTGACGGAATTATCATGGGAACACCAGTCACTTGACGGAATTATCATGGGAACACAAGTCACTTGACAGAATTATCATGGGAACACCAGTCACTTGACGGAATTATCATGGGAACACAAGTCACTTGACAGAATTATCATGGGAACACCAGTCACTTGACGGAATTATCATGGGAACACCAATCACTTGACGGCATTATCATGGGAACACAATGCACTTGACGGAATTCTCATGGGAACACCAGTCACTTTACGGAATTATCATGGGAACACCATTTCAATTGACGGAATTATCATGGCAACACCAGCCACTTGACGGCATTTCCATGGGAACACCAGGCACTTGACGGAATTCTCATGGGAACACCAGACACTTGACGACATTCTCATGGCAACACCAGTCACTTGACGGCATTCTCATGGGAACACCAGTCACTTGATGGCTTTCATGGGAACACCATGCACTTGACGGCATTCTCATGGGAACACCAGTCACTTGATGGCATTTCCATGGGAACACCAGTCACTTGTAGTCCAGTAAATCTACGATAAATTAGATCCTAACCTTAAAGTAATTGCAACAGAAGATTTTAAAGTTTTAATCTTTAGTATTAAACCCCAGATATACACAGAAAAAAGTCCCATAAAAATTTTACTTTAGGAAGACTAAAAAATCACGATTTAAAATTCGTACGGAGATTTGCATTGACAAAGGGAGATAACACTGCAAAAAGGCAGAAATATCACTAAAAATTTATACAAAATTATAACTTTACGGTTTCTATTCAACAGAATGTACTGATTCTTGACATCTTAGCCGTCTTTAGAGTATAACAAACAACTCTAGGGGTGTTTTCATATCTTTTATCAAGCTACAATTTAAATTTCTTAATTCATAAGTTGACCATTTATTGAATTTTCCAACATGTCAAGGTAAAGAATATCAAATTTAATAAAAATAATTAAGCATATATTCTTCTTTTTGTGGTTTAAAGTTTCTTTAAACAAGGTAGATGCTGAACAAGTATATTATACAGATATAAACAATACCAAATTTTCACAATATTTTTTCAAAATGATCACAAACCCAATTTCTTTAAAGAAAAGTGCACCAAAAAAATAAAAATACCCATAACACTTTGGTTTTGTCCATTTCATGAACAGAAGATTATATAATAAAGTCAAATACGAACTTATTACCCCATCAAAGTACCATACTTAACATAAATTTTAAGAAAATCAACCAAAAACTGACAAAAAAGACTCATTTTTGCGATGTTATCTCCCTTTCCAAAATGGAGATTTTGAGTTTTCCTCAAGTTAGATTTTATGGGACTTTTTTCTGTGTATATTTAGGGCTTAATGCTATAGATGAAAATTAAAACATTTTCTGTTGCAATTAGTTTGAGGTTAAAACTTAGTTTGACCGGACTATTGACGGCATTTTCATAGGAACATAAATCACTTGACGGAATTCTCATGGGAACAAGGGTATTTTCTTGGTGTCTATATGAGCAACAAATTTTGCAATATTAATAAAAAAAAAAATCAAAATTTACTCAGTCGTATTCCTTTATTAAATGGTTTCAATTAATGAATGGCTATTATCTATTTTGAATTTATTGAACCATAAAACTAATTTTTGACTCTTCACTTTGAATAATCCGCGAAGCAGATTATGTAAAATGTGAAGAGTCAAAAATTAGTTTTATGGTTCAATAAAATCAAAATAAATTATTGCCATTCATTATAAATAAATTTCTATCAAAACTAAGGCTCAAAGAACTTTTTATATTATTTATATTAACAATAACAACGTACACACTGTCATGTTGGCGCATGACTATACACAGCGTCAAAGTGGGCGTGTCGCCATCAAAATTGACAACATTGAAAATAAAACTAATAATTTTAACCAATCAGAAGACAGTAAAAACACAAAATTTATTTATTTTTTGGTATACTCGATTAAAAGCAAAGCTATGCTAAGACTGATTATTTTATAAATAACCGCCCTTGTTCAAGTTTTGCACGTGCTGATCAATAACAAGGTTATAATATGCTTAGATTGGTTTTCACAACCTTACACTGTAACAGTATTGTTGAAATAAAATGCAATTATTTTGTCTAGCTTGGGAGATTGGCTTTATCTTATATAATAAAGAGAATAGAATTATTAGAGTCAACATGAACGTTATATAACAAGGGTGTGATTTGTCAGATAGTATAAATTCACGACACATTGTGCTATAATAGTATTCTAGAAATAAAATGCAATTATTTTGGTGTACCATTGAAGATAGGCTTTACGGTTTACCTTTACCTTGAATATATAACAAAGAGAATCGATTTATTAGAGTTAACATGAAAGTTAATGAGGGTGTAATGTTCAGATCGTATATTCACGACATATTGGATATCATCATTAATAATGACCAATCTTTTCTGTTTCATGTACGCTTGAGATTAACCGATTAATGAACCCGTTAGCCAAGAATGATCATGATCTACATCTATATGTCTGAACCGCCTCGTTGGTCTCGTGGTAGGGTGTTTGTTTCGAGTGATAGAGACATTGGGCTGCGTCTCTGTTTATCACGTGTTATTTCGATTAAGAGCAAAGACTGGTCAGCTCGGAATCAGAACAATGTGTCCGTAAAGGGTAACATGTCTGTCTGTGGACTGCTGTCCTGTTTACTAGCACGGTTAAAATCCAGCTCAGCGTGTCGGTCTAGAATATGGTATATTCCTTTTACATTAACAATAAATTCTCATCCTAAATATGCATTTTTCCCCCATGGAAGTAAAGCAGCCATCTTATATGCATTACAATAACTTCGAGATGTATTTCCACCATATTTAAAATGTAAAGATACACTGGAGATGCCCGTGCAAGTCCGGTGTTAATCGGAAACAAAATGGAGTATGGAGGCATCGACACTTGTTTGAAAATTGGTGTGCAGTTATACCAGATATTTCAATTACATCATTTGTATTGTTGCCTTTTTGTATATTCATTGTGATTCCATAATTATGCCCCGAATTGGAATGTTATGTGTTTCTAATATATACTGACAGTATCATTCTTGAATATTCAAAAATAATAATAATTCTGTTTCTTTTCAATTTCCTATATACATTGGTTGACGAGAACCTCTGGCAAGAAATATAACGTTTGTTGAGGTCGATCAAGTACTAGTAGTCCGTTTATTGCAAAGTTATTTAATTAAATATTGACCGCGCTGAAGTACGTCCATGATTTGTCACAAGTTAATCATTTTTGTAGCAAATTATGTCATAATTGCACTGTAGTAGTCGTGAATTAAGTCAAAATGATCCATTGGTTCTCGCGAAGTTGTATGTTTAAAAAAAATAGATGTGGTATGATTATCAATGAGACAACTCTTCACAAGAGACCAAATGACACAGACACGAACAACTGTAAGTCACCGTACGGCCTTCAACAATAAGCAAAGTCAGCTTAGATTGAAGATAAAACTGCAATATTTGTAACGTTGATATAGAAAAAAAATCCAATAAAATAATTATACATTTCATCATGATTGTCGTATTATCGTTAATGTTATTTTTATTACAATTTAACAACATATCCATTTTGGAAGTTGAAGGCAATTGAGAAAACACAAAACAGAAAAGTGTACATGAAAAGTACTATCCAAAATTCGAATAACAATACTCTAGTGAAACAGAAACTTGAATAATCACTTGGTTTTTTTTCTACATTTGTATACACAGCCATTACCAACAAGGTGTGGGGCTGAATACATTATACCAGAGGCGCCAGTATTGTTCATTCGTGAGGCCCACTGGTTGCCTAAGAGGGGGCCGCCCAAGTCATGCTTCAGTGATTCCATGTATAATCAACCTATTTTTCCAACAAAAGCGGGCCCTAAATCCGCCTCATGATACTTCCAATATTTATCGGGATTGCATATATCGCTATCAAGAACAAAAATCTTACCTTTCGTATTTTTCTGACTTCTACGACTGTATCCGTAGATTCCGGATCTTCTGACTTATCCGGATCTTCCGACTTTTCCGGATCTTCCGACTTTTCTAATCCGTTCAATGCTGAATCGTTTTCTTCATGTGTTTTTTCGTCAGTTCTATTTTCATTTTCCAAAAGCTTACACTCGTTAGATGGCGAGTCATTTTCGGCATCTGCATCGGGTACAGTTTCGGCATTGACAGTTTCGTCCGTAGAAGGTGCATTTTCTGGACTAATAGTTTCATCCTCATCGGGGATTTTTTCCAAACTACCTGTTTCTTCCTTAACGTTCGCCATGTCATGTACAAAACTTGATAAGGAACCAAGGTTGTTTCTCTCCCACCCTTACTCTCTTCAGAGATATAGAGATATAATTGTGGCTGTAAAATTTTACATATGGTATATATTGTCTACTATCTCTGATTAAAATCGATCGATTTTACCTGTCTTTTATTATTTTTTAATACCGGTATATCATGTTTCCTATGAAAGTATGGTTTGTAATTTAAGGTATATAAAGATTATTATTTCGCGAATCGGCGCGTTCTCATTTTCTGCTAAATTAAATACACGACTGTAGACTTATGTGTATATATGATATCTTGATAATTATATTACTTACAGTTAGAGTATAAATGAACAATAGATGTGGATGACGTCAATAAAACAGCAACAACAAAAAATCAAAAATAAAGTAGATTTTAGCAGTGGAAAACATGAGAGGTAGATATTTTAATTTAGAGGAATAATTTTATTTCCAAAGATCGACAATGTCTGATTTTCTTTATTATTTTTTTTGTATCAAAGAGTCTTATTTGCTAATTCGTCCGGGAAGATAAAACACCCACACACACACATAGATAGATAAAAGAGGGTCTTGCTTGGGTTACATCATAGAAAATAACAGTCAAAATGTGCAGTATAAATGTCATAGAGGTAGAAAGGGAGAAAAATAAAAAAACATAGAATAACGATACATAAAGAAAAAGCGAGAATAATTGGGTGCTAAAACATAAAGAATAGAAAATAATCGGGTGCAAAAACATAAAGAATAGAAAATAATCGGGTGCTTAAACATAAAGAATAGTTAACAATGGGGTGCTAAAATATAAAGAACAGAGAATAATTGGCAAAATACAGTATACAGAAAAAATACCTAAAATATAATTAAGAAATGAAAGATACCCCCCCCCCCCCTTATTTTCCTTAATTCTAGACCTAATGAAAACCTTAACATTTGTTCAACTCAGTTTGACACCGTCACAGTTATATCATCAAAATTACTCTTGTTCAACGACTGAATCAAGCAAACTTAATATCCTCTAGTCCAAATAATTATGACGTCTTGAAAGGCTATTATAATTTTTTTCTTTGACGCCTTACATCGACGATGTAAGGCGTCAAAGAAAAAAATTATAATAGCCTTTGACGATGTAAGGCGTCAAAGAAAAAAATTATAATAGCCTTTCAAGACGTCATAATTATTTGGACTAAATATCCTCATAATATGTTGTTTTTTTTTTTAAATTAATATTTCAAAATATCTCTTTAAAATCTTTTTTTTTATTTTCATAAAAATTCCTGAAATAGTTTGTGTGTTTGACTTTTATCAATCAAAACCATGCAAAACTACATGCACAAAACACATATAACATAATATAGCTCGACAGATTTAAAAAAAAAAGTCTGCTCCTGAAGATCTGTTGTCTTATAGGTTGTTGTAATAGTATCTCACTTATCCACATTCCACATCCCCTTTTGTTCAAATGAAATCAGCAAAACACTTGGTATCAGACTCTTCATAAATGTCTTTCCCTAAACATGACTCTTTCCATTTTAATATGGAAAATTGCACGTTCTTAATATGGATCATTAGGGAAAATGGAAGGATGCACAAGTTAAAGTTAGTATGGTTACTACTTAACCGGAATGAGCACGAAATTTATGACCAGTGAAAATAATTAGAACTCTTTTAAATCGATGGTTAAGGACTGTATAGAACACCTGGAGTCGATTTCACAAAAAAAAAATACAACTAAGATTGATCGTAAGTATACTGATTTGTTCTTGACTTAAGACCAATCTTAGTCGTAAGTTTCTTTGTGGAACCGACTTCTGATTCCTAGTTTAAGGTA
The DNA here is from genome assembly GCA_037788925.1 of Mytilus galloprovincialis. NCBI lineage: Eukaryota > Metazoa > Mollusca > Bivalvia > Mytilida > Mytilidae > Mytilus > Mytilus galloprovincialis. The sequence goes on along the minus strand of CM075339.1, from coordinate 54,796,563 downwards.
GATTGATGGTATACATACCGCCATCTTGGATTGTACTATCGCAGTACACAATCAGTCTAGTTATATGACCAAATCTAATTTGTAGACAGATGTGCAATTTGTTTGGTTAGACTGTTTATTTATATGAAGAAAACTTGCTGAATTATTGCATTATCCAAAATATTAGATTCTAAACCAAATACCAAACATTTGTGTTTTAGAATCTTTTTTTTCCAACTGAGCCATATAAGGGGAAATAACTCTTTTAGTAACGAATTATACTGGTTGGGTGGAGAAATTTTTACTTTTAGCAAGAAAACAAGTTCGGTGACATATTATTTTCTTTTTATCTTCTGAAAACATATAAAACCTTCCTTCTCCCAATTTATTTCAAAATTCTATCTCATAGATTTTTTTATGCACACAATATGTTTTTGCATAATCATTCGAAGCAAATTTAGACAATTTTCAACGACTCGTAGCTTGAAAAAAAACACTGTGACAAAAAGACACTGAAAAGAGCATAGTATAAAAAAAAATCTATCTCTGGAAACTTATGCAACAAACATTTATTCAAATAGAAAACTCTCTATAAAATCAATTTTTCTAACATAAATACTCATTAATCAGAATTATAGCCTTAAAGAAATCACTGTGTATATTTGAAGTTTTTCTTTACTGTACATTTTATACCCCCTCCTCTGTTTCATTTTTTTTTTTTTTAAAGAATTTGAAAACGAGACTTAAATTGTTTCCAGTTTACCTTATTTGCATATTTTCTGATTTAAAATGCCTAGAATCTGTTTAAAACTGTTTTGATAACATATTGAAAGCATATCAGGATACTATAAATGTAATGATTATCAGTCAATCATTACAACATTCAAGATTATATAAATCTTCAATCCTGCATCTGTCTCCAGTCCACATCTTACTGTATGCCTATTTGTCAATTAAAGTTCACTTTTTCTGCCTCAAATTTAGAATTTTTGTCACAACAGTATCATCTGTAACCATATATCTGGCACATTTTAGCTAATATACTAGAAGAGTTCAAACAGACATATTTGCAATAGTTGTATGTATGCAGATACCAGTTTGAGATATAAAATCACTTAAAATGTAATAGATATGACTGCTTAAATCTGATGTTTGCATAACTCTCAAGCATAGTTATTTTTTTCTATATCAAGAACTTTAAAATCATAAAATCATAGCATTTACAAGTTAAATTATTTGTTTTATGACCCAGGGGGTAGGCAAAAATGTCTATGTTGGTTTTTTTTACCTTGGGGCCTGAAGTTTCCTAAATTAGGCTGCTGTTTCTAGCAATTAGGAATATTAAGTACATATTCAGGATAGATCACACTATTGTAAGTTTTGTTGAGATACTTTTGTCTTTCTAGCTTGTATTTTTTATGCCGTGGTGACAAAAAACAGATTTAGGTATTACTGCTTACTTTTGGGCTATCAACAGGACACAAACACCCCATAAATAACATTCAGGGAGGATCGATGAGTTTCAATGACTGCGAAGACTTCTTAATAATTTAACTTACATATATGCAAATATTATGAATTATTTTTGTATTCAGGACTTTAAGTAAACTATGCATAAGTACTGTAAACTGTAAATTTATGCTGAGTTATCATATTTGAGGCCCAGGATTCTATCAATCTTTATGAAATATTTATAAAACTTCATATTTGAGTTAATTTCTTTAAAATCTGTGAGATAAAGCAAAGTTAAGAATGTTCTCTTTTTTCACCCTATACAGGTTGCATTTCTGTAAATATTGACAATGCAATTTCCCATAGGAACTCCTTTTACGGCTAAAACTGTACCACTTTACTATGAAGTTTTGAATAAAATCTTATCCTACTAGAATTGAAAGTTTATATGCACTACAATTTTTTCAAGGTCAAAATATAGGACTGTGCGGCACATTTTCAACGTTTATATGCCTTGAACTTCTCACAGATTAAACTAACACTAATTTTTTTAACTACCCCTACCTCGAATGAAAGGTTACCACAGATTTCAAAATAAACAAATTGCACATGTTTATTTACTGGTACCATTCCCAAGTTATGTACTTGTCTCTATGAGATAGAACACAGAGATCAGAACTGGGAACCAGTATGTAAACAAAATTATTTTTTTATGAATATTCTAAATCTCCCCAAAAGAGGCGTGGTTTAAGAAACAGTTATATTTACAAAGTGCAACCTATACCTATGAATGGTCTACCTTAAGAACATATAAAAAAGTACCTTTTTCATACTACAGGTAAGTATAGTTCATTCCTTTTGATGTATCTATTTTTATACTATGAAACTAGGCATACTGTGCAATAATTAAATAATAACTGAAATGTGTGAATAAGTATAAAATGAGAAATATTTGCATATTTTGGTGAGTTTCTTCATATCTGCACTGACAGGGAACCAGCTGACTCTTGATTAGACTTAATATGTTTATATACATAAAGAGCAGTTCGGCAATTTTTGTATGCAGTTTTCATCGATCCATACTGTCGCTTGCTTAACATGCTTAATGTTTCATTGCATTTTTTTTTCATATTCAGGGCGAGAACAAATTAACAATATATTCTAGGTATAGCTATGAAATATGGACTACACAGATAAAGGCGTAAAACTTTGACCGTCACTAGAAAAGATGGTTTGCTGGATAAATGTCTTGATGTTGCCTTGCAGAAAGTAACTCAACTGGACAACCCAAAGACTTTTCCTTGATAAAAAAGAAAGCGTGAAACTGTTGCTATACACAATATATCGGATTTAACGGTGATATATATTCTAATCGAACATGCCAGCATGTTTACATGCCAGCATGTTTATACATACTGCAAAGCCTAAACTGGCGACTGTCTTGTCAGGGGAGACTGCTGAATTGGAGAAGCCTAAACAGGCGACTGTCTTGTCAGGGGAGACTGCTGAATTGGAGAAGCCTGAACAGGGGACTGTCTTGTCAGGGGAGACTGCTGAATTGGAGAAGCCTGAACAGGGGACTGTCTTGTCAGGGGAGACTGCTGAATTGGAGAAGCCTAAAGAGGCGACTGTCTTGTCAGGGGAGACTGCTGAATTGGAGAAGCCTAAACAGGCGACTGTCTTGTCAGGGCAGATTGCTGAATTGGAGAAGTCTAACCGGGCGACTGTCTTGTCAGGGGAGATTGCTGAATTGGAGAAGCATTAAACTTTACTCAGTACTCGAAGTATAAAATTTGTATTCGAAACACCAAATCCAATTTAATTAGATGATGTATGCGGCTGAGTACACGATGATCATACTCAAAATTTGTATAATCGACCAAGTGACCATTTATATACGTCTGAGTAGAGTCTTGATGTCATTCATTTAATATCATTGAGATCTGAATTAAGACAAAGTAAAAAAAACACAGTGATATCAATGTGTCTATCATTCTGGTTTATTAATCTTTTATTTTTGTATGATTGCCTCTTTACATTAGGTCACCTTGTTTTTGACTGACGTTACGCACAATGTTGGTGACGTTTTCAGATTTCACGTACCCGACACTAAAAATTGGCCTTAAACAAGAAAAATATAAAAGAGATCAAGTGTTATTTTGTGTAATTGTTTTTTAAAGCACTACAAAAATTAAGTTACAAATAGCTTATCGGTTTTTATTCAGTGTTGTCAATCTGTTTACCTAATACTAACAAGAAAAATCTTGTATTTTCCGTGTAGACGGGTAACATCATACTGTTGTTCTTCGAGTATTCCTTCTTTATTCGGGTACTTAACTCTTTACCATTCGGCAAAAATTGCACTATTTTTGACGCAGAGGAACGATCAAATTTCAATCATTCACAACTTTCTTATTACTGTTAGTAGACTTATTAACTAAGATTTTTTATAGAAAATAGTTTTTCAGTAATATTAATGACAGGTTTTTTATATTTTTTTTTATCATATTGGTCACGTGATAATCAGTCCAATGTCACGTGACAACAACAAAAAAATCGGAAAATTGTCAAATTTCGATTCAAAATGGCCTTTTTTGAAGTTTATTTATGGAAATAGTATCAGCTGAGCATTCAAATACAATGTCAGGAATAACATCTCCACGAAAAAGAACCCTCAACGGTCTATTTGTGTTAGAAACAGCAATTTTTATAGCCAAACATGCTATGTGGTGATTTGGGTCAAAATTGCTATTTTTGAGCTTTCTGGGTAAAAAACGTAGCTAAACTGTGCAACTGAAGTGCATCTACACGTTTATCCCTACAATCATTTAAAAGACAAAAAAACAAAAGTCTGGCAGCCTCAGCATCCCTTAGTTACCAATTTGTAATAGATTATCTGAACATGCATGTCTCTATTATTCTATAAACGACTATAGCCAAAAGACAGACAATCAACTTTGTCACAAGGAAAAAAGCATTTTCAATTTGAAATTAGAATTAAATTAAAGTCAAGTCAAGATATTTAATATTGGTATTGGTTTTTTTCAACCGTACATTCACCCTTACGGGATGCGAACCCGGATCGCTTGATTACTAGCCTTAGATGCATCCCCTCAGCTACGGAAGCAGACGGTTAAATTGGATTAAATTCATACTTATTTTCAATGTTGTTTATGATATTTATTTTTAAGTTGACCATTAACATACAAATATTACATTACAATAAGGAGCTTAGAAAGACGTAAAAACTGCATTTTTTACATTTTTAAAAGAACACACCATGTGGAATGGTGTGTAAACCAGGGGAAAATAGGGGAGAGGGTGGAAAGGGGGGGGGGGGGGTACTAATGATTTAATGTCAAAACCAAGTAACACAAGTAGTAAGAAATGCATTTTATTTATACTATTTGGCCTCTGGAACCACAATATGCACGTTTTTACTGGTATGGGCAGAAATTCTAAGAAATAGTTGCTGAAAGTTACTGACATGTTGACAATGTTCACTGTTTGTATTCGTTTTTCGTAGAAATTAATAATAGGAAAGCTTATTGAACCTACATTTTATAAAGCCCAACACATAACTGAAAGAAAAAAATCCATAATGAACCGATTGTTGCGGTTTATAGAAACCAAACACTATGATTTGATAATTCAAGATTTACACAATTCTACAGTTTTTTCTGTTAAATTTTAGCTGATTTTTTTAAAAACGTTGATAGTTTAATTGCTTTATTTTACCATAAAGATCAACCCAAAAATACACAACTGGCGTTTTAACGTGTAGCTGAAACTCACAGGTTTCATTTAAGCCCTTGGTGAAATCTGTTGATAGTCAAATGACAGAGAACTTAAGGTTTGAATCCAAATTTTACACAAAAAAGTGCTTATGACCCGAATTCGGGTCATAGGAACGGTAAAGAGTTAAAGGTATATAAGATATAATATTGCTACACCATTGGGAAGAAGAGCGTTAGGGCTTTGGGGTGACATGTGTTTAAAACGTAAATAACGCAATTTGTGGACCGAGTAGGTCTTGAAAGAAGTCAATTTTGACTGTAGACACCAAGGAAAAATATAACTCCCTTACGGCACAACAGTTTAAAATGCATTTATAGCGTGAAAATTATATTCTCAAATTTATGATAGCGCATATCCTTTTGTAAAACAAGTTTGGAAAATTCTATAAAAGCAAAGAAATCCAATGTATAAATGAGCAAACCATTAAAAACTTCGACATCATTACCAAAAATCTAGCCCAACTTGTTCTATAAAGAAATTATCAATATTGATTAAAAATGTGCAAAATTTTTCATCAAGTCATGAAATATAACATGCCTCCTAATCTATTACATTTGAACGGCATTTATTCGGACAGTTATCTCATTTATAGCATTAAAACAAACACAATATTTAGTATATTAACCTCAAAGGTCTCCCGTCAAAAACAATTTTCACCAACGTTTTACGTTAGAAATTCCGGTGTTGGTTATAGAAAACACCGAAAAATAATGTGTTTTGCATTAAAGATCGGAGAAATGAAGCCAGCATGATAAATTCCAAACAAAAAAGAAAATATTATATGCTTAAAATAATATCTTTATCGATTAGTGTCGAATATCGATGCGTTGAAAGGGTGTCTACCAAAATGTCACAATGAAAGCGTTTTCATTTTTTCTTAGAATTATTAAGGACAAGTTGTTACTTACAAATGTATCTTCAAAAAAGAGTAAAAACAACATAAGTGTTTCGAAAAACATCAGTATAAAGTCAAATTCCTTTGCAAAAGGAACATGTTGATGTATACAAAGTAAAGAGAAATCTAAAAATCATCAAAATGAAGAAGTCGCATGGTGGTCTACCAATATGTCACAGCATCGCTAATTTAACGTGTTTGACGTTCACTTCGTACGGCGACGTGTGTTTGCGTTAATGTGTTTTTGTAACGTATTTATTTTACTTAGAGAATATGTATAAAATATGAATTTATAATTTATATTTGATTTCACCTCGTTGAAATGCGTTTCTCTTTTAAATATACCATAATATTTCAATAAAATCTGATTTGAGTACATTTCAATGAGACAGCAACTCAACAACAAATATTTAACATATTTACACAAATCTTCCGGAGACCAAAGAGGAAATTTAAATATATCTTGAATAATATTCGTATCAATTAGAATATTGATCGTTTTAGGAATTAACGCAAACTTCGGCACAACAGCGATAAATCACATTCGGAGATTTTTTTTATTTATATCTGCAACAAATGACATTTAAATTACAAAAATAAAATCATTATAAATGATACATTCCATACGTTGCCATATATTTTATTTTACGTTTCTTAATTAAAATAAGTACACGTATATGTATCGTCTTACGGTACATACCCAGTAAACATCGGTGAAGTCTTTTTGTTCGTTATGGGTTTTTTTTTAAAATCAAACAGCAATATTTTACAAGTTGAACGAATGAACAAATTTTGTGAGACAACACCAAACTCTGCCCCCTACTTGCCTAATTGTCTCATTGTCGATCTAAGTAACTACAAATGAAACCTAAATCATTGCAAAGGCGACTATATCTATTTGACAAGAAAATATCCGACTTGAGACACATTGAATGAAATTAAAGAAGAAAATGATACTAGTTTTGAATGTGGAGGGTATGTGTTGTACTGTTTCACATTCAGGTAAGGGGAGGGTTTGGCGCCGGCAAACATGTTTAACTTCGCCTCATTCTGTATGTACCTGTCCCAAGTCAGAAGCCTGTAAAGTCATTGGCTGTCGTTTGTTTGTTGCTGTATATCATTTTTTTCCCGTTTATTGTTATGTATTTAAATCAGTCGTTACTTTTCTGGTTTGAATTGGTTTACGTTATTATTTCGGGGCCTTTTTTAGCTTACTGTGCGGAATCAAGTTTGCTCATTGTTGAGAGCCGTAGTGTGATCTGTAATAGTTAAATTTTTTGGTTAATTTCTACTATTTAAAGAATTTTCGAGGCCTTGTTATCCGAGCGATCTAAGAAGTTTATTTACACTGATCACTAGGTGTCAACATCGAGGTTGTAAATTCGATTAACCTTATTTGTGAACTTTCCATTTCTAAGTAGCAACATTCCAGCAGCACCTGCATACGGGGTATATATCTCCCAACTGATACGATATTCCCGTGCTTGCATTTCCTATCATGATTTTCTTGATAGAGGGTTACTGCTCACAAGGAAGCTATTAAACCAAGAGTTCCAAATGGTGAAGTTGAAATCATCCCTTCGTAAATTTTACGGACGCCATCACGAGTTGGTTGACCGTTATGAAATAACCGTTTCACAAATGATATCGGATATGTTCCTTACGTCGTAACTACAATCCCCTTCCCTTTCATGAATGTGACCTACCGAATTAGACTATTTACCGGATTTGTAATCACATAAACAACACGACGGGTGCCACATGTGGAGCAGGATCTGCTTACCCTTCCGGAGCACCTGAGATCACCCCTAGTTTTTGGTGGGGTTCGTGTTGTTTATTCTTTATGCCCGCGTCACACTGTCCCGATTTTTACGCCGATGCCAACACGATAATGGAAATTTTCAAAATCGGGACGGATCGTATCCAGATCGGGCTATTCGTAGTACCATCTTTAACCATCGTAGAACCATCGGCCACTTTTTCTAGCCTTCGGGGACAACTTCGGGAAGGGTTCTAAATTTTTTAACATGTTAAAAAATCCCCAAAGGTGCGTCCGATGTTGAGGGTTCGTATTGAGTTCGTATCACCATCCTCACCATCGTAATGTCACCGGGAATGCATCTTTGAACATCGTATTGCATTCGTGTTTCCATCGTTTCCATCGGGCAGTTTTGACATTACGATGTCTACATGAATGAATCACGAAGCTACCCGAAGGTCTTACGATGGCAACACGACTTCGTGAAGACCTCGTAATCCCGTCGTGTTGCCATCGAATAAAAGTACGAAGGCGACAAGATGGAACTACGACGGCAATAAATCCAGCTAAATGTAAGTTAATTTTCGCGCTAAAATACATTTAAAGTACCATGCGCGATATGCACTGGTCAGTCTAATACGACAGTTAAGAAAGACGTTCACAAAACATGAAGCTCATATCATATGATACTATGAGAACAAGAAAGGCGACAGCGTTGTTTCTATTAATTCAAATGGAATAAGAAGAGCAGCTATTACAGGCTCAGGATTTACTTTTACAAGTAAAATATTATTTTTTGTCAATTTTTCATATCAAGTAACATAATGAAAATCATAAACGCGCCTCGTACACCAACACTGCAGGTACACGTATATAGGGAAACCAACTTTTTCTTCATTATTCTGATTTTTTATGTATCGTCTGAGTTGTTGTCACATGAATGTTTACTCCATAACCTTTTTGTTTTCTATATGTCATATTTTGCCGCATTTGTTGCTTTCCCCACATCATTCCTTTTGTCTATATTATTATGATATGATATTCTCCTGGAAAGAGCTCTTTTTGAATAAAAGGGATCAACGAACCCATTACCTTACCTTTAAGATAGATCAGTAAACATGGGCATAATTATGGGTGATTATTCAGACTAGTGCACACATTTCACAGTTCAAACATGGCAATGCCGAGCGTGGCATCCCCTCATACATGTATGTAACATATTGGGGACAAATATGGACACTATATTTGTATATGACACATGCAGAAAATGGTAAATTGAATATGCATATTTGATACATAAACTATTTTTTTAGAAATCAACCAAAACATTCAGTAACTGGAAATACCTTTAATATTGTCCTTAGAACCAGCAGATAAACAAATGAGCAACCAATTTCCTGTGTATTATGCTATTTCAAGGAGAACAAACAAGTCCATCTGTATGACCTTGACCTTTGGCCTTGAACGTAAAAAATGTCAGATCATTACAAGGAGGAACAATATACCAAGTGTGGTTAAAATCTTTTGAAGCATATTGGTTTTAGAGTGTCCACAAGGGTGATATTGCCTTGTATTACAACTGCCACTGTGACCTTGACCTTTGAACTTTAAAGTTAATAGCGCTTAAGATATTCTTAACTAGTAACACCATACCAAGTTTTGAGCATTTTGGTTCTAGAGTGTCCATAACAATTTTATCTACACGCAACTTACATGTAGTAGGCGAGGGGATAATAAACTAAGTTTTATAAGAATTAGACAAAAAGATCGATTTCCCGCCATGCATGGCAGACCTGTACAGAAACGATATGTTGTCGAAATTCTGTTCGTATCTTTTAGACATCGTATGGCTATCGGGCCATCATCGTAATCCATCGTGTAGCCTTCGTAATCCATCGTGTAGCCTTCGTGATCCATCGTGTAGGCTTCGGCTGAGATATGAGGCTTAAATACCCGTCTTCGGTTAACCTTCGTACGTCCATCTTTTGCTATCGTATATAATTTCGGCACCATCGTATAGACTTCGTTATTCATCGTACTTGCTTCGGTCACTTTTTGGTATTTTAACGAGATCGGGACCAACTTCGTACGAACTTAAAATTTTTGCGTTCGGGTGTCCATCGTATATAAAAATCGGGACAGTGTGACGCGGGCATTAGTTTTCTATGTTGTGTCATGTATACTATTGTTTTTCTGTTTGTCTTTTTCATTTTTAGCCATGGCGTTGTCAGTTTGTTTTAGATTTATGAGTTTGACTGTCCCTTTGGTATCTTTCGTCCCTCTTCTTTTACTAGGAAGTGACGGTTTCCGGTCGAAGATCGGTTGCTTTCTCTGTGCACTGCGGCCTCCTCTGCAAATAAAACTAATTTTGGACGCAATTCTTTTCTTTTTTTCTGTTGGTGTCTTAAATAATGTCTTTTATTGTACATGTTATATGCTTTTGTGGGCCCATTGGATAAAAATAAACATATGCTTCTCATATAGTAGACTGCTGAAATTGCGTAAATCACCAACTCTCAATCAATTAATTTTCGGTTAAAGCGTATGTCAAGTTCAAAATACTTATTTATTAAAAGTCAAATCACAAAAATACTCCGAGGAAAATTAAAAACGAAAATTCAAATGGCAAAATCAAAAGCTAACACACACCAAGCGAATGGATAACAAGTGTCATATTCCTGACTTGGTACAGACATTTTCTTATGTAGAAAATTGTGGATTAAACCTGTCAGTGATTTTATAGCTAACTAATTTATAAAACCTATTCTGTTACACCGTTCTGTAATTTATATAGTTCGTTTGATTATATTCTTAATCTATTTATGTGTTCCAGTCTAGGAGGATTATTCATCTTTAACCTTATAAGAACATTAAAACATCGTATCATCGCTACCTTTCCCCTGCTCACACGGATCTCAAACCGAACATTGCAAGGTCATACCAGTTCTGGAGAACTTTTCAAAGGATCGGACAAACGTCATCTAGGACACAATTCGTGGCTAACCACAGAGTGAGTTAACTTTACAACATTGTTTTTGAAGCCTTCAAATTACTCTATACATATTTGAACATTCTCTCCGTGAAACACTGGAAATTTATAACTGCTCTTGAATGTACAACATTTTCTCGGATTCAACGGACTGTGCTATCTATTACCTTTGACATTTCGTTTTAATAACATTAATTGAACACATTGTAAAATTGTATTTTATTTGTTTTTCAGCTTTTTACCATTTGTTAGATTGACTCTGGATTAAAGTATCAGCACCTGATAGTCTTTTCTGCTTGAGCCCAATCGTCGGTTATACTTAGTGGTCAGGCCATTACAGTAAAAAGTCTACAACTTGCCTGTTGTGTCTCACAGATAACGCCACTCCACGGCTACACAGCAACCTACCTGTTGAGCCCTGCATGTACGCGTCATCCCTTGACGTACAGCAAATTGACGACAACCTGTCTTTACATATCCAGACAAGGAACGACAACATAATAACGTTCATACCTTTACACTGTCAGTGGACTACATAACTTGTGTGTACTAGGCAGCAACCCAACAACGTTGAGTCAACATGGATCCCAGTCATGTGGAACAACAAGAAGAGATACAGCCCCCAGAGGGAAATGTCCCAGATCTAGAACTATTACAAAATCCGTCTAATACCACACATTTAGATGAAAATTCCGAGACTAGGCGAGTACGGGATCTCACCGAAAAAGGTAAAGGAGCCTACACAGAAAGACGTAACAAGTTCTGTGAGGAATTAGAGGTCCTTTGGTCAGATATAACGACCCAGTTATCGGAAATCACCACACCTCCCAATGAACTTCAGCAAGTCTTAACAGCCCAGGACAATCTTGTAAAAGCCTGTACAAATTATCGTAGGCTCATAGACGAATATCTGGACTTTCTAAAAAGGACCAGAACGTTGGACAGTCAAAAAGACATAGACGCATGTAACCTTACATTGGATCTCCGTCTGTCCAAAGTGGAACTGGCTATGGACTCTTTACACGAGCATCGCCTTGCCCTCACTAAGGCTAAATCAACTAAAACAAGGACCTCAGGGTCAAAAGGTAAGAAAACCTCACGCAGTGGTAGCTCTAACGTGTCAGACATGTCAAGCCTAGCACGGAGAAAGCGTGCCAAGGCAGAGGCTGCCAAGTCTAAAATAGCCTTTGTAGAAAAACATGCCCTTATCCTACAACAGAAAGCAATGTTAGAGGAACAAGCCCTGTCCAGACAAATTGAAATGGAACAGGAAGCCACACGTAAAAAGGCAGAAATGGAACAAGAAGTTGCTCAACGTAAGGCTAAAATGCAACAAGAAGCCGCACGAGTAAGCCGGGAAAAGGTCGAGCTTAAAGCCAAATTTAACCTTCTGGAAGCACAGAGAGAAGCTGCAGCCGCAGAAGCCGAGGCTCGTATCCTGGAATACGATGATAGCCAAGCGTTTAGCGATCTCCCTAACGAAAAGGAAGACCCGCTCCAGCGTGTGCAAGATTTTGTCAATAAACTTCCTGTATCAACTGTTGTAAAGGAAGTAACAGGTCCTCAAAAGAAAAAACAAATTCCTGATAAGATCGAGTTGAGTCACGAAGCACCAGCGTTCGTGCCATCCGTGGCATTGAACTTGCTGTCACAGACATCTGCTGTCTTGCCTTCCGATACTAAGTCACCGGAAGTTACCTTAATCCCAGATCTGGGATTAGTAACTGGCATACAAAAACTAGGCCTTTCAGATGAGAGCCCTACTGAACACCAAAAACAGGGTGTTAAAGAAGTGATCCCTGTCTTACGCACAAAACAAGACTTTATAGAAGAGATCCCTGTTGCACACCAGCAACAAATCAACCTCACATCGGAGGTAACTAGATTCCTCTTACGTAAGGACCTGCTTTTCTCCCGGTTAACAAGCTTTTACGATCGGGCAGAATCCTTCCATACTTGGAAAGCAAGCTTCAAGAACGTGACTGATGAGTTACAAGTCTCTGACTCAGAACAGATCGATTTACTGATCAAGTGGCTCGGTCCAGAGTCCGCTAAACATGCCATTAGCATAAGAGCGTCGAACGCCAATAATCCTACCATAGGTATACAGAGATTATGGAAGAGGCTTGACGAGCGGTATGGTGCTCCAGAAATGTTGGAAGCCTCTCTCATGAATAAACTTGCCAAATTCCCTACCTTGACGAATAAGGACAACGCACGTCTCTACGAACTGTCTGACATTCTATCAGAAATAGAATATCACAAGGAAAATCCCAAGCTGGGATGTTTGCTAGCATATTTTGATTCTTCGTCCGGGATAAATCCTATTGTTGAAAAATTACCGTACGGTCTCCAAGAAAAGTGGACAACGAGGGCTACAAGATACAAGTCCAAATATGAAGTTGCCTTTCCACCTTTCACAGAATTCTCTGCCTTCATCAGGGAAATGAGCAAAATTAAGAACGATCCTGGGTTCATCTTTGGATCAAAAGTAACACCAAATACAAAAGACTCTACGCCAAGGTTCACACCTCAGACGTACTCTAAAGTCAACGTCCATAAGACGGCTGTTGAACAGCAAACTGAAGACAGCAGTCAACAACAAAATCTGTGTATCATACACAAGACAAAGCATACCTTGAATGAATGCCGAGCATTCCGAGCCAAACCAATCGAGGAACGCAAGGAACTGTTAAGACAAAACAATGTGTGCTACAAGTGTTGTGAGTCAACCACACACAGAAGTCGGGACTGCAACGCAAGTATCAGTTGTAACGAGTGTGGAAGTGAACGACATAACACAGCACTTCACATCACTAGACCACAACAATCTGAAAGTTCCCAGTTTAGCTCACCCAGACAAGCCTACGGCGGGGAGCAGACAGAGTCAGCTGAAACAAAGTTAACCTCTGTAAGTTCGATCTGCACAGAGATCTACAAAGATCATAAGAGCGAGAAATCTTATGCCAAGATATTACCTGTGGACGTGTACCACAAGGACAAGACAGACAAAATTATCAGGATGTACGCCATTATTGACGACCAAAGCAACCGGTCTCTTGCCTCGCCTGAATTCTTCAGTCTGTTCAACGTTCGGGAGAAACCTGAAAACTACTCTCTTACGACATGCTCCGGCAGAGTAGCTACTTCCGGGAAAAGAGGAAAAGATTTCGTCATAAAATCTGTACATAGTGACGTACAATTTGATCTGCCTACATTAATTGAATGTAATAATATTCCCAATAATCGAGACGAAATTCCTACTCCTGAAGTTGCAATGCATCATCCTCATCTGACAGAACTCAGAGGAAGTATTACACCACTAGAGGAACGTTGTCAAATTCTACTCTTAATTGGAAGGGACCTTATAGAGGCACACCACGTCCTTGAACAACGCCTAGGACCATCCCGAACTCCATTTGCCCAAAAGTTAAGACTTGGTTGGGTCATAATTGGAAATACATACATTGACAACCAAACTTCTCCTATTCAAGTCAACACAAAGATAACTAACGTTTCAATCACGGAATCAGAACAACGTCTTGCCTCAAGACCGGAAATAGCCGTCAAGGACAAGAATCCTATTGTTGTTCAGTATAACGACACAAACTTTCATTCGAATGCCAAGGTCGCTAAATCGCATTCAATGCAATCCCTTGAATGTACAGGACCTAGTACCAAGCCTGGTAAACGCACAAATTCATCTAAAGGGACATCACTCGCGTCACTAAAAGCAAAATCTGTGACTTCTATAGAAAAATCTATAGATAAAGAAAGTTTCAATCCGAAATCAACAGAACCTAAAGTTCATGGAGAGGAAATCAATAGCATTCACAAACCTATTCCGAAAGAAGGACCTCTTGCCAATCTCAATCTGCCATTGCATGAGCAACGTCTACTACGAGGAGGAAGCAGTATTGTCAAATCTGACTTGAATATAAGTGAAAAGGAACCAGTAGTCTTATCTGGACATCGTCACAGAGTAACACCTTTCCTTGGACATTACTACGACAAAATCAAACGCCACTCTACAGATAGAGCGACTAGATCTGCAGGATTGGACGTTATGACGAAACGCCTAATTTCGTCTGATACTCACAAAGATGTGTCATATCGCCAAATCGGAAGACAACCAACTACTAACTCTTGTTATACTTCGATCTATCTTCGATCGTCATCGCCGTCTAACTACGTTGGAGAAAACAGTTCCCATTATCGATACAGCAGTAATAGAACATTCTACAGAACACAACAATGTCGTCCGAGACACCCTTCTTCTAAAGGACAAAAAACTGTGCCTACCCAGTTTCACGTGGAACGTACTTATTAGGAACCTTTATAGTGAAAAAGTGTTGAGATCTGATATTTCTCACAAGAAATAGTGGACATTTCACCTGTATATATTCAATTTTTATTGGGATTAATTCATTTGTGTAAATCTTATTCGAAAAATTTATGGAAAAGTGATATCAGATAGACATCAGACGGGGAGTATTCTGTTACACCGTTCTGTAATTTATATAGTTCGTTTGATTATATTCTTAATCTATTTATGTGTTCCAGTCTAAGAGGATTATTCATCTTTAACCTTATAAGAATATTAAAACATCGTATCATCGCTACCTTTCCCCTGCTCACACGGATCTCAAACCGAACATTGCAAGGTCATACCAGTTCTGGAGAACTTTTCAAAGGACAAACGTCATCTAGGACACAATTCGTGGCTAACCACAGAGTGAGTTAACTTTACAACATTGTTTTTGAAGCCTTCAAATTACTCTATACATATTTGAACATTCTCTCCGTGAAACACTGGAAATTTATAACTGCTCTTGAAAGTACAACATTTTCTCGGATTCAACGGACTGTGCTATCTATTACCTTTGACATTTCGTTTTAATAACATTAATTGAACACATTGTAAAATTGTATTTTATTTGTTTTTCAGCTTTTTACCATTTGTTAGATTGACTCTGGATTAAAGTATCAGCACCTGATAGTCTTTTCTGCTTGAGCCCAATCGTCGGTTATACTTAGTGGTCAGGCCATTACAAAACCTATAATTGTTCCTATACTTATTGTTTATTAGTTTTGAAAACAAGAGCTGTTTTCGTTATTTTCACATTCATTTACTATTTAAGGAAACAAAAAAGAAATTACTGTTTCGTGTTGATCTATTTCATGTTTTGTATAAAGCTTTTACTTTCAATCAAATCGAGAGAGAGAAAACGATAAAATCACATTACGCTAAATCTGTTCTTTAATAACCAATAAAATTGTATTAAAAAGACCAGAATAATTCCTTAAAAGTATATTATTCGTAAAAGTTTAAGTTCAAAACCTCATACTAGTCTTCCATTTAACATTTTCAAAACTCTACAAAACTATATAAAAAAAATAACTCTGATTGCACAATCAGAGTTATTTTTTTTTAATACAATTTTATTAGTTATTAAAGAACAGATTTAGCGTAATGTGATCAACATGATACCGTGAAATTTGGTGTGACGTACATTTTATCAATCATTATACAGTATATATAGCTACATGCTCATATACATATATTATTGATTGTCCTGGCTTTCTGAACATACAAATAAATCGGTCAGCTAATAAAAAAAATCATTAGAATTTTATGTAAAACTATACATTTTGACGGCATTTACCAACCATGTGTTGAAGGACGCAGAATATATTTTTGTTTATTTGGTCATAATTTTTCTTTAGTTACTTTTATTTCAAATTAAGATAGTTGGAATATAAAGCAAATTTTAGGAAATCAATTTTATGTGTATCATCAGAAATTGATAATTAACGCTTCACAACAAATAATTTACCAAAAAAAACCTATGAGAGTTCTACTTCTATTGGTACCAATGTTGATTGAAACCCCCAACATGAAATAGTCTCTGAATAATTTTTACGAAATAAACGTAGATTTACATGAAATATATAACAACAAATCGTAGGCGACAAATCCTTATGCCTATTTACTGAATATCCAACATCTTTTTTCGTTCATAGAACACACTACGTCTACCTCATAATTTCTTTTGTTCCACAGAGAACATGGTGTTAACCCTTACCTCCTTTTATTCACAAAAACAATGTGTTTAAAAACTGGAAGGCAATAAAACATCACGTCATTTCGTCTTTAAATCTTTGTTGTTTTTGTCTTCATTTCTGAAACTTATCATTATTGTATAAAATATAGTTCTCTTAATAGTACGTTTTTTTTTTTTAATGTTGAGGGTTTTTCGTGATTTTTTTCTGTGCGACAGCGATTATCATTAAAAGGAAAGACTATGTATGCTTCTTCTAGATGTGTTTAAATTGTCGCTTGTGTGGTAGAAATTCCTTAATTAAAAAATGATATGAGTTTGTTTGAATTTCAATATCAAAATTAAATATGTACAGACTGATTCTTATATTTCCTGGCCTTCAGTATAATATTATTAGCGTTAGATATAGTTAGTAAGACTACAATAATATGTAACTATTTTCAGATGTAAGTATTATGCTAGAGGGTTTTTACTCTGAGTAGAGTCTTGAATAAAGCGTGAAACGTTTGCTATACACAATATATCGGATTTAACGGTGATATATATTCTAATCGAACATGACAACATGTTTATAAATACTGCAAAGTCTAAACGAAAAAATCACGAAAAACCCTCTAGCATAATACTTATCAATGTGATAGGTCAAAAAGCTGAGTTAAACCAAAGCCTTCAAAATAAAAAGATTCTTTTTACTAAGCACGGCACGACATACATGAGTAAGAACAAACATTCTTTACAAGAAACATGTGTCAAAGGTGGATATTATGTATTGACTGTAACTTATGAACTCGAACGTAAGCAGGTTGCTTACTAGGCTAGCATATATCGCTTTAGCGTAGCTTATTGTTTGCTAGCTTGAGTCTGGTTTAGCGTAGTACAAATCAGAGTTCATGTCAAATTGAAATTTACCTTTCGTCCTGCATTTATGCATAAGCATGAAATAGTTGCTGCTGGAAAAATTAACATGCAATCATGTATTTTAATTTATGATATGAAATTAAACTAGCAAAATCTAATTGCACAAGTTCGCAATCCCTTTATATTAAAAATGTATTTTATGTTTTTATCGCTTATAATGAACAAATCGGAGGTCAGCTCGACGTCTAGAGTCTAGAATAAAATACATCCGAAAGGAAGCTACATGTACATATTATCGAGGCCGGCATGCCCTGTAAATTAATTATTTTAGACTTTTTTTATAATTTGGATTAATTTTTACATTGTTATAAATCAAATATGGAATTTGAGTTAAATCGGTGAACATGAAGTTGACCACTAGTGCCCCTTTAAACTGAAAATTTGTCGCGATCACAGAAAACATCATATAACAGTTGACTACGGGGAGGATTCGTCATTTAATGCTCAAAATTAAGTTAACTAAGGAATTGAAAGTCCAACTTTTTCGAGAATTGTATTCGTTCTTGTGATCATTGATTCATCGTACTCGCTATGGAGTTTCGATACTAGAAGTCATAGCGCGCTTAAATCCATCCTTTATAGTGGTACGATTTCAATGGTGGAAGCTCGAATACAACTTTGTATATTATACAAATAAAGAGATGGTGTATGATTTCAATTGAGATATATATAACTATTCTAATTGACATGTATGTAAGCAAATGTAAGACATACGGTTCGATCGTCAACAATAAGAAATTATCATACCATGCCATGATACAGTCAGCTATAAAAAGCCCCGAGATAACATTATGTGAAACAATTCAAATGGAGAAACTCAACGGCCAGATTTATAACAAAACGATTAATAATGAAAAAACTGATTTAATAGAAAGAAAACCAAAGAAAATCGGGCTCCGGACTTGGAGTAGGCGATGACTTACTTTGATAACCCCTTCTTTAAATCTATAATGTGTCAGATTTTTCTAGATATGCGGTATTGGCTTTACTCATTGTTGAAGGTCGTACAATTACCTATACTTGTTAATTTCTGTGCCGGTCATATGGTCTCTTGTGGAGAGTTATCAGTCTCATTAATAACTTGACATACCACATCTTTTTTTATATATGTATGCGAACGTTTTTGGTAAATTTTCCGAATGAAGCTTGTCGATACCGTATTTTTCAGCAGCAAAGAGTGAAAATTTAAGATTGCTGAATTTCAATACGGTAGGTAATTTTAAGCCCCTTACTTCATGGCAGTCACTTATTCTCCATGTTTCTATCATGTAAAGTAACTTGTAAAACGCATGGATGTAAACATGAGAAAAATGTGCTATAATTGCCAATGAGACAAGTCTCCGGCCATCAAAGCATGACCAAAAGAGGGACGAAAGATACCAAAGGTACAGTCAAACTCATCAATCTAAAACAAACTGACAACGCCATGGCTAAAAATGAAAAAGACAAACAAACAACAGCACACACGACCCAACATAGAAAACTAAAGAATAAACAACACCAATCTAATTAAAATATTGATCTCTGATTACGTTATTTACGTTATACTACATATGTAGTATAACGTAATCAGAGATCAATATTTTAATTAGATTGAAACAACACGAACCCCACCAAAAAACTAGGAGTGATCTCAGGTGCTCCGGAAGGGTAAGCAGATCCTGCTCCACATGCGGCACCCGTCGTGTTGCTTATGTGATAACAAATCCGGTAAATAGTCTAATTCGGTAGGTCACATTCAGGAAAGGGAAGGAGATTGTAGTTACGACGTAAGGAACATATCCGATATCATTTGTGATACGGTTATTCCATAACGGTCAACCAACTCGTGATGGCGTCCGTAAAATTTACGAAGGGATGATTTCAACTTCACCATTTGGAACTCTTGACGTAGAAGTTATAGCAAATAGCAGGTCACGTACAACAATGAGTATACTCCGGCCCATGACTCATATATATATATACGGCAAATGTAATATAATTCAAACCAGAAAACTATAGCTTTAGCCTTAGTTGATGACAACGCAATACCAAGGCTATGTCACCAGATGACAGCTTTCCTTGACGTGCATATACAATATACATAGTATGTCATAGTAGGTCTAGTTTTCCAATACCTGTGGAATGTTGGGTCCCCAATCCTCTGCAACTTCGTAACATGTGTCATGTTTTATACTTATTTTTTTTTATTTTTTTTTTATTCTAGCGTCACTGATGAGTCTTTTTGTAGATGAAAAGCGCACTGGTTTGGCGTAGAAAATTATAATCCTGGTATAATAATATGATGAGTGTATTTCCGATGTTTTAGCTGGTTATTAACATGATTAATAAATTACTAGTTTTGATTGATCAGAAATCTTGCGAATTGAAATCGTACTTATAACATATTGAATGATGTTATTAATTTTTCTTTCCTGTTCAGTCCTGTTTTTGAATACAAGATCTAGGGCTATTATACTATTGTAATTGTTCCAGATAAGATCACAGGATCTCCTAAAATTCCTGTAAATAGTTTTTGTGTATGTGCAACGTTTTCCGATGGAGGACATATACATCGGCATTCTATCTTTGATTCGACTGATGATGTTAATTGTATCTAATTATAAATATTTGGGTATCCAATTTAATGCGTCAAGTTCTTTTTCAAACTATGTAATGATTTTTTGCGTAGTGCATAATCTTACTGTTAAAAACGAAATTGATGTTTTTGACCAAACAATAAAATAAAGCCTATACCTTTATATGGGTGTTGAATTGGAAATATTTTAATCCCTTTACTGAACGTTTAAAAAAAGAAATATATCGCTGGATACAATTTACTCTTGGATACTTTGTAAAAACTTCATATCACTCTGCAAATATATTTTAGGTGTTAATAGAAAAAGTACAAACTTTGCAGTTTTGTCTGAATTAGGCCGTTTTCCACTGCACTTTGATATAGAAAATATTGGCTCATCATTTCCTTTGTTAAAAACTGCATGTGATTGTTCTAAAAAGCTATTTGAAACAAAAAAAGCCCGCTTGGTAT
This sequence comes from Mytilus galloprovincialis, assembly GCA_037788925.1. Taxonomy (NCBI): domain Eukaryota; kingdom Metazoa; phylum Mollusca; class Bivalvia; order Mytilida; family Mytilidae; genus Mytilus; species Mytilus galloprovincialis. The sequence goes on along the minus strand of CM075339.1, from coordinate 54,775,683 downwards.
GGATCAATTAATATTTTAGGGGAAAAAATGTCGGCCATAGAAAACCTTATTCCAGAAAAAAATATTCAACATTTTAATTACACTGGGCATTGTGGAAAAAAACCTTAGATGGCAATCTACGAACTTATGTAACATTCAAGTGCAACTTTGGTTTTGAATATTATTTGTCAATAATGCGACATTTTGAGCAAAGAAAATGTATTACTAGATTAAGAATATCTGCTCACACATTGCAAATTGAATCTTGCAGATACCAGGGTACTCTTCGACAAAACCGAATTTGTCTCAGGTGCACCTTGGGTGAGGTTGAGGATGAAGTTCTTTTTTTTTTTATTAAAAAGAGAGGAATTGATGCAAACATATTAAAATCATGTTCCAAATTTACATATAAATAACAATAACAAATTATTTTGGATAAATAAAATGAATAATAAGGATCCCAATGTACTATTTGAATTTTATAAATATATATATATGATACTAAGAATTGAAGAAAAACATAATCTTCAATGTCTTCAATAACTAATTTCAATAAAACACTTTAATAATTATGAATTTGGATACCCTGTTAAACCCGCATAGATCATAAGAAGAATTTCAAATTATCTGGCACCGACCCTTGATGATCCTTGCTAGCTGGACACATAATCTTAAAAATATGTTTTTTAAAATATATATTAAATAATTTAGGAGTTGGACTAATCTGCAAGTAGGGACTTCCCTCTAAGCATCGACTCTGGTGCTTTCTGCAGAATAGTCATATTAATATCCTTTATTATATATATATTTGTTTTTTGCAGTATATCTCATTGTCAAATGTTAGGAGTGTTTAATTGATTTTTTTGTGTATTTTTTAATATTAAGATTTCTCCACACAAACTGCTAATGCCTCCTGTGTGTCTTTTTTATAGTGAAAATACCCTTACCTGGTGCACTTGAGTCGATCATCAACAACATAGTATAAATTGAATAATAATTAACATATTGCTATTATTTTGTTGAGTGTATTTCCTGTAGTATATTATTTTTTATTTTTTTATTACACGTCTGTGTATTGCATATATGTTATTGTTTATAATTATATTGTTTGCATGCTATATGCCCCCCTAATTTGGTAAATAAAAATATTCTATTCTATTCTAAGTTAGGCGCTCTGTGTTCTGAGCTGTGTTCTCCAAGGATGGAGAGATTTACGTTACGTAGAAGAAGATAATAGTTCTTTATCTTTTTTCCTTCCCTTTCTCAAACATTTCTTAGTTTTTCTGGGGTGGAAATGAAAGAAGAGATATGAATTGAGTGATTAGTCCAGCTGCAAAAAGGTGATATATTACAGTTTTCGGAACATCTCTTGACTTGTCCATATGGGTATGGATGTGTATTGGCTAAATTTGTAAAATACAGCAGAGCAATCTTTCTGAATGTTGGAGATATTTTTGGACTAGAACTGTACTTTACACACACACAAAATTTGACAAAAAGATTAGGTGCATTTTTTGTAATGGAACAAAATATTATAAAGAACTAATAGAGAATTAGTGGTCTGTGGCCTAAGTCTATAACGTCTAGAGAGTGCCGAAAGATTGTGGGAAAAACTCTGTAAGAACATAAAAAAATGAAGAAGGTTTAAGCCTAAGGTAATTTGATAAGTTTAGAATGACAACTCTATTCCTATTTTCCGTGTTTACTATTCATATGAACGTTACTGTCCCAGGTCGTTTCGGCTAAAAATTATCTTGCCCATATACATATTTTCGAACATCCTGGCACTTTAAATTTCTGGGATGTGAAATTCACCTCAAACTCTATGGGAAAATACAATTTTTAATTCCAATTTAAAACCAAACCGTAAAAGATATCACAAAGATTTATATAACACATGTCTAATATGATAAGGAGATTTGAAAAAACGATCTCAAATTTAATTTTAATGATTCAACAAAAATTAAATTGAGTTTTAAGTTTGTGTACCTATGTATGGTAAAATACGAGGATTTGCCACCATGTCATATGTTTTCGTACATCATATGTTTTCGTATCAACCACATTTCGTCGGTTTTGACTGCATGTACACGTACATACACCTTATCGCTAATCCCGACTGACCCGGCAACTTGAACTTTTGACGCATACAACAATCACTTTTCCATTGTGGCGTCAGATATTTTGTTTTGTGACGTCAAAAATTTACGGGAACCTGTGTGATATCTAGTAATGGCGGACAAATTGCGATAAGGTGTATTGTGGCGTGTTTTTCGGTTTCTATATTTAAAACAAACAACCCCACTACAACTTGACAAATTTAAAACATATGCAATGTGACGTCGCTTTTTAAAAGACATTAGACCAAATTTGATAAAACAGACCTATTTAGCCATTTTTATTTAATGTCAAAAATATGCATCAGTAGAATAGTTGTGGAAAAAAATTCTGTAGGGTTAAAATAAAGTCCAGATATGCTTTTTTGCCTATCAAATACCGGATCTTCAATACATGTGACTGTCATGTGGTTTTTTGGTCGTTTTATTACAAACCAGGGAGTTAAAATCAACAGGGTTCTCATATAAAATCTGAGACTACTAACTGTTAGTCATGATAGTAGCCTCAGATAAAATGGTTGTACAAAATCCATTTATTCAATATTCTATTGACAATTCTTTTATGCGTTTACTTTTCTACATTGGTTAGAGGTATAGGGGGAGGGTTGAGATCTCACAAACATGTTTAACCCTGCAGCATTTTTGCGCCTGTCCCGAGTCGGGAGCCTCTGGCCTTTGTTAGTCTTGTATTATTTTAATTTTAGTTTCTTGTGTACAATTTGGAAATTAGTATGGCGTTCATTATCACTGGACTAGTATATATTTGTTTAGGGGCCAGCTGAAGGACGCCTCCGGGTGCGGGAATTTCTCGCTACATTGAAGACCTGTTGGTGACCCTCTGCTGTTGTTTTTTATTTGGTCGGGTTGTTGTCTCTTTGACACATTCCCCATTTCCATTCTCAATTTTATGAAGATGAAAACAGTACTAGTCTTAACTTTTTATATTTAATCCTAAATTTTTAAAACTGCATTTTATTTTAGAAAAAATGATGTATTTTGCCGGTACAAATAGGTGCCAATCTGAAATTAATCAAAATCTAACAATGTCAGCACACGAAACCCCAACCTTAAACTATTTACTAGTAAATTTTTAGCACTGAAAAGTATTAAATAACTTTTTTTATGATTCAAGCAATCACCAGAACCATGACTTTAGAAAATTCATTTACGGATTTTATAGTCATTACCTGTCCGTGTACTGATCCAATGTCTATCATGTCTATTTCATACGAAAACATATGACGCCGTTTTTTTGACATACAAAAATCGCAAAGTAATCAGAAACAGTAAGAAATCTTAGTAAGTATTGACAAAACAACTAGATACCTAAAATCAATCTACAGGACATGCTTTTTAAATTTGAGTAAACACCTGAATAAAAACTCAACAGTGAAAACCGTAAGCAGTGAAAATTGTTATTTACGAAAACACATCAAAAGATGATAGCTGTTTATCTCAAGTAAACCATCTGGATTGCTGAGAATTGAGGAACCATGCCAAAAGGAAAACAATATTACAATTAATTAAACATGTTAAAGGATAAAAAAAATTGTTGTTTATTAAAATTTTTGAAACATAGGCATTACCAAATGATTACAGAAAAGGTGGACCTGTATGATTTTTCTATTTAAAGTGATTTAGTACCGCATAGCCATAGGCTGGGAGATCCCCCCTTTTTGGGGAAAAATTTGGTTAATTATATAGGGAATCACTGAAGCATGACGGGAGCACTCCCCATTTTAGGTCAGTCAGTGCCCCCCACCCCCTTTCCCATACAAAAAAATTCTACACTTGCCCTTTACTGCAAATAGGTTAAGGGGGAAAAAGTCACAGGAAAAATATTTTGACAAATTTTCATCCTTTTTCTTGACCCCTAAGATTTTAGGAATGATGGTATAGGTATCCATCTGTAGTCTGCATGTAGAGTGGACACCAGTTAACAAATTAACCCCAACACTTGTTAGGTGGAAGTGAATCTGAACTTAGTTCAGCTGAGTCTAAAGAAGGTCATTCGTCAAATTTTGTACTTCAACTGAAGCTGAAACCGGAAGTAGTCATTACTTATGCTTATTTCAATAATAATTAGGATCAATAGTTATCTGCCTGTGGGTTTGCACTATTTTTGCAAGTTTTAAGCCTCTGAACTTTCTATGTAAAGCACTAAAGGGAAGCCCATCCCTCCAGAAAACCCAGTTTTTTCCGATTTCAATTTTCTAAATTTGTATTTGAGCTCAAAATGCAATTTATACGCAAGAAACATGACAATAGATAGCCTCAGGTTGAGAGAAGATGCATAAATTTCGAAATAAGTGAAACAGATGTCTTTCAAAAATATGGAAAGCCACTGGAGCCAAAAAAAAGTGGTTTTGGTATGGCTTACGACCGTCATATGACATTCACAGCATGGTAAGGGTTGAAATAATGGAAAAAATGTGAATTCGATGATAAATTTAATAGGTTAGACATGTTAGAATTGTAGAAAAAGTTGTGATCAGGATCTTTGTAAACATTTTTATTAGATTATATATCATGTATATATTTTTCATAAGTATATTTCATACTAAAATATGATAGTCTTACTTCAAAAACCCTGGCCCTGTTTAATTTGTTCAAATACTCAAACAATCTCAAGGGTTAAGTTAATTTGGTTGTAAATAAAATAAAATGATCCCTGGAAACTTCCTGTTCCAACAGTAAAACCTTTAGAAAAGTGTGGGATGTATATACATGTATTAATAAGCACCTGCGTCAGGAGGGATTAGGGACTTTGATAGTCCAGTCAAACTAAGTTTAAACCTCAAACTAATTGCAACAGAAAATGTTTTAGCTCTAATCTATAGCATTTAGCCCCTAATATATACAGAAATTCAAATTGAGGAAAACTCAAAATCAGCGTTTTCTATTTCTTATGGAAATTAACATTGGAAAGGGAGATAACTCCTCAAAAATTATAGTCTTTTTTTTTGTCAGTTTTTTGTTGATTTTCTTAAAATTCATGTTAAGTATGATACCTTTATGGGGTTATAAGTTCATATTTGACTATAATAATATATAATCTTCTGCAAATGAAATGTACAAAACAGAAGTGTTATGGGTGTTTTTAATTTTTTTGTACATTTTCATTAAAGAAATTGCAAATTTATGGCTTTGTCACCATTTTGAAAAAATAATGTGAATATTTGGTATTGTTTATATCTGTAAATCATATTTGTTCAGCATTTTACTTGTTTAAAGAAATTTTAAACCACAAAAAGAAGAATATATGCTTAATAAGTTTTATTCAATTTAAGATTCTTTACCTTGACATGCTCAAAAATCTAAAAATGGTCAACTATTAAATGAATCATAAAATCTAGATTGTAGCTTGATAAAAGATATGAAATCATCTTCAGAGTTGTTTGTTACACTATAAAGACGGCTAAAATATCAAGAATCAATACATTCTGTTGAAAAGAAGTGGTAAATTTATAATTTTGTATTAATTTTTATTGATATTTCTGCCTTTTTTTTTTTGCAGAGTTATCTCCCATATCAATGCAAATCTCCACAGGAATTGTAAAATCATGATTTTTTAGTTTTCCTCAAGTTAGATTTTATGGTACTCTTTTCTGTGTATATTTAGGGTATAATGCTAAAGTTTAAAAAAATCTTCTGTTGTAATTACTTCAAGGTTGGGGTCAAATGTATGCTAGATTGACTGGACTATAAATCCAGTTCCTCGCGTATTCAGAATGAATGTTATGATCTCTGATTCTAAACACTCGTGACAACTCTTTGATAGGATATGCATGATATATTCGCCACTGACCGTAAAGCTAGCAACACATGATAAATCAAAACTTTAATCCACATGATCTACAGATATATATCTTGAGTCTTGTGAGTTAAAAAAACAAAAAGGACTTTTACATGTTGCAACACTGATTCACATATACATCTTAAGATGTTGAATGTAATTATGGACAGACAGGAGAAAGTATGCCTTTTAATTTTAAATAGCTGGGGAAAAAACAATAAGTGTTTTTTGAAATTCGACATTGTTTCAATATCATCTGAAGCAACTGATTGGATATTTTTGACAAATTTATTTTCGGTAGAGGCAAGGAAAAAAAACATTCTCTTGCTTTTACATTACAGTATTAAATAGCTTTCTCGGTGCCGTAAATGAAATAACTGATACATAATTCATCAACACATTGGTCTTTTTTAAAAAAGAGGCAATCATGGCAATTGTGACTTTATTTTGACAAAAAGACTATATCTTATAAATGGACTATACATGTACCTCTTAAGTATGACACAACAGATTTTATAGTTCTAATTTGTTTTTGCGTGATGAAAAATGGAACGTTTATAAAATTTTATATCATTTTTGAAATGTTGAATTAAATGAAGTGAAATTGTGCAAATTGAATAAGAAACCACAGCACTTAGTTGGCTCACTTCATTTACAACACACTGATTAATTAAACACTCAAGGAGACTAATTTACAGCTATTTGTTGGATGATAATATTTTTACCCATGATTCCATTGTTGAATCAAAATACATGCACCCTTTTTCCTTCAATTTTTATTGAAAATCAAAATTTGTGCCATTTGTGGCATCATGAACATGATGAAAAGTAGAGTGGGGTGCTCATTTTCGCCACATCTTTCCATGTTATCTACAGTTTATGTTCAGGTCTAAATGTTTTTGAAGTATACTGTAATTTCTATATGAAGATAACTTCAAATGCAAAATATACTTAAGCTTGAAAACCGGTTTGTTTTAAGAAAATCATCTGAAAAGTTAGATTAAAGGGTGTTTGAAATTTCCGGATATTTTGTCAATGGGGGACACGTATTCACCGTTTTTACACATCTATTTAAAACCAAATAACCGCAGCTTTTAACAATTTTTATCAAACCAATTGCATTATAGATGAATAGCAGACATTTCAAAGGTATAAAGAATTCAAAATTAGGGCATATAGTCAAATATTTACTTAGAAATACTTCTTTGAAATCGTTTTTTATTCAGGAAATTGTCCGAAAATCGTTGTCCGTTTTTCTGTCATTTTCGGTAAGAGCCGCAATTTTGTCTCAGTTTAAAAAAATATTATATTTGTTATAAAAATATAATTAACGGGTACATTTCTTCCATTTCAGCCATCCTTTGAAGTTTTTACACCTCAAAATCCTTAAACGGCGAAATTGTGTCAACGGCGAAAATGAGCACCCCACTCTAAGCTAATATTACATAATTTTCAACAAAAAAACCATTTCCAATCTTTTTAAGCTCATCTCACCTGAAAGGTCAAGTGAGCTTTTCTCATTACTTGGCATCCATCGTCTGTCATCATGGTCTGTTTATTTTTACCCAAAAAAAATTTCTCAGAAACTACCGAGATAAATTTAACCATACTTGGCCATAAACATTATTAGGGTATCTAGTTTAAAAAAAAGTGTCTGATGACCCTGCCAATCAACCACCATGGCCGACATGGTTAAAAATAGAATAGGGGTAAAACACAGTTTTTGGTTTATATCTCTAAAACTTAGGCATTTAGAGCAAATCTGACAGGTGGCAAAATGTTCGTCAAATTTTAATTTATCTGCTCTTAGATTTTCAAACAAATCAGACCTGTATTTCAGGGGAGCCAACTTTGTTGGAACCCCCACTTTGTCCTGGGTTAGGAACCCCCCCTTTTCAAAATGGCTGGATCCACCCCTGAAATATAGGTCTGATTTGTTTGAAAATCTGTTGATGGATTTGTTTGAAAATCCGTTGTTGGGTTGCTGCAGACTGAGTTAGTAATTTTACAGAATTATCATATCTAATATCTAATACTATCAATTATGATTTTAACCTTATGTTATATGATTTCCAAAGCGTCAGTAAATACAGGTGCGGATTCAGGGGTTCCGGCTGTTGGAGCACCCCTTTTTTTTGGACGATAAATGCATTTGAATTGGGACATGTAGTTGGAACCCCCACTTTGTCCTGGGTTAGGAACCCATTTTTATACAACCGCAAAAATTTTAATTTTTATACAACTGCAAAAATTTTAATTTTTTGGTCGTATATTGCTATCACGTTGGCGTCGTCGTCGTCTGCGTCGTCGTCGTCCGAATACTTTTAGTTTTCGCACTCTAACTTTAGTAAAAGTGAATAGAAATCAATGAAATTTTAACACAAGGTTTATGACCACAAAAGGAAGGTTGGGATTGATTTTGGGAGTTGATGTCACAACAGTTTATGAATTAAGGGCCAAAAAGGGGCCCAAATAAGCATTATTTTTGGTTTTTGCACCATAACTTTAGTATAAGTAAATAGAAATCTATGAAATTTAAACACAAGGTTTATGACCATAAAAGGAAGGTTGGGTTTGATATTAGGAGTTTTGGTCCTAACAGTTTAGGAATAAGGGGCCCAAAGGTTCCAAAATTGAACTTTGTGTGATTTCATCAAAAATTGAATAATTGCAGTTCTTTGATATGCCGAATCTAACTATGTATGTAGATTCAATTTTTGGTCCCGTTTTCAAATTGGTCTACATTAAGGTCCAAAGGGTCCAAAATTAAACTTAGTTTGATTTTAACAAAAATTGAATCCTTGGGGTTCTTTGATATGCTGAATTTAAAAATGTACTTAGATTTTTAATTATTGGCCTAGTTTTCAAGTTGGTCCAAATGGGGGTCCAAAATTAAACTTTGTTTGATTTCATCAAAAATTGAATAAATGGGTTCTTTGATATGCCAAATCTAACTGTGTATGTAGATTCTTAATTTTTGGTCAAGTTTTCAAATTGGTCTACATTAAGGTCCAAAGGGTCCAAAATTAAACTAAGTTTGATTTTAACAACAATTAAATTCTTTGGCTTATTTGATATGCTTTATCTAAATATGTACTTTGCTTTTTGATTATGGGCCCAGTTTTCAAGTTGGTCCAAATCAGGATTCCATATCAAGTATTGTGCAATAGCAAGAAATTTTCAATTGCACAGTATTGCACATTAGCAAGAAATATCTAATTGCACAATATTGTGCTATAGCAATTAATTTTCAATTGGAGTTATCTTTCTTTGTATAGAATAGTAGTTGATAATACATGTATATGTTGGAAATTTGCCAGACATGACTATGATGTCATTTTCTATTTTTATTTGCCAATAACTTTATGTAAATAACTTCATTGGAAATTTGCCAATATAAAATGTTGCTGATGAAGCTTTTTTTCCTTATCTTATCTAAAATGTTTTTAGATAATGTATGTTGGACATTTGCCAGACATGACTATGATGTCATTTTCTATTTTTATTTGCCAATAACTTTATGTAAATAACTTCATTGGAAATTTGCCAATATAAAATGTTGCTGATGAAGCTTTTTTTCCTTATCTTATCTAAAATGTTTTTAGATATCATAATGTATGTTGGACATTTGCCAGACATGACTATGATGTCATTTTCTATTTTTATTTGCCAATAACTTTATGTAAATAACTTCTTTGGAATTTTGCCAATATAAAATGTTGCTGATGAAGTTTTTTTTCCTTATCTTATCTAAAATATTTTTAGATAATATATGTTGGAAATTTGCCAGACATGACTATGATGTTAAAGGGAAGGAAGTCCATCCCTCCAGAATACCCAGTTTTATCCAATTTTACTTTTCCAAATTTGTATTTGAGCTCAAAATGCAATTTATAAGCAAAAAACATGACAATAGATAGCCTCAGGTTGAGAGAACATGCATAAATTTCGAAATAAATGAAACAGTTGTCTTTCAAAAATATGGAAAGCCACTGTATCAAGAATCAATACATTCTGTTGAAAAGAAGTGGTAAATTTATAATTTTGAATCATATTTTTTTTTATATTTCTACCTTTTTTTTGCAGAGTAATCTCCAATATCAATGCATATCTCCTTAGGAATTGTAAAATCATTATTTTTTAGTTTTCCTCAAGTTAGATTTTATGGGACTTTTTTCTGTATATATTTGGGGTATAATGCTAAAGATTAAAACTTAAAAATCTTCTGTTGCAATTACTTCAAGGTTGGGGTCAAATGTATGCTAGATTGACTGGACTATAAATCCAGTACCTCTCATATTCAGAATAAATAATTATAATAATGATCTCTGATTCTAAATAAATAAAGGCAACAGTAGTATACCACTGGTTAAAACTCGTAAATCTATGGACAAAAAACAAATTCAGGGTTACAAACTAAAACTGAGGGAAACCCATTAAATATAAGAGGAGAACAATGACACAACATTAAAATGTAACACACACAGCAACGATCTTAAAAACACATGAGACAACTCTGTGATAGGATATACATGATATATTTGCCACTGACCATCAAGGTAGCAACACACGTTAAATCAAAACTTTAATCCACATGATCTACAGATATATATCTTGAGTCTTGTGAGTAAAAAAAAAAAAAAAAAAAGGACTTTTACATGTTGCAACACTGATTCACATATACATCTTAAGATGTTGAATGTAATTACGGACAGACAGGAGAAATTATGCCTCTTAATTTTAAATAGCTGGGGAAAAAAAACAACAAATGTTTTTTGAAATTCGATATTGTTTCAAATATATCATCTGAAGCCACTGGTTGGATATTTTTGACAAATTTATTTTGGTAGAGGCAAAGAAAAAAAACATTCTCTTGCTTTTACAGTATTAAATAGCTTTCTCAGTGCCGTAAATAACTGATACAGAATTCATCAACACATTGTTCTATTTTAAAAAAGAGGCAATCATAATAGACAATGCAATTGTGACTTCATTTTGACAAAAAAAAAACTATCTTTTAAATAAACTATGCTTCTTAGTAAGACACGACAGGTTTCATAGATCTCATTTGCCTTTGCACAATGAAAAATGGTACTAATAATATATTGTTTTATAAAATTTCTGAATGTTGAATTTAAATGAAGTGAAATAACACGCAAATTGAATAAGAAACCACCGCACAAATAGTCCGCTCACTTTATCATGTTCATTCACAACACACTGATAATTAATCAAACACTCAAGGAGACTAATTAACAGCTATCTGTTTGATGATAATATTTTTACCCATGATTCCATAGTTAAATCAAAATATACCCTTTTTCTTTTAATCTTTTTATTGAAAATCAAAATTTGTGCTTTTTGTGACATCATGAAAAGTAAGCTTACACATAATTTTCAACGAAAACCCATTTCCAATTTTTTTAATTTTTTTTTTATTCATTATGATAGTGTTCAATAAATCCTAATTATTTATTTTAGTAGTAAGATATACTGGTATATATATATAATACGGACATTTTAGGGTCTCAGCTCACCTACTCCTTTTGATCTTTAAATCTTGACATTGATTGTTATTTCGGAGGTCGAAAGGTAGGGGAGGTTATTTCTTCTTGATTTGAGGGTGATGGGATATAAAATGTTTACAATTAAGATATTTTCGTCATCCTAGCTGGTTTTAATGTACATGATGTAGGTGTTGATTTAGCATATTTTCTGCAAATCAGCAATTTATACTCCTTGACACAGTTAACATAGTTAATTACAGATTTATTAAAGTAGAAAAACAAAGGATATAGTGTATCCACCTATCTTGTTATTCTAAAACTATTTTTATTCTGTTTTAAGAACATTTTTCTTACTTAATTTAAAGAAAATACTTCCGCAAATGTTCCAATGACTTACAAAAAAAATGACTTATGAAAGCCTGTTGACCCTAGACGATTTATTTTCTATTTAATTTTAATGGGAGTTACGATTACCTGCAATAAGTTAAACATATTAATAACATTAACAATACCTCCCTTATTCTTGCCCTTGACTCACATTTCAAAGTCAGTCATGTCAATAATTGTTTAATGTTGATATGAGAATAGATAAATAAGTCATTGTTGAAGACTTTTAAGTTCATCATGTTCATATGATAACATAGTTTTAAAAGAGGGAAATGAACATGTACTTAAACAATGTAAGGCTAAATTTAAACAGGTTTTTAAATGGAGAAATGATACATCAAAAGGATTACAAGTTTGTTTTTTTCAAACTGGACAGTACAACTGATAACATTTTTAACAGAAGATTTTTTTTTTATTATAGTGTCGGTATTTCCGGTTGGTAATTAGCCACACCCTACCGGATATGTGCAGCGATCCCATAATGCTCTCACTCTTTCCGGTTTAAACTGCGACATCTTGGTAAGTTCAATGAAGTTGCATTAAATATATTGGTAGGTGCAGCATTACAACGTACATATTTTGTGAAGTTAAATATTATTTTATATAAGAAGATGTGGTATAATTAAGTGCCAAATTGAGACAAGCACATTTAGATTCAGGCATTAGATGATTAGATATGAGTCATGTGGTGCACATGTACTTCCTGTTAGAAAATATATATTTGGCTTGTTTGTTTGGGTGAACAAAATACTTTTTCGGTTCATTTATCAAGTCAGACACAGTAATTCAGCAGCAGTGTTCGGTAAAGAGGGTTAGGATTTGGTTAAAATATTTTTATTCACACATGTGTACATGTAGCTCTCAGATAAGGGCGGCATGGATCACTGTCACACAGGATTTGCACTGTCATGGCCTTCTGTTTTTTGTGCAATATCAGCCTGAAAAAACCCAGACTTATCTTATATCCTTATTTACAAATTTAAAGCCTTATGTATGTTATATAATACTCATGGAGTCTAATTTACAAATTTTGACATGCAATGTACAGTAGTTGTCGTTTGTTTATGTAATTTATACGTGTTTCTTGTTTCTCGTTTTTTTATATAGATTAGACCGTTGGTTTTCCCGTTTGAATGGTTTTACACTAGTAATTTTGGGTCCCTATATAAGCGGGATACTCCGGCTCAAATGGCGAAATTCAGGAAATCTCCTGCTTGCCGGTACCCACTTGCGCTCGAGTATTAAGAATCGCCTGCTTTTGGATATTTTACCCTTGAATGACATGTCAACATTAATTACATTTTTCTGGGCGTATGACATTTGCGCTGATTTTTTAAATTTTCATTCCTTCATTTGAGCTGATTTCATTTTTATACGACCGCAAAATTTGAAAAAATTTTCGTCGTATATTGCTATCACGTTGGCGTCGTCGTCGTCGTCCGAATACTTTTAGTTTTCGCACTCTAACTTTAGTAAAAGTGAATGGAAATCTATGAAATTTTAACACAAGGTTTATGACCACAAAAGAAAGGTTGGTATTGATTTTGGGAGTTTTGGTCCCAACATTTTAGGAATTAGGGGCCAAAAAGGGCCCAAATAAGCATTTTCTTGGTTTTCGCACTATAACTTTAGTTTAAGTTACAGTGAGTTGACTGTTAGTGTTGCTCTCCACCAATTGCAACTCATTCAAAATTTTGACCAAATTGCAATTTGTTTTATAAAATCAAATTGATCAACTGGTCAGAAATTTGAACCAACTGCTGTAGAAAACCACAGCCAAGTCATGAAAGTGCAAGGTGATAAAATAAAACATACTTACAATCCTACAAGACTTTAACTCCACTTTAATGATGTTGTGACAAAATTAGTTTATCAGTTTGTATAGTTATATTATATTCATTTCCATGCTGAAGGGGAACTGTTTATTTTGAATTGCTTTTAAATTGTCCAAACTAAGCTTTCATATAGTTTTTCTTTCTAAAAGTATTCTATATTTATAAGAATCAGACATTATGTGAATTAAAACATTTCATATTCAGTAAAATATGTGTAAAATTGCAATATATGTTTGTAGGAAGTTTCCATGGGGGAGATAATAACTTTTCTTTCAAAAAGTCTTTGGCCCGAGACCACAATTAATTCCTCTATTAGTTCTTTATAACGTTTTGTCTCATAAAAAAAAATTGAACTGTTCTTTTTGGCAGATCTTTTGTGTGTGTAATGTACAGTACAAGTCCAAAAATATGTCCAAGTTTCAGAAACATTGCATGTTTACAACTTACAAATTTAGCCAATACACATCCATACCCCTATGGACAAGTCAAGAGATGTTCCGAAAACTGTAAATATCACCTTTTTGCACCTGACCTAATCACTCTTTCCATATCAAAATCAGTTAAAATAAAACATCTAAAAAATTATTTCACCTCTCTTCTTTCATTTCCACCTTATAAAAGCTAAGAAATGTTTGAGAAAAGGAAAGAAAAAAATTTAAGAAGAAATACACTTAAATTAAAGGGAACTATATTCGTGAACAACGAAAAGCGGGGTCATTAATTGTGGTCTTGGGCCTTTATTCAAAAGAATAATATTTTAGGTTATCTCCCCTGAAAACTTATCAATAGCATATTGTTATTTCATACATATTTTACTGAATATATGATGTTTTATTTCAAATGATATCTGATTTTTATAAATATAGAATACTTTTAGAAAGAAAAACTATATGAAAGCTTAGTTTGGACAATTTTATAGCAATTCAAAATAAACAGTTCCTCTTCAGCATGGAAATGACTATAATATAACTATACAAACTGATAAACTAATTTTGTAAAACATCATTAAAGTGGAATTTTAAGTCTTATAGGATTGTAAGTATATTTTATTTTATCACCTTGCACTTTCACATTTTGACTGAACAATTTGTTCAATATTCTGACCAGTTGAACAATTTGGTTTAATAAAACAAATTGCAATTTGGTCAAAATTTTGAATGAGTTGCAATTGGTGGAGAGCAACACTAACAGTCAACTCACTGTAATAGAAATCTATGAAATTTTGACACAAGGTTTATGACCACAAAAGAACGGTTGGGATTGATTTTGGGAGTTTTGGTTTCAACAGGTTAGGAATTAGGGGCCAAAAAAGGGCCCAAATAAGCATTATTCTTGGTTTTCGCACAATAACTTTAGTTTAAGTAAATAGAAATCAATGAAATTTAAACACAATGTTAATGACTACAAAAGGAAGGTTGGTATTGATTTTGGGAGTTAAGGTCCCAACAGTTTAGGAATTAGGGGCCAAAAAGGGACCCAAATAAGTATTTTTCTTGGTTTTCGCACCATAACATTAGTATAAGTAAATAGAAATCTATGAAATTTAAACACAAGGTTTATGACCATAAAAGGAAGGTTGGTATTGATTTTGGGAGTTTTGGTCCCAACAGAATAAGGGGCCCAAAGGGTCCAAAATTAAACTTTGTTTGATTTCATCAAAATTGAATAATTGGGGTTCTTTGATATGCCGAATCTAACTGTCATGACTGTGTATGTAGATTCTTAACTTTTGGTCCCGTTTTCAAATTGGTCTACATTAAGGTCCAAAGGGTCCAAAATTAAACTTAGTTTGATTTTGACAAAAAATGAATCAGTTAGGTTCTTTGATATGCTGAATCTAAAAATGTACTTAGATTCTTGATTATTGGCCCAGTTTTCAAGTTGGTCCAAATCGGGGTCCAAAATTAAACTTTGTTTGATTTCATCAAAAATTGAATAAATGGGGTTCTTTGATATACCAAATCTAACTGTGTATGTAGATTCTTCATTTTTGGTCCTGTTTTCAAATTGGTCTACACTAAAGTCCAAAGGGTCCAAAATTAAACTTAGTCTGATTTTAACAAAAATTGAAATCTTGGGGTTCTTTGATATGCTGAATCCAAAAATGTACTTAGATTTTTTATTATGGGCCCAGTTTTCAAGTTGGTCCAAATCAGGATCTAAAATTATAATAGCAAGTCTTTTCAATTGCACACTATTGCGCAATGGCAAGAAATATCTAATTGCACAGTATTGTGAAATAGCAAATTTTTTTTTAATTAGAGTTATCTTTCTTTGTCCAGAATAGTAAGCAAGAAATATCTAATTGCAAAATATTGTGCAATAGCAAGATTTTTTTTTAATTGAAGTTATCTTGAGCCGAGGAGTCAATTCTTTAACCATTGACGGCCATACACATAAGTAAGTAAGCCAGACATAGAAAAGATGTCCCTGTACTATGGACACATTCTTGTTCATAATATTTTGATTTTTTTTTCTCAAACATGTTAAAAATTTTCTATTTTTCCATTGATTATTTCTGATTTATATATATATAAAAGCAAAATATATTGATATGGTAGGAGATATACACCCTTAAAATGGGGTCCTACTAAAATGCGCCCGGGGAAAAGAAAAAGCGCTTGGAGAAGAAAATATAGGCTCTGGGAACAGAAAAAGCGCCCGGGGAAAATATATAGATCTTTTATTGGCATGAGGCAAATTTGTTAAGTCATGAACATTGATTTTTTTTTAATTTTAGACAAGTAATTTGCAAATTCAGATAACAGACATTTGTAATAAAGCACAAAAACAAGTATGAACATTTCAATTTTAACAATAATATATGAATACTTTTCGAAAGATTGATAATAATGGATCACAGTTTATGCGGAAGATTTATAAAATGTAAGACATCCAGGGATGATTCCACTATATAGTTTAGGGCCGCTGAGCGGCCCTTAAATCTGCCAGCGGCCTCAAAAAAATGTTTGTGAATATAAATTCCCAATTCAGGAAAATAGAATAAAAATCGGTATTTCCGGAAAAGTTTCAGTCACCGATTACGGCAACTATAATTTGTCATAGTTTGTCGTCAAAACGTAGTAAAATCCGGATAAGAATGCCGAGTACGATCGCATTTTATTAACAACAATTTAATTATGTCAACTTGAGGTAAACAATTTCAGCCGGATTCAATTGAATAAAATGTTATGGGAGTATTTGAATTCGCAAAAGTGGATCGCTCAGCAGGTTGATCAAAAACATGCTTTTTGTCAAAATTGGTGTCAAAGCAGACCTCTGCAAAGAACAAATTCAAATTTTGATACAACATTGATGAATAAATTTTAATTGGTGCCGATCTTATAAAAGCAGATCGCCCAGCAGAGCCGGTTATGTAACTGATTAAAACTTGTTTTGTAAAGAAATTATTTTATATTTTTGCTCTATTTCCTCAAAAGACAAAAGTTTGCGCGTTTTTGAAAATAATGTTGATGATAGACCATTCATGAAATGAGCCCCCCCCCCTCCTGAAATACGATGTCATCATTATGGAACTGTTTCAAAAGATATAAAATGATCCAAATAATTTAAAAGTTCACTGGTCAATTGCTTTAAATATCTTATCAATTAAGTATATAACCTTTTGTAATTGCTTTTCTGAATTCGACAATTGGCTAGTTCAATTTGAAATCCATTTGAATCAAGGTAAGTTTATAAAGATGATCTGTTGAAAAAATACCTAATGGATGATTTTTTTCAGTGGTTAATCTGGCATGTCGTTTTGCTATTCAATCTAACTTCAAGATATCTCATAAACTTTATAAGATATCTTATATAATAGTTCATTGATATCTTATATAGTTTGTAAGATATCTTATAAAGTTTATAAGATATCTTACATAGTTCATGAGATATCTTATAAAATTTATGAGATATCTTTTATAGTTTATAAGATATCTCATATAGTTTTCTTTATCAGATATCTTATAAACTATATGATATATATTATAAACTATATATAAGATATCTTATATAAAGTATATTTATAAGATATCTTATATACTATATAAGATATCTTATAATCGATATTAGATATCTTATAAAGTATATAAGATATCTTATAAGTATAATACGATATCTTATAAGTATATAAGATATATTATATATTTAATAAGATATCTTATAGTTTTTAAACTTTATAAGATATCTTATTAAATATATAAGATATCTCATATAATATAAGATAGCTTTAAAAAATTAAATTATATAAGATATCTCATATATTAAATGAGATATCTTATAAAATCTTATATTTATTTAAGATATCTTATATATTATGAAATAATTTGAGATAATTTGAAATTCGAATAAATAGCTAAACTGCTTGCCATAGGTTTATGTTAGCTGGTATATATGCCTTGTTTACCAAAGTTAAGATGATAGTGCATCATGTGCAATGGTATTCATGTATTACAACTTCCCTGGTCTGAATCCAATAACTTCTTCAATCAGTGTACAGGTGAAACTTAATATACATTTTCCGTTTTTACAGGCCAGGAAAATGATATTATTTCGTTTTAGATTGTATGTATAAAAAATTCCCAATTGGGGTAAAAATTCCCAATTTGATGTAGTCAAGGGACCCATTTGAAAACACCTGGAATCATCCCTGGACATCAAAAGATATGTTTTTCAAAAACGATATCAAAATGAAAAATGTATAAGACAACCCAAATTTCACAGATAAATATTAAGGTAATCAAAATTAAAAGAGGTACACATAATAAATCAGCACATGAAAAAAAGCAGTACTATACATGTACCGTAGTTAAAACAAGGGGGTAAAAAACAGGTGTTTGGTTTAAATTTAAGCATCGTACATATCCCCATTTATATTAAGGACAAAACAAGCAATTCGTTATTAGTTATTTTTTAAGGAAAAAAAATATTGTTATAAAATATTATAATTTTCTTCTCCCGGGCGCTTTTTTTTTTCACTGGGCGCTAATTTTCCTTCTCCAGGTGCTTTTTCTTTTCCTGGGGGCTTTTTAATAGGACGGCTAAAATGAGGTGTAAATCATTACATGAAGTATTGTGCAATAAGCAGGAAATCTACAATTGCATAGTATTGCGCTATAGCACAATATTGCACAATAGCAATAAATCTACAATTGCATAGTATTGCACTATAGCATAGTATTGTACAATAGCAATAAATCATTAATTGCACAGTATTGTTCAATAGAAAGAAATCATCAATTATGCAATAGCACAATATTGCATGTGACAATAGCAAGAAATCTTCAATTGCACAGTATTGCACATGTACAATAGCAAGAAATCATCAATTGCACAGTTTGTGCAATAGCAAGAAATCTTCAATTGCACAGAATTGTGCAATAGCAAGAAATATCCAATTGAACAGAACATTGTATTGCGCAATAGCACAATACTGCCCAATATCCAGAAATCTTCAATTGCATAGTGTTGCACTATAGCAAGAAATATCCAATTGAACAGTATTGTGCAATTGAGAGAAATCTTCAATTGCACAATAGCACAGTATTTGGCTGTACCACAATATTGAACAATATCACAGTATTGTGCAATAGCACATGTACAATATTGCACACAATATCACAGAAGGGAGCAATAGCAAGAAACCTTCAATTAAAAATCAATACAAATATTTCAACCCATTTCAAATTTTTAAGATCTTCACCACAAGTTATTTTGTGTCAGAAACCTATATTATGTCAAAAACTTGATGAC
Organism: Mytilus galloprovincialis; assembly: GCA_037788925.1. Taxonomy (NCBI): domain Eukaryota; kingdom Metazoa; phylum Mollusca; class Bivalvia; order Mytilida; family Mytilidae; genus Mytilus; species Mytilus galloprovincialis. Next base: position 54,756,308 of record CM075339.1, on the reverse strand, counting down.
AATCCAAACTTGGGCAGTATCAAGCTTGAATATTATGTCCAAACTTGCACCAACTGTTCAGGGTTCAACCTCTGCCGTTCTATCAGGCTGTGCTTGGCAAAGCATATTATTTATATTTTTGCTCCCTCTACGATATTTTGCCACCGTACAATAGTAGAGGGGCATTATGTTTTCTGGCCTGTGCGTCCGTTATTCCTTCATTCCTCCGATCGTCTGTTTGTTTGTCCATCCGTCCCTCTCCAGGTTAAAATTTTTGGTTGAGGTAGTTTTTAATGAAGTTGAACAACTTGAAACTTAGTATACATATTCCCTATGATATGATCTTTCTTCTTTTAATGCCAAAATAGAGTTTTGATCCCAATTTCACGGTCCACTGAACATAGAAAAAAATAGTGCGAGTGGGGCATCTGTGTACTAAAGACACATTTTTGTTTTTAGGTAAAGATTGCATGAAATGCAATCAAAGCCTTATGGGACTGACTTGATATCAAAATCTTCTAAGACTTATCACTACCTTTTTTGCTACACAAAATATAGTGCATTGATCATAACATTCATGATATTCTATACATCCTATCCACGTACATTTCCAGTAATTTATAATGCTCATATATTTAAGGCACAAAATGATGTTACACTTGTCAAGAAAATTACATAACTTTGAAAGGTGCAGGAATCTAATATCTGTTCTAAAAATATAAATGAAGTCATAAGACATAAGACATAAGACATAAGACATTTTATTTCACTAAAGCCCCCACATGGGGTATGTTAGTACAACATTTTTAACAAACAATAAAAGTGTGAACATATTTACATTAGAACAACATGGTTAACAAAGGTGCAATAATAGTATATATAATTAATGCAGATATTTGACAGGAAGTACAAATTATAGTAACATGATTAATCACATGTATTAAAAGGTTTTAATAACACTTTTGCAAAATTTTGCTATTCCAGTAAGTGTAAATAAATCTGATGTATTCATCAATTCTTTAAATTTTAAAACATTTGGGTTATTACATATATTTAAAGGTAAAAATTTAGCTCTTATATTGTTGAAAAAGGTACATTTGAATAAGTAATGAAACTCATCACCAAGTTCCTTAGAATAACAAAGATTACAATGTCTTTCAGTTCTATCAATATTAAAAAATCTGCCCGTTTCAATGGGCAATTTATTACTAAGGCAACAGAATTTACATAAATACATTCTTAGATCAGATGGTAACAACGATAAATATTTCTCAAAAACAAAAATCAGATTCGTATATTCTGTAATTAAGACATTTTGCAGAATTCATAACATTATTACTCCAGTTCAACATAAATTTCTCACTTAAACATTTCTTGACATTCTTACTAATATTATCAGATTTAGCAATTATTTGATCATCCCACATCAAATTAAATCCACATTCATATAAAGTACTTTTAATTTCTAACAACCATTTAGAGTGATAGATACCCCTTTTACTAAGCTGATACAATATAGAATACAGTGTATACATGAAATTTTTTCTCTTTTACCACACATGATACGTTGCCAGAAACCAACCATTCTAACTTTAATAAGAATATGTAATGGTATTCTACCCAATTCTCTATAAATCATACAATGAGCAGTACTTTTTTTAACCTTCAAAATTATTTTACAAAATTGCATATGCTAGTTTTCTATAATATTAGTCATTATTAAAGCTATCTTAAAAAGTTGGAGTTATATTCCTTTGTCTAGAATTGCTGTTTAATCCACTACAACCAATGCATATTAATTTCACTTCCCACTGATAAATTGAAGCAATCTTTACCCTCAGTGCTTACAAGCACTTTGATAAAATATCTTGTTGTTTTTTATTACTCATTTATGGGCGTTATGTTTTCTGGTCTGTGCGTCCGTTTGTTCATTCGTCGGTCCGTCTGTTTGTCAGTCCGTCTGTTTGTCAGTCCGTCTGTTCGTCCGTCTGTCTGTACGTACGTCCCGTTTCAGGTTAAAGTTTTGGTTTAAGTTTTTGGTTGAGGTAGTTTTTGATGAAGTTGAAGTCCGATCAACTTGAAACTTAGTAAACATGTTCCCTATGATATGATCTTTCTAATTTTAATACCAAATTAAAGATTTAATCCCATTTTCACGGTCCACTGAACATAGAAAATGATAATGTGGATGGGGCATCCGTGTACTTGGGACACATTCTTGTTTTTATCTGTATTATGTTATAAATTCAATGTACTGTTGTGGTATCCTGCATGGGTGAGATTTAAATGAAAATAAAGATTAAGCATTGGTGTGTAGCAATTGAATAATGCAGTCAACTTTTGGGGCACAGGACATTTGCGCTTTAATTTTGATACACCTGTATTGAAGTGACCAGACAATCAATCTTGTATATTGTCTTTCAATAAACTTTAATGAAGATTAAGTACATGGATTAAGTGTTCCCTTAGATGTTTTGCAGTGTTCTAGGCTTTTAAAAAACATTTTTTTTACTTTGTAAATTTTGTTTTATTTTTTTATAAATTTATTACTTTCAAAATTTTTATGGTAATATTTTTTCAAAGTTTTGGAGGGATGAAAAGGGGGTGTTCATATTATACACAACTGTGAACATGTACAATACTTAGTTAAATATGGTGTTATTGATTTTTATTATTTGTTTTGCTGCAATTTAAAGATGATTTATAGCTGTAACAATATAAGATCGTATATATATTGCAATTCATTTACATCCCTCACTTTAGAAATTTCTCTATGTGAAGTATAAGCACTAGCTTATAGATCCATAGAACAAAGTTCATTGGGGTGGAATGTTTTTGACCCTTCTGTCTGGTGGCAGAAGTAAAAAAAATATGACATAATTAAGAATTGTATACATTTTTACAGTGTGAAGCAATATTAAAATGTTTCTTCTGTTTTTCTTTTCAGTTTGTTTTTCATCAGATTATCTTCGAGTACTGTTTTAATAAAGAAGTTGCTGTTGCAATCTTTATGAAATGGCTGATAGTCTAGCTAAGCATAAAGGTAAGTACAATGAACTTAATTTCAGTCACTACAAGCATTCATTAATATGTTATAATAAAATGAAATATGTTCTTTAGAAGTTACTATTGCACTTAAAGCGGATAATACAAAAAAGAAAATGAAAAAGCTCTGCAGGCCAATTATTTAAGACTTTAATCATGTTGATGGAGCTGCTCAGAGACTTCATATTTTTAAACTACCTGGCAAAGCACAGACAAAGATTTAATCCATAATGTGTTCCAAAAAGTAAGGTTTAGCCCAATATAAAACAAAGGAGAAGGTTCACGAAGGGTTAAAATTTGCCCTAAATTTTTGATGTTTTTAAAATCGGGCCAATAAATGACAAATTTTGCATAGAAATACTTGTGATAATACTTTCAATACAAAAATATATTTTATTGGCACCGTTCTTTAAAATTGATGAAGCTATGACCCCTGAAAAATATACACTATTTGTATTTTAGGTCAATTTTAGTCAATTTTTTCCACAATTTTAATTGTTTTTAGAATAATTAACCTTGGCCTCTATCCACGATCTAAAAAGTCTTTATATTTATGAATTGTATATCAAAATTGAAATCTTTTGGCTAAAAAACATTATGGATCGTAGGTGGTGGCCAATGTTTTCCTAAAGCTTTTAGGTCTGAAAATTGCACAAAATCACCCTATTTTAACAAAATGTCCAAAATGGGCCTACTTTGGAGAATATTATGTACTTTAATGAAAAGAACTGATTTATTTAGCATTAAGTCTTTTGAAACAGACCCATTTACGAATCAAATCCTGACCTTTTTGGTTTTTTATGATATTTTAGGCCATATTGTGCCATAAGTGAACCTTGTCCTTTAAAGTGCCTTAGTGATAAGGACTGTTTTGAAATACATGTACATGAAATATGAAACTAGTTGAACCAAGGAGTATTTGGAATGATCAACAAAAAGAATATGAAATAAAATAAAATGATCTATGAGTAGGTTATGCATATTATGAGCATAGCATGATTGTTATGTGTACATTAATGTCTGACAGGCTCACCAGACCTTGAACTGAGTGTAATGGATCATAGATGATGTTAGGTATATATATGTAATAGCTGAAATAAGACTTTGATATTAAACACTTTCAACTACTATGGAATCTTTTATTTTGTGGATTGAAGAAACCTTGCACTCTCAAGGATATTTTATTTTGTGTTTTTGCTTGCAATTCATACAAAGCTGAAATAAAATTTGTAATTCATTGAACATTTGATATTGTTGTTCAATTGTTCACACAAAACCCCTGTCAGAGAAATTAGTATCCTACAAAGTAAAATCTGTAAGACATTTCACATGGATTGTTCTCTCTATGTAAAATGATGTATTATTACATTTATTATGGTATTTATTGGATGGAATGAAACATCTTTTTCAGATTTTGTTCAGAACATAATTTCTTGATCATAGTGATGTTGATATCTTTTAAGATCAGGCAAAAGTTACTATAATCTACTTTTTTGTTGCAGGTGTTGAAGAACCTCATATTGATGTTGGAAGTGCTGGAAGACATTCTTCACTTATCATTTTCAAGACATTACAACCTGAGAACTTATGTAAGATTTTCTTTTTCCTGCATTAAAACTTTTTAAATTTCAATCTTAAATAAGGACCAATTCTCATATGCAATCATACCACATTTTCTTATTTTAATAAGAGACCTATTTAGGTACGATAGAGTTCAATTATTTTTATGCTTGCCAATTTCAATGGATTTTTTGTGGATATGGTATTTGATTTGGTGGTTTTGACAAAGTATAAATACAATAATAAGCCTATAGAAAATTAGTACTTCCTTGGTCATTTAAATTTTTCCTCATCTAAATCCATGTTTTACTTACTCTTTTAAATTGTTTTTTTTTCATTTACAATGTAAACAGATAAAAGAAGATGTGGTATGAGTGCCAATGAGTCAACTCAAATTCCAATTCAAATTTTATAAAAGTAATCCATTATAGGTCAAATAATGGCCTTAGCTCACACCTTCGACAATAAGCAAAGCTCATACTGTCTAGTCAGCTATAAAAGGCCCGGAAATGACAATGTAAACCAATTCATATGAGAAAACTAACCGCCTAACTTATATACAAACATTGAATGAAAATGAATATGTAAGGCATAAACAAACGACAACTGAACCACTAAATTACAGGCTCCTAACTTGGGACAGGCACAAACATACAGAATGTGGCGGGGTTAAACATATTAGCAGGATCCCAACCCTCACCCTAACCTGGGACAGTGGTGTAACAACACAACATAAGAAGGAACTATAAAAATCAGTTGAAAAAGGCTTAACTGACATCAGATGGATGCAAATACTACACAGAGTCGACATGGCCAGGTACTTGTTTATCCCAACAACAAAAAAGACACTAACATGACTAAGAACAGATCTGAGAGTACTTGCAGTTGTCTGACAGCCAGTTCAAAGCCACTAACAACTAATAAAAAAAACATGCATCTAAGACTAAATTATCAATCAGTATACACATCCAACATCCAATTATAGTGTGAAGACGTAGTCAGAGAAAACATGACCCTGTGCAATGCCAAGAAACAGGTATCGACAGATTGTAGATCCATAAATGTGTAAATGTATACAATAATAATATTTAGTTGCTTTAAATTTACTGATAACAATATCAATATTAATACCATATTAGAACAATCCACACAACAAATGACAACTACTGAACATCAGATTTCTGACTTGGGACAGGTGAAAACAATTGCAGTAGGTTTAAAAATTTTAATGAAACCTTCACCCTTATCCGCTGAAACAATTGTGTAATATCACAATATAGAAAGATGCACTATTAAATAACAATTGAAATGGCTTAACTCAATCAAAAGACATATTAACACAAGTAAACATACACTGAATGAATAAATTTGCTCTATGATACAATGTAAATATAAAATCCAAAAAAAATAGGGGATGAATAATTAAAGTAACAGTATTATAACACTGTGAAATGTTAAACAATTTCAGAAAAACAACATTGAACAAAAATATATACTTCATATCTTTTAAGTTTTCTGTTCAGAAACCTTTCTTTTTTCTATTTTTCAGCATGTGCAACAAATTGCCTTCCATCAGGACAAGTCTTCCAACCGAAAACAGGTAAATATTTGAACAATCAACTTGATCAACTAATTCAAATTAGCAAGAAGCACAGACATACATTAATAAAATCTTGTGGAATTTAAAAAAATAATTAACTATATCTGGTGTATATAATGATTGTAAGTCTGGCTTGTTTCGTCTGACCTGGACTTAATTTGTCCCCTGCCCACAAAGTAGCAGGGGACTTAGGTTTGCACTCTGTCCGTCTGTCTGTCCATCCTTCCATCAGTCAGAGCAGCAAATCAGTTTTCTAGACTTTTTAGCTCACCTGGCCCGAAGGGCCTAGTGAGCTTTTCTCATAACTTGGCATCTGGCGTCCGGCGTAGTCTGTCGTCCGTCGTCGTTCACTTTTACAAAAATCTTCTCCTGTGAAACTGCTGGGCCAAATTTAACCAAACATGGCCAAAATCATTATTAGGGTATCTAGTTTAAAAATTGTGTCTGGTGACTGGGCCAACCAACCAAGATGGCCGCCATGGTTAAAAATAGAACATAGGGGTAAAATACAGTGTTTGACTTTTAACCCAAAAACCAAAGAATTTAGAGCAAATCTGACATGGGGTAAAATTGTTTATCAGGTCAAGATCTATCTGCCCTGAAATTTTCAGATGAATCAGACAATCGTTGTTGGGTTGCTGCCCCTAAATTGATAATTTTAAGGAAATTTTACTGTTTTTGGTTATCATCTTGAATATTATTATAGATAGAGATAAACTGTAAACAGCAATAATGTTCAGCAAAGTAAGATCTACAAATAAGTCAACATGACCAAAATTATCAGTTGACCCCTTTAGGAGTTATTGCCCTTTATAGTCAATTTTTAACCATTTTTCGTAAATCTTGGTAATCTTTTACAAAAATCTTCTCTTCAGAAACTATTGGGCCAAATTAATCCAAACTTGGCCACAATCATCATTGGGGTATCTAGTTTAAAAATGTGTGGTGTGACCCTGCCAACCAACCAAGATGGCCGCCATGGCTAAAAATAGAACATAGGGGTAAAATGTAGATTTTGGCTTATAACTCTAAAACCAAAGCATTTAGAGCAAATCTGACAAGGGTAAAATAATCTATAAGGTCAACATCTATCTGCTTTAAAATTTTCAGACAAATCAGACAACCGTTTGTTGGGTTGCTGCCCCTGAATTAGAAATTTTAAGGAAATTTTGCAGTTTTTGCTTATTATCTTGAATATTATTATAGATAGAGATAAACTGTGAACAGCAATAATGTTCAGCGAAGTAAGATCTACAAATAAGTCAACATTACCAAAATTGTCAGTTAACCCATTAAGGAGTTATTGCCCTTGATAGTCAATTTTTAACCATTTTTCTAAAATTTTAGTATTCTTTTAAAAAACCTTCTCCTCTGAAACTACTGGGCCAAATTTAACCAAACTTGGCCACAATCATCATTTGGGTATCTTGTTTTAAAAAAATGTGGGGTGACCCTGCCAAGCAACCAAGATACCAATAGTACATAGGGGCGAAATGTAGATTTTGGCTTATATCTCTGAAACCAAAGCATTTAGAGCAAATCTGACATGGAATAAATTGTTTATCAGGTCAAGATCTATCTGCCCTGAAATTTTCAGACAAAACAGACAACCTGTTGTTGGGTTGCTGCATCAGAATTAGTAATTTTAGGGAAATTTGGCAGTTTTTGGTTATTATCTTGAATATTATAATAGATAAACTGTAAACAGCAAAAATGTTCAGCAAAGTAAGAACTACAAATAAGTCAACATGACCAAAATTGTCAATTTACCGCTTAAGGAGTTATTGCCCTTTATAGTCATTTTTTAGCTCACCTGGCCTAAAAGGCCATGTGAGCTTTTCTCATCACTTGGCGTCCGTCGTCGTCGTCGTCTGTCGTCGTTAACAATTTTTCAAACATCTTCTCCTCTGAAACTACTGAATGGATTTGGATGAAACTTAGCATGATAGTTCCTTAGATTATCCTGCACAAAGTGTGTGCTTCAATTTTTGATCCGTCAAAAAACATGGCCGCCCTTACTTTAAATAGAACATAGGGGTCAAATGCAGTTTTTTGCTTATATCTCAAAAACGAAAGCATTTAGAGCAAATCTGACATGGGGTAAAAATGTTCATTAGGTCAAGATCTATCAGCCCAGAAATTTTCAGATGAATCAAACAAACCATTGTTGGGTTGCTGCCACTTAATTGGTAATTTTAAGGAAATTTTGCAGTTTTTGGTCATTATCTTGAATATTATTATAGATGAAGATAAACTGTAAACAGCAAAAATGATCAGCAAAGTAAGATCTACAAATAGGTTAATATGACCAAAATTGTCAATTGACCCCTTAAGGGGTAAATGTCCTTTAATGACAATTTTCACAATTTGTTCATCATATTTGCTAACTTTAAAAAATCTTCTCCTCTGAAACTACTGAATGGATTTGGATGAAACTTAGCATGATAGTTCCTTAGATTATTCTGCACAAAGTGTGTGCTTCGATTTTTGATCCGTCAAAAAACATGGCCGCCCTTACTTTAAATAGAACATAGGGGTCAAATGCAGTTTTTGGCTTGTATCTCAAAAACGAAAGCATTTAGAGCAAATCTGACATGGGGTAAAAATGTTCATTAGGTCAAGATCTATCAGCCCTGAAATATTCAGACGAATCAAACAAACCATTGTTGGGTTGCTGCCACTTAATTGGTAATTTTAAGGAAATTTTGCAGTTTTTGGTCATTATCTTGAATATCATTATAGATAAAGATAATCTGTAAACAGCAAAAATGATCAGCAAAGTAAGATCTACAAATAGGTTAATATGACCAAAATTGTCAATTGACCCCTTAAGGGGTAAATGTCCTTTAATGACAATTTTTCACAATTTGTTCATCATATTTGCTAACTTTAAAAAATCTTCTCCTCTGAAACTACTGAATGGATTTGGATGAAACTTAGCATGATAGTTCCTTAGATTATCCTGCACAAAGTGTGTGCTTCGATTTTTGATCCGTCAAAAAACATGGCCGCCCTTACTTTAAATAGAACATAGGGGTAAGTTTTTGTGTTTTGGTCTGTTTTTCTTATACTATATGAAATAGGTCTACTAAAATTGGTGTATAGAATGATTGTAAGGTGTACATGTCTAGCTGACAGGTGTCATCTAACCTTGACCTCATTTTCATAATTCATTGGTCAAAGTTAACTTTTTTAGTTTTGGTCTATTTTTTTAATACTTTATGCATTAGGTCAACTATATTTGGTGTATGAAAATATTTTATGATCTCTATGTCGGTTACGCAGGTTTTATTTGAACTTGACCTCATTTTCACAGTCCATTGCTAAGTTTTAAGTGTTTGTGTTTTGGTCTCATTTTCTTTATTTATAAACAGTAAGTCATATATATTTGTAATATTGAAGAATTGTTAGCTGTACATGTTTGCCTGGCATGGTTCAATATGTTCAATAACTCCAGGCACTGTTTACCAGGTGAGCGATTCAGGCTCTTGAGAGCCTCTTGTTAACAATTTTCATAAATTTTTGTAAATTTTTAGAATATATTTTCCACTGTAATTACTGGGCCAAGTTTATTATAGATAGAGATAATTGTAGCAAGAAGAATTTCCAGTAAAGTAAGATCTACAAACACATCATGATCACCAAAACACAATTTTGTCATGAATTTATCTGTGTCCATTGTTTAATATGCAAATATGCACATAGACCAAGGTGAGCGACACAGGCTCTTGAGAGCCTCTAGTTTTGGTTACGGTATAGGGAAAGAATTAATACATCATTTTTGTAAAAAGAAAAAATCAAAAGGAAAAATAATATATTATAGTAAGTTTGACACATTTTAAGAATTGTTCAATAAGGCTATTTTCTTTGAATTAATCCATAATAACAGAACTTTTTTTTATAATGTATAATAATGCACCTGCTGTGGCAGAGGGGGCTTTAATTATTACCCATGTCTGAAGGCACATCCAGAAATTAGTTTCCATTCTCCAAGTTTACCTCAACCAAATGTTATGAAACTTATATGCAATGCTTATTACCACATAACACAGAACACAGTTAAGTTTTGAACTTGCAGAATTATTCAGTATGAAAAAGATTTGGCAGATAGTAAACAAATCCTGATATTTTAGGAAAAGTTTGAAAAAAACAGAAATTTTGGGCTTACTTGTTTATTTATAATCCTGTTAACATATGTTCAACTCTTACTGATAGCAACTATTGTACTTTTGTTTTTTGAAACTATTGTGAAGACTCGAGGCATATTTTAAAAGTATTTCTCTCCTTAATACAAAACCTAGTAACATTTGCTTTGTAGGTCAAAGTAGAGACCCTATGCAATTCAACAAGATGCAGCAGTCTATTCCTGTAATGGGATCTCCTAGACGACCCATGGATTTAGGAAAAACAAAACCATTTTTGTGTCCAACACCTTTTTTAGAAGGCGCAACAAACCCTGCTCTTGGTAAGTATGGGTTGCTTGTAGGTTTTCTGGTATTGATTAATAGAGGCATGTTTGTGACAAGGTCATAATCATTGTGTCAACAGGAAAAGTAACCTCCTGGCTGTAATGTCTAGTCATTTCAAAAAAATAATGAAATTCATTGATATGTTGATATTACATCTTAAACTTGATATATCAAAAGCACTGAATAAGCACAATTTAAAGTTGAAGATATTACAACTTGCATTAGCAGGCTTAATAAAGGTATATGGTCACTTTTCCTTAAACTGAGGACCTAGTATGTATATATGAATCATGGTCAATATGAAACAACTTAAAAATTGAAAACAACATGTTTAATAAGTTCATGCATCCAAAGCACTTTTCTGGATTTACCTTCATCAGGTATGCTAAAATCCAAACATTTAAGATCTGAGGATGTATAAGTACCGAAACCGTTGAAGAGCTATGTGTCAAAAATATGTCAAATAAATAGCCAAATTCACCTAGATTCAACATTGCCTGAGGGAGTTGAAACCTTAGTTTCTAAATAATTTCAAAATTTATAAACAGACAATTTTAGAAAGGTTTGTTAAATCATGTCAATAGCGAAGTACTGACTACTGAGCTGTATACTGCATCTGTATGTTGAAGTTAAATGTTTTCCTGAAGACAACAAGTAGAATTATGTCATTAACTTTAAAAGAAAGAAGATGTCAATAAAAAAAGTACATGGACTCCTGCATATTTGTAAGCAGGGACATCTGTGGTATATAGACATATTCCTGACTTATTTCTTAATACCAAACCTAGTAACATTTGCTTTTTAGGTCAAAGTAGAGACCCTATGGGATTTAACCAGATACAGCAGGATAATATATATGGGTCCATGACAAATATAGGATCTTCTACTGGACCCATGAGTTCGGTCCATCCAGGATGGTTTATGACACTACCACCACCTTTACCAGCCTCATCAACAAACCGTACTTTTGGTAAGTATGTTTTGCTTGTAGGTTTGCTGGAATTGATTAATCAAGGCATGTTTGTGAGGAGGTCATTATCATTATGACATCTTATGCTCTCTCTGTTAGATGAAGGCGGCTTTGGGAGTAACCCTTTTCCATCGTGTACATGCAAAAAATTGGTTTCTGTTCTCTAACATAAGTTTGCCTTAAATAAATGTTATGAAACTTATACACAGTACTTATTACCACAAAATATAGATCAAGTTCAAAATTTGGTTGCATCACTTTTTAAGGTCATGAGTTGTGCCTCTTTAAATCCATGAAAATTACTGAATTTCTAGTTTGATTACTAAAGGAGGGACAAAAGATACCAGAGGGACAGTCAACCACAAATCAAAAACAAACTGACAACGTCATGGCTAAAAATGAAAAAGACAAACAATAGCACACATGACACAACACAGAAAATCAAAGAATAAACAACACAAACCCCACCAAAAACTAGGGGTGATCTAGGTGCTCCGGAAGGGTTAGCAGATCCTGCTCCACATGTGGCCTAACCTTAGTTTGCCTCAACCAAATGTTTTGAAACTTATACACAATGCTTACAATCACAAACATTCTTAACTTCATTAATTCGGCATCTGTATTTGGAATCTAACAAAGCTTTTCTGAAGACAACATGCAGTAAAATATGTCATTAACTTAAAAAGAAAAAAGATGTCAATAAAAAAAGTACATGGACTCATGCATATTTACAAGCAGGGACATCTGTTTTCTATAGACATATTCCCCACTTATTTCTTAATGCCAAATAATTTCCAGTGCAATAGACCATGGAACAAAAAATGGCAGAAAAATAGCAAATAATATAGAAATATTAATAAAACAGTAAAATACTCTTTATTAGGTAAGAAAAGCTTTTGTCCATTTTAGGGTGTGTGTGGATATATATATGTGAGCTTGCTCAGTTGTAATTAGTGTAGAACCATTATCTATAAGACTTTGACCATGAATTCAATTATGATGGCAAAGCAAGGAAGACACTTCAGCATGTGAACTCTTTTTAAACTTTGATGTTGACGATTGCTCAGCTACAGTAAATTAAAATGGAAGAGCAAGTGTCTTTATGTAATATCTTTGTTCTATGTGCAAGACTAATATCAAAGTATTTTGTATATGTTGCAGGAAAGGTAGAAAAGCCTAGTTACAATGAAGCTGTCAATATGAGATCCATCAGGCAAGTAATGATATTGCTCTGAAATTTAGCACAATGATAATATCTGTCTTGTAAATTTCTTGCAAAGGGATTTCCTATATTTTTTATCTAAATGATTTTCAAAACTTCTTCAGTAAAAGATGTTATCTTTATCTCCTAAAGTCTCATTCACACAATATTTCAATGTATGCAGGTAATGTTCCTCTATTAATATCTGAACAAGGACTTCAACATTTTATTGATATATTTAAATAAATTTACTTAAGACTGCTTTTAGAGAGATAGAGAATGAGTTTTTGTGGGGCATTGCCATACAAATTATTAATGAAGCTTGGTCTGATCTGCTCATTATCTCTTCATAAACTGAAAGCAGTGCTGAAACTCACTGCACATTTGTTTGGCTTATTTTTATTCAGCATGGTTGCTGATTTGATAATCAGGTGTGATGAGATGAAAAGCACAGCCAATATAAGTTTAATAAAAGCAACGAATTTCAGACTTTATTTTGTTTGATTGATCTTTACTTCCAATGCTTTTACTCTGATCCAAATCACTAGGTCGTCAGTTAAGAAATATTTTGCAAAGATTTGCTAAGGACAAGGTTAACTTATAACTAGAAATGGCCGAAAATATCAACATTATCATAAAACATCAAAAAGTTCACAGCTTGGTTTGTAAATGGGTCTATTTCAAAACCCTTAATGCTGAATAAATCACTTATTTTCCTAAAAGTACCTAAAATTCGCCAAATTGGAATAACTGAATACCCAACATGTTTATATTTTGACTAAGCTGGCGTTGACATGTCATATCCTAAAGTCAGATCAGTTTGATCTTGACTTTGTCCTTTAATACCTGTAGTAAAACCTTGTACAATTTGTGTGTGGGTCATTTCTTTTGTACTTTAAAATGCTGTTGCATTTTGGGCTTAGGGTGTATCATATACCACTGACCTTTCTCATTTGACCCCTTTGATAGTTAAACAGTGTCTGGTTTGTGCTTGGTGCATACGTTTTCTTTTGAACTGTAGCACTTTAATTGAAACAACTTTGTATGCAGAAGCATCATACTGACCTTGAGATTCAATTTCAGAATTTACTGAATTTATGAACCTCACAATTTGTTTTTGGTTCCTTTATAAATGAAAACATTACAATATTTTTAGTTTCTATTCTCTAACTTAAGTTAGCCTCAACCAAATGTTATCAAATTTATACACAATGCTTATTACCACAAAATACAGATCATGTTTTGAATGTAAGTAGGGTTACTTTTTCCATTCTCGAGTTATGCCCGTTTGAAAATAGAAAAAAATGCGAAGTTTTTACTTTGGGTTCTGTAACTTTAGTTTGGTGAAGGAAAAAATTCCTAATTTTGGATTAAAGCAATAAAAATTTCCTAATCTGATTGGTAAGGGCCCATTCCAAATAGTTTTAAATTGATTTTAAAATTAGAAGTTTGTTTTTTTTAGAGAAGAAAGCAGCAAAAAGATTGATATACATGTACCAGGTCTTAGTAGAATGGTAAAAGTAGTGGAAGACCATGAAAGCAATGTAATTGATTGTTTGTATTATTATAAAATATATTCTATGATTGCCAATGTGACAACTATTCACCAGAGACCAATTTAGATAGACGATAGCAACTACATTGCAAGCTATAAAAGGCTGACATGACAAAATGTAAAACAATTCAAATGAGAAAACCAATGGCATGAACTATGTACCAAACAACAAACAAAAACAAATATGATAAACAGCCACATAGGACAACCACGTACATGTTCCTGGTTCTGATTTCATAGCAATTAGCATAAAACTTCTCAATCTTTCTGTTACTAAAAGATGTTTTGATTTTGAATTCCAGAATTAATTGAGATGTGATTTTTTTCTCACCTGGCCCAAAGATTTAAGACTTTTACAAAAATCTTCTCTGAAACTACTGTGCCAAATTTGACCAAACTTGGCCACAATCATCATTGGGGTATCTAGTTTAAAAAGTGAGTCCGGTGACCCGGCCAACCAACCAAGATGGCCACCATGGCTTTAAATAGAACATAGGGGTCAAATCAAATGAATGGCCTGCAAATGTAGATTTTGGCTTATATCTCTAAAACCAAAGCATTTAGAGCAAATCTGACAAAGGGTAAAATTGTTATAAATCAGGTTAAGATCTATCTGCCCCTGAAATTTTCTGATGAATTGGACAACTCGTTGGGTTGCTGCCCCTGAATTGATAATTTTAAGGAAATTTTGCCGTTTTTGGTTATTTTCCTGAATATTATTAGCTCACCTGACCTGAAAGGTCAAGTGAGCTTTTCTCATCACTTGGCGTCCGTCGTCCGTCTTCTGTAAACTTTTACTTAAATCTTCTCCTCTGAAACTACTTGGCCAAATTTAACCAAACTTGGCAACAATCATCCTTGGGGTATCTAGTTTAAAAAATGTGTCTGATGACCTGGCCATTAAACCAAAATGGCCACCATGGCTCAAAATAGAACACAGGGGTAAAATGTATATTTTGGCTTATATCTTTAAAACCAAAGCATTTAGAGCAAATCTGGCATGGTTAAAATTGTTGATCAGGTGCAGATCTATCTGCCCTGACATTTTCAGATGAATCAGACAACCTGTTGTTGGGTTGCTGGACCTGAATTGGTAATTTTAAGAACATTTTGCAGCTTTTGGTTATTATCCTGAATACTATTATAGATAGAGATAAACTGTAAACAGCAATAATGTTCAGCAAAATAAGACCTACAAATAAGTCAACATGACCAAAATTGTCTATTGACCCCTTTATAGTCAATTTTTAACAATTTTCATAAATTTTTTAATTTTTGTAAATTTTTACAAAATATATTCCACTATAACTACTGGACCAAGTTCATTATAGATAGAGATAATTGCAGCATGAATGTTCAGTAAAGTAAGATCTACAAACACATCACAATCACCAAAACACAATTGTGTCATGAATCCAGCTGTGTTCTTTGTTTAATATGCACATAGACCATGGTGAGTGACACAGGCTCTTTAGAGCCTCTAGTTTAACTAGCCTAACTTTGTCCGGCAAAGGACTTTTAACCTTCCATTAGGGCATAAGATAATGTTTTCGTTTTCCCTATCATATTTTTGGTCTTTAGTCTGATCCTGTCATCATGCTGTGTTTCATCAATCTGCCCTGCTGTTTCATCTGATAAAAAAAATCAGGTTTGGTATCTTGTATGACGACCAGATCTGAGACAGCTTTTGAAATCAAATGTGAAGAATTTAAGCAAACACATAAGTTACTAAATTATTTTTTTTGTTCAAAATGCTTGCATGTGTAATTTTTATGCCCAACCTAGGGGCATTATGTTTTTTTTCGGTCTGCTTCCTTTTGTCCATTCGTTCGTCCATCTGTCCTGCTTCAGATTAAAGTTTTTGGTTAAAGCTAGTTTTTGGTCGAGGTAGTTTTTAATAAAGTTGATTAGTCCAATCAACTTGAAACTTAGTACACATGTTCCCTATAATGCCAAATTAGAGTTTTGACCCCAATTTTACCGTCCACTGAACATAGAAAATGATAGTGCGAGTGGGGCATCCATGTACTATGGAAACATTCTTATTTTAAACCTTAAAAATATGAAAGTCTGTCTGGTGTAACTAACTGCCAGCGGGAAGGTCCAAACCCATAAATGGAAGGTCACAGACATGACCACCACTAACTTGAACCCCTGCAATGATTTGATACTTTTAAAACCTAAATTCAATCATGAGAAGTAAAGGCAGAAATGAATCTGTAAAAGCTTTCATACATGAAGGGTGAATACAGATATATATTTATGTTCATAGACATTTGGTTTGTTTTGAATTATATTTACAAGCAATCTATATATAACTTTTATTTTATTAGTTTATGTTTGAAGAACAATAAATAACACCAAAAGGTGCTTGAAAAATCAGCATCTACTATAAAATGAATAGCAATTTTCTTTATTTACAAAAAAAACTTAGCACTACAATTTTTCCATACATATGAACTTTTTCAATTATTGTACAATTTTTTGGACTTTAATAATTATCATTTGTATTTACACAATATATTAACATAGATATAAGAAGATGTGGTATGAGTGCCAATCAGACAACTCTCCATCCCAGTCACAATTAGTAACATTATCAGTAACACGGACTGTTCTCCTTCTTTTAACTCCTTTTCCCCTCGCGACAGTTTTTCCCCTAGGCATCACTAACCTTCCAATAAATAAACACAGTGTAAAATAAAAAATAATTACCAATCCTAAAATATATGTTTAACTAAATATAAAAGTGAACATGAAATAAACAACGCGATATCTGTGACGGAAAAGAATTGATGATAAATCAATTAATCAAATGTCAATTTAAAGCATTTACCAAATATTTCTTAACGGAAGCCTAGTTAAGTATAATTCTCTTAAATAATTTGCAACATCAAATAGCAATTAGGTGTACTATGTATAATTGTATTGTCTAGCCATATTAGATGACTCCCGGCGTGCATCGAATATTAAATATAAATTACATACCTCATAGGAAGTTGCCAAAATAATCTGCATAACAAAATGCAAATAGCATGGATAGCATCAACATTAGATGCCTCAATAAAAGACAAAGCAATAATGTGAATGAAACTAAAATTAAATTAAATTAAACATCATAATTCGTTATATAGACATATAAAATCGATTGAATGTATTAAAATTAATATCAAGTAATCATGTGTATAATAAGTTAAATCAATAGTCTGACCTTAGATCAATATAAATCCTTGAAGATATGTTAGCAATATTTGTGATGAGAATGCAAGAGCAGTTAATTTATATGTAGTGTAATAAATTTAGACATGCGCGTCTGCTTTGACCTGCTAATGAACTATTGCTGGTCTTCCTCTGATAACGCGATTTAATGGTCGAGCCCTTTAAATCGAATTATCTTTAAAACTATGATAAATGGGAAGAAACTAAAAATTGCAAAGTAGAAATGATCAACAAGATAAGTTCTACAAAAAAGTCTCATGGTCGAAATCATCAGTCGACTCCTTATAAGAGTTACTGAACTTTGGTGACGATTTTTACCATTTTTTTGCATTTTTATATGCCCGTTTAAGTATTATGGTACAGTTGTCCATCGTCAATATGACGGACATTTACTCATTTGGAATGAAACTTCGGTGAATTGTTTATATCTATTGACGTGTGCTCTGTTTCGTTTTTTTATAAATTTTAGATTTTACATTTCGGAGTTTTGTGGTTTTATTCATTACAAAAAGGGGAATTTTCCAGTTTTCTCACAATTACTCAAAAATGCTTTAAGGTGGCTCGTGGGTACAAAAATTTCAGCAAAAAATTAAACCTTCATTTTTTCATTACAAGTTTTATTTATTACACTATTAGATAATACTTAATGATATGGTACAAAAATCAACCCAAAAAATCAATTCGGTTTGGCCTCATATGACTTTTAAAATGTCTATATCATTAAAAAAGCTTAAAATTATCTCCCTTTGGTGCAAAAATGACATTTTTTGGCATTAAATTTGAAATATCTTTTTAAACTCATCAGTGACCTATATTTTTTATTATTGTTTTCAAATAAGCTGTACATAAACTAAATAATTGTAAAATTTAAGCAATTTCTGTAATTAGGTTATTTTTTTTATTTCGATATTACCTCTATTTATCCTATTACTTCAACAGAAAAAAAGAATATTAACAAAAATGTATGCTTCTTCCAGAGGCAGATTGTGAGCTTAAATGAACGGTGATCCAATTTTTTTATTTCATTTTTCTTTTTAGTATATGATAAAGTTCATTTATAAAAAAATATAACGAAATCCTATATTAGAAAAAAAAATGATTTATACCCAGGAGCCCCCTTGATTAAGCAGTTATTCTGAAACTTTGGTGAATTGTTTATTTCTATTCAATTTTCCAGTTTTCAGACATAACTCAAAAATGCTTTCAGCAGTTTTCATTAAACTTTGGTAAATTGTTTATATCTATTGTTGTAAGCTCCCATTTGATTTTTATGAATTTTAGATTTTAGATTTTTTATTTCCGAGTTGTGGGATTTTTATCAAAAAAAGGGGTGATTTTAATCTTTTTGGACAATATCATTAAAGTGCTTTGAGCAGTTTTCATTAAATTTATATCTATTAAGATAACCTCCCATTAGTTTTTTTCATAAATTTCTGATATAACATTGAGAATAAGTTATTGAACTTTATTCTTTGAAAACACCACAGGCGTATCATTCGTTCATGGCGCAGCTGTTTTTTGCCTTATATCTTAAAAATTATATTAGATAGATAGAAACATTAATAAGCAAAAATGATTAGAAAGACAAGATCTACAATTATGATGAATGGAGGAAATTGTCAAACGACTCCTTATGGGAGTTATTGCCCTTTAATGATGATTTTTTTTTACCATTTTTTGGGCTTTACCTTATACACTAAAAATTTTAAAAGAAAAATAGACACTTTAAATAACAAAAATAATCAGCAAGGCAAGATCTATTAATAAGTAAAATTTTGTCAATATAGATAGTATATAGGAATGATTGCCCTTAAATGAAGATCTTCTTTTACCATCTTTTGTGTTATGAGCAAAACCTAAAGTATAGAGAAACTAAACAAAAATAATGACCAGTAATACAAGATCAACAATACAGAGATTTTTTTCATGAATTTTATTCTGTTCTACAATGCTTGAGAGTGTCATTTGTTGAATATGCACATAGACAAGGTGAGGGACACAGGTTCTTTGGAGCCTCTTGTGTTATTCATGTGTCACTGATGGGTCTTTTGTAGACAAAATAGCAACTGTCGTACAAAATTAAATTCTAGTATCTCTTATTTACCATCACTGGATCAATGCCAATGCTGGTGGAGGTTCCTCCAGAGTGTATCACAAGCCCATTAGTATTGACATGAATTAACAAAGATATTATGTCAAACAATGAATTAATTTTTTACACAAGTTTGCATTTTTCAAAATACAATGGATTTTTATCCCAGGAATAGATTACTTTAGCTGTATTTGTCAAAACCTTTACAAAACAACATGGCCGACATGGCTATAGCTAAAATAAATTCTATGATTGTGAAAACCACTATAGATAGAGAAAATCAATGCCCCCCCTTTATTCTTACCATAGAGAGGTACTTGGCTCTATATTAAGGTAACAGATAATTATGTTAAGCCTTATTGTACATTATCTTGGCATTTTTTCATATTTTACATCACAATTCTAATCTTCTTTTCAGTTAGCTGAAGAAACCAATTTTACAAAGATGGGAAAGATCGTGTTTAATATTCTTGCAGATGCATCATATGATCTATTAAAACTAGATAGCATAAATCTACCTACTAAAAGGGATTTGGATATTACAGAAATATACCAAGAACATAGAAAACAAGATAAACACATTCCTAGTAATGGATGGGGATGTATATGGAAAAGTCTGCAGAATACAGACATAAGCTTGGGTGATGACATTGAGCGGATACGGCTCATAAGGAACAAACATGCACATTCTAAGAAATATACTCTTGATGATCTCCAGTTTAAGGACTTATTGGATATCATCTTTGATCTTTTGGAACGCTTTGACCAACATATCAAACCAGCATTTCTATATATAGATCGGGTAGATAAAATTTTGAATTCTGAACCGGCCATAGAGAAATTTGGCAAACTATACTGAATCGATGTTTGTTCTAAGTTCTTGCAGCAGACTCAAATCAGTGATATTTGGATGATTATCTTACCTATAAATTTAAAATAAAGTTGTTAAAAATTTGGTGTTAGTAAAAGTCTTAAGATATGAAAAATTCATATAAAAAGTGTCAAAATTCAAAATATTATCAAACACTCTAACAATGCCTAGAATGCAGGATTTTGCACAATTCATTCCATACCCTCCAACAAAAAATTTCGCCTCGCTTCACTTAACTCAGTTATTTTGCCTCACTAAAATAAGATGCCTAGTTATGGCCTTGCCTCATATACATTGTGTAGCACTTATTGCCCTTAAATCACACGTTTTATCTTTTGTTTACCTTTTGGATCAGGTGAGTTCTCATCACTTCACGTCGGTCGTCCGTTGACTTGTTTTTATACGACCGCAAAAATATTTTGGTCGTATATTGGTATTAATTTGGCGTCGTCGTCGTCGTCCGAATACTTTTAGTTTTCGTACTCTAATTTTAGTAAATGTGAATAGAAATCTTTGAAATATTAACACAAGGTTTATGAACACAAAAGGAAGGTTGGGATTTATTTTGGAAGTTTTGGTCCCAACATTTTAGGAATTAGGGGCCAAAAAAGGCCCAAATAAGCATTTTCTTGGTTTTCGCACTATAACTTTAGTATAAGTAAATAGAAATCTATGAAATTTTGACACAAGGTTTATGACCACAAAAGAAAGGTTGGGATTGATTTTGGGTGTTTTGTTTCAACAGTTTAGGAATTAGGGGCCAAAAAAGGGCCCAAATAAGCATTATCCTTGGTTTTCGCACAATAACTTTAGTATAAGTAAAAAGAAATCAATGAAATTTAAACACAAGGTTCATGAACACAAAAGGAAGATTGGGATTGATTTTGGGGGTTGAGGTCCGCACAGTTTAGGAATTAGGGGCCAAAAAGGGGCCCAAATAAGCATTTTTCTTGGTTTTCGCACCATAACTTTAGTATATGTAAATAGAAATCTATGAAATTTTAAAACAAGGTTTATGACCACAAAAGGAAGGTTGGGATTGATTTTGGAAGTTTTGGTCCCAACAGTTTAGGAATAAGGGGCCCAAAGGGTCCAAAATTAAACTTTGTTTGATTTCATCAAAAATTGAATAATTGGGGTTCTTTGATATGCCCAATCTAACTGTGTATGTAGATTCTTAATTTTTGGTCCCATTTTCAAATTGGTCTACATTAAGGTCAAAAAGGTCCAAAATAAAAGTTAGTTTGATTTTAATAAAAACTGAATCCTTGGGGTTCTTTGATATGCTGAATCTAAAAATGTACTTAGATTTTTGATTATTGGCCCAGTTTTCAAGTTGGTCCAAATCGGGGTCCAAAATTAAACTTTGTTCGATTTCATCAAAAATTGAATAATTGGGGTTCTTTGATATGCCAAATCTAACTGTGTTTGTACTTCTTAATCTTTGGTCCCGTTTTCAAATTGGTCTACATTTAAAAAGTCCAAAGGGTCCAAAATTAAACTAAGTTTGATTTTAACAAAAATTGAATTCTTGGGCTTCTTTGATATGCTGAATCTAAACATGTACTTAGATTTTTGATTATGGGCCTAGTTTTCAATTTGGTCCAAATCAGGATCCAAAATTATTATATTAAGTATTGTGCAATAGCAAGAAATTTTCAATTGGACAGTATTCAGCAATAGCAAGAAATCTTCACTTGCACAGTATTGTGCAATAGCAAGAAATTTTCAATTGCACAGTATTGCACAATAGCAAGAAATCTTCAATTGCACAGTTTTGTGCAATAGCAAATATTTTCAATTGCATAGTATTGCACAATAGCAAGAAATATCTAATTGCACGATATTGTGCAATAGCAAGAAATTTTCATATTTTCAATTGGAGTTATCTTTCTTTGTCCAGAATAGTAGTTGAATCAACTTAAATCATTGTTTTATACAATATACAATATATATATTCACTTTTACTACCAACTGATAAATTAAAACAATCTTTACCATTCAGTGATAACAAGCACTTTTTTTGCATTTTAATATGTATTTAAATGAGTAGTTATTGTTGCAAACTCTATTAGAAATTTAAATTGAGATCAGTTTTGGAATAAGGGAAAGGGGGATGTGAAAAAAAATTAGGGGGGGGGGGTCAATTTTTTTCATTTCAGATTTCATAAATAAAAAAAGAAAATTTCTTCAAACATTTTTTTGAGAGGATTAATATTCAACAGCATAGTGAATTGCTCAAAGGAAAAAAAAATTAAGTTCATTAGACCACATTCATTCTGTGTCAGAAACCTATGCTGTGTCAACTATTTAATCACAATCCAAATTTCGAGCTGAATCCTCTTTGAATGTTGTGTCCATACTTGCCCCAACCGTTCAGGGTTCAACCTCTGCGGTCGTATAAAGCTGCACCCTGTGGAGCATCTGGTTCTAGCTGAAAACTGGTCCAAAATTGACCAAGTTTGTCCTAAATTTTTCTTAGGGTATTCAGTTTTAAAATGATTCTGATCACCCCACCCATCACCCAAGATGGCCAACATGGCTAGAAATAGAACATAGAGGGTAAAATATAGTCTGGTTTTATCTCTGAATCGAAAGCATTTAGCGCAAATCTATAATGGGATAAAAACCTTTACTGGGTTAAGAAAGAAAGTAAGATCTACAAATAAGGGAACATGTAATTGAAATTGTCAATTGACTCCTTAAAGAGTGTTGCCCCTAAAAGTCAATTTTTAACAATTTTCCTAAATTTTTGTAATCTTTTATAAAAAATTTCTATGACGATTTTCACCATATTATTATTTTTGCTACACCCTCCCAAAAAAATATCAGCAAGTTAAGATCTACTTACTAGTCAATTTTTGCTGATATAGTTATTAGTAGGTTGCCTATAACTCGTTATAGGAGTGATTGTGTTCGTGAACTTTTTTGGTTTAATATTGGTATAAGCTATCCGGAGACTCCATATGAGAGCTTCTTGTCTATATTACGTGAAGTTCAATAACTATTAAAATCCCACGAAAGTTAAGACAGTCTTAAAATAAAGGACAATTGTTCGCATTAACTGTCTCATCATCACTTCATTGTCTATTGGTCTATTGTCCTGTATTAAGATAAGGAGATGTGATACGATTTCCAATGCGACAACTATTCACCAAAGTTCAAATAAAGGGGATGTAAGAATTATAGGCAACCCTAGCGCCTTCAACAACTAAAAAAACATACCGACATGAAACCTACCTGACATATACCCTTTATAGTCATTCCATACACGACATATATATGACCTACTGCTTTTATTCGTTGGTAAACTGGCCTTATCACGTAACTTAATCCTTGATCACTGATCAATGAATTGAGTCCGAGGTCATGTGAACTCTGTCTGACGGACATGTAGATGTTGCAAGAAACCCATTTACTGACTATGGTTATCTTATTACTTAGAATAAGTGAGAAATTGACATGGCAATTTCTTTTTCAAGCAGTCGTTGAACAATGAAAATGAGATTAAGGACATTGGACATATGACAGAATAACTCTTCGTAACATAAGGTATATGTATACAAGATATGAAGCATCCAGATCTTCTACCTTATATATAAAGCTTTATACAGATATTTTACGCCGTCGAAATCGGATAAGAATACCTATGTCTCACATAATGATACTTTCATCGTAGGCGAGACAAAAATGACCGAACATGGCGGGTAATTCATATATCCCCAACTACAAAAAAAGACACAACGTAGAGGTCAGCGAGACCTCGAAGTTGCTGACAGCTAGTAAAAAGTAAAAACAAATAATAAAAAAAAAACACATATACAAGACAAATATATCAATCAGTAAACATCAAGCATCAATCGGATTTAGAACCGCTAGTGACCCGATTTTAATCGCATGCAACAATCCAGATACCGTCAATTAACCAGAAACTGAATGCAGCAATCCAGATACCGTCATTTAAGCAGAAACTGAATGCAACAATCCAGATACTGTCAATTAAACAGAAACTGCATGCAACAATCCAGATACTGTCAATTAAACAGAAACTGCATGCAACAATTCAGATGCCGTCAATTAAACAGAAACTGCATGCAACAATCCAGATACCGTCAATTAAACAGAAACTGCATGCAACAATCCAGATACCGTCAATTAAACAGTAACTGCATGCAACAATCCAGATACCGTCAATTAAACAGTAACTGCATGCAACAATCCAGATACCGTCAATTAAACAGAATCTGCATGCAACAATCCAGATACCGTCAATTAAGCAGAAACTGCATGCAACAATCCAGATACCGTCAATTAAACAGAAATTGCATGCAACAATCCAGATACCGTCAATTAAACAGAAACTGCATGCAGCAATCCAGATATCGTCAATTAAAAAGAAACTGCATGCAACAATCCAGATATCGTCAATTAAACAGAAACTGCACGCAACAACCCAGATACTCAGGTACATAATTCAACATTTTAAAGTTTAACAAGAGTGCACACGCTGAAAATTCACGCCTTCTTTACTAATCATTGATATAATGTTGATAGTCCTAAAATAAAGTTTTACAACTTTCACATAAACTTAACATGATCAACGAAAATGAATTTAAGTTCATATAAACCTAACAAAAAATTCATGAGCGCCTTTCAATCATTCAATACACTAAATATAGTTTACCTATTGCTTATAGTTTCTAAGAAACAGACCTCACCAAGAAAACCAAACATTTACCAATAAACCATGAAAATGAGGTCAAATTCAGATGAACCATGTCATACAGACATGTACAGCTCACAATATAGTTGACATATTATTTATAGTTTAAGAAAAATTGTTGGAGATGTTTTTATGCTTATTGACTTGACCACCAAAACTTAACCTTGTTCACTGATCCATAAAATGAGGTCGAGGTCAAGTGAAACTGTCTGATTGGCATGAGGACCTTGCAATGTATAATACGAAGTGCACATACCAAATACAGTTATCCTATTATACTCGTTATAAGAAAGAAATTAATCACTGAACCATGCAACTGAGTCCAAGGGCAATGGCCATGTGACAGGCGGATACTTCGTAACATGAGGCATCTATTTACAAAGAATAAAGGATTAAGGTCTTCCACCGTCTAAAGCATAAAGGTTTTAAAAAGATCAAACTAACGCCACCGCCGTAGCCGCTGCCGCCGGACCACTATCTTTATGTCGAGCTATCTGCGACAAAAAGTCGCACGCTTTTAAAAAGCACTATTTCATATAAAAGTCTAAACCTGAAAATATTATAGCTCGATATCACAATTTCGACATATCTCACATTAATCTGTACCAATACAGGCTCCAAATGTCCTCCTTTATACGCCATAACTCATGGTGGTGATCCTTATAAACTTTATTGAAAAGAACTGTACGCCCAATAAAACATTTTACATGATATACATACAGTTTACATATATAAAACAATGAATATAAACAATGCAGACACTTTGAACTTTAATCCTTGTCTTTCTTTAAGGTAGCACAATACAAAGATTTCATAACTCCAACTCCCAAGTTTTAAATTGCTGTAACTTTTTTAATAATGCTTGAAAATTTATAAAAGTGGTAGTTTTGTATATCTAACCGATTACTCTTTCAAATTAATGCAATGTTAGTATTATGCAACAATTATGTAACAAATTATAATGTGAACTGTGTCCTCAGATTTCAGATAGAATGTATAGAACAAATTTTACACCTAATTAAACATTATCTTCTTTTTTTTTTGGTTAGGATCTTTACACTAATAACAGATTTATGAGAGAATGGAATCCCATAGGGAAAATTTGAGACACCCTTTTGAAGCCCATGATGTGTTGATTAAGATTTCGTTAAAATTTTCTGTATATAGTTAAAGAGATGATAGAGCTAAATTCATTCAAGTGATCTGACCGAGATTTTGTCACTAATAACATAATACAAATGTAATTGATTACATTATGATTGCATAATATAGTGTTATTAACTGGCTGTTTCTGTATTGGCACTGGTATAGATTCAAGGTTTGCTGTATTGGCCTCGAGACCCGTAGGGTCGAGGGCCAATACAGCTGACCGAGAATCTATACCAGTGCCAATACAGGAACAGCCAGTTCATAACACTTTTATTAAATGATTATAAGAGAATTAAAAACCGGAAGTGAACGTCCCGTATTAGCCCATGGGCCAATACAGCTTTTTTCCCGCTTTTTTCTGTATTGGCCCTGTTTTTTTCCGTTTGAAAACATTAAGACATTACAAAACATTGCACATCATTTAACCTGTTTATTTTATGACTTTAATTTAAAAAATATTATACAAATGTTTTTATGCATAACGATACTTCAAGAGTAAAGTAATGGCGTAAGAAAATTGAAAACCGGAAGTGAACGTCCTGTATTAGCCCTAGGGCTAATACGACTTTTTTCACGGTTTTTTCTGTATTGGCCCTGTTTTTTCCGTATTGGCCCTGTTCGAAGAGCAATATTAACTCTTGATTTATATCGACAGTGGAACGTTTTTAGTATTGCACATGCTGATTTATCCGTATTGGGGCTTATTTGCTCATATCATTTAATAATAAAAAATATTGCATTCATATAAAAGATTAATCTTGTATCTATCTATATATACCTCTTTTATTATTTTTTATGCATTCATAAGAAAGTTACAGCATTTTAAAGGTTAGTGATTGGAAGTAAAAAAATCTTTGTATTGTGCTACTTAAATCAAAATATATATATTATAAAGGATGCTCATTAGTCCGTCTATATTTTCACTAGCTTTGAAATAACTTTTAGTAACTGCGAGAACTTTTATTTCGGTGCTTTGTTTCTATTGTTTTTATGTAAGTGATTTTTGTGCAACGTATCAACATTTTTAGTGAAGCCAATTGCAACTGATACTTTTTTTCTTGCGGTGTGCTGTCCTAGGTTGGGTTCATTGGGGAGGGTTGAGTTTATGGCCACCACATTGTTTATGTACCAATGCCCATTCCAGAGCCAGGAACGTGTAGTACCGGGTACAGTGGTTGTTGTTGGTTCATGTCGTTTGAGTATGTTTTTTTTGTAAATTATTTTGTAATCAATAAGCCTGTTAGTTTTGTTTGTTTTGTTCCCTAATTTGTATGGTCGGAGCATTTTATAGCCGACTATATATGTTTGTTTTTTTCATTTTTGGAGGCCGTACGGTGGCCTTTTATTACTTGCTACCAGGTCCGTGTAACTCCGGTGGATATTTGTATAATAAGTGCTAGATCGTGGTCGACCCTATATATACAACTTTAGGGCAGGCGGGATATTTTTGTAGATCTTGTACAGCGAGTCACAATAATGGAGGTAATTCCACGTTTCCACTGCACGTCTCCTATGCTGGTTGGAGAGGGGGTACATATCTCCCCTAGGTTTGATGAAGTTTCACCCTTATCGGACTTCTTCTCCTGAATGAAAGCTTTAAGGCGATGAGTATTTTTCTCTATCCATGCCTTTGATGGGTACTTTTACCTTGTGGTACAAAAATGATTTATCATATAAAGTCAAAATCGTGGTTTAAGTAGTTGTATTCATTAGGTCAATGATACCAAGGGTTCACGAATGAGAATGGATGTGATCACTGCATCAGAAAGTTCTTCGTGTGTATAAATATAACTTGTATGTATACATGGTATATAGAATGAAATTCAAAACAGTGTGGCCGTGGCCATTGATTGACACATTAAATTCATCCATTGACTGGGACAATTTAGGTGAACGTTTGTATGTAACTACAACTGCTCACTATGTACTTTTTAAAGACACTTAAACTATGGGGTCACCAAAGGTTCTCAACACCTTAATAAAGTAATTCGAAAAATTAATCAGAAATAACACGATGTTTTGATTTATATCAATTATATATAAATCAAAACATAAAGGTTATTCCTGATTATTTTTTCGAATTATTTTATAATTAAAGGCGTTAAGAAACCTTTGGTAACCCCACGGTTTAAATGTCTATCGTAGGTACGTCGTGAACAGT
Source organism: Mytilus galloprovincialis (assembly GCA_037788925.1). Taxonomy (NCBI): domain Eukaryota; kingdom Metazoa; phylum Mollusca; class Bivalvia; order Mytilida; family Mytilidae; genus Mytilus; species Mytilus galloprovincialis. Next base: position 54,727,714 of record CM075339.1, on the reverse strand, counting down.
GGTCGTTACAGACAAACGTTCACGTAAATTGTCCCAGTCAATGGATGAATTTAATGTGTCAATCAATGGCCACAGCCACACTGTTTTGAATTTCATTCTATAAATACATATCAATTTATATTAATACGATGAAGCTTTGGTGCCGCTAAACTAATAAAAAAAGTTAATATTCTTTTTTTAATATAAAAAATTTCTAACTGACGTCGCCGACGTTATAAATTTATAAAGGGGAAAAACTAGCTTATCATGCCTCAAAGGGGAAAAATTGGCTTGATCCTCGTTTTCCCCCTATAACGTTGAGGGGGGAAAGTTGGATCATGCCATTTTTTCCTGGGGGAAATATTGGATCGATCCAGTTTTCCCCCCCGGAAAAATTGGCATTGGGGAAGAATGGCTATAGGACACCGGCAATGTAGTGAACGTTGTTGTTATGCTGGTTCTTACATCTGTGTAGTTAATTAAGATAACAGTAAACAATATTTGGAATCCATATAAGTCATGTGGTTAATTGGTAATATTTGTTTGAAAAATATTGATTTTAGTTGAAATGATAGGACATTTTTAAAGTGAGAATCACATTTGTATACTGACTAGTTTTGTCGTCTGATAGGCCATGTAAATAGCGAAATACTGCTGTGAATTTATAAATCTGAAAGATGTACACTTAAAAAGGGTCCTATTTTGAAAGAATCATAGGCGGATTTAGGGGGGGCAGGGGGCCCGGGCCCCCCTTTTTGGGAAAAAATTTGGTTGCATATATAGGGAATCACTGAAGCGTGACTGGAGCGGGCCCCCTCTTAGTTCAGTCAGTGGGCCCCCACTTATGAAAATTTCTGGATCCGCCACTGAGAATAACATATAGCACTACAATGTATATCTTTTATCAAAACATTGATACATCAATAAGAATATTCGGAGAAAAAGTTTCAAGTGAAATGATATTTAATCAGGTTAGAGTTGTCAATCCTTTTCTGACTTGTTGTAAAACCAACTCTGAAATTTCTCTTACTTAGAAAAAGGTTTATTTCAAAGAAAAATAACTGCTTCAACGGAACAAAGTTTTATAATGCACATAATTATCTTTATTTCAAAAACTACTATTTCGAACTGGAATATATGAAGCTACATCTCAATCAAAAACAAGTATGTTTCATTTATGTAGTCCATGCCAGTTTGTAAGTGTTAAGGCTGAAGCTCAATTGAACCGAATACAGAAAAGCTTATTGTCTATGTTTTGATTATATTCCCTGCAAAATGTATAATCATGAGCTATAGTTATGTCAAGAAAACACTTGTTTTATATGGTCTTCGATATTCAATATACTAAATCATAGTTGTTGTTTCTTTTCCTTGAATTTAAGTCTTTTAGTTGTTTGCGAAGTTTAGTTAATACTTGATTATGTTTCTGTTGTTTCTTTTCGTGTTTATTTGTTATGCGACACCTTTTAAACATGCCTTCGGTTCCTCTCTTTTTTATCCTTATGTTCATGTTACTGCTTAAAGCTGTAAAATATGGAGTACATACAGTCAATCCACTAAATTGGTTCCATGTCTCATTCTCAAGCACTTTGAAATTATAGAGATTATCGAGTTTAGACATCCCTTCTCTAATGCCTGCTGAACCAGGAAGCGTCACCTGGTGGACAGTTGGTGACGTTTTCGTGATGTCAACCACGTGACTACGTGGACGGTTCACAGCCTCTGATACTAGATATGTGTCGACAAGTGGTCTACCAATTACGAGATCAGGATAATCCTGAAGTGGATAAGATTTTCTCATAATAAAATAATCGATCCCCCAAGCATTATGTAGCTGTCCCCTGTCTATCACTGTTTCTTTCAGTTTGTCAAAATTTGTTGCTTCCTCTGAACTGACATGCCGCACATCATAGCGTTTTCCTATAAAAAGTAAGTCTTTGGCATCTCCGATATTTGACCGAATTACAGCTTTTATAGTATCGATTAAATCATTTGTAAAAAGTATGTCACCATTTGCATAAGCATAGAACTCCGAATCCTGGGAAGCAAAGCTGGCATAGAACAAATCCTTTAAAACAGGCACTCCTGTTGCGCCGACCTTTGTCACCGGTAGAACTTTCCAACCCATTGATGAAACTCGGCGAGACAAATCCAAGTCGTTTGTAAACAAAATGCTTGTAATATTTTCATGTAACCGATTCCAGTTGTTTATTGTATTATTTCGACAGAGGTATTTGTCTTTGTCCGAATCCCAAGAAGTAAACAAAGTCAAAAAGGATTTTTCTTTTGACATTGCGGTTGTTTTTTCTTGTACCTTAAGCTGTATCTTATTAACGTTTGTTAGAATTTTTCCTACACTAAATAAATGAATGATTCTGTCGTTAGTTTGAAACGTCCTGAAGATAAATATGATATGTAAAATACCAACCACTACACAAATTGTTTTTATACTCCAGTCATTTTTTACCATTATGCCTTGTGTCTTTTTGAAACTATGCCTTGTGTCTTTTTGAAATTTTCTACAAGTGAAAAAAAAAGAAAGTAAAATTTATTATAATACATTGTACGAGAAAAAAGATGAAACTCTGGGGTAAAACTTCATTACTACTAAATTGATCGTTGTTTTTTCTAACGTTCATTGGCAAATATTTCATGTTTCTTTATTCTACATTGGCAAGAGGTAAAGGGGGAGGGTTGAGGTCGGTCTCACAAACATGTTTAACCCGCCACATGTTTCCGCCTGTCGCAAGCCAGGAGTCTGGCCTTTTTTAGTCTTTTATAGTTTTTTAATTTTAGTGTATATGTTTTGGGGTTTAGTGGGACGTTCATGTTCACTAAATAAGTACGCAATTTTTTTTGAGGGGCCAGCTGAAAACCACCTCCGTGTGCGGGATTTTCTCACTGCGTTGAAGATCCATTAGTGGCCTCCGGTTGTTTTATGATCTTTGTCGGTTTGTTGTCTCTTTGACACTCAGTTTTATATTCAGGATGAGAGCAAATTGTTATTAAACTCAATAGGTTCTGTAAAATAGATCGCCCGGGAAGAATGAAGGCGGTAATGTCAACGACCACCGGCAAACGGGGTAAGTTCAATACAGCAGAAATGTGTACTAATAAAACACATATGGACCCCTTCAAACGTTGATACATGTACATGTACGTAGGTTTTTTCATATACAGAGCTCATATACGAGCGTGACACTATTACAGCTCTATAGAAGCGATTGCGTATTTGTACATCCCGCATATAAACGAACGATGTCACTTTTTTACCACAGGTTTTACAGCTAGATGAAACAAGCCCAGTTTAGCCATTATTTCTTATTCATAATCAACCAATGTGTTGTAAACTTAAATTTTGAAACAAACCGACAACACAACTTCCAAAATTCGTCATCTTTTGTAAATGGAATTCATATACTATTTGACTGATTATCTAATTCTATGATCCTGTGAATCGATTATGCTTTTCAAAAAGTTAATACATTGTACATCTTCATTGGAAAATTTAAGAAGTCGCGTGACAAACAACGGTTCAGTAAACAATGCAGAGATTGAGAAAATCAAAGCCCCACTAAAACTGGACATCGAACTCAGGGAGACATTACTTGTCCTGACTCTACATTGCACTGACTTCTTCTATTTTACATGAAGCTTCTAGTAATCAATCACAGTATGTTTATACTCCCGTTTTATATATATAACAATTTAGGGGATGCGCATGTCCGTCTGTTTCGAATTATACAAAACGATACATACATACATAAATATCCTTAACAGCAAGACTCACGTTTTAAATTTCAAACTCTCTTCAATTCAGGAATATCGTATTATAATTGACGGTGCAGTGCAGTAGTACGTTCTCGAAAGAGTTAAGTATAAAATAATGGATAAAAAAGTGTTAGAATGAAGACATGTGTTACAGATTTAAGATCAAGTTGATGCAGGACCAAACTAGTAATGTTTAGTCAGATTAGTACGTTATACCTGCTTGCTTATTAAAAAAAACACGTATATAGTATATATATTTACCCATTTGTAAATTATTTTTTTGGATTAAAAAATGGCATTTAGCTCCATTGATAGTTATGTAAATAGAAAATAATGTTATTACATGTTATACAACGTGCATTATCAAGGTCGTGATCTGCTAAACAGTTACATACTGTATACATAATCTGTGTTTTCAAGAAAATAAACGACATAAAAGTACATTTTACCATAAATAGGTTGTATTTGTAAATTGTTGATACAATAGCAATGTATTCAATTGTTGAATAAAAGCTTCAGCTAGTATGAAATAAGTGTACGGGGGCAAATTGCAATCTGTATCTGTATTCTGCCAATAGCGGCACACCTCCGTTTTTGGAGGATTCTACTCGAAATTATTTCCCGATTACGCCACCGAGTTTTTCCAGTTTAATCGTAAAAGATGGAAGCCATTATAGTGATGAAGCGATGTCAATTTAGCTCTTGAAAACCAATACATTTATCCACATAGCATGCATCAATCATTACGATCCGTGTATGGCAGTTGAATTTTAAAAGACAATTGTATCTACTAGCTATTTCTCATCATCTATAGGCCTCTACCATTCTAGTAATTTGTTTCTTCCAATTTGCCAACAGGACAAGTGGATACCATAACTTACTTGCCCGTATATATTAACCTTTTTTCGCATTTTATGTTGATTCAATGAACCAAATAAACAGAAATGTGATTATATCTTTTACTATCCTCTTTACAAATATGAATCAAGAACAACTGCCTCTTGACCCGAGGAACTTCTGGATATGGGTGTCCTCTTACTTGTACGTGTTCTCAAGTCGAATCATAGTAAAGATAGTTTTGGGATATGTGAGGGTTTTTTTTCATATCCGATAACCGAATGGATATGCTCAACCCCCTAATGTGGATGCTTTATATGCGGTATGCATTCTTATGTGCAGTAACGCAACGGATACGTTTGAATTTTTGTTGATGATTCTCTCTCTGTAAGGTTCGTATGTCAAATGTTTATGTCCTTCAGGTTTTTCAGAAATTTCTATAGGTCGCTACGACGGAATCGGAATGACTTTCCCCTCAGTTTTTCATTTTGTTATGGTTTTTTTTTGTTGCTGTTTTTTTTTTTTTTTTGGGGGGGGGGGGGGGGTACTTACTATTTTTCTAGATGCTCCGATGTGCTCTGCGTGTTATATTAGCTACTCAAGTGCCAATTTCGCCCGATCGATGTATTTGTTACAATCAACAATAACAAATATCGTAGTAAGTTTTGTTCTTAAAATTTATTATTGCATATTAAGTCAGCTTATCTTCTCATTGGAAAAATCACAATTGCTTCAAAAAAAATTAAGGTGAGAGAGAGAGAAAAGGGGGGTGTTAATTTTAAAAACACTTACTTTCTACATACGAGTTACCTCTGAAAGGAAAATTTCCCACTAGAACACAACATCACACACGAGTCAGTTCGAAAAAAAACCCAGTTAATGCATTCAAATCCAAAATTGAACACCTTGCACTTTAAAACCCAAGATGTGAACACCCTCCAACCTTTTTCCTGTACAGATTTAACATCTTATTCACGAATATTTAACTTCACTACTCATGCATTTCTAATTAAATAATAACGGCTGGAATGACATACATATCATATCAACATATTTCTTGTAAGATTATTGCACGAGAGCGACGATTCGAAAATAATTCAGTATAAATGATAATCTGTAAAGTGTTCTATTTAACGTTCAGGGTCGATACAACATTAGTCCGAGATTACTCTGACGTCCAACGGCTGTTTTGCCAGACATATAAACACAAACGAGACAGGAACCATCCTACAAAAATAGGACAGGGACCCACAAACATAAACGGGACAGGAACCCATAAGCATAAACAAGACAGGAACCCACAAACATAAACGGGACAGGAATCATTATACACAAACGAGACAAGATCCCACCTGCACAAACGAGACACCAACCATCATACACAAACGGAAACGAGACAGAAACCCACCAATGATCGAGACATCTACACAAACGAGACACTATCCACCTTCATAAACGAAGGCAGGAACATACCTACACAAACGAAACGGGAATCCACCTACATAAACGAGACAAGAACTCACCTTCACATCATGTTTACCGATTTGACTCAAATCCTCATATTTAATTTATTACATACTAAAACGCGTATATATCCAAATTATAAAAAAAGTTTGAAAAAAATTATTTACAAGACATGGGCTCGATAATATGTATCATCGTTTCGTGTGAATCATGCGGAATCCCTTAATTATTAGTTAAAGGGGGAGAATTGAAGCCGGTCATTTAATGAATAAGCAAATACAAATCAAACATCACGAATGATTGTTCTTGTCCGATTTACTTTCAGAACTTTTAGAACTATATCTGGTTTAATTACATGAATAATATAATAATATATATCAGTCACCGTAATACGTTGAAGTATAGCTTTTGGTACTACAGTTCGATCGTGCATACAATCATTTATTATGATTTAAATAATTGTGCATAATTTTTTCCAAATGAACACACGTAATATTTCAAAGAAACATACCTTAAAATCCTAAAGGAAAAACTGTTAACTATCGTTTCTTTTTTTCTTCAAGAGAAACGAGTGGTTCTATATATATAATTCTTAAATGTCTGTCTTTATGAACTAAACCCATTATAACAATAAATATTGTTCACGGTGCATGAGATTACAATTTTAACGCCATCTGTCTCCAATTAATTTGGGCTTACATTGTATTGTGATCGGAACAAACAACGTTATTAAACAGGAAGAACGATTGATGTAAATATGTTTATTTTGAACTATTTAGAAAGAGATTACCATAGTTCTATGTTATTATTTTTCAGAGGTGACGTCACACAAAATGTAATGGTTTTTTTTCATTGACGTATGTATCGTCCCATGGATGTACACGCACCTAACATGATGTATGACGTACAAGATTATTTAATCTAATCATTGTAAATGTTGTAATAGAAAAATGCAGTTTTTTTACTCATAAAATTTATAAGTTAATTTAACCAACTATGTTATATGTATATAATACTATTGTTAAACTGTTTTATTCTATTCAAAGTTTTCTCACACCGCTCAAGACATGTAAATCATGAAAAAAACGTTGATGACGTCACGGTCACATGACAAAATTATTTCAGTGAGCTGATAGACAAAACACTGTCAGCCAATCAGAAGACGCGTAACATTCAAAATTAAATTATCAAATGATCAAATGACCTAATATTCTTATTTTCTAAAAAAAATAAATGCATCCGCGTACTTTATTAAGGGGTGGTCGGGAGAGTATATTTCTAAATCCAGAATCCAAGTTAAAAAAAAAATTTGTATAATGCTAGACATATAAAAGCGAGAAAACATTTATTTTGAAAAGTTTGTTAAAACTTGTTGAAAAAATAATCTTCTTTTCCGGGATAAAATCCGAAAAAAGCGGTATAGCATTTCCTTTTCATAAACTTAGTTGGTGCAATAAATTACTTACTAAGTGACTTGATATTTTTAATATAGTCACTTTTCATAGTTCAGATCTATAACTATCAAAAAGTATGATATAAAATTATTATCGCCATCTATGCCTGACACATTTATCAATTAGCGTGGGGACATTTTTGAGACAACGTTTTTAAACATGCTTACTTGCATTGATATTTTTTTGAAATTGTTCTATAAAAAAAAAGTTAACTATAAATTTGTTTTAATAACGTCCATTTCTTGATCAACTTATTTTATAATTTATTATTATTTACTTCTGTGTATTTTCCCATTATCCAACAGAACTTTAATGATGATTTATGTGTAAGTATTATCTTTATCATGCATTTTTGCATCATTATGTATAGTTGCTATCCTTCACCTCAGCTGGGAATCGTAGGTCAAAATATATATGTTCCTGAACTCCGTTAGTAATCTGTTCTTTAAGCATTGGTTTCGAAGCTTGCAGTAGCTGAAGGAGATTAGATTGCGATAGAATCAAGTAAGTATATTTAATAAATCATAAAATCAGAATAAATTCTTTTATTTCAAGTGCACATTACTTGTTAAAAAAATATGCAACGTACGATTTTTCTCAAAACTATGTTAATTATAGGATATACAGTAAATAGGTCAACCGTCAGCGAAATATATTACGTCTGTCGTTTTCTTTTGTATAAATTAAAAGTTTGAACGTGTCGAGGGTATATAGAATTGAGAATGGAAATGGGGAATGTGTCAAAGAGACAACAACCCTAACATAAGAAAAAACAACAGCAGAAGGTCACCAACATGTCTTCAATGTAGCGAGAAATTCCCGCACCCGGAGGCGTCCTTCAGCTGGCCCCTAAATAAATATATACTAGTTCAGTGATAATGAACGCCATACTAATTTCCAAATTGTACACAAGAAACTAAAATTAAAATAATACAAGACTAACAAAGGCTATATATATATATAGCGGTGCACTACGTTTGCGCGCATTACCAAGTAAAAACGACTTTTTTTGTAAAAAAAAATTAGAACAGCATCGGGATGAGACAATTGTATTTTTAGATTGAGTGTTGTTATAAATACAAAAGCTGCTTGCTGTTATGACAACGAAGTTTGTTATCATGATATGCATATGCATGTTGGTTGATTAGGAATGACGCACTAAAAGGATGAAGGTTTACATCATTGTACATGGTTAACATGGTTAATGTATGTTTTGTATGATAATATAATAAACTGTTGACACAGAGAAATGTCTCGCATGTCGGTATGATTGTAAAACATTTGAGGTCACCGTCAAGTTGTAACTCGAACTCTTAACTTTATTTAACATGTTTAAAAGTTCAACTCTCAACTCAATTCTTCTTGAAATCGAAGTTTAGTTCGAACAGTAAGCCGAATTCTTTTTTTTTTTAAACTATAACTCGATGGATGGGCACTCACCCGAGGCACATAAAACATGGACATTGGTTTTAAAAATATAACTAGGTTTGTTTCCCCGAATAGTCACGCCTTTTACCTCATCTTGTAATATGCTAACTACATCAACAAATGACAGAACCACATCAATTACTGGAACGAACATATCATTTAGTGTAAAATCGTCAAATATCAAAACATCATTATGTAACATTAGAGCCCTATCAAGATTAGAAAATCATCATTACGAAATAACAAAATCACATTAGGTAATGAAATTTCCATTCATGTGCAGTATAGGTGTGTTCTATTCAGCAAACAGTCCCTAGATTCCAAACTCTGACATGCTGATCCTGATCAGTTCTATTTATATTTTCAACCTCATATAGTTTCAAACCTTTTTACGGGAAAATTTCATCATTACGAAATAACAAAACCACATCATGCTATGAAACAATCAGAATTTTAAATTTTTTAAAAGTGGGATAACCGGGAATAAACCAATAAGACAGCAACCAAACGACAGTCGTAACTATCCTGTTACAATTTAAATACTTTTTTGGAGCAATGTAAAGTGTAACACAGGAATACTGGGATCATCACTTCTTATAAGATATGAAATCAACGGACAAGTACAAATGATAAATATAGACCTAATTCTGAGAGAGGGGCTGGGATGTCACAGAACTTATGATAAATATAGACCTGATTCTGAGAGAGGGGCTGGGATGTCACAGAACTTATGATAAATATAGACCTGATTCTGAGAGAGGGGCTGGGATGTCACAGAACTTATGATAAATATAGACCTGATTCTGAGAGAGGGGCTGGGATGTCACAGAACTTATGATAAATATAGACCTGATTCTGAGAGAGGGGCTGGGATGTCACAGAACTTATGATGTCACAGAACTTATGATAAATATAGACCTGATTCTGAGAGAGGGGCTGGGATGTCACAGAACTTATATCAAGATTACCACGCAAGTTGGTGAATATTATAAGGAAACATTTGTTTTATACTTCTTTAACTGTGAACAGTTATTGAAAACAATTCTGAATTTTCTCTGCCTTTAATTGCCATGTTAGTTTCCATGAAAGAAGAACGAATATCATTAAAAAAAACTAACAAATTAAACAGGAATTGTCTTCTAAATATATAGAAATCATGTTTTGATTAATCGAAAATACTGTTCCTAAGCATCGTATATCTGCTGTACTCTTCTTTATTTCAGAAAAAAACATGTTTCTCGGACATTCTTTATTAAGTTATGCATCCATCATAAATTTCTTAAACACTGTTGCGCCACCTGAACCACGTGACCCGCCAGGAGTATTCAACAAACCACTGGAACAATATTATGATTACATAGTAGGTAAGTACATTTGTATAAGAGTAAAAAACGACAATCCTGCGACATCGCCATTTCAAGACAGTCTTGTTGTGATAAAATTTACGAACAAACATTATTATTGACGGATGAGGTTGTTCTATCAAGGCTTTTTTTTTTTTAAATGTTTTGCAACTTATTATATTTTCATCTTTCTAAAACTTTCGGCCCCTAAACTACCTAAATCATGAAGATAATTAACGAAAGATGTGTGAGCTAGTATTATAACTCAGTGGCTTCATTGATTAAAACGTGTTGTGACTTTATCCTCTCTAGAGTTTTGGCCAGCTTTCAGAATACTCCAGGACGACGTCTTGTGACTCTATCTTCTCTACCGTTTTGGCCAGCTTTCAGAATACTCCAGAGTAGTGATAGATGAGGAGTATGAGCCCTAAACCTCGGACGCGGGACATGCGCCGACGCTATATTTGGGCCTTAGCGTGGACGCCGTAGTTGACTCTGAAATCTAAGGGTATGACTCACAGGCCGACGCTATATTTGGGCCTTCGCGCGGACGCGAGCGCTATAGTTGGACCTGAGCGCGGACGCGGACATCGGGACACCAACTCCATATTTGGACCTGAAATCGGGACGCGAGACGTTATAGTTAGACCTGCGCGCGTACACTAACGCTATATTTTGGCCTCAGCACGGACATCAGAGTTGGACTCGACATGGGGATGCATACCTAAGGATATGACTCACACGAACACCTTATTTGGGTGCAGAGGCTATAGTTGGGCTTAGGCGCGGGCGCTATACCTAAATATTGGACCAAGCTACCCTCCAAGGTGGACGTTACGTCACACTCTAGAAAGTGGTGTTCGGATAAATCTCTCTCACACTTCCAGATACCAGATCTGGTTCAGGACTTGAGACCTGCTACATATACATGTAGATGGTTTAAGATTTTTTTTTTTTTTTTTTTTTTTTCTTTTGTCGTTTTCTAATTTTTTATTTTTTTTTTGTAAAATGTTTTTGTTTGTATTTAACCAAATAGGGCTACGAGTTTGCTGTCATTTTTAATCAAGTCAGTGGATGAAAAGGTGTTGATAATGTCCTTCATCTCCAGTCCCCGACATCTGAATTTGACGTAATAAATGCAATACAGGCCACAGGTATCTGAATCATCGGGTTGAACTTGATTGCCAACCACACAGTATTCCGGTCCATTCACGATGAGAACATTTCTAAAATAGCGTTGGTACGTTTCCGGGTATCGTCCTAAGGAGTCGAAAAATTCAGGTGGCCCCGATGCGGGAAAATGGAAAGCCACCCAATGACTCCCCTTTTGATCACATTTGTCCGTATTGACCACAAACGTTCTAGGCCTGTCGCTCACATAGCTAGGCAAGTCTTCTGCACAGCACACGGTCATGGAGAATCCGCTTAAAGCATCCTCTACGTCTTTCCCGGTCATCGGGAGAGCAATGCCGTTTTTCTTCCCACACCCTTGCTGACTATGGGTTTCCAATCCGCGAAGGTGAGCAAACACTACTCCACAATCCCGACAGGCGATGAGATCTCGTCTTTCAGCATCGTCCGACGATACGTCTGTTGTCTTGTCGGCCATGTCTTCGTCTGACGAGACCGAACTTTCGTCTTCGGAGAGATGGGTGTCCTCCTTCTTTTCATCATGTGTCTCTCCTTGACCGATCTGCAAGACCTCTGTGCGTAATCTGGAGGCTTCCGGGGTTCTAGCTTTTAGGTCAACCAGAAGGTACACGAAAGGTGTCCTCGTTGCCTCTTCGAATTTCCGGAGAAAGAAGTCCCCTCGAGAAGGATACATCTGTCGGCCCAGCGTCATGATGGGTTGACGATCAATGGGGTTATTAAAGAGAACGAGATAATGACAGTTTCGTCTCTGGGTGGGGTCTTTGCCAAAGTATAAATTCTGATTCAAAACGACGACCGATCAATTTCTATGGTGACTCCCTTCCGTAAACAAATCATTTATTCTGGAGTCTTTGGCCTAGGTCGACATGAGATCATCTAATAGGATCATGTTTCGAATGTTGGGATCAAAAAAATCGTCCCTTTCGATATCAAAAGGAATTCCACGAATGAATTCAACGCGTGGAAGCACTGTTCGTTGTATTTCCTCGTAAAGAGGTTGACACCTTTTATACAACCAAACAATTCTTTCTGGACTGGGACTACACAGTCTTTTTATGTGTTGAAGCACATCTTACGGGGCGCCGAATGGGACTCTTGTGGTTTTGTACTCAAAATTCAATTTTGTACGGACAAAAGTGACTTTTGTTCAACAAAAATAAGTTTAGTTTAACAAAATTTGTATCATACTACAAATTTAAAATTTTGTCATACAAAATTATCTATCAGCGGACAAAAGTCACTTTTGTCATGACAAAATTCATTTTTGTTACACAGACTTGAATTTGTTACCTAATTTGAAAATTGGGCGACAAAAGTCAATTTTGTATTCAAATTAGTTTAGTTTGGTTTCTGTGAATTAATTTGCATACAAAATCGACTTTTGTTACACAAAATTGACAAAAATGAATTTTGTCTCAACAAAATTGACAAAATTGACTTTTGTCTCAACAAAATTGACAAAATTGAATTTTGTCTCAACAAAATTAACAAAATTGACTTTTGTCTCAACAAAATTGACAAAATTGACTTTTGTCTCAACAAAATTGACAAAATTGACTTTTGTGAGACAAAATTGACTTTTGTGAGACAAAATTGACTTTTGTCTCAACAAAATTGACAAAATTGACTTTTGTCTCAACAAAATTGACAAAATTGAATTTTGTCTCAACAAAATTGATTTTTGTCTCACGAAAGTCAATTTTGTCTCACGAAAGTCAATTTTGTCTCATAAAAGTCAATTTTGTTGTGTTGTTACAAAATTGAATTTTGTCGTCACAAAAATGAATTTTGTCGTCACAAAATTGACTTTTGTCTCAACAAAATTGACAAAATTGACTTTTGTCTCAACAAAATTAACAAAATTGACTTTTGTCTCAACAAAATTAACAAAATTGACTTTTGTCTCAACAAAATTAACAAAATTGACTTTTGTCTCAACAAAATTGATTTTTGTCTCAACAAAATTGACAGAATTGACTTTTGTCTCAACAAAATTAACAAAATTGACTTTTGTCTCAACAAAATTGACAAAATTGAATTTTGTCTCACAAAAGTCAATTTTGTCTCACAAAAGTTAATTTTGTCTCACAAAAGTCAATTTTGTCTCACAAAATTGAATCTTACCTCACACAATTGACTTTTGTGATTTAATTTCCATATCAGGTAACAAAAGTCAATTTTGTATGCAAATATCTTATATTTGCATACCTTTTAGACAAAATTGACTTTTGTCATGACAAATATGAATTTTGTCTACAAAAATGAATTTTGTCTACAAAAATGAATTTTGTCATGACAAAAATGAATTTTGTCATGACAAAAATGAATTTTGTCTACACAAATGAATTTTGTCATCACAAAATTGAAGTTCTCACAAAACAAGTCTGTAGCACATAGTTTTGTAAGACAAAAATGATTTTGTTATGACAGAATTGAATTTTGTACAAAACCACAAGAGTCCCATTCGGCGCCCCGTACATCTTTCATAAAATGAGTTTTTCCGCAGGAGGTGGGACCGGATACGATCATGGTAAAAGGGTGTCTGAACACGAAAGCCTCCTGCTGCTGCTGCTGCTGCTGCTGCTTTTGCTGCTGTTGCTGCTGCTGCTGTTGCTGCTGTTGCTTTTGCTGCTGCTGCTACTTTTGCTTTTTTTGCTGCTGCTGCTGCTGCTGCTTCTGGGTAACATCTGGCTGGTATAGTGACTCATTGGAAGAATGCTTACTTCTCATATGTCTTTGAAGATCGTGCGGCCACACATATACTTTATGGCAAATATTGCAATTAAACATATTCGTAATGTCCTAAATATGAATGTGTAGTTTCCTCTTATAGATTCTTCCTACGAAAATGTAGCAAGAGAAATACGTGGTCATCTTTTAGACGACATATTTGCAAATGATCGTCTCTCAACACAAATTCGATGTGATACAATTCATTCCTGGTGACCGGAAAATAGATTGGTTTCTCAAACGTCACGTCCGTGATATCTTCATTCAATAACCGTATCGACTGGAGAATAGGGAGAGCCGTTTCCCTCACGTACGACTGGTGCATGAAATCGGAACAGAAATACATACGTCTCGTTGAGGCTTCTAATTCCGGTATGAACGACACCTCCAATAATGCACATTCCCACGATCCATCTAACGTATAGCGTTTGGGCAGCCGCACTTTGAAATTGCCACCTACATTGTTTGTAAACGTTGAAAGCGAGTCTTCGCTATTAATAAATAAACAAAACTGGTCCATAATGTTCATTTCAGTTTAACCTTTAATCTCTCTCTTATAGCTTTATTCAACCCATATTACAACATGACATAAACAATGATAAACATTAAGGAGTGATTAAAGAATCTATAGCTAATGCGCATGGTTGCACAGTCTATACCCATTCGGTTATAAGACGTTTATTTATATAGATGTATATGCATGTATATATATATGTATTTTATTTTAACTACCCCTTTACAAGGGGGCAAGCGCCAGCGGGGTAGTGACACCTGCGTCATTTTATAAACAACATTATATGAATTTGTAATAAAAAATTGTACAAGATACTTGCAAATACTCAAAAGTTACAAGTTAAATGGTTGCTCCCTTATAGGAAAACTATTACCCACGTGGTAAAATGTTAGGAGGGTCTAGCAGTATTAACGGCATGTTATACATGAGAGGAAGCCGACATGACTATGACGAGTGGGAAAGACAGGGATGCAAGGGGTGGGGATACAGTGGGGTGTTGCCCTACTTCAAAAAGATGGAAAATGTTACTGTACCGGGGCTGAAAGATTCACGTAAGATAAGACTTCATGTAAATCGTTTTTGATTTCACAATTATAAAATTTCTATCCGATATATTGCACACAATACTATATAGGATTATCAAAGGACGTGTTATATTGATTAAGAGCCATTTCATGTGAAACGTGTCTTATGGTTCAACTATCACAATGTCATTAAACACGAGATGTAAAATACCTGTCACTGTAGCGGAGGACAGAGGGATACCGCAACTTTATCTTTAAAGAAAACAGGGAAATCTTCAACTATAATCACATGAATGATAAACTACACTTTATGAAAAAAAAAATGAAATGAGATAAAAATATGCCAACAAGACAGCAACCCAATGAAGCAATGATTGCGTTTGATGAAAACCGCAATTTTTATACGTGTGCATGTTAAACAAATTTCGCGGTAGAGGGGTCTACATACAACAAAAACTACGTTTTCCAAAAGACCAAAAAAGTAAAAATGTATATTTAGATAAAACGCATTTGACTAACAGGTCGAACAACTGATGTTCTTAAACCCTGCTGACTGCCATTGACGATTGCCAAATAAATAAATCACAAGCTGTAACAAAATGGAACTTCAATTATCACCAAACAGAAAACAATAAACTTGCGGGAAAGATGGTATTCCACAAACAACAGATGCAAAACTTGTACACCAGATCCGGATTTCGACAATTAATGTCTCTTTAGTGATGTTAGGGATCGAAACGGTATTTTGAAGGCCATACATATACAATACCTCAATTTACGAAAGACTCTTGAATTTGAAAGAGTCAAAATAGGCTTAACCCAGAAAGTATATATTTTTACACCTTCAATTATGTGCACTTCATTGTGGAAGCTCGTGTCGTCATGAATGTTACAATTAATTTTGAAATGAATGTTAATTTCTGAATGACGCGAGATTGCAGTTAGCCCAATCAAAATAACGTATTATAATGAAACATACAAGTAAATTGTAATTATTTAATCATGATAGTTAGTTATTTATTAATTTAAAGGCCTGCAGAAGTGGTCTTCTTAATTTGTTTACTTTTCAATCCTCAATAAACGTAACTACTTATTTAACAATTTATGATAGCTTACAGGAGTTCAGGCGGTCCTATAACAATAGCGCATGAAAAGTTATGTGATTTAGAATTATTTCACCAGCAAGCAGCAGCTGAAATTGGCTATCAAACATACGATTGCAACGGTGGAGATAATCAAACAGGTATGCATATTTATATTGAAATGATCCATATGAATATTCATTTCTATATTGAAATAATATATATGAATATTCATTTTCATTTTCATATTGAAATTATCTATATGAATATTCATTTCCATTTTATTGCAATTTAAACGGGAATCTAAACTGCAATATTATATCATTTCAACAAATAATGTGAACGAAATTTCGAAAATAACAATTTTAAGCGAAAAACTCGATTCTTTTTAGTTGTTGCATTTATTGATAATTTTTACCCATTTTTATTGATTATCTCATTTAACAAAATAAAAAAAAAGGAAAGGCATACAAAATTTCATAAATCCGAAAAACTGTAAAAAAAAGAAAAAAAACAAAAACCTCGGCGTCGCCCCTTTTCTTTAAACAAAAAAGAGGAAGATGTGGTATAATGCCAATGATACATTATCTACGAGAGTTCTAATGAATGGATGTTAGAAATTATTGGCAATCGTTCGGTTTGAAATTTGAATCCTATCATTTTGAATTGTGTTTTAAATACGTCAGGCATGCAGAACTTTGACAAGTTACAGAAGGCAACACCATCATTGGTTATGGTACCGGTCGAAACTGAGTTTGCCGAAGTCATTTAATTCGATATCCTTGAATATATAGCTTGCTCGTATAGCGCATTATTTTATGCTTTTAAATATATATCGTTTGTACATAAGCGACATGCAATAACACATCTTCCCGAATAATAGCTGTAAATCTAATACATTTCATATTCAAGGATTTTGCCTAACACAAGCAAATATTAAGGACGGACAACGTTGTAGCACAGCATCCTGCTACCTCAGACCAAACATGCATCGAAAAAATTTACAGATAAGTCTCAACAGTCACGTGACAAAGGTAAGTAATAATTAAAATTCTGTCTTTTTATTAGAGGCTCTTCTTTTCATGCAAACCCATTCGTCGATCGGTCCTGTACCTCTTTACTACACATTGTAAAGGAATTGGCCAATGATGGAATTACCCAATCGTATCATCTGGAATTACAATTTTGGACCAACTTTTGACATATAAATCGGGATTAGAGAAGTTAGACCCAGTTCTCATGACCGAGTGGCTCTAGCACATCTCCGCCTTTCGAAAGGAAGGTCTGCAATTGTGCTGATTTTATTGAATACGCAATCTGTTTATTAGAAGAGTGTCGCGTCCCATACTGTCGTGTCGAATTCCATTTGTGCTTTTACAAATGTTTTATAAGCAAGCCATTTAATAGATTTTGAGTTGATGTTGAGGTTTCGATGTAAGAAACCAAGGCATCGACTGGCTTTAACCGATAAGTGGTTTATATCTTCCACTAAATCTTGATCATTTGTGATGAAGCAGCTCTGGTATATAGTTGATACTTCATGCTCCAGAGTATGGTTGTGAAGCTTGTAGTCACTGTTCCCTGGATTTTTCTTTTTTGTGACTGTAAGCTGTAAGGACACTGCATGTTGCAGAGTGCAATTCCATTTCCCAAAGTTTATCCAATTTTGCCAGTTTGTGCAGGTCTTCTTGGAAGTTATGGCAGTCGTTGTCTTCGGAAATGGTCAAATAGACAACAGTATCGTCCGCAGACAGTCATACTGTGAGTGGAGGACCTCTGGTAGTCTTTATATAAAACAAAATATGGATCCTAAGACTGATCACTGTGGTACTCCAGGTTCTACTTTTTCTTTGTTTTACTTTTCGCCTTCTATCACTACTACTTCACGTGTGTTCTTTTCGTAAAAATTTCTCTATCTATTTACCTTTGTGTGTCTTACGTTTTGATGCCAGAATGCTGTAGTTTATGTACGAGTAGACTGGTGGGACACATTGTCAAAAGTGCTGGAGAAGTATTATTGTATTAATTAGCAATCTGATTGTTTCCCAATGTTTTTGTTTTATCGTAAATTAATACAAGGAGTTGTCTTTTTCAAGTTTGGAAGTGATTGGCATTATGTTATTATGTTTATGGTTATTTTTGTACTCTTGTCGTGGCTCTGTATTTATACACCCCGTCATTGTGTTATTGTGCTATGGTGAAATTTAACTAATGTGACTTGTCTTTATGCTTTTTTGTGTTTCTTTGTTACAAATTTGTTTGTTTGTTTTTATATTTATAACACAAATGTTGACTGCTGTACCCCTATTTTTGACATTTTACCTATTATATCTGTTTGTTTTGTTCACACATCGTTGTCAATATAATGAAATGTTATGCAACTGTCGTACAAGTGAGAGGTTTAGCTAGATATGGAACCATTTCTTCATAAGATAATACCTGTACCATGTCAGGAATATGACAATTGTTATCCATTCGTTCGAGTTTTTGATTTTGCCTTTTGACTACGGACTTTCCGTTTTGAATTTTCCTCGGAGATCAGTATTTTTGTTATTTTACTTTTTAGATATCGCTTTGTTTATGGGATCGAGTTTTTGATTTTGCCTTTTGACTACAGACTTTCCGTTTTGAATTTTCCTCGGAGATCAGTATTTTTGTTATTTTACTTTTTAGATATCGCTTTGTTTATGGGATCAGTTTTTATTTCCCATTTTTTCTAAGTGTTGCATCTATATTTCAATCACTTTTTTTGTGTTTGATGTAGAACAAGAATCTTGTTGTTGGTGCTTATCTTCTGGAGTTATTGTCTTCTATATATTTCATAAAGGCTTGTCTTGATTTTCCTTTAGCTGTTTAATTCTGTTGATATCAGTAGCATGATTTGATTTCTTTTTCTTTTTGTTGGCATATTCTTTTCGCCTCAGAAGTCTATTGATTTCCTGAGTCATTGATTAGATTTTGCCCTTGTTATTGCAAACTAGTATTTAGAATGCTGATTTGTACTGATTTCCATGCCTTCCTTGAAACTAATACAGATTATCTTTTAGAAATGTTCAGTCTTTCTTGTGGAATTTAATATAAAGAAAATTGATATCTTCCTTCAAATTGTCCCAGTTATCTCTTTCATATATTTGGATTTTTCTTGGCTTTTGGTTGTTTGTCATTGGATTGATGTTCATTTCTGAGAATCATGAGTTAACATCTAGTCTCATCATTTTACTTGGACAGCTGGTAATATGAAATCCATTTTTTTTGTTTAGTTGGCTTTTGTACTATTTGAGTTAATACATTGTCATTAAGAATATCGGTCAGCTGGTAGTGTTGCTCTGTATGTTGTGTTCCTAGACATTAGGTTCGTTTGTCCAATTCCATCCTGTTAGATTGAAGTTACCCCCGATCAGGAAGCACTCAATATAGTGCGAAGCCTTTACATTTCATGTTCAGTTTTATACTCTCAATGTCATCTTCCTCGACTAGATTTTGCCAATTAGCGCTTCAATATAAAAAAAAGAAGACGGGGTATGATTGTAAATGAGACAAATCTCCACAAGAGACCAAAATAATCTGATAATCTGTAGTCCTGTTATTATTTCTAATATGAACAATTTATTGTCGTTTAAGTTATTTTCAGGTCAAGTAAAAATGTATTTGTATTCAGATTATAACTTAACATTCCTGTCAATTATTACGACAAGGCATTCCAACAAAATTTTTAAAGGTATTCCAAATACATCATTTCGTTCCTTTACACTGATTCTGAATACCATAATAGCATCCATTTTTAGCTCACCTGTCCCGAAGGGACAAGTGAGCTTATGCCATCGCTTGGCGTCCGTCGTCGTCCGACGTCTGTCGTCGTCTGTCGTCGTCTGTCGTCGTCGTAAACTATTTCAAGAATCTTCTCCTCTGAAACTACTGGGCCAAATACTTTCAAACTTTAACTGAATGTTCCTTAGGGTATCTAATTTATAAATTGTATCCGAAGTTTTGATCTATCAACAAACATGGTCGCCATTGCTAAAAATAGAACATAGGGGTCAAATGCAGTTTTTGGCTTATAACTCAAAAACCAAAGCATTTAGAGCAAATCTGACATGGGGTAATATTGTTTATCAGGTCAAGATCTATCTGCCCTGAAATTTTCAGATGAATCAGACAACCCGTTGTTGGGTTGCTGCCCCTGAATTGGTAATTTTAAGGAAATTTTGCTGTTTTTGGTTATTATCTTGAATATTATTATAGATAGAGATAAACTGTAACAGTAATAATGTTCAGCAAAGTAAGATTTACAAATAAGTCAACATGACAGAAATGGTCAGTTGACCCCTTTAGGAGTTATTGCCCTTTATAGTCAATTTTTAACCATTTTTCGTAAATCTTAGTAATCTTTTACAAAAATCTTCTCCTCTGAAACTACTGGGCCAAATACTTCCAAACTTTAACTGAATGTTCCTTAGGGTATCTAGTTTGTAAATTGTATCCGAAGTTGTGATCTATCAACAAACATGGTCGCCATTGCTAAAAATAGAACATAGGGGTCAAATGCAGTTTTTGGCTTATAACTCAAAAACCAAAGCATTTAGAGCAAATCTGACATGGATAATATTGTTTATCAGGTCAAGATCTATCTGCCCTGAAATTTTCAGATGAATCAGACAACCTGTTGTTGGGTTACTGCCCCTGAATTGGTAATTTTAAAGAAATTTTGCTGTTTTTGGTTATTATCTTGAATATTATTATAGATAGAGATAAACTGTAAACAGCAATAATGTTCAGCAAAGTAAGATTTATAAATAAGTCAACATGACGGAAATGGTCAGTTGACCCCTTTAGGAGTTATTGCCCTTTATAGTCAATTTTTAACCATTTTTTGTAAATCTTAGTAATCTTTTACAAAAATCTTCTCCTCTGAAACTACTGGGCCAAATACTTCCAAACTTTAACTGAATGTTCCTTATGGTATCTAGTTTGTAAATTGTATCCGAAGTTGTGATCTATCAACAAACATGGTCGTCATTGCTAAAAATAGAACATAGGGGTCAAATGCAGTTTTTGGCTTATAACTCAAAAACCAAAGCATTTAGAGCAAATCTGACGGGGGTAATATTGTTTATCAGGTCAAGATCTATCTGCCCTGAAATTTTCAGATGAATCAGACAACCTGTTGTTGGGTTGCTGCCCCTGAATTGATAATTTTATGGAAATTTTGCTGTTTTTGTTTATTATCTTGAATATAATTATAGATAGAAATAAACTGTAAACAGCAATAATGTTCAGCAAAGTAAGATCTTCAATTAAGTCAATTTGACCAAAATTGTCAATTGACCCCTTAAGGAGTTATTGCCCTTTAAAGACTTTTTTCACAATTTGTTCATCATGTTGACTTACTTTAAAAAATCTTCTCCTTTGAAACTGCTGTATCAATTTCAGCCAAACTTAGGCTAAATGAGTTTCAGAGTATCTAGTATAAATTTTATATTTTATTTCCTTGTATGTCAAGAAACATAGCTCCTATGGCTAAAATAGAACATAGGAGAAAATGATTAATTTTTTTGGGCTTTTGAAGAAAATAGGACGATCCAAAAAACATTTAAATAAATTGAAAAGCCAAAATAATCATTGATGAGAGATTTAACCAAAAGAATAAAGGTGAGCGATTCAGGCTCTTGAGAGCCTCTTGTTTTCATTTCTGCTGCATCTTTTTTTAGATACCAGGATTGAATGTTTGTATTTGCGTCAGATGCGAGTTTCATCTAGAAAAAGAATCATTATTGACGCTCGAATATTATAAAAGCTTAAAATGACTAAATAAAGTACGATGTAACATGGAGAACAACAACAATAATAGTTAAACATATAATATTTACCAATTATGATCAAACTTATCACGCTTTGTCCACTTTAAACAACTAAAACTGACTGGTCGCCTCAACCCGTCTAAACCTAAAACCTATGAAAAAACTTATTAGACTGTTTTTTAAAATATCATTCAACATTAATCTGAACGTAACTTCTCTCAGCAGGCTTCATAAAATGCAATGTAGGAAAACTCTCAAAATGTTAAACAAATGCATTCGCATCGATAAAAAGATTGGATACAATTTTCTATTGGAATGTCCAAATTGCCGAAATTGTGTCCAAATGAACAACACATGGTAAGACTTAACTTAATTTAATTTTATTGTATTCAATAGGTTCTGATCAAAGATAAGCGAGCAGAAGGAGTTGAACTTATTAAAGGGACAGACAACCCAATAAAACACAAAGTCTTTGCTCGCCATGAAGTTATTTTGTCTGCTGGGAGTTTATCGTCACCACAAATTCTGCTTTTGTCAGGGATTGGTCCAAAGAAACAGTTAGAAAAATTAAATGTAAGTACACACAAGTATTGACGCAAAATAAAAAAAAATAATAAAATATAAGAAATAAAGTATTTTATATTTTTCGCTTCATGTTAAACAGTTCATCAATCAGTCTTACAAAGGGTTAACTGGAGAATATTTTCTGTAAGTCGAAACCTAAAATTTACATATGCCACTTGGTTAAATCAACATAGATATTTTTTTATAAAATTGAAAAAGGAAATGGGGAATGTGTCAAAGCGACAACAACTCGACCATAGAGCAGACAACAGCCAAAGACCACCAATGGGTCTTCAATGTAGCGAGAAACTCCCGCACCCGGATGTATCATTCAGCTGTTCCCTTAACAAATATGTATACTAGTTCAGTGTTAATAGACGTCATACTAAACTCCGAATTATACAGAAGAAACTAAAATTAAAAATCATACACGACTAACAAAGGCCAGCGGCTGCATGTTTTTGGAGATATTATTTTGTGATAGCATGATACTCCGTCCTTTAGATACAAGTTATTGTCATATTATATTTCGTCTGTAGATACCAGTTATTGTAACATTATACTTCGATTTGTCGATACCAGTTATTTTTACATTATTTTTTGTTCTTTAGATACCAGTTATTGTCATATGATAATTTGTTCTTAAGATACCAGTTATTGTCATACGATATCCTAATATGCGCATATGCCAGTCACTTGCAGATGAAATTATGCTCTGTTGATACCAGTTATGCTCAGATAAGATTCTGTGTTGTAGCTACCATTATTGGCACATGATAATCTGTTCTGTAGATACCAGTTATTGGCTCATGATATTCTGATTTGTAGATATTAGTTATTGTCTCATGCTGTTCTGTTCTGTCAATACTAGTTGCCATATGATATTCTATTCTGTAGATACCAGTTCATGCCGATCTTCCTGTTGGAGAATACTTAGACGAACACGCGATGCTTTTTCTTTCATTTTCTATAAATTCAACTTTAAACCTGAACAGTGATAAATTTTCTGATCCAGGGACCATTGTCGATTATGTGTTAAACAAGAAAGGTTCGTTACATGTTTTACCTAACCTAGAAAATAAGTAAAATCACAAAAATACTGATTTTCGAGGAAAACTAAAGAAGGAAAGTCGTAATCAAAAGGCAATATCAAATGCTCAAACACACCAAACAAATGGATACCAACTGTCATATTCCTCACTTATTAGAATAGATTTATATGTTTAATTTTGTCCGTAATTCAAACACTGTCCATATCTGATTCATTTTAAAATTCACATGACAAAAATTCAAACGTAAAATGCGGTTTCTGCA
Organism: Mytilus galloprovincialis; assembly: GCA_037788925.1. Taxonomy (NCBI): domain Eukaryota; kingdom Metazoa; phylum Mollusca; class Bivalvia; order Mytilida; family Mytilidae; genus Mytilus; species Mytilus galloprovincialis. The sequence goes on along the minus strand of CM075339.1, from coordinate 54,703,760 downwards.
AATATTATGATATCATTAGTTTGGTCTGGTATGAATGTCTGTTTGGATCAGACAAAAAAATATCGTTCTTATATAGTCATTACTAACACATGTATAAATGATCTTTGTCAGTTTATGCACAACGTTTTGAAATATACACTGAGATTATAATTTTAGGTTACTTAAAACGGTCCAGTGTAGATGGTAATCTTTTTGCAAGAATTGAGCCTCATTCTGAACTGGAACATCCCAATGTACAAGCTATATTTGTAGGCGTAGCCTTTGAGAAGCAGGGTATTGAAAATGGTTATGTACCCTATAACGACGAGGTAAAGGAAATTTATTGTTTCTGTGGGATAGACGTCCATGCAATTATGTTAACAAGGCAACGCAAAATGTACGTAATGTTATGATATTGTAATTATTATGTTTATTTATGTTGGCCTAATTTGTGTTGTATGGCCTGATAGTTGTTTACCAAATAATCTTATAACTGTGCAGTTTAGGAATCACTGGAACAATCACAGAATGATTGGAACTTTCTAGAATGATCCTTATAAAAGATGCGTAATTTAAACTTCTACGTTATTCCAGAAACTTCCGTTGTAACTTTCCAGGATTTTCCATAATGTTCCATTATAGAGTGTTCTAGAATTTTCCATGACAACACTATATATACAGACACTAAAGTTAAACTCTCATAATTAAACTTGGACATAGACATTGATAGACATTAGTATTCATAGCATTTGGATTGACACTTTTATTCTAAAAACAACATCATACTGGATTGTGACATTAGTAGTGAACGTAATATTCAAATTGGATTCCGAAAGATATCCGGATACAGATAAAGATAAAAGATTGGACTCACATTTTGACAGTTAAGTTGACAGTAATATTTGTGTAATACTTCTTGTAAACTTTTGTATAATAAATATTGTTAAATTTTATTATTGATTTGTGTCTTTTGTTGGCTACAATTTAATGGCGATTTCTGGCCGTAACAGAAATTGGGGGCTCGTCCGGGATAACGAAAATATCTTATTCAAAATTTATTCAGTATTTTTATTATAACTAGCCAACAAAATTCTACAAAATGGCATTTGATGCCGGTAATTTTTTGAAAACGCCAGACCTGGAGAGTTTTGATAATTTAAAGAAAGAGGAATTAGTGTTGCTTGCTAAACATCTGAAATTAGATTTTAGAGTATCTATGAGAAAACAAATTATAAAAAATTTGGTTATAGACAAATTAGTGGACGCAGAAATTTTAGGTGAAGAGGCTATGTTAAGGTCGAAAACGTTGACGCCTTTAAATTAAAACAGCTTGAATTAGAACATAAACTTAAATTAAAAGAACTGGAAATGAAGGAGATGGAGAAAATAAAAGAACTTGAAATGAAGGAAAGATTGGAAATGGATAAAAAAGAAAAAGAAGATGAATTTAAATTAAAAGAACTTGAAATGAGGGAAAGACTAGAGATGGAGAAACTGAAAATTGAAATGGTCAAAGAAGAAAGCAACACTAAAGTCCAGCCGAAATCAGAATATTTTGATGCAGCAAAAAATATACGTTTGGTTCCTAAATTTTGTGAAAAAACAGTCGATAAATATTTTCCACAGTTTGAGAAAATTGCTCGTAATTTGAATTGGCCAAAGCCGTATTGGACTACGATGCTGCAAAGTGTTTTTGAGGGTAAGGCCGCTGAAATTTATTCCGCACTTCCATCAGAAAAAAGTTCTGATTATGATATGGTAAAACAGGAAGTTTTGAAAGCTTATGAACTAGTACCAGAAGCATATAGACAGAAATTTAGATCTTATAAAAAGTTTGATTCACAAACATATGTGGAATTTGCTCGGGAAAAAGAAGATTTATTTGATAAATGGCTTACTTCAAAGAAAACAGATAACAATTTTGATAACCTAAGACAATTGATGTTATTAGAAGAGTTCAAACAATGTGTTCATTTAGACTTAAAAACACATTTAGACGACAAAACTGTTGGGACAATACATGATGCAGCTGTTATTTCAGATAATTATACCCTTTCACATAAAAGAAGTTTCAAGGGTCCAAATGGTAATTCTTCAAGTGGAAATTACAAAAATCAAAGCACTGAACGAACTGATAGTAAGCCTGTTGCACAGAATAAGAGTCAGTCCAGTTTTAATATGTCTAGTCCAAAATTTGATACTTTTGAGAAGAAGTCACTGATTTGTGCTTATTGTAAGAAGAATGGTCACCTGATGGCTGATTGTTTTAGACTCCAGAAGAAGAATGAACGAGATAATAAGCCGAAGTCCAGTGCGTGTACGACACCTTATATTACCAGTACGATGGAATGTCCTGCGAGTCAGGCTTTTAAGTCCAGTTTTTGTGATTACATGGAGGAATATAAACCCTTTATGTCTGATGGGTTTATTTCTATTGTTGATGATACCACTCTTCAGCCTATTAAGATTTTACGGGACACTGGAGCTTCTCAGTCTTTATTGTTAGAAGGTGTGTTGCCTTTGTCCGAGAAGACTTCTGTTGGTGCCTCCGTTTTGTTACAAGGTGTAGAGTTGGGTTGTATAGATGTTCCTCTTCATCGTATTTATCTGAAGTCAGATTTGATAACTGGACCAGTTATTGTGGGTGTTCGTCCTAATCTCCCTGTTGAGGGTGTTACATTATTGCTAGGAAATGATCTAGCTAGGAACAAAGTGGTTGCAGAACCAATTGTTACCAGTGATCCGGTGGTGGATGTTAAATCACCTGAAGATGATGCTGAATTGTATCCAGCTTGTGTTGTTACTAGGGCGATGGCTAGAAAACAACAAGATGAGGATTTGCAAGAAAACCAGTTTGATTACATGGACCTTTCTGAAACTTTCCTAGCCGACATTGAAGGTCCTGGTAGCTCAGAAAAGGCCATAATAAGATCACCTAGTGTTAACAAGAATGTTATTATGCCATGGCCAGACATAAACAGCCATTCATTAAACAGAAAGAACTTTTTGGAAGAACAAAATAAAGACCCTGAGGTTCTTCAGCTCTGCAAGAGGGCTCAACCACAGGAGGAAGCCGACAAAGTGGCCGAATGCTATTACCATCAGGACGGCATTTTAATGAGGAAGTGGAGGCCTCCTGATGCTACCCCAGAGGAGGAATGGAGAGTGGTATACCAAGTGGTGGTGCCTAAAGTTTATAGGCAAGAAATTATTGGTCTTGCCCATGACACCCCCTTGGCTGGACACTTAGGTATAAGGAAGACTTGCCTTAAGATCTTGCAGCATTTCTACTGGCCAAGACTTAGAAATGATGTTGCAGAATACTGCAAATCATGTCATATATGCCAGGTTGTTGGTAAGCCTAACCAGAAAATACCACCAGCACCACTTCTGCCTATTCCAGCCTTTGACGAACCTTTCAGCAGAGTTCTAATTGACTGCGTTGGACCTTTACCAAAGACCAAAACTGGAAATGCGTATTTATTGACAATCATGTGTACATCCACTCGCTTTCCTGAGGCTATTCCGCTAAGAAATATCAAGACACCTACTATTGTCAAAGCTCTTATCAAATTTTTCACGTTAGTAGGACTTCCTAAGTCTATACAGTCCGACCAGGGATCAAATTTCATGTCAGGTTTATTTCAGCAAGTCGTGTACCAGTTAGGGATTGCTCAGTATAGATCAAGTGCGTACCATCCAGAATCTCAAGGTGCCTTAGAACGTTTTCATCAAACATTAAAGAACATGATAAGAACTTTTTGTCTTCAATTTGACAGAGACTGGGATGATGGAGTTCACTTTCTACTTTTTGCCGTCCGAGAGGCTGTTCAAGAATCCCTTGGTTTTAGTCCCTTTGAGTTGGTATTTGGCCATACTGTAAGGGGACCGTTAAAATTGATTAAGGAAAAGTGGCTTACTGAACATACCGACTTGAATCTTTTAGACTATGTATCTAGATTTAAGGAAAAATTGTACACTGCTTGTCAAATTGCTCAGAAAAACTTAAAAAATGTACAGAACAAGATGAAAATATGGTATGATAAAGATGCCAGGGACAGAGTTTTTGAGCCTGGTGATAGGGTACTTGTATTTTTGCCAGTCCCTGGACATCCTTTACAGGCTAAATATTGTGGTCCTTATACAATAGAGAGTAAAATCAATGATTTGAATTATATTGTAAAAACTCCAGGTCGGCGTAAACAAAACAGAGTGTGTCATATTAATATGTTAAAACCATATTTTGAGCGTACTAATGAATGTGAGAGTAAACCAGTTGCCACTTTAGGCATGGTTAAATTTAAGAACCATCATGACAAACCAGATGTAATTGAACCACATTTTAGTTCTAAAACTTTGGAAGAGACAGTTAGATTGAAAAATTCAGAAATTTTGTCAAATTTAGACTCAAAACTTGCACATCTGTCTTTTGATCGTAGAGAAGAAATAAAAACTTTGGTATTTTCTTTTAAAAATCTTTTTCCAGATGTGCCAAACAAAACCACTGCTGTTTGTCATGATGTTGATGTCGGAGATGCTTGTCCAATTAAGCAACATCCTTACAGGCTCAATCCACTCAAACTTGAAGTTATGAGAAAAGAAATTAAATATATGCTTGACAATGATATTATTGAGCCGAGTAACAGTGAATGGAGCTCTCCTTGTCTCCTTGTGCCAAAACCAGATAAAACTTTTCGTTTCGTGACTGATTTCAGAAAAGTAAATTCAGTCTCAAAATCTGATTCCTATCCGATTCCAAGGATAGACGATTGTATTGACAATATTGGTCAAGCAAAATTTGTGAGCAAATTTGATTTATTGAAAGGTTATTGGCAAGTTCCATTGACACAGAGAGCTCGTGAAATATCAGCTTTTGTTACACCAGATGGCTTATTTCAATATACTGTAATGCCATTTGGCATGAAAAGTGCTCCAGCTACATTTCAAAGAATGATCAATAATGTTATAAAAGATTTAGACTGTTGTTATGCTTATATTGATGATCTTATTGTATGTAGTGATAGCTGGGAACAGCATTTAACACATTTGTATGATACTTTTGATAGATTGTCACATTCAAATTTGACTGTTAATCTTGGTAAAAGTGAATTTTGTCAGGCCACTGTTGATTATTTAGGGCATACAGTTGGCCAAGGTCAAGTAAAACCTATTATGGCTAAAGTGGAAGCTATTTCCAAATTTCCACCTCCTACAAATAGAAAACAACTTATGAGATATTTAGGCATGATAGGATTTTACAGGAAATTCTGTTCAAATTTTGCTACTGTTGTTCAACCATTGACTCATCTTTTACGAAAAGATTCTAAATTTATCTGGAGTGAAAATTGTCAAAAAGCTTTTGAAAATAGCAAAGCACTTTTAATTAATAGTCCAGTTCTGATTACTCCAGACTTTGAAAAACAATTTAAACTTGCCGTTGATGCAAGCGATGTAGGAATAGGAGCTGTTTTATACCAAGAGACAGATGATAATGTTGAAAAACCTATATCATATTTTTCTAAGAAATTAGATAAACAGCAGAAAAATTATTCAACTATTGAAAAAGAGGGTTTTGCAATGTTGTCAGCACTTCAACATTTTGATGTATATTTGAATCCCACTGTATATCCTATTCTTGTTTATACTGATCATAATCCTCTCACCTTCATGCATAAAATGAGAAACAAGAATCAGAGGTTGACTAGGTGGAGTTTATTGTTACAGGAATATGATGTAATTGTAAAACATATTAAGGGTAAAGATAATGTAATAGCTGATGCTTTATCTAGAGCTTATTAAATCACTTTGTATATATTATGTATTTTTGTTCAAATTATTCATGATAAGTTTTTGTTACACTAAAACTTCTTTTAAGGGGGGAGGTGTTATGATATTGTAATTATTATGTTTATTTATGTTGGCCTAATTTGTGTTGTATGGCCTGATAGTTGTTTACCAAATAATCTTATAACTGTGCAGTTTAGGAATCACTGGAACAATCACAGAATGATTGGAACTTTCTAGAATGATCCTTATAAAAGATGCGTAATTTAAACTTCTACGTTGTTCCAGAAACTTCCGTTGTAACTTTCCAGGATTTTCCATAATGTTCCATTATAGAGTGTTCTAGAATTTTCCATGACAACACTATATATACAGACACTAAAGTTAAACTCTCATAATTAAACTTGGACATAGACATTGATAGACATTAGTATTCATAGCATTTGGATTGACACTTTTATTCTAAAAACAACATCATACTGGATTGTGACATTAGTAGTGAACGTAATATTCAAATTGGATTCCGAAAGATATCCGGATACAGATAAAGATAAAAGATTGGACTCACATTTTGACAGTTAAGTTGACAGTAATATTTGTGTAATACTTCTTGTAAACTTTTGTATAATAAATATTGTTAAATTTTATTATTGATTTGTGTCTTTTGTTGGCTACAATTTAATGGCGATTTCTGGCCGTAACAGAAAATATAAACTCCTCAGGAAAATTTACCTTAAACGTTCTTCCTTCAGATTTCTTATTTGGGCCTTTTCATTTATGCTCGTAAAAAGTAAAATAACAAAAAAACGAATTCCAAGGCAACATTAAAACGGAAAGTCCCTTATTAAAGGCAAAATCAAAAGCTCAAACACATCAAACGATTAAAAAACCAGCTGTCATATATCTGACATTTGTACAGTTATTTTTTATGTACAACATAGTGGATTAAACCCGAAATGTTTGTCGGGAATGTATATGATAATAACCAAATACCTCGTATGCGTGTGCACTATAGTAAAACAATCATTAAAGATATCAGGTTTATTCAAGTCAATCTTTACAGGGGTTCATATGCTATGAAGTATATTTAAGAAATAACCTCCTCATGTCATGCCCTATGGTCATTTTAGTAGGGTTGGCATTATATTTGTCAATATTTTACACTGAGCGAGGACAAATATTATGTCTACCCATGTTAAAATGAGCACAGAACATGACACGAAGGAACGATTCGATTGTAATAGGACAACTACGATGTTTGTATAGGTCAAAGCGTAAGAAAATACCCATGAAATGTTTGGGTGTTCCCGTTTAATTCCAATGAATTATGGACGTTACGATTTAAAAATTTATTTAAAATTATTGCAGGGTAAATATATGATATTTTAATAGCAATATATAACAAAATTTTATGAAAGCAACTTAAATATATTATTACAACAAAAATCAAATATATTATTAAGATATAAACGAAAATAACGAGAATGTAAACACAAAGTTTGTGCGCATATGTCAAAAATAGTTTGTGTTAATTAGAACACATCTTCGATTACAAAGCGAACTATATGTCAGAATTAATTTACTTGTAATCATCAAAATATCAAAATGTTTACAATTAGTGGCAATGGCGACACCTTTATTTCTAAATGTAAAGATGTATCTAGAGTATAATAAATGATATGTGATAAAAGGTAAATCACAGTTACCACGAAATAAAAGGAAATGAACACACTACTGAATTGTATTGCGTTGTTATACAGTTATCAGCATTAATTAGTTTTCTGTTCATCACACACAATGTTCAAGCTGGACCATCAGTGGCATGTCATTATATTTAGAGTAGCCAGAATGTTGCGCAAGGGAAAGAAGCATCAAATGCTCTTCCTCAAAAAAATATTAGGGAAAATTTTGATCGACAATCGATTTACATCGCCCTTGTGGATTTAGTTTCACGGAAGTATAATACTCTGTTTTGGTGTAAGTCATTGGGAATAGTTAATGTAAATACCTGAGATCCGATACTGGCAAGTTATAACGAAAAGAATACTTAACTATAGTTTATGCTGTTTAATGGTCGGGCGTGTAAATGTTGAATAATTTCGCGCCTTCCCGTACAGAAATTGCTAACAAAAGCACACAAGTTTCACATGTGAAGCACATGAGATGCAAGTAAGAATTGTATGCAAATCAGTTTACTCATATGTGCAGTTTGGTAGTTCATATGTGCCCACAAAAATCTAACATAATGCTCACGTGTGCAATTCAAACCTCAGGTGAGCTTTTATCATCCATGTTGGTTTTATGTTAGTTTTGTACCTTGAAAAGTTTTTCCATTCTTCTGACCATTTAAAACTAACCTACATCATTGCTCATATGAGCTTTTTCAAAATGACATGCCCAGTCATGTACTTCCTGTAAATTCAAATTCATGAAAAGCATGCAATAATTGGAGGGAGATGGATATGAAAAATGTTAAGTCCTACATTGTACTATTTGAAGAAAATAAAATTGTTGAAATCTGATAAAACCAGTGTGGCTGTGGTTAATTATTTGTAAGTTATATCATTTCTATTTCATTATGTTCATTTTTGTGTCAGATTTTGAAATATGTTACAATTTTAAGTCCTTTATGGGAATATATATGCAGGTTGATTCAAAATTAGTACCACATGTTTAAAGATTTTTCCTTTTTAAACTTTTTGAAATACAGTACTTATTAATCAAAGACATTCATTATGTACTAAACTTGCAAGTCCCTCTATTAGTTTTATAATGTTATATTATGTTTTTAGTCATTATCATGATTATTGTTTAAATAAAAAAAAGACCAAATGATATGAAAATCATAATTAACTGACAATAATTAAAGAATAACTCTTTTAACGTGATGTATCAGTTATTTTATTTTTAACTGAAATATTTAAGATTTTCATTTAAATTTGAAAAATATTCCTATTTTGAAGCAGCCATTTTGTTTTGGTCAACTATAATATTCATGTGTGAAACTGCTCATATGAGCAATCTAATAAAATGCACATGTGAAACAAAAGCTCATATGAGCAGTTGCACGTGAGGTTTTTAACATGCAAATTATGTTAGTTTCATATGTGCAATTTGTTTGCTCACAAAATGCTCACCTAATTTGCATGTTAAAAAACTCGTGTGCAATCATGTTAGTTTCTAACGTGAGCATCATATGTGCAACTTATGTGCAACATGTTAGCACTTTTTGGTAAGGGTTAATCGTAACTTACTTTGGTTGAAAGATTGTCCATGGGGGTCTGAATGGGTGGTTATACAGAAAAAAGAATTATTGGCCAAAAAATTTAAGAATAGTGAAAATGGACAAAAAATAAAGAATAGGGAATAATGTGCAATAAATATAACGATTGGAAAATATGGTCTGATAACAATTTATTTATAACATACAGTAAAAAAAATTAGTCAAATGTCATGTATATACACTTATCGTGCATTTGATTTATTTTTTTGATTTGAAAGGTAAAAGAAGAATTATTGAAAAGAACAACAACATCTTCGTTTGATGTGTATGTGCACATATTACATACAAGCAGTAAGGGGACCATACAACTGGCAACTAATAAACCTTCAGATAGACCTATTATTGATCCAAAATGTTTTTCCAATGATCATGACGTGGAAAAAATGCTACAAGGTATGTTTTCCCATTATTTATAGTAACTGCGAGTGCAACAAAGAGGGTACAGAACACCTAAGGAACTTAACTCTTTTAAAATCAGCTGCACGTCTTAACCACATAATATTAGTAAAGAGAAATCAAGCTTCTCAATGATCACAGTTAGTGTTTGTCATGTTTGTCAAACAGATATATATCCAATGAAATTATTCCTGAAATTTTATGCGATTCAAATCCATGTGTACCAGTATACAGAAAAGTATGGTGTTTACCAAATCACTTGTTTAACATAATAAAAAAAGAATGGGGTACATGATTGGTTGATATAGTTGAACATTTGATTTGTTTCAGGTATAATGGATTTCCCCCTTTTTGTATTTACCTTGTAGTTAGAACTACTTTTTGATACTTCATTTATTTTTTCCATTACATGAATCGTCTTTTTTTTTAGCTATTCGTTTGACACAAAAAATGATAAATACAACAGCATGGAGAAGTATCGGTGCCAAATATATTAGGTTAGACTTCACGGGCTATTGTGGAGACGTTACGTACGACACCGATGACTACTGGAAATGCATGATTCGTAACTTTGCCGTTGCAGCCAATCACCAGACGAGCACATGCAGGATGGGTTCACCTACAGATCCAACTGCTGTTGTTGACCCAACGTTAAAGTGAGTTGATAACATTATATTGGATATATTTTGAGTCAATAATAATAAACGAAGCCTATTTTTATAACGTTTAATGCCATACAATTTATGGTACATATTCTGATGATCTGAGAGATAAACATACATTCCGAAAAAAAATTTGTAAGGGTTCCGCGGAACCCAGTGTCTCGCCTATTTTTGCTGTAAATCGCAGGCTCAACAACAATGAGGAAAAAAATCAATAAAAATATTCCTCTTGTTACTATTTAATGATTGTAAGAAAATCTAAGTCCATTTAAAATTAAATTACAGAAAAAACAGAGTAATCTTTTTACAAACTTTACTTCTGGATACAATCTTATGATCATAAATAAGCTTCTGTCGAAGTTTGGTACAAACCCAGGATAGTTTAAGAAAGTTATTAAAATTTTAAAAACTTTAACCACAGAGTGAATGTAATGGTTCCCCGCAGAAAAACTAAGTCCATTTAAAGGTAAAATATGGAAAAAAATGGATTTATTTATTTACAAAATTTACTTCTGGATACTATCTTATGATAATAAACAAGCTTCTGTCCAAGTTTGATACAAACCCAGGATAGTTTAAGAAAGTAATTAAAATTCTAAAAACTTTAACCACAGAGTGAATGTAATGTTTCCACGCAGAAAAAAACTAAGTCCATTTATAAGTAAAATACGGAAAAAGAGAATTTTATTTTTACAAAATTTACTTCTGGATATTATCTTATGATCATAAACAAGCTTCTGTTCAAGTTTGGTACAAACCCAGGATAGTTTAAGAAAGTAATTAAAATTCTAAAAACTTTAACCACAGAGTGAATGTTTTGTTTCCCCGCAGAAAAACACTAAGTCCATTTATAGTAAAATACGGAAAAAATGGAACTTTATTTTTACAAAATTTACTTCTGGATACTATCTTATGATCATAAATAAGCTTCTGTCCAAGTTTGGTACAAACCCAGGATAGTTGGAGAAAGTTATTAAAATTCTAAAAACTTTAACCACAGAGTGAATGTTTTGTTTCCCCGCAAAAAAATTAAGTCCATTTATAGTAGAATACGGAAAAAATGGAATTTTATTTTTACAAAATTTACTTCTGGATACTATCTTATGATCATAAACAAGCTTCTGTCAAAGTTTGGTAGAAATCCAGTATAGTTTAACAAAGTTATTAAAATTTCAAAAACTTTAACCACAGAGTGAATATTTGTTGACGCCGCCGACGACGCCGACGACGACGGAATGTAGGATCGCTTAGTCTCGCTTTTTCGACTAAAGTCGAAGGCTCGACAAAAACAATTGTCCCCTCGGTTACCAACTTATATAGGAATATCAAAATGTAGACATTAAAAAAAAAATGACAAGGGGAGTTACAAATTTTCCATAAGCAGAAACAAATTTGTATTTTGTACGAACATGTTGTGCACCTAAACTGATAAAGGGATCTTCACTGCAACTGTAAATACCTGAGATCTGACACTGGCAAGTTATAAAAAAATTATTATCTTATTATTTCAATACATATTTTTACCAAAGTTAATGATATTGAGAAGTGGAAAATGCATCAACTAAGTTTAAAACAATGCGGGTCTTTTCTCTTCTTGGTTTGTTCCTCACAATATGGTGTTTTTATATGTTTAAAAAGTCGAAAATATAAAAACAAATATATAAAAAGTTAACTCTATTTCTGTCCATAGTCATCCCTTGTAGTTTGACTCAGTAATCCTGCTTTTTTAAGGTAAAACTCCTCTAAAAAGTCGTTCTCAGTGATGTCATACAAAGGATGACAAAAATATATGGTAACTGTGACAAGTGGAATATAACTGTCATAACGGTCAAAACAATCAATTATTGCGTTCATAAATATTTCGAATGAATTACGTGAAGGAATCAGATTATGTATACCCTTCCGAAGCACCTGCGATCACCCCCAGTTTTTGGTGGGGTTTGTGTGGCTTAGTCTAATTGTCTTTGTGTGTCTTCCTTACAATTATTTGTCTGTTAGTCTTTTTCTTTTTTAGCCATGGCGTTGTCAGTTTTTTTTCGATCTATGACTTTGAATGTCCTCTGGTATCTTTCGCCCCTCTTTTATTCGTAAACTATAAGACCAAAATATACAACAAAAGTGATGTTTTTCCATATCTCATTATATACGTATAAGTTGAAAAATTTAGGTTGGTTCGGAAGAATACTATTCCTATATAATAAATCATTCTCATATATTATACATATAATTTCAGGGTAATCGGAATAAGTCACTTAAGAGTAGCTGATGCTTCCGTCATGAGAAATGTGCCATCTGGTAATACAAATGGTCCAAGTATGATGATTGGTGAAAAGGCCGCTGATATCATTAAAAAGTACCGTCAAAGTGTAAACAACGGAGGCGTTCAGACAATATCTTATTATATGATCATTTTATTATGCATCCATATGTTAATGCTTTAGCCAAAGACGATTTTAAAATAATATTCATTATAACACTTAGACATGTTTTAATGTCAAGTATTCGGACTGAAATATTTAGTTTAACTACTATAAAATAGTGAACATTTTATGATTTGTAAACCTGGATGTATGTATTGCAAGTTTATGCACAAAAAAAGTATATTTATCTATATTTATATGATCTTTGTGTAATTATAAATATTTCTTATATCATTTTCATTAATAAACATTACATGTATGCATGCTAAAGAAAATTACTTTACCACTGAATGAATCTAAAATGTGGACGACGCTGATAACTAAAGATAAATTCGCTATGTCTTTATTCTGCCACAAAAAGCTCCAATCAAAACATAGTCTAACTTGTATAAGGAATTATACCTTTACAGAGGGACAGAAATCCTTAAATTCTTTTTTTTAAACAACAAATTTCATTAAGTTAGTAGTTGTATTTACCTGTCATTATCGATGTTTTGGCTACTGGGCTGGACATAGGGACGTAAATAACTCACTTGCATTGAGTAAGTTCTGCTCTGATATTTCATAAATGTGTTATACCATAAAGTCTTGTGAGCTTCTTTTGTAAAAATAACAAGAGATGGAAGACACCAAAGGGTAAAACAACCCATCACAAGTCGAATTTAAGAGTGAAGTACAAAAGCATAGCAAAAACGGGAAAAAAACGGCGAAAAGACAAAAGTCATTAAAACACACTTTAAGAGACTTAGAGAGGGACTTAGCTGTCAAATTGATGTTCACCGATTTGACTCAGATTCTCACGTTTGATTTATAACATACCAAAACGAATATCCAAATTACAATAAGTCTGAAATAAACAGTTAGGAAAGTATGTACTCAATAATATATATCAGAGGTTGGTGCATATTTTAGTCTAGACGTTATCTTAGTTACTATTGAGATGACCTCCGAATACTGCCGATGCACACATTACCCAATATAAGCCCACAAAATATATAACGAATTTACCACCTCGTGCTTTTGGATTATTATAGGCTGATTGATTTCATTTTATTGGTTAAATAGTTATCAAAAAATAAGTCATTTACTTTTTAACCTGTATAAGAATGATTTGTTTGTAGAACGAATCGGTCCCCTTGTTTCACGTTCAACATTGACATTATTTTCTTTTTATTGATTGAACCCAACTAACGAATTTTGATTTCCGTATTTCATTTTTATCAATGATGTGTCAAAACTAAATTATATTCTACTTTTTTCATATCTTGTAACTAGTGCCCCTTTGAGACTGACGAATATGAACTCCACCAAAAAACCGAGCTGTAGATCATATGTAGATTTTTTTTCTTGAAATACTTCTAAACGAAACGTTTCTCTTTTCTCATAATGTTGATGTTTAGTATTTCAATTTCGTCAACAGAACATAGACTCTGAACTTAATTGTGTCCCCTATCGTTTAGTATGTAGCTAATTGCCTCTGTGTATGAATAAAGATTCGCGTTACGGTTGATATATAAAAAATCTACATCATCTCAAAGAAATAATCCACAATGCATTCAACACAAAAATGGCATACGCTATACATCTATTACTTTGGGATACCATTCGGCTTATTTTGTTAACAGTGAAAAAAATGGTAAAACATGCTAAGAAGATAAACAAGTGAACAATATGGTGGAGTTTCTCATTAACAACATATTTGCTAAATTTGGACGTAGACTTTTTGTCAGCATTGCTATCGGAATAGACTGTGCATCCCTTGTCGATCTCTTTTTATTTTCATATGAATAAGAGTTTCTTCAGACGCTGACTTGTCAAAAACAAGATCAAAGAAGCCAGCTCATCTAATTTAACAATATATATTGATGATGTTCTTTCCATTAAAATATATGCCACATAACTAGAAATTAAAGAAAACAACAAACACAGCTTCCTCAGCCTCGTTTTAGACTTACACCTTGAAATTTACAACAGTCAGAAACAGTATCTATGAAGAGACGATTTTAATTTTGAAAATATCAATTTCCCCTACCTTAGTAGCAATATACCAATTTCACCTGCATATGGGATATATATTTCCCCAAACATATTCGCTATTCAAGAGTTTGCAGCTGCCACTCAGACTTTTTAAAGGTCACCAGTGTTGGACTAAAAATTTGATGAATCGGGTATGTTAAAACACCGCTTTCAAAAACAGTTCATCAGAAGGTAGGTACCAAGACCAGGTTGATAAATATTTCGCATCAACTTCACAAATACAAGATTGTCTTGTCAACATCAGATGTATTGATTCTGGGTACTGACCTTGCTTATTATCTTAATAACGTGTTGTAGTAGTCTTTTATGTCTTTATGAATAGTTTATAGTACTTTTACTTTTTAGTCTGTTTTGATTATATCCATTTGATGTGGCTCTGTACTTTTAACATTCCGTCATTGTGTTATGGTAAATATTCTTGTTTTTCATTTTTGCTAATGTGCCTGTGTGTATAAGAGTTTTTGTGTTTCTTTGTTATATTTCACGTGGCTCTGTACAGAAGATATCAGGTCATTTTGTTAGTATGCTATGGTAAATTTTACCTATTATGTCTGTTACGTTTTTTCACACAGCATTGATAATATAATAGAATTTATGTGACCGTCAAACAAGTGAGAGGTTTAGCTAGCTATAAAACTAGGCTTGATATATCATGATTTTGATTTCTAATCGACTGCAATGCATTGATGTCTCGATGCCATTAAATCAACATAAAATGTTCAACCCCTGTATTAATCATGCCATCTGAACTGTCAATAAAGCTCAACTACCCAATTTATTTAGACTTTTTTATTCATTTAATTGCAAAACACAAGGTTTTAGTAGATGATGAAAATTCATGAGTTTTTTTAGCAATGATTTCTGTACATGATTTACAGACAAAAGCATGAACCTCAACTACATGACTACAAAACAAGCGTACAAAGTAGCATACTGTACAATGTATAAAAAATAACCCGAATACAACTTAATGGGAGAACTAGTAAGTATATAAATCAAATCTGATGTATCTCGTTTAATATGACCAAAACAAAAATTATCACAAATATCAACTGTATTCTATTTACTGGTAATTTGCATTTTAAATTAGTACTGTTTATATTATTATCAACAATGTAATATTTTGTAATTGAATTGAAAGAATATTTTAAATAGAAAAGTCCCCAAGATATAGGTGATTTGTCTTAAGTATCTTCCCTGAAACTAATACTCTATTTTCGATCAAATTTAAAACAATGGTTTAGTTTAGATAACTTAATACAAGGAGACCCGAGCGATGTACCAAATAAAACTGATATGTAGGAAAATATTCACATATTTACAAATTTATGAATGGAGAATCAACAAAGATTTTATCAAAAGGAAGAAAATATACACAATGAAAACTATTTTGTAACCTTGTTTTGCCAGTCAGTATAAAAGATCTTTACACAAATCTACAAAAATTCTGTACAATGTACAAAATGGGTAAACGCCCGGTTTTCCCCATTGGGTTCATATACAATATTGACAAAAATGAAAGCACTGACATAGTTGTTCCACTTCACTGAATGTACATAATAATGATGGCTTATAGACATATATATATAATTCTCTGACTACTATTTTTACAATATAAAATATACTGAGCTATACATTGCAAATGTTTGTACACAGATGGCTAAATATACAAGATATATATATGTACTATGCTACCCTGATAAGCAAAGAATGAGAGGAAAGGTTTCCTTTGAATGTACGTACCCCAATAAGCATAAGTATTACCTCAACAAAAATTTCATATTTTATACCCTGATGTGAAATTGCCTATTATAAGCATTTTAAAATGTTCTGATATTAACATTAGTTGTTCTCAATTTAAATGAAAGTTTCTCCAGATACAAAATCAATCCCTATATAATATAAACAGCTTGGATACTTAAAATTAAGGAGACCACATTCCACTTTTGTCCCTCTATAATCCAAAACCCAATTACATTTCAATGGACTCAAAATCCCATAAGTGTAATTTGTATTTGTAGACAATATCTAAAAATATCAATATTCCTCTAGAACAGAAAATAAAGAGGAATGAATATATATGAATAAAGAAAAAGAAGCAAATGGCAAAATATACAACATCCTAAAATACTACACATCTACTGTACAATATAAAGTGAACATTCCATGTACTAAATTACTTATTGGACCCATTAATTTGTTGACAACTAAAGTGATGATGACAATGATATCTGGCAAAAAAACATGAAAATATATACAAAAACTTGCAATGTGAAACAAACTTTGATATACCATCTAGAAAACTTGGTGTATAATTTTAACCTAGAATGAGTTTTAAATATGTATAGACACTCTCTAGAAAATCATGCAAGTCAATACTACAAAAGGTGAATAGACAAAAAATATATATATGGAAACTACTTGATACCTATCATTCACCACTCCAATAACTGAAAATAGATGTGTGACTGCTTAACTTTAAGATATCTTAAAGTTAAGCAGTCACACATCTATTTTGTACAATAATTATCAAAGACCTGATTCTAATGAAAGATCTCGAGTCTGCACAAATTGTCACCCAATTTCATTATTTGAAAACCGATCTTCTCTCTTTAACCCTTCTGATGGTGAGATAACTATTTGTCAGGGCTACAACAGAGTCTTTTTCACATTGCAAGTAATGTGTACCAAACATGAGATAAAATATAACAACAAAATCCCTAACTTGGTGAACATGCAACCAATTACTTCTAGGAGATAAAAAAAACTAAAAAAACTTCCGATATAAAATATATTAGATTTTATATCTAATATATCTATGGGTACCGAATCTTCAGCCTTTTTTTTAATTGACCATTTTAAAGTCTAAAGAATAGTTGGTTATGTCATTCTGCATACTTATATAATAATATGCTTCTATTAGTTATGTTCTGAAAATCACTCATCTGTTTATAAAATCAACTGCTCAAGATCAAACAAGAATATTAATTATAACCTGTTTGAAATGATTCTATCCACCCCGTCCCCTGATATAAACTAGAAATTAATATAAGGCTAAAACAAGCAATGAATCATATCAATTAATATTTATATCTTATTCCACAATGAATAAGAATGGTCTGTTTAAATAAGCATGACTTGTACAACTTAGCAGTATTAGTGTATATGCTTGCAAGCTCTTGCATTGTTTAAATAACTTGGAAAATTTGAAAGATGATTTTTCTCCTACTCTTCATAATAAAGATTGTCACTTGATAAATCAGTCGATAATATTGTCAACAGGCAGTTTTAAATGCAATCTCAAATTTTGTTTTCAATTCTCAAGCACATCATTTATCTCTTTGATGATATGCGTTAGAATATTACGGAGTGAAGATTGTTTTTAATCAAATTTGCAATGGTCTTGTGTAATCGCCTTTAATGAGGCCACGTTCATATAAAAGTAGTCTACCTTTCTAGCGTCCTCCCTCTGTAAGTCAAACACAGTCCATCCCATCCCCCCCTTTTAAGTTGCAATTAACAAAATTCATACATTTTGTTAAAAATATTTTTCTGTACACATTGTAAAACTTCTATGGTCCTTATGGGAATGAAGGCACATTAGAACTGTATTAATAGGGGTTAGAAATTGGATTATCTAAGATCAGTAAGCCAATCAAGAGATAAAATTGAGAATGGAAATGGGGAATGTGCCAAAGAGACAACAACCCGACCATAGAAAAAAACAACGACATGTTCTATTGCCAAATCAAAAAATATGACAATTTTCAAATACTACAAAAATAATTATCCAAGACTTGCTCAAAACCTGGGACCTTTAGTTGCATTCTATTTTAATTGTTCCATGAAGATAAATTCGAGAAAATTAATGTTTCTTAATATTTTCAAGTTAATTCCATTGCACAAGTATCGTTAGATGTATTTGAAAATTAAGATAAAATATGAAAAACGAAATATTTCCAGTGCAAGTAAAATTGATTAGAAAAAAATATAGATCCGATAATCCAACACTGAAATCCCTATTAATACATCTATGTTTCCTTGTAAGTTTTCATTGGGTGCCATTACGATTCTGATATCAGACTCAATGAAAGATGAGTTGTTGAATGAAGAACTAAATATACAAAAACAGAACTACTTACAATCTCTGTACAAACTTCTTATATTACAGGTTTGGTCCTAAATGGTTTGTTTACATGATAATTCTGTACATTATAATGATATTTTAATTACAGGTTACAATGAAGCAAATGTACATCACAATTATGATATCTAGTCACTTATCAATTTCTGCCTTAAAAAAAACAACCCTCCTATTTATAATTAATATCATTAACCCCCCCCCCCCCTTTTCCCTACTTGATGCATTTAGTAATTTCTTGTTGAGTCCCTACCAACTAAGTATCTTAAGCAAACTGTAATCATGCAGTCTCAAATTAAACACGGTCTCCATATGTTTATAAAATTCCCTTAAGTTTTTTTTAAGTCTTGTTTGTATATCAACAGTTGATTATAGAGTTTTGAAAACCAGTATCCATATATCAGTTGCCATATTAAAATCTGTTAATGTTATAGTGCATAAATCTACACTCACTTAATATCAGTCAATTGAAGACCAGCAACCTAGAACTATGATGTACACTAGCTTCAACTGCAACCAAAATCATAGAAAATACTGTTGAAAACAGTCCTTTTTTTGACAGCTATGAGTTATATATTACAAAACTTTGTACAAACTATCTGTAGATGACAATGTATCACATGTATATGTAGCACTCTTGGTAACTTTGTACAAGGCAGCAGGATTAAACTCTGTACACTATAGACAATACTCTGGTTGTTTCATGTTCGACAATAAGATCCAGTAACAAATTTTGCTTTTATCAAATCTTTTACACCGATACTTTAAGCTTAACTTTTGGGAAACTACAAATTAACTAATTCATTAATTTGGAAAAAAAATATGCCGAGTCAAGGTAAATAAATCAAAAGTGGTCTAGAAAGATCCTTTGCTAAATTTATATATAAAATAAAATCAATTCTTGAAGGTAAAACACCATTTTCAAAACACTTTTCCTTAAACAAAAATTTCCCACTAAAACAAAACCATTTACAAACGATATAACAACTTCACAGCCTTTCCAGTACAACATGCAGTAACAACCAGCAGTACTGCTATAATGTTCTATACACAACCAATATCTACACAATTCATTCATTATGCTAATTAGGAATGCTTTAAAATCATACCATACATAATTTTGTTTTGAATACTGAAATGTTCAATTGTCAAAGTTTCCTTTTTCTGTTCATTTATCAAAGTTTCTTTTCTTCCGTCTCCATCCAACCTATCATCATTTTTTCTTCTTTCTAAATTAAATTTCAAAGTATTTGAATGTTAACAGCATTTCAAAGAATTTGAAATATTTCTTTTGAAAGTATCGATTTTTTTCATTTCAAAAAAAAATATATATCAATCACAAAATTCAAATTTTTGTATGCCAATAAGTATTTTAAGTAATGTATGCTATCTTACCACATCTTTATATTTTTATATTACCTAGTGAAAATTATAGTTTTACCATTGATAAATACTGTGTTTTAGAATTCTTTATGTAACATTTTTTTTAAATTTTCTACAGAAGAAACTCTGACAACTTGCCATTTCAGCGATCACCGGTGGGAATAATTTTAACTTTTAGCCCTGAAGTCAACATTTGTGTACAGTAATATATAATGCATGTCTGAATATATGATCTACTATTTAGTTTAGCTATCCTTAATTTAATTTTTCTATTATTGCAAATAAATTCAATATTTAATTACAGCATTAAAACCTTTTTGAGACATACCCTCACTTCTGTTAAAACTGGTTACCAATATAACTGAACAAAGGGGACAAACCCAGTAAGCACCATTGATTACCTCATCTGTACAATGACTATATCTTTACAATATTCTCATATATTACAGCTTTTGTCAAATATTGACAAAGAAATAGGAATGATTTTGTTTAAAAAATCCTACAAGTAATTAAATCTTGAGAAATATACATTTTCCATTATCATAACTCTTTCTATTTTACATTGAAATGAACATACATTATGCAAGTATTTATGATAATTATTCCCTCTTATCAAATAATATACACTACTTCCATTGGTTTGGAAAAGTGTATAATCAAAATGTATTGTTATTTTGTTATTATATAATATTTGTCAAATATTTTCAAAATAAAAAAAAATGTATAAAAATTCCGACATTTTTTCAGGAATATAATCACAAAATCAGAAATATAATCATATCTAAAAAAAAATTATATAGCAATTAAATAAAATGACTTCTAATGGAATCAATAGTATGATATCATGGCCATAGAAAATCATCAAACCAAACAGAAGTAATAGACATTATTTGATAAGGGGAAATAAACCTTAATGATAGGCACTTGTATTATTTACATAGGAAATATGATACACTTCTGTATCTTTACAGCTATGTTACATTTGTAATAAAAACAAACTTTATAAAGTAATATATCTGAGGAAAATTCTTGCAATAAAAATTTGCATATTTCTTCAAATCTGATGATACACATTTTGAAAACTTCACTGAAAGTGAACACAGTATTTATTTACAAAAGTAGCCACTCATTTCATGTAAGGGGAGAGTATTTTATTCAGACTTACTCACTATTACAACCTGGGATATTTACAGCTCATCTTTTTTTTCTTTTCCATGACATAGGGGTATTTATATAAGATATCTAAGCAGTTAAAGGCTAAAATTCTTCTTTATATTTTCTCTCTCTGTAACTGTGTCTTCATATACGACATATATATTTGTTGAATTTGGACTCCCAACTTAGGATTCTATAAGACCCTGGCTATTAATGAGCTTATCAGCAACACAATATCAAAACCATGAACTAACAAAAACCAAGGCATTAGAGTCATTAGAGCATATGCAACCCTTATTTTCAGGCAGCAATATGTATCTTAGATTAAGTTCATAAAATATTAAAGAATTTTATCACCAGATTAGAAGAAATACACAAACATTATTCCCATTGCAATTTGGAATGAATGCTGCTTTTAATGGAAGATATTTACACTGATTACATTGCACGTTTTGTTTATCTAAAAATTTTGTACAAAACTTTTTTTCAAATTTACAAAGTTGACTTGACTTTTATTATACATTCTTTTAGAGTTACTAAAATTTACACGGTTCCAGTGAAAATATTTACATATATACCTACAAAAATGTTCACAACTGAAAGACTTTTAGTTTTCTTATTTTGATACAAATTTTTGTACAGACTATTAACTTTTTTACAGTGCCTATATAGAGAGATATCAAATTTGTACATTGCTTTGCCATATTGAATACTATTGTTTATGAAAAATACGATAAAAACACTGCATACAACATTTTCTTATATCTACATAATCAGCTATAGAAAGTCATAGAATTAACAACTGTCAATTACATTTAGTTAACTGGATTTACAGATCAGATTTTTTGATCGACTGCAAAACTGTAGTTATCCAACAGAGCAAAAGTCCAGTTTCGGGGAGTCAAACAAAAAAAAGCTATTGCCTTCAAACTTTGATTAACTAATTTTTGTTAACCAATGCTGTGATTAAAGAGATCAATCTACAGACTCAGGTTTCCTGTCTAGATGGTCGAAAGTTTGTTGACCATTGATTATTAATTTTCATTTAAACAAACTCTTTTGATTTTGGATACTGTGCGACTTTACCAATTGCAAATATTTCATGCATGTTACCCAAAAAAAAACAGCTTTAGTACTTCCTAAATATTCACATTAAAATAATTTAATTCAATGCCAGTCAAGGTTGTTAAAAACTTCCATCATCATCAAATGATCCTCAACATTTTGGGATTTGAAAAGAACGTCATTGAAAGAAATTCAAATCAATAGCATGTAAGACATCCTTTGGAATGTAGCCAAAAAAATAGAATGCACCGCAATTATCTGCAAAAGTTGCTAATTCTAAGTTCCTATAAGAATGGATATATTTTTTAAAATGACGTTTAAAAATAAATACAAATTCTTTTAAGGATTACAACTGCAAGTTCATATGAAACAGGTAAATTATGATCATTATCATTTTATCCTAAAACAATTTCCCCAACTTCGAAACTTGCATCTTTAAAAGAAGATTTTAACCCTAGATTATTCTCAAAATCTAATAATGCACAGAGTCAACTATCTGATGAAACCTTTAAACATTACTATGTTCATTTAAGAAATATAGAATTAATATTTGTACAGGATAGAATACTACATTTGATTTATCTGTGAGATCAAGACTAGTATTAAAAAAGCCATTTCATACAGAAATATTATACAATGAGACATATTATAAAATACCATTGAAATTTACTCAATCTAATCACAGATCACTACATGTGAATGATTTTTATCAACATAAAACAAACTAATTAAATGTTTTTGAAAGCGAAAGAACAATCCAGTATATCATTTTGATAGAATTTTGAATGGTTTTATTAGGCGTTAGTAAAAATAAAAATGCAGACTATTTCTTAACATAAATAGATTGAGCATTGTATATTGTTTCAATGCAATCAATTCATTCCATCTTGTAAGTTCTCATGAAAAAATGTATTTTATTTTATCTAAATCGTAAGGTAGGATCCTCCTGAGTTTATTGAACAATGTTCTATAAACTTTTATCTTCAATTGGAGTGTTTATTCAGTTTATACATTAATAATACAAAGTACTTTTCTGTAACTATTTTCCAAAAGTTATTTCAATATGTCAGTAGTTCATGACCCAAGATTTTTATTGAAACATTTCTAAGCTATTCATGATATGTGTTTTATCTTTCTTCTTATTAGTCTTGAGTAATTAACTCAACCTATCTTTAACATCTCATTGGCAAATCTACATAAATCTTTTAACTCATAGAATCTCATTTAAAATTATACCCAAAATATGTATCACTGATACTATTACATGCACAAAAGTTTATGCCAAATAATAAAAATCTTTCAATTTATTTCTATTTACATGCACCATATTAAAAAACACTTAGATAGAAACTGAAGAAAAAACAGAAAAAGAAATCTTCAGAATATTCAACTAAATGCAAAAGAAATGAAAAAAAAAAAATCTTCAACAGAAACAAACATAATTATGAGAAATCAACAAAATAAGACATAAACAAAAATAAAATACAGAAACTACCAAAAATGTAATTCTGATCTTCAAAAAAACAAAAACTCTTTTCAAAAAAGTTAACAAAAGTATTTTACATTAATGCTGGACTTCATCACTTTGACCACATAATTATACTCAAAAGAAAAATTAATTTTCAATTAAACCACTTCTTCAATGTGACATTTAAATGGTCATTACAACAGAACTTTACATTAAACTTCTAACTTCCAATCAATGGGGTAGGTACATGGATCTACGTCTAGTCACGGAAGAGTGCCGTTAGGGGGCATACCAATGGGTCCCAAATCAGAGTTATTCTTCATAAAGAACTTTTCCAGCTTGGCCAAGATATGTTTGCCATATGTATATTTTCTCAGTGTGGCAATGTGTGGCCTTATCTTATGCATCAGGATTTTCCTTTGTTGGGGCTCTGCCACATCTATCATTTTCTGTACCACATAGTTAGCAAACTGGTCCTTCATCATGGTGTACAAGGCACTGTGTGGACTATAAATAGAAAAAAAAGATTGAATATTGGGTGTTTATACATGGCAAGAGTTAATTCTTTTTAGTACCAGTAATGACATACACATTTTCAGTTTCTTAATAAACACATTTGCATGGTATATAGTAATATTATTCAATATTATATCATTATTGTCTGTATGCATTATGTTTTTCTTTGTTGACATACCCTACAGCCAGTTATTTCCATGGGTGTAAATTTTTGCGATTTTCACTGAATAAGGCATACAAAACATTTTGGAGGTTACAATTTTGGAGGATTCAAAACTTTGATCAATACCTTTGAATGAGCACCATTAAATTGGCGATTTTGTTCTATCCGCAAAAATAAGCGAAAATTTACACCCCGTGAAAATAACCCGCTATACGGTAGTGGTTTGTTTTATTAGTGATTAAGATTATAACAAACTGTTGACTACTATAACATTATTTTGACATTTTTACCTATCATGTCCTTGTTTGGCCACACATTGTTGTTTCAAGTAAGATGTTTATAAAACTAGAACTATAAAACCAGGTTTAATCCCTTGATTTCTACACAAGGAAAGGTTGGTACCAAGTCAGGAATATGACTGATGTTTTCCATTTGTTTGATGTGTTCGCGAGTGTTATTTTGCCATTTGATATTAGGGACTGTCCGTTATGATTTTTACTTCCAAGATCAGGATTTTTTTTTTTACTTTACTTACAATTGCAATAACTTGCTGTATAAAATAACTAAATGTTGGTATACAAAAACATTTAGTTCTTATTAAACAGAAATAATCATTAAGAATGAGAAATTTTAGTTCCACTCCTGCATATGCATGGTCCTTCTAAGTCTTTTTCTCAAAGCTAAAAGATCATTTCCATCTTTTTTTTTTTGTGTCATGAAATTTTTGCGTGTTGATCACAGAGACAACTAAAAATTTAACATCCATGTCTTTGGACTGGTCAGGTTAGGCCAAATAAAAATATATGTGTGGTTCCAGTAACCCGACCGACCCTAGAACTTTTTTTTTCATGTCTGAAAAATAAATTTTCAAACGATCAAATTTTGAGGATTGCGAATTAAAATAATTAAATTCATAGATTTCTGTCATCTGAATTTACATCACAAGTATCTGTTATGGCTAAAATGCAACAATTCATAACAGAATGCAACAAAATTAACTAAAAACGTATCATGACTGTTTATTTTACAACCAAACACATGTAAAAATGGCGGACTTCCGGTTGGGGCGTGTATAATACCGGAAACAATTTTGGTAAACACACGATTTTTTTCCGGATTTTGACATTCAAAAAAAAAAAATTTGCAGACCTACCGACCCTATTTTTTAAAAGTATGTAACTGGAACCACACATATATTTTTATTTGGCCTTAGTTATAACTTCTTTTTACACACTAAAAGTACTCACCCATCATTAAGAGAACAGACTTCTTCAATCAGAAAGGCCTTCTCTGTTCGAGATGAATGAGAAACACACTTCTCTACAACATTGCTACAAAACAAATAATAATTTAAAACTATTAGTTACACTCAATGGAAGGTAAACATATTAACTGGAATTTTTATTACCAAAAAAAATCTATCAAATAAGAATTCAAAATTCCAAACTATTTATATAATAACTAATCGAAGAATTCATGAGAAAAATATTCAACGAGTGACTGAACAACACATTAATTCAGGAATGTGTGTAGTGCATGTGTTGTGAGGTCACGAGTGGAATATATTTTGATATTTGAATTATTTGACTAGTTATTCTTTTTATTACATTGGCAATGGCTTTTTTTTAAAAATAAAATTAGAGAAGAAAACAAAAGGAACTATTATCATTTTCATTCACATTTTGTTATGATCCGACATAATTTATTTCACATGTGGAATTATTGGTTTTTATTTCACATGTGGAATTATTGGTTTTTATTTCACTGGGAAACCAATGTAATCATTGCAACCAATGTAATAAACTGTTTGATTTGATAATGAAGAATGAATCTTCTGGTTTAATTCTCAGTCAGATCTGTTTAATATTAAGGTTTTGTCAGTATGCATTAATTTTCCTGGTTTTTAGTTAATTACCTTGCAAACTTGTGTTGACTAAGGGGAACAACTTTGCCCCTCATCTCATTAACAATCCTACTTTTATCTTCAGGAGCTCCGTGTTCCAGCACGTGTTGAATGACGTAGTTCCCATACTGGTCCTGTACAAGTCTGTCAGTATATTGATGGAGCTCATCCAGAATAGGTTTAGTCTGTTCCTGTATACAGTGTTCTAAGATCCTCTGAATCACTCTACACCCATATGGATGTGTTGACAAGGCTAGCACCTAAAGTAAAAAGGATGGAGGATTGGACTTTGATTTCAAGAGCAACAAGCTTAGCTAGATTATAACATGCTAATTCACAAGAAACAGTAATGCATATACCTTACTAGGAGCCGACCAGTCTTGGCTCTTTTAACATATATGCCTACCATCTTTCATTGAAATAAATAATCAGTAAAAAAACATAAAAATTTATTTCCATAAAGAATTGACAGATACGATGGCAAGTTGATGAACTCCAGAACACTGAAGATCATATATGAAGGTCTTGTGTACAGTATTTGCAAAAGGCATGATGTGCAGGTTCATTCTGCAGTGAAGAAACAACACTGGCTCAGACTCTTCTTTGTAGCATTGTTTCAAAATTGAGAAAAAAATATTCATCGAAAGAAATAGATGAGATTGTATTTGAAAAAGAAGGGGATTGATGCAATGAACTGTACTCATGTTTTGATGCGACACCAACAGCAGTGGATTTTGAAACAACCAATGAAATACATTTTCCCATTTCTTGGCATAAAGTCTGCTATGAACAACTTAAGATTATCTTCTAACAAAATGTTTTCTAGTTGTAGTTACATCCTGCAGTGTGAAAATGGTGTATAATACCTTCATAGTTGAAACAAAGTCTCTTTTGGAGAGTTGTCTCATTGGCAATCATACCACATCTTCTTTTTTATATTCAGTAATAATCTCTACATACCTGTCCCTTGAAAGCATCAATTATGAACTGTAAATGACCTGGTTTGACACACTCGATACATTTCTGTACAACATGATTACCATTCTGGTCCTTTACACACTTGAGAACATGGCCGTCTAACTCCTTCACGATTTCAACTTGCAAGTCTTTAGGTATTGTCTCCAAGGCTTTCTGTATGACACGACAACCATACATTTGAAGGGCCAGTGGGAGAACATGCCCACGTAATCTCTGGGCTAATGTCTGTCTCTGATCATTGTCACCAAACTCAAAGAATTTCTGAATAACATAATTTCCAAACACATCAGTCATAAGGTGATAAGCGGCAGCCAGAATTTCATTAAACACCATTGATTTTTCTTGTGATGTAGCCCTCTCCAGCTTCTGTTGAATAAACCTGTAAAATCAAACCAGATTTCAATACCTACATTTTTAATTCATACATGGTACATCAGACATTAAGTACACAGCATTAAAGAATTGCTGGTCCAAAAACCAACTGATTTGAACCATGAAATATTAAGTGAAAGAGATGGGAAAACTTTTGTCAAACATCTGATCCTACACCTTGCTGTTAAATAGTACCAAATGTTCCTGTGGTAAAGAGGTAAGACAGATTTATCATCTATTTCTCAATCTAAATATATCCGGATATTTTCCATTGTTCTAAAATGGTTAACAAAATTTTCTCCCAATCAGCAAATGTTCCTTTCTATAAAGATTTTAGATGGAACTTTTTTCAAGGACAAATACAAAAATAAAAGAATAGATCGATTCAAATTTTCTATTATTTTTTAGTAATCAAACCCGATTTATTATCCAACATTTGATGCAGAACAAGGGTCCTAGTGTTCTTTAGAGCATTTTTTACAACATCAAGATGTAAATTGTGTAATGTACATCATGAAAATCTAGATTGTTACCTTGATCCATGTTGATCTTGTGAGAATTCTACAACATGATTTGTGAGATCTTTAAGTTGAAGATTTGGAATTCGGTTATTTCTGAAATCTTCCAACAACCGACTCCTTCCTGTTACCTCTTTGGACATACTTGCACTGAAAAAATTATAAAACGAAATATATAAACAAAATATAATGTGTATGCAAAAACTTAGGGTGTACATACATTTCTTCTTCTTAGTATACTTATTGTGATTGGCTGTGGACTTGACATCTAACCAAATTCTTTCATACAGAGTAAAATCAAAAGTCTTTTAGAGCACTAAAGGTTAAATATTCAGTTCATTTTTCAGTGAACACAAAATCTTGAATTGCAAGAAGCACTAGAATTAGGTATAACATAACATGTATAAAGAAAGATAACTCCAATTTTTAAATTAATTTTGACATGCTGTGTAATTTTCTTTAAAGTATGGTTATGCACATACACATCATTTGTAACATGAATATCTGAATAGTTCATTATTTTAGTCCTTATAGTGTAGATCACTATAAGTCTTCATCGTTGAAAACATTTAACATCCTTGGCTTTTAAATATTCGGCTTTGAGCAATCCTGATGAATGAAAATCCAGAAAAGCACTGATGCATGAATTTATTCAACATGTTGTTCTGGTTTTTTATCTGTCACCTGAACCGAAACACACATTCATAAATTGACATTTTATAAACAAATACTCTGTAACCTCAAAGGGAATACACTTTAAATATATATACCTTCTATTGGCTATTGTTCTGTTTGGGAAAAGAGAACTTGTGAAAATACCATTAGCAGATCCAATGGACCCATTTCTGTAACGTGTCTCAGCACCAGGGGCAGCATTATACAGTCTTGGTCCATTTGCCATACCTTCAAAAATGTAATTAATGTTAAATAATTAAACATTTCCTTTTCAATATTTTAAGTAAGGTCTTGGTGCAGTTTCTTCATTTATAGGAAAAGGTACTACATAAAATAATTTTTAGAAAGCTTATATGTGACCCGCCATGACATTTCCAGGCTTATGGAGGTAGAACGTTATTGTTAGAAAAATTATAAACATGATAAATATCGAGATTCAATGAAATACGTATTTGTGAAGAAGAGTGAACACTTTCCTTGACTTCTTTTTTAGCGGACGCCGAACTACACATCATTGAAGAAGTTTTACTTTTTCGTTTGAAGTTAAAATGTTTGAATCTACATTTTAAATTGATACAAAAAAAAAATCAAAATTCTCTGCTCTTTAGATTTTCATAAATAGAGTCTGAGAAATATATCCATAACAAATGCACCGTATCAAATCATGTAAAAGAATACCTACTTATAAACTGTTACGCGTCTCATACTATGTATAGAGATATGCATAATAAATCTAAATTAAAAGAAGGAATTCTTAAAGCTTCATTTGACAAATTTTAAACTAACTGCATTTCAACAAGTTTAAATTACATGTTCTAAAATAGAGCTACAAAAAAACAAAAAAAATGCTCTTCTCTATTTCATAAATGGAGTCTTAAATATATCCATAATTAATGCACCGTATCAAATGCATAATTGAGAACACAAAGACTTATAAACTGTTATGCGTCGCATACTATGTTTAGAGACATGCATGATAAATTTAAATTAAAAGACAAAGGAGTAGGTCCGGTAAGGACCGATTTTGGCCTCAAATTTCAGGTTCATCTGACGAAAGATTTTGACCACTTTCTAAACACTTAGGTGTCTATTTTATTTGAATTAATTAATTTATGTGAAAGATTTTAACAGATTTAGTCATTAAAAACGATCCGATTCAAGCTCAAATGTGAAAAATCTACCTAATATGCCGAAAAATGTCACTTTTCAGATGGTTTTTGGTAAAAATGAAAGTGGCCACATCCGTGTTAATCCTCAACCTTTATATATGTTATGTATTATCATAAAATACAACTTACATTTCAATATTAAGGATGAACATGAATGCGGCCACTTTCGTTTTACACGAAAACCGTCTAAAATTTAACTTAAATGCTAGAATTATGAGGATTTCAGTAATTTAGCATGACTAAATGGTGCAGAAGCATTCTATATAGCTACTGTCCAATAAATAACTAAAGGTTTACATTTTAACAATTTTGTAAAACTGCTATATTTTGGGGCCAAAAAGGAGTCTTACTGAACCTACTCCTTTAAAAAAAGGAATTCTTAAAAGCTTACTTTGACAAATTTTAAACTAACCTCGTTTCAACAAGTTTAAATTACATAAGTCATGTTCTAAAATAGAGCTAAGAATTGTTTGTATCGTAGTAAATTGAATTCTTTGAAATGTTATTCCTTGAAATACGCTATTGAACATTACTTAGAGCCAATAAATACAATAATTTTGTATTTTATATATGCCTTCAATAAATAAAAGTCGCCATAGAACAGACTCGGTCTCATTTTCATACCGGTATTCGAAATGACTCGTTTCATTGCTATTACAACAAATATGTCATAATAACATGACAGAGAGTTTTGTTTCGAATATTATATCGATAAATATGCAAAAAGCAAATTTTAGACGATGTACCCTCCTAAGCCTGGAAGTGGCTAACATATAGTTAACAGCGTTTTTTCTCACAATGACGTTCTTCTACCATAAGCCTGGATATGTCGTGGCTGGTCACATATTAGTAAGCTAGACAATTTGAGGTTTTGATAAATCAAATTTTAGAAGACCTTTTTTCATTACTGACTTTTGACTACTGAGTATAAAATTATTTGACAGTACAATCAAGCTTACAGTCTATAATTTGGGATCAAAATTGGGATGTTTGGCAATTCAATCATGTATACAAAACATAAAACAGTTAACTTATTTTTTACCCAAATTTCACAAATTTGGGTCAAAAATAAGTTAAGCTTGATTTTATTTCTTTTGGCAAATCTTACTTGACAGAATACTAGAATGTCCAACAATAGTTGGTTACCTGTGGAAAACTTAAATACTCCACAGTCCATCATCACAAACAGGACTTGATTACAATACCAGCATACCTCCCAAAAACATACACTCACCCAGAGCACGGTTTGATGATGAGTCTGATAGAGATGGTGGTGGTGTCATAGACTGTCCTGGTTGGACCAAACCAATGGGACCACAAGGAGACCCCATACTTGTCATGGACCCACAAACAACATACACTCACCCAGAGCAAGGTCTGATGATGAGCCTGATAGAGATGGTGGTGGTGTCATAGACTGTCCTGGTTGGACCAAAGCAATGGGACCACAAGGAGACCCTATACTTGTCATGGACCCACAAACAACATACACTCACCCAGAGCAAGGTTTGATGATGAGCCTGATAGAGATGGTGGTGGTGTCATAGACTGTCCTGGTTGGACCAAACCAATGGGACCACAAGGAGACCCCATACTTGTCATGGACCCACAAACAACATACACTCACCCAGAGCAAGGTCTGATGATGAGCCTGATAGAGATGGTGGTGGTGTCATAGACTGTCCTGGTTGGACCAAAGCAATGGGACCACAAGGAGACCCTATACTTGTCATGGACCCACAAACAACATACACTCACCCAGAGCAAGGTTTGATGATGAGCCTGATAGAGATGGTGGTGGTGTCATAGACTGTCCTGGTTGGACCAAAGCAATGGGACCACAAGGAGACCCCATACTTGTCATGGACCCACAAACAACATACACTCACCCAGAGCAAGGTCTGATGATGAGCCTGATAGAGATGGTGGTGGTTTCATACTGTCCTGGTTGGACCAGACCCATGTGACCAGCAGGAGACCCCATACTTGTCATGGACCCACAAACAACATACACTTACCCAGAGCAAGGTTTGATGATGAGCCTGATAGAAATGGTGGTGGTGTCATAGACTGTCCTGGTTGGACCAAACCAATGGGACCACAAGGAGACCCCATACTTGTCATGGACCCACAAACAACATACACTTACCCAGAGCAAGGTTTGATGATGAGCCTGATCGAGATGGTGGTGGTGTCATACTGTCCTGGTTGGACCAAACCAATGGGACCAGCAGGAGACCCCATACCTGTCATGGACCCACAAAGAACATACACTTACCCAGAGCAAGGTTTGATGATGAGCCTGATAGAGATGGTGGTGGTGTCATGGACTGTCCTGGTTGGACAAGACCCATGGGACCAGCAGGAGACCCCATACTTGTCATGGACCCACAAACAACATACACTTACCCAGAGCAAGGTTTGATGATGAGCCTGATAGAGATGGTGGTGGTGTCATGGACTGTCCTGGTTGGACAAGACCCATGGGACCAGCAGGAGACCCCATACTTGTCATGGACCCATAGAACTGGTTCAGCTGTGGTAACTGTTGCCTCTGTTTGTATTCTAACGAGTCTCTCCTTTGACCTACAAACCAAATATTACCGCTATTGGAATTCAGAAAAATGTTTTTAAAACATGAACATACTAAGAAACAATTTAAGATAACAAGAAGTAAAAGTACTATAATTGTTAAATTTTGGAAGTGTTAGTAATATGTTAAAAGGAGAATAAATAAAGAAATTAAAAGAACCTTGCATGTTTTATGATAAGCCATTACTGGGTTTATTATCTTATTTTTGCAAATAATTTTTGTACTGTCATGACATTTAACGAGTCAAACTGTTTTAAAAAAAGTTTCAGACTTCACACTTGAATATAAATGATCAAATCTTGCATATCTTACTGAAGAACTTTTGGAGAAATACTGTAATTTATAACATACAAGGTCCTTTATAAAACATTTCTGAACTAGAAATTTCGACAAATTCAACACCAATTTTCATATAAATAAATCTACAATGGTATAAAATTCTGCTTTTCCTGCCTTCTTTACAAATGCTGGCTTTCCTAAATGTGTCTAACTCACATTTATTTTCTTTTACAAAAATAGTTCTTTAAATCTTTTTTCTATTACAAGATAGAATCTCTACGCATAAAAAACCTAATGATTGCATCACAATCTAGTAATATAGTTGGACACATTTATAAAGCATCAGAACTTGATGAAAACTTATAAAATTTTTAATCATGACAAAAAATTGTTCACCAACCAGAGCCGATTGTTCCCGGAGAAGGCATGTTGTTAAGGCCTGTGTTGCCATAGTTACTTGGCTGAGGTGTGAACAGACTGGACGTGCCCTGTGTGAAACCAAGACTACTGCTCGGTGTGTAGCCTAAAACAGACGCAGAGTTTTCTTCATTATCAAATAATTCAAAAATATCTAAAGAAAATCTCACACAGGCAAACCACCTTAAAGGATTCAGAATAGATTTCCCAGAAATTTTTGTTAGATGATATCAATTTTCTTTTAAAATTTCCCACAGTTTATATTGATGTAGTGAAAAAGATCCATGATAGCTGCTGATCGACTCATCCACAATAAAAAGGCCCCTGGTTTTTATATTGTTGTAAAACTTCAATGATCAGTAGCCAATATTGCACAAGCCTGACAAGATCTAACCAACTGAGTTATTGCATCAGTAAATAAAGACTCCATTTCAATAATACTTTAAAATGCTAAATAACAATGCCACAAGACTTTTCAAAGCAAACTTTAGCATTCCATGTCATAATGAAAATTAGACAGTTTGTCAAAATTTTAAGATATTCAATAAATGCATTTATTATACAAAATGGAATTCTGCAACTCTCTGCACCAAAATCTTTACCAACTACTAGTTCAAAGACAAATATTGAAACATTTGTCTTTTAAGTGTCTAAATAGATTTTTTGCTAAATTTTAATAGTCAGGGGCATCAGACTAGTGACTAAAGGAATAGACTGTAATTCCTTAAATTTATCAAAAGTCATATCTAGAAGAAACTCAAAAGTATTCAATTATTTAAATTATGTAAATCTTTATTATTGCGCCAATTTAACAATGAAGCAACAAAATGATTCTGTTAAAAAAAATTCAAAACCATCAACTAGTAGATAATGGTTACAAATATACTGTTCAGTGTTGACTAATATAATGTAATTTAATAATAACTCTGTAGCAGTTATGAATAATTTGTAATAATGCTGTTCAAAAAAATCAAGTTTTGGTTCTAAAAAAAATCTGAAATCTATCTGCTATTCTGAATCCTTTATCTAAATGCAACAAAATTTTTGAACCCTTTTGTGACCTTTTTGAAATCACCCAATGAAAAGAAAGCAGAAAAGTCTGCATGCATATTAAATTTCCAAACAAACTAACACCATTATTAAGTAACCCCATCACCAGAAACCTCTCCCTCAAATACCAACAATTCCTGTAGTAACAACATGCAACAAAAGTGTCTGTTTGGTATGAAGCTGCTCTAATTTCAAAGAACAAAATTATCAGAGAAATAGATTGCAAAGGCATCAGGAATCCTAAATATGGTGAATTCATTACTTTTTGAGCTATACCAATTTTAGTGGATTTCATTGCTATAGGCCAAGGTGAACCACAAATTAAAATTGTCAACTGTCAATTATAGACAATTGTCTATACGTTTGTATACAGACTATTGTAAAACCATGTGATCAAATATCAATGAAAATACTATTTTTCCTTATTCCATGTAAATTGGTAACCAATGAAAATAAACAAGTCCACAGTATGGTGGATAATAAATGGCAGAGTGAAAGTTTTAAAAGGTTAATTATTTGCATATATATAGCTATTCATAGAACAAAAAATTTCTATCCGCAAAACATTTACCGGCGTAAGGATATTTGAAACTTGTCAATGTTGTTACTATCAGAATATTGTTGACAATGCACCATGCTATGTTAACCTAGAAGGGAATAATTTATTTCCTGAAATCAAGCTTCAAGCACGCCTGAAGTATGATCTCTATGTAAAAGCTGTTTAATGAAATACACGTTAACAACAGCTTGCATAATGAGGTTATAACCATGCCTAAATCTTGCTTCCTAAAATGAAACTGAAATTTTAGATCTAAAAATATGATATCAACTCAAGATTATTTGTATTTGTATTTAGCAAGAATAAAATTACTGGCAATATCACACAGCCAAAACACACACAACTGTAACAAAACATCTTGTTAGGGAGGTTTAATTCTAAAATGGTTACTCAAATAATTTAATCTTTGCACAAGATTAAACTCAATAATAATTGATGTCTGATTGGTTAAAACAAAAGTTGATTTAGCAGTTATAAAACTGATAATAAACTTAAAAGCTACATTTTTGAGTTTCATAGTTCAACGAATTCTACTATTTGCCATAGATTCTCTTAAAAAGGAATTTATAAAAAGCATAATGATGCAAGCTCTTCTTGAATTTGAACGAGAATGAAGCAGCATTCATGTGGAAGTTTGAGTTGACAAACATTGGATAAAGCAATGCAGCATACAAGCCTGTCTTACCCAAAGAATTTTGTGTTGATGAACTGGAGCTGGAATAGACCACAGGCGGAGTTGTCTGATGTTGTTGTGCTTGGGTGGTCAGAAGTCTCAACGGATTGCTGCCTAATGCAGCACCACCTGAAATCATTAGTAGGTTAAAGTTCAAAGGTCATGCAAATCAACAAATAGGTTAAAGATGTTTATTCCATTCAAATGTAAACATCACAATCTTGTGATTTCAAGAGATATAAGAATGTTTAAGAATCAGATACTGAGATACTGAATTAGTTCAAGATTTTGAATGAAATAAAGTTACAAAACAATTGCTGCACGTGGTCATGATGTTGAGAATCAAGTCTGAATTTGTTCTTTTTCAAAATAGAAATAGAATCTTCCTAGGTCATGCCAAGGAAAAAGAGGCAGTTCTTCAAAAAGACATTTCACATTCAAATGGAATAACATGTGAGAAAATTGAATAAATGTGCAAAAACTTAAAATACCAAATCCCCAGGCATTGTATAAACATATGGTATAATAAGTCATCTGATTTGTGTGTTTATATAGATTGCTTAATTAAAAGCTCTTTAATACAATAATCTGTTATTGCGTACAAATGAACCAGACCTACAAGCAATTCATAAACTTCTCTAAGAGGAGTTATCTCTCTTTTGAGTGACAGTTTTACAGGTAAGGTAACTTCATTTCTATTCATAACAATCAAGCTATAGCATACTTGTATTGGAAATCAGAAATGAAACAACTTAAGAGAGCTTTTCCTTAAAAAAATGCCAAAAATTACAAGCAAGTTGAAAAGATCAGCATAAAAGAGAAACAAAATCTAAAGTAACAATACTTTTATCATCCTTTGTTTTCTTTTTATTACTAGTATATGGTCGGTTTCAGTGAAATATATTATCAGGTCTTTAATGCTGTTGTTCAATTTCTATGTTCACTTTCAAATCTTTTTGTTTTAGGTTTTGAAACATACAATATCTAAATGGCATAAGGGCTTTTCCAGAATTAATTGTATTGGGGGTTTTCATCAAATTTTTAAAATTTATGCATGGTGGGGTCAATAAAAGTGCCTTCTGACCAATTCATTACTAAATTTTCTTGGATAATTTTCCGTGAAAAGTGTTAGTTCCAGTTCTCCTAATAGACTTGAATCTGATTATGACGTATATTTATTTAATATTTCAATGTACCTTGCTTTAATTTTCAAAACACCTATTCTGGAGATCCAAAAACCTAGCAACAGAAAAATATTAACATTGTCCATGTACTGCACCCCACAAAGATATCATAAATTGTCCTGATTTATCATTATTTTCTGTGTAAGTACCTTCTTGTATATAAGAAATGCAAATCTTCCAATTCCAAATTTTCTTGTAACTTGATATTGTATTAATTTGACCTGGACAAATAATTTCCAATGCCACACCAATGGTTGTCAACTCACCAAGAGTTCCCAAAGGTCCTTGATGATTCACTGTCTAGGGGTCAGTTACTATTTACAGGTCTGAATAAAACTTCTCTGGATAATCAATAGTTAAATAACCATTAAGTTTTAACTTTCCCACCGTTTAATTGGGTCTCTATTAAAGTGATGCCCTCCATTTCTGTAGTTACCAATAATACATTTCCTCATAAATTCCTAAAAGTGATTACCCATAACCTCTGACGATTTAAGACATTTAGAAAACTGATTTACCTTGTTGGTTGCCAGATGCACTGACAAGAACTGGCGCTGGTGGTACTAAACGAACAGGAGTTCCCAGACCACGTGGATTACCCATCACCAACTGTCCGTTCTGATCATAATATGCTGGTGCAAGTATCTGGTACTGTGATACTACAAAGTAATGCAAAATTTTATTTATACTTTATAATCATAAATAAATTAAAAAAAAAACAACATTTTACTTATTTCGGTGAAACCTGGAATGTTTTCCCTTGCTGTCCAATTAATTATATGATGCTTATGAGAATTCAGAAAAAAGAGAGTACAAATTTATATATAATATATATATATATATATATATTGTGTCTGAATTTTCAAGTACAGACCTTGCTTTGTCAGTCTTTCTTTCTTGTAAGTGAATTCCACTGTATTATTGCATCTTATATGTTAAATACTTATTCTTAGGAAAGTTACGTCCATGTACACTGATATTTCAATGATTTACCAGAAGTCATATCTTTAAACTCACTAGGAGCATTTGGAGTTAATGGCTGTGATGAATCATTCTGTTGTGACGGAGTCAGTGGTCGTCCTGTTTGGTTCCTCATCATCTGTTGCTGTTGTTGTTGCTGTGATGACATACCCTGCGGTGTCTGTTGTCCTTGTTGTTGAATGAGATTTGCAGGGTAGATCCCCCAGGGTGCCTGCACTCCATAATACTGGGGATGTAATACAGTTGGTCCTGTCAATATGAAACTGGTCAAAAAAAGATGTTACAACACACCCCCGAGTGGAAAATATTGTCCTCTTTTTTAACATAGAACTTGAATGTCCATATTCATTGCATTTTAACAAATTCAGATCAACAACTAAAATTTTAACAACGTAATGTTCTGAAGACTATTTTTTCCACTTTAGGTTAACAGTAACAACATGGTCTTCACAACATTTGTTAGTTTTGAACTAAATTTAATAGAAGCAAAATATATAAAACTGGAAGATTATAAATAATTACTGGTTAGTTTAAAATGGAGAATGCAAAACTAAAAATCAAAATAAAACTTTCATATAATAATATTTCCATTCAAAAACGGCATATTAAAAAAAAATAAAGCTTCCAAGTAGAGTAAAAGTTGAACGTGTTATTAAGTTTCACATTTCTACTACATTTATAAGAGCAATGTACAACAATGACCGAAGATTTACAAAATGTAAAAAGGAGAAAAACTTGGAAGCCACTAATGAAATATAGAAAATATTGTACCTGCAAGTGGAATGCCCACGGCGTAAGGATCCTGTGCGCTCAGGACGTAGGGTGTTGGTGTTATGCCATTGGGGGCCAGGCCTACGTAAAGAGCACACACCAAATAAGCCATGCCATCAAATAACATGCACATGTTCACATTTATTAACATTGAAAGACCAAGCTTCTCATTAGAACTTAAATATTTTGAGCAAAACATTCTTATGATCAGAATTTACAATTTTGCTTATAGACTTCGTCCCAAAATTTTTGAAAATTTATCAATTTCTCTCCCACGCATATTTTAAATCCGCGTTTATTTTGGATTTGATTGATTCAGACAGTATGTTAAAACTGCTATGATCAAAACTTAACACATAGGTAAACAATTGAATAAACTGTTTTATTCTTATTATTTAATAGGACAACCAGCCAAAATTAGGGGAAAAACAATTAGCCAATTACAATCAGACTAAAGATTTCAGTGATAATTGATATCAATAATAACAGCATTTCAATTTAATAAGTGTGAACATGTCTCAACATCAATTTGTTACAATATTAAAAAAAAGTTTGCCACAAATTCATCTTTTTTTCAATTTGACAGATATTGCATAAACGTGCAAGCATTTTTTTTAAAATTCCCAATGGCCCCAACCCAACAGGCTCAATGTAAATGAATTTGAAATCATGTAGAAATCTTTTTTTGTCAACTGAATCTAAAAAAAAACTGGAAAGATTTTTTAAAATCACTGCCTTTTTTAATTACTGGGAACAGCTGTGGAAGAAAATGTGTGGAACAAACTTTTTTTAAAGATTATAACTTTTGTATAATAAAAATACACATGCCGATTGTACGTAACACAATATAAATCAAAATAATAATAAAATTACAAAATAAATGGTAAAGCAATTTAAAAAGGTAACAAAAATACATTCACATTTAAGGTGGTACCCAACACTTTCACTAAAATTAATATGGCTTGTTTCAGTTTCATAAAATTTTGACAAAGTATCTACTTTGACCCTTTGACAAAAATATAAAAATTTCAAACAAGAGTGCACACGCTGAAATGTCTCGCCTTCTATACTAATCATTGATATTATGTTGATAGTCCTAAGTATAAAGCTTAGTTTTATTACAACTGTCTCATAAACTTAACATTAACCAAGATAACTAAACAAAGACCAATGAACCTTGAAAATGAGGTCAAGGTCAGATGAACCATGCCAGGCAGACATGTACAGCTAACAATGCTTCTATACAACATATATAGTTGACCCATTACTTATAATTTAAGAAAAATAGACCAAAACACAAAAACTTAACACTGTGCAATGAACCGTGAAAATGAGGTCACCTTCAAATAAAACCTCCGCGACTGACATAAAGATCATAAAATATTTCCATACACCAAATATAGTTGACCTATGGCATACAGTATTAGATAAAAAGACCAAAACTCAAAAACTTAACTTTGACCACTGAACCATGAAAATGAGGTCAAGGTCAGATGACATCTGCCCGCTAGACATGAACACCTTACCATCATTCCATACAACAAATATAGTAGACCTATTGCATATAGTATGAGAAAAACAGACCAAAACACAAAAATTTAACTATAACCACTGAACCATGAAAATGAGGTCAAGGTCAGATGACACCTGCCAGTTGGACATGTACACCTTACAGTCCTTCCATACAAAGAATATACTAGCCCTATTGCTTATAGTATCTGAGATATGGACTTGACCACCAAAACTTAACCTTGATCACTGATCCATGAAATGAGGTCGAGGTCAAGTGAAAACTGTCTGACAGACATGAGGACCTTGCAAGGTACGCACATACCAAATATAGTTATCCTATTACTTAAAATAAGAGAGAATTCAACATTACAAAAAATTTGAACTTTTTTTTCAAGTGGTCACTGAACCATGAAAATGAGGTCAAGGACATTGGACATGTGACTGACGGAAACTTCATAACATGAAGCATCTATATACAAAGTATGAAGCATCCAGGTCTTCCACCTTCTGAAATATAAAGCTTTTAAGAAGTGAGCTAACACCGCCGCCGCCGCCACCGCCGGATCACTATCCCTATGTCGAGCTTTCTGCAACAAAAGTTGCAGGCTCGACAAAAATTTAAACCAACTGTTTATTCAGAAAAAATACACTGTTATATAGCAGTTTGACAAACACTTATTTTGATCATTGAGAAGCTTAATATTCCCTTAACAAAACAACGTAATTAAAACGTTTAGCTGATTTTACAGAGTTATCTCCCTGTAGTGTTAGGTACCACCTTAAACAGTTATTCAATGATGGTCATTAATTGTTCTGTACTGTTTAACTAATCATGACCAAATATAGTGTTCAGTACGTATACTGTTTAAGTAAACATAACCTTTCTTTGTAGGACTTTTTCCGTGTTTTTTTTAATATTATATTTTTCACAAGATTTTTTTAGTATTATTCGTATCCACGTTAACTTTGAAAACCTCCTGCTCATCATATTTTTCTATCGGTTAACAGTACTGAACATTCTGAAAATTGCTTGTTACCTAGCTTTCCAAGGTAAAAAATTATATCAAAGAAGCCAAAGACCAGTAATAGTAATTAACACAATTGTGTGTGTGTCTTATATAATGATAAGAATTGTTCAAGTTGTGTCGTGTGTCATAGTATTTTGCAAAGTTTTTTTCCCTCAGAGATTCACATGTAAATTTTTTATATATATATATATATTTTTTTTTAAGAGTAGAGGTTCCTCAATATCATGAACTTTCGGAAACAGATGTAGCATGAACTGCTCCTCTATGATAATTATTTGAAAGTCTTAACACAAACTGTTGATAGCAATAGATTGTATTGTTTATACACATTTTTCAAAGAACATTTTTTCTCAATACCCACCTAGTTGTTGCTGTTGAGTAGCAAGGGCGTACTGTTGTTGTGTCAGCACTGCAATGGGCTGTTGTTGTCTTTGCAATAACTGAAAATATACAAATAAACTCGGTGATATTGTTGTCTTTTTTCAAAACTACCTCTTCCGTTTTTCATTGGAGAAAAATGCATATTTTTTATTGAAATTGGGAAATATTATTCTAAACACATCTCTGATTTTTTGCTGACCTTTGCTGTCTTTTTAGCACTGTTTTTTAATGTATATTTTGGTTGTCAGACATTTTCAACCCGAAAGGTACTTTTCGTAGAGGGGAAAGAAACAGAAGCAATGATGGTACTTAATGCATTGAAAACAACATGTGTTACACCATGATTCTGATCAGAAAACCGGATCTCAAAAGTGCTTTATAATATCAACGATATTTACAAACATTACTACCAACTAGAACACACCCGTGATATCGCGGGTCCGTGACTGAATTAAAGTATACAACTATGCGTTAGCCTTATTTTAGTATTGGTATTGTCATCTGATAAAGTCATGCCGATTATAAGATACAGTTTTCTCTGTTTTCAAAATCTTTCTGTTTGAACCCGTCAACCTGGAACTTATCAATAATTGGTAATATTAATTACTTGGAAAACAAAAGGTCCTGGAATGGAGTATTTTTTAATCAACAGCATTGTAAATAAAGTTGAATTCTTTTATTCGCTGATTTACGTCATGCTCGCTAACAAATTGAAGCCTGTACCTATATGCCTTATTTTAAGTCCAGATATTTAGTATTCGTATTGTTATCTTAGAAATTCTTACTGATAAATATACTACAATAGGGAAAAATTTGACAATGATTGAATTTAGTAGTGTCAACCCTGTGATTATGACCCGTGTATATAGCAAAATCCTAATTACACCGTTTGGTGGTGCGCCTGTCAGATGCGGAACGTACAGATAAGGCCAAAAAAAAATATATGTCTGTTTCCTGCTTCCAAGGCAAATAAATCAGGGTCGGTAGGTCGGGATTTTTTTTTTTTTTTTTTTTTTTTATTTTTTTTTATTTTTGCACTCCCTGTCAGATTTGCAGTCGGTTAAATGCCATGTTTGGTTAGGGTCCTGTACCCCAAAATGATTTAATCCCTTTAAAGAAGCTTTAATTGAATAATCCTCCCAGTGCTGACATTTTTTAAACCTTAATTGTAGCACATTTGTGCTGGGAGCAGCCATTTTGATTGTTTGGGCATAGTAAAATACGGATCTGGATCGGTCCGGAAATGAATTTTTCCGGACCGGAAACGATTTTTTTCCGGATTTGAATAAAAAGATCTAGGGTCGGGGGGTTTGAGTCAGGGTCGGTCGGGAAACAGGAAACAGACATATATTTTTTTTTTGC
This sequence comes from Mytilus galloprovincialis, assembly GCA_037788925.1. Classification (NCBI taxonomy): domain Eukaryota; kingdom Metazoa; phylum Mollusca; class Bivalvia; order Mytilida; family Mytilidae; genus Mytilus; species Mytilus galloprovincialis. The sequence continues at coordinate 54,660,903 of CM075339.1, read as the reverse complement.
CTAAGGTAATAGGTAACAGGTGAATATACTATTGGTATTGTTATCGGATTCGACCCGGAACTTGTTAATTATTGGCAACATTAATTATGTGGAAAACAAAAGGGTCTGGAGTGGTGTAATTTTTAATCTACACCATTGTCCTATATTAGTTATATATAAAGTTGAATTCTTTGATTTGTCGTTTTTACCCAATGACGGCTGACAAATTGGACCTCATCATTTTAGTATTATAGATACCATCACTGTTTGGGGAAAATGTAGACCTTTTTGGGAGGAATTTTAAGCCATTTTTTTTAGTAATTGGGAATTTTCTCTAGGGGAAAAGGCCGAATTTCAGCTGTTATTTGAAGCAAACAATATCACTGAAACTTGTGAAAAATATGTATACAGGCCTTGAATATTTAAATTAGTCGTTCATCTTTACCAATGTAAATAAAAAATTAGTACCCAACAATGAATCAATAGCATGTGTACTGACAGAAATGTACTTAAACTATACTCTGTATACACTAAATGTTACAAAGTTGACACTCCCAGTCATCTACATACATTAGGACAAGATTGTGTCAACTAAGATTTTAATATATGCACCGTATGTCACTTCACAGTGGTGATTCAACTGTCAAGTCGGCTTAATTAATGCAATGGTAGTTGGTTTAGTTTTTCTTTCACATCAGATTAGATAAGGGCTATTCCAGAAAAAAATGTATGGGGTGTTGGAAGGCAGTTTTTGTCAGAACCCGCCACCCAGACAATTGTATTTGAGAACTATAGTGCATTATATTCTGAAAAGTTGCTCTGATACCTATCACCCATGTATTATTAATATAATGTGCCTTCCAACTCCCCCATACATTTTTTTCTGGAATAGCCCTAACAACCTTTAATATAGTTTTGAGACAAGAATGCAGACACTTGTAAACTACTGTGTATTCATTTATATTGGCAGGTACTTATTTTAGTGCGATTTCATGGTTTTACAAGTTTTCTTACAAGCATCAATATTTACTTCCTAGAACAATGGAATTTGAGCTGGGTCAGATAGAAATCGACCTTATGCAAATGAATATTTTTACATCTGTTAACCTTTTTAAGGTCGGAAAAAATCGCTCTAAAAAGTCTGAAACAGTTTAAAGATTGTATTGGATTGTTATAAGAACCATACAAAACAGAACATAACTCATCTAAAGACATATCTATCATAACAAGTGAAACTGCGAGCTACTGCTCACTGATGATACCCCCGCCGCAAGTGGATAATATTAATAGTGTAAAAATATGCAAGTGTTCGGTAAACAGGAAGTTGTCGAGTGATGAATCTAAAAACGCATCACACGGTATAGATGACTTATATAAATCCTGAAACCAAATTTCAGAAATCCTTGTATTGTAGTTCCTGAGAAAAATGTGACGAAAATTTTCAACTTGGCTATCATGTGTAAAATCAGACAAGTGTTCGGTAAACAGGAAGTTGTCAAGTGATGAATCTGAAAACGCATCACACGGTATGGCTGACATATATAAATGTTGATACCAAATTACAGAAAGGGTGGATGTGTAGTTCCTGAGAAAAATGTGACGAAAGTTTCATGGGACGGACTGACTGACGGACGGACTGATGGACGGACGGACTGACAGACAGAGGTAAAACAGTATACCCCCCCTTTTTTAAAGTGGGGGTATAATTAATTGCTCCAAAATCAATCAAAGTCATATACATGTATACATGCAATTGCACAAGGTCAATTTCTATCCGACGCATCTTATTTCATTTGTTAACTTTTCCCAGAAAATTGATACTCAACAGAGAATCTACAGTATTTGTTTTTATACAAATGTCAAGAGCTATATGGTGTTATATTTGATTTGGAAAGTGTTACAAAATTGACACTCCCAGCTATTTACATACAAGAGGACAAGATTGTGTCAACTAAGATTTTAATATATGCACCGTATGTCACTTCACAGTGGTGATTCAACTGTCAAGTCGGCTTAATTAATGCAATGGCAGTTGGTTTTTTAATTGTCACAAGACAAATTAAGGTTTGTTCTATAAAATAATACATCACATACATTGAACCATTGCAAGTACTGACCACTTTCATAAAGATTCTTGCAGTGATAGCACCTTTCAAAGTTCAGGTGATAATTTATTTTGTTTGACATAATGGAAGAAGATATTTTGTTGGTAAGTAGAAACTATCAAAAACCAAATCTTTAACTTACATCAGTGGACAGACAGACTGACACATAGATTATATAAAAAAAATGCCCTTCTACTACATGTATATACCACAACAGGGCATAACAATTTCCACATGGCAAATCACAACCTTAATTATACTTTTTCTTGGGATTTCAAGGTTTTACAAAAGTTTGCATACAAGCCTACAAGAAATATATGTACTTCCTTAAACATTTTAATTATTATTTTTGTTGTTCATCTTTACCAGGAAAATTGGTTCCCAACAATGAATTCACTGTATTTTACACAAATTAATGCCAAGAGCTGTATGGTGTTGTATTTGATTTAAAAGTGTTACAAAGTTGACACTCCCAGTCATTAACACAAGAAGACAAGATTGTGTCAACAAAGATTTTAATATACAGTACGGTAGGGACTTATTTTTATGGATGTCTTAATCCGTCTAGTCGGATATGAATAATCCGACATTTTTATGGTAGGTAGTATGGTCATTAATCAACAGATCCAGGTGTGAATGGTCCTTTCATCTTTATCCGTGTTGCTAGAATTACGGTTCACTGATTTCAGAATCAGATTACCTGTAATTTTAACCTCTCAGTCACTTTATTGATGATATTAGTTCGACATCGTATTTGACATAAAATATTTTTACAGGTGAAGTAATGGAGAAAACTTTGTTTAATAAAAATAGCCTATTTTTGTTAATTATGGTTTTGATATTTCAACTGTTATTTATTTTCTTTGTTCCTAAAAATAATTTTTATTTTATGTTCCTTTTCGTTTGGTTTTTTTTTTTGTATCTTTTTCTTATTTGTTTGCATAAATTTTTTAAACATATATATTTTTACATGTATTCTATTTCTTGAAGCTTACGGTTATTTTTATTTTACTGATTTATTTTCCACGTAAATCCATTGATTCTCAAGTGCTGCTGCATACGTTTTAGTTTGACGCAGTCACATGCAAAATATTTCTATAATTCGTATTTAATATTCAGTCTGTGTTGTGTCAGTTCCGAGATAAAAAATAATTACAGTGAGCAATACTTGTATATTATTAGTAGCTTGATGATTCTTTGTAGTTTTTACTTTTTACTGTAAACAAATATTGTCCGAAAGTTTGAGATGTATATAACTAAAATAGAACGCAAATAATAACACTAGAAGAAAATATTGATTCTTCACGGGCATAAGTTTATTTTAAGATTTCCATGTTTGTTCATTATGCTAAATTAATATAATTGATCTGCATTTGGGGGTAGGGGGTAAAAGGGGTCCGGATCTCGAAATCCCGGGCTTAAAAACACGAAGTCCCAAGGTCCCGAATTTAAATAAATTTAAATCCCGACATCCCGAAAAAAGAATTCCCAGATCCCGAAAGGGTTAATCCCGAAATCACGAACTTAATTGCATAATATTAATTTACGCACAATCCATGTAAAAAAGGAAACTTGTATGTTATATTTTTTATAGCAATCTAAAAGAAAAAAATGCTGTGAAAAGACAATTCCATGATACACATATCAGTGATCAACAGCGTGTGCACGTGGTTGAACTTTAACTTGACTCCACTCACAATAATATTGAATGCTAATAAAAGATATTAAAGATCGATTTTGTCCACTGCACGAGATTTTTATATGGCGGGAAATGTCGTAACAGTAAACACAGGTGACCTTACTGACCGACCGTGGGAAAATGCATTCATGATTAAATTTGATGTGGAATGATTGACAGCATTGTGCTTTAGTTTTGAGGCTCTTGATCGATTTACCAGAATAGAAATTTAATCGATTTACATACATGTATAATCAAAACACGATTTAGTCTTCTTTAACTATTTTTTGTTTTATTTTTATCAGTCATTTCCCGGAAAAATAATCTATTTGGAGACCTCCTTTCAACTTTGGAAATAATACAACATCGATTTAAAAAATCATACTGACTGCGCGAGCTTTAGAATGACTAGATGTATGACGAAAAAGTAAAGACAGCTGATCATGACTAGTACGACTAGCCTTCAACCCCATTGGGGTATAAATGTGCATTTAGTCAATAAACTATATAAGGTTAAACTTTGATTTTCGTGTATCGATTTGATACAATTTGTAAAATATATTTATAACACCGGCGATTTTCATAAAAAATTTCAGACATGAAAATAGAAAGGCATATATATTATCTCGAGTGTCAACAATTTTAAATAAAATAACAAAAATAGGAATCGAAATATGATCTCGGCGTTATAAATATTGTATTAAAGGAAACCAATTGTTTGACTTTCAAAGAGATTAACGGAAAATATGTCAAAATAGAAAGCGCGAGTGATCTATCTGACCAAAATGTTTCATTTGCGAGAAATGATTGACAGGTGTGAATAGATGTAGAGGCTCCGACGGGGAAAGTTGTATCAAAAGGAAAATAACTTAACTCAGGCCAAAGTTTTTTAATTTGTTGGTTTACGGATTTTCCCCATGAAAAAGTCGGGTCGGTCGGTCGGGAAAAAAAATTAAAAAAAAATCTTTTGAAGACAGAAAAAATATGCAAAATCATTATATAGTTCACCTTTCTAACAATATGTTTGTTATGCTATTTTCTAAATTAGAGAATGCCTGTACCAAGTCAGGAATATGACAGTTGTTATCCATTCGTTTGATGTGTTTGGACTTTTGATTTTGCCTTTTGATTTTGGATTTTCCTTTTTGAATTTTCCTCGGAGTTCAGTATTTTTGTGTTTTTACTTTTTATCATCATTTCTTAAATTTTAGTTCGATGAAATATTATTGCTCAGCTTTTATAAACATCGCATGATGATTGTCTAAAAATTTACAGTTAAAAAAAGGGGGGTGCACGGTCAAAGACGAAATAAAATCGTCATTTCAGAAACAAGAAAAATAGATTTGCGTACATGTAGCTCTTAATCAATTCCAGAAAACTTGGTGAATAATGATCTTCAAGCAAGAAAACTGATAAAGAAAAAAATGTAAAAACGTCGTACGAAAATAAGTTTCAACACACGTGTCAAAAACCTAATGGACTCGTCCACTGGAAAAATGAGATTATCGGGTTAATCTGTTGTCTCGCATTCCCGTTTTTTATCCAAATGGACAATATTTTTTTTTATTATCTATGAAACAAGAAAATTCCAAATGATTTGTTAATTTTCAGTACTTCAACTTGATGCCTTCACCCTGTCCACAGTTGGACAAGTCTATTTCTATAAGATGATGCATCTTACGGACTGATGACAAATAAGGGAAATGAACTTATTGTGTAATTGGTTTTAAACACAAGTTTCGTTCCGCAAAATTATTTGCGCAAACGACAATTCAAGGTCAGTTATAATTGATTTGTCTATTTTTAGAAATGTAAACTGGAAGTTTTTTTTTTTTCACAACAGAAAGTGTAATCAATTTTGTTAGTGATTAATGCATTGCATTTCATAAAAAAGTTATTTTAATTATTTTTCAGGGATAATGCATTTGTTAGGGTCCGCGGGAATAAAAAAGCATGAAAAGTCAATTTTTTTTTCTTTTCTGGAAATCGGCAAAATCGGGTCAGCGGATCCGTAAACCAACAAATAAAAAAATTCTGGCCTCACAATGCCTATACATATTTCATAAATACGATATGTTGGCCTTATACTTAAAATTGAGTTTCTTATAATAACATATAAAGGAACAGGACGTTAAAAGTGGGAAATAAAATAACCATCAACGAAAACTCATATAATTTACGGGCTTGAAGTCCCAACAATTTGATTTAAACTTCTATTGATAACAGTCTTGGTTGTTATTAGGCTTATTATTTTGAATTAGATGAAATATTTACGGTTTACAAATACAAATACAAAATAGTTTATTGGTACAAAACTATTGAAATAATTGGCAACACAATATATTGTTAAAAATCGTCTTTATTTCATTTTCAAATTATAAAAAAAATAAAATTATATTTAATTTTAATTTTTATTCTTATATTTAATTTGAATTATATTTCTTATATTTCTTATATTTAATTTTAATTCTTTCTCTTTGAATACAAAACAATATTTTACATTTATCTATCCTCCATAAATACTAATATATCTGTACAGGTAAAATTTAATTCTAATCAAGCTGGTACAGATTGATTTACGACCTTCCACTTGGATATTGCACAGCAGGTGTTTATTACACTGGGACAACTGTCCGACCAGTCTGACATCTAGACGGATTAAGACATCCATAAAAATAAGTCCCTACCCGTACTGTATGCACCGTATGTCACTTCACAGTGGTGGTTCAACTGTCAAGTCGGCTTAATTAATGCAATGGAAGTTGGTTTTTTTAGTATTAAAAGGGTAATATAGGGTTTTTTAATGAAAATAAACATCACATACGTTACATGAATGATTGAACCATGGAAGTTTTTTTTTATTATTATTGGTGGGTGTTAAAGTATATAGTAACAAGAATGTGTCCATTGTACTGCTCCATCCACACTATCAATTTTTATGTTCAGTGGACCTTGAAATGGGGGTCCAACCTCTAATTTAGCATTAAAAGTAGAAGAACATATGATAGAAAACATGTGTACTAAGTTTCAAGTTGATTGGACTTCCAACTCATCAAAAACTACTTTGACAGCTTACAAACTTTTTAAGGTTATAACTTTTCCTAGTTTTACAAGTTTCGTACAAGCCTATGAGAAATATCAACTTCCCTGAACATTTTTATTTCTTGTTCAGCTTTAACACAAAAATTGGTACCAAACAATGAATCCACAGTATGTGTTTTCACACAAATGTCAAGAGTTGTATGGTGTATTTAAATCTTTTAACTTAACAGGTGGACAAACAGACTGACAGACATTAAAATCAAAATGTTGTTTATCTTTACCATGAAAATTGGCACTCAATAATGAATCTACACAAATGTCAAGAGTTGTATGGTGTATTTAAATCTTTTAACTTAAATGGGTGGACAAACAGACTGACAGACATTAAAATCAAATGATGTTCATCTTTACCACGAAAATTGGCACTCAATAATGACTCCACACAAATGTCAAGTGTTGTATGGTGTTATATTTGATTTAAAAGTGTTACTAAGTTGACACTCCCAGTCATCTTTATAAGAAGACGAGATTGTGTCAACTAAGATTTTAATGTATGCACCGTATGTCACTTCACAGTGGTGATTCAACTGTCAAGTCGGCTTAATTAATGCAATGGCAATTGGTTTGTTTTATTGTTGGAAGGGTTATTTAGGTTTGTTCTATGAATATGTACATCACATACATGACATGGAACATTTTTTTAATTTTTAATTGGTTGGTGTCATATATACACTTTATATACATGTAGTACCAAAATCGACACATAGTTCATGGATTCTCGTACTATCATTTTTTTTATGTACAGTGGACCGTGAAATTGGGGTCAAAACTCATATAGGAAATATGTGTACTAAGTTTCAAGTCGATTGGACTTCAACTTCATCAAAAACTACCTTGACCAAAAATGTTAAACTAAAGCAGGAGACGGACAAAAGAAGACAGACTAAAAACATACTGCCCTTCAGTGGGTCATGAAAAAAAAATAGAAAATGAAAATCTTGAAGTTGAAGTCTACCAATCAGGTTAAAGGGAACTTAGTGAAATACTGTTACTATGTTGACACTCCCTGTCATCTACATACATTAGGACAAGATTGTGTCAACTAAGATTTTAATATGTGCACCGTATGTCACTTCACAGTGGTGATTCAACTGTCAAGTCGGCTTAATTAATGCAATGGCTACTGTTCTTTGATGACTGATATCAACGATAAATATGTGACCAAATAAAGACATTTGATTTCCAATTTAACAAGTAGATAGTTGTCATGCTTTATGTAAAATATTCTACATGTTCTATAATTCATATTATTTAAATACAAACATATTAAAATTTGATAAGAATTGGTTGACAAGTTCTCAAGTTATTGCGGTTTGGTGTGAGCCAAGACTCACTGTTGAAGGCTGTACTTTTGACACAGTGAGATTTTGATGGAGAGTTATCACATTGGCACTCATACCATATCTTTTTATTTCTTTTTGGCATGAGGCTTCACAAATAACTGTTGTAAAAGATATATGTTTTGCCTTTTTGTTATTTTGATAGTGATTGCAAATTGTTGAAATCCCAATACCTGAGCATAGTCCATATTAAAGTTTGGACTATCCATTGATGGCATCATCTGATTGTTATAGTCAAAGTGGCCAGGATCCAAACCCATGGGTTCAAATGGAGGTGGGTCCAACTGGAAACCAGGCTGCTGGAACTGGTTCTGGTTGTCAAAGAAATCATTGTCTTTGTTAGGTCCACCCATTTGATTCATCTTGTTTTCATCTATAGGACTGTTCTGTCGACTGCTCCTCCTGAAATACAAAGATTTAAATATCTGTCAAAAATACACATCTTAAATTTCAGTTATTATTTATAGATGTATTCTGTTTTCTGCTCTTTGATCGTGTAGTTGTCTTCTTGACACATTCGACTATTCCATTCTCAATTCTATCATTTATTTTTTTAGGGTACCAATTTTCAAGGTTTTGCTCAAGTCTGAAAACAAGCATATACATATCTTGCACTTCATTGAACATTTAAATTTGTCGTTTAATTGATACGAAATCTAAGAATATTAATTTCCTACAAATAAAAACTAATCCATCGTATGCTGATGTAACTATCTTGTATCTGTAAAATTTACTTTACTTTCTTTAAAAAAATTATCTATGCAACTAACTTTGGATTTCTGTACATTTGTTACACAAAATTCTTGCATCTGTCCATGTATCAAGTTTACACTGTTGACAACCATGGTCAGGATGCCATAACTGTATAAACTCTGAATTTAATATATGCACCGTATGTCACTTCACAGTGGTGAATCAACTGTCAAGTCGGCTTAATTAGTGCAAAATTACAAAATAGTTTCAATTTTATTGTTGCTTATTTCTAAAGCAGAGTTTGTTGAAAGAGAATAAATCTTTACGCTTTTGAGATTTTTGAGATTTTTATTGCTTCAGCAAATCGTATTTTGAATATAAAATTTGGTAATCATATACATTTTGTACATGGAAGTTAACAAATTGACATTTTTGGTAACCTGCATTACAGATTACTACTTCTAGAACTAATTTTATTAAAAGATATGGAATGATCTAGTGTAATTATTTTTTCAACACCCTTAATTTTCATGAGAATTTCTTCCCTGGGTATTTAGTTATAGCTAACCTTTTGATAGTTTAATAAAAAAAAACACATTTTCTTTTAGAGCCTTCTCAATTTTAGAAAATATCAAACCTACCTAAAAACATTCTCTTCATCAAGCCCGTTCTGCATAAGTCCATTATTCTGAATATTTTGCATATTTTGCATATTCTGAATGTTCTGCAAGTTTTCTTTATTCTCGTCGCTTCGGTCTCCATCCCTGCCTTCAAATGGTGATGGAGTTTTACTTTTCTTGTCCTGACCTACATCCCCCATACTTCCATCTTGCTGCTGGACCTGGGAATAGTACCCCGTTGGAACCTAAAGTTTTTTGTTCATATTATTTATTTTCATGCCAGCATGCAATTTACCTTTTTGTAAAATTACAAAACCTAATATGTTATAGTGACAATTCAATTAAATTTAACAAGTGTAGAAAGTAATACCTTCTCAAACATGTCAAAGACAGGAGTCCTACTGAAGTCCACCATTTTTTTGTATATGAACCCTATTATCTTTGTAATGGTATTTAGCTACAAGTCAAATTTTTAGTCTTGATTCATATATATATCGTCTTTCTTGCTCAATTTTGTAGGCTCTTCTAAAACTCTTTGTTTGCTCAAGAGCTTGTAAGCATTTAAAAGGCGAGTTTGTTTTATAAATGGAAAATTATTTGGAATAGATTGAGGTGGACAAAGGGGTAACATTCAATATGCTCAACTAGGGCAAGCATTCTTCAATCTGATTAAATGGATTAGACAGTTGGTTTCCACCGTTTGAATAGTTTTACACTAGTCATTTTTAGCGCCCATTATACAGTGTGAGCCATGGCTCTGTGTTGAAGACAGTATCGTGACCTAAAGGCTATAATTGTTTACTTTTACAAATTGTCACTTTGTTGGAGAGTTGTCTCATTGGCACTCATACCACTTCTTAATTATATCTATATAATGCATGTCCACACTTCACTTATAAGGATTTGACAATTAACGTTCCAATCTGCTTTCAGTTTTGAGGTCTCATTTTACTATCAAGTTTGTTGCAGTGATAGCCACTTGAAATATTCAGGAGAATTTATTTCCTTGTTCAGTGATATTGTTGTCTTTTTTCAAAACTACCTGAACCGTTTTTTATTGGGGAAAATGCATACTTTTTATTGAAATTGGGAAATTTGTATATTTTATTCTAAACACATCTCCAATTTTTTGCTGACCTTTGCTGTCCTTTTTGCACTGTTTTTTTTTAAGTATATTTTGGTTGTCAGACATTTTCAACCTGAAAGGTACTTTTCGGAGAGGGGAAAGAAAAGGAAACAATGATGGTACTTAATGCATTGAAGACCACGTGTGTTACAAACACCATGATGATTCTAATCAGAAAACAGGATCTCAAAAGTGCTTTCTAATATCAAAATAATAACATGAATACGATATTCATAAACATTTCTACCAATGTCATCACTGTTTGGGGAAAATGTAAAACTTTTTGGGAGGAATTTTAAGTCATTTTTTCTAGTAATTGGGAATTTTCTCTAGGGGAAAAAGCCGAATTTCGGCTGTAATTTGAGGCAAACAATATCACTGTTGTTGGACAGAAAAGTGATCAGAACAGAAAGTTGACATTTGAGTTGTCAAATTCTTGCATTTATACTAGATCTATATTACAATAAGATTCAGCATTCTTGTATTTTGTGTGAATGCACTTACCTTAAATTTTCTCATCTGAAAAGGAAAAATTTGAACTGTAGTAGTGGAGGTTATAAAATCAAATTGGTTTACAGTTCAGTCCTTAAATCTAAACTAGCCAACAGACTTTCATTTCAAACTACAACAAATTTAAGTCGCATCTCTCCTCTTTCAAAAGAAATTTATACATTCATTCTCACATTAAAATTGGAAGTCAAGAAACAATACATGTCTTTTAATCCTAATAAGGTGCCTCATTAATTATCTACAAAGACATACCATATTAAGACTTTTCATCTTGTAAAAAGATTTTATAAAGACTAAAACTTCAAAATAAACAGCTATATGTGTATTTATTCTTTTTAGTGTCTTCAATTTTAAACCAATCTATTTCTCATATGTAAGTTTTAAGTATGGACTAGGAAAAGTATCTAAACATCAAAAAGATTTAACATCCCAGATCATTATACTAATAGTTTTATTCATATGAAGTTTGTATGTTTAAATATGTTTATTACACACGAAAGTTAACCAACGCCTGGTGAATCTGTAGCAAGTGTTGTTGTTAGACTTGTAAGACTCTCTAAAAATATGTTTAGGCCACACCAATTTGATTCCTTGTTCGACGGACCCGCCCGCACCTATTTTTTTCAAAACAGAATTTTTTTATTTTTTTTATACTCCCGCTTCCCGCATCCGGAAATGTAATCATGTCCATTTCCCGCACCGTTTTTTTTGTAAACATTATAAAAAGATATCAACATTTGTTTTTAAAATCACAGTCTAACCTGTATATAACGATTTTAAACATAAAAGCACCCCAGCACACTTTGAAAATATCTGTGAGAATATTTGTTTCAGCATGAAACCTACTTATCCAAAGCGGGAGTGCTCCGATCAAGGATTTGTATCTCCGATATAAATCTATATCAGCGGAAATACCGGAGTAAAGAACAAAAAATTGGTTACTTTCCCCCTTACTTATATTCCCTATCAAAACATGTCGTTGTTAGAATAAAGTACAAAGAACTTCTGAAGGATTTGCCTTCAACTGCAATTATATTGTATGCTGGCGAAACAAAACTATCCATAGCCTCTGCATGTTTATGCACCTGTCCTGATTGATTGAGGGGCCTGTCGTTCAGCAGTTATCGTTTGGTAATGTTGTTCATTGGTATAATTTTTCCCGTTTGGATGTACATGATATATAAATTAGATCGTTGGTTTTCCTGTTCGAATTGTGTACGCTAATAATTTTGGGTCCTTTATAGCCTGCTGTTTGGTCTGTATCAAAGCCCTGTGTAAAAGGCCGTACTTTGACCTGTGTTTGTTATTTATATCAGGTTGAGAACAACCCTCCCTCAGACAACATGGACAAGGGGTCATTTTACTGATGTAGAAAAGAAAATAGAAATACCAAGGATTTGTATAGTTCTTCTATACAAAACCTTTGAAAACTTAGAATTTTGTACCCAAAAAGAGGAGAGTTACATCATATTTTAAACAACTTTTTCTAAAAGAGTGGTCCACTTATTTTGAATAATATTAAACTGTTAAAGTAAATGTGTTAACATGGTTAAAGTCCAGGAATATTACAAAATTCTTGGACATGTTTTGACCATTTAATACCAGATAGATATATAGTTCTTTGAGAAAATATGAGCCCTTTTGTACAAACAAATATATTATAACTTATATTGATCCCTCATAAAACATGTAAAAGGGATATTTATAACATTAAGGGGTTCTCCCCAAACTGATTATGACTTGGATGGAGAATTGTCTCATTGTCAGTCACACATACATGTCATACATAGACCAGATTTAATTATTTCTTGGTGAACAGGGAAAAAATACTTCAGAAATTAAAGAAATGTCAAAGTACAAGTGATAAATCAAGCTTTAATATTGTCAAAACCTACTATTTTATGTTTACAAAAAAAAAAATTATAATCGCTCGCCTCTACTTTTCAAGCTTCGCCTCAAAAATTTGCAAATTAAATATTTTTTTATTTAAATTTTCAAATCGCTCGCTCGCCCCAAATTTTGAAGTCCAAAAATCCGTAGAACAAGAAATTAAATTGGTGTGGCCTTATTATATTTTGTGTTTTTCATACAAAGTTCTTGTCTACAGCTTAAAATTGTTACTAACAAACTGATTAGGTGGTCCTTTCATCCTCATCCTAGCATCCAACTCCTTGCCCGTTGGGGATCCACCACTTAATACATACTCCACCATATCTACACCAAGTCCTCCTGGCTCTGAAACAATGTATGATTGTCAAATTATAGCTAGACAGAAACCTGATAAAACAGACTAAATGAATCTTGCATTAAATTCTGGTTTTTTATATTGATTGAATTTTCAATTCTGTTTTTTTATGATTTTAATCACAGACTGTTTGCCTCATAAAAAAATCAAGGATAATTACAATTTTCTTATTTTTAAGGCGGATTTTCCGTGAACTAAGATATTGATAATTAAAATTAACAAGAATGTGTCCACAGTACACTGATGCCCCACTCGCACTATCATTTTCTATGTTTAGTGGACCGTGAAATTGGAATAAGTTCTCTAATTTGGCATTAAAATTAGAATGATCTTATCAAAGGGAACATGTATACTAAGTTTCAAGTTGATTTGACTTCTACTTTATCAAAAACTACCTTGACCAAAAACTTTAACCTGAAATTTGCACTATCATTTTCTATGTTCAGTGAACCGTAAAATTGGGGTCAAAACTCTAATTTGGCATTTAAATTAGAAAGATCATATCATAGGGCACATGTATACTAAGTTTCAAGTTGATTGGACTTCAACTTCATCAAAAACTATTTTGACCAAAAACTTTAACCTGAAGCGGGACAGACAGACAAACGAACGGACGGATGAACGAACAGACGGACGAACGGACGCACAGACCAGAAAACATAATGCCCCTCTACTATCGTAGGTGGAGCATAAAAATTAAATATTCTATTTAACCATGCAATAAAAAGTTGATGCTGACACTTATTACCCATTGCTGATTTCTAAAATCCCCCCCTCTTGACAACGTAATATTTTTTCAGATTTATCTTATTGAAAATTAAGTTCAGAATATATCATCATGATCAGTACTTACCCATATTTCCTGGATTCCCCCATGAATCATCTCTAGGGGCCATCCATGGGTTACCTGGTGGAAACATCTGTTTACCTGGCTCTACTGGCTTGGGCCCATCCCCCATATCACCCCACAACTTTTTGGCAGAATTCTGCATCTGTTATAAAAATGTAGATACTTTGATTTTATCATTTATAAAGAATATATACAAACCTAGCAAAGGGGCAGGGTTTCCGCTGGCGGTCGCCATTTTCGCAATTTGCGAAAAAATAATAATTGTGGCGATAAAAATTCGTCATTTGCGAAAGAATTTGGCGAAAGAAATATATAGAACGATTTATTTTCCTCCATCTTGTTTATTTACTTTTTTCGAGTTTCTCTGACTTTACCCGATCAGACAATACTCGGAATTCACCTTGACCTCATTAAGATTTGGACAGGAAATCAATAATCAGCTGATTGCATTTTATAGCTATCGACAACAAAGGACTAATTAATAAAGGTGTTAATTGAATTGTTTGACAAAATGATATGGTTAAATGGCTTCCGCTAAATGTCCCATACAGAATTTATTTACGACTTTGCGACGCACGTGTTTGAAGCAAACTTTTGACGTCTCCTCTCCTTTTAAAGATAGTTTAGAAAAGAAAGCTGTTGTTGTTACGAAACATTTTCAAAAGCAAGAAAAATCTCCGATTCAAAACTTTAATTATCCTTTGACTTTAATATAGGTAAATGATTAGGGAGACTACTTTAAAGTCGTTTGAGTGACACGTGTGTTTCAAGCATAGTTTTAGTCTCAACTTTTTCATTTACGATGGTCAAGAAAAGAAAACTGTCGTTATGAAGAAATCTATTCAAAAGGTTGGGAACAACCCCTCGAATGAGAGTAGCCCTTCAATGTTATGACTACACATGAAATGAGGGATCAAAATATCATGTGATAAAAGCTTTTGTTTTGTTGTAAAAACCAATTAGTACAAAAGGGCACATCAATATTTTTCTTTTAAAGAAACTTTCCCTACGAACTATACTGGTATTAAATAATCAAAATATGTCCATTAATTTTGTTGTATTCCAGGACTTATATCTTCTTTTTTATTAAAAGTATAGTGGCCCCCTCATTTAGAAAAGTTGTTTAAAATACAATGAATATTTTTCCCTTTTATGTTAAAAACAAAATCTGTTGTTTTAAAGTAAATGTTTAGTGTTTATTCATTAAATGTAGACTCTAAAATAAGTTTGACAGAATAATCATAGACACAACGGGGCAAAATCACCTTATTTAAGGTAAAAAGGGGGGGGGGGGGGGGGTAAGAAAAAAAGGTAAATTTTAAACGAAAAATATAGTTATGTTACTTGGCGAAAAAAATAATAAAGTGGCGAAAAATATATTGTTTTGGCGAAAGAGGTGGCGAAAAAAATAATTGACCCAGGGGAAACCCTGCAAAGGGGAGTAGGGATTTTCATGGCAAGATTGAAGTTTATTCTTATCGCTGCATCATACAATGCATGCTCATTTCACTGTGGCAAGGCTGGACGACTTGTGGAGATAATTATCTTAACATGTCATTTAGTTTGCATTAAGTCGCCTTTAGGCCATAAAAAAGAATAGGTTTGTTTGCCCTAACCCTACCTACCCTGAAAATAGCTGCCTACTCAAAATCTTTTATTGTCCTGATATTAAAATATTTTTTATTCAAATAGGCATGAAGACTAATAGACTTCTCATACTTAAATTTCTCTTTGCCAAAAAAAAAAAAGAAAATGCCTACATACCTACCTACCCACTGTCTCAATGTTTGAAAGCTATATACATGATATAGGGTTTGGGCAAACCAAAATATTTTTAAGCGTGGCCTTAAAATTAACACACCTAGAAAATTACACACTTTCACTTTCTATTAATTCTATTTACGTTTATATCACTTATATAACCATCAGGAGGATTGGTAGGTCAACTAGATAGTTAATTTGATTGCGTCAAGACAAATAAACAGGAAGCTACGAAGCTACATATTATCGAACCCATGCCCTGTACATAGTTTAATTTAGACTTTATAATTTGGATAAATATTTTATATGGTTTTAAAATCAAATATTAAAATTTGAGTGAAATCGTTGAACATGACTGACAGCTAGTGCCCCTTTAAACCTTGCTCTCTCAAATTTATTTTACTTACATCTCTGCCTCCAACAGCAAGGTTCTGTAAATCTCTTTCCAAGTCCTGCACATTTCTAGCCTGAAAATTGTTTATTGTTTTAGTTATAATACACGATTTTTCAATTTATTTATTTTCAGGACTAAAGTTGTAAATATTAGTCAGAGATTACTCTGACATCCAACGGCTGTTTTGACAGACAAGCTGGGGCACAAAAAGTGGATACTTGCCCACCCAAAATAGATGTGCTGCTTCGTTGCTTCTGGTGCCGACTGACGGCCTTGAAATTATATAAATCGGGCATCAATCTGTTCATTTTTCAATTACATGTATCTTTTCATTTATGTAAGTTTCACCTACCTGCCAACCTTTATTTTTCCATATTATAACAGTTTTCACAGAGACCCATCGATTTCTGCATTTTGCCTTTCATTTTCAAAGATTATCACGTGATCAGGAGAAAACAGTGATGCTTTATGCACAGTGATATTGTTGGCTTTTTTCAAAACTACCTCTACCCTTTTTTATTGGGAAATTATGCGTCATTTTCATCAAATTGGGAAATTTAAAATAATCCACAAATTTGACTGAAACTTTTCGAGAGTCACTGTCAACCCCTACTTTGAAATAAGACCCCTTTTTGTCAGTGATTATACATAAATAGACCCTCAAATCTGTACATATAGTCATTTTAGGTATAAAAAATGTTTAAATGAACGTTTTTCAGTTAGTATTCTTGCACAATTACTACTGAGACTGCACTGTTCGGGAAAAAGTTGTCTTTTTGGGAATTATTTTAAGCCATTTTTTTTTCAAATTGGGATTTTTCTCCAGGGGAAAAAGCCTTTATTCTCCACTAATTTAAGGCAAACAATATCACTGATGCAAATGACCAGAATGTAACACCTCGTTCATTTACAATGCAAGTTATCTAAATGTTCTAGAGCTTCCGATTGTTCTCGTGGTCAGAACTAAATGCTTCATACCGATCTCCTGTAAAGGAGGTGAAAAATCGTGGTTGGCTACTAAATGTTAAACATTGATCTCCTACAAAGGAGATGAAAAAATATAATATTTGCATTTTTGAGTCTTGAGGCCACGAACTCTCTCATAACTTGACGTCCATTTGAAAGTGAAAGTCAAAATGCAGAAATCGATGGGTCTCTGTAAAAACTGTTAAAATATGGAAAAGTAAATGTTGTCAGGTAGGTGAAACTTACATAAATGAAAAGATAAATGAAAAATGAACAGATTGATGCCCGATTTATATGACTCCAAGGCCGTCAGTCGCCACCAGAAGCAACGAAGCAGCGCATCTATTTTGGGTGGGCAAATATCCACTTTTTGATGGAAGAGCTCTGACGTCCCACAGCCCCAGCTTGTCTGGCAAAACAGCCGTTGGACGTCAGAGTAAACTTGGACTATGTAAATATCTAAATGTCACATTGTATGATGTGCCCCCCTCCCCTATTAATTTGCTTGCCTGTAGCAACATTTGAAACTAGATAGACATTATCTTGTCAATAATAAACAGAAACATAACATGTAGAAATTTTGAGGAACCTGGCACAGGGAAAACCCAAAATATCAAAGCCAAGACATTAGAACAGACAATGTTGAAAATTAATGCATCTTCAAGAATCAAGTCCCAAAAATAGCCTAGTCATTGATTTACATTCCTTAACTTTAATGTTATATAGCTGATCAATGTAAAGGGGATGTTTTCTTTGTCATTGATTATAACTAAACAAACTTAAATGAAAATCACAATACCTGTTCAATGACACTATCGTCACCAATAGCCCAGCGCTTCCCTGGGTAGTTACTGTTCATTTCTGCATCTGGCTGAGGTCGCTGAAAAAAGTAGCCAACAGTTGCATCGTCTTGAGAGCGACTGGAGAAGTTTTGTTGACGAATCCCCGCCATCTCAGGGCCGTTCATCATTCTTGCACTCTGGTTATCCCACGACACTTCATTCATCGTTAATTTTAATAATTTCAAAGCATTCTATGTTCTAATCGTTCTGTAAGATAAATTTGCATGTGTGTATTGAGCTGTCATCGACGTAAACGCATGGTAAAATACAAAATACACTAAATAAATGATCAATAATAAATAATATGGCGGGAGAGTCTACAGGAAGCTCACCAGTCGGAGCGATTTCCCCTTTTTATTGCTTTTGTTTTGCAAAAATAGTGAATGCAACCGTAACCCAGATGATTTAATAACTTATATAATAATTAAACAATGACCGATGATTTTAATTCTTACCGTGATGACTTCAGATTCCCGTGACCCTGTAACTAGTTTCTCATAACATGGCGATCGACATTGTTTAGAAATATGAAATGCATGTCGGGTACCATGTGTCCATGACGTCATTAAGAGGGAAATTGAAAGTAAAAAATGAAACTAGATTTTTGGTCGAGGCGGAAATATAAATTTGATATATCGAAAAAATGAGATGCATTGTTAACTCTTTCATGAAACAAGATAAAAAAAAAAAAAAAAAAAAATAAAGCAGGTCAAGAGATTTTGTTTTTTCCTACAAAACTACGGTGACCTATGTCACCTATGAGGGGGGCAAGGGGGTCCCAATATTAACAGCATAACAGCAAATTGATTAGGCTTATAACAGATAACAAGGAATTAAAATGGACAAAAACAGATAACTAAATCTAAGTACACCAACCCTTGGGCAAATAGGGATATAGACCATTTATGTAAAAAAACAACGTAAAGCTTACAACAAAGCTAAAAAAAACTGGTAAACAAGAACATAAAGATAAATATAAAAAGTTAAAAGCTACTGCTCAAAGAGAAATAAGAAGAGCCCAGAGCACGTACATGCAAGAAATAATTAGCCCCCAGTTAGAAGAAAAACCTAAATCTTTCTGGCAATTTATAAAAAGCAAAAAAACAGAAACATCTGGAGTGTCACCATTAAGAGGAAAGGGTTGTTTATTATATAGTGAGCCGAATACACAAGCTAACATCCTAAACGAACAATTTAAAAAGGCTTTTACATCCTCTATGCCAAATAAAGGTACTAGTCCCCACCCCACTATGCCAGACATATTTATTAGTAATAATGGCTTATTAAAGTTACTTAAACACTTAAATCCACACAAAGCCACTGGCCCTGATAATCTGCCACCATATTTTTTACATAATTTTGCAGAAGAATTGTCTTCATTTTTGACATTCTTTTTCCAAAAATCTATTGATACTGGTAAAATCCCAAACGATTGGAAGCAGGCTAATGTTGTACCAATATTTAAAAAAGGTGACAAGCATAACGCTATTAATTATAGACCAGTTTCATTAACTGCAATATGTTGCAAAATTCTAGAACACATTTTAACAAGCAACATAAGGAAACATCTTACAATTAATAATATATTAAATGATAGTCAACATGGGTTTAGAAGTAAAAGGTCTTGTGAAACCCAACTTATCATCAGCATACAAGATCTTGCAAAATCATTGGGATATGGTAACCAAATAGATGTCATACTTTTAGATTTCTCCAAAGCTTTTGATAAAGTCCCCCATCAAAGATTAGCCCAGAAACTAGAATTTTATGGTATTAGAAATCAAAATTTAAATTGGATAAATGACTTTTTAGCTGACAGGCAACAGCAAGTACTATTAACTGGTGTTAAATCTTCAAAATTAGCTGTTGACTCTGGTGTGCCTCAGGGAACAGTTTTAGGCCCAACATTATTTTTACTCTTTATTAATGGCCTACCCGAACATGTAACTTGCAATGCAAGACTTTTTGCAGATGACTGTTTATTGTATAGAAATGTAAATAATAGTTCTGATGCACAATTACTTCAAAAAGATTTATCAAGTTTAGTAAAATGGGAAGAGGACTGGCAAATGAATTTTAATCCTGAGAAGTGTTATGTAATTCATATTTCTAAAAAAAAGTAAACCTTCCTCTTTTGATTATATATTGCACAATCATGTTTTAGAAGCAGTAAAAGACAGTAAATATTTAGGCGTAACTATAAGCCATGATCTTGATTGGGGAACACATATAAACAATATTACTTGTAAGGCAAATAAAACCTTAGGTTTTCTTCGTAGGAACTTGAAAAACTGCACACGTAAGGTTAAAAACCTTACGTACACATCACTTGTCTGTCCAGTCGTCGAATACTCTTCCCCTGTCTGGGATCCGTACAAAAAAACAACACATCACTCAGGTTGAGCAGGTACAGCGTAAGGCAGCCAGGTTTGTCTTCAATGATTATAAAGACAGATCACCTGGTGCAGTTTCAAACTTAATTAAATCTTTGGAATGGGAAAATTTAGAAATAAGAAGAAAAAAAGCTAGATTAACTATGCTGTATAAAATAAATTGGGGGTTAGTGGAAGTTCCTAAGGACAATTTAACAATATCTGATAGACGTACTAGGGGGAAACATAAATTTAGGCAAATATCTACAAATAAAGATTTCTATAAATTTTCATTTTATCCTCGCACTATTTCGGACTGGAACTCACTACCTGAAGCAATAGGTATGTCTGACACCCTGGAATCCTTCAAAAGTGGCATATCCACTCTAACACTTGAAGGATCCACAACAACTTATTAAACTACAAAGCCACTGTACATAATGTATATATGTTATTGTTAATGATTTTTCTTTGTCATATTATTTTTAAATTAAGTCCTTATGTACATAGCACACAAGTTCCGGGAAGTTTTACACTCCTACCTAGGAGTCTACTCCCGTATTCGGAAGAAGAAGAAGAAGAAGAAGATAACAGTAAATGAAATATTGAAATAATTCAGGTCCTTGACTGATTGAAAGCTTATGTCTCCATCCGATATGAAAATCAAGAACAATCCCTTCCGTTGCTGAATTTTTTCATTAATTGTAACTCATAACAATACAGAAACAGGTCCGCAATAAGTGGTGCACAGTTAGTCCCCATTGGAATGTTTCAGGAAGAAACAAAAACGTAAAGAAAAACGTTTATGGGTTTTCACAAATTCGCGCGACTGCAATAACCACAGGTTACACTGTAGCTATTGATTTTCCTAAACAGAAACAAGAATTATAATTAAACAGGAATATTATTTATACATGTACAATGTATGAGGATAAATGATCAATCATGATTTGGTAAACAAAAAAATCACCAAAAGGTATGTTGCGGTTATATATTTTTTTTTTAGCTAAAATGGCCAATACATCCTAAATGAATCGAACTATTGCTACATGTATTTCATTCACTATTGCTATTTCATTCTGTCAGTTTGATGTGTCTGTTTGGTACCTTGATATCACTCCCTGCTTTTTGGTTGGTAATGTGTTGTTTTTTTATATATATATAGATTAGACCGTTTTCCTGTTTTAATGGAGATTCCGTATATCGTTAAGTTATTGGAATTCCAATGGGGACTAACTGTGCACCACTTATTGCGGACCCGTTTTTATATTGTTATGAGTTACAATTTATGACTAAAATTAGCAAAGATCCATCGAAACAACATTTGATACAAAAATCTAACTATACTTTTAGATATTTGGATGATATATTGGCTCTCAATAATGACGACTTCAGTAGGTATACTAAAGAATTTTATCCTGTTGAACTTACTTTAAATAAAGCTACTAACAATGACCACTGTCCTTTCCTCGATTTTGATATCTATATCATTACGGGAAGCTTAATACAAAAATATATGATAACAAAGATGATTTTTCATTTCCCATCGTTAATTATCCATTTTTAGATGGTGACGTTCCCTTGTCACCATCTTATGGTGTTTATATAGCTTAACTTGTACGATTCACTCGTGTATGTAACAACGTATTAGATTTTAGCGAGAGAAATTTATTTATCCTGATGTAGAGTAATTTCTCGCAATTTGATTGGCTGATATTGTCTCTAATAAATTTCAGTACAATTTTTTATTACGTCAATAGGAATTATCTCCCTTATTTATTACGTCTTTTGGGATTATCTCCCTTATACCATTGACCGAATAAAAAAGAAAAAAAATTGAGTTGCTTTTTAGTCGTAATATATTAAATTTTTCACAGTTTTAGATTAAATATCTAAAATATATTTGGTTGATATTGTCCTTGAATTTGAATATAATAATATGTAATATAACAAAATCAGGATAAATTCGTTACACAGTGTTCAATTGTCCTAATACGGAATTTATCGGGTTAATAAAATTCATATCGGGTTTGGCTCCGCCTCACCCGATATGAATTTGATTGACCCGATAATTCTCGTATTAGGACAATTGTACACTGTGTAACTAATAGTATTACTGAAAAATTATTACACCAGGGTTTTCGATATCACAAACTAGTCAAAACATTTACTAAATTATATCATCGGTATAAGGAAATAATTCGTGAATATAACTCAACATGCAGATATCTTATACGTTCAGGTATTTCACATCCAATCTTTTATGGTAATATTCTTTACAAAGCACAAACATGTCAGTATTCACCTCAAAAGCTTACAAAACCTTTAAAAAGACTTATTAAGAAGGGATATAGTTACGATACTGTTGTCAGGTCATTAAAGATTGCATATTTTGGCTTTAATATTGATTCACTTATAGGGTCTTTGCATCAGAACTAAACACATTTTTTTAAACAGTTGTTGGCATGGCACGGGTTATGTTCTTCTCATATATTTTATGATAGTATGATACTAAACCCCTAACGGGAGGGATTGTGCCTGATATTCATATGATGAAGACATAATATTTCAATCAGTTTAATTGAGGTCAGTTAACTGCTAGTAGTCTGTTGTTATTTATGTATTATTGTCATTTTATTTATTTTCTTTTGTTACATCTTCTGACATCGAACTTGGACTTCTCTTGAACTGAATTTTAATGTGCGTATTGTTATGCGTTTACTTTTCTACATTGGCTAGAGGTATAGGGGGAGGGGGAGATCTCATAAACATGTTTAACCCCGACGCAATTTTGCGCCTGTCCCAAGTCAGGAGCCTCTGGCCTTTGTTAGTCTTGTATGATTTTTAATTTTAGTTTCTTGTGTATAATTCGGAGTTTAGTATGTCGTTCATTATCACTGTACTAGTATACATTTTTTAAGGGGCCAGCTGAAGGACGCCTACGGGTGCGGGAGTTTCTCGCTACATTGAAGACCCATTGGTGGCCTTCGGCTGTTGTCTGCTGTATGGTCGGGTTGTTGTCGCTTTGACACATTTCCCATTTCCTTTCTCAATTTTATCAAACATTCAAATTAGTCATTTTTGGGTCCCTGAAATAGCTTGCTGTTCGGTGTGAGTCAAAGCTCCGTGTTGTAGGATGTACTTTAATCTATAATGATTTACTTTTTACTAATTGTAACTTTGACAGAAAGTTGTCTCATTTGCACTCATACCTCATCTTATCATATCTTATTATGGTCTACTATTCACTAAGCACGGGTTATAACCAAAGGAAGTGTAAGTTGCTAGTCATTCCAATAAAAGAACATTACAAACACTTTACTATTCCTTTATCTAGTAGACGAAAAGATTGATTGGTTGATTATTGCTTGTATAACGTCCAGTGGCAATTATCAAGTTAAGATTTAGGACAAATAAATATTAACAATTAGTACAAAAGGTAAGTTCTGCAATATGGGCCGACATGCATGGAGGGCAGGGTCCTTGATATGTCAATGGATAAACACTGGTATTTTGATAAGGGCCGACATTTCGAATCAAGCCACACACACCTCAACATCTAGGAGTTATTACATGGATACTGAAAAATGTAGAAACCATCTCATTCTCTATACAGGTTGCACAGATTGTAATGTCCAGTTTCTAACCGAACTTAATTGACCGAGTAATAACAACACCCCCACACAGCCAAATGGACACACTACTCTGGCAAGGGGTTTCCTGCCCATGGGACGAAGACCAAGATGATTATATTTCCATTCTCCAGTCACTTTTTCTAAAAATAAAAGTGAAAATAGAAACTAGCAATACAACAACACAACAACTAAGTTATCTTGATCTTAACATACGGCGATTAGTTAAATTTTATACATTATAACAGGAGATGTTGTATGATTGCTTTTGGCGACTAAAGTAAAATTACAAAATAAAAAGAGAAACAAAGTTAAATAAAAATATTTATAACAAAGTAATTACAACATCGTTTTTCTGTCCTTTTAAGTTAAACAATGGCAGAGAACGGAAAAATGCAACGATTCTTGATCCAACTGACTTCTTATCCTCGGTTTTCTTTGTTTTTATTTTCTTTTCATCTTTGTGTCCTTCTTTGTCATTATCTGTAAATTTCATGTTCTTCTTTGTGTCATCTTTATCCTTCTTTGTTGCTTTTCTATTCATTTCTGTAAATTTAAAGAATAAAGCATGTTGACATCTACTACTTTATCATACAGACTTCAGCATGGTAAAATGTTTACTTTTCCTAAATATGAAATTTGTATAGGTAACCGCTGACCCAGTACCAGTAGGTAACACACATCATAGAAAGTACTTCGAGCACAGCAACTTTGATGTGCTTGGTTCATATCAACTGTTACTAGGTCGGTACTATTATCGCAGAAGTTTGGTCTTTAAGGTATCTCATGCCTCGTTCACACGTACGTTTAATTCGAATTCAATCGCATGCGAATCGAATTCGTTTATCACGTTCACACACTCTTCTTTTTTTAATTAGAAATACGTTTTTGTTGTTGATACGAATTAAAACTTAACGTCGTTTGGACAGTAAAGCGAATTTGACGCGCATTGCAATTCGAATTAGATTTGACGTTTGGACGTTAAACGTTTCGAATGCGGATTAAACTAATTCGAATTAGTTAATGCGAATCGAATTCGAATTACGTGTGAACTCAGCATCATATAACCATATATACTACGTTTGAAAAAAAACTTTCAGCGCTCATTAGGATACATTATTAAGGAGCACGTGGGATTAAAGAGAATAAAATTGAAAATGGAAATGGGGAATGTGCCAAAGAGACAATAACCCGACCATAGGAAAAAAACAACAGCAGAAGGTCACCAACAGGTCTTCAATGTATCGAGAAATTCCCGCACCCGGAGGCGTCCTTCAGCTGGCCCCTAAACAAATATATACTAGTTCAGTGATAATGAACGCAATATAAACCTCCAAATTGTACACAAGAAACTAAAATTAAAATAGTACAAGACTAACAAAGGCCAGAGGCTCCTGACTTGGGACAGGCGCAAAATTGCGGCGGGGTTAAACATGTTTGTGAGATCTCAACCCTCCCCCTATACCTCTAGTCAATGTAGAAAAGTAAACGCATAACAATACGCCCATTAAAATTCAGTCCAAGAGATGTCCGAGTCTGATGTCAGAAGATGTAACCAAAGAAAATAAATACCTTTTTCTAATTTCATTTTTTGTTTCCTCTCCATCTTTGTCACTTCTGTTCTCCTGTGCATTTCTTTCTCTACCTGCGTCTTCACATCTTTGGTGTGTTTTTTCAACATCCTTTCAACTGTTTGGAAATGCTTTTTAATCATTTTCTTATTTTCTTTAGCATCTTCTTCTATCTTTTTCTCTTCCTTCTTTTTTTCTCTTTTTGTCTTCCTTTTCTTGTTGTTATAGTCTTGTTCTCTAAGTACCCTCTCTACTTCAGCGTTCTTGACTGAATTCTAAAAAAAAACACCATTCAGTTACGTTTGAAGTTGTAAATAAACCCAACAAAGACTTGAAAAATAATAATATATAAAAAAGAAGATGTGGTATGATTGCCAATGACACAACTATCCACAAAAGACCAAAATGACACAGATATTAACAACTATAGGTCACCGTACGGCCTTCAACAATGAGCAAAGCCCATATTTCATGTTTGAACAACAACTGCAAAATATATAAGGTACTGCTTTAGAAATATTTAAAAGTTCTAAATTCTGGCTACAGAAAAAAAAATTATTTAGCGTCTGCGGCATATGAAAACGAAGAAATATTTAACAATTTTGCTTTGCTGCTATCAATGTGTTGCAGAAAGAAGAAAAAACTGCTGTAGGTAACCTCATATTATCATTAGCATTATTATTTTTTTACCTTGTTTGTTTTTTAACCATTTGATGTAACAAGCTTAGAGCTTGTGTTGTATATTTTAACTCAAAATAATGTTTCCTTATCTGATCTTAAAATGCCTTTTATAGGCATATGACTTGTTTTATAAAGTATTCGTATTTGTATATTTTTTTGTACCCGATCGACATTCTCCATTCCCTGACTATAGAAAAGGTTAAAAACGAATTATCATCCTAATTTCTTTTTAAATACGCTTAGAAGAGTCGTTGGCACTATTTTTTATACCTTTTCATTTTTTTTGTAATAATTTTGTAGTATGTATAATAGGCTTATCTCTGTGGAGATAAAACATATAATTTCCTTAAACTGTATTGCGCATACCATATATTTACATTTTTTGTAATTTGTTACATGTTTCTGAATATAAGCTCCTTTTGTCTTTTGTCTTTTTTTGTTTTTGGATATTGTATTTGGAAGCATCTAGTTTTATCCATGAAGTGACATTAAAAAAGTTCGAGCTAACATCTACTTTTGTTTTGAGAATTTTGGTACATTATTTTTTTTTAAAAGCAGTATCTGAACTCCTTTATAAAAAAAAACCAAGAATTTTAACGAATTTTTCAAAGATAGCTTTTTGAATCTATAAAGACAGTGGCGTATCCAGAACTTTTCATAAGGTGGGAGGGGGGGGGGCTGACTGACCTAAGGTGGGCCCGCTCTCGTCATGCGTCAATGATTCCCTATATAATCAACCAAAATTTCCCCACCAAAAGGAGGGGGCGGGCCTCACAGGCCTCCTCCTGGGTCCGCCTATGCTTGATCATTTCCCGACAACCGACCTTACGAGGGCTGTATAGCCAGTCAAGGTCTCTAAAAACTCCAATCACCATTTCTTTACAAATGTTCAATTTTCATATCGCAAAAACTGACACACGAACCCTTCATTTTTTTCTACTTTTTCTTTACTATCAATTTATATCAGTCTTTTAAAAAGCTTGTTATTTTTAAACACAGTAGCGGTCATCCTGAATCATACTTTTTTTTTTACCTTACATCCAACTGCATCCTTGAGTTGATTATCTAGCAATTTCTCACCATGTGTCTTTGCATTTTCTATTTCTATAAAAGAAAAAAAAAAAAAGATGACATGTGAATAACAATGGTAACACATAAGGTATATAGTTGTTTTCCTTAAGCAATTATATTGATTTTTTTATATGAATATAAGGCCGTTAGTTTTCTCGTTTGAATTGTTTTACATTGTCATATCGGGGCCTTTTATAGCTTAATATGCGATATGGTCTTTGCTCATTGTTTAAAGCCGTACGGTGACCTTCAAATGTATAGTTGCTAATGTCTGTGTCATTTGGTCTCTTGTGGACAGTTGTCTTATTGGCAATCATACCACTTCTTCTTTTTTTATATTTACACATATTTCTATGGCCAATGTGTTTTTCAGCCTCGTGAAATAAATTGCGGTCTGTCGAGGTGATTAGTTGGAAACCATTTATATAATGCCTAAAGAAATATGTGGTATTTATGTTTTCTTCAAATAGAAGCGGTTCAAACACAAACTTAAATGTTATGCATATGATTGAGAACATCAGAAAGCAACATTGTTTGTTACGGAAGTATTTTGTTTCTATCAGTGACAGTGTTTCTATCTTTGGAGGACACAAAAGATTTCACAAAACTGTGATTTAAATGGATCAACAGACAATCTATATAAAAAAAAAAAAAACAAAAAAAAAAAAACGAACACGATAAAAATAAAAATAAAAGGATTTTTTTTATTATTATCAAATTGCAAAAACAAAAACTCAAACACATCTGTCGAATAGAAATAACTATCATAATTCTGACTTGTTAAAGACATTTTTCTTATGTAAAAATGGTGGATTCAACCTGTTTTGAAGCTCGATTCTATAATTAAATGACCTTCCGACATCATAATAAAAACAAATTTAAAGTAGAGTACATAATGGTTATGTTTAAAACAAATGGTGATTTTTCAATTCTATTTTTTGATTCAATGTATGTGTACCTTTATCTTTCATAAGAGTTTCATCTCCATGAGTTGCATCTGACTGAGTTGCATCTCCCTGAGTTGCATCTGACTGAGTTGCATCTGCCTGAGTTGCATCTGACTGAGTTGCATCTGACTGAGTTACATCTGACTGAGTTGCATCTGACTGAGTTGCAGTTGACTGAGTTGCATCTGACTGAGTTGCATCTGACTGAGTTGCATCTGACTGAGATGCATCTGCCTGAGTTGCATCTGACTGAGTTGCATTTGACTGAGTTGCATCTGACTGAGTTGCATCTGCCTGAGTTGCATCTGCCTGAGTTGCATTTGACTGAGTTGCATCTGACTGAGTTGCATCTGCCTGAGTTGCATCTGCCTGAGTTGCATCTGCCTGTGATGCATCTGCCTGAGTTGCATCTGACTGAGTTGCATCTGACGTAGTTGCATCTGACTGAGTTGCATTTGACTGAGTTGCATCTGACTGAGTTGCATCTGACTGAGTTGCATCTGACTGAGATGCATCTGCCTGAGTTGCATCTGCCTGAGTTGCATCTGACTGAGTTGCATCTGCCTGAGTTGCATCTGCCTGTGATGCATCTGCCTGTGATGCATCTGACTGAGTTGCATCTGACTGAGTTGCATGTGACTGAGTTAAATCTGCCTGAGTTGCATCTGCCTGAGTTGCATCTGACTGAGTTGCATCTGACTGAGTTGCATTTGACTGAGTTGCATCTGACTGTGATGCATCTGACTGAGTTGCATCTGACTGAGATGCATCTGCCTGAGTTGCATCTGACTGTGATGCATTTGACTGAGTTGCATCTGCCTGAGTTGCATCTGCCTGAGTTGCATTTGCCTGTGATGCATTTGACTGTGATGCATCTGACTGAGTTGCATCTGCCTGAGTTGCATCTGCCTGAGTTGCATCTGCCTGTGATGCATCTGCCTGAGTTGCATCTGACTGAGATGCATCTGCCTGAGTTGCATCTGCCTGAGTTGCATCTGACTGAGTTGCATCTGACTGAGTTGCATCTGACTGAGTTGCATCTGCCTGAGTTGCATCTGCCTGAGTTGCATCTGCCTGTGATGCATCTGACTGAGTTGCATTTGACTGAGTTGCATCTGACTGAGTTGCATCTGACTGAGTTGCATCTGACTGAGTTGCATTTGACTGAGTTGCATCTGACTGAGTTGCATCTGACTGAGTTGCATCTGACTGAGATGAATCTGCCTGAGTTGCATCTGACTGAGTTGCATTTGACTGAGTTGCATCTGACTGAGTTGCATCTGACTGAGATGCATCTGTCTGAGTTGCATCTGACTGAGTTGCATTTGACTGAGTTGCATCTGACTGAGTTGCATCTGCCTGAGTTGCATCTGCCTGAGTTGCATCTGCCTGTGATGCATCTGCCTGAGTTGCATCTGACTGAGTTGCATCTGACTGAGTTGCATCTGACTGAGTTGCATTTGACTGAGTTGCATCTGACTGAGTTGCATCTGACTGAGTTGCATCTGACTGAGATGCATCTGCCTGACTTGCATCTGACTGAGTTGCATCTGACTGAGTTGCATCTGACTGAGTTGCATCTGACTGAGTTGCATCTGCCTGTGATGCATCTGACTGAGTTGCATTTGACTGAGTTGCATCTGCCTGAGTTGCATCTGCCTGAGTTGCATCTGACTGAGTTGCATTTGACTGAGTTGCATCTGACTGAGTTGCATCTGCCTGGGTTGCATCTGCCTGAGTTGCATCTGCCTGTGATGCATCTGACTGAGTTGCGTCTGACTGTGATGCATCTGAATGAGTTGCATCTGCCTGAGTTGCATCTGCCTGTGATGCATCTGACTGAGTTGCATCTGACTGTGATGCATCTGACTGAGTTGCATCTGACTGAGATGCATCTGCCTGAGATGAGTGAGTTGCATCTGACTGAGTTGCATCTGCCTGAGTTGCATCTGCCTGAGTGGCATCTGCCTGAGATGCATCTGCCTGAGTTGCATCTGACTGAGTTGCATCTGACTGAGATGCATCTGCCTGAGTTGCATCTGCCTGAGTTGCATCTGACTGAGTTGCATCTGACTGAGTTGCATCTGCCTGAGTTGCATCTGCCTGAGTTGCATCTGCCTGTGATGCATCTGCCTGTGATGCATCTGACTGAGTTGCATCTGACTGAGTTGCATGTGACTGAGTTAAATCTGACTGAGTTGCATCTGACTGAGTTGCATCTGACTGAGATGCATCTGCCTGAGTTGCATCTGCCTGAGTTGCATCTGACTGAGTTGCATCTGACTGAGTTGCATCTGCCTGAGTTGCATCTGCCTGAGTTGCATCTGCCTGTGATGCATCTGCCTGTGATGCATCTGACTGAGTTGCATCTGACTGAGTTGCATGTGACTGAGTTAAATCTGCCTGAGTTGCATCTGCCTGAGTTGCATCTGACTGAGTTGCATCTGACTGAGTTGCATTTGACTGAGTTGCATCTGACTGAGTTGCATCTGACTGAATTGCATTTGACTGAGTTGCATCTGACTGAGTTGCATCTAACTGAGTTGCATTTGACTGAGTTGCATCTGACTGAGTTGCATTTGACTGAGTTGCATCTGCCTGAGTTGCATCTGACTGTGATGCATCTGACTGAGTTGCATCTGACTGAGATGCATCTGCCTGAGTTGCATCTGACTGTGATGCATTTGACTGAGTTGCATCTGCCTGAGTTGCATCTGCCTGAGTTGCATTTGCCTGTGATGCATTTGACTGTGATGCATCTGACTGAGTTGCATCTGCCTGAGTTGCATCTGCCTGTGATGCATCTGCCTGAGTTGCATCTGACTGAGATGCATCTGCCTGAGTTGCATCTGCCTGAGTTGCATCTGACTGAGTTGCATCTGACTGAGTTGCATCTGACTGAGTTGCATCTGACTGAGTTGCATCTGCCTGAGTTGCATCTGCCTGAGTTGCATCTGCCTGTGATGCATCTGACTGAGTTGCATTTGACTGAGTTGCATCTGACTGAGTTGCATCTGACTGAGTTGCATCTGACTGAGATGAATCTGCCTGAGTTGCATCTGACTGAGTTGCATTTGACTGAGTTGCATCTGACTGAGTTGCATCTGACTGAGTTGCATCTGACTGAGATGCATCTGTCTGAGTTGCATCTGACTGAGTTGCATTTGACTGAGTTGCATCTGACTGAGTTGCATCTGCCTGAGTTGCATCTGCCTGAGTTGCATCTGCCTGTGATGCATCTGCCTGAGTTGCATCTGACTGAGTTGCATCTGACTGAGTTGCATCTGACTGAGTTGCATTTGACTGAGTTGCATCTGACTGAGTTGCATCTGACTGAGTTGCATCTGACTGAGATGCATCTGCCTGACTTGCATCTGACTGAGTTGCATCTGACTGAGTTGCATCTGACTGAGTTGCATCTGACTGAGTTGCATCTGCCTGTGATGCATCTGACTGAGTTGCATTTGACTGAGTTGCATCTGCCTGAGTTGCATCTGCCTGAGTTGCATCTGACTGAGTTGCATTTGACTGAGTTGCATCTGACTGAGTTGCATCTGCCTGAGTTGCATCTGCCTGAGTTGCATCTGCCTGTGATGCATCTGACTGAGTTGCGTCTGACTGTGATGCATCTGAATGAGTTGCATCTGCCTGAGTTGCATCTGCCTGTGATGCATCTGACTGAGTTGCATCTGACTGTGATGCATCTGACTGAGTTGCATCTGACTGAGATGCATCTGCCTGAGATGAGTGAGTTGCATCTGACTGAGTTGCATCTGCCTGAGTTGCATCTGCCTGAGTGGCATCTGCCTGAGATGCATCTGCCTGAGTTGCATCTGACTGAGTTGCATCTGACTGAGTTGCATTTGACTGAGTTGCATCTGCCTGAGTTGCATCTGACTGAGTTGCATGTGACTGAGTTGCATCTGACTGAGATGCTTCTGACTGAGTTGCATCTGACTGAGTTGCATCTGACTGAGTTGCATCTGACTGAGTTGCATCTGAATGAGTTGCATCTGCCTGTGATGCATCTGACTGAGTTGCATTTGACTGAGTTGCATCTGCCTGAGTTGCATCTGCCTGAGTTGCATTTGCCTGTGATGCATTTGACTGAGTTGCATCTGACTGAGTTGCATCTGCCTGAGTTGCAACTGCCTGAGTTGCATCTGCCTGTGATGCATCTGACTGAGTTGCATCTGACTGTGATGCATCTGACTGAGTTGCATCTGCCTGAGTTGCATCTGCCTGTGATGCATCTGACTGAGTTGCATCTGACTGTGATGCATCTGACTGAGTTGCATCTGACTGAGATGCATCTGCCTGAGATGAGTGAGTTGCATCTGACTGAGTTGCATCTGCCTGAGATGCATCTGCCTGAGTTGCATCTGACTGAGTTGCATCTGACTGAGTTGCATCTGACTGAGTTGCATTTGACTGAGTTGCATCTGCCTGAGTTGCATCTGACTGAGTTGCATGTGACTGAGTTGCATCTGACTGAGATGCTTCTGACTGAGTTGCATCTGACTGAGTTGCATCTGACTGAGTTGCATCTGCCTGAGTTGCATCTGCCTGAGTTGCATCTGACTGTGATGCATCTGACTGAGTTGCATTTGACTGAGTTGCATCTGCCTGAGTTGCATCTGACTGAGTTGCATGTGACTGAGTTGCATCTGACTGAGATGCTTCTGACTGAGTTGCATCTGACTGAGTTGCATCTGACTGAGTTGCATCTGACTGAGTTGCATCTGCCTGAGTTGCATCTGCCTGAGTGGCATCTGCCTGAGATGCATCTGCCTGAGTTGCATCTGACTGAGTTGCATCTGACTGAGTTGCATTTGACTGAGTTGCATCTGCCTGAGTTGCATCTGACTGAGTTGCATGTGACTGAGTTGCATCTGACTGAGATGCTTCTGACTGAGTTGCATCTGACTGAGTTGCATCTGACTGAGTTGCATCTGACTGAGTTGCATCTGAATGAGTTGCATCTGCCTGTGATGCATCTGACTGAGTTGCATTTGACTGAGTTGCATCTGCCTGAGTTGCATCTGCCTGAGTTGCATTTGCCTGTGATGCATTTGACTGAGTTGCATCTGACTGAGTTGCATCTGCCTGAGTTGCAACTGCCTGAGTTGCATCTGCCTGTGATGCATCTGACTGAGTTGCATCTGACTGTGATGCATCTGACTGAGTTGCATCTGCCTGAGTTGCATCTGCCTGTGATGCATCTGACTGAGTTGCATCTGACTGTGATGCATCTGACTGAGTTGCATCTGACTGAGATGCATCTGCCTGAGATGAGTGAGTTGCATCTGACTGAGTTGCATCTGCCTGAGATGCATCTGCCTGAGTTGCATCTGACTGAGTTGCATCTGACTGAGTTGCATCTGACTGAGTTGCATTTGACTGAGTTGCATCTGCCTGAGTTGCATCTGACTGAGTTGCATGTGACTGAGTTGCATCTGACTGAGATGCTTCTGACTGAGTTGCATCTGACTGAGTTGCATCTGACTGAGTTGCATCTGCCTGAGTTGCATCTGCCTGAGTTGCATCTGACTGTGATGCATCTGACTGAGTTGCATTTGACTGAGTTGCATCTGCCTGAGTTGCATCTGACTGAGTTGCATGTGACTGAGTTGCATCTGACTGAGATGCTTCTGACTGAGTTGCATCTGACTGAGTTGCATCTGACTGAGTTGCATCTGACTGAGTTGCATCTGACTGAGTTGCATCTGCCTGAGTTGCATCTGCCTGAGTTGCATCTGACTGTGATGCATCTGACTGAGTTGCATCTGACTGTGATGCTTCTGACTGAGATGCATCTGACTGTGATGCATCTGACTGAGTTGCATCTGACTGAGATGCATCTGTCTGAGTTGCATCTGCCTGAGTTGCATCTGACTGAGATGTATCTGACTGAGTTCCATCTCCCTCGGTTTCATTGTCTCTGAGATGATCCTCTGCATGTTTCATCTGTTTTTTTATTTTATCTGGAAAAGTGTTTATCAAAAGTAAGAGACCATTATTACAGATAAATAAACATAGATGGATCTTCACTGGACAAACTTTTAAAGGCAAACTATATTGTATGTATTTGTGACATATAGGTGTTAAAATATTCGAATCTCTAAAGAAAGACAATGCATCTAAAAAGGAGATATGATACGATTGCCAACGTAGCAATTATCTACAATAGTTCAAATGAAGTTGATGTAAGCAAATAAAGGCAACTGAGAAAACTAACGACTTAATTCATAAAATAGTTATTTACGAAAAAAAATACATGTAAATATCGCCTAGTTTTATGATCTTTTATGGATACCCGAATAGTTGTACAGTTGTAAAAATAATAGATCGCCCCTTTAACAATTGACGAAAAATGAGATTCGTCATCTATTGCATTACAATTGTTACACAGTTTATAATATAAATACTAGTAGTTCTTAAAATCATAGTGTGCATAAACCAATCATGTGTAATTGATCTACAGTATTAAAACCATACAATAATCATTCCTCTCCCATACACGCAGGGGCTTTATTTTCACGGCTTCTTTTATTTAAAGAGGTCTAGGATTTAACTTAGGGTTAGGCTTGGGTTTTTTACATGTTAGATTTAGGGTTAGGCTAGGGATTTTTTCTATGATAAACTTAGAGTTGGCTTTTTTCTATGTTAGATATAGGGTGAGGATATGGCTTTTTTATAAGTCTAAGGTACGGGCAAGGGTCAGGGTAAGGTACGGGCATGGGAGAGGTAAGTATAAGTGTAAGTGTTATGTACGGACAAGGGTAAGAGTAAGTGTTAGTTACGGGCAGCGATAAGGGTAAGGTACAGGTAAGGATAAGAGTAAGTGTTAGGTACGAGTAAGGGTAGGGTGAGTGTTATTTAGGTACGGGCAATGATAAGGATAAGGTACATGTAAGGGTAAGAGTAAGTGTTAGGTATGGACAAGAGTAATTATATAAGGGTAAGGTAAGGGTGAGATACGTCGCGTACGGTGTTGGTGACGTTAGTTTTACGTTATTTTTCATGCATTGTATAAATAACGTCGTTTTCATTTCGTGCAGCTCAATCATACAGCATAATTTATATGAGCGCTTTGCTTGACTTGCTACGTATAGAACCGAAATGCAAAAGCGGCACATATTTTTTTTAAGTACAGTTAAATTAAAACAGAAAATAATATTCATTTCAATTAGTATCCCCTTCGAGCAAAGATATTTTCTCTTTCTTTTGATTGAAACAGAATATTTTTAAAAAAGTTTAAACCACTGTCTTTTCTGCTGCTTTTTCTTTTATTTTAAACATATATTTATTTATAGTGGATTGAGAAACAAGTTATTACAACTTATATTAATCCGTTTCCACTTTGAGGGTGCGAGTGCTTCCTTGTAGCCTTAGCCTGTTCTTTTCGAAATCTAAAAGGGTGTCTTTTACGTGCAAGAGATATTGCTCTCTCTTATCACGGGTCAGTCATTTATTGTCCCCTTCCGACGGACTATTATTGTTTCACAAGACCATCATACTCGCAAATGGTGTCAAGGGCTTATTCTTTTATCCGCTTTTGATAATTTCCGAATAAAATTTTTATTAGTTGAATCGTTTGTTTCATCGTCTGTATTAATGTTAAAAGAATCAACAGTTGACAAATTCAAAATTAACCACAATAAAATTAATTTAATCAAATTTGCCAATTTTATAAACAAAAGGAAATTTAATCTCAACTATGAACAAGAAAACATATGGGCGCAGATAATTTTAGCGAAAAACTACTAGGGGACATTTTAGCGCAGACATTAGAGCCCATTTTAGTGCAGGATTAGTCCGTTCAGCTGTATTTTCGATAGTCCATTTTAGCGAAAACTTTCCTAGTTGAATAATACTAAAAGCACGAGCATTAATTTATGCTGGCTTAATATTAAAGTTGTATGTATATATTATGTTCACTTTGGTTCATCATGGAAATAAAAGTAATTCTATAGTTGTCCCTCATTTACGTTTTACTTGATACTATCATAAAATTTCAAACAGCAACATATATAAAAATACAATGTATAGACGAATGTGCACCCCAATCTAGTAGAGGCGGATTTAGGGGGGCAGGTGGCCCGCCCCCCCCCCCTTTTTGGAAAAAAATTGGTTGCTTATATAGGGAATCACTGAAGCGTGACTGGAGCGGGCCCCCTCTTAGGTCAGTCAGTGGGCCCCCACTTATGAAAATTTCTGGATCCGCCACTGTCTAGACAAGATAAAGAGAAAAATCAGTTCCTACTGCAACTTTATGAACTGTATTGTTCAGGGGGTATACCCAAAGCCCATTACGTACGTTCTCTGGAATATAAATTCCAGGCTAGAACGGACTTTTAAAATTTGATTTTAAAATTTTAGTGGTATATTTTAATGGACATGATATGTTTTAAATTGTGCTGTCTTGCTTCTATTTAAAAAAATATTGATCATTAATCATTAATCATAAAATGGATTAAAGTATTGCTCTAAAATAGACATTGATAATTTCCATTCTCGCTCGAATGGGTTAAAAATCTTGGGCTAAAATGGTATTTACTTTGGCGCTAAAACGTTAGACTTTTTTTCTCTAAAATGTCCTACCAATGCGCTAAAATGTCCTCCGCCGAAACAGATACAGATACTAATTTTAATAAGATTCGATAAATATCTGTTAAGATATTGTATCCAAAAAAAAATTATAAAAAAAGTTATTGTTTTGAATGATAAGATATTTGCTACAGAAGTCTTTGAGGGCCATGCAATTTTACTTTTTTCAATTTGATATAACAAATAAATTGTAATATAACAGATTATCAACTTGATATAACAAATTATGATTATTTGAAATAAAAAAATTATAAATTTGATATATCAGATCCCTTTTGCACTGATTGTGCATGTGGTTTCTCTTCTAGATCTCGCGCATGGGTCTTTGTTTTTAATAAAAAGTGTGCAAACAAAATAAATAGTGAACCAAATATATAGATCTAAAGAAAAATGCAAGGATGAACTTAAATATGTTTCATTAATCCTTGTATGTGCCCATCGAAATTGATAAAGAAGCATGCCAGGATTTTGAGGAAGGGGAAGCATTTTTTATCCTTGCATGTTCCTATGTCCCTAGAAATGTTAAGAAAGTTTTGAATAAGCATCCAATGACATATTTGTCGCTGGACGTCAGATAAACAATGAATCAATACACAAAAAACGCGCCAATTTGGGTTACGCAATGTTTCAATCAATCTCATTATTATAATTAAATCATACTATTGGTAGAGAAATTGACAATTTGTTTTTTCAAATTGACAATTTGTTATTTCTAATTGATAATTTGTTATATCGAATTTGATAATTTGTAATACCACATTGATTATCTGTTATATCAAATTGATAATTTGTTATATCAAATTCATAATCTGTTATATCAAATTCATAATTCGCCATATCAAATTCATAATTCGCTATATCATATTGGAAATAGTTAATTAGCATGGCACGTAAAGGCTTCCGTAATTTGCGACGTTAGGCACTATACATGTCACGTATTACAGAACGTAACGTCAAAACAAGTAAAAAAGCATCGTGTGACATTATGACTAGACAAAAGTAGTCGCTGACTGTGTCGTTAATACTTCCGACATGTGATCGAAAATGGGTTCAAAAAAATCCCTGAACAGTAGATTTTAATGTTATATAGTATTTGTTTGTGTTATTGTAATTTCAAATTTTCCCCGTCCAAAACTGTTTAATATGACTTATCATACTTGTAACAAAAATGTAAAAAACGTCGTTTTGTGACATTTTGACTAGACAAAAACAAAAAGATCGCGTTTATTTTTTTTTCAATATTTTCTCTTAAAACTTCGACACAGTTTTTTTTCATAAACTTAAAAAAAAAGTTTTCACGTTTGAATAAAATTTCATATCGTAGAAAAGACTGCAACTGCCTATTACTTTCCATAAGACACTAAACAAATACGCCAAAACGTCAGAAAACGGAGAGTGTGACATTTCAACGGATTTAATAAAATGAACAATTCAGGACTTAATTTAAACAATACTTACTAATTGAAGACATAGAAAGTTGTATATGTATTGTATGATTTTGACACAGGAAGGGTGGATATGTAAATTGTGGTTTGGATCTGCAGCAATCGCTCGAATTTTAAAGAGCTCCAAAAAATATGCGAGATTTGGGTTTTGTGACAGAAATGCAAATTTCAAAAAAATCATTAATTCTGCCACGATCTTTTAAAATGTTGTAACAAAACTATTTATTTTTTTTCCTTATTATATACGGAATAAAAAGATATATTATTTTCGGAATAATCTATTTGAATTACCTTTTAAAATCAGTCTTAACTTCACCCTATCCATATTTTTTTTTTCTATTTTCGGCTTGACCACAAAACAAAGTGAACTTTTCGTCCTGGTCAGACGCGTCCAGTTAACGATGACGTCATAAATAAAACATACACCATTTACACCAAAGACTACTCTTGCTAGGAGTACAACTTTTTTTTTAATAAATTTTAAAAATGACAAGAATAACTTCAAAGCAACGCTGATCATATGTCGCGGTGTTACTTGTCTACACGCTCAAAATCAGTGTTATTAGGGATCATTCGAGTAAAAAATGAATAAAAATATTGATTTAAGGCATATTCCATTTCTACTTTTAATTACGCACATTTTGATATATACATTTATATAGTTATCAATTCCGAAACTTCTAACAAATGCAATAAAGGCGAACTGGAAAGCAAACCCCGTATTATCACCAACACCGTACGCGACGTCATAGTAAGTGTAAGGTACGGGCAAGGGTAAGAGTGAGTATAAGTATTATGTACGTGTAAGGGTAAGTGTCAGGTACGGGCAAGGGTAATGGTAAGGTACATGTAATGATAAGAATAAGTGTAAGGTACGGGCAATGGTAAAGTAGAGGTAAGAGTAAAATGTGTTAGGTACGGATAAGGGGAAGTGTTAGGTACGGACAAGGCTAGAATCAAGGTACGAGTAAGTGTAAGGTACGGGCAAGGGTACGCATAAGTGTAAGGTACGGGCAATGGTAAGGTAGGGGTAAGAGTAAGTGTTAGGTACGGATAAGGGGAAGGGGAAGGGTAAGAGTAAGTGTTAGGTACGGACTACTGTAAGGGTAAGGTAAGTGTTAGGTACGGACAGGGTAAAGATAAGGTAAGGATAAGAGTAAGTTTAAGGTACGGACAAGGGTAAGAGTGAGAATAAATATTATATACGTGTAAGAGTAAGTGTCAGGTACTGACACGGGTAAGAGTGAGAGTAAGTATTAGGTACGTGTAATGGTAAGTGTTAGGTACGGGCAAGGGTAAGTGTAAGGTACGGACAAGGGTAATGGTAAGAGTAAGTACCAGGTACGGACACGGGTAAGAGGGAGAGTAAGTATTAGGTACGTGTAATGGTAAGTGTCAGGTACAGGCAAGGGGAAGGGTAAGGTACGTACAAGGATAATAGTAAGAGTCAAGGTAAGGTACGTACAAGGGTAAGAGTAATTATTAAGTACGGGCAAGGGTAAGGGTAAGAGTAAGTGTCAGGTACGGACACGGGTAAGGGTAAGTGTCAGGTACGGGCAAGGGTAAATGTCAGGTACGAGCAAGATTAAGAGTAAGTATTGGGTACGGAAAAGGGTAAGGTTTAGGTTCAGAGATATTGTTATTTAAGATTTAGCTTTACTGTAGTACATGGGTTGGTAACCCTTAAGTAATACAGTTCTTTTACACTTTTTTTTCTCGTTTACATACCCATTTTCGTCTTTAAAGTGGCTTCACGTGCCTCAATGACATATACGTATGCCTCAACTTTTTCCCATTCAAATTGAGACCAAGCTACGTTGAGAAGAACACCACCATACTTTGACACAGCCAGCTGTTTCGCTGTCCTCTCCATATTAAACCTATAAACAAACGAGATTTTGATTAACAAATGTTGAAATTAAATGTCTTCGAGACTTATTCCGTGTATGAATTTAGAAATTATTAAGAAACTAAGGTTTCAGCTCCCTCAGGCAAAGTTGGCTTTAGATGTATTTGGCTATTTAGTTTAGGTATTTTTGACATGTAGCTCTTCAACGGTTTCGGTACTTATATATCTTCGGATTTCAAATGTTTGGCTTTGAGTGTTCATGATAAAGGTAAATCCAGAAAAGCGCATCGGACGCAAGAAATTATTAAACGGTATTGTTTTCAATTTTTTTTATTGATAAGTAATGATTTTCGTTGTTATTTTTACTTTGTAACTTTTTCTCGTCTGGTCAAGTACCAAGAAAAAATTGAAGGACAGACTCATAAAATATATTTTCATCTGCCACAGTTTTCCGAGTCAGGAACCTCTTCGGTTATTACTCCCCCCCTGGAAATGATGGTAGATCGTTGGTAATCTTTTCTCAAATTTCTCTGAAAGTTTCAAGATTGCAGACATTATTGAACATTCACTTTTCTTGCGGGAGTAAATTTTACAGATTTTTTCATTTTCTTTCATATTTTAGAAAGCAATAACAAAAACAACTTACCACAAGCACTTTTCCGTTGCTCCAATTTCTAAAAAGTTGCACAAAAAAGAATTTTCGATAGTCGAAAAAAATCCTGCTGAGGTGAATCGACGATACTTCGACGATAACGTTGTCATCGGTGATGTTTATGACGTCAATTAGTGCATTCTGGGCTGCGTTCAACATCGTAGCAGCTACGTAGTAATAATAATAATAATAATAATAAATTCTTTATTTAAAGAGGGTAACTCAATTAGAAATAGTATAATTTTCATTGAGGCCCTCAAACAAAATACATGCATACAGTTAACATTCATACATTCATACATTAAAATATATACTAGTCAACAAAAGAAACGATACACGACTTTGAAATAAAATTTATCAAAAAGTATTAAATATAAAACAAAATGAAATACACTATTTTAAAAAGCTTTCATTTGCAATGTATGCACATGTGATAATGAAAATCAAAACTTGTCGGAAAGTATCTAAATTCCCTGTAAACGACTTTAGGGTGCAAATAAGTTTTGCGGAAAGTTGAATAAAAAATCGACACGTAATTTTCTAAGTACTAAATAAAATTTCAACTTTGTTTAAAAATATTCAATATGCTAATCAAGTTGTGTTTCATGTTGTAACTAATGGGTTGAAATATTGTTTTTTCAAATTTTTGAAATCTTTATCTTAAATTTGAAAAAAAGACTTGTATCGTTTCTTTTGTTGATTAGTATACAAAGGGTAATAAATGACAATATTTGATATAGTTTTGTTAGAGGAAAACAAATTAGTTGACTTGCATATAATTTTCAAGAAAATGATTATAACTATGTTTCTTGAATAATTCCACATTAGGACATTTTTTTATTTCGAGTGGTAAAATTATTCCATACTTTGGTTGCAGAATAATGAAAAGATTTTTTATAAAAATTTGTATTTGGTCTTGGAACAAAAAGATCATTATTAGTGCTACGTAGATTTTCACTATTGAACGTGTAGCTATATACTAGTTGTTACATAAATATTGATAGCAGCTACGTATTGAACTCAACCCAGGGTGATTTTTATGACATGCATTTTCACTGAAATGTATGGAGAAAAATGCAGTTCCTAACAGTTATTTATGATCCATGATATCTTATGACTGAACAACATAGATCAATTTTTAATTCTTGATTCGAAGATACAAATACTCGTAGTTGGTATGGATGTGTGGCTGTACCCTTACATGTATCTGATTCAACACGGTATAATTACAAAAACCTTTCAAACGAGATATCCCATCATAATGCTTAAGGAGATGTTATTTATAGAGCTCATAAACTTAAGTTCAATCCATGTCTTTACACAGTATCCGTTTGGTATGTTCTAATTGATATATTAGTCATGGCAAACATTTTATATTATCAGTATAAATCGGATTTTAACTAGACTCTTAAATTCTGCTAGTACTCTTTGGTCCGGGTTTTTTTTTGAGTATTTTTTCCATTGTTTTGTCATTTTTTGTGTTTTATTTTGAAGGGGCTCTTCGTGCCGATCTGAGGGATCAACTTATTTCCAATTGGTTTTTTTTAAGTCTATTTCTAAGTTGTGATGAAACACCATTGTCCCATGTTATATATATGGTGTTTGGATCGAATGCTGTCAACACGTTTAACTCTGCCATTCATTTTATGTTTCTATCTCAAGTCAGGACGTTCTAATGTACAGTAACTGTTCGAACTTGGTTGCCATCTGCGGTAGCTGTTTTATTTTATTTTATTTTTATCTTAAATTCCACCTTTGGTTTTCACTTTGGGATATTTTATTATTATTAATGTCGGTGTCTTAAAAAGAGAGAAAAAAGATACCTGAAAGGCATTCAAACTTATCAGTCGAAAACAAACTGACAAGTGAACACAATGGCCAAAAAAAGAAACAGACAAACAAACAAAAATAGAAAAACCAAAGACAAAGCAACACGAACCCCACTAAGAACGTGGGATTATCTCAGGTGATCCGGAAAGGTAAGTAGATCCTGCTCCACATGTGGCACCCGTCGTATTGCTCATGTTAGTTCAAACCCGGTAACAAGTCTTATGCGGTAGGTCATTTTTATGAAATGGAGATTGGATGTTAATTACGACATTAGGAACCTATCTGCCATCATCTATAAAAGGGTACTTGTATCCAATAAGGGTCAACGAACTCGTAACATTTATTTGGCGCCCGTAAAATGTAAGAAGGAATGATTTCAACTTCATCATTTGGAACTCTCGGTTTAATAGCTTCCTTTTGAGCAGCAACCATCAAGGAAATAATACAAACCTGGAAATACAGTATCAATTGGAAGTGATATATATTCCGTATGCAGGCGCTGCTGAAATGTTGCTGTATAGAACTTGAAATTTAACAAAAGGAAAGCTCAAAATCAATACATCATTGTCAATTTCTAGATGCAAGT
This sequence comes from Mytilus galloprovincialis, assembly GCA_037788925.1. Classification (NCBI taxonomy): domain Eukaryota; kingdom Metazoa; phylum Mollusca; class Bivalvia; order Mytilida; family Mytilidae; genus Mytilus; species Mytilus galloprovincialis. The sequence continues at coordinate 54,617,446 of CM075339.1, read as the reverse complement.
CAAGATATGAGGCAGACTTTTAACTGTGTCTAATGTATCCTTCACCTCAAGTTTGTGGAGAGATAGCTGCGTTCATTTTAGTCACTAAATATACTTCATATAAATACTTCATAAGAAATTCTTGTATTATGATAAGAATAAACAAACAAATCGGCAAGAAGGAACATTTGTTTAACATGGGAATGCAGATAGTTGGTTGAAAAACACGCCCTTCAAGTAAAGTATGAAGTCTATTTTCGCATACAACTTTTTAGGGGCAAGCTGAGGTCCGCCTCTGATTGGTGAATACTCATCGGGGGCCTTCAGCTGTTTTCTGCTATTTGTTCGGGTTCTTGTCTCTTTGACACCATCTATCGTTTTCATTTTCATTTTCATTTTTAACATTTAACTTTCTATGGAAATTAAAATTCAGGTTTTTTTTTCTTTTTCACTCTGGTTAATTTTGATTTCGACAAGAGTGCACACATGATGATAATTCTGATTAACCAATCATATTTCACTCAATATATCTCACGAACCAGTATCAAACCCGTCAAAATAGGGTGATGGTCATACGGACATGTCACCTCAGGTAGCAATAGGAAAAAAACATATTTTCTAAACACCCTCTTTCCCTTCCTTTCTAAAAGATAATGCTTTATATTTGTGTTATGCATGTGTTTTTTTATGGAAAGAAAATCTTCCATAGATTTTCAGTAGTTATAATGGTGAAATATAATCTTTTTGGTGTCACCATGGCAACAATCTGCATTTATTTGATACAAAAAAAATGCAAAAGGGGTCTGAGAATGTCACAAGAGTCCCCCAAATTTGGTCCAAAGGAATATTTCAATCAGTTAGAGTGATATCTTGCCTGAAATCATAGACATTTATCTATCAAGAGGTCCCAAAAAAAAATCATATGCATTTCTGCTCCTTTTTCCATAAATTTGAATTGAAAAGATCGAGCGTCAAACCTTTGTTGAAAAACACGACAATTATTTCTGGACCTATGGGCGGTACGACAAGGAAAATACGGACTGTCAAACAGTAAAATGCCATGACCATAACTAACTTCTAACTGTGTATTGCTACCTTACAATCATTTTCAACACGATATATGGATCATAACTCTTTCACTCCCCATAACAGTTATTTAAAAAAAGGGAGTCACAATCATTTTTCAAAGAGAAGTAAAGCAAATTCGAAATAATTTACTTTGTAGTAATTTTAATAAAATAAGTACAACTTATCGATTGTCCTTGATATCTTGTATTTTAGCTCGATAGACATATCAATGAAGTCCATCCATTGACTTATAGTAGATTTGCAAACCTCCCTCTGTTGTCAGTTCTTGTGGAGTACACCCTTATATCAGTTGTCAGGGTCGTGGTTAACTGTGCATGTGGTCCAGAGTTTTCCGCAAGAGGCAACTATTATTTCTTTTTCTTGATTTTTTTTTAAACAGTAAGTATATTTATTTAAATATGTAAATGACTTGGCTGTTGAGGTCAAATTGGAATGTTGTTTCTTTATTTAAGGATTATGTACTTTTCAATTATTTCAATGTTTAACATATTGAAATTTTATTTCATTTCCCTTTGTACTATAATATTTGACAGTTAGGTACTTGACAGAAAGGGGATTATACCGTATGCAGTGCTATATATAAGATGTTGTTATGAGTGCAAATGAAACAAACTTGATAGGTCAAAAAGTCACAAATATTTTGTGGACAGTTGTATAAATATACTTTGAAATAATTTCTTTTTATGATATATATTCATTTTTAAGTTAAGGAAACTGCTCATTAACCTTGATAAATGAAAATGTATTTAACTTCAATTATGCAAAGGATATAGCTATTGGCAAAATGAAGCCATTTAAGTACCATGCCACTTTGACATTTTGTTTTCATAACAATTATTTTGATCATTATTGATATTTACTGAAAAAAATTTAATTACAAAGTTGCTTCATATATAAAACTTCAAGAAAAATACAAAAAAATATATTTTCAAAATAAGAGTTTTTTTGTTCAAAGAAAACTAATCTCAAAATAGGTGTTTTCTTGTACAACTAAAAATGATCTCAAAACTGAATAGTGTCTTTTTGTCCTGTGACTTTTTGTCCTGTGACTTTTTGTCTGTGACTTTTTGTCCGTTGTCAGTGACTTTTTGTCCTGTGACTTTCTGTCTGTGACTTTTTGACCTGTGACTTTTTGTCTGTGACTTTTTGTCCTGTGACTTTTTGTCTGTGACTTTTTGTCCGTGACTTTTTGTCTGTGAATTTGTGTCCTGTGACTTTTTGTCCTGTGACTTCTGTCCTACATTCGAGTTCAAATTGTCAGTGGTAGACATAGTCCTATATTCTTTTTGTTGATTGTGACACCATAAATTAAGACTTGTCGCCCAAATGTGTACCTGACATGAGCAACACGATGGGTGCAACATATGGAGCAATATGTTTCAGCCTTCCGAAGACCGATCACCAAATGTGTACCTGCAATGACGAATGTGATGGGTGCAACATATGGAGCAAGTTTCAACCTCAAAGAGCACATGTGATAATCTTTGGGACAGTGGATCGGTGGGGCATGTGTTGTCAGTCTGTAGTTTTCTTTGTTGGAGTATGTGTTGTTGCAGTTTCATAGATTGAAAGAGACTTTGGAACAACTAAATGCAAATTAAAAAAACCACATTCAGACCCTAAAATCATCATTCCTACTCATTTAGTGAAGTTCGTAAAGTATATTCCTCAACATTTACTTCAATAAGTGCAAGACATGTGAAAAGTTACTCATCTTGAAAGTCCAGACTCTACAATAAACAAGCCGAGATGTAAGCAAACCCATCCTCAGTTCACCATTAATGAATCTCTAAAATTTAAAGTTAATCACTTAAGGAAAACATGAATTATAAAATTGAGAATGGAAATGGGGCATGTGTCAAAGAGACAACAACCCGATCAAAGTGTCGACAACAGCTGAAGGCCACCAATGGGTCTTCAATGCAGGGGAAAAATCCTTCATCCAGAGATGGTTCTCAAAGATCTATTACATCTATACTTTGTGTCATTTGTTTTCATTTCTGTTGTGCTTCTTACAGGCCTGATAATTCCCAAAAAAAAAAATTACAGTTTGTTCTGTTTTGTTGTGACTTGTTACATCATTGCTCTAGGTTAGGGGTATGGTTGAGTGCTCACAAACATGTTTTGACCTTGCTACCTGCTGTGTTTGCCTGTCCGTAGTCAGCCTTTACTTCAGTTGTTGTTGTTTGCTGTCTGTTTAATTTGTTTCTTGTTTGTTTTGTTGTAAGGGATTCCTATTTTTCATTGGAATCGTTGTTACATTTTGTTATTACTTTTATAGCTGATTATATGGTATGGGTTGTGTTTATTGTTGAAGGCAGTATGGTGACTAATTATAAGTTATATTTGTTTAAAATCAACATCATTTGGACTTTATTGGATGCGTTTCCCATTGACAACCATACCACATCTCCTTACTTTGCATATATACCAACACTCTTAACACATTGGTAAAGTTTGAAATAATACTCCTTCCTGAATGTTCAAAATCCGGTCTGCATTTTATTTGAAGATTAAATTTCAATTTTGTTTCTTTTGGAAAAGTCTGTATTAAAGTGTGTAGAACAAAGATGAGTATGTGTCTGTCATGAACCTGTATTTAAGTGGTTGTTGTTTGTTGCTGTGTTACAATTTTTTTGTAAATAAATTGAGCATTAGTTTTCACAATTGAATTGTTTTTATATTTGTCAGTTTATGGCCTTATAAAAATGATTATGTGGTACAGGCTTTGCTAATTGTGGAAGGTTATATGTGACCTATGGTAATTTTGTGTTATTTTTGTGTCAGTTGATCTCTTGTGAAGAGCTGTCTTATTGGCAATCGTACCCATCTTCTTTTTTTATATATGATAAGTTTCCTTCAAACTTATAATGCATGGATAAATTCAAAACATTTCACATAATTTGTTCAGTTTATTCTAAGCAATTATCACAGATATATAAAATATTGTCAGAGAATCAGATCTTTTTCTATCTGTCTTTGTAATAGTCATTAAAGTTCAGTCTAAGTAATAATTCTTGAAGATGAGGCTGATATCCTCTTACAGACAGTTTATATACAACTGAAATAGAAAACAATAAAAACATTAAAATATCATCTTGTGAATGTAAAATATACATCATTACTATTAAAATATACATACAATATACAAGGAACCTGTTGTTCAGTGGTTGTTTGTTGATGTGGTTCATAAGTTTTTCTAGTTTCTATTTAGATTAGACCATTGGTTTTCCTGTTTGAATGGTTTTACATTAATCATTTTTGAGGCCCTTTAAAAACAGGTGTTCTATGTAAGCCGTGACACCAGTTAGTAACAAAAATAATTCATAGCATGCTTATTCCCTCGTGAAGACTAGAAGGGCTGCAGTACAACAATATTGACTGGAAATGGTAGTTAAGGGTATAAAACTAGAACTGCTACTTAAAGCAATATCTTGAATTTCATCATAACTATTTGATGGTTAACATTTAAGTTTCAGATCATTTTCCTTGAATTGCTGTGCTTTACCTAAATTTCAAACATATTTATAGATTATAATGTTAAGATGTGTTATGGTAAATTTCTGTGTTCTCCATTCTGAACCCATATACTCAATCACTCCTGGGAAGCTCTATTATAAGGGAAAGGAATCATAACATTTTACCCCTACTGTTCAACAATCATGATAACAAATGAAAGCACAATTTTCTAAATTTAAAAATAAATAGGGAATGTGCTCATGTGAAACATATGATGCCCACGCTTGCATATCATATAAAGTTATAAAGGGATATAACTGAAGAACGGTAAAAGTGATACTAACCAAATGTGTACTTAATCTGATTTGCATTGGTATAATTATTGTGTACAAGTATCAGAAACTATGGTTGGATGCAACGCTAAGTTAGAGAACGTAAACGAAAAATTCAGCAATTTTTCCATTTTACTCTAGAACAGTAAAAGTGACACCCCAAAATTCATATTTGATCTGTGTTTTGTGGTACTAGGCATAGTGTATAAGTTTCATATTATATGGTTGAGGCTAACTTGAGTTGGAGAAAGGGTAACAAAAATTTAGCAATTTTTCCATTTGTAAAGGGGCATAACTCTAGAAAGATTAAAGTGACACCACCAAAATAAAACTTGTTCTGTGTTTTGTGGTAATAAGCATTGTATATCAGTAACTTCTTCATTTGTATAGGGGCATAACTCTAGAATGGTAAAAGTGAGACAGCCAAAATTCAAACTTGATCTACGTTTTGTGGTAATAAGCATTGTGTTTAATTTTTAGTAAAAGTCAACCTAAAGTTAGAGAACAAAAAACAACTTTGTGATGTATGTACGTTGAGACGGACATGGGTAAAACATAATGCCCACACCCCTATAGTGGGGGCATAAAAAATCCAGAATTTTAAAATACTCACCTTTGAACAAAAACACAGAATATTCTCTAAAGGCTTTGTACAGAGACACCATATTTGCAAAGTTTGTATGTGTTAACTGTCCAGATTCTGGGTCAGTATACCATTCAGCATTAATCAGCTGAACACGGAATTTCAGAATGAGGCTGAATATGTCCTGTATTATCTTCATCACTGGACTAGCTTTCTTGTTCAGTAAGCACCTATTAATATGAATATGACAATACAGATAGAATAATGGTGTTTTTTGTATTATAAGAATCATAATTGAGGTTATTTTTATGGAATTTATTTCTGAACTCTGCCTTTCACTCACATACTTACCATAAAATCCTTTTATTATATAGACTTATAATCGAAAAATGTTGCATACATTATTTTTTTTCAACATGCAGATTTAATGATTTTCTAAAAAGATGTGATATGAGTGTCAATGAGACAACTCTCAATCAAAGTCACAATTTGTAAAAGTAAACCATTATAGGTCATAGTATGGTCTTCAACACTGAGCCTTGGCTCACACCGAACAGAAAATTTTAGGTTTATTTTAGTTTGTGGTGACTTTAAAAAAGAGTTTCATACAAAATCAACAACAAATACAAACCTAAATATAGTTTTGTTGAGATATTCTGAATGTATTCTGTGTAAATCATCCAGATCCTTGACGTCCATCGTCAGAGATTCAGTGAACTCCTTCCATGATACATGTATTATCTGACTGGCAACGTACCCCTGCATCACCTTCACAAAATGTTGCATCTCTTGTCTGAAATAGAATTAGATTGGCATGAGTGAAAATGCACCTCAAAGATAACAAGCTCTAAATTCTGTACATCAGATACACATTTTGTCTTCAAAAGACTCATCCAAGATGCTTATATAAAAAAAACAAGAATGTGTCCAAAGTACACTGATGCCCCACTCGCACTATTATTTTCCATGTTCAATGGACCATGAAATTGGATAAAAAATATATATTAGGCATTAAAATTAGAAAGATAATATCATAGAGAACATGTTTACTAAGTTTCAAGTTGATTGGACTTCAACTTCATCAAAAACTACCTTGACCAAAAACTTTAACCTGAAACATGCACTGTCATTTTCTATGTTCAGTGGACCATGAAATTGGGGTCAAAAGTTTAATTTGGCTTTACAATTAGAAAGATCATATCATAAGGAACATGTGTACTAAGTTTGAAGTTGATTGGACTTCAACTTCATCAAAAACTACCTTGACCAAAAACTTTAACCTGAAGCGGGACAGACGAACGAACAGACAGACAGACAGACAGACAGACGACGAACAGACGCACAGACCAGAAAACATAATGCCCCTCTACTATCGTAGGTGGGGCATAAAAAAAAGAACCAAATTACAAAGTTAAAGATTAAAGAGGCCCTGAAATTCTTAAAGATTTGATAATGTGTTGTTTAGACATGGTATGATTTTTTTATAATTAATTCATTCTTATTAGATGGCCTTTTCATTACATATTTTTTTAATGTAAATTAAATGAAAAGGCAAGGAGTCATATGTTTTTAACTTGACAATTAGGTTTGACATAATTATGTTGACAATGTTTGACATCACCTATTGTTGTAAAATATCAGTGGAGTAAAAAAAGGAATATTTCACATGTGGAATATGTCAATTTCTATTTGACTAAAAACACAGTATTTAATTAAAACCAAAGTGATATACTAGTGAAAAACATTTAAATTAATGTTATGAATTATATAAACTTTACAAAAGAGTTAAAATTTTTTTACCTGTACAACTGTAGCTGTCGAAACTGTACACTATTTCCTGCCTTGTGAATAATTGCTGTAAAAGACAATTCTTGATTATTGTTAACTTAACAAATATTTGCTGTTTTTTTTGGTTGGGCCATGTAAATATTTCTTTCACCATGGTGTTGTCAATTTTTGCAGACTTACTGTTTTTGATTGTCCCTTTTTTCCATTCAAAACTCTTTTTTTCTCGTTTGCATCTGAAACCAGTGATTTAATATTGTGCTACAATCAATCAAAGAACTTCAACAGGGATTTTACATTTCCTGAAAATCTTTAGAAGCCACGGCATTACAAAACAAACAAAATTAGATAAAGAGCAATGTTTGTTAATACCAATGTAAATATACAACAATCACTTACTCTATTTTGTCCTGACAATGCATGAAACATTTGTCACTGTTCATTAAGCAAACAATAGTCAATCAATCTTACCTCAGTTTGTGGATTTTAGTTGTACTAGGAAGGGAGATAACTACAAACAATATTAACTTACCTCCCCTTTTCAGTCTGTGCCACACATCTTTAAGACTCCACACAATTCTTTTGAGTTGTAGCATGAAGGAGAATACTTTACTGTATTTGCATATCAAACTGTCTGTGATCACAATGTTTAATGGCCATACAACCTGAAAGATAATGAAAAAAAGTTAGAATGATAATACAGTTGGCTTAGTATCAGAAATAGAACAGCACTACCGGTACTGTTTGTTTATATAAATTTGATTGTGCTAAATGCCAATTTCAGCCACCTTGGCTATGTCATGGCAATAGACTCTGAAATTCAGCAGGAGAAATGACCGGTTATTAAGTTGAAATTTATTGTACAAGAATAGTGGCATTAAGTATTGCTCCTGGCATTGAAATTTCAGTAAGGATAGTACAGGTCATTATCATTTGTAATCAGTGAAAAGTTTTACAGCTTTTACATTAATGCTAGCAAGACAAATCTTTGTTTGGCTTGCTTGTTTTGTTTGTATCAGTGTTTGCTCAAGCATGGTAATTAACATAGGCGGGGCTTCAGCTTGTATACATCATACTTAGATTGTATTGGACGTTATGTCTGAGGTTAAGGACACTTAATTTTAAAACATCACATGACAAATATTCTCACATGTTTTCTCACCTGTAAAAATACAATAATTTGTCAATGAAAGAAAAATATAAACTTTTCTCTTGTATGAGGCTGAGAAACTGGCCTTCAACATTAATTGACCTAATATTGTTTTTATAACATATCAATCCATTAGTTCAGTCAGTTATTTCCATGTCTGTCCTTCGATTATGCAACTCAAGAAAATATTCCAAAAAATGGGAAACAATTGTATCGAAAAAGAAAAAATCGAGTGCACCTTTTTTTATGTTAGGGTGTGTTTGAGATGAATATTTTGTCTTGAAAATGTACAAAACAAGAGTATTTGATACATCATCTCGCTTCAGACTCTATCATTTTATATAGCAAAGCTACAGGTTGACTTTATAAAATAAAAAAATCACAGTACTAAAAGATGAAATATAGGGGTCAAGTGAAATACCTATCCAGTGGATCACAAAATCAGAGTAGGTGTGTTCGAATAGCTATTTTACTAAAAGTGCTTGACGACAGTCTTTAAGTTGGATCTCTGAAAAAAAAATTGTCTTCCGTTTCTACGATTGTGAAAATGAACTGGCGTAATAGGAAGATAATTTCGACGAAGTAGAATCCTTCTGTATTGTATATTTACAGGTAAGGAAACATGTGAGAATATGTATCATGTGATGTTTTAAAATTTAGTGTCCTTAACCTCCAACATAACGTCCAATAAAATTTAAGTATGATGTATACAAGTTGAAGCCCCGCCTATCTTCATTACCATGCTTGAGCAAACACTGATACAAATAAAGCAAGCAAGCCAAACAAAGATTTGTCTTGCTAGCATTAATGTAAAAGCTGTAAAGCACTTTCTTTTTTCTCTGTAGGTCAATGATATATCTAAAGAGACAACAGTTTTTTTTTTAAAAAGGTTCACCCTAATATTAGCACCAGTAAAAATTATTAGCACCCCCCCCCCCCCCCCCCCCCCCCCCTTCTCCCACTCCTTTACCCAATAAATATTTGCCACAGCATATTCATCTGTTCTTTGGAGTCATTACAGGGAAATTAAATGAAAACCTACCTTATATCTCAACTCTAGACAATCCAGAGTATCATGTGCTGTAAAAATAGAGAATATAATTACATAAATTTCATGATTCAATTAATTTTCAATAATCGTTAGAAGCTACATCTGGTAATCATTATAAATTCCTAAGAAGTATGCAAGTTCTTGTTCTTTTGATTTTAAACTACTGCTTCAGTTGTCTCTTTGACAATCATACCCCATCTTTTTATTTTTTTTATGGAAAAGTATATTGAAAAGACTTATGTCAAAATAAAATGTTTCCTTTAAGCTGTGTAATACTGTATACTTATTTTTGATGATTTTTTCATGATCCTTTGTCAGAATTTAATTCTAATTCTAATTTCTTTAATATTTCAGATTAATTCTATCATGAAAACAATTTTTTTCAAGGTTTTGTATTTATGAAGGATGTGGCAAATTTATATATTGTGGATTCATTATTATACATTGGATACCATTTTTTTTTTTGGTTTTCCTGGGTACAGGTGTACCACGCATTCTACAGATTAACAAATTACAAATTTGCTATTTAATGGTGTGCAGAATTTGACAAAACCATGGAATCAAATATCCAAATAGATGCAAGATTTCCTCAATCAACCAAAAATTGTTACCCACTTTAATAACTGAATCTTCAGTATTTTATAAATTTGAACCCACCTGTTTGTTGTAGAACCTGTGGAACATATTTTATGGCAAAACTCAGATTATCTGCGTAAACATCATCAGCGTGCATAGAAGATCTGAGTGACTTAGTCAGGACACCATTCAAAAATACTGGGTTCAACATCTCTCTTGGTTTGGGATTGGATGACAGCTGAAATCATACAAAATAAATTTTAATCAAGTCACTCTACCTTTTTCTGCACATTCATACAATTTCCTGCACTTTTTAAGCATGAAGTCCTGTCAGGTTTAGTAGTTTTTGTCAGATGTTCAGACTCAAGGGTCCAGAAACGGTCATATTAGCCAGTCTTGACCTAAACTTAAAGATTTTGTCCTAAATGAGTAATTGGGATTTAGGACAAATTTAATTTTTTAACAGAAATAATTACGGTTATTTCGTGGAGATCAAGTTTCTAAATCGCCATTTCAAATTTTTTGGTTGTTTTGCTATAGATTTCCTGTAATCAAACTCCAGTAAAGTGTTATAATCCTGAGGGCCCTCCTAATAACTGTATTAATGCCTCGGGGAGCTATTGGCCAATGATCGCTAATCTCTTTACCTGTGTTTTTAATTAACACCTGGCTATTAATCACAAGCGCAGAACTAATATTATAAAGAAATTAAAATTCCATAACAACTGTCTTCATTATTTAATTATTTTTTAGCTAAGACAATTGTCAATTATGATTTTAAATTGAATTACAACTTGATTTAATTTACGTAGAAAAAAGTATTTTTTCACTACTTATACACATGCTTGTTTACTATTTAATACGCATGCTTGAAATTCTCTTCCGCAGATTAGACACTTTAAATCTAAAATAATTTCTTGCTAAATAAAGCAAGTGCAGCTTTTATCATTAATACTCAAACACTATCAAAGGTTAAAAAATTAAAGAGCCATTGATTTCCTATGAATTTGATATAAAACAAAACTAATCCCGGAAATGAGTCCGGAATTGTTTGTTTTAGTATTGTCGTAAAACATCTTGTTTGAATTTTGACTTCAAAATCGAAAGAAACATTAACAATGACTAAGAAAATTATTGTTTTGAGTCATTAAAATCATTTTATTTTAAACTTTTGCCTTCCCTCAATTGCTCTTGAAGGATTTTACAAATTGTAGGAAAAATCATGAAGTAAATGCGATGCAACAGTTAAACAAGTTTGTTGATGCTGTGAGTATGAGCATACTCATGTATGTGAAATCGACATTCTTTTTTTTGAAAAAGGGCTCCAACTTTTATGTGATATCAAAATGAGCGAAATTAGTTGAAAAAATTTCCAGATTCTTGTTAAGACTCCTTGGTTTTTTCCTATGATACTGGTAAAATATTTTACCCTATATCATGTGTATATCCCCATCTTTTCTTTTCATAGAAGTCACTTCAACAGCACATAAAAGATCATTGACAAAAATTAAAGCTAATTCTAGATTTCTTTTCTTATGATTTGAAACCCAAATAATGTCGATGCAAAATATATGGTTAAAGTCTGATACAGCCTTTTCCTGCCATTTTTAAATTTATATATCTCAAAAAGGATATCCATAACCTATCGATATTTTTTGCCTATTTTGATCCTTAGCTATAAAAAATGCTCTTCTGATTTAAAAGTATCAGTTTTAAATTTCAGATTTTTAAAATTTCATATGCTGTATATAGCATAAAATTTTATAGAATTCTTATCTCAAACTATCAAATTACAATAGGAAAAGATATTTCATTTTATTTCAGGCAACACATCATCAAAATTGAAGTTATATATAAATTCAAAATGTTTTTCTTTGAAAATTTTTGATATTCAATAATTCTCAAAAAGATAAAAACTTAATCCCCCAAAAAAAGAAAAAATATAATGTTTAAAAAAAATACTTTCTAGTTTACTCAAATGATCAAACTATACAGGTAATTAGGAAAAAAAACATAAAGGGGGAGGGTTTGGATTTTACTAGCATGTTTAACCCAGTAACATTCTATATGTGTGTGCCTGAAAGCCTTATTCCTGGCAAGACAGTCACACTTTTCCAACAAAATTTGCTTATTTGATTCAGCTTGAAAAAATACACACTCTTTGAAGGAGGTTGTATTCAGGGAAATGTGGTCCAATTTCTATACTATGGAAACCCTGTGGACCAAACTTACTATGAGAAAATTACAAATGATCCTTTTAGCTGAACACCTTTATGGTTAAACTTTTGGATGCAATCAATTGGTCAAGAATAATCTGTTTCTATTCTATATTTAGACATACCTTATCAAACAGTAAATCACTAAAAAACTGTGAAAAGTCTCCATCTCCCATCAATAAATATCTTCTCAGAGCCTGGAAATGTTCTTCTATCTGGAGCTCTACTGTGAAATAATCTATAACACTCTTGTTTACTAGGGAAATTCTGAAATATACAGAAGTATTTGCATATGCATTGGCTAATTTATATATTAAGGACAACAAAGAAATATTGAAATGTCTGAAAAAATAAATTATCTAAAAACTAAAAAACAAAAAAGACACCAAAACATAGAAATATATTTGAAAATCACCAACTTAAAATTACTCAGGGCTGTTCCATAAAAATACACATGGGACTTCGAAATGATAGTGAAAATTTAAGAGTAATTATGTAATTTTCTACTGATGTTTACTCCATTTTCAAAGTGCCTTCCTGGCTACCTTGCATGTTCAAATAGAACAAACCTGAATGACATGAACTTTTTTTGTTTATGACTATGAAAAAATCCTACTCTATTCTGTGTAGTGGATCCAGAGTTGGTATATATATATATTTGTGCCACATTTGCAAGGACAGGTGATTTATATAACTTTGAATATTATCTCCCTTTTAAGTATATTTGACTTACTGTGATCTAAGAGGCTTTGTTACAGAATGTTTAAATAGTTCAGGTAAGGGCATGTATTTATAGATGTCCACATTTGACCGTAAATTGATTCCGTAATCTCCAAATCCACCGTACAATGTGGAAACAGACGATGACAACAAATCCACAGCTGGTTCATGCTCTGGAATAAATATATTCGAAATTTATAAGTTGTAAAAGTAGAAGAAATTTTTTTTTCATGCATATATTTATATATGAGGTGTGTCAGATATAAATCAACCTTATGGAAGTGCACATATACATGTACATGTACAATACTTTAGTTAATCTTGGAACATTCAAATATGTATGCAAAATTTTGTCAAATCACTAAATAAAACATCAATCAAATACAATTTTTGCTCAAGACACCAAAACTGGTATCCACTAAAGTAAATCAATCAACAGTTACAGTAAGTAAGTTAAGGTGGTACCTAACACTACAGGGAGATAACTCTGTAAAATCAGCTTAACGTTTTAATCACGTTGTATTGTTAAAAGGAAATATGAAGCTTCTCAATGATCAAAATTGGTGTTTGTCAAACTGCTATATAACCAGTGTATTTTTTCTGACAAAACTGTTGGTTCAAAATTTTTGAAATTTTTATATTTCTGTAAGGGGGTCAAAGAAAATACTTTGACAAAATTTTATGAAAATTAAACGAGCCAAATTTATTTAAGTGAAAGTGTTGGGTACCATCTTAAGCGCCACATATTTTGGGGTCATTTTTTCCACATTGGGATATCAGAGTACTGCTAAATAGTACTTTAATATGAGGCAGGCATAACCTGTGAATGGGGACGAAGTCTGTATGTATTATTTTTTTAATTCAATCACGTTGATAAAAGAAACCGAAATACCATGGGTAACGTTCCCGATTTTGATTCTGTTGTTAGGGAATTAGCTGTGACGTTCTTTAAGTTATGACGTCATATTCGATGTAAACAAAAGAAACGCTTTCATCAGGTAACGTTTTTTCATATCAAACAATTATTAAAATTGAATTTGTATTGAGATCCAATCTTATATTTTACTAGACTGATAAATATAAATTTTTTCAAAGTCTCATGCAAACAAGACAGATATCTGCGCAAAAGCGGAGAAAACCGGAACAGGAAGTAGATCTGAAAAAAAAGTTAACGATTTTGAGTTCATTAGTAGAATGAAAAATTCGGGAAATTTTCCCGATTTTTTTTTTTTTTTTTTTTATTGATTTTTCTACCGTAATTTGGGACTTCGTACCCATATAATTAAGTTTTAAGTTATAGTTCTATCAACAAATGAATTACCTAAATGGTCAAACTGGTCCTCATAAGTGAATTTCTCTAAAACCTGCACTTCTGTAAAAACTACAGTAAAACCTTTTGTGTCTGAAAAAACAAAAAAACAAAACTACAGTAAAACCTTTTGTGTCTGAAAAAACAAAAACAATCAAAATCAATAGTAGTCAGGAGCCTGTAATTTAGTGGTTATCGTTTGTTGCTGTGTTATATCATATTATTATTTCTATTTTAAACCTAAAAATACAATGAAATAGAGAATTTTGCAAAACTTTAATTAATCAGTCTCTTAAAATACAATTTTTTTCCCTGATGAATTAGTTTGCTGAACATTATAGAATCTTAGAAATCTGGTTTGAATAAACTCATCATAGATACGAGGACTAAATTTTGTATATATGCCAGACACGCGTTTCGTCTACAAAAGACAGTGACGCTCAAATCCAAAAAAGTTAAAAAGGCCAAATAAAGTATGAAGTTGAAGAGCATTGAGGACCAAAATTCCTAAAAGTGATGATCTATTATAGATACTAAGTCTAACCAAATTAATTCTGAGAACACTTTTTTCCCATTAGGCTCTTTTAAGCCATTCAAAGAAATTGAATTGTAATTTGTTTGATAGAAGTTTTCATATAAGACCATATTCGATTTGTCATATTCAAAGATTTATATTTGCTTTAATTTTTCTACTTGAAAATTTTTTAAAATAAATTACTCAAGATCAAGATGCCCTACAAAAATCTTTGTAAAAAAACACCTCATTACTATTACAAGCATATATTTGTGAGTAGGAAATTCTTGTGATGTCAAGGGCTAACAATGAACCTTAATAAGTTTTGCATTATCTCTAAGATTATTCTTGCTAAATGTATCTTTACCATAGATTTTCAATATCAACTCTCAAAACCAATTTGTATGTTAACATTTTACATTCTTTTTATAAAACTAGTGTTAAAATAAAAAGAGACTTGAATTGACTGTGAAAAACAAAATTAGTTACCACATGTTTAATTTCAGTGGTCCTTTAACCATGTAAACACAATTGGTTACCAATGGTTTGATTTCAGAAGTAAATTGTTCATAAACAAAATAGTAACCCCCTCATTTGTATAATATGCAAATTACCTGTTTCATCATATGACCTGTTATGTTTATCTCCATACAACAGTTTCTGTACAGTTGAGTCTGAAGAATGGCCATATACATTAATGGACTTAAACTTCTCCAATCTCAGGGCATCATGGTCAATCATTTCCGATTCCTTCGTTGCCCACATCTGTTCAGATTTTTTAATTCTCAGTCTTTTAATAACAGAAGGCTCAGACTCTTTAGAGGCATACATGTTTTTACTTATCCTTATTCTTGGCTTAATGCCAAAATCTCTAAGCTCTGATTCCAATGAAGCATGAAAATGCAAAGAGCGTTTTAATTTTGGCGCTGCTATTTCAACTGAATCTAGTTTCGTCATTTGAGAAGGATGACCAAATATACTTTGCTTTTTAATTTTCCATACAGCAGCTTCTGTTTCTGTATTAGAATCCATGTCTTTATTTCTCTTTAATTTTGGAAAGTTATTTTCTTGTACATTTGTCGACTCCATCGTGGATGACATCATAAGATTGGGTTTTATATGTGGACGGATTTTATCATCGTTCGACTCGGTTTCTTTCGTAGCATGCCTATCTTCCCGTACTTTTATATGTCTCTTATACTCATCCTCCTGATTAGATTCTTTGGTAGCATGCATTTCTCCGACCAGCCTGACAGAATATTTATCTTTCTCAACTCCTTCCGTTTCTTTAGTAGCGTTAGCATGCTTGTATGTCTGAATACCAGATCGACTATCAATTTCTTCTGTTTCAGCACTGGCAGAGAAAGAATCATTCAATTTTATTCCTGTTTTAACTCTTGGTGAAGGCAGACGTTTCATTCTGGGTGTTGAAGGTCTTCCTGCTGTTGGTAACTGTTTTGATGGAGATTTTTCTTCATTAAGATTTTCAAATACACTTTCTTCACTATGGTAATAAAAAAGTTTTTATTATTAAGTAAATTGAAACAATCTATTGAGGTCCATTGTTGATTATCTTTTTTAGAAAGTTTTTACAAAGCTTTCTCATTTGAAAATATCTGATTACATTCAAAATGTTTTGTCAGTATTTGACTATAAAGAACCAATTAAGGCACTTTTTGATATAGAAAACAAGTCATGCAAACACAGAATTAAATGTTTATCTACATCTTCTTGAATTCACGCCTTCATAATCTGATGAATTAAAGAAAATCAAAATCAGATAGACAACAAAGGTAATAAAGTCTGATGCAAATTGGTCAAGAGAAGAACTAATGGATATGTATTGCTGGTCTAGACAGTGAGTGAATAATACACTTCAATAGATTCAAAAATTTCAGTTACTTGTACTGGAATTAATTTTTTTCCGACATCAAGGTCAAGGCTTATATGTATATTATACACATCTTTCTGTTATTGTATCTTTTCTTCTTCATTTTCTAGTCAATTTATACTTGTGCATTTATTTCACTAGTAAGATTTTATTACTAAATATATTTGAAAGCAAGTAAGGGTATCAAAGTGCTTTATATTGATTGCAATCTGAACTTTTATCTGCCCATGTTCTTGTGTACATTGTTACATATTTCTATTTTAGTAAATTTGATATGGTTAATCTTAGAAATTTTAACATCTTTCTTTCCCCTCTCTATTTTAGCTTACTCTGCCAGTTCATCTCTTGCCCAATCAGGCATCTGTACACCTCCCTTTACTGCCCACTTTGGCAAAGTGCTATCATCAACGACTTTCGGTTTTTGTCTTGATAATCCTTTATCTGCCCAGGCTGGCAATGCAACAGTATCAGGAAAATCTTCTGCTTTCTAAAAAAAGTTAGTCAATACATAGTTATAAAATACATTATGATGTGTTCTTTCTGTTTCCTTAAACTAAGAACATTTCCTTGCAATAAATCCGTCAAAATCTAGAATCTAAACAAAATTATTTTAATTCTAAATTATTGCAAAATGAATACAAAGTACAAAAATTGCTATCATGGTGTCTTATGATGATGATGCAAAAACACATTCATTATTGGCACATCTAACCAAAAAAGATCAAATCTAAATATATCTATGAAGAAACTTGAAATTATAATTTTTTCAAATTTTCCAGATAAATGAATTATTTGATCATCTTGAGAATGAAAATGGATATATTTACACAGCTACAAGTATTTTATTTTTCTTATTTTGACTAATTTAATAACATTATAATAATAACAAACAGCAGTTATTGTACCTCAATGAACAAATATTATGTGAAATTGTCCTGACGCAGCACTAGCAGCAAAATATGTCCCCTAAGAACTAGGATGTTTATGTCTTTCTTCACATTATATCTTGTTTGAAAACTGATTTTATCATTCCCTTTTCTTTCTATTAAAATTTTTTTCTCTATTTAAACCAACCTTAGGTTCTGGGTTAGCCTCCATTTCTGTCGACCATTGAGTTTGATCATGTTGTAGAAAGTTAATTCTGTCAAGATCTAGTTTAGCTCTCCTAACACGCCATAATGCTTTCTGTTCTCTAAAAGCAGCTTCTTCTGTAAGCTTGCTGTAGTATTCTTCTATTTCTTCTCTGAAATGATTATGAAATATTTCACAAGTTGAAATATCTCCCTTCAAGATGTCAAACCACAGTTATGTTATGCATAGAAATAATATCTATGGACAAACAAATAACAAAAATTCTTGAAGATTACTATCATAATTAAATTTCATTGTGCATCTTTAGCTAATCCTACAAAAACTAAATATCATATACAGTCTTACATTATACCTGATAACAACAGGTTTTTCTTTTATTATTTTGTTTATTGTTTATTCAGAAATCTTAATGATGCTTTTATCATTAGAAATCTGCAATGAGATAGGTGTTGTAAAAATAACAAGAATGTGAACAAAGTACAGGATGCCCCACTCGCACTATTATTTTCCATGTTCCATGGACCTTAAAATTGGGTAAAAATGTAATTTAGCATTAAAATTAGAAAGATTATACTATAATTAACATGTGTACTAAGTTTCAAGTTGATTCGACTTCAATTTCATCAAAAACTTCCTTGACCAAAAACTTTAACCTGAAACTCCCACTTTCATTTTCTATGTTCAGTGGACCATGAAATTGGGGTCAAAACTATAATTTGGCATTAAAATTAAACAGATTATATCATAAGCAACAAGTGTACTAAGTTTCAAGTTGATTGGACTTCAGCTTCATCAAAAACTACCTTGACCAAAAACTTTAACCTGAAGTGGGACGAACGGACGAACAAACGGAGCCACAGACCAGAAAATATAATGCCCCTCTACTATCGTAGGTGGGGCATAAAAATTGTATTTGAAATTTGGATTGCAATATTTGTAAGCAGCATTTCTTGAAATCAAATAAATGATCTCACAGTGTCAATAGTAAATGCATGCAATATTTTCTAAATTCACTGTATTTCACTATTTGAATTTAAATGCCAAACTTCACTCATCATTGAAATATTAAAATACCGAAGAATTTTACAAGGAAGCACCTGTTCAGTGTTGTTGTGTGCATAATTCAAAGTATAGAAAAACAGGAAGGAGGTCGCTGATAGATTTGAAAACCACTAACACATTTAGTATAACTTATCACTGTTAAGGTGCTGGTCAAATATAACATTTACTTTATACTGGAAAGTTAAAGTTCATTCAGCATAAAAAAATCGAAGTATCAAAAACAGAAAATAGGTGTCTGAGTGATCAAAGTGCTCACTCTCAAGCTGTTGGAAAAATATGAAATCCTTCTGTTCAGTTATAGCTCAGAATGTGTGATAGAAATATTTCTTTTATTGATCAATGGACTGACATACTGACAGAAAAGGTGAATGTAATATATTTGGGTAAATCATGTCTCATGTAACTGTCTGAAAACTGCATTATTTACATTCATAATATATGATCAGGTTCTGATAGAAATTGACTGTATGCAAGTTTATGTATACATGCACATCTGTAAGACTTTGACAAATTTTGGTAAACTCAAATGGGAAATAAAAATGAAGTTTGGTTTGTTTTGTAGGATTTTTATATCAACTGATAGGAGTTTAAACATACTTTGTTTTCCTTTCCAGTTCTATCTCTTTCTCTGTAAGGGCTTCTTCTGCTCTTGTTACCCTAGCAATAAACTGTCTATCTTCCTCTTTATCTGCCTCCTTTACAGATGCTCTCCTCTGTAAAGATAAAATTAGGTTAAATACTCCTTTACAGATGCTCTCCTCTGTAAAGATAAAATTAGGTTAAATAATAACCTTCACTAGCTAAGCAATCTAATAAAAGGTTTCTTTTAATTCAGTCAAAACCTATCTCATTATTGAAATTGTGGCAATCTTTTTCATTAAGAGACTTCAAGTTTCACGTTTTATTAAAGTTCACATCAAATTTGAGTGTGGATATAAAAAGATGAAAATATATGCTTCTCAAAATTAACTACAACATACACCCAAAAGAGAAAACTATAGAAACCTTTATGTACAGTTTTTACACAATAAATCATGTTTCAAAATTATCCTAACATCCTTTAACAGCATGAAGTGAAGAATTTTTTAAGACAAGATTTATTGGCTTTGTGCTTCAATTAGAGATCATACCTGTAAATCTGTCTTCATTTGATCTTTCAGAAATTCAAATTGTTTCCTCTTCCTTTCGTCAACTTTTTTCTTAACAGCAAGAACTTTATCTGTCATAGAATATTGTATTACAAATGTGTTAATGCTACTATATTCTGTCAATTGATGTGCTTCTAGCCACAGGAGGAAGTTAGAGAAAGAAGAAGTTAACAAAAAAAAAAGTAGTTATATAACAGGTCTTTGAACAATTCAATTGTATTTATAGTAAAATAAACAGCTGCGCCATGAGCGCATGATACGCTCTTCATCTTGTGTGAAAGTTTTATGCAATAATCATAAATAGTTTCTGAGAAAGTTTTAAGCAATAACCATATATTGTTTTTGAGATACGGAGGGACATATGAACCCCCCCCCCCTCTTATTTTTCTTCAAAAAAACTAAATATCACTAAAATAAAATTTTGAATCAAGACCAAAAAGTATACAGATCTTTAGATAAATATAACAAAGAAGTGTGTAAAATTTTAAGCAATAATCATAAATTGTTTTTGAGATACAGCTCGACATGTAAAAAAACCCTCCCCCTTTTTTACAAAATACTAAATAACTGAAAAATAAAATTTTGAATCATCACCAAAAAGTATACAGATGTTTAGATTAATACAACAAAGAAGTGTGTAAAGTTTTAAGCAATAATCATAAATCGTTTTTGAGATACGGCGCGACATGTAAAAACCCCCTTTTTTACAAAATACTAAATAACTGAAAAATAAAATTTTGAATCATCACCAAAAAGTATACAGATGTTTAGATTAATACAACAAAGAAGTGTGTAAAGTTTTAAGCAATAATCATAAATCGTTTTTGAGATACGGCGCGACATGTAAAAACCCCCTTTTTTACAAAATACTCAATAACTCAAAAATGAAATTTTGAATTATCACCAAAAAGTATACAGATCTTAAGATTAATATAACTAAGAATTGTGTAAAGTTTTAAGCAATAATCAAAAATCGTTTTTGATATACGGTGCGACATGTAAAAAAAACACCCCCTGTTTTAGTTACAAAGTGCCGTAACTCAAAAAATTTTAATCGTATTTTCACCAAAAAGTATACAAGTTACGGTGAGGCATGTTTACGACGGACAGACAGACAGACAGACGGATAGATAGACAGACACTGGACATTTGTATAACATAATACGTCCCGTCAAAATTTTGATGGACGTAAAAAAATTAATAATAGAAGTCACAATGCTTCAATATCTGGTATGTCTGTAAAATGGAGAGAACTGAAATTCTAAAAAGCATATATTATACCTTGATATTCTTTCAGTTCTCTCTCTGCCACTTCCCTGGCTTTACGTATCAGATCTTGTTTGGCCTTTTCAGCTCTAGCTTTTTTCTGTTCTCTAGACATTGTAATTTGATTGGCTATCTGTTTCATTTTACTGACGTACATGTCACACTGCACTTTAATAGACTCCATTTCTTCACTAGAATACGTCACCATGATCCTTGGGATCTCAAAGTCTTCTAACTGACACAGGAAATGCTACAATATACAAACTGAGTTTTTAAACTGAGCTTTTTTTTGTACTGTTATAAGTGAACTAAATTTAAAATAAAACTTGCATTTGTATCAATTGACATAAAACAAGACAGCAAACCCGATTTTCCTGCATCATTTTCATGCAGTCGGAACCCCTAAACAGGATAAGTTAAAATACATTAATTTTTGTAGTTTTCAGAAAGGCCAAAAAATCAATCTAAATAATACTTTTTGCTATAAATTCAAAAGTGTTAAACTCATCGATAATAAAAGCTAAGATAGTGAAGATCAAATTATTTTGTCAGAGCATAATAAGTTATTGCAGAGACAACGCTATAAGTATCACTTTTCAAACTTAAAGGTCTACAGTTAAATCGTGAAAATCGAAATTGACCTTCATTTAGTCACAAAAATCAACATATCTAAATTTGATAAGATTTTGTCAAAGTGTTTTCATGCAAAATGAACAGACACTGTTTGGCAGCCGCTGCCTTACATCCCCAAATCAATAATAGATTTTTCTTTTGGAAATCCTTTTAAAAGTTAACATTCTGTCTTTTACTGAAATTATGATGATGAAAATATATTTTTCCCCCACAATAACTTACATCAGGGCAGCATGTCTTCAGAAGATTGACAGATTTTCCACAACTGAAGATCTTCTTAGCGTAGTCTCTGAGGAACAAAGGGACAGAATCCATCACTTCACTGGTCGTCAGGGTAAAACCATGAGTCCAATAATGCTTATCTAAACAAAGAAATTAAACATTCATATATAAAATTGCTGATGTTCTACTAACATTTCAAGTTATTAGCTTTTCTCTCCATTTCAAGTTATTTGCATTCCTTGCTAGTTCAAGTTATTAGCTTTTCTTGCTCTTTCAAGTTATTTGCTTGTCTCGCTAATTCAAGTTATAAGCTTTTCTCCACTACTGAAGGCAAAATAATAATAAATCATTAAGGTGGTACCAAAACACCTTGTCATAAAATTTTTGACAAATCATCTACTTTGACCCTTTGACAATCAGACAAAGATATAAAATTTAAAAAAAACTTGAAAGTTATTGAAAAAAATTCATTGCATATATACATGTAGCTGTTTGGGAAACAAAAATCTTCACCATTGAGAAGCTTAATATTTCAATAACAATAGAACATATTTTTACAGAATAAACTCATCATAGATACCAGGACTAAATTTTATATATATGCCAGACGCACATTCCGTCTACAGAAGACTCATCAGTGACGCTCGAATCCAAAAAAGTTAAAAAAAAAAGTCAAATAAAGTATGAAATTGAAGAGTTATCTCCCTGTAGTGTTACGTACCACCTTAAAAACAAATCATAAAAGTAATGACTAATAGATGCAACTCTGGAGACCTGCATTAACTTTACACTTATGCATATGTGCATGTTCATCAAAAGCTGTCAATCTATCCATACTAACCAATAATAAGATGCCTTCCCTTGATTTGATATATATTTTATGGAACAGCACTTGCATATTTGGCAAGTTAGTGGTCTTTTTAAATATCAACGTGAGAATATTTTATAATCTAAACATGCAAAAATGTGGACAATGTGAACATATTAATTCTAACGTTTTCTGTTGTATAAGTGTTGTAGCTGTTTTCAATTATTTTATTTACTTTCATTTCAAATGTTCTTTGATTTCAATACTTTAATAATGACAGAAACCTTGTCTATTGATATAACCATATTTATATATTAACTGTTCACAAAAATCTGTTTTTTTTAATAACAAAGATTTTATACCCCCAGAATTAATTTCCTAGTAAGCTATTTTTGTAAACTTTTTGAAATTTTAGGTTCATAATATTCAGTCCATAATAATCTTTAACGTAGTACTTTATCTATCCTTTTAACTTTTTTCTATTAGAACGTCACTGATGAGTTTTTTTCTTTTTATCTTACACAGGGATTGTTTTGGTGTAAGCACAACACAAATAGTCATACTACAAACAAAATTATTTTATACTGTTTTGTAATTTATTATGTTTACCTCTGAACTGAATATAGTCCTCATTAACCTGAATCATAAATTCTCCATATATATCTCTATAGCGACCATGATATATCCAATCTTCTAAACATCTGTTGATAAACAAATTGTAATACTACATGTATCAAAATCTATGAATTCTACAAATTTTACACTTTGACTAAAAAATTATGAAAAGAATCCAATAAGTCATTTGCACATTCATTGTTAAAAGAACATGAAATAAAAAGATACCTCACACATTTGTACTTTTAGACCATTCCAAACACACTGAATTGTATTTGGTAGGTCAAAGGTAACAATTGGTGTAAAATTGATTTCTGACATTCTTAAGGATTTTTTTCTAGCAAATACCAGTACTTAACATGATATATCTTTTCAAGATACTTCTTGACAAGAATATAAATAAAAGGGGTCACCTGAACTCAGCTTTTCTAAATTTTGGGGTTGCAAAATATTTTACTTACAATAAATAAGGAGCGCAAGTGGTCTGTAAGATTGATAACATCATAGGGTAGCTGTCAGAGCTGGCAGATTCCAATGTCTCTTTGTAAACATAGCTCAGTAATTCAATACCCTGAAAAAAAGGACAACCATATAAGTAGAGTGCTTCATAAAACTATTACCGCAGATTCAATTTTCTGATGGTAAGGCTAATTAAAATTAATTGCTAGATTTTCATCCCCACCCGCCCCTCTGAAATCGTCCCGCCCCGTTTTTTTTTATTTAACAAAAATACGATTTCAGGAATTTGTTCATGTCCGTTACCGGGAACCATCGATAATTTCGTTTCATTCAAAACTTCCTGTTTCAAATTTCGTTTTTGTATTTCTTCGAGTAATCTAACGAAAATGATTAAGTCGACATATTCTGCTGCTCTATAATGACAACATCATCTACCGAGAAAAGAGATTGATAACGAGAAAGGCGTAAAATATTCGAGTTACGAGTAAAACGCATTGTCCTTGAACGTAAATTGCAGTAGTCACAAGTGAATCGAAAACCGTGTTTTTCCTTTATTTATACAACGACTTTGTGTCAGGAAATTTGGACTGTGAATGATATCCAAAGCGCAAGAATTGTAGAACAAATTGGCACAAAAAACATGACTGGATTAAAGGAATTGGCACAAGCACGAACTTGTTTGATTTGTGACCGTATATTGAGAAAAAAAAGTCGACAAACACGCATTTTAATTATAACAAGCCCTTATATTTACCCATGGCTGTTGTTTTTGTTGACAAACAGCAAACACCCTTTGTAACTATCCCAATACCCTCAATTTAGTCATTAAACTACTTTTCGGTTAAGTTCATGTTTTATATCATAATTACTTTCAATACTGAGTTTACATTTTATTCTGTACTCATAATACTTGTGTTGCATACAATTGTACCAATACATTTTATTGGTTTCATGGGGACTAAAAACCATTGATTAGAAAGCAAAATAAATTTGGTGTAGGTATAGTCCAACTGAAGGGGGCATTTTTCTTCTTTTTGATGTATACTATAAATAGGTTTCTAAAGTGGCAATTACATGTATAACAGTGGTTGCCAATCAGGGATTTTTATTTAAGAGTTTAAAAATAGTGTAGGATTCCTTTTACGGCATTTATATACATTATACAAGCTTGTTTTCCACTAGCATATACCCCACGGTTTGAAGAACTCGACGAGGGTTTCATATGAAATAAAATTTAGAAAATAAAATCCTCCCACCCGCCCCATTTTTTTAAAAAATTTGGATGAAAATCTACTAATTAATTTTAGTTGGCCTAATAATTTTGTGTATTGAGGACAATTTTTTTAATTTCAATTGGCACTTGATTTCTTGGTTCTAACATTTCCCACATTCAGGCCTTTTGAATACTTTCAATTCAGAAATGTTTACAATGTTTATAACTTTACCAAAATTGTGATGAAGTTTTTTTTAAAATAAAAACACACATTTTACGTTTTGGTGAATGTTTCTGCATTTGATCTCAGTTAAGGTCATGTAAATGTTTTTGATACCTTCTCAGGAAAACAAGGTTTCTTTTCATCCCCACCAGAAACAAATTTTCCCGATTTTTTTTTTTTTTTTATTGATTTTTCTACTGTTATTGGGGACTTCGTCCCCATATGATGACAACATCATCTTCCGAGAGTAAAAACTGATAACGATAATGAGGTGAAATATTCGTGTTACGAGAAAAACCCTTTGTCCTAGACCACAAATCGCGGTATATCACAAATTTCTGTGATTAGAAAACTGGATTTTTTATGCAACGACTTTGTGTCAGGAAGTTTAAATGTGAAAGATATCCAAAGCGCAAAACTTGTGGAACCCATTGATATAGAAAACATGACTGGATTAAAGATATTGAAACACGAACTTGTATATTGAGTTTAAAAACTTGACTGACATACACTTTTTATGAGACAGGCATTACCTGTAAATGGGGACAAAGTCTTATATGAATTATTTTTTTGTAACTTAAATATTTGTTAAAAAAAAGAAACAGAAGTACCGTAACGTTTCTGATTTTGGTTCTGTTGTTAGGGATTTTAGTTGTGACGTTATTTAAGTTATGACGTCATATGCAATGTAAACAAAGAAACGCTATCATCAGGTAACGTTTTTTCATATCAAGTAATTATTAAAAATGAAATTGGTATTGCGTCCCTTCCACTTTTATACTACTGATAAATATATATTTTTACTCAAAGTTTTATACAAACGAGACCAGAAGGAAGTACATTGTAGATTTCTGCACAGATGCAGGAATTCAAAACATGACATCAAAAAAATTGAATGATTTCGAGTGCATTTGTACAATAAAAATTTCGGGAAATTTTCCCACTTTTTTTTTTTTTTTTTATTGATTTTTCTACTGTTATTGGGGACTTCGTCCCCATATGATGACAACATCATCTTCCGAGAGTAAAAACTGATAACGATAATGAGGTGAAATATTCGTGTTACGAGAAAAACGCTTTGTCTTAGACCACAAATCGCGGTATGTCACAAATTTCTGTGATTAGAAAACTGGATTTTTTATGCAACGACTTTGTGTCAGGAAGTTTAAATGCGAAAGATATCCAAAGCGCAAAACTTGTGGAACCCATTGATATAGAAAACATGACTGGATTAAAGATATTGAAACACGAACTTGTATATTGAGTTTAAAAACTTGACTAACATACACTTTTTATTTACACAAGTCCTTAGATTTCCCCATGACTGTCTTTTCTTGTTGATTAACAGAAAATGTCCCAATACCCCCAAAAGGGTCATTAAACAACATTTTTTTTTTTATTAAGTTCACATGTGTTTTACATGGTAATTATATTTTCATCTTGCATAAATGCATAAGTACCAACCCTAATTATTTTCAACACTGTTTGAGTTTTCATTTTATTCTGTACTCATAATTATTGTGTTGCATACCAATGCATTTGCTTCATTTTATGGGGACTAAAAACCATCGTTTAGGAACCCATTTGGTGTAGAAAGTCCAACTGAAGAGAGCATTTCTACACGTTTTTGTTGTTTAGTTTCTAAAGCCGCAATTAGAGTCATTTATTTTAGGATTTGAAAAATAATGTAAGATTCCTCATACCTGTGTATACATGATATAAGCTTATTATTACACTTGTATATATGAAGAACTCGTCCCAAAATGGTTTCATATGAAATAAAATTTAAAAAATAAAATCCTCCCACCCACCCTATTTTTTTAAAAAATTTGGATGAAAATCTACTAATTAATTTTAGTTGGCCTTATTAGTATTAATTTTGAAAAATATGGATATCTTATATCACATTCATTATCAATAAATTTAGAAAAGTGTTAGTTTTAATTAGCATTTTATGAATTACATACAGAGGGGAACTGAAGATCTGCATGTGGGTCAAACTGTTCCTCACATTGGCAAAGCCTTGCTAAAAATCTGAAAGAAAAAAGAAATTTCAGTTAAAACTTTTTTCCTTATGCTTAATGGTCCTGTTTGTTAATGTGGTTTATATTTGTTTCTCATTATTTGTTTTTTATATAGATTAGCTTGTCTTCTTGAATGGTTTTACACTATTGGGGCTCTTTAAAGCTTGCTAATTAGTATCAGCCAAGACTTGTTGTTGAAGGCCATGCTTTGAGCTTTAATTGTTTACTGTTAACAAACTGTGGCTTCGATGGAGAATTGTCTCATTGGCACTCATACCACATCATCTTCTTAATAGTATATGCTGTTAATTCCATAAACATCAGCCTCCTAGGAGGCCAAATCACTCACATGGCAGCTTTACCTTTCATTATTTAGCCTTTGGTGTGAGTTCATTATAAAGTTAAGCATTCATAGTTTGTCAATTTGATTTCTTAATTATTTATTTGGATCTCATAATACATGTAATTATCATATTGCACATTTTACTGTGGAAGCATTATTTTCTTCGGTACTATTTTTCTTGGATTAAGGAAAAATTGATTGTTTGTAGAAATTCAATTTCATGGTTTTGCAGAGGTCTGAATATACGCACTAGCCAATTTATTATTCGTTGCACATTTAATTTCATGGTTCACCTGTACCCAAGAAATCCCCTAAATTGGTATCCAAGAAATAATAATGAATCCCCAGTATATAAATACAAAACATATCAGCTCATTTTTTTTTTTACCTCATTTGTTTAAACAGCTGATGACACTGGAACTTCATTCTCAGCACTGTCATATTCTCTTTAATGGACAACACAACTGCTCTATAATGTTGTAGAACTTTTCTGATGGATCCAATAAAGGCCTGGAATATTAGTCCTTTCTTGTAGAATGAGTCCATTGTCTGTGGCAAGGAGAAATAATTGAGCCTCATGTAGATGGCGCCACATTCCATAAAATCCTGACAAATATTATTCAGACTTTGTGGTGTGATTCCAGTAAAGTGAGTTCCTTCCTTTATGCAAAATGTTCCAACAGCCTGATGGAAAAAAAAATGTTATAAATACAATATGAGAAGACAATAATCCACATAAAAAACTGTATCAAATTGTATTGCAACCAGCTGTGGATTCATTATTATTTTTGTGGGTTTCATAGGTAAAACAAGAATTTATATGTTCAAAGAAGTATCTATTTTCCAAAAGGCTAATATTCATAAATACACTACTTTACCTCAACCCTTAAAATTTGTATGCACAATAATAAATATCCTTTTAGTCCTCTTATCTATTAAACTGTAGGAGCTAAGTCAACATGGATTTGAACAATCTAAGGAAAACAGTTTCATAAGATAATGTCTTTTTTTCAAATTTGAATATGTTCTTTTAGATATCTACATCTTAAATACTGTATATCAATTATACTCACTGCATACAGTTCAAAGGTCACTGATGGAATCCCTAACATGACACTTATGATGTTTTGGCACAGTTGCCGTTGTGTGACAAGTCGTCTTGGTGGCAATACTACAGAAGGACATAGTATGTTGATCTCTCGTCTTTTCATATTGTACCACTCGTCTAAGGCCTCAGGTCCAGCTTCTGTTATGTAGGGCATCTTCTCAGTACTCCCTGGTCCGCTGTAAAATGGTGTCAAAACATTTGGGAGCTGTTAAGAATCATGGTGGATTGGCCTTAATTTGAACAACATATACTAATAATTAATCTTTTTTAACGTTTGATTTATTAAACTTTGCATTTCATTGTAAATGTTTTTTTGCAGAATTTCTTCCAGTGTTCAAATGTAATAGACATTTAACATGCATACAGTTTTATTAACACATATTTCAAAATAGTGCTCAATTCATGATAACATAATTTATGTTTCATAGTCACTATATATAAAATGGTATAAAAAAAATTTAAGTCAAAGAACAGAAACAAATATTTCAGAAACTTTTCAAGTTGTAAAGGGACACAGCTCTAGATTTGAAAAGTGACGCCACCAAAATTCAAACTTAGGGCCCTTTAAAGCTGACTATACAGTATGGGCATTTCTCATTGTTCAAGGCTGTACAGTGACCTATAGTTGTTAATTTCTGTAACATTTGGTCTTTTGTGGATAGTTGTCTTATTGGTAATCATACCACATCTCCTTTTTTATTTTGATCTGTGTTATGTGGTATTAAGCGTTGTGCATAAGTTTCATAGCATTTGGTTGAGATTAACTTAAGTAAGAGAACTGAAACCAATTTTGGGCCGTACAGACATACGTTCATACTTACAGACAATCAAGGGCCAAACTTAATGCTGTAAACATACCATTTACTTGTTTCCCAGGTATAATGTTTACTAACGACATGAGATAAACAATCCTCCCATATTGATGTGTCTATACCAGAATCTTGTGATACAATACTACAAGACATAGTATCTATACCCGTGGACGCCTTGTCATCCAAAACCTATAATAAACAAATAAATAATCAATTTCTACAATTAGAAATCTTCAATCTATTTCATGACATGAAAAAAGACAAATCATAAATTTTTATGAAAATAAATACAATCTCCTGCATGGTCTAATCTTGAGAGAGAAAAACTTTTTATAAACTATATTTTTTCTGATATTACAATGCATATAATATCTTAGCTGTCTAAATAGGTCATCTAGATCTACAGTGATCACTAGGGTGTCAGCACTGACGTTATATGTTTGTTTCTTTTAATTTTGATCTTAATTAGGATTCCTCGTTTTCATGTCGAAGATTGATGGTTCTCATGATACTCCACCACAAATAATAGATGTAATTACACTTGTATGCAAATTTGTCAGCCATTACGTAGAATCACACAGGTTCCCCTAAACTTTGACATAACAATTCAAAAAATTTGACGTCACAATAAAAAAGAGATTGTTTCTTGGACGTCAAAAGGTTATTCGGAGGCAATCTAAGGTCATTTAGAGACAAAATTCAGCTAAATACCAAAAGTGTAAATATGTTTATAACTGACTACCATGATACAGGCAAAACTACTGAAAGTGGTATGAAACACCGACAATCAATCATATAATAAATGAGGTATACTATCTTTTGTGATTGATTGATTGTTGGTTGCTTAACGTCCAGAGGCAAATATTTCATGCATATTCAGGACGAGAACAAGTTCACAATTAATACAATAGGTAGGTTGATACAATAGAGGCCATCTGGGATGATGGTCGGGGAAATTTGGACTGCCACTGGAAAATGAGGGTATATTGGATAGGGACAGAAATTTTGCCTTGCAACAGGCCACCTACGGACCCCTCAAAGAGTTATTGCAAGGGTTCTTAACATGCAAAGAGCAAGGCACTCTCTTTACACAAGGCATCGGATTTAACGTCCCCCTTTTCACAGGACGAGACTGTGGACTTGATACATCCCGCACAGCCAAACGAACTCCCCACTTCGGCAAGCGTTTTACTGCCGGTCTGGAGAAGACCAAGTGACCACATTTCTATACCCCAGTCACCCTTGGGGTTACTATCTTTTGTGAATTTTATGTAGGATAAACTATAATCTTTTATTCTATCATATGAAATCTTCACATGGCCCTGTTGTCAATATTTCAGCAGCTCCCTATAGCTTCCTTTTCTCATTGTTTAATGTTAAAACTACTCCATATGAAATGTTATAACTACTCCATATGAAATGTTATAACTACTCCATATGAAATGTTATAACTACTCCATATGAAATGTTAAAACTACTCCATATGAAATGTTATAACTACTCCATATGAAATGTTAAAACTACTCCATATATGAAATGTTAAAACTACTCCATATGAAATGTTAAAACTACTCCATATGAAATGTTAAAACTACTCCATATGAAATGTTAAAACTACTACATATGAAATGTTAAAATAATTACATATACTCAAATGTAATACAAATTAACATGCTTTTTTATATTTTTGTAGTAGAAAATTACTGTAGTATATGACAGCATTAATGGAATAATACACGTATAATTAGTTACATTCTATTCCTTTTTGTATTTATAATCTAAATGGCTCATGAAACAGACATATAGAGTTTAGTATGACATCCATTTTCACTGATCTAGTCTACATTTTGATTAAGGGGAAGCTAAAGCCAATTCCGGATGTGTGATTTTCACGCTGTGTTGAAGACCCATTGGTGGCCTTCCACTGTTTTCTGCTCTATGGTCGGGTTGTTGTCTCTTTGACATATTCCCCATTTCCATTCTCAATTTAATATGACATTACAGCATCACAAAACAATTTGACAATTTAAAATTCTATTTAAATAGTTCATCTACCCAATCAACATCTTACCATTTTATCAATAGATTGAACACTTGGAATTCTTATTTCAAACATTCTGAAAAAAAAGAAGAGAGTGTTAGCAATTTAAACCAAACCATGTGTAAACATCGTTTAAGTATAACTCCTGTATAAGGACTTGCAATGAATATTTTGTAGGAAATTAAAATCTACTTGTACAATCTAAACACATGTCAAGTTTGTATAAAATGTCCGTCCCAAAGGAGTTTAAACTCGCAGATAATAGTCACATCACATCTTAATTGAGTTGTTACAGACATGTACTACAAAATTTAACTTTAAAACAGGCAGTAAAACTTGAAGCAAATAAAAATATCACTAATCTTCATTTGATTTGATCTGCTGTAAATATATTACAAAAAAATGGTTAGAGAATTTCCCTTTATTTCTAAGGTTGGTCCCTGAAATTAAAAGCAATGTTAGTCATTTGGTCTCTTGTGGACAGTTGTCGCATTGGAAATCATTCATGCATACCACACCTCCTTATTTTTATATGACTATAACAAAAAAAGAGGTTCCAAGTTCTTTTCCTCCTGTAACACAAGAGTGCACACGCTGAAATGTCTCGCCTTCTATACTAATCATTGATATTATGTTGATAGTCCTGAGTATAAAGCTAAGCTTTATTACAACTGTCACATAAACTTAACATTAACCAAGATAACTCAACAAAGACCAATGAACCTTGAAAATGAGGTCAAGGTCAGATGAACCATGCCAGGCAGACATGTACAGCTAACAATGCTTCTATACAACATATATAGTTGACCCATTACTTATAGTTTAAGAAAAATAGACCAAAACACAAAAACTGAACACTGTGCAATGAACTGTGAAAATGAGGTCACGGTCAAATAAAACCTTTGCGACTGACATAAAGATCATAAAATATTTCCATACACCAAATATAGTTGACCTATGGCATATAGTATTAGGTAAAAAGACCAAAACTCACAAACTTAACTTTGACCACTGAACCATGAAAATGAGGTCAAGGTCACATGACATCTGCCCGCTAGACATGTACACCTTACAATCATTCCATACAACAAATATAGTAGACCTATTGCATATAGTATGAGAAAAACACACCAAAACACAAAAATTTAACTATAACCACTGAACCATGAAAATGAGGTCAAGGTCAGATGACACCTGCCAGTTGGACATGTACACCTTACAGTCCTTCCATACACTGAATATACTAGCCCTATTGCTTATAGTATCTGAGATATGGACTTGACCACCAAAACTTAACCTTGTTCACTGATCCATGAAATGAGGTTGAGGTCAAGTGAAAACTGTCTGACAGACATGAGGACCTTGCAAGGTACGCACATATCAAATATAGTTATCCTATTACTTATAATAAGAGAGAATTCAACATTACAAAAAAATTGAACTTTTCGTAACATGAAGCATCTATATACAAAGTATGAAGCATCCAGGTCTTCCACCTTCTAAAATATAAAGCTTTTAAGAAGTGAGCTAACACCGCCGCCGCCGCCGTAGCCGCCACCGCCGCCACCGCCGCCACCGCCGCCGGATCACTATCCCTATGTCGAGCTTTCTGCAACAAAAGTTGCAGGCTCGACAAAAAATTACATCAATGCCCAGCTCTGAATAAAAATAGACTAGTTTGTTAATTATATACTGTTACTGAGAACACTTTGTAAATAGAAACCTTGTTTTGTAAACAAAAAATAATAATTCATCATAAATTTTTTATTACAGTCAATTCCATTGAGTGTGTAGGCAAAGATACTATCTTTGGTTAGCTTGCTTGCTAGCTGAACCGTGAAGTCACTATTAGGTTTATGTATACTACGCTCCTTTTAAAGTAGACTAGTCCAACAGATAACCAATCTATCTGTCTGTAGGACTATTCTTCTTCGAAAGGAGGGTAGTATACCTTACCTTATAATGACTTCACGGTGCAGCTTGCAAGCAAGCTAACCAAAGATATAAACTTTGCCTACACACTCAATGGAATCAGCCGTAAACATACCCACTATCTTCGTCGTCTGGTAAATCAGGAAGTTCTAACTTGTCTTCAAGGGAGGTAAACTTTCCTTGTACCAGTCCTCCAAACAGGGTACCAGTTGTCATTCTTTCATGTTGATCATTGAGATACCCCTATAAATGATCAAAACAATGTCAAACATCAGGCAAAGTATAAGAGTAAATATATCAAATAATTTGTATAAACAGGATTTCAAGTCAATCTTCATTCACCTTTTCCTTTTTGTCATTCATAAGACAAAGTATAAAAGCACATGTATCAAAATGGTTTGTAAACTGGAAAGTTATTTTCAATTTTCTGTTTCCATTCTTTCTTCATAAATTATCAAAATCTTCTCAACCTTTTTGTAATTTGGTCATAAAATAAGTAAATATATATCTTGTTGCTATTTGGAATCTCTGTGACACTTGAGGTCATATAATAATCACATTAGCTCACTATGGTATCAGACATTTTCTCTTGTTGCAT
This sequence comes from Mytilus galloprovincialis, assembly GCA_037788925.1. Taxonomy (NCBI): domain Eukaryota; kingdom Metazoa; phylum Mollusca; class Bivalvia; order Mytilida; family Mytilidae; genus Mytilus; species Mytilus galloprovincialis. The sequence continues at coordinate 54,583,193 of CM075339.1, read as the reverse complement.
AAAATTTGATAGTTACATCTGATATCTTGTAAAGATGGACAAATGATAAAGTGTATTGGAAGTGTACTTATAGATACATGTATATCTAATATACTTTACCTTCACATTAAACAAACTGTGTCCTTGAAGATCTGTTCCTGGTGTTACTTGAAAGATCTAGAATTGTAATTAGAAAGATAAACATATACCAGTGTGAATTCATATTCCCCAAACATTTATCCTTATAATTAGTATTTTTTGTTCTCTGTTTGTATTTTATGATAAATCATGGGAGAATAGCCATTTTTTTTTTTTAAAGAATTGACTGAACATTTGTATTTTTAGCAAGGATTCAGAGACTTTTTTTCTACTTTTTGAATAAGCTGCTTCATTTCATTGAATACTGATTTCTAAGCACTGTAAACTGTTAACAAAAAGGTTTTGATTGGCTTTGTTGGGTTTTTATTATTTTAGTTTAATGTGGATTCATGTCTTTTCGTGGTTACAGATTTTCATTGGATCAGGAAAAATGGATTCTTATGAAAATTTGAATTCATGGATTTGCTTAAGTTTGCATACAAGCCATTAGAAAATGTATAATTCATTGAATATCTTAACCCACAATATCCATGAAAAGTGGTACTCAAGGAATAATAATGAATCCTGTACTCAAGGAATAATAATGAATCCTGTACTCAAGGAATAATAATGAATCCTAAGTACATATTATCCACTGGCAGTGAGTGCCAAACTGTTTTAGGGTTTGTGTGACCAAAAGAGAAATTTGAACTTTTGTAATATATATTCATCTATAAAATCTTAAAAATTCTGTCTGACTGATGAATTTTTGTCTGACATTTTGTCGGTCAGACAGAGTTTGGGATACACTGCTCTGGAAAAAATACATTAAGTTAGTATGTTTTTTCACTGAGATTCTTTAAACTCTTGTAATTCAGGTAATTATTCAGCTCATAGAGTTTGAAGCAGCAATATCTGATTATTATAAGTATAAAAATATCTATAGATATCTATGATTGGTAGAAAGTGTAGTTTCGTTTTGTTTATTTGTAATTTTGAAAAATCTGAAGTAATGTTCATATTAATGAGAAAGTACTATTTAAAGGGGTTTAGTAGATGGCTATTCCTTGAAAAAAAAACAATACTTAAAATGAATAACTCTTATTTATTTTGAACCATAAAATTCGGATTTATATGTAAAATGTGAAGAGTGAAAAATTAATTTTATGGTTCAATAAATTAAAAATAATTATTACTATTCATTATAAACAAATTTCTATCAAAAATAAGAATTTTTTATATATTTATATTAGCAATAATAACATACACACATGTTGGTGTACGAATACACAACGCCAGAGTGAGAATAAAAGTGGGTGTAACTATAAAAATTGACAACATTGTATATATACAAGTAATTCTTTTAATCAATCATAAGACTGTAAATACATCAAATTTATTTATAATGGAATGTAAACAAATCTGAAGTGTTTTAATTGTAATTAAAATAGAAAAAAGATTAAATCAGTACACAGATTTTTAAACCAAATATCTCTTTTATCTCCTATCACTTTAATAAATATCAATTACCTTAGTAAAAGGTTCAGGTTGTCTCACTGGATCAGCCATAAAAATCTCCCTAAAAATAGAATTAATACATTTCAGGGAATACCACAATTGTTACAACAGATTGACTGGCCTATATAGAATTAAATGTTGCAGAATGAGTATTCTGGGGGAAAAAGTCAAAAGCTTTGTCTTTTGTAAGTCAGAGACAATGTCAGCTGCTAATCTAAAACGATTGGGTAAAAGAACTTTTAATTTGGGCAGACAGTAACAGGAATGCATTTGTAGAAGTTTTACCTTCTAGCTGTAATTTGTCTTAATGGTATATTTTCTTATTGACAATCCATAGCCACATCTTTTATTTTTATGTACAACTTGATGTGTGTCAGTCTCAATTTACAATTCTCATATCACAGTGATGACAGTAGTGACAATGGAGTCATGTACTATAAACTGACAATACTATTAAATCTTACAGTGGATAATGCATGTAGAACTTGTTGTCTGGTTGAGTCACATGACAATCTCCATAACACTGTGGTCCCCATGGTAACACTAGGGCGTCTGTCTGTAAAAACAAAACGTTCGCTCACTAATTAACAATTTTCTCTGTAATAAAAAAAATAGCTTTATTTCTATATTTCTTTCAGCTATTTATTTTTTTTGTAGCATTTGATGCCACTTTCAATTTTAAGGTATTGCTTGATAGAAAAGGACAATTTTTATAGGGAATATTGTAAAGGTAAAGGAAAATGTTAAAATCAATCAATATTCAAATACAATGACATTGATTTTTTGTAATTCATTCTTTTGAAATGTTTAAGTTGTTAAAGCAAATACTGTAAAAATTGTCTTTTTTTTAAAGTGGATCCACAATTGAAAGATAACTATACATTTGCTATATAAAGTTTCCTTTATTGCAAGATTACCTCTTCAAGTCTACTGGGTCCCTGTTCAGAATTCATCACTATTGATTTTTTTTTCAAGTAAGACTTATATTATAGCCAAAGATGTTCTAGTTTAAAAACTGGGTACCTGTTCAGATTATCTCTTTATTTAAAGGATCACAGTTTGTATTATCTTCTTAAAGCATACATTTTTTCAGACCTGACAACTTGGTACCTGTTCAGATGATCTCATTTCTTGAAGCAAACCTATTTAGTTCTGACAACTAAGTACCTGTTTAGATTAGCCCTTAACTTTAAGCATACCTGTTCAGGTCTGACAACTGGATACCTGTACATGTTCAGATTATCCCTCAACTGTAAGAATACCTGTTCAGGTCTGACAACTTGATACCTGTTCAGATTATCCCTTTAAGCATACCTGTTCAGGCCTGACAACTGGGTACTTTGTCTCTCCATATCCAACAACTTCTTTATCTGTCTGGTTGGGAAATTCTGCCAAAGCCACAAGTAATATTAATACTGATCTGATGGATTCCTGTTCAACACTGTCTTCTTCATCTGAAAACAAAATATCTAATTTTAAATCCAAGCACTTTCATTTTTATTTTTTTTATATATAAATAAGGCTGTTGGGTTTTCTTGTTTGAATTGTTTTACATTGTCATTTCAGGGCCTTTTATAGCTGACTATGCAGTATGGGCTTTGCTCATTGTTGAAGGTCTTACGGTTACCTATAATTGTTAATTTCTGTGTCATTTTGGTCTCTTGTGGAGATGTGTCTCATTGGCAATCATACCACATCTTCTTTTTTTTACTTAACAATTGGAGATTGAGCACTTTTTTTTGATCTCATACAACAAAATTGGATGTCCGAGTGATTAAAATTTCCATTTCAATAACAATGTACAGGTATTAAAGAAATATACTATGTGTCTGTTCAATATAGATCATTTGCACATGACTGACATTTTAAATAGTTTTCTGATTGTTGAAGGTCATACAGTTGCCTATAAATGCTTACATAATAGTAGGGACAGGAATACAACAAAAAGGCTCAACAATTTCTCAATTGAACTGTTTCTAACTTTTATGTCAGAGGCCATTTATAGCTGACCATATGGTATGTGATTTCTCATTGTTGAAGGCCATACAGTTGCCTGTAATGGCTCACATTTGACCTTTGGTGGATAGTTGTCTCATTGGCAATCTTAAGGTTAATCCCATCTCCTCATTCTTATATTTATAAAGCTGTAGTATACAGGTGAAATATTGGATTTTTTTATTTTCCTTTTTCATGTACATGTATTATATATTCTAGACAGAATACTTTTTGGAAAACAATCTAAATTGAGACATGGCAGTCATTGACACATGTACATTTTAGATACCCAGTGTTCTCTCCAGGCCGATATGACGCTGCAGTGCCACAGCCCCTTCATAATATTTTCGTTAATCCCGAAACGTCTTAATTGGCCGCTGTCCCTTACTACTTGATCCCGCAGCGTGTTAATTTTCACATTTTCATTATAAATTTGGTTAAAATTATCAAGTTGCTGACATGCTGATCACCGCTGAGAGGTCGGTCAGTGTTACGCAATATCTGATAATATAGTTTTACCTGAGCCACGCTTATCTCAGCCTTATCGGACTAAGTTATCATGTAATAGCATAAATGATCATCAAGAAGATAGATATTTTTAGAAGAAAATTAAAAAAATTAAAAACTTCAGTGCAGAAATTGAAGAAATAGATCGCAAAAACATTGTATTTAAGTTAGGCATCGTGTGTGTGATTACTTGACCATTTATATAACGATTTTTTTCATTGGTCGAGAAGAAGAATCTATTTAAACACGACCAATGAACCTGTTCAATACACGTGATAGATTTGAATACACATTGCTAAAGATATTTACGATGAAAATTATGAATGAGAGTATTTGTAGTTGAAAAAATTAAAATAAACTTTGATTAAAGATAACGAGAAGTGATTTATTTTAATTCAAAGTGAAAAATGTTGCTTGCAAGGTAAATTCGTTTCAAACTGTCATATTTTTAGAAATAAAATGATCATTGAACATCGATCGTGAGTCCGTGCCTCGGTCGGCGCGTCGGGAACATTTTATGTGACAATCAACACGGGTACGAAATCGCCGCGGCTTCTGTATAATGTCACTAGTAAATAATTCCAATGGTCTTAACTTTAACGAAGTTTGGTTTATATCTACCTGCCAAAGATAGGTTTTAACAATAATGCACACGGAAGCGTAAATAAATGTCAAACTACGGAAACTTGTCAGCTGTTCATTAAAACATTTTTGTTTTAAAAAGTTGTATACCAATTATCTTAACCATATTCGATTTTATCAATTCTGAATGAACATGTTCTCTGCAAATAACAAAGGGTGAATTCTGAGCAAAAGACAGATGATGGAAGTAGAAGGTTTTTTTCCAGATCAATGACTTCTAATGAAAAGGGGAATTAATACACCTCCCTCTACACTCAGCTGTCAGTATAAGCAGATGTTATAATTGCTTCTCCTAATCCCAACTGAGCTAAAGTTTTAGCAAGTGATAACAGCAATCACCATGATTCTGGTTTCAGTGACAAGTGGCTGACTGAGTTTTCATGGCTTAGAAATGTAACTTTTGTTAAGGGGGTATAATCAAAAGTTATTATGAGAGGGGGTTTTCAACCCTGAACAGGATTAAGACAACGTTGAGGAACAGACTGTCCAACAAAATAACACTATCTTGAAACAATATCCCTAGAAGCAGCAGAGAGTACCGAGATTAATATTTATATTTTAACTTCTTTAATTGACTGAATATCAATAGCTTTTGTGTTTAAAATCAATTTATTTTATATATATATATATATATATATATTCTTGTATAAATTCATTAATACTCTGCATTATTAAACACATAACACAAAGCAATATTGCATGTTATGATTTATGACTGATTGATTCAGATCACAAAAGTTCACTATAAAAAAGGAGTTACGCGCCCTTGAATTTTGCGCCTTAAAAAATTCCTGGGGAGAACACTGATACCGGTAGATAGTAAAGGAGATATCTAGATATCAATAACTTCTTATCAAATTTGATGCAAATTTATTCTTAATTTTTGCTTTAAGCATACATTCAGTGTTCTCCTTTAGAATTTTTTATATCACCCTGGTAAACAAGAAATTTTGAAATACCATCTTGTTTCTAGAAAATATAGCATCACATCCATAACAATATCTATCAGAAAATAATTTCAGATAGCATCACATTCAATCAATATAGCATCACATTACCATGATGCTAAAAGACCCTGGGGAGAACACTGTACATGTATATCAAGTAGTTTTGGCTGACTAGAGGAGGGGTAAAATTCATTTCTCCCAGGAGCATAAGAGATGGTATAGTCTATTTATATGGGGACCATATTTGACACTTTCCCTTCAATAATATGTAAGGGAGTCTTGGCTAACATGAAATACATGTACTATATATGTCAACAACTTCTTATTTCTGAATTTGGTGTGGGTTATCTGCCACCCATCCATACATGTACCTTCCAGTAAACTGTCAAATAAAGATTCTAGTCTGTTAGCCTCATCAAACTTTCTCTTGTATCTCAGCTGAAGAATGAATGATAGTATGTTGATTCTTTCATCCTTTCCTTTGTCATCAATTCTATAACAAAAACAGAAAGTAAAATAAACATGTTTTTAAAAATGGCTGACATACATGATGCATACATGTACAAATATACCATGTATCATTAATCAATTATCTAAATAAAAAAAAAACATTTGTACAAATATACCATACATCATTAATCAATTATCTAAATAAAAAAAAATATTTGTACAAATATACCATGTATCATTAATCAATTGTCTAAAAAAAAACAACATTTGGTACATTTTATGACAATGCTCTTATCTTTCTCTGTAACTATGTATAGTAAATATTGAGTCTACCACTGAAGCAGATGTGATAGGATATTTATCCACTAGAGACAGTTAAATTTTCATATTTAAAACGTTAGGCCCGCCAAGCATTTTAAATATTTAAAATCTAACTGTTGAGAATATCATATTGCACGAGATTTGGTGGTGGAATCTATTTTTCTAATGATTTTCATACGATATGAAAACAATCTTAAGTCCTTCTTTTCGAAAGACCTGCAAAAACATGTGTTCTTTCTATGCGATGTCATCAGGCATGGTCACCTTTTTCCATGATGTCACAATACGAATTTCAAAGGAAAGAAAGAAAATTCATAATCGAATATTGACCAATGAAGAACTGAAATCAAACCAACCACATGTTGATTAAATAAGAATAGTCAACAGGTCAGGAAAAGGATAAATCAAGTAAGAATTAGAGAAATTTATTTAACTAATACGGCTCTGGTTAAACATTATTTGATTTTACTAAACATTTCTGCTCTTTCTCATGTTCATATCTAACCTCCTCAATTTTTTTTTAAATCTAAAATAATAATCAAAGTGCTTGTAAGCAGTGAGGGTAAAGATTGCTTCAATTTATCAGTGGGAAGTGAAATTAAATATTGCATTTGTTGTAGTGGATTTAACAGCAATTCTAGACAAAGGAAGATAACTCCAAGATGGCTTTAACAATGACATCATTTTTTTTTTAAGAACAGATATTAGATTCCTGCACCTTGCAAAAGTCATGTAATTTTCTTGACAAGTGTAACATCATTCTGTGCCTTCACTACCTTGATTATCTGAGCAAATATTACATCGATAAATTTATGGAAATGTTCATGGATAGGATGTATAGAATGTTATGATCAATGCACTATATTTTGTGGATCAAAAAAGTTAGTGATAAGTCTTGAAAGGTTAGATATATAAAGTCAGTCCCATAAGGTTTTGATTGCATTTCATGCAATCTTTACCTTAAAAAGATTAAGATACTCATCCTGCTCATAACCACGTGATTTTTCGAAGAATCTTTGGGTTAAAATCTTATGTCAGATGAAAACAAGAATGTGTCCCCAGTACACGAATGCCCCACTCGCACTATCATTTTCTATGTTCAGTGGACCGTGAAATTGGGGTAAACCCTCTAATTTGGCATTAAAATTAGAAAGATCATATCATAGGGAACATGTATACTAAGTTTGAAGTCAATTGGACTTCAACTTCATCAAAAACTACCTTGACCAAAAACTTTAACCTGAAGCGGGACAGACGGACGAACGAACGGACGGACGAACGCACAGACCAGAAAACATAATGCCCCTCTACTATCGTAGGTGGGGCATAAAAAAAGAGAACTTGAAAGGCAATGCCACAGTCTACACCAGCAACTTATCAGTCCAATATTCCTCCATTTTCCTTATATTTCTAATCAAAGTTTGGCAAATATTTGCTAGTCAGAATAAAATTTTACTAGGCTTGGGTTTCAGACTAGTGGCTAATGGTGCAGACTGATATCATCTCCATTAATTGACATGATTTAATTTGAGGCTTGTGACAAAGCTAAAGTGTAAACTGAAAATGTGAAACAATAATTGAGAGCTATACAAACATAACAAGTACCTCTGTTGACTTCTCAGATAACCAAACACAGTATCATAAACCTTCCTCTGTAACGTCCTATTGATGTGCTCTCTTGTTTCTGTCGGTTGTGTTAGAAATGCCCGCTGTGGATCACGTTTCAGACAATTTTCACATAGCTCTTTAACTAGACTTGGTACACTCTCTGTACAAGTTGTCATCTTTCTGCTTTACATTGTTATCTGAAGTTAAAACAAGAATGTGTCCACAGTACACGGATGCCCCACTCACACTATCATTTTCTATGTTTAAAGGACTGTGAAATTGGAATAAATTCTCTAATTTGGCATTAAAATTAGAATGATCTTATCAAAGGGAACATGTATACTAAGTTTCAAGTTGATTGGACTTCTACTTTATCAAAAACTACCTTGACCAAAAACTTTAACCTGAAATTTGCACTATCATTTTCTATGTTCAGTGAACCGTAAAATTGGGGTCAAAACTCTAATTTGGCATTTAAATTAGAAAGATCATATCATAGGGCACATGTATACTAAGTTTCAAGTTGATTGGACTTCAACTTCATCAAAAACTACCTTGACCAAAAACTTTAACCTGAAGCCAAAAACTTTAACCTGAAATTTGCACTATCATTTTCTATGTTCAGTGAACCGTAAAATTGGGGTCAAAACTCTAATTTGGCATTTAAATTAGAAAGATCATATCATAGGGCACATGTATACTAAGTTTCAAGTTGATTGGACTTCAACTTCATCAAAAACTACCTTGACCAAAAACTTTAACCTGAAATTTGCACTATCATTTTCTATGTTCAGTGAACCGTAAAATTGGGGTCAAAACTCTAATTTGGCATTTAAATTAGAAAGATCATATCATAGGGCACATGTATACTAAGTTTCAAGTTGATTGGACTTCAACTTCATCAAAAACTACCTTGACCAAAAACTTTAACCTGAAGCCAAAAACTTTAACCTGAAATTTGCACTATCATTTTCTATGTTCAGTGAACCGTAAAATTGGGGTCAAAACTCTAATTTGGCATTTAAATTAGAAAGATCATATCATAGGGCACATGTATACTAAGTTTCAAGTTGATTGGACTTCAACTTCATCAAAAACTACCTTGACCAAAAACTTTAACCTGAAGCCAAAAACTTTAACCTGAAATTTGCACTATCATTTTCTATCAGTGAACTGTAAAATTGGGGTCAAAACTCTAATTTGGCATTTAAATTAGAAAGATCATATCATAAGGAACATGTGTACTAAGTTTCAAGTTGATTGGACTTCAACTTCATCAAAAACTACCTCGACCAAAAACTTTAACCTGAAGCGGGACAGACGGATGAACGGACGAACGGACGAACGGACGGACGAACGGACGCACAGACCAGAAAACATAATGCCCCTCTACTATCGTAGGTGGGGCATAAAAAGAGTTCATTTTCATATGTACATGTACATGTTTACATGGTTCATGTAAGCCAATAAATGTATCTGCTTTTAAAGAAAAGGTTCTTTTCTGATCTGCATTTAACACTGACACTATTGTTTGTAGTAGTTTTGAACTGTTTTCGTCATATTTGATATTAATTTTCATCAAAACTTTCAACAATTTAGAAATAAAAGAAAATGCTCAGAAATGATTTCATGAGTCAAACAGGTGCTTCCTTTAATATGTACTGCACATGCATACGGGTGACAGGATGAAACCATTTAGTATGTTACTATTTAGTATTTACACATTTAGTATTTACACATGTTACACTAGAGATACAAATATATATATATATATCCCTCACTTGTCAAATTTAACTAAAAAATTAAAACATGAACCAATCTGTGGAAAATGGGGATTCATTTTGAATTTATTATCAAAATGTCACTTACCGTTTTCATTTCATTTAAACAGTGAAAATCGAAAGTAAAAGTGATTCACACTTGATATATTAACAACCTCCTTAAAACCAGTAGAATGGTTTCAATAAGGATTTGCACAAATCCTTGATTCCAATTTAATAGAAAAGATTTCCAAATTATTGATTAAAATGTTTTAGAAGGAAAATAATTAAGCAGTGAGATAGTCATAACAAGTTCATTTCTGTTGTGACTCCTGGTTTTAAAAGAATGGAATCAAATTTCTGTTGATCACAAATGTCCCCTGGAACAAATTGAAGTGAAGAATCTATGACAAATTGTCCCATTGGCATATCGCCCCACTTTTTCACCAACTCGACCCACTTTTTAAATAAATGGCCTCAAACTGGTTTGCCAAACTGCCCCACTTGCATTGCCTTGTGAAATGGGTTAAATCCCATTAATATTACTACTGCCAACTCGCCCCACTTAATGAAAAATGGAAATATCTAGATTAATATATAATTTTCATGTCTGTCAACTCGCCCCACTTAAATGAAAACTTATCTACACAGAATACAAAAAAGCAAAAATTTAATTATTATTGTTAACTAGAAATGGGCATATTAAAAAGGGTAAAATGCTATTGAAAATAGGTGGCATAGCTTGCCCAACTGATGCTAAGGGTTAAAATCCTGCTGAAATAAGGTCTGGCACCTTGCCCCACTCATGACAACTAAATAAACGGATTTGTTAAAAAGAAGGGCAATTTGGCAAACCTGTTTGAGGTGATTTTTTTCAAAAAAATGGGTGGAGTTGGTGCAAAAGTGGGGCGATAGGTCCTGCTTCCAAAGTGAAAATGTGAATTAGATCAATTTATTTATAAAATGTCTGTTTCAAATGGGCTAAATCAGTCAAATCACGCAATAACTGCCTAGCATGTCTAAGTCATTCAAAATGTGACAAAGATGTATAGCTAGTAAATAAACAACCATGGTCCTTTGCTGATACATTGTAGCTAGTGATACACAAAATAATGTTAATTTTCATAAGTAAAACCCTCATTATCAATCATCATAGCTTAAACCCTGTTTAAAGGTTTGTTTTCGATATTTATGAATGTATTTTTTTTCGAAAAGACAATAAGTGCAACTATGGGTCACAGAAAATGACAACATTCGCTGTAGCTGTAGTGTAAATCATGTTGAAACTGGATAAACTTTTGACATTAAGCTTCAACTTTTGAAATTCTTTTATCTTCGCCATGTGAAGAAAAACAAACGAAATATTCATGCTAACCATTGATTATTCTAGATTATCATACTTTAAATATGAGTAAAGATTTATAAATTGGAAGTAATCAAGGATGTTTTACGAATTAAAATCTTTGTTGATCATTTTGTCGTCCATCTTGAAAATTGCGCCAATTCTAATAGTAAAACACGTCGGTGACAAACATGTTTATATTTCCGGAAATACAAGAGGGCACGACTGAGACATCATCATATAATTTCTTTATTATAACACGATCTAATCCATTAAAACAGGGGGAAAACAAATTCACTTCATTGAAATTAGAAAATAGAAATCATTACTTTCACCGTCAACAACGCACAAACTAACTTGACTTGACATTTAAATCCCCCTTTAAACTTTACTGAGAAGCAATAACAAAAATTAAGAGTTCTTATAGTTACTTATTACTAAATGCTATAAGTAAAATAAACTGATAAACCACCAAGTTTAAAAAAAAACTTGTTCATTCTTCGTTATGATTTTTAACTTTGTAATACAGTATAATTTAAACCTGGATGCCTTATTCTATATTGTTAGCAAGATATGACAGGAGGTTTATAGTTTTAAATAGTGCAAGTAATTCACGCTTTGGGGTCAGCTAAAACACGACTCCGAGTGCGGTTTTTTAAGACCAATTGGTGGCCTTTGGCTGTTTTTTTGCAGTATTTGGTCGGGTTGTTGTCTCTCACATTGACCCGTGACATTCCCCATTTCCATTCTCAATTGTACGATAAGGTTAACATGAACCGCGGCAATACAGCAAAGTACAACATACCAGATAACCAACGAACATCCTCTTCCTACTCATATTACTGGCTTTCTATATTTTAATGTTACACCACTAATATAGGTGAGGGTGGAGGTTGGTGCCTGTTAAAACATTTAAACCAGTCTGCATTTGTTTGCACCAAGCTGTCTTAAGCCAGGCCTATAGGGACCTTTATAATCTTGCTGTTCGGTGTGAGTCAACTTGAAGGTTCTATGTTGAAGGTCGCACTTTTACTGTGACTTGGACGGGGTGTTGTCTCATTGACATTTATACTACAGCTTTTGATTTCTATATAATAATCGACAGAGGCGGATTTGAATGTTTTTCAGGGGCCCGGACCCCCCCCCCCTTTTGGTGGAAAACATTGGTTGATTATATAGGGAATCACTGAAGTATGACAAGAGCGGGCCCCATCTTAGGCCTGAGGCAGTCAGTGGGCCCCCTCTTATCAAAATTTCTGGATCCGCCACTGATAAACATCAGCGAGTAACGCATGGTCAATATATTGTTACTTGGAACAGGTACATGCATGTGGTTGGGTTAAACCGATGCAACCTGCGCACAATCCTCACTCTTTGTCGATATAGTTTATTTAACGAAAACTAAAACACATGCATGCACAAAGAAAGTCTACACACTTAAGCTGGGAACAGTATACATATCAATATAATTTATATGTGCCTGATGTAAGGTACCAACATGATGAACACTACATGAAACTTGAACAAGGAAGATAAAAAAAAAACGGCATTAATTTTGGAAACCAGGGTAAAAATGTGCATAGCTACTGACAGGATGTTTGAATTAAGTGCCTAATACTGTCAATTGGTATAGGACACTGCTGCTAAAAACAAAACTGAAGAAAAAGTCTCATTGTAAAATCTTATTGAAATCGGCAAATTATCGAAAAGGAATATGAGCCTTCGGGGCCGGGTGGTCTATAGGTAGTTTGTTTTCCAGTACCCTGTCAACAATGATGTTGTTAGTTTAAACCATGTTCGATAAATGTGCCTTTTATAGATGACTGTGTGCCATGGGTTTTGCTCATTGTTGAAGGTCGTACGATGACTTATACTTCTAATTTCTGTGTCATTTTGGTCTCTTGTGATGAGTTGTCTCATTGGCAATCATACCACATTTTTTTTTATATTCAACTCCGATGTTATAATTGACCAGGATTGCCATGGACGGTTTTATCTTATCCAGGGTCTTTTATTTACTCCGGTTATTTCTGCTTCCTCCACCAATTAAATCTGTCCGCCATGACATAACAAATAGTGTTGAAAGTGGTGTTAACACTTAATCGATCTAAAGAAGAAAGAAAAACGTCACAAGTAACTGTTTACTGAACTATTGGGTAAATCACGCATGGAGCCATTGCTGTTGACAATCAAAATAATTGTTTCGGGTTTAAATGAAATTATTTTAAATTATCCACATTTTTGTCGTACTGGTGACTGTCCGTAACTTTAGTGTGGCGAACTTTTTTCTCCTTGTTGAAGGCCTAATTGTGACTTCGTTTAAGTTTAAGTTGAAAAACAGCAATAAAAGCGTGAAGATTGTTTCAAACATTGATAAAACATAACCATCCTCTTCCGCGTTCAGATGTCTGCGGATATCTTAATTCTAGATTATATCTCTTGGATTATAGCTCTTCATGTTTTATATAAGCTTTGGATTTCAAATATTTTGGCCACGAGCATCACTGAAGAGACATGTATTGTCGAAATGCGCATCTGGTGCAAGAAAATTGGTACCGTTAATTTTATTCTACATATCTTGACACAGTTTCAGTAAAAAAAAAGAGTTGTGCAAATAGAGTCCATATAGGTCAGATTCACACTGACAATTGAACTACTAAAACATTCCTATTGTCATGGGTGCAGACATATACTCGTTAAGGCGTTAAGCTATTATTCGTCATTTAAAGTGTAATTTTAAAGTTATTTAGCAAAGATTTACAGAACGTGCCGTTGTCTTCTCACTTTTAAATTGCCGATTCTCTTTATATGAAGTAAAACAAACAAACAAAGACTTGATTTAAAGGACTTTTTATCGCATTTTCTGTTTGCATAGTTATGTATAATCTGAGGCTATGTATGAGTGATCTGTGTTAAAACTCAGACATAAAAATATAAGAACAAATTATACAGTTAGTTTATGTGATCAAATACACACGTAAATTATAAATATTTTTTTTATAGCTATTCGGATATAGACAAACACTACCTGAATTGATTAACTATATTGCATCAAAAGATTAATTTTGTTTGTTGACATATTGTAGGATCCAGATAATTTTAATGCGTTAGATGCTTTTTGATACTCGTCAGTAACAATTTAGACCAAGACTTTAGACAGTCAAAGATACACAAAACACATTAACCAAAATGTAAGCTAATGTAAATTCATGTCAATTTGCCTTTAGTAGTAAGTCGAGTAGGGATCGAATATGTAATTTTATATTATAAGAAGTTTACAAAGTTTACCAGGCTGAACATGCACTTGATCAGAAAATTTCAATCCCAATATCAACAGTCAAAGATAATCATCTCGACTTGGTGCAAGATTATGTTATCAGAGTGGCATATACATACATGGTATGAAAATACACTACGTATAAATAATGTCCTATTGTTGTGAAGGAGATGTACTCATCACTCGCTTTTTGAATGCCAAGTTATCTATAAATTCAGTGAAAAGAGTAGACTCACGGCAGGTTAATAGATGTGTGCAGTGGCCCCGTATGCAGTACATACGAAACAATGAATATTTAGAACAGAGATACAATTGAGAATGGAAATGGAGAATGTGTCAAAGAGACAACATCCTGACCATAGAGCAGACGTTAGCAGGGGTCACCAGTAGGTCTTCAATGAGGGGGGGCAAGGGGTTTAACTGTTATGCTGTTATGGGGCATTTTAATTCTTTGTTATCTGTTATTCTGAAAATATATTTACTGTTAGCTGTTATTGTCTTATTCTTTGTTAGCTGTTATAGGACTATTATCTATTTTGTTATCTGTTATTGTGAGAATGTATTTGCTGTTAACTGTTATTGAAAATTGGAATGTTAGCATTTTGATATCCAATCTTCCGCAGAATTTGAAGATAATTGAAAATTGTGATTTGAATGGATAATAGTCTCATTGGCACGCTTACCACATCTTCTTACAATGTATATCTATTGGGGTCTTTCTACTGGTAATATCGGGTGGCCCTGTATTTGCAGAAGAATTTCAGTAACATACATCACATAAACATATTAAAATCAATTGGACCCAGAGCCATTCCAGTATAAATTATATTATTATACTTTGTAATATATTCCATTGTCTGTGAACATGTAGCATTTTGTACAAATTATAATTCACTTATTACTTGTACAATAACTTATAGTATGGATTTCGTTATAAAAAAGCATTGGTACACCCTATAGATTTTTTTTATTCAATGACCACATAATAATCTTTATGTTGTACTATTACAACACTGTCCCTGATTAGGGAAGGATTGGACACCAACTAGCATGCTAACGTTGAATCAATCACATTCTGTATGTGCCTACTTCCAAGTCAGGAGCCTGGATTCAGTGGTTGTAGTTCGTTACTGTGTTACTAAGTTTCTCGTTCACTATTTTGTGGATAAATTAGGCAGTTAGTTTTCTCCTTTGAAATGTTTTACATTACTTAGTGGTATGGGTTTGAATTATGGCTTTTGGAATTATACAACATCTTTTTCTTTTAGCATTTATATTATAAGTGCTACTATCTCTTTACATGAAAGAGAACCCTGACCACCATATTTTTAAAAGCTTTTTAACCGCTTCACATGGCGAAAATTGAAGCTCTGAAACCATTGATGCAAATAAAGATGTGTCTTCAGTTTAATTTTTCGACAAATACCCTTTTTAAGATCCTACAGCTTCTCCAATGCTGTACCCAAATTTTCTATATCCTATAATTTCACATAAGATGCATGATTGGTGTTTCACTTGGTGTCATCCAAATTTTCACTAGGTCAAAATTCTATTATACTACATGTATCAGAATTGTCACTTGAGTCAATTTCTATTATCAGAAGAACCCTAACTGGCATGCGTGTTTCAGTTACATGTCCTGTCTCCACTGATCTGGGTATTTTTGTATTTTATAAGTAAGTTTTATCATGAGGTCATTAATTAAAAAAATATATTGTGCATCAATGTTTTTATTTATTACTTGTAAAGTATATATATTGCTTTTCAGAAGAAAAAAATCTAAAAATCAAATTGATAATAAAGTGTCGCTGGCTGCAATATTTTCAAAAATTAAATAAAAACACCTGAATCATTAAAAATTGATCCCTCAAATGCCCTAGATTAAAAATATCCCTATATAATATTACATAATACTATAACTTATTGTACAAGTTACGGAAAAAAATCAACCAAGGCAGAACTGCCTCAACGTCTTGTTTACACAAATTACAATTTTCTAGGTCCATACCACAAGTTATATATTAAGATCTACGAGTCATCTACTGGATTGGTCCTGGACAGATTTATTTTCATTTTTCATTTACTGTTATCTGTTATTATCCCTTTTCAATTCCTTGTTATCTGTTTTTCACCAAATCAATTCACTGTTTTGCTGTTATGGGGACCCCCCTTGCCCCCCCTCTTCAATGCAACGAGAAACTTCCGCAATCGGATGCGTCCTTCAGCTGACCCCTAAACAAATATCTATACTGGAGGTCCATTTACATCAAAGGTAGCTCCTCGAAAGCCTCATATTTTGACTGGTTGATCCCACGGCTCCCGGTCATGAGAAGGTAGGTATTTTGTATATTTGAGTTTTCATAACGATTGTGATTATCAATTATTGATTATTGATTTTTGAGCATGTTGGTCTCTGGTGTTAAATGTGATACAAATCTATTATATTAAATTTGTGAATGTTTTCTCGTGGTAGACAGGACAAGGGTATGTTATTTGTTTATCATTCATTTAAATTATGTATTTTAAATTGTGTTTTGCAGTTGGTTTGTATTGTGATATACCAGAACTAACTTTTACAAATTAAAATGCTTAAGAATGTATATTTTATCATTTCAATTTATTTTGAAATATTTAGGGAGCAACCAGTTAACTAAAAAAAGAGGGGGTATTTTTGTTTTTGTTTAAGTCGGAAAAATTTATTTAGTATTTCAACGCTTTCAATCAAATTATTTTTTTCAAAATTTAAGCCTACAAGGTATGCGGGAAATCTGAATTAAAAAAAAAACATTGCTGGGGTCCTCTGCTTTCACAGAGTATTTTTTGCATCAATTTGGGAAACAGAATATTTTTTTTTAGAAAAAAAACATAACCCCATCCCCCTTGAAGCGAAATAGTCGTTCCGGTATGTAACTTTAATTGTAGGATTTGATGCAATTTTTTAATATGTATTTCTTGTGAGTAGCATTGCAAACTAAATTATAAATTCAAAGCAAATAACTCTTTAACGTATACAATGCCTTTACAACATCAAAAATTCAACTTATAAAATCATCGTAGAGCAATAACTCAATCAATTTGAAATAAGGACGTTAAAACCAGATAAGGAAAGGGAAACCAGAAATTGTCAATATGTAAATACAATCACAATACAATCACAAATACATTTCTTATTCAAATTCACTTTAGCCAACATGTCAGAGATACTAACAAATAAATATGACTTTGTCTTTTTTCTCTCAGTTCTTTAATGTACGATTCAACAGTCTTTTGTACAACGGGATTTGCTTGGTATAAAATTTCATTAGTGAGGAAGGGGTCACTTCAATCCTTTGATGGTAGGGACTAGGAAAGGAAACATCAGTACTCCAACCTTTTCATATAATTTGAATGCCTCCCTTAAGCCATTTATTTTTCATTTTATATCTGTAGCTGCTGTTTCGACAAATGTTCCCCTATACCTTTTTACCTGTCTATTTGACTGTCCCTCTGTATCTTTCGCCCCTCTTTTACAAATATTAATTTTATAAACATGTGTTAAAATTTAGCAAGAAAATTCATTCATTCATTATAAAAGAAAAAATACAAAGCCATCCCCCTTTTTTCATTTTAAAGAAAACTCATTAAGAAAACCAGAATGTCTAACAGATGGTAGTTTCTATCATCAAATACTTATTCGTCATTGTAAGAAACGTCATCGTACTTTTATAAAACATGGTTACAAATTATTTTATTTTATATTAATAAATCATGTATGACAGTATCAATATATGTGCACACTGGTGTCGAATCGGTTAGATTAGCAAGAGACGACAATATCAATAACAGATTAGCCTACTCGTGTATGTTTTTTATGCTGTATATATTGAAATAAACAATGAAGTAATTCAGAAAAAAATTCCGTGAAAATTTGTATTCTAATTTATAGTCATAACAACTATGCCTCATTAATATTCGAGAGAGAAAAATATTAAGACAAGTTAGATAAACAAGCTCGACAGTAGTTGACGTCCTCCAATGTAAACACAACTTTACTGATTTTAATGTACATTAATAGAATAAATTATAAAGGTGTTGTTTGTTTTCGATTAAATCAAGGACTATGATTGTCAACTATATAAACACAAGTAATTGGCTTTGTATCAGGGAATAAATATTTAATATATTCATAAAATCAAATGATATTATGCTAATTAAATAGCTTTTTTCCATTAGGCCAAACTATTTATTATCGAATTTCTATGATAAACTGATCAATTATGACGGAACTCAGTAAACTTGAATCAAATTAAAGCTTGCAGTGGTATTGTCAAACGCGAAATACATGTACTAGTATATCTCAACAAATCTATATACATGTAAAACATACATTATTTCGAAGATAGATAACGTGAATACGAAAATTTGAAATCAATGTGTTTGGATAGCATTAACAAACAAACAGCTGCGCCATGAGCGCATGATACGCCCGTCATCTTGGGTGTGAAGTTTTATGCAATACTCATAAATAGTTTCTGAGATACGGTGTGACATGTAAAACCCACCCACCCCCCCTTTTTTTTTTTTACAAAAAACTCAATTTCTCTAAAATAAAATTTTGAATCATCAACAAAAAGTATACAGATCCTTAGATTAATATAACTAAAAAGTGTGTAAAGTTATAAGCAATAATCATAACTGGTTTCTAAGATACGGCGTGACATGTGAAACCCACCCACCCCTTTTTGTTTTTTACAAAAAAATCAAATTCTCTAAAATAAAATTTTGAATCATCAACAAAAAGTATACAGATCTTTAGATTAATATAACTAAGAAGTGTGTAAAGTTTTAAGCAATAATCATAAATAGTTTTTGAGACACGGTGCGACATGTGAAACCCCTCCCCTTTTTTTATTACAAAAAACTCGATTACTCTAACATAAAATTTGAATCATCATCAAAAAGTAAACAGATCTTTAGATTAACATAACTAAGAAGTTTGTAGAGTTTTAAGCAATTATCATAAATCGCTTTTGAGATACGGTGCGACATGTAAAAAAAAAAAACACAGCCCTGTTTTAGTTAAAAAGTCCCGTAAATTTTTGAATCTCATTTTCACCAAAAAGTATACAGATCGTTTGACCATCATAAAAAACAACTATGATAAGTTTCATGAAAATTGGACAAGTTGTTCTCAAGTTACGGAGCGACATGTTTACGCCGGACAGACGGACAGACGGACATTTGTATACCATAATACGTCCCGTCGGGCGTATAAAAATGTCCGAGATAAAAATACTTGGATTAAACAGTGAAACTTTATCCTCGGTTCTTTACCAAGAATATGAATGACCTCGTTAGTTTAATTAGTTAAAAAAATTAAGGCCACCTATACGGTGTACTGACTGTGCATAAATTAAATTTATCAAATGCATGTGATTTAAAATTTGTAATGTTAATTTCCTTTCGATATTTTAATCCAGATTTAAACTTCAGTTTATAAATTGTAGAATTATGTACGATCAATACTTAACATGACTTTTAATGCATCCAGAGTTGTCAAGATGAAAATTCAATTATTAAACTATATGTATCAATACTCCTTTCAACTGGAAATATTGTTAAGATTATTTCACGCAGAGTGGATGAATTACAAAACATTGAATTGTTAACTGAATTATTTATTATACAGAATCCCTTTAATATGTTTTTGTGATGGTATTGGCTCTCGTAAAAATTATATATTCGAGTGTAAACTTTTTAAGAGGATTTGTCCCTTTAGGACAAAGGTATAAAGAACGTAAAACATAAAAAAGATCACGTCATGTTGTAGTTTAGATGCTTTTGTAACGGTTGTCTGTTGTCAGTATGTGTTGATGATGTGAATAATTAATGGAAAAATCCTAAAGTTTGTCGCCATGGAAGTTTCACAAATTATACATTGACAAATTACTTCAATGATGAGTTATCAGGATGTTAATGACATAAGATTTACATTATAGGACCAAATGTACGTTTACGAAAAGAGAGCTTTGAAAAGATGCCAGCACGCTATGTCCAGGGACCTAAATCCAAATTCACCCCTGTTGTCCCAGCTCGAGAAAGGTCATGTGATTAATTCGTCCCAAAGCTCTCTAATAATGGTAAGTTTTTATATACATTATTTATTTGCGAAACTAACAAAACACTAACAAAACACAATTTTGTTCATTTATAGCAATTACATAGACAAAGCAAACATAAGAAAAACTCGACAATATAAATAGAATACATGTTAAAAAAAGTTATTGGTCTCCTTTCCTCAGTTCAAATTTCTCTGTTATAAAAGAAACAACTGTTTTATATCATTTGGTTTAGTACAGGTGCAAACAATTGCAGCGGGATTTAACGTTTTAACGGTATCAAACCGTCTCCTTTATCTGAAACTATAGTTTAACACAGAAAGACACATTATAAAATGGCTTAACTCAATCAAAACACGTAGTAACACAAATTAACAAGCCCATATTTGCTAGCCAAGGACTACGATCTAGTTGCATATTGGTAATACTCGATAAATTCCGTATTAGGACAAATGAACACTGTGTAACGAATTTATCCTGATTTTGTTATATTACATATTATTATATTTAAATTCAATATAAGGACAATATCAACCAAATATATTTTAGATATTTAATTTAAAACTGTGAAAAATTAAAAATATTAGGACTATAAAGCAACTCAATTTTATTATTTTTTATTACGTCAATGGTATGAGGGAGATAATTCCAATTGACGTAATAAATAAGGGAGACAATTCATATTGACGTAATAAAATTTTTTATTGTATAGCAATATAATATTTCCAACAGAAAGTAACCAAAAGTTAGCGTGCAATAAATTCTAATATTGCACTAGTGCAATAAATCTTCAAAATTCATGACGTCATCAACGACAAAATATTAGTTTACACCAATTTTTACTTTTAAATATTATATTGCTATACAATAAAAGGGTTATTGCATGAATATTGGGGAATACTGTCCCTCGTAGAACATATATTGCACTCGCAAGCTCGTGCAATATAAAATTCTACTCGGGACAATATTTCCCAATATTCATGCAATAACCCTATAGTAATGAAATTTATTAGGTCAATATCAGCCAATCAAATTGTGAGAAATTACTCTAAATCAGGATAAATTATTTTGTCCTCCGCTATTTATTTCCAAAATGTGGTGTTTTATTTTTTGCTGTCTTTAATTTTTTATTACTTTTGTGCTTTTCTCTGTTTCCCGACTCTGTCAGGGGCGGATCCATCCATTTTCAACGAACCCACGAAAATTGGTACCCAACGAATAATAATGAATCCACATTATCCGTTAACCTCACTCTCCGCTATATAGATGATGTTCTCTCACTAAATAAATCAAAATTTGGTGACTACATGTATGTTGAATGAAGCTATCCCATCGAACTAGAGATAAAGGAAGTTGGAATCATCCCTTTGGCGTAAATTTACGGAAGCCATCACGAGTTGTTTACCATAACGGAATTACCGTTTCATAGATGATATCGGATATGTTCATTATGTCATTACTACAATTCCCTACCCTTTTCACGAAAGTGACCTACCGAATAAGATTATTGACCGGATTTTTAATAACAATTATGCAATCTGTATTTTAATCTCCAGTTTATTGATTGAAAAGAATTTTTTTTCATCAACGCAACACGTTCAAAATAACATTTCATGGTTTAATAAACCCAAAAGTACATGTACATTATATGTATATGTGTTTTTTTAAGTATTAATTTTTTCAATTATAGAGACAGTCTGCTAGAAAAGACAAAGTATTGTTGCTCATAGACATACTATTTGAACAAGAAGATGGTGTGTGTATACGACTCATTAACGCACTTAAACTGGATTATCCGTGGATTTCTAGTCATCTACATCGGGAATTCATTAAAGAAAAGACTAAATTTAATCGAGAATTCAATCAAGGTTTATCAACAGTAGTAAATAAACAAATTTCACCTATGGTGCTAGGACCTGGTGCAGAAGAGTGCCGAGTTCCGAAAACTTCAAAAGAATCACTTCAGTGCGTTGAAACTGTGTCCGAACTACTTGAAACATTTCAAAAGTTGAATTACCGCCATCTTGACGTAGATCCGATAGAGGTGTGCAATATGGCATTATGCGTCGTCTTAGAGGAGAAAATTACACAGTATAAGAAAACTATTGATAACTTACAGGAAAAATTAACTAAATTAAAAGTTCCTACAAACAATATCCGGGTGATTAAGCAGGAAATTTTAAACGAAAAGGAGGCTGCAAAACTACTTGAAAAACAAATAAAGATCAAAGACTCTGCAATTGGTCATCTGGAATACCAAAATGCGTTATTAAAACAAAAGCGTGAGGCATTACGAAAAACACGTGATATGTCAAATGATACGTGCGCAGTTTGTAACAGTAAATGTCTTAGGCGACAAAGTTCTTTCAATATATATAAATAAATATAAACAAACACATCTTCCTATATCTGTAAACAAATTGGCTTTAGTGGTACCTTTTTAGGCGATCAAGAATATTGTATAGACATTATGTATCATGATACATCACTAAATATGAACAAATTGTATAAATCAGTTGCAATTGACTTTACTGAAAATATCGATACGAAGCACAGAAACAACTTGTATAAAACGATAAACACAAAGAACCGATATAAGAGAACTCGCAGTTACTGATATCTAAAATTGAGAATGAAATTGGGGAATATGTCAAATTTAAGAGACAACAACTCGACCAAAGAGCAGACAACAGCCGAAGGCAACTAACGGGTCTTCAATGCAGCGAGAAACTCCCGCAACCGGAGGCGTGCTACATCTGGCCACAAAATGTATACTATGGACATCATACTAAACTCCGAAATATACACAAAAAACTAAAATTAAAAATCATACAAGACTAACAAAGGTCAGAGGCTCTTGATTTGGGACAGGCGCAAACATGCGACGGGGTTAAACATGTGTTTTGATATCTCAACCCCCTATACCTCTAACCAATGTAGAAAGAAACTAAATAAAATGCAATGGTACATCAATCAAAGAAGGACTACTAGCAGTTACTGACATGCCAGCTCCAGACCCCAATTAAACTGATTGACATACATCGTGTTCTCCTAGACCTTTAAGTGTCATCAGTACATCTACAACAGATGTCTCTCAAATATATCTTTGTTTTCTTTTATTATCAGTATATGAGTTCTACATGACAGGTGCCTCATTTTTAGAAGGATCTGTTTACCCTTCCGGAGCACCTGCAATCAGGTGGAGTTCGTGTTTCTGTTGTACCCCTATTTGTGAAATCTTTACCGATTGTGTCCGTATGTTTTGTTCATGCATCGTTGTCAATATAATGGAATTTGATGCCACATTCGTACAAGTGAAAGGTTAAGCATTATAAAACCAGGTTCAAACCACCATATCCTACATAAGAAAATGTCTATAAAAAATTAGGAATAAGACAGTTATTACCAATTCGTTTCATGTGTTTAAGCTTTTGATTTTGTCATTTGCTTAGGGACTTTTCGTTTTGGATTGTCTTCGGAGCTCAGCATTTTTGGGATTTTACTTTTTATTTCTATACTGCGTACTTAAAAATAAGGTTGACTTTAGTGATGAAAATTTAGACGGATGCAGCTGACATCATTTAATTAGTTATAATTCCGTAAAGCTGTTATGCCAAAGAACGTAACTATGTAGATAACAATTAGACACATATTGTTATCGATCATTAATTAATTGATTTCATTGATTACATGTTTCCTTCTGTTGTAAATTAATTTCCAATTAATGTTTTGTCTGCTATTATGCAAGTAACAATAATTGCATTGTCATGATAAATATCTAGCTGTTTGATTGCTGTTACAAACATTTTTTTAAATATTGATACTTGTAAATATGTTTATATAGGGTTTCAAATACAAATAAATACAATTTTGGTTATGTATATGTCCTGTGTAGTACATGTATCAAAAATCTCCGGCAGCCTTGTAAGTAGTAGCGCTAAAATTGGTTTTTTTTTGCAGACATTTCTTCTATCTTCAAAAGTTTTTGTTGATAAAAACTATCTATGCTGTCATCAGTTTTATGTTGGTATATCTTAAGATTTTGCCATTATTCTTTCGAGAATTTGTTTTTTGAAAGAAATTTATTTCACAATTGACTTTGTTTCTGTTTAAAGGTTTATAAGTGAATTTATAATTTTCCTTTTTATATATATTATTTATTAGAAGATGTGGTTTGCAATTGATTGCAAATGAGAAAAACTATCACAAGAGACCAAATGACATAGAAATTAACAACTATAGGTCAATGTATGGAGTAAAACCCATAACGTATAGTCAGCTATAAAAGGCCCAAAAATATAAATAGTTCAATAATGAATACAGTTTTTTAAATATTTGGTGGGGAGAGGGACACGTTTGAATCTATGTAAAACTTAATGATTAGTTTTGTTTTGATGGAAAACCAATTTTTCAAGATACAATGTATGTTTGACCTTGAGAGTTCCAAACTTATTAAAAATGAGGCCCCTCATGGGGGGTCCTAGTAATCACATAATCACCATTTTTTTGCCAATATAATCACATAATCATTAAATATTTGCTTATCTTTAGTAATCAAATAATCATAAACTAAAAATACAGTCCTAGGTAATCAAATAATGATCATGAAATATTTGGCTTAATAATCAAATAATCATTAAAAAAACGGCCAAGTAATCACATAATCAAAAACCCCATGAGGGCCCTCAAAAATACAATTTAATTATTTAAAAGGAGGAGGAATTACATCATCGAATAGAATCTTAATTGCCAGCTTCAGCATCAAATAAACAGTATTGAAAAAAGGGATTTGATATTTAATGATGTTTGATCATTTAAATTACAGTATTTCATTTTATAATAGTGCAGTGATTTGAGCTTAATCTTGCGCTTAATCTGGATTATTTACCAAGTATGCTGTTAAATAAATTAAATATTGAAGTTCACATTATTCCTTCTCTTTGGTATACATGCGGTGTAGATTTTTAATTTGATCTAAATGTCCACACATTTGTCATTTATTTCAAAATAATGAATGTTACGATATAGTTGCTAAGTCCTGCTTTCATCCCAAGGAGTGGTATACTGTTAACACTCTGTTTTCCTGTCTGTCCGTCTGTCTCGCATTTATAAATCAGAGCTTCTAGCAATCTAATTAAAATATTGATCTCTGATTACGTTATGAGTATAACGTAATCAGAGATCAATATTTTAATTAAATTAAACTTCTAGAAAAATGTTATCCGTCTTCAATTCCTTATTTCCCACAAGTTTGACTCGGATTAACCTGAAACCTAATATATTGTTCTCTCCGTTAAGACAGTAATAATGTTATAATATAAGGAAAACACACGAGATTCTAACCTTTGTTAATAAGCCAGGTTTTTAATTTTTACAACATAATCTAACATAATCCCATTGTTTCCACAATAATTCTGGTAACTCCAACATGAATAAATAACCTTGAAAATAAAAATATCGGAAAAGCCAGAATAAACCTTTTCTTCGTTAATCTTCTATATAAACATCGTTTAATTTATGGTTGCGTTTTGTTATGTAACATTGCACAATATAATAATAGATAGTCTGACTAGTGGTTACATCGTGTGTATGGTTACATTCTTTACTGGACACCCTCTGAATGATACTTCGACAGTTCTGTGTAGATTAGAGAGATACAATTATTATAGCAGGATCCAGTTTAGGTTATATTCATGTCATACCTCTAACCAAGGAGGTAATATTAAATTAACCATCTTGCTTTAGATAGTCTTTGTTGTAAAATGAGAACTACTCGATGTCAGTTCATCGCAACACTTGTGTCTGTGTTTATAGTTTCAAGCTCACAGGAAAAAGATCCGTCCGGATTTAGAGATTTTTTCAGGACAAATTTGGAAGAATTTGACAACAAACCTTTAACGTTTTCGCATCCTGTTCCTAGTTGGCTAAAGGGAAAATTGGTAAGTAAAGATTAAAAGTAAACACTTGTGACGGGAATGCATCCCTTAGAAAATCTGGTAGATATAATGTACTTATAAAAAAAGAAGATGTGGTATGATTGCCAATGAGACAGCTGTCCACAAGAGACCAATATGACACAGACATTAACAACTATGGGTCACCGACTTTCAACAATGAGCAAAGCCCATACCGCATTGTCAGCTAAAAAGGGCCCGATATGACAATGTAAAACAATTCAAACGAGAAAACAAACGGCCTCATTTATATAAAAGAATGAACGAAACACAAATATGTAACACATAAACAAACGACAACCACTGAATTACAGGCTCCTGACTTGGGACAGGCACATGCATGAATAAAGTAGCGGGGTTAAACATGTTAGCGGAATCCCAACCCTCCCCTAACCTGGGACAGTGGTATAACAGTACAACATAAGAACGAACTATAAAATGATAAAAATCAGTTGAAAAAGGCTTAACTCACCAGATGGACAAAAACACAAGTGGACGTGGCCGGGGACTTGTACATCCCGACAACAAAAAGACAAGTAGGAACAGATCTGAGAGTACTCGAAGTTATCTGACAGCTAGTTCAAAGCCACTAACAACTAATAAAAAAATCATGCATCTATATGGAACGCCATCACTGCCTTATAAGAAAAAACTATTATGACATGATGCAAATGTTGCTTACATGATGTGAATTCTCCTTTATATCATGTGAATTCTACTTTACATGATGTGAATTCTTCATTACATGATGTGAATTCTTCATAACATGATGTGAATTCTTCTTTACATGATGTAAAATCTTCTTTACATGATGTAAAATCTTCTTTACATGATGTAAAATATGGAAAGCCAACGGGGTCAAAATTCTAATTCGTAACTTGTCAATTTGTAACTTGTAACTGTGTGATTTGTCAATTTGTATATTGCAGAGGCGGATTTAGGGGGTGGGGTGGGGCAGGGGGCCCGGGCCCCCCCTTTTTGGGAAAAAAATTGGTTGCTTATATAGGGAATCACTGAGGCGTGACTGGAGCGGGCCCCCTCTTAGGTCAGTCAGTGGGCCCCCACTGATGAAAATTTCTGGATCCGCCACTGTATTGATGTCTTGTATAAACTTGTCGATTCGTTAAAAGTCGATTTGTAAATTGTCTATTTGTATATCGATGTTTTGTAACATGTCGATTCGTTACTTGTCAATTTGTATATTGATGTTTTGTAACTTGTCGATTCGAACTTGTCAATTTGTATATTGATGATTTGTAACTTGTCGATTCGTTAGATGTCAATGTGTGAAATGTCATCGTTGTATTATGCTAACGATCATTATGAAAACAGATGGCGCTCGGTTTCTTCTTAAGTGTATAAGCCTCTTGTAAGTATGTGCACACACCTACAAACATCAATAAGCTTGAAAGAATACAGCGAAAACCTGCGACATTTATAACAGACATCTACAAATCCAGAGAAGTTGGTTGCTTCTCAAACACCCTCACCAAACTGAACCTACAAGACATACAGACAAAACGCTCAAGCCAGAAGCTAATATTTCTATACAAGGTGGTCCAGGGGCTTGTTTCTCAGTACTATATAACCAGACAATTAAAATTAAAACGGTCGTCCAAAATGAACACTAAATTACTGCCAAGGGCCAGATAAAACAAATATCAGTCCAGAAATGTTGTGGAAAAAAATGCAAATTAAAAAACTACATAAAGCGTTTTGAGATTTCAACAAGCAAAATACCACAATTTTCTAACTCGTAAAAACAGTATTCGAATGGAACCACCTTGAAAAAACTGTAGTGCGCGCGTACACCGAGCGTTGACAGCCGTTCAGAAACTGCTCTCGTCCATTGTCAATACATCTACGGTGCTCTCTATACTGTTGTATTAAAGCCACCATTTGTATCTACAACGTTTTTCTTCAGATACAGATACAGATTTAGAATGATCATGGTACTAGATCAATATATACTAGGAGGTGTCCCCTCTGGATATTTTGTTAATAACCATGATCGTAAAACTATGAAACTGTTTATATTTTACTACACGCGTCGCCTACATAAAATTGAGAATGGAAATGGGGAACGTGTCAAAGAGAACAACCCGACTATATCTAGCGGACAACAGCCGAAGGCCATCACTACAGCGAGAAACTCCTGCACCCGGGGGAGTCCTTCAACTGGCTCCTAAACCAATATGAATACTAGTTCAGTGATAATGGACGTCATACTAAACTCCGAATTATACATAAGAAACTATAATTAAAAAGCATACAAGACTAACAAAGGCCAGTGGCCCATGACTTGGTTCAGGCGCAAAAGTTCGGCGGGATTAAAAGTTTTTTTCACATCTCAACCCCCTCCTCCCCTCCCCCTTCCGATACACCCACTTTTAGCCAAAGTGACGCCCTATCACTTTGACATGTCAGGGAAAAGATCTCGCCATCACGCCATCTGCATTACAGAGGCAATTATCTGCAATATGCTTACACTAATTTTATTTCTCCATGAAAATATTTGCACATGGTTTGGGGTTTGGCCCAGGGGTATGTATTGGGTCATTTTTAGGTCCTGACTGATTGCTGGACACAGACAGGCGGACTACAACATGGTTTGTGAATTGAATATTAGGGTTATATTGTTACGAATTCAATGCAAATTATTTTTTTTTAGTTTTATATGACATGTCATTTATAAATAAAGAAGCTTTATTGATTAACATCGTGAATCATTTCGGTTAGTTAACAAAATCGACAAAATATTAGATTAGGTAAGGTTGCCGGGCTATAAGGAGGTGTGACATTGGGTGGGGTTCATATAGGGAGGACTGGGCGTTAAACAGCTGTTGAGATCGAAGGACTCGTGAATAATTTGTTTTTTTGTTGTAAATTTTTATAGAACGGAAATCTGGCAGCGGCAATTTTTAAGCTTCTTGACCAGAAACATTGAATAGGCATGCATGCATATTAACATATATATATGTCAGTCCTATCTTTCTCCTCCTGTCAGAATAAAATGGTCCGATAATAGCATTTTAGGATTAATAGAAATCGTTTATTACTAGAACCTGGGTTTTCCAGTAATGATGTAGCCTTTTATAGCCGACCATATGGTATTAGGTTTCCTCATTTTGAAGGCCGTAGGTTGCCTATACTTGCTTACATCGACTCAGTTTATTTGAACTTCGCTTTGGTGGATAGTTGTCTCATTGGCAATCATACGGTTTATTACCACATCTCCTTATTGTATTTACCTGAATAATCCAGTCGTAATGTTCCATTGACCGACGACTATTTCGTTTACCTAGCAAATAAGGGAGATCAATTACGTCGCTGAGGGACTGAACTAGTCGGGATGTATATTTATATAGTTTCCGTTCTCGAACGAACGTCCACGACATTAAACAAAATAAAACTAGGATCCAGTAAACATGCACTTTTTGTTTTGCTTTCTTTTAGACGCATTTGCAGTAACTAATTGATTAAAATTACTTTAATACATATATTCCATATGGAGGTTCTCCTACTAACAGGAGGCTTATACACTGAAGAAGAAACCGAGCGCCATCTGTCGTCATAATGATCGTTAGCATAATACAACGATGACATTTAACACTTCGACATTTCACACATCGACAATTCACGAATCGACATGTTACAAGTTACAAAACATCAATATACAAAAAGACAATTTACCAATAAAGAATTTTGAAATCAACAGGTTACAAATTGACAATTAACAAATGAAGAATATTGAATTTACGCAGATACAAGTTACAAATTGACAATTTACGAATGAAGCATTATGAAATTGCACAGTTACAAGTAACAAACTGACAAATTACCGTTTAAGAATGTTGAAACTACAAAGATACAAGTTACAAATTGACAATTTACGAATGAAGCATTATGAAATTGCACAGTCACAAGTATCAAACTGACAAATTACCGTTTAAGAATGTTGAAACTACAAAGATACAAGTTACAAATTGACAATTTACGAATTAAGCATTATTAATTTCCCAGTTACAAGTTACAAATTAACAATTTACATATTAACAATTTAGAAATTACACAGTTACAAGTTACGAATTGAGAAGTTACGAATTAAGAATTTTGACCCCGTTGGCTTTCCATAGTAAAATCTTCTTTACATGATGTGAAAACTTCATTACATAATGTGGTTTTCTCTTTACATAATAAATGTGAAAACTTCATTACATGACGTGAAAACTTCATTACATGATGTGAAAACTTCATTACATGATGTGGTTTCCTCTTTACATGATGTGAAAACTTCATTACGTGATGTGGTTGTTTCATTACCTAACCTGAAAGTTTTATTACATGATGCGAACATTTCTTTACGTAATCAAATGGTATTGTTAAAACTTGAATCTTTATGTCGTATTTCTATTACATTATGCCAAAATATATACATCGTAATGTCAAATGGGTATTACGAGGTAAGAAACACATATGACGTTATGTGAACACTTCATTACGTCAAAACATCTTTATAAGAACACGGGACCTCTAGGACGTTATTACGCAATGCGTTTCTATAGTATCAAACGAGAAGACCTCATTTTGTGTGTCGCTTCTCTTCCTTCTATTATAAATCAATCATCATGCCGCTGTGTCCTATAGGTAACATGCATAGTCGCATTTGTCATCCATTCTTATGATTATTCAGATCGAGTTATTTTGGAAGAAAAACGACAAAAAAAGGAGTCC
Organism: Mytilus galloprovincialis; assembly: GCA_037788925.1. Taxonomy (NCBI): domain Eukaryota; kingdom Metazoa; phylum Mollusca; class Bivalvia; order Mytilida; family Mytilidae; genus Mytilus; species Mytilus galloprovincialis. The sequence goes on along the minus strand of CM075339.1, from coordinate 54,551,983 downwards.
GGATATGATTCCGTCATCAGACTAAATTTTAGTCATAGATAAGACTTCCGGTTTGAAACATGCACTAATAGGCCTCAGATCACAATTAATTCCCTTTACCGACCGTGCGAGGGCTGAAAGGCCAGTCAAGGTCGTTAATAACCACCACATATATAATTCCCTTTGTTCGTGGTTCCCAATTATTGTATGGGGTATTTCTTCCCAAGTAATCTGTCTACCGTTTTCTGTGAAATGTTTACTATTTAAGTGGTCCTATCAGTTGCATATATATTGAAATAAGTAAAACATCTGGAAAAAAATTATCGTTGAAAGTGAAAGTAGTGATTTCACAGTGTACAAGCGGACAGTGACACAAAACGGAAGTTGCTGATCTGTCCGACGGCGATCGGCTCGTTGTTTTTCAAAAAAATATAGAATATCAACACAAAGTGTCCCATAATGGATTGTTCAGCAGCTCAAGGTAAGTGAATAACTACAATGATGTATTTTTGACCATTTAAAGCTTATTTTATGCTTTTAGCATCAACCGTCTTTTTAAAATAACTCCTGATCATGAAGAGGGGTCAAAATTTAGCGATTTTTCGAGTCATAAATCTTAACAAAACTCCGAAAATTCAAACATTTTCAAGATTTTTAATCGATACATAGTTGAATAATCATATTCCGCATACACACACAAAAGTTTGGTTCATTTTTTTGTTATTATATTGTCACAATTGAATCTTTTCTATTCAAAGTGTACTGTCCGCCTCGTTGCCACCGTATGTTTTCATACTGTCCGATTCGTTGGTCATATTCATGATCGATATCTTAAGCAAAAGTAAGATTGAAACATGCAATTTATCCACATTTAAACTTTATTCAACACAGATACTGTCTTGATATGGAAGTCTAGGGCTGATACCAGGGTCGATATGGAAAATGCCATGTAATAATTTAAAATTATCGTGTTCTTTTCTTCACAGACATTTCAAAAGGAAAATACGCTCTTACTTTGCATCCGTGATCAGACTTTAACATTTCGATCATAATGTATACTATAACATAGATGTAATCGTAGGTACATGGGGACGGGTATTTTTTGCCCCATATTTTCCATATTTGTTAATTTCACTGATATTCGTGTTTTTTAAACTTACAAAAATATAATTCAGGAGCGGATCCAGAAATTGTTAAGAGAGAATTCATACCCAGATGAAAGATTAAAAAAAAAGTAACTAGGGTTCCCAACCCCGGACCCCCGACCGCCTGGATCCGCAACTGCCTAAGCGATTACAAATACATGTATTAAGTAACGTGAATGTATTCATATTAATTTATTTAATCCATGATTTGTACATATAAGAATTGAATAATAACTCATACAGAATAAATGCAAGTTATGATAAAAAATTTAACAAGAAAGGCTTCACCGCATACTTCATGTTAAATGTGTGTATATAAGTATTCTTACCTCTACTAAGGCAATAGGAAAACAAACTCATGGACCATTCAAGTACACCGTAACTTTTCAATTGATTCTTTTTGACTTGAATTCCAAGCCATGAGATTTGTTTGATTATTGGTGAAATAAGACGCAAACTGGGTGTAAAAAACTATTGTTTTGATTTTCTGTGTCAAACGTTTATAAATATAAAAAAGAAGATTTGGTGTAATTGCCAATGAGACAACTCTAAACAAGAGAACAAATTAAATGACACAGAAATGAACAACTATAGGTCACCGTACGGCCTTCAACAATGAGCAAAGCCCATACCGCATAGTCAGCTATAAAAGGCCTAGAAATAACTTTTGTTGCATGGTTGTATTTTTCATGAAAAGTTATTACCCCTATTTATGTTTTTAAGTGATAAAAATAACAATGTTCCACATGAATGTATGAATAAATATACCATAAAAATCACCTACGTGCCCCATTTTCCTAAAACAAACTAGAGAAACGTATATTAAATTTTCATGTGCATGCATTAACAATGCTTTTTATATGTAATAATCAGTAACATTTTATAAATGTTGATATTTCCTAGGAAATCGGTCATGAATGTGGATAAATTGCATGTTTCAATCTTACTTTTGCTTAAGATATCGATCATGAATATGACCAACGAATCGGACAGTATGAAAACATACGGTGGCAACGAGGCGGACAGTACACTTTGAATAGAAAAGATTCAATTGTGACAATATAATAAAAAAAAATGAACCAAACTTTTGTGTGTGTATGCGGAATATGATTATTCAACTATGTATCGATTAAAAATCTTGAAAATGTTTGAATTTTCGGAGTTTTGTTAAGATTTATGACTCGAAAAATCGCTAAATTTTGACCCCTCTTCATGATCAGGAGTTATTTTAAAAAGACGGTTGATGCTAAAAGCATAAAATAAGCTTTAAATGGTCAAAAATACATCATTGTAGTTATTCACTTACCTTGAGCTGCTGAACAATCCATTATGGGACACTTTGTGTTGATATTCTATATTTTTTTGAAAAACAACGAGCCGATCGCCGTCGGACAGATCAGCAACTTCCGTTTTGTGTCACTGTCCGCTTGTACACTGTGGATTTGGCCAAAATGAAAGTAGGGTAGAAATCAGCCTTCGTCATTTATTCAAATCCTACCATTGGCATGCTAATAGGGCCCTCAAAAGAAAAAAACACTGATAGCATATTCTATTAGAATAATAATGGTCTATAAGCAGTTAAATTTATTTCATGTTTGTAGCGGTGCAAATTTTTTAATTCAACTTGACTTTAACTAAAAAAATGCATTGTAGCCAATGGGAAGAATAATTGTGTTCTGAGGCCTAGAATACAACCAATCGTATGATAGATAACAAAAATGAGAAAGTTAATAAGCCAATCAGAGCGTTCTCAATATCATTGTGTTTAGATCGCAAGCTCTTTCGACTTATAGTATCAATTTTAATTTCTGGATTTTTAAAAAAATTTCAACTAAGTACATCCTTAAATGCATTTAAAGGGAGCTGTATATAAAATTTCTGTAAATTATGAGTGATGCTATACATTTAGAGCTTATATAAGCATGGCCGTGTCTAGGTTGGTCCCCTCCGTAAAACATTCAGTATGCCTTCGGAATATACAAATATCAAGAATTTCAATAACGGCCGGGAAACAGACTAGGCCGTGTCATATTTAAAATTTTCTTTTTTAAGTATAAGTCATTTTTTTTTATAAATTTATATAAATTTAGGAACCTAATTCAAATGAATTTTATATGAAAATGGTACTTTTTAGAGGCAATGTTGGCAAACCCCTTTCAAAAAATATTCGAAAATACTTCTCCTATATCATGTATATCCAGAAGCTATACGGTACATGTACAATTGTCTCACTTACGTTACTTTGTTACATATCTCACTTTCAAATTTAATTTATCTAAACTGAAAAAAATAAATCCATAAAAAATGGCTAAGAAGTGATACACACACGTAAAAAGTGTGGACAAAGACCAGCATGGGTAGTATCCAGCATTCTGAGAGTATTGCATGGCAATACATAGTCCCCTAACAGTTAAAATTCGTTATTCTCAAACAGAACATTTGAAATTGATGTGTAAATTGTAATGTTAAAAGTTGCCTTTATTTAAATTTTAACATGTTAAAAGTATAGATACAAAATATCAAATCAATATAACAGTAGTTAGACAAGCATGGCCGACTTAAACATGTGCAGAATATTGATTAATTGTGTGATTTTTCTAGGTCTAAGGATCATATGAATTTGCAAAATTTCATCAAATCAAAACTAAATTTAAACTTGATCTGTAACTTATAATGGTAAAACTAAAAACCAAATTTCAAATCTAAATCTGTAAGTTAACGACAAAAAAATAGTTAAAATTTATTTCTTGCATGATTTTTCTAAGTTAGAGGACCATAACTTTGTAAAAAGTCATCAGACCGGAACACAATTCGCACTTGATCTGTAACTTGTCATGGTTTTACTATATGCCAAATTTTAAGTCAATATCTTTAAAAAACAAAATGTGAAAACCAATCAATCCGTACACATCCAACATCCAATGGATTTAGTGTAAAGACGTCATAAACAGTCAGAGCAAAACATGACCTTGTGCAATGCCAAGTTACCGGTATGGACAGATTGTAGATCCATGAATGTGTATATGTATATAACATACTAGTAATATTTAGTTTGCATTTAATTTACTGATAACAAAATCAATATTTATACAAATAAAAACAATACTCAATGATCTTATTACAGTGTTGAATTGGTAACCTTTTAGAATAAGTATATGTATAGGAGCGATAAGTTGACAAGGATCATTTCTAAAAACGTCACAACAGACACGGGCATAGCGAACGAGCTGTGAAATATAAACACCGTAAGATGGTGCCAAAGGAACATCACCATCTAAAAATGGAAAATTAACATTAGGGTTACACATTGTAATTAAGGATCATTAAGTTAAAATTCCTTATTCACTTAAGGAAATTTTATATTGTTTTTTCGTTTTAAATATTTACTACTAAATTAAACTTTTTATTGCAACTATAAAGTGAAGTTGAGAAATTTAAAAACTCAGATACATGTGCATCAGGCAAAAAATAGAATTGTGTGTCTGCAATCTTATTTCATTTTGAATTTAAATTTACGTTTTATATTCCAAAATTAGTTTACATAGAAAAAAAAAGATGTGGTATGAGTGCACATGAGACAAATCTACGTCCAAGTCACAATGTGTTAATAGTACGCTGACTTGTATTGAACAGTAACTGTTATATAAGTTATACAAGATTGTATAGTTGCTTTTCTAATATTTTTATATGACTTGCATTTTGTATTTTGATGTAAATTAAATACATTGAGAATGAAATACGTGAAATTTTCTGAAAATGGGAGGATACTTTACATTATTACATTGGTTGCAATGAATTACATTGATTTCCCAATCAAATAAAAACCGATAATTTCACATGTGAAATAAACGTGGTTATTTCACTCTCTGACGTCATACAACAATAGGCGTTGTCAAGACGTCGATAACGTCGGATCAAAACATGCGTAGGAAAAACATATAGTTCCTTACATTTTCTACATTAATTTCATAAAAAAAAAAAAAAAAGCCATTCGTGAATTAATGTGTTGTTCGGTCACTCGTTGAATATTTTTCTCTATTTGAATTCTTCGATTAGTTATTCTATAAGTCACATTTCTGCGTTCACAATAATTTTTCGAAACTTCCGCCAAATTAGAAAATCTAGAGCACACGAATGAACCAACTCTAACAAAATTTCAAAATAAAAATAGTATTTGACGTCACATATTCAGGAATATTCTACTCTTAGATGATTCGCTTTAAAAATTGCGTTTAGAATGCATTTGCGAGTAAATGCTAAGAGAGTTAAAATTTATTCCAAAAAGAGTAACTTCCTGATCCCGGTACCTTTGATAACTATTTGACCATTCAAGTGCATGCGTTTTCCAAAAAAATAAAAGATGGTTAATTCGTTCCTTTTTTCTGCTATTTTCCTATCCTCTGCCGTACCTTGATTTTTCAGTCAAGATTTGGTAAACTAATTTTAGTTCCAAGTATGACCTGTATTGTAGTAGGAATAAACAAGTTATTGTCATGACAACAGTAAAACAATAAAATAACAGTATTTCCAATTCAAGACTAAAAGCAATGAAACTGACACAAATCTATATTCTACCACATGAATTGATTACCTTAGCCTTATTTGAAAAAAAGGTCATCAATGCTCTTCAATATCTGTGTCATTTGGTCTCTCGTGGAGAATTGTCTTATTTAGTTTGGCAATCATACCACATCTTCTTTTTTTATATACCTTCAACCCCGTGTTGTATTAATATTTTAAACTTTTTTGAATTGACCGGCAGTGATGAGTCTTTTGTAGACAAAACGCGTGTCTGGCGTACACAATTTAATTTTTAACCCTAGCATCCATGATGAGTTTATATCCATATGTATATCTACAAAATCTATCAATATGTATATAGATGACTGGTGTCTATAAAGTTTCGTTCTAATAATTGCATATCACGATATAATATTAGATATCGCTATTTTACGAATTTTTCCTTTGATCTTGCTGACTGATAATATCCCTTCAGCGGAGTCGAGTGATATGAAAATTATCGCTAGAAACTAAGGTAACACGTGCCGTTGTCAAGGAAATTAACAACGTCTTCATAGGTAAATTAGCGATAAACAGATTATCATTGGTCATCTGAACACGATTGCTTTTCTCACTTTCGCCTTACCAGCTCAAGCGAGGAAATCAAATCTCGTTGAGATAACCAACGATAATGTATAAATATTATTATTGTATTTTGTTCTCTATCATACCATTATTTTAGATTTTAGTGCTTTTCCTGTTCTGATATTTTTGACAAAAAGAAAAAAAAAACCTAAACTAACCCCGCCACTTATTACTTTACCTGTCCAAGGTCAGATTCTCCAAATCTAATTAAAAAAATAGATCTCTGATTTTGTAATACTCATCGATACACGTTACAATAGATCGATATTTCAATTAGATCATTTTACCCGTGTCCTGTCTAAAATATTTTCATTTGGAAAATTTTATCTATTAACAATTTCAGCAGTCGCAGGTTTTAGCGCTTACATATTGTATTAGCACTTGTTTATCAGTGTAATTATAGAAGTAAAAATATGTGGTATTATTGCCAATGAGACAAATCTCCACAAGAGACCGATTGACATAGAAGTTAACAGTTATAGGTCACCGTACGGTCATAAACAAAGATAATCAACAAGGAGCAAAACACCGACCGCATAATCGTCCATTAAAGGCCCCGAATGACAAATAATTCAAACGAGAAAACTAACGGCCTGATGTATGTACAAAATAATGAACGAAAGTATATATGGTATACAGCAGCAAATCCTATTTCCCTATAGATCTGGTTTTTGTTTATTGTTCTGATTGTTGCCTCATATATCAAACATCCTAATTAGATGATAAGGTTCATCGTAACAAATGGACAAATATGGCCGTATTTTCACCTCAAAAACTACTCTGTGTACAGACTTACCTGTGCTGTTTGGAAAGTTTTAATGCCTAGCATCCACTAAATGTATAAAAATCAAATGCATTTTGTGTTAAAGAAAATCTTTCTTGGATTTTGATGGGCATTTTTTTTCCTTTCTGCAGAAGGTGTAAAAATAAACAAACACCTGAATTACTTTGATACTGTCCACTCACTGACTCAGATAAACTCTTTAACTCACCTATAGTTGTGAAGATACCTGTTGTCCATGTCAATTAAGGACAATCAAAACAATACAAACCGGTTTTTTACCTGAGGGAACATCTCATAGTTGTACCACAACTTAGTTAATTTTCACACCTTTTGCATGAAGGAAAAAAAATGCCCATCAAAATCCAAAAGAGATTTTATCTTTCTGAAACACAAAATGCATTTAACTTTATTATATCTAGTGGATGCCAGGCATTAAAACTTTTCCAACTTCACATGTAAGTCTGTACTCAGAGTAATTTTTGGCATGTAAATACAGCCATATTTGTCCGTTTGTTATGATGAACCATAAACACAAGTGGTGATTTAATATAATATAACGAATTCTCAACAGTGTTTTCAAATTAATGCAGTGTATCTTCGGATTGCTGATGTAAGATATAATATATAACTTACCATGTGCATGGTACAGTTTGTGTAATTCATTTAATTCTTCTTTCTTTACTTTCAGATTCGAAATGGAGGTGCACGGTACGAAGTTGGAGCACGTTCATTCACGCACGCGTTTGATGCATTGGCAAAACTTCACAGTTTCACGTTTCATGGAAATGGAACGGTTTCAATGTCTGCAAGATTTCTAAGAACAACCTACTTTAATGAATCGATTGCTGCTAATACAATTGCTCCGTATGCTCAATTCGGGCCACTTAATCCACGTTTTGATATGATTGAGAAAATGGAGGCCATTGCAAACCAAATTGATAATTTGAATGTAAATATTTACAGAATACGTAACGCAAAGGGAGGTAATTTCGAGTACATGACAGTAAACGACGTATGGGAAGTTTACCAAGTGTCGGATTGTTCCTTGAAAACTTTGAAGCTAATTTCACCACCAACAGGTTTGAAAACACATCTTTATTTGCCAATACTTTCTTCTGCTCACCCTGTCCAGGAATTCGGCAGGCAAACATACCTGACATTCTTAATGAGTGTACCTGAATTGCCGTTTCTCAAGAGTTTTGTAACATTATATCGGATGTCATCAATAGGGGACAGAGAAAAAATAGTCACGTGGTATTTAGAAGCACCAACGTATATGCATTCATTTTCTGTAACCAAAAACTATGCAGTGTTTATTGGTCAACCTGTTTCAATAAACTTATGGAAAATGTTTAGCAAAGGAAATATAGTCGAAGCTATGGAATATCGGTACAACGATCCGACATATATTTATGTTGTTAATTTAAGATCAAAAAAGATAACAACGTTAAAGTATGACAAATTCGTGTCCTATTTTCACCACATAAATGCGTATGAACACAGAAAACATAAAATTGTTGTAGATATTTGCACTCAAAATTCTTCAAACATGCACACAATGGAAATGCCTTATATACGTTCTCCAACACTTAGGAATAAGGTTCCACTGTATTATGGTATAAAACGATTTATTATCGATCTTAAAACACCATATGTTGACGCCCGTTCATTTAAACCATCAAAAATAGTCCCATATTCAAATAATTTAGACATGCCAGCCATCAATGAGAATTATAGACACGTAAAATACTGTTTTGCATACGGTCTAGTCGTAAAAGCCGATCACGTCAATTACGATAAATGGGCGTTAGTTAAGAAAGATGTGTGTGAACATGGAGGCGATTTATCGTGGATAATCGACAATCACTACCCATCGGAACCGTGGTTTGTACCTACTCTAAATGGAAAAAAGGAAGACGACGGTATTTTAATGACGCATGTATTTGACGGCATACGGAAAGAAAGTTATCTTGTGTTGATTAATGCCGTCACTATGAAAACAATAAGCAAAGCAAACTTACCAACAAATGTGCCTTTTAGTACTCACGGCAGGTTCTTTCCTGACGAATAAGTAAAATGTTTTCTAATTGAAATATTAACAGCAAATTTTCGTAGGCACATGCTTTTGTTCAGCTCAAATGATTGAAAGATTGCCTGTATATCCCCTTCTTTCTCTTTTCCGAAGGCAGTGTCATACATTGTGTAACCTTGCAGGTCGGTAACTTTTGGAAATTTGTTTTCCTCAACCATCGAAGTAATTAAATTAATAAAGACTTGTTGAAATATTACTTACTTAGGTTCCAGTTTGAGACGAAGCATGGGTGTTAGTTGACAAACTTGAATATTCCGACAAAAAGGACCGTTCCTTTTCATGATTATTTCACTGAATGTTTCATATATGCGAGCTAAACCAATTCCTTTACGTTTTAGATAAAGCTACACAGGCAAATTTCACTCACATCAATTTCACGTGAATTTAAATTCATGTGAATCTCACGTGAAATTCAGATGAATTTCACCTCAAACGAGCTTATACCATGTAAATTTCACGTGAAATTCATGTGAAAAATTTCACATCAGATTCATGTGAATCTCAATTCACGTGAAATTCACATGAAAATTTTCTCGTGAGTTTCATGTATAAGCTCGATTGAGGTGAATCTCACGTGAAATTTTTCATGTGAATTTCATGTGATATTCATGTGAAATTCATGTGAGCACATTTTGCCTGTGTAACGGTATAAGTTATTTGTTATAAAGTTTTGTTGTCTTTTTAATTTATCATGATTTGTGTTTAAATGTCTCCTTTGACACCTCAAATACATTTTTTTATCACAATAGAAAAACAAGAATATGTAGTATGATTTCCAGTGAGAAAACTCTCCACCAGAGGCCAAAATGGCATAGATGTAAGAACTATAGGTCACAGAACGGCCTTCAACAACGAGAAAAACTCATACTGCACAGCAAGTTATAAAAGGCACCGACATGACAAATGTCAAAACAATTCAAACGAGATAACTAGCGGCCTGATTTATATACAAAACAGTAAACGAAAAACAAATATGATATACAGCAACAAACGGCAACCAATGAATTACAGACTCCTGACATTGGACAGATACATACATAATGTGGCGGGATTAAAACTATTCGATCTGTATGTATATAACAAGGATATATGGTACGTATAACTGCCAATTAGACAGGGTAAACATTATAACACACGTGTACTATATTGGGAAGTTAATTAATTAGATATAAATCTTAAACATCATATAAGGAAACCACGAAGGTTTGTGGTACAAATAAACGAAAAACAAACACGAAACAGATTTGAATACGTTAAATTATAATGCAAAAACTTTTAAGAGTTCCCTGTCTAATTGACGTGGATGTAAGCAACTACAAAATGTATATAGAACCGTTACAATATTCAACAATGAGCAAATCCTATACCGTAATGTAAGCTATAAAAGGCCCCGATATGTTCAAAATAGTTTTAACCTAAAAAGTGGAAACTTTATTCACTTTGTCATGATGAACTATAATCTGCTAACCCTGAGCACCTTAGACCAGTACCAGTATTGGTCCGGTTCGTGTTGTTTGTTGTACCCCTAATTGTTAAATTTTTACCTATTGTGTCTGTTTGTTTTGTTCACACATCGTTGTTAATATAATGGAATTTGATGCGACTGTCAAACACGTGAGAGGTTTAGCTAGCTTTAAAACCATTTTTAATCCACCATTTTCTACATGAGAAAATGCCTGTACCAAGTCAGGAATACGACAGTTGTTATCCATTCGATTGATATGTTTAAGCTTTTGATTTTGCTATTTGATTAAGGAGTTTCCTTTCTGAATTTTCCTCGGAGTACAGTATTTTTGTGATTTTACTTTTTTTTCATTACTGATAACCCTTATCCTCTGCAATACCATGTCCAAATATTTGAAAGAAAGAAGAGAATTCTGAAACGAGCACATCGTATTTATTATAACATGTATAAACAGAGGCGAACGATACCAAAGGCCACAGGCATTCAAATCCACAAGCCGAAATAAACTGACAACTCCATGGCAAAAAACAATCAAAGTGCTGGATAGTACCTCTGGGAAGTTTGCGACTGTAGATGTGTATATGTTCAAATAGGTTATAGAAGTGTATTATTTCAAATATGTATTTAATCGCGGCTTTGATGTTTTTAACTTAACCATTTTCAGCAACTATCAAAAATCACTTTTTTTCATATGTTTGTCATATAAAATTTTGATATTTTCTTTTGCAACCTTTGAACTGTTGTTTTAAAATAATCAAATACAATTGTATACAGAAAGCTCTGTTAATTTCTTTATGTGCCCATGCCATGTATGGGGCCTGTGATTTTACAGTTTTTTTTCCATTTGTAACTGGGCATGACCCTAACCATAACAGTAAAATGACGGCACCAAAATTCAAACTTGATCTTGGTTTTGTGGTTAACAGTAATGTGTATAAGTTTCGTAACATTTGGTTGAGGCACACTAAAGTTGGGGCACGGAATTGAAAATTAATCGTAAGTGTTCCGCGGAACCCAGTGTCTCGCCTACTTTGTCTGCTAATCGCAGGCTCAACAAAAAGGAGGAAAAAAAATAATAAAAATATTCCTCTATATATTATCTTTTGATTTTTATAAGCTTCTGTCCAAGTTTGGTAAAAATCCAGGATAGTTTATGAATCTAATAAATGTTTAAAAAAATTTAACTGCAGACTGTATGTATAGATTATAGCATGCCCTTTTCCATATTGGCCCTGGTATCATCCCGAGACTACCATATCGGCCTCGATGCTTTAGCCGAGGGCTGATATGGGTCGAGGGATGATACCAGGGCCAATATGGAAAAACATGTTATAATCTTTTTATCACATATTTAAGTTATGCAGAAAAGAGAAAAAAAGGTCAATTATAACAATTTAATGAAAGATAAAAGGTAAAATCTTAAACATTTTATCACAAACGTGTCGTTAAGGATGCAATGACGTCACGTCATTTGGAATCAGGGCGCAATATCAAGTAGTTTCCCGGCCGTTATTGAAATTCTTGACTATCTCAAAAACTTTAACCAGAGTGAATATTTGTGGACGCCGCCGACGCCGACATGTAGGATCGCTATGTCTCGCTTTTTCGACAAAAGACAAAAATCAGCAATTTTTAAATTTGTGAAGGGGCATGATAACTCTAGAACAGTAAAACTGAGGCCACCAAAACTCAAATTTAATTTATAGTGTTTTGTGATAATGATCATTGTGTATAAGTTTCATAACATTTGGTTGAGACAAACTAAAGTTAGAGATCGTAAACAAAAAATTAAAACAACTTTTCCATTTGTTAAGGAGCATAACTCTAGCATTGAAAAATCGAAGCCACCAATATTCAACTTTACCTGTGTTTTGTGGTAATAAGCATTGCGTATAAGTTTTATACAATTTGGTTTAGGAAAACTAAAGTTAGACAAAAGAGACCAATTTTGGGATGTACGGACGTAAGTTGAAGTAAGGGACGTACATACTTACAGAAGAAAAAGGGTAAACATTAATACAGTGGGGACATAACAATAGCAGTATGACGACAGTAATAAAAAGTTTATATACACTAGATTCATAGAGGTGCTTATAACCCTGTAACACATTTTATATTTGATGCTGTGAAATTTGTTGCTTAGTCTTTAGTTTTCTATGTTGTGTCTTCTGTACTATTATTTGTCTGATTGTCTTTTTATTTTTAGCCATGGCGTTCTCAGTTTATTTTCTATCTATGAGTTTGACTCTCCCTCTGGTATCTTTCGTCCCTCTTTTTTAGCATTGAGGCAATATTACATTTGAGATTTTTGTTTTCCAGCCATTCATTTAGTATACTATAGTAATCATTCTCTGTGTAGAGATGACATACTGTTAATTACAGGTCAATCTTTAAGAATCATACTGATCCAGGAATAAAACCAAAGTTTAAGGATAAAAATACGAATACGAATACGAATACGAATACGATAGTTTTATTTTGATTCGGTTCTAATATAACAATACAAACACACTGTTAAGAGTTTTTTACCGAAATAAAATGAAATAAACACAACATTAAAACACACAACATGCAGACAAGATATATAACAGCACAGGAATATTGAAATAATACAAAGCACTATTAAAATACATATCTAAACAAACCAAAGCTGAAGCACAACTAAAATTTAAGCACAACTCATATTAAGCACAAATAAAAATATAGCACACATGCAAACATTTAAGGCATAATAGCATGTTAGAGCAACTTGTAAAGTATGAAAAAGCTTACCTACATGCAGAACATTTTGAACCATTCCAAGACTGTATAAGGCTCTTAAAAAGATCTGGATCTGCCACTGCATGGTTATAAGCACTTAGAGTAAGAAAGTCATTTTGCTATTACATGGACAGATTTTATTTAATCATGTAAATAATTGCTACAGCACTTGACTTGATACACTGAGTTATTCTTAGTAGCTGAAGCTGACTTGTCTGCCGTATCCTTGTAACGATTTGTGTACAAATGTAATTGTTAATCGTCGTAACACTGGGGAGGCTGTGATACGTACGATCCACGTGACTGTGAGCATGCTGGACTAGAAAAGGTCCTAATACCCATTTTGGAATGTGGAATAGCTAGTATTTAAATAGCGGAATTTAAAAGTTTTCAAATGTTTTTGGCATCAAAACCTTGCGATCGATGTTTTGACAAAAACAAGCATCTTTCTATCATAGCCGGAATTTACCTTTACTCATCCTTGGCGTGTGACATAAGCCATATGATTATCGAGTATGTCTGTCACCTGTGTATAATTGTTCAATCAAATTATTAATCTTGTCAATTATCCGACGGCTTGGTCAAAATATAAACATGTAATGTCAGCATACGAGATTCTTTTGATACACTCGGGCTTTTACTTTATATTTAATAAAAAAAAAATTGAAAATATCGTACGTAGTGAAAATTGCGCGGGAAAATGTTCATTCATGAAATATTCATGAATGAAACGATGTCTCGCGTAGATTTCTTTTGATTTTCTCTTCAGCGCATGGCAAATCCGCGAAGTAGTGTTTGTGATACTTGAAACTACTATAACTGTTATAGTAGTCTCGAGTGATACCTATTTTCAAAATGATGTTAAATTCACCTGATCTGTCGGTGGACATTCATTCCTTTTTTTATTCAAGCTGTAAACTTTTCAAAAGGTCCAAAATTTCATAAGCATCTTCCTAGAAACAGTATTTAAACACCAGTACTACATTATCTTGGAGCAGAACATTTGCGAAAGTCCGTCACCGGAAGTTTAAAGGCCGACACCTTAGGAAAGTATTGCTATAGTAAACTTCCCAAAAACGACCGAAAGACAAACAACAGTATTTAACACATATCATAGAAACCAAAAACTAAGCAGCACATATCCTACAAAAAAAAACGTTGGTGATCTCGGTTGTCCCGAAAGGGTAAGAAAATCCTGCTCCATATGTGTTTTTTGTCTCAGTTTGTATCAAAATCACATTTTGGTTTACTCATGATTAAGTAATTGTCATAATACCGACCCCGAGATACCTTTCACATTCATTATTTTAACCATAAAGTATATTTGTGCAGGATTGCATGAAAAAAGAAAAACAGAAACATATTTAGAGGAATTAATATCCATAAACTTTAAGTCACAAATGAAAAGGGAAGGTATGATAAGGACACCTTTGGCTATTTGAATTCGAGAATCGAAAAGTATTATGCATTCAGCAGATTTTCAGAAAGTTTTTTTTTCTCAGATGTTGAAATATTTATTATATTTTGGAATATCTGTAAATTCGATAGTAACCTCATTGGAATATAAGTATTATGGTTAAACTCAATGTTTTGGCTCAAAGGAAAGATGTATATTACAAAATTGTTAATCGCTAGTAAAATATTTGTGTGGGTTGGGTCGCATGTCATGTCTTTTATCTAAAACTCTATTTGTGCGGATAATGTTTGATGGCATGTATATTGTCTAAATCTCTATTTGTGCGGACAATGTTTGATGGCATGTATATTGTCTAAATCTCTATTTGTGCGGACAATGTAGATGGCATGTCTATTGTCTAAATCTCTGTTTGTGCGGACAATGTTTGATGGCATGCATATTGTCTAAATCTCTATTTGTGCGGACAATGTTTGATGGCATGTCTATTGTCTAAATCTCTGTTTGTGCGGACAGTGTTTGATGGCATGTATATTGTCTAAATCTCTATTTGTGCGGACAATGTTTGATGGCATGTCTATTGTCTAAATCTCTGTTTGTGCGGACAATGTTTGATGGCATGTCTATTGTCTAAATCTCTATTTGTGCGGACAATTTTTGATGGCATGTATATTGTCTAAATCTCTATTTGTGTGGACAATGTTTGATGGCATGTCTATTGTATAAATCTCTATTTGTGCGGACAATGTTTGATGGCATGTCTATTGTCTAAATCTCTATTTGTGCGGGCAATGTTTCATGGCATGTGTATTGTCTAAATCTCTATTTGTGCGGGCAATGTTTCATGGCATGTGTATTGTCTAAATCTCTATTTGTGCTGGTAATGTTTCATGGCATGTCTATTATCTTAAACTCTATTTGTGGACGTAAGGTTTCATGTCATGTTTATTGTCTAAAACACTGCTTGTGTGGGTATGATCTCATGTCATATCTATTGTCGAAAACACTATTTGTATGGGTTAAGTCTCATGTCATATTTATTGTCTAAACACTATTTTGTGTAGATAATGTCTTAAGTCATGTTTATTGTCTAAAACACTGTTTGTGTGGGTAAGGTCGCATGTCATGTATTTTGTATAAAACTCTATTTGTGCTGGTAATGTTTCATGGCATGTATATTGTCTAAAACACTATTTGTGGACGTAAGGTCTCATGTCATGTTTATTGTCTAAAACACTGTGTGTGTGTGGGTAAGGTCGCATGTCATGTCTATTATCTATCACACTGTTTGTCTGGGTTAAGTCGCATGTCATGTGTATTGTTTAAACACTATTTGTGTGGATAATGTCTTAAGTCATGTCTATTGTCAAATACACAATTTGTGTGGGTAAGGTCTCATGTCATGTCTGTGGTATAAAAACTATTTGTGTGGCTTAAGTCTCATGCCATGTCTTTTGTCTAAAACACTAGTTTTGTTGGTATGATCTCATGTCATATCTATTGTCGAAAACACTATTTGTATGGGTTAAGTCTCATATCATATATATTAACCATACTAATAATTTAGAAATATCCACTCTTAAAAAAACCCTAAAAACAACATAGCCAATCAGGCAAAGTTGACCTGGGGTTGAAGTAATAAAACTTTGCTCAGTGCTTGGAGCACACAAATCATGCTCGAAACATGAAATCCAGCATTTAGATTGGTTGATTCTCGAGTCTGAGTACAAAAATCGTGCTCGAAAGTTTTATGACCGCAAGGCCTGGCCTTGAAGGCATAAAACTTTGCTCAGTGCTCGGAGCACACAAATCATGCTCGAAACATGAAATCCAGCATTTAGATTGGTTGATTCTCGAGTCTGAGTACAAAAATCGTGCTCGAAAGTTTTATGACCGCAAGGCCTGATCTAACAAAACTACGCATATATACATTCCACGCTTTTAGCACTTCAAACGCACGAAATGTATAAAGAGTTATTTTAATTCGTAAAGTTCAAATGAAATTATAGTTTTCTCCCAAATGGTAATCGAACCTCGTCTTCTTTTCTGTATCTTCATCCTGCTAATGAGGAGCACACCAAAACGGATTTATATAAGTTCTTCTTGTTTCCGAATCCCAGTAATTCTATTTTATAATTGTATTTTGTGCACTTTTGATTAATAACATATTGTTTAAACTAAGCGGATTTTAAAATTTGGGCTTATATTACACGGGTACAATTTTTGTCAACGTTAAACTTCGTTGACAGAAAAATGAAGTCATCAAGCCTAATACAGTCTATACTAAATGTATAGGTCTGGACATACTGGGAATTATTATAGATTAAAACGAAATACCAAAAGATCCACTGTCAATATGATCCTTTAAAAAAAACCACATTATCATTTGACTAATACAAAAACCTGACAAGGTATCCGACATAGAGCATGGATATTGATATAAAATAACAAGTCTAGTAGGTACTCATATCTTTCCAGCTCGACATATAAAACATAAGAATGACACTATGAACCAGTTAATACTGAGCGGTTATGCGGAAGTAAAAACTCAGTTATACGTCAATTGATTTTGCACCACTTTTTGGTTAACAATGATCGTTTAACGTAGAATTTCAATTGCTATCCAATGTTTTTGATTTAAGCTCAAATGATGCATCAAAAGTTGTCAAACGCAAATCTGACGTGTTAAAATATTGAAGCTTTATATTTTTGAATGAGTTCTAACAAGTAGGCCAAACAAAATGTTATTTTTGATGAAGGAAATAGCATGAAAGGTTTTAATTTTGGCGTAATATATAAAATCAGAAGGATGTGGTATGCTTGCCAATGATGCCGTGTGCACGTACATACATTTTGTACCTTAGTTTTCCAATACAGTCTAAATTTCCATTCTTCATCCAATGACTGACTTCGCAGACTCTATATATTGTTTTAATTTGCCACTTGACCTTAAATAAACACGCATCAATCAATAAAACTTCTTGTCCATGATGGTGCCCAACCGTTTATTGTTTGGTTTTCTTTTTTCAAATTACGACTTTACCTGATCATTGGTTATTGAAGATTGAACAACACGAACCCCGAACTCCGAAACAGCGGTTACGTCCTCTTTAATACGCTACGTTCACTTTTAGCGAAGCAACGTCACCAATGTTTCGGAGTTTGCACGAACCCCACCAAAAATCCTGGGGGATCTCAAGTGCTTTGAAAGGATAAGCAGATCCTGCTCTACAAGTGGCACCCGTCGTGTTGCTTATGTTATTTACAATCTTTAGGATTAAGAAAAACGTTATGTGAGATGACACTGTTATTTTTTGGAATAACCTCCATATAGTTATATACTAGAATGTTATATATAGCTACGCTAAAATGATCAATCCAGCTAACAGATATATTCATATCGTAAGTAGAAAAAAGAGACTCATATGATTAAAAGAATTTTATAGTTTACAAGTTCACTTTGGAACTTTTTTGAATGGTATAAAGCTTTGGTGTAGCTCGATTTGTTCTGTATTATATGAAAAAGGGAAGATTTTTTCACAAATATTTATACAATTGTAAACCTTCACCATCGTGTTAAAAGAGCAAATAATCTTATCATTGTCCGTTCATTCAAACGTCATTCATAAATCATATAAATAAATTATCCTTATTTCTTATGTTTTTCCAACAAAAAAGCTTCACTTCACATACATGAGTTAAACACGAGTTCCAGTTCTGTTTCTATTGCCAATTTTTAAACTCAATATCCGACATTTTAACTCATAAATTTTTAAGACAATTTTCCTTGTCTAAACTCTGTTGTCGGATTAGCAAATTCATGTTTTGCAGTTGCGTTGAGTTGAATTTAGGGTTGACATTTTACATCAAAATAGATGCACTGCATAAATATGCTTTCACTTCACAAAAATATTAAACTTTAGGATACAATAATCCTGAAAGGATAGCATTAATACAAAAAAAAAAAAAAAAATACAAAAATACAAAAACAAAATATAACTGAAATGCGGATTTCAATTGAATGTTTTTAATAGTAAAACAAATATGTGTGTTTTCATTTAATTAATAAGCATACTATTTAGTGGTACAAACCGAGGGAATTGGAGGATAATTTTAGGTAGATAAAACGGCGGCATATTATGTCCGGTTCAGATGTCGAAACATAAACAATGACGCAGAAGTCACAGTATTATGGGGTCATGATTTTAGGGAACGTATAGGCCTTGGATTCAAATCTGTCCTAAAGGATTAGCAGTTTTTGGACATAATGTCAGTATTCAACCATGGTGACACTGCATTTAACGATGCAAAGTTTTACTCGGTGAATGTATCATTTAAATAAAACCGACGTTATATGTGGAAATATTGAGACGCCATACAGATCATATGACAAAAGGCTATTTTTTGCCAAAAATTTACACTGTTTTATACTTTTGTTTTACATTAGTAGTGTATCAAATTTTTGTTTGCATGCATTCATCTTTCATTAAGCTTAATTCTATAATTTACGTAATAAATAAAATATTATTGCAAAAATTTGTAAAAATTGCATAATTGTACAGATTATTGAATTTGATAAACAAATATTTTTGCACAATTTTCTACATAGGGAAATTCCTGTACCAAGTCAGGAATAGTACAGTTGTTTTCCATTCGTTTTACAAAAACTGTGTTATGCGTTTGAGCCTTTGATTTTGTCATTTGTTAAAAGACTTTCCGTTTTGAATTTCCTTGGAGTTCGGTATTTTTGTTATTTTACGCTTCGATGCATTTTTGTTCACGAATAACCTATTTTTTGAAGCAACTGCAGATCAGAGCTTCATGATACATCGTACCAAGCTTTATATTAGTAATAACTCATCATAGATACCAGGATCAAATATTGTACGCCAGACTCGCGTTTCGTTTATAACAGACTATCAGTGATGATAGAATCACTTATAAAGGCAAAATAATATACGAAGTAGAAGGGCATTGAGGACCACACTTCCGAAAGGTTTTGCCAAATACAATAGTTTTACCAGGTTATGTAGATGTTTAAATCTTATCAACTTCCTGTTTGCCACGTTCTTTCTATTCTTTATATTGAATATAAAGCTCAACACGTATGCAAGAACTTTCTGTATATTTCATTAACTTTCATATTTTGGGCCTTCCTGATAAGGGTAAAACCCAGAAAAGCGCTTATTTGATATACTGTTATTGAAAAAGACAACAAATGCGTTGCATTTTTCTTACCAACTACAAATTATAGCTTTTTGATATTTGATACAAAGGTCAAAATGTCGTTTGCTTTTTTCTTTATTGTTGTCTGGTTTCACATTGTTTGGTACATGTATATCCGTATATCCTTCACTCAAAATAAAGAACGGAATTTCAATTTAGATAACAGTAGTTTACCGATGTTCCAATGTCACAATTAGATTAAGAATATACAAATAAGGTAACAAAAAGTAAAATCACAAAAATACTGAACTCCGAGGAAAATTCAAAACGGAAAGTCCCTAATCAAATGGCAAAACCAAATGATAAAACACACCAAACGAATGGAAAACAACTGTCATATTGATGACTTGGTACAGGCATTTTCAAATAAAAAAAATGGTGGATTGAACCTGGTTTTAAAGCGCCAAACCTAACAAATGAAAGTTAAGGTAAATTCAGGAACTCAAGAATGGACGAGACCGGGTGTGTCGACAGGATAAACTTCTCCAGCTATGCATGCATCATATAAATAAGTTAACGGTAGCTCACACTAAATCTTGTTTTCACTGATTTTATTGTGTGGTCTCTTTGACACACTGCTGATCGGCATAACATAATCATGTTAAATCTTCCAAATGTAGAGAACAACAATTTTACATCTTGACAAGTTCCATTGCTTATCTGATTCTAACAGTTAAAGAGGGTGGTAAAGGGGGTGCTTGCACGGAAAAAAACGTGAAATAAGACATAATTTCACGTTAAACGTGAAATAATTTATGTCATGAACGTTGCACAAAAAATAAAGACTTTGTTGTGACTGAGTCACTGTCCTCTTGTATATATAAACTCTCTGTTTTACTTAATATTCCCGATTAAGTATACACATTTACAATATAAATGGTTTACGGCTTTTAAAAAAAGTATATAACGATCTTCTTAACTTTTAACATGCAAATAAAAGAACAACATCATAGGCTTTTCGGCTTTATCAAAAAATAAAATTAAATCAATTTTTTTCTTGACGATCCCTGCCTAGTGTTTGAAATTTATTTGAAAAATACCGAGCACGAAAAGTAAGCATTTAAAAGAGGGACGAAAGATACCAAAGGGACAGTCAAACTCATAAATCTAAAACAAACTGACAACGCCATGGCTAAAAATGAAAAAGACAAACAGAAAAACAAAAATCACGATCCACGTAAAATTAAACTAGCAGAACACGTTGAACGAGGTACCTGTCTTGCACGACTGAACGTCAAATAAAAAAAGTAAAAACACGTTGAATGTGGAATAAAAAACGGCGATCACGTTTTACGAAAATAACCCTTTACCCCCGTCGTTAAACATGATATAGTACAAACATTTTATTTATAGCTCTTCGTTCTCGTCTATAGTGTCTTTCAAAGCTTTCCTATTCGTCTCTGGTAAAAAAACTAAACAGATGCAAGAAAGAAGGAACAATCCTCCAAGCAGTAAGTAAGATAGTCCTGGAATATGTTTACTCTGAAATATAAAATGTTCACTCTATACAAAAAGGACAAATAGTATGATTCTACTAATCTTTCCAGTGCCATTCCCAAGTCAAAAACAGGCAACACAGATATATTTTCGAAAACAGTCATTCTTATAATCTATACAAAGGCAAAACTACTTAAAAGGGCACATGCAACGATTTAGACAAAAAATTAAAATACGATTTTAAAGTACTGATAAAAGTGAAATTTTAAAATAATATTTCGTTATTAACAGTTAGTCTTGTCTAAATTTAAAAAACAAGCTCAAAAACATCGCTGTTGTTGTATTTACTTGCAAGTCAATAATTTAACCTAATTGAGATAAATAAGAAGATGTGGTATGAGTGCCAACGAGACAACTCTCCATCCAAGTCACAATGTATAAAAAGTTAAAAATTATAGGAACCCTTTTCATGTATCCTTCAATTTAACTCCATAGCTGGAGATGGGTTACGCATGTACTAGATTCGTTTAGCTATTTAAAAAAGGAAGAGAACGTCAACATTGAAAGTGTAAAATACACATGAAATGCTGAAACATTTAATAGACTTCATGCATTGATGATTGTTTATTTTATACTTTTTTGTAATATTGGATATACGTTTTAGTATGTTTTAAATATAATGAATTTGACAGCTAATACCGCTTCAATACTATTTATTATATACAATGTCTTTGCATCATTCTTTCTTAGTTGGTTGTGTTCTGCTCATTGACTCTAATAGTAGTGTCATCAATCTTCATCCACAAGAGAAATTCTACATTAGCATTAAACATAAAACAAGTCCACTTGTTCAGTATTTCGCTAAACAATGCACAGAGGTTAATTCTGAGATAAATTATTTCAGGATCATCTTATTACCTCTAATGAGATTTTTTGCAGTGTCCCAAAATGAGCGAGGAAATTGATGGATGGTAAACACGATATGGAATAATTGATTGATTGGTATTTGCTATACGCCGCCTCTGAAAAAATATAATATTTTGCGGCGAGGGATCAACATAATATATTACACTACTAATATATGCTGACAGCTTTTGGTAATTCATTTATTAGTAAGTTTAAAAACGCGGTTAAAACACAATAAAAGATATGAACGACAAAATTGACTTTACCACGCAATGTCATGAATTTTTAATTTAAGGAGCGTTTTAGAATTTTTCCCTAAAAAAGAAATATATTTTTATCAAGCCAATATGGACTTTTTGTTTGGTAAATACCTTGAAATACGGTACATTTGATGTTTTTATACTCATACGAAACTACTTACTGCGAATACTAGCTGTGGCGCTGTCATTGCACCTACACGTGCTACAGAATTGTTCAGACCGAAACCTACATTTCTGTAATGATAAAGTTGACAAAAATAAAGTAATAAAGTGAACAAATTGAACAAAAAGGTATATGGAATATAGATAAATAATAAAAAATAAAGTAATAAAGTGAACAAATTTAACAAAAAGGTATATGGAATACTAAATAAATAATCCATACAACATTTGTCCAACTCAGACAGTGATTCATCAAAGCTGATGAATAGATACTAGTACTTGAAGAACAACGGTTGTAGTTCATACGATTCCAAATGAAGGAAGTTGAATGTAATGTATTTGTTCAAATTTGTCATTTGAAACTTGAAATTTAAGCCACAATCATCTTTCCTTTATAGAAGGAATCTCTCGTTATATAGTAAGCAATATGAAGGTATTACTGAGAAACCTACACTAAAGAACTATTTTTATTTGGCCCTTTTAACTGTTTTGGATCCGAGCGTCACTGATGAGTCTTTTGTAGACGAAATGCGCGTCTGGCGTGTATACTAAATTTAGTCCTGGTATCTATGATGAGTTTATTTACAACCACTGGGTCGATGCCACTGCTGGTGGAGATTTATTTCCCCGAGGGTATCACAAGCCCAGTAGTCAGCACTTTTTGTGCTGACATGAATTGTCATTGATATGGTTATATTTATAAATTTACTGTTTACAAATTTTTGAAATTTTGGTAATAAAATTGAGAATGGAAATGGGGAATGTGCCAAAGAGACAACAACCCGACCATAGAAAAAAACAACAGCAAAAGGTCACCAACAGGTCTTCAATGAAGCGAGAAATTCCCGCACCCGGAGGCGTCCTTCAACTGGCCCCTAAACACATATATACTAGTTCAGTGATAATGAACGCCATACTAATTTCAAAATTGTACACAAGAAACTAAAATTAAAATAAAACAAGACTAACAAAGGCCAGAGGCTCCTGACTTGGGACAGGCGCAAAAATGCGGCGGGGTTAAACATGTTTGTGATTGCTGTCAATTAAGACCCATCCAGTTTTCAAAAGATTTCAATTAAAACTATGAAACACATATTCAAATGTTAATAAATTTTTGTTACATCATTCTAACATTCATTTATTCCTCAGGCACACCTGTCCTAAGATGAATTTGGCTATTCATTTAGGTCCTTTTTAGTCATGTAGTGGCTAACGTTTCTACGTTTTTTTTTTAACTTGAACACCTCTGGCTTTCAAATATTGGGGGTTTTATCGTTCCACGTGAAGATTAATCCAGAAAACAACCCGACTACTCATGTTTTTTTTTTTATCAAAGTAATTCAGGTTATTTGAAGGAGATTGTTGATGTGTGAACTAAACAGTTCAGTCACAATTAAAAAAAGTCGAGAGGACTTTATGTTAAATATCTGAGTGCACATCAATAAACTTCGTAAAAATAGCCTTTTTTTATAATTAAAAAACAATGCACCAAAAATTATGTTAAACATTTCAAGAACACTTACAGAAATATTTCGCCTGTGTAGAAATTCACATTTGTGACTTCATCAAACTGGTTTATACATATATAAACATTCTGGTTGCCATGATGCTAATAAATTCAATAACATACTTGCATAAACTATTGGAATTGTTAAAACGTGTTTCTGATAATACCTGACAACTGTTGGATATATCTCAGACGTAAGGATGATGAGGGAAATCCATCCCGAATTAACACACATTTTAGACGTAAAGGCAAAACCATTTACCAATTGTCCTTTATTGTTTAGATCTAAAAATATAATTACTGTAGCTATTACATAAGATAGTAAACTGTATTATATTAATATTTAATAAAAGTCTGTCACTAAGGGGACCAAACATTTTTTGACATAGTATATGCAAAGCAAACTTGGTAGGTGTAAAAAAAAAAATAAAGAACATTATCCATAAAGGATCTAACGATCTTTAATATGCAAAGTTAGAGATACAGCGACGGATGTTTAAGAAAGAGTAGAATATAATGAATTTAAACATTTGCTTTAAATATTGAAAGATTTACAACACACTACAAAAAATTATATACTATACCTAGAAATTGTAGAATTCCAACAACAATTCCTGTTATTCCTGCAACTGCAAAGAATATAAAAGTAGTTCTCTTCCTACCAATCCTAAAAAAGAAAGTACTAGTACATTGCAAAATAGTATTTAAATGACTTAAATCCTTAAAACAGTTTGGGGAAAATCGTTCTAATAGTAAAAGTAAAAAAATCTGAGAGGGTCGACTCCATTCTGGTCATCAAACCACGCTCCTTTGCAGTGTCAATTTCTTAAATATTCAGAGACAAGTTGGTCTTGCGCGTACACATTTTAGCACGAAGTTAGTGAAAACAAACTTCTCTGAATTTGGATTTAAAAACAAGATACAATTACGAAAATGAAGTGTTCAAATAAAGGAAAACAAATATGTTGCCCTTGATATCGTTTCTTTGCAGGTTGAAATGTGTTATGTCAACCGAAATCTGTTCTTAGTGTGACATTCATATATTACTATATGATTTGTTCCCGGTGATTCTTGTTAACTATGTACGGACTTTTATTTGCATGTACTATATTTTTTCATATATTGAGTTAGTATCAAGCTTTTTCTTCTGTTAAATGCATATAAATAACAAATATATTTATTAAAGTTTTGTACACCATTATGTAGACATTACCAAGTGTATTTGTTTATAAATAATGCAAGTGTTGAATGTATATAAAAGGTCGAATGGTTTTCATTTGTTGTGTCAGAACTGTTATAATTTTGGGAAAAAATAACTACACTATTTATAAAGAAAACTACATTGTATAAGGCATATACATCACTTACTTATTAGCTATAAAAGACACCAATATTTGTACTACGTCAACAAGTCCAAGAAGAACTATATTTAGGTAAAGATTTCCAGATAACTGCTGTACACCAAAAGAAATCGCAAAATATCCATATCCACATGATATCCTAGAATAAATACATATAATGGCAAACATAACAATATCCACATAAAATCCTTATAAGAAAGAGATTGAAGAATATTCAAAGGGACAAAGTAATATTCAAAAACTATTATCATAAAATACGAAATTAAAAAGGGAACAATCATGCAAATTTGACTTGCACAGTTTTATTATACAAAAGTCAAAAAGTTTAACTGAAATAATGCTGACTTTTTCTAGATCTTGAAAAGAAATATAAATTTTAAATATTGAAAAAAAAATAAAAATAAAGGATGAGTATTAATTTGTGAGAGCAGAATCTGCTTACTCTTCGGCCCCGGTTTTTGGTGGGGTTCGTGTTGCTCAGTCTTTAGTTTCTGTTGTGCTTTGTATACTGTTGTTTGTCTTTATGTTATAAATAAATTTATTTTCGTGTTGGATTTTGTTTTGTGTTTAGGGAATTTGAAGGGGCGAATGCAAATTCTCCAGGCTCATTTTGTTTTTTTCAATTGCATATTAATGGACATTGAAATGTTCGCGATGATGATAAGGAGAACTAGGACCAATATTTCCTTAATTTAATTTACACCATGGCAATATTTTAAAAAATCTTTGTGCTTTATGCTTCATGGTTCTAAAAACATTTTTGCATATTTTTAAATACGTCGTCAGATTATAAGCACATATAAAGTATGCACAAAAACGCAAATTTGAGATTTTGCCATTTTTTTGGCATTTATTCTAAAAACTTAACAAGATTGAAATTGTAAATCAAAACTCAAAGTTATGCATTATCTTTCGGATACCATTGAAAATTAATTTATTTTGGATAGCGATGTCCTTTGATGCAAAATTTGACAAAAATTTGCTTTGTATCTAATTACATTTAACAGCAACATGTAGCGCTGTTTTTATGGAAATATGTAAAATTGTAAAACTCTATATTATAAGTTTATGATTTAGACTCTCTAATATTCAATTTGAAGTAGGATAGACTTGGAGATTTTGACAATTTAAATGAAATAAATGAAGGGCAAAATGTCCCTACTGTGTTCTCGTCTACTGTGAATCTAGTGAACTAGAAATGAGAAAATAAAGCACACGCGAAATATGATCCAGATATACATGTACGATATGGTACACTTACCAACAAACATTCAAAAGTAAAGAGTCTTTTAGAAGATATTTTGTTTTCAAAATATCTACAACAGTGTGTTTTCTATCTCTAGTATTTTCGGTCTTTGACATAGCTATGACGTCACACAATTTAACAAAATCTGGTGGTGGTTTTCCATTTAGTTTTGCAATTTTTATTAAAACTTGGTGAGCTTCGTTGACTTTATTTCTTGACACAAACCATCTGTAACTTTCTGGTACAAAGCTAAAAACACAATATATACAATATTCGTATGTACATTGCAGCAAGGATTAAATAGAAATAGTATAATAGTATTGTTGAGCTTTTCTCTTGTATTCTAGTTACACTAACAAGTTTGTGTAAAGTGTCAAATTTTTGTTGTCATGTTGATCCTTTTAGTTCTTCATTTTCAGTTTTCTGTTCACAGCCATTAAAATTATCCACCTACTTTGCTATATAACCTACGTTTAAATGCATTCTTACCAATGTCCAATCAGCCATGGTAGACACAAAATAGCAGTTGCAATCTGAATGTTTTGCCAATCGTGTAAAATCCAGCAAAATAATCCAAAAATCATTGTTCCTATTGGCCAAGCTGGAAATGCCACTATACCAGATCTATATTTAGTAGAAGTTAGTTCAGCCAAAATTATAATGTAAATTGTCAAATACCATCCACTTGCAATTCCAATGAAAAATCTCAAAACTGCAAACATTTGCCAGCTTAATGAAAAAGCTGCCAAGAGGTTGAATGTGAAAAGCATAATAAATGAAACAAAAAAAGTTGGTTTTCTCCCGAACAAATCGCCGATCTGACCGGACATGAATGCACCAAAAAGTAGTCCTGCCAGTTGTATGGTTGTTATTGTTGATATTATCCATTCTTTGTCACATGTTAGGTCCCACTGAATATTAGATGTAACAATAAACTTAAAAACAGTAAAACATTTTAGGCATTCTAGCTAAATTTTCAAATAGCTATTTGAATGTTTTGTCGCATCAACACACATCAGCAATTGTTTCAAAACTGAAAACAACGTTACCCAATGATGCAGCATTTGAAATTTCTTTTGCACATAATATTAACATTTGTTAAAAAAAATTAGGTTGCAATATTCTTTTGGAAAACCTAGACTTTTAGATTATTTTTAATCTAGTTTAAAGTTAAAAAAGAAGGGATGAAAACGCCCCTGATTTTGACCTTTTATGACGAAAATTAAAAAGCATTACACATACATATACATAAAATAACATCTCTAAGATATTCACCAGATATTAGTCTGTTTGATATCAGTATTCATACTGAACACTATATTTTCAGTTTTATTTATACGTTGTAATAGGATGTATGTAAGTACAAATGTATTATATATTAAAGATGTTTCGCGGAAAGATATTCAGAGAAAAAAAGCATTGAATTTTATCGAAAGACAATATAGGTGTACAATTTTGATTGATATTTTATTTTGAATATCTTTCTTGTTAAACTGGAGATATGTTTATGCTCAAAATTTAAAAAATCGGAATAGCCATTCTCGTCCGTTTTTGATCATTTTTAAGCATTTGTCACTCAGTTAAACACATTTTTAACGATTAAAATGCTCTGCGAAAATGACTGTACTTGTGAAAATGATAAAGGGTTAATTGAATACCCCTTCTAAAAGTTTCGATTCTTAAATAATTCCAAAGGCTTGGCCTTCGATTTCAAAAGACATCATTTCAACATGCAGTTATTTGTTATCAAATGCTTTTAGCATGAAAGATCTGCAAGAAGTATCGACACACTAAAAGCCGGATATATAATTACCTTATCAACTATTGTAGACATGGAGGAATCAAATGTCTTTGAAAAGCAAACCGCTTCAGTTGTAGAATTATCTGGCTTGCACATCATTTGAGATGTAATATTTACCACCTGGCCATTCTTTGACAACCAGTTACATGACCAATTTGGCTCTAGCCCACCAAATGCCATCATCAGAACACTGAATGCAGCTGGTACCATGCTTCCATAAACAAGACAGTAAAACAGTAGCTGGAATTTTCCACATACCCCTAAATCAGTTAGGACGCTTTCTAAATATTCGTTAACGTCTACTGACATGTTCTTTATTGTCACAGATTTACTAACTTGAAGGATAGCTGTGAAAGTATCATAATCTGTATAATGGATTATTTTGACAGTACACGCTATGAATTAATAATTAACAAACACAGATCTATGTCACACTTCTGCTATATGACATAAAACAAGATTGAGTATTCAGTAAGATTTGTGTGCATAAAACCCGATTGAGTACTACGTACAATGTGTGTATAAAACCAGACTGAATATTAACTACGATTTGTGTGCATAAAACCAGATTGAGTATTAAGTACAATGTATGTGCATAAAACCAGATTTTGTATTAAGTGCAATGTGTGTGCATAAAACAAGATTGAATATTAATTACGATTTGTGTGCATAAAACCAGATTGAATATTAACAACGATTTGTGTGCATAAAACCAGATTGAATATTAACAACGATTTGTGTGCATAAAACCAGATTGAGTATTAAGTACAATGTATGTGCATAAAACCAGTTTGTATTAAGTACAATGTGTGTGCATAAAACTAGATTGAGTATTAAAGTACAATATTTGTGCATAAAACAAGATTAATTATTGACTACGATCTGTGTGCATAAAACCATAATCACGGTAGGTATAGTGTCCGGCTAGGATCGTGGTTTTTCGAGTGATTTGGTCCATTTTTTTCGAGTGTGGTTCGGGCTTTTTCGAGTGATAAAACATACGATAAGTTTAATTAACGGATATTTCGTGATTATAACAGTTTTTAACATTACTACGCATCTTATATTGAATACTATATATGTTTTGATGAACAAAGAAGCTCAATTTCCGTGTATTTTAATAAATAAATCCGTGTTTGTTATTGTCCGGTTTTTTTCGAGAGCAACTGTGAATTCGTCCGGGTTTTTAGACAAATGGTCCGGGTTTTTTTACAGAAAATTGAAGGTATTCTAGGCTTTAGGTATTCTAGGCTTTAAAAAAAAACTTTTTTTCTAGTTTATTACTCTAATTAAGTGAAGGACAATATCATATATTCCAAATAAGTCATCAAAAAGATATCAAAATGAATCTTTTTTCAATTTAATGCAAATATTCTGTTTGGAGAGAGTTATACAACTTTTTTCAAGTGTTCATTTAGAAATAACTTGATCCTTAACAAAACGGTGTCTAGAACATTATGCAGGGATCTCATATTCATTTTAACTTCATTTCATGCTACTTTTGATTTTACAGTTAATAATATTTCTTGTGGTGAACTCCGGAGATTAATAAAAAAAAAAAAAAAAAAAAAAAAAAAAAAAACACACACACTTAATCCATCCATTTTTAATTGTCATTAAACACAAAATTTGAATAAAATTTCAGATAAAATCAACAATGATATAAATACATGTAGTTCATTAGCCTAAATATGATCCTTTAGCAATGATAGACAAATACAAAATGTGTATAGCATATGCTATCACCAGCTAGATTGTCCAGTGCTTCGACCGACCAGGAATAACATTTTAATGTCTTGATAAATATTCAAATTTTCTACTGCTTTTTAGACCCCTTTCTTTTACTGAAAGGAAGTTATCATGGTGTTTAGTTGCTGTATGGCCAATTATTATATTTGTGTAATCAGACTCCTCCTCACAGTTTTAGCATTTAGCCATTTTCAGTTTCCATTTCTTAAACAATAAAATAAATAATACCAGATACATGACAAATAGATCATGAAATATCTAAGATGTATACTTTTTTAAGAACATACATCTCATCTTATACAATATATGCATGTACGTCGCAATTCGAATAGTCTATGCCTATGTTCCGGACCATATGAGTATTAGGACCATACGCGTATGGTCACGACCATATGTGTATTTTCATATGGTCAAACTGCACGCGTATGGTCGGACCATATGATAGATATAGGAAGATGTGGTATGAGTGCCGATGAGACAACTCTCCATTCAAATAATAATTTATAAAGGTAAACCGTTATAGGCCAAGGTACGGCCTTCAACATGGGGTCTTGGCTCACACTGAACAACAAGCTATGAAGGGCCCCTAAAATAACTAGTTCAAAACCATTCAAACGGGAAAACTAACGGTTTAGGGGTGGGATTGGATAGAACAAAAAATTTAAACGAAAGATATAGTTATGTTACTTGGCGAAAAAAGTAATAAAGGGGCGAAAAATATATTGTTTTGGCGAAAGATGTGGCAAAAAAATAAGTGCCCAAGGGGAAACCCAATTTGGAACCATATAGGTATATCTTCTTATATATGTTATGATGGTATGATACTAAACCCCTAACGGGAAGGATTGTGCCTAATATTCATGTGATGAAGACATAATATTTCAGTTTAATTGAAGTCTGGAGCTGGCATGTCAGTTAACTGCTAGTAGTTTGTTGTTATTTATGCATTATTGTCATTTTGTTTATTTTCTTTGGTTACATCTTCTGACATCAGACTCGGACGTCTCTTGAACTGAATTTTAAGGATCGTATTGTTATGCGTTTACTTTTCTACATTGACCAGAGGTATAGGGGGAGGGTTGAGATCTCATAAACATGTTTAACTCCGCCGTATTTTTGCACCTGTCCCAAATCAGGAGCCTCTGGCCTTTGTTAGTCTTGTATTATTTTTAATTTTAGTTTCTTGTGTACAATTTGGAGATTAGTATGGCGTTCATTATCATTAAACTAGTATACATATTTTTTAGGGGCCAGCAGAAGGACGCCGGGTGCGGAGATTTCTCGCTGCATTAAAGACCTGTTAGAGACTGCTGTTGTCAGTTCTATGGTCGGGTTGTTGTCTCTTTGACACATTCCCCATTTCCATTCTGAAGGTTATACAGAAGAAACGATTCAATAATACAATTAACTTATGTATAACAACGACGGTTACATAAAATGTATTAATTTTATAGTTCAAAAGCTACCCAAAACAGCACAAGTTACAAGTTGAAACCCATTGTCTTTCAATTAATTATCTAAGTTAGGTGTACTAGTATATGTTTTCTGTCCGTCTTTAGTATCAATTATTAGACTCTTTATCATATCGATTTTTTTTGTCAGTTAGTGAAACAGTTGAACACTTGTTTAACAGTTCATTAAGACATTTTTGGAAGTTATCTTCCAAGTCGACATTTTGCTGTTCAGTAATAGTCATCCCATGAGGTCTAAATATTTGCATTACCGGAACACTCACATTAGATTGTTGACATCATGGATATATACTGTACATGCAATTTATAAGATGTGAGACAAAGAATATAATACAAATGAACGATACGTGTTTCGTGATAAAATGCAAGTGATGATACACCCTGTGCCTTGAAAGTACATAATTTCAGCCTTTATTTTATAGTTTTTAAACGTAAACACATAAATTTTTTAGCTATAAGAAATGTGTATAATCACTCGATAAAAAAAGGACACACTCGAAAAAGCCCGGACTGCTCTCGAAAAAACCCAGACATGAAAAGCTGAATTTACTCTCAAAATGTCGTTTTGAATGCAATAACAATTGTTTTTGTAAAGTGTCTGTATATGTAAGGATATATGGATTCCATGTATGCATTTCCGTCGACATTTGCATTGGTATGTGTAAGAAAATGGCTTTATTCGGTATTTTGGAATAAAAGCATTATAAGGCTAAATTTAACTTTTTAAACGAAAAGCAATGTCAGAATGATACTATCTTTATATCTCAAATGCTTACATATCATGTACAACCTTGTTTATCAAACTCAAGCTTCTTTATCACGTCTTGTTACAAAAGAAGTCTGTTTGTTTACATTTTTGATCATATTCACTCGAAAAAAAGTGGTCACACTCGAAAAATCCCGATCAAATCACTCGAAAAACCACGATCCTATCCGGACACTATACCTACCGTGATAATAGGTATTATGTACGATGTGTGTGCATGAAAACCAGATTAATGTGCGTATTCGTGTACTATTTAATCTTGAAGACTATAGACAACTATTTGTTTAGTGTACACATATAATAACATGACACATACTAGAAACAATAATATCGTTTGAAAGCTGGTAGCTTACCGTTTAACTCAGTATAACATCCATAATTAGAATAGAAAGATTAACAGTAAAGCATTTTGCATAGTATATACTAAAAAACCTGGTATTACATGCAAAGACATTATTCGAAATATAAGGTTTTCCTAAGAAACTGCAACTTTTGAAAGTTTTGTCCTGGCGACAATATGAAACGATTCTAAAGAAGGAAAGACAACATATGCCTTTACATAAAACGGCACATAAGTTGGATATACACTAGATTTCAAAACAAATATTTACATGTTGGACAAGATTATCATATCGCCTTGTCTTGTCATCAAATCATTTATCTTAACAAACTTAAGATATGAACTTGAGATAACACAAAGTAATTTTCGTATTTATAAATTAAAGTGAGTACATGATAGCGACATATCTATCTTTAATGAAATAGAGATGATAGACAGAGGACAAAGATGAACATTTTGATATTTGAATTATTTTGTTAGGCATTGTGAACTAAAAATTGACCAGTTGATGTAACTACCTATTAACCTTAACGATCATTCATTTAACCCAACAAGTTCTTGCATCAGACCTGATGGACATTTATTCATTTTTGATTAGCAAAAAACCCCTGAAAAGACCCAAAGTAGTTATAATTAACGAATCTGATTTCTAATTATAAATCTTTGAAGACATTATAATTTGAAAACAATGAGTGGAAAATTGTTTAACCAATCCGGTAATGCATATCCTGTGCAGACAAATTCAGATAGAAAGTTTCAGTGTTGACCGAAAGTTTCTGAAAAAAAGGAATAAAAGGAATTGTAAGTTTCATGTATTTATGTAGAATAGCACATGTTACATAAAATGCAAAATATCGCAATAGACATAGGCAAGATAGCAAATCACCAATTGTTAAATTATCAGAAACTTAACCCCATTAACCGGAATCTCAGTGTGATGTACCTAATGGTAATAGCTTAGGACGATGTACAGGTATGTCAATGTACAAAAAGAGAAACCAAGGAGTTGTTAACTCTTTCTAATGGGCCACCTTCGTGGGATCGTTTAAACTTGGAGAATTCAAATTCGTGTAGGCTATCTTCGTTATCAAAGACCCTCATGTGAAACGATATTATGTAACTTTCGAGACAAATACACTAATGCTTCAGAATACAAAGATCACAAACGATATCGTACTTGAATGAACGTAAATATATAAAACACTAATATTGCCTGGCGTGCTTGAACATTGGCAATGCAATTGGAAACACTGCATGTACTATTATGACATAAAAAGGAGATACTTGTTAAATTCATTCGTTTGGTCTTCCTTCGGCGATTGCACTTCTCTGCGATAAACATTTTTGTGCTGAGGCGGCGTAAAGCAATCACCAATTCATAAATTAAAGCATAAGCACCAATCCTAAAACATGATAAGTCTCAATCTATGACTATCTTCACTTGTAAAATATATCTTATAATATTGTTCATTGAAGAATTTGAGGTTTGTCGTAGAATTTTTAAAGACTGTTGAATTCATTTAAAATTGATTTAGGCCTATATTAAGTATAAGCATACCCACTTATTGAATACCATAGGATGAATACATTTAGTCAACATGGACGAAACACCTGTTTAGAAAACAAAACATTTTGAGATTATTGTACATTAACATGATTAAGGGGCTTGGATGTCTTCCTCCATCTTGGATTTTGAAATAGCAGATAACAATCGGTCTATATATATATGATAAACTGACAAATTTTAACTCTACATATACATATCTGTCAATGATGCTCACAGTATCTGAGTAACGGTAAAATGCGATTTTGACAGTCTTTTTCCTTCCATATGTAGTAACTAGATTGTGACAAGCAAGATCAGTAGTGGGTTTTCAGATAACGGGTAAGAACTTTTATTAATATTTGCATGGTAAACATACACAAATGACAAAGTTGTCTATATCCTTTTCTGAGAGATCTCTGAAAATATTTTCTGATGATCAATAACCGCTCATGTTGGCTGTGCATTTCATCTGCCCAAATGGTTTGTCTACCGCTTTTGGGTAACTTTCCTCTGGAGGTCTGACAAAAAACTTAATTCCATGCTGCATACATAAAGGCCAATCTAATCAGATGGCCTCCATTAAACTTTCAAAGGGATGACTTCAAGTTAACCATTAGGCATCCTTAGTCCAATATCTTCCTTGTAAGCAACAGTCCTCCCATGGAATCATGACAGGAAACTGGTACCCTCGAATATCCTGTCATCTTTCTGATATATCCTTAATATGCAGACGCTGCAAGAATGTAGCTACACTGAAATTGAAAGTTTACAATGGTAACATTTAAATTGTATATTTTATTGTAAATTTCATTGAAAGAACATTATTTTCTTTTTCATTGGTCATCGGTGTAAGAAGATGATAGATATTTGCATTTTAGGTGTTACGTTTTAAATAATTTAAATAAATTCATGTAGGCTTTTTTAACATGCAGTGTAGACCCTCCCTCAGGGGGAGGTTACATCTTTAGGTAAAAATAAATGATAAATTAGATAATTTACATGTGAATAATATGTATTTTGTTAATGAATCGTAGGTTGTCTTACTTGTACATAGGTTAAGCCTCTGGGGTTAAAATATGAAAATGCTGTTGGAAGGACATTTAAGAAAAATATTGAGTGTGGCTTTTAAATAGCAACATATTTCTTTATATATCAAAGAATTCTGAATTTGAGATAAACAAATACTTTATTATTGTTTGAGAGAACCACTGAATACGATTTTTGACCATAGCAAAAGCGTATGCATGTCATAATCGACAATTGGATAATATTGTTATAACGCCAATGTTGTACCAGATCTAGAATGAAGGAATTACAAAAGTTTAGGAGCAACGAATATTTAGGGTAAGATTTTATTATAATTTATTCAATATCATTAGGCAGTTTCGTGCCGGCATCATTGTGAGAATGCAAGGCGATTTTTTTCTTACCTAGTATCACATACAATCCAAGACACCAATAGTCTGTTTGCCAATTCCCGCAATTGACCCTGTAGTTAGAGATCCCCTTTTTAATTTGTCTCCCTTAGGAGGGACATAAGTTCTTATCGACAATGGAGAGCTACCGGAAAGGGCAAATTGATCTGTGCGAATGTGTGTAACCTTTAAGTTTTCAAATCTTTTTAATTATACTTATTTTTTTGTTAAGCTAAATACTTTTGATAATAGGTGTAATACCACCATTGATTTCCCCCTATTAGTCTTTGTTAAATTTGCACTTTTCAAATTGTGCAGAATTTATTTTTGTTACAAATAAAGAAATAATTGGCATGAGTAAATCTTTATCTTGTCCAGTACTATTGACAAAATTTCACATAACATTGCATTGCATATAAGATATTAACCATCACTGGAAGTTAACCAATCAAATTTTCACCTCTTTTTTACCTGTGTGCAAGCTTTAGTAACCATGTAACCTCAAATTTCCAAAATATTCTATAGAAACCCCAAATAAAAGAATAATGGTGCTTTGAAATACCCAAGATATATGTTAATGACCCAGAATTTTTTTACTGCAATGAAATGTAGAATAAATAACCTACAACTGTCAAATTCAAGGGAATATTTTTTTACGACCCTTTTTCGTATGCAACCGGATGTGACGTACTATGATTTAGTGGTATTACACCTAATAGAAGTTATTTTTCACTAAATATTTGTGAAAACGCCAATATAACACTTTCAACTTATCATGCTATGCGTGGGCAAAAGCCAATTTTGTTTGGATTAGAACCAGTCTTTGATTGAAAAGGGGAAGTAATTTGTTTAAAAATTGTGTAATAACAGCATCAAATCGGTAATTGGCAAATGAACTATTTTTAAAGGAGTTTCTGTAATGTACAAATATGTCCCCTATTAACTTTAATGACCTATCTCATGTACCTTTGAATATAATTTTGCAAATCCACACTTTTGTAATGCTTCAAAAAAGATATTACCGAAAATTGAATTTTGTTCACGTGTACTTTAATATCTTCTGTTCACAGTAGCTTAATTAAGGTAGATGGGGTGTCTTAATTATAATCCATAGATTTTTTAATAAATTGCCAAAACGTAGTTTATATCATGCTTTAAAAAAAATGGGTCACGGGGCCTATTTTTACGCTACATGTTGTGCACAATTGACAGATTTTGTATAGATTATGCATGGAAAACCCAATTTTCTGCCATAAAACGAAAACTACACCAAAGAATTTTGAGATAAAATATGAGAAGATTGCTCTTATATTATGCTTTCAGATAAGAAAAGAAGAAATGGGTGTCACGGGACCCGTTTTCTTGCTACATAATAAAATAGGTAAATTCCTGACACATTCTATTGTAAAAGTAACTTTATCTGAATTATCTGCCCTTACATTTGAGTTGCCTCCCCTTATGTGGCAAAGTTGGAAAAAAATGAATCAAACAAAAGTATTCTGTTTTTTGTAAAATACAACCATAAATATAATAAAATATGTCATTTTCTATATTGAAATGAAAATTCTTACACATGAATTACCTTTTACTCTCGAAATTTGCACATTTCATTAAAGATATAGACCGATTGTTTTCTGTTATTTTAAAATACAAGATGGAGAAAGACACCCTATCTACCTTAAATTTAACCCCGCAAAACTTTCCCGGCAAATGCCACAGTCATCTCTGTATAAAAAGTTTATACATATTACAGATAAACATCGGATATACATAACATTAAGTATGAGAACACCTTTAACTCTATCGGTATAATGAGACAAAATTTAATTAGTTTTGTTTGTTTATATGGAGATCACACTATTTGTCAATTTGCATATTTTGTCAAGCACTTTTTTCCATTACAACTAAAGAGGTAATCATATATGTTGACAAAATAGCAATCACTGAAAGTCCATCAATGTTAATTAATTACTAGCTTTAACTGTTGTCAAAACACTTATATTTGGTAGATAATATTAATCACTACCCTATATAAATACTTGTTGAAATAATGTTCTAGTATTTAGCGAAGGCTGTTAATTGGGAAGCCAGTAAATTCCAAATGTGGTCTCAATTCCAAAAGCTCAACTGTATGTGCATGTTTAAAACTAATGTTTATGAGAAAAAAAAATTACTAGACAAACTTATTGAGTAAGAGAGACGAAAGATATCAATAGGATATTCATACTCATAAGTGGACAAGAAAATCATAACACCAGGCAAAAAATTGAAACACAAAACAGTCTACAAAACATAGAAAAAGCCTAAAGGCTTAGCAACACGAGACCCACAAAAAGTCTTGGATGATTTCAACTATGCATATTGAATTCTTTATTCAGATCTCTGCTGAGATAAATTAAGGTATTAAAGTCAATAAGGAAAAACAGCTAATTTATAAATATGACCATATCAATGATAATTCATGTTAGCACATAAGTGCTGACTACTGGGCTGGTGATCAAGGCAGACAGTGTGCAGTATTAGCAAACGGAGTATACTCTATCCTCTTTCCAATGAGGAAACCTTCAGACTTGAGAAACAGGATCCACGACAAAGGGCAAAACAACAAAACGCAGAAAAGAAATATGAAAAAAAATATACCCCGATCCACATATCTAAATACAGTGTAAATCTCATTATGACTTGTTTGCAAAAAATAACCATAAAAATGTAGTATCAGTAAGAAAATCAAAGTGAAAACCCTACACCAAATGAAACCAATTAAAACAATCAAATGTGAAAAAATAAATGTCTTGCAATTACTGATATTAATACAAAAGTAATAATTATAATAAAAATAATAGTAAACTACAATAGACAATATAATACAAACAAATCGTCATTTCATTTCGAAACGTAATGTTTTTATCTATTAATTTTTCTTTTTGATGGTCTTTTGTACAAATAATATTGTTTAGTAAGGAAAATGTAATATTTGATTTTCTGACAAATCCAGGAATACAGGAATATCCAATTCAGTTCATATAATACAAACAAATTTAATTTAGAAACTTTAATTTTGTATCTATAATTTTTCTTTTTGATGGTCAGAAATAACGAATTCAGACCAAGGTCAACAACTTAATTAAGATCTAACTAAGCAGACCTACATTGCCGACACAAACTAAAATGGAAGGGTTTCCTGGTTACGCAACCATGTCGATCATGTCCACGTCTCAATATGCTTTTGGCAGATAACAAGATCATTTGTCAACAATGCCACATCAACGTCATCACTTTATACTATTCGGGTATTTACACTTATATTCGGTGCGACAGGTAATTTTTATATCAGGTATATGTGGTCAATAAGAAACAACTGTTTATCAAAATAACGAGCATCTCATACATTATAATCGATGGTGTGACCTCAATTAAAGCCAGAGAGTTAAATGTCAACGTCAGTGTGTTTTTTATAGCCATAATTGCTCATTATACAAAGGCCAAAAGTGCCAAACCACTTCAAGTTAAATACTTACTTTAAGACATTTGACTTAAAACTTATTATCAACAAATGATAAACTTATCAATTAAAGCATCAGTAAAGGTAAAAACAGTGGGATGCTTTTGACATTTAGCCATAAAACCAGGATCAACCCACCATGTTTTTCCTTAAAATGCCCTATACCAAGTCAGGAATATGTCAGTTGTTATCAAATAGTCCGTTTCTATATATGTTTGCGTTTATTTTTGTTGCACTTCAGTGTTTCTGTCGTTCCGTGGTTTTTCTCTTATAGTTGATGTGTTTCCCTCGGTTTTAGTTTGTAACCCGGATTTGTTTTCGCTTCTTAATCGATTTATGACTATTGAACAGCGGTATACTACGGTTGTCTTTATTTATCATACAATGACATACATGTCAAAAAGACATATTTTTTTCTTGAAAAATTTGTTATTTACAACATTTTAGAAGCCCAGCGACGTTATATTCAAAATGGACCATCAGCTATTACCATTAAATACCTAGACCGATGAAAACATATAGTTTTCATCGGTCTAGGTATTTAATGGTAATAGCTGATGGTCCATTTTGAATATAACGTCGCTGGGCTTCTAAAATGTTGTAAATAACAAATTTTTCAAGAAAAAAATATCTCACAAACAGGCTTTGAAAATTTTGGCAAAATGCATGCTTCCAAAATGTCGTTTGTGAACTTGAACATTTTTGTAAAAAGCAGTGAAATAAAAACTTTGACATTTCTGGATTATCCAAGAACTTAAATTATTTTCACAGAAATAAAGAAATGTACAATCATTTTTTTCCCAAAGCCATTCTGCAACGATTTTCAAGTTTTCATACCACATTTTGGAAGCAAACTTTACAAACAACTGACATTGGCAATTTTGTAATATGTCTTATTTCACACATTTTGATTGGTCTAACTGTATGCTATTTTGTAATACCAAAGATGTCCTCCCGCCCAGACCATTGGTGTCAAAAAGTATTTTTAGCCAAAAAAGTCATATACGACATTTTAGAAGCCCAGCGACGATAAGTGTTTTCATTGAAAATGTATTTTAAATCGTTTGACATCGAAAATAGTTCTGGTGTTAGGTGACATAAAATACTCTTTCGAGTTAAAGCACGACAGAGATGCTTTCAATGATTACAAAAACATACTTCTGCACATGTCCGAGTGTGGAGGAACACTAATATGTTGCTATTAACACAATGTAATATACGAATGATAAAATAAATAACGAACATATTGAAAGGAAATACTACAAAGTTTAGAAATTTTTTTTAAAATTTAAATAGATGTAGAAATTTGATAATGAAAACGTGGGATGGATCATAATCAAAATGTAGCTCCATCATTCTCTGCCTTATTACCTGATGAAAGGTAATATCCACAATGATATTTGTATGCATCACAAACGTGTCTATGATTAAAACAATCTGCCTTTGAAAGTAAAGTGATACAGAATCAATGCCAACGGCTCATAGTTAAACTCAAATGAAAAACCACGAAGAAGTCACTGCACGAAATGACTTATAAGAAAAAAGCAAAATAACAAAAATACCGAACTCCAAGGAAAATTCAAAGGAAAATTAAAATCCAAAAGTCCCTTATCAAATTGCAAGATAAAAAGCTCAAACACATCGAACGAATGGAAAACAACAGCCGTATTCCTGACTTGGTACAGGCATTTTC
The DNA here is from genome assembly GCA_037788925.1 of Mytilus galloprovincialis. Lineage (NCBI taxonomy): Eukaryota > Metazoa > Mollusca > Bivalvia > Mytilida > Mytilidae > Mytilus > Mytilus galloprovincialis. Next base: position 54,510,810 of record CM075339.1, on the reverse strand, counting down.
TCATGTAGAAAATGGTGGTTAAGGGAATTCTACGAATAAAGGCACATATATTCTCGAATTCACAATGATTAGTATTCATGTTATCTTCTTACTGTCGTCACCATTGCACTTCAAAATGATCGCATTTTAAACCTATTTAACATTTCATATTTTCTATTTGTTTGAACAGAATGTCTTCTGAAGTAAATGAATATCTTGAAAATGTCCTCGAAAATATTGGTGGATGTGGACGATTCCAATTCTTACTGAACTTCTTTGTTCTTGGAACAAAAACTGTTGTCGCATGGAGTACATTGATGATGTCATTTGGCGGCGTAGTTCCGGATTGGACATGTACATGGAACACAGATTCGGGAGATAAATACATGCCAAATTCAACTTTTGTCAAACAATGCTCAATTTCAAATTCTACAATAAATCCAATATGCAGCTCAAAACAATTTGACTCATCTAAATCGACAGTTGTCAGTGAGGTAAGTTAACTCTATTTGTGAATTTTTGGAAGTGCTATTTAAATAGTAATTTAAGCTGACTGAGCATGATTAATGTATAAAAAATAAAAACAATCATTCATAAATTTCATGCTTCTGAAGCGCTATTTTTAATTTATTTTGATCAGGAACGCTCAAAGCAGAATTTTGGAAAGCCAAGAATATTTTAGAATCGAAACTATTGAAGTGCTATATGACCAAAATAAGACCCCAAAAAATATGAAAAATAGCCATATCCATATTAGATCAACTTTTCCTGAGGGAGTTAAAACCTTAGTTTCTTAATGATATCTTAGTTTATAAACAGAAAATTTAAGAAAAGTTTGTCATATAAAATCATGTCTCTTTCGAAGTATTGACTACTGAGCTGTTGACAACCTAGTGGTATCGACCTAGTGCTGTAAAACATTCTGTGTAAACGGATTTTAATGCATGTTTACAGGTTTTATGTTAACTGCTTTCGATAATCATATTGCAGCAGACAATATCATAGACACAGGAAATACAACGAAAAAATAAAAAAAATGAAACTGTAAATGGATTTATTTGCCTTGAAATGTGAATCTTTTCCTCTTAAAAGAGGCATACGGTGTGTTGCTCGTATAAAAAGAAAGCGCAGTAATCATTTTGAATTTGTCATGTAGTTACAACAGATGCCATATATTATTTCTATATCATCAAATATGGCATAACAGTTCAGGTACATAGAATCGTGAAAGCGAATGCAGATAAATTTAACCATTGAAACAATTGGAAACAATGCACTGAACACCCGAATGTGTTCCATATGATTGTATGATTGAAGTGGATTCGCGATCGTTTTTTAATCTGCTTGTTCCTGTAAAATTATATGATTTCATTACCAAGGTTCACCCTTGATTTCTAAACCTCATTTCCCTGTAACATTATACGATTGTAGTACCTTTAAGTTCACCCTTGGTTTTTTGTCTATAGGTCCCTGTTACATATAACTTGATATATATTATCTATCGCGTGTTTTTTTTTGTTTTTGCTATTGTGTAATCTACCCTCTAACTTTTTATCATTTTGAATGCACATTTACATTTTTTGGTACAATCGAACAGACTATAGTTAACACCAAGTAAACAGTGTACAATACATATAGAATATACATTCATTTCAGTGGAACCTTGTTTGTGACAAAGACTGGATAGTTTCTACAATAACAACTATTCAAATGGGAGGACTACTTGTTGGTGCAATTATTTCAGGTCAAATTGGTGATGTCTTCGGACGCAGAATAACGTACTACTTGTCAGTAATAATTCTTATGATTGCTAATATTATTGCAGCTTTTTCAGTAAACTGGCAAATGTTTGCTGCGCTACGTTTTTGTATTGGTTTGGGATGTGGCTGGTATTTAACTGTTTTCGGAATATTTCTCGCGGAATTAACTCCAGCAAAATATCGGTCATTCGTCCTATCATTTCCTACATGGGCGATAGGGACAATGTCATTTGGGCTGTTTTCATGGATCCTCCATGACTGGATGCACCTACAGATTGCAACTGCAGTATTTTGTGTACCTTGGATGTTAGGTTTTTGGTAAGATAACGTATTTAGATTTGTAATAAGCATGTATATATAATGGCATTGCTTCCCTTGGTACATGTAGCAGATCTAGATACTAAGCCAGCCGAATGTTGTTAAGCTATGAAAGTATATATATTTCAGGAGGAGACAAAGTGATTTTTTTATGGAATCATGCTCTCCGGTTACATATAAGAATTTTGGAATTCAGTTCACTTCAGATTCATTTAACGGTATCGCAATCTTCCCTCAATTTTACATAAAGGCTGTAAAACTTATCATATTGTATTTGCCGGTACGGATAGTCGATGATAAGGTACAGAAAATGTCTAGAAGAACATGAATTTTTCATTAGTTGTAATTGGCTTTAAACTAGACTTCAGTAAATGCGAGGACTCTAATTTCGGTGCTTTGTGTCTACTGTTTTTATGTGCAGAATTTTTATTCTTTGTATCAATCATTTAAATCAAGAAAATAGATTTTTACTATTTTATGAGTTTGTTTTTGTGTTGTGGTGTTACACAACCTTCTAATGTTTCGAAATGGTTGAGCACTCACAAACATGTTCGCCCCGGCAACATTATTTATGTCCTTTTGTGTTTTTAATAAGGCGATAGTTTTCTCGTTTGAATTGTTGATATTAGTCATGTCAGAACCTTTCAAAGCCGAAAATATATTCCAATATACTCGGATATCGCAAAGTACAATACATTTTAATGTCGATTTAACGTGAGTGTTTTTTTCTAACAAAGAACAGCTAGACCATTTTTTATTTTTGCAATACACACAAGTAACAAGTATCATTCTAATTGTAGCTTTATTCCAGAAAGTTACAGATGGCTCGTCTCAAACAAAAAAATAAATGAAGGCCATGACGTTATGGCTAAAGTGGCTAAAATAAACCATGCACCAATACCAGATAAAGAGAAATTCCTAAAAATAATGGAAACATGGGGAGATGAACCTGATAGCAGGACGTACTCTGTGTTTGATATAGTGAGACACAGAAAACTGTTGAAGACAATGCTGCTTCTGTCAGCTTGCTGGTAAGACTTTAAAAGTATGTCAGAAACACACTGTCATTCTAATAAAAATGAGAATATAAAAGGGGAATATGTAAAAGAGACAACAACCCGAACAAAGAGCCTCAGGTCACCAATGGGTCTTTAATGACACGAGAAAATTACGCACCGGAGGTGGTCTTCAGCTGGCCCTTAAATAAAAATGTGTACTGGTTCAGTGTAAATGGATGTCACACTAAACTCCAATATATATATATGAACTAAAATCAAAAAACATATAAGACTAACAAAGGCATGTTGAGCATTGAACAATCTGATTTGTTCTTCTAATTTTGAGAAATAGTAATCAAAGGTACCAGGATTATAATTTAGTACGCCAGACGCGCGTTTCGTCTACAAAAGACTCATCAGTGACGCTCATATCAAAATATTTATTAAGCCGAACAAGTACAAAGTTGAAGAGCATTGAGGATCCAAAATTCCAAATAAAGTAATCTATGCCTGGGATAAGAAAATCCTTCGTTTTTCGAAAAATTCAAAGTTTTGTAAAAAGAAAATTTATGCAAATGACCATATTATTGATTCTCATGTTAACACAGAAGTGTTGACTACTGGGCTGGTGATACCCTCGGGGACGACACGTCCACCAGCAGTGGCATCGATCTAGTGGTGCAAATAGTTATCAAAGGTACAAGGATTATAATTTAGAAAATTTGCCTAACATGACATGGATTAAGTTTACAGAATAAGGATTTATGGGCTAAGTATATAGCGAGGAATGACACTAAAACCAAATCAAAAACATAATGGGCCACTAAATATTGAATATAGCCTACAAAATTAAAAAATAAAACAATTTAGATCGCCCCACCTTAATCCCGACTCGAAGCATTTATAAAACTAGGCGATTAAAGGTGTCAATAAGTTATAACAAAAATACCAAACTCAAGTAAATTTAAAAACGAGAAGTCCATAACAGTTATCAATCAACTGAACGATAACAAACTGCTGTTGGCGGGTTAAAATCGATCTACTGTAGCAAGCAAAACAGACGTACCATTATCTTCATATTGAAGTACTGGATATAAACACTCATTTCGTGCTATCAACTTGTAACTTTTCGTTTATATTGATTTGACAAAATGCCAAATTTGTATTGCTGATTTCATGTTTTTGTTGTTGCAATATGTGACAATTTGGACTCGATGATTTCAATAAACTTATTATAGATACCAGGATTAAATTTTGTATTTACGCTGGAAGCGTTTCGTCTACAAAAGACTCATCAGTTACGCTCGAATCTAAAACAGATCTAAATACCAAATAAAGTACGAATTTGAAGAGCATTGAGGATAATTCAGTTAACTACTTTCAAAAGACAAATACAAACACAAATTACGAAGAAGATGGCTAAATTTGATGTTTTTAAATCATATTTATTGATTTGTCATGTTCAATTTGTAGTTTATTTGATATTTATAAGATAAAATCATTAAAGAAAATAAACTCATCATAGATACCTGGACTAAATTTTGTATATACGCCAGACGCGCGTTTTGTCTACAAAAGACTCATCAGTGACGCTCGAATCCAAACAAGTTAAAAAGGTCAAATAAAGTACGAAGTTGAAGAGCATTGAGGACCAAAATTCCTAAAAGTTTTTATCAAATCCAGCTAAGGTAATCTATGCCTGAGGTAGAAAAGTCTTAGTATTTCAAAAATTCTAAATTTTGTAAACAGTTAATTTTTAAATAGGAACAGACTGAAACAATATTTATCATTAAAAAAATCAAAAAGGATGAAATGACAATATACATTGTTGTCAATGTTGCTATTTTGATAAATAATAGCAATGTTGGAGGATTTTGTGTCCCCACAGACGATTTTTAAAGTATGTTTCATACACTCTGATTGCTTTTATTTCAAACGTTATGTTATTTGTGCATTTGGGATTTTGTGTCATCAAAAAAATCATTGTATACAATATTGTGATCTATTTGTTCAGACAATTAGCAATAATAGTGTGGTTTAGAATTACATATCAATCAATAACGTATTGTCATTTTCAATTCTTTAAATGATCCTATTATTATGAGCGAGAGAGAGAAACCCTTCTTTAGTATTGATTGGCAAATAAAACTATGCGAAACGTCCAGTGGGAAATTGAACATGTACATCAGAACGGAAATATGGGTTATTTATATGAGTATTAACCTTGCTTTGTGCCAGACTGAAACGCCTAGCCGGATATTTAACGAGATAGTTCACAATGTAATGCACAGTTTTAAAAGTTCACAGGAAAACATGATAATAAATGTTCTAAATACCATATATTTTAGGAGCAGTTTATATTTATATTTAAGTATTCAGTATGACATGTGCTGATAATGAACACACAACCCGCACCGAAGGTCAGACCACCATTTAACCACCGAGGCAGTTGAGTCTTAATAATGTTTCTTTTTTGGCTATCCATAGTGCGTTATCCAATATATCATTCTGGAAATAGTTCATATATTTTTTCATATTCAAATTTTATTCCGAGTGTAATAATTAATTTTATAATGAACATGAAATATTGCAATGCAACTAAACCTCAACTCATAATGAGATTCTTTATTAGGAAAAGAACATTGTTATGAAACAGCTATGATTGAGCGCAATCTGGCGAATAACTTTTATGCATCATTAGATATTAAAAAAAATGATTTTTTTTCTATAAAATGTCATTTCATATATCCCAATTGCAGGTATATATGTATTAGACATTTTATGTTTAACTGTACGAAAGTTTTTCCTGCAAACGAATGCATGTATTGCATTTGTAAATGATTAGCCGAATAGTCAGCACTTCTGTGGTGACATGAATCATCATTGATATGGTCATAATCATTTATAAATTAGCTGTTTACAAACATTTGAACTTTTGAAGTACTTTTCTACCTTAGGAATAGATTACCTTAGCTGTATTTAGCAAAAATTTTAGAAATTTTGGTCTTCAATGCTCTTCAACTTCGTTCTTTTTTTGGCCTATTTAACATTTTGTGGATTCGAGCGTCAATGGTGAGTTTTTTTGTAGACGAAACTCGCGTCTGGCGTAAATAAAAAAAATTAATCCTGGTTTATATGATGAGTTTATTTATAAACACCATAGACATCGTTTATTCATTTCAAACTATTCCACTTCAAATGTGTTCATGTAAATTCCAATGTTTTTTTTCCATATCGTGAGTATGCATTATTCAAATACAGTGTAGTGCAGACTTACACTAGTTTTTGCATGCAAGATTTACAAACATTCAAAACATTTTTCCAAACTTGACTCTGTTATACATGTATGTATCTCTACGCATTAACGAAGGATTAAATTGTGTTAGTACGCTAGGCATTCCTATGAATTTTCGACATTTTCAAATTACTTTTTTCCACCAAATCGGTATGACTCTTTGGTGCCAGCGAACACATTATGTTCAAATATCGAAGGTTTAGATACAAGCAAAATCTGCAATGACAAACAGCAGAACGTCTCAATCTCTTGATAAAGGCAACAGTAGTATACCGCTGTTTGTAATTCATAAATCGATTGAGGAAAAAAAATCCGGGTTACAAACTAAAACTGAGGTAAACACATTAAATGTAAGAGGAGATCAACGACACAGCAGCAATACAACACTAAAATGCATCATAGACAGAAACGAACTATGATATAACAATTTTTCTGACTTGATACAGGACATTATAAAAAAGAAATGGTGGGGTTATCCTGGTTTTGTGGCTAGCCAAACCTCCCGTTTTCATGACAATGTTAAATATCACATTAAAATGACAACATTACATGACAGGACTACAGTACAAATAAATGGGAGAACATACAGAACAGAGAAACACACACATAATAGCTATCAAAATGTACTAGGCTTATCATTTAATACGCTAGACCGTCGCGCGTTTCGTCAAGACTCATCACTGACGCTTAGATAAAAAAGTTCGAAAAGCCAAAACAAGTACAAAGTCGAAGAGCTTTGAGGACCAAAAGTTCCAAAAATTTGTGTCAAACACGGCTAAGGTTATCTGCCTCGGATAAGAAAATGAACGATTTGAGACTAGTTGTGGTAATGTGGTAAAAGGTTAAGAATTATTGATCATCACTCGATTTGTATAACAGGTTCTCTTGTGGTTATGGTTACTACACTATATCTTTCGGAGTTGAACAACTATCTGGAAACTTGTATGTAAATATGGTGCTGCTAGGGCTGATGGACATGACCTCAATATTTGCTGCACCACTTTGTAATTTGTGAGTAACATTTTATAGAACACGATCATAGTTTTTTTAAACGCTATTTCATTTTTTTTAAAAGTACCAACACCCGTCTTCATGATCTTACCGCGAACAGTCTTCAGGGCATACGATACAGTTTTGATCCCGTATTTACAGTTTGATGAAAATTTCCATATAGGCTATTTTTTGCCTGATTAAATCAAATATGTAATTAAAAGTATACCCTCATGTGCTACTTTTTGAGTTAAATGAGGTCGAAATTTTGATTATTTGCTCAAAATTCGGAATTGTGGCCGTATTTTCCCTTTCAAAAGAAAGCCAAAACTGTTTTAAAAGATAAACACAAATTGTTTTTGTTAAATAATTTGTAATTTCTGTATTTTATAAGTATCCTAAAAATTTATGCATTTTCTATTCAGAAATAACTCATATTTATCAAATGGTCATGATTGAATTGAGAAAAAAAACTTAATTTTTTGCTGTATATTTATCAAAATTAAAAAAAATGCACTATTTACAGTTTTATAAAATTTGGTCCACATAATCTCCCTGAAAAATGAAACAAAATTTCGTTTTAAAAAAGAGGGGTCCATGAACTCGTTTTCAAGTTAATTTTAAGTTTGAATGATAAAAATTAATCGAAAACTGAATCTTTTCCCGACAAGTCATAGTTTGACGTCGCGAAAATAACATTTTACGTTAGCAACGTCATTACCTCCCCTGTAACTGTATCGTATGTCCTTAAGCCTTAGATAGTTTGGCAATGCATATAATTGCACGTAAGTCGAGTATACTACAGCTTCGAATGTTGGCACTATATAGTTTCCCTCACATTGGATGACATCAAGGGTCTAACACTCTGACTTTGATTCCATCAGCGGTGAAACAAAAAATACCAAAAAAACAAATTAAAAATAATAATAAAAAAAACCACATTAACTTTTTAAAAGTTAGATGGGCTTGTACATGGGTGACATCTTCAATTGCATTTTTATACTGTGGCTGCAAACAATATCACCGCGTCACATTTTGTTTTGCACGAGAAAGCAAATTTTGTCATCTCATTAGACTGATGAATATGTCTCAAATCTGATCAATAGAGCGTAGGTAATTTTGTCATCTCGTGTGATAATTTACGACACTAAAAAGGAGAAAACCAAGAAGAATTTACCACCCGATACCACTGAAGTTCAAGTTTAGGTGGATGACGTCATAACAGCTGAATGTAGAACGACTAATGAAATTTATTGTAACTCGTTTAGGCAATTTCATATAGATTGATTGCTATTGGGAATTTAAGATCAATTGCAGATATCATATGATCAAGTGTTAAAAGTAATTATTATTCTATCTCTTCCATTTTTCATTATGATTCGTAATAACTTCATCACCTATTGAATACAAGGAGTAATAATACACCACTGAGAGTTCATTTTCAGAATGAACAGCAACTATTTGAATGTCTTTTCTTCCTACGACAAAAATGAACAAAAATTAATTTGTATGGAATTGACAGATTGAAATCATTAAAAATAATGTTCACTAGACATGATAGAAGGCCTGTCAATGTTTAAGGCGTAATTGAAACTTGAGGTGAAAAATCCAATTTTTTTAAGAGTGGCTGAAATGCCTTTTTTTTTTATACTGCTCGAATATCAACGATGTTTTTTTTCTAGCGCAGGACGAAAATGGACAACTTTAGTACTATTCCTAATAGGTGGTATAACAGGAATCACTGTCGGTGTTTTTCAGTTTATTGGTAAGTAAAAGAAGATACCTGAGATGCACATTACAGCTGATTGCAATGATTGTGTATGCGACGCTGCCCGCTTTTGAGAGTAGACTAGTCCGACAGATAACCAATCTATTTGTCTATAGGGCTAGACCACCTTGAAAGGAGGGTAGTATGCTTAATATAATAATGATTTCACGGTTCAGCAAGTAAGCAAGCTAACCAAAGATATTACCTTTACCTACACACTCATTGCACACGGCTATAAATGTGTAAATAAGGAATAAACAATTGAAACAAAGATGACTGATTGATCATATGCACAGTGTTTAGTGGCAAATATTTCAGGCATATCAAGTTAGAGAATGAAATAATGAAAGCAATCGTGTGGTTAAACAAGTCGACCATGTGATTAATGTGGAAAAATTTGACCACCAAACAATGTAAGTTGGAAAAAGGTAAAAATGTGGTTGAAAAAGTTCTTTAACGTGCGGAAGGCGTGGCACTCTTCCTACACGAAGCATTATATTTCTTATCATTTTTTTTCTGACTGGGCATGTCTGCGTATTAATACATTCCATGTTTTTGTTTTTATTAGATATACCAAATAAAGGCCAGCTCGTCAATGGATTTGCATTGGCATCAAAAGTCTGTGTGGCAACAGGATGGTATGGACTGTGGATTCTTACTTCTGAATCGTATCCAACAGTTGTCAGGTTAGTATAAATAAAACTGAGAATGGAAATGGGGACAGTTCCATAATAATGGGCCATTCCAGTTAATTTCTGACAGGTGGGGATGGATGGGGAGATTTGTTTTCATACCTATCAGAAAAAAACATCATGAAAAACTACCTATCAGATCTATAAATTAAGACCTATCAGATGTAGAGTTTCTGCATGTTCATATTGGGTGGATGGCTTTCATGGGAAAAATTGACCTATCAGAATTTTTTACTGCAAGGATTGTACCCATCAGAATTTTAAATACAATACCAGATAATGCATGATACGAAATTGTCTTCATTCCAAAGCACCCCTAAGATCTGAAATAGGTATTTTTTGTAACCCCTAAGATGTAATTATTTTTAATTATTTACTGCTTCAAGACCCTCAGAAATATTTGCGTATAAGTGTTCGTGTCAGATGAAAAAAACCAAAATTTCACCCCTAAGATGTATAAATTTTACACCCCTCAGAAAGGACCATCCACCCCCCTTTAGCAGATATTAACTGGAATGGCCCAATGCAATTTGAATAAGTGTACATACTCATCGATATGTATTCCATACAGTGGCGGATCTAGAAATTTTCCTAAGTGGGGACCCACTGACTGCCTAACAGGAGGCCCGCTCCGGTCATGCTTCAGTGATTCCCTTTATAATTAACCAATTTTATCCCAGATAAGGAGGGGCTCTAAATCCACCTCTGCCATATAAGTATGGTAGGCACTTAAAGTTAACCATCGAGAGACGTTAACCACCGAGAGTCGGTTTTTAGACCCGCCCAGTGCACCTAAGCACGCATACTTTTGGAGCTCTTTAGTATGAAGATAAGAAAAATATACGAAATTACGGAACTGTGTACCCTGTTTTATCCTTGTTGTTGGTGTTTCTTGCGCATGCGCACAAAGCACGGGGATAGTTACGGTTACTGACTCAGGAACCTTGTATATTATATACCTCGGTTTACAGACGTTTAATAAACTGGATCACTGTTGTGTTCACTTATCGATACACTACGATGGAATTACGGACCAGTTTAACATAAACATGGTAAATAGATAGACAGCTGATAATCATAATTGATTAAGAAATAACCTGGAAGAAGAAATGAGTTAACTATTGATTATAACAGAGACGAGAATGCCATCGTGTTTGTTCTGCTAAAAAAAGCAGGAACATTGGAGTTTATGGTTAGATTTTAAATATTTATTGTCTCCAAACTGGGTAAATTTGATATAGTAACAACCCCCCCCCTTTTTTTTTTAATAACTCGAGAACCACACATCGCGCTCGCTTAACAAAGTAACAATAAGAAATAATTATTGTTAGTTTCAAGAATAATTAATCGTCAAAACTTATCCCCTCCCCGACATCAAAGGAAGTTAAATGTATTATCCCAAAATTAGACCAAATTATTATGATATAAGGACGTCTTGACAGGCTATTATTTTCTTTTGTTTTGTTGGTTTTTTTTTTGCTTTGACGTCTTCCTCCTGTATGAAAAAAACATAATAGACCCCCCCCCCCCTTTTTACCCATAATATAGCTTTTTAAGAAGTCATAATTATTTGGACTACCCCTGAATATATTTCAGACAGACTCTTCTCTAAAAAAAATGTAAACATGATTTGAGAGAAATCTTTGGAATAGTTTTTTAAATGATTTAATTATTATGTCATGTATATAATTAACACTAACATAGTTATAAACTGAGACTACTAGTATAACACATAGTGTTATAGTAGTCTCAGCTATAAACTTTCCATTGTATTGACCAATTTGACTAACTCATATGCTCTTTCCCATAAATGTCACAATATCAATATATTACAGTAAAACTGATAGTTTGATGACATTGTTTAAGACTATTGACCTCAGGTCAGCCTAAACTGAGTTTAAAACTGTAATTTATTCATTAAAACAGTACAAGACATGTACCTTCTGAAATGTGATTGCATCAAAATTAAGCCTAAGGCATAACATACTTAGTATGCAGGAAGTGCCACCAAATAAATACTGATTTGTAAAATTACATTTGTAGATGATGATATTTGTGAAGTCAAAGATATAATAGCTAGTTATAACTGGTTTTAGATATAAATCTGAGTAAAAGGTTGATTTATATGTGCTCTTTCATGTTTAGATTATAATTTAAATTTAATCTTTTGAAGTTTTTTTTTATAATATTAAGACATTAAAATCACAATTATTTATTTATACACAAAAAAATAATTTTTGTCCTTTTTTAGTTGAATGACTGTACACAAACATTATACACACATAATTTTGATAATTCTGTAATGTTTTTTTTCTATAGCCCCAGAATGTGACAAAAGACTTATTAATCCAGATTTACAAAAAATAGAAATAGTTCAGCTACCATAAGACTGCTATGACAAAAATTCTGCAGTTTCCAGAATTTGAGGTAGAGTATAGTTAGGAATAGTTTGATTATGCAGATGCTTAGTTTGCCATAAACAATTATGCCCTTGATACAAAAGCAGAGGAAACAAAAAAGTATGAAAATAGTTGAAAAAAGTAATCATTATTACCTAGTCATATACTGTAAATAGAAAAAGAGAAAAGCACTGGTTATGATTTGGTATTTTTAATAGCATTATCATTTGTCCATAACTTGGAATATATACTGGATTGAGCTTGATATTTATTTAATATCATTGACACATGGTTGCAAGAAATGAAAGATGGTTATTTAAACCTAGCAATTTTATTAAGATTTAAAAAAAAGCTTTTGATTTGGTAGAATATGACTTTCTTTGTTTAAAGCTCGACATGTATGGATTTAGTGAGACTACTGTTAGTTTTTTTAAGTCGTACCTGAATAACAAAAGGTATAAATTTGTAATGTTAACTCTGAACAACAACATGTAAAATTTGGTGTTCCCCAATGTTCTATACCTTGTCCTCGATTGTTTGTGCTATTTATAAATGACCTTCCCTTATGCATTAAAAATTGTGAAACATACCTATATCGTTGTATATGCTGATGACACCACTATTCATAAATCAGGGGGAAACATCTAGAAAATATAAATGATGATGTTCAAGAAGATTTATACAGGGTTGAAGAGTGGTGTAAAATGAATAACATGTTCATAGATGCAAATGAAACAAAATATTTGATTACTGGAACAAAGCAGAAACTATTCAGACTTTTTAACCAAACTTGATAATAAATTAAAGTATTACAAAATTCTTCATGTGAAAAAATATTAGTTTCAAAATTGACAGCCCACTAAGTAACTGGAGAAATCAAATTGACCAAGGTTGTGCTAATATATCATCCAGAATATACCATCTTTCTTAAATACATTTTTTTTTTATATCTGCAAGAAAACATAATACAATGGGTGTTCTGCCCCTAATTGACTACTGTTGTATTATTTGGGATGAATGTAAAAATTGAGGGATAACAAGAATTTTAAAAATCCAAAAAAAGGGCAGCATGATAAATTCTAAATGCAGATCCGTTATCCCTCTTGGTATATAGGAGCACTATATTGTATGTTAACCTCCGACAGTAGGTATAAACAAATACTGTTGATAGACGGTATATAGGAGCACTATATATTCCATGTTAACCACCGACAGTAGGTATAGACAAATACTGGTGATAGACAGTATATAGGAGCACTATATTCTATGTTAACCACTGACGGTAGGTATAGCCAAATACTGTTGATAGACGGTATATAGGAGCACTATATCTTATGTTAACCACCGACGGTAGGTATAGACAAATACTGGTGATAGACGGTATATAGGAGCACTATATTGTATGTTAACTACCGACGGTAGGTATAGACAAAAACTGTTGATAGACGGTATACAGGAGCACTATATTGTATGTTAACTACCGACAGTAGGTATAGACAAATACTGTTGATAGACGGTATATGGGAGCACTATATTGTATGTTAACTACCGACGGTAGGTATAGATAAATACTGTTGATAGACAGTAAATAGGAGCACTATATTGTATGTTAACTACCAACAGTAGGTATAGACACATACTGTTGATACACGGTATATAGGAGCACTATATTGTATGTTAACTACCGACGGTAGGTATAGACAAATACTGTTGATAGACGGTATATGGGAGCACTATATTGTATGTTAACCACCGACGGTAGGTATAGACATATACTGTTGATAGATGGTATATAGGAGCACTATATTGTATGTTAACTACCGACAGTAGGTATAGACAAATACTGTTGATAGACGGTTTATGGGAGCACTATATTGTATGTTAACCACCGACAGTAGGTATAGACAAATACTGTTGATAGACGGTATAAAGGAGCACTATATTGTATGTTAACTACCGACGGTAGGTATAGACAAATACTGTTGATAGACGGTATATAGGAGCACTATACTGTATGTTAACCACCGACAGTAGGTATAGACAAATACTGTTGATAGACGGTATATAGGAGCACTATATTGTATGTTAACTACCGACGGTAGGTATGGACAAATACTGTTGATAGACGGTATACAGGAGCACTATATTGTATGTTAACTACCGACAGTAGGTATAGACAAATACTGTTGATAGACGGTACATGGGAGCATTATATTGTATGTTAAGCACCGATGGTAGGTATAGACAAATACTGTTGATAGACGGTATATAGGAGCACTATATTGTATGTTAACCACCGACGGTAGGTATAGACAAATACTGTTGATAGACGGTATATAGAAGCACTATATTGTATGTTAACTACCGACAGTAGGTATAGACAAATACTGTTGATAGACGGTTTATGGGAGCACTATATTGTATGTTAACCACCGACGGTAGGTATAGACATATACTGTTGATAGACGGTATATAGGAGCACTATATTGTATGTTAACCACTGACGGTAGGTATAGACAAATACTGTTGATAGACGGTATATAGGAGCACTATATTGTATGTTAACTACCGACGGTAGGTATAGACAAATACTGTTGATAGACGGTATACAGGAGCACTATATTGTATGTTAACTACCGACAGTAGGTATAGACAAATGCTGTTGATAGACGGTATATGGGAGCACTATATTGTATGTTAACTACCGACGGTAGGTATAGATAAATACTGTTGATAGACAGTAAATAGGAGCACTATATTGTATGTTAACTACCAACAGTAGGTATAGACACATACTGTTGATACACGGTATATAGGAGCACTATATTGTATGTTAACTACCGACGGTAGGTATAGACAAATACTGTTGATAGACGGTATATGGGAGCACTATATTGTATGTTAACCACCGACGGTAGGTATAGACATATACTGTTGATAGATGGTATATAGGAGCACTATATTGTATGTTAACTACCGACAGTAGGTATAGACAAATACTGTTGATAGACGTTTTATGGGAGCACTATATTGTATGTTAAACACCGACGGTAGGTATAGACAAATACTGTTGATAGACGGTATATAGGAGCACTATATTGTATGTTAACCACCGACAGTAGGTATAGACAAATACTGTTGATAGACGGTATATAGGAACACTATATTGTATGTTAACTACCGACGGTAGGTATGGACAAATACTGTTGATAGACGGTATACAGGAGCACTATATTGTATGTTAACTACCGACAGTAGGTATAGACAAATACTGTTGATAGACGGTATATGGGAGCATTATATTGTATGTTAAGCACCGATGGTAGGTATAGACAAATACTGTTGATAGACGGTATATAGGAGCACTATATTGTATGTTAACCACCGACGGTAGGTATAGACAAATACTGTTGATAGACGGTATATAGAAGCACTATATTGTATGTTAACTACCGACAGTAGGTATAGACAAATACTGTTGATAGACGGTTTATGGGAGCACTATATTGTATGTTAACTACCGCCGGTAGGTATAGATAAATACTGTTGATAGACAGTAAATAGGAGCACTATATTGTATGTTAACTACCAACAGTAGGTATAGACACATACTGTTGATAGACGGTATATAGGAGCACTATATTGTATGTTAACTACCGACGGTAGGTATAGACAAATACTGTTGATAGACGGTATATGGGAGCACTATATTGTATGTTAACCACCGATGGTAGGTATAGACATATACTGTTGATAGATGGTATATAGGAGCACTATATTGTATGTTAACTACCGACAGTAGGTATAGACAAATACTGTTGATAGACGGTTTATGGGAGCACTATATTGTATGTTAAACACCGACGGTAGGTATAGACAAATACTGTTGATAGACGGTATATAGGAGCACTATATTGTATGTTAACCACCGACAGTAGGTATAGACAAATACTGTTGATAGACGGTATATAGGAGCACTATATTGTATGTTAACTACCGACGGTAGGTATGGACAAATACTGTTTGGTGATAGACGGTATACAGGAGCACTATATTGTATGTTAACTACCGACAGTAGGTATAGACAAATACTGTTGATA
The DNA here is from genome assembly GCA_037788925.1 of Mytilus galloprovincialis. Taxonomy (NCBI): domain Eukaryota; kingdom Metazoa; phylum Mollusca; class Bivalvia; order Mytilida; family Mytilidae; genus Mytilus; species Mytilus galloprovincialis. Next base: position 54,494,511 of record CM075339.1, on the reverse strand, counting down.
GACGGTATATGGGAGCATTATATTGTATGTTAAGCACCGATGGTAGGTATAGACAAATACTGTTGATAGACGGTATATAGGAGCACTATATTGTATGTTAACCACCGACGGTAGGTATAGACAAATACTGTTGATAGACGGTATATAGAAGCACTATATTGTATGTTAACTACCGACAGTAGGTATAGACAAATACTGTTGATAGACGGTTTATGGGAGCACTATATTGTATATTAACCACCGACGGTAGGTATAGACATATACTGTTGATAGACGGTATATAGGAGCACTATATTGTATGTTAACCACTGACGGTAGGTATAGACACATACTGTTGATAGACGGTATATAGGAGCACTATATTGTATGTTAACTACCGACAGTAGGTATAGACAAATACTGTTGATAGACGGTATATAGGAGCACTATATTGTATGTTAACCACCGACGGTAGGTATAGACAAATACTGTTGATAGACGGTATATAGGAGCACTATATTGTATGTTAACCACCGACGGTAGGTATAGACAAATACTGTTGATGGATGGTGCAAAGGAGTACTATATCGTATGTTAACCACCGACAGTAGGTATAGACACATACTGTTGATAGACGGTATATAGGAGCACTATATTGTATGTTAACTACCGACAGTAGGTATAGACAAATACTGTTGATAGACGGTATATGGGAGCATTATATTGTATGTTAACCACCGACGGTAGGTATAGACAAATACTGTTGATAGACGGTATATAGGAGCACTATATTGTATGTTAACCACCGACGGTAGGTATAGACAAATACTGTTGATAGACGGTATATAGAAGCACTATATTGTATGTTAACTACCGACAGTAGGTATAGACAAATACTGTTGATAGACGGTTTATGGGAGCACTATGTTGTATGTTAACCACCGACGGTAGGCATAGACATATACTGTTGATAGACGGTATATAGGAGCACTATATTGTATGTTAACCACTGACGGTAGGTATAGACAAATACTGTTGATAGACGGTATATAGGAGCACTATATTGTATGTTAACTACCGACGGTAGGTATAGACAAATACTGTTGATAGACGGTATACAGGAGCACTATATTGTATGTTAACTACCGACAGTAGGTATAGACAAATACTGTTGATAGACGGTATATGGGAGCACTATATTGTATGTTAACCACCGACGGTAGGTATAGACAAATACTGTTGATAGACGGTATATACATTGTAGGAGCACTATATTGTATGTTAACCACCGATGGTAGGTATATACAAATACTGTTGATAGACGGTATATAGGAGCACTATATTGTATGTTAACCACCGACGGTAGGTATAGACAAATACTGTTGATAGACGGTATATAGGAGCACTATATTGTATGTTAACCACCGACGGTAGGTATAGACATATACTGTTGATAGATGGTATATAGGAGCACTATATTGTATGTTAACTACCGACAGTAGGTAGAGACAAATACTGTTGATAGACGGTATACAGGAGCACTATATTGTATGTTAAACACCGACGGTAGGTATAGACAAATACTGTTGATAGACGGTATATAGGAGCACTATATTGTATGTTAACCACCGACGGTAGGTATAGACAAATACTGTTGATATACGGTATATAGGAGTATTGTATTTTATGTCAAACATCGACGATAGGTATGGACAAAATCCGACAAATACTGTATACAGACAGTGTATAGAAGTACTGTATTGTATGGTAAACACTGACGGTTGGTATGGACAATTTCTGTATCATGCATCAATTGTAAATAAAAGTATCATGTGAGTGACACAGGCTCATTGAAGCCTCTAGTTTTGATATTATTAATGTGGAGATCTGGTCTAATTTATCATTTTCTCTATTACATGCATGATAACTGCAACAATTGAATTGAAATAAAAGTGATAATATTTCTGTTGTAGGTTATCAAGATTTAGTGTTTCCATACAAGTGACAAAGATTGAACAACAAAAACATCTCAAACTTTACAGGACAGAGTAGACTTTTTTCACTGTGCTTAGTTTTGTCTTTATGCCTAAATTATGATAACTTTAAAAAAAACCAATAAAATATGGAATAACATTTATTTCTATCTTATAAAGTGGAGTGAAGAAATAAGGGGTCATTCAAAACATAAGAATATATTGCTATCATATATGCAGATCAGCAGCCCATACATTTGCTATAGCACATAAATATGGGACCAATAATTTCAAGTTGCCTTTTAAAAAAGACCTTATTAATGTTATGCGATATACCACCAAAGACCACTAGGTGTTGATCAAATGATATTGTAAATAAGAGGGTTGTCCAAAATATTTCCAACAGCTGTTTGATATACACTACCTTAATCAAACCACAATGGTAAAAAAACAGTTTTGGTCAGTCTTAAAAGAAGCAAATATAATTTAGAAAAAGTGCAAGCTGTTGATAAAAACTACAAATAACTGCCAGTCCTAAATGTGGGTGGAGATTACCATTTAGCACAAATGAGTTTCTGGACTAAAGAAAGTAATTTCGGCACAAACCGATTATACCCTTTCAAAAACTATGTGTAGTCCCTTTTATAAAAGTGGCAGATTATCTTTCTATCTAGAGTATATATGACAACTAACTGCTGCTCCTAGTGACGTTAGTCTTTGGTTTATGAAAATATTGGATATATTGTCACAATTCTTTTCTAAGGTACCGGTCTGATAAACAGGAAGTAGCCAGATTAGCTACTAAATATATGCACACTGAAATATAGTCCCTTAAAATTCCCATGGCTGTGTACATGTTCAGATACGAACTATGAAAATTTTGTTTATATCTTTAGAGAAGTAAAATCAAGTATGTATGTCTTTAGTTTTGTCAAATTGCTGTCTTGTTTTGTCCTGTTATTAGGTAACAGTACTGATACAATACTGTAAAAATACGGAGATGTGGTATGATTGCCAATGAGACGCCTACATGTATCCACTCAAGTTCAAATAAAGTGGATGTAAGCAGTTATATGCAACCATACAGCCTTCAACAATGAGAAAATATCAAATAGACCCTTGTAAATAGGTGTTGATCAAATGATATTGTAAATAAGAGGGTTGTATATTTCATGACGGTATAATACTAAACCCCTAACAGGAGGGATTGTGCCTGATATTCATATGATGAAGACATAATCTTTCAATCAGTTTAATTAAGGTCTGGTTCTGGCATGTCAATAACTGCTAGTAGTCTATTGTTATTTATGTATTATTGTCATTTTGTTTATTTTCTTTTGTTTCATATTCTGACATCGGACTCGGACTTCTCTTAAACTGAGTTTTACTGTGCGTATTGTTTCGCGTTTGTTTTTTCTACATTGGCTACAGGTATAGGGGAGGGTTGAGATCTCAAAAAACATGTTTAATCCCGCCGCAATTTTGCGCCTGTCCCAAGTTAGGAGCCTCTGACCTTTGTTAGTCTTGTATGATTTATAATTTTAGTTTCTTGTGTATAATTCGGAGCTCAGTATGACGTCCATTATCACTTAACTAGTATACATATTTGTTTAGGGGCCAGCTGATGGACACCTCCGTGTGCGGGAGTTTCTCGCTACATTGAAGATCTATCGGTGGCCTTCGGCTGTTGTCTGCTCTATGGTCGGGTTGTTGTCTCCTTGACGCATTCCCCATTTCCATACTCAATTTTATAGTATGATTTACATCTGCAATAATCACGAAACAATCAAAGACAAGTTTGGGTCTAAATCTGTATGTCCCACATAATCAAATTGACCGAAGAGAGAGGCGAAAGATACTAAAGGCTTATTCAAACACATAAGTCAATAATAAACTGACAAAACCACGGCAAAAAAAAAGAGAAAGATTAAAAAACAAACAACAGAATGCAAAACACAACAAAGAACATCACAGACTGAACAAAACGAACCTCGCCAAAAAACAGGTGTGACCAAATGACTAATTTATCTCAGCCTTACATTATTTAGCAGACCCTTTATTATACCAAACCAAACAAAGTTCTTTATGGTACAATGTTTTTGATCCATCGGTCTGTCAGTCCTGTTCTCGTTATTGCAACTCCTATGAAACCACATAACAGAGTTTTATAAATCTTTGTAGATAATGAGGAAATTATGAAATTATCAATACATTGATTTTCTATATACTCCTACAACAGTTTGTCATAAAATCTGTCTAAAGACCACAACAGAGTTTCATGAACTTTTTAGATAGTTAGGACATGCTATGTAAATGTGCATATTGGCAGAAAATCATGATTAATTTTTTTATGCCCCACCTACGATAGTAAATGGGCATTAGTTTTCCGGTCTATGCGTCTGCTCCTTCGTCCGTTTCCTCGCTTCAGGTTAAATGTTTTGGTCAAGGTAGTTTTTGTTGAAGGTCAGGTCCAATAAACTTGAAACTTAGTACATATGTTTCCAATAATATGTTTTTTTCTAAGCTTAATGCCAAAGAAGGTTTTTTTTCCCTATTTCACGGTCCACTGAACAAAGAAAATGATAGGGCAAGTGGGGAACGGTGTACGATGGACACATTCTTGTTTTTGTCGAGCCTGCGACTTTTGTCGCAGAAAGCTCGACATAGGAATGGTGATCCGGCGGCGACGGCGACAGCGTTAGTTCACTTCTTAAAAGCTTGATATTTTAGACGGCGAACGACCTGGATGCTCCATACTTTAAATACAGATGCCTTAAGTTTGGAAGTTTCCGTCTGACACATGTCCATTGTCCTTGAACTCATTTTCATGGTTCAGTGACTACTTGAAAAAAAGTTAAGAGTTTTTGTAATTTCTCTCATATTATGGGTAACTATGTTTAGTATTTGCGTACCTTGGTCAGCATGTACGGGGCGCCGAATGGGACGCTTGTGGTTTTGTACTCAAAATTCAATTTTGTACGGACAAAAGTGACTTTTGTTCAACAAAAATAAGTTCAGTTTAACAAAATTTGTATCATACTACAAATTTAAAATTTTGTCATACAAAATTATCTATCAGCGGACAAAAGTCACTTTTGTCATGACAAAATTCATTTTTGTTACACAGACTTGAATTTTGTTACCTAATTTGAAAATTGGGCGACAAAAGTCAATTTTGTATTCAAATTAGTTTAGTTTGGTTTCTGTGAACTTATTTGCATACAAAATCGACTTTTGTTACACAAAATTGACAAAAATGAATTTTGTCTCAACAAAATTGACAAAATTGACTTTTGTCTCAACAAAATTGACAAAATTGACTTTTGTCTCAACAAAATTGACAAAATTGAATTTTGTCTCAACAAAATTGATTTTTGTCTCACGAAAGTCAATTTTGTCTCACGAAAGTCAATTTTGTCTCATAAAAGTCAATTTTGTTGTTACAAAATTGAATTTTGTCGTCACAAAAATGAATTTTGTCGTCACAAAAATGAATTTTGTCGTCACAAAAATGAATTTTGTCGTCACAAAATTGACTTTTGTCTCAACAAAATTGACAAAATTGACTTTTGTCTCAACAAAGTTAACAAAATTGACTTTTGTCTCAACAAAATTGACAAAATTGACAAAATTGACTTTTGTCTCAACAAAATTGACTTTTGTCTCAACAAAATTGATTTTTGTCTCAACAAAATTGACAGAATTGACTTTTGTCTCAACAAAATTAACAAAATTGACTTTTGTCTCAACAAAATTGACAAAATTGAATTTTGTCTCACAAAAATCAATTTTGTCTCACAAAAGTCAATTTTGTCTCACAAAAGTTAATTTTGTCTCACAAAAGTCAATTTTGTCTCACAAAAGTCAATTTTGTCTCACAAAATTGAATCTTACCTCACACAATTGACTTTTGTGATTTAATTTCCATATCAGGTAACAAAAGTCAATTTTGTATGCAAATATGTTTATATTTGCATACCTTTTAGACAAAATTGACTTTTGTCATGACAAATATGAATTTTGTCTACAAAAATGAATTTTGTCATGACAAAAATGAATTTTGTCTACACAAATGAATTTTGTCATCACAAAATTGAAGTTCTCACAAAACAAGTCTGTAGCACATAGTTTTGTAAGACAAAAATGATTTTGTTATGACAGAATTGAATTTTGTACAAAACCACAAGAGTCCCATTCGTCGCCCCGTAGCATGCCCATCAGACAGTTTTCACTTGACCTCGCCATCATTTCATGGATCAGTGAAAAGGGTTAAGTTTTTGGTGGTCAAGTCTATATCTCAGATACTATATGAAATATGTCTTGTATATTTGGTGTATGGAAGGATTGTAATGTGTACATGTCCAACTGGCAGGTGTCATCTGATCTTGACCTCATTTCCTTGGTTCAATGGTCAAAGTTAAGCTTTTGAGTTTTGTTCGTTTTTTCTAATACTATATGCAATAGGTCAACTTTATTTGGTGTCTGGAAATATCTTATGATGTCAGTCTCGCAAGTCTCATTTGACCTTGACCTCATTTTCGAGGTTCATTGTTCAGTGTTTAGTTTTTGTGCCAAGTGTCATCTGACCTTGACTTGATTTGTATTGAATGATTGTAAGGTGTAAATGTATTCCTCATTTTGGTCATATGACCTTGATCTCATTTTCTTTGGTCATGTTATTAATAAGTTTATGTGATAATTGTAGTAAAACTTTATATTTAGGTCTATCAACATAAATAAGGCGAGAAATTTCAACGTGTGTATTCTTGTTAGGAATTAGGAACTATGCCTTCTGAACTTAGAATTTCGGCCTAAATATACTTCTGCATATCTTCTGAAATTACACAACAGAATTTCATGCGTGTTTGAACTAAATAATCTGTTGAAATTTTGTTTGCTTAGTGACAATGTCGGGCTGTGAAGTATGTGAGCGTGCTCACAAAGGTTCTTTGATTACACACAGTCAATGCATTGTCTGTGCTTCCCAGATACAGTCTGTATGCATTTTCTTTGTTGTAAATTAAATTAAGTTTATGTATTGTACGTCGTTCTTAGTCTTTATACATTGTTTATATGCTTTGACTATGAGTCTAAGATACTTCTATTGTCGGTATATCTTAGATTTAGTCGGTTAACACTGTCTATGGATCAGAGACACAGTATGTATGCATTGTAAGTTGTTCCAAGTTGAAATAAAAGTCTGTATGTTTTGCCTGTTACTGCAAGATAAAGTGTGTGCACTGCCTGTGGCTCTTATATACAGTCTGTATGCATTTTCTGTATGCTTTATCTATGGGTCTAATTTTTATATACAGTCTGTATACAAACTGTATCTCTGACCCATATACAGTGTCCAAAAAAACTCTGTTTTAAGATCTCTAACCCATATACAGTGTGAAAATGATCTTTGGTTCTAAGATGCATTTTGTTTGATTGGCTGAATGCTTAGTATATATTGGTTTCGATATATGGTCTGTATGTATTGTATGGATCTTATATATTTGTATTTTTTTCCATCTGATGAGTAAGCCTTTTTCAACTGATTTTTATAGTTCGTTCTTATGTTGTACTGTTACACCAAAGTCCCAGGTTATTGGAGGTTCGGGATCCCGCTAACATGTTTAACCCCGCCACATTCACTATGTATGTGCCTGTCCCAAGTTAGGAGACTGTAATTCAGTGGTTGTCGTTTGTTTATATGTTACATATTTGTTTTTCGTTCATTTTTTGTATATAAATTAGGTCGTTAGTTTTTTCGTTTAAATTGTTTCACATTGTCATTTCAGGACTTGTTATAGGTGACTATGCGGTATGGGCTGTGTTCATTGTTGAAGGCCGTACGGTGACCTATAGTTGTTAATTTCTGTGCCATTTTGGTCACTTGTGGAGAGTTGTCAGTAGTGTTTGTGGGACAGAATGAACCCATAACGTCGGACGCTGACGCTATATTTGGACCTGGGTGTGAATGCCGACGCCATATTTGGGCCTTAACGCGGACGCCATGGTCGACCATGAAATCGGGACGCGAATTTGAGGTTGGACCGTATGATTCGGACATCGAGACACCGACGCCATATTTGGGCTTGGACGCTATACCTTAATGTTATACCAGTAACGAATTATAAAATTCGTAATAACGATTTAAATTCCTGATTTCGTATTTAAATTATATTTGTGGGAGGTCCTATGGGCGTCCGTAGCTTTCCGACTTATTTGAACCACTTAATTAATATCCTATGGTCCTGTTTAACCTGACATCTCAAATAATTAGATTAAGAGATAAAGCACATCTGGTGATTAAAAATAAGTATCTTTATACACTTTCTTTCAATAACATGTTTACAGGTGTACACTTTTTTATTTGGTTCTAATTAACGGACACCATTATAAAAATATAGTCTGTGACATTAAATAATTATCTTTATCTTTTAGATAAGCATGACAACCGTAAACATTGAGTAGTATTGCATTCCAACTCATTTCAACCACATATAATTACTATCATATGATTAGGATTTCAACCCAAATGATTAACTAAAACCACGTCTGGTCATTTAAAATTGTTTCTCATTTAACATAATCTTAACTATATATTTGAAAATTCCACGGTCGTAGTTGGTTTTTATCTTCAAAAATTACACGGATAATATATTTAATCAATCAATTTTTATATACAAGGAGTTTGGATTGGGTTTACAGAATAGAGAATAATGGACGAAAAAATAAATAAAGAATGATATGGGCGAGAAAAATAAAGAATAAAGAAATATGACCAAAATAAATATAAAGAATAGTGAAATAGGGACTGGTAAAATATATCGAATAGAGAAATATACGGCTGCTTAAATATAAGGAATTAAGAATTATATGGGATGTTAAACTATAAAAAAATTATAAAGGAATACAAACAAATACGACTGTTACAGTATATAATTGCAGTAGCATTTTTTGTTTGTTTGTGCACGTGCAAGAATTATCTCCGTGCAGAGAAACAAGAACCGGTTTGAACCGGTATAAATGAAATGATTCTGGCTCTGTAGGTGGCCGGCTCTTAGCATACGGTCCAATCAAACAAGTTTTATGTCTATATAGTCCTTAACATAAAATTATGATGAAGATTACTAAATACTTAAGGAAGAAAGATGATCAGGAGGATTCATTAATTATACAGAAACACAAAAAATTGTATTGACTATAATAATTATTTCAACCGTATAGAAGATAAATTAGTCTACTGTACTTATATAGTTATACACAACACATTTTAGCCTATTGCAAGGCAAAATTTATGTTCCTATCCAATATACCCTTTATCCCGCGGGGTGGCCTCTTTTACAAGACCTATACCTATTGTATTTATGGTAACGTGTTCTAAACATTCATGAATTATTTGCCACTGGACGTTAAGCAATCAATTACTATTTCCGTTTATTTCCTTAAATACGGCTTTGAGTATAACAAAGCTGTAAGAGAGATACTAAAGGTTTCACTGGAATTAACACTATGGACGAGTTTTGTTTATTTATTAATAGCGAAAACTCGCTTTCATCCATCGTTTGAAAATAACGTACGTGGCAATTTCAAAGTGCGCCTTGCAAAACGCTATACGTTGGATGGATCGTGGGAATGTTCATTGAAGGTGTCGTTCATACCGGAATTAGAAGCCTAAACGAGACGTATGTACTTCTGTTCCGATTTCGTGCACCAGTCGTACGTTAGGGAAAATCTCTCCATATTCTCCAGTCGATACGATTAATTAAGATATTACGGACGTGACGTTTGGGAAACCAGTCTATTTCACGGTAACCAGGAATGAATTGTATCACATCGAATTTGTTTTGAGATACGATCATCTTCAAATATGTCGTCTAAAAGATGACCATGTATTTCTCTTGCTATATTTTCGAAGGAAGTGAAGTAAATCTATAAGAGGAAACTACTCACTGTCATTTAGGAAATTACGAGTATGTTTAATTGCAATATTTGCTGTTAAGTGCATGTGTAGCTGCACGATCTTCAAAGACATATAAGAAGTAAGCATTCTTCCGATGAGCCACTATACCACCCAGGTGTTACCCAGCAGCAGCAAAAGCAGCAACAGCAGCAGAAGGGTTTCGTGTTTAGACACCCTTCTACCATGATTGTGTCCGGTCCAACCTCCTGCGATAAAACTTATTTTATGTTATTTGTTTCAACACATAAAAAAACTGTGAAGTCCTAGTCCAGACAGGATCGTTTGGTTGTATAAAAGGTGGCAACCTCTTTACGAGGAAATACAACGAACATGCAGTGCTTCCACGCGTTGAATTCATTCGTGGAATTCCTTTTGATCTCGAAAGGGACGATTTTTTCGATCCCAACATTCGAAACATGATCCTATTAGATGACCTCATGTCGGCATCGGACAAAGACTCCAGAATAAATGATTTGTTTACGGAAGGGTGTCACCATAGGAAATTATCGGTCGTCGTTTTTAATCAGAATTTATACTTTGGCAAAAACCCCACCCAGAGACGAAACTGTCATTATCTCATTCTCTTTAATAACCCCATTGATCGACAGCCCCTCGTGACTCTTGGCCGACAGATGTATCCTTCTCGAGGGGACTTCTTCCTCCGGAAATTTGAAGAGGCAAAGAGGACACCTTTCGTGTACTTTCTTGTTGACCTAAAAGCTAGAACCTCAGAAGCCTCCAGATTGCACACAGAGGTCTTGCAGGTCGGTCAAGGAGAGACACCAGACGGACAGAGGGATGACGACCGTCTCTCGAATACTTTTGAAGACGATAGTTCGGTCTCATCAGACGAAGATATTGCCGACGAGACAACACATAGTTCGTCAGAGGATGCTGAAACACGGAAAGATCTCATCGCCTGTCAGGATTGTGGAGTACTTAGTGTTTGCTCACCTACGTGGATTAGAAGCCCAACGTCAGCAAGGTTGTGGGAATAAAAACGGCATTGCCCTTAACGATGACCGGGAAAGATGTAGAGGATGCTTTGAGTGGATTGCCCGTGACCGTTTGCTGTGCAGAAGACTTGCCTATATATGTGAGCGACAGGCGTAGAAGGTTTGTGGTCAATACGGACAACTGTGATCAAAAGGGGAGTCATTGGGTTGCATTTCATTTCCCCGCATCGGGTCCATCAGAATTTTTCGACTCTTTAGAACGATTACCGGAAAAGTACCAACGCTATTTCAGAAATGTACTCATCGTCAATGGACCGAAATACTGTGTGGTTTGCAATCAAATCCAACCCAATGATTCAGATACATGTGGCCTGTATTGCATTTATTACGTCAAATTGAGATGTCGGGACTCGAGATGAAGGACATTATCAACAACTTTTCATCCACTGACACGATTCAGAATGACAGTAAACTCGTAGCTCTATTTGGTTAAATGAAAAATAATGATACAAAAAAAAATAATGAAAAAAGAAAGAAAAAAAAACAGAAGAAAAGAAAAAAAATTCTTAAAACAACTACATGGATGTATAGCAGGTCTCAAGTCTTGAAAAACTCTTTCTAGGGTCACTAAAAGTATCCACCCTGGAGGGTAGCCTGGTCAAAAATTAAGATATAGCGTCCAGGATTTAAGCCCAAATATTGCGTCGGCGTCTCGATGTCCGAGTAACATGGTCCAACCCGAAGCTTGCGTCTTGATTTCAGGGTCGACTATGGCGTCCGCTTTAAGGCCCAAATATGGCGTCGGCGTCTGCGCCAACTTTCGAATATGGCGTCAGCGTCCGACGTCCACCTTAATGGGGGTCATTCTCTCCCACAAACACTACTGTTGTCTCATTGGCAATCATACAACATCTACTTTTTTATATTATATATATATTATCTATACGTACATATTTTCTATATACGAATTTTACATGTTTAGATGATGCAATGAAAATTCAGAAGATATGTGGTAATATTGCCAATGGGAAACTTATCCACCAAAGACAAACGAATGTGAATCAGCCATGAGTTACACATATGTATTCATGTAAAATGCTATTCAAACCCATTCCTGACTAGATGTGACGAAAAACGAAAACTAACAGCCCGATTAATGCTGAAACGATAAACGTAAAATCAATATCAAAGACAGCAACCAATAACAATACAGTGCTCCTATATATCGTCTACCAACAGTATTTATCTATACCTACCGTCGGTGGTTAACATGCAATACAGTACTCCAATGTACCGTATATCAACAGTATTTGTCTATACCTACCGTCGGTGGTTAACATACAATATAGTGCTCCTATATACCGTCTATCAACAGTATTTGTCTATACCTACTGTCGGTAGTTAACATACAGTATAGTGCTCCTATACACCGTATATCAACAGTATTTGTCTGTACCTACCGTCGGTGGTTAACATACAATATAGTGCTCCTATATACCGTCTATCACCAGTATTTGTCTATACCTACCGTCGGTGATTAACATACGATATAGTGCTATTATATATACCGTCTATCAAGAGTTTTAGTCTATACCTACAGTTGGTAGTTAACATACAATATAGTGCTCCTATATACCGTCTATCAATATTATTTGTCTATACCTACTGTCGGTAGTTAACATGCAATATAATGCTCCTATATACCGTCTATTATCAGTATTTGTCTATACCTACCGTCAGTGGTTAACATACGAATTAGTACTCCTTCACACCGTCTATCAATAGTATTTGTCTATACCTACCATTGGTGGTTAACATGCAATATAATGCTCCTATATACCGTCTATTATCAGTATTTTTCTAAACCTACCGTCGATAGTTAACATGCGATATAGTGCTCCTATATACCGTCTACCAACAGTATTTATCTATACCTACCGTCGGTGGTTAACATGCAACACAGTACTCCTATTTACTGCATATCAACAGTATTTGGCTATACCTACCGTCGGTGGTTAACATACAATATAGTGCTCCTATATACCGTCTATCAACAGTATTTGTCTATACCTACTCTCGGTAGTTAACATACAATATAGTGCTCCTATATACCGTCTATCACCAGTATTTGTCTATACCTACCGTCGGTGATTAACATACGATATAGTGCTATTATATATACCGTCTATCAAGAGTTTTAGTCTATACCTACTGTTGGTAGTTAACATACAATATAGTGCTCCTATATACCGTCTATCAATATTATTTGTCTATACCTACTGTCGGTAGTTAACATGCAATATAATGCTCCTATATACCGTCTATTATCAGTATTTGTCTATACCTACCGTCAGTGGTTAACATACGAATTAGTACTCCTTCACACCGTCTATCAATAGTATTTGTCTATACATACCATTGGTGGTTAACATGCAATATAATGCTCCTATATACCGTCTATTATCAGTATTTTTCTAAACCTACCGTCGGTAGTTAACATGCGATATAGTGCTCCTATATACCGTCTACCAACAGTATTTATCTATACCTACCGTCGGTGGTTAACATGCAACACAGTACTCCTATATACCGCATATCAACAGTATTTAGCTATACCTACCGTCGGTGGTTAACATACAATATAGTGCTCCTATATACCGTCTATCAACAGTATTTGTCTATACCTACTCTCGGTAGTTAACATACAATATAGTGCTCCTATATACCGTCTATCAACAGTATTTGTCTAATACCTACTGTCGGTAGTTAACATACAATATAGTGCTCCTATATACCGTCTATCAACAGTATGTGTCTATACCTACCGTCGGTAGTTAACATACAATATAGAGCTCCTATATACCGTCTATCAACAGTATTTGTCTATACCTACTGTTGGTAGTTAACATACAGTATAGTGCTCCTATACATCGTATATTATACCTACCGTCGGTGATTAACATGCAATAAAGTGTTCCTATATACCGTCTATAAACATAATTTATCTATACCTACCGTCGGTGATTAACATGCAATAAAATGCTCCTATATACCGTCTATTATTTTATTTTTTTCTAAACCTACCGTCGGTAGTTAACATGCGATATAGTGCTCCTATATACCGTTTATCACCAGTATTTGTCTATACCTACTGTCGGTAGTTAACATACAATATAGTGCTCCTACAATGTATATACCGTCTATCAACAGTATTTGTCTATACCTACCGTCGGTGGTTAACATACAATATAGTGCTCCTATATACCGTCTATCAAGAGTTTTAGTCTATACCTACTGTTGGTAGTTAACATACCATATAGTGCTCCTATATACCGTCTATCAACAGTATTTGTCTATACCTACCGTCGGTGGTTAACATACAATATAGTGCTCCTATATACCGTCTATCAAGAGTTTTAGTCTATACCTACTGTCGGTAGTTAACATACAATATAGTGCTCCTATATACCGTCTATCACCAGTATTTGTCTATACCTACTGTCGGTAGTTAACATACAATATAGTGTTCCTATATACCGTCTATCAACAGTATTTGTCTATACCTACTGTCGGAAGGTAACATACAATATAGTGCACCTATATGCCGTCTATCAGCAGTATTTGTCTATACCTACCGTCGGTGGTTAACATACAATATAGTGCTCCTATATACCGTCTATCAGCAGTATTTGTCTATACCTACCGTCGGTGGTTAACATACAATATAGTGCTCCTATATACCGTCTATCACCAGTATTTGTCTATACCTACTGTCGGTAGTTAACATACAATATAGTGCTCCTATATATCGTCTATAACCAGTATTTGTCTATACCTACCGTCGGTGATTAACATACGATATAGTGCTATTACATATACCGTCTATCAAGATTTTTAGTCTTTACCTACTGTTGGTAGTTAACATACAATACAGTGCTCCTATATACCGTCTATCAACAGTATTTGTCTATACCTACTGTCGGTAGTTAACATACAATATAGTGCTCCTACATGTGTATATACCGTCTATCAACAGTATTTGTCTATACCTACCGTCGGTGGTTAACATACAATATAGTGCTCCTATATACCGTCTATCAAGAGTTTTAGTCTATACCTCTGTTGGTAGTTAACATACAATATAGTGCTCCTATATACCGTCTATCAAGAGTTTTAGTCTATACCTACTGTTGGTAGTTAACATACCATATAGTGCTCCTATATACAGTCTATCAACAGTATTTGTCTATACCTACCGTCGGTGGTTAACATGCAATATAGTCCTCCTATATACTGTCTATCAACAGTATTTGTCTATACCTACTGTCGGAAGGTAACATACAATATAGTGCACCTATATACCGTCTATCAGCAGTATTTGTCTATATCTACCGTCGGTGGTTAACATACAATATAGTGCTCCTATATACCGTCTATCAGCTGTATTTGTCTATACCTACCGTCGGTGGTTAACATACAATATAGTGCTCCTATATACCGTCTATCACCAGTATTTGTCTATACCTACTGTCGGTAGTTAACATACAATATAGTGCTCCTATATACCGTCTATAACCAGTATTTGTCTATACCTACCGTCGGTGATTAACATACGATATAGTGCTATTACATATACCGTCTATCAAGATTTTTAGTCTTTACCTACTGTTGGTAGTTAACATACAATACAGTGCTCCTATATACCGTCGATCACCAGTATTTGTCTATACCTACTGTCGGTAGTTAACATACAATATAGTGTTCCTATATACCGTCTATCAACAGTATTTGTCTATACCTACTGTCGGAAGGTAACATACAATATAGTGCACCTATATACCGTCTATCAGCAGTATTTGTCTATACCTACCGTCGGTGGTTAACATACAATATAGTGCTCCTATATACCGTCTATCAGCAGTATTTGTCTATACCTACCGTCGGTGGTTAACATACAATATAGTGCTCCTATATACCGTCTATCACCAGTATTTGTCTATACCTACTGTCGGTAGTTAACATACAATGTAGTGCTCCTATATACCGTCTATAACCAGTATTTGTCTATACCTACCGTCGGTGATTAACATACGATATAGTGCTATTACATATACCGTCTATCAAGATTTTTAGTCTTTACCTACTGTTGGTAGTTAACATACAATACAGTGCTCCTATATACCGTCTATCACCAGTATTTGTCTATACCTACCGTCGGTGATTAACATACGATATAGTGCTATTATATATACCGTCTATCAAGAGTTTTAGTCTATACCTACTGTTGGTAGTTAACATACAATATAGTGCTCCTATATACCGTCTATCAATATTATTTGTCTATACCTACTGTCGGTAGTTAACATGCAATATAATGCTCCTATATACCGTCTATTATCAGTATTTGTCTATACCTACCGTCAGTGGTTAACATACGAATTAGTACTCCTTCACACCGTCTATCAATAGTATTTGTCTATACATACCATTGGTGGTTAACATGCAATATAATGCTCCTATATACCGTCTATTATCAGTATTTTTCTAAACCTACCGTCGGTAGTTAACATGCGATATAGTGCTCCTATATACCGTCTACCAACAGTATTTATCTATACCTACCGTCGGTGGTTAACATGCAACACAGTACTCCTATATACCGCATATCAACAGTATTTAGCTATACCTACCGTCGGTGGTTAACATACAATATAGTGCTCCTATATACCGTCTATCAACAGTATTTGTCTATACCTACTCTCGGTAGTTAACATACAATATAGTGCTCCTATATACCGTCTATTAACAGTATTTGTCTAATACCTACTGTCGGTAGTTAACATACAATATAGTGCTCCTATATACCGTCTATCAACAGTATGTGTCTATACCTACCGTCGGTAGTTAACATACAATATAGAGCTCCTATATACCGTCTATCAACAGTATTTGTCTATACCTACTGTTGGTAGTTAACATACAGTATAGTGCTCCTATACATCGTATATTATACCTACCGTCGGTGATTAACATGCAATAAAGTGTTCCTATATACCGTCTATAAACATAATTTATCTATACCTACCGTCGGTGATTAACATGCAATAAAATGCTCCTATATACCGTCTATTATTTTATTTTTTTCTAAACCTACCGTCGGTAGTTAACATGCGATATAGTGCTCCTATATACCGTTTATCACCAGTATTTGTCTATACCTTCTGTCGGTAGTTAACATACAATATAGTGCTCCTACAATGTATATACCGTCTATCAACAGTATTTGTCTATACCTACCGTCGGTGGTTAACATACAATATAGTGCTCCTATATACCGTCTATCAAGAGTTTTAGTCTATACCTACTGTTGGTAGTTAACATACCATATAGTGCTCCTATATACCGTCTATCAACAGTATTTGTCTATACCTACCGTCGGTGGTTAACATACAATATAGTGCTCCTATATACCGTCTATCAAGAGTTTTAGTCTATACCTACTGTCGGTAGTTAACATACAATATAGTGCTCCTATATACCGTCTATCACCAGTATTTGTCTATACCTACTGTCGGTAGTTAACATACAATATAGTGTTCCTATATACCGTCTATCAACAGTATTTGTCTATACCTACTGTCGGAAGGTAACATACAATATAGTGCACCTATATACCGTCTATCAGCAGTATTTGTCTATACCTACCGTCGGTGGTTAACATACAATATAGTGCTCCTATATACCGTCTATCAGCAGTATTTGTCTATACCTACCGTCGGTGGTTAACATACAATATAGTGCTCCTATATACCGTCTATCACCAGTATTTGTCTATACCTACTGTCGGTAGTTAACATACAATATAGTGCTCCTATATATCGTCTATAACCAGTATTTGTCTATACCTACCGTCGGTGATTAACATACGATATAGTGCTATTACATATACCGTCTATCAAGATTTTTAGTCTTTACCTACTGTTGGTAGTTAACATACAATACAGTGCTCCTATATACCGTCTATCAACAGTATTTGTCTATACCTACTGTCGGTAGTTAACATACAATATAGTGCTCCTACATGTGTATATACCGTCTATCAACAGTATTTGTCTATACCTACCGTCGGTGGTTAACATACAATATAGTGCTCCTATATACCGTCTATCAAGAGTTTTAGTCTATACCTCTGTTGGTAGTTAACATACAATATAGTGCTCCTATATACCGTCTATCAAGAGTTTTAGTCTATACCTACTGTTGGTAGTTAACATACCATATAGTGCTCCTATATACAGTCTATCAACAGTATTTGTCTATACCTACCGTCGGTGGTTAACATGCAATATAGTCCTCCTATATACTGTCTATCAACAGTATTTGTCTATACCTACTGTCGGAAGGTAACATACAATATAGTGCACCTATATACCGTCTATCAGCAGTATTTGTCTATACCTACCGTCGGTGGTTAACATACAATATAGTGCTCCTATATACCGTCTATCAGCTGTATTTGTCTATACCTACCGTCGGTGGTTAACATACAATATAGTGCTCCTATATACCGTCTATCACCAGTATTTGTCTATACCTACTGTCGGTAGTTAACATACAATATAGTGCTCCTATATACCGTCTATAACCAGTATTTGTCTATACCTACCGTCGGTGATTAACATACGATATAGTGCTATTACATATACCGTCTATCAAGATTTTTAGTCTTTACCTACTGTTGGTAGTTAACATACAATACAGTGCTCCTATATACCGTCTATCAACAGTATTTGTCTATACCTACTGTCGGAAGGTAACATACAATATAGTGCACCTATATACCGTCTATCAACAGTATTTGTCTATACCTACCGTCGGTGGTTAACATACAATATAGTGCTCCTATATACCGTCTATCAAGAGTTTTAGTCTATACCTAATGTCGGTAGTTGACATACAATATAGTGCTCCTATATACCGTCGATCACCAGTATTTGTCTATACCTACTGTCGGTAGTTAACATACAATATAGTGTTCCTATATACCGTCTATCAACAGTATTTGTCTATACCTACTGTCGGAAGGTAACATACAATATAGTGCACCTATATACCGTCTATCAGCAGTATTTGTCTATACCTACCGTCGGTGGTTAACATACAATATAGTGCTCCTATATACCGTCTATCAGCAGTATTTGTCTATACCTACCGTCGGTGGTTAACATACAATATAGTGCTCCTATATACCGTCTATCACCAGTATTTGTCTATACCTACTGTCGGTAGTTAACATACAATATAGTGCTCCTGTATACCGTCTATAACCAGTATTTGTCTATACCTACCGTCGGTGATTAACATACGATATAGTGCTATTACATATACCGTCTATCAAGATTTTTAGTCTTTACCTACTGTTGGTAGTTAACATACAATACAGTGCTCCTATATACCGTCTATCAACAGTATTTGTCTATACCTACTGTCGGTAGTTAACATACAATATAGTGCTCCTACAATGTATATACCGTCTATCAACAGTATTTGTCTATACCTACCGTCGGTGGTTAACATACAATATAGTGCTCCTATATACCGTCTATCAAGAGTTTTAGTCTATACCTACTGTTGGTAGTTAACATACCATATAGTGCTCCTATATACCGTCTATCAACAGTATTTGTCTATACCTACCGTCGGTGGTTAACATACAATATAGTGCTCCTATATACCGTCTATCAAGAGTTTTAGTCTATACCTACTGTCGGTAGTTAACATACAATATAGTGCTCCTATATACCGTCTATCACCAGTATTTGTCTATACCTACTGTCGGTAGTTAACATACAATATAGTGTTCCTATATACCGTCTATCAACAGTATTTGTCTATACCTACTGTCGGAAGGTAACATACAATATAGTGCACCTATATACCGTCTATCAGCAGTATTTGTCTATACCTACCGTCGGTGGTTAACATACAATATAGTGCTCCTATATACCGTCTATCAGCAGTATTTGTCTATACCTACCGTCGGTGGTTAACATACAATATAGTGCTCCTATATACCGTCTATCACCAGTATTTGTCTATACCTACTGTCGGTAGTTAACATACAATATAGTGCTCCTATATATCGTCTATAACCAGTATTTGTCTATACCTACCGTCGGTGATTAACATACGATATAGTGCTATTACATATACCGTCTATCAAGATTTTTAGTCTTTACCTACTGTTGGTAGTTAACATACAATACAGTGCTCCTATATACCGTCTATCAACAGTATTTGTCTATACCTACTGTCGGTAGTTAACATACAATATAGTGCTCCTACATGTGTATATACCGTCTATCAACAGTATTTGTCTATACCTACCGTCGGTGGTTAACATACAATATAGTGCTCCTATATACCGTCTATCAAGAGTTTTAGTCTATACCTCTGTTGGTAGTTAACATACAATATAGTGCTCCTATATACCGTCTATCAAGAGTTTTAGTCTATACCTACTGTTGGTAGTTAACATACCATATAGTGCTCCTATATACAGTCTATCAACAGTATTTGTCTATACCTACCGTCGGTGGTTAACATGCAATATAGTCCTCCTATATACTGTCTATCAACAGTATTTGTCTATACCTACTGTCGGAAGGTAACATACAATATAGTGCACCTATATACCGTCTATCAGCAGTATTTGTCTATATCTACCGTCGGTGGTTAACATACAATATAGTGCTCCTATATACCGTCTATCAGCTGTATTTGTCTATACCTACCGTCGGTGGTTAACATACAATATAGTGCTCCTATATACCGTCTATCACCAGTATTTGTCTATACCTACTGTCGGTAGTTAACATACAATATAGTGCTCCTATATACCGTCTATAACCAGTATTTGTCTATACCTACCGTCGGTGATTAACATACGATATAGTGCTATTACATATACCGTCTATCAAGATTTTTAGTCTTTACCTACTGTTGGTAGTTAACATACAATACAGTGCTCCTATATACCGTCGATCACCAGTATTTGTCTATACCTACTGTCGGTAGTTAACATACAATATAGTGTTCCTATATACCGTCTATCAACAGTATTTGTCTATACCTACTGTCGGAAGGTAACATACAATATAGTGCACCTATATACCGTCTATCAGCAGTATTTGTCTATACCTACCGTCGGTGGTTAACATACAATATAGTGCTCCTATATACCGTCTATCAGCAGTATTTGTCTATACCTACCGTCGGTGGTTAACATACAATATAGTGCTCCTATATACCGTCTATCACCAGTATTTGTCTATACCTACTGTCGGTAGTTAACATACAATGTAGTGCTCCTATATACCGTCTATAACCAGTATTTGTCTATACCTACCGTCGGTGATTAACATACGATATAGTGCTATTACATATACCGTCTATCAAGATTTTTAGTCTTTACCTACTGTTGGTAGTTAACATACAATACAGTGCTCCTATATACCGTCTATCACCAGTATTTGTCTATACCTACCGTCGGTGATTAACATACGATATAGTGCTATTATATATACCGTCTATCAAGAGTTTTAGTCTATACCTACTGTTGGTAGTTAACATACAATATAGTGCTCCTATATACCGTCTATCAATATTATTTGTCTATACCTACTGTCGGTAGTTAACATGCAATATAATGCTCCTATATACCGTCTATTATCAGTATTTGTCTATACCTACCGTCAGTGGTTAACATACGAATTAGTACTCCTTCACACCGTCTATCAATAGTATTTGTCTATACATACCATTGGTGGTTAACATGCAATATAATGCTCCTATATACCGTCTATTATCAGTATTTTTCTAAACCTACCGTCGGTAGTTAACATGCGATATAGTGCTCCTATATACCGTCTACCAACAGTATTTATCTATACCTACCGTCGGTGGTTAACATGCAACACAGTACTCCTATATACCGCATATCAACAGTATTTAGCTATACCTACCGTCGGTGGTTAACATACAATATAGTGCTCCTATATACCGTCTATCAACAGTATTTGTCTATACCTACTCTCGGTAGTTAACATACAATATAGTGCTCCTATATACCGTCTATTAACAGTATTTGTCTAATACCTACTGTCGGTAGTTAACATACAATATAGTGCTCCTATATACCGTCTATCAACAGTATGTGTCTATACCTACCGTCGGTAGTTAACATACAATATAGAGCTCCTATATACCGTCTATCAACAGTATTTGTCTATACCTACTGTTGGTAGTTAACATACAGTATAGTGCTCCTATACATCGTATATTATACCTACCGTCGGTGATTAACATGCAATAAAGTGTTCCTATATACCGTCTATAAACATAATTTATCTATACCTACCGTCGGTGATTAACATGCAATAAAATGCTCCTATATACCGTCTATTATTTTATTTTTTTCTAAACCTACCGTCGGTAGTTAACATGCGATATAGTGCTCCTATATACCGTTTATCACCAGTATTTGTCTATACCTTCTGTCGGTAGTTAACATACAATATAGTGCTCCTACAATGTATATACCGTCTATCAACAGTATTTGTCTATACCTACCGTCGGTGGTTAACATACAATATAGTGCTCCTATATACCGTCTATCAAGAGTTTTAGTCTATACCTACTGTTGGTAGTTAACATACCATATAGTGCTCCTATATACCGTCTATCAACAGTATTTGTCTATACCTACCGTCGGTGGTTAACATACAATATAGTGCTCCTATATACCGTCTATCAAGAGTTTTAGTCTATACCTACTGTCGGTAGTTAACATACAATATAGTGCTCCTATATACCGTCTATCACCAGTATTTGTCTATACCTACTGTCGGTAGTTAACATACAATATAGTGTTCCTATATACCGTCTATCAACAGTATTTGTCTATACCTACTGTCGGAAGGTAACATACAATATAGTGCACCTATATACCGTCTATCAGCAGTATTTGTCTATACCTACCGTCGGTGGTTAACATACAATATAGTGCTCCTATATACCGTCTATCAGCAGTATTTGTCTATACCTACCGTCGGTGGTTAACATACAATATAGTGCTCCTATATACCGTCTATCACCAGTATTTGTCTATACCTACTGTCGGTAGTTAACATACAATATAGTGCTCCTATATATCGTCTATAACCAGTATTTGTCTATACCTACCGTCGGTGATTAACATACGATATAGTGCTATTACATATACCGTCTATCAAGATTTTTAGTCTTTACCTACTGTTGGTAGTTAACATACAATACAGTGCTCCTATATACCGTCTATCAACAGTATTTGTCTATACCTACTGTCGGTAGTTAACATACAATATAGTGCTCCTACATGTGTATATACCGTCTATCAACAGTATTTGTCTATACCTACCGTCGGTGGTTAACATACAATATAGTGCTCCTATATACCGTCTATCAAGAGTTTTAGTCTATACCTCTGTTGGTAGTTAACATACAATATAGTGCTCCTATATACCGTCTATCAAGAGTTTTAGTCTATACCTACTGTTGGTAGTTAACATACCATATAGTGCTCCTATATACAGTCTATCAACAGTATTTGTCTATACCTACCGTCGGTGGTTAACATGCAATATAGTCCTCCTATATACTGTCTATCAACAGTATTTGTCTATACCTACTGTCGGAAGGTAACATACAATATAGTGCACCTATATACCGTCTATCAGCAGTATTTGTCTATACCTACCGTCGGTGGTTAACATACAATATAGTGCTCCTATATACCGTCTATCAGCTGTATTTGTCTATACCTACCGTCGGTGGTTAACTGACAATATAGTGCTCCTATATACCGTCTATCACCAGTATTTGTCTATACCTACTGTCGGTAGTTAACATACAATATAGTGCTCCTATATACCGTCTATAACCAGTATTTGTCTATACCTACCGTCGGTGATTAACATACGATATAGTGCTATTACATATACCGTCTATCAAGATTTTTAGTCTTTACCTACTGTTGGTAGTTAACATACAATACAGTGCTCCTATATACCGTCTATCAACAGTATTTGTCTATACCTACTGTCGGAAGGTAACATACAATATAGTGCACCTATATACCGTCTATCAACAGTATTTGTCTATACCTACCGTCGGTGGTTAACATACAATATAGTGCTCCTATATACCGTCTATCAAGAGTTTTAGTCTATACCTAATGTCGGTAGTTGACATACAATATAGTGCTCCTATATACCGTCGATCACCAGTATTTGTCTATACCTACTGTCGGTAGTTAACATACAATATAGTGTTCCTATATACCGTCTATCAACAGTATTTGTCTATACCTACTGTCGGAAGGTAACATACAATATAGTGCACCTATATACCGTCTATCAGCAGTATTTGTCTATACCTACCGTCGGTGGTTAACATACAATATAGTGCTCCTATATACCGTCTATCAGCAGTATTTGTCTATACCTACCGTCGGTGGTTAACATACAATATAGTGCTCCTATATACCGTCTATCACCAGTATTTGTCTATACCTACTGTCGGTAGTTAACATACAATATAGTGCTCCTGTATACCGTCTATAACCAGTATTTGTCTATACCTACCGTCGGTGATTAACATACGATATAGTGCTATTACATATACCGTCTATCAAGATTTTTAGTCTTTACCTACTGTTGGTAGTTAACATACAATACAGTGCTCCTATATACCGTCTATCAACAGTATTTGTCTATACCTACTGTCGGTAGTTAACATACAATATAGTGCTCCTACATGTGTATATACCGTCTATCAACAGTATTTGTCTATACCTACCGTCGGTGGTTAACATACAATATAGTGCTCCTATATACCGTCTATCAAGAGTTTTAGTCTCTACCTCTGTTGGTAGTTAACATACAATATAGTGCTCCTATATACCGTCTATCAATAGTTTTAGTCTATACCTACTGTTGGTAGTTAACATACCATATAGTGCTCCTATATACAGTCTATCAATAGTATTTGTCTATACCTACCGTCGGTGGTTAACATGCAATATAGTCCTCCTATATACTGTCTATCAACAGTATTTTTCTATACCTACTGTCGGAAGGTAACATACAATATAGTGCACCTATATACCGTCTATCAGCAGTATTTGTCTATACCTACCGTCGGTGGTTAACATACAATATAGTGCTCCTATATACCGTCTATCAGCTGTATTTGTCTATACCTACCGTCGGTGGTTAACATACAATATAGTGCTCCTATATACCGTCTATCACCAGTATTTGTCTATACCTACTGTCGGTAGTTAACATACAATATAGTGCTCCTATATACCGTCTATAACCAGTATTTGTCTATACCTACCGTCGGTGATTAACATACGATATAGTGCTATTACATATACCGTCTATCAAGATTTTTAGTCTTTACCTACTGTTGGTAGTTAACATACAATACAGTGCTCCTATATACCGTCTATCAACAGTATTTGTCTATACCTACTGTCGGAAGGTAACATACAATATAGTGCACCTATATACCGTCTATCAACAGTATTTGTCTATACCTACCGTCGGTGGTTAACATACAATATAGTGCTCCTATATACCGTCTATCAAGAGTTTTAGTCTATACCTACTGTCGGTAGTTAACATACAATATAGTGCTCCTATATACCGTCGATCACCAGTATTTGTCTATACCTACTGTCGGTAGTTAACATACAATATAGTGTTCCTATATACCGTCTATCAACAGTATTTGTCTATACCTACTGTCGGAAGGTAACATACAATATAGTGCACCTATATACCGTCTATCAGCAGTATTTGTCTATACCTACCGTCGGTGGTTAACATACAATATAGTGCTCCTATATACCGTCTATCAGCAGTATTTGTCTATACCTACCGTCGGTGGTTAACATACAATATAGTGCTCCTATATACCGTCTATCACCAGTATTTGTCTATACCTACTGTCGGTAGTTAACATACAATGTAGTGCTCCTATATACCGTCTATAACCAGTATTTGTCTATACCTACCGTCGGTGATTAACATACGATATAGTGCTATTACATATACCGTCTATCAAGATTTTTAGTCTTTACCTACTGTTGGTAGTTAACATACAATACAGTGCTCCTATATACCGTCTATCAACAGTATTTGTCTATACCTACTGTCGGTAGTTAACATACAATATAGTGCTCCTACATGTGTATATACCGTCTATCAACAGTATTTGTCTATACCTACCGTCGGTGGTTAACATACAATATAGTGCTCCTATATACCGTCTATCAAGAGTTTTAGTCTATACCTCTGTTGGTAGTTAACATACAATATAGTGCTCCTATATACCGTCTATCAAGAGTTTTAGTCTATACCTACTGTTGGTAGTTAACATACCATATAGTGCTCCTATATACCGTCTATCAACAGTATTTGTCTATACCTACCGTCGGTGGTTAACATGCAATATAGTCCTCCTATTTACTGTCTATCAACAGTATTTGTCTATACCTACCGTTGGTGGTTAACATGCCATACAGTACTCCTATATATCGTCTATCAACAGTATTTGTCTGTACCTACCGTCGGTGGTTAACATGCCATACAGTACTCCTATATGCCGTATATCAACAGTACCTGTCTATACCTACCATCGGTGGTTAACAAGCATTACAGTACTCCTATATACCGTGTATCAATACTATTTTTCTCTACCTACCGTCGGTGGTTAACATAAAATACAGTGCACCTATATACCGTCTATTATCAGTATTTTTCTAAACCTACCATCGGTGGTTAACATGCAATAGAGTGCTCCTATATACCGTCTATCAACACTATGTTTCTAACCTGTTTCTATACCCACCGTCGGTGGTTAACATGCAATACAGTGCACCTATATACCGTATATCAACAGTATTTGTCTATACCTATCGTCGGTGGTTAACATGCAATATAGTCCTCCTATATACTGTCTATCAACAGTATTTAGTCTATACCTACCGCGGTGGTTAACATGACATATAGTACTCCTATACACCGTATATCAACAGTATTTGTATATACCTACCATCGGTGGTTAACAAGCAATACAGTACTCCTATATACCGTATATCAAAAGTATTTGTCTATACCTACCGTCGGTGGTTTACGTAAAATATAGTGCTGTCTATTAAAATTATTTGTCTATACATACTGTCGGTGGTTAACATACAATAAAGTGCTCCTATAAACCGTCTATCAACAGTTTTCATTTATACCTACCGTCGATGGTCAATATAACGTATTATATGGTCCGTATATAGTGCTCATATTATATACCGTCTGTCAAAAGTATCTGAATTTACCTACCGTCGGTGGTTAACATACAATATAGTGCTCCTATATACCGTCTATTAACAGTATTTCTTTATACCTACCGTCGGTGGTTAACGTAAAATATAGTGTTCCTTTATATACCGTCTTTCAATAGTATTTCTTTATACCTACTGTCGGTGGTTAACATAGAATTTAGTGCTCCTATATACCGTCTATCAACCGTATTTGTCTATACCTACCGGCGGTTGTTATCAAAACAAACTATTTTCAATCGACGGTCCAAAGTTTCGTATCTATACTTCACTCTGAATGACCGATGACATTTATTTGAACAGTAACATTCCCTATTGTATTCATTATTTAGTTTTCTCCCTGAACTTGTCTGAAATATTTGCGACTGTACTGATGGCAAACAACAATCAATCAATTTCTTAAAGTACTTCTTAATCTAAATAATATATTATTTTTTTAATCTAACCAGTAATATGTGATCGGTGAATGTACGTATGACAATTACGCCAATTTTGAAAAAGCATATTTTTTTTCATTTGCGCACATTGACATTTTTTAATTTGCGCCAAATTGATTCGAAAGGTTAGGTCTGATAAATTTAGATGATAAAATTAAACTTGTTTAACCAAACGCAGCAATTCAATGAACACAAGCTACAATATAGATAAATGTGTGTATAGACACATGTTGAGCTCATGGGTATCATCATTTACTCACACTTCTGGTACCCGAACATTTACTTTCATATATGGAACCGATGCCATAAAGAAAAAAAAAACAGGCTTTAACTTATAAAAATTTTGATAAAAAAGGGGATGCATTATTGTAGGGAAGATATCACAAGGTTGCAGTTCAACAGAAGTGTTGCATGACAATACTCAGTTAAAAAAGATTTGTGCATATGCAAATGTGCTTTTTATGTCAAACTGTTACAATCTTATTTTATAAAGTGCTACTTCAAGTGTGATGTACACTTGCAATAAACTTATCCTGCTTTCAATCCCCCTCCTCCTCCCCGTCACGTGTGAGCAAGTGGCAGGTGGCAAAAGGCCAGAAGGAATATTTTTGTTATTATATAAATAAATTCTATACATCTTATATGCCTCATGACTTGTGTTTACCTGTTAATTTGTGCAAATGAAGAAAATAAATTTGGCGCAAAGAAATAAAAAAAATAAGCGCTAATTAAGTGCAGATTGGCGCAAATGGAAAAAGCCGAAGCAAATATAATCTTTTCTTGTATCAAGATTTCAAGATTTTATTCATAACCTCAGACACATACTTGTGTACAAGAGGACAATAATATATACAACCATATTAAGATAATACATAGCGAGACAGGACAAACGAAACACAAATACATAGTATATTTTAAAAGACAATTGGTATAATTAGATAAAGTATTTTATGATTTTCTTCACGAAAATTGATAATTTCCTTCGAACTTGTACGTTACATATAGACAACAAGCCAGTGAATTTCTTCTTGCTTGGATTCATTACATAGTAATTTGGTACAAACTTTGATCTAAGAGCAGAAACATCAGCATTTTTACAGGTAAACAATATATGAAACTCATCCCCTATTCCCTCATTACATAATGTACATATTCTATTTTCCCTCGCGATCCCCGCCCATCTACCCGTGTCAATAGGTAACTTCAAATTCGAGCATCGAAGTTTAGATATGTTATATCTGTCCTTGGGTAATAATCGCAAAAGATACGGTTCCAAACCAAACTCGAGTTTGAATAAAGAATAGAATTCACCCCTATCAGATCAAATTGGTGTTTTCTTTCTTTTTTTCGTTCAGTTTCATCTAGTCCATTTGTTCATTTGACTCTGTTTCCATCACGACTAGGATGCATTTTAATTTATAATGTAAAGTCGTTCAGGTTTTTGTTTTATTATATAAAAAAAGAAGATATGGCATGATTGCCAATGAGACAACTCTCTAAAAGAGACAAAGTGACACCGGAATTAACTATTAAAAAAAAAACTTTAACAGATCACGGTACGCTGACGGTACAGATGTCTGTAAATTCAGAAATTAATGCGAGGTTTTTATTATTGCGACAATAATTAAGACTAGCATTTTGAAGTATTGCGTTTGAATTAATCAGGATTTTTTCTTAATCGTTGTAATTAAAATCTCATTTCAGGCTATAATGACACTCATCGCAATATATATTTAGCAATTGCACGCAACAAATTTATATTCTAAGACTATGAATTTGATGTATATTTGACAAAATTAGTTCGTTTAAGTTGCCAAAAATTCTATAATTAGTGTATTATTCTCCCAAGTTTATTTGAAAAGGTATAATTCCTCTATACAAATGGCAAAATCTTTCATAAAATATCCAGTAAGTTGGATAAACGTTTACCAAATCATCCCAATACAGTTTGATTTATATATTCACTTTGCTATTCCGTTCTTGCACAGTGATATAGTTCATTTTGCGTCATCCCATATTCTAGCAAAGGGAGATTATCTCAGCATCACCGTTACATTAGTAATAGCTCTCGTACATAAAATAGTTAGCTCGAACTGTATGATCCTGTGTGAATCTGATCTTTATATTAGAAGTGCATAAATGGTTCACATATGGGTCTTATTTAAACATTAAACAGTATCAAAACAATTAGTGCATTATAATATAACCAAATAGGCATGCAAAAAAGAATCAATAGGCAAAATATACTTGTCTACCGTCTAATTCTAATTGCTATTATTTACTGTATTGTACATAGCTCAATTCCATTCCATTCCATTCAATTTTATTTATTTTTTAATTTTCAGAAGAAAACAGTATTTCTAACAATTAAATTGAATTAATTTGATATGACGTTGACACACGGTAATCACTCTCATGTTTTTATTTACATCGCTGTCAATCATCCGGTAAAGATGAATATTCATTACTACCCTCGGTAGTTAACGTCCCTCGATGGTTAACTTTAAGTGCCTACCTATAAAGTATTTCCCCCTATGAACTCGGGAATAAAGTAGAAGTAATATTTACATGTAGTGATTGATATATAACTTTGGATATAAAAAAAAATTAAAAAAAATAAAAAAAAAAAAAATACATTAACCATTGAAACACTTCTGCATGTTAATTTTGTGGAATTATAATTAAGTTAAATTTTCACTCCTTAATTTTCAGAAATGTTGGTCTAGGTGTAAACAACGCTATGGCCAGAGTCGGTGCAATGATTGCTCCTCAATTAGTGTTTGCAGTAAGTAGTCATACACATATGATTTGCTCATTGTTGAAGTCCTTACGGTTAATAATTTATGTGTCATTTGGTCTCTTGTGAAGAGTTGTCTCATTGGCAATCATACCACATCTTCTTTTTTTTCTTATAAATAATAATAATAATGAATTAGTCGGTTAATCTGGTAATTAGTAAAGACATTCATAATATATACCAAGATTAAATTTGTTTACACTAAAGAGCGTTACGTGAACACTCATCATAGACGCTCAGAGCAAAAAATTAAAACAAGCCAAATATAGTACGAAGTTGGAGAGCATTCAGGACCTTATTCTTCAAAAGGTGTTGAAAAATACAGCTAAAGTAATGATCATGTTAACAGTGTATATTTTACTTATTTGTTAACTTTTAACTCAACTGCAATGTTTTTTTGCCAAAAGTCTCATGGCTTTATCATGTATACATTTGAGGTAAAAGTAAAGGTCAAAATCTAGAGCATCAAATTAAGCTATGACCTTGAGATAAATTTCAAGGTCATAAACCAAGGACCTCAAATCAAAAACCATAGGTCCTTATTATATTTGGTTAATGAGTTATATCACCATATGTGTATTTTTAAATACAAGAGGGGAGAAAACTCGCTTTTAGGTTTAATGTACCCTTTGCAATCAAAATTTACCTGTTACGAAATGTCGCAGCAAACAATTTAGTAAAAATAATTTGTCGATATCTTATACGTTTTTTTGGAAATAAGTGAAAATAAGCCAGATTCAAAATTAAGAATATGGCCTTGACCTTTGACCTTGACCTAATTTTCCTTTCTTTTTTTTTTTTTTTTGGATCAAGGACCTCAAATCAAAAGATCCTAGGTCTCTATCACTTATGGTTTACAAGATAGAAATGCATATCACTTATATCAAATGCATAAGGGGAAATAACTCTCATATGGAGTGTTCATATCGCTTCGATCAAAATAGGACAAATCATGCGAAGGATATGGTGAGCAATTTTATAAAATAAATTTGTCGATTTCTTTTATGGTTACGGAGGAGATGTAGTCACAAGGAAAATAGTGTTTGGCGGAGATAACTCCTACAAAGAAAAGTATTTGGTTGTAAAGAATGGGTGAAAATAAAATGCGTATAAACTGTATGATACTATATAAGAAATATCTTAGTGACATATTGCGTAACAAAAATTTTATGCGAGAACAAAATTTGGCGAAAGGAAAAATAAATTAATAATAATCAGAACAAATACAATAGGTCTTTTTACCGAAAAGTGGAAAGACCTAATGACATGTCATAACTCTGGATACGCATGAAAAAAATACCGCCTGACGTTAATACGCAACACGACCTTGAATTGTTTAAAGTTGTTGTTAACGGTTACAAAATTAAAATATTTGTTTTTAATTTCAGAGCAAGCATATTCCAGGCATATCATATTTATTATTAGGAGGCTGTTTTTTCCTATCGGCTTTCTGCATTCTGTTTCTTAAGGAAACAAACAAACAAGCATTACAAGACTCTTTAGAAATAGTTATACCTCAACCTTCAACAGAAATTTCAGTAGTGTCGCCAACTTCGACTACAAAACAAGGAGAAAGGGAAGGAAAAACTGTAGACGAAAATCAACGCTTGTAATGTCATAAAGAGTTGAAAGCGTTTGGTTAAAATGAGGAAAGAATGGCTACTGCACACTGCATAGGTTATTTCGTACTTCACTTACACTATTGAAACTGTTTGAAACAAACGTTTATGGCAAACATGTTTATTTTAGTTTCTAAACAGTATACGTAATATGTTAAGTTTAGTAATATATGGAAAACATGATGATTTTAGTTTCAAGTAGTATTTGATACTATTTAGCTGTATAAATGTTTTTAAATATGTAGGGGCTTTTGATGGACAATTGGTCTACGCAGCCGAGTAACTGTATCTCAAGCCATTCAATACTAAGGTTTTGAATAGGAGTTCCGCACGAGGCAGGTAACTGCGACTCCATTCTTAATTTACTAGGATTGTCAATTTTCGTACCGGAGGTCAGTAGTTCCCTCCAGGAACCCAGGCCGTCTTCCTTCACCAATAAAGCCTGACCGCCACGAAGTAGCACAATAGTTTCGAGAATGGCATTCAATACCAAACAATCAAGCAATCAATTTTACGTACGTACATGTATATCAAAGCTGATTTCTTTCCAAGATATACAATACAATACAATACAATATTTTATTGTCAATCAAGGACGCCCTAAGAGAGCAGTATAATTACAAACAATTTATTACAAATATCATTATTAATTCTTAATGATATACAATGACAAAATATAGAATAGAAAAAAAAAAGAAAAAAAAAAAAAAAACCACAAAAGCAAAATTAAAACAGCAGATATTTATATATATATTCAACATGTAAAAATGTTATTCAACTGTTTATGGATACCATTAGTGCCATAACATTTAAAATTCGTATATGAATGATTCACTGGGTCAGTAAATTGGCATCATTTAATTTTTTTTTATCAATTTATCCCTCTCAGTCCAGAGACTGATTATTAAATTACATATATAGGTGTTTTAGAACTTCTGGATTCTCACAACCCATTAGCCATATAAATATATTTTCATCATTACATTAGGATTATATATGTTGTGTACAAGTTTTTATTTTGTACAAGTTATAATTTGTACAAAACGTGCCTGTACAAATTACAATTTGTACAAAATTTGACCAAAATTCACTTATAACTTGTACAACAGTTTGAAATATGAATTTTGGTGAAAAATGCATTAATTCACACGATAGAATTGTATTTAGCATTAACCCTTATTAACAAAATACACCGTTTTTACACAGCTACAAAAGGCAGATTGATTTTCGAAATTTTTGAGAAAAAAAGAGTAAACAATTAAAATACTTTTTCTTAAAAAAATATCATTCAATGGTACTGCTTGATTAGTTCTTTTCGTTATTTGGAGGTGTTTTTTTATTATTCAGAAACTGTGCAAAAACGATTACTAGTATATATGTAAAATTTGATAATTTGGATCGTGAAAAGGATCTCGAAAGATTTGTTGCCACTTATTTGTTATTTCAAAAAGTCCATAGAAACAATCAAATCTTTCCTTAAACAAGTCATGATTTATATTTGTAATTGGTACATTAAAATATTGGATTTACATGACTTCAACTTATGTGTTTCTCTAATTTCATATTTGTTTCAAATTTAGAATCATATTCAAAACAGTGTGGTCCTGGCCATTGATTGACGACCTAAATTAGCCCATTGACTGTGACAGATTAGGTGAACGTTTGTCGGTTAGAATCACTGCTCACTATGTACTTGTTAAAGACACTGAATCTGTGGGGTCACCAAAGGTTCTCAACACCTAAATAAAGCAATTCGAAAAACGAATCCGGAATAATACGATGTGTTGATTTATATCAATAATATAAATCAAACATTAAGGTTATTCCTGAATAATTTTTCGAATTATTTTATTATTAAAGGCGTTAAAAACCTTTGGTGACCCCACAGTTTAAATTCTATAATAAGTAAGAAGTGAGCAATGGTCGTTACAGACAAACGTTCACCTAATCTGTCCCAGTCAATGGGATAATTTAGGTCGTCAATCAATGGCCAGGACCACACTGTTTTGAATATGATTCTATTAACTAGCTAACATTCTTTTATATTTAATAACTCAATTTGGTTACCACATGCGCAATCAATATGCAGCTATGATTAAGCATAGATGACATGCATGCGCTCTGTTCATTCTCTTACAAGTCCAAAATGTATCCTGATTTTCGTAAGGTTATTTATTTACTTTAATACAAGATTGATCGTTTATATAAATATACAGTGTTAATTTCCATTGTTTAACCCAAGCGTACATTTTAGATAAATAAATTGAATGAAAACTACGTTTCCTAATTTGTGCATTGGAATTAAAAATTCGATATGCATCATTACTTTCTTTTGTTTACAACTCTGTCTTGTATTATTCTGGTCGTACTATTTCAAATATTCAATTTCATGACTGTATCATGTGTATCCATAAGTTTACCATAGTACTATCATATGGTTGGGTTAAAAATTAATGGTAAACCCTTAGGCTAGTTTTTACTGTTTTAATGTTTTATCTTACCGTTTTAATTTCTTGACATAACTGCACGACTCGATTCTCAATTATATGTGTTAAGATAATCGTTGCAAAGAATCCTGCTCAAACTTTAGTGAAAGACGGGGTTAATCTTGCTTTGTTGCGAGAGTTTATATTCTTTGTTGAAGGCAATTGTAGTGACCTGCAATACAAGTTCCATTCAATTGAGTTTAGTTATTATATGTCTTGTGTTTCTGTCTCTGCCCTAGGTTTTCTATATGAGTCTATTGGCACGAGAAACTTCATGTGAGCTTGACCTTTGCCCTCAATGTAAAACTTGTGTATTTTGTTTGAATTAAATGGAGAATTAACTGTATGATTGGCATTCGTACCACATCTTCTAAGATATATTAGATACATAAGATATATTGTTAGTTTAGTGTACCACAATGACCCTTTTATCAAAATCCTTTTTTTTTCACAAGAATCTCTTGACCAGACTATGACTTTTTGACTCTTGACCTTTGCATATTGGATGTGTCTCTTGGTATGATTACCTTGACGTCAAGTCAGGAGTCTCTGGTTTTTGTTAGTCTTGTATATTTTTAATTGTAAGTTGATTTTATAATTTGAAGTTTGAACTGGTACACATTTTGTTAAGGGCCATCTGAAGCCCGCCTCTGGAAGAGGGATTTTCTCGCTTTGTTGAAGATATAAAAAAGAAGATGTGGTATGGTTGCCAATGAGACAACTATCCACAAAAGACTAAAATGACACAGACTTTAACAACTATAGGTCCCCGTACGGCCTTCAACAATGAGCAAAGCCCATACCGCATAGTCAGCTATGAGGACTCATAAATGGCCTTTGACTGCTTTCTGCTCTTTTGACATTGTTACTATCTCTTTTACACATTCCACATTTCCATTCTCAATTTTTTAGAATGTTTGGTTCAGATGAAACTAAATCCTTTAATTTCCGTGAATATCAAGTAAGAAAATTTACTGCTTCAGTAGCATCATGTTCTGCCAGCTGTGATAGATAATGCAAAATGTTTCAATCATTTTACCTTAGATTTCATTTCATGGACATGTAGGTATGAATAGTCTGCTTTTACATCATAAAAATTCACACAGAAGGTATACGCATATCAATAAACTGAACTCAATGCTAAGAACCATTAAAGTACACTTAGACAGAGAGCTCAATCTAGTGAAACACTTTGTTAAGTTGGTCACATTTAACTTGATATCACTGTCTGTTACCAAACTGCACCGAGATCCTGAAAAAAAATGTGCAAGTTCAGTTTATTTAAAAAAGAATTCAATGGAAGAAAATAAGCTGATTACTGAAGTAAATGTAGAATATGTCTATTAATCACAGATGCCCCTGCTTGTGAAAAAAATGAGTAGACTTCCACATATAGATGCAGGATTCGCGTAATTTTGACCGTTTTGTGACCATAAGCATTGTGAATAAGTTTCAAAACATTTGGCTGATGCAAATTAAAGTTAAAGAACAGAAACAATAGATTTAGCAGTTTTTCTATCTCAAGGCTCCAGGTTGACATTTGTATCATTGGTACTCGTACCACAACTTTTTACATATAAAAAAAACATGAACAGTGACGCCATCGTGACCCAATATTGAGCTTCACAGATCTGTGTTATGGGGTAATGTGAATCGCGTATAAGGTTCATAACATTTGATTGAGTCAGACTTATTTAAGACAAAGGAAACGAAATAGTCAGCACTTCTTATATTTTTTAAAGGGACATGATAACTCTTGAACGGTAAAATTGACACTTAAAAATTTCAAATTTGATTTTGTGTTGAGGTGGGGATCCCGCTTACATGTTCAACCCCGCCTTATTCGGTATGTATGTGCTTGTGGTAAGTCAGGAGCCTGTAATTCAATGAATGTCGTTTTTTATGTGTTACTTACTTGTTTTTCGTTCATTTTTTTTACATAAATTTGTTCGTTTATTTTCTCGTTTGAATATTGTTTTACAATGTCATTTCAGTGCCTTTTATTGCTAACTATATGCGGTATTGACTTTGCTCATTGTTGAAAGCTGCATATGACCCATAGTTTTTAGTGTTTGTGTGATCTGGTCTTTTGTGGAGAGTTCTTATTGGCACTCATGCCACATACGGGGGAGGGTTGGGATCCCGCTAACATGTTTAACCCCGCCTTATTTTATATGCACGTGCCTATTTTGTTTTTCGTTTATTTTTTGTACATAACTTATACCGTTTGTTTTCTCGTTTGAATTGTTTTACATTGTCATGTCGGTGCCTTTAAAAGCTGACTTTGCGGTATGAACCTTGCCCATTGTTGAAGACCGTGTTGGTGACCTAGGCTACATTGTATAATTGTTAATTTCTGTGTCATTTAGTCTCTTGTGGAGAGTTCTCATTGGCACTCATGCATCAGCTCCTTTTATATATTGTGTTTAGGTTTTGAAGTATTTGAATGAGGCTAACTAAAGTAAGAAGAGCAGAACCCGTTTTTATGGGACATTCGGGACAGACGGACTAGTGTAACTCTTTATGTTCCTAAATCATGGCGCCAACACAGAAGTTCTTACTATTGTGCTGGTGATACATATCCCACTAGCACTGTCATTAACACATGTACAATTAATTTTATTATAAAAATAATATTCAATCTTAATCTTGATTTCTTTATTTTTGGCCGAATGATTATATACATGCCCTCCACAACGACTGAATGAGTATCAAATTTGCCAATTTATTGTACATAATTATACATTTTATTATATTTATAACTTTTTTTCCAACTAATTAAAGCTTACCAACTTATTGATCATAACTTTCCTTTATATGTCTTTTAACATTCTGTTTTGAACAAAAAGATTTCTAACATATACTTCACATGTATTTCTTTCAAATCTGACATTATTAAAAATCCATTAAATAAATTCAGTCGAACTTGATAATAAATGTGCAATCAAATATATATGCAAGTCGTCAACTGGTCAAGTGGCTAGATGCACATAGCGTTAGCCATATAAACAACATGTCCTAATTGGGTGGTTTTAAAACTTCTAGCATAGGTGGATCCAGCGGGCGCCCCCAAACCCTTTGTGGGGGAAATTTGGTTGATTATATAGGGAATCATTGAAGCATGACTGAAGCGGACCCCCTTAGGAAAAGTTCTGGATCCGCCACTGTCTAGACATATTTACGTAAATAAGGGATGAGTAAAGGAAAAAAAAAAAGAAAACAGCATGACTGAATTAAATAAAAAGATGTTCGATGTACTGTATACTTCGGTTTGTTTTAAAAATATATACGATGCTTTATTTTTATCTAGTTTTCTTATCAAAATAATTAAAATGAGAAAATAAATACCTTATAGCTTCCTTTACCGTCGATGCTAAAATGTTTAATGTTATAAAATAATTTTAGCGTCTTTGACCTACTTTACCTTTTATATTCGGAGACTTGCAGTTATCTTCTGTTACGTTCAAACGGAACATTAGAATGATCTAGAATAGAACCAAATGGAACCAAGAGCGGATCCGGGGGGGGGGGGGGTCCTTCATGGGAAAAATTTGGTTGATTATATAGGGAATCATTGAAGCATGACTGAAGCGGGCCCCCCTTAGGAAAAGTTCTGGATCCACCACTGTCTAGACATATTTACGTAAATAAGGGATGAGTAAAGGGAAAAAAAAGAAAACAAAATGTCTGAATTAAATAAAAGGATGTTCGATATACTGTATACTTCGGTTTGTTTTAAAAATCTATACGATGCTTTATTTTTATCTAGTTTCCTTATCAAAATAATTAAAATGAGAAGATAAATACCTTATAGCTTCCTTTACCGTCGATGCTAAAATGTTTAATGTTATAAAATAATTTTAGCGTCTTTGACCTACTTTACCTTTTTATTCGGAGACTTGCGGTTATTTTCTGTTATGTTCAACGGGAACCTTCGGAATTCTCATGACTTTTTATACCTTCAATGTATTTTCCAAATCATTTATTTATTTAGTATATTTATATATCATGTATATAATTACAAAATTGAACCTACTGATGAAAGCACAATGTTACACTATATTTTGTGGTTATTAATGCCTTAAACAAGAAGAAAAAACATACTTTGTGTATAATTCGGAGTTTAGTATGATGTCCGTTATCACTGAACTGGTATACATATATAGTTGTTTAGGGTCCAGCTGTAGGACGCCTCCAGGTGCGGGAGTTTCTCTCGCTGCATTGAAGATCCATTGATGGCCTTCGGCTGTTGTCTGCTCTATGGTCGGGTTGTTGTCTCTTTGACGCATTCCCCATTTCCATTCTCAATTTTTATTTAATTGTTTGCAATCGGTGTGCGGAGTCATGCGAGCTTTGTTGATTGAGTTACTTTGTACCCATTAACCCAGCATAACCTAGATTTTTATGGATAAATATTATCACAATGATTCATACGTCACAAACACTCCAGAGATATATTTCAAAGAGCGAATCACAAATATTAAATGCTTATTGCAGTAATTGTTATTGCAGTATTCTTGATGTATTTTGATTAATTGAACAACTTAAAATTGAAATAGATTTTCTCCTCTGCACCGATGGTCCAATTTAGTTGTGCAATTTTCCAAACGAAAGCACTTGCATGACATGCAAAGTCAACATTAATTAGGCGAGCGTTTTTAGTAATAAAACACTAATATAGCTACAACAAAGGAGATGTCACGATGCCAGAACGAAATGAGGTTAACAAATGGATGTTTTGTTTTCATAAAAGTCTTGTAGTTGACTAACCTATGAAACTCAAGCTGAACTCGCAGTTTGTTAAAAATAACAAGTTGAAATTATTGGTATGATTTAAATGTACCATGCAGGTCTTCTTACAACTCTGACAGACACCAGTAACTATGTATTTCCTGTTTTTCTTCACAATTCTTTAACATTTTTTAATAACTTGAAAGACTATCGTTTCCTCATAGCATACATTTGTATGTTTCTTTTCAGGAATGGGTTTTATCTTTAAAAGAAACTTTTCTGAATTCCACATATATTCCCAAGTATATCCAACATGGGTTGTCTCCTTTATCATGTTTATGAAGAAAAATCTGTAGTCCATTGTTATCCCTTTCATTGGGGACTTATGTTGTACTGATTTACCGCTGTCCCAGGTTAGGAGGGGGAGGGGTGAGATCCCGCTAACATGTTTAACCCCGCCACATTCCGTATGTCTGTGTCTGTCCCAAGTCAGAAGCCTGCAATTCAGTGGTTGTCGTTTATGTGTTACATATTTGTTTCTAGTCCTTTTTTTTACATAAATGAGGCCGTTAGTTTTCTTGTTTGAATAGTTTTACATTGTCATTTCGGTGTCTAACTATGCCAACTATGCGGCATGGACTTTGCTCCTCATTGTTGAAGGCCATACGGTTACCTATAATTGTTCATTTCTGTGTCATTTTTGTCTCTTGTGGTGAGTTGTCCCCTTGGCCATCATACCACATCTTTTTTTATTTTTATTATAAATAGTCATATCAAGTACGACCTGGTATGAAAATATATATCAATCTTATGACGATTGCCTATTTCATATACATGTATACATGATATGAGGATCTGGATGGTGGGGGGGTTGGGGGGGGGGGGGGGGTCTGTTATTCTGTAAACATTTAATTTTCACCCTTTTCCTTTATTCCTCAAAAAATTAACCCCTTTTTCTCTAATCTTCAAAAAATTAACCCCTGTTTTCTCTTATCTTCATTTTTTTTGCCCGTTATTCTCTAATCTTCATTTTTTAAGGGCATTATTCTTTAATCATTTAACCCCATCCACACCCTCATGTATACATATGAAATGATATATTTAAGAAGTATTAATTAGACAATGATAGTATAGTACCAGGCAAATGAATTAAGTGTAAAGGTAAACAAACAAATGTGTTTATATGTACTTGTGTTTGTTATACGTCAGTACAAACAAGAATGATGACGTTTCAGTCATTATTTATATTTGTTTATCATATGTCGAATTAATTTTTTTCTTCATTTCATAGAACAGGAAAAGCAAATTGTGCAGGAGTCGTAGGTACAGTATCTTATTGACTAAAGTTAAACGTTTCTCGACTGAAAAAAGTTATTCGACTGTTGAGCATAGCTATAGCAAGGATTTCAAATGCTGTTTTCATAAATGTAGCTCTATAAAAAGAATGGGAATCCCCGTTCGCTCTGACTTTGGTTAAGATTTTAGTATCGGTTTACTTTATCCAATATGTTTTGCCTATGCTTGGCAGTTGGTTCAAACGTTTTTAAAGTTATGTTACTGGTAGAAATATACCAACAGCCAGTAAAGTTCAGATTGTGAAACAGCCACTATATGGGTCATTTTCAAAAAATGTCGAATTTTCAGTACACCCATGCTAAAATTTTTATTTCTAATGGAAATTTCAGTTGTAATGGTTTAAATGAAAGCTTGTCGGATTTGTGATTCAGAACATTAATAATAAACACACCTTACATCTATTTTGATAAGAATAAACTGCATTTAAGGCCGATTTTGGGGGTATCTGTGTGCGTACATTGTCAGAAAAACACATTTCAAATGATTTTTTTACGATTTTCTGATCGCCTTGATGTCTGCAAAAGGAACTTTTTAAGAACGTTAATTATAATTCTAACGAAAAATCGTAGCTTCTTTATCATTGTATGTAACAGATTATCTACAAACTAAATTCAATCAGCGTACAGGAGGTACATGTCTATCCTGTTACCGCTACTTAAATCAGTTGTTAAATTATTCTCCCTATGAATATTGAATCAGTCAGTGTTGATTTCAAAAATGCAAAGTAATCTTTACATTTAACATGCCTCGTTTCTTGAACGACAGTGTAGAGAAAAGAAATTTCAAGACATTTAGTGAAAAAAATAGAGCGTACTTTTTTTCATGTCTATGCTGTTACCAACCATTTTGATTAATTACACTAACAGTATGGTTGTAAAAAGTGCAATAACGTGTTTGAAAACCAAAACCACAATAAAAAACCATAATCACTTCACCAAAGGGAGTAGTAATTTCACAACAGCAATCAAAAACGAAGAAATTTATCTATCCTGTTATGTCTATCCTGTTACTATGGTTGCTATGGTTACAGTAACAGGATAGACAATTATAGACAAAAACGTCGTTAATTTTTTATCTTAACATGTAGGTGGAAAACGAATGAAATATTTCATTGTTTGAACTCATCTTAAGGTTATAACGTCTTAATCTTCCCAATTAAGCATTTGCAGATGCAATACTGATATCGGTAACAGGATAGACAAAAAGGTAACAGGATAGACTTTAATATAGTGATATATCAGAAACGTACGTTCCTGTTACCAACGAAATAAAGAGAAAAGTAAATTAACTTATGAGGGATTTACTTGATGTTGGGTTTATTTGAAAGGGTGAAAAAAGGCCGAACAATATAAATTGCTGTCTTAGACTTGCATTACTGGTGGTAATTTTTACAACCTTTGAAAACCAATTTTTAGAGCCATTTTTCACTACAACCTAGAAAATTGGCAAATAATCTATTATTTTACAGAATGAATATATATAGAAGTTTATTCTCTTGAAAACCATCTAATTGGTAACGTAAAACAAGCTTAACATTTTATCTAAACCTTTTCTTAATAACCCAAAATTTCTTTTGAAAATGGTAACAGGATAGACAAAATATTGTACCACCGATCAAAAAATGTTTCAAGATATTCTTGTATGACATCACTAAGATTGCATCTTTCAATATGTTGTTCTTAAGGTACTGTTTGTTTTGATTTGCTTATGTAGAGGGTTGTTTGAATAAGTAACTTTTAATAAATTTTTCAATTTCAAAGTTCGACATTTTTTGAAAATGACCCATATACATCATATTAGTCACACCGAATGTTGTTAATGTAATATTTTGGACAGCAAGATTAAGAATTAGAAATATTTTCTGTCTTTGCTTTGATTGAGGTTTCAAGCAAAATCACTTTTGAAAGTTTATATAAAAATTATATCTTAGAATGAGACCCGTGATATATTTGGAAAAACGAATGTAGGATACCCAAAAATATGCTGTGTGTATCGCCCCCTTCCCCTCCCCCAACCAAATAAATAAATAAAATTGAGAAAGGTCAATGTCACATCTAACATAAGAAAAACAGGTTTGATTTATCATGTTTTCAAGTTTTTCTTGATATACACTCATTCATCTAAGCACTTGCACGCATGATTCAAAAGCTTTCACAAAGCATTTAAAAAATCGTTACAAATTTACTATATAGATTTACTTAAAGACTGGTTCTTCTCGTATATGTATAATCTGAGTAATAGCCAAACTTTTAAAGTTCCAATCAGATGACTTAACCTTTATAACAAAAGTAATGCTTTCTTGCTGCTACTCCGCCGGCTTTCTCACAATTTATACGAAATTTACATTTTTTTTGTACAGTTTTGTACAATAAAGGTTTCGACAGAATGATACCGCGGTAGTAAAGATTGTATTTGCCTGTTAAAATGTTGGTATATTTTTTTTTTAGAAAAAGGAAGATTTCGACTATGATATATATTTTGAATATTGTCATTTATCACGTTTATAAAACAAATTGATTCAACATATTTCAACTTGTTCAGAATGTATTTGAAAAATATTTACAAAATAAAATTTATTTGCTTAAAATTTGACAAAGTTTTTCCTTCCGGAGATTATGTCGTGAAATTATCTATTGATTTGAAAACAGTAATGATTGGTCATGAGAATTATTTTTGTCAGTTTCTGCAGGAACATATATATATATATTATATATATGCCGGTTTCCTATTTTTACAGATTCTATCAATCAAGTTTTAGATACTAGTTTCGGTTCGTGACTCTTTGTCTGTTTCCTTTTCGTAGTGCACTCCACTGTTTTCATTATACATAAAATTGAAAAGGAAATGGGGAATGTGTCAAAGCGACAACAACACGACCACATTTAAGGAATGACTGTAATATTTTTTTCTGTCTATGAAGAAATAACATAAAAAAATTGGTGCACACTGAATAACGCGCATAGCGGGTTATTTAACAGTGTGCACCACATTTTTTATGTTATTTCGAATAAACAGAAAAAATATTACAGTCATTTCTTATAATTTAATTCTAAATTCCATTTTAAACCGTAGAAAACAATGAAAAAAGTTGATGACGTCACGGTCACATGACTAAATTATGTCTATGGGCTGATAACAAAATAACGTCAGCCAATCAGAAGACGCGTTACATCCAAAATTAAATTATGTATATATGCACTAAATAACACCAACAAATAGTTAAGAGTATACGGAAAAGTTTAAATTATATGAATGAACTGACTGATGGTGTTAAACGTAACTTTCAGCACCCTTGTTAATATCACAGTGGTCATGTGACTTTTATTGGCAGAAGAAGCCGGAGTACCCTAAAAGTACAACCGACTATCGGCGGGAAAACTGGCAAATCTAAACAATTGAGATCGTAGTAAAACGCACCCACCATGAGCGTGATTCGAGCTCATAACCTCAGTGACAGGTTTGTGTTCGCTGCAGGTGACTAATTTGACCACCCAAACACCGAGCCCCTCTTTAATACATATACATTACTTTTGACTAGTTGGCATTTCTTAAATCATAAAAAAAATGTCGGTAGGCAAATGCAGAACCAACATCATGATCTCTCAGTTGCTGTGGGCGGTTGTATATGTGACCACAAAGATTCCTTCTCTATAGATGAGAAATTAATCAAACAATTTAAATCGCAGATTTCGAACATGGTGTTCGCCAATCTTCTATATACCTTTGGGATGAAGTTCTGAGACTTTAAACATGCAATTTATCATGAATATGTAATGGAAGACGTGCTGCATTGT
Organism: Mytilus galloprovincialis; assembly: GCA_037788925.1. Taxonomy (NCBI): domain Eukaryota; kingdom Metazoa; phylum Mollusca; class Bivalvia; order Mytilida; family Mytilidae; genus Mytilus; species Mytilus galloprovincialis. Next base: position 54,449,988 of record CM075339.1, on the reverse strand, counting down.
GTTCTGATGATAGGATGTTGTACATAACAAAAAGAGGCGGAACCCAGGGTATATTGTAAACCAATTAATGTTCAATAGCAATTGATTTTCGCGAGTGGAAAAATAATGCGAATATAAATCGTCGCAAATACATAACTTGGATCTTTCTTCATCTAACTTCATCAACTAAATTATAAAATCACCATATTAAATTGCCTGGACTAGAAAGAACTAAACGCGAAATAAAGTATCCGCGAAAATTAGCTGGTTTGTAGTATTCGAAACTCATAATCGAAGACAAAGTAGCAACGCCATAGCGATGACATGGGGATACCAAAGACTGCATGGTCTTGTTTTATTAGTAACCAACAATATTTAATAATGCGATCAATATTGCATATTGATGAGGCTGTTGTCTCTTGAACATCTATTAGTTAATACTTGCTCAGACATGACAAAGTCCTAATTAAGAGCATTGATTTAAGATCATATAAAGTTCATAGTCTTACAATAAGAAGAACACTTTTTTCGTTTGATGTGTTAGAGCTGTTGATTTTGTCATTTGATTAGGGACTTTCCGTTTTGAGTTTTCCCCGGAGTTCTGTATTTTTGTAATTTCACTTTTTAATGTCGGTACAGTCTAATTCCTATTGCAACCAATGTAATAATATTATTCAAATGTACTTTATCTTTTGTCACGTTTGTTAGTTGTTGACATAATAACTTTATAAATAAGGTTAAGTTAATGCAAGGTCATGTTGATACAAGGTCGATAACTTAATCACAGATTAAATACAGTATTTACAGAAAATGATAAAGTTGCAAAATTCCTAGTAAAACGGTAGGTTATTATCTGGAACGACTCTTGATTTTACGTTTATCTTCTATCTCTTCCATTCTTCATAAAATCGCGAACGTTTTGTCACGATAATTGACTTCATCAGATTTGATATCAATTATAGTGGAGAGCTTAAATAACACACCATTGATGTAATGTCAACAGACATAAAGATATTTATGATATCTGTAGGATAGATTCTTTAGGGAACTACCATTATAATCATTTAACTTAAAAAAAGGCTTTCCGAAACTTCCAACTTAGAAAAATTCTATACTTTGAAGACTGTATTTTGACCTAATATGATCTTTTACTTTTACAAATTGTGACTTGGATTAACAGTTGTCTCATTGGCACTCATACCACATCTTCCTATATCTAAATACTGCTTTTTAAAATACAACTTGCATTGCTTTAGATATACTCGTGCACTGCACAATGAGTACATCATCGTCTATACGAATTAAACGTAGTTTAAAAGCCTGCTATTTCTATTTGCAACATGTAAATCAAAAATATATCCTCTCATTCTTATATTGGTAGCACAACGAACAAGTTGACACACGACACTTGTTTTGTTTCTCATCAAAGTCAGATTGTGAACCCTTTTTTAATGTGTTCCTCACTGTCTTTTTTAAACGTTTTGGTGGGTTGATATCTTATTCAAGTTAAACATGTTAAAACAAAAAATCGTTAAAATTTATTTAGAAAAGAAAGTGTTGCATTATTGAGGACTTTGAGTATACTTTAAGACCGACAATCTTCAATGAACCTACTACAAACGAGCGTCTTTGACCTGGATAAAGTGTTGTTTTCCGTTCAAAATAATGAGATGAATAAATTATACAAACATATTAAGAGCATATGGACTTCCTTTCGCGGAATTATATTCAAATATAAATATTTGTTTACTTTAGATGAAACTTAAAAGTAGCTGACATGAGGAAATTGACATTTAAAACTTTACTTCCATGAGGCCATGGCGTAAGTACAATTTGTTTAAGCAGACGATTCGTGTAGTTGTAAGGGACCGACCATTTAACTTAAAAAAGGGGGGTTTGTTTTTTTTTCTCACAGAAAATAGTCTGATCCCCATTTTATAAACAAATTTATATATATTCTGAATCGATAGTTTTTACCTATACCTTATAGTGTTTATTTTTGAAAAAAAATTAATTTGATTGATAGCGTCGATAAACTTTAAAAAAATGTTTGTGCTTTGCGCTAAATGACACTTACTGATTCAGACAACATACCCCCCTCCTTGAAGTTAAATGATTGCTCCCTAAGATAAATAAATTATCAGACCAATATACTTTTAAGGCAATGTTAAAATGTCAAGATATCATTTCATAATTACGTATCAAATTAAAAATCCGCTATTGCTATTCCCTTACTTATGTATACATGTACTTAGAAAATGCATTATCAAGATTCATAATTAAGTTCAGTGGTATATTATCATAAAGTGCGTTTAAGTGCATTGTTGGTGATTAAACGTTAAGTGTGCTATAAAGGGAACATTAGGAATATAAAACATATCCAATTCCCCAATGAAATCTTACTGCACACTATGGAATATGTTTCAAGTTTCAAGTTTCAAGTTTTTATTTCTCAAGACCCTTAACCAGGGTATGTGAACAAATACAATTGAATACAATTTAACACAATATAACAAAATAGGTTGATTAAATGAACAAGTTAACATATATACATGATATACATTTCCAAATATATGGAAGACGAACATATTATATAAACAGTAACTTCAATCATTTTACTAAAGAAAGTATGATTTTACAAAATTTTGCAGCTTTGAATATTACATTATAATTGTCTGAGTTAAACAAAGCATGAAATTTATCAACATTTGGATTTGTAGTGAATTCTTTTGGCAATAACATTTTCCTCTCGTTTATGAAATAAGAACATTGGAATAAATAATGAAATTCATCACCTAATGAGTTACAGTCACAAATATCACAAATTCTATCATCTCTTGCTATTCCCCAAAACCTGCCCTTTTCAACTGGCAGTTTATTATTAACACATCTAAAATTACATAAAGATTTCCTTAAATCTGTAGGAAGTTCTATTAAATATTTTTCAAAACAATGCTTTCTTTTAAAAATTCTATAATTGAGACATTTAGGTGATTCATACACAGTAGCACACCATTTCTGCTTAAATTGGTCACATAACCTTTGCTTTACAATCTTAGCTAGGTTGACAGATTTAGACACATTTTGAGTTAACCAATATTCAGAACAACCACATTCATTTAGAGTATTTTCAACACAACGTATCCATTCTGAATGGTACATATTTCTGTTATGCATGGTGTATAACAATTTATACAAAATAGATGAAATCTTATCTTGCTTACTACACATGAATCTTTTCCATAGACCAATCATCCTACTTTTAATAAATACATCAATAGGATATCTACCTAGTTCTCCATATATAATACAATTTGGAGTTGACTTCTTAACATTTAAAATAATCTTATAAAATTGTAAGAATAAAGATTCAACAGTATTATTGTTACTATAACCCCACACTTCACACCCATATAACAATATAGGTGCTACCATTGTGTCAAACATTTGTAATTGCAAATCAATAGGCAATCCTAGACTTCTACATTTTCTTAACATACTGTACATGGCTTTTCTACCTTGTTCTAACAATTTATTCTGGTTATTTTTAAAGGAACCGTTATACATAAATATAATACCTAAATAAGCAAAATCATCAACAATATTCAAAACCTCCCCATTCAGTGTAAATACAGGTTTATCAGGGGATTTACGTTTCCTAAATACAACAACTTTTGTTTTTGTAGCATTAATTTCAAGTTTCCAAGTCTTACAATATAAATACATGGAATTAAGTGCAGCTTGTAACTCAGCCTTAGATTCAGCAAGTATAACAGTGTCATCAGCATATAATAATAGATACAATCTTAAATAGACAGAAATTTCATCAGTATCAAGAGCAGTATGAACAGCATTACAAACATCTGACAACCCATCATATGCATTAGATACAAACTGGACTAAATCATTAAGAAACAGCGAAAAAAGTACAGGCGACAGGTTTTCTCCCTGTCTAACACCAACATTACTTTGAAAATAATCTGACATTTGACTACCCTGTCGTACACAAGATTTAGCATTTTCATACATAGCATGTACAATATTAAACATTTTACCATCAATACAGTTTTGCAGTAACTTATTCCATAAAGCTGTTCTATTAATGGAGTCAAAAGCCTTGCGATAATCAATAAAGGCACAATATAGTGGTTTATTCTTGTGTAAGTACAAATCAATTAAACATTTAAGATTGAATATATGATCATAAGTTCCATAATTCTTTCTGAAACCTGCCTGTTCTTCACAGAGAACATTCATATTTTCAAGATAAACATTAAGTCTGTTATTTAGTACAGCTGTAAAAAGTTTACCATAACAACTAAGTATTGTAATCCCCCTGTAATTGTCAGGGTTAGTGACATCACCTTTGTTTTTATAAATTGGACATATAACACCAATCGACCATAAGTCTGGCACAATACCAGCTTCAAAAATAATATTAAACAGCTTCACAAATATAGGAAGCATTTTATGGCTTGAATACTTTAAAAATTCATTCAAAATTAAATCTGTACCACATGATTTGTTATTTTTCAAATTCTTAATTGCATTTTCAACCTCTTTTTCGGTGATAACAGCATTTACATTAATATTCAGATTAGTAACAGTATTTCTATCAACATCTACAAAATCACAATCATTGTCCTCTTGTGCATTACTTAACTTCTTAAAATGCTCAAAAAAACATTCATTCGACACTTTTTCAAGTACCTTATTTTTACCATTACAATTTCCTGACCTATTTAACAATGTCCAGTAAGACTTTGGATCATTCCGACTAAGATTTCGGAGTTTCTTGACAAAGTTTCGTCTATACTCATTATATTGACAATTCAATACCTTTTTATAATTTTTACTACATCTGACTAAGTTATTCATGCTATCAACAGTTTTGACACGCCAATTATAACATTTGGCTTTGTGATAATCACTCCTTTTTCTTTTACAATCTGCCTTAAACCATGGTTTATTAACCTTACACTTAGGTTTTTTTCTACATTTCTTCTCACTAACATTTATTTCTTTTAACATATTATTATACAATAGTAAAATTCGTGAGTCATGTGACTAAAAGATAAATTTAGAGTAACCCCAAAAATGCAATGAGACGAATTCCGGCATGCATCAGTATTATTGACGCAGTATAATTTTCAATGATGGATAAAAAGTTCTCTTTCAAGATATAAACGTTTTGTTACAGGGTACAAGAGGACAATTGCAAGTTTATTGGACACAAACTACTTCTCTAAGTGAAGTGGTCGGGAATAGTATGTGTCAGGGGGACGATAAATTATAGTTCAATTTATATAACATTGATATATAATTATTTATGTAATATGTAAAGATCAACTTGCAATTATCTGAAAACCCAGATAATAAGAGAAAATTGTCAATCATTCTAATTTCATTTTATGGAAATACATGTATTACTAGCTTCAAGAGGATAATAGACAAAGTCGCTCTCATAGCTAGTAAATATAAGTGTAATATATTATTATCATTCTTCATTAATTTATGTCATATACTTTGGAAAAGCGGATGTGGTGAAATGATAGTAATATTTTGATAAATGTATTTTCGGTATATTTTATCTTTCCAGGAAAATTATAAATTTAAGTTGCAAAAATGATTTTTAAGTTAAATTGTACAACAAATAAAAAAATCCCCTAAAAAATTATACCACTCGACGAATATTTGTCTGGTATTGAAAGTTGTTTGTGGTTTGTGTGAAAATCTACAATGTAAATCCTTTTGTAATTAATTGATAAGGGAACGACCATTTAACTTCAAGGTAGTGGGAAAAGTTGTGTGTGTGTGTGTGTGGGGGGGGGGGGTCTTTTTTTCGCGCAAAGCATGAATATTTGTATTTAGCTTTTCTACGCTTTCAATCCAATTATTTTTTAAAATTCAACACCATGGGGAAAATCTAGATTTTGGTCATCAGCTTGACCACAATATTTTTGTGCGTCAAATTAGAGATCTGAATGTTTTTTTCATGTAAAAACCAAGACCATAATCTCCCCCCCCCCACCCCCTGTTACAAACCGAGGTACATGTAGGACCTCCGTAAGTCGATTTAAAAGACCCTATTCTGAAGTGGGAGTAGTCCTGAAAATGCATGAACTATTTGCCAATGGACGTTAAAATCCAATATAAATCTTTAAAACTGCGCGAAATAAATTAAGTAAGTAATAGAGTTATTATTTAATCGCTGAGGGTTAAACAGTGAGTTAAACACTTTCCAGTGACCTTCGGACAATTTTCAAAGCTAAATACAATACGAATAGTTACAAATATGACTACAGTGAAATATGTTGAAACCCCTATGTATAGTATGGCCAGCCATGCCAAATATGGAATACTTACTTTGATAACACTATTTATAGTTACAATGACATACCATGATTTTTCAGAGAAAAAATAAATAAATTCTACAATCTCATATATGTGAAATAAATAACTAAGAGAGAGAATATTTAATAATCTTTTCTTAAAATATTTCTTACTTTAATTTGATTCATAACCACATAGTTGAAATAAATCGCAAACTTGGAGTATATGGCTCTATTTTAAGCCTTAATAATGCACTGTTTTCTTATTAATAGTTGAATTATGAGACACCCGAATATTCCATTAGTATATGTTATAAAAACTAGTTATTGTGATGAGCTGATTTCAAAACATAATTTAATTTGTTATACATTTATACATAAAAACAAATGTATGATATTCAATTCTATTTTTATCAAGGACCTGAACCGAGTTGTTTAAACAGTCGAATGGATGAAACATCGTGTTTTGCAAATAATAGTGACGAACAGTCCGTCAGTATGTTTCACTTTTGTATCCACAACGACTCCTGAACCGTTTAATGAAACTTTAAAGTATGTCTCACTTAAACAATGTACATTTACTCTTATATCTTTTCTCCGAATAGTTGTTTAATGTTTACTTTGGCATTAATTTTACAGTGTCATGAATATCAAAACAATAAGGTATCTACATGCTATCTGCTTATTGCAGTGGCAGAATGTGGCCATGAAAGAAAAAAAAGTATGTTGTTCCCTCAAAACACTATGTCGTTCCCTCAAGAAACTATGTTGTTCCAATATGTTAGTTATTTCGTTCCCTCAAAATGCAGGGAGTCTCATTGGGGGGTTGAGATCTCGGATCCCGCTTACAGTTTTTTTCAGATTCCCGTATCCCGCTTATACTATGGACCTAAGCAATTCTCATTTTTTTGTAATTTCCCGTGTCCCGCTAGACCTTAATTCCCGTTTTCACGGCACAATAATTTGACTTTCCCATGTCACGCTTACGAAAAATCGGCAATCCCGCGTCACGCTTAGACCCCAACGAGACCCACAATGCAATGTCGTTACCACTATATAGTTATTCCGTTTTCCAAAGATGCTAAAAATGTCGTTTCCTCAAGATATTTTATCGTTCCTTCAAAATAAATATTATATCGGTCCCCCAAGATATAATGTCGTTCCCACAATATAGCATTAACATTGTCTTAATATATTCTTTGTTTCCTATGGTGGAAGAATACAGCCGTAAAAGATAATTGTTTTGTGGAAACGCCATAGCATCTTGAGGGAACAAGATAAATTACCACATATCATCTTTGGGGAACGATATAATATCTTGAGGGAAAGACATAATATCTTGAGGGAACAAGATAAATTACGACATAGCACCTTAGGGGAACGACATGATATCTTGAGGGAACGACATAGTATCTTGAGGGAACTAAATAGTAACTTGAGGGAACGAGATAACTATCTTGAGGAAACAACATAAAATCTTTAAGGCACGACATATTATTTTCTTCGGGAAACGTACGAAGGCAAAATGCGGCCATGAAAGAAAAAAAAATGTTGTCCCCTCAAAATACTATGTCGTTCTCTCAACATGTTATGTCGTTTCCACAAGATAGTTATCTCGTTCCCTCAAGATACTATGTTGTTCCCACAAGACAGTTATCTCGTTTCATCAAGATACTATGTCGGTCCCTCAAGATGATAGGTCGTTCCCTTAAGATATTATTCGTTTCCTCAAGATCCCATGTCGTTTCCAGAAGATAGTTATCTCGTTCCCTCAAGATGCTATGCCATTCCCTCAAGATGTTATGTTGTTTCCTCAAGATGTTATGTTGTTTCCTCAAGATAGTTATCTTGTTCCCACAATATACTATGTTGTTCCCTCAACAAAGCTATAAAATTGTTATGATATGTTATTCATTTCCCCTTTAGAATGATCTTGAGGGATCGAGATAACTATCTTGAGGGAACAACATTACATCTTGAGGGAACGACATAGTATCTTCAGGGAACGAGATAACTATCTTGTGGAAACGACATAGCATTTAAGGGAACGACATAGCATCTTGAGGGAACGAGATAAATTTATCTTTAGGGAACAACATATTATCTTGAGGGAACGAGATAACTATCTTGAGGGAACAACATAACATCTTGAGGGAACAACATAGTATCTTGAGGGAACGAGATAACTATCTTGTGGAAACGACATAGCATATTGAGGGAACGACATAGTATCTTAATGGAACAACATATTTTATTTTTTTTCATGGCCGAATTCTGCCACTGTAGAAACGACATAGCATCTTTTGAGAACGAAAAAAACTTTCTAGTGGGAACAAGAAAACTATCTTGTGAGAACGACATAGCATCTTCAGGGAACGACATAGCCTATCCTGAGGGAACGAAATAATATCTTGTGGTAACGACATAGCATCTTGAAGGGCCGGACGATATAACTTTCTTGTTGGAACGACATAGCATCTAGCGGGAACGACATAGTTTCTTAAAGGAACAACATATATTTATTTTCTTTCATGGCCGCATTCTGACACCGTCTTTTCATCCTAAACCATAATCAAAATTTAATAAAAACCCAGTAAAAAAAATTTCTGGAAAGATGCGCCTATAAGGTGTTTTATTCTTGGTCATAAATTTCCCTTCATACAATGAATTATAAATTATAATCAATATTGATTACTTAAATTTATTCTGATCATAGGATAAAAAATTGATTATTGCATGATTACCATCCATTACGTACTACTGATGCCACTGTACAGTACAATGTTTTTGTTTAAACTTAGCACACACAAACATCAAGTATTTAATTTTATGTTTTTTTGATATATTTGTTAATGCAATTTATCACAAGAATAGTTGTTTTTTTTTCATTTTTTGTTCTTATAAATTAAATCTACGACTAAATTTATTAAATATGATGCGATTTAACAATTACTCAGTTAAATTTAACTTATTAACGTACAGGTTTCATAACAGTTTACAAGATGTTTCGAAGATCTACTAGAAAAGGGGGGTAGGACCTTTATCAGGATTCCGGGATCGGGTGTTTTTAAGCTCGGGGTTTCGGGATTGATCCTTTCGGTATCCGGGAATTCTTATTTTCGAATATCGGCATGTCGGGATTTAAATTGTTTTTTTAAGTCCGGGATTTTGGGATCAGGACCCCTCCTACTCCCCACTAGAAAGTGACTTTGGAATGACATTGACTTTGTCATATCTACACAATAAAGTACACGTGCTGGTATATGCTTATCCCAGTAAACCTATACTCAAAATTAAATTAAAACTTCTCCGAATCTTCACTTGTAACGGGTTGTGTTTTAATTGTTTATTGCTCATATTGGATCTATTTGTTTTTGGATGATTTAATCTATAATATAGTCGGTATGCATGAGAAAAAAAGGGGGGTCATTTAGGTATTTTTTTGTTAACGGTCAGAAGGGACGTATTCTCTATAAAAGTAAATATGTACCTTCTTAAGAATTTAAAATGAATTTTGTCAGCAGTTTTATTGGTCTGGTCCAATGGCCAGACAAATCTGTTAAAAACAATCTGGATACTTTCTATAAATGCAGAGATGCGCCTACAAAGTTTTTAGACTAGACTTTGATTTTTACTGAATAAAATCAATGTTTTCCTGATATTCGTTAATTTTTGCCACCTTCTGTTAGTCTACAACTTAGAAATATGGAAATATCTCGTGACTTGTCACGACAACATACAGCGATAAAAATATCAATAATAATTTCCTGTGATATAAATGATTATTCCACGCATTTATGCATTAATGCATTTTTTATTTTATAAAATATCAAAAAACATCCTAGAGACTAGCAATTAAATCGTCAATTAAGAGAATGATAATATCCGGATTATGAACATTATAACTCTGTTCTCATTGTTATCGATACACGTTTTAATACAATGTAGCAATTCCAATAAACAGTGGGCTTAATACGTATAAATGACAACATATATATTTATATCAATATATATATGTAACGTGTGTTTCCTGTTCGAGGAGCGACACACACAAACTTATCATCTAAACACACAAACCGAGTTAGGATTTACATTTGGTAATTGTTCAGATGGATTATCAATTAAAATACGAGAATTAAAATTATGTAAGTATATAAATTAAATAACATAAAATTCTAGAAAATATGTATTTTTTTTTTCGGTAGTACATTTCACCTTTAAATTCTAGACTAACATTTCACAATGAAAGGCTTTCATGACTTTGAAATAGATTAACATGTTTTACTTGTTCACTAAAATGGCAATTTCCAAAACGTTTCTGATTTTATACTAATTTTTTTAGTCGCATAGCTTTGACAGTGACTGGTCAGAAAAGGTCCGAAAGAGGGGAATGGTTTATAGAAAAAAAGCGGGTCACTTTCTTATTGCTTGAAATTTGTATTTTAATTATAAGTACATTTTTCTATTTTTTTTACTGCAGCCCGGTTCACCTAGTTTTCAAAAAGACGTTAATTTGGAAATCCTGAGTTCGCACATGTTGACGTTAAGGTTAAACCGTATTGATAATATCAAATTATGTTTCTTGGTATCTTGTATAAACATATCATAAGAGATATTTTCCGTAACCTATATGACTTTGTGTAAAAATAGAAATACGTCAATTAATAAGACAACAATGTAGTTTTTTTGTGTTTGATAAACAAGATGTTAGGTAGATGTGTTGTATAAGTACAATGTCGAGAAACCTCTTTAAATTACATTTAATTTGAAACTAAAAAAAAAACCCACCTTAAACAAAGGAGAATCTTTTAAGAGAACAAATATAGATGCCATAAATAATCAATTTCTCCATAGGCTACACTGATAGCCTTTTTCGATAAGCAGACATAAGAAATTTGTTTTTTTTGTTACGAAACTTTGCTCGAATTAAAGAAAAATTAATCAAACAGACTTAGGGACGACATCAAAAGATCAATGTAAGATAAAAAACTTAATTCAAATAGTTTGGGGGTGGGGGGTTGAACTGCTGCAAGATTTGGTTATCCTACATTGATTTTTACATATATCCATATGGGTCAATCAATTTTTCCCAAATTAAGTTAAGAGGGGGGTGAGGGGGTCAGTGAAAAAACTATGTGAATTAAGTTTTTTATCCTTCATTGAACTTTTGATGTCGTCCCTTAGTGTTTTCTGGTCCAAAATGTTTTTGTTTTAAAAAATACCGGTTCCCGTTGCTTTTCTTCTCGTAATTTGTACATATCACCCTCTCTATCAGTTTTGCACTAAAAAAAAACGTGTCTCACTCATGCTCTTTAGGGCTAAGGAAAATATATAAGTTTGCCTTTGGTATAATGCAGAGTGCACGAAGTCTCTATTAATAAAAAAATGCACATATCGACCCATGAGAATTTGCCATAATCTTAATTCTGAATACCATGTTATCGTCATAAAATGGCTGCCCAATTTACTTTTGAGTTGTTTAAATCCTAATAGTTGTCTCCGATTTTCGTCTAAATTGTTAGAGCTTGAACGCGGACCGCGAAGAATACACCAAACCCAGAGTAAAGACCGGAAAGGGGGGGGGGGGCAACAATATGCTCCCATTCAAATACATTGATCGTCCAAAAAAAGGGGTGTTCCGACCCCCGGACCCCCCTGGATCCGCCACTGCAGGAGACTTCATTTGTACAAGTAATGCAAATTTTATTTGTGTGCATGTACCTGTTTATTGAACAAAAGTTGTCTCATTGCAGGACAATGTACACTAGTTGACTAATTACAGGGCAATGTACAGTAGTTGTCTGATTACAGGGCAATGTACAGTAGTTGTCTGATTACAGGGCAATGTACAGTAGTTGTCTAATTACAGGGCAATGTACAGTAGTTGTCTGATTGCAGAACAAAAAAAAAAAATTACTCTGAAAATTATAGAAAAAAACAGTTTATTGTAGTTTGATAAGAACAACTACAACATATGAACAAATTTTGTGTATCTACATCGAAAATTAATTGTATATCTGTAAACCACACCGCTGTTCTCATTTTTAGCTCACCGGGCCCAAAGGGCCTAGTGAGCTTTTCTCATCACTTGGCGTCCGTCGTCTGTCGTCCGTCGTCTGTGGTCTGTCGTCCGTCGTCTGTCGTCTGTCGTCCGTCGTCTGTCGTTAATTTTTACAAAAATCTTCTCCTCTGAATCTAGGAAGCCAAATTAAACCAAACTTTGCCACAATCATTATTGGGGTATCTAGTTTAAAAAATTTGTTCAATGACCCGTTCAACCAACCAAAATGGCCGCCATGGATAACAATAGCACATATGGGTAAAAAGTAGATTTTTGCTTATGTCTCTGAAACCAAAGCATTTAGAGCAAATTTGACACGGGTTAAAATTGTTTATCAGGTAAAGATCTATCTGCCCTGAAATTTTCAGATGAAGCGGACAACCCGTTGTTGGGTTACTGCCCCTGAATTGGTAATTTTAAGGAAATTTTGCTGTTTTTGGTTGTTATCTTGAATATTATTATAGATAGAGATAAACTGTAAACATTATTAATGTTCAGCAAAGTATGATCTACAAATAAATTTGCATGACCAATATGGTCAGTTGACCCCTTAAGGAGTTATTGCCCTTTATAGTAAAATTTTCGTAAATTTTTGTAATCTTTTACAAAAATCTTCTCCTCTGAAACTACTGAGACAAATTTATCCAAACTTGTTCATAATCATCATAACGGTATATAGTTTAAAAAATGTGTCCGATGATCCTTCCCGTGAACCAAGATGGCCGACATAGCTAAAAATAGAACATAGGGTTAAAAGCAGATTTTGGCTCATATCTCTGAAAGCAAAGCATTTTGAGCAAATATGAGAGAATTGTATTGTTCATTTGGTCAAGATCTATCTGCCCTGAAATTTTCAGACCAATCAGGCAACCGGTTGTTGGGTTGCTGCCCCTGTTATTTCCCTTTAAAAGTAAATTTTTAACAAATTTTGTAAATTTTTATAAATTTTTACAAAATATTTTCCACTGTTACTATTGGGCAAACTTCGTTATAGATAGATATAGTTTTAAGCAGCAAGAATGTTTAGTAAAGTAAGATCTACAAAAACATTACCATCACCAAAGCACAATTTTGTCATGCATCTATATGTGTCCTCTGTTTAATATGCACAAAGACCAAGGTGAGCGACACAAGCTCTTTAGAGCCTCTAAGACTTATTCAATTATCTTTCAGATTACATTTTTATATCAACATATTTTGTCAATATATTATGCTGAGACTTCTCATTTTTTTCTTTCAGTGTGTACAATACATCCGGACCATTATTATCAACCTCTGGAGCGCACTTTGACATGAATAGTACTGAATCGCTGGAGAATGTTTCACATGAAAGTACTCCATTCTCTATATGGGACTTGCCTCGCTGGAACCAGTACATTTTTGAAAGGAATATGCTACCATCATTTGTGTTTATTCTATTGTTACTAATTATCGGAGTTCCAGGGAATTCACTAGTGTGCTACATTTATCACTTCAAAATACGAAATAGAAAGTTATCTTCGAATATTTTCATCCTAGCTCTTTCTTGGTTGGACTTGATTAACTGTGCCTTAACATTGCCGTTTGAGCTCTTTGTTATTTCAAATTATGTCCAATTTGACAATCCAATAATATGTAAATTTGCACGGTTTATTTCTTTCTTTTGTAACAACGCCACATCAGTTATACTTCTTTCTATCGCTATTGATAGATTACGGGTATTTATGTCCGGACCACGTCGTCTACGATTGCAAGCCTCGACTTCAAATCTCATAGTCGGTCTAGCAATGGTTATTTCCGCCTTCATTAGTTGGCCAATGCTTTTATTTTTTGGTACCTGGAGATTCTCGCTCCCAAATGGCGTCACAGGAGAGATGTGTCTGATTACCAACTACTACATGCTGAACAATCACCCAGTAGAAGCATTCACATGGACCTTATTAACTGTACATTTAATTTTTGATGTCTTATTCGTTATTATTTACTCTGTAATAGGGAAAAGAATTTGTATCGATACAAAGGCAACACGAAGCATGTCAGCAAGTAGTGAGCATGCGCACTCATTTAGAGTAGATTTCCGTAAAGGAAGCGATTCTTCAGCTGAAGACGACGTATTTACGATGAGCACTAGTAGCACAAGAAAGTCATCGATCCAACAAATAGATGATCATATATCATCAGAAGACACGTTGTATAAATTTAACTTGATGAATTCCCAGAATTCCCAGAATTCCAGTGTAACGTCAATACCGAGTAGTCCTAAAAAAGTCTTACTTCGTCCTAGCCTGTCGAAGCATAACAGCAGAATATTAAGTTCGCTGTTTAAAAAGCAACAATCTCGCTGCTCAGCAACTAATTCAGAGTGGATGGTATCTAAACGTCGACCAGTGCTCAGCAGAACGTCTATTATGTTATTTTTAGTAACAGTTGCATACATGATAACGTATTTGCCATATTGTATCCTTGTAGTAATAAGAACGACGGATTCCATGTTCTTTTTTAGACTTAACGACTTGGATAAGTCGTTTTTTCAATTATTTTTCAGGTCATATTGTCTCGGTAGTGCTATTAATCCAATTATTTACAGTTTCGTTAGTTCAAGCTTTAGGAAAAAGTGCCGAGAAGCTCTATATGATATTTTATGTTGCTTGCCCGGTAGAAAACGTAAGAAAACTTTGAATTGACAATCATTTATGTCGTGGTGCCTCAAATGTGTTTACAGATTTATAATAAAAATGAAAATAATGTATTTGGTGTTTTTAAAAACTTTATCGGTTTTGCTACTTACAATTTCCATTGTTCGATAAAATCAACTGAAGGTCAATATGTTTCCAAAATGGAGTTATTTGAGTTTGGTCTGGTTTATGTCTTTAGCACAAGTAAATAAACTCAACATATATACATGGATTGAAACTATGTACACTAGACGAGGATTTCGTCTGAAAAAGACTCATTACTGACACTCGAATAAAATAGTTTTTTTCTGATTTAGGACAGGTACATTATAACATACATACAGAGTCTATAGCGATGTTAACATTTTAGCTGAATCTCGTTATTCTTCCTAACCTGGGACATTGGTGGAACAGTACAACAGAAGAACGAACTGTAAAAATCAGCTAAAAAAGGCTCAACTCATCAGATGGATATAAATAGAAATACATCTAACAATAAATAAGAGTGGACGTGGCTGGATACTTATATATCCCAACAGCAAAATAACACTACATATAGACCTGAGAGTACTCGCAGTTACTGACAGCTAGTACAAAGCCAGTTAAAACTAATAAAAAATCGTGCATCTAAGACTAAATAAAACGTTTCTTATAGAATGGTTATAATAACATTTTTTCAATGTTAAGGTTCACAATTACTATGATCAAAATTGCACCACGAAAATTTACTTGGATTACTAACAAAATGTGCACCTGGAAAGATCTAATGGATGATAGAATCTGATACAGTGAAACCTGGTTAAATCGAACCTCTACGAGACTTAAGGTTTTGTTCGGTTTTGACCGATGTTCGGTTATCAGGTTCACTTCGCATACTATTTGATATGACGGTGCTTAAGAACTTGTTTGGTTGAGACTGGTTTTCGGTTTATACAGGATTCGGTTTAGTAAGGTTTCACTGTACTTAAAAGTGGTGCGCATTACATATATGAGTATAAGAAAGAAAGTCAAGTTAAAATAAAATTGAGAAAGGAAATGGGGAATGCGCCAAAGCGACAACATAGAGCAAACAACAGCCGAAGGCCACCCATGGGTCTGGTTCATTCACAGCAGAAGTCTGAATCAAAATTTCCTCATTGGACTTTAATTCAGTTGAGAACAATTTACATACGTTTCGTAAGAGATGTTTATATCGCAATATTTGTGACAATATCGTATTGTAATGCTTTAAATAATTGTAAGAGAGACGAAGGACACCAAAGGTACATTCTAACTCAAACGTTGAAAATAAAATGACAACGCCTGGACTAAATATGAAAAAGAAAAAACCACACCAACAGACCATATGATCAGACCAGCAAAGTACAAAAAAAAAACCATAGAAAACTATCAATACTGGTGGTCTCATGTGCTCAATAAGGGTAAGCAGTATCTGCTCCACATATTGCATGGGTTCACTTGATAATGTATACTATATATTTTAGTCTTTCAAAATTACAATAGCAACATCGGAGAAGACATTGAGCACATTAGGAACAAATGTACATATCAAATACTAGTAATTTGGCTTCAGATTGCTTGTCAGTGATAAAAGCATTCCATTCATTATTCTTGAAATAAATCCTTTTGAGTTTGCAATGCAATCAAACCTAATAGAAATGCATACACCTGAAGCACCTTGATACCTTTTTACAGTCTTCAAAAAGCTTATCTATCAAGAAAACTATCCAGATTTATATGTTCTGACAGACGAAGGCTTGTACTTGCTTGATATATAGCACAATGTATATATATATAACCATTCAAAAGATAATGTGATATATTAAACTCGATCATTACTTTAAAATATGAATAGTTTGGTATCCCTTCTATGTCGATGTGTATTTGGGTATTTGAAGTACGAATCTATTCTGTTCCTTCTTAACACAAATATGAGATGTGAGATTATTATAAGATTGGTATTCTAACATATATAACGCGTATGAATGGATTCTAATAAGATGATAAAGCTTTAATATTGAATTCATTCAGCGATTAAGTCTTTGGTAAGTCGCAATTTTTTTAATAAATAATTTACTATACTGGTATGCATCATATTGTAAGACTAAATTATATATCTTTTACAAAAAAATAAAAAATAATTATAATGATCATAAAACGTTTAAACTTTTGAAATATCTTACGTAATAAAAATATGTATTATCGTGACTGGATTCTTGAGAAAACGTTTGATCCAAATTGAACAAAAATGACACGAAAGTATGTTTAATGAGCTAGAGGATATGGTTTCTATTGAAGAAACGTTACTAATCAGATGAATAATTTTTTTCATGATTCGATTGTTAGAAGTTAATGATGAGCGTTTGGTTTCAATTCATTTTAAGTATTAAAGAGAGGTTTCCATGACCATGCTGACAGTATAAAAAGAGAAATACACCAAAGGTCAATACATAATTACCACACATCGAATCAGGACGATAGAAAACATATTTAAAAGAAAGAAAGAAAAATACCAAATGACAACACGTTATGTAATCTCGCCCAATAACGGATACTTCGGCTTGAAATATTCAAAATAGACATGCACAAGTGAAAAATGTCAAACAAATAAAACTGTTTTAAAGTACATGAGATTTTTTTTTGTGTAGCGTACGTACTTCGTAACACATGAATCCATCTTATGGAAAAGTTCTATATACACTTAATAACAGGAATGATTTCAGGTGTTCCGGAAGCATAATTGTATTGTGTTGCTTTCCTGCTAAGCAAACGAAACATAAAAATAAAAGTGGATACTGGCTGGTTCTAAACCGTTCTATGTTAAATGTTGAGTCCGAGTAGGTCGGCATATTTTTCTGTACACCTTGTTCACATGTACATGCACCTTAAGCAATTATGATTCAGTCAAACATTCGTTGAAGTTCGACTCATACAGTTTGTCGACCTGGTATAGAACAAGGTTTATATTCATATCAACATAGTACACTATGTATTTATCGCTATTTGCCGACTGATTATTTCCGTTCACAGTGGAGTCGAGTGATATCAAAACGGAGTTGAGTGGTATGAAAATTATCGCTAGAAACTAAGGGAAAGGAAATTGACAACGTCTTCATATGTGTTAAGGTGGTATTGGTGTCTTCCTCCATCTTGGATTGTAAAAAACAGAGAACCATAGGTCCAAATTTTCTATCAAGTTAGCAAAATTTGATGCAGGAATGAAGATTTTAAATGTGAATGTTCATTTAAAAGAACCAATTTATAAGAATATAACTTATAATTATTAAATATTTTTGCAAATGTTGATTATTTTTGGTTGTTTTTTAAAATTTTTAAATTGGCATTTGAAGGGGAAGTAACTCTAAAACAGTGCATTTTCTGAAGGATTCTACATGGAATTTTCCAATTTTGTATTTAAGCCGGAAAAAACGTACGGTGACCCTATCTTTTCTTTTGATATTCTCAAAGCATTGTCTGAAAGCTATCTTGTCCTTAACTATTTAACAATTCTATCATTTTGTTTAGTTTCTAATAACTAAATGGTGTTTTTCCCTGTATAATCCATACAAAATGTGTCATTTTGTCACGTCCTGTAGCTTGAGAAAATGCGCGGTGACCTATCATTTTTATTATATTTTTCAATATGTATCATAGATACTACGTTTTGGCAAAGTATGAACAAATTCTATCATTTTCATTTTAGACTCCCATACCACCTTAAATAGCGATAAAGAGATTATTATCGGTCAGTTCAACTCGATTGAGAAAATCAATATCGTTGAGATAACCAACGATAAGCTATGAAACGTCGCAAGATACTGGTGTCACCTAACGTTACACACTGCATGGAAGACGTTATCCAAAATAAAAACGTTAGAATGCACGTTTTTCAGATGGCTTCAGGGCCGTAACTAGCCTCTGATAATATTGAGACAAAATATATTCGCCGAGCGTAGTGAGGTGAAAAACATTTTGCGTGGGGTCTCGGGGCCGCTTAAGGCCCCCAGAATCTCTGAGAAAAATAACGCAAGATCGTGCATTCTGAGCGTTTCCCGGACTCTTTCTTACATTGAAACGCAATTAATTTTAAGCTATTTCTTTTGACAATATTCTTGTCTCAAAGCAAAAACTCATTGTAATTTAAGACTTTTAGGTTTTACGGGGACAACATTAAAAGTAGACCGATATGTAGAATAAAGCAAAAACCGAAATTCTCATAATCATTGTGTCTGTCTGTTCTTGTCTTGTATTGTGCTTAATTCAGACTTTGGTGATTTTTTTATGGCTAGATTGAAATAGAGTGACAGTGCAGTTAAGTTCTGCACAAATATATACAATTAACAAAGGAATCAGTGGAAACAATAGCTGTTTTCTTTTCTATGAGTTTGTATTGTAGCGGATCGGCCTGTCGAAAACACATCATGCAGTTCCGCGAGGAATTTATTGCCCCCTCCCATGAATCGGTATTGAGCTTTTCCTTAAAACATTTGAAGTTTTCTCAACAAGCAACAAAAATTACCTGTATTCTGAAACGTCTGTGAAAACCGCAATAATGACAATTGACATAAATTTTGTATATTTTGTTACATAACGTTAAAATCGTATGTTGGGACATTGTATCGGACATTATAGTTTTATCCGATATCTCGTATTTTAGATTAAATTTACGAGAATTTACTATCAAAATAGAGATAACTTTTTTAGTACGGCGGCTTTGTGAAAAATTGTGCATATCCTGCTACAAGCATGAAATTTGGCATAGACCTTCCTCAACTATTTATCTTTTATTTCAGATAGGGAGGCATTTGAAAAAAAATGTCTCACTTCCGGTAAAATCCAAAATGGCGGACATCATACTTAAATTAGCCCCATATCGAAGGCCAGTATGTGAAAAGGTGTTATTAACATGCTACTATCATCATATTTGCTACAAACCTTTGTTATGTACTACTTTTGGATATATGATATAGATTAAATGTCTTCAAAAACCCTATTTCCGGTAAAATCCAACAGGGCTGACATTGTACTAAAATAAGCTTATTTTTAGGGAGGGTAATTGAAATATGTTTTGAAGTATTGCTACTATGATTATATTGTGCAGGAACCTTTCTTTGGTGCTTCTAGTGGATACATATGTCTTTAAAACCCTTACTTCCGGTGGTATCCAATATGGCGGACATAGAAATATTGATAATTTTCATTCTAATATTCCACTTTTTTCAAAATTTAAATAAAAGGTTTTTTTTTAGCTGGTCATTAAACTTTTGGCTTTAAGTCATCCTCAAAACCACTCATTCTATTCAGCTTTATATGTTTAAATACAAAGTTAACACTTCCGGTAAAAAAACCAATATGGCGTAAATAACAAAGATGAGTCCTCAATCCATACATTTGATGTAGAGTTTTGGATAGATAGATTAAAACAAAATAAAATCACTAAAGTTCTTAAACATCTTTAAAATGACTTATTTATGGCTGCAAATACATGTTTATTCACAATCGGAGAGATTATTTTCCAAATTTACAAAGATCGTGGTATTGTTTCTTACATCTATAATGTAAAAGCTCCTGATAAGATGAAGAGGCATCACAAATAGTTGTCCAAAAGGGTTCCCATGGATCATATTTTCCCCTTCGCCATTCATAAGCGATGGACCAGTTAGCATATGAACCAATACCAATCTTGTTATTCATTCGCACCCGCCATGGTATATTGCACGTTTTACTTGCTGAAGAAGACTAGACCGAGTCGTGGGAATAGCCTCAATAAGTATTTCCTCTTCCAAAAACACATTTTTTCTTGCTTCGTTAACCCCATCTGATAAGTTAGTTCGATCTTACAACAAAACCACGTATCGTTCTATCAATGACATTGTTAAATCCATAGCTGGTGATGTTGGCTGATCAATCATCATTATGAATGATAGAGTCACTTCTTTAAACACCATCCATGTCACCAAGGCAGTTCCTTTTTCCAGCAACTGTGTAATCTCTCAATGCCTAGTGTATTTGAATGGTCATGGATAGATGTATATCTGAAGCTTTTCCCACTTCCAAATGCAAGCCAAAGTTTGCCTGCCCCTATGTCACTGAAAAGCGAAACAGCAATGACAGCAACATCAGTATCGACTGTTTGATTCATGACTCAGTTAAGTATGTGTTTCACTGCATAAGACACATGCATCTTGATTCAAGTGTCAGTCTCTTCATGTGAAGATGATGCTATGCTTGAAATATCATCATGTGGTGGATAACACAGAACATCCTGAGCAATTGTTGCTACAACTACCTTTTCCTCAAAATCTATTGAGCAAGCTGTTGCGAATGAAAACTTAAAAGTTCTTTCTTATTGTCGTCATCTTGTTTTGACTCTTGATTCGTCTGTGTATTCCCTTTCCCCTAAATGTAGCACTTGCTTCTTATAACAAATGATCAGAATATTCTATTTTATCTACCTCGAGATGCATTTCAAGTTTATCACCATGTTCACATTAAGAGGCTGACATTAATAGAATCATGGTGCATGTGTCTGATGCAATGAAACACGAACTTGCACGAGTCATAATTCGAATAGTCGTTACTGATGATGCTGTCATTACTGTTTCGCTATTCCGTGACAGGGGTAGACGAACGATGGATTGTGTTTGGGAGGGCAAAAAGCTTTGGATAAATATATATCAATGACCTTTCAAATGCACCTGG
Source organism: Mytilus galloprovincialis (assembly GCA_037788925.1). Lineage (NCBI taxonomy): Eukaryota > Metazoa > Mollusca > Bivalvia > Mytilida > Mytilidae > Mytilus > Mytilus galloprovincialis. The sequence goes on along the minus strand of CM075339.1, from coordinate 54,428,260 downwards.
CAATGAGTGATTACATACAGTTATTGTGATGCATGTCTTTACCAGTTGTGATATGGTTCTCTGATTTCTTGAAAAAGAAAAAAAGACTGCGTAGGAGACATTGATGGCATTTGAAGATGTGACTTTAACATAAAAAAAGATGATTGATCAGCCTAAATCACCGAGGTTTAACTGTAAGATCACACAAACTTTTCAGATGGGGTTAACATGGTTAACGAATCAAGAAAATAACTATTTGCGCAAAAGGGAAGACTAATTGAGGGTATTCCCTCAACCTGTTCTAGTCTTTTCCAGCATGTAAAACGTGCAATATACTAAGGCAGGTGTTTAGGAGGACGAGCTTGGAATTGGCTCTTATGCTACCCAGTTTAGGCGCTAATGGATGGCGAAGGGACAAAGAGGATCACTTTTAAATAACTCTTTCTAAGGCCTCATCATTTCAGAAGCTTATACATTGTGGATGTACTGGGGAAAGCGGTTCAATGCCAAAAAAAAAATCTACATCCTAAGCATCAGAAGCCAAGCCATAAAATCAGTTTAAATGGACACATACTACAACAACTCAAGCATAACCCGTACCTAGGCCTACAAATTTCGGAAGACCTCAAATGGCCCACCCACTTATTAAACGTGGCAAAGAAAGCAAGTTCAACACTAGGCTTTCAAAGAAGAAACTTGAAATACTGCCCACAAGATTGCAAAAAAATAATTTATCACCATAGATTACAAGTCAAGAAAGGAAGGGTGTGTCTCCAATATGCTTGCCCAACTTGAACTACAAGACCTCCAGACAATTGCAAGACAAACAAGCTAGAAGTTGATATTTATGTACAAAGTGGTTTAGGGGCTGATTCCCGCTATTGAATCAGACGAATTTCTCAAAAAGCACGTCCTAACAGAAACATAACGGCCAATAATTTCGAAGAATACCACTCAGCAAATATTGTGGAAAAGCAAGTAAAGAATCACTCTAAGTGTTTTGACATTCCACTAAGCAAAACACCACAATACTCAAACTCATTCTTTGTAAAGACAGTGATCGCGTCGAATCAGCTAGACGACACTGCAGTGCACGTATCAAGCGTAGAGAGCGTCAAATCTGCTCTTACGCCTCGTCAATAAATCGACGGCGCTCTCTCAAACCGTTATATTAAAGCCAGAATTGGTATCGACAATGTATTCATACAGATACAGATACAGATACAGATACAGAGGATGTCGCGGTCGTTGTTAATGTGGGAAATCGGGTCTCCCGTGCACTGCTTTGTTTGCATGTGGTGGTGACTGTGAATAAACATGTATTTTTTGCCAAATAGTAGTACTTTGAAAAATGTTTTAGTACTTCAGTAATTTTATTTTGTTTTAACCGATCTATCTAAAACTCTAAATCAAAGATATGGATTGAGGACTCATTTTTGAAATTTACAACATATTGGTGTTTTTTTTAACGGAAGTGTTATTTAAAAAAATTACAACAGAATAAAATTATTGGTTTTGATGATAACTAGAAGCCAATAGTTTAATGACAAGCAAAAAAAAAAAAAACAACATCAAAAAACATTTTCTTTACATTTTGAAAAAAGTTGAATATTAAAATAGAAAATTGATATTTCTATGTCCGCCATTTTGGATATACCGGAATTAAGGTTTTTAAAGAGATATGTCTTGTACATTGTATCCATGAGAAGCACAAAAGAAAGGTTACTGCACAATGTAATGATAGAAGCAATACGTTAAAACACATTTCAATTACCCTCCCTAAAAATAAGCTTATTCTAGTACTATATCCGCCATGTTGGATTTTACCGGAAGTAGGGTTTTTAAAGACATCTTATCTATATCATATATCCAAAAGTAGTATATAACAAAAGTTGGTACCAAATATTATGTTAGTAGCATGATAATAACACCTTTTCACATACTAGCCTTCGATATAGGGCTGATTTAAGTATGATTTCCGCCATTTTGGATTTTACCGGAAGTGAGACATTTTTTTCAAATGCCTCTCTATCTGAAATAAAAGAGTAATAATTGAGGAAGGTCTATGCCAAATTTCATGCTTGTAGCAGGGTGTGCACAATTCGTCTGAAATATGCTTGTAGCCGCCGGACTATTTGTACTTTTTTCCCTTATATTTTATTTTAAGTAGCGAATAGCACTGTATTAAATAAATATCACGAAAAAAACAGAAAAACGTAAACCTACGTCAATTGGGTTTGAAGGGGACAAATTGTCGGACATTGATATTCGACTCGAATAAAAAGAATTGTTATTGAAATCCCTAATTATTGCATGAGGCGAAAATGTGAGCTTTGTACAAAATACTGGTTTAATAATTATTTACTTACGACATGGTGATTGCTCTGGTGTCCCTTTTTAAATGGACAATTTAGAAAAATGACGGCAATTTTTTGTGCATGGGACACATTATTTGTATCATCTAGATCCTTTTTTCTCGAAATTCCGTCTTTTCAAAGAAAAAACCGACATTACATCATCGACCAATTATGTCGTGCTTGTTCTAGACAGACTTTTATATCGTTTGGTGGAATCTTTTATATGCTTTTTACAATATTCCGAATTTCCCAAAACTTAAAGTGTTACGCGGGACAAGGAAATAATATTAAAAAATGAAGGTTTAATTGATTTTTACTTAATGAAAAAAGTCTGTTACATATACAAAATTGCAATATTCTGAAAGTAGAATTTAAAAGCTTTAAAATGATATATAACACTTTAGAAGATCACTTTTAATGTTTATTAATTAATGACTTGAATGGGTCTTGTCCGCGATTTCACTAAAATAACACCAGTATCGTGCGACGTTTCTATATATATACATAATTGTTCTATCATACCTTTTCAAAACGCCCATGGGAGTTTTACGTGCAAGATGGCTCTTACAGTCCTAGATACCCATCAAGGGGCCTTTAAATGTATCTTCATGTTGTTTTTTTGCTTCTTCATAATTTTTAAAGCATAGAACCATTGTAAAATGAACTATTTTGTTTAAAATTGTGGTAAATTAACAAATTTGTAATCGAAGTGCAAGTAAATATTTTCTGTTTTTTTATAAAAGTTTTCGACAAGTACTAGTCATGTAAAGAAAAAAAAAAACGAAAAAGAACTAAAGAAATCCACACGATTGCATATGTTTGCAAATTTGTTGATTATGATGATGTATTGGTGTTAACGTCCAGTGGCAACTATTACATGTTTAGTAGAGCATACCATGCCAACTGTCACTATTTGCTACCTTAAAGTGGAAATTTTGAAAGAGCAATTTTGTCCACAATTTAGATACATTTAAAGGCCTCTTGATGGGTATTTAGGACTGTAAGAGCCATCTTGCACGTAACCCCCCCCCCCCACCCCCCATGGGTGTTTTGCAAAGTTTGCAGGTATGATTTCTAGTTATACACCTTTTGTCCGGTCCAATCTCTTTGCACGATACATAAACTCTAAATTTTTATTTGCAGTTTTAACATCAAATATGTCTCTTGATTTAAACGAATACCTTGAAAATTTGTTGTTAGAACTTGGAGGACTTGGTCGCTTTCAGTTTGTGCTGACATTAATTGTCTATGGAAGTAAAGCTACGATTGCATGGAGCACACTAATGATGTCATTCGGTGGAGCTATTCCGGACTGGACTTGCACTTGGAAAACAGATTTAGGGAATGAATATATTTCGAACTCCTCATTTATAAATAAATGTAGTTTCAAGAATAATTCAGATGATGTTCACTGTGACTCAAAGGCCTACGATACGTCTATGTCTACAATCGTAAGCGAGGTAATGGCTATCTTGTATTTCTGTATAATTGTTTATTGAACACCACGAGATTCAGGTCAATAATCGAACAAATCACATGAAATCGAGATCGATTATCGATCGAACAACGTGGACTCGAGCTTGACATATAGAATTTCATATTTAAATAAGATACACAAATGTACATGTACATACATTTGTACATGTACGCTAGATATTCGATTAATCGTTCAAAGGGTTTTACTCTTTTTTTATGTTTATTTTTTTTAAAGAAAGTGATGATTAAGCAACATGAGCTTCTCTTTATTCGCTCCGCTCTCACTATTTTTGTTTATGTGTGATGACTGAAAGACACCATTTAACGTCTAAAGAATTAGATGGAAATAAGAAAATGTGGCATGAGTGCCAATGAGTCAATTTGCTCACACCGAACAGCAAGCTGTAAAAGTCACCAAAATTACTAGTGTGAAACAGTAACCTAGTAATGAATAATTTCTATCTCCAATGCTCATTGTGACATGTGTCTGAATTGAACATTCATTCTGTACATCAACAAGTATGTGAACCGCAATTTTTCAAAGATTTTACACAAGACAACATTTTTGTTTGTTTGTCAATAATATTTAACAACAGAGATGTTATATATCTAGACATGAAGATACTCCTAAAAATAAAAGATTCTTTATATGAGCCACATAAAAAAATCATAATAATGTTACATCTTTAAAGCATCTTTACAATTTTTTGTATTTAAAAATGCAGTGTGAAACATGATAAACAGTTTACTATATTTTTTTCATATTGCAGTGGAGTCTGGTGTGTGACAGAGAATGGATAATTTCAACAATTACAACTATTCAAATGGGAGGACTTCTTATCGGCGCATTTATTTCCGGTCAGGTTGGAGATGTGTTTGGTCGGAAGCCAGCATACTACGCGTCCATTATAATTCTTTTGATATTTAATGTTATTGCAGCATTTTCTGTTAGTTGGCAAATGTTTGCTGTTCTCAGGTTTCTAATTGGTATGGGATGCGGATGGTATCTGACTATTGACGTAACGTACATGGCAGAATTTACCCCTGCCAAATATCGTTCATTGATACTGGCGTTACCTATGTGGCCACTCGGAACAGTGACATTCGCATTATTTTCCTGGCTTCTACACGACTGGAAGTACATTCAGATAGCCTCAGCAATTTTTTGTGTACCATGGTTTATTGGCGTATGGTAAGTAGTGTTAATAGATATTTAGAAGAGAAAAAAAAAACCCCACAATTTTGTACAAAAAGAAGTGTATTTTGTGGTAAAACGCAACAGTGATGATTTTCACCAGTATTTATATATAATGTATAAAAAAGACCTTTAATATTAATCGATCAGAAGACGCAACATTTCCTTTGCCTTTTAGCTGCACTAAAATGTACTCATGCAAAGAACAGAATTCATTAAGCTCTTATGGAAACTAATGTTTTATGAGGGTAATGCTAGTACAAACTGAAAGAGTGTTTTTGCTTCGGTTAAAAACATAGACAGGACAAATCAAAGATAAGTTCAAAACATAGACAACTAAAAACTGAGGTGGAAGAATCAATCAGAAAACCAGTTTTTTATTTGCCATTAAAAACGAAGGAGAAAACTAAAAATTGCCCAAATTATGAATGCATTTTTCAGTTCCTTTCCTCATATACTTGACAAGAAGTCACCAATACAGTGGGTACACATTTAATGGTATAATTTTCAGTTGGGCGATGGCAAATACGTACCTGGGCGTTACACTTTTTATTAGCTGTTGGTTAATATTCGTATTTTTCCTTTTAAGGTCGGTGCATTTCCTTCTAAAACTATGGTTTTAGTGAACACCAATCTTGCGTTTAGGTGCATAGAAAACATAAAACAGACACATTTGCACATGTTGCATACAAGAATGGCTATATTTATAAAATGTGACTCGTTTTACTTTAGTATAATTCCAGAGAGTTACCGATGGCTTGTATCAGTGAATAGAATTGATGACGCTCATGACGTCATAAAAAAGATCGGTAAAATGAACAGACGACCAGTTCCAAAGAAAGAAGAGCTATATAAAGTAGTAAAATCAGCTAATCGAATAGAAAAGGGAAGAAAACGGACTTTTATAGATGTATTTAGAAATCGCTACCTGTTTAGAACTACAGTTTTGCTTGGTATCTGTTGGCAAGTAATATATCTAATCTTACTAGTCTACATGCAGTTTGATTAAGACATAGTGTAGCTTGAGCTGGTGAACTGTTTCTTAAGGTCTTCTTTTGTACCAGAAAACAAATTTCTCTATCATTATTTTAGGTCATTATTCGGTTCTTATCCCAATCAGTCTTTTTCTGTAAATCTTATCAAGACACTCGAGCTCTTAAATGTAAAGAAAAAAATAATATTTTATTGTATACGTTTTCGTTGCAGTTGAGAAATCTTTTTTTGTAAAGGGAAAAAAATGTGATAAAAAACAGCACCACTAATATAAAATGAATATTGTAAAAGCATCCGACACATCTTGGACACCGTGTATGTTGATGTCTAAATGTTTTTTTTTCTCACTTATTGTAGATTTTCTTTGACATGTATCCTATATCTCGTTTTTCTACATTTGAAAATGCCTGTACCAAGTCAGGAATATGACAGATCTTGTCCATTCGTTTTTGATGCGTTTTGTTATTTGATTTTGCCACGTGATTAATGACTTTCCCAATTGATCTTCCTCTAAGTTCAGTATTTTTGTGATTTTACTTTTTATTCATACGTATGTAACTGTTTTGTTTTTAATTAACAGGATAACATGTGGTTATGGCTTCTATGCAATATCATTTGGTGTCCAGCAGTTGTCCGGAAATATATATCTGAATATTGCCCTTTTAGGAATGATGGAAGCCGTTCAATTGATTGTCGCTTATGCTACAAATCGGTAGGTACAAACAGTATGTAAAATTCGGTCCAAGCATTTTTATGTGGGGGTCCAACCATTGATCAAGGGGACCCAACCCAGGTTTAAGATGGGTCCAACCCTTTCTGAGGGGAAAAGGGTGTGTCTCCAGCCATATTTCCCATTCAAATGCATTGTTCGTCCAAAAAAAATGACCGCCTGAATCCCCTCCCCTGGACCTGCCACTGTTTCATTTTTGTTTTTGTTTATTTGAGTGCATAGACGTAGAAATAAAGTTAGTATTAACTCGTATGAATTAAAAAAAACCTGACAAAAGGATACATTTAAGAACAAAACATTATATTGAACATAGCAAATGAGTTATTCAAATTACAGATCTAGAGTTAGCTAGAGTAGTCATCTGGAAAATTATCAAATATATTGGAATTTGAGAAAAGGGATAATATTATTAACAATCCGTGAAATATTATATGTATACCAACTAAATAAATAATAAATTCCAAACCAAAGGCACTTCACTGGTCTTCGTTTCGAAGTCATAATGAGGTATTTAACAGAACTGTATACAAGTTGAGGGTGATTCATCGTTTTTGTGTGGCCAGAATTTGTTTGTTAGTCGATAATAGTACTAGTCATGTTCATTGAAAAATAATGTTTGCTCTGTAAAATCAATTAATTACAAAATATATAAATCCTAAGTTAATTGGATTTCATTTGGTTATTTGTTTTGTAAAGTTACTATTTTTACTAAAATATACCCCAAATCGTATTTTATTAATAGTATAGTCAATTAAGAATACTGTAACCGGTTAACTGTATGGGAGCGCTAAACTCATCACCTCCAACCTTTGATAGTAAAAATTCATTCAAGATATGATAAATTACCGAAATATATATTCAATTTCTTATGAAAAAACTATAAACTGTGCAAAAAGTAAAAATCACAAAAATACTGAACTCCGAGAAAAATTCAAACAAAAAGTATCTAATCAAATGGCAAACTCAAAAACTCAAATACATCAAACGAATTGATAACAGGTGTCATGTCCATGCAAATGCATATCAATAACCAATGATTTTAATACTGAGTACACAAATCATTGCTATATCATTTTCTAGATTTGGACGGAAATGGACGACACTTGTATTTTTTGTGCTTGGTGGACTAACAGGACTAGCTGTTGGAGTTCTCCAATTTCTTGGTAATTTTAAATGCAATCTAAACTATTATCAAACTTTATATATTTGCAAATGACAGCAACACTACATGCATTGCTAATGTATGTGCCAATATAATCACAGTAACAAATATATATCAAATTCTATTTCCGCGTGTTTACCTTATAAGGGAATGACCATTTAACGTCAAAGAGGAGTTATAATTTTTCCCTAAAAAATATCCGTATCCCCAATTTGATAAAAAAAAATATTCTAAAAATTCTTGATTTTTAACCTATTAATTAATCTTTTAATTTAACAGTAATGAACCAAACTACAAAACTGGTCAAGCAGATGGCAAGAATTTTCGCCGATATTTTGCTTCTTTTTCAAATAAAAAAACCATACCCCCCCTTTTGTTGTTAAATTTTAGCTCCCTAAACGAAAGTAAAAAAGTTTACTCCAAATATTGAACATGTTTCATTTCAACCTGTTCTAGTAATTGCACAACCTAATACCGTAAATATCGGATAACAGATATTAAAAACATTGTTACATTGTAACACGTCCATCATTTCCGGATAGGGGAATAACAAATAACAGGAAATATCAAACATTCAGAATGAAGTCGTATGAGTTTAAAATTAATCCATTAAGAATAAGGTTGCAGATTATTACTAAATGGTAGGACGGTATTATAGCTCTCTAAAGTATTCTCAGATTGAGGTAAAGCATTTTTATCGAACACACTTTTTACGAAAGAAAAGCACTGTTAGTATTTCTTTGTCCTAATATTACGAAACAATATATTGGTAACGTATTGCTTTCTCATCCCGTTGACTATATCTGCATTATTTTTTTTAGATCAACTTGACTAAGAAAGGAGCGAAAGATACGAGTGGGACATTCAAACGCATAGATCGAAAAATAAACTTACAACGTCATGCATGGCTAAAAAAGAAAAAGACAAAAAGACAAATAAATAATACACAAGACACAACATAGAAATCTAAAGACTAAGCAACACCAACACCACCGAAAACTGGGGGTGATCTCATGTGCTTTGATAAGCAGATCCTGCTCTATATGTGGCACCCGTCGTGTTTTTCATGTTGTTAACTGAATGAAGACGACCTTTTGTCTTCCGTACATGTTTTGATTGTTGTTTGGTTATTGAATTTACTGTCTCTCAGTATCTTCCTCCTATTTCTGTGTCTAATCAAAACGTTCTGACTGCCAGTTCTTTGATGAAAATGTGTTTGAATATATTTGCTGCGGTCTTTAAAAGAGAGGCAAAAGGTATCAAATAAAATTCAAACTCTAAAGTTGAAAGTAAACAGACAAACCCCAAAGCAAGACAGAATCCAACAGTACAAAAATTGCTCCTAGAGTGAAAGCAGATCCAGCTCCTCATGTTGTTTTGTTGTCTTTGCTGTTAAATAGTACGTAAAAAAATCCAATATGGTATAAAAACAGCAAAAATTCATTTGATTATTTTCTTGATGCAATAAATACATGTTACTAGCTTTATCTTTATACGACAGCTGTGTTTTGACTAGCAAAATTGAAACCTTCATCTCTTTTAAACGACACAATATATACGGTCCATCAAAATTAAATAATCAAAGTTCTACAAAGTCTACAGAAAACAATCAAAGGAATAAATAAGAATGAGGTAAATCAATTTATGCAACCTTACAAAAAGATGAAAACTGATCTCTTTTTATAACATGCCGTATAAGATAAGATAAGATAAGACAAGACATGATACAATAAAATAAGGGGCATACAGAGAATACTCGTATGAGAAAAAAAGAACATTGATTAGCATAGACACATATAATTTACATACACAACTACGATACAATTAGACTGTAAAGTAAACCCCTTTGTTTATAGTATATGATATATTTGTATGATAAATAAATACATCTAACTCATATTGACTTTTTCAACATCTTAAGAACCTGATTATGTTCTCAGCTTAATAAATATATGATTTTTTTACTTTTTGTTTATGTCTATTTAGATATTCCCGAGAAGGGAAGGTGGATAAACGGCTTTGCTCTGACATCAAAACTATGTGTTTCCTGTGGATGGATGGCTCTAATTATATTTACTTCTGAACTGTATCCAACTGTTGTCAGGTATACTATGGTAAACAATACATACAAAATGTCAAACAGTTATGTTAAAATTTTACAAATGACCTTATGGTTCAATGATGTTTTGTTTTGCATTTCAAGCATCATCAGGAAGGTCATGTGTTCCAATCTAATTCGGGTCAAACCGAAGTTTTTAAAATTGATATCAAAATCAGCAACTTCTGCATCCTGATCGGCGACTTGTCACTGTCCTTATCAACTTAAATGTTAAATGTACTAAAATGTCTCCACCTTTTGATTAAGTTTTATAAATTTTTTATCCATTGGAAAATCAACAATGTCGCTGTCTTTCTATGCTTTTTTTGCAAAGTATCAAAGTGATATTTCACTCGGTTTGAAATTTCACTTAGAAATCTCCAAAGCCACACTTTTTAGAATAGATACCAAATCTATGCATTACCGACATAATCGTTTCTTACCTAGTATACACTGTTGAATAATTTTTGGCAATTATGATATAGAATAAGAATAAGAAACGGGAAAAGTTTTAAAAAGATACCAACCAGACCAAAAATCAGAAAGTAGCCGAAGATCCTCTATTAGTCTGCAACACAGCGAGAAAAAGGCAGGATTCAACTGGCCTATGCACTAGGGAATACTAGTCTATTTAACCGAAATGGACGCCACACTAATCTAAAAACCAAACAAATGAATCAAAAGTATTTAATACGACACAAGGCTAACAACGACTAGCATGTATAAAAAGTAAAATCACAAAAATACTGAACTTAGAGGAAAATCAATTCGGAAAGTCCATAATCACATGGCAAAGTCAAATAACAGAACGCTTTAAAAACGAATGGGCAAGAACTATCATATTCCTGACTTGGTAAAGACATTTTCAAATGTAGAAAATGGTGGATTAAACCTGGTTTTATAGCGCTAACCCTCTCATTTTGATGACAGTCTCATCACATTCCGTTATATTTACATTGATGCGTTACCTAAACAGAAAAAGTGAACAATTAAAACAAATAAAAACTTTGATTTTTTCTCTTTCTAGAAATGTAGGATATGGAATAAATAACACAGTTTCACGTATCGGATCAATGGTGGCGCCACAACTTGTGTACGCTGTAAGTGCTTTATTCTTTTAAATTAATTAAATTAGATTTAAAATAAACCCAAATATCATTTTGCAGACAGAAGCGATCTGTTGTCTTGATGCTATTTGGCGCTTAACAAACAATCCCATTCCCATTTGTGTTGCGTTTGAGTTTATGCATAGTTATTTCGTAATATGGTTTGAGTTTATAAATTACCAAATCACAAAAACAAACTCAAACTGTTCAAGTGAATATCAGCTATGAATATATCAATAACTAGTGTATGTTGCTATTAAAGTTAACATTTAATTTGCTATTATGTTATTCATTTTAGCGCGCAATAATACCGATCCCTCTAGACCATTTCCGATCAATATGATTTTGCTTACGACATATAGGGCATCGGTCAGACAAAAAAAGTGCATTTCAGGTTTTGGAGAATTTTCACTTTTAAATTAGTTCTTTTAGAAATGATGTATATGAATGTCAAACTGTGCTTCTGTGGAATATAATTGCTATGTATGGTTTTTTTATCAGCAACATTGTTTTCCGCATTGACATTAAAATTATTGATAGGAAACAAAACCTTATGATTAGTTCCTGATTACACACAGATATTCTATGAAAAAAGTGTGAACTCCATGTATATATGTTTTTTTGTTCAAATTGAACTAACACTGTTAGGTCTATTACATGTATCATCATCCGTTTTCGTGGCTTCCCATAGTTTGTCCACAATAACGACAACCAGACTTAGTTTTAGAATTGTTTAAAATTTATAACAATTTAAATTGATGGTTTTACTTTCAGAGTAAACATATACCAGGACTTATGTATTTACTACTAGGTGGACTTCTCCTGCTCTCAGCGGCGTGTGTATTACTGCTGACTGAAACTAACAAACTTGCTTTAAAAGATACAATAGAAGAAATCGTTGAAAAGCCTCATCGAGTGGAAAAGAAAAACGAAAGCAATCACACTGATGAGTATAGCGGAGGAATAAGAAACACATTTACCAAAGACGAAATACATACACATATTTGAATATTGTTTTATACAGTTGTCAATGTTTTGTATTTACAGTTTATTGTTATTCTGCATATGTTTTAAGAAGTCGATACCAAAATTAATAAATCATATCATTTTGTTTGCAATTGGGTATTTGTTTAAATTCGTAACATGCAAACAAATGTTTAAGTATCGTATTTGACTTTCGTGATATTTATCGGTAGGCATGTCATCGCTAATGAAAATAAATCCCATTGGTTAATATATGTTGTGATGTCAACGTTCAAATCAATTCTATCAAGGGATATAGCATATACAAAACCACAATTTTAAAAGACAATAATCGTGAGGATTATGTCATGATGTCAAAAGTTTCATGAATAAACATTTTGATATATGTTGTAGCAACACAACAACTATCCCAGAATAAATAAAACAACTGTAGGTCTATCACTTGAACCGACGTACACCTTCTAAAACAAACAAACTTTCTTATTAATTGTTTGCTTAATCTAAAGTTCCATATATAAAATATATTGTCATTATATTAACGTTTAATATTGTAGTAATACGTAAGGGTCATGTTGTTCGGTGACCTGTTGGTAATATTATTGTACTTTGATCTATGGTGAATATTTCTTTAATCATCAAATATACCGTAAACTATATGTCACATGTGAGGCTCATCCGTAACAATCCATGTACCTAGAAACAAAAGTGACAGCCAATTGATACTGGTTCCTATGGCGAATCATAGACATATGTTTTCAGGCAAGGTTCTTGAGTAAAGAAACATATTTTTGTGTACTTACCAGTGCTTCTTTTGTAATGCATTCTGCAAGTCACAAACACATTGTATTACTTTGGAATTAAAATAACAAGATCATGTGAAATCACATCTATAAATTCATTAAATTTGCTTGATAAAATATGCATACTTAGATGTATGACGCCTTTCACTTGAAATAGTGTACACTGATATCATAAAACAATATAACGAACCAATTGCTTTTAAATTTGATGTGTACAAATGTCATGTTTAAACGAAGGAAAATTGCAAGGAGGAGATATGATAAAATATATTTTAGAAAAACAAAGGACATGGGGTGTCCATTCTTGACATACAATCAATTCATGCACAAAAAAAAACTACAACTAAAAAAATGCCACCCAAAACCCCAAACAAACAAACAAGAAGAATAAACAACACTCGTATTGTTGTTATATTATAAAGTCACAGTGAGGCCTTCAAAAAGTAACCTTAAATTTTCAAAATAGGTAAATTCTTCAATTCTCAAAAAAACCCCAGATTTTAGTTCTGTGGATACGGTGAATAACATTAAATTTTTGCCTGCCAAATAAATTACAACGTTGTTATAATAAAACATACAATCGTCAAATTTGGAACAATCTCTCTAAAGTATGACTTGTTTTGTCAGAAACAAATGGTTGGAGAGTTGAATTGATTTTAACGAGTATAATTTATAGTTAATCTTTATTGGTTTAAAGGATCTCATTTATAGTTTCAAAATATCTATTGATCCATTTTGTTTTTATTTACTAACATTAACTTCTCAAAAGTCATTATAATATATTAAAGTAATGGGATTTCAATATTTACCCTAATGTTTTTTTTCTTCATTTTGTTTATGTTTTTGTAAATATTTGTTTAACTAGATTTACATATAAAACAAACTCTCATCTGCACGACAGTCGCATAAAATTTCATCATATGAAAAACGATAAATAAACAGAACAAATGAATATTATAGTTAAAAAGGTCAAAATATTGGTACTTTAACTTTGTTGAAAGCTGTTTATTTACTTTTTACCGTAATTATTTATCTTTAGATTTTTTTTTATTAACTATGTATTTGCATTCAGGTATCACAGATCAATCTGGAATCTGATATACAGTGGTTGTCGTATGTAGTTCATACTTGTTTCTCGTTTCCCGTTTTTATATCGATTAGACCGTTGGTTTTCCCGTTTCAACGGTTTAACACTAGTAATTTTGCAGGCCCTTTATGGCTTTCTGTTAGGTGTGAGCCGAGGCTCCGTGTTGAAAGCCGTATCTTGACCTATAATGGTTTTTTTTTGGTATATTTCGTCCCTCTTTTGTAAATTGTTACTTAGATGGAGAGTTGTCTCATTGGAACTCATACCACATCTTCATATATCTGTATACAACAGTCAATATTTTGTTTATATTGCAATCACTATACAAAGAAAAAAATGTGTAACAACAATACACAAAAATCCATAGAGACAAGGCACAAACCCGTATAGCGGTTTATTTTCGCGGGGTGTAATTATTCGCTTATTTACGCGGATAGAACAAAATCGCCAAAATAAATTCCACCAATTTAAAAGTGTACATGCAAAGGTATTGATGAAAGTTTTGAATTCGCCAAAATAATAACCGCCAAAATATTTCGTATACCTTATTCAAGGTAAATCGCGAAATTTTACACCCGCGAAAATAACCCGCTATACGATATTAAGCAAAAATAATCGACAAGAATACAAATATTTACCATTATGATAAAGTATCATTATAAAATCTCATTGCCAAATACAGCCAAGGTAATCTATTCCTGATGTAGAAAAGCCTGAGTATTTGAAAAAAAAGTTTTGTAAAGAGTTAATTTATAGATATGACCACAAAGAGGGACGAAAGATACCAGAGGGACTATAAAACACAGATTAAAAAGATTAAAAATAAAAAGACAAACAGGCAAATAATAGTACAGAAGACACAACATAGAAAACTAAAGAATTAGCAACATGAACCTTTATCAAAAACTGGGGTGATCTAAGGTGCTCCAGAAGGGTAAGCAGATCCTGCTCCACATCGAAGCAAGGATACCAAACCATGCAAAGTTCCTGTGATTTTGTACTGCTGTTTTTCTGATTAGAATTTTTAAGTTTTGTGCGCACATACCTTGCACATGTAGCATGGATGCAGATAAGCTAAGGGAGAACATATAATATTGGATTAAACAATTGTAATATACCTGGATTGTTATCGTAAAAAGCAGGTGTCGTGTTATAAATAAAAATAAAAACACTTCAGGAATTTTTTTATCAAATCCAAATTGCTAATATTCCTTTTCCTTTATATACATAAATATGCAGACAACATGAAATTTAGAGAAAAACTAGCATTTTGCACCACATTTTTTATTTCATGTTGTACACTTTTGGTTAATGTTTTAATTTACCAGAATTTCAGAGTAAAATATTAGGTCTTATGAAAAAACACTTTTAAATATACTCAGGGTATAATTTAAGACAGTGAATTTGTAGAATTAGGTATTATGTATAATCCCTAACATTTTTAGGGATTATGTTTGATCCCCGACAATTTTAGGGATTATCTGGTTCCGTCAGTGATTATACATACTAGTACTACTTAGATTTTATTGAATTTTTCAAAATTACTAGAATAAATTAAAATATCAAGGATCATATATTATAACTTGAATGAAGGGAAATTAATAAAAGTTAAGATAAATATTCTATAAATTAAATCAACAGTAGTATACCGCTGTTCGAAAGTAATAAATTGATTGAGAAAAAAAACCAAATCCAGGTTACAAACTAAAACTGAGGTAAACACACCAAGCATAAGAGGAAAACAAAGAAATAACAGAAACACTAAAATCTTAGAAGTGAACGAAAACAAACGACAATACATTACATACAGAAACAAACTATAAGATAACAACAGCCATTTTCCTGACTTTGTACAGGACATTATATAAAAAAATGGTTAAACCTGATTTTGTGGCTTGGCAAACGCTGCACATTTATGGAAATGATCAATATAACACAAAAATAACACAATTAGATGACGGGAATACAGTACAACTAAACGCAAACCATTCAGTATAGAGAAAAACACAAATTAACACAGACCACAGAATAAAAACTAACACGTCATAAAACATAATCTTTAGAAACATTAAAATTAAAATATGAAGCATACTATTCAATACAAATCATTTTTTTACGAGCTACATTGTAAATTTGAGTAAGATCTACTATGAGGGTCCCGATTGGGATAGGTATAGTCCCTTATTTCTTTATTCCTTAATATTTTAGATTTTTTTCCTGCACTTTATTAGTTTGTCCATTGTTATATATGCACTATTATTCTCTCTTCGTTTTCTGTTTTAAATTTGTAATATTGCATTATTGACCCAACATTCTCTATTCTGTTAAACCGGCTAGATTCTTTGCTAAAAAAAATAAACAAAACTTAAACCCCCCTTTGCCTTCATACATTGTATTTGATTTTATTGCATTTCGAAGGAAAATAACGTGTTAATTAATTTAGAATCGTCTGAATGTTCTAAAAAGGTCAATCATATACTTTGAGATTCTCATTAAGTTTCGATATCAGTGCAGATATTATCCATGTTACATGTGTAAATATTTTACACACAAGATGCCTACATTTTGTTGATATAGGATGATTGACAAAATATTTTCTTTGGACAAGCATGCGAAGCTGCTTTATTTCGCTGCTTAAAAGTGAAAATAGATAATATTTTTTTTTAGAAAACTCAATTATGCCGTGTGATGTCAAAATACTGCTATTGATGTCATGAACTTTAATAGTTGTTTAATAAGATGTGGTATGACTGCCAACGGGACAACTTTATATCCAAGTCACAATAAGTAAAACCCATATAGTCAAAGTACGGTTTTAAACACGAAGCCTTGGCTCACACCGAACAGCAAGCTTTAATGGGCACCAAAATGACAAGTGTAAAAAGTTAAATCACAAAAATACTGAACTCCGTGGAAAATTCAAAACGGAAAGTTCCAATCAAATGGCAAAATCCAAAGTACAAACAGATAAAAAAAAAAGGGACAACAACTAACTTGCACAATGTTCTAAGTCAAAAACCTGTCTTTTCGTTCAAATTGTTCTTTAACATCGTTCACTTTACTGACTATTGCTATGCTGTTACATTTTATTAGGTAAAATGACAGAACGTAACAGAAAGGAATGTCATAGTACTTTTTGTCCTTTTTTTTAGTGGAAGTTTACTTTTTTTTTGATTATTCTTTGAATGATTTAGTAATAAGAAAACAATATCGGACACCATGATTTTTTTTGTAATTGAGGAAAGGGGGGGGGGGGGTTGCATTCAAATTATAATATTTTATTGGAAGAAATATCAGAAGGAGTTTTTATTTAGCAATAGTTGGTGCAATATGTAATGCAGTTTTTACTGAAAATTAAAATTTTCCATAAATTTAGATATTTAAACAAGCCGGTGAATGATGGAACCAGGAATTTATACTTTTTTTAAGACATTGTCTCAGATAAGACCGTCGACTGTCCTTTTTGGAAATGCTTTAATAAGTAATTTTTTGTTTCCATTAGAGCTTGCTGTTCGGTTTGAGCTAAGACAGTTCTTGATTTATTTCCCCGAGGTATCACCAGCCCAGTAGTCAGCACTTTTGTGTTGACATGAATTACCATTGATATGGTTATACTTATAAATCAACTGTTTACAAAATTTTTGAAATACTAAGGCTTTCTACTTCAGGCATAGATTACCGTAGCTTTATTTGACAAAAAGTTTTGGATTCGAGCGTCACTGATGAGTCTTTTGTAGACGAAACGCGCGTCTGGCGTATATACAAAATTTAGTCTTGGTATCTATGATGAGTGTATTGACCTATAATTGTTTACTTTTGTCTCTTAGACTACACACTTTTGACTTTTTAACCCTGTATTCTAAGATTGCCTAGTATGTGAAATTTTAAAATTGTTTGTATGTACATTGAACGACAAATATATGTGACGTATAAATTTTCTGACGTCAGACACGCGAATCAATGAATGTGTTTGTAGATAGATGTTTTTGTGTTCTGTTAAATTGTTCCTTTTAAAATTGTTACACGATGATGACTGCAGTACCCATATTTTGACTATATTATTTTGTGTCTGTTTAGTTAACGCATCATTGTAAATATAACGGAATTTGATGAAACTGTCATCAAAGTGAGAGGGTTAGCGCTATAAAACCAGGTTTAAGCCACCATTTTCTACATTTGAAAATGCCTTTACCGAGTTAGGAATATGACAGTTCTTGTGCATTCGTTTTTGATATGTTTTGTTATTTGATTTTGCCATGTGATTATGGACTTTCCGAATTGATTTTCCTCTGAGTTCAGTATTTTTGTGATTTTCATTTTAGCACTTATGTCGATCGTCTTATATCTAAATAATTAGTAATCATTGAATAACATTTTGTTTTGGCTAGTACCATTCTTGATTTACGACCTTAAAAGAAGTTTCCATGATGAAAATTGTCAGCTCTGACCTGTAAAACTCTTAGTTTTGATCATTTAAATAACTGCACTAAAACGAATGAACTCTATTTCTGTTATATTGTGTTTTAAAAAGGTGAAGATGATAAAGTCACTTATATGCACTTCCTGTTTTCTCAGGTGACGGACGTTGTAGTTTTGAACCCCTACCGGGTCATACAAAAAAGAATGTACAATTGTTATATGCTGCTTCTGTGCTAAGTAGAGTAAGAGTAAGAGAAAATACTGATCGGCTCGGATCAGATTGTGTCCGACTTGGTTGACCTGTCTTCCTGAAGACTTTAACCCTGTTAGTTAGCACACTCACAATCCGGCTTAGTGTCTGCGTCTTCCACACAGCAGTGTTCATATTCATAGCGCACTTACATGTTCTAGATATGCATTCAATTTGCAACTGTAGGTTAACAGGTCATCCATCTTGCTTCCAAATTTAACATTCATGGATATTATTTACATTGACGAAATTTGAAATATTTTAGCTTGGTAGTCCCATTTTGTTTATACCTTTTGATTTTCAACCGGATTGCTAATAGAAAAATAAGTTATTGCTTAAGGGATTACATATGACGGAATTGTGGCAGGGCGGCTGCCAAACAGTGTCCGTTCATTAACATGAAAAAACTTTGATGAAAATCTTTTAAAATTTATGTTCTTTCATGTTACATATACTGCATTAATGTACCTTTGTCATATACTCAATTACTGTGTCATTATCATAAATTCAAACATTGGAAGACTTCAAAATCGAGCCTTTATTACAAAAATTTCTTTTAGCTATATAAATACATTGATTAAACAAATAATGAAACTTTTCAATAATAATGTAGTGAAATAATAAAACACATTATAACATATATGTAGTGGAATAATAAAACACGTGATGCTATATATGTAGTGGTATCATGTTGATTGTTTTTATTAGGTCTATATTTAGATAATTGTATCTTTAATATTCATTAATGACATTTAACTAAAACAATTGTTTTAAAAGGCTCAAATATAAACATCCTCATTCTTCAAATTTTATTAATCGTAAATCTTGATCAATGTTAACATCGTAAAATAGTTAAAAGTAATTGAGAAATACTAAAAGAGAAAAGAATACAAACATATAGTTGCTAGATGTTTTTTTTTCTTTTCTAAAATTTAAAAGTCAGCACGTTCTATTAAACTTTCAATATGCATTCCAAACTTATCTTAAACATTTTGTAACTTTTATTATGCCTAATAACACTTTCTGTCGCAATTTCCTACTCATTACGATATAAACTACAAAGTTTAAAGAAAACCCAACTAACAAAATGAGGTTTACAAATGGTCTAATAAACGTTATCATTTGAATATAATAATTGTCATTAGAAATATAAAAATATAATAAGTAACTTATAATCAAAATAACGTAAGCTAATTCAGATATCACATATATTATACAGATAAGAACAACTATTATTGTTGAAATTCGATTCCTTTTCTGAACAAACGCATTATCAGTCCATGGCAGATTACTCCTCAAGATTGTCAATTTGCATGACATGTAAATAGTACACATAACTACGACTACACATGATATACATGTGCAGAGGTTAAATACTAGATAAGTATACATGTAAGTATGTAAATAATAATCTCTATATTGTGAATTTCTACAACAACTGCCATTAACATCCTCAAGATAAAAAGCCAAATTGAGTATTGGACTAAACAGAGTTATGCTAAAAATTAAGATAAAAACACAAGTTATCGCGCTCATTTTGTTATTAAGATATCGCCTGCTCCGAATGGGAAATAAAAGAGCTACTGTTTTCTGAAGACACAGCAACAGAGTCATTAGAACAGAAATAAAGTGGAATAAATATCTCAACTCCAATGCAATGCTATATACAGCGCAATGTGGATACTTAAACATGTAGAGATACAGGGCTCCATATACTTTTGCAATATGATGGAAATTTTGTTGATATGCAATAAAAACTGGGAGAGCAATAAGGATTGCACATATAGTGTCAGATACAGCTAAGGCTGACAAAATTATTGTCACTGGTGTTCTGTTGTGTTTTTGAATGAACAGATATAGAGCAAATACATTTACTACTATAACTTCGGCTGCTATAACTACTTGTGCATATGCTGTATTTCTGTCCGTTATTTGGAATTTTTCATAACCATACAGGCACCTTGACCAAATTTCTAAACAGTTATTTTTAGAGTTAAATTCTATAATATAACCAATCCAGAGGTAGTCCCCTTCCGTTTTGTTATCATATACTCCATCCAGATGACTGTATGCAAGAAATTGTTCTATACAAGAATGCTGCTTGGATAAAAGAAAAAAATATCTTTCGATTGATGAAAAATCAATCACCTGGAAAAATATATTTTTATCTGAGTTTAAGCTTCCCGAAGACAATTTTGTGATCACTTGATTTGTGAAGAAAACAAATTTCCAACAAGAAGTTAAGTTTCTAAGGAACACACTGATATCATTGTTATTAAGCAAATTGTTCTTTGTTTCAACGAATCTTTTAAACTGTCCTGTGCAATAGGTTGAACGATCTGTAAAATATATTCCAACATCGGAAAAGTACGGAAGTATTGTATTTTCAATGTAACTGATGTTGTATGTTTCTAATTGATTGCAGAACAGCTTTCGAAATACAATATTGCTCGAAACGTTATGAAACAGTTTTTTGATATATTGGAACGTGATCAATTTAAAATAGAAATCTGTCAATTTATGTAAACTTCGAGAATAGTTTTTACTGATTTCAATGGCAATCAAATTGGAGTCGGTTAATTTCATTACAAACATATTCTTTGACTTATGCAGAGGATATATTTTTCCAAGAGCAGACGGCTTGATAATCTCTTCTAGATTCGTAAATTCACAAGTCGTCTGATTTTCATACTCTGGAATTAAGAACAAATATTAAATATCAAATTGTATAATAAATATTTAGTCATAATTACTAGTATGGTATAATAAAAAACATAAAATTACATAATATATATTAGTATACGTTGGATATCAATTTTTGTGGATTTTGTTGGAACTTTGACACCACGAAATTAAATGTTCAACGAATACCAAATTTCTTATAGGCTTGTATGCATACTCCGACAAAACCACGAAATTTAATGTCCCCGAACATGTAAAAGAGGAACGGAAGATACAAGAAGGACAGTCAAACTCATAAATCTAAAACAAACTGACAACGCCATGGCTAAAAATGAAAAGGACAAACAGACAAACAATAGTACACATGACACAACATAGAAAACTCAAGAATAAACAACACGAACCCCACTAAAAACTATGGGTGATCTCAGGTGTAAGGTTTCCTTAGTTCATGAAAATTGATACTCACGAAATTAAATGATTTCACAGTATATTATATCTTTCTGTTCGTATACACTAGACGTATTAGTGACGATCATGTGAAAAAGTTTTAAAAGGCAGACGTAAATATGAATTTGAAAAGCATTAATAAACCACTGTTCCGAATGGTTCTGCAAATACAGTTGATGTTATCTGTTCCTGGAGTCAGCATCCACACTTGACCTTAGTTGAATTTTTCACTTTGCACATCTGATTAATTCTATTCATCACTGGATATTTTGTCAGAATGATTCAAAACAATCAGGTCGCTGATAAAACGTCGCATTGATAAGTTGAAATACGTTGTGACTGATCGACTAAAGTCCGTTTTCAGATACAAAGAGGCTGTAAAATGCTTATCAACTCTTTACGATAAGTATGATGTTGTTCCTGCGGGCAAATCTTAAAATAATATTTAAAACCAATAAGGAATAAATGAGCACTCAGGTAACCCCACAAACAAAAACATATCATTTGACAAGGATGAGAATTTGGCGAAGTCCTTCAATGACCATTACACTGAACAGCAAATCGGAGGACTTACCTTGTTTGTATTGGATACCTAAGCCTCACAAAATTCCGGTTCATTCCCGGCTCATCTTTCTGTTCGACTAAATAAGTGTCCATTAGATTGACAAAAATGCTGGCAGCAGTGAAAGAGGGTCTTCAAAAATACCATACCAACTGTTAACTCGCGTAGCGGTGTCAACCACAGAGAAACAAGTGATCAGTATGCTAGAGTTTCTTATTTGTTGAATTTGAAGGTAGACTTTTAAAACAAATTTTCGACACTCCTATGGAAACAAACTGTGCGCCTCTCGTTCTCATATGAATCTCCGTCAGACACTTATCAAATATAAAAGAATTTCATATTCAGACATATTGATGATGTTTTTTTCCAGTAAAGATATCGGAGAAACAACAGAAACTATCAATTTCGCCAAACTTAGTAGCAATAGACCAACTTCACCTACATACGGGATATACATTTCCCAACATATTAGGTATTCAAGATCTTGAAGTTTGTATTCATACTTTGTAAAACGTCAACAGTGTCTTCACAGAGTTTGATGAACCAGGAGTATTTCAAACAACGTCTAGTCCATTTTCTTAACAATTCATCAGAAGCCTGTGTATGATGATAAGATAATATCCAGAAGTAAATTTGTAAATACTTATCTTTGTTTTTACCATATTTTACTTGTAAATAGACTTAGTTTGTTTCTGCCAGAAAATATTCATTCTGTGGTTAAAGTTTTAAAATTCTACTTTCTTAAACTCTCCTGAACCTGTACTAAACTTGGACAAAAGCTTGTTAATGGTCAAAAGCTAGTATTTTACTTACAAATGGACTTAGTTTGTTCTTACAGTTAACATTACATACAGTCTGCAGTTTATCTTTTTTTAAATCATTTATTAGATTCATAAACTATCCTGGATTTTTACCAAAGTTAGACAGAAGCTTCGAACAATCAAAAGATAGTATAGTAGTGAAATACATTGATTATGTTTTTCCTCATTTTCCTTGAGCCTACGATTAACAACAAAAGTAGGCGAGACACTGGGTTCCGCGGAACCCTTACGATTTTTTCCTTATGTGCTTTGTCGATAATTCTTGATGAGCTTCTTCGTTACATATTTGTTTGTTTTATAGTAATTAGAATTATAACACGATTCTGACTGCTGTACCCTTATTGTGTCATTTTTACCTGTTTTTTTCTGCTTGTGTAGTTCACTGATATTTGTCAATATAATGGAATTTTATTCGACTGTCATTTAAGCGAGAGGTTTGGCTACCTACATGTATGACACAATCTTAATTAAATGTCCTTAGGGCATCTAGTTTATGTATTATAATCGGTGATTGTAACATTTCAAAAATATAACGGCAATTTATAAAATAGAACATAGGGGTCAAATGCAGTTTTTGACTTTAATCTCAAATCTAAAGCAGGAAGAGAAAAACTGACATAAGTAAAATTGTTAAACAGGTAAAAATATACCTGCCCTGTTATCTTCAGACCAATAGGACAACTTATTGTTGTGGCTACTGACCCGAAATTGTAAATGTTGAGGAAATTTTACAGTTTTGGTTTTTTTTTTCTTTCATATTATCAATATAAAAACACCCGGAGGCTTCCTTCAGCTTGCACAAATATCATGGATGTTATCGATAGATTTAAGTCAATAATGAGGGTCTTGTAAAAGGCTGAGTAAATTGGATTTGTCAATTCTAAAAAAGCACGATATTGTTAATGTAGACTTTCTTTGCTTGTTTGTTTTCTCAATGAATAGTTATGTATTTGAGAAAAAAAAATCATTTCAGAAACTTTGACAAAGGTATCGAAACCTTAGTTTCTTATCAACTTCTGAATTTATAAACGGACTATTCAAAAAAAGTTAATCGTGTCAGTATCGACGTTCTTACAACTGAGCTGATGATATCATTCGAGACTGTTATCCCACCAGAAGCGCTACCGACCCAGTACAAGGTGCAATGCAATGCCATACAACTAGCTTTATGTTTTATGACTTACCTGATATAGATCTTACCACCGAGCCACTAGACGGGAAAGAAAATGTTTCGTTCTTAAATGATATAGTATTGTCTGTTTTAGCCTGAACCATTTTGAATAATGTAGTGTTGTTTGCTTTCTTCTCAAACATGTTGATTACTGTAGTATTTTCTGCTTCCTTCTGAAACATTTTGCATACTGTAATGTTGACAGTTTGATTTTCGAACGTGTTGAATACTGTAGTGTTGTCTGGTGCCGTCTCAAACATGTTGAATACTGTGGTGATGTTTGTTTCCTTCTTAAACACGTTAGATAATGTAGTGTTGTGTGCTTCCTTCTCAAACACGTCATATAATGTAGTGTTGTGTGCTTCCTTCTCAAACACGTCATATAATGTAGTGCTGTCTGCTTCCGTCTCAAACATCATTTTGAATACTGTAGTGTTGTGTGCTTCCTTCTCAAACAAGTCATATAATGTAGTGTTGTGTGCTGCCGTCTCATACACGTTAGATAATGTAGAGTTGTCTGCTTCCTTCTCAAACATGTAAGATACTGTAGTGTTGTGTGCTTCCGTCTGAAACATTTTGAATACTGTAGAGTTGTTTTCTCCCTTCTCAAACACGTTATATAATGCAGTGACGTGTGTTTCCTTCTCAAACATTTGAGATAATGTAGTGTTGCCTGGTTCCATACCGAAGATGTTAGA
Source organism: Mytilus galloprovincialis (assembly GCA_037788925.1). Taxonomy (NCBI): domain Eukaryota; kingdom Metazoa; phylum Mollusca; class Bivalvia; order Mytilida; family Mytilidae; genus Mytilus; species Mytilus galloprovincialis. The sequence continues at coordinate 54,403,240 of CM075339.1, read as the reverse complement.
GAATGTAGAATTGTTGGTTTCTTTCTCAAACATGTTAAAATGTGTAGTTTTGTTTGTCTCATTCGAAGCTATTGAACATATTAATAAGCTCAGTACAAGCAGGAATTTATCCATTTGTTTTTATCTGTCTAAACGTTGTCGATGTTTACTGTTCTCTGGATGCTGAGTTTGTGTCCCTACCCGATATAACCGTTTTATACGAGTCAATTTCTTCATTAATTATATTTCCTGATTAATTATCTATATCTTTAAAATATCCAAATTGATTGTTCATAAACCTGTTCATAAACCGAGTTTATCAATACTCAAAAGAGCAATCATAGAACTCTGAATGAACCATACTGTTGTTTAATTATGCAATTTTCAATATATATAAGGTGGAAATGTTCCTTATCTAAACATCTTTTAAAGTTTCATTTCAACAATTTTAATAATAAAGATATAATCACTGCTGGGAGACATCTTCCTGCAACAAGTCATGGAAATTTAATTTACTTAATGGAAATCAAAGAGCTCGTGAATTCTTAATACTTTACTTTCAATTTCATTTTTCTTTCACTTGTACGCAAAGTGTTAAGGGAAAGTCATTTTGTTACTATAACAATGTTAAATACAAAAGTTGTATTGTGCCCATACGAGGGAATAATAAGAACAGGCAACAGTAATAATGTAAAAGTAGTGAGTTTGATAATAACAAATGATTAAATCACAAGGTCTAGAATATGGTATGGAAAATGGCGATTACTGGTGAAATATGAGATGGATTGATGGTTGGTTATTTAACATCAAGTGACAAATCGTTCATACATATTCATGTCGAGAACAAATAAACAAAAATTTTTGCATGCATGTTGAGAGGAGAACAAATTTAAAACACAATAAGTTAAAAGTGTTTTTCTGGGATGATGATTAGGAAAATTTGGACTGCCACGGGAAAAGGAGGGTTTGTGGATATGGACATGATTTTTACCTTGCAAAGGCCAATTACTGACCCGACAAGACTTTGTTACAGGGTTCCGTTACGTGCAAAGATAGTGTCAATTTTTCTACAAGAGACATTTGATTAGGCGTCCCTATTCGTGGCTGACGTAGGTGCGAAGGTTTATATCAAAGACAACCTAAGGGACACAGCTTTTCAGCGAGTATCGTACTGTCAGTCGGAGGAAGGCTTAAGTAGTCATAAGTTTCACAGTAACCAATTGGGAAAAATGACAAGGAAAAACTGTGTCCGACTTCTGCTTCAATCGATAACAACATCAATGTTTAAAGATGACCTGAAGTGACCATATTTCTATTCCCTAATGACGTTTGGTGGTTATGTTCTTTATTTTGAGTAGAGCAATGGTTATTCACTGGTTCATAATATTACTTATTTATAATTATTTAGCAAAAGTTTGAAAGTTTCCCTTGACACTCATTAACTAATGATCGTTTAAAATCTTCTACTTAGTATTTGCAATGATTAAAATATCGCCGCCGCTCTGAGACCAAATAAATGATAAATTAATACACCCAGGGTTTCCCCTGGGTCAATTATTTTTTTCGCCACCTCTTTCACCAAAAAAATATATTTTTCGCCACTTTATTATTTTTTTCGCCAAGTAACACAAATATATTTTTTTTTTTAAATTTGTCTTTTTTTCAGCTCCCCCCCTTTAATAAGAAGCCGGTTTTTACAAAAAAAAACCAAAACATTTTATCACTTGAAATTGATCACTCGTATAAGGTGTAGTCATTACATTGAAGGGTTACTCTCATGCCAACCTTTTGAATAGATTTCTTCATAACGACAGTTTTCTTTTCTAGCCTAGACCATCGTAAATAAGTAAAACTATGATAATGCTTGAAACACGTGTGTCAATGAAACGACTTTAAAGTACCCACTCAAATCAATTGTCTATATCAAAGTTAAATCCTAAAGTTTTAAATCAGAGACCTTTCTTGCTTTTCAACATTTTTTGTCATAACAACAGTTTTCTTTTCTGGGCTATCATTAAAAGAAGGTGAGACGAAGGATCGAGAGGAAGCGTCAAAATTTTGCTTCAAACACGTGCATCGCAAAGTGGTTAATAAATCCCTTTTGTGACATGTGACAGACGCCATTTATCCATATCATTTTGTCATATAATACAATACAATCAACACCTTTATTAATTATTCCTTTGATGTCGATACCTATTCAATCAGCTGATTATTAATTTTCTGTCAAAATCTAAACGAGTTCAAGGTGAATTCGTAGTATTGTCTGATCGGATAAAGTCCGAGAAACCCGAAAAAAGTAAATAAACAAGATGGCTGAAAATAAATCGTTATATATTTCTTTCGCCAAATTCTTTCGCCAATGACGAATTTTAATCGCCACAATTACTATTTTTCGACCGCTAGCGGAAACCCTGAATACACCCATTACTCTAAAATCATTAACTTTCAATTCATAATACTCTCGCTTATATGCATAACCATCTCTGGTTTTCGATATGGCTAATAATCGTGGTACTACATGAATAACAATATCACGCTGTCAAATTGGGGACGATGCCACAGTTTCAGATGTAAATGTTATAATACATTTACATTATTTTTCATTCCCCCACAAAATATTTATAGTTGCTTTCCGATACGGCATATTAACATTACAGGCTGATTTAATTTGCATAAATATTTCTAGAAAGATTTACCAACTTTCCGTTTTATTTAATACAATCCTTTTCTTAATGCTCTATTCTTTTTTCATATTTAACAAATAAATTCTCTAGTATTCGATCTAAAATTGGTATGTAATATTTTCACATTTAGCATAAGGGTCACTCATGGCATTATTTGGCACTTTATGACTTGGTACCAATAGAATAAAAGTTCGGTTATATTTGATTTCTTTTAAATGTAAAGGATTTTTAGAACCAACTGGTTTTAAAGTTTGTATTGCTCATGACAAGAAGGTGAGTGAAAATATTTAATGACTGTTTATCTGTCTGAAGAAGAAACACATTGCATAGTAAGAACTTTTGCCTTATCTTCTGCACAAAATATAAATGCAGCAGGATGTGAGCCGAGTTATTACTGTGTGGAAAAATCAGACTTGTTCTGTTTTATTTCAGCATAATGTTGCTAAAACTAAAGAAGGTTAAAGCCTTGTATTTATATGAATGTTAACTTTCTTTTTTTCCCGACCGTGCAAGGGCTGTACAACCAACAAACTTCCATTTGTTTGTTTTTCTCAAGATAAACACACCTTAAAGTGACCATATTTCTACTCCAGGTCACCTTTAGGATATGAAAAGGATGATACTACAGACCTCGACATGGTATAAAATAACAGTGATCTCAAATGACGACTTACGGGTAGGTCGGGCTTGCAAGTGTAGTCACTTCGATGACCATATGGGGCACACACAAGCTGATCTAAAAAATCTTACCATCACAATCATAGACCACAACGAGGGTTGGTCGAAGGTCGACAGAGTCGCTCGGGAAAGATTTTGGATAAAAAAGTTACGGACAGTTTCCCAAGAGGGTATAAATTAAAAAAACATAGAATGAGTCCCTCATTTTTCTGTCATCACTTGTTTCCAGTAACTCCGGCTCTAGTACTGGCTTTACAGTTCGAAATTCTTTTTTAAAATACCAGGGCTTCATTTATTCGGAATGGATATAAGTACGTAGCCACGTTCAATTATTTTACCTCATTAGATCAAACTTATTTTTCTAATCATTATTAGACTGCTATTCGTGTGGGAGACTTAAATAAAGGCAACAGTAGTATACCGCTTTTCAAAAATCGTAAATCTATGGACAAAAAACAAAATCGGGGAAACAAACTGAAACTGAGGGAAACGCATTAAATATAAGAGGAGAACAACGACACAACATTCAAATGTAACACACATAGCAACAGACTCAGACAAAATCCGATGAGAATAACCAATATAACATCAAAACCAAATACATGAATTTGAGATAGAAAAGTGCCGTTACACGTCTTATAGTAATGTGAATTCACACTCAAATATAGGAGAAAACAAACGACACAACGGAAACACAACGTAAAAATGTTACACACACAGAAATGAGCTATGATATAACAATGGCCATTTTCCTGACTTGGTACAGGACATTTTTAAAGAGAAAAATGGTGGGTTGAACCTGGTTTTGTGGCATGCCAAACCTCGCACTTTCATGACATTGTTAAATATAACATTAAAGTTTGTTTTGTTCACGCATCGGTGACTATATAATGGAATTTGATGCGACTGTCATACAAGTGAGAGGTTTAGCTAGCTATAAAACCAGGTTCAATCCACCATTTTCTACATTTGAAAATGCCTGTACCAAGTCAGGAATATGACAGTTCTTGTCCATTCGTTTTTGATGCGTTTTGTTATTGATTTTGCCATGTGATTATGGACTTTCCGAATTGATTTTCCTCTGAGTTCAGTATTTTTGTGATTTTACTTTTTTCTTAAATATGTAGTTTCTGTTGCAATCGCCCTACTGGTGTCAAATTTGAAATATTATACAAACTTGGATCGGTTAGGACATTTTTGATTTTTTTGTTTGAGGACTGCCCTCAATGCAGTTATAACATCTAAACTGTCACAACCTTTGGAAATTAAGAGTTGTGCCAGTTCACATCGAAAATAACTATTTTAATTTGGCATATTTTTGTAACCTTTGCGCCGTGTTTGCAAATTTTAAAGTTGTATCAGCTTCTGTGGTGTTCGCTTAAATTGTATAAATTTCGAGATTTAGAAAAAGTTTCTCAGTTTGAATATTTTGACATGATTCACTTGACATCGTGTTATTATTAAAGAAGGATATCTGTTATCCGAAATATCAAATATTTGATCATTTTATAGATATTTAATGGTGATGTTGTACCTTTTTTGACTGGTTATATATTATATTTTGTAGTGTACAGAATCATATTACATGATCCATCGCCCTGTAAGATTGATCGTTGACTATTTATTCAGTCATTATATATATATATAAAACGTCTGAATAGTAGTCAACGATTTTCCCCACGAGGGCGCTGGATCGTTACGAGTAACGATACATTTACACAATAGAGAGGTTTAGCATCGGAACTTGTACGTGTGCGTGTACGTGTGGCTAGGGAAACCACCCAATTTCCTGAGTATTACGTCAGCGATTTTGCCTGGCGTTGAAACGTACAAGTCAGGGACAACTTGTAAAGTGGCGGCTACACGAAGGTAAGAACTTGTGGATTATTTTTCGTAAAACACATATATTCGTGAATAAAATTGAATATGTACAGGAACAATAGAATGTACTTGAAGTATTAAAAGTATTTTGAGCAATTAAAACGTTTCTATGACATCAGGATGGAACGTGAATGTGGGACGTACTTGACGGAAAATGGCGGCATATTGAAGGTTTTTCAATTATCCAAAAATTACATTATAATAACTTCTAAAATTATTTTATAGTTACCCTATAGTGAACATGTTCGGCGACGAATAGTTCAGCAGTTTAGAATCATTTCAAGAAGCAAATTCACTGATTTTAAGTTTGTTAAAAAAAAAGGGGGGGGGGGGGCGTGAGCAGGTGCGTGAACTAATGATGCTGTCAAATTGTGTCTTTTACGATTGAATGAGAGACATGCAAATTCATAGGAGTCTTGAAATACTTGCAGATCTAAACTATTAAGGAGAAGCCCCGCTTTTGGTGCTTTAAATATTTTTAATTTCAGTGAAAAGGGGGGTGGATCAACTATTTTTGTAACTCTTGAAATGTGTTTGTCCCTTTTTAGAAACTGCAAATATGACATCTTTCACTAGTGGCAGTAGAAAAAAACAAGTCAGATTCCAGACAAAAGATGACCTGGTACTACTGAGAGAGGTCCTGGCTAAAAATCCGTTTCAGAACAAGTCTGCCTGGAACGAGATAGCATCAGCCGTAGCAGATACCATATCTAATCTGCAGGTGGATGCAAGACGCGTCCGGGGGAGAACACATTTGCTGATAGATCAGCATAAAAAAAGCAATGCTGACTCTTTGAAGAGGTATTTATGCTTTTAAACATTTTGAGATTTATTCAAGCATTTGTCAAGGTAGAAAGTGTTTAAGCCTTTTTCTTATCCGTTCTCTCGAGATTCCTTCCGCCTGACTGCTGCTTCCCTCTCCTTATTCCTCATAAATCACTAAAGCAATTTTTAGTGCAAACAAGTCTGTTTTAAAATGTATATCATATGCAGCTATACTTTCATTTGTGTGTAGTTTTTAATAATAGTTACTATATCTTTTACAGGTTGCTTTTATTTATTGAGGAAGGGGAGGGGTGGTAAGAAATTATGTATTTCGTCAATTCAAGGACAAATGGCATAGCGCGTAGGTGGGTAACAGCATATTTCATTTCAGGGCATTTTAAAGCTGGCTATTTGTGATAGGCTCTCTGTTGAAGGCCCTACGGTGACCTATAGTTGTTAATTTTAATGTCATTTTGGTCACTTGTGGATAAATGTCTCATTTGAAATCATACCACATCTTCCTTATTATATATATAGCATGTGATATACAGTGATGACACAGTCAGCAAGTAAACATATAGTTTAAGATGGCCAATTAGTCTCGATAGTTAAGGAACAATCACCACTGAGAGTATAGGCTCATGCTATAGCGGGTTTGTTCCAAACTTTGTTATCTGCTCTTTGGTAGGGTTGTTGTCTCTTTCACATGTTCCCCCAATACCATTCTAAATTTTATTAACATCATAACAATGATCCAAAATTTAATGTCTCTCCTGTCTCCAATGATACTCGGGGACAAACTATTTGAAAGCCCAAAACCTAACACATGTTTTAACAAATTATGTCTATATTTCAGGTGATGATGATTCTAACGATGCCACCCCATCAAAGAGAAACAGTTCCGGAAATATAGTTGGATATCTAAAAGAAAAAAATGATGCCGAGTTGATATATAGAAGGCAAGAACTTGAAGTTAGAAAACAGCAACTTCAATTGGAGGAGAAAAAGTTCAAAATAGAGAAACATGAAAGGATGCAGAAATTGGAAAATGACAAACAAGAAAAAACACTTATGTTTGAGCTGCTGAAAAAATGTTTAGGTGACAGACATTAATAGAGAAGCCATATTTCAAATCATCAAACATAATAAATATATTAACACAACTTATTATGAAAAACTGTATCTTATAATATTTGTTGTTTTACCCACGGTTGTAAATGCTAAAAGGGAGATAATCAAATTTACTGGTAAGATAGTGCAATGATATATGTTAAAAGTGTCTTAATGAGGTTTACTGTGTGGCCATGACTGGTATGCATAAAGAAGAAATCACTCTAGCAATTTTAATTTGAGAAAAGGGTTGGGCCGCAGGTTTCCTGAAATATTTTAATTACAGTTCTAGTTTGGATAGTGGTATTACATGTTGCTTACTTATAAGATGATAAAACAAGAGATACCTATCTACATTCTTTCCGAATTGTAATATGTGTATTACTATGAATACATCGAACTATGCGAGTATGTCAAAAGAGAAGTAGACAACCGAAATGATATTAAAACAAGGTCAATCAATTCTAAAAAAAAAAACCTTTCAACAAGACACACAAGGACTCGTTAGTTTTGTCGTTTGAATTGTTTTACAGTGTCATTTCGAGGCCTTTTACAGCTGACTATACGGTATGGGCTTTGCTCATTGTTGAAGGCCGAACAGTGACCTATAGTTGTTATTTTTTTCTGCGTCATTTTGGTCTCTTGTGGAGAGTTGTCTCATTGGCAATCGTACATTTTTTTTTATATTCAATACGTATTAAACTAAAAACAAATGGAAATCAAGGAGCATGAAAAACAGGAATGATATTTGTTGTTCTGTAAGGGTAATGAGGTTCTGCTTCTTGCTAAAGTAAGACCCCCTCCGCATTTCTCACACAACGTGTCACTAACCTAGGTGTGTTGTCAGTAATGTGTCATTCACTAGCCATGGGCTGTTGTCAGTAACATGTCACTAGCCTAGGGTGTTGTCATTAATTTGGCACTAGCCTAGGGGTATTATCAGTAATGTGTCATTAGCCTAAAAGTGTTGGCAGTAACAAAACTTGGTCAGCACAAAAGTCATGATCAGACAAGGTACAATTACAAATGGCTGAAAACATCTTATTTTTAAGAGTTGCCGCAAAAGTAAACTATGTCATCTTCAGGAATATACAAAGAACACAAAAGGCAACAACAAGTATATGATAATTGTTTTTTTTTTTTTTAAACTATTTAACAAATTTAAGACAAACTTAACATTCAGCTCTTCAATGAAACGTCAAAATGATTAAAAAGCAATAACGATAATTATTTGCCATCTGGAAACAATGGGAAAATTGTCAGCCCAATAGGTATTCCTCTAATGTTGGTGGTGATACATCGAAAAATATCCCGGTTTCACTGCCATAAAGACAGGTATGGCAATTTGTCAGTAGAACTGCAACTTTGTAATACTTTCCCACGGGTTGCTGATATAACTTTAGATTTTTCATGTAGTCTAGAAATGCAAATAATGACAAAACTTTCCCAAAAGCCCACTCCACACAAATGCGTACTGCTGACATTCTTTTGTTGAAAATCATTTGATTCCTGGAGATGACTCCGCCTCTGAATGGTGCAATTATTTATCCATCAGTTACCGGATATGCCGGGTCACCATAGATGCAAAATATTCGCCCCTGTGGAGTTGTCATATGGACCCTCATTTGTGCTAAAATGTCACTTTCACGTAACATTCCTGCGTCATGTCGACGTCCTTCTATGGGACCAAACAAGTTTGAGATGATCCCAGTAGGGGTAACAATGCTTTGAAATTTCAAGGCATGTGACCTTTTGTGGCCATTAAACACAAGTCTTTGGTTTTCCTGTGGTCTGCATAATTTGGTCTAACAGTACCGTCGATAAAACCCCAGCAGCTATCTAAAGGCCCATCACGATTGAAAACCGCACCTGCAAAACGTTCTAAACACTCTTGTGAGAGCCAACTCATGTTGAAGTCTGAAAGAAGATGACAATGATTGTCATGTATGTAATCGAGAACTTCATTGATAATGAGAGAAAGTTCTGTTTTTGATCTGCCAAATATATATTCTAGATCTTCAAGGCGACAAGGGTAGGCAAGTCGTCGTAATACCATGCAAAGTCCACCAATACCTCTTGCCGTGGTGCGATTACTACATACAACTTTCTCTGGTATACGCAGGGCGCGACGAAGAATTTCAATATCATCTTTATCAAATCTAAAAAAAGATCGACACTGTTCATTTGTAAGTTTTTCAACTTCTATACCTGGAAAATTGCCCTTTTCCTCTTTACATAATGACAAAAGCAGTAATTCATCGGAGTCTTCTAAAGCTGCTAACACATTCAAGTTTTCCGCCATAGTTATCAAACATATAACAAAGACATTTATTGGCAAATATTCTTTGTTTTCAACCAATAAGATAATATTTTGCATAACGTCTTTTACACGTACACGTATACGTACTACTTTGCTAAACACACCGTGGCATAATAAAAACTTACGGGTACGTGTACTTCTGTTCTACACGTACGCGTTCACGCACACGGACGTTTGCTAAACCTCTCTAATAAATAAATTATATAAACGCCTAAAAGAGTGTACACAACAACTCCAAATACAAAAAAGGTAACTATAAATGTAATTATTTATAAATATTTCGGATCCTCAGTGAGATTCTGATGTTAAATGAATCATCTTAAGGTCTTCTTAGATTAAACTGTTTCAATCTTGAAATTTATACAATAAAAAAGTCAAACCGAACATCAGTTAAGACGCTTGCACCATTCTAAAAAAAATACTAAATATAAAATAGGTTATATGGCTTATTACAACAGAGAGTTCAAATATATGATTTAAATACAAATAATAATGTATGATATGAACTAGCACAATTCTAAAACTTTAACGGTAACGACAATTATGATGGTACAAGAATGATTACGTCAATAAAATTACCAAATAGACAGCACTGAACGATCTAAATTGATCAATATTTTAAATTGACAGAGTAAAGTAGCTGCAACAGACTCTGAGTATTTAAACATCGCGAACAAACAACTGTTAAAACGTAATAATAAGTTTTGAATATGTATAACTAGAAGAACGTGGCTTGGTACTTATACATCCCCCAAAAAATTAAGCAATTTAAATGGGTATCTACAAGAAGTTTATTTAATGGATGAGAAAGGTTAAAAAATAGAAACAGAAACTGTAATAATGAGCAATATAACCTAAATGTGAAGCGCTACATGGAGTCGAACTACATCTTTTCATTTATCCCATTTGGTGCCAAAGTTGTTAATTTCCGTATCCAAAACCTTTCCCGAGCGAGTCTTTCCTCCTTAGACCAAGCAGAGTTGTGGTCAATGATTTTAATGGTCAGTCGATTGAGATCTGCCTTAGTGTGGCCAGGGATCTCAAATGTCGACTGAGAGGGTGGTCTTGCTTGCATTGGTAGTCGCTACGATGGCCGTTCATTCGTTTGTGAAACGGCTGTTCTGACTCGCCAACATACTGTTTACCACATTTACACTGTAAGAGATACACAACATTTGAAGTCTTGCAATTAACATTGCAAAATATGGTGTATTCTGTACCAGTGGAGTGACTGTTAAAAGTCTGGGTATCCAGTATTTGCTTGCAAGTCAGACATCGTTCATTTTCGCAACCCTTGCAAGAGCCCCCAGATGAAGAGCCTGCTTGAGAGGATAAGTCAGGTCTCACCAGCAAGTCTTTAAGGCTTTTGGGCCTACGTAAAGCCAGTACAGGTGGCTCGGGAAAGATCTTGGATAGTTTACGATGTTTTTCGATCTCTTTCCAATTTTCGCGGATTAGGTGAGATAAGTTGTCAAATTTTGGATGGTAAGTCAACACAAAAGGCACCCTCTTGTTGACCTTTTTGTCTTTATATTGTAAAAGCTCATCTCGGCTAATGTTGTTATCACGAGCAAAACCTTTATCAATGTCTTTTCTTTTGTATCCCCGATGTTTAAGGTGACCGCGAAGTTCTTGTAAACGTTTTTTTGCAATATCGTTGGTGGAGCAAATCCTTTTTATTCGTATGGCCCGGCTGTAGGGAACACTCTTGGTGCAGTGTTTGGGATGACAACGTAAAGGAGATAGATATTGATGTTTGTCTGTGGGCTTACAATACAGATCAGTAGATATGTTTCCATCCCTCAATTTCGTTGTAGTGTCAAAAAATGTGATCTTAGAGTCAGAGATTTCATATGCGAATTTGATTGAGCATCGTTGGGCATTGGGCATCGTTGGCATGATGAATGAACAAATTGAGTTCTTGTGCAGTATTGTCCCACTTCATGTCAATATCGTCAATAAATCGGAACCAAGAGAGGGGTTGATGAAGAGATGAATTGAGAATTCTCGGTTCTAATTTCCCCATAAAAATATTGGAATAAGACGGGGCCATCTTTGTTCCCATTGCTATTCCATTAACTTGGAGGAAGTGTTCACCATTGAATGTGAAGTTATTGCATTTTAATACCAAAGTTAGAATCTGGATGAGACATTCAGTTGGTGGATGCAATGTGTTACGAGAGTTCCAGACTTCCCTACAGGCTTCAATACCATCGTCATGGGGAATGTTAGTATAGAGGGAGGTAACATCAAGCGAGACAAGGATCGTTTCAGGTGAAAGAGGGTTCAGAGATTCCATTTTCTTAAGATAGTGTGTTGTGTCTTGAATATAGGATGGTAAATTTTCTACATGTGATCTCAGATGAAAGTCAATAAATTCTGATATTTTCGCTGTAGGGTGGTCATTGGCAGAAACAATTGGTCTACCTGGATTATTGACTATGTATTTTGGGCAGAAGATAGAAACGCCTGGGCCTATTTTTTTCAGGGTTTAGATATTTAAATGTGTCTTCATCAATATGTCCCTGTTCACACATGTTTTTTTAGGTTTGTGGTGATCTCTTTGTTGAACTGTGGGGTGGGGTCAGAGTCTAATTTCTTATAAAATCTCTCATCAGAGAGTTGACGTTCTGCCTCTTGAATGTAGTCACATTTGTCCATGACGACAAAAGCGCTACCTATATCAGCTGGTTTGATTATAATGTCGTCTCTGTTCTTAAGTTTCCGCACAGCTTCATTTTCTTCAGACGATAAATTGCTGAATGCTTGGGAAGTGGCAGTAGACAGATGTGTTACGTCGGATTTAATTTTGTCAATTATATGTTCCAAAGTTGCACATTTACTGGGTTTAGGAATCCATGAACTTTTTTTCCTGAATCTGGGAATATCGACATCTTCTTGGTCGTCATCTGAGTCGAGATCACTTGTGTCACTATCAGTGGAACTTTTTGGGGTGTTCTTATAAAAATATTCCTTGATACTGAGGGATTTTGCTAGCTTGTCTAGGTCATCTTCCAAAAGTAAAGAATCTATTTTGCCCGGCGTGGGACAAAAATTAAGACCTTTTGACAGTACCTTAGTCTCGGTCGCCGACAAAGCAACTGAAGACAAATTGACTACAGTGTTTGTAGAGTTCATGCAACTTTGTTTTTTTCTCCTGAATCGACGATTGCGGTTTTTTTTTTACCGGTAATGATGGTACGATTGAGAGTTAAGGTAGTCTGCTTTCTTACAACAGTGTCCAAAAGTACGCCGTCTCGTTTAAACTTATTTACTTGTTTTTTGTGTTTTTTCCGGGATTCAATGCGTAAGATGTCATGAAGGCGCTCGTTAATGGTAAGCATTTCAGGACCGGAAAGTTCTTGGCATGATTAGTTGTAAAGATGGTTATAAGTACGTTGTAAATTTAAATGTTTATGAGACGCTTCAGCGTGTAATAGATCCATCAATTTCATGGAACTACTGTGGAGAATATTATTAAGCACCTTCGGAACAATACCCTGAGACAACTAAATTTTTAAATTTGATACATGATGTTCGGTTTTAACTATTTTAAGACTCAAAGCTCTAAGCTTTTTTAAAAAAAAGACATAGTTTGCCTGATGGTAAGGCTGTAAGGAAAATCTGATCGGGTAATAGATCACTCGATACAGACTAAAAATTAAAATATATATAAAACGTCTGAATAGTAGTCAACGATTTCCCCCACGAGGGCGCTGGATCGTTACGAGTAACGATACATGTACACAATAAATAAATTATATAAAGCCTAAAAAAGTGTACACAACAACTCCAAATACAAAAAATGTAATTATTTATAAATATTTCGGATAACAGATATCCTTCCTCAGTGAGATTCTGATGTTAAATGAATCATCTTAAAGTCTTCTTAGATTATTAAACTGTTACAATCCTGAAATTTATACAATACAAAAGTCAAACCGAATATCAGTTAAGACGCTTGCAACCATTCTAAAAAAAAGAATAAACATGAAATAGGTTATAAGGCTTATTACAACAGAGAGTTCAAATATATGCTTTAAATACAAATAATAATGTATGATATGAACTAGCACAATTCTAAAACTTTAACGGGAACGACAATTATGATGTACAAGAATGATTACGTCAATAAAATTACCAAATAGACAGAACTGAACGATCTAAATTGATAAATATTTTAAATTGACAGAGTAAAGAAGTTGCAACAGACTCTTAGTATTTAAAATCGCGAACAAACAACTGTTAAAACGTAATCATAAGTTTTGAATAGGTATAAATAGAAGAACGTGGCTTGGTACTTATACATCCCTTAAAAAATTAAGCAATTTAAATGGGTATCTACAAGAAGCTTATTTAATGGATGAGAAAGGTTAAAAAATAGAAACAGAAACTGTAATAATGAGCAATATAATCTAAATGTGAAGCGCTACATGGAGTCGAACTACATCTTTTCATTTATCCCATTCCCAAAGTTGTTAATTTCCTTATCCAAAAACCTTTTCCGAGCGAGTCTTTCCTCCTTAGACCAAGCAGAGTTGAGGTCAATGATTTTAATGGTCAGTCGATTGAGATCTGCCTTAGTGTGGCCAGGGGATCTCAAATGTCGACTGAGAGGGAGGTCTGGCTTGCATTGGTAGTCTCTACGATGGCCGTCCATTCGTTTGTGAAACGGCTGTTCTGACTCGCCAACATACTGTTTACCACATACACCATATTTTGCAATGTTAATTGCAAGACATCAAATGTTGTGTATCTCTTACAGTGTAAATGTGGTAAACAGTATGTTGGCGAGTCAGAACAGCCGTTTCACAAACGAATGAACGGCCATCGTAGCGACTACCAATGCAAGCCAGACCTCCCTCTCAGTCGACATTTGAGATCCCCTGGCCACACTATGGCAGATCTCAATCGACTGACCATTAAAATCATTGACCACAACTCTGTTTGGTATAAGGAAGAAAGACTCGCTCGTGAAAGGTTTTGGACAAGGAAATTTTAAACGACTTTGGCACCAAATGGGATAAATGAAAAGATGTAGTTCGACTCCATGTAGCGCTTCACATTTAGGTTATATTACTCATTATTACAGTTTCTGTTTCTATTTTTTAACCTTTCTCATCAATTAAATAAACGTCTTGTAGATACCCATTTAAATTGCTTAATTTTTTGAGGGATGTATAAGTACCAAGCCACGTTCTTCTAGTTATACCTATTCAAAACTTATTCATCTGTTTGTTCGCGATGTTTAAATACTCAAGAGTCTGTTGCAGCTACTTTACTCTGTCAATTTAAAATATTTATAAATTTAGATCGTTCAGTGCTGTCTATTTGGTAATTTTATTGACGTAATCATTCTTGTACCATCATAATTGTCGTTCCCGTTAAAGTTTTAGAATTGTGCTAGTTCATATCATACATTATTATTTGTATTTAAAGCATATATTTGAACTCTCTGTTGTAATAAGCCTTATAACCTATTTCATGTTTATTCTTTTTTTTAGAATGGTGCAAGCGTCTTAACTGATGTTCGGTTTGACTTTTGTATTGTATAAATTTCAAGATTGTAACAGTTTAATAATCTAAGAAGACTTTAAGATGATTCATTTTACATCAGAATCTCACTGAGGAAGGATATCTGTTATCCGAAATATTTATAAATAATTACATTTATAGTTACCTTTTTTTTTGTATTTGGAGTTGTTGTGTACACTCTTTTAGGCGTTTATATATATATATATATATATTGTTTAAGATGTGGATATTTTTTACAAATCTTGGGTACAAGTTTATACAAACAAAGCAAGGAAGCCAAAGTTTTACTCTACAAGCATTGTGAAATTAGCTCTAATTAAAATTATAAGGAGCTGTGGTATTGAAGCCAATGAGACAACACAATATTATATTAACCAGAGTTTTAAGGAAGTGGATGTAAGCAGTTTATGTTATATGACCTTTCGCGAGAGGGAAAACGAACGCCGTTATGGCAAAGCCCTATATTGAAAAGAAAAAGAAATAAACGCCGTTATGAAAAAAAAAAAAAAATCAAAAAAAAATCTGTAAAGCAATTAAATCGAGAGAGCCAAAGACTTTATTCATGTATATAATCATTATCGCCATTTCCAGTTTTGTCCATTATTTTCATGACACAGCAAAGTTATTTTCAAAAATTCTTTTGAAAAATTGTCACAGTCACTGTGTTATTCCTGTTATTATCCCGACATTATATTCATTTATATAATCATCCTCTACCTTTTTATTTACACTAAATGGTCGCCTCTTCAGTGTTAAGAAATAATTTTTAATAAGCTTCCTATTCTATTCATGAGGAAATTATAATTAATGTACAGCATTTCATCATTTCTTATCATCCTAAAGTCAAAACAAAATTCGTTTTCCAAGGAGTATTCTAAAATATGATCAACTGATTAACATTCGGAAAGACCTTCGGAACACCTCGTACTTGACCCAGTCGACAATTTGAAATGAAAGGGGGGGAGACAGTTTGACAATTGTTTCAAAAAAGGATATACATCCATCATATGATAAGGTAAGACATTTTAGTTATTTTTATTACAGATGTTTTGATAAGAATAATGACACAAATAAACTTAAAACTGTCGAAATCACTGTCAAATTGTCGTTCAAAGTTCTCACAAAATTCGTTGGGAAACCGCTACGAGAAAATGGCATCTCCTTATATGACTTTTAGTTTCAACATTGATAGTAAAAAATCATGTTTGTAGTTTCCTGACAATAACTTGTGTTTAAGGAGACTATAAATTTTACAATAGAGTAATTACAAATGACAGCTTCTTAAGTAAAGAAATCTTAATAGCGGCAGTTAAATAAGATATATTTGTGTCTATGTATGTATATGTATAATTTTTTCCCAAACATTAAAAATTATTAGTTTTTTAGTAACAAAAGTATTTACTGTTATAACAGTTGCTACTTAACAATTGCTGCTGCATGTGATCACATTTTAAATATAGTCATTTACAGTCCAATATTGTACCAAATTGAATCATTAATGCATTATAATCATATCTCTAATATAGATGATTGCCTACTATCTAAAGATGATTGGTTTTCTGCAAATCGATTGCTATGGCAGTAGAGTACAATGCATGTGTATTTCCCATGACGTGTTTGATTTAGTGTTCAATTTCAACTTCGATCGTCATACCTGAAATTAAACAAATCACACATGAACAGGTACAATCAGTTACTTATTGATTGCTTTTTTTTTTACTTAACGTCCAGTAACAATTATATAATGCACGTTGACGAGGTCTTGGTGTCTAATAAGTAGAACAAGTTATCATACCAAAGGTATGTGATTTTCCGTGGGCAATCCATCTTCCTTCGCCAAACAAGTGGCAAAGGTCTTCACACAGAGCATCGGATTGAGTGTCCCATTTCTGACCGATTATTTATATATTCCGTACAGTCAGGGTGCGGAAATTGTTCGCTGCATTGAAGATCTGTTGGTGACCTTCTGTTGTTGTCTGTTCTGTGGGTCTCATTGACACATTCCCAAGTTCCATTCTCAATTTTATCTATTTCATGCATACACAATTCACAGGTGGCAACTCCCAATATTTCTTACTGGTTCCAAAAATACCAAATATGACCATATTTCAATTCATGGGTCTCTCTTTGTGGTTTCTGATTATAGTTGTACTTCAAAATCAAAGTTTTGCAGAATAATTTTTTAATGACCGAATGAGAAGACAAAGCTAGAATAATTACCAGTTTCTGAAAATGGGAAAGCATTTCCCTAAACATGGTCACTGGCATAGTTTTTCTCTTTATTTACATAAATAAGGCCGTTAGTTTTCTCGTTTGAAATGTTTTACACTATCTTATCGGGGCCTTTTATAGCTCACTATGCGGTATAGGCTTTGCTCATTGTTGAAGGCCGTACGGTGACCTATAGTTGTTAATGTCTGTGTCATTTTGGTCTTTTGTGGATAGTTGTCTCATTGGAAATAATACTACATTTTTTTTTTTTTTATATTAAACATTAATTAATAGTTGTCTGCTTACACTTACAAATACTTGAATACAAACCAATCTTAATGAAAAGTAATAGAAATTGAACACAAGTAGAAAAACTCAATAAAGATCAGAAATCAAGCACTTTATAAAATAAATTTACCCAATATATCATTTTGAATTGATTTAACTTCCTCTGCAGAAATAGTTTTAGCCAATATTCTGCTCAGTGCATCTGTATACAGCCTTGTTGGTTTATTATGGCGATCAAACCGTGTTAAAAGGTCGCTTAATATATTACACAATTCAATAAAACGTTTCTCTTCGAGTTTAAAAATGCGAGAGTGTTGTAGTTCATTTCTTGTTAGTCTTATGCGCTCAATATCATCTCCGATAGCTATGTCTGTATTATGAATAGTTTCCCATGCCCCGCCCCATAGATTACTAGGAATGTGTTTATTTAGTTTCCTGTGCTCGCTGTACAAGAATGTTATGTCACAATCGCTCCGTGGACGTAGATTTGGTTTGTCTGGTTTTAAGAGGTCATATAAAGCATCAGCCAGAATATTCAGCACGATCATTCCCATCTTTGAAAAATTGAGTTCCTCTTTGGTGAACTAAAAATACGTCAAAAGTAAGCAATTGCAATTTAAAATATGAAAAACATATAAAAAAAACCCAACTTTTGGTTGAATCAATTGTCAGTTAAGTTGGTCATGTACGTAGAAATTTCTCATAGACAGATGAACAGGCACATGTTGTGTTACATCCTTCCTTTTGTTTTTATTATAGATTAAGAAACAAAGTGACCTCAATATATTTAAGGTACATAAATATCATTCATAATGTTAAACCATATTGTTTTGATTTCTATCAAATTAAAAAAAAAATTAAACGCAGAACACACGCTTCGATTGAACTAACAAACATTATGTTAAAGGACCTTTTAAATTGATCAATGTCCTTTGCGTTTCTTTTCCTAAAAATCAATGAAAATATCATTGCTATTTGTACTAAATATCAAATATATATATTTTTTTTAAACAAAATGGCCTGTTTCAGATCTATTTAATGCTTTAACTATGAATCATTGTGATACTGGTTAAATCATCCTAATTTGGAAAATTTTAGCCAGAAATAAGGCCATATAAAACAGTTTCCTTTGAAACATACTGATTAAATTTTATGACCCAGTTTGGGTTTTGTTTCATTCCAAAATATGAACACACAAATATAGTGGTTTATTGACTTGATGACAATTTACAGTGAAGCTGTTTGTGTTTGTTTCCTGAAAAAAGGTTAACATAATACAAAACTCAAAAAGGTAAATTCAACTAAAGGGTCAAAAGAACATGTGTCGCTCACCTTGGTATATGTGCATATTAAACAAAGGACACTCGCTAACATTGTAGATGAAAATATACTATTTTGTTGATCTTGTATTACTGATTTTTTTAGTCTGTTTGGTTTCTCTCTATCTTCATGCTCAAAAAACAAAAGAGGGAAACAAGCATATTTAGGGGCAACCATTCCTATGAATAATGACAGTCTACTAACTATATCGGCAAAATTAGATTTATTTTTAGATCTTGCCTTGTTGATCATTTTTGTTATTTAAAGTGTTTATTTCTCTACTATAATTCAAATGCATAAAGGAAACTGTAATATTCTCTGGAGCCGTATGGCGATAATAAGAATGAAAAATTTGGAAGCAACGTGTTATTTGTATTCCACATGAATAATAATACAAATAATATATGGGGTTTATATAAATCATATCAGACTCTTATCAAAGGGAAGTAATTCATCGAACGTAAATCAAAGTACGTAGAGTACTATATTAAAATGGTTCATCTCCCTTCTCAACACAAATAAAATAAATAACATGCACAAGTTATACAAATACAATAAACAAATTCGAATTGATGTTCCAATATAAATTCAGTGTTCAATAATTGTCCTGTCATAATAAAGTTCATTTGTAAGCATTAAAAGACAAAAATGCATCATGTATACACCAAATATGAATTTAAAAAAATATAAGCATATACAAGAAAATACGCTGATTCAGTGATTTAAGGCTTTACTATACGTCTCGATCTTGTAATGTATATACAATCAGATTTTGTTTGGTTTCTGTAGTTTCTATATCGCTAGTAATTTGGGGAGAGTTATTCATGTTCGAAGTGGGTTCAGCTAATTCAGGGGGAGTTAGTTTGCACTGAGGTTTGTTACGAACAAGGGGTACAATTGTGTCATTTTCACCAGTAGTAAGGGGTACTTCCTCTCTGGTTCCTATTATATGACGCCTATTGCGTCTATAAATACCATCATCTTGACTATCTACAATGTACGACCTACTAGCAGGGTGTTGACTAGAGATAATAGCAGGTTTCCAGAGTCGATCACTTCCCCTTGTTCTGACAGAATCTCCAGCAATTCAAGATTTTAATGTTTTGAGCCCTTGTCATAGTTCTTTTTCTGATAAGACTTTTTACAATCAATTTTACTCTGAACTTCGTTATAAAGGTTTTTTTTTGGGTATAAGTCCTAAAAAGTGGATGGTAGAACTGATCTGAGTTTTCTACACATCAGTAACTGTGAAGGGGTATATCCGATATCCAAAGGAGTTGTGCGATACTCCAAGAGAGCTACATCATGCACATATGGGTCTTTACCATCCTTTTTACATGTATTGAACATATTTTTACAGTTTGCACCGTTTTCTCTGCCAACCCATTATATTGAGGGTAATAGGGACTGGAAGAAACATGTTTAAATTCCTATGTTTTCGCAAACTCTCTGAACTCTTGGGATGAATACTGAGGTCCATTGTCAGAAACAACGGTCTCAGGGATAGCAAGTCTAGAGAATTTACCCTTCAACTTATTAATAACAGGTGTACTTGTAGTACCATGTAATTTATGGACTTCTAAATAGAGACTATAATAAGCAACTATTACAATGTTACCAGCATTATTCCAATAAAACAGATCAGTAGCTACAACTTGCCAAGAATATTGATGAATTTTGTGCTGTTCTAATGGTTCTTTAGCATTACAATTTCTGCTTTACAAACAAACTGAACACTTTAACACCATGTCCGAGATATCCAATGACATTGTAGGCCAAAAGAGAACATCCCGAGCTCTGCGAATACATTTCTCGACTCCCATGTGCCCAGCGTGAATTTTGTCTAACATGAGGGCCGTCAAACTAGTTGGAATAACAATTTTGTGTCCATTTAAAATAGTACCACTATTCACAGAATCACCCCTATGATTCCAAAATTCTAAAATTTGTGTTGGGCATTCACTACGAGATTATTGCCAACCCGCAAGAACTACAGAATTCAAATTATCAAACTGGGGGTCTGACAACGTGGCCTTTTCGATTTCCTCTAGCTTCCAATTACTAATCGGTAGACTAGAAAACACCATGGGAACTTGTGTCTCGAAGCTATCAGAAAGACCAGGGTAAGTGTCCGACAGAAATTTGCGCGACAAGGTATCAGTCACGGGATACATTTTCCGGGCAAATGATAAACATCGGGTTCATAACGCTGTAACCGTAAAATCATGCATTGCAATCTTGCGGAGGCGTCCAGCAATGATTTTTGTTCATAATTGAAACAAGCGGTTTCTGGTTCGTTTCAACCCTAATACTACGACCATAAATGTATCGGTGAAATCTGGTACACCCGAAACAATTGCGTACATTTCTTTTTCTATCTGTGCATAATTTATTTCTGATGTTGTTAAGGATTTTGAAACGTAAGCTACCGGTTTTTCGTTTTGCAGTAAAACTCTGCCTAGACAGTATTTGGATGCGTCAACTTGTAAAGTTAAGTCTTAGTTGGGTCATAATAAGAAAGAATCGGATCGGGTGAGCTCGTCAAAACCTCTTTGACCTTTTTAAATGCCGCAATTTGCAAATTCAACGTCTTTGTTTAATATTGCTCGCATTGGGCTAGTGATTTCCGCTAAGTTTGGCGCAAATTATGAAAGATAATTGACCATACCCAATATAGTCTGAACTTCAGCTCTGTTAAAATGGGGTGTCATATCCGAGATAGCCCGGACCTTGTGAGGATCTACCTTTAGACAAGATGAGGTTATATGACAAAAATAAGTAACCTCGATGACTTTAACCTCTTATTTATCGTCGTTAAGTTTCATGTCTTTTTCGCGAGAGATCTGTAATACTCGCCGCAGGTTGGAATCATGTTCTTCCCTTGCTGATCCGTAAACCAGTATGTCGTCGACGATCGCGATCACACCGTCAAATTCTGCGTAGCACTCGTCAATCTTCGCTTGAAAAAAGGTATTGTGAGCAATTGAGACCAAATGATAAACACTAGAAACGATATCGACCGTAGGGTGTTTTACAGGTAGTAAAATATGAAGACGGTTCTTTAAGACTAATGGTCCAATAACCTGATCGGACATCAAGTTTGGTAAAATAATGCGAGTTCGACAATTTAGGCAGAATATCATCTAATGTTCGCATCGAATAGTGCGGACGCTGAATCGCAGAGTTCAGATCTTTCGGGTCTAGGCATACCCTTAGCTAACCATTAGTTTTTTTGGCAATGACGATTGAATTAACCCAAGGTATGGGACAGTTTACTTTAAAAATAATGTCTGCGTTCAACATGCGATCTAATTCTGACTTAAAACGACCACGTAGTGCTACAGGAGCGTGCCGTGGGTGTACAATGAGGGGTATCTCCGGATCAATGAGTATTGTTGCTTCGCCTGAATCTAGACCGACACCATTGAAAAATCTAAATAACGTTTTAACACTTGGCGACTTAGTCATTGGATCAGAGTCAGAAGTACATGCTGTTTCGGTGCTGTAAACCAATTTTCTTCACTCATAATCCAAGCAAGACTGCATACCTAATATTGGTGGGGAATTAATATCTAGTCAGTAGAATTCTAATTTACTATTAACAGAACAATGTTCACAAGGGAGACAACAGACGCCAAGTGAGGGCAGGACATTGCCAATTATAAGCAGTCAAGATACGAGGGGACTTTTTCAGAGTGCCATTGAATTTTTAAGACTTTCAAATATACGTATAGGCAAAGTATTCACTTGCGAACCAGTGTCAAGCTTACACTTAATTGGCTTTGAACAAACATTAATTGTAGCAAAAGCTTGATCTCTCTTTACCTTATCCTTATCATTAATGAAGGTATTTTGCTCATTTATACAATCAATAAAAAAACTCTTGGTCACTGTCACTATTTGTGTCTAGCACTACTTCGTCGACCCTTTGTTTGGATTTGCATACTTGCGCAAAATGATTCCACTTTTGGCAACTGTTGCAATTATTTCACTTTGCCGGACATTCTTCTTGTTTGGAGTGTCTTCTCCTACAATTTCCACATCCTTGCTGTGAAGAATAACGAAGGGGTTTAACTTTAACTCGATCTTGGTTGACTGGACCAGTCCTAATTCGGTGAAACGTCTGGCGGTTGTTCCTGTTATACTGTGAGTGTCTCGGAAGATTTACTTCGTGTACGACTGTATACGGCTCAAAGTTTTTCATCTCCCGCAGTTGTCTTTGACTATACTTAAATACCTGCGCGATCTGAATACTCTTGGTTTAAGAGTTTTTCCTTCACTTTCGGTGAACTTGTCCCGAAAATAAGAATGTCTCTGATCATCTCGTCAGTGTCCTTAAAATGACAGTCTTTAGCAATGAGCTTCAGTCGAGTAATAAACTGCTCAACAGTGTCACGTCTTCGTGTTTCATGTATAATTTACACCTTGCAAGTAATGAGTTTTGCTTTGGTTGAACATATGTAAGAAATTTGTCAAAATGAACCGCAAGTTTCTAACATCATCTTCACTTAATTGTCATGTGTTATACATATGCTCCTTTTTCACCAACCCACAACAGAAGATACGAAAATTTTACCTTTGCGTCTTTTTCGGCGAGGGATCCATCGAATATACGTTCCACGTGTTGTTTGAATTTTTACCAAGTATCAACTATTTTTGTTGAATCCCAGTTCATCTGAATCTGTGGTACTCCGTTGAGATCAATTTCTGTATTTTTCTGACACCATATAATATTCTCTGGAGCCGTATGGCGATAATAAGAATGACAAAATTTGGAGGCAGCGTGTTCTTTGTATTCCACATGAATAATAATACAAATAATATATGGGGTTAACATAAATCATATCAAACTGATATCAAAGGGAAGTAACTCAACGAACGTAAATAAAAGTACGTAAAGTACTATATAAATATGTTACAGAAACAATGCTTTTTTTCTCAATATCATAGTTTTCATGATAATATTCAAAAGATTACAAAATTAACAAAATGTAGTAAAATATTTACTATTTACATGAAGAAGTTTCAGAGATATAAGCCAAAGAATTCAGTTTATTTAATGTTCTATTTAAAGCCATGCCGGTTATATTAGTTGTTGGGCGGAATCAAACAAGATACCATAAAGACGATGAAGGCAAAGTTTGGTATTATTTGGCAACCTTGTGTCAAAGGCTAAGATTTTTGAAAAAGTTGGGACGACGAATGCAAAGTGCTGAATAATTTCGATTTTCTTCTGGGCAAGGTGAGATAAAAAAAGGGCTAGTCCATAAAACCTGATCAATTCAGACGTTTGTCTTTAAATATCAACCAACTGAACGAAAAAATAATCTATACATTTTCTGTTTCAATAATTTTCTTTTTTGAGAACTGAATTTTGGTTTAAAATGCATCGTGGTGTTACATACCCCTGCAAATCTGACTGTACCTGTTGCATCTGTATTGACATTTGAAAACACTATATCACCAGCTTTGACATGGACACGTACCTGCAAAAAAATAAACAGAAAACTTCAGGAAAAGATTAAACAGAAAACTTCAGGAAAAGATTAAACAAAAACACTTCAGGAAATGATTAAACAGAAAACTTCAGGAAAACATTACACAGAAAATTTGTCAATATGAATAGTTCCTATTATTTCTTTACACTCTGGTTGGATAAACATAAGACTGGTTTAATAATTCAACCCGACCAACCATGCAATGTCTACATTCTTGTGCTTATTTATACCTTTGTTATGCAAAAGAAAAAAGAGAGAAAAGAAAACGGTGATATTAAAAATAAACTAACCTTGGTGGATGTTCCAGTTCTTTCACCGGAGCTCTCTGGGTAAACGTTCAATCTTGGAACATTTTCAGAAATCTGTGACTAAAATTTTTGATAACAAATAAATGTTGTCATGGAACTATTGAAATTTAATTTACACATTCAATCGTTTAAGGATGTTCGCTGTGCTTGTTTTCGAGATATTAGCCATTGAAAATTTGTCGGGAAATTATTCTCTCTAGACTTTTCATATTTATAACCTTGGCACCTTTTTCGGTTTCAAAAACTATAAAAAATAACAAGGATTTTATAAGATTACGAAATTTGGCTTTTTAAACGTTATGTGATAAAATTATGAAAAGACAATTAGGGGTTAGGGGCAATTTCTTTCAAGAGCAATACATAGATAAAACCAGAAGATTCCAAAAATCGGGCAAAAGTTAAAAAAATAGAGGCGCAAACATCCTTAAATAAAACATATCTCTATTTAAGGAAGCTGGCTTGTCACGTTTTGGATTTTTTGTCAGATTTTCGGAATCCTGGTTTTACCCATTTGAAAGCCTTTAAAAATTTGCCAGGTGACTCCCATTTTTCTTTTTGTAAATCTTTTACATGTATAATGATATGCCATCTGTTAAAGTCTTATAAAATTTTAATTACTTTTTAACAGTTTTTGAGAACTTCAACCTGTCAATGATAAAGCTATGAAAAGTCGAGAGAGAATATTTTCCCGCCAAAATTTCAATGGCTTATATCTCGAAAACAAGCACGGTGACCTATATATTTGTTTTGCTCTTTGGATTCCTTTATTAATTCCCTATCTATATAAACTAGTGTGTTGAAAAGTTAATTACTTTGAAACTGAGAAGCGAACTCCTTTAACATAACTATAAGCATTATGAAGTCTCATATATTTAAGAAATAATTCATGGAGCTCAAGTATATCGTGATTTTACCACGGGATGGCCTTTTTGCGAAATATTAAACCCTGAGCGATAGCCTGAAATAAAGGCGTAAAGGGACAACCCGTGGTAAAATCTCGATATAAATCTATTTCAAGTACTTTCTTAAAAAAAAAAAAAACATAACCGGAACATTTGACATTAAAGATTAATTATCCTGCATCTTAACTATGGTGTAACCTTCGACATGGAAGATATACCACTGAAAAAAAACATCCATTGGGTAATTTTTTAACATCAGGGCATCTTTATAATTTTTTGGAATACTTTTACGAAAAGAAATACAGTATTTTTGTCAATTGTATATGAGGGTTCTGATTGCGCTGCTTAAATCGTTTACCACAGTTGACATAATTATTAATAAAATTCGATCGTTGCCAGCATTCTTATTCAGATTTTAAAATCGGCAACGGGACAATTCCTGAAGTTATGTACATGTATTTGTTTATCTTCTTGAATTGGGAATATAAGCGGCACTACATTATATAAAGTTAAATAATCCCTGACGCTGGACATGACAGAGGTCAGGGCTGGGAATAGTTGCGAAACTGATATGTACTGATAGTAACGCAATTTCCTAGAAAATCTAGGGTGCAAGACCTCAAAATAGTTGTCAAACTGTCATGATCTGACAAAAAAAAAGAAAGTTGGGCAGATGGAAATACAGATAAAGGTAACACAGTACAAATCTTACTCTCTATAACTAATATATACATTTTTCACTTACACAAGGCGTTCTTATTACTAGATCTGACCATTCATTGTTGAACTCGTGTGTAGTTGTACATGCCGCACAATAATATACTGTATCCTGTTCTGCACTAAAATCAATCAGTCCGGTAACAGAGTCTGGGTTTTTCAGGTCACATTTCCACTTTTTCTCAAATTTTACGTTTGACATCTTGAATCTTCTACTTATTATCTTGTTTATTTCCTCTGTCACGAAGGATGCAATGTTTTTGTACATGCCTGCTTTTATTTCCTTTTTGAATTCTAAAATCTGAATTTGTATCAAATTTGGACATGTCATTAAAAGTAGTTTTCTTAACTTTATTGTCTCCTGTAATTCAAAGACAGCAATACCTTTGAAAAGAGCAATTTGATTTTTCTGCTGTCCAGTGGTATCTACTACTGCAATTTTATACTTCCTGCTCAATGAAGCAATCAAATGATTAATAAGATGTGGTGGTAGAAATCTAAACTTAAAACATAACCAGGTGGATTTCTTGCAGGTATCATTGGTCACATTGAACATCTCATATATGTCATGTTCTGGTTTTGATTTGACCATGCAAGGTACATAGTAGCAAGGTTTTTCAGCAAAACTGCTTCTGATTGCAGGTATGATAATATCAAATTTCTCCATTATATTCAGGATGTTTTCTTTGTGTTGATCTTGTTCATAAAGAACAGTCGTTTTATCTTTAAAAATATCTTCTAACACGTCGCTATGTAATATTCCACTAACATGCAAATCTTCCAATTTTTCCTTCATTCTATGTCGGCTTATATTTAATTGAAATTTCTTTGCTGTAACTATACATTTAAAAACGTCAGACAACCACTGTGTATCTAAAACGATAAAATCAGGAAGATCGTTAAAATAGACCAAAGCTCTCAATTCATGGTGGAATTCAAGGAACAACCTGAGTTCTTCTTCATTTAATTCCTTCGGTATTTCAGAAGAGATGTCCTTGATATCACGAAAAGAAATAACTGGAATTTGCAACTCTTTCTTTTTATTTTGAAGACGCTTTTCGAGTTCAATAAATTTTAAAGGATAGTTTTTATTCCATGTACTCATTGTGCGGGCTAAGTGGACGATATCTTGCCTTATTTGCTGAAAAACGTAATCATCATCCTCAGTATTTGAAATGAAGTATTCGTGTCTTATATGTCTACATGCATCATCTGAAATATCGTTGACAAATCTATCTAGATGATCCCTACACGAACTCTCAATCTACAATATGAAACAATGATCAGCACATGCATTCTCATCCTAAATTTAAAAACACTCACTAGCGTTACCAGGCTTATAACTGCGCAAGACACTTATTTTGATTGCAAAAGACTTATCACATAAAGTGTCCTGTTACTCCTCTTTCATATTGAGCAAGCATTAATATGAATATTTCTGTTTCAAAACCAGTTCACTTTGGGGTCCTCTTCGCAGTCCGCGTTTCAAATATGTCGATTTCTTTGAGAAATTAGAGACAATGATTTAGATTTTAATAACTAAATTTTCAAGTGTTATGAGTCATTTCAGGATAAACACAATAAATGTACATTGTTCGAAAATATAAAACTGATTTGTACTTGCTACGAAACAACAGAAAAGCTCAGCTGATCCTGGCTTTTCGTCCTGTTTCTAAAGCTTATACAAATAAATATTTTATTTTCCGACAACATACATATATTGTATATGAGTTGAAAAGTATTGTAGACCAATAATTCTAAAGGCATTTCCAAGTATCTTGACTGCAGTACAGTACAACTCACATTCTCTGTATTGCGATTCAAGATAACAGCATAATGCATTATTTATGGCTAAATCAGTTTAAAACTTTTTTGAAACAGGTTTGCATTTCACG
Source organism: Mytilus galloprovincialis (assembly GCA_037788925.1). NCBI lineage: Eukaryota > Metazoa > Mollusca > Bivalvia > Mytilida > Mytilidae > Mytilus > Mytilus galloprovincialis. The sequence continues at coordinate 54,375,146 of CM075339.1, read as the reverse complement.
AAGACACTTCTCTGTTTATTACATATACAATTTTATACCACTGCGTCAGAATATTACTGTACATCGGTCATTTTTGAAGGAAATTAACAATTATTGTTTATAATTCCGATACATGTACTTAAATAAGATAAGTCAATCGAATTAAACTAATTTTCAAAACTTTTGTCGGACTAATGTTTACACAGTTTTTGGTGGAGTTTGTGTACCTCAGTCTTTAGTTTTCTGTGTTTGGTTTTAAGGACTGGTGTTTGTCCTTTCGTTTTTATTTTGTTCTTTTAGTCATCTGTATTTTTTGCAGTTGGGTTTTGAATGATAAGTTTGAATAAAATTTTGTTATTCTTCTCATCTCTTTTGTTCAAATTGTCAGTAAATAAAACGGCGGCCTTCAATTGTTATACAGGACGGAACTGTATTGCCTTAAAAGTGCAAATTATACTATTTATATCATTTCCATTAGTTCTAAAAGACACATTACGTTCATTTTCATGGAAAATATTTGTTGTTGTATAGGCGCATTCTTCTCTTTATATAGATTTCCGTATCCGTATAAATTAACCAAATAAATAAAAACAACTTTTTTCTATTATAATTTTGTATTCTTGTCTTTCATTCTTGCTATGTGCTAAGTTATTCAAAGCATACCGTTTTTACTTTAAGGTATTAGCTTTACTTAAACACAATTATCCTCAGTCTATTGTCACCGATGGAAACATAGGAAATAGGCATTCTGCTATCATTTGGTATGCCTAATAAAAGCAACAGTAGTTCACCACTGTTCAAATGTTATAAATCGCTTGAGTATATCTATCAATTGTTACGATATTACCGCGCCTGTATTTCCTATTATGATTTCCTTGATAGAGGGTTGCTGCTTACAAATAAGCTATTAAACCAAGAGTTCAAATTGGTGAATTTTACGGACTCCATCATGAGTTGGTTGATCGTTATGGAATAACCGTTTCACAGATGATATCGGATATGTTTCTAACAGTCCCATTCTCTTTTCATGAATATGACCTACCGAATTAGACTATTTACCGGGTGTGCAATAACACGAGCAACACGACGGGTGACACATGTGGAACAGGAACTGCTTACCTTTCCGGAGCACATAAAATCACCCTCAGTTTTTAGTGAGGTTCGTGTTACTCAGTATTTAGTTTTCTATGTTGTTTCTTGTGTACTATCATTTGTCTGTTTGTCTTGTTCATTTTTGGCTTTTTCGTTGTCAGTTTATATTCGAGTTATGAGTATGACTGTTCCACTGGAACTTTTATCTTCCCTTTTAGAGAAAACAACTTGATTACAAACACAAACTGACTATACATCAACTATAAGAAGAAAGGTAACGGAATAATAGAAGCACTGAGGTGCAACAAATAAAAGCCAATGCAACATACATTGAAACGAACTATTTGAAACTAACTGCAATTTTCCTGACTTAGTACAAAACATTTTAAGAAAAGAATTGTGGATAGCACCTTGTTTTATGGCTAGCGAAAGCCTGCTCTTTGTAACAATGTTAAAAATACCGCTTAACTGACAACATTACATTACAGGGAATACAGTACAGATAATTGCAAGAACACTCAGGACCTAACTTTTTTCACATGATCCTTACAAACCTCTTCATCCTTTGAACACCTGACTTTGTCTTTATGAGAACCAACAAGAATCACGGGTGGATCCAAAGTATTTGATACACATGTATTAGTATGTTCATTCATTCCAGGCGTATTACTTCCAGGTTTATTTAGCTGCTCTCTTGTACAGTAGCAATGTATAGAGTTCATCCACAATTGGAACATATCTACAAACAAATTATTAAATATCAGCATGTACAAAAAATGTACATTGTTAATTGATACATCAATATATACAGCCAGACATGTACACTTTCAAATATTGTTGATCTCCAAAACATGAATAACAAAACAAAACATTTTTCAATAAATAACACATGAAAATTATGGCAAATTCCAATGAAACCAGCCAGAACCATTTCGTGAAACAAATAGTGCAACTATTGCATTTTTGTCTGTAAAATAAGCATCATAAACATTTAAAAATCAACTTATAAATCACGAATATTAGATCAAAGTCAGATGAATCCTGTCTTTCAATCATTTTCATATCCAAATATAGAGCTACTGGTCGTAGTATCTCTGGAAACGATCAAACCATGACAATTTTCAACAGACAGTGAATGATTTGAACAAATTTAGTGCGATGTCCATTTTTATGACCCAATACATAATTTGTTTAAGGTTCATTTAAAGCCCGTATAAGAGTGCTAGATTTTTCTCACTGTATCAAAAGCCCATTAGTGGCCTTCAGTGACAGACAAACTAACAGACCAATCGACTGACCGACGACAAACCGACGGATAGAGAGACAGAAAACCCATTACATTATTTGCAGAATGTATAAAAGTATACAAAATACCATAACAGTATGTCGTACAAATTTTATATTCCTATTATTCTTAATATATTTTCCATAGAGGTTGTGAAAACGTACTTCCACGGTGTAAAAAGTACATTGCAGCCTAATTTGTTGTATCTTCCTTCTTTGTTTTCTTATCGGAAATGAAATATTGTGAGAAAAAAAAAATCACTGTAATTTTACAGTATCGTAAATTAGCATCTTCCTAAGTATTAAACTGAACATGGACCAACTCAATCATTCTGAACGTATTTTCATTCATTTTTCATTTTGGAACATTTGTTTCATTAATATTCTAATGAACAATTGCAGAGTACAGTATGCTCCTTTATTTATGCTTATGCTGGAACCATCCGATTATTTAAAAGAAAAGCATATAGTACTGTGTCAAACAGGCATATGATGAATTACATTGCAATAAAAGGCATTATCGCTATTTTGTGCACTTTTCCTCTGATCTGTTTTTTTGATAAATTTTCATATCATGCTACTCGTTTGAGATGGAAAATTATCGCTAGAAATTAAGCAAGCACGTGGCGTTGGTAACGACATTGACATGAAATTGACAACGTCGTCATAGGTAAAATAACGATAAACAGATTGTCATTGGTCATCTCAACTCGATTGCATTTCTCGCTTTCGCCGTCCCGCCTCAAACGAGAAAATCAATCTCGTTGAGATAATCAACGATAATCTATAATTATATTACGATTACTTTGACAAAAACATGCATTAAATAACAATTATAATGAAATGCATTTATCATAGTAATGCATTACTTTACAGTTACTTTTGATAAGTAATGCATTGCATTACATTAGTCAAAGTTTACATTAAGGAAAAAACCTAAATTTTGCAAACTACACGAAGTCACATAAGATTCTAGCATATTCAATAACTGTTCCTTATACATATCAAATTCAAGTATATCAATCAAGTAAAATGTCTATTTAATACAGCTATTACATTTAAACATCATACGGGTTTCAAGGTATACACGTACATATCTGTGTTTTCTCTAAAAAAAGTTGAAAATTGTAATATTTAATTAAACTAATGTTTACTTCACTTTTATAAATATACATTTGTTTTATTAACTGCAATAATAAATATTTACTGAGAATGTCTTTCCTAGTTAAATAATTAACAAAGCGGTTAAGTGATGACCAAGTGTCAAAATGGTGAAAAGATTTAGTGTAAAACAAACTAATTAATGGTTTATGACAATTGTAAATTTTCCTGTTTTTTTTTTAACAATGACAACCTTAATGTTTTGACACAAAATCAAATACTTTTACAGTCATGCTGTTCAAATAAAAAAAATCAATTTCCAAAATGATTATGTTTTTAATTAATCCCCAAAATTTTATTTTGCAGTTAATAAATAAAAATTATAACTACATGTAATGCAAAGGCTGCTGCATTACACATTATATGCAATTACTTGGAAAAGTGTAATCATTTACAAATAAGGTCTTTGCATCGGAACTAAACACATTTATTCTAAAAACAGTTGTTGGCATGACACGGGTTATGTTCTTCTCATATATGTTATGATGGTATGATACTAAACCCCTAACGGGAAGGATTGTGCCTGATGTTCATATGATGAAATCATAATCTTTCAGTCAGTTAAATTGAAGTCTGGAGCTGGCATGTCAGTTAACTGCTAGTAGTCTGTTGTTATTTATGTATTATTGTCATTTTGTTTATTTTCTTTGGTTACATCTTCTGACATCAGACTCGGATTTCTCTTGAACTGAATTTTAATGTGCGTATTGTTATGCGTTTACTTTACTACATTGGTTAGAGGTATAGGGGGAGGGTTGAGATCTCAAAAACATGTTTAACCCCGCCGCATTTTTGCGCCTGTCCCAAGTCAGGAGCCTCTGGCCTTTGTTAGTCTTGTATTATTTTAATTTTAGTTTCTTGTGTACAATTTGGAAATTAGTATGGCGTTCATTATCACTGGACTAGTATATATTTGTTTAGGGGCCAGCTGAAGGACGCTTCCGGGTGCGGGAATTTCTCGCTACATTGAAGACCTGTTGATGAACCTCTGCTGTTGTTTTTTATTTGGTCGGGTTGTTGTCTCTTTGACACATTCCCCATTTCCATTCTCAATTTTATCACTTCATGCCTTGTGTCAAAACTAAATTTGACATAATATTTCCATTCCCATTTCATTTCCTTTTATTCAAAATATTTTTTTCTACGGAATCATTTGATATGATACAGAAACATTGAAAACCTGATTCTAAAAAAAAAAGGGTGCATAAATCATTATCAGGACATATAAATGTAAAATGACGAACTAAGAGCAAAATTCAAAATTAAAAGTACCTAATCAAATAGCAATCAAAAGCTCAAACACATCAAACGAATGGATAACAACTATCATATTCCTGACTTGGTATAGGAATTTTCTTATGTAAAACAATAGTAGACTAACCATGATTTTAAAGCTAAATACACCGTTCACTTGTACAACAGTCGTATCAAATTCCATTATAAAGTAAACAATGTTTGAACAAGAAAACCAGACAAAATAGGTACAATTTGTAAAATTGGGGTACATAGTTATCAAAGGTATCAGGCTTATAACTTAAGACGTCAGATTCGTGTTTCGTCTTCATACGCTCAGGTCAAAAAAGTTAGAAAGAGAAACAAGTACAAAGTTGAAGAGCATTGAGATTCAAAATTCCAAAAAGTTGTGTCAAATACGGCTAATGTTATCTATATCTGAGATAATAAAAATCCTTAGTATTCGAATAATTCATAATTTGCAAACAGTAAATTTATAATAATAACCATACCATTGATATTTATTTTAACACCGAAGTGCTGACAACTGGGCTGGTGATACCCTCGGGGACGAAACGTCCACCAGCAGTGGCATCGACCCAATGGTGTAAATAGTTACCAAAAGTACCAGGCTTATAATTAAATACGCGCGTTTCGTCTTCATAAGTCAACATTGTTCTATAATCCTATTCACTATAAAAACAAACAAAAAATATGTCCCAAAAAAACACACACCAAAAAGGCATAAAGACAAAGAACATAAACACAGACGAACGACCGACTCTCAAGAGTCTGTCTCGCTCACCTGTATCTACTTGGTTTTTTTTGAAATCATGTGAAATAATGTCCAAATCATGTATTTACCCTAAAATGATTGAGGCCAGGTTTGTTTTAATTTGGCTCCAGTAGTTAAATTAAAAGCTAACAATTTTAAAAAGATTTACTAAAATTACAAATAATTGCGACAATAACCCAAATATGATGCCAATTGCCAATTGGTAATTTTAACTTTTTTGTAGACCTTTCATTGCTTGATATTTTTTGTTTCATATTATATCTCAATCTCTAATGATATTGAAGATAAAAAAAAACGTAAATCTTTAGTCATGGCACCCATCTTCGTTGGTCATCGCGGTCAGCGGTAATATTTTGGTTTTACCTAGATGTATTTTTATTGTAGTAAAAAAAAACTTTTGCGCATGCAGAGATAAGGTTGCATTGATAAAAGAACTGTACCATGATAACATAATGCATATATCATTGTATATTAATTTGTATGCATGTTGTTAGGGGGCTTTTATAGCTTACTATGTGGTAGTAGCTTTGTTCATTGATGAAGGCCGTACGGTGACCTAAAGTTGTTAATTTCTGTGTCATTTTGGTCTCTTGTGGAGAGTTGTCTCATTGGCCATCATACCACATCTTCTTTTCTAATAAAGTATCCAGGTCATTTTTTTCTGACAATATACATATGTTTTCTTATATATTGCATCTATATATATATATTCGAGGGAAAGTCAGTATTACTATATTTCTTATTCAAAGGGAAAAGGCAAAACTATAACTTATATTTCTTATATCATAATCATTAAAACTGACCATGTGCATTTGTGTCCCCAACCTCGTTGAGTTTAGTTACCACAATGTAGATTGCATCTGAGGACAAAAAGGTCTGATGTGTATGGTAAAATTCTTCATCTCCAGCAAAATCCCAAAATAAGAAAGTGGCATACTCCTCTTTGTCATTCAACTCAGCCTGAGATCTTTCTATCATGGTTTTGATATCCGTAACTGCTTGTTCTAATAGTAATGTTTCTTGCACTTTAGGAGATTTAATTTGAAAATCAGTGTCTTCTTGTTCCTTTATTTTAGATTCAGTGGATGTAAGATGTTCTTTAGTAGCTACTGCATTTCTAACTTGAAATTCGGTTGGTACTGGCAGTATTACTTGTGTGCTTTCTGGGGTTTTAATTTTTTCAGGCATCTGAGATAAAGTACTTGATTCCTTTGATTCATCAACACGTCTGTACAAAATGGTAACAAGGTTTTTGTCGTTAACATTGTCTTGAGTTCCCTCTTTAATGGTGGCTATTTTCTCACTTGCAAGCTTTTCTTCGTATGGTTTTAACAATCTTGCATTAAGATCAGTTTCTTCATAGTTGCCTATAACATATTTTAAAATGCAATAATATTCCGAGAACTGAATGGTTTTTAGCATAAACAGCATGAATGAAAAAACAGTCACACAATTGAAAACCTCAATTTGAAGGTCAATACTTTTTTTTCTCGAATTTGGATAGTTTCATTTCAAAACGTGTAATCATTAGTATGAAATTAATGTTGATTGTTCTTGGCGTTGTGATAAGTAAAAACATATGTGCTTGTTTGTTGTTTGTTTGTTATAATCCCATTTCATCATATCTAAACAACAACTTATTTCGAATACCTTCTAACGATCTTTTCTCTTGGCTTTTTTGTTCTCAACTAGACATATGTTTTAAAATGTCCATTAGGATTGCAATGTGAACAATTACCTCTGATAATATTCATTTCATAGAAACAACATCTTGTGTTATGCAAATATATTTTACCAGTTTTGATGCAATTGAATAAATTAATCTGGTAGAGGTCTTTTAAATTTGGATCAAAGATCATATTGTGTAACCCTACAAAATTGGAGTTTTAGTTTTCATCATTTACGTATAAACAACCTTTTTGCATTGTTTTTCATTCAATCAGTTTTTAACCGGATTTTTGTGACAAAAATGTCGGTTATTGATTTGGGAATGTACGGCGGTCGGTCGGTCGGTCGGGCGGGCGGCAATCAAATGTTGTCCATGCATTAACTCACGAACCGTTCAACCAAAGCTTTTAGAATTTAAATATGTTGTTACTGACAACTAAATGAAGGTCAAGTTCAATAATGGCGATTTTGACTTTTATCGTTCAGGAGTTATGGTTCTTGAAAGATTGAAAAATGGTGTTTCCAGTCGTGTCCGTGCATTTTCTCATGAACCATTCAACCAAAGCTTTTCAAATTTTAATATGTTGTTACTGATGACAAAATAGAGGTCAAGTTCAATAATGACAATTTTGACCTTTACCGTTCAGGAGTTATGGTACTTGAAAGATCGTTAAATGGTGTTTCCAGTTGTGTCCGTGCATTTACGCACGAACTGTTCTACTAAAGCTTCCCAAATTTTAATATGTTGTTACTGATGACAAAATGGAGGTCAAGTTCAATAATGACGATTTTGACTTTTACCGTTCAGGAGTTATGGTTCTTGAAAAATCGTAAAATGGTGTTTCCATTTACATTGTTGCATTTACTCACGAACCATTCAATCTTAGCTTTTCAAATTTTAATATGTTGATACTTATGACAAAATGGAGGTCAAATTTGATATTGACGATTTTCACTTTTACCAATCATCAGTAATGGTTCTTGTGATATTGCCAGGACACAAATAAATGTTAATAAATCCAGTTTGCTGTCGTTGTGACAGCCTCTTGTTTGCAAATAGCTGAATGAACTTTACATAGTTTTAATTGAGAGATAACTGTATTGTATTTGAAGCTTTGGTGAAGTCCATTTGTCGTTTTACTGTCGCAAAATTTGTATATCTGGCAACGTTGTTATCTTTGCGCTTATGCAAACTAAACAAAGCATTAAACTAGTCATTATTTCAGTGCAATTTTTTTTTTACAAAATTCCGCGAAATACAATCATCAGATCACATCATAGTCATGCTTCCGGAATCGAACGTAAACACTGTTCCTTTTCTGGCCTCTTTGTCGAGTTAAAAAGTAATAAAATGAAAACAAAAGAACAATTCTAGGTGCAAAATGTTAGTTTTTTGCTTATTATTTGAGAAATTACATGTCAATACATTTCGGAATTTAAAATGTCGACTACCTTAGTTACAGACAGGGGTTTATAGAATGTTACAATTTGATCGGCCAATCAGGAGCATTGATACAAAATAATTGCTTTAGAATATTCATTTAACCCCTACTGGTATCTTTTCAATGTAATCTGATATTCATGAGCAGAACTCATTTTATGTACAACGAATTAGACAATGTTAGAAATTAAAAAAAAAACCAATGGTGAAGAAACATCAGCGGATGTGAATTTTCTTATTTATGAAGAGGCTATTTTGGACTTTCTCACAGAACAGGACTTCAGTCGTATGTATACAACCTTCTTTGATGGTTTACAAACATGTTGGCTCTTTTTAAAAGATATTTTATTCATGGTTATTTTTTGTTGTTCACAGATTATATTCATTACAATACTAAAAGGCTTTCTGAATACCGAAAATATTTTGAGTTTAACATGACCCTTTTAAGTGGGATATAACCTCTTGGGAAGCAAATGGAAGTTTCATTTAAATCGATATACATGGCATGAAAAACAATTATTGTAAAACTTCAGTGACGTATCTTAATGTTATGTTAAAAATGGAAGGGATTGACAGTTTTAGCATTTTTGCCTGCATAACGGTAAGGTCGAGATGAGATAATAAAAACCAAACATTAAATAATCTGTGTTCATTTTGATTCAGGATAGAAATTGAAATTCACAGAAATCTACGTATTGATTTGATTTTGCTATATAGTTCGTATGATTAACAGAAACATGATAAAAGTGTTGTTTTCATATAAACTCAAATCTCTCTATCCTTGAAAATAGAGAAAGAATCAAGTTAAAGTTTAAACATTATACCTTCTAATTTATTCCAAATGCCATCATTAGATTTTGATTTGCATTTTATATTATGAATATCTATTCCGTTTGTACTTGTTATTTCTGCGTTTTTTCGTCCAAAGATTTTTTTCATTACTGAGGTAATGCCAGCACTTTTCTTTCCTTCGTTCAATAATCTTTTAATAAATGAAGTTTTTCCAGCACCTTTCTTTCCAACTATGACCAACCGTATGTCTCTTTTTTTCTCAGACCCTGACTCAACTAGTTTGAGATACAAAGGGACATATCTTTTGTCAGCCATCAAATCTATTTCAGTTGGAACTGCAAAACAAGAATTGATATCTTTTACAAAACGAGTGTAATCCATAACAGAAAGTTATTAATCAACTCATCTAATATACTATGGATTCATTATTATTCGTGGGATATCAATTTTCGTTGATTTCGTGGGTAAAGGCGAAACATGAATTCAAATGTTCATCGAAACACAAATGTTCTATAGGCTAGGAAGCAAACTTAGGCTAAACCAAGAAATTAAATATCAACGAAAATGCAATGTTTACTGAATCCACGAAAATTGATACCCACGAAAATAAATGAATCCACAGTACTTGTAATATTTATTTTCTTATTGCTTTTTTAGTGAGCTATATACAGAATTATCTACGATAGTAACTCAAATATAACAAATAGACAAAATACTGACCAATAACTTCGCAATGATATCAAAGAAAAATACCTTCTGTCTCTAGTTCCGCAGTAATTCTTGTGGATTTCTCTAACATGACAGTCTACAAAAAGGAAGATCATGAACTGATACGATATATTGAATCAAGCCACTTTTAGATGTATAACAGTTAACACCTTAAATCTGAACAAAATACTAAAAACATTACGTACTATATAAAATACCTGCGTCTATGATATAACATGTATAACTCAAATATCTTTTATTTTTCAGGAAAAATGCATTGTTCCATGCAAAACGTATGATGTTTGTTGTAGTTCGAGAATTTTCTTGAAGGCATATTCTTACTTTGCATCATTTGTTAATGCATTGTGATTGCAATAAAAATGAGAATGGAAATTGGAAATGTGTTAAAGAGACAACAACCCGAACATAGAGTAGACAAGAGCCGAAGGCCACCGATGGGTCTTCAATGCAGCGATAAACTTCGCGCCCGGAGGCGTCCTACAGCTGACTCTGAAACAAGTGTGTACTAGTTCAGTGATAATGGACGTCATACTAAACTCCAAATTATACACACGTTACTAAAATAAATAAAAATCACACAAGACTAACAAAGGCCAGAGGCTCCAGTCTTGAAACAGGCGCAGAATTGCGGCAGGGTTAAACATGTTTTTTGAGATCTCAAACCTCCCTCTATACCTCTAGCCAATGTAGAAAAAAAAAAAACGCACAACGATACGCACAGTAAAACTCAGTTCAAGAGAAGTCCGAGTCCGATGTCAGAATATGAAACAAAAGAAAATAACAAAATGACAATAATACATAAAAAACAACAGATCCTATAAGTGAATCAATATTAAAGCCAAAATATGCCATCTTTAATGACCTGCCAACAGTATCTGAACTATATCCCTTATTAATAAGTCTATTTAAAGGTTTTGTTAGCTTTTGAGGTGAATACTGACTTTTTTGTGCTTTGTAAAGAATATTACCATAAAAGATTGGATGTGAAATACCTGAACGGATAAGATGTCTGCATGTTGAGTTATATTTTCGAATGATTTCCTTTTACTGCTTATAACATTTAGTAAATGTTTTGACTAGTTTGTATATGCAACCTTGATTCTAACTGCAAGAATACTAAAATTTTATTTTTATTTGTCTTTATCTCGATATTTATTCATTCAAACATAGTGTTAATGTGCTATTGTAATTTTTGTATTCCTTTCTTTCCTTTATGTTTATGTACATTGTCTATTGAATGTCAATATGCTTCCTGTTATGTATTTGTGTATGTTATATAATCGAATTGTATGATACAGTCTTACAGGTGAGAGGTTTAGCTAATTATTTAAAATTAGGTTTAATTCATCATTATCTACTTAGGGTTATTCCTGTACCAAGTCATTCTTTCGATGTGTTGGTGCTTTTGATATCGCCACTTGATAAAGGACTTTCCGTTTATTTCCTTCGAAGTTTTATTTTTTTTATAATTTGATTTTGATAATGTCTTCGTCCATATTTAAATAATCTCCAATTGATGCAGGTTATTTTGGTATATCAAATATTCATAAATTAACTGTTAACAAAACTTTGAATTTTAAAAATACTAAGGCTTTTCTACCTCAGGAAGAGATTACCTTAGCTGTATGTGGTAAAACTTTTAGGCATTTTTGGTCTTCAATGCTCTTCAGCTTTATTTGGCCCTTTAAAAGTTTTTTGATCGAGCCTCACTAATGAGTCTTTTGTAGACGAAACGCGCCTCTGGTGTAAATATAAAATTTTAATCTTGGTATCTATGATGAGTTTATTTATGCAAACGTATAATGAAATTTTCCCTTAAGGTAGCCTGAATCGCAAACCATAGGCTTTTATATCCATTTTTTAAAATTAACTGTGACATTGCTAAATGTGTGTGACACACTGTTTATAATTCTATTATACTGTATTTATGTACTGACGTACATTGATTTTAGGTGTTAATTATTAATCTATGGTTAATACGTCGAAATGTACTATTTTGATATTTATTTGTGTATTTCTCTGTCCTTATTGTTCTTGCATTTATTCGTACTATATTCCTGTCACGTAATGTTGTAATTTCTATGTTTCTTTTAACAGTAATATCATATGAATTGCCTTTTGCATGTTTTGTTTTTGTTACAATTAGTGTTATTGTTGTTCCGGTAATTTCCATACACACGATGCAGTTGATGTGTTTCCTTCGGTTTTAGTTTATATCCCATATTTGTTTGCTCAGTCGATTTATGACTTTTAAACAGCGGTATGCAACTGTTGCTTTTATATGCCCAAGGAAATAATTTGGAAATGCTTCACGAAATTTCTTGGTAAGAATATTTTTGTTTAATGGTGAAGTGTACATGTACATGTACCTGTCTTGTTTATAAGTTTGGCCTGAACAAGTTTTATAGTTTTAAAGATTATTAATAGAAAGTATGAAAATGACCAAATTGAGTTTTGATATGCATTGGTGCATGCAAAGTTTAGAATAATTCTTAAGCATAACTGAGCATTTGCTTTCAATGAAGTCAAGAAAGTTTTTTTTCGAGTACAATTAACTTGTAAATTGAGGAAACGCTCTTGCTTTGCCAATCGAACAATGTGAACATTGCTAATGATTGAGCTGCGTCGGATAAAAATCGATTTTAAACAAAATTAAATGAATATCAATAGATCTTATAACCTATTTTGGGTTGTGAAAATCTCTATAAAAAGTCTGTAACTGTTTGAAAACTGGATTTTTATACGAAAATCTATAAACAAACTTAACTTCATCTTTTATTTCTTAATTAAATGTTCATATATAAACCAAAAGTTAAGTAAATGTACATGTATACGTGCACTTGCATAACGTTGCCTTCAATCCGATTTAACTCAATTGTCATTCAGAACTGTTACAATAACTTCTATATATATTTTGTTGACAATGTTCACAACTTTGACATGATAAATTTAGCACATTTCTTTATTGATATTTTTGTCTATTAATTATTGTTTCTGCAAAAATAAACTTTTAAAATACTCAAGTACACAAGACCAATTGAAATTATGTATACATTTATTACAACTTATTGCTATTGACGAAAGCACATGCTAGATTACCGTTTTGGTTTATAGAGAATGCTGCATAGAAGTCATGATTTCCAAATTTCAATGTGCGTTTTATTCTTGTAACACTTGCACCGTTGCTTTTTTCGCATAAGAAAATTATTCTATAAGTTCTGTAGTTACAGTATTTAAAAACTACTAATATACTGTGGGTTCAGTTATTTTCGTGGGTATCATTTTTTTCGTGGATTGCTGAAAAAATTTTCATATTCGTGGATACTTGATTTCGTGGTTTTGCCAATCTCTTTATACAAAGCCTTTTAAAACTATGTTATTCGATAAACATTTGAATTCGCGGTTCAACTCTTCGGATGAAACCTTTGTTAATCTGTTATTTCTTGTAAATAGCTTTATGTTTCCCACCTCAATAAAAAAGTTCATTTTTTGCGATCAAACGCATATTTAACAACGCAATTAGTAGTCGGTTTAATTTAATCAATTGACATTTTGTATTTAATAAAAGAAGCTCTTTACAAATTTATTCCTCGAAACAAAAGGACTGCTTTTCTCACCAATGTGTAATCCATGGAAGGTAGTCTTTGACTTTATGAGGATACATTTACAACGGCTTGCTTTCCTAATGTACCTTGTATTGATTCGCATTCTTCTGGTAAAGTGTGCATGTACTTTGTTTTATTATTTACTTAGCATTTTTATTATCATGTACTAGATTTTTTTATGAGTGTTATTAATTATTTGTAACTGATTAAGATATGTACGTGTAAGTATTTCATAACTTCTCTGTACTGCCATCTTTGTCCTGCTGATGCTAAGTCGTATGGAGTGTCACCCTGAAATGCACAAAACACAGTCATTTCCTCTTAATTTTCTGTTCAGTTATTGCGAAAAAGTTTTAACCCACACCATAATTTACAATAATTAATGGAAATTGCAAAAGAGTTATATTTTTCGTTTATTATAACAATATTCAGTTCTTGTCATCAAAACTTTTCAGGATACAGCTGAATAAGTGCTCCTCGATTTCATTAAATAGAAATATATATATACATTATTTAGAACATACTCACCCCTTCTCGTCCAATGAAAAGTCAGTTTTTTGCCCACTAATTTTCATAGTACATGGTTTTCCATGCACTATGAAATGCTATACATGAATGACTTTTCATTGTCAGTTAATTATGAACGTGAACTCTTAATAGCTGCACTAACGAAGTGTACAATCCCCTAAGGCATTTTCCTTGGGATTAAAGATGAAAGAGCAAAGATTAAAATAAAAACATTTTGAATTTTGCAAAATTTTATGCATTTTCTCATGGTACACATATATAGAATACACAATAAAATTGGTAAGGATAAATAAAATGATATTTATTTAATTCATATACCTTACATTTGAGGGAATTGTTTTCTTTTTCTTTCAAAAAAAAACACAATGCCAGACTGCTGATATATAAAGCAAAGGATGGTTTTCGGAGAAACACAATACTTTTAAATTTATCAATAAAAAGTAAGCATTTAATGTTGAATGGTCTCAATTCAAATATTCATACAGAGAGTTTTATATTTATAAAAAAAAATTCAAAAAAGGGATTTATATAACATTGTGATGATTTTTTATAATAAAAATAATCTAAAGATGTTTAAGTATTAAATTTTACCTGAAGCAGAAGAAAAACAATTTATCCTTCACAAACTATGTCAGTTCTATTTCATTTCATCCATTGAAATGATCATTACCTATGTTTTATATTTAGTTCTTTATAAACAGTGAACTCTTATTTAGGTTTCAATATTACAATGGGAAAGGATAGTTTTGTAAGGTCACTCGAAAGTGTGAATATGTTCTAAATTGGTCAGACAATACTTGGTCATGTTTTATGAAGATTTAAGCCCTCGGCTTCGCCTTTGGCTTAAATCTTCATAAAACATGACCAAGTATTGTCTAACCTATAAATATATGGATTACGGATTACAAATGTGTCGAGTATTGTGATTGAATAACAAAAAAGATTTTTCAGTATATATTCAGGAATGCCGGGGTATAAACGACATTTTTATACCCAATTGGAACCTAAACAAACGTCATCATAACACATGGTACTATTTGTCGTAGTCAGAGCTATACAGAGTACTAAGGAATGTCAGAGGCTCACAGATTGTGATACGTGCATCCGTCGACAAATCATTTTTAATTACAAAATCACGCAGTTTACAGTTCAATTACTAAAATTTAATGTTTGAAATTAATACATGGACGATAAAATTATTTTGACAGCAAAATATTGAAATCCTTCAAGTATTACAAGGTTGGGGTTTTCAAAATATGTGGTGTGATAAAAAGGAAGCAACACATTCATAAAAGCGCATAATATGAAAACTAAAAATCTTTATTGAACAGTTCTAAACGAGAAAAAAAAATATAATCAAGCATAAAAGTAAAATCACAAAAAAACTGAACTCCGATAACAATTTAAAACGGAAAGTCCCAAACCAAATGGTAAAATCAAATGATAAAACACATCAAAAGAATGGACAACAACTGTCATATTTCTGATATGGTATAGGCATTTACAATTGCAGAAAATGGCGGATTAAATCTGGTTTTATAGCAATTAACCTCTTAATTATATGACAGTTGCATCAAATTCCGTTTTTTTTACAACGATGCGGGAACAAAACAGACATAATCGGTAAAATGGTCAAAATATGGTTACAACAGTCATCACTGTGTTACGATCTCTTCACAAAAAAACATTCACTAAAACACAAAAGGCTTCTATCAAATTAAAAATCACACATTCATTGCTTCGTTTGATTGGCGTCACAAAAAGCAAACATCAAATAGGAGGTGTATTGACAAGTGTGCGATTGATGTGAAAATAAGAAGAGAAGACATCGGCAAGGAGAGGCGCACTGTTCGTTACAACAGGAATGGCGACAATTTATTGAAAAAAGTCTACCTCCAAATTCAACAAATATGTTGTGAGGAAACTCCAGCATACTGATCACGTGTTCCTCTGTGTAGCATGTTTACTATTAACAAAATATGCCTTATGGTATCCCAAAGTAATAAATTTATAGCGTATGCTAACATTTTCATGTTGAAAACCGTGAATTAAAATGGATTACTCAAAATATTACGAAACAATTAACATGTAATGAATAAACATACTGCATTTTGAATGTTTAAATAATACCTGTACTGGTAAAAAACATTAAGACAAGAGTAATCAGTAATATATCTGTTATTCAGGCTCAGGAAATATAAACTTTTAAGTCGGGAAATTTCCCTTTCTGAGACCTTAATTACATATAATATATATGATCGGATATGTATTAATCGACACATTTTATGGAAAGACTTGTTACTAAAAGTTGTCTTACAAGTTGACTGTTTAACCCCAAAAGAGCCTCCCGTTTTTAGATGCTTTTGTTATGCTTCAAGAGAAACTTTGCCAAAAAAGCAACTTTCAGAATCGACATGACGCTCTGATAAGGCAAAATATATAAATTGTATACCAAATTTTGTCGGTTGTACTATCTTTCACGTCTTCAACCTTCTCTCCAGACTGATAGTAAGTTACAAGACATGAACTAATACACATAAGAATATGAAAGAAGTTTTATACAGATTCTTTTGTTTAAAGTTTTGGGAAAAGAATTATAATTTAGCGCGGGGCTATAACGGAGTGATCTGTAATAGTTATGCCGTTCAGACTTGGTATGTCAGTGTAAGATCACCCAACCAAAGGCCGGAGTCAAGAAGGCCGTTAGTTTTCACGTTTGAATTGTTATGCATTGTCATTTCGGGGCCTTAGTTTAGTTTAAACATATTTATTTATAGTGGATTGGGAAACAAGTTTTGCAACTTATATGAATCCCTTTCCACTTTGCGGGTGCGAGTGCTGCCTTGTAGCGGCATTAGCCTACTCTTTTTCGAAATCTACAAGGGTGTCTTTAACGTGCAAGAGATATGGCTCTCTCTTAACACGGGTCAGCCATTTATCGTCCCCTTCCGACGGATTATCATCGTTTACTCAAGACCATACTCGCAGATGGTGTCAAGGGAGAGCCGAAAATTGAGTTCCTGAAATTTTCATCCCAAACGGGAATCGAACCAGGAACCTTTGTGTTAGTAGTCCGATGCACTAACCACTACACCGCGGCTCTCTACACTTCGGGGCCTTTTATAGCTGACTACACGGTATGGGATTTTCACATTGTTGAAGGCCGTACGGCGACCTGTAGTTGTAAATTTCTGTGTCATTTTCGTCTCTTGTGCAGAGTTGTCTCATTAACAATTGACAATCATATGCATACCGCACCTTTTTTATATATATATATAAACTTATTATCATAATGTTTATAATGGACATATCTAGAATTTTATGACAGATCTCTGGCAACATACCGATGTTGATATTTAATATAAGAGAACAGAAAAAGGTATACTGTATTGCATACAAATGTCAGAGGGTCAACATTTGGTAATTGGATATAATGAGCCTGATCAATACATCACAATTAAATTCGTGATTAAAAAAAAAGACAGATGCAGCAGAGGTTTATTCCCCAAAGATTCGAAATAGTGTTTTAATTCAGTTTGCCTTAGTTGAACATTTGATGTTTTACTTTTATATTAATCAAGGAAAACTCTCGAAGGGCCATATACATCATGTATTTATACAAGGCGGTGTTTTAAGTCAATGGATTAGGGCGTTCAGTAGGTAAATGAAAAACATTTTGGTTTCACCAAATAGAAATGTAAATGATTTTTTTTTTTAATGACCATTAGTTTGAAAAACTGTATTTAAACCGCTTTAAATGACGTCACAGAAGAACAAAGACATAAAATTTCAAATAAAATTAATTTCTCCCCCAGCATGCCACAGTTTGCAAAAAAAGTCACAGGTTACTTGTAAAATTTCAACAGTTTCAAATATCTCCCTCATTAGAGTAAAGATACATATTTTTTTATAATTATCATCGACAAATCAAGAAGATTTGTAAATGTTCGCCAAGTTTTCAATTAATGAGCATTCCAATCAGACATGAGTATTACCTGATTAGTAGTTACCAGGGGACAGATGTCAATTTGTTCAACTAGATATCTTGTTAATCGTAGAGATCCACATCCAGCAGCCAGATGCAGAGCTGTTCTCCCATCAATCTATAACAATTACATTTACCCTTTATAGTATAGTACCTATTTCCAATTTTAGTAACCTCTTTTTTAGTATAGTAGCTATCAACAATTTACAATAAATCATACAGCTATATATATTTGATACATACAGTCAATACGTATTAACAAACAACACACAAGTTGTGTAATTAAATTTTGAAATGAGCTGTGTCGGAGAGAAATCAATCTAATTAAAAACCGATCTCTCATCGCTCCCATTTTCTGATATGTCGCGTGGGAGATCTAACGAAACCGGCTTTGAGGTCACATGTGAGTGAACTAAAAGTTATGAATTTATAATGATATGCAAATGAGTTGACGACTTATTAATAAGCCAATCAAAAAAGTTTATGAATTATTTTGACTGACGATTTCGTCGTAAATAAAATGAGTTACATCCCTTTACCTTACGTTAAACTTTCAAGATCGTGGAAGACTCAATCTCATTGGTCGAAAAAGACACACCTACGAGGTCACTCACATGTGAACTCAAAGCGGGTTTCGTTAGATCTCCCACGCGACATATCAGAAAGAGGAGCGATGAGAGAACGGTTTTTAATTAGATTGGAGAGAAATCAACCTTATACCAGTGCACATATACATATACATTTAAAATACTTTGATTTGTTTTGGAACATTATAATCTGGAATCAAACAAAATTGAATTTTTTTATGTAGAGTAGCAATAAATTTAATAACAAGTTTATATTTTTTGGTAGTTACAGTCTTTGAATAGAGATATTTTCAAATTGAAAAAGTATATAATATGTATTGATATTTCATAAAGTAGTTTCTATTCGACGCAGCTCAATTGGTGTTTCCAACTTTTCAGTCTTATTTATTTAGTTGTAAATACTATTTTCACTGTTTTATGGTGTAACGCCTCTGAATTGCGATACGTTGGATAGAGTAAGTTTGGTTTCGGATTCATATCGTTTTTTTCCTTTTTAAGATTAAAATTGATAACTGTTACTATTGTTAGCCATTGTGTATGAATCCAAACTACATTTTAACTATCTAACAAATAAAGATACACATGTAATTGGTAAATCGACTTACTCTATATTGATGATTTAAACATTCGCTTGATACAGAATGTCTTATAATTTAACTTAATTCTTCATTAATTGAAAGAGAATTACAAAAAGCCAGTGGCTATTTGTGGGTCTCTTTTGATTTAATTAATAAGTGTATCTTCTAATACATCTTTCCATATTTTACCAGATTGAGAAGTCTATGTGCACCATATTTACACGAATAATTAAATCCTACTGTATAGTGCATCATCAATATTATAGGTAATATTATGTTATTGAATACAAATATGCTTACAAAAAGTGTGGTGATTGAAATACATGATCTGACCATGCCAAACTAGAACAATTTAATAGAAACCAAGACCAATGATTACAACTCATAGAAAGGCAAAATTGACTAGATATACGAACATTTAGGATTAAAATGTTTCTAAGAATTTGAGACGATACACTTTTTCTGTATGTGCTTAGATCAAAATTAAAATATGACAGCATTACACTTCTTAATACATCTTTTGTATAGAAATATACTTTTACGTAATTCAACTATCGTCATTTTTACCCTGATAATTTTTTTTATGATCAATTATAACAAATATCCCTTCATGATAAGCATAACAACATGTTATAACATATGATAAAGTACAATGCTACGATTAACAGTAGACCCCATTTTTATAAAACCAAATCAATGTGTCATTATCAGAGCAATAAAGATGTAACGAAACAGTTACATATAATATGTATGTACTGTTCAATGACGATGAGAACAGTGAAATAATACCAAAAGGACCGTGATAAGACTGATTAGAAAAACCTCTTGCATACATCTGTGGTCTCTTTTTTACATCCACTGACAAATAACAATTTTATAACCTCCAGGTGTCCATTGCTCGCAGCCTCCAGTAATGCTATATTTACACAATTCTGAAATTACACAACGAACACTAAAAGTTTCAGGTCCATATCGCGTTTCAGGTCCATATCGCCTGTACCGTTATTAGTTTTCGTTTATGTATGTCTATTTTGTTTAAGTAGTCGGGTGTTGATAGTGTATGTTGTCTTTTACACTGTCCAAAAATTCTTGTATTTTCAGAAATATTTGTAATTTTATTATTTTAATAAAACATAGAAAATTGTTAAAAAAGAAAATTTTGTGTTTTTATTATAAGTAATTTTTAATCAGTTTAGTGGTTCGATTGATTTCAAATTCAGTGTAGCACTTTAATTATATGATGTGCATGTTTCTATTTTAGTGGTAAGTTTTGACAACAGTTAGGGTTGCATATCAATGTTGTGATTATTTGATATATATATGTTATGCATAAGTGTTATGCTTCGAATACAGGAAGGTTTCATATTTATGTGCTGTGTTGTGGATACAAGTTTTGTGCTATAATTACATGTTTTTTTCACATTTAGTGTTGTGCTTTTATTACAGGTAATGTCAAAAGCAACATTTTTTGTTTTGTTTACAATTATATTTCAGGTTCAGTGTTGTTTTTAACAACAATACAGATATTTTAACCAGTTTAGTGTTTTATTAGCAGTTAATTTTTACCTCTAGTGTTGTGCTGTGATTGCAGGTATAATTAGGTCTTTCCACTTTTCTGTGGAAAGACCTATTGTTTTTCTTCTGATTATTTTTTTTTTTTTTTTCTTCCGCCTAATTATGTTCTTGCGATAAACATTTGTTTCGCAATATGTCGCTTAGATATTTTGTATATGATATCGAACAGTTTATGCGCTTTTGAAATTTAGCCTGCGTAAACAAATACTTTTCTTTGTAGGAGTTATCTCCCCAAACACTGTTTTCCTTGTTAGCGCATCTCCTTCGCAACCGTAAAAGATTATGACAAATTTATTTTACAGAATTGCTCGTTATATCCTTCGCATGATTTGTCCTATTTTGACCGAAGCGATATGACCGCTCCATATGAGAGTTATTTCCCCTTATGCATCTGATATAAGTGATATGAATTTCTATTTTATAAACCATAATTGATAGAGACCTAGGATCTTTTGATTTGAGGTCCTTGGTCCCAAAAAATGAAAATTAGGTCAAGGTCAAAGGTCAAGGTCATATTTTAATATTTGAATTTGGCTTATTTTCACTTATATCCAAAGACTGTATAAGATATCAACAAATTATTTTTACTAAATTGTTAGTTGCGACATGTCGTAAGATGTAAATTTTGATTGCAAGCGTACGTTGAATGTGAAAGGGAGTTTTCTCCCCTCTTGTATTAAAAAATACGCGTTTGGTGATATAACTCATTAACTAAATATAATTAAGACCTATGGTCTTTTGATTTGAGGTCCTTGGTTTATGACCTTGAAATTGATCTCAAGGTCATAGCTTAATTTGACGTTCTATATTTTGACCTTTGCTTTTATTCTATATGTATACATGATAAAGATATACAACTTTTAGAAAAAGGTATCAAGCCATTTAACCTTGAAAAAAAACAACCGGAAGTGACCTTTTGTAAACCGGAAGTAGCTATTTTTTGTACTTTATTAATATAAAAGTATATAGAACCAGATATTTTTGGAATCGGTTTCAAGTAAATATTTAAATATAATCGGAAGTAACATTTTTCAAACCGGAAGTAACAAATTATCTCCCTTATTTAAAAAAAAATGTATGGAAACAATATATTTTTGGAATCAGCTTACTAGGAGCTATCATTTGACAATTGAAATGACATTTTAAACTTAGTTTCACAACTTTTCATATCAAAAAGGATGGAAAGACCTTCAATTGTTCTCTGAATTTTTTTTTTTTCTTCCGCCTAATTTTGTTCTTGCGATAAACATTTGTTTTGCAATATGTCGCTTAGATATTTGGTATATGATATCGAACAATTGATGCGCTTTTGAAATTTACACTGCGTAACCGAAAACTTTTCTTTGTAGGAGTAATCTCCCCAAACACTGTTTTCCTTGTGAGCGCAACTCCTTCGCAAACGTAAAATATTATGACAAATTTATTTTACAAAATTGCTCGTTATATCCTTTGCATGATTTGTCCTATTTTGACCGAAGTGATATGAATGCTCCATACGAGAGTTATTTCCCCTTATTCATTTGATATAAGTGAATTGCATTTCTAACTGGTAAACCATAATTGATAGAGACCTAGGATCTTTTGATTTGAGGTCCTTGGTCCAAAAAAATGAAAATAAGGTCAAGGTCAAAGGTCAAGGTCATATTCTAATTTTTGAATATGGCTCATTTCCACTCATTTCCAAAAAACGTTTAAGATATCGACAAATTATTTTTTCTAAATCGTTTGTTGTGACATGTCGTAACACGTAAATTTTGATTGCAAGGGTACGTTGAATGTGAAAGGGAGTTTTCTCCCCTTTGGTATTTAAAAATACGCGTATGGTGATATAACTCATTAACTAAACATAATTAAGACCTATGGTCTTTTGATTTGAGGTTCTTGGTTAATGACCTTGAAATTGATCACAAGGTCATAGCTTAATTTGACGTTCTAGATTTTGACCTTTGCTTTTACCCCATCTGTATACATAATAAAGTCATGAGACTTTTTGACAAACGGTATCAAACCATTTAAACTTAAAAAAAACAACCGGAAGTGACCTTGTGTAAACCGGAAGTAGCTATTTATTGTACTTTATTACATAAAAGTATAAAAAACAAGATATTTTTGGAATCAGTGTCAAGTAAATAGTCAAATATTATCGGAAATAGAGTTTTTCAAACCGGAAGTAAGAAATTATCTCCCTTATCTAAAAAAATATTGTTTAGAAACCATATATTTTTGGAATCAGCGTACAATAAGCTATCATTTGACGATTGAAATGACATTTTAAACCTATTTTTACACCTTTCATATTAAAATACATTGTTTTGGTGGAAAGACCTTCAATTGTTCTCTGAACAATTGGTTTTTAATTTTTTTTTTTTCTTCCGCCTAATTTTGTTCTTGCGATAAATATTTGTTTCGCAATACGTCGCTTAGATATTTGGTATATGATATCGAACAGTTTATGCGCTTTTGAAATTTACCCTGCGTAACCGAATACTTTTCTTTGTAGGAGTTATCTCCCCAAACACTGTTCTCCTTGTGCTCACAACTCCTTCGCAACCGTAAAAGATTACGACAAATTTATTTTATAAAATTGCTCGCTATATCCTTCACATGATTTGTCTAATTTCGACCGAAGCAATATGAACGCTCAATATGAGAGTTATTTCCCCTTTTGTATCTGAAATTTTGAAATGTATTTAAAACTGGAACACCATAAGTGATAGAGACCTAGGATCTTTTGATTTGAGGTCCTTGGTCCAAAAAAATGAAAATTAGGTCAAGGTCAAAGGTCAAGGTCATATTCTAATTTTTGAATTAGGCTTATTTCCACTCATTTCCAGAAACCGTATAAGATATCGACAAATTATTTTGACTAAATTGATAGTTGCGACATGTCGTAGCTTAATAATTTTAGTTCAAATAGTGCGTAGACAATGAATGGGAGTTTTTGCCCCTATCATATCTAAAATTATGTGTAAAGTGATATAACTTATTAACCATACATATTAGAGACCTAGGGTCTTTTGATTTGAGATCCTCAGTTTGTGACCTTGAAATTGAGGTCAACGTCATAGGTTAATTTGACGTTCTAGATTTTGACCTTTGCTTTAAATTCATATCTATATATCATTAAGCCATATGAACTGACATTTTAGACTGATTTTTAATATTTTAATATCAAAATAGATATTAACTGGTGGAAAGACCTTCAATTGTTCTCTGAACAATTGGTTTTTAATTCTATTAAGTTTTGTAATTTGTTTTTAGTCAGTGTTGTGTTTAAGATACAGGTAGATTTACAGTATATTATGTGGTTCAAAAACAGGTAAAATTCACGATCAATATATAGAGATTGATTTTAGACGTATTTTGGATGTTTTATACTGTTTATGTCAAGTTTGCAATGTCTTGAAGTAACTTGTATTCATTTGTTTTTATTATTGTTATGATATAATTAGCTTTTTACATGTATGTTTAATATTGTAATATAGTGCGCAAATGATTTTAAGTATCTTGGTTTGAGTACATTTTACTTTTTTTTATGAAATCGTATGTTTTAAGTAACTTGTTTTTTGTATGCTTGATACTATTATGTACAAGCTCGTATTTCTTCTAAGAAGATTGAATATATGTGCTTATAACTGCTTGTGTACAATCATCACTGTTAGGAAATTATGAACTTAGGTATCTTTTTACTATTAACGTCTGGTGTGATACGTTGGCCTTTTACTATATTCTATGATTTATACTGGTAAATACGTACAATCTGCTATGATTTGAAGGAACGTGTAGTTTTTTTCATGAATTGTTTTAATACAAACAGATATTTTAAACTAGCGTGTAGTTGTTACTTTTACACTTCTTTTGTATTAAATATTCTGCATGTAAAAGAGGGACGAAAGATACCAAAGGGACAGTCAAACTCATAAATCTAAAACAAACTGACAACGCCATGGCTAAAAATGAAAAAGACAAACAGAAAAACAATAGTACACATGACACAACATAGAAAACTAAAGAATAAACAACACGAACCCCACTGGTCATGTTATGTAATGTTATGAAACCTTTCATTGTGTGTTTTATTCGGTTAAAGTACAGCTTTTCATGTTTTAATGTTAGTGAAATATCATTTTCAATAATGTTTACATAAAATCTACTTTTTTCAGAAGTAAACAGTAATATCTTTTTCCCTGCATGTGATTGTTTTATACTTTATATGTGTTTGTTTTACACTTTCTATGTTCAACCTGCAATGCCTCTAAGTTACATGTAGTTGTGTGTTTTATACTGTTGATATACATATTGGCATGTGTCAAGGTGATCTTCTATAATACAGTAACAATTTGCTATATTTTGAAGTCACTTTATTTATAGGATTTTGTTAGCTGAAACAAGATCTGCTATTTGCTGACAAAATCTATAGTTGTGTATTTTATAAAGTACATTGACCATTAGAGGCGTATTTTGTCCGGTAGCACTAAACTAAAGTTGTATTGCATGACACTGTTTAACGTACTTCATAGTGAATGTCAGTTAAATTCTCAATGCATAATTTCACTTCTTGTATAGCTCCATACTGAGCAGCTGTAATAAGTTTCTGTAAGTAAAACAAAGATTAAACATACGGATGATTGAACTTAAAAATAAAATGACATTATTAATATATCAGGTAAAAACTATGTATGCACCATTCAAAAAAAAATAAGACAACAAAAAATATTCTTAATATATAGCATATACTTCCTTCACATTTCATGTGACAAGTTCAACAAAATAGAAACGAATGTGTTATTAGATTTAACAATAAACATAGCAAACTCGTAACATTACTGGTGACGTTATCTGGTTTTTTGTTTCACTTATGGTTTCTCTTCTTCTTGTTTTCCTATTGTTGTTTTTCTTTTTAAATATTAGATTGAACAATTATCTCATTTGTCAATTAAAAATGCATTACTTAATTGGGTTGTTATAAAGTATAGATTATTGAGACAGTAACCAAACAAACAAACAAAATCAACTCAATAGAAATCTTCATGTTTATTTCCTACTTCAAAACAGACTACTATGTAAACATAAGGTCAATCAATACATGAGTTAGGATTGATTGATTGGTGTGGTTGTCACGTCAAATGAAAAGAAATAAGTAGTCAGCTAACTAAGGAAAGGTTAAACAATAACGCAAAATACCCCCTTAGGGAAAAAGATATAGGCAACCATTGACACGGTTACTTATGTGTCACAGGACATGAAACTTAAGGGGGCTCGCGGTTCTGAATCGATTTATTTTCTTACTATAGGATTTCGCTATAATTTTCTATAAATGAACTTTATCTCATACTTAATAAAAAAATGAAATAAAAAAATGGGTTCAGCGTTCATATACGCTCACAATTTGCATTCGAAAGAAGCATACATTTTTGTAAAGGTACTTTTTTTCTGTTGAACTGATAGGAGAAATAGAGGTAATATCAATATAAAAAAAGAACTTAATTACAGACATCGCTCAAATTTTACAATAGTTTAGTCTAAGTACAGCTTATTTGAAAATAATAATTAAAGATAAAGGTCATCGATGAGTTAAAAATAGATACTTTTATTTTAATGCCAAAAATGACATTTTTGCACCTAAGGGAGATGATTT
The DNA here is from genome assembly GCA_037788925.1 of Mytilus galloprovincialis. NCBI lineage: Eukaryota > Metazoa > Mollusca > Bivalvia > Mytilida > Mytilidae > Mytilus > Mytilus galloprovincialis. The sequence goes on along the minus strand of CM075339.1, from coordinate 54,348,475 downwards.
AAAGCTTTTTAATCCTGGTACTTTTGATAATATTTAAACCACTGGGTCGATGCCACTGCTGGTGGACGTTTCGTTCCCGAGGGTATGACCAGCCCAGTAGTCAACATTTCGGTGTTGACATGAATATCAATAATGTGGTCATTTTTATAAATTTCCTGTTGACAAAACTTTGAATTTTTCGAAAAACTAAGGATTTTCTTATTCCAGGCAAGGCATAGATTACCTTAGCAGTATTTGGCACAACTTTTTGGAATTTTGGATCCTCTATGCTCTTCAGCTTCGTACATGTTTGGCTTTATCAATATTTCGATTTCAGCGTCACTGATGATTCTTATGTAGACGAAACGCGCGTCTGGCGTACTAAATTATAATCCTGGTACTTTTGATATATACATTTTTAAAAGACATCTGGGGGTGAGAACGAATTGATTTAAAAAAAAAAGATTTTTGTACCATATGATAACCATGATAAAGTCGCAATTAATAAAATAATGAATAAAATTTGTGCTGAAAAAAAAAAAGTTTAATTTTTTTTCTGAAATTTGTATACTCTCGAGCCTCGAGTAACCGGCATTACAAAAAAAAAATCAGGTATTTCAATGACCATGGCTATTTTCTGAATATGTAGTTTTTGTTACCTTTTCACAACCACTAATAACAAATCTGTGTTGTTCCTTTATAAATGTTAAACAAATATAACACAAAAATCTATGTTTAGTTTATAAATAACAATAATTCTTAAATCTCTCGCTATAATTTTCTATTCTCAGAGACTGAAGAGGTATATCAGATTACTGATCACTTATTGAAATTTCTTTGAATTTTAAATTGCTAATTTCTAAATAAAAACCTACAATACAGTATCCACATTAGTTTTGCTATTGTTTATGAATATGTCTGTACCATAAGATATGTGCTACCAATTGACCTCCAACAAGTAATGGACGCATGTTTGCTTCACTTTTCGTATCTCAAGTTATTTCATACTTGCATTTGTCTTGATAATAATGGAGAACAAAAAGAGTCACTTCACCTTAAACTTCATAGGAAAACATCTTACCTCATTCCAATTTACCATTTTATCCTTAAAAAGAGAAACATAGTGTGTATACTGTTAAGTCATAATTGTTATTGGCCGTGATCCGTATAATCAATAATGTTTCAATTATGAAAACAATTATTTTTTAACATGTTAAAATAAAACGACTTTCTAAAATTTATTATCAATGATACCATTTACAGCTATACTATTGTGATTTTGTAGTCATATATTATATGGCCTTCTGATAATAACAACTTATGATATATAATGCTGAAATTCGTTTTCACTATTCTAAATACTTGTTTAAGTCTGTTACCGTGTACACATCGTAGCTATTTGCTTTGTATTGAATATATATATGCATATCTTCCTGTCCTATGAGAAAGAAAACAAGCATGTCTAAGCAGTAGTTAACCTTTACAGTAAATAAGCCACCATTTTCAACTCTTCAACTTCGTACTTTTTTGGCTTTTTTTAAACTTTTTTTTATTCGAGCGTCACTGATGATTCTTTTGTAGACGAAACGCGAGTCTGGCGTATATATAAAATTTAGTCCTGGTATCTATGATGAATTTATTCACATAGCAGAAAATCAGTCTTTCCAAAACAATTTTAGCATGTCGGATATCATCTTTTAATCCACATATTAATTATTTTTGTTATCACATTATAATATATAATCTACATGTATATTATAATGAAAGGACCAATAATGAATCAACTCGATACAATATATCAAAATTCCGTGTATACTTTTGACTAGAAGCCAACTTACAATGTGTATCAGTCATCGAGGTGAATTCACATTGCCTGTTATAGATATAAAAAGAAATATTACATGTATTAATAGACCGAAAGACAGTCACGTAAATGATCGATTTCGATAGCCAAGTTGTCTGGGTATTCGAACTACTGAACTTTTAGCCTGTCAACACTGATGTTGTGAGTTATATTTCCGCATGTGACTCGACTTGATTCTTAATTGACTAGAATTGTAAGTTTTCCTAACGAAGGTCGATATTTCTCTTCGGAGATTCCGGCTTCCTTCACCAATAAAAACTGACCGCCTACATATGATAATGATGACAATGACGTTGAACACAAATCAATCAATCATATTTGATATTTGTGCTGTTTCAATTCTACAAATGTCGTGTTTCTGAAGCAAAAAAAAAAAACAAACCGAAACGTGTTTCTTGATTTACCCTCACCCGTTATGCATGCACATAGCCAAACACTTTTCGAAACCAGGAATGTACATGAAAAAAGAGCTAAATGACCAATAGGGGCATGGGAAGTGTAAATTTTAGTTTTGTATGGATTAGTTAAAATATGCATATGTTTGCAAAGACGTTATAAGTTGACGTTTGCTGCATCTAAATTTGCAAACTACATATACAACATCAACCAAAAAACAGGATGTAAGAACATCATTTAACAAATATCATACAGTTCTATGCTGATTATGAATGCAAAGTGTATGTATCCTTATATTACCTACTTTACACTGTTTTTTTAATAAAGGCGTAGCCATTCTAAACAGTACCATATTTTAATGTAAAGCATAGAAAAACAAGCAGTATGTATCTGACTGATGTAAAAGATCGCATATATTTTAAATGATATATGTTGAGGTGCTAACGATATATTTAGTAATTTGTCTAAGAAAGTGTGACGAAAATATTTGTTGGGCAATCGAATTCATACAAAAATTGGATATTGTGAGTGCCAATAGTAGCACAACACTTCGCTTTTGGTCCCTACAAGAATGTATTTGTAAAAAAAAAACAAATGGAAAGATGATTAACTATGTATTGTTACAAAATTGTTCAAGTAACGCGTACAATTGGACCTTCGTGTTAAAAGTATGCCTTAAATAAACTATTTTGTAGTACAGGTGAAATCTTATTGTCGACAATAGAACGAAACCATTAAGGCACTTCATTTAAATAAAATAATATAAGAGTTTGTACATTTTGTTACATCCAAAATACATTCAATAACTGTATTTGCATGTTCTTTGTTTTAATATTCAAGTACTCTCGTAGAATTAACAAGGTAATTCATCAAACAAAGATAAAGACTAACGCAACTTCCATTTGACGAAACGACAAAGTCAATACTTTGGCATGTTTCGTTAGGCAAATAAAACTAAAAACTAAAATGGATTCAGACAAAATAAAAATAAGTTGAATACTGGCATTATGCGAATTATTTTGTAAAATTTTCATATATTTGTTAATAAAGGGAGAACATAAGTTTGGATACTCAATGAGTACCTACTAAATACAGCAATGTGTTGAGTCAATCGTAATGAAGTTCACGAAATCTATGAATCATTTCTGACAAAACAATTACACATGAACAGGTGCATTATGACATTATATGACAATTATGCTTAAACAGTTTCATAAAACTACGAGAATGAAGAGGCTCACGAGAAGACGCGGATAAAAATGTGTGCTTTGGTATCCTGATATGCAAAGCACCTAACAGTGGAATTTATCTCCTAAACAGAAACAAACTAAATTTAATATTTGAATATCTGATGTTTGGGGTTAAAGGTTAATAATAAACCAAAACAACTTCAAAATTGTATACATTTAATTTGTGTAAACGCTATTCGGTCACAGTTTGAAACTTTATTCAATAATATTCGTGCAGACAATTTAAACCGATATATTTTGTAATTAAAATCATCCCATGACAACTCGTTCTATTTTATCTTTTGAATATTTGTTCCACGCCTCACAAACTTGTGCTACTATAAAACATGCCAAATTAGAGAAAATGATTTAAAGATTCTTCTCCAGAAACTATACCATAATTATAATTGTACAGTTTAAAAGGTAGTTTGATATGTTTAATCTTATTAATTAGACACCTGGTGTAATATATCATGTAGTTTAATTGAATGAGCCGTGATCATAAAGCGATTGCGTTCAACTAATATAATATAAGATTACCTTTATTAATTGTTTTAACCGACAAAAGAAAACAAACTAGTACTTTATGTTGCTTATTCTTTAGTTTTCTATGTTGTGTCATGTGTTCTTGTGTTCTATTGTTTGTCTTTTTTTCATTTGTAGCCAGGTGTTGTCAATTTATTTTCAATTTATTAGTTTGACTGTCCCTCTGCAATCTTTCGTCCCTCTTTTGTGTCCAAAGGTTTTGGACACATTCACTCATTCTGGATTGTTTGTAAGCAATGATCTTAGTTCGTCGTGTAATTTTGTGTACAAACTAGTTTTTACTTTGGCATAAACATGAATCAGCATGTTAACAGAAAACCAGTGAAACATAAATACATTTGCATCATGAGCAGATGTGGTATGCCTCTGTGACGCAGGCCATACGTTGACCTATTATGGCTTTTTTACAAATTGTGACTTGGATGGAGAGTTGTCTCATTGGCACTGACATCACAACTTATTATATCTATTGGCAATAAAATAACTCTCAATCAGCTACACCATTACGTAGAAGTTTGCAACTATTCGGTCATTATTCATGTGTATTTTGTTTGCTCCAATGGAAAGATGATAGGGAATCTTACATTTGTATTTTGAATCAAATCCTTTAATGTGTTTGTAGTTTTAATATTTGAATTCAATTATTTGTGTATCATTGGTTCTGATAAGTTGACAACAATCGTTAAATCCACTATGTACCACATTTTCTCAATCTTCATGATAAAACTGTGACCCTTTTACTATGAAATTTCGTAAAAAATGATATCCCAGAACGGAAAGTTTATATGCACTACTATACTGAGTGCCAATGAAAACGCAACACTTTTGTTTTAAAAAAAAATCTTATAATTTTTATTTTATTTATATTAGAACTTTGTATATTCTCTTCTCAATGTTATTTCTTACAGAGTTTGTCTTTAGTGCCGTGTTGAGACAGTAGAATGTCTCCCCGTGCTTAAGGTTTATATTCTTATATTATACTAGATTATGGAGTGTGTGTCCGAGCGAGAACTTCTCTATGCTCATTCCTTTAGGAATATTTATCAAAAAGTAGTATTTTAATATTCAGCCCCATTTATATATTTAGTCAGACGTCAGTCGCTATCTTGATATACCCTATTTTTTGTTAAATTTGTCGGGTAATTTATGACAAAAAGCGTTTTCCGTCTTTAGCCGAACAGTTTTCTCATTTTCACATTATTCAATTTACTGTGTTCTGTCTTTGCTTCTTTCTAATAAATTCCACATACCAAATAACAAATATGAAGCTTAGAAATGGAAAAATATTAGATACTTAACTTGTTCAAAGATATCTACATGTCTCAATCTTCAAAATCGCTTATCTAAAAATACCACCATCGCTAACATTCTTAACAATAAAAATCGTGGTTAATCATTTTATTGATAAGTGTCATGCCAAAAAATGACTTACATGTCCCCGTCTTTCCCCCAACAATACGGTAAGGTCCACGTTTAATGGTCGCACATTTTCTTTAAATTTTGAAACTGATATAACTTGAAAAACAAACAGTATTATTTATTTACTCACATGAAACAAACCGGGATCGGTATTCAGTACGTAGGTGAAACTGGACGATATTTATCTAAACGAAAGCAAGAACACCTGTATCGTTTTAAAAGACCCAATAAATTCAAAAGTATCATTTATCAACATCTTAAGAAGCACAATCATCCTTTAAATATTTGACAGTTCAACCTTTAGAAGTAGCAAATAAGCAGCTTGGTGAATCTCATTCAATGTTTGTACGATCACGGAAAAATTGAGTTAAATTGGATTAAACAATTACAGACAGTCCACCTTCTCGGTCTTAATGATAATATCTTGTGAATCGGTAACATATCAAGAACCGATTCTGTTAACATTTTGGATATAGTTTCAAAAACTGTTCGTAAAAACCGTTCTCATGGGCATAGAAAAAAATCGCAATCAAAGAAAATTTCGGACCAAAATACTAATATTTCGGACCAAATTTCTATTTAAAAAAACAACGGCAGACATTATCTGTTAACCAAGCTCTGTTCTTTATCTATGATAAACGGGACGATTTCAACTTCCCAGTTATCAATTTCCCATTTCTCAGCAGTAAAATATCCGCTGCCCCTTCGTATGGTGTTTACATGTCACAATTGATATGTTATTCTCATGCTTGTTCACACTATACGGACGCAGAAACTGTTCCAAGAAAGTTATGAGGAGGACATATTAAAATTGACACACTCAGTAAAGTTTATGGACACCATAACCAATTGGTGGATCAATACGATGTGTCTTTGACCAAACTAGCTAAGGACATATTTACTACATGGTAGATTGTGGTTTGTCATTACGTCGTCTAATCTTTTAATTATCAAACGTGACTTATTTCCGATTGTAACTGTTTTGCTGAGTGTGAATTCGCATTACCGTAAGACGTGTTACGGTACTTATCTATCCCAAATTCATGTGTTCAGTTTAAATGTTTTATGTTATATTTGTAATTCTCATCGGATTTTGTCAAATGTGTTGACGTCTTTTCTATCATATTAATGTGTTATGGTAAAGAAAATTAATGACCGCCTTCATTTATTAGATTTGATTTTGTTCAACGTCATTTTTTTTGGTCATTTTTTACAATTTCTAATATGACGTCAATTGGCGTTGAAGTTTAAACTTGTTCTGATGTGTTGCATTTTGTCGGGTTATGTAATGTATTTCGGTTGTTTTCTGTAATTAGCTAATAATTTAGTTTTATCATGTACATCTTTTGTATAGTCATTTTATAAAATTTACTGTTTGCAAAAGTATCAATTATTCTAAATAAGGCCACACCAATTTGATTCCTTGTTCGACGGACCCGCCCGCACCTATTTTTTTCAAAACAGAATTTTTTTATTTTTTTTATATTCTTGCTTCCCGTATCCGGAAATGTAATCATGTCAATTTCCCGCACCGTTTTTTTGTAAATATTATAAAAAGATATCAACATTTGTTTTTAAAATCACAGTCTAACTTGTATATAACGATATTAAACATAAAAGCACCCCACCACACTTTGTAAATATCTGTGAGAATATTTGTTTCAGCATGAAACCTATATATCTAAAGCGGGAGTGCTCCGATATAAATTTATATCAGCGGGAATACCTGTAAAGAACAAAAAATTGGTTACTTTCCCCCTTACTTATATTCCCTATCAAAAAATGTTCGTTGTTAGAATAAAGTACAAAGAACTTCTGAAGGATTTGCCCTCAACTGCATTTATATTGTATGCTGGGGAAACAAAACTATCCATAGCCGCTGCATGTTTATGCACCTGTCCTGATTGGTTGAGGGGCCTGTCGTTCAGCAGTTATCGTTTGTTGATGTTGTTCATTGGTATTTTCCCGTTTGGATATACATGATATATAAATTAGATCGTTGGTTTTCCTGTTCGAATTGTGTACGCTAATAATTTTGGGGTCCTTTATAGCCTGCTGTTTGGTCTGTATCAAAGCCCTGTGTAAAAGGCCGTACTTTGACCTGTGTTTGTTATTATCAGGTTGAGAACAACCCTCCCACAGACAAGGGGTCATTTTACTGATGTAGAAAAGAAAAAAGAAATACCAAGGATTTGTATAGTTCTTCTATACAAAACCTTTGAAAACTTAGAATTTTGTACTCAAAAAGAGGAGAGTTACATCATATTTTAAACAACTTTTTCTAAAACAGGGGTCCACTTATTTTGAATAATATTAAAATGTTAAAGTAAATGTGTTAACATGGTTCAAGTCCAGAAATATTACAAAATTCTTGGACATGTTTTGACCATTTAATACCAGATAGATATATAGTTCTGTGAGAAAATATGAGCCCTTTTGTACAAACAAATATATTATAACTTATATTGATCCCTCATAAAACATGTAAAAGGGATATTTATAACATTAAGGGGTTGTCCCCAAACTGATTATGACTTGGATGGAGAATTGTCTCATTGTCAGTCACACATACATAGACCAGATTTAATTATTTCTTGGTGAACAGGGAAAAAATTCTTCAGAAATTAAAGAAATGTCAAATTACAAATAAGAAATCAAGCTTTAATATTGTCAAAACCTACTATTTTATGTTTACAAAAAAATTATAATCGCTCGCCTTTACTTTTCAAGCTTCGCCTCAAAAATTTGCAAATTAAATACTTTTTTTATTAAAATTTTCAAATCGCTCGCTCGCCCCAAATTTTGGAGTCCAAAAATCCGTAGAACAAGAAATTAAATTGGTGTGGCCTAATAGGGTTGTTCTGGTACCTAACAGAAAACCCTGGCCGTTTTTGGCACGGCTTTTTTGAACTTTTAGTCCTCGATGCTGTTCAACTTTGTACCTGTTTCGGCTTTCAAACTTTTGTATCTGAACGTCACTGGTGAGTCTTGTGTGGATAAAATGCACTTCTGACGTATTCAACATTTTAAACTTGTTGCCTTTTGTTAGCTATTATTCGTGTGTTTCTTTGTCAATTGTGTTCTCCTATTTATTTATATTGTAGTCATGTAATGTTGTGTTGTCATTTTAATGTTTAATTTCACATTGCCATAAAAGAGGGAGGTTTTGCATGTCACAAAACTAGGTTCAACCCACCATTTTTTCCTTTAAAAATGTCCTGTACCAAGCCAGGAATATTGGCCATTGTTATATTATAGTTCATTTAGAAGTGTGTGTGTTACATTTTAACGTTGTGTTTCCGTTGTGTCGTTTGTTTTCTCGTATTTTTGAGTGTGAATTCACATTACTATAAGACGTGTCACGGTACTTATCTATTCCAAATGCATGTATTTGGCTTTGATGTTATATTTGTTATCCTCATAGGATTTTGTCCAATGGTTAGTCCGTTTCTGAGTGTGTGTGTGTTACATTTTAATGTTGTTCTCTTATATTTAATGCGATTCCCTCAGTTTTAGTTTGTTACCCCGATTTTGTTTTTTGTCCATGGTTTATGAGTTTTGAACAGCGGTATACTGCTGTTGCCTTTATTGTACCTATAAATAAATAAAATAAAATTTTAGAGGATGGCAGCACTATTTCATGTTACAGTCCTAAGTATGAAATCGTTCAAATTATAATGGCATATTGTTATTCTAAACTGTTTCCAAAAATTGATCGCCCTGAAGGTAAAAAAAACCTATTTTATTAAAATAAATTATGTCAATAAAGGTTTTGATTATGTAAATATTGTTGGTATTTTTAACGGCCATTCTGTTAAAGACCAAATTCCTGGATATTTTGATAATACTAAACTCCCTCTTATTTGTTATATTCAATCTACCCGGAAATATGGTTTAATTATAGACAATTTTGTAAAGATGTAAAGATCAGTGATTATACACTTATGTCATGCAATTGCAGTAATTCCGAATACACTGATGGTCCCATTTTCCATGTCATAACAGGAATGAGTGTCGTAATATCATCCACAACTCTCTCCGTACTTATTGTTTGAAATGGGTAAAACGGGAAAAAGCTGACAAAAAATCTTTTGACTCTTTTAATTCAGAAATGAAGATATATTCGTATACAACATTTTAAAGAACATTTTACTCATAACCACAACCATAAAAACCCTATTTCGCGTATCAAACATTAACTAAAAGAACTAGCCAAGGAATTTGTGTCTGTCCCGGCTGATAAAGCTGCTAATAATATCATTATTGTTTGACGTAAATTTTATATTGAGGTTCTGCAAAAGGAAATCACGAATTCACTAACATTCCAACTGACTTCATTTTCAGAAAACGACATCTATAACAAACACAAACTTTTAGCTACTTCTTTACAAGCAGAACCAAATTAATGAAAGTCCCAACTATGTACTGGCTTCCGAAACTACACAAAAAAACCTTACAAATATAGATTTATTTCATCTTCAAGCCATTGTTCCACTACTAAATTGTCTATTCTACCTACTAGTAGACTTGGTTCAATAAAAAACCTGATAATATTTTTTTCAAATAAGGCCTTTGAAAATAGTGGAATTGATTACTTTTGGAGTGTCAAAAACTCGTATGAAGTACTAGATAAATCGTATGCATATATTGGTGATTTTGAATCTGGTCAGAGTTTTGATTTTTCTACCCTATATACCACTTTACCTCATATTCTTATCAAGAAAAAAATCACATCCCTAATTAAATGGGCATTTAAAAAGTCAGAATGTGAGAACATATGTTCAAACTCTTTAAGGTCATTTTTTAGTAGCAATAAACAAAAGAAATATTTCAATTGGACATGCTTTGATACTATATCTGCGCTTGAATTTTTACTTGATAACATTTTTGTGTGCATTGGAGATTCCGTATATCGTCAAGTTATTGAAATTCCAATGGGGACTAAGCCACCACTTATTGCGGACCTGTTTTTGTATTGTTATGACTTATAGTTTATGACTAAAATTAGCAAAGAACCATCGAAACAACATTTGATACAAAAATTTAACAATACTTTTAGATTTTTGGATGATATATTGGCTCTCAATAATGACGACTTCAGGATGTATACTAAAGAAATTTATCTTGTTGAACTTACTTTTAATAAAGCTAATACTAACGAGGACAACTGCCTTTTCCTCGATCTTGATATCTATTTCATTAACGGGAACCTTAATACAAAAATTTATGATAAAAGGGATGATTTTTCATTTCCTATCGTTTATTATCCATTTTTAGATGAAGTTCCTTTGTCACCATCTTATGGTGTTTATATATCTCAACTAGTACGATTTGCTCGTGTATGTAACAGCGTATTAGATTCTAGCGAGAGAAATTTATGTATTACTGAAAAATTATTCCACCAGGATTTTCGATATCACAAACTAGTCAAGACATTTACTAAATTGTATCATCGGTATAAGGAAAAAAATCGTAAATATAACTCAACATGCAGACATCTTATACGTTCAGGTATTTCACATCCAATCTTTTATGGTTATATTCTTTACAAAGCACAAACATGTCATTATTCACCTCAAAAACTTACAAAACCTTTAAACAGACTTATTAAGAAGAGATATAGTTTTGATACCGTTGTCAGATCATTAAAGATTGCATATTTTGGCTTTAATATTGATTCGCTGATAGGGTCTTTGCATCGGAACTAAACACATTTATTTAAAAAAAACTCAGTTGTTGGCATGACACGGGTTATGTTCTTCTCATAAATTTTATGATAGTATGATACTTAACCCCTAACGGAGGGATTGATATTCATATGATGAAGACATAATCTTTCAATCAGTTTAATTGAGGTCTGGAGCTGGCATGTCAGTTAACTGCCAGTAGACTGTTGTTATTAATATATTATTGTCATTTTGTTTATTTTCTTTTATTGCATCTTCTGACATCGGACTCGTACTTCTCTTGAACTGAATTTTAATGCGCTTATTGTTATGCGTGTAATTTTCTGTATTGGCTTGAGGTATAGGGGGAGGATTGAGATTTCATAAAAAAAAAACCGCCGTAATTTTGCGCCTATTCCAAGTCAGAAGCTTCTGGCCTTTGTTAGTCTTGCATGATTTTTAATTTTAGTTTCTTGTGTATAATTCAGAGTTTAGTATGATGTCCATTATCACTGAACTAGTATACATATTTTTTGTCATGATTTTTTTCCGCCCTTATTGTTAAGAAACTGCAATAAACATCTGAGTAAATGCCAGGACTTTCTGACAACCAGCGACATTCAGTTTTGGGCGTGATCCAATGAAGCCTTTAACAGTATACAATTACGAGAAGACTGAAGTTGTAGTCTCTACGATAACCCAAATCATCCACAAATTCAACCAAAATGGATCTTTTAATAATAAGCCACATCCTGGGGTACATATCCGATATCGACTCTGATAACAGTCCAAAGGTTACGAGAGTTGAATGGTGGTCACGGTAGAACCTTTGGAGCAATTTCAGTAAAGAACCATTTGCGAAAAAAAGTTATTAAAGAGCATCACAATCTTTCCTTAGTGACATCTAAACGGCCATCTGGCGTAAACATCGAATTTAGTAGACCAAAAATCACATAGAAATTTGGCACGCGCCTTAGCCAAAAGTCATGCTTTTCGCCGGATTTTGGTCCGATCGAGCAACTTTTGCATCCGAATTGACATGGTTTATACGATGAAAACCACCACCAATATCATTAAGTCAGCTTGAGTTTGCTTTGCGGGACAAGTGGAATAGCATTCCTCGGGATCATATTAAACGTCCGAGATGATCAATTCCATGGCGCTGTCTAGATTGCGGTGCACCACTGGGTTGTAACATTTTTTGTTAGGACTGTGAGTTGATGATTGGACATTGGATGTTTCGTTTACCTATTGCTCCCGAAAGATGACAATAAATCATGTTTGTTTGATATCGATCTATTATTAAAATTGTTAATTTTCAAGAACAATTTATTTTGAAAAATTATCATTTCTAATAGAAACTTTATTTTTGAAAAACCAAGTGTTGCGTTTTCATTGGCACTCAGTATATTTTATTCAAAGGTCAAAATATAGGAATAAGCGGCACATGTTCGACATGTATATGCCCCAAACTTCTATGAGTTTAAACTTATACTAAAATTCAAAAATTCTATACTACCATTACCTAGTCATTTTTTTTTTACCTCCTAAAAATTAAAATTTAGATGCTACTTGTATCATATTTTTCTATAACGGTTTCATTCTCAAGTAATGTCTTTAGAAGATTAAACACAGCGATCAAGTATGGTAACCTATACGTTAACAAATTAACATATATACATGTATGAATATTATATATCCTCCCATAAGAGGTGTGGTTTGAGAAACTGTATTTACTTAATGCAACCTAAATATTTAGCACATTTAAAATGTTGGATACGTAACAAACGGAATAAAGAAATCGAATTTGTTGAAAATAGTTTATTTTTAATTCTAATATGACGTGCTTCTTTCGCTTTGTAAACAACACTGTGATAAAATTCTCGATATATCTATACTTAGCGCAGAATCCGTGGTGTACATAATAATGGCTGTTACAATATACTTCCCACGTAAATCCACATGTATTGAAACCTATTTCCAAACATTTTGCCGATTTTATAGCTTTAAAAATTGCAATTATAAAAGAAAAATAACAATTTTATTCTTATTCGAATGCATAATAAAAAGAAGTAATGCACAAGACCTCCAAGAAACCAACAAAATAAAAATAAAATAAAATTCCGCGAAAGTCTATTAATGTTTTTGGCGCATTTAAGTCATTTCAAAACATGACGTCATACAAATGAAAACGCTAGAGTTGAAAGTTTTCTGTTACGTGAACCATTGAAATGTTGTTTACTATGGTATTAAAATTGATTATCAAGGTAGGTTTTGTTTGATTTTCTATTCTATTGCATTATTCGCATATTTAATGATTTCAGCAAGGCAACATGGCGACTCCTTAGTTACGAAATGTCAACTTTGGATTTGACGGTAGCTTACGAGAAAAAACATGTAAATCAAAATGACAATTGTTGGTTTTGAGAATGAAACAGATTGTTATTTTAGTGGTTGTTCACGAAATAATCCATGCAAGCTACGGATTTATTAGAATGTTTGAGCTTTATCTAACAGGGAGTAAAACAGAACAGCCACACACACAGCTTTCCCCAGCCTCGATTCAGTTTTTTAATGATCGTATTTGTCCTATTAGAATCGAAATAATTCATGGAAGCCATAGATTATTGGAAATTTACACATGGCCTGGGCCGTGATATTCGTTTATTTTATCCCTCGCTAACGCTCAGGATAAAATTCGAATATCACGGCCAAGGCCATGTGTAAATTTCCAATAATCTATGGCTTCCATGAATTATTTCTAAAATATTTAAGTCGACTTGTTTGCTCATTAAAAGTATTTCAATAGTTGATGACAGCAAATAGTTAAAATAAAAAGAGTTTACAATTAAAAAGCCCATTATGGTGAAGTTAATGTTAGAAATTAAAGTGTTTGGAAGAATCAAAACTATAAAAATCATTTACCAGAATAGCCATAACCCGTAAATCATATTTTTGTGTGAAGAAATTTCATATATATTCTTGATCTATGTTTACGTTGTTCAAGATATGTATATTTAGCAAAGATCCGCTTGTGTTTTATGATGTAACTGTTAGTAAAAGCAAACATTCCCTTTCTGTTATCCGTACTTGTATTTTGATTTATTCACAATATGTGATGAGCGTCAAATATGAAGAATAAATGAAAAACTGCTTACCTCAAGTAATCTATAATCGGCTAGAAATACGCATCTGTAATTAACAAATTATGGCATTTTTCAATTTATGTAACACGATATGTTTACACTCTGTATCACACAAGTCATGGCACTTTTCAAAAACAACATAACAATTTTAAGTCATCAAGAAATGTTCAAATCCAAGTAACACTTCAGTGCGTCTCCTTACGAAATGGTCGATTCTAAATGTATTTGTCATTATTTGAAATATTCATGTATATTCGCTTGGGTAGATATAAATAAACATTTACCTTTGTTAGTCTTGTATTATTAATTTGGTGTTTAGTATGGCGTTCATTATCACTGAACTAGTATACATATTTTATAATGTGTATTATTATTCCACTACATATATGTTATAATGTGTTTAATAATTCCACTACAAATATGTTTTAACGTGTTTTATTATTCTACCACAGACAAATCTAAAGATATAAAATTGAGAATGGATATGGGGAATGTGCCAAAGAGACAACAACCCGACCATAGAACAGACAACAGCAGAAGGTCACTAATATGTCTTCAATGCAGCGAGAAATTCCCGTACCCGCAGGCGTCCTTCAGCTGGCCCCTTAATGACACATTCTTGATAATTATAATTTTGCCTCTTTTTTATTATATTCGCTTCAGTCATGACTAATCGATAACAGCAATTTTGGAACATGTACGTGTAAGAAAAATCTTATGATATAAAGAAAGAAATGTATTCAATGACATTTGTGTTATTTTCGTTTTATTAAAGTTGTTATTAGTATCCTATCTGTGAATAATTTTTCTGTGTGTAGAAGTGTTTTTTTGTATTCCTTATTTTTATTTATTAAACTTGTTTTTAATTAAAGTACATGTTTGAATCTCATACTTTGATAGTTTGAAAGCCTTTTCATGCTAAATCTTGTTGTTTGATTACTCTTTTAGAACAAAAAAAAACAGAATGATGTTAGTTTTAGTGATCATACTGAATATAATCGGATCAATATTCAAAGATGTAGGAGCGCTACTATGTCTCACAGATGAACCAAAAACAAAGTTCGACTCTCTTAAGAAGGCATTGGGTGCTCTACAGACTTCTATAGACGATAAAATAGAAAGTTTACAGAGTAATGTAAAAAATAAAGTGAAAAAAAATTGAAGATGACATGGACTCTTTGGTTTCAGATTTTCAGAGTGACTGCTCATGATTTTATATAATTTACCTTTAAGTTGATAAAAATCAAAACTATTACCCTGTCGATTGATAAATACAATTGCTAATTTGTCATTGTACTATAATATAATATAGTGACTTGTTTTGTTGTTGTCATCAACTTTACATCATTACAACCGGTGTGCAAGTGGGGAAATATCAATCCATATGACCATTTGAATGTTGTTTTATTAAGATATTGTCTTTGCGCAGGATCCAGAGGTCACATGTTAAAGGAAACTTTGTTTTCCTAAATAAAGTGGAAAAAAGTATCGTCAAGTCAAATAACGAAAAACTAATAACAATTCAACTGCAACAACAACTTTACAGATTTTTAACAACAGCCAAACTGATGTTACAAATACAATTACAATGTATATAAGAATGCAAACACTTGTAAAATGAAACAAGTGAATGACTTAGATATGCATGCATTTAAATAATCTTCGTTTTCGAATTAAGATTATATTGTATATATTAGTATTAAATATCGATATGATAGATATACGAAGATGTGATATGAGTGCCAATGAGAATTAAATATCGATATGACAGTTTTTTTGAGACAGTTCTTCTTGTAAAAATGTTAATAGATATACGAAGATGCGATATGAGTGCCAATGAGACAACTCTCAATCCATGTCACAATTAGTAAAAGTAAACCATTAAACGTTAACATGACTATATGTAAAGTTCGAAGCTTAACTCTAATGTCAACTCTAGCTTACGATCATATAAAAAACTTTATCTAGAACTTACTCTACATGTTTGTTTCGCATAACCTGTTGATCAAATTAACATACAAAATCCATCTTGTTTACAATATTCACAATTGATCACAATCATCTTCAACCATCTGCATTCGACAAAATGAGAATGGTCATACCCTTTGCTATCTTTTAAAAAAATGAATATAGAACAAGTCATTCATTTAAAAGTACAATTAATTATGTTTATAGTTCATACATGTTTCAGTGATGAATGAGGTAATTGTCAAATATATCCTCGTATCTTCTTTTAATGCCGAAATTTCTTACTATTTAGCTGGAAATCTGTGGTTTTTTTTATTTGCAGAAAGACTGGAAAAAATACAATGGACATTGCTACTACTACGGAAACGATAGACGTACTATGTTTTAGCTATGTTTTAAACTGAGGTATGGCTTTTAACAAAATATCAATTTTTTAGAATTTAAAAAAAAAATAATAATAAACAGAAAATTGGAGTTTCATTTTTTAATCATATGAGAGTTAAGTACATATACATGTATGAACTACATGTTTTATACCGCTTGATCTTCATATTGTGAATATAAGTTGAGGAATCTGTTAGTTCACACCTGGATTTTGTAAAACATCGTTGCCATTCCTAATCTAACATTCCATGAAACAAGACCGATCAGACGACGTTTTGTTATCTGGTTTTGAAATTTTTTTTTAACCTTGTTTGAATGAAACTTGGTATGCAAAATACTAATTATTTGCTATAATAGCAAATTACCTTTATTGCTTTTTTTCATAGCAAAGTTTTAAACAAATTGGAGGTAACTTAGCAAAAATTGAAGACGCAGCAGAAAACAAATGGATCAAAGATAATAGATCAGGTACGTAATAACAATACTTTTCTTCACTAATCAGTTTTAAGATATTTTATTTGTGTCTGTATTTCTTTCACAGTTGTCCTTTTTTGAATAGGTAGTTGGTGCCAAATGATATAAATAACGTCAGGAGTTGTTTGTTTTAAATTTCTTTTTGTCGTTCAGTCATTGGACTTTGATTGCAGATGATCTTTGATAATCTCTATTAAATGTTTTTAATTTTCTAGATCCAGGGCTATTTAGAACTATGCGTTATGTAAAAACACACGTCATTTGCTGGAGTCAGTATATAGATGCGTTTCTGTTGTGTGATGCTATCTCAGTGGGGTAGATATACATATCTTCAACTTTTCAAAGTTACATTGTATCTGATGAAATGAAATTTGTTTGGATTCTTTCATCCGCAGATTTGTTTGTTACTTCCATCTTATCTAAAGTGGGCCAGTGCACTCCCTTTTTGAAGAACGAAAGACACTCTCATTAAATATCAATATACGAGTAGTTTGAAAAAAAAGTGAAAACAATCAGGAGTTGTCTACCTTAGATCTAGGCCTTTACCATTATGTGATTTTTCCAGGTCACAGTGGCTTCTAGAATAATTTTAAGTGTTGTTAATATAATGGTCTATAATTATGTTACTTTGTTTAAATGTATATTCGTGTTTTTGTTTAAATGTACTTTAATCATTCTCCTTATTTACTGTGTTTTATTTTGTAACTAATTTGATTGTATAGCTCAAATTTTGGGCACCATGATTGGTTAATAAAAATTATCTTATTATATCTTATCTCCTTATATTCAGATTCAAGTTTTTTTGATCACTTTCGGTAGATACTGTCCGGGTTAATTTAGCAACTATCTTTTCTTGAACTATATTGAACCGAGAAATACATTAACAAGGTAGTTACAAATTAATTTGCCATTATGTTACCTTTCTATTTTATTAAGAAATGATGTTACTTGTTATCGTAGTAATTTGTTATAATCTACTAGGTCAACATCAATAACTTACTAGTATGTCCTCTTCAGAACAAGATCACTATTGGATTGGACTTACTGATCTAAAGGAAGGAGCATGGCGTTGGAGTTACGACCAGACACTAGCCACATATAAACCATGGTATAGTGGGTACGGAAGTAAAGGTACAGGTTATAATTGTGGATTGATATATCATGTCAGTTCTTATACGTGGCTAGATAAGCCTTGTACTACCAAATTGAGATACGTGTGTGAAAGTCATTTCTGTAAGTATAATTGGTACGAAATCTTAATAAAAATGTAAATGAAACAGAAAAAATAATGAAACTGAAATCGACATGTCACAACATTTTTAGTAAAAACATAACTCTAAGTCATGAGTTATGCATTATTTTCAGTTTTTGATTGGGACGATATTGACTAGTCTTCGTAAAATGAATTGTTCTCGTTAATCACAATTTCGGAAAGAAAAAAAAAGGGATAATACGGCACAATAATGTCATATATAGTAAACTATGAAAAATGTAAATTGCAAATATATATGTTACACATGTAGATATATATGTTTCATACATATTGCAATGCATTCAGAAATTCTAAGAAACTCGTGATGACGACTTACAAGATGATTCGTCATTTAAGTTAACTAAGTAGTGATACCAACTTATTTGTATTTATCTAAGCAGATGTGAATTAAATAGAATAAAATTAACGGTACAATTTTTCTTGCACCAGATGCACATTTCGACAATACAAGTCTCTTCAGTGATGCTCGTGGCCAAAATATTTGAAATCCAAAGCTTATATAAAAGATGAAGAGCCATAATCCAAAAGGTCCAAAAAGTATAGCCAAATCTGTGAAAGGAATCAGAGCTTTGCATGAGGGAGATACATTCCTTAATTTATAATTATTTCCATCATTTTGTAACAGCAAATTTTAATAACACAAAAAATCCGTACTTTCATGCCAGTACCGAAGTACTGGCTACTGGGCTGGTGATACCCTCGGGGACTAAAAGTCCACGAGCAGAGGCATCGACCCAGTGGTAGTAATAAAATTAAGGAACCATTTTTCTTGCACCAGATGCGCATTTCGACAATACATGTCTCTTCAGTGATGCTCGTGGCCAAAATATTTGAAATCCAATGCTTATATAAAAGATGAAGAGCTATAATCCAAAAGGTCCAAAAAGTATAGCCAAATCGGTGAAAGGAATCAGAGGTTTTGCATGAGGGAGATACATTCCTTAATTTATAATAATATCTATCATGTTGTAACAGCAAAATTTAAAACACAAAAAATCCGTATTTTCATGCCAGTACCGAAGTACGGGCTACTGGGCTGGTGATACCCTCGGGGACTAATAGTCCACCAGCAGAGGCATCGACCCAGTGGTAGTAATAAAATTAACGAGGCCATTCTTCTTGCACCAGATGCCCATTTCGACAATACATGTCTCTTCAGTGATGCTCGTGGCCAAAATATTTGAAATCCAAAGCTTATATAAAAGAGGAAGAGCTATAATCCAAAAGGTCAAAAAAGTATAGCCAAATCCGTGAAAGGAATCAGAGCTTTGCATGAGGGAGATACATTCCTTAATTTATAATAATTTCTATCATTTTGTAACAGCAAATTTTAATTACACAAAAAAATCCGTATTTTCATGCCAGTACCGAAGTACGGGCTACTGGGCTGGTGATACCCTCGGGGACTAATAGTCCACCAGCAGAGGCATCGACCCAGTGGTAGTAATAAAATTAACGAGGCCATTCTTCTTGCACCAGATGCCCATTTCGACAATACATGTCTCTTTAGTGATGCTCGTGGCCAAAATATTTGAAATCCAAAGCTTATATAAAAGAGGAAGAGCTATAATCCAAAAGGTCCAAAAAGTATAGCCAAATCCGTGAAAGGAATCAGAGCTTTGCATGAGGGAGATACATTCCTTAATTTATAATAATTTCTATCATTTTGTAACAGCAAATTTTAATTACACAAAAAAATCCGTATTTTCATGCCAGGACAGAAGTACTGGCTACTGGGCTGGTGATACCCTCGGGGCCTTATAGTCCACCAGCAGAGGCATCGACCCAGTGGTAGTAATAAAATTAACGGTACCATTTTTCTTGCACTAGATGCGCATTTCGACAATGCATGTCTCTTCAGTGATGCTCGTGGCCAAAATATTTGAAATCCATAGCTAATATAAAAGATGAAGAGCTATAATCCAAAAGGTCCAAAAAGTATAGCCAAATCCGTGAAAGGAATCAGGGCTTTGCATGAGGGAGATACATTCCTTAATTTATATTAATTTCTATCATTTTGAAACAGCAAATTTAAATAACACAAAAAATCTGTATTTTCATGCCAGTACCGAAGTACTGGCTACTTGGCTGGTGATACCCTCGGGGCCTTATAGTCCACCAGCAGAGGCATCGACCCAGTGGTAGTAATAAAATTAACGGTACCATTTTTCTTGCACCAGATGCGCATTTCGACAATACATGTCTCTTCAGTGATGCTTCACACATAATCTAAACAGAAACTAAATCTTTGAATATCAGAAATATTTAGAAGTTTCACATTTCGTATCTAAAACATAAAAGTAATTGTTTTGGGTATTTTTCCGGATATGGTTTGTTTTGTTTTTTTTATAAACTGCACAATCTTTAGTTCAAAATGTGTTATTAATTGTTATTTGTACGTTAATAAATTTTGTAATTTAATTTTACAGGCTACTAGAATGTGAAGTAAAACTGGCTTAAGTATCTAATACCGAGGATATAATGTGAACGTACCTTCTACATGCCACATCCATCCTATATACTTATACATGTTATATGTTTTTACAGTAACAGTTTGAATTGTTTATATAAACAAAACTCAGAATACGCTTAAATAGCAATACAACAAGGATCACCTAAAGTTAACAGAACATCTTGTTTGGTCTTTGATGTTATCTTATTCCCTCTCCCGTAATTAAAAAAAAAAAAAAACCACCGGGTGATTGAAAGATAGAAACGTCAAAAAAAGAATCAAAAATACAACAACAAAAATTTATACATACGCCCCCAAAAAATACAAGTTTTTCACTGTGATGATTATTTTCGACTTGATTTTGGAAGTTATATTATGACACACAGGGCTCAAACTGTTTGAATCTCAAAAATTACCTTCACTGTTTTATTTTCTAACATTGGCCTTTGTTGTTTTCTAATACTTGTAACAAACGAAATAATAGCTATATTATGATTCTTTATACTTTAAAAGATATTCAAAAAAAAATTGGCGGACATGGAAAATTTATAAAATTTTAAAGAGATACATGTTTTATCCAGTTTTCACAAGAACAGCCACCAGGTTTACAGGAAAAGACACAGTTTCTTTCCACATCTCTTTGATGGAAAGATTAATATGTGTTATAGTAGGATGGAAACCCTAAAAGAACTGTCAAACGGAACCATTATTTGCGTTATTATAGAAGATCATAAACAATTTAGAAAAGTAATTCTTAATAGCATTGTTAACAGTTCAGATATCGGAATTCGTGTCTTGCAGGATAAAAATGTTATACATAAACAAATTTTAAATATACTGTGATTATGAACAGTTCTTGATAATTACAAATACACACTAATAAGTGAAAAAAAGGAAATATGGACATACGTTAATGTGTGACTACTTTGCTACCAACAAAACAATATGATCGTATATTATTGAATCATTTCTACTCTTGAAGGTGTCGTTCGGTTTGGGTTCATGTTTTGTGTCGTTCAGATGCTGACGTATTGACTTATATTACATATCTTGTCTTATTCATATATATGCATATTCATAAAACAGTAGAAAATAGAAAAAATATATATTAAACGAATGGAAACCAACTGTCATAATCTTGACTTGTATCATGCATTCCCTTGTGTAAAAAACTAACAAAGGCTAGAGGCTACTGACTCGGGACAGGCGGGACAATGCGGCGGCGTTTAACATGTTTTGTGAGATCACAACTCTCCCCTATAACTCTAGCCAAGGTAGAATAACAAACACGCAGCAATACGCACAGTAAAACTCAGTTTGTAAGGAGTCCTAGACCGATGTCAGAATAGGTAAAAAAAGAAACTAAGCAAAATGACAATGATACATTTGTACATTAATTAATATAGGACTACTAACAGTTGCTGACATTCCACCTGCAAACCTCAACTAAACTGACTAAAAGGTTAAGGCTTTATCTTATGAAATCAAGCATAATCCCTCCCGTTACGGGTTTTGTATCATACCATCTTAAAATTGAGAAAAGAAATGGGGAATGTGTCAAAGCGACAACGATCCGACCATAGAGCAGACAACAGCCGAAGGCCACCAATGGGTCTTCAATGTAGCGAGAAACTCCCGCACCCGTAGGCGTCCTTCAGCTGGCCCCTTAAAAATATGTATACTAGTACAGTGATAATGGACGTCATACTAAACTCCGAATCATACACAAGAAACATATATGCTAAGAACATAACTTGATCAAGTAATCCCACTTTTGGAGCATTAATATTGTTATCCTTAATTACACACATTGTTTGAATTAATAACTTTGGAATATAAGAGGCGTATATATCAGATACTCAAGCCTGGTCATCCAAATCTCATTACAATGTAGTGATCTTTTAAAATCACTAAAAAAATGAAAAAAGGAATTTTAGAGAATTAAATTTGAGAATTAAATTTACACAAATAGAAATAAATTAATAAAAGAAAATATTAAAAAAAAAAAAAAAACATACCAACCAAACAAAGTATGTTATTTTTTTATTTGATTTTGATGGAGTTTATGGGAGAAATTCTTGACACTTGCTAAAATATGGCAAAATGTAGGTGAAATCAATCTTTAGGCTACGTATTTACGTATTTATAAATGTTGTTAAAATCTTAATAAAAACACATACTGTTAATTTTGATAACGCTTTGAAGACGTAAAACAATTGAAACTTTTGTGGTATAAATTTGAAATCTAGCACGACAAAAGAAGAGAAAACATTCAATAATGTTTTTTTCTTTTTACTTTTTTTATTATTTTTTAATTATTTTATAATTATTTAACAAATAAACATGTATTTTGCAAATGCTTATACTCTGTTACAAGGTTACACCCTGAATTTCAGAGTGATGTTTAGGATACTAATTTCCTTTCCAATATATTGATCTAAAAATTATTTACTACATAATTCATTCATATGTTTATTTCAACTTTAAGTACAATTTATTGTTATAGGAATTTTTAAATGTGAACTGTCACAATTGACCTATGTGGCAGACTACTACATATCGTAGTATCGATAAAATATTGTACGGAATAATTTATATTCAGAGAGCGTAATTGACCATTAATAAACCATTCAAAAGATTGACATATTTTTTTTCGTGAAAACATTTTCTATAAATAGCTTAGAATATGTGGATAATTGCTGGTGAGACAACTTTCAAAATGAAATAAAGTGGTTGTAAGCAATTATAGGCAATCATACAACCTTCAATAATAAGAATGACCCATACTGTATGATCTACCTTATAAGGTCCCAACATGAAAAATAGAAATAAATTCAAAAGAAAAACCAAATAACGAAATAGTTTACGAAAAAACAAGTATGACAGATATGAGCCAAAGAAAATCACCGAACTATAGGTTCATGACTTGGGGTAGGTATATAAAGAATGTGTCGATATCAACATATTTGTTAGCTTTCAAAACCCTTATTACCTTAGGATATTGATGGTACAGCACAACATAAGAACAAACTATATATAAAAATCAGATGATATGTGTCTAAAAAATATTGAATAATGAATGATCTTGTCAAATCTAATTTCAATATAAATTATTTGGCCTCTCGTTTAATACAGTAGGCCTGTTTACGGTTATTTGAGTCACATTGAATAGGGAAGATTTTTGTATCGGAGGTGCAAACAGTTTGAAAAATACAGGAAAAAGTAACATCCCAAGGTAATACACTACGAGGAAAATTCAAAACAGAAAGTCTTTAATCAAATGGAAAAATCAAAAGCTCTTACACATCAAACGAATGTTAGAAAACCATCATTTAAACAAAACAGTTTCTTAAAACCCTGCCAATAAGTCGGGTTCTTGTCCTTTTTACATATTCCCCATTTCTATTCTCAATTATTCACTGGGATAAAACTGATGACCATAACTCGATTTACGGTCATCTTAAGATAATGGATGAAAAATTAGGTCAGTATCTGTATTTTCTATTAAAGTGTTTCTATACCATTTTCGTTACGGTCATCTTGAAATATTTAAATGATGATTTACGGTCATCTTAGCGATTTTTCCAAATCCAATTTCCTGTTTCATATTCTTTTCTCGGTAGTAATTTGTAAATTTCCGTGTGAATCTTTTATAAATTTACATCATATCAATGTATGCTTTGTTAAGGAAATGATATAGAAACACTTTAAGTACAATACAGATACTGACCTAATTTTTCATCCACCATCTTGGGATGACCGTAAATCGAGCTACGGTCATCATCTTTACCCAAGTGATTATTATAGGTTTTTTTTTGTCTTTCATACTATTTCTAACTCTTATTAAAAAAATCTTGCACCAATTCAATATGGTTGCATTAACCGTCATTTGGCCTATTGACAGACACTAAATACATGATATGATTTGCACGTTTTACAAGTTGCTTTTGCCGTGTTTTTTTTCAATTCTATTTCTTGTTTTACTATTCTAATTAATCGTCTACTTAAATTCAAAGATTATAAAAATGGCTAAATAAATAAAGTAGGCCCTTTGCTGTTCAACATTCTGTCATAGCTATCATTTACAGAGATCCACAGATATAAGCCGCGGTAAAGAAAATACATATTTATTACAGAAAGCGATAAACAATGTGCTGAAACTCACAATGCAGATACTTCTAGATTTGGTGGGTTGATTCTGTTCTGATTGCTTTGGGGATTAACCGTATTGTTGAATTTTCCGCAAAGTACAATCTTTCGCAAAATATTTCTAAATTTTTGAACACGATATAGATAAATAACTGGATTGATTGCAGAATTCAGTAGAGATATCAACACACAGGCGCTTCTTTTAGATCTTTTGTTATCTCCGAGATGATCATAGGTCAGAAGAATACACACAAGAGGTGTTGAAGTGACGAGAAACACAATTGCTATAATGCACACAGTAACAAATATCCGTCTATCCTTTTCTCCCCAAGCATTTGAAGGATGACGCTTTCCTAGAAGCCACAAATGACGAGACAAAATTAACATTGTCAGTACAACTAATAAACTGTAAAAACCAATCGAAGTTCCAATGTATAAAGAAAATTTTCGTTCATATCCGCTAAACAAAGTATCCAATGAACACATACTCAGGTTGTGATCTTGTGTCCATATACTAAATGGAATACTGTTAATGATAATAGATAATGTCCACGATGCAACAGTAACCAACCATCCAAACTTCCTGTTAAATTGCTGAGTCTGTACTGCCGTTTTTTCCAGTACAATTTTTAATCTTTGACCGCAAATACCAAGCACATGTAGCATGGATGCAGATAAGCTTAGGCAAAACATATAATATCGGATCCAACAATCGTAATAAGAAAATATTTTGTCAGTGTACAAGTATGTTTCTGCCATTAGAAAGGCAGAAATACCGACCAATGCGTCTGTTATTCCAATGCTTAGAAGATGACAATTTTTTACCTTTTCCTTTCGTGCTACTATCCAGATAATCATCACAATTGCTGGAACGTTTACAATTATTGTTGTGACAGGAATTCCAATGGTTAAAATCTTTGTTATTTTTTTATACTCTTCATTTGTACTGTTCGTGGAAGAAAAATTTGACATTTTAGTAGTTTATCCTTTAAATAAACGTCATTATATGAAGTAACATTTATTAAAATGATCGTTTGGTATGATCAATCTAGATATTCCCAGAATATTATAGAATCGGAATAATTTATTAGATTACCATATATACCAAATATTAATGTTTCATAAAATGAAGCTTATATACGAAGAGGAGGAGACGGTGTGTATACGTCAATGAGACCACAACTGGAAATCAATCTAAGGTGAACATATTTTACAGGTAACACGGGTAAAATAAAGATTATTCATAATAAATAATTAAGACTATAGTTTATATAGAATTTGAACATATTCTACTTATAATTTAAATTATAAACATTATGTGATCATTTGATATTTTATGTTTTTTTTTCTCTCAATTTCATGTTATCCGTAGATTAATGTATATAAAGGGAAAATTATATTGCCATTTCAATGTATTTTTTTTTAATAATATCAAGTAAAATTAAAATTGAGAATGGAAATGGGGAATGTGCCAAAGAGACAACAACCCGACCATAGAGCAGACAACAGCAGAAGGTCACCAACAGGTCTTCAATGCAACGAGAAATTCTCGCACCCGGAGGCGTCCTTCAGCTGGCCCCTAAACAAATATAATATAAAAAGAAATGTCATTTTTATTATTGTCAATGATAACTCGACAGCTGCTTGCAGTAAAGTAGCATGTGTGTCCTAATCTATTACAGGATTTCTTGGAAACATTATAATTTGTATAAACAACACATTTTTCTCTTGCTGTTAATAAGAATAACAAAGTAAAATATTGGGTCCTCCATCTGGAAGCACTTTTAAATATATCCAGGTTATAGTATTTTACAGTGAATTTATAAATTATGTCAAAATAAGAAAATCATCGATGAAGAATTATTCACTTGCAAGTGTACAATTCGACCTCATTATTTTAAGGAAACGAGTGTCAACATTAAAAGTGAAAGAACGATTAGTCATTATTATACAGATAAACACGTGGATTAATATTGAATTTTAACTGTATTTTGAAATTAAACAGACATAGAAAAATCCATTACACGAGTTCGCTATCTATTTATATCTATGTTTATGTTTTATATCGCTTATTCGACCGTCAGCAGTCTTCTTAGGTCGATACGATGTTTCATTAGATTGCATTTAGACTAAAATACTTCTTTTATTATTTTGGATAACCACCTTTAAGTATGTTATATATCAGATATGAGAATTTGAGTCAAATCGGTGATAAAGTGTTTGATAGCAAAATTTATTATGCTCCTTTAAACACCCTACTTTAATGCAAATAATTTATTTTTATATAGCTACATGTACTACATAGCAAATTGAGGTAACATCCTCTATAAAGGTTTGTGTTCTGGATGGGGAGGGGGTTGCGCTTAAACAACAATTCTTTGAAAATTTTAGATATTTTTTTCTACACATTATTCATTTATAATTGTCTATTATATTAACACACTGTTAGACCCAATTCTATTTGTTTTGTCCCTTTCCACGATCATCATACGAAATCGGTATCCCAAAATTGTGTTCTATTTGTCCAGTGTATATTTTGTTTGTTTTTTGGTGGATGTTTAGCTGCATACACAAAACAGTCAAATGGTATATCACCAAGTTCACAAATGTACAGGGAATGATTTATCCGAATAATCCAGTCGTTATATTAGAGAATTTTAAGTTTCAAACGAAACTTACGTACGTTAACGCAAGTAACTTAAGCTAACAATTCTACGGACTTTTAAGACATACTTCAAATTGTGGTTGTCTCCCTTCGCCGTTTCAATCATTTTAGATTTCAGCCAGATAGTTATAATATTGTTTTAATTCTAAAATAACATTCATGTATCAGGTACAGACAATTCGATTTTGGGGTGGGTAGGGAGAGCGCTTTGATATTGAAATGAAGATATTTCTGGTTCTGATTTTGACTGCATGAAATTGAATTCACAGCTGCCAACTTGAATTAAAAAAAGTCCTACATTTCCCCATGAGATAATTATCAAATGGGAAATAAGCATATTTCGGGTGAAACAAATTTTGGAAGAGTATTTAAAAAATATTTACAAAAGTGATGTGTAAAGGTTAACAAGTCTACAGGTTGACAGGTTTAATTTTACAATCAAACAAGTAATTAAGAATAATTAGAAAGGAGTAGGTATAGTAAGACCCCTTTTTGGCCCCAAAATATGGAAGTTTTACAAAGTTGTTAAAATGTAACCTTTAGTTATTTAGTAGAAAGTGAAATGC
The DNA here is from genome assembly GCA_037788925.1 of Mytilus galloprovincialis. Lineage (NCBI taxonomy): Eukaryota > Metazoa > Mollusca > Bivalvia > Mytilida > Mytilidae > Mytilus > Mytilus galloprovincialis. The sequence goes on along the minus strand of CM075339.1, from coordinate 54,320,299 downwards.
TTCTGCTACATGAATATGGGCTGATTTTGACAATACAGTGTACATATATCGGGTACTAGCATCATTAACATGCTAAATTACTGAAATCTTCACAATTTTAGCATTTTTGTAAATTTTTAGACGCTGAGTTTAGTTTTGCATGGTTGACTGAAATAATTTAAATTAATACGTATCACGTAAAATTTGTTTAGCGTAGCTTTGGGACTTTCAAAGAGTAGCAATTGAAGAAAACGGGTGTAAAATGATGGCAATAAAATTGAGAATGGAAATGGGGAATGTGCCAAAGAGACAACAACCCGACCATAGAAAAAAAACACAACAGCAGAAGGTCACCAACAGGTCTTTAATGTAGCGAGAAATTTCCGCACCCGGAGGCGTCCTTCAACTGGCCCCTAAACAAATATATACTAGTTCAGTGATAATGAACGCCATACTAATTTCCAAATTGTACACAAGAAACTGATATTAAAATAATACAAGACTAACAAAGGCCAGATGCTCCTGACTTGGGACAGGCGCAAAATAACTATTTTGCCTTGTAATGTGCCAGTTGTCGTTCAATCCGAACACCAAACATCATTTCTCTGTATTTAAATAACCAGAATATCTTTTGTAAAATTAAAAAGGACTTATTATATTGTTTGCCATTCGAAATACTCTCTTCTTTTATTAAGGTCTAACTTGTTAGTAATAACGAAGCAACTCTTGGAAGGGATCTGTCGTGTACCAAATATAATAATCTGCTACTTTGGAATAGTTCATGACATGAACATATCAACCCGGTTGAAGTAAGAAGAAGATTGTAAAAAGAGTGCACACGCTGAAATGTCTCACATTTTTACTAATCATTGATATTATATTGATAGTCATTGATATAAAGATTTAATACAGCTAGCACAAAAACTTGACATGATCAAAGAAAATGAGATCAAGGTCATATAAACCAAACAAGAGATACATGTACACCTTACAAGTATTCAATACACCAAAAAATAGTTGACCTATAGCTCATAGGTTCTAAAAAACAGACTTAACCAAGTAAACTAAATTATTTATGTATGTGCCTGTAATTCGGTGGTTGTCGTTTGTTTAATTGTTACATATTTGTTTTTCGTTTATTTATTTTTTTATATAAAAAAGGCCGTTAGTTTTCTCGTTTGAATTGTTTTACATTGTCATATTGGGGCCTTTAATATCTGACTATGTGGTATGGGCTTTGCTCATTGTTGAAGGCCGTACGGTGACCTATAGCTGTTAATGTCTGTGTCATTTTGGTCTCTTGTGGGCAGTTGTCTCATTGGCATTCATACCACATCTTCTATTTATATATAAACATTGACATCAACCATAAAAATGACCCATTGAGGTCGAGATCAGATGAACAACACAAGGCAGACATAAACATCTTAAAATTCTTCCATACAACAAATAAAGTTGACCTATTACTTATAGTTCAAGAAAACTAAAACACAAGAACTTAACACTGTGCAATGAACCGAGAAAATGAGGTCAAGGTCAAATAAAACATGCGAGACTAACATATAAGATATCACATACTCAAAAAGTAGTATTTGAAAAAATACCAAAACTAAATAAAAACTTAACTTTGACAACTGAACCATCAAAATGAGTTCAAGGTCAGATGGTATCTGCCAGTTAGACATGTACACCTTAGTCTTTCCATACAGTGAATATACTAGACCTCTCTTGCTTATAGACTTGACCGTTAAAACTTAATCTTGTTCATTAATCCATGAAAAGCGGTCGAGGTCAACTGTAAACTGTCTGACGGGCACGATTAACTTGCAAGGTACGCACATACCAAATACAGTTATCATATTACTCATTATTACAAAAACAAAAGAATTTCAAGTAGTCACTGAACTATGAACTTAAGTTCAAGGACAATGGACATGTGACAGACGATAAATTCATCACACGACTGAGACATTTTTATACAAAGTATGAAGCATTTAGGTCTCCAACCTTCAATTTAAGAAGGTAGCTAACGCTGCAGCCGATGCCATCGTATCACTATCCTTAAGTCGAGCTTTCTGCGACAAAAGTCGCCGGCTGGACAAGAAATAGGTGATAAAAAATTGTTTTGTCATGTTGAGAAAGATCCAATACTTAATTTCAACTAAAATCAATATTTTCCAAAAATTATTACCAAGTAACTGTATGAGCGATTTTTATCAAATATATACCAAAAGATGTAGAAATGTCTGAAGTTTTTTGTTTATTTGGTTATCATATTATTCATGCTCATTTTTGTACTTTTTTGTTATATAATGAAACAATTTGGCCATTTGTGTGAAATGTGTTATCCGAGCTTCTAAGAATATAATACTAGTATGTTTTTTTAATGTTATCTTTGTATTGCTATACTAGCTATTCATATCTCGCTGCAAACGTTTCCACATTGATGAAGACCTGGATGTGACACTGGATGAAGATTTTATTTTGATATTATTGTTTGGAGGGGCCTTTCATAGCTCACTATTCGGTATAGACTTAGCACATTGTTGAAGGCCGTACCATGACCTGTGTAATATCTGTGTCATATGGTCTCTAGTGGAGAGTTTTGTTATTGGCAATTATATCACATTTTTTTTTAATGAATAACAAGATATACAACTGAACAACATATTGGTATCAAAAAATAACTTCATTTCTCAAAAATCACATGGATAAAAACTTGTCCATGCATTTGTCCATCTTTGATTCTAGCTGTTTTCCTCGGTCTACGCTCTCCTTTTCGACAACATGCAGTCAGCATACCGTGCTTGTCATTCAACAGAAACGGCTCTACTACGGGTTCACCATGATATAGTATTGGCACTTGATAATAACTGTTGTGCGGTACTTGTTATGCTCGATCTATCCGCTGCATTCGACACTATCGACCATCCAATCCTGATCAATCGGTTAGAATACTCTTACGGCATAACTGGCTCAGCGCTGTCATGGATGAGATCCTATCTTGAAGGTCGAACTCAACGTGTAGCAATTGGCTCCGTATTGTCAGATGTAATAAACATTAAATATGGCGTTCCACAAGGTTCGGTATTGGGACCCCGATTGTATTGTATTTTTGCAAAACCGATCAGTGAAATATGTCGGCGACACAACTTAAGCTATCATGGGTATGCTGATGACAGGCAAGTCTACCTAGTTATCAAACCACTCGATAATTGGGAAAACATATCTTCCCGTCTAGAGACTTGTTTAGCTGACATTAGTAAATGGATGTGCTTAAACATGCTGAACCTTAACCAAGACAAAACGGAACTGATCTTATTTTCACCAAAAAATCGTGTAAAGGAATTTTCGAATTGTCATCTGTTATTTGATGGATCAATAGTAAGCAATGCATCTGTGGTAAACATTCTTGGTGTTTATTTTGATAGAACATTAAGCATGGAAAAGCAGGTCAATGGCATCACGAAGTCGTGCTTCTTCCAAATTAGGAACATTGGTAGAATTCGGCAATATATCACTGAGGATGCCTGTAAAACTTCAGTCTGCTCGCTCGTCACGTCACGTCTAGACTACGGAAACGCTCTGCTTTATGGAGTAAATACCAGCTTAGTCAATAAGTTACAGCGAGTACAAAATACGGCAGCCAGGCTCGTTACACGTACCAAGAAACATGATCATATAACACCAGTTCTTGTGTCTCTCCATTGGATTCCGGTGCAACACCGAATATAATATAAACTTCTTTTGTATACTTTCAAAATCCTGCATGGTCTAGCGCCCGTCTATCTTGAGGAACTCATTAGTGCCTATCAACCATCAAGATCTCTAAGATCGGAAAATGCCATGCAGCTTATACAACCTCGTGTACGCACCAAAATCTATGGAGAAAGACGTTTCGACAAAGCTACTGCGAGTCTCTGGAACAATCTTCCTAGCCATCTAAGACATGAACACTCAATGGAACTTTTTAAGAAAAATTACATGTAACTTTTTATACTGACAGTGGCTTTTTAACTTTGTTCTTTTCGTTGTAGTATAATATGCCTTTTAATTATGATTATTTATTTTTTAACTTTTCTGTTCCTTTTGGTTTGGTTTTTTTTTTTATATTATGTGTTTCAAAATTTTAATTTATTCTTATTGCATTGATTGTTTTAATATTTAACACCTTTTTTTTTTTAACTGCATTGATTGTTTTATGTTAAGCGCTTAGAGTAATTTTAATTAGATAATGCGCTATATAAATATTGTAAATAATAGTAAATAATCCTTGACCGCTTCATATGCCTCTCTTGCCAATTCAGATGTGGATTTCCTTGGCGCTGGTGGTGGGCCTTGTGCCAAAGTAGGTTCATCGTCATCCGAACTAGACGGATTTTCCTCTGGTACCTGGATCGCTCCTTCCCTGTGGTCATCACCTAGCATTCTCCTTTTCACCACAGCTTCTATTTCTTTTTCTATTTCTTTTTGTGCTACAGGCGCACCCGAATGTCCTCTTTTGCACAGCTGTAAAAAGAAACACGAAAGATGTACTGATTTATTTAAGTTAATTCTCAACAAAAAAAGCAATATAACAAAAAGGGGGGAAAAATCAAAAATAAATCAGATAGTTGTCGCTTTATATTTGCTGATTTGTTAAGTTATTTCCCTAATAATTTTTTTCACGAATGGGTCAATGAGATTAAATTATCAGAAAATAATAAAAAATATAACTTTTGATAACAGACCAGATCATTTGAACAGTACATATAGAAGTTTATGGCGAGGGCTACATCCTGCTACACTTTTCAAATTACGAAACTACATGTAAGCAAGAAAAAAGATAAAAAATATTTTATTTGGAAATAATCACCAACTTAACATGTAGTTCAAAAACCAAGCTATAGTTATTGTTGTTCATTCGTGGTTTTTAACTTTTTTTTTAGAGTAAGAGCACACATCTATTATCTTCAATTTTGAATTGTTGAAAAATTCGTCAGAATTTTCAATTTGTTTTATTTAAGAAAGGATGTCTACCGATCGAGGGGTCAACCAAAAACTTCAAAAATATAGTAAGGCAGTAATCATTTGGATTTTTTGGGGGAGGGTAGGGGTAGTGTTTGAGGTGAAAATACGGTCATTTTTGTCCATTTGTTAGGATGAACCTTAATTTGTCGCCAAAAAAACAAATAGATTGTTTTCGCCACAGGCCATAGGCGAAAAACAAGTTTGTCTGGGAAAAAACCAACAGCAACCCCCCCCCCCCCCCCTCCCCTAGAATTTCAAATGGTTGCTGTCTTAGACTGTTAGATAGTTGTAGATACTTTTATCTTTTAATGAAATCTTATGACTAATGAAAATTACAAAAGGGGAATTTACAAAATTAAAATAAATAATGAATCTAATCAAACACACCAAACCATGCGTCAAAATTGACTCTAAAGTACCTTTTTGAGATAATTTCTTTATCTTTGGGATGGTCTCCAGCTTGTCCGGAGTATCTGCTCTCCATTTCCCTTATCCTTTCAACGATTTCTTTTAACTCTTCATTGGTAATAATAGCCCCTTCCTTTGTTAACTTTTTCATCTGGTCGGACATTCGTCGTCTTAACTTCTGAAAATCCCCCTCTTGGTACAATAACTTGGCCTGTTCAGGTAGTTCATCTATATTGCTTCTAATATTTTCCAATATCCTCGGCCAATTGCAGCGAGTTTTTTCATAATTCTTGGCAATCATTATTTTCTCGTTTAGAGAAACTTCGACACGCACCTCCTTTGCTTTCAAAGCCATTTTGCAATGTTGGGATATAAATGTTTTTTTTCTGTATGTCCAATCAGAGGTCTCAAATAAATAAACAACTTCTTATGGACCAAAACAGGAGGTCCCTTAACTTTTTATCTGCATGCTTTTTATTTAATTTTATTTACATTTCGATGTATAATAATAAAAAAAATTATAAAAAAATATCGCTTAAATCTAGCTTGTTTGATTTTCAATATTTATAGGTATATTTATATTTTATACACTATATATGAGGTTTGAATTCCCATCGGATACCTTATATTCAGCCTTAATACCTGAACTGGTATTACTTTCCAAATGTACTATACATGTATAATAAAATAAATGTGTTTTTAAAGCTTCATAATGAACGAAAGGGACACTCTTTTTGCTATGATTTTAATGATGTACATGCAGTATCGAATGTTAAAAAATTGTATGCTTCTTCCATACAAGTCAGACGAGGATTTCGTGTTCGTAATGTTTATGAATATGTATTCTGGTTATGTACGGAATATGAGGTTCGTCTTACCACACGTAAACCTTACAATCAGGAATAGAATTTTGGAAACTGAAGGAATACCTCACACATATGAAGCACGGAATGTCTTTTTTGTTCTGCAAAATCGACCATATGATTTTTGGATACTTTCTGGGGAAAGCCCACGCTCATTTCAGGAGTTGGTATTGGCAATTACACCACGAACTGTTGGTTTTCGATATGGAGTAAGGTTCATGACTCTTGAAAATAGGCTGTTGATGACTTTGATATGGCTCCGCCAATATCCAACATATTCAATGTTATCTCAATATTTTGGCATAAGTGTACCAACTGTTTGTAACATTATTAAGAAAATGTAGGTAATTTTATGGGAAGAAGTTGCCAGAACAATAGAGTGGCCAGATAGGAATACTTAGCATCGGAGAAATGGAAAGTGGCCCGAAATGCCCAACGTTTTGGGATGCATCGATGGAACTTCGCATGAAATTTTGGTGCCGCAAACCGAACCACAAGAAGAATTTTACAGCGGTCACAGAAAGTTCCATTGTATACATACCGTACAAGTATGTCAAGTATATGTTGAATTATAATTGTTCGCATATTGTTAAGACACCTTAAAAAGGATCACATAGTAATGATTACACCGCAAACGCAACACCCCCTCCAAATGGTAGCTATACATTTAAAACGTACAAAAAGAAATTAAAAACACTTATGTGAGCATGTGGTTTTTACGGCAAAATATTTGACTTTTTGCATGATGAAAATTTAAGCATTTTTTTTTCGGTACTTACCCCCTATCTACAAACACTCAAGACTATTACGATTCGACTATAAGTATTTCAAAATTTACACATACAGCATTAGTGATCACATGATACGGAATTTTCAAAGTAACTATTTGCATGAGTTTAAATTTTAAAACTTTATTGGCAAAGGACACAGACACAACACTCGACTGAATACCGAACCTCTAAAACTCGCACCTCCCCCTTTTTTGGTTTGATTTTTATTAGAATGTATTAATAACGTTAAAATTGATATGGAATATGTGTTTGTGGTTAGGTTAAAATACATATTCTATGAAAACTAAAAAGCTCAATTTCGCATTTTTTATTCGAAATATGTATACATGTGAATTCAAATACTAGTAGTAACATCTACGACAATTGATCGGTTGACAGGGTTAAAAAAAAATTAATGAAAAGATTCACCTGTCTTTCAATAAACTTAAATGAAAAAAATCATAAAGCTATACAAACTTTCTCTGACAGCAAAGCACCATTTAATTCGTCATATTTTTTTTTATATAGAATTCAACTTTGTTATTTATTAATTTTAGCAAGAAAAATTGGTTGTATTACACACGTTATTCTTTCCACTTGTCCGTACCCTTTTCATATCTCTATTTCTGAAATACTAAACCCATTCATGTTTCTTTCTCATTAAATTAGTAATTCTGTTTTGCGGGGGGATCCATAATTCAAGCTCATCGGGTTTGAGGAATATGGATGTTCTATCGTTTCTATTTTTAGTAACTTTTGTCTGAATTTATGCAAGAAAAAACGGGGAGGGAGAGGGGGACATGCCCGGGGGACTTCTAATGTTCGGTACCTACCTATGAATCAGCCAATGTATGAAATAATTTCATCCATAGATACGAATAATAAAAAACGATGCACAACAATTTTCAGAATGCTATCAAATCTACATGTATATGCTTACATTACTTAAGTATTTTGTTAACGGAGTATACTTTGATCGATAAGGGTCATATTTATTTTCACTATCAACTTAATTCATGTTTTACAGGTGGTTATAGATAACGAAAAAAATATCTGTCATATTCATTCCGGATTTCTGGGCCATGATAATGACGCTTTCGCGTATCAACAGATGAAGCGTATAGGTCCTGGACTTGATCTTGATTTTCCTGCCAATGGGTTTATCCTTGCAGACAGTATTTATCCAAATACAAGACCTCTGGTGACGTCGTATACATATAAAGCAAATGAAATAGCAAGACTGCCTCGCAATGAAAAAAGGAGGAAACAAAAATTTAACAAACTGCACAAGAAGAGGAGAATTTTTGTTGAGCATGTTATAAAAGAGCTTAAAACTTTCCGGGTTATCGGAGCAATATACCGCCACACTAGATGGGAACTCTCTTGTATAGTTGAGACGTGGGCTGGACTTGCAAAGAGAAGGGCTGAATTTATCAATAATCTTGATTAAGAACAAGATATGTTCCTACGGTTGCAAATAAACCCCTACAAGATTTGTTTTTATTTCGTTCTTACTTAATATTGTCAAGATTAAAAACCTTTACGGTCCAATTTGCAAATTACACTTCATGCGGTAAATTAATATTGAACGAGTCCTTTTCATTTTTTATGGGTGTAGATGAGTGATCAGAAAAAAAACTTGAAGAAACTCAACTGACTGTAATTTGCAAAATTGGACTGAAAAAACAGAAAAATCAAAACTGGCAAAATGTGTTCCTGGCCATTTACAGCACTTCTTTATTAACAGCATGCAAAACAACTAATCTCAGAGAACTCATTGATTAACTTGCTTGCTATATTTGTTTGGATCTTTGTTTACTATTTACTGAAATTTGATTGGACAATAAACATTAGATTTATTTCATGTCAATTCTTATTGTCCAATCATATTCCAGTATATGTAAAAACTGACTGAAACTCCGCCTGCCTATTGTTTGCAAAAAACCAAGCAAACATAGCAAGCGAGTTTGATCAATGATTTTTAGAAGCAGTGTAACATGTTTAATACTTTTCAGTTCGATTTTGTCGTTTCAGTCTGATTACTGGTATCGGTAACCAGTGGGAAATTTTACGTCGTCACTTCGAAAACATCTTTGTGCATTAAGTTTCATGAATTTATAATATAGATTATAAGTATAACTGAAACGTTGTCTCTTGATTATATGACTCGTAACACATTAATTGTCAGATACATCGAGGGAAAAGGATATACTGAACAATAATGTATGCATACCACGCAAGCTTATCGTGTACTTTAGATAAAAAAAATAACGTTGGAAATAGTTTACTCAGAGGCTGTACCAGGGGTGAGGGGCTGTGATTGGATCCTACCTTTTTTTTCGGGAAAATTACAATTGCTTTTTTTTTTATCTTTTATTCTGAAATCTTTCTTTTTGAGAACCACGGTTTTGCTATATATCCAAGTTTATTTTAGTCTGGATTATCATGAAGCAGATATAGTCTGATATCTACTAGAATTTAAACAAAAGGAACTTAACTCTCACTATTGGAAATGATAGAAATGTATGTCGTATATGTACGATTGAATGAATCTTTCTAACAGTTTTTCAAATACACTAAACTATGATTTCTTGCTCTCGATTTTAAAATATTTTCACATGTTTTTCTTTGACTGAACATGCTAAAAGAAATTCAGATGCATTTGTCAGAAACTAATACAAAAGTTGATTTCAGCGCTAGGTAAGTCCTTACTTTGGGACCTCCTTGAGGACATTTGCCAATCAAGTATGCTGCTTCATTCAGTTGTGATTGTCGAGCATGCATATAAAAAGATAATGTGGTATAATTGCCCGTTAGACAACACCCTACCAAGATCAAATGACACAGACATTAACAACTATTTGTCAACGTACGGCCTTTAACATTGAGCAGAGCCCAATCCGCATAATTGGCTATAAAAGGCCCTTAAATGGCAATGTAAAAAATACAAACGTGAAAACTATGTACCAAAAATGAACGACAGACAAATATGTAACTCATCAACAAACGACAACCACCGAATTACAGGCTCCTGACTTAGGACAGGTACATAAATACAGAATGTGGCGGGATTAAACATGTTATCCGTATCCCAACCCTCCCCTAATCTGGGACAGTGGTGTAACAGAACATCATAAGAACGAACTATAAAAATCAGTTGAAAAAGGCTTAACTCATCAGATGGATAAACAAACAAATACTTCAAACACAAGCCTAGTTTGGCTCCAATATTTAAGGCAAGGCTACAAAAAAAAACCATAAAGATGATCATTTCCGAAAAATCTACTTGACATGGTTCATCTGTTATGTTAATGAATTTGTTTGACAGCTAAGCCAGTACAACATTGCCATCTGACATGCAATTTCTATATATATATATAGGTAATAAAAAGTAACATCGATCCCTCTGCTTGTCCGTCGGGGCGTCCGTTTGTAACATCCCTGTTGACACTCTTGAATCTGCATATAAGAAGGGATTCTAAACATGGCAAATTTATCACACTGCGATATGTTTTTTTTTACTTGCTAGAATGAACTTTCCAGGTAAAGGTTTACAAACACCTTTTCTTGATAGATTATTAAAATGGCACACACGACACAGATCATTCATTTTAAAAAAGAAAAGCTGAGTTATCAATAAAACAAGAATACTCATGTTTGGAGTTCTCACAAATATTTACAACTTAATCATGTTAATGGCAATCCAATAGAATAACTCCCAAAACTATCTGATATTCAAATAATCCGGGTATTTTTTATATGCTTACATTAGAAAATCATTACAACCTTTGATCAACGTTATCCTTTTTAGAATACATATGTTCAAAATCTCATTTTCCCGTACATACTTTTTGAACGCGGCATGCCATATTCACAAATTAGTTGAAAATAAAATCTTTTTCTACGAAAATAGGAAAAATGGTTTCATTCAAAATATACATGTATTCTCTGTGAACAAAGTTTGCTTTTTCGTAAGTTCAGATATCATGTATAAGACTAATGTAAACTGTCGCTCGTGGATTACGCTATTTTTAAGAGATTTGAACAAAACGGAGAAAGGGAGACAAACACAATTTTACAACAACCAAGTTTAGGTGTATAACGTACGTCAAAATATACGATTTTTGTTTAGTTTACAAGTTTGATGGTCAACGGGAGATAACAATAACCCTTTTTTTTTTTACATGTTAAGGTATGTTACGTTTAAGTAAGTCAAAAACCTAAAATTCTCTAATAGAGCATTTGCATTAATCAAGTATTTGCTGGCGTATCCGTATCGACGTATCGTTTAACACGTATATGAGGAAAGGATAAATTAAGTCAAGTTGGTCCCAATAAAAATATTATATAATGCATTTTATTTTAATTGAGATCGGGGTAAAATCATTATTGTAAACAAATCTGTTCGATACGTATACGTCGATCCGTGCACGTATCCTGATACGTGAATAATGCAAATGCTCTAATATTAGTACGTACATGTACACTATCGATCATTACATTAATCTCTAACGGTGGGGAGATCGGAGACGGTAAGGGCTTGAATTATACGAGTGAACCTAAATAAATAAATAGGTTTTGCAGATTGATTTTTTGTATTTCATTTATTAGTCCCAAAGGCTACTATTATCAATGACGTAAGCTTCGAACTGCTACCTTCTCTAACTTCGTTAAATTACTGCCGACTCTAATAATCCAGTCGTGTTATTTCTCACCACTATCACAACATTGACTAAAGAAACGGTTGTGGATATATAGAGCGCACTGATTTGAGTTATCCAATGCTTTGCTTGATTTCTTTTCTTTTCCTGTTAACACTTATAAGCCATATAATTGAGAAAAAGGAACTAACCACGTGACCAATGGCCTTACAAGAACATAAAGAGTAGCAGACAAGCGAAGGTGTGGCGCCTACCAACATATTAAATCCCGCCATATTGAGAATTCTAAAATTAGGCGTCTGTAATTCAGGGGTTTTCGTTTGATGCTGTATGTCGTATTTGCTTTTCGTTCATTGTTTTGTACATATATAATGCCGTTAGTATTTTCCTTTGGATTGTTGAACTTTTATACAGTTTACTATGTTTTATGGGTTTTGCTATTTGTTGAAGGCCGTACGATGACCAGCAGTTGTTAATTTCTATATCATTTGCTCTCTAGTGCTGATTTTTCTCATTCGACAATCACTTGTTCAGAAACTGGTCCTATTCCTTGATGATAATGTATTGCATAGTATAATAATGTTTAATGGAGAGAGTTCTATTAAAAAAATCAACAAACACCCAACAACTGAAAAAGATATCCATAGGCAGCCATAGTATTCACAGTAAGCAAAAACTAAACTTATTATGAGTAAATTCTTCCGCAGGAGCATGGCTGTAGACTACATTTGTATGTGTAAGAAACTGGTCTTATATTTCTTAATAACAATAGATTATACAGTACAGTAGTGTTTATGGAGATGTGTTATAATTAAAAATTGCGACAACAAATCAACAACGCAAAAAGACATCCATAGGCATCTCTACTTTTCACATTCAGCAAGAACTAAACTTTTTATGGGTATTTTTTTCGCAGGTGACTGTAAATTATGTCATATCTTACATAGAAACATTCAGGCTAATAAAAGATCGATAAAAGTGTTCTTTTTCAAACTTGCCATTTCAAGTAACTGTCATGCAGATCTAAATGTTAATTTCATATTTGTTTTTCACACACTTCTTAATTTTTGTGTTTGTTATTCACACAATTCTTAATTTTGTATTTGTTATTCACACAATACTTAATTTTGTATGTGTTATTCACACAACTATTAGTTATTTCATATATTTTGATCAAATACAACCAATTTTATTTGCTAATTGGATTATGGTGAAGAGCGGAATAAAATCATTTAAGAGAGCAAGGTAGACTTATTCGGTTTGTTTATTACTTAAACTAACATGAAAAGGAAGCTATTTGATTTATGATGTCTCTGTACTGGTCAGTTTGTCAGATGAGTCAAACTTAATTAATTGATAAATTGTTGAAACTAGATATAACACTCTTAAATGCAATGAAATTTAACTAAATTTGGAAAGAAAAGTGATAAGACTAGACCGATTTTGGTAAAATTTTATTCATTTGAAAACCAAAACTTTGTAAAAAAAAAATCTAGACAGTTAAGATGTTCATTATACGGAATGTCAGAACAGTTGCCTATCGAGATACTATAAAGCGAAGAAAAGAAAAAAGCCTGTATCGTCAAAGACTAGATTAATGTAAATGGCAATGGTGTTCCATCTAGAATGTGCATGTCATGTCTGTGTCATTTTGGTCTTTTGTGGATAGTTGTCTCATTGGCAATCATACCACATCTTCTTTTTTATATGTGTGAACATTCATGGTCTGCCGTCAGTCTATAATTGCAATGTTTTTTTATTCGAATCTGATCGATGCATTTGACATTTTTATTCTAAGTGAAACATGGTTTAATGATAGTAACTTGAAAGATCAAAATGGTTTTGTAATAATTTCGCGTGTAAATAGAGGTTTTGATATAGGAAAGAGAAATGAAGTTGGTATTGCTTTATTTTGTAAACCATTTTTACAAAAAATTAACTTTTGTCGAAAAGGAATTAAATTGTCCTCTTGAAATTAAAACATGATTTTGTTCAGCATTGAGAGTAATATTCATTTGTTTCTCATTTATCTCATAAGAAAAATAAAATTATTATTATTCTAAGTTTCTTTTGTTGCCTGTTCCGACATCGGACTAGGACTTCTTTTAAACGTAGTTTTACTGTTCATATTGCTTTATCCTACAATGGCTAGAGGTATAGGGAGAGGGTTGAGATCTCGCAAAATATGTTTTACCCCGCTGCATGTTTGTGCTTATCCTAGTCAAGAGCCCTGGTCTTTGTTAGACTTGTATTTTTTTTTTTTTAGTTCATTTATATGTTTTGGTGTTAAGTATGACGACAATTTTCTATAATCTAATTGATTAGGAAGGATCTAATGCCGTATATATCATCACTTATACATACAGTTTCCTGTGTAATCCGACACACTGGGGGGTGGGGGTGATTAGGGGGGGGGGGTGTAAAAAAAATTGATTTCAGCAGGGTGTCGGATTCTCCGGTTTTTTTCTGCAATGATAGAAACATTTTTGGACCATAAAAATTAGTCGTTTAAAGCAGGATATTGGAATACTTAGGTGTCGGATTAGGCAGGTTACACTGTTCTACATATCAATGTTGAATTCTATTTGACAGTATGGTTGGTTCTGTTACTAGTTACGCATCCAAAATTTTAGGTTTTCATCGTGCTCGTGAATTTAAATAAATGTTTTGTAACCGTATTTGTAGATTTTTTTCGCAGCGTATTTTGTTACTACGACTAAACAGAGATTTCTATATTAACCAAAAAACTTAACATAGTTCTTTTTTTTGTTAATTAATTTGAAATTGGGTGATATCTCTCTAATCAATATGATGTCCTGTACATTAAGCATTCAATAAAGTTTTACAAAAGCTACCCCTCTCTCTCTCAAAAATCATTGATTGGGCCCTGATGTATTATATTATTATAAGTCGTTAATAGGTGGGAACTAACTTTCAGTAACTGAGGATGCTCTATATTCTGCACTGTGTCTTTTATTTTGTGGAGATTAATATTTACTATGCTGCATCCGGTCTGTTTTATTAGTAAAGGTTTTTTTCTTCTTTGTGTCCATCTCTCTACAACAGTTTAGTGTTGTACTGTGTGTAACCTATCCAATTTAGTGAAAGGTTCGGCGCCAACAAAATAGTTTAACCATGAGACATTTGAACTGTTTTACATATGTCATATCCGATAACCTTTCCGATAACCTTTGTGAATACAGTGACGTTACGCACGGTAATGCGTTCGGATTAAAATTACGTTATTATATGATTTTAGAACTCACAAATCTTATTTTTGCGTTAAAAATTGCATGTCCGGCGTAACATTTCAGATTAAATAAAATGCGTTTCTCTATGTTCCGTTGTAATTTTGCACATAAAATCTGCGAAATTTAGTATATCAGCTTCCTACTAGATTTATATTATAACATCATACCCGTTTTTTGGTATTGGCTGAAATTTGAAGCAAGCCTTCAACGAAATATTCAGCAGAGGAACCTGTCTTAATAAGTTTTGAGGAAAGTTTATCAAAATTTCAGTTTTATTATTATCCCTATAAAATAATCAAATCATATTAAAACTATACTCAATAGAAAGTTCAGAAAAAGATAAACATTTTCAAAGTTTCAAATGTAAAAAAAAACTTTTTCTTGAAGCAGAATTTTTAAAAATCAAATGTCTAGCCACAATGTCCAAACGTTATTTTTGTCCATTCCTTAGGTGAAACATGTTGTATAAATACTAAATGAGCATTTATAATACAAAACTAACATATTTATAAGATACAAACTATAAGTTCATACAAATGGCTAAATGAGTCGGGTGTTTTCACAAACATTATGATCTTACATTTTTTTTCGGAAAGCATTCCCTATGTCTAGCCATTATGTCCAATGGTGTCATTTTGACGTTTCTGCACAGTGGCGTCTTTTATACAAATACACACTTGTTACGAACTGTTTAGGCAGTTAAAATGATGCCGGGAAATCTTCATTCCAAAATGGTCTTCTGAATCAAAATAACACTCAAATTAGAAAAACATACACACATAAGGAATAAACCCTTTATAGACACACGGGAAAAGGGGGGATGGGCCGAGGGATAATTTCTTATGGACAAAAGTTTTCACGCAAATCTAAAACACCTTTATAGATTAGAAACCGATTAGAATCCGAGTTACAATGGTCTTATAAATTTTAAACAACTATATAAATACGTATTTGTAAAATGAAACCATCAGTGCTAAAAAGATAGAGAAATAGTCGGAAAACTCAGACACAGACTCATACTGATATTGGACAAAAGTGAGTTCAACAAAAAAAAAATCATTTCAACTAAAATCATTATAAAAAGAAATATTGCTAAATTATTATATGACCAATTTTAATGAAATAAATACCATAAATTTTTATGTCAATTTGTCAAAAAAATGTTCAGGCTAAATTTATCTTCTCATGTGTCCCTCGGCTCCGGAAGCAAGATTTTTTTTAAAGGTTGCTATGTTTTCTATCCAAAATAAAATTCGAAAAATTTGCATTTGTTTTCATCTAATCGCAGATCAGAAAATAAAAACGATCCTTACGTAATTAATTGCCTTATACATGATAAATTTTGAAACATTTCTTCAGCATATGGTATTAATTTGATATAAGTCGACCGAGTAGGTACTCCGCTCTTGATAACAAAATGTGAAAGTTAGTTTATGGCGTCAAATTTGTTAATTATACATGTTACGTCTTGCGACGCAATACCATGCGTAACGTCTGTGGTATACAGAAAACAGAAAATATCGAGATCTTTAATAGCTGGTTATACAGTATGAGTTTTTGTAATTATTCAAGCCGTCCAGTGACCAATATAATTGTCAACTTGGTATTTGGTCTCTGTCGGGGTGCTGTCTCCTTGCCCAGTCTTCTTATTCTTATATTAATACATATAGATTCGACCGTAGGTGTTCCTGTTTGAATTGTTTTACACTAGTCATTGTGCCCTCTATAGCGTGCTATTCAGTGTGAGTCAGGTTAACTGTTTACACACGGATTAACATTTCGAGTCCCTCGATGGGTCGGTTTTTACTATTTCGTCAATATTCTTTTCGAGGAAAAGGAAAATAAAAAGACTTACTACTTCTCAGATTTATCTGTATGTTTGTTTGAAAGCTTAAGTCAGGTGTGTCGTATGTCTGTTATGTTTTTTTAACACAGTTTTGGCTGCTGGATCGCTATTGTTGTCATATTAAACTATTTTGTCTGGTTCAGTTGCTTAGCAAATGTTGCGAATATAACGAAACTAAACAGGTAGTTGTCATACAAGTTTGATGCTAAGCTAATGCTAAACCAAATTTAACCCACAATTTTCTGCGATCATGACTATTCCAAGTAAGGAATATGACATTTTTATTTATTCGTTCCGTTGGCTTATAAATTCTTATGTTCATTTTTGTCAGTTTGTACGGTTCTTTTTTTACATTTTTTAATTACCCTGGAGTCCTGTATTTGTTTTGTTTTTTTAACGATTGTTCTAGCAAGGTATTGGATATCTCGATTATGTAGATGATGATAGTGATAAGAAAGAGACAAACTTTGAATTTGGAAAAAAATCCTATTTAATCTCTTTAAGAACAAAAGTATGCAGTTCTTTAAAAAGGAGATTGCGACGGACGATTTTAGTTCTTTCTAAATAAATATTTTTTTTTGATTTGATCTACTCTGACATTAACAGATGATATGATTGCCAATGAAATTTAGTTTTATATGGATTAATTTGTATGTTTGTTTGTTTCGGATTTGAGACATTTTTACAGATGGGTTATAATTTTTAGGTTAAAGAGGTTGATTAGATTTCAATAATGTTTTATTCCAAGAGAACGGCAATTTTATGAAGCCTTAATGTGGATACAACCTTTAACTTTCCGACTTTTAACATTTTCTTCACAAACATGTAAGGCATAAGTGTTAATATCTTTATCCTCTTTGGTGCTCTCTTCTTCTTCGGAAAAGCGCATTCAGTGTTTGGAAATAACATGTACTAGATACACTACTGTATGTACAAAATGTAGCTCATTGTTTAAAAAAAACCCAATACTTTTATATTTCATCCCACCAGAAATATTTCGATATTCTGAAAACACCTAAACAGTGGTGACCAACAAGAGATATTATACATCTTTTTCGCTTGTAACAAAAACATTGTCAGTGCAATTTTTTTCTGGTAAATTTAACAACCACTAGCGTCAAAAACACCTGTGTTTTCACTTGTTTTGACACTCCCCTTTTTTCTCTAACGGGGATTTGTGACATCTTGTTATATTTTGTTGTATACTAGTATTGAAAATACAATAATCTACACATTGTTAAAAAGTTCATGACTGTTTATTTCATGATCAAATTGCCCAGCTTCTCATTCAAGTTCGAATCGGTAAAACTGTCCTTTATACTGTTAGATACATTGCACAGTAGTTTCATTTTTTTGTTTTAATAGCACGTTCATGTCCTTTGTGTTTCCTTCAAGCAATATAATTTAGCTAATTAGACCGTTCAAGGGTTGTATAGCCAGTAAACCATTTGTAAACACTTCCGTATATAAAGCTAGTCCTTTCTTTGAAATCAAACTCCTTTAAGTGTCTCTTCTGTAAAGATATATTCTAAATCTAGCTATCATGGGATTGCAGATTGGACACAATTAACAACCATTGCAGCATCTTGCCAGGCGTTACACAAGTTAGGATAAGGCCTGTTTTTGCGCCCCCCCTAAATTCTATCATTTTTCAAATTCTGTTTTGGAAAGCTACTTATTATGTACCGATTATCAGGTTATTTGCATGTTGATATCGTAAAATATCAGCTGCGAGACATAATATGAAGCTTTTTGTCGAGTGAGCGTAGCGAACGAGACCAAAAAGCCTTCATATAATGTCAAGCAGCTGATATTTTACAATATCAATATGCAGATAATCTGATAATCGATTTATCGGGCTATATTTGCGTGTTTCAGAAGTGTTTTCTTTGTTTCACCAGCACACAAAAGATGACTTGATAAGTTCGGGTCAAAGTAATTAACGTCGGTTCAAACATTATGACGTCGCTGATATGTCCGGGTCAAAGTTATTTAGGCCGGGTCAACGTATTTGACGTCACAAAGACATGATACGGAATAATATTAAGAGCTGAATATACTGTTTGTGGCTAGAACCTTCGGATTGAACCTGATACTGGCATACAAACAAACACCATTGAAGGTACATCATTTATTATATAACCGGAAACTCAGCATACTTTATATATATATAACAGTACAAAGGGAGACAAGCAGTTCACATACATTGTTCCAACACATATCAGAGTTATCTCTCTTACTATACTGATATACTAAACATACATAGCAAACACTACATCTCTTCCTTTTTTTTAGATTTGAAAACATCTTGACATATTTTTTTTTACAAAATAAAAACTTCAAATAAAAATTGAACTACTCTATGTCAATTTTGTTTAAAACATAAAAATTTAAAATATGTTAACAAAAAAAACCCATTTGTTAACAATACCTTTATAACATAAATCATGTAACTTATAATTGTTCATAATGGTACACATATTATTTCAAAACAAAATCGTCAAACTTTGACGGTAACCTTTTCAATCTGACTGGTCTATCTTTCATACTACAAGTTTCATCTTGACTAGAACTTAAACACTTATTTTCATCAAAATTGCTAGATTCATTTAAATTCTCATAATCATCTTTGTGACTAGAAATAATTTCAGACTCTGTATTAACTACATTTTTGTTTGCATCAGATTGTGAGCATGATAAATCATTATTTTCTCTCTCAATAAATTTCTTTAAATGTGTCACATTTCTCCTGTATTGAAAACCTTTGTCAGATTCAACCAATACACTATTACCAATTTTCTCAACCACTTTAAAAGGGGATGGAACAAAAGGTGCAGACATTTTATTTCCATGGTCTTGCCTGACTAGAACTTGATCGTCGACACGAATATCACTCTCGCACGCACCACGACGTTTATCAGCATATATTTTTCCTTTTTCCTTTTGTTCGGCGTCTCGGTCGCGTACTTCAAAATCATTAATATTATAATCGATCAACTCGGGTAACTTTGTTCTGATTTTTCGACCAAAAAGTAATTCGGACGGACTTACTCCTGTTGTAGAATGAGCAGTACTACGGTACATGATTAGAAATTTACTCAATTCTAATTTCCAGTCGCGACCTTCGGCTTGCGCAATTTTGACACGTTTCATTATCGAACGATTTTGGCGCTCTACTTCGCTGTTAGCCTGTGGCCATAACGGAGTTGTTCTATGATGGACTATACCATGTTCGGACATAAAGTTCTTAAAATGTTGACTAACAAACTGGGGTCCATTATCGGTGTGAATTGATAACGGCAATCCATGAGTCAAGCAAAATTTTGAAATCAACGACGTAATATTTTCCGACGAAACATTCTTAGTAACAGCGACTTCAAAATAGCGGCTATAATAATCAACTAATACAAACATATAATGATTGCTCGGTAACGGTCCTAACAGATCAGCAGCTAATTGTTCCCACGGGGCAGAGGGCAACTTGGTACGCTTTAACGGTTCGGGTTTACTAGGCTGACTAACCAATTGACAACCGTAACAGCTTTGACAAAACTTCTCAATACTTTTATCTATCCCTGGCCACCAGACCTTACTTCGTAAACGCGTTTTCATGACAACAATGCCAGGATGACCTTCATGAGCAAGGTGAAGTACCTGTTCCCGTAAACTAATAGGTATCACGATACGAGTACCCCGAAGTACTAATTGACCAATAGCGCATAGTTCACTTCGAATCGGTAGATATTCTTTGAACTCGATACGGTGCCACTGACTGTGAACAAGACATTCTCGGACAGCCTTTAATTCAGGATCATTCTCGGAAGCTCTTTCGATTTCGCGTGTTGTCATCGCAAACGGTGTTGATTCTTGAGCTACAAATTTAACGTATTCCTCAGTTACATTTTCCCGATTGTCACGTGTTTTCCCTTCTTTGATCAAACGTAATAGCGAGTCAGCTATATTTTTCGGTCCGGGAATATACCGTACAGTATATGTATATGGTTGCATACGGAGAACCCGGCGCTAAATTCGAGCACATACTTTTGACTTTGTAGAGTAAATACACTCAAGCGGTTTATGATCCGTTAAGAGCTCGAACTGGCTTCCATAGATATAAACATGAAACCTTTCGCACGCCCATACCAAGGCTAGAGCCTCCTTTTCGGTCTGCGAATATCTGCGTTCCGTATCGCTTAAACTCCTTCTCGCGTAAGAAATAATGCGCATCTCACCGTTTTGTTCTTGTATGAGCACGGCTCCGAGTCCAACTGGACTAGCATCTGCGATTACCTTAGTGAGTGCCGACTTGTCATAATAACCTAAAGTTTCCGCATTTACAAGACGACGTTTTAGCTCATCGAACGACCTTTGTCCTTTTTTCCCCCATGTGAACGTTGCATCTTTACGAGTAAGTGCACGCAGCGGAGCTGAAATAGTAGCTAAATCCGAAATAAATCTAGCACTATAATTAACAAGACCTAAGAAACTACGAACTTCTGCTGAAGTTCTTGGCTCACGTGCTTCAACGACAGCTTTGACTTTGACATCTGCTGGCCCAATACCCCGACCAGACAAAACATGACCCATAAGCACTACTTTGGACATATTAAATTCACATTTATCATTGTTTAAAGTAATACCTTTGTCTCGCAGTACCCTAACAACATTTTCAAGACATTTATCATGTTCAACCTGGTTACTAGCATGTACAATACTATCATCCATAATGTTATGAACACCCTCACAGCCCTGAAGGACTTGTTGCATGATATTTTGATATAATTCAGGGCACAACTAATACCAAACATAAGGCGCTTATACGTAAACAACCCTTTATGAGTTACAAAAGTAGTTATTTCCCTAGACTCTGGTTTTAACTCAATTTGGTGATAGGCCCAAGTTACATCAAGCTTACTAAACACTTTACTAGAGTTCATATCTTGCAATAGTTCATCTATTGTTGGAATCGGATGTCGTACTCGTTTCACAGCTGTATTAGCCTGGCGCATGTCAACACATAGTCTGATGTCTTAACCTGACTGTTTTGGCACGACTACTACTGGAGAAACCCATTGACTAGGTTCATTGACATGTTCAATTATATCTAAATCTAAAAGTTCATCTAACTTCTTGCCAAGTTTATCGCGCAGATTAAACGGTACCCTCCTCATAGGCTGAATAACGGGTTCAACATCTGGGTCGATAGGTATCTGTAACTGAAATGATTTCAATTTACCAACTCCTGTAAAGCTTTCTGGATACTTGTCCTTAATTGTTCCAGGTTCACTAACACTGTGAACAAGCTGCAGCACACCTAACTGTTCTGCTGTATTACGACTTAACAAAGCCTGACCTTTGCCTTCAATAACAACAAATTCAATATCCTTTAAAGTTCTATTGTTACATTGTACAGTAGCTGTAAATATTCCAGCGATTTTCAATGGTTCCTCACTACCATATGCGAATAAACTCTTTGTAGACTTGGACGAAACACATTTCACACGATTATCTTTTAAAAAATTCCATAAATTTATTCCCATGATGTTACATGATGCTCCAGAATCAATTATCATTTTCAAATTCACATTCCCTATATTGACAACAATATTTTCACACACAGAATTTATCTGATTTACACCGATCATGCTAAATACATATTCCTCATCATCCGTGTTATTCTGTGGTTGTTCAACAACTTGACGAATCTTTCCGTGTTTTGACTTATCCTTAGTTTTACAAACTTTATCAAAATGACCAACGATTTTACACTTCCTGCATTTTTTCCCCGAGCCGGACAGCTTGGGTCAGTCCTAATGTGACCTTCACGCCCACAACTGTAGCAAGTTGCTGTACATGTAGACTTGTTACCTGAATTAAAACTGTTGTTTCCAGAATTAAAACTGTTCTTTCCATACTGTTTACCTTTTGACTGTATCATGTTGACTTGACCTTGACCTTCAATTGATTTAGCTTGTCGTTCTGAGTCTTCCATAGCTTTTGCAATACTTCTAACATTTGCTAAAGTAAGTGTCCTACCTTGATCAAGTAATTTACGTCTGAGATGGTGACTTAAACATTTATCAATAATTTGATCTCGTATTCTTTCATCAATTGCATTTTGATTGCCAAAATCACATGCATCAGCTCTCTGTCGAAGACGCGTTATATATTGTTCAATTGTCTCTAAAGAAGACTGAATCATAGATCGAAAAATTGATCGTTCATAAGGGGCATTTGAAAGTGGTGTGAAATAAGCATCTAGCGCACTCACCGCCTTCTCATATGCACCTTCTCCAGCACCTTCCGGCAATGTGAAGAAAATGTCCTGAACATTCATTCCGGCTGTGTGCAATAATAATGCATATTTTTGATCTACATCTGTAACCCCTTTTCCTGCGGCAAATAGTTGAAACGCCCGAAGCCATCGTTTCCAACGTGCAGACAATCTTGGCGAGTCAGAAATGTCAAAGTTCTGAATACCGCTAACATCTGGTAGTAAAACTGATCCCATTTTGTAATACAACCTTTGATTATCCTCGTCGCCAATTTAAATATACTGTTTGTGGCGAGAACCTTCGGATTGAACCTGATACTGGCATACAAACAAACACCATTGAAGGTACATCATTTATTATATAACCGGAAACTCAGCATACTATATATATAACAGTACAAAGGGAGACGAGCAGTTCACTTACATTGTTCCAACACATAACAGAGTTATCTCTCTTACTATACTGATATACTAAACATACATAGCAAACACTACACTGAACAGAGTGATATAGACAGTGGGACGACCGATAAGTTAAAATATATCCTGAGGTTTTAATATTGTTTGGATGAACTCCAAAACCACTTATTTTAGTGGGTAAGTTAAACTCTCTGGTATTATTCAAATATTGTGAATTATTGTTCACTTTGCAGGTGTTCTTCGGGTCACGTAGGTGCACGCTATTAAATTTTAAGAAAAAATGGCCAAAAATCGAAATGTTTCCTTCTTTTGGCGTTTTTTATGGCTTTTTACCCTCCTCACCTCACCCATTTTCTGAAATTAATGGTTTTGAAGTCCATCCATACAAACTTCAAACCTAGGGGAATATATTAATGTGATAAATAGCTTTCCCTAACAAAGTTTAAAAAATAAAAAAGGCGGGCAAAAACGGGCATTATCGTACCTTGTCCTTTATATGCAAGAAATCTTGTTCTGGTAGATGCAAATTCGACAAGCCTGGTTTGATATGTACACCATTGTCTTCCTGCAGCTGTTAGGACGAAAAACATCGAAAAAGAATAATACATTTATCGACTTTCCTGTTTGTCCTAAACAAGAAACTATATACCAAACTGACATTTTAAAAGCATATTCTTATAACTACCATTTACTCGATTGCGTGAACTTCATTAGCTCTAACATGTCTAATCGGAAGTGGGAATTTATTTTACAATAACTGTCTGTTTATAACATTTTCATATCATTTTGTTGTATTGTAAATAGTCATCATAACCTATATCATATTTAAAAGGTGTGGATCTGTTTTCAAATTTAGCAAAATGATGTCAATTTCAAAATTCAAGATGGCCGCCGTGAAAAAAATTCAAAAACATGTTGGCTACCCCCTAATATATATGCTAAAGTACAACCTAAAGAACGTATATGCCAAATCCTATGATTGTATCACCATTTGCGTGATTTTGTTAAATTTCGGTAGTAAGCCGGTCCACTATATGACCTCAACAGTTCGAAAAATCAAGAAAATATTATATGGCTGTGCATTTGAAATATTCGGTCGTAATGATTAAGATCAGAGACAACAACAAATTAGAAAGGCATCATAATAAATGGTTCACTGAAAGATGTGCAAATGCTTGCCACAATTTTCATAAAGGAATGAACTTTTTAAACGTCACCCTAACGATATAAACAGACCTTACATAGTGGCTATAAATAAATTCAAAACTAGACAAAATGATGCCATTTCCCTCCACTCTGAAGTAACTGTATTATAACAAAGTCAATGTAGGACTTTTTTTCAGATATGTGTGTGTCTTGGAGACACAATTGATGCCCCCGCAGATGCAAAGTGTTATTCTAAAATAACTAAAACATTAAACCGCTTTAATCCTGAAAAGTTAAACAATCTCCCAAAAGAGCACAACTAATATTATTAAAAATTAAAACCTTGACCAAATGCACACCTTCAATATATGTACAAACAGCCAGCATAATGAAAACTGCCTAGAATTCAAATTGTAGAAGGAGTTATCTGGAAACGCTTCTATTATGCAGTATTTACTTAAATACTAAAAAAATTGACAAAGTTCAACTATCTCTCAATAGAGCAAATATTAATAAAAATCAAAACTCTTCAATATATTTAAAAACTGACAAAGTAAAAAATTCCTCTGATTCAAACTGTATGAGAAGTTATACAGAAAAACTTTATACCCACAATGATGGGACGGACGGACGGATGAAATGACGGACGGACGGACGGATGAAATGACGGACGGACGAAAGAATGAACGGACAGACCGAATGACGGACAGACGAACAGGGGTAAAACAATATGAACCCATCTTTCAGTTGTGTAGGCATAAAAATAAAACGCAAGGCAAAATATAGTTTTTAACTGCGAAAAGACATGGAACTGTGTTATATAGCCAAAACGGATCCCAGGAGAATATTTCAAGCTACAAGGCTTAGATTAAGAAGAAATGTGTTATTGACAATGAAATGATGTCTAGAGATTTTGAAAATGATCTCGGTGCGGATCCCCCGGAGCTTTGTAGGGAAGTTTTAAATCTATTGAATAATGATACTTTGACATTTAGACGTACTTTCCTTAGATTCTGAATTCACAAAAGATGATATTGTAAAAGCGATTACGAAACTGAAATCTAATAAATAAGACAAACAGACAAACACATGTACACAAAAAACAAAATAGAAAATATAGTTTATTCAATTCAATCAACATGTAGCACAGTGACAAATATTATTACACAGATAATCATAGATTATAATTTTAAAATGGTTTAATTGTTCCTCAATATGAGGCGCATGTTTTATAGTTATCCATTTAGCTTTATATATTTCATAAAATAAAATCAACAACTTCTAAATTTACTTTTAAAACAGAGTATGAACGATTAGATATGTAGATTCTATAAATTAATACCAAGTGTTACATGTAACACGCATTTCTCTAATTCTTCGTCAATTTACCCCTTTCTGTGCCCGTTGTATAAACAAAAATAATCAACGTGTGGTTCGTTTGATCTCAATTCTTCGCTGGTTAAAATCCGATTATAACGTCGATTTTTCTTTTGCTTTCATTTGAATTTCCTATTACCAGGGCATGAAAAAGGCGACTATGTCTGATGACGTCACATAGAAAGAACACATCTTTTTTTCAGATCATTCGAACAGAAGGCAAACGTGTCTGGGTATTGTTTGAAAATCATAAGCGAAGTAGATTCCATCACTAAATCTCGTGTAAAACGATATTTACCCACTCTTGGCAGTTAAATTTTAAATATTAAAAACGCTCGGCGAGCCTCACGTTTTAAATTTAAAAAATAACTGTCTCGAATGGATAAATATCGTATCACACTCGATGCAGCGGTAGAATCTTTATTTATGGCATTGGTTGCAACGAATTTCATAGATTTACTAGAGAAATAAAAATTGATAACTTCATATGTGTAATAAACGTGGTTATTTCATTCCTCTCATGCTCTGACGTCATACAGTAGGCGTTGTTAAGAAGTCGATAACGTCAAATCATTACAAAAATGTGAATGCGTAGATTTCTACATTAATTTCATGAAATAAGCCATTATTCAATAATTTATTTTTGGATGAAACGCGTCTTCTGATTGGATGACGTTATTTTGTTATCAGCCCATAGACATAATTTAGTCATGTGACCGTGAAGTCATCAACGTTTTTTCATGGATTTCTACGGTTTAAAATGGAATTTAGAATTAAATTATAAGAAATAACTATATTATTTTTTCTGTCTATTCGAAATAACATAAAAAATGTGGTGCACACTGTTAAATAACCCGCTACGTGCGTTAATCACTGTGTACCAATTTTTTTATGTTATTTCTTCATAGACAGAAAAAAATATTACAGTCATTCCTTAAATGTAATAAAAATAATAACTAATCGCAGAATTCAAATAGAAAAAATATTCAACTCGTGACCGAACTAAAAGTGGTTAGCAAAATTAATTTATTTCAACTCATAATCTTGATTTGATAAATTGATTCTGTTTTCACTGTTTTGGGGATAAACTGTAATGGTGCATTTTCCACAGAGTAAAATCTTTTTCAAAATCTTTCTAAATTCGGGTACACGATATAGATAAACAATTGGATTGATGGCAGAATTCAGAAGGGAGATTAACACACAGGCGCTTCTTTGAGATCTTTTGTTATCTCCAAGAAAATCATAACTCAGTAAAACACAGACAAGAGGTGTTATAGTGAAGAAAAACAGAACCGCCATTATACAAACAGTTACAAACATTCGTTTATCCTTACATCCCCAAACGTTTGTAGGATTACCTTTCAATCTAAGCCATAGAAGACGAGACAATATTGACATTGTTACTACAACTAATAGCGTAATAATACCATAAACAGTTCCGATGTAAAAGAAGAACATTCGTGCATATCTGCTAAACAATGTTTCCAATGAGCACGTTGTCAGGTCGTGATCTTGTGTCAAGATAATGAAGAAAATACTGTTAATTATAATAGATAACGTCCACGAAGTAACAGTAACCAACCATGCAAACTTCCTGTGAAATTGCTGAGTCTGTACTGTTGTTTTTCCCAGTACAATTTTTAATCTTTGTGCGCAGATACCGAGCACATGTAGCATTGATGCAACATAGCTTAGGGAAAACATATAATATCGGATCCAACAATCGTAATAAGAAAATGTTTTGTCAGTGTACAAGTATGTTTCTGCCATAAGATAAGCAGATATACCGACAAGTGCGTCTGTTAATCCAATGCTAAGAAGATGTAAGTTTTTCACTTTTTCTTTTCGTGCTATTATCCAGATAATCAAAACAATTGATGGCACGTTTACAATTATCGTTGTGACAGGAACTCCAATAGTTACAATCTCTATTACTTTTCCATATTCTTTTTTCGTGCTGTTAATGGAAGAAAAATTAGACATTTCGGAATTCTATTCTGAAAAATTCAAATGAATTATTATCATTTATCGAAATGATCGTATGACATAATAGTTTTACTGAACACTTGTATATATATATACTCCTCCGACATTTAGTGTAGAGAACTTCCTCCCAGAATCAAGATTTACAAAATTTTGCCAGCAGTACAAAAGGACAAATTATGTCGAAACAGAGTATATACAATGTAAGACCAATCAGAGTGTTCACTTGATTGCAAAATTATTAATCTTCGATCCTATTTCTCGGAATATAATTATTATCGAAAAAAGCAGGTGTCGTGTTGTCAATAATTATAACACTCTATGCTTTTTATTTAAACAAATATATCACAGTTAGTGTTATTGTTGGTCGTACGGTGACCATTATTTTTTACTTCTATAGGGTGTCATTTGTTCTGTTGTGGAGAGCTGTTTTATTGGCAATCATACCACACCTTTGATATGTATCAATTTCTTTGTTACTTATTTAATGTGTCTATTGTCTGTAATTTGAAATCAAATATGGGTCTCTATTAGAATAAGACTGAGTGTTAAAACAGCATGCAACATATTTATTGGGGAAATGAGAAAACACATGACCACTTGTATGAATCTATTCCTATATTTCTTAATTACTACAATTTATTCTACGGTATATCCATGTTTAATGGAGATATGTTTTATACAAAAAATACTCAAATACACAAAAGACAAACATAGGGTAAATACTATTAAACTTGTTTGCAGGTGACTGTAATCTATGTCTTATAATGAAAGTATTATAATATGTGTTGTAAAAGTTCGTGTTATATGTTGATAGAAAATGTGTCAGTATATATTTTCAAGAAAATTTGTGAACGTGGTTTGAATTAATTTTTTCTTTTTTTTTCTTTCACTTTCCTTAATTTTAAATTAGAATATTTATAGTTTTTTTTTATTTTTATCGCAGCTTTAACCATAATATAACGGAGGGACATACAAAGAAAAAAAAATATATTGTGCGCACAAAATAATATATTGTGCGCACAACTTAATTATATTGTGCGCACAATTTAATTATATTGTGCGAACAACTTAAATATATTGTGTGCACAATATAATATAGTGTGTGCACAAAATAATAGAGTGTGCGCACAATTTAAATACATTGTGCGCACAACTTAAATATATTGTGCGCACAATTTAAACATATTCTGCGCACAATTAAATATAGTGTGCGCAAACATAATATAGTGTGCGATAAATTCTTTGACCTAACACATGGTACGGGGCTTCAATGTCTTCTTTGTACAGTGACAGAATGGAGAAATGCATTAGGTTTTCTTTTGAAATGGGGCTAGATGACATTGAAATTGAAATAATCTAGCAAAAAATCATCACTGCATTTGTATCGACTCCTGAATACAGGAAATGTTACGTTTATTTCGTCTGAAACTTGTTTTACCAACAGATGCGATGGAAGCCTGCACTTTATATCAGGGTTTGAAACAGACTTGGCAATAGACTTTCTTGTAACAAATATAAAAGTACTATTTGCACGTATGCATTATACTTTATTTCTGAAAATCTCAAGATTTTGTTAATGTTGATTGACACAAGACTGACATGTTCCACAATTCACGACTTATATTTAAAAGTCTTTATGTCCATCCGTCCGTCTCTGTTAATGGTAAAAGTTTTGGTTATAGTTTATGATGATGATTTAGTGTCATCAACTTAAATGAATAATATGGTTTCTGTATAAAGATATCATTGTAAAAGTGTAAAGTAAGTCAATTCCACTGAAAACTGAATACACATACACAAGGGTTTTTTATCATTAAAGATGGCTATGTTTGTTCATGATTAAGTACGGTTTTGACTCAAAATGTACTGTTAGTTATTGAACTGTGACGGTGTGTTCAGTCTAAGAAATTCACCATGAAGTTGTGATCAAATTAAGATAAAACTGAGTACATATATAAATCAGAAGATGCAATATGAGTGCCAATGAGACAGCTCTCCATCCAAGTCAAAATTTATTAAAAGTTAATAATTACATTAGATGTATGTTTCATTATGAAACTTTATTCTGATTGGCTAACTGCATCACGTGTTATTCCGTAAGCAATTGCATTGCTCAATGAAACTTTTCATTCATGATACCACGTGGTCCCACAATAAAGTGCACATGTGAATTTAATAAAACAATAATAAAATTCGTGTTTTCATGATCATTGCTAAAAAATGTAATTATAAGTATTGAATGCTTCTTTTTGTAACTTAATAGGGTTCAACCCCCGGTTGTATAAGCGTTGACTGTGCGCACATTTTTAGTATGAAGCTTCCTCGCTTAAACAAATTGTACTTCGGTCAACGCTTTTACACCCCAATAAAGTTACAAACAGAAGCATTCAATTCTTAATAGAACGGTCTTCATTACGGAGCGTTGGCTCACACCAAACAGCAAACTATGAAAGGCCCAAAAGGGCTATAACAAAACGATATACATATATGAACCACACCAATAAACGAGAATCACTAAATAACAAGTTTCTGACATAGAACAATATGCTAATTATGATTTAGAATTTTTAAGAGTTGTGTACAAATGTTTCATTCTGATTAAAAGAAGAGAGGACAAGAGGTCACTGATTGTATCTGTTTTCTATCGATTTCATTTTACATATTTACAAAATATTGTTCGTATTCGTTATGAAACTGAAATGTTACAAAGCAATTAAGGAGTAGTCAATGAAAATGTATTCCTCAGTGGTATATATTGAAAACAAACGGAACAATTATGATTCAATTTTTCCAAATATGGTCCGTTTTGGGGCATATATTTAAATTGTGCGCACGATATATTCAAATTGTGCGCACACTATATTATTTAGTGCGCACAAATTATTTAAGTTGTGCGCACAATATATTTTTTTTCTTTGCATGTCCCTAGCGGGGCTCCGTATAATTTTGTTATTGTCGTCAGACGCAATTTTTAAACTAGGTGTATTGAACAGTATTATTTTTTTTTCTTATTCCAATTTATATTATTCCATTCAATTTATTAAGTTTGCAAGATAAATACATAAAATTTCTTAATAATTTCTTTTTCTAAACTTTGTGTGTTTGAGCTGTTTTGTATGTCTCATAAGTCTTTTAGCCTGGGTGCCGATCGATCTTTTTTTATGTGATTGTATTTAAAATAAATTTATCTTACCTTATATTAATTTAACAATTTAAGCTAATAGACCATCGATTACCGTGTTCTTTTTCACACTTGTCTGAAGTAACTGTAATAAGCGGATCTAGGTGTTAATTTTGTATTTGATTTCACACAATTTCTTAATGTTATTATTGTTTTTCACACAATTCTTAATTTTTGTGTGTGTTATTCACACAATTTTTAATTTCATAATTGTTATTCACACAATAATTAGCGTTTAATGGTCCCAATTGAAAAAAAATAGTAGATATTCTGTTATATACATTCATTAAAGATGTAATCTTTTGTCGTTTCAGTCTCGTTGAAATCACGTTCTGCAATTATTTCAAAAACATGTGACACAGGTAGAAAATATCAATGAATTTAGAAAAAAAATTATAATCAAACTCAATTCTGTGAGAAAAAAATGTGTTTTTACATAAAGAAGTTTTTGAGTAATAAAATATTCCTATTTTATTACCAATCGAGTCAGTCTCATTAGGCGAAATATTGAGAAAATTGTTAAATTGTACAAGAAGTGTTTTTTTTTCAAAAACATGCGCATCCCATATAATTAAGCATGGATTATTTGACAAAAAAAGCATCAAAATTTCATAAAACATTCTGATAATAATATTAATACCTACCTTTAGTTTTTAACCGGATTTTCGAAGGAAAAGGTGTTTATTGATTGGAGGTTGTACGCCGATTTGGTGGCTACTAAGCAGTTTTCGTTTATTAAAATGAAAACTATATGAAAAAAATATAGACATTACAGAAATGCTGGTTTTTGTTTTGGTGGCTGAATGAAGATAGTTTTAAAAGTTCAGCACCACAACAAAAAAGTCCAATTAATTAATACATTTGTACATAATATACATATTAATCGCTAGTTTATCTATGTAATATGATCTCTGATGGATAGTTCTCTCATTTGCAATCTTACCTCATCTCATTATTTTAAACAAATAAAAAGTAGACTCCTTTCGGTATAATAGTGACCACTGTGTCTAAACTACAACAACAAAAAATGATTGGACTCGATGGTATCTAACATCCGACACGGTGACGGAATAGCAATAGACAGAGAAAAGGTAGGTTTCTGTTTATTTATTTGTTATGTTTATGATTTCGAAGAATATATATTATAATTTTTTTTATTTTTTTTTATTTGCAAAATACACCCATATGGGTCAAGCAAACACAAATACAACATTTAATACAGACAGTGAAGAATTACAAATATAAACATAAAAAAAACATAGTACTAAATGGTAATTTATGTAATCTTTGATGGACATGGACCTCATTTGCGCAATTCTAAAGATTGCTTTATAAAGTCACCAATTTCTGTCAAAAGCTCAGATTTAGGATTTAAAAGTTGTTTTAGCTTTAAAAGTGGTTGATAATTTGTAAAATCAGGATTTATATTCTTAATCTTTAAAAATAAGCAATCTCTTAAAGTTGAGTTTAGTTTGCAATATAGAAAAAAATGGTATTCATCATCAATTTTATTACAAAGTTTACATAACCTTTGATATTATACATCAATAACTACTTACAATTGTGAGATGTAATATTTTCTACGACCGTTCTACATTAACGGAGAAATAAGAAAAAAATCGATGTTAAAATGAGGAATATTTTACGACCATTCTACATTAACGGAGAAATAAAAAAAAAAATCGATGTTAAAATGAGAAATATAAGAGACAGCGAACCTTGCCTCCAATTTGTTTAATATCTTGTTAAATTGTTCAAATTGTAAGGGGAAAAAAGTACGGAAAGTAAGATATTGACATGGAGATTGTAATACTAGCCACTTTAAGCACCTCGATCACTACTTATATTTCTGTGCATGGAACGATAGAAATGGGTTATGTAAAAATGGAAGAGGTCGGTTGGTCAATGTTGATTACTACACAATCACCCGGTTACGTCTATGTTACTATATGACCCAGTTTTGTTTTTGTTTTGAAACCAAAACATTATGAAAAGCAAAGCTAACACGAATCTAAACGTTATCCATGAAATTCAACATATAATATATACAACTTCACTTGCGTGTTCTCAACAAATAAGTACTACATAAATTATTATGTATACATGTACAAGAGTGTACGCACTAACATGTAGTGACGGCTTAAAAGGTCGTAATAATTAAATAATTTGATATATTTTGAAGATCTGTATAATAAAAAATGTTAATGTAAGTATTACATAAACTTATCATTGTTCAGCAGATCTACAAAAACAATAAGATGCTTTAAAGGAATATTGTGATACATTGAAATTAAAAGTCAATGTCACTAAAAACAAAATACTGGGAAAGTAGTTTAATTTGTGGGTATCAATTTTCGTGGTTTGAGCAATATTTACATGTCCGTGGGTTTTTAAATTCGTGAAATTTATCTAAAACACATTTGAAAAATTAAAGCTTTAGAAACAAAGTTTACAAATAGTCTGGATTGAAGGAAATTGCAAAGTAAACATTGACCCGCCGGGTAAATCGTAGTGATTACGCTTGTAACGGAGATGCTGTGGAATAATCTCGCTTTGCTTAATACGGAATGACGCAAAATGAACTATTTCAGAGAAAGGAATAACAGAGTGTTTATTTAGATAAATTATATGGTAATGATTTGGTAGACGTTTCATCAAACTTACTGGATATTTAAGAGAAGATTCATGGAGGAATTTTACCTTCTTAAATGGACCTGTGAAAAATATAGACTAATTAAAGAAATATTTAAAATTGGGTCTCAAAAAGACCACCTGGATTTACCATTAATCCGCCTTACATTTATTACTACATGGGTTTATCATTAATCCGACCAACAAATTTTGCCTTAATTAACTAAATTTATGTTTTAGTTTTACTGTTCACATGTACATTACGTGAAACATTTAATAAAGTATCTGAACATCATCTGTATTTGGTCTCATTTGCCAGAGCTCAGTCCCAGCGGAAAAAACCATTAACCGACATTAACTGACGCATAACCACCCGACTCTCCTGTTACACACTAATTAATCCATGATAAAGTGATCAACAGATTAAAGACCATCAAAGGTGTTGATTAGGCTTAAAACATGTCACCTAAAGAAAACAGTAACAAATGCTATAAACGTATCTTGAATTGTCAAATAATTCTTATCCAATTCAACCCAAGCATGAAATTATTATTTCCCATATGTACGAGAACTATGAGGATATAAAATGAACACTTTATCATACTAGCATATTAATACCTTTTATGAGAACTAAAAGATCAAAAGTTGTACAGTTTCGGTTATTAAAGATTAAATGGGTATCATCCTGCGTGCGGTTGTAGTTCTGTGACTGCTATAGTAAAGTATTCTCAGATTTGGCGTTATTCAATATATTTTCTAGATCATATCAGTAGTCAAACGTACCGATGGGGATCTTTCCATGTCTTGATTTGGACAATAGTTGTTTAAGTTCGTTGGACACTTAAATTTGCGAATAAAGTCATCTACGAAAATCACGAAAATATGTACACCACGAATAAAAGTTCTTTTACTGTAGCATTTTTTCATTACAAAATGTTGTTTTTAGATATGTTGATATTAATAAAATAAAGTTAAAGTTTGATATTGTTGAAGAATGCATATCTTGGTGTGTTATTTCCTAGGACAGGAACTTTCACAAAAGCACAATCTGATAAAGGAACACGTTCAATGTACGATATTCTAAAAAAAAATAGGGGAGATTATTTAATTTAAAACGTCAACTAGAATTATTTGACAAAGAAGTTAAGCCGATAATATTATACGGATGTGACGTCTGGGGAATGGACAAGACCTCTTTTATAGAACGTGTTAATTTAAAATTTTGTAAATTACTGCTTTATGTGGAACTGAGGACAGGTGACCCTTTAATATTTACCTGAATTTATATATATATATTGAGTTACTTAGTTGTTGTCTTCATTTGTTTTTGTTGTTGTTATATGTCACAAACTGTAAAGTTTATATGGCAATAAAACTTTGAATTGAACAAAAAAAATGAATTGTTCAAAACAACTACTCCTGATGACATGATATATAGGGAACTTGGCCGATTCCCACTGGATATTTTTATTAAATTACGTACTATTAATTATTGGGAAGCTTGTAACTTGAGAAGATAAGAAACTAGAAAACATAATGCCCATTAATGGGGCATACAAATTTATTGTTGAAAGTGAAAGTAGTGATTTGGCAAAAATGAAAGTAGGGTAGAGATTGGAGGGAGGCAGGACCTTTTTCGGGACGTCGGGATCGGGTGTTTTTAAGCTCAGGGTTTGGGGATTGATCCTTACGGGATCCGGGAATATCTTTTTCGATTTCGTGATTTCGGAATATGAATTTCTATAAATTCTGTATCTCGGGATTTCATGTTTTTAGGCCGGGAATGTCGTGATCAGTACCCCCTCCGATCACCCCTCAAATTATCCTTAATCAGTCTTAGTAATTTATACAAGATTCATATCCTACCATTGGCATGTTTATAAGGCTCTTAAAAGAAAAAAGCACTCATGGCTTGTCCTTCAATAATATTTTATTAGACTAATAATGGTCTATATACAAGCAGTTACATTTATTTCATGTTTGAAGCATTCCAAATTTTAGTTTAATTTGACTTTTACCAGAAGATGCATTGTAGCAAAAGAGAAGAAGAGTTGTTGTCTGAGGCCAGAAACACGATAATAAACGAATTTAACAGAAAGGAAACAAATATCGGACTTTGGAAAAATGGAGAGGGCTTTTGATACCTTTTATGAAATTCTCAATACATAATATCTTTTTTCAAAATATCCTCCTACAACAGTTTGCGAGCTGTATATGCCCGCGATTTCGCGGGTGTGTTCTAGTATATATAGATATAGGAAGATGTGGTGTGAGTGACAATGAGAAAATTCTCCATCCAGGAAACAATTTAAATAAGTAAACCATTATAGGTCAAGGTACGGTGTTGAACACGGAGCTTAGTCTCACACCAAACAGCAAGCTAGAAAAGGGCCCCAAAACTTACTAGTGTGCAACCATTCAAACAGGAAAACCAACGGTCTAATCTATATAAAAACACAGAAACACTTTTGAACCACATTAATAGACGACAAAAACTGAACATCAGATTATATGAATAAAAAAAAAAAGAATCGTAAGACAACAGCCTTTCGGCCAATTATAAGTGAAATAGTTGTACTAAAACAATTACATTTCAGTCAGTTTGATGCTAAATTCATTCTAAATAATAATATCTGTTTTTTTTATATGCATATTACATTTACCAATTGGGATTAAACATCTTGAGACGTTTCAACTTAGACTTATACACTTCTTCAGTAGTCCAAGATTTCAACATAGATCGAATATCGGAACTCCGGCCTTCAATCAATTTAACAAACAGCACCAAAAAACAGAAAACTTGATACGAAATTATTTTATAGATAACATCTGGTATTGGTTTTCACTGAAGTTATCTTTACAAAACAGCGGGTGGTCAAATCCTTAATTGTGCGTGTAATTGCAATTGATTGATTAACTAGTGACCCCATATGGAGCGAGGAAAGGTTATCCTCCTTGTCGTTGAAAATAATTGTTTTCAAATTGAGTTATCTCCCTTAAACTGGGCAGATTCTTGCCAATGCCTTAAATGTAATCAAAATAATAACTAATCGCAGAATTCAAATAGAGAAAATATTGAACTCGTGACCGAACTAAAAGGGGTTAGCAAAGTTAATTTATTTCAACTCATAATCTTGATTTGATAAATTGATTCTATTTTCACTATTTTGGGGATAAACTTTAATTGTGCATTTTCCACAGAGTAGAATCTTTTTCAAAATCTTTTTAAATTCGGGTACACGATATAGATATACAATTGGATTGACTGCAGAATTCAGAAGGGAGATTAACACACAAGCGCTTCTTTGAGATCTTTTGTTCTCTCCAAGAAAATCATAACTCAGTAAAACACAGACAAGAGGTGTTATAGTGACGAAAAACAGAACCGCCATTATACAAACAGTTACAAACAGCCGTTTATCCTTATATCCCCAAACGTTTGTAGAATTACTTTTCAATCGAAGCCATAGAAGACGAGACAATATTGACATTGTTACTACAACTAATAGCGTAATAATACCATAAACAGTTCCCATGTAAAAGAAAAACATTCGTGCATGTCCTCTAAACAATGTTTCCAATGAGCACGTTGTCAGGTCGTGATGTTGTGTCCAGATAATGAATGCAATACTGTTAATTATGATAGATAACGTCCACGCAGCAACAGTAACCAACCATGCAAACTTCCTGTGAAATTGGTGAGTCTGTACTGCTGTTTTTCCCAGTACAATTTTTAATCTTTGTGCGCAGATACCATGCACATGTAGCATTGATGCAACATAGCTAAGGGAAAACATATAATATCGGATCCAGCAATCGTAATAAGAAAATGTTTTGTCAGTGTACAAGTATGTTTCTGCCATAAGATAAGCAGATAAACCAACCAACGCATCTGTAAATCCAATGCTAAGAAGATGTAAATTTTTCACTTTTGCTTTTCGTGCTATTATCCAGATAATCAAAACAATTGATGGCACGTTAACAATTATCGTTATGACAGGAACTCCAATAGTTACAATTTCTATAACTTTTCCTTATTCTTTTTTCGTGCTGTTAATGGAAGAAAAATTAGACATTTCCTGAATTAATGCTGCAAAATTCAAATGAATATCATTTATCGAAATGATCGTATGACATTTTAGTTCTACTAACCACTTGTTTTAGTCGTCCAGCCTTTAGTGTAAATAACTTGCTCCCAGAATCAAGATTTACAAATTGTTGCCATGGTTACAGCTGCAGTACAATAGGACAAATTATGTCGAAACAGAGTATATAAGACAAATCAGACTGTTGATTGCAAAATTATCAATCTTCGATCCTATTTCTCGGAAAACAATTATTATCGAAAAAAGCAGGTGTCGTGTTGTCAATAATTGTAACACTCTATGTTTTTTATTTAAACAAATATATTACAATTAGTATTATTATTGGTCGTACGGTGACCTTTATTTATTAACTTCTTTTTCAGTTGTTCTGTTGTGGAAAGTTGTTTTATTGGCAATTATACCACACCTATGTCTGATTAGTGATTTCTTTTATCACTTTAATATGTGTCCGTTGTCTGTAGTTTGAAATCAAACATGGGTCTTTATTATAATAAGACTGAGTGTTAAAACAGTATGCACAATATCTATGGAAATGAGAAAACATGACCACTTAGTGTATATAAAGTGCGATTCCAGTCAGTTCATCTTCACTGTTGTATGCGAATATGTTCATTGCAGAATAAAGGATCATGGGAAAACTTTATTTGTTTACGTTTTGAAAATACAAAAATAATTGATTTGAAACTAAATGTTAACATATTTTCATTATGATGCGTCTTTTTAATGTAAAATAACAGTATCAAAGTTCAAATATGTGTAATAAAAGCAACATAACATAGGATATCAGTTACTAAAAGCGATCCATTTTCACTATAGATGCGACGAATTATCACTGTATGGCATTCATTTCTGATGTAGAATTTTCGAAAATGCGATGATTTTCTATTGTAGATTAATGTAATAATTAAACTTGCAACAAATGAAAAACTTATTTGATTACTTTGATATTTATATCTATTTATAACTTGAATATGTCTATAGAAACTGGCTGGCCATTTATACGTTTTCCCACAATATTGACATGTGTAAACTGTAAACTGAAATGTTTCCCCGCAATGTTATTTTTCCGGTTCGTATATTGCTATGATGTCGTTATCGTCTGCGTCGTCCGAAGACCCATTTGGTTTCCGATGAACTTTAATTTAAGTAAATGGATCTATATAAATTTTAAAGAAGGTTCAATACCACAAAAGGAAGGTTGGGATAATGTTGGGGATGATGGTTCCAACCGTTTACGAAAAAAGGGCCTAACAGAAGCATGTTTTTAGTTTTAGGATAATTACTTGTGTATAAGAATTTTGATTGTTCTGAAATTGTACCACAGTGTTCGATACCACAAGTAGAATGTTAGGTTTCATTTTGGGGTTATGGTACTAACAGTTTAAGAATAAAGGAACAAAAAGGGACAAAAAAAAATCATGTTTGTAGTTTCCGAATAATTACTTGTTTGACGTTTTTGGATCTTTTTCGCATTATCACAAATGGAAGACTGGGATTTTGTTCGGGGATAATTGCCCCAGACATGCAGAAATTAGGGGCAAAAGAAATGACAAAACAAACATTTTTCTAGTTTCCAGACAATATCTTGTGTTCAAGTGTATGGACCTCTCTAAAATTGTACTACAAGGTTCATTACCAGAAAGGAAAGACTGGGATTTGGTTTGATGGTTATTTATCCTAGAAGGAAAACAAAATGTTATGGGCGGGAAGAAACTTTCAGTTGCACTGTCACGGAAAAGAAGTTCCTTCATAATATAAGTTCCAAAAGGAAAAGATATTCTGGAATATTATTTCCACAGGAAGAAATATTACAGTATATGTTCCTAACGGAATAAATGTTATAGAATATTTGTTCCAACAGGTGTTTATAACAAAGTTTCCATTGGAACTTCTGTTAGGTGGAACAAATATGCGTTACCAGCACAGTATTGCGCATACGATTTAAGATCTTCGACCACATTTACCTTGTGTCAGAAACCTGTAAAACGTCATAAATTTGATCACAATCCAAATTCAGATAGTATCAAACTTTAATATTATGTCCAAATTTGCCCCAACTGTTCAGGGTTCGATCTCTGCGGTCAGCGAAGCATTTTTAATGTTTTACTATAAAACGAGCAGATGTGATTAAAAGTTCCTGTTGCTTTCTTCATATGGTAAGCTATGCCAGCATAGGCATATCCAGGGGAGCCTTGGAAGAATTTGGTTCATTATATAGGGAATATATATATGTCTTCTTTGACTATTAATGACGTTAAAATACTAAATCCCTGTGATGTGTTTTAGTCGATTTTAGTCTCTGATGCATGATTTTTTATTATTAATTGGTTTTGGCTTTTAACTAGCTGTCAGTAACTGCGAGTACTCTCAAATCGTATTTTCTTGTTAATTCGACCTGTTGATACTGTTTATAATGCTTTTTTGTCATTTTTTATTTATACGGATCTTGTCTGTACACCAGCTTTGATTATTTGTAATATCTTCACTTATTCTTACAACATTTGTATAAACTTCAAGATTATAAAAAAACCGGTTTTTTTCTAAAGTGAACATTGATTGGTTAAATATTTCTCAGTCATGTCCTGTTTTTGAATTTGTTTGTTAGCTTTTTGGTCATGAATGTTTGTCTCTAATATTTAATTAACTGTGCATTTGTATTCAGATATCGCAGATCAAATTTATTCGTTCATTGTTTAATCATACGTTTTTTGATTGAGTTAAGTCTGCCAATTGATATTTTATCGTATGTTTTTCTTTGTTGTGATGTTATGCTATTGTTTCAGAAAAAGGGAGAAGGTTTGGATCCATTAAAACGTTTAATCCCGCTGCAAATGTTTGCACCTGTCCTAAGTCAGGAATCTGATGTACAGTAGTTGTCCTTTGTTTATGTAATATATACGTGTTTCTCGTTTCTCGTTTTGTTTATATAGATTAGACCGTTGGTTTTCCCGTTTGAATGGTTTTACACTAGTAATTTTGGGGCCCTTTATAGCTTGTTGTTCGTTGTGAGCTAAGGCTCCGTGTTGAAGGCCGTACTTTAACCTATAATGGTTTACTTTTTAAATTGTTATTTGTATGGAGAGTTGTCTCATTGGCACTCACACCACATCTTCCTATATCTAATCACTGAAGCATGGCTTGAGCCCCGTCCCCCTTTTTAGGTCAGCCATCGGGCCCGCCTTTCAAAATGTTCTGGATCCGCCACTGCTCAGTTCTGCTTTTGAAGTGTTTGGAACAATAAGTACAAACCAGGCTTTCTCCATGCTATCAGTTGTTATGCTTATTGAGAAGTCTTAAAATTTTAATTCACACTGGTCACATTTGTTTAACCCCTTAGTGTGGATCTTCTTATGCCTGGGAAAACTAGCTACCCATTTTGTCTTGAAAGGACAATACGTGCATTGGTATGAAGACCCCTCCTTAACTTTCTTTCTTTTTTTTGTGATTCATCTTTACTTGCCTCCCCTATTGTTGAGCCCAAAAATGCCTCAATATCCATATTCTGAAGGAAAGATAGTTATAGCTCCATTGTTGCTTGCATGTTCTTTATTGTATAAAATGAAACGACAATGTGACATATAATTATCCAAAGTCATTAAAGCTTGAAATGCAAGTCAATAAAATTAACGGTATCAATTCTCTTGCACCAGATGCGCATTTCGACAATACATGTCTCTTCAGTGATGCTCGTGGCCAAAATATTTGAAATCCAAAGCTTATATAAAAGATGAAGAGCTATAATCCAAAAAGTCCAAAAAGTATAGCCAAATCCGTGAAAGGAATCAGAGCTTTGCATGAGGGAGATACATTCCTTAATTTATAATAATTTCTATCATTTTGTAACAGCAAATTTTAATAACACAAAAAAAAATCCGTATTTTCATGCCAGTACCGAAGTACTGGCTACTGGGCTGGTGATACCCTCGGGGACTAATAGTCCACCAGCAGAGGCATCGACCCAGTGATAGTAATAAAATTAACGGTATCAATTCTCTTGCACCAGATGCGCATTTCGACAATACATGTCTCTTCAGTGATGCTCGTGGCCAAAATATTTGAAATCCAAAGCTTATATAAAAGATGAAGAGCTATAATCCAAAAAGTCCAAAAAGTATAGCCAAATCCGTGAAAGGAATCAGAGCTTTGCATGAGGGAGATACATTCCTTAATTTATAATAATTTCTATCATTTTGTAACAGCAAATTTTAATAACACAAAAAAAAATCCGTATTTTCATGCCAGTACCGAAGTACTGGCTACTGGGCTGGTGATACCCTCGGGGACTAATAGTCCACCAGCAGAGGCATCGACCCAGTGATAGTAATAAAATTAACGGTATCAATTCTCTTGCACCAAGTTGTGTAGGGCAAACTTTATCTGCCAAAAACGTATGCTGATAAAGTTGCATTGGAACTTGATGTACGTGTTGTACGGCACCCTTTATACTACCGCAGAGGTCGAACCCTGAACAGTTTGAGGTAAGTATGTACACAACATTCAAGCTAGACTTCATTTTTGATGAAATAAAAAAAAAATGTTGAATTTCTGACCCTGTGGGCCTCAATGTGGACCATTTCGATAACTTGGCCCAAAATACAAAAATCCCAAATTTAAAAACACGGTAAGATTCAGCATTCCAAAGTACCCCAAATATTCAACTGTTGTTGAAATCCAAAAGAATTTATTTCTTGACAGTTTGGACCCCACAAACTTGTTAAATGGGCCAAAAATTAAAAAAATAATAGTAAACACAATCATGTATTGATTCAGCCTACCAAAGAACCTCAAATTTTATTTTGGACCCTGTGGGCCATTTTAAAACCGGACCAAAAATCAAAAATCTTACTTCAAAACCTCATTGAAATTGGTCAAGAAGTGATTTATAAAAACATATTAGAAAGTATTGTTGTTTTTATCCCATTCTATTTCGATAGACATGCGAGATGTACGTATTAAGTGATGAAGTTTCAATGCATTGGATAAATATAACTACACTTTAAACAAAGATTCTGATGAATTATAAAAAAATCATGCTTCTTCTGATTGGTAAATAGACCCATACTCGAAATCCAATGATAAAATTTGTTTGCACATGCGTATAATGACTACTGCAGAAACATGAATTTTATCAAATTGGCATGCATTTGAAAATATTTTGCATTAATCTAAGAAACAACTTTCAACTCTGAAATGATCTACATATTGTTATATTATGACAACTATGTGTTTTATTTGAAAAAAATATTAATTCTATTGAATTTATTGGAGTGTTCAATCAAACTTTTCATCTCAAAGTCAACACTATCAAATCCTTTTCTTACTTTAATTATTGTTTGTGCAAGTCGGCTGAATTTGAAATTTAATGCACAAAAATTAATAAACTTCATACAGGGAAAATGCACCGCATATATAATACTAATGAATCGCTCTACAGTGAAAATGAAAGTAAAGTATCATTATTCAACAGTAAACAGGACTTGCATAAAGATAGCATCATAGTGGAATTCAATACAATATGGGCAAACTGAATAACAAAAGCTATTCTATGTTATACAACATAACTAATTGTGTTGTAATGAATATTTTTTTGCAACTACATCTTCCCTGCTAGTTTTTAATCACCTGCACGATTTGTTCGTAAAACGTCCTAAATATTCACCTATTTCGGTATATATTTCACGTATGGATGGCTCTCGGCGCGTAAAAAAACAGTTCCCATCTCTTATTTTGTATAACTTGTATTATTTATTACTAAATATAGTATATGTGAACAATTTTCTTCATTTTCTTCAAAAATCATAATTTTTTCGTCTGTTTATTTACCAGTCTTCATCAGAAATGCATAGCATATACAGTGAAAATGGTATTTTAGGATCCGCACTTTACATACACTGACAACTTGTATTAATCTATTATTCGTATATTTCTTCATTACAATTTATTCTACTGTATATCCATGTGTAATGGAGATATGTTTTATACAAAAATTAAACTACTCAAATACACAAAAGACATCCATAGGATAACATTAGTCTTCACATTTAACAAGTACTCAACTAAATACTGTTAAACTTGTTTATAGTTGACTGTAATCTATGTCTTATAATGAAAGTATATATGTTGTAAAAGTTCATGTTATATGTTGATAGAATATTTTTAATATATATTTTTTTAGAAAATTGTTGAAAGTGTGTTGAATTATTTTTTATTATTTTTTCTTTTCTTTTTCTTTTTTCTTTCACTTTTCCGAATTGTAAATTAGAATATATAGTTATGTCCTATCTTAACACATAACTTTGTTATTATCGTAAGATGCTATATGTATTTTAAAACTAGGTGTATTTAACAGGGTTATTATTTTTCTTATCTTAATTTATATTATTCCATTCAATTTAATAAATTTGCAAGATAAATACATGAGATTTAATATTTTTTTCTGAAAAAAAATTTAACTTGTGTGTTTCAGCTGTTTTATATGTATATAATAGTGTATTGTAAGTCTACATAGGCTGTGTGCTTCTTGGTCTTTTTTATGTGATTGTACTTGTAAATATTTTACTGTTGTGTAAGATTAATACGTGACACTTTATTAACATAAATTTATCTGACCTTATATCAATTAGAACAATTCAAGTGTTAAAAGATCATCTATTACCGTGTTCTTTTCACACTTGTCTGAAGTAACTGTAATAAGCGGATCTAGGTGTTTAATTTTGTATTTGTTTTCACACAATTTCGTTATTCT
Source organism: Mytilus galloprovincialis (assembly GCA_037788925.1). NCBI lineage: Eukaryota > Metazoa > Mollusca > Bivalvia > Mytilida > Mytilidae > Mytilus > Mytilus galloprovincialis. Next base: position 54,275,642 of record CM075339.1, on the reverse strand, counting down.
ATTATTGTTTTTCACACAATTCTTAATATTCGTGTGTGTTATTCACACAATTTTTAATTTCATATTTGTTATCCACACAATAATTAGCGTTTAATGATCCCAATTGAAAAAAAATATTAGATATTCTGTTATATATATTCATTAAAGATGTAATCTTTTGTCGTTTCAGTCTCGTTGAAATCACGTTCTGGAATTATTTCAAAAACATGTGACACAGGTAGAAAATATCAATGAATTTAAAAAGAAAAAATTATAATCAAACTCAACTCTATGAGAAAAAAATATATGTTTACATAAAGAAGTTTTTGAGTAATAAAATATTCCTATTTTATTACCAATCGAGTCAGTCTCATTATGCGAAATATTGAGAAAATTGTAAAGTGTACAAGAAATGATTTTTTTTTAAATGCACATCCCATATAAGCATGGAATATTTGACACAAAAAAGCATCAACATTTTATAAAACTTTCTTATTTTGACACCTACCTTTAGTTTTTAACCGGATTTTCGAAGGAAAAGGCGGTTATTGGTTTAGGGTTGTACGCCGGTTTGACGGCTACCAAACAGTTTCCGTTTTTCAAAATGAAAACTATATGAAAAAAATATAGGCATGATTGAAATGCAGTTTTTGTGACTAAATGAAGATGATTTTAAAAGTTCAATTTTCACGATTTTAGCTTTTCTCATTTTTGAGTTGTCGACATTCCAGTATTTTATATGGAATTTGCCACTCAGCACCACAACAAAAAGGTCAAATTTTATACATAATATACATATTAATCGCTAGTTTATCTATGTAATATGATCTCTGATGGATAGTTCTCTCATTTGCAATCTTACCACATCTCATTAATTTAAACAAATAAAAAGTAGACTACTCTCGGTATAATATAGACCACTGTGTCTAAACTACAACGGCAAAAAATGTTTGGACTCGATGGTATCTAACATCTGACACGATGACGGAACAACAATAGACAGAGAAAGTGTAGGTTTCAGTAGCCATTTTCAAATCTTAAGTGTAAAATTTATCGTAAGTCTAAAATATTCCTTAACAATGCAACTAAATATTGTTATCGTAAGATGAAATTTACACTTAAGATTTTTTGTGAAAAGGGCTACTGTTTATTTATTTGTTATGTTTATGATTTCGAAGAATAGATATTATACATAAATAACTACTTACTATTGTGAGATATAATATTTTCTACGACCCTTCTACATCAACGGAGAAATAAGAAAAAAAATCGATGTTAAAATGAGGAATATTCTACGACCGTTCTACATTAACGGAGAAATAAGAAAAAAATCGATGTTAAAATGAGGAATATATGAGACAGTGAACCTTGCATCGAATTTGTTTAATATCTTGTTAAATTGTTCAAATTGTAAGAGGAAAATAGTACGGAAAGTAAGATATTGACATGGGGATTGTAATACTAGCCACTTTAAGCACCTCCGTACTTGTATTTCTGTGCATGGAACGTAACAAATGGGTGGTAGAGGCCGGTTTGGTCAATGTTGATTACTACACAGTCACCCGGTTACGTCTATGTATATCACCCAGTTTTGTTTTTGTTTTGAAACCATAACATTATGTAAAGCAAAGCTAACACGAATCTAAACGTTATCCATGAAATTCAACATATATATATACAACTTCACTTGCGTGTTCTCAACAAATAAGCACTACATAAATTATTATGTATACAAGAGTGTACGCACTAACATGTAGTGACGGCTTAAATGGTCGTAATTGGATATATTTTGAAGATCTGTATAATAAATAATTTAATATAAGTATCACATAAACTTATCATTGTTCAGCCAATCTACAAAAAACAATAAGATGCTTTAAAGGAATATTATGATACATTGAAATTAAAAGTCAATGTCACTAAAAACAAAATACTGGAAAAGTACTTTAATTCGTGGGTATCAATTTTCGTGGTTTCAGCAATATTTACACGTCCATGGGTTTTTAAATTCGTGAATTTTATCTAAAAAAAATGAAAAAATTAAAGCCTTTAAATAGTCTGGATTGAAGGAAATTGCAAAGTAAACATTGACCCGTGTAAATCGAAGTGATAACACTAGTTAACCCAATGGCATGATAGAGTGATCAACAGATTAAAGACCATCAAAGGTGTTGATTAGGCTTAAAACATGTCACCTAAGGAAAACAGTAACATAAACAAATGCTATCAACGTAAATTGAATTGTCAAATAATTCTTATCCAAAACAAGCCCAGCATGAAATTATTATTTCCCATATGTACGAGAACTATGAGGATATAAAATGAACACTTATCATACTAGCATATCAATACCGAAAATCTGACTTTCATCGATCAAAAATACTTGTTATGAGAATTAAAAGATCAAAAGTTGTACAGTTTCGATTATTAAAGATTAAAGGGGTATCATCCTGTATGCGGTTGTAGTTTTGTGACTGCTAGTCAGGTATTCTCCGATTTGGCGTTATTCAATATATTTTCTGGATCAAATAAGTAGTCAAACGTACCGATGGGGATCTTTCTATGTCTTGATTTGGACAATGGTTGTTTAAGTTCGTTGGACACTTACATTCGCGGATAAAGTCATCCACGAAAATCACGAAAATTGGTACACCACGAATAAAAGTTCTTTTACAGTAATATTTTTTCACTACAAAATGTTGTTTTAGATATGTTGATATTGAGTAAGATATAATTGTTGAAGAATACATATCTTGGTGTATTATTTCCTAGGACAGTAACTTTCAGAAAGGCACAATCTAATAAAGCAACAAGTGCAATGTACTATATTCTTAAAAAAAAGGGGGAGATTATTTAATTAAGTACAGCTCTTTGTAAGAACCAGGCAGAGTACGATATATAAGGGTTTCCGATTTTTTCTATAAATTGCCTGGAAGAAGCATTCTTTGAATACTGCTAAAAAAATAAATTTGAGTGGGAAAATATGAGTGATTGCCATGGTAACGGACACTCTATTTTTGAGTTGTTAAACTTGGGAAAATCTTTCAAAAATCATCTTATATGGACCTTGACAAAAGCTAGAATGTGCTATTGCAATCCCCATTAAGTCCATCATCTGTTAGTAACATTTTATGAACAATTATAGATTACCCGATTGAAGCTCTGAACAAAACATGACCAAATGTTGTAGGAAAAAGTAAAATAACAAATATACGGAACACTGAGGATTTGGGTTTTAAACATTTTTTAAAGTATTAAATAAAGAAATATAAAGCAAATCGGGCACAATTTGTGAGCAGTTAAAGTAACGCCAACAAAATTCAAACTTGATATCTGTTTTGTGGTTATAAAAATTGTGTATATGTTTAATAACATTTGGTTGAGGCAAACTAAAATTAACAAATGGAAACCAACTTTGAGACGACTACCGCCGTACCGGACTACATTATACTGGACTTCTAATATCAACGATTACCAATTGACTATTATTATTTTTAAAGTCCCCACCGACTTAAATGTGTTCAATATGTCTGTCCGTCTATCCGCCCGTACATCACACTTCAGTTTCAGTTTAGAAACGCTTTTACCAAATGATTCTATTTTGGGTTTGTAAGCTTATTATGTTACAGGTCAAGTTTGTGAATTATGCTGGAGGGATAACATCGATCTCAGAATTGTGTGTGCTCTAAAAAATTAGGAATATTCTTACAACTGTTAATGACCATATTTATCTTGCCTTACCATAAGCCAGGTTTGCCCGACTATTGCAATCCCACGAAGTTCATTATCTGCTAACTTTCAAAAATTTATTATCAGATGATGAACTCGAAGTTAAGTCTGACAAAACGCAATTATCTTTTCAAGGAACAACTTGTATGAAACATTTGAAATTTGAAAAAATTAACATACCCCCCTTTTATCTCAACCCTCCAACCTCAATGTTACATTATATATTACATTTATTGACCTGTCTGAAAAAACACCAGACAAGATTGAAGCTAAAAATAAAGTCATATTCCAATTTGAAAATAAAACTCTCTATTTATGTATTTTTTCAAATAAATTTCCATTTATGCAGTTTTTAAATGGATGTTGCTATGGATAATCTTTGTTTCCATGGTAAAAATGGAAGGCAACAACACTTGACGATAGTAATTGAAAATTTGCGTTAGCTTTCATGTATTTTCTTATCGTTTATGAAACAATTCAGGTTATTAAACTGCAATATTCTGCAAATAATAACTCCGTTTCCAAGGGAAAAATCAGTTGCTATGGTGATCAAACTTAAAAAAGTCCCAAGAATTTTTCTATTAAATTTGTTAAAGTAGAATCCAAACTCCATAACTACAGTACTAACTATGCTGTACACATTTGCAGTTTTTTTTAAATCACCCGAGAAAATTTGATAAAATCCCAAATTTAAAAAAAAGTTAAATATATGCATTTTTTGGCAAAATTTTACAAAAAATTTACAAATTTGAATTACTCGCAATCTTAACTAAAATGAAGCTTTAACCAAGTTGTATCAATGTTACATATGAAAATTAATGAAAAATGCTTGATTCTATTCATTATCAGGCTCTGAATTGTAGTGATTCAGCTGATTTTTGAAAGATTTTACCACTCTTAACAACCCAAAAAAGAGTGTCCGTTACAATGGCAACCACTCATATTTTCCCACTCAAATTTATTTTGTGAGCATGCAAATGTGTAAATGTGGTTACTGCTTCTTCTAGTACATTTATAGATAAAATCTGAAACCCTCATAAATCACATGTGTATGGCACTCTGCCTGATTCTTATGAAGAGCTGTACTTAAAACGTCAACTAGAATTATTTGACAAAGAAGTTAAGCCGATAATATTATACGGATGTCACGTCTGGGGAATGGACAACACCTCTAGATCTGTTATAGAACGTGTTCATCTAAAATTTTGTAAATTACTGCTTAATGTGGAACTGAGGACAGGTCACCCTTTAATATTTACCTGAATTTGTATATATATATTGAGTTACTTAGTTGTTGTCTTTATTTGTTTTTGTTGTTGTTATGTCACAAACTGTAAAGTTTATATGGCAATAAAACTTTGAATTGAAAAAAAAAGATATTGTTAAAAAGAACTACTCCTAATGACATGATATATAGGGAACTTGGCCGATTCTCACTGGATATTTTTATTAAATTACGTACTATTAATTATTGGGAAGCTTGTAACTGGAGAAGATAAGAAACTTCCTGTCATTCTATAATACAATGACATAATGAGTTGTTGCAAGGGTTCTTAACGAACAAAGAGCGTGGCACTCTCTTTACACGAGGCATCGGATTTAAACTTCCCCATTTTGACTGGACGTGGCTGCAAACTTATACATTCCTCACAACAAAACAGACGCCCCATTTTGGTAAGTATTTTACTGACGGTCGGAAGAAAACCAAGTGACCATATGTCTATTCCACAGTCACCCTTGGGGGATATTTCAGATTCGATCATTAATTTTACTTTTACATATTTCATATAGAAACGGTATAGAGAACTTGAACTCTATTTCGCGTTATAAACTTAATTTCTATCTTTTTTTTAGTTTAAGTATTTATTGAAAAGCAAAGCAATATAATGAATGTGATTGTTCCAATAAAGTAGGAATTTAAGTGTTTATAGATTCAAATAACTTATAGAGATATTTTACACTTTGCCGAAAAGTATTTACACACTTGACGTATCATACGGAAGATCTGTTTGATGGATCTTTTTTTTTGGCTTATGACTTTTTATGACATATAATAACACTTTGCCTTGATAATTGCGCATCCAGGACCATTACACTGAATGTAATAACATTATATTAAACTTGAATTTAAATGCGAAATATAGGAATTTCTGGTAATTGTACGATGTAAAGAATAGTAAAACGGAGGAGAAAAGGACACCTTCTTTGAATTATTTCACCTAAGAGTATACCAATGGAAATATAAAATCCCTCTTCAAAGAAAAACTACGAAAATTCCTTCCGAAAATATAACATTGAAACATATCAAAATAGTACATTTGTGAGAAAAAAAATGACACCTAGAATATGACGGGGCTTGCTTAAGGTGGTACCCAACACTTTCGCTAAAATTAATTTTGCTCGTTTAATTTTCTTAAAATTTTGTCAAAGTATTTACTTTGATCCTTTAACAAAAATATAAAAATTTCAAAAAGTTTGAACCAACTGTTTTATCAGAAAAGTTACACTGGTTATATAGCAGTTTCACAAACACTTATTTTGATCACCGATAAGCTTAATATTCCTTTAACAACACAACGTAATTGAAACGTTTAGCTGATTTTATAAAGTTATCTCCCTGTAGTGTTAGGTACCACCTTAATCATTTAGGATTTCAAATATGAAACACCTAAAAGTGAAGAAATCTACTTTCATGATTAGTTGATCTGTAAATAGAGTCTAAGGACAGATTAAGGAGTAGGTGCATATGATGTGTCTCTACTCAGCAGATATATTCTTAACCTTATAGTTTGCATTCCGTTTCACGTTTGTTATAATATTTCTGTTAAAACTTTAATCTTTAAAAAAATGAAGGAGAACAAACTCACACAATTATTTTATTTCAACTAGAATATGTCTGCGAAATTGCGGTAATATTGGGCAAGTGTTGAAAAAAGTGTTTTTTTTAATTTCTCGGCAGTAAGTCGACTGAGCATGCGCGAAAGCGTTTAAGAATCGGATTGATATTATGGCCTTTACAGGAAATTGCGAAATATCTCTTTACCATTAGATTTACAACTAAGACTTTTTGATGCCCTTGTACAGCCAGTTCTCATCTACGGCTGTGAGGTGTGGGGTTTTGAAAACACTTATAATTTAGAAAAGATACACCTTCAGTTTTGTAGAAATATTCTTGGCGTTAGAACAACCACTCCAAACTTTATGATTTATGGTGAGCTTGGTCGATGTCCGATCAATATTATTATCAAAATTAGAATTGTTAATTTTTGGAACCGAATTGTTTGCAATAATCATAAACTTTATTCTATTATATATCATACAATGTCCAAGTTGAACGAATCCGGATTGCATAAGTTTAAATGGATTGAACATGTTAAATCCATATTTGACAATACAGGCTTTAGCTATATATGGGATATGCAATTAAGAATATATCCAATTCAGTTAAAAACGAGTATAAAGCAAAAATTAGCAGACGAATCCATCCAACAATGGCACTCTCAAATCAATAACTCATCGAGGGGAGAATATTACGGTCTTTTCAAAATTGTATTTGGCTTAGAAAAATATTTATTAAGACTCTCATCTACAGATCGTAAAAATATTACTAAGCTGCGATGCTGTAACCTAAAAATACCAATCGAAATAGGAAGATGCTCCTTGTCAATAGGAAATGAGTATCACTACTTATTTGAGTGCCAATCAGATCTTGTTAAAAATATCAGAAAAAAATATATTTCAGAATATTACCGAATTTATCCATGTGTTGAGAAAATGAAGGGACTGCTTTCATTTTGCAATATCAAAGTTCTTAAAAATTTATCATTGTTTATTAAGAAATTAGTTAAAATATTGTAACCGTTATATGATTATATGTTAACATATATATATATATTGTTTTGTAGTAACCATAATAATGTCTATGTATTTTGCCTCGTTTTGCACATGTAAATATGTGTCTGAGTGTTTCCAAATAAAGTATATTGTTATTATTGTTATTGATAACTGTCTCCGAATTGGGCTATTTTCTAAAAAAAAACATGGCGTTTTTTGTCGAAAAAAGATTGTTTCATAGACAATGAATTACAAAACACTACATGTATACTTCATATCACAAATATAGCCAACTTTGTATGGTTTCAGGGGAGATGCGGCTCAATGAAATCAGATCTTCATTTAGTAGGATATTTGATGACGGCATACCCTTCAATGAATAATGATTGTGATTTTTGTCGTTAAATTTATATTATCAGCCAGCAATAATTTCATTTAAATGGTGATTGGTTTAACTGCTAAATATTTTAAAAGAACATGCTTGAACAATTTCCGCGCAAATGTGTGTATTCGGGATTAAGATAAGCAAACTATCGGACGTATCTTTTTAACTATTTTTCTTTATTTCAAAATTTAATAAAATTGAGAATGGAAATATGGAATGTGTCTAAGGAACAACAACGTGATTAACGAGCAGAAAACATCCGAATGCTACCAATGAGTCCTGAATACAGCGAGAGAATCCGGCACCCGGAGGCACATTCCAGGTGGCCCCTTAACAAAAATATGTTCTAGGTCGGTGATAATCGACGTCATAATAAACGCCGAAACATATAAAAAAAACTAAAATTAAAAATCATACAAGACTAACAAAGGCCATCGACTCCTGGCTTGGGACTAGCGCAAACATGCGACGGCGGTGTTAAACATGTTTTTGAGATACCAGCAGTTACAGACAAGCTTACTCTAGACCTCAATTAAACTGATTGAACGATTATGTCTTCATCATATGAACATCAAACACAGCCAATAACGTTACAGGTGTAGTATCAACTTGTGTTCGACTTGATGAATACATCTTCCCTCTAAATATAGCATGTATAGATTACTAGGTTTAGAATATATTATGCAAATATGGGTATATATCATCATAAATTATAGCAAATCACATACACGCTATTTATGAAAATCTGTGACAAAATATGCTAACAGACAAGGCAAAGAGTTTGAATCGAAACTGCAGGATGTGTTTATAAAAATGTATGGTATTTGGATATACTAATACTATTTTAAAATTTTCACATTATCATCTAAACAGAACTTGTTCTTTTCGGCGGTTGCTTTTCGCTAAGTCGTATGCAACTGACTCGACCTAAGTTGTCTTGTCCCGAATTTACACATCATTCCGAGTAATCCAAATAATCATAAGAACTATTTGTCGCTTTATGAGATAATTTAACCGGAGACACAATTGCAAAATGGCTGTTTATCGTGTGTGCCTAGTCCAGCTGATTCAATTCGATAAAAAAAATTAACCTTGATAAAAAGATAAGTAAATACATTTTGAAAAATGATGGCAAAATCTTTAAACTGAAAACTTTACCTATCGAAATGTTCTTGCTTTTGCTGAGGGTGTCGTCCTGCAGTACCAGCCGAATGCGGATATTTTCAGCCCTTTCTCCGACGTCGATCCGATACTACTTTTTCGACGAAAAGTATTGTTTTTAGGAGAGATTTTTTAATTTTGAGAGCCTCCGCCAACGTGAGCCAATAATTTCTTTTCATATTAAGAAAACTCCGTTTGTGGGCTATCTTTATCACTAATTATTAACGCATTTTACCTAACCTCAATTCAGCTTTCTGCCATACCAGAAGACAAAATACGCATTTGCTACTGTAAAATAAATTCATTATGAACGTTTACGATGCTCAGTTCATTTATGTGATGAAAATGAATTTTTGACAAAATAGGGGGCCAAATACAACCCTTAGTGTACCTTGTCCTTTCCGACAATAATACCAAAATGAGATATTCTACAACTCCATGGCTTGCAAACATTTATTTGAACTTGTTTTGCTTAATAAAACACTATTAGCCGCTTAAACAAGTTATGCCTAAGGTGTTTTCAGATTGTTTTACACATCTCCCCCTTTTTGTCTAACAAGGAATATGTGATATCTTGTAAAATGTATAAGTAACAAAAATACCGAACTCTGAGGAAAATTCTAAACGGACATTACCTAAATCAATGGTAGAATCAAAAGCTCAAACACCTCAAACGAATATGTTATGCATTGAAAAGACAATAATCCATACATTTTAAGACATTTTATTCCATTACTATATATTAAAAGTTAAAGTGTCAAGTTACTCTTACGTGTTCAAATTTGTTACGATTTTCTTTAAACTGTGTGATACATATGCACAGAAATTCCAATTTGTATCTCATAATGACAGTTCATGTCCACTGTGGTTCTTTCACATAGTTTAAAAGTCTAAAAGGCCGGTACGAAAATTAAGGCTAGTTCTTTCATTGGATTCAGCGTCCTCTTAGTTTTGTTATTGTATTATAGATGGATTTAAAATCTGACTATCATCCTCGCTTTGTACCGTACAATGAGTAATTTTCAAAACATTCAAAAGTCGCTTTGATAAAGAAATAGTACTGGTATTTACCAAGGTTTGAAAAACACAAACAGTAAAAATCAATAAACCTCTTTTTTCTTAATCTGGTTACTAGCAGATAATTTTGTCTATACACGGGCAGACAACGACTTTATATATTTCCACACGTAATTCATGTTATGTCTGTGATAATAGAAGCGTTTTCTTCCATTCATTGGTTGATATCGTGAACTTGGATATGTGCATGTATGATTGATAATATTATTTTATCAGACGTGGTCAAATTTGTTACACAAAGTGTACATTTCCCAAATGTTAGTATGAGAACGACTGTGTGATGTGGCTTCAATTCGGGAATACAATCACTGTTTTCAAATAATCTATTTTTGTCTATTAAGCTCCGTAAAACATTTAACGAAATCCTTACTTTCGTGCATTTTGTATTGTCATTTGCTTTCGTGTATTATCATTTTATATATAGCTTTATATAATTCATATGAATAAAACAATTTTCTTTTAAAATTCCTTTAAAAAAGTAAGGAGGGGGTGAAAGAGGAGGGATCAGTAATGAATTGTAGATTCTTTCAATTGATACAACGAGTTAAAAAGCGTTCTACATATTAAACCCAGAATTTTCATTTTTTGGTAAAAAAAAGCGTTTTAACATTATTTTAACTCATAATGAGGTTGATGCCTGTCTTGATAAAGTGATTCTGTTTTCACTGTTGTGGTGATGAACGGTATTGGTGCATTTTCCACAGAGTAAAATCTTTCTCATAATCGTTCTAAAGTCGGGTACACGATATAGATATACAATTGGATTGACCGCAGAATTCAGAAGGGAGATTAACACACAGGCGCTTCTTTGAGATCTTTTGTTCTCTCCTAGAAAATCATAACTCAATAAAACACAGACAAGAGGTGTTATAGTGACGAAAAACAGAACCGCCATTATACAAACAGTTACAAACAGCCGTCTATCCTTATATCCCCAAACGTTTGTAGAATTACTTTTCCATCGAAGCCAAAGAAGACGAGACAATATTGACATTGTTATCACAACTGATAGCGTTATTATACCATAAACAGTTCCGATGTAAAAGAAAATCGTTTGTTCGTATCCCATGAATAAGGCTTCCAAAGCACAAATTCTCAGGTCCTGATCATGTGACCAGATACTGAATGGAATACTGTTAATTATAATCGATAATGTCCATGAAACTAGAATTACCAACCATGCAAAATTCCGGTAATTTTCTTGTGACTGTATTGCTGTTTTTCCCAGTACAATTTTTAATCTTTGTGCGCAGATACCAAGCACATGTAGCATTGATGCAACAAAACTTAAGCAAAACATATAATATCGGATCCAACAATCATAATAAGAAAATATTTTGTCAGTGTACAAGTATGTTTCTGCCATAAGATAGGCAGATATACCGACCAATGCGTCTGTAAATCCAATGCTAAGAAGATGTAAATTTTTCGCTTTTTCTTTTCGTGCTATTATCCAGATAAGTAAAATGATTGCTGGAATATTTACAAGTATAGTTGTGACAGGAATTCCAATCGTTACAACTTTTGTTATTATTCCATACTCTTTATTCGAGGTATTAGTGGACGAAAAATTACACATTTTGGATGTATCTTCAAAAAGTGCTTACAATCAATGCTACATCTATTGAGGAACTACCAATCGTAACAAGCTGTCATTCGTTCTAAGATTATTTGCTGTCGATAACTGATAATGAATTAGTTAAATTATGTTTTAACTCCTAAGCATCAAGGTAATTTTTATCTTATCTACAGTCTCCAGTAACATATAATGTGTTTTATGTATACAAATGTAAATGTAACTAGATATTTATATAACTAACAAAGTTTAAAGTTCAATATTTGTTATGTGACACGTCATGTACGTGTTATTGGACAATCCTGAAAATTATTAATTATAATTCATTCGTCCATTTTTTGTTCATTAGAATCTTTATTTACGTCAATTTTGTCAAAACAATGTAGTGTGAACACGCCAGAAATACATAATTATACTTAATTGGTGACAATTGTCAAATGGTTTCGATTTCATATGGTCTAATGATGAAATAATTGTGAATGTATACTTTTCACACGTATGCTTACGTCAATTTTGTCATAATGGTATGGTGTGATCATACGCCAGAGATACCTAATTATATAAAAAACTTTATTGTTATTTTTCATACGAGTTCGATTCCGTTTTGTCATATAGTGAAAATCATTGTTGATGAATACATATCGAATGATGAATAACGGCAATTTTCAAACAATGATATCGTATGAACACAAATTAGTTATACCTCATAACTTTTTTTTTTACTGATATAGTCATATGGTTTCGGTTCCATATTGTCCAATAAACATGCTGAGCTGGGCTCTTGTTCATATGCCTTTATTCAGTACTCGGAGTAAAACATATGTGATTAGAGCATCAAATCCAGTATTGTGATTGGTTGATTACAATTATCGTGCTCGAAAGTGTTTTGACTTTGCTAGCCAGATATACGTGTACTTTCTATTTCGAATAAAATAATTATGAAGAGGGAAAAAATCTGTTATAGGTTTTCCTTTCTGGTTCATACATTATGTAATACTAATATATAAGAACATGTTTGTTATATATTTCTATATATGAAACCGAATAATTGACAATTAAGAGGATCCAATTAACAATAACGGATTGCTTATGTAGTATGTTTATGATATTAGAAAATTAAATGTTTACATGTTTACGTTTCAATCTAAAATCAATAAGAACATCAGATTTCGGATGCTGCTATAAAATCATATAACCATATAAAAATTACAATTAAAAACAAGAAATAAAAACATTTAAACTATACACAAAAAGCAGATGAAGTAGATGCGTTACTGTGCTATGGTTAAATTTTGTATAATGGTCATTCATTTTTTCTTGTATGCTTTGTCTATATGGCTTTTTGTGTTTTATTGAATCATATTACGTGGCACTGTACCTATACATCCCGCCCTTGTGTTATTGTACAATGTTTTTTTTTATATTTTTGTTTTTTGTGCTAATGTGCTTTTCCTATTGCCCATGTGTGCTTTTTTGTAACATATTGTTTTGTTTTATAATGATTTAGATCATAACACAATGTTGACTATTGTACCAATATTTTTGGCATTTTTACCTATTTGTCTGTTTGTTTTGTTCACCTATCGTTGTCAATATAATAATTTATTTGCGACTGACAAAAAGTTAGAGGTTTAGCTAGCTATAATCCAGGTTTAATCCAACATTTTCTACATAATAAAACCAAGTCAGGAATATGGCAGTTGTGTCCATTCGTTTGATATGTTTGATGTGTTTGAGATTTTGATTTTGCATTTTGATAAGAGGCTCTTCATTTTAAATTTTCCTCGAAGTTCAGTGTTTTTTGTGATTTCTTTTTTTTTCTTTTTTGAATGATTTGTTTTTTCTCTTAAATACTGACATAACCGCACCGCAGTTCCTTGAAAGAATTATATTTCATATTTCTGAATTATATTTTATAATCACTGTTTCAAGACAAAGTTTCTGGTTTCCTCACTAAAACATCATAAATTGCAAAATAGAAAAAAAATACATTTTATTTGAATATCTATGTATAAGCAAAAAATCTCAACAACAACATTTAATACAAGTTAAAACAATATACAAGTAATCTACACATGTATGTGTTAACCGTCACATATTTCATGAAAAATTGTATCGAATTAATTTTTAATATTATGTTTTAAACAATAAGATTTTTCATATGACAATTTTTCTAGCTGAAACACTTTTGATGTATAGCTGTACTTAACACCAATGACATCATATATAAACTTGTTATCTATTCAAAAAGAATATTTTCCTCTGTTAATAAGTTTATCGTTACCGCACCATCATTGTCTCAAAATACATTCAATATCAGATGATTTAATTAATATATATATATATACGAGGCAATGTCTGATGTGATACTCACATTCATTGTCCTTCGTTGACGCAAATTTTATTTTAATGCAGTCTTAGGTCAAACGTGTTTCACCTAAGGGAAATTCAACTAACATTTTATAAGAAAATATTTTCTAAATGGTCAAATCCCCGATATTCCAATGTTTAGCTCACCTTTGGAATTCATTGTATATAATTCCTTTCAAGTTAAGGAAACTGTTTATAAATCAGTGTTAAGTTTACACGTTTTGCTAGTGTTTTAGGTACATAATCTCCCCCAGTTCAGATCTTTGATATTTTGTCGTGTTTTCATTTTTGTTTTTGAAAAATTATACCATCATTGATTTCATTGTTTTCAAGGTCAAGGAAACGAAATAACATGACCTTCTTATCTCCATCCATTCTTTGCTTTTCCTATAAATAGAGACACACAGAAAGTGGAGAGTGCAATAATTAAATATTACCTATGTTATTTCAACTGATCGGGAGGAGCTTACGTTTTAATTTGCATAAGGACAGTCTATTTGAAGATATGTGTGATTACGATGATTGCCGTTATAATTATTACTGATTTCTAATCACCTATCAGTGACCTCAAAGAAATTTACAAAAGAATAACGGAACACTTCATTGGTGAGTTTATCCTAAAACACTTATCTATAGATGGACCGGTTTATTATGAGCGAACTGGATAAACTCCGCCCAGTCAAGTGAAATAAATCGAGTAATATCATTTAGTTAACAAACTCCTCTAAAAACATCACATGATAATTCACTCGAAGAGCTAAGGGAAATATACCATTCAGGATCTCACCTTTCCGGAGCATCTGAGATCACCACCAGTTTTTGGTTTGGTTCGTTTTGCTTAAATTCTAGTTTTCGATGTTGTGTCGTGTGTACTATTATTTGTTTGTTTATCTTTTAGTTTTTAGCTATGGCGTTGTCAATTTATTTTCAATCTATGAGTTTGAATGTCCCTCTGGTATATTTCGTTCCTCTTTTACAACGTACAATAACCTTCCTATCATGTTTGTCGGTCGAGATCACTTCGTTTTCCTAGTCATTTCTACTAAATGCAATACTAACAGCAATCTCTGACCATTATCGAAGATTACTTTTAATGATATATATTAAAGGGTAATATAAATTCCATCCTTTGATCATATGTACATCAACCAAAGTTTTTGGGTTGATTGATGATCACAAAAAAATGTTTCGTTCAACCAGGCCTTTCTATTGAATCTATCATTCCAGTTGTTATAGTGGAAGATATAAGCAAGCAAAATCAAGGGAATTGTGCAAGATACAAGCATGAAAATTAGCACAAGGCATCATTATTATATACTTTTTAAGAAAAAACTGCTGGCCATAAGAAAATTTCATTTTTTCAAGATGGCCACCACCTTTTCTAAAATGACTGATTTTTTTCAGATTGAAATACTTATTTTTCTGGAAAACGTTTTCTTTGACCTTCTCTGAGTAAAAAATACTACCAGGTTTGATGGATACCTTCTAAACATGTGACGTTTGTACTAAAAAAAATATTTGACATGTTATTGGTTTGCGCGTGCGTTAAAATGTTACAAAATTCACACACACACATTTGAATTATATAATTACATGCTTAGCGCTTTTGATTTCTAATGATGTTATGAATTTGTTTGATAACATTTTTTAAGGTTATGATACACATGCTTTTAACAATTTCGCGCATGCGCAAACTATTTATTAATAAAGAACGAATTACACGTACTGCAAGGGCACAATGATGGAAATCGTAGTTCATCTAACAGATGAGGATTTGAATATCTTAAACATATCTTGATCGTCATTCATTCCTCTAAGCATCTAGTATCTATTCGAGTATGGCTTTTGATGCCACTGTTTGAAAACACGCCCTTTCAGTTGTAATGATCAAGCATACGATGGATAAAATGAAAAGGGTGGTTAACTTTCTAAATATCGGGCAAACAGTTGGAATGGCCAGACTTGTACGAAGAACATACGTTTATCGTCATCTTTGGTGGATTGTATATTAAAATGGCTTGTTTGTGTATTAAATTATACTCCTGGTGCCTTTGGAGACTATTTTACCACACTGGGTCGATGCCACTGCTGGTGGACGTTTGGTCCCCGAGGGTATCACCAGCTCAGTAGTAAGCACTTCAGTGTTGACCTGAACATCAATTAAACGGTCATTTAAATAAATTTCCTGTTTACAAAACTTTGATTTTTTTTGCAAAAATAAAGTATTTTCTTATCCCAGAAGTAGATTACCTTAGCCGTATTTGGCACACCTTTTTGGAATCTTGATTCCTCAATGCTTTTTAACTTTGTACTTGTTTAACTTCTATAGATGTTTTGATATGAGCCTCACTGATTAGTCTTAAGTAGACGAAACACGCGTCTGGATATGGCTTCCTTTCAACAACATCACCCACACGTGGCAATGAAATTTGCAAATGGTAATTTTTACTTTACGCAAGACAAGCAAGTTGATTTCTTATATTACAATTGATCAGACACAAACACGGAATAATAAGTTGTGAACGGCGATGTTGGTATCATACGTTTAATCGAAGATCCCTTCGAGACGATAGATGGTAGCTGGACCAGAAGTCAGTAGACTGGTAGATGAATTTGAAAGATTTAGTGGTTTGAATAATTCCACAACAGAACAACGACGTCATGAAGACTCTACGAAAAACGTTAAAGGCTTTCTAAAGTGATGAACAAGTTTGATAATCCATTTCTAGAAGAGTTGTCAGATTTGTATAAAATTTACTCTTTTATGGAAATTGTTAATTCAGAAGTAGGTAAGATATGTATTTAAACTCCAAGACATTGGGCCCAAACAGCACGATCTTTTGAAGCAAATGCGAAAACGAAGGAGAATCTGTTTTTTAACAACATGAAAAAGAACATTTCCATATTAGAGCCGTAAAATGAAACTGAACACTTTAAAACAAAGCTAGAGAACCTGAACACTGATTGCGATTTCTTTTCTAGATTTTTCATTTCTTCTTCAGTCATTAAAACCAAACTGTGTGTCAGGATGTGGTATTAAATCACAGCAAATTGGTATACTTTAAACATTCTGCGATTAACCACCAACTGATCCTAATTCTGACGCATTTATCGTTGGTGGGGCAGCAATGGTTAATTTATTGCCACCACATGGGGCAAACATATTTTATGATTATGTAAAAAGGATATCATACTGCCTTACATCTCCCTTCGATAAGTATCCAAGAAAAGACATGGATTTGTTGTTTACTAACTAAATTATTTAAAGGCTGGGACAACAACAAAAGGCATAGTACCGGTGCTAGACGGAAAGTGTTGATTCTGGTAGAAAGCCAAGGGTTTGGAATAGTTTTCTCTGTGAAGATGATAACAAAACGGAATTGTTCAAGTTTCTTGCCGACAGAATTGCTTCTTTAGAGACTACAGAAAATGTTTATGCTACTCAAGTAAAAATGAACTTTGCAATTTCAATACGGATACTTCCCAGCTATCCCCTTGTAACCGTGAAAAAGCAGATACACGAAAGATTATCCATGATAAGCATACTGCTGAAAATGGTTGTAAAAAGTAATTTTAAGAAGTACTGACAGAGATGTAGTAGTATTAGGAATTGCAGTGCTCGCAAGATTAGGTTTGAACAAATTGTGGATAGGTTTTTGAAGGAATAAAGACTTTCGACTGCTTCCTGTATATGTCATATCAAATGCGTTTGGTCCTTGTGTAGCAGTTTTTCCTTTCTTCAATGCACATAGTGGGTGTGACACTAAGTCGGCATTTCATCGGAAAGTGAAAAAGTCACCTTGGCAGACATTGGAAGTATTCTCAGATGTAACTGACATTTTTGCCCGATTTTGTATGAAGACATAGACATGGACATCATAGAAGTATTTGTTTGCATCATGTATGGAAACATCACCGTTTGCTGTAAAGGAAGCAGCGGTCTTATTATGCTATTCTGCCTACCACAAAATCATTATGATGACCTGTGGTAGACGGAATAGCATCATAAGGCCGCTGCTTCCTTGCAAACGATTTTAATCTTCTGGAGCACATCAAAGGAGAAGCATACATCAAGGTGGACATGTGTGGGCTCGTCTGGATTTATGCATTTGACAGGTCCATGTACCAAGACATGACCACAGGAGTTGGGTTAAAGAAAAAAACCCAATGATAACTGGAAACCAAAACGGACTTCTTTGCTGGCTGCTGATCCTCATGTCATGATTATTTTAAATGCGGATGCCAGAAATTTAGCTGTCTTGGTAACTGTAAATGCTACCTTTCAGGTATTCAGTGTACATGTTTGTGTATTTGTAACTGTAAGATAATTATAAGATAAGCAAACTGTCTTTCTAAACAAACTACATATACATTGGAACTTAAAAAAAGCAGTTATTGTTCTTGTTAAGTTGATAGAAATAATAAAATTGTCATTTTTCACATTTTGCCGCCATTTTTGGACCGGAAGTCACTCTTTTTCTTCGTGTAGGTATTGTTTTTTCGTACTTTAGGAACCCTTCTTTAAGTTTTATCAAAACTGACATTGATTTATACCTTTTACACATGTTTCTAATGACTTGTGAAATGTAACCAATTGGATATGACGCCATTTGCCAAATGAGCGGTGGCCATCTTGAAAAAATGAGATTTTTGTATGGCCAGCAGCTGACTTTTTTTAATTATCATTTTGTCCACCCATATACTAAATTTGATGCTTGTATCACGATTTGCACAATTATGTCCATAATATCTCCCACTATTAGTCGAAAAGTTAGATATGTCTGGAACAAATGACACTTTATTTTGATATTTGTATACACGTAAAAATTATCAGAAAACGACTTGCAATAAGATATATTATAATACTGTAACCCAACTAGTATTTGCGAGCTATTTTTTTTTTTTGCGATTTTCGCGAGTAGAAAAATAACAACTACAATTATATAGAAATATGTTAAACCTTGATCTTTCATTATTGAACTACATACAAGATATTTGTAAATTGCGAATTTAAAACGCCTTGAAGTGGACTAACATGAGAATAATAAGAAAATGTACACATATATGAGTTAAACATTACACTAAGAATATGATAGTTGTTATCTATTGTTTGATGTGTTTGAGCTTTTGATTTTGTCATTTGGTAATGGACTTTAAGTTTTGGATTTTCCTTGGAGTTTGATGTTTTTTGTTAATTTATTTTTGTCATATTGAATAATAAGAACATTTCCGCTAGCCGAAACAATGTTGATGTAAAGCTGTATTAACATCAGCAACGTCATTTGGAAACTAATTAACCATTTAAAAGGATAGTTTCCTTCTTTTAATTAACTTCGCGTTACCACACCATTATCGTATTATTATACATTCAATAGCAGATGATTAAATTATATATATATATATATATATACGAGTGTACACAGCACATGTGTCACCATCATTGATGGCGATCCGATGGATACATCTGTTGTAGAGTCGTCACTGACTCAGACGTACTTATAAATATAATTATTTTCTGTGACTGTATATTACATTAATTTGTAGGATCCTTTACTATAGATAATTTAGCTGATCTGTAACAATAACATCTTCATGCCTTATATATCATGTACTGTAGTACGCCGCTAGATTAAAACTGACGAGGAAAGGTAACACACGGCCAGCAAAAGCTCTTTTTTTTTTAGATCCCAGGTGGTCGTGTGGTCTAGCGGGACGGCTGCAGTGCAGGCGATTTGGTGTCACGATATCACAGTAGCATGGGTTCGAATCCCGGCGAGGGAAGAACAAAAAAATTTGCGAAAGCAAATTTACAGATCTAACATTGTTGGGTTGATGTTTAGACGAGTTGTATATACATTATGTACACAGCCATGTATCACCATCATTGATGGTAATCCGATGGATACATCTGTTGTAGAGTTGTCACTGACTCAGACGTACTTATAAATAAAATTATTTTCTGTGACTGTATATTACTTTAATTTGTAGGATCCTTTACTAAAGATAATTTAGCTGATCTGTAACAATAACATCTTCATGCCTTATATATCATGTACTGTAGTACGCCGCTAGATTAAAACTGACGAGGAAAGGTAACACACAGCCAGCGAAAGCTCTTTTTTTGAGAGCCCAGGTGGTCGTGTGGTCTAGCGGAACGGCTGCAGTGCAGGCGATTTGGTGTCACGATATCACAGTAGCATGAGTTCGAATCCCGGCGAGGGAAGAACCAAAAATTTGCGAAAGCAAATTAACAGATCTAACATTGTTGGGTTGATGTTAAGACGAGTTATATATATATATATATATGAGCCAAAGAATGATGTGATACACACATCCATTTTCCTTCTTTAACGCCAAATTCTGATTTTCATGAAACTGAATTAATAATAAACAACAATTATTTTCAAAAATGTGTTTAATTTTTATGGTTATCTACTGAAATATTTTTGTGACATTTCATTTCGAAAAAATCATTACTTGTGTACTATTTGACGTCTATTATCACTGTACTAGTATACATATTTTTTATTGGGGCCAGCTAAAGGACGCCTACGGGTGCGGAAGTTTCTCGCTACATTTAAGACCCATTGGCGACCTTCGGCTGTTGTCTGCTCTATGGTCGGGTTGTTGTCGCTTTGAAACATTCCCCATTTCCTTTCTCAATTTTATATTTGTATTTATATTTTAATATTAATTTTTTTTCCCGGAATACAATAGCTCTATGAATTTGTCAAGGCGAAATGCATGCGCCGTATATACTTAAGTGAAGAAAGTAATGTCCGTTTATACTTTCGAGAAGATATTCATGATCATAATTTACTTTCGAGAAGAAATATCTGGTCCGTATGTTCTATTGTGAAGAAACTCGTATTTCTCAAAAAGTTGATTTAATAAGAAAATTTTTAAATAAAAAAAAAAGAGTTTTCGTAACCACAATTACTGAAGACCTTTATCATTGTTTATCAAATACTTATATTTCAAAGATGTAAATAAATTGTCTCATTTGCATTCATACCACATCTTCTTATTTCTGTATTTGTATAAATATTCTTCAACGGAACTGCAAATGATGAATTTGATTTTATGTTTTAAAACTCGAAGTATTCTCCCCATTCAAGTCAGTTCTTCCAAGATATGTGCAGCAATACGTAATGTGACTTAAACGAATATGTAATGTTTGGAACAATAATACCATTTATAATGAACCTTTTTCATGCAAAGCTCTGATTCCTTTCACGGATTTGGCTATACTTTTTGGACCTTTTGGATTATAGCTCTTCATCCTTTATATAAGCTTTGGATTTCAAATGTTTTGGCCACGAGCATCACTGAAGAGACATGTATTGTTGAAATGCACATCTGGTGCAAGAAAATTGGCACCGTTAATTTAGTTTTCCATTTATAACGTTCCAGCAATCTTGATTTTTATTAAACAATATGTTTTATACGTCCTATCGTCATTAAATGTATTGTATCTTAGAGAATTTTGGTTAGTTCATGTTCATTAATAATATGATATCATGTTTACATTATCAAAACATGACAGAATCATATATCAGAAGAAAGATAAATAGATTTGCTATACGAATAAAGTGTGGTTAGTTACATTTCTGAGTAGTTTATGTTGATTGTAAAAGTACTTAATATAATGTTTATTTATCATTTATAAATTTTTAGCAGATTCTGACAAATTGGCAATGCACGAAAACATTATCCGTTTGTGCTATCATGACTATTTTGAGTAATTTCAATTTACATGATATAAAGATATAGAAAATTTAAGCGTTAAAAATTTTGAAAATACAATTCGAAGAAGGAGAATCAGATTTAGATGGATAATGCTATGTTTGTTTTTTTCCTTTACTAGTATACCGGAAGTTGTAGTTGTATTACTTTCTCATTCATGAAATATGTTCGTTAAATTTGACCAAAAAGTTTCCTCATTGTACTGCTTTTTGGGAAATTTCATGCAAACAGCAGAATTTACAAATGCTCGCAAACTCGACGTCATTTCTTCTTTAGGGACGTCTTCTACCACCAAACTAATTAATGCCTCCGATTCCCTATTAAGAAATTTTTCCTGTGCCACTCTACATTCAAACAAACACCAATTACTTTGAACCATATCACGTGATATAACAAGGATAACTCTTCTACTCTCAGACATTTTGTCAATAATGTTATCAACAAATACTTTTCCAGCTTCGAAGTTACGGTCTCTTATACACAAAGGCAATGATGCCTCGTTTTCAAGTTTGTCTAACAGCTTGTTTTGAATCCATGTGATATCCTCATCACAATAAATAACATATCCTTCATAAACGTAGTTTTGTGTTTCTTCATTTGAAATCAGCGCAAATCCTTTCTTTTTTACACGGAGGAGGTATAGCCAATACCTTATATGCCAACGCAATCTAAATACTATACTTAACACTATGACAAAAACAATACCAAACACAGACAAACATGTTACAACTGCGGTAAAAACTTCATTGTCTCTTTTATTACATTCGACAGTCGTTGGTAATGAATCCTTTATTAATTGACCAGCCTTATTCAATGGTGTTTTGCATTGATAGTCGGATGGAAAATCTTCAAACACGAATTTTGTATTTTGTAGCCAATCACGGAACCATACATTATCACAGGTACATGCAAACGAGTTTCTTGCCAGTGACAAAGTTCTCAAATTTCTCAATGCGGTCATAGGAAATAGTATTTCGTTTACAACTGATATAGTGTTATCTGACAACGTAAGAGATGTTATCGTCGTTTTGTTTCCAAACACTGTATATCCATTCCAGGTCGAGATTTTGTTGTGTTTCATTGAAACAATTTCTAAGTAAGGAAGTTTAAAAAACAGGTTTGCTGGTATGGTTTGCAAATTACATCTATCTAAGTATAACAATTGCAATCGATGTAGAGGTATTAACATTTTTCGCAAAATTTGTGTTGATTGAAAAACATTCCCACTAAGATGTAATATTTCTAGTTGCGGATTATATTTGAAAATTTCGCTTGAATCGAAATGGTAAAGCGAGTTCTTTGCAAAACAAAAATTATTATTTGCAAAGGTTAGATGTTTTAATTTGTTATTTCGAAATGCTTTGCTTCCAATTGTCCTAAACCTTTTTGCTAAATACGTCAACTGTAGAATTCTGAGGGATTTCAGTTCAAAAAATGTATCGTCTAAAATTTCACAAATCGGGTTACCACCTAATGATAGAGATTTTACTTTATTCAAACAGTAGAAAAGATTGTTTAAACTATTTATCATATTGTACATAAGATTCAATTCAGAGAGGTTAGGGAAAAAACACGTTGTTTCATTTCCGAAAAAATTTCTAGATATACTTATTTGATTAGTATTCAAATTAAGGCTTTTCAAATTTGGAAAAAATCCTTGTTGAATTGTTGAAATTGGTCCTCCACCAATAAAGAGGATTTCTAAAAATGGGAATTGTTCACCTAAATATGTCATATTCAAGTTATTAAAGTTAATGACATACATTTCAAACCGTTTGATCTTGAATCGAGATAGTGACAAGTATACTTCAGTTGGCTCATCCCTCCAAAAAAGATAATTTAAATGAATAGACTGGAAATGTAATGAACCGATTCGCTCTACGGCTTCCGCTACTGTTCTTGATGATAAAAGGTTTTCACTAAGATCTAGTTCAAGGAGATACCTCAAACGACTAAACGAATCAGGCTTCAGATGATTAATATGACACGAAACTAAAAACAAGCTGGTAAGCTTCAGGTGTTCCAATGGTTCAAAAGTTGATACGTTAATGCTTTTAAGAAAATTTGCGGCGAAGTTTAGGTTCTTTATATACTTTGGCAACACTGGAATATAAGTTAAGTTTGCACGATGACACGACGCTTCCTTTGTTTCTTTATTGCAGGTACAGGCGATTGTTCCAGGACATATTTCACTGCTGAGAAAACCATACCATGTTGAAAGTAGGAACAACATACAATCAATTGCTACGAATTTCATCATAATGCCCTGAAATTAAAATATCTTTGTGTTTAATGTCAAGTACAGGATAAGGATTATATTTTTTTGGGGGGAATTTCTAAATTTTGGATCTAATACGTTTCTATTTATTCAAAAGAAGAAATTCTTTTATCGTTTTTAATCAACACTAACAAAGTTAAATATCGACACTGTATGGAAGTGAATCACAAATAGTTTGAGAATATTTTTTTTTACTCTATTATATACGATTTGTACTATCACATGTATCAATTGCAAGCATATTCCGGCGTCTTTGTATAATTTACTATCAACTAAAACAACTTTTTGTAGGCAAATTTGTTGGATTTCTTTGGGCCACACCGATTCAATTTCTTGTTCTACGAATTTTAGGACTCCAAAAATTGGGGCGAGCGAGCAATTTGAAAATTTTTATAAAAAAATATTTAATTTGAAATTTTTTGAGGCGAAGCTTGAAAAGTAAAGGCGAGCGATTATATATTTTTTAAAAACATAAAAAAAGTAGGTTTTGACAATATTAAAACTTGATTTATCACTTGTACTTTGACGTTTCTTTAGTTTATGAAGTGTTTTTTCCCTGTTCACCAAGACATAATTGAATAATTAGATGTGGTGTATGTATGTGTGCCAATGAGACAATTCTCCTCCCCTTTTATGAGGGTTCATTACATAATATATATTTTTGTAAAAAAAAAACACTTTTTAGTACAAAAGGGCTCATATTTTCCCAAAGAACTATAAAATATCTATCTGGTATTAAATGGTCAAAATATTTCCGGATGCAAGAATATAAACAAAATATTGTTCTGTTTTGGAAAAAATAGGTGCGCACGGGTCCGTCGAACAAGGAATTAAATTGGTGTGGCCTTGTATATATTAAAAGAAGAGGTATGATTGCCAATGACACTACTTTTTACAAAAGACCAAACGACACAGAAACAAACAACAATAGATCACCG
Organism: Mytilus galloprovincialis; assembly: GCA_037788925.1. NCBI lineage: Eukaryota > Metazoa > Mollusca > Bivalvia > Mytilida > Mytilidae > Mytilus > Mytilus galloprovincialis. The sequence goes on along the minus strand of CM075339.1, from coordinate 54,250,569 downwards.
TACGGACAATGAGCAAAGCCAATTACCTCACAGTCAGTAACAAAAGACCCCGAAATGACAAATGTAAAACAATTTAAACTAGAAAACCAACAGCCCAAACATTGTACAAGGGAAATGAACGAAACACAACATGCGTGTTATTCAGGAATCTGGTTTTCAGTAGTTGTCGTTTGTTATTTTGGTTCATTAGTGTTTCTCGTTTCTCGTTCTTTATATAGATTAGACTGTTGATTTTCACGTTTGAAAGGTTTTACACTAGGCATTTTTGGTCCTTTAAAGCTTGCTGTTCGGAGTTTTGCGTTGAAGACCGTACTTTGATCTATAATGGTTTACCCTTAGAAATTACTACTTTGATGGAGAGTGTATCATTTGCAATTATACCACATCTTCGTATATCTATGTAACACAGCAACAAACGACAACCGCTGAATCACAGGCTCGAAATCCGGGACAGGCAAACACGCATAGATCGCAGTGGTATGTTTTTTTGTTGTTGAGAATATTATCTTAATTAGTTTTGTTGTATGTCTATTGTTGCTGCATCGTAATCATCAGCTTTTTATGTCTGTTTTGTTGCTTACTCGGAAAACACCTAACAAGTCAGAAATATGACAGATGTTTCCACCTGTTCTGTTGTTTATAACGTTTGAGTTTGTCAGATTTAATGGATTATTACCCTAACATTCGTCACAACGTGGTCGATTCCTTAAAGAGAGTAGGGGATTCACCCGAGGATTGCCGTTTGTGACCGAGGATTGCCGTTTGTGACCCTTCTCCTAAATAGCATTGGAGTCCGTAATTTTTGTTTCACTTTTTTTAATCATTTTGTGATTATATAACGAGCACTGTCAAAGCAAGATTTGAGGACATCTTATGCATTCAGATATTTCATATCCCATCTTTTAAAGTAGTATTATTCTATTCAAAGAACGGACATGTCATCAATCACCTCAAAAGCTAACCAAACCTTCAAACAGACTTATAAAGGAAGGATATAGTTACGATACTGATGTGAATCATTAAAGATGTATTTTTTCGGAATTAATATTGCTTCACACATAGTGGAAAAACTATACTAAATAAACAGTTATTTGGATGATACACTTTCTGTTCATTCCCGTACATTTTACGATGGTATGATGTTAAACCTCTTACGGTAGAAATTATACTTGATTATCATATAACAAAGACAGAATCGTTTAATAGTTTAAAAAAGGTTGAAAGCTTGCATTCCAGTAACTGCTAGTAGTCTTTGGAAATTTATTTTCATCATTGTCATCTTCCAAAACATTATTTTACATCTTACTTGCAATTCTTTTAAACTGGCTTTCGATGTGTGTTTTACTGTGTGCTTTCTTATACCTCATTTGCATAGAGGTATTATCACGGTGGGTATGGTTGTCCTGCGAGAGAACGTTCTGTGCTGGTGATTCGGTCCTGACGGGTGCTGATGATCAATAAAAAATGTAAACAAAGACGAAAATGATAATTTTTGACGTTTTCACTCATAAAAAATGGAAGAAAACAGTTGAGATTTTTCAATTTTGTTTCTTATGGGTTCATATGTAAACCATTAAAAAGTTGACCCTCTAAACTGTTTCAGTAAGCGTAACACAAAAATGCTCATTTTCAGAAAATCTAGAACTGAAAAAATAAAACAAAAATGCTCATAGAGTCCGCTTTCTATACCGCAATCCACACGACAAAACTATTTTGTGAAAAAACATTGCAATTTATTAAAATTAAGCATTTCTCAATTTATTCATGTCCTGATACTGTGATGGTGGGTCCTGTCATTGTGCTTGTGGGTCCTGATACGGTGCTGGTGATTTTGGATAAGAAGTTGGTCATATTTGAAACAAATGTTACAAAATCAATAAAGTTGGGCAGATAATTGTTGTCAATAGAATCTATGACTCCTATTTTAGCTCTTGTGCATCCATTTGGCTGTTTAATATGTGTTTTCAAATGATCGTAACTTGTATTACATAATTACATAAAAGGGCCACATCTTCCGTCCAATATCAGATAACAATATATAGTATCTAAAATAAGAATAGTTTTGTTAAGATATTAAATGCCCCTTACATTGATACTTCAACAATGATCAAAGCCCATGCCGCATAGACATGTTTGTTAACGCTCCGCATACCCCTCCCCACTTCCACCCAACCAACCCTCCTCATTTCCTCCTTCATTGTTACAATGTTGTACCAACACAACAATTTATCACATAAAATAATAACACAAAGACACACATTATTAAACAACGAATGCTCGCAGGTACTGAAAGCTAGTTCAAAGCCGCATTTTCAACTAATAGATAAACCATGTTCTCATATACAAAAATCCCAATCGTGTCGATTAAAAAAGGTTCAAAACTTAAGTTCACATTTTAATGTTTGATGAAGCAGAACTTTAAAAGTGTGCAGTGAATCTTGTGCTCACAACAGTTATTGTCATAATTATGTTTACATAAGACTTAAGGAATTAAGAAGGTACCAAGAAATATTTTACAGTTCAATTTAATGATCATGAATGGAAGGAAATGGTATGGAAGTTTAAATAGGACAAAAATAAATTGATAGTATTTTTTGGCGAAAGACTTAAACACTTCTTTGCATTATATAGTACAGCTCTTCTATAAAAGCATGCAAAAAAAACTTTGATTGACTTGTTTGCTATGTCTGCTTGAATGTTTTCAAACAATAGGTAGGCGGAGTTTCAATACATACTGGGACTTGATTGGACAAACACAAACTGATAGGAATTGGAGTTAATGTTTATTGTCCAAACAAATTCTAGTATATAGTAAACAGACTACTTACCTGTCGTTTACAAACATCCAAACAATCATAGCAAGCAATTTGATCAATGGTTTGCTTTGCATATATTTATAGAAGAGCTGTAAAATCTAAAAAACAATTCTTGTTGTCGTAGATGGTTAAATCCTCACAAAATCTCAATAACTTTGTTGGAACGAATAAAGGTTTTAAATTAAATGTTCGTGGACTTTTTAGCTTCCACCCTGACGAGGCATGTTAGCTGTTCGTATGTTGTTGCACCTGACGCACGGAAACTTTCAAATTTCCATCTTCTTTTCTGAAATATTTTACCCAGCTCATACTTGACAGGATTGTTATCCTAGTAAAAGGTGTAACCAATGAATTGAACACAAGTTTAAAATTCAACAATACTATATAATTCATTTTATGTGTCAATTTGTTCGAAAAAGTCGAAAAGAAGAGAGTTTTTTTAATGTCATGATTATTTGTCGCTTTCTAGATCTATGCTTAGCATTTATTTCAGATGACATGGACTCCTCACCCTGGTGACCCTGCTGCCTTTCATAACTTTATCCGTATACATATATTAACAGATAAACAAAAGGCTGCAACTGGTATTTTTGTATTTAACATGATTCGTTGTAACGAGAATATTTGTGGTGAATTGAAACTGTGAGGGTCAAAATCTTAAATGGCTTATAAATGTTGCTGGACCCAGTTTCGTTATCTGATCTGAATTTTCTGAAATGTCCAAGGTAGATAGACATTGGCCTTTTGATTTTTTTTACTCGGTAAGTTTTGCCCTAATTGCTTGAACTTTTGCAATATTAAAGCCGATTTCAATTAGTGTGTAGACAAAGGGAATATCTTTGGTTATCTTGCTTGCTGAACAGAAAAGTCATTTGTAGGTTATGTAAACTATCCTACTTTAAGAGTAGACTAGTGCGACAAATGACACATCTTTCTGTCTGTAGGACCAGGCTACTTCGAAAGGAGGGTAGTATACCTTACCTAACAATGACTTCACGGTTTAGCTAACAAGCAAGCTAACCAAAGATATTACATTTGCCTACATACTCAATGGAAAATCGGCTGTAACTAAAAACTCGAATACATTTTAACAGACAGTGGTCATGTTTGTTGATGAATATTGTTTTTCCTAGATTCACTCTTAAAAATCATTTGGTAATATTTGGTCAAGTAATTTCAGAAAAGATATTTTTGTAATTGCGGACGCCAAGACAATACATGAACCTCACACGACCCATTGACACAGGTGAGCTTATATATGATCTTATAGCGATTCGGGTTGATAACCAGTTGAAATTAAGCCAGTTTTTTGTGTGTGTAGATTTGTATTGTTTTAAACTGTTATGACCTTTTAAAGTTAAATGTAGGTGTTTAATCTAAAACTTTTTTAAACTTATATACTTGTTTTATACTCAATTGGTAGTATGAAGCTACGAGATATCAGTTTAAATTTTGAAATTGACATATTCTAGTCTGCCCTTTCATAAAATAGCAAATTTTTTTTTAGTGTTTTATCGAACTTTCGAAAAAAAAATACCTGATAACCGTTCAGACAAAAAAATTATGTTGAAAAAATCTTACAGATACAGCAAGTGATTCTTAATAGCTATAAGATACATTTTTCTTTTAAAATACAACTTTTAAATCTTACGGGAAACTATTCCAAGCTTAAAACTTTCACTGTAACCTCGCTCTAACTTATCCCCCCCCCCCCAAAAAAAAACCCAAACAAACAAACCCGCAATACTATTGTCATTCTTATAGTCAGCACTAAATTGTTCACAAACAAATGTGTTTTAAGATGATAAAGACATATGATTCAAACGCTCAGAAAATTAAAGTCCTTTGTTCTATATTTTTGCTCTCCATTTTTATGCAAAACTTTTACATTTTTATTTTATGGGTTATTGTTGAAGGTCGTACGATGACGTGTGGTTGTTAACACATACTTCCTTTGGTTTCTTATGGAAATTTGTCCATTGACAACAAACATACCACATCCTCTACTTTATATAAGTATTGTATAAATTACAACGTATTTTGGTGATCTTGCAAAATGATCGTAATCCCGAAAATCGTAAACATATTTTCTTATCTTAAAAGGGGGCAAGAAGGGTTCCATTAACAGGCCAATAAATAAGATTACAGTCAATTTAAAAAAAAAATAAAAAAAATAGGGGTATTTTTTCTCTCATAATAACAGTAAACAGATTCACAACAATATCAATTTCAAGAAAGCAGACAACAGTTAATTAGTCAATAACAGTACAGCATCAATGATCTTGAATATATGCCACTTTTAACTAAAATATAAAGGCACAGAACCAGGACATAGGAGCACAGAACCAGGGCCGCTTTTCTTATCACCAGCACAGCGTCAGGACAATTCCGTTTAAGGAACTTGCACGACTTTTGCAATATAATATTGTTGTAATATACTTTGCATGGTACTTATGACGCATCAGAGAAAAAATAAGCAACAAAACAGTCGTTTTATTGCGGTTCTGATACAATGTAAACAAACCCACCAGCACAGAATCAGGACCCACCAGCACCTGACAGGACCAAATCACCAGCACAGAACGTTCTCTCGCAGGACAACCATACCCACCGTGATTATGGGAGAGGGTTGCTATCTCACAAAACATGATTAGTCCCGCCTCTTTGTTGCGCGTGTTCCAAGTCAGTAACCTCGGGCTTTTGTGAGTCTTGTATGTAATTTTTTTTTATATGTTTCTGAGTTTTGTGTGACGTTCGTTTTCGCTGAACTAGTATACATGTTTTAAGAAGGCCAGCTTAAGCCTGTTACGGATGCGTAATTTTTGCGCTGTGTTGAAGACTCATTGTTGACCCATCAGAAGATTGGCTGAATTAATTTTGCCAAATGTCCAGTGACGAATATTTCATGCATATCTATGACTTTACTGACGATCAAAGATTCAATCTGCATACATTAACTATGTACTACAAGAACAAATAGTTAGATTTTTTTTCAACTATTTTAATACATCTCGTTCTTACGGTATTATTGCTTTGACCTATAGACTGCTCATCAAACAAATATTTATAAGTTATACTTTTCGGTCAGAACAAAATTACTCCATGTTTGAGCAGGAGTTTGCGACCCATTAAGAAAGTAGGTAACTCTCATTAAAGCAATTTCTGACATACTAGTACACAATTTTGTTTAGGGTCAAACAGAACCACGCCTCCGGTAGAGAGATTGTCTGGCTGTATTGAAGACCCCTTAGTAGTCTTCAGCTGTTTTCTGCTATTTGATCGTGTTGGTGTCTCTTAGGCACATTCTCCGTTTCTATCCTCAATTGTATAAGTGGTAAGGTTAATGATATGCATTATAAAGAACAAGAATGTGTCCATAGTACACGGATCCACACTATCACTTTCTATGTTCGGTGTACCGTGAAAATGGGGTTAAATTTGGCATATAAATAAGAAAGATCATATCATAGGAAATATGTGTACTACGTTTCAAGTTGATTGTACTCCAACTTCATCAAAAACTACCTCCACCAAAAACTTACACTTGAAGTGGGACAGCCAACGGACGGACAAACGGACACACAGACCAGAAAACATAATGCCAATAAATAGAGCATAATAACAGATAGAGAGACATTTGACAGTTTAATATATTCATTTGTTATCGAATCCGCATATTGTTTTACTAATAAGTATAATCCTAAAAATGTATATAAAAGAACTGCAATGGCTTGAAAAGTGTATTTAACAATAATGAACAGAAACAGACTACGATTACTTTTATCAACCATATACGAACTATAAATAACGGCTACGGAAAATTAAATGAACATTTTGTTTCATAAATCATTGCTTATCTGAACTTACCTTCATCGGGAACACTTAAAATTGTTTTTTAAACGACACCGAAACAGGTAAAGTGCAATGTGACTATAAAAACTATAATAGCCAACTACATATAAGGTCAACGTTGAAGTTGAAACAATGAAAAAAGGAATGATCCAAAATCATTTCAGTTCCAAAAAAATGACTACTGAGCTGATAATATCTTTGGTATCTGCTAATCAACTAGTAACACTATATCGACGCAGTGCAATAGCAAATAAAATTAACACCTTTCTTAATGTGGTACCTAACAATAGAGGGAGATAACTCTGTAAAGTCAGCTAATCGTTTTAGTTATGTTGTGTTGTAAAAGGAATATTAAGCTTCTCAATGATCAAAAATGGTGGTTGTCAAATTGCTATATAACCAGTGTAATTTTTCTTACAAAACGGTTAGTTCAATTTTTATTTTTTTATATTTTTTTTTAATGTCAAAGTAAATACTTTGACAAAATTTTATGACAATTAAACGAGCCAAATTGATTTTAGTGAAAGTGTTGGGTACCACCTTAATATAATTTAAAAGCTTCCGAACAGTTATTTTGGATATAAATATAACAATAAGAAAATGTAGTATGCTTGCCAATGGCACAACTTTTCACAAGAGACCAAATGACACAGACATTTGCAACTATAGATTATCGTACGGCCTTCAAAAATGTGTAAATCCCGTACCGTTTAGTCATAAAAGGCCCCACAATGAAAAGTTTACAAAATAATAAACGAAAATAAAATGCGATGTACAGCAACAAACGAACCCTTTAAATTATAGGCTCTTGACTTATATGGGTCATTTTCAAAAAATGTCGAATTTTCAGTACACCCATGCTAAAATTTTTATTTCTAATGGAAATTTCAGTTGTAATGGTTTAAATGAAAGCTTGTCGGATTTGTGATTCAGAACATTAATAATAAACACACCTTACATATATTTTGATAAGATTAAACTGCATTTAAGGCCGATTTTGGGGGTATTTGTGTGCGTACATTGTCAGAAAAACACATTTCAAATGATTTTTTTCCGATTTTCTGATCGCCTTGGTATCTGCAAAAGGGACTTTTTAAGAACGTTAATTATAATTCTAACGAAAAATCGTAGCTTCTTTATCATTGTATGTAACATATTATCTACAAACTAAACTCAATCAGCGTACAGGAGGTTCATGTCTATCCTGTTACCGCTACTTAAATCAGTCGTTAAATTATTCTCCCTATGAATATTGAATCAGTCAGTGTTGATTTTAAAAATGCAAAGTAGACTTCACATTTAAAACGCCTCGTTTCTTGAACGACAGTGTAGAGAAAAGAAATTTCAAGACATTTAGTGAAAAAAAAAGAGCGTACTTTTTTTCATGTCTATGCTGTTACCAACCATTTTGATTAATTACACTAACAGTATGGTTGTAAAAAGAGCAATAACGTGTTGGAAACCAAATTCACAATAGAAAACCATAATCACTTCACCAAAGGGAGTAGTTATTTCACCACAACAATCAAAAACGAAGAAATTTGTCTATCCTGTTATGTCTGTCCTGTTACTATGGTTACTATGGTTACAGTAACAGGATAGACAATTATAGACAAAAACGTCGTTAATTTTTTTATCTTAACATGTAGGTGGAAAACGAATGAAATATTTCATTGTTTGAACTCATCCTAAGGTTATAACGTCTTAATCTTACAAATTAAGCATTTGCAGGTGCAATACTGATATCGGTAACAGGATAGACAAAAAGGTAACAGGATAGACAAAAAGGTAACAGGATAGACTTTTATATAGTGATATATCAGAAACGTACGTTCCTGTTACCAACGAAATAAAGAGAAAAGTAAATTAACTTATGAGGGATTTACTTGATGTTGGGTTTATTTGAAAGGGTGCAAAAAGGCCGAACAATATAAATTGCTATCTTAGACTTGCATTACTGGTGGTAATTTTTACAACCTTTGAAAACCAATTTTAGAGCCATTTTTCAGTACAACCTAGAAAATTGGCAAATAATCTATTATTTTACAGAATGAATATATATAGAAGTTTATTCTCTTGAAAACCAGGTAATTAGTAACGTAAAACAAGCTTAACATTTTATCTAAACCTTTTCGTAATAACCCAAAATTTCTTTTGAAAATGGTAACAGGATAGACAAAATATTGTACCACCGATCAAAAAATGTTTCAAGATATTCTTGTATGACATCATTAAGATTGCATCTTTTAATATGTTGTTCTTAAAGTACTGTTTGTTTTGATTTGCTTATGTAGAGGGTTGTTTGAATTAGTAACTTTTAATAAATTTTTCAATTTCAAATTCGACATTTTTTGAAAATGACCCATATATAGTTTCCTATGCACTATTTATAAAAAATATTAATAGAAACGTTTCTCATGCGTAATAGATTTCATACATATGAACTAAACTTTTAGACAAAACAAATAATATAAAAACTATTCATTAAATTGAAAGATAAAGAATACAATTACCTTTTTCATAAAACTAATCTGAAATTGTACTTGAGCAACTTCATCTAGTCTTTTCGAGTTTAAAAACAATTATTTCCTTGATAAGGACGAATGACTAAAATAGAATTATCATCTTACACTTAACTCCATCCGGATACTTGTTAATGCACTTTATATTAAACTTTTAATTTTTCAGAAATCTGTATGAAATTTTGAACCTACTCTTATTTTAATTGACTTTTTGGATATAGTCTTTTAAGTTGTTGTGTGTACCCTTAACAGCAATTACAGGGTTAATAAACCATATAGGTATACACAATTCCAATGACGTTTACATCTTTTACCCGACCGTTTCACATTTTAGCAAATCAGTTTAGTTTGTACACCTGAGGGGAAAAGAGAAAACAGAAAAAAATTAGAAAATAAACAGCATATTAACTATCGTGTATTGGTAACCAATTGCTAGTCTAACGATTGGTGGATTGTTTCAATGCGATTTATTGGAGCTCTATAATCTACTAAATGATATCAAGACAAATCTCGGAGATGTGCATGTTAATTGAAATTACCGCGCTGAAGTACGTCCATTATTCATAGTTCATTATTCATTATTCAATAATGAATAATGAAATAGTTCACTATTCACTATTCACTATTGAAAAATGAATAATGAATAATGAAATGGTTTATGTTTCATTATTCAAATTGAAGCGGTGAATAGTGAAAAAAATATAGAAAAAATTGACTGTGACACAATAGCTATATTTTGATTCGAAATGACCATAAGAGGGTTTACGGAGGACCTAAATGCCACAAAATGCATAAAAATGAGGAAATTTAAAAAAGAAGATGTGGTATGATTGCCAATGAGACAACTATCCAGAAAGACCACAATGACACAGACATTAACAACTATAGCTCACCGTACAGCCTTCAACAATGAGTAAAGCCCATACCGCACAGTCAGCTATTAAAGGTTCCGCAACGAATATTAGAAGTCCTAAATGCCGAAATACGCGTGAAAATCAAGAAATAGCCAATTTTGAATAATGAAATGGATATTTTGAATAATGTAATGGAGTGCGGCGACCCTATAGCCCCCAATTATAGATAAACCTTATACCTCATTCGAACGCTGATTACAAGACAAACAAAATGTTTATAGTCAATATGTTCCGCAACGAATATTAGAAGACCTAAATGCCAAAAAACGCGTGAAGATTAAGAAACAGCCAATTTTGAATAATGAAATGGATATTTTGAATAATGGAATGGACTGTGGCGACCCTTTAGCCCCTATTATAGATAAACCTTATACCTCATTCGAAAGCTGATTACAAGACGAACAAAATGTATATAGTCAATATGTTCCGCAACGAATATTAGAAGACCTAAATGCCTAATTACGCGTGAAAATTAAGAAATAGTCAATTTTGAATAATGAAATGGATATTTTGAATAATGGAATGGAGTGCGGCGACCATTTAGACCCTAATTATAGATAAACCTTATACCTCATTCGAAAGCTGATTACAAGACGAACAAAATGTATATAGTCAATATGTTCCGCAACGAATATTAGAAGACCTAAATGCCAAAATTCGCGTGAAATTTAAGAAACAGCCAATTTTGAATAATGAAATGGATATTTTGAATAATGGAATGGACTGTGGCGACCCTTTAGCCCCTATTATAGATAAACCTTATACCTCATTCGAAAGCTGATTACAAGACGAACAAAATGTATATAGTCAATACGTTCCGCAACGAATATTAGAAGACCTAAATGCCTAATTACGCATGAAAATTAAGAAATAGACAATTTTGAATAATGAAATGGATATTTTGAATAATGGAATGGAGTGCGGCGACCATTTAGACCCTAATTATAGATAAACCTTATATCTCATTCGAAAGCTGATTACATGACGAACAAAATGTATATAGTCAATATGTTCCACAACGAATATTAGAAGACCTAAATGCCTAATTACGCGTGAAAATTAAGAAATAGTCAATTTTGAATAATGAAATGGATATTTTGAATAATGGAATGGACTGTGGCGACCCTTTAGCCCCTAATTATAGATAAACCTTATACCTCATTCGAAAGGTGATTACAAGACGAAAAAAAATGTATATAGTCAATATGTTCCGCAACGAATATTAGAAGACCTAAATGCCTAATTACGCGTGAAAATTAAGAAATAGTCAATTTTGAATAATGAAATGGATATTTTGAATAATGGAATGGAGTGCGGCGACCCTTTAGACCCTTATTATAGAAAAACCTTATACCTCATTCGAAAGGTGATTACAAGAGGAACAACATGCTTATAGTCAACATGTTCCGCAACGAATATTAGAAGACTTAATTGCCAAAATACGCGTCAAGATTAAGAAACAGCCAATTTTGAATAATGAAATGGATATTTTGAATAATGGAATGGACTGTGGCGACCCTTTAGCCCCTATTATAGATAAACCTTATACCTCATTAGAATGCTGATTACAAGACGAACAAAATGTATATAGTCAATATGTTCCGCAACGAATATTAGAAGACCTAAATGCCTAATTACGCGTGAAAATTAAGAAATAGTCAATTTTGAATAATGAAATGGATATTTTGAATAATGGAATGGAGTGCGGCGACCCTTTAGACCCTAATTATAGATAAACCTTATACCTCATTCGAAAGCTGATTACAAGACGAACAAAATGTATATAGTCAATATGTTCCGCAACGAATATTAGAAGACCTAAATGCCTAATTACGCGTGAAAATTAAGAAATAGTCAACTTTGAATAATGAAATGAATATTTTGAATAATGGAATGGACTGTGGCGACCCTTTAGCCCCTAATTATAGATAAACCTTATACCTCATTCGAAAGGTGATTACAAGACGAACAAAATGTATATAGTCAATATGTTCCGCAACGAATATTAGAAGACCTAAATGCCTAATTACGCGTGAAAATTAAGAAATAGTCAATTTTGAATAATGAAATGGATATTTTGAATAATGGAATGGAGTGCGGCGACCTTTTAGACCCTTATTATAGAAAAACCTTATACCTCATTCGAAAGGTGATTACAAGAGGAACAACATGCTTATAGTCAACATGTTCCGCAACGAATATTAGAAGACTTAATTGCCAAAATACGCGTCAAGATTAAGAAACAGCCAATTTTGAATAATGAAATGGATATTTTGAATAATGGAATGGACTGTGGCGACCCTTTAGCCCCTATTATAGATAAACCTTATACCTCATTAGAATGCTGATTACAAGACGAACAAAATGTATATAGTCATTATGTTCCGCAACGAATATTAGAAGACCTAAATGCCTAATTACGCGTGAAAATATAAGAAATAGTCAATTTTGAATAATGAAATGGATATTTTGAATAATGGAATGGAGTGCGGCGACCCTTTAGACCCTAATTATAGATAAACCTTATACCTCATTCGAAAGCTGATTACAAGACGAACAAAATGTATATAGTCAATATGTTCCGCAACGAATATTAGAAGACCTAAATGCCTAATTACGCGTGAAAATTAAAAAATAGTCAATTTTGAATAATGAAATGAATATTTTGAATAATGGAATGGACTGTGGCGACCCTTTAGCCCCTAATTATAGATAAACCTTATACCTCATTCGAAAGGTGATTACAAGACGAACAAAATGTATATAGTCAATATGTTCCGCAACGAATATTAGAAGACCTAAATGCCAAAATACGCGTGAAAATTAAGAAATAGCCAATTTTGAATAATGAAATGGATATTTTGAATAATGGAATGGAGTGCGGCGACCCTTTAGACCCTAATTATAGATAAACCTTATACCTCATTCGAAAGGTGATTACAAGAGGAACAACATGCTTATGGTCAACATGTTCCGCAACGAATATTAGAAGACTTAATTGCCAAAATACGCGTCAAGATTAAGAAACAGCCAATTTTGAATAATGAAATGGATATTTTGAATAATGGAATGGACTGTGACGACCCTTTAGCCCCTATTATAGATAAACCTTATACCTCATTATAAAGCTGATTACAAGAGAAACAAAATGTTTATAGTCAATATGTTCCGCAACGAATATTAGAAGACCTAATTGCCAAAATACGCGTGCAAATTAAGAAAAAGTCAATTTTGAATAATGAAATGGATATTTTGAATAATGGAATGGAGTGCGGCGACCCTTTAGCCCCTAATTATAGATAAATCATATACCTCATGCGAAAGGTGATTACAAGAGGAACAAAATGTATATAGTCAATATGTTCCGCAACGAATATTAGAAGGCCTAATTGCCAAAATACGCGTGAAAATTAAGAAAAAGTCAATTTTGAATAATAAAATGGACTGCGGCGACCCTTTAGCCCCTAATTATAGAGAAATCTTATACCTCATTAGAAAGCCGATTACAAGAAGAACAAAATGTATATAGTCAATATGTTCCGCAACGAATATTAGAAGACCTAATTGCCAAAATACGGGTGAAAATTAAGATTAAGTCAATTTTGAATAATGAAATGGATATTTTGAATAATGGAATGGACTGCAGCGACCCTTTAGCCCCTATTATAGATAAATATTATACCTCATTCGAAAGCTGATTACAAGAGAAACAAAACGTATATAGTCAATATGTTCCGCAACGAATATTAGAAGACCTGACTGCCAAAATACACGTGAAAATTAAGAAATAGCCAATTTTGAATAATGAAATGAATATTTTGAATAATGGAATGGACTGCTGCGACCCTTTAGCCCCTTATTATAGATAAACCTTATACCTCATTTGAAAGCTAATTACAAGAGGAACAAAATGTATATAGTCAATATGTTCCGCAACGAATATAAGAAGACCTAACTGCCAAAATACGCTTGAAAATTAAGGAATAGCCAATTTTGAATAATGAAATGGATATTTTGAATAATGGAATGGAGTGCGGCGACCGTTTAGCCCCTAATTATAGATCAACCTTATACCTCATTCGAAAGCTGATTACAAGAGGAACAAAATATATATAGTCAATATGTTCCGCAACGAATATTAGAAGACCTAATAGCCAAAAAACGCGTGAAAATGAAGAAAAAGACAATTTTAAATAATGAAATGGATATTTTGAATAATGGAATGGAGTGCGGTGACCCTTTAGCCCCTAATTATAGATAAACCTTATACCTCATTCTAAAGCTGATTACAAGAGGAACAAAATGTATAAAGTCAATATGTTCACGAAAATTAGAAGAGCTAACTGCCAAAATACGCGTGAAAATCAAGAAATAGCCAATTTTGAATAATGAAATGGATATTTTGAATAATGGAATGGACTGCGGCGACCCTTTAGTCCCTAATTATAGATAAACCTTATACCTCATTCGAAAGCTGATTACAAGAGGAACAACATGCTTATAGTCAATATTTTCTGCAACGAATATTAGAAGACCTAAATACCAAAATACGCGTGAAAATTAAGAAATAGCCAATTTTGAATAATGAAATGGATATTTTGAATATTGGAATGGACTGGCAGACCCTTCAGCCCCTAATTACAGATATATATATATTATACCTCAATCGAAAGCTTATGAAGAGAGGAACAAAAGGTATATAGTCAATATGTCCCGCAACGCATATTAGAGAAGTAACGAAGGACTTAAAGATCGAATTACGCATGAACATTAAGAAATAGGCAATTTTGAATAATGAAATGGATATTTTGAATAATGGAATGGACTAGCAGGACCCTTCAGGCCCTAATTACAGATATATATTATACCTCAATCAAAAGCTTTTTCAGAGAGGAACAAAAGGTATATAGTCAATATGTTCCGCAACGCATATTAGAGGAGTAACGAAGGACTTAAATATCGAAATACACCTGAACATTAAGAAATAGCCAATTTTGAATAATGAAATGGGTATTTTGAATAATGGAATGGACTGGCAGGACCCTTCAACCCGTAATAACAGATATATATTATACCTCAATCGAAACCTTATTAAAAGAGGAACAAAAGGTATATAGTCAATTTGTTCCGCAACGCATATTAGAGGAGTAACGAAGGACTTAAAGATCAAATTACGCGTGAACATTGAGAAATAGCTAATTTTGAATAATGAAATGGATATTTTGAATAATGGAATGGACTGCTGCAACCTGTCGCCTCTTATTCAGGATTTTTTTACACCAAATCAAAGCTTATTAATAGAAGAATAAACTGAGAATAAACATTATGTGCCGCAATGACCATTACAGGGATTACAGAGGACCTAAATGCCAAATTACGCTTGAAAATTAAGAAATAGCAAATTTTGAATAATGATTGGGTATTTTGAATAATGGAATGGAATGCTGCGACCATTTATCCCCTAATTATAGATATACTTTATACCTCATTCGAAAGCTTATTACGAGAGGAACAAAAGGTATATAGTCAATATGTTTGGCAACGCATATTAGAGGAGTAACGACGGACTTAAATGTCGAAATAATACGTGAATAAATTGAGAAAAAAACCAATATGTACCGCAATGACCATTGTAGGGGTTACGGGGGACTAAAATGCCAAAATACGCGTGAAAATTAAGAAATAGCCAATTTGCATAATGAAATGGATATTTTGAATAATGGAATGGAATACTGTGACCCTTCAGCCCTTTATTACAGATCTACCTTATACCTCATTCGGAAGCTTATAAAAAGAGGAACACATGGTATATAGTCAATTTATTCCGCGGAGTAACGAAGGACTTAAATATCGAAATATGCGTGAACATTTTGAGGGGAGTTCTGCTGGGACCGGACTGAAAAATTCGAAAATCTTGCACGCTCGTTGACGAGGTTGAGAGGAGAAAAAGTGGGGGCTGGGGTCGTGGGAAAATGTATCTTTGTGGAAGAAAGAAAACACACCAAGAAAAATCCACAGATAATAAACACAATGGATTGTGAGATTACAAATATGTCTGATCAGAGAGAGAATATGGCGCAAGAGGTCAAAATTTTGGAAAATACTGCTGAGGAAACCCTCAAATGGCGAGCAGTTAGTCAGTACTCACCCTGGATTGTCAAAGACATTAAAGATGTTGACACGAAGTTGACACGAAATGTGGGTTCGCAAAAATCATAACCTTGTGCTGGAAAGGGAAAAATATCCGGGGATGCGAAAGACTAAACAATCAGCTGACCACCGTCGGGGCAAAGAGAGAGACCGATGGAGCAGTGCAAATCGTGAGCTATGGGATGGAAAAAAAACCAGGCGCACCGGCTATGATTACCACGGCTTTTATATTTTTGATAAGGACGGTATAATTGGAAGTGTTAGGATATGTTGTTTAAGCCTGAAAATCGGGTATAAAACCATTGAATTGAGTTTTTGAGGCAGGTGACGACTTTCCCAAACTCGGCATCATAGATCAGTTCATCATTAGCTAAATCAGATCTGATACATTGCTCAACCAAGGACTCTTTGGACTGGGGCAATCGCAAGGTATCGTGGTGTTTTTTTGGTTTTGTTTTTGTTACATGCCTAGAAATTAGTGTGAGATCCATTACGGTGGTAGCATTCAAGCAAGCTAGAAACCCCAGAGGAAGGGTGGCTATAAGACCTGTACCGGTCAAAGCTGAACCCAGGGTACTGCTGGTTAACATCAAACTAACCACAGAACAAGCACCCAGTGCTACAGATACAGCTTTGTCCAGACGTTTATAGGCATTCAAGGTAGTTTGATACCTTCAAATTTCTGCATCGAGTTGATTCGACACACATTGTCGGTACCAAGAATCTAAATCGTTCATTTATTTTATAGGAGCATACCGAGGAGGGCAATGTTTTTGAAGGGACTGTAAGCATCTAAATATAAGATCAGAACGGCTCCGTCATGGAATTGCTGACCACGCTCCAAGTAGAGTCCATACCCATAGGTAATCCGGGCGTTTGTGGATTTGAGGTAGAGACCGTGGCCACTGGGATTCACTGTGTAAACGCAAGAAGATGAAAACGGATAGTGAGATGTTCACCTCTGAGATCGATGAGCCTACCGTCTTGATCGTTGATATATGTTTGCATGCGATTGCTGGTTCGCAAGATCACTAGCAAGTATACTACCAAAAGGTGCTTGGGGGTTTGAATGATTTTCATACCAGGACCGTCTGCGGGAAAAAAAAGCTGTAGATTGAAGACTGTTGTGTACCATTTACATAACTTCATGGTTGATATCACCATTCACCAGAATGCTGTTGATTCTGATGATATTTACAATGTGCTCCCCTTCTGTATAACCGTTTGTGATCATACCGAACGTGTAAATCTGCCACTTGGATCCCAAGACGGTGTTGATGTTATTGACAACTTTGAAGTCTACTTGATAGAGTTTGGCGAGGGTCAGCGTTACTTTAGGGTCGCTTGGTTGGCATCGATGATGATCTTCGTTTTGTGTTTGTTGAGCCGTAGCTGTCGCTGGATTTCATTGTTGATGTCTTCGATGTCATAAGAACCTGTTCTCAGTGCGATGGAAAACCAGTTGGCACCATCATCGGGAGAGTAGCAGATTGAATGGTTTCCTGTATACATATGAATGTTAGGGGTGGAATTATTGGTTTTCAGATTTACCAATGCCATCTCGTAGGTCTTTGATTCCTTGAGTTGCAGTAGAGGTTGAACCGGGAAAGAATTTGGCTATCGTTTCCAGAAACGATGAAGGAAAACCCATGCTTGGGGTTGGTGATTTTAGCAATTGCTGAAACCATGTGTTATCCATTTATTTATGGTACACCATTATCACATATTTTTACTTCCACTCTTCGATACCGTCATACTTCTCAGTTGTTGATCACAACGATCGCATAGACTTCGGCAGGGCGGCTGGCAAAGAGGAGTTACTTGTAGGTGAATTTTATCCATTTTTGTACTTTTTGTACAAGACGTTCATCTTCTGACTATCGGATTCAAATGGACTGGTGACTCACATCAATGACAAACAGTAGATACAGATCGTTGAAATCGGAGGGGTTAATGTTGCAGTTGCTGATAAAAAAGTAGTTAGAACTCTGCGACATTCTTGTACTCTCTGGCGATCTTGGTTTGTGTGAAACTGGCATTGAAGTCTAACGCCAGGTAGCGTTCTGCGTTGAGGGTGACGTAGATAGTTCGCAACCGGCAGTGGTCGAACACGGCTTCATTTTAAGTCCGATCGTACTTTTACCGGTCTGAAAGGCTACGATGATGTATCTCAGTTTCTCCCGACCGCTCTTGGCAGACAAACGCCAGTGGAACTGTAAGGTTTCGGTAGCACTTGTAGAATCACACTGTCGTATTCGGAACCAAAATCGATCTTACTCTTGCTTTGGATGGTCTTTTACAACCGCAGTTTTTTTTTATCGGAAGGAAGGAAGGACGTGAGGAACAAACCAAGAGATCTTACTCAGGATGATTTTCGCCACGTCGTTGACGGCAGCAGCAGGATGGCATTGTCGTCCGAGTCGCGCACGAGTGACAATTCGTGCTTGAATCCATACACAATCTTGTTGTAATCGTCTGCAAAGCCGAAAATATGTCTCAGGGGTGTGGTGAATGAAAACGATCCTTTTATTGGCGGGCTTGGTGATAATATACCCATGACGTGCTGCAAAGCCTGTGTTTTCGGCCTCGGCTTCGGTAGATGAATCTTTGTACCACAGCTAGTTAAGGCCTTGGGATTTGGAGAAATTGTTGGGATAAATCAACATTCCCAGCATAGTGATATCAACGACTGGGTCGTTGATATGTTCGATCAGCTGGCATGAGAGCTTGCATTAATTGTAACTGATAGTCTTGAAGAGAAACATGATTCCATTGTGAATGAGAGACACTAGATCTGCATTAGCATATGAACTACCGTGGTTCTTTTACAGTCGCCCCTTTACCAAGAGATAACTTTCAGCGGGATGGAGGAACAAGTCTTGGGTTTCGATGTTGATTCGGATCTCACCTGAATTATTCAGGTTGGCACCAGCTTGAGGTTCGTATCCGTGAACCTTATATTTTTGGAGACTTACGTCGTAGATCAACCCTTCGGTGATTATAAGGATGTTGTACATTATGTATTTATTTATAGCGCTGCACAAAGTCGTGGCTGGTAGCAATGCCACAACCGGAGATCAGGTTGTTCAACTGGATTTGCTGCGGTTTGTTGGTTGACCATTGGACTGTTGAGTGGACATTCTGCATTTTCGGGGGCGGGTCACTTTATCAACCACATGGTCGACGGCTTTGGGGCCCCTTTTTCAACACCTCTCAAGGCTTCATTGGTGTTTGCACTCACGGTCTTACTTCCTATGGTTTTGGTGGCAGAGGAAGTAAACATGCGTCCAGCCAAACTGTTAATTGTGTCAAACAGTCCTCTACCACTGTATGCCTACTTTCAGGCGTAACCTTTCTTGATTTGCAACATTTATTATAGGATACTATGATGAAGCGCCATATATTCTTCGATGCTGATATATCTACCCTTTTTCATAGCATGGACAATCGACACAATTTCGTTGCGCACACCAGTATTTCCTGCTCGGTATGCTGCAGCACACAGTTCCAAGCGATCTAGAAGCTGCTTGAAGTTGGAAAAAAACACGGTTTGCAGCTCACTGCCAAACTTATATTTCTGGTAGATGTGGGACACGATTCCCATCCACTTGTAATTCTTACTCGCTTTCGGGGTTCTTAAAAAGATGGAATTGCCTTTATACTAGGGATGTCAAAAGATCTGAAATTTAATACTCGGATACTCGGTCAAGATACTCGAGTACTCGGATGAATCTTAAACGTCTATTGAAAAGTTGAGAGTTAAGGTGGGATGCAGTGTTTTGTTACATATAAAACTAACGTACTATAAACATTGCTCCTCTGTTTTTGTGTCAATTAAGCAATGAATTACCGACTGCCGTTTTCTACAAATAACCTATCATAATAGCAGTTTGTGTACGTGTTCATGAACCAAATTACAATAAAAAAAAAACAAAAATATTTGCATATAAAGTCCGACAAAGTAGCCAATATATGTATCATCTATTCATGAGGAGTTGGTATCTTTTATGATAGGACTTGTCCATTAATTTGGCAACAATAATATTGGACTTCAAATAACTGTTTTGTGTTGCTTAGTCTTCCCTTTTTGCAATCTTTTATCTGATTTTCTTTTTTTTAAAGCCATGACGTTGTCAGTTTATTTTCGACTTTTGTTTTTTTTTAATATTAAACAATTATAGTTAAGTTTAAAATACAGAGTGATTAAATTAATTTAATTGTACATCTCATACCAATAACGTTTACATAGAAGTCTTGATTAACAAACAAAGGTGAGTTTTATGGCTTGTGACGAGTTAATTATTAATCCATGAAAGTGTTGATCCGTATACAAACACCGTTAAAAATGTCCCTAATCTGTTGCGTAGGGTTCACCGCCGGTCACTTTGATTTTGTTCTTATTTAGAAATATGATCTGGTCAACAATTTCAGACGAAAGACTGTTTGACTTTCTATTTTTTGTTACAAGTAGTGCACATGAAAACATTCCCTCGGAAGGAAAGGACGTTGCTGATACTACTTTAACAAATAGTAGCCTCAGGATAAACATATCTATAATCGTAATTGATTTTATTTAATATTACGAAGGGGATATTTCAACGGAACCAAAGTGAGCGGAAATGTGAAGAGAAAATATCTCAAAATGTATAACAGGCAAACGAGTATCCGAGTACTAAAACTGTACTCGAGTACTCGGCCTTCCGAGCGAGTACCCGAGTACTCGAGTACTCGTTGCCATCCCTACTTTATACATATCACCGGAACTTTTCAGGATCTCTGCATAGTCGTCAAGGTCGTCGTGCTCGAACGATTCTGGTTTCTTTTTCACCATAACTTCCCAGAGGCCAAGGGTTCCTTTGTACTTTACACTATCCATGAACAAATTATCGCCGTCAAAAGTAACTGGTCAGCTTCTGATGAAGATACCATCGTTTTCAGATCGCAATCAAAAGGTGTGGTCGGCGGATGTAGTCATACTGAGCTGCAAATGCTGCTGTGCTCGAGCTCCAAGGACTGTTTCTGTAGGTGGTGCAATTAGTAGTGGGTCGGCAAACTTGGGCGGTGGAGGAGGGAGTACTGGCACTGTTGCAGGAAGGTCTGCAATCTTTTTGGTGATCTGTGAAGCTGCCTCTCGCTAAGCCTCAACCACAGGCTTGAACACCTTGTAAAGGTCCCGGCTAAGTTCAATCTTGTAGAGGCGATGTTGCATATTACTGGCTTGAATCTTCCGTTTGGTGTCTTGCAACTCCCTGACAAGTGCCTCACGCTGCTTAGGGTCGATAATCTTGATAAATGTCATTTATCTAATAGGATCGAATGCTGTTGAACGCCCCTGAGCGTTGGTGTGAACGCCCCTAATCAATGAGTTGCGCATGAAGGTATTACACAGCTGATACGGATCCCTTTTCTTCGAAAGATTCAAGTGTCATGGGTATGTGCACTGGTGGCCTCAAAGCGTCTTGGCAGGGCATTGAGGTTGAGAAAATCGCTATACCTTACCATAATGGTGGAGTTCCATGCATTGAAATCACCTCCACCGCTGTAGATCGGTCGAAGGATCACTCAACTGCATTTTCAACATGGAACCCACTCAAAATTGCATTTGCAGGGCCATTCGAACTTGCAGGGCTGGGGTTCCTCTGTGTCCAGATATCATCTATTTATATTATCTTATACCTCAAAGAACTCATTTAATTTGCATATTTTCCATTTGCCTTGGTGCTTGTAAAATCGATGGTTACAAATCCATAGGGCTTGGACCAGCAATGCTTACACAGAGCGTCAAACTGTACTGTTCCTTGGTGAGATTGTTGCAGTGATCGTGTCGGATGTGGTCGATATTCTTAGCATTCTGCTGAAAGAGGCAGGGGAAGTTGGCATTCTCCCGGATCGACTGGCGGGGCAGTGTGAAGTAGTTCTGGCACAGGTAGAAACAATCGACGTTGTCTTTACACGTGTTCTGTTTTCTCAGCATCAAGTCGTCGAACACCATGAGGTTCACCATGAGGTTCTTACGGCTGGGATCAAGTTCTCGGGGGTTTGGTACATCGCTTCCTTGATCGAAAAAAGTATCGATACCACTCGGGTGTCGTGGTGGTGATAAGGTGTTGACCACATCGATCAACGAGTAGGGTGACTTGCCTTTGCACTGTAGTAGGTCTCGATATCTTCTTTAGGGAAGCTTTTTTTCCAGCGCTTGCTCCAACTGCAGGTAGATAGGTTGTTGAAGCGATTATCCGTAGACGTACAATCGATTTTAGTCGGAGCCATCAATCGCGCTGGAATAGGTTGTTCAGCAGCGTCGTCTTACCACAGTCCGATTTCCCAATGATCAACTGACTTATCGATCGCTGAAGTAGGAGGTAGTGATTACTCCTCGCGGGGGCGTTGGCACTGTAGGAAATGTCTTCAACGTTCATTTATTAAAATAACATAGAGATGATTTTCTGCGTGAAAGTCATAGAAAGACGGACACAGTTAACACAAGCGCTAGCGAGGTAATGACCAGCAACGGGCGACGAAGAAAGGTTGGCAACTGCAAGGTGTGCGATGCCAAGAAGTCTCAGTTCGTTGCCACAACCGGTACAGGGTTCATGAACAAACTAATCAACCGATTACCCATGGCATTGCATGTACCCGGACACAACTTCACCGGGCGAGGGACTAGACTTAGAAAGCTACTACTTCCCGATGGCACCCGAAGGCTTGGTCAAAACCCATTATTCAAGTTGACCAAATATCTCCACGATCTTTGTTATGCCCAGCACAAGGATGCAACCGCACGCAACACCATATGTGACGAAGCTATGCTAGCCTCGCTTAACACCATTCCCAACTGTACCACACACGAACGCTTGGACTGCAGTATCGTCGGACCAATCATCGGTACCAAAGTTCGATTCCGTCTAGGTGTTAAAAAACTGTTCGCTGGACTGATGAGCTAGCTGAGGAGTTGCACAAACCAGTTTGACGTTAGTTTCATAAACGCTGTGTAGCAGTGGGTGGTGTGGATGAGACCTGGGCGGCCGACCTCATTGATATGAGTGACTTCTCTAGGGACATCAAGGGAAATAAATTTATCCTGAGCATTATCGATGTCTTCTCGAAATATGACTGGCCGATACCACTCAAGAACAGGAAGGGGCTGATGGTGCGGGATGCCTTCCAAGCGGTGTGCCCAAGAAGCTATGTACAGACAAAGGCACTGAGTTTTACAACACACATGTAAATCAGCTGCTTCAAAAGCATGGTATCGATCTCTACTCCACCGGGAACGAAGATAAATCGAGTATTGTCAAACGTTGAAACCGCACCATGAAAGAGAAAATGTTCAAATACTTTTCAGCCAACTCCACACGCACCTATATCGATGTCCTGGACGATCTTGATCGCCAGTGCAATACCACCAAGCACCGCTATCAAGATGGTCCCTGTTGCCGCAAGTCATAAGGAGAATGAAAACAAGTTGTATTGGAACCTTTACGGCAGCATACCTCCCATTAAACCACCGCGATTTTCCGAATCACCAAGATGAAAGGTACATTCGAGAAGGGATACACCCCTGTCGAGGATAAATAGAGACAATCACATTACGCGGGATTCATACATGTACTTATACGCGTTACCGCTCTCTATATGTAACGTCATGGTTGCTTTATATAAACGTCATTGTATTCCAGCATTAAAGCATCCATTTGTATAGACGTCTTTTTCTCTATTCATACAACACAACGCAAACTACAATTATACGATCACGAGATTGGTGCCGTGACCAGGATAAAAGATGGATTCGTCGAGAATCAAGTGTATTCGAGCTGGAAATAGAGCCGCTGTCACGAAGTTTGCAGTGACAACAAATATCAAAAAGGCATTTCTGCAAGTTGGACTTCATAAATCTGACCGTGATGTAACTCGCTTTTTTTGGTTAAGTGACCCAACAGATTCAACCAGTCCGTTTACAACATATCGTTTCAAGTCAGTCTTATTCGGAGCTACATGCTCACCATTTATACTGAATGCAACTTTATTAAAACACTTTGAAGAGAATCCTAGTCCAACAGCTTCAAGAATTACACAAGACTTGTTTGTAGATAATGTTTTAACTAGTTTTACTGCCGAAGACGACTTAATGCAATTTTACCGTGATTCCAGGTGTTTATTACAGAAAGGAGGATTTAACCTCAGATCATGGAACTCTAATTCTAACAGACTACGAGAACTTGCTGAAACAGAAAACGTACTAGATTCCAGTAACGAGGTCAACATACTTGGAATGCGCTGGAATGTTGCGGACGACAAACTTTTATTTGCCGAAGTAGACATAGATTCAACCATGGTAGATGTAACCAAAAGAGAAATATTACGACAGTCGTCTAAAATCTTTGATCCGCTTGGCATACTTAGTCCCGTGACAGTGAAAGCTAAGATACTAATGCAGTCACTATGGAAACGTAATTTTGGATGGGACGAACGCTTACCTGAAGATGTAACTACGCAATGGACTACTTTATCTACAGATCTTAAAGATACAAAATCAGTTGAATTTACCAGACTACTTAACAACGATGGATTATCGCCACAAACAGCAAGATTACACATTTTTACCGATGCTAGCAAACAAGCTTATGGAGCATGCGCCTACATTGTACAAGGAAAACATTCGCAATTAGTTATGGCTAAAAACAGAGTTGCACCGCTTAAAGTAATTACTTTGCCGCGATTGGAGTTGATGGGCGCCGTAGTTGGAGCGAAATTAGCTAAACATGTGTCAAATATTTTAGGAATTACAGAAATTACATTTTGGTGTGATAGCCAAATCGTTCTGAGTTGGTTGTATTCGTCAAAAATACAAAAACCATTTATAGCTAATAGAATTACACCCCCCACTGGACCGAGGAAGTATTCACCATTTCCCTAGTTTTGTCAGAGGTCAACCGGGCAATCTTTTCTACGATCTTTTCATCTATCTTCTCAAGGGTTTCAACCAAGTCCTTGGCCGCGGTGAAAATCTAGTTTCCAGAGTGAAAGTATCTCTCGTTCTCATCATCCGCCTTACCTGTTGGATTAATCTTTTCAAAGGTACAGTGCATGATCACATTGGTTTGCCCCTTACAATGCCCATATTCTATAAGTTCCCCACGTGACACCCGAGAGACCTCAAGGGGGGTCTGCACATCCATGCCATGATGGGGTCATATTCCAGGTAGTAAATACATCTTTAAAGGCTTTCTACGGCAAATGTACCTTAATGTTATCCCCAGTGGCCTTCCTATCTTCCCAAATCTTTTCCTGCACCTTCTTTAGCAGTCGATCTATCGACAGCCTGCTAACCCCTTTCAACCCAAGTTGTTTTGTCTGGGTGATAATCTCCTTCCTCGTGTGGGGTTTGGGACGACGATGAAATTTAAGATTTGTCTTCGTTTCTATCAACTCTCAACCAACTGATCTTTCCTCAACCGGGAATACCCTTGAAGGTGGTTCATTTTGACTATACCTCTCAGGGCTTTCACGTTTTCAACTACTAACTCCATGTTCACTATTGGATTCATGTCTTTATCCTAACAATAAAAAAATCAATTAAGGTCACCCCAAAAACACCATCCCCAGTTCACTGTTTTTCAGACCAAGTTTTGGGACCTACAAAACCTATCCTAACACTCTCGATCCTACATCCTTATGAAAAATCAGAAAGTCGTGAAACGTACCCGGTGTGTCTGGATTTTTTAATCCCATAGCTCAAAAATTGCACAGCTCCATCGGTCTCTCTCTTTGCCAAGACGGTAGAAAGCTGCTTGTTTAATCTCTCACATTCCCATGTGCGAATAGTTTCCCCTTTCGAGCACAAGGTTACAATTTTGCAGACTTTTACTTCGTGTCAACATCTTTAATGTCTTTTAAAAACTTTATATTTTAGAAGGTAGAAGATCTGGATGCTTCAAACTTTATATAAAGATGCCTCATGTTACGAACTTTCCGTCAGCCACATGTCCAATGTCATTGACCTCATTTTCATGGTTCAGTGACTACTTGAAAAAAAGTTAAGATTTTTTGTAATGTTAAATTCTCTCTTATTATTAGTAATTAGATAACTATATTTGGTATGTGCATACCTTGCAAGGTCCTCATGTCCGTCAGACAGTTTTCACTTGACCTCGACCTTATTTCATGGATCGGTGAACAAGGTTTAAGTTTTGGTGTTCAAGTCTATATCTCAGATACTATAAGCAATAGGTCTAGTATATTTCGTGTATGGAAGAACTGTAAGGTGTACATGTCCAACTGGCAGGTGTCATCTGACCTTGACCTCATTTTCATGGTTCAGTGGTTATAGTTAAGTTTTTTGTGTTTTGGTCTGTTTTTTTATACTATATACAAAAGGTCTACTATATTTGGTGTATGGAATGATTGTAAGGTGTACATATCTAGCTGACAGGTGTCATCTGACCTTGACCTCATTTTCATGGTTCAGTGGTCAAAGTTAAGTTTTTGAATTTTGGTCTATTTTTCTCATACTATATGCAATATGTTTACTATATTTGGTGTATGGATTGATTATTAGGTGTACATGTCTAGCTGACAGGTGTCATCTGACCCTGACCTCATTTTCATGGTTCAGTGGTCAAAGTTAAGTTTTTGAGTGTTGGTCTATTTTCTAATACTATATGCATTTAGTCAACTATATTTGGTGTATGGAAATTATTTAAATACTTATCTATAATAAAATTATGTCAGTCGCGCAGGTTTTATTTGATTGACCTCATATTCACGGTTCATTGCTAAGTGCTATGTGTTTGTGTTTTGGTCGGTTTTTCTTTATTTATAAGCAATAGGTCAACTATATTTGTTGTATTGAAGAATTGTTAGATGTACATGTCTACCTGGCATGGTTCATCTGACCTTGACCTTATTTTCATGGTTAATTGATCAATGTTTCATTTTCTTGGTTTATGTTGAGTTTATGTGACAGTTGTAATAAAGCTTTATATTTAAGACTATCAAAATAATATCAATGATTAGTAAAGAAGGCGAGACATTTCAGCATGTGCACTCTTGTTTTTTTTTTTGTGTGTGTGTGTTTCTTTCTTCCACAAAGAATGTCTTGATTAGGGATCGAATGGTTGCAGCAGTCCACTCCATTATTCAAAATAAGCTATTTCTTAATGTTCAAGCGTATTTTAATATTTAGGTCCTTCGTGACTCCTCTAATATGTGTTGCTGAACATGTTGACTATATACATTTTGTTCCTCTCGTAATAAGCTTTCTAATGAGGTGTAAGGTTTATCTATTATTAAGGGCTAAAGGGTCACAGCATTCCATTACATTATTCAAAATATCTATTTCATTATTCAAAATTGGCTATTTCTTAATTTTCACGCGTATTTTGGCATTTGATCCTCCGTAAACCCTCTAATGGTCATTCCTCTATCAATAAGCTTTAATTTAGTGTATAAATTTTGCCTTGATTAGGGACTGAAGGGTTGCAGCAGTCCATTACATTATTCAAAATAAGTTATTTTTCAATGTTCATGCGTATATCGAAATTTAAGTCCTTTGTTACTCCTGTAAAATTCGTTGCGGAACATATTGACTATATACCTTTTGTTCCTCTCTTGATAAGCTTTCGATTGAGGTATGATATATATCTGTAATTAGGGGCTAAAGGGTCATAGCAGTCCATTCCATTATTCAAAATAACCATTTCATTATTCAAAATATCCATTTCATTATTCAAAATTGGCTATTTCTCGATGTTCACGCGTAGTTCGATATTTAAGTCCTTCGTTACTCCTCTAATATGCGTTGCAGAACATATTGACTATATACATTTTGTTCCTCTATTAATAAGCTTTCGATCTAGTTATAATATATATCTGTAATTAGGGGCTGAAGGGTCCTGTCAGTCCATTCCATTATTCAAAATTTCCATTTCATTATTCAAATTTGGCTATTTCTCAATGCTCACGCGTATTTCGATATTTAAGTCCTTCATTTCTCCTCTAATATGCGTTACGGAACATATTGACTATATACCGTTTGTTCCTTTCTTGATAAGCTTTCGATTGAGGTATAATATATATCTATAATTAGGGGCTGAAGGGTCCTGCCAGTCCATTCCATTATTCAAAATTTCCATATCATTATTCAAAATTGGCTGTTTCTCAATGTTGACGCGTATTTCGATATTTAAGTCATTCGTTTCTCCTCTAATAGGGCGGAACATATTGACTATATACATTTTGTTCCTCTATTAATAAGCTTTCGATCGAGGTATAATATATATTTGTAATTAGGAGCTGAAGGGTCCTGCCAGTCCATTCCATTATTCAAAATTTCCATTTCATTATTCAAAATTTCCATTTCATTATTCAAAATTGCCGATTTCTCAATGTTCACGCGTATTTCGATATTTAAGTCCTTCGTTACTCCTCTAAAATGCGTTGCGGAACATATTGACTTGATACATTTTGTTCCTCTTTTGATAAGCTTTCGATTGAGGTATATTATATATCTGTAATTAGGGACTGAAGGGTCCTGCCAGTCCCTTCCATTATTCAAAATTGGCTATTTCTCGATGTTCACGCGTAGTTCGATATTTAAGTCCTTCGTTACTTCTCTAATATGCGTTGCAGAACATATTGACTATATACATTCTGTTCCTCTATTAATAAGCTTTCGATCGAGTTATAATATATATCTGTAATTAGGGGCTGAAGGGTCCTGCCAGTCCATTCCATTATTCAAAATTTCCATTTCATTATTCAAATTTGGCTATTTCTCAATGCTCACGCGTATTTCGATATTTAAGTCCTTCATTTCTCCTCTAATATGCGTTACGGAACATATTGACTATATACCGTTGTTCCTTTCTTGGTAAGCTTTCGATTGAGGTATAATATATATCTATAATTAGGGGCTGAAGGGTCCTGCCAGTCCATTCCATTATTCAAAATTTCCATTTCATTATTCAAAATTGGCTATTTCTTAATTTTCACGCGTATTTCGGCATTTAGGTCTTCAAATATTCGTTGCGGAACATGTTGACTATATACATTTTGTTCGTCTTGTAATCAGCTTTCGAATGAGGTATAAGATTTATCTATAATTAGGGGCTAAAGGGTCGCCGCAGTCCATTCCATTATTCAAAATATCCATTTCATTATTCAAAATTGGCCATTTCTTAATTTTCATGCGTATTTCGGCATTTAGGTCTTCAAATATTCGTTGCGGAACATATTGACTATATACATTTTGTTCGTCTTGTAATCAGCTTTCGAATGAGGTATAAGTTTTATCTATAATAGGGGCTAAAGGGTCGCCACAGTCCATTCCATTATTCAAAATATCCATTTCATTATTCAAAATTGGCTGTTTCTTAATCTTCACGCGTATTTTGGCATTTAGATCTTCTAATATTCGTTGCGGAACATATTGACTATATACATTTTGTTCGTCTTGTAATCAGCTTTCGAATGAGGTATAAGGTTTATCTATAATTAGGGGCTAAAGGGTCGCCACAGTCCATTCCATTATTCAAAATATCCATTTCATTATTCAAAATTGGCTGTTTCTTAATCTTGACGCGTATTTTGGCAATTAAGTCTTCTAATATTCGTTGCGGAACATGTTGACTATACGCATGTTGTTCCTCTTGTAATCACCTTTCGAATGAGGTATAAGGTTTATCTATAATTAGGGTCTAAAGGGTCGCCGCACTCCATTCCATTATTCAAAATATCCATTTCATTATTCAAAATTGGCTATTTCTTAATTTTCACGCGTATTTCAGCATTTAGGTCTTCTAATATTCGTTGCGGAACATATTGACTATATACATTTTGTTCGTCTTGTAATCACCTTTCGAATGAGGTATAAGGTTTATCTATAATTAGGGGCTAAAGGGTCGCCACAGTCCATTCCATTATTCAAAATATCCATTTCATTATTCAAAATTGACTATTTCTTAATTTTCACGCGTAATCAGGCATTTAGGTCTTCTAATATTCGTTGCGGAACATATTGACTATATACATTTTGTTCGTCTTGTAATCAGCTTTCGAATGAGGTATAAGGTTTATCTATAATTAGGGGCTAAAGGGTCGCCGCACTCCATTCCATTATTCAAAATATCCATTTCATTATTCAAAATTGGCTATTTCTTGATTTTCACGCGTATTTTGGCATTAAGGTCTTCTAATATTCGTTGCGGAACATATTGACTATATACATTTTGTTCGTCTTGTAATCAGCTTTCGAATGCGGTATAAGGTTTATCTATAATTAGGGTCTAAAGGGTCGCCGCACTCCATTCCATTATTCAAAATATCCATTTCATTATTCAAAATTGGCTATTTCTTAATTTTCACGCGTATTTTGGCATTTAGGTCTTCTAATATTCGTTGCGGAACATATTGACTATATACATTTTGTTCGTCTTGTAATCACCTTTCGAATGAGGTATAAGGTTTATCTATAATAGGGGCTAAAGGGTCGCCACAGTCCATTCCATTATTCAAAATATCCATTTCATTATTCAAAATTGGCTGTTTCTTAATCTTCACGCGTATTTTGGCATTTAGATCTTCTAATATTCGTTGCGAAACATATTGACTATAAACATTTTGTTCGTCTTGTAATCAGCTTTCGAATGAGGTATAAGGTTTATCTATAATTAGGGTCTAAAGGGTCGCCACAGTCCATTCCATTATTCAAAATATCCATTTCATTATTCAAAATTGGCTGTTTCTTAATCTTCACGCGTATTTTGGCATTTAGATCTTCTAATATTCGTTGCGAAACATATTGACTATAAACATTTTGTTCGTCTTGTAATCAGCTTTCGAATGAGGTATAAGGTTTATCTATAATTAGGGTCTAAAGGGTCGCCACAGTCCATTCCATTATTCAAAATATCCATTTCATTATTCAAAATTGACTATTTCTTAATTTTCACGCGTAATCAGGCATTTAGGTCTTCTAATATTCGTTGCGGAACATATTGACTATATACATTTTGTTCGTCTTGTAATCAGCTTTCGAATGAGGTATAAGGTTTATCTATAATTAGGGGCTAAAGGGTCGCCACAGTCCATTCCATTATTCAAAATATCCATTTCATTATTCAAAATTGGCTGTTTCTTAATCTTGACGCGTATTTTGGCAATTAAGTCTTCTAATATTCGTTGCGGAACATGTTGACTATACGCATGTTGTTCCTCTTGTAATCACCTTTCGAATGAGGTATAAGGTTTATCTATAATTAGGGTCTAAAGGGTCGCCGCACTCCATTCCATTATTCAAAATATCCATTTCATTATTCAAAATTGGCTATTTCTTAATTTTCACGCGTATTTCAGCATTTAGGTCTTCAAATATTCGTTGCGGAACATATTGACTATATACATTTTGTTCGTCTTGTAATCACCTTTCGAATGAGGTATAAGGTTTATCTATAATTAGGGGCTAAAGGGTCGCCACAGTCCATTCCATTATTCAAAATATCCATTTCATTATTCAAAATTGACTATTTCTTAATTTTCACGCGTAATCAGGCATTTAGGTCTTCTAATATTCGTTGCGGAACATATTGACTATATACATTTTGTTCGTCTTGTAATCAGCTTTCGAATGAGGTATAAGGTTTATCTATAATTAGGGGCTAAAGGGTCGCCGCACTCCATTCCATTATTCAAAATATCCATTTCATTATTCAAAATTGGCTATTTCTTGATTTTCACGCGTATTTTGGCATTAAGGTCTTCTAATATTCGTTGCGGAACATATTGACTATATACATTTTGTTCGTCTTGTAATCAGCTTTCGAATGCGGTATAAGGTTTATCTATAATTAGGGTCTAAAGGGTCGCCGCACTCCATTCCATTATTCAAAATATCCATTTCATTATTCAAAATTGGCTATTTCTTAATTTTCACGCGTATTTTGGCATTTAGGTCTTCTAATATTCGTTGCGGAACATATTGACTATATACATTTTGTTCGTCTTGTAATCACCTTTCGAATGAGGTATAAGGTTTATCTATAATAGGGGCTAAAGGGTCGCCACAGTCCATTCCATTATTCAAAATATCCATTTCATTATTCAAAATTGGCTGTTTCTTAATCTTCACGCGTATTTTGGCATTTAGATCTTCTAATATTCGTTGCGAAACATATTGACTATAAACATTTTGTTCGTCTTGTAATCAGCTTTCGAATGAGGTATAAGGTTTATTTATAATTAGGGTCTAAAGGGTCGCCACAGTCCATTCCATTATTCAAAATATCCATTTCATTATTCAAAATTGGCTGTTTCTTAATCTTCACGCGTATTTTGGCATTTAGATCTTCTAATATTCGTTGCGAAACATATTGACTATAAACATTTTGTTCGTCTTGTAATCAGCTTTCGAATGAGGTATAAGGTTTATCTATAATTAGGGTCTAAAGGGTCGCCACAGTCCATTCCATTATTCAAAATATCCATTTCATTATTCAAAATTGACTATTTCTTAATTTTCACGCGTAATCAGGCATTTAGGTCTTCTAATATTCGTTGCGGAACATATTGACTATATACATTTTGTTCGTCTTGTAATCAGCTTTCGAATGAGGTATAAGGTTTATCTATAATTAGGGGCTAAAGGGTCGCCACAGTCCATTCCATTATTCAAAATATCCATTTCATTATTCAAAATTGGCTGTTTCTTAATCTTGACGCGTATTTTGGCAATTAAGTCTTCTAATATTCGTTGCGGAACATGTTGACTATACGCATGTTGTTCCTCTTGTAATCACCTTTCGAATGAGGTATAAGGTTTATCTATAATTAGGGTCTAAAGGGTCGCCGCACTCCATTCCATTATTCAAAATATCCATTTCATTATTCAAAATTGGCTATTTCTTAATTTTCACGCGTATTTCAGCATTTAGGTCTTCAAATATTCGTTGCGGAACATATTGACTATATACATTTTGTTCGTCTTGTAATCACCTTTCGAATGAGGTATAAGGTTTATCTATAATTAGGGGCTAAAGGGTCGCCACAGTCCATTCCATTATTCAAAATATCCATTTCATTATTCAAAATTGACTATTTCTTAATTTTCACGCGTAATCAGGCATTTAGGTCTTCTAATATTGGTTGCGGAACATATTGACTATATACATTTTGTTCGTCTTGTAATCAGCTTTCGAATGAGGTATAAGGTTTATCTATAATTAGGGGCTAAAGGGTCGCCGCACTCCATTCCATTATTCAAAATATCCATTTCATTATTCAAAATTGGCTATTTCTTGATTTTCACGCGTATTTTGGCATTAAGGTCTTCTAATATTCGTTGCGGAACATATTGACTATATACATTTTGTTCGTCTTGTAATCAGCTTTCGAATGCGGTATAAGGTTTATCTATAATTAGGGTCTAAAGGGTCGCCGCACTCCATTCCATTATTCAAAATATCCATTTCATTATTCAAAATTGGCTATTTCTTAATTTTCACGCGTATTTTGGCATTTAGGTCTTCTAATATTCGTTGCGGAACATATTGACTATATACATTTTGTTCGTCTTGTAATCAGCTTTCGAATGAGGTATAAGGTTTATCTATAATAGGGGCTAAAGGGTCGCCACAGTCCATTCCATTATTCAAAATATCCATTTCATTATTCAAAATTGGCTGTTTCTTAATCTTCACGCGTATTTTGGCATTTAGATCTTCTAATATTCGTTGCGAAACATATTGACTATAAACATTTTGTTCGTCTTGTAATCAGCTTTCGAATGAGGTATAAGGTTTATCTATAATTAGGGTCTAAAGGGTCGCCACAGTCCATTCCATTATTCAAAATATCCATTTCATTATTCAAAATTGGCTGTTTCTTAATCTTCACGCGTATTTTGGCATTTAGATCTTCTAATATTCGTTGCGAAACATATTGACTATAAACATTTTGTTCGTCTTGTAATCAGCTTTCGAATGAGGTATAAGGTTTATCTATAATTAGGGTCTAAAGGGTCGCCACAGTCCATTCCATTATTCAAAATATCCATTTCATTATTCAAAATTGACTATTTCTTAATTTTCACGCGTAATCAGGCATTTAGGTCTTCTAATATTCGTTGCGGAACATATTGACTATATACATTTTGTTCGTCTTGTAATCAGCTTTCGAATGAGGTATAAGGTTTATCTATAATTAGGGGCTAAAGGGTCGCCACAGTCCATTCCATTATTCAAAATATCCATTTCATTATTCAAAATTGGCTGTTTCTTAATCTTGACGCGTATTTTGGCAATTAAGTCTTCTAATATTCGTTGCGGAACATGTTGACTATACGCATGTTGTTCCTCTTGTAATCACCTTTCGAATGAGGTATAAGGTTTATCTATAATTAGGGTCTAAAGGGTCGCCGCACTCCATTCCATTATTCAAAATATCCATTTCATTATTCAAAATTGGCTATTTCTTAATTTTCACGCGTATTTCAGCATTTAGGTCTTCAAATATTCGTTGCGGAACATATTGACTATATACATTTTGTTCGTCTTGTAATCACCTTTCGAATGAGGTATAAGGTTTATCTATAATTAGGGGCTAAAGGGTCGCCACAGTCCATTCCATTATTCAAAATATCCATTTCATTATTCAAAATTGACTATTTCTTAATTTTCACGCGTAATCAGGCATTTAGGTCTTCTAATATTGGTTGCGGAACATATTGACTATATACATTTTGTTCGTCTTGTAATCAGCTTTCGAATGAGGTATAAGGTTTATCTATAATTAGGGGCTAAAGGGTCGCCGCACTCCATTCCATTATTCAAAATATCCATTTCATTATTCAAAATTGGCTATTTCTTGATTTTCACGCGTATTTTGGCATTAAGGTCTTCTAATATTCGTTGCGGAACATATTGACTATATACATTTTGTTCGTCTTGTAATCAGCTTTCGAATGCGGTATAAGGTTTATCTATAATTAGGGTCTAAAGGGTCGCCGCACTCCATTCCATTATTCAAAATATCCATTTCATTATTCAAAATTGGCTATTTCTTAATTTTCACGCGTATTTTGGCATTTAGGTCTTCTAATATTCGTTGCGGAACATATTGACTATATACATTTTGTTCGTCTTGTAATCACCTTTCGAATGAGGTATAAGGTTTATCTATAATAGGGGCTAAAGGGTCGCCACAGTCCATTCCATTATTCAAAATATCCATTTCATTATTCAAAATTGGCTGTTTCTTAATCTTCACGCGTATTTTGGCATTTAGATCTTCTAATATTCGTTGCGAAACATATTGACTATAAACATTTTGTTCGTCTTGTAATCAGCTTTCGAATGAGGTATAAGGTTTATCTATAATTAGGGTCTAAAGGGTCGCCACAGTCCATTCCATTATTCAAAATATCCATTTCATTATTCAAAATTGACTATTTCTCAATTTTCACGCGTAATCAGGCATTTAGGTCTTCTAATATTCGTTGCGGAACATATTGACTATATACATTTTGTTCGTCTTGTAATCACCTTTCGAATGAGGTATAAGGTTTATCTATAATTAGGGTCTAAAGGGTCGCCGCACTCCATTCCATTATTCAAAATATCCATTTCATTATTCAAAATTGGCTATTTCTTAATTTTCACGCGTATTTCGGCATTTAGGTCTTCAAATATTCGTTGCGGAACATATTGACTATATACATTTTGTTCGTCTTGTAATCACCTTTCGAATGAGGTATAAGGTTTATCTATAATTAGGGTCTAACGGGTCGCCGCACTCCATTCCATTATTCAAAATATCCATTTCATTATTCAAAATTGGCTATTTCTTAATTTTCACGCGTATTTCGACATTTAGGTCTTCAAATATTCGTTGCAGAGCATGTTGACTATATACATTTTGTTCGTCTTGTAATCAGCTTTCGAATGAGGTATAAGATTTATCTATAATTAGGGGCTAAAGGGTCGCCGCAGTCCATTCCATTATTCGAAATATCCATTTCATTATTCAAAATTGGCCATTTCTTAATTTTCATGCGTATTTCGGCATTTAGGTCTTCAAATATTCGTTGCGGAACATATTGACTATATACATTTTGTTCGTCTTGTAATCACCTTTCGAATGAGGTATAAGGTTTATCTATAATTAGGGGCTAAAGGGTCGCCACAGTCCATTCCATTATTCAAAATATCCATTTCATTATTCAAAATTGACTATTTCTTAATTTTCACGCGTAATCAGGCATTTAGGTCTTCTAATATTCGTTGCAGAACATATTGACTATATACATTTTGTTCGTCTTGTAATCACCTTTCGAATGAGGTATAAGGTTTATCTATAATTAGGGGCTAAAGGGTTGCTGCACTCCATTCCATTATTCAAAATATCCATTTCATTATTCAAAATTGGCTATTTCTTAATTTTCACGCGTATTTTGGCATTAAAGTCTTCTAATATTCGTTGCGGAACATATTGACTATATACATGTTGTTCGTCTTGTAATCAGCTTTCGAATGAGGTATAAGGTTTATCTATAATTAGGGTCTAAAGGGTAGCTTCACTCCATTCCATTATTCAAAATATCCATTTCATTATTCAAAATTGGCTATTTCTTAATTTTCACGCGTATTTCGGCATTTAGGTCTTTAAATATTCGTTGCGGAGCATGTTGACTATATACATTTTGTTCGTCTTGTAATCAGCTTTCGAATGAGGTATAAGATTTATCTATAATTAGGGGCTAAAGGGTCGCCGCAGTCCATTCCATTATTCGAAATATCCATTTCATTATTCAAAATTGGCCATTTCTTAATTTTCATGCGTATTTTAGCATTTAGGTCTTCAAATATTCGTTGCGGAACATATTGACTATATACATTTTGTTCGTCTTGTAATCAGCTTTCGAATGAGGTATAAGGTTTATCTATAATAGGGGCTAAAGGGTCGCCACAGTCCATTCCATTATTCAAAATATCCATTTCATTATTCAAAATTGGCTGTTTCTTAATCTTCACGCGTATTTTGGCATTTAGGTCTTCTAATATTCGTTGCAGAACATATTGACTATATACATTTTGTTCGTCTTGTAATCACCTTTCGAATGAGGTATAAGGTTTATCTATAATTAGGGGCTAAAGGGTCGCCACAGTCCATTCCATTATTCAAAATATCCATTTCATTATTCAAAATTGACTATTTCTTAATTTTCACGCGTAATTAGGCATTTAGGTCTTCTAATATTCGTTGCGGAACATATTGACTATATACATTTTGTTCGTCTTGTAATCACCTTTCGAATGAGGTATAAGGTTTATCTATAATTGGGGTCTAAAGGGTCGCTGCACTCCATTCCATTATTCAAAATATCCATTTCATTATTCAAAATTGGCTGTTTCTTAATCTTCACGCGTATTTTGGCATTTAGGTCTTCTAATATTCGTTACGGAACATATTGACTATATACATTTTGTTCGTCTTGTAATCACCTTTCGAATGAGGTATAAGGTTTATCTATAATTAGGGGCTAAAGGGTCGCCACAGTCCATTCCATTATTCAAAATATCCATTTCATTATTCAAAATTGACTATTTCTTAATTTTCACGCGTAATCAGGCATTTAGGTCTTCTAATATTCGTTGTGGAACATATTGACTATATACATTTTGTTCGTCTTGTAATCAGCTTTCGAATGAGGTATAAGGTTTATCTATAATTAGGGGCTAAAGGGTCGCCGCACTCCATTCCATTATTCAAAATATCCATTTCATTATTCAAAATTGGCTATTTCTTAATTTTCATGCGTATTTCGGCATTTAGGTCTTCAAATATTCGTTGCGGCGGAACATATTGACTATAAACATTGTGTTCGTCTTGTAATCAGCTTTCGAATGAGGTATAAGGTTTATCTATAATTGGGGGCTAAAGGGTCGCCGCACTCCATTCCATTATTCAAAATATCCATTTCATTATTCAAAATTGGCTATTTCTTGATTTTCACGCGTATTTCGGCATTTAGGACTTCTAATATTCGTTGCGGAACCTTTAATAGCTGACTAAGCGGTATGGGCTTTGCTCATTGTTGAAGGCTGTACGGTGAGCTAGAGTTGTAAATGTCTGTGTCATTGTGGTCTTTCTGGATATTTGTCTCATTGGCAATCATACCACATCTTCTTTTTTAAATTTCCTCATTTTTATGCATTTTGTGGCATTTAGGTCCTCCGTAAACCCTCTTATGGTCATTTCGAATCAAAATATAGCTATTGTGTCACAGTCAATTTTTTTCTATATTTTTTTCACTATTCACCGCTTCAATTTGAATAATGAAACATAAACCATTTCATTATTCATTATTCATTTTTCAATAGTGAATAGTGAATAGTGAACTATTTCATTATTCATTATTGAATAATGAATAATGAACTATGAATAATGGACGTACTTCAGCGCAGTATTGAAATTTAATAATTGTTCAAAAATTACTTCGTAAAAAATGGAATCAATACCGAGTACGTAATAATTGCGAGCGTCCGAGGCATTTTTCTTGTTTACGTTTATTAGGAACGCTCAAGTCCAATATCTGAAGAAAAAAACATGTATTAGAACCGAATCAGTTGAAGAACTATAATCTTGAGCAAAATGTATCAGCAATCATTTTCTTATTTTTTAAGAAGCTTTATTGTACTTGTTGTATCTTGGTGTGAAGTTTTCAGTTGTTTCTTTTTTTTTATTGGTTAATTGTCGGATCTTGTTTTCTTGTGTGCCCTTTTGTTTGCGATGGGTTTTGTTTTTAATTTGAGAATTATCTGTAGGTACAGCACATGCACGATTCTGATTGTTAATCAGTATTACATGAGTCACTGTTGTGTTCCGAATTCTGTAATTATGGAACAGTTTGAACAAGCTGCAAATATGTAATACATGTTTAAAAGTGAATTCACGTTTTATTTTAATCATGCGATTGCAATTTATTTAATTCGCCCAGTTGTATTTATGAAAAGCCAAAGTTATATTGAAGAATGTCTCGTCTTTTTCTAAAAAAAAACTGCACGAATACTACATTATGGTCTTGAAGTATATATTCGAGATACTGATGTTTTGTATATCATCTTTAGTTCGTGCTATAGTTCGTGCTATAGTGTGCGTTGTATTTGTATTTTTCTTTGTATATCATGTTACATCTTTCTTATTTCTATTAACTAATAAGATTGATACAATTAGAAATACATTTAACAAAAACCGAGAGTGGACGTGGACGGGTACTTAACCATCTCTACATCAACAAAATACTAAGTACAGATATAAAAATATCCACAGCTACATTTATTGACAGGTAGTTCAAAGCCCATATTAACTACTAAAAAAACAATCATACATCAAAGACTGAAATACACATCCAACATCCAATGGATTTATTGTAAAGGTGTCACTAACAGTTAGAGAAAAACATAATATTGTTCAATGCAAAGATTCAGGTGACAGATTGTAGAGCAATGGATGAGCAATTATCTTACCTCCTGTACATTTCTAGGAATGTGATTGGTTAAAAGCGCCCTCGTGGAGACCGTGTATATTTAATATAAGGTTAGTAGGGAGGCGGGGCTTATCTCATACACGGTTAGTAGTGGTGTTACGTCCCTTTATATACCATATAAGGTTGTAGGGAGGCGGGGCTTATTTCATACACGGTTAGTAGTGGTGTTACGTCCTTTTATAAAAACAAAACGGTACTGAGAAAAAATCGTAAAGGTTTCAACAGACGAAGAAATTGATGATTAAGATTGAAATAAATTCATAAAACACATTTAAACCTAACAAGTTGTTATTGTTGGTATCTGTTTTTGTAGGATCAATGGAAGTAGTTTCTTAATGCTAACAGTATTGAAGACTTGCTCATTTTGATAGGTCACTAGTCTAAATTTCACATGTTAAGATAGTCGGTAAGATATATTCGTTACATAGTGTGATAGTGACCTAATACGGTATATGGGGTCAGTAAATTCCATATGGAGATTCGAGCTTCGCTCTCACAATATTATTAGTTACATACATGTAGTGTGATAGTCACCTAATACCGTATATATGGGGTCAGTAAATTCCATATGGGGTGAGAGCGAAGCATAGTTGTTTGTGTTTATAGTTTTTTGAGGGATCACACAATTCTGACTGCTGTACCCCATGTTTTATTATGTTTATGTCTGTTTGTTTTGTTCACACATTGTGTCGATATAATTTAAATCTATGTGACTTTCAAATGTAAAAGTGAGAGGTTTGACTAGCTATAAAACCAGGTTGAATTCCCCAATGACTGCATAAGGAAGTGTCTGTACCAAGTCTAAAATATGACAGTTGCTGTCCATTCGGTTGATGTGTTTTGGCTTTTGATCTTGCCATTTGATTGACTCTACGTTTTTAATTTTCCTTGAAGTTCGGTATTTTTGTTATTCTCCTTTTGAAATGTTGAGATGTTTAATGTTTCATTTCAGTTCTATCGATCTAAAACAAATGTTGACTTTGTTTTTGGTAAGTTTATTTGTGCATGTTTTCTTTGGCTGTACTTGTCATCATAACTGCTCCATAAACTATTTAATATCACGCGTTTTAAAGTTTGTGAGTGGCACGGACTCTGCATCGGGGGGTAAAAACATGATTTCAGTTTATATTCATTCAAAGTTATTCTAAAAAATGATGGGAAGAGGGATATGGTGTATTGACTTATATGACAGAATCCCTACACGCACTTTAATATCTCACAGTAGATGAACGGTGTTTTAGGTCTTCATCTTAAAACCGCAGTGATGACCCTATAACCCGGAAGGAGACAACACTTAGATTTAACAAGTACTGGGTTTGGCGAAACTGTTTGCGGGACGCATTGAATACCGACATGCATTGCACATACGCGGGAATTCTCAACACATTTATGAATACACTAAGGAAAAATATAGACGACTAGCGGTTGTAAAAAATGTTAAATAAATTCAAACAAAATTATTCATTTCGGTTTTATTTCTATAGATTCAAGTATTCGAAATCTACCAACTATAACGATTAATTAACCACTGTGCCTGTGCAATAACGTCATTACTATAATCATTATGCGTTGTTCCAATATCTAATTTATCCCAGGTCCTGACATTGCGTACTCCAAAATTGTATGCTGCCACTCCACCTAAAGAATATAAAATGGTGTTACGACGAACGCTCTATATGGGAAAAGGGTAAGGTTTGTGATCACGTGAAACAATATTTAACCAGACCATCCTTTTTGTCTGTATTAAGTCAAGGAAGCTGGTTGTCATTTGTATTTGTTTGTACATCCTAGATTTTAGTAGTCGGGTGTTGATGGTTACTTATGCGAGTAGTAGTGTCCAGTATTTTTACTGATAACTTTTTATAAATAATCAAATAAAACAGTCAACATATTTGTTTCTTTTGTTTCCATTTCTATCCACTTTTTCTTTATGAATACTTGATTTTTAGAAACTATATCTTGTGTTTTACAAGGTAGTTTTGAGATTAAGAGTCAATTTCATAATTATATGCATGTTCAGTGGTAGTCGTCTGTTTATGTGGTTCATACTTGTTTCTCGTTTCTCGTTTTTATATAGATTATACCGTTGGTTTTCCCGTTTGAATGGTTTTACACCAGTATTTTTTGGGGGCCCTTTATAGCTTGCTGTTCGTTTGTGAGCCAAGGCTCCGTGTTGAAGGCCGTACCTTGACCTATAATGGTTTACTTTTATAGATTGTTACTTGGATGGAGAGTTGTCTCATTGACACTCATACCACATCTTCCTACATATATACATGTACGAATTGTGTGACGCCAAATAAATCAATATTATACCGTAGATTGAAATATTTCCATTCATAACATTAATACACAAATATTTACAAATACATTTATAATGGCCAAAAAAAAAAATAGAAAAAAAAACGTATCGTTGTGTTGCCGTCTCGTTGACGTTTATCATACATTTACTTTTATTGATACACAATTGATAACTTCATTGAATAGAGATCGGGTTAATTTGTAAATTATTTCTAAATACAAGGTCTGGATAATTTAAAGGTTGTGGGAATTTTTTTTTAATGCAATGTGCATTTCGAAACTGATAGCCTCGAGCATACGAAAAATATCGTTTGTTGAATGTGGTTCTGTAGTAATTGCTGGTGGTTGACTATAAGTCCCCGATGATATCATCGATCCTAGAAAGAATTTTTGAAAATAAATATGCAATGTGAGTTCAAATTGAAATAAAACATGAGGAATTGTTTTCGTTTCAGGAATTTAACTCCCTCGAACCTAGTTTGGGTTCCTGTAATACAGTAAACTATTATATATTAATTTAGGTATTACGGATGTATGAATAAACAGCTCAGTCGATATATGTTTATACACTAAAACATATATCATGCCTTAATTATATCCGAAATATACAACGTTATCAATTGACATATAAAATCCGTCTAATTGTGATAAAACGTGTACTGTTGCTGTTTTTCTTTTGTACTTGTAGTTTGAGTTTCCATTATGTGTCTGCTTTTCATTTTTATCAATATTAAGAAATACTTAGTATATGGTATATAGTATTTATTGTTGACCTTTGATTTGTGATGGTTTATAATCAAATGCAGTTATTGCTATTAATACCTTGTAGTGCTTGAGCATCCGACCATGATGGTAGTTTTTGTTTCACAGCCTCTATGTATGGTACTAATACATATTTTGTCATTGCGTTGATATGATCACAGCTGTACCAGAGGTAAGATGTGCAGTTTTTGTGGTAAGGGTGAAGCGGATCGACTCGGACATCACACTGAAATTAAACTCGCATAATAAATATACAATATTAGGTAAATGTCAGAAAAAATGTCAACTTTTTTGTATGAGGCTGAGAAACTGGGGAAGGGCCAGGTTCTACCGAGACCTTCCCCAGTTTTGCGCCGAGTACAAAAAGTTGATATTTTTCTGACATTGACCCTATATTTTTTTTATACTGAAACTTAAATAAATAAATTCATAGCTATATAGATTGTTACACAAATTTCAAACTTATTTTCGTCCCTTAATGAATCCCTGACTGTGGAAAAGTGTTCCATGATGAAATTGACATTGCACAAAATATAGCTGTGGTACTATATTTAGGAAATAAACACAACTAGTTGCAGTATAAAGTGGGTCTCATTGGGGTCTAAGCGTGACTCGGGATTGCCGATTTTTTGTAAGCGTGACACGTGAAAGTCAAATTATTGTGTCGTGAAAACGTGAAATGAGGTCTAGCGGGACCCGGGAAATGACAAAAAAAAACGAGAATTGCTTACGTACATAGTGTAAGCGGGATACGGGAATCTGACAAAACAGTAAGCCGGATACGGGAATCTGGCAAAACAGTAAGCGGGATCCGGGATCAGAAACCCCCAATGAGACCCCCTATAAATGTCTGTAGTTGTAAAGTTATGGACAATAAATTATTATTTTTTGGTAAAATAAATGTTTTATGTAAGCACATGTCGTACGTACGTTGCTATTATAGCTGACTATACGGTATATGTTTTGTTCATTTCTGATGGCCGTACGGTGACATGGAGTTTTCTATATGTTTACGCGTCATTTTGTCGCTAGGGGATAGTTGTCTCTTTTGCATTTATATACCACATCTTCTTATTTTTATATCTGAAAATTTGTGAAACACTTGTCATTAAATATCTATAGGTGATATAAACAGGTATTACATCCTTTTTAATCAAAATTCAAAACATTATGGCTCCGATATCGTCGATTTAAAATGTATTGTTTTCACGAAAACAACATACAAATTTCACCATGCAGTTAAATCGTTAGTTTTGTAAACGATGATGATGTTGACTGATGATGGTTTTACCCCTAGTGGCACATCAAATACATACAGGACGAGAGCATGTTAATTGAATCATTGACATGTATGAATGTGACCATGCGTTGACATGTATGAATGTGACCATGCGTTGACATGTATGAATGTGACTATGCGTTGACATGTATGAATGTGACCATGCGTTGACATGTATGAATTTGACCATGCGTTGACACGTTAGACCGGACTTGTAATGCGCTAGTTCAAAACATTCTACAATAAGACGGCACCCTACTCGAACACAAAAATCTGACTCCGAGCTGAGCAGTCTGCTTTAAATCTTCTTTGCACGTGATTTACCAAAATGAATTTAAGTGTTTACATAGAATATACCTGCATGATGCCATAAGCATGGTGATGATCACCCCAACCATTGGTACTGTACAACATCTTTCCAGCACGGGACTCTCTGCTAGCAATACCGGCAATCACAGCTGGGTGAATGCCTACAATGATGACGCATAGAGACGAAAGTTGTATTATAATTTTACTAGTTTTTAAGAGTTTCAGTTTGAATATCATTTAGTTCTATATACTACACACTAACTACAGATATTCGGCTTAGCGACAAGTTTTTGTTAACATGCGCAATTTCAGTTCTGAATGATACAATCAATGACGTCTGCGGAAGTCAAATGTACACATGTACTAGGCGATAATATTTTAACGTTGCATTGTAGACTCGCGAACAGAGATTATGAAAAAGGAGGGAGATGTAAAGAGTCGACAAAAAAACCT
Organism: Mytilus galloprovincialis; assembly: GCA_037788925.1. Lineage (NCBI taxonomy): Eukaryota > Metazoa > Mollusca > Bivalvia > Mytilida > Mytilidae > Mytilus > Mytilus galloprovincialis. The sequence continues at coordinate 54,205,672 of CM075339.1, read as the reverse complement.
AACAATTAAAGAAAATGGCAATAAAGACCCTCATCTAGACCTCTATAATTTTATTTCGAACATATCCTTCCCATCTCCCCTTTTGGACTGTCCGTTCATAAGTAGGTTTATTTTTACATATTCGACATTCTGTTTAAACAACTATTTTTAAATTTCCAAAGAAAAAGAGATTACTTATTTTTGCAGCAGCACCACCAATCGGTTTCACCTAGAACCTATATTCGAAAATTTGATTTAAGATGTATGAAATCTTACTCAGCGTATCCGACCTCCTAATATATAGTTTACTCTTCTCGAATTTAAATCTGTTTCTTCGTTTCTGATTACATGTTTCTGTTTGTATTACGTATTTACTTATTTTTTAGATTATTTTATCCATAAATTTGTAATCATATTAATTTTGTACATACATTATGATGTTAACGTTGTGATAATTTTTCGCCAAAATTATATGACAAGATTGATTTTTGATTGCTTAATATTCAGTGTCGAATATTACATGTTCAGGACGAGAGTAAAACAACAAGAAATGCAACAGGCAGGTTCTGTAATAGAAGCTATCTGTGATGAAGGTCGTACTGCCACTAGAAAAGGATGTTATATTGAATTGAATAGGACCGAAAATTTTTACCTTGTAACAGGCAACCAACGGACCCCTTAAAAAATGTAGTATGTTTATCATATGAAGAGAGAGTGGCACTTACTCTACATCACGGTGTATATACCATCGGATATTATGTCCCCATTATGATTAGACTTAAATTCGTATTTGTACATTCCGCAAGTCCAACAGACTCCCCACTTCGGCAAGGATTTTACTGCTGGTCGAAAAAGAATAATAGTGACCATACTATCATTCCACGGTCACACTTTAGGTTACATTTCTGCAGGATTTATAATCCAGTGTGCGTCTATCTAGTTTCATAACGTTATGAATAAATTTGATATATTTACTGTCTTCTGATTGGTTAAAAGTCTTAGTTTTATTTTCAATGTTGTCAATTTTTATGATTCGCCGATTATTCAATGTGAAGAGTCAAAACTTCATTTGATGGTTCAATAAATTCAAAATTAGTAATAATAGCCATTCATTAAATATAGTTGACTGAACGACTGTCCTTTGAACTGGTGCCAACTACGGGAACATTGAGTTTACATATATACACGGGGGAAATTTAATATAAAAATTTGAACAGCGAAGGGCATATCAATTACTAGCGAGGACCCTTTAAAATACAAGATTCCTTGCTTTTAACTTTAAATAGTGCCTAAAGTATTCTGTTTTTGCTAAATACATGCGTACAATGTAGTTGTTTGGTAAAAAGTTTATGTTGCAACTATTTGTCCTTGTAACATGTCTTTTTAATTTCAAATAATCAAAATTGAACACTTAAATAAAGGCTACATCTGTCGATGCATTGTAAATTGGACAGAAAAAAATATGTATGGCAGCTTTAATGTAACACCGGTCATATGAAGTTTCAATTGGCTCAAATAACTTACGAAGATTAAACAAAATTAATAGAAAATTGCAATGTACTAAATTGAATATGACTCACAGTTATTAGCTGCTGCTTTCAGATAACAGGACTTTCGTTTATCTATTTCAGTTATATCCTGGTCAATGGCGAGATGGGAGGCTGCCATTCCTGCAATACAAAGTGAAATACAATTAAATGTAAAATTTAATCTACCTTAAAAAAATGAGACTTACTATCTGATCAATTAACAAATAAATGTGATGCTTGTTTGGTTGATTTTGTAGAGGACATGAATGTGAAAATCTTTAATTGGAAAGTTCATGTTCAAATATTTTCCATTGAACGATAAGTAAATACAATAAATCTCAGCATCATTAACCACTGACTCATACAGGGGTTTAGCCTAATAATATGTAGTGAGTTTCTTACCACCGTATTTAGGAGCCATGCCTTTAGGATGTAGAACGGTAACGTTACCATGGCAATTATAATCTGAAACAGAAAAGCAATACCGTTATTTTTACTCGAGTGTATACAAATTCTACTGTTAGTTTTCGAATATCAAACGGTCGATTTAACTTAGTTAAGACAAGAATTAAATCAAAGTTTACAGATCGATATAGTCAATGATTTCACAGCTTTTATTGTTATAAACCATGTATTCAAATGTATGGCAAGCCGTTCTCGTCAAAACTATGTTTAAACACTTTTTTCGAAAAAAACACACACTGAGATTTAAAAACCTAAAATAACACACTGAGAAATCGAAATTACACACTGAGATTTAAAAAAATACAAAACACACACTGAGAATTCAAAATTACACACTGAGATTTTAAAAAGACACACTGAGATGAAATAAATCGAAAAACACACACTGAGAATTGTTAATTACACACTGAGATTTCAAAAATACACACTGAGATTGATATGCAAATTACTAATGAATATTCATGCGATGAATAATTCAACAGATTAATATCTTGATCTCAAGAACTCTTGTCATTATAATGAAATGCGATTCCTTCAACCAACATTCGTAATAAATTTCAAGACTTAACATCGCTCATATTCATAAGTTTGTTGCCTATAATTCAGATCATTACTACCAGTAATTAAACATGTGTCCATTTTCAAAAGTCTTCAGAAAGTTTCCCTGATTTCGCTAGTTAATTTTTTATATTTTTGTTACGTTTATATGTTATAATAGACACTTGAGTAAAAATTTCACTGTATTCTTATGCAGATTGTTCCAATGTTTTCTTATAATTTTAATAAAGTTTTTCACCATTTGGTTATATTTTGTAATAAGAGTAAGTGGTTTTTTTTCTTGTTCTTGTATTTCTATAGGTTTTTTTATTAATAATTTGGAACCAAATCGAAGGACTAACGAGTTCTGTCCCCTTGTTGTTTTAAGCTTGTAATAGATTCAGATTAAGTATGCTAATTAGATATGTGCGCATAAAAAGTGCGCACAAATCTCAGTGTGTAATTTTAAATTCTCAGTGTGTAATTTTAGATTCTCAGTGTGTAATTTCAAATTCTCAGTGTGTGTTTTCAGTTTATTTATTCTCAGTGTGTCTTTTTGAAATCTCAGTGTGTAATTTACAATTCTCAGTGTGTAATTTTCAATTCTCAGTGTACATTTTTCATTTTTGTAATCTCAGTGCGTCTTTATGAAATCTCAGTGTGTAATTTTTAATTCTCAGTGTGTAATTTTCAATTCTCAGTGTGTAATTTTCAATTCTCAGTTTGTAATTTTCAATTCTCAGTGTGTAATTTTCAATTCTCAGTGTGTAATTTTCAATTCTCAGTGTGCGTTTTGAAGTTTTTAAATCTCAGTGTGCTTTGTTGTAATTCTCAGTGTGTAAATTTTTCGAAAAATGGTTTAAACATATAGTTTTGACGAGAACGGCTTGCCATACAAATGTACATATAGAAAACACATGCTTTAAACGACTATCAAATTGCTACACCTACCTATTGCTTCAACTGATACCAATACAGCAAGAACTACCAAACACGTTTCCATTGAAAATTAACTCCTGAGGTTATTCAGCCAAATTAACGACAACCAGTGTTCTTCAAATTTATGTGGCAACCTCCGATACAGAATTCAAATATGAATGTCTCCGCTAAAAGAAATATTGCTGTAACCTTTCAGACATGTAATTTTAATGTAACTTCCTCATTTAGCGTATTAAATCACGAGTTGAATAATTAAATACATACAAGGAAGTTTCTCTTTCTATTTTTACATTTTGGTATTTAAATCCACATTGAAACTTAAAAATAAAATTCTTTTTAACCACAAAGACACACTAAATAGCACGTTATAAATTGAAATACGTCATCTGATTCATGAACAGTTCTACAATAATCATGTTGATAATTATAACATTACTATATATTTTTTGAAATATATGATAACTAATGAATATTGAAGTAAATTTTTCAAACAAACAGTTGTTCATATTTTTCTTAGCACTTGTTGATAAGTACCTATCATAAAATAAATGCACCTTTTTAAGAAATTATTATCGCGCCTTTTCAGGAATACCGTTTAAATTATGGATATGGTCTTAATATGACAATTTTCGTTATGGGGTAACTGGCAATATATAAATAAAAAATGATTACTAATCTAGAATCTTTAGCAAATTCACTTGAAATTTGACACGACACGAAGACTGGTTTTTTTTTTGAAAGAAATATTCACAATAAAAATTCCGTGCGTCGGGTAGATTCATAATATTAAATCTCGAAAAATCAGACTTCCAATGATAACTTAGACATACATTTCCTTTATTTAAAACATATCTGCTATTATGCAACACATTTTTAAAATAAAATTAGGATTTGCAATTAATAAGAAAATATAACATAAGAACAACCCTATAGATCTGTAATTCATTACTGACATATTAAATCCGATTTTAAAATTCACATTGTGTTACATTTGTTATGAAATAGGAACATCTCTTCAAAAACGATCATAATGTATTTACCTCATAAGTACAGCTTCATGATTCGTCGGCTAGGTTTGGATGTATGTTTCGTCTTTGTCAGTTACGTCAGTTCATCGATGTGTTTATCTGTCTCGAGTATTAGAGCTCTAAGAGACAACAACTGGCGAAAGGCGCATCTAACTTGATACCATTGATAATCAAGCATGTATACGCAGGAAGTTAAAGAAGTCAACAGTTATCATGATATCGGATATGTTCCTTACGTCGTAACTACAATCCCCTTCCCTTTCATGAATATGACCTACCGAATTAGACTATTTACCGGATTTGTAATCACTTAAGCAACACGACGGGTGCCACATGTGGATCAGGATCTGCTTACCCTTCCGGAGCACCTGAGATCACCCTTAGCTTTTGGTGGGGTTCGTGTTGTTTATTCTTTAGTTTTCTATGTTGTGTCGTGTGTACTATTGTTTTTCTGTTTGTCTTTTTTATTTTTAGCCATGGCGTTGTCAGTTTGTTTTAGATTTATGAGTTTGACTGTCCCTTTGGTATCTTTCGTCCCTCCTTTAAGCTGATTCACATACATGTATTAAAAAACATGTATGAATTATAATTATAAACACTTATCTTAATTATTGTCACATCAGCCTATTATATATAAAAAAAAAGAAGATGAGGTATGATTGCCAATGAGACAACTTTTCACAAGAGACCAACATGAAACAGAAATTAACAACTATAGGTCACTGTAGGGCCTTCAAGAGTGAGTAAAGCCCAGTGGCGGATCCAGAGGGGGCGTAGACGGCGTACGCCCCCTCTAATTTTGACTTTTTTTTCTTTTTTTTTTTTTTGCAAAATGATAAATCAGATTAGACTTCGTGAACTTTGCCTTCCCGTGTACTTTAGTAAAAAAAAATGCAACAATTCCTTCCTTATAAAGATATTTTTCGCTGGAATTTACTGAATGTCAAAGTCATGTGATTCGCTATGGTGGAGTTGACCAGTGCGTCGAATAAACGTCACTCAGTTATTTTGAAATTTAAATTACAGTAATAGAATGAAATTCAAAACAGTGTGGCTGTGGCCATTGATTGACACATTAAATTCATCCTTTGATTGGGACAATTTACATGAACGTTTGTCTGTAACGACCACTGTTCACGACGTACCTACGATAGACATTTAAACTGTGGGGTCACCAAAGGTTTCGTAACGCCTTTAATTATAAAATAATTCAAAAAATTAATCAGGAATAACCTTTATGTTTTGATTCATATAATTGATATAAATCAAAACATCGTGTTATTTCTGATTAGTTTTTCGAATTACTTTATAAAGGTGTTGAGAACCTTTGGTGACCCCATTGTTTAAATGGCTTTAAAAAGTACATAGTTAGCAGTGGTCGTTACATGCAAACGTTCACCTAAATTGTCCCAGTCAATGGATTCATTTAATGTGTCAATCAATGGCCACAGCCACACTGTTTTGAATTTCATTCTACATTGGTTAGGCAGAGCGACAAAGGATTGAGCAAGAACGTATTGACTTCTATTACACTATTCCGCCAAACAGAAAGTTATGCTCTATAGCTATTACGCTCTCTATTTCCACAGCAATATTATTAACCTACGAAATCATGTTTATTCCCAAACGCCCAGCCTTTCTAAAATAACATAGCTGAATAATGATCCCAAGTCTGTATATAAGCTCTAGATAATTTAAAGTCTAAGGTACGAACCATTTGATTTGAGGAGGCAGTCTTAGATATTTGAGAGAAAAACAAATACTCTGATTTTTGCCTTAAACAAGTTATGGCCGGAACTGGATTGAAAACAATAATCTTGTCCATTTTTTTGCTATAAAAAAAAAAAAAATTATAACAGAATTATATAGCATTAAATGAACATGATGAATAAAAACGGGCCAATTTTGTTTGTGGCCGGGGTTTGCATGTCTGACCTGAATGTCTGTTTCGACGAACATGATATATTGAATACTTTTTTCAAGACCAGACTGCAACCTGTCTGCTGGGTGTGGCATTTCTGTCTCCATTTGTCGACCGTCATTCATAACTTCGTTGTCTAAAGACTCATTCGTAGCCTTTGGTTTATTTGGAACCCCCTCACTTCCCTTAAATTTTGTTGGGTGAAACAATTCAACCAAACATTGGGATACAAATTGCTTGTTTGTCCATTAAGCTCACCTGGCCAAAAGGGCCAAGTAGATTTTCTCATCACTTGGCATCCGGCGTCCGTCGTCGTTACTTTTTACAAAGAAATTCTCGTCTGAAACTACTGAGCCAAATTTTACCAAACTTGGCCACAATCATCATTGGGGTATCTAGTTTTAAAAAAATGTGTTCGGTGACCCAGCCAACCAACCAAGATGGCCGCCATGGCTAAAAATAGAACATAGGGGGGAAAATGTAGATTTTGGCTTATAATTCTAAAACCAAAGTATTTAGAGCAAATCTGACAGTGGGAAAATTGTTAATCAAGTTAATATCTATCTGCCGTGAAATTTGCAGATGAATTCGACAACTGGTTGTTGGGTTGCTGCCCCAATATGGTAATTTTTAAAGAAATTTTGCCGTTTGTGGTTATTATCTTGAATACTATTATAGATTAAGATAAACTGTAAAAAGCAATAATGTTCAGAAAAGTAAGATTTACAGATAAGTCAACATGACCAAAATGCTCAGTTGACCCCTTAAGGAGTAATCGCCCTTTATAGTCAATTTTTAACAATATTCATTAATTTGGTAAATTTTTATAAATTTTTACAAAATATTGCCCTCTGTAACTAAAAGGCCAAGTTTATTATAGATATAGAAAATTGTAAGTAGCAAGAATTTCGGTAAAGTAATATCTACATCACCATGACCAAAACACAATTTTATCATGAATCCATCTGTGTCCTTTGTTTAGTATGCACATAGACCAAGGTGAGCGACACGGGCTCTTTAGAGCCTCTAGTTTATTAATAACTCTTGTCGGTCGTATTGTAAATTATATCGAATAGCCAGGCGTATATCTTGTTTACAACAAGAAATCTGTGATGTTATGATAACTTAACTTATCTTACAACATGTACAAACAGGTGAGAATTTCCCATGTTTATATTTTACTGACAAGTCCAACATCAAATTTATCAGTACATAGCTTTGGATCCATACTATCATTTTATGAAAGAAAATTAATAGGGAGAATACAGGATCGAAAATGTCCAACCCTTACAATTATTTTATGTTTTTAGCCCCAAAAAGGTCCCAAAAAATGTTCGCCTTGCTGAACTCGGCAATCTTTCAAAACTTCGCCCCCTTCCAAAATCCTGGATCCGCACCTGAAGCCCATACCGCATAGTTAGCTGTTAAAGGCCCAGAAATGACAATGTAAAACTATTTAAACGGGAAAACTAACGGCCTCATTTATGTATAAAAATAAAAAAAATATGTAACATATTATGTCTGTGTGTTTGCTCACTCAATGTGCAAATGTACGTGTTGTATAAGATTCTCCTTTTTAAACGTACGTGTTGCGTAAGATTCTCCTTTTCAAACGTACGTGTTTGGTAAGATTCTCCTTTTCAAAGGTACGTGTTGTGTAAGATTCTCCTTTTCAAAGGTACGTTTTTGGTAAGATTCTCCTTTTCAAATGTACGTGTTGTGTAAGATTCTCCTTGTCAAACGTACGTGTTGCGTAAGATTCTCCTTTTTAAACGTACGTGTTGCGTAATATTCTCCTTTTCAAACGTACGTGTTTGGTAAGATTCTACTTTTCAAATGTACGTGTTGTGTAAGATTCTCCTTTTCAAACGTACGTGTTTAGTGAAGATTCTCCTTTTCAAAGGTACGTGTTTGGTAAGATTCTCCTTTTTAAAGTTGCGTGTTTGGTAAGATTCTCCTTTTGAAAGGTACGTGATGTGTAAGATTCTCCATTTCAAAAGTAAGTGTTGTGCAAGATCCACCATGTTAAACTTAAGTGTTGAATAAGATTCTCTATTTCAAACTTACGTGTTGGATGATTCTCCAGTTTAAACGTATGTGTTGGGTAAGATTTTCCATTTCAAACGTAAATGTTTGGTAAGATTAAAAAAAAGTAGTATACCGCTGTTCGAAATTCATAAATCGGTTGAGAAAAAAACAAATCGGGGTTACAGACTTAAACTGAAAGAACCACATCAAATATAAGAAACATGTTCTTGGATTAATTTGCACTTCTCATAAGTGCAAATTGGAACCACTCTTTTTTGTGTCGAAGAATCATCAAATTTGGCAATAATGTACCTCTGGGGATAAATAAAACAATACAAAAATAAATTTGATATGGCTCGCCCGGTTCGGCAACTGGAGCGAAAACAGTGACAAAATCCTGTAGGATATTTTTTTCTCCCATAGGATTTTTAAAAATCCTACAGGATTTTGAGAAATCCTATAGGATAAAGTCATAATCCCGTAGGATATTTTAAATATCCTATGGGATATATAAATCCTATCGGATTTATTTATCCTATAGGAAAATTTATCTCCTATGGGATTAAATTAATATCCTATGGGATTTAAAATCCTGTAGGATTTTCAAAAAAAGTGTTAAATCCGATAGGATTTTTTTTATCCTATAGGATTATCATGAAAGACTTTTTGACAGAAACTAATGTCCCTTAGGATATTTTTTTCTCCTACCGGATTTTTTTCTCTCCCTTAGGATAAATTTTGTCCTGTAAGATATTTTGTTTTCCCTTAGGATTAACTTTGTCCTATAGGATTATTTTTTCTCCCATAGGATTAAATTTTGATACGTTTTGTCATCTAAGATGGATTCGTCAGTTTTGTTGGTATCTTACAAACGTTAACAATTGTTGCTACATAGATATTGATCACTACGTAGCTACTACGATATTGAACTCAACCTTTGTATTTAGCCTAGCTGCTACATAGATATTGATACCAGGGATCAGTTCAATATCGTAGCAGCTACGTAGCGACTATGTAGCTGCTATCAAAATTTAAGTAATAACTAGTCTATAGCTACACGTTCAATAGTCAATATCTACGTAGCACTACGTAGCTGCTACGATATTAAACGCGTTCCAGGGTTGGGTTCAATATCGTAGCAGCTACGTAGCGGCTACGTAGCTGCTATCAATATTTATGTAACAACTAGTCTATAGCTACACATTCAATAGTCAAAATCTACGTAGCACCTCGTAGCTGCTATGATATTGAACTCGACCCATCTACGTAACCGCTACGATATTGAACACGACCTTGGGTTGTGTTCAATATCTTATCGGCTATATAGGGCTATGTAGATTTATGACTTTTGAACGGGTGGCTAGCCTAGCTGCTACATTGATATTTTAAATAGCAGCTAAGCTAGCTTCTCGTTCAATAGTCATAAATTTACGTCGCACTACGTAGCTGCTACGATATTGAACGCAACCCTGAAAAGGGTCGTTATAGTTTCAATAATTATCGAAACGGATACATGAAAATATTACTTTATAGGATTGTGCAAATCTTGCCTTCGTATATGGTTTTCATGATATCAATTAGTAATGAGTCTGTTTAATAAATGTTGTTTGTTTTACGTCCTGTGGCAAATATTACATGTATGTTCATAACGAGAACACAATAGGTAGGCTTTTCATAGCAAATATAAAAGGTCGACTGAGAGAATGGACATGGAACTTGGAATGGTAATGCAAAATGAGGATATATTGAATAAAAAACAGAGCTGCCTCAATTAATTGTGCAAGAGTACCAAATGTGCAGAAGTCTTCCGTGCATGAAATCTATGCTTAAATCGACCATCGTTTTTCAAGTACAGTTTTTAATAATATCAACTGGTTAAATGCATTTTGATGGCTTAAATAAAAGGGAGAGTTCTTTTAGATTGGATTATTTATAGCACTTTAGTTTTTTTGGTATGATACTATATTTCAGATTTCTCTTGGTTATGTTTTTGCACTTAGTGCGGGAAATCGTGGGTTCAAATCCCGGCCTGGTCAATCCAAATACGTCAACATTTAAAATTGCTGTTCCTCCGCTAAGCAAGTGGAATTAATAATTTAATTACACCTCTCCTCCATTACATGATATATCTGTAAAAAAGACTGGTATGCTCGAGTGGCTAAATGATGTCCAAATGCGGAGTGTTACCTTGTGAACTAGCACGTTAAAAATCTTTCTCGACACTATCAGTCTAGAACAGGGTTCATATTCAGTATAACATTTGGAACTTGAATTTGTCTCTGGACAGGTCTGGATATAAGGCATATTCAACGTTCATTATATATCTACTAAATCGTTAATAAATAGAGAAGTATTTTCCTTGTACTGATTTTTATTTCATGTACTTGGTTTGATTTCCACGAATTGATATTATAAAAATGGTATGGTTAAACTTTTCACAAAATATGTATGTGCCTTTTGTGATATTTTTAATGGCAGGTAATATGAAATTAGCTCCTTACTTTATTTATACATGGAACGTTTTTGTTTGGCTTTATAAGGTGTATAGGGATCTCTCTATAATAAAAAAAAAAAAACCCAAAAGACTGTAAAAAAAACTTTCAATATCTTGATTGTCTGTGTTGTTGGGTTGTTGTCTCATCAATATTTACTCTTAATCCCTTTTTTCGAACCCAAAGGGTAGACTTGAGCACAGAAATATTGTCCACTCTTGATTTCATCAGCTCGACTTTCGACTTAACCTTGCTGAAAAAGTAAAGCCCCCCCCCCCCCCCCCCCCCCCCCCCGTATTCCTACCAACGTGAAAATTAGTTAACAGACTAAGATGGCCACTACGATGCTTTATGCTGTTGTTTTTTAATCGCTGCCTATTGCAGCTATCATTCCCGATTTTGGACAGAATAAAAAGTAGATGTGGTTCGATTGTGAATGAGACAACTTCAAACTATTGCTTTCCACCAAGGTCCACATGAAGCTGATGAACGCAAATTTATATAAAAAAAAGAAGATGTGGTATGATTGCCAAAGAGACGAATGACATAGAAATTAACAACTATACATGTAGTTCACCTTACGGCTTCCCACAATGAGCAAAGCTTTTGTATCTAATTTTATTTTATATGATTAATGTATTGCCTTGTGTCGTTTCTTTTGTTTACTAGTATATTGAATGTCTCTGGTGGTATGAATCTTACTTCATGAAATTTAAAATTATACCCTTTTTCAATAATAGGCTACCGCAATAAAGATATAAGCTTAATAAAATAATTATTTCAGATTTTCACTCGTTCAGGAAATGTCATACGGGACAAGAATGAGTTTTAATGGCGAATAATATATTTTTTTAAACAAATGTGCATGTGTAAGCTGTTTTGTGATGTTCTATTCTATCAGGAGTTTCAGAAAAGGGGGAATAAAAACAATTATGCCAAAAAACAGTTTAACTTGCGAAGCTTTCTTTGGTATTCAATGTTACAAAAATAGTTATTCTTTTGTAGATTTAGAACTTTGAACACAATTAAAAAAATGTCTATTGAAATTGGTAGATGGCAAAATAGTTAAAGAGAACATTTTATTTATTATATATACTTTATGTAAAATTAGGTGAAATTGGGGACGAGTTTCATTATAAAGTTGAAACAAAACGAAAAGTGTATTTAACGTTTTTTGTAAATAGCTTCTCAAATATTGAATTGATTTTATCAAAACAAAAAGTATAAGATCAAAAATTAAATTTTCTATCAAGATTCTTTATTTCTTATAAAACCAAGTTTAATGGTACAAGGAACGATATTTTTACATATAATAACATTCAGATTTTGCGAATGACAAGTTTGCACAAAACGAGCAACAAGAATGAGAGTTTGGGGATCAACCTGGAGAACATACGTCTATATTGATATTTCTAATTAATTTACACAAATTTTTCAATACACGAATATTTTTTGAAATAAATAAAGTGCCGAATGCATATCTATACCACATCTTCCTATATCTCACACTCACACCACATCTTCTTATATCTATAACTTGTCTTGGGTATACTTTTTATGTCCCTATTCGTACAGGAAGTCCTGTGTTGTTATTTAGACGTACCGATCCACAATATCTGACACACATTTGCAAAACAGGTCATTTGTAATATAAGCTGGAAAAAATTCATAGTTTTAGAATAAAGCGGAGCATCGCAATTGCGTTAAAAATTAATATTTAATTGCCTACCAAAAGATATTGGTTTTTGTTTTTAATTCTTTCTCAAATTTAGATATAGAGTTGACACTGCAATGTTTTGTATCAGGTTTATTCCACTCAGGAACTATAGAAGGAATAAACGATTCAGGGAAAGCCTGCAAAATGGAACCACAATTCAAAATTTTTGTGTTTACTTTGCCTTTGTTTTATTTTGTTTCTAAGGAAATTGCTATGTAAGCTTCTTTGTTTATTTAAAGAAGCCAATTTTGAGATACAAAGTGAGAAACAAAGCTTTTGCGATTTCATTTCCTTATTTACAACACAGACTATCATTATACCTTGAGAGACATATGAGAGTATGTGGCGTCCGTGGGGTTCTTCAAATTCGATTACAGAAGTAATATAGAAAAACTCCAAGGGGTAAATACTATATTACGTTTTTAAAAGAGAATATAAATCATAACTGTCTTCTATGAACGATAATTTTAAAACTGATGTCAATGCTTTTTTTTTTAACAATTCATCTTTATTCAACAATTGAAGATGAATACCATTTTATTGTATAATGTAATAAGCAGTGATGTAAGAAATATAATTCACAATGTGCATGGGAGAACTAAATAATTTAGTTAACTTAATCATATGACTCTAAAGCCCGTTCTGTCATTATTAAGAGACGCTAAAGAACTGGACAACTGTGGAAATATAAGATTTTAAGATTTGGAAATAAATGAAATTGGTGTCACAAATGGTATGTCTGCTTGTATTTGATTTTTTTTTTATAAATATATATGATGCTCTTATACACAATTATTAATGGTTGTTTTACTTCGCTTAGTTATAGCATTTAACAAATAACTCTTCGTATTCTTATTTTCGGCATCAAATAAAATTTATAATGGAATCTTAATGCTATTTGGTGTACCAACTTCAACTTTAAAAGTACTTTTTATTGGTATAGTTATCAAAGCCGAAAAATAATTTTAACGAAATCAAATCTCTCTTTTTTTGGCCGTAAAAGTTTTGTGAAGGCATGAAAGTTTAACTCGGACATTTCCGCAAGACATTGCAAATCTATTGTTTTGAATTGAATATGTAGCTCAATTTATTTTTCAACTCGAATTTTGGGAGCTAACACTTAGTACAAAACGATCGCGCTTACAATTTGATGAATTATCTGTCAAAATTTTATTTTTGAACTGAAATGTTTCAAGTTTCCAAATTAAATTTCCGATGGGACATTTCCGTACATCATATTCTTTTGAAAATATGTACGCAAATTTTAAATGGAGACAGCCATGTTAACCAATACTGAAATATATCACGTCATAGAATGTTCATGCAAAATTTCGAAGAGTTGCGTGAACATTTCGCGAATTGTTCGAGTTTTATGTTTCGAGTTTGTTACATGGGACAACGCTAAGTAAACGTTTTTCGGATATTCTGTGTCTTCCTATGCCTATGAATAACATATTTTTATTCTTTCTTTATCATAATGTGAAAATTTAAGAATCAATCTTTATTTTCATGTATAATTTAAAATATACATTTCAGCATTTCTATAAAAATTTTCCCGTCAAATATTTACTTAACGCTATTTTTTCGTGGTAGTAGCAATATCTAACGTTGCGTCATATTTTTTAAAAGACAAGGAAAATGAAAAAAAATATATACAACAAAAATAAGCAAAAGGAGATGTGGTATGGCTGTCAATGAAGCACCTATCCACAAACGTTGAAATTGAAGTAGCTGTAAGAAATAAATAAGTCATATTTACAGTCTAAAAATATGTTTAGCCGGGGCCTGAACATCAAATTACACATATCTATACTTGTAATGCATTTGTAAACAAGTTCGTACCCTAAATATGTTCCTCTCCTAAACATGTCGAGGAAAGTGTTTAACCCTATATGTATCTAACCTGACCACATGTTAAAGATAAACATGTTTGGTACTGCCTCTTATAAATAAGTGAAACATTCTCAGTAAATCACATCAGAACTTAGATCAGACTAAAACCTCACTTAAACTGAATGTATTTGTTTTTGTAGAACAGGAGTTTAGTATCCCATAAAACATAAATCATTATATAGAGACCTAGGCAGCAAAGATAGTCATTAGAATCTTTTTGCATTTGCCTGTGTTCTATCCTTTTAAAAACCTTGCGGTGAAGCATGGTTTCTGACATCAGAAAAAAAAGTGAAGTATAGGCCACTGGACGTTAAGCAACCAAGTATTAAACCTCACCTTTCCGTGAAGTGTTTACAATTATTTGTATTTAAAAAAAAAAAGAAAAAAAAGGATAAACATTTCCAAAAACTGAAAATATTTGAGAAGACGCTATTACCTTAGAAGTAAAAAATTTACCAGACAGAATAAACACGGCAGAAACAAACAAACGAAAAAAAACCAAGAGAACAATTTGAAATACCATATACATGTTAAAATCGGTATTATAAACGGGACAGGGTTGAGCGAACATGAATTTCTACTGATTACACTAAAGGTGGCAATCAACCGATTGAAGCACGTGTCGAGAAAATATTAGATAACTTTCTAATTAAAAATGACATAATTATAAAATTTGATTTTATGATTTTTTACAAAGTCTTTTTCTAGATGCCATATCCGTTGTGATAGTATCTTTCCATCAGGTCATTAGTGTACAATTTTGTTCTTAGTGCACTAAGGAGGTCCTTTGTAGTATTTCTACGAATCCCATGATTTACATGTATGCTGAGGGAAAAGTCGCACATGTTTTTATAAGTAGGACGAAAGTCACAAAAATGTAATCAAAGTGTACACGTTGGGAAAAAGTCTGTGAGAAAGGTTTAAATAATTTTATTTAACATCTTCATATTTTTTTCTGCGAAATCATAACTTTGCTAGCCGTTAAGACGGAACGATATTCCATACCGCAGATACCATTTAAAGATAGACTTTGTAAATTTTGTAGTTCGAACTGTGTGGAAAACGAAATACATGTTTTAATGGTCTGTCTTTTATATACAGACTTCCGATATGAACTTTTTAAAACATCACGTGAACATATTAACTTTGACAGAATGAACACAGAGAAAAGATGTATTGCTCATATGAACTGTAAATACAAACAAAAGTTTTTAGCTCGTACAATAAATAGTTTTTTTATTAGAAGAAAAAAGTTTTTATGAAATTATGATTTAGAAACAATATATCTTCAGTATTATTTTTGTCTTTCTTTGTGCATATTTGTTTCTTACATAAAGGTTACTGTGATGTGTTTCAAATAAAATCCCAAGTTTATATACCTTTATTTTCTTTTGCAAAGATAATTTCAATTGACAATTTTATTATAATATCCATCATCAGGGGCCGTGTCAACGAAGCTGTCCTAGGACTAAGACATGTCTTAGGATGGTCTTAGGACACGTCTTAGTCCTCAGTCGGGTTAACGAAAGTCTCCTGAACTAAGATATGTCCTAAACTTGGTCCTAAAGTTAGGATAGTCCTAAAAGTTACGATGTCCTAAAATGTAATAAAAACAACAAATATGGCATAAAACTCAATACTAAAAATACTAATACAATATTAAACTATCATTAGATAAAATTAATAATAAAAAAATATTGTTTAATGTTTGTTAAAGATTTAATTGTATTATATTAAATTATTTCGTGCTGCCTTTTTTGAAGCCTAAACAATACTATCCTCATAAGCAACATATTTTAAATAATTCAAATATGGGAAAAAGTTTACTTCTCTTTTTACCTAATCCTGATTCGATACATGTAATGAAATCGAGTGGACCTAAGGACAAAACTAGTGTATGTACTAAAATTGCAGCACGAATATCACAAAGTTTTGTGATCATTTACTTTTGTTTTCGTATTAAATTCATTTATATCTTTTATCATATTTTATAACGTATTTATTAGTATTCCGTAAAAACTTTAAACTTTTATTTAGTGTAAATTGTTTTCTATATAAGAGTCATCCTCCCTCTCTTTACATATAAAATACAATTCATTCTATGTCATACAAATCTCTACATATATTTTCAATTAAATAAATGATTTAGGATGGTCCTAGGACCATCGTAGTTAGGACAGTCCTAGGACAGCTTTGTTTTACATCCTAAGACATGTCTCAGACACGTCCTAAGACCATCCTAAATAATGTCCTAAGACCTATCTTAGGACATATCCTAGGATACTTTCATTGACACGACCCCAGAATATTAGCATTTTAATAAAGATTTTATTCGTTTATTTTGTTACTTATATCAGGGACATATAATACATATGTATTATATGTCTCTGCTTATATCAAATGTGGATATTATTTTAATTTCATCAAAGATTTACTAAACAAATCCTGGATTTCATTGATAAAGATGTGTGTGTAACTATACAAATCCTTGTTGTAACTAATTCATAATTGTATATATTTTAATTAATTTTATTGTAAATTTAGTGTCTCGTAATTTTATGAAGGCTGGCTATCGATCTTTGTTTTAACTGTAAGACCAATGTGCGACACTATAATGAAATAATCATTATATTCATCTTTTATATTTAATCTCAATTACCAGATTAAAATTTCACACCTAATTGAACATTGCAGATGTACGCTGACCACTATGTGTATATACCAAGAAACTGCTAGGTGTGAAAATAAGATGTGTCAATTGTATGAGGACCTGTACGGGGGTCCTTAATTCTATAATTGTTCAGTCTTTTTCTGTGTTCTTTATATATATAAGCACTTCGTCATTCTCTATTCCTTATCTTTTTCTCTATGTTTCTGTAGTCATTATTTATTTTCCTTTCTTCGGCACCTTTAACCCATTATTCACTATTCATCGACCCCATCCTGACCCTCTTTTTTAATGAACCGTTAGCAAATACGTCTCCAAGGTGGCAGCATACATCACAGTCCACGACATTGTAAACTAGTAAGGCACACATACTGCTGGTGATCAACCTTTGATTTATAAACTAGAATAAATATACTAAAAAATTTTAAAGATAATATATATTTTTTACAATTTCGTTCGTCCGTTTTTTATCGACAAATGGTTCAGTTTTTTTTTTTTCGCAGTTTTAAGTAGCGTTATAATATATATATTTTATAGAATAGCTTAAAAGCAGATACATATCTTTATTTCGTGTCAAACCATTTCTTGGAACTTGTGAAGCTTTTTATGATAAATGGAATATTTTTTTTCCCGATTGACCTATTGATATCCATAATTTGTTTTATAAACCAATTGAAATACCAAACACATGACGAAAAAACAGTCGCCGAAAAAACATAATCATAGTCAAACTGTTTGTACACACGTGCGTGATTAGCGGTCCATGGTTGAATGATCATGAATTTCAATCGATTACACAGATTGCAATCAATATTGAACGTGGCATGTGTCGATAAAACATTAAATTTTGTAATTCTTAAAGATGTTATTAATATAAAATATTGAATTATTTATTTTGAAATAGTTTACTTCTATAATTCATTCCCTAGTGCCAATTACATTTGTATATCATATCGTCTGGTCCCTTGTACTTGCATCACTTTTTATTAAAATTGTCATAAGAATCTTTCGACAATTTCGATCACACAGATGAAGCTTTAAAAAGTTGAAAAATATTTTCACGAGTCCAACAGTTGACGTGCTTTCTTTATCATGTTTAAGCATGCGAGAATGTATTCTTAAAAAATCTAAGAGACACAGAAAACGTAATACTACTAGTATACGAAATCATTCAATTTTGCATAAAGATGATAACTCTAACTTTAAAAAAAAACGTTCAGAAATATGAAAAGGAAAAGATGGACTTCTTTCTTGACCAAAATACAAAACTAGTAAACGGTGAATGTATATGTACTACTGTAGACTTTGTTATGATGACCTTTAACTTAATAAATATTTATTTTTTATTATTTCAATCAACAGGTATACCTTAATTAATTTTTTTCCGGAATAGTAATTTCTTTTTCTGGAAAAGTAATACCAATTTGCGGAAACGTAAAAACGCCGCTACTTATTTCGGAAAAGTAATGCACGAAAATGCGGAAACGTGAAATTGGACTTTTGGAAAAAAAAATAACTACTAAAGGACATGTTAGCGCCGACATGAGTTGTAAGAAAAGATTTCCAAAACAACCATATCATTAAGAAGGAATGTTTACATGCTATACTCTCGTACTAGTATTACAGGGTTCTTGTGGCGTTCACCTTAGACACACATCTTTTTAACGATGTTTAACAAGAAAATTCCTATTTAGCGGACAAGCAATTTTTTTTTTCTTCTGTTATTGAA
Organism: Mytilus galloprovincialis; assembly: GCA_037788925.1. Lineage (NCBI taxonomy): Eukaryota > Metazoa > Mollusca > Bivalvia > Mytilida > Mytilidae > Mytilus > Mytilus galloprovincialis. Next base: position 54,186,747 of record CM075339.1, on the reverse strand, counting down.
TATCGAGAAAGAAAATAAATCCCGAAATTAATTTGGAACTTTGATACTCAATAGTTTCCCATCAAAATATTCACAATTAGTGTTCGTCCAGTGGCATACATAACAATCTTATTTCTATATGCAATCAACAATGAGCAAAACCCTAACCTTGTAGTCATTTATAAAAGACTTGAAATGATAAATGTAAAAACAATTCAAACGAGAAAACTAACGGCCTGATTTATGTACAAAATGTGAAAATTCCTTGATAACCTGAATTTTCTTAATTATTTGCCTACAATATATAAGTCACTGTTTAAGAAAAATAAAAAATAAAATTCTGGGACTATTATATTAACGTTACTATAATAGTCCAAGAATTAAAGTGTTGATAAAATAAGAGCCTCACATTTGAAAGTTTTAAAACATTTCGAAGATAAAAAAAAAAAAAAGTAAAAAAATATACAAAACAGACTTTTTCGTTCATTTTATAACATGAATGAGGCAGTTAGTTTTCTCGACTGAATTGTTCTACATTGTCATTTCGGGGCCTTGTAAAACAGACTATGCGGTATGGACTTTGCTCATTGTTGAAGGCCGTACAGTGACCTATAGTTGTTCATTTTTGTGACAATTTGGTCTCTTGTGAAATGTGGTCTCATTGGCAATCATACCACATCTTTTTTATATATTTAAATCATTTTACAAGACATCAAATTGATATTTTGTGTTACTGTTGCAGACAATTCTTTTCAAATATTAAAAATTATTTTAATTAAATGGAATTTTGCATTTGCACCCGCTTGAAAAAAATAAAAACATATAAAGAAGCAACATCGAAATTCTCTGTACTTTAAGCGGCATTTTCACATGAGTAAAATATAAGGGCAACGTTTGAAACTTTTTCAGTCTTGTTCCGTCTTGTTCCATAACTTTCAGTCTTGTTCCGTCTTGTTCCGTATTTTTCAGTCTTGTTCCGTAACTTTCTACCCAGTCGTATAAACGAATCGTCGACAAGTGCGTACATTTTTTGGAACAACGTCAAAATCGTTGTTTTATTAGGAACGTCGTGTAACGCTAAGTGGCACCAATACCGTGCGTAACGTCAATATAAATCTGTGATTTTACTATATCCACAACTTCGATGAATCAAAGCAAGTTAAACATCGACCTGTATCTAAATCAAATTAGTTCTCTTCTTCTTCTTCGTCTTCTTCTTTTGGTATACAATAGTCTATCGACATTCGATGATTACATACTGTTGGCATACGTGGACTAGTCTATTTACAAAACTTTTACCCCAATTTATTCAAAATATATGTTTTTTTCTTATGTTTAATGTATACATGTATATATTTTAAATTGCGCTATAGTTCCGTAACTTTCTACCCAGTCGTATAGACGAATCATCGACAAGTGCGTACATTTTTTTAAATCAATATTTCTGGTATGTTCCAATCTGTCCTTCACTATTGACATCGAGTATATATTACATTTTCCCAAAGTCAACCTTGGAAAAAATATTTAAATAGATTGTAATTTCATCAAATCTTATTTTTTGGGTATTATTTATATTTTTATTTTACACCAGAAATGTTATTTATAAACAAGCGTATGAGTTTAGTTATGACAAGTAAGACAGAGTTGTATATTATACATCTGATAGTTCAAAATGGAAAGTTATAAGTTATCGGCCGTGTACACTGAATATTACCTGCAGAAGTGAAACGATGCATGAACTTGCAAGTCCGACAGGAAATCGCTTGAATACCTGGAAGTGTCACCTCACACCCCTTACAATACCTTTGGAAGTAATACCTTAAACCATGCTGGTGATCAGATGAGGGAAGATCAGAATTTATTTGAAAAAAGTTTATTACTTTAAAGAATTATGAACAAATTATATTTTCGAAAACAATTTTCACGGAACACTTATTCATGATTTCAACTTTGACTCTTTACTTAATTCCAATATTAACAGTTTAAAAACAACAGACCATGGTAATTTAAAAAAATGCAAAAATTTTCCGTATAAAGTTAGTTAGTCGAATAAAACAACAGTACGATTGACAAGATATCGACACGCAATTACGACTACATCCTTATTCTTTCAAAAAGAGATTCCCAGGCAACCTCAGAATATAAAGTTTCAGGTTTTGTAAATATTAGTAGACCTGTTACTATTCTTGCGGCCTCTAATTGCAAATTTTCTAATTTCCAAGGATCCGTGTTGAAGGCTGTTCTTTGACCTATTCAATTTTTAAATAAAATATGTTTAAACTAAACGCAGCCTTGGCTATAAAAAGCCTCAAATGTTGAAGGCTATTCTTTGACCTATTAAATTTTTAATAGTCTTCAAATTTCAAACAAAATTCCGCGTAAGGGACCACAACTTGGAAATGGAGATAGGTTTTTATAAAAAAAAAAAATCAAAGAGAACACAGAGTGTGTAAAGTTTTAAAATTTTTGATGGATACGAACATTTTTCTCCATTGCCAAATCAACTGTAATATTAGCACTCATACCACTAATTATATTTATATCTATTTTCAGCATAGAATATCTCAGTTTGTTATTGTCGACATTTCTATTACATTTTCTTGATAAAACTTTTTAATACATGTATAAACATTTTAACAAGCTCACCATATTCTAATTTAAGAGTTGGCGCCCATCAAAGTCATGCACACGAAAATAATTATAGGAAGAGAAATAAAACAAAAGCAAAATGATTTGTCCTTTTAATCTCTGAAATTATCAGCAATAATGATTTTTTTTTTAAGTTTTAGTTACGAATGATATTCTGGGTGTGTCTAAACACTGCTAAGGAGTCCTTAGTGCACTAAGGACTGATAACATGCCACTAAGAACTAGATGGAGAGCTGTTACATGCAATTTCTTTTCATATTACGGTAGAAATTGATATTTAATGCATAAATTTCAAATTTTATAGAAAAATAATAATAAATTAAGGAGATATTCAACATTATTTAGACACGTGCCTGTTTTTCTTTGATATGCCGAAAATCCATGAACCGTTTGACACGTGTCAAATTACATATTAATTGATTACACGGGAATCCTTTTGGTAAAGTTGGATACTAATAAAAGAATTGTTGTTGAAATTTTATTAACAAAAAAATCTGAATGAAGAAGTATTTTCTCAAGTGTATATTTCTTGTAAAATTAATAATAAATTTGTCACCAGAGAAATATATCTAATGTCGGATTTTTATTTGATGTTCATATTAATAAGTGACTGAAATACAAATTTTTATAGATATTTAATTCACATTTATATATATTTTTTTTAAAGTACGTGTTGAAGTTTGGATAACCGGCAGATGTTTGTTGCGTTTTCATTAAATTCATCTTGTTATTGGGCTGTGATAAGCCCGGTAGTACCGAAAAATTAATCTAATATTTCGTAGCGTTCTTTGTCTCTTGAACCAATTTTATTTTTCAGGTGGTCGGACACATTATCTATAATGTGTTTTGTACCCGTATCTCTATTCTGTTTATTTTTTCTTGCAAGCGTGCTTTAATGTGGTGACAGGCGACGACGGACATGTGTTTGAACAATAGACTGGTTTGGAGCTGGAACACTTTAGTTTGTTTCTTATGGTGCACTGTTCAAAATTTATTTTCATATATGAAGACATTTTAAGAAATGTATAACTGGACAAAACGAAACCAATAAGATAATGCATTTTTACTACATGCAACACACTAAGTTCATATATGCCCCGTTTGAGTAATATATTTCGGGCCTTCGACAGTGAGTAAAGCGCATAGCACATAGTCATTATTTCATAAATTATTTCGTACGATATGTTAAGCAGACAATTTGTTAAAAACAATACAAATCGGATTTCCTTCTGACATACTTGCCACAGGCATTTGTCTCAGAAAAAAAATCCTTTATACCTTTTCTGGGACAAGTGTCTGTGATACTTGTTCTTCTTTAAGAAAAGTAGATTTAAAGAAATTATAGTTGAAAATATTTCTGTCGGTTTTTTCTTTTTTTCGCGTGATATATTTAGGTTTAAATATTCTGATTATATTGCATTACAAAAAATAATTATTTACACATCATGTGGTAAAGGCATATTTTCAAGGCATTCATACGAAGCATTCTCTTTCTCTGTCAGAATTATATCTTTAGCTCTAAATTTACACATACTGAAAAAAATTCGTGAATACTGTACTAAAAACTGTGGAACATTTTTAAAACATTTGTCTCTTTTATATATTTGAAAATGAAACTTAATCTGACTTAAAATCGGGAAATGATTTTTTTAACTTCTTTTACTTTTAGAAGAATAATAAAATGTCGAAATATACAAACAAATAAGTACCGTATGAAGCCTTTGTAAACAAATATCAAGCTGGTTGAAAACTAGTGGTTTGGATAAACCCCAAGAACGACACATAATTTTCTCTCTCTCAATTCCATCGTATTGTTTTAGTGAAACCATTTGTATATATACACGCATCTTTGTCGAAATTAAAATAAAAACAAAACACTTATCAATATATATATTTATTTTGTCTTCATATCTCTTACATAACAAGCTGACCACACTCTAACTTATTAGTCATTTAGTAGGCGCACATCAAAGTCGTGCACCTGTGGCAAATAACTTTGTCGGGAAAGAAGTAAAACAAAAACAAAATTATTTGTTCTGTAATCATTTTTCATAAGAACAACACATTTAATTATAAATATTAAGCATACATTTTTTTTAGATACAATTGTTTATTACCTAAAATAAAAAGATTATGATTGTTTAATGAATTGTTTTGTCATTTGGCACGTGTCAAACGGTTCATTGATTTTCGGCATATCAAAGAAAAACGGGCACGTGCCTAAATAATGTTGAATATCTTGTTTATTTATGATTATTTTTCTATAAAATTTGAAATTTATGCATGAAATATCAATCTCTAACATAATATGTAAAAATAATACACACAACAGCACTCCTTCTAGTCCTTAGTGGCATTGTATAGTCCTTAGTGCACTAAGGAGTCCTTAGCAGTGTTTAGACGTACCGTGATATTCTAGCCTAACGTGTTGATGTGTCTGTTGTCAGAGATGCACATAGACCTAGGTGAACAATACAGTCTTTAGTTACATCTAGTGTTTAGTTCCATAAAATTTCAGTTATTATCAAATTTTGTTGAAGAATTTATTGGTGAAAGTTAATGTAAATGTTCAGTTGCAAATACTACATGCATATTGAGGACACAATAGAAGAAGTATGGTTACTGGCAAATCTATCCAGGCATCTCCACAATAAAAATATCTTCACGGAAAGCAAGCTATACTAAATAAAAAAATAAAAAACACTTATGTACGATTTTCAAAGTTGTTTAAGTAATTGTAGTGTATTGGATATACCCGTTGGACGCATGTTTCTGTCTTGTCATTACTTTCAATGAAAAGCTGGTGGTATTCTTAGCCCCAACACCATGTGTTGTTTTAAAATTGCTTCTGATTTTATTCACAGTTTTTGTTCAGATGGTGTCACAGTCATGTCTCAGTACCCAACAAGTCGGTTGAGTACAGGAACCCTGATGAGTTCAAAATGATGAGTCCTCTATGCAGAAAGAAAATTCCGCACATAGAGGCGGGCCTCTTTTGGTCACTAAACAATAATGAATAATAGTTCAGAGAAATGGTTGCTACACTAAACACTAAAATGCACTTTTGAACTTAAATTGAAAAAAAGCACATGAGATTACCAAAGGATAAAGGTTTCTGCTTTGAGACAGGCGACGGATGTATACTCATGACTTTTGATATCTCAACCGGCCCCTATTCCTTTAGCAAATGAGGAATAAACAACCACAATGCATTAAACAAGAGAAAACTCGATTTAAAAGAAGCCAGAGTCAAATGTAGAAATAGGTAACAGAAGAAACTACGCAAATGGCAATAATAAACATAAAATAACAAACGGACCAGTAGCAGTAACTCAATGCAAGCTCCATGTTTGAAGTACACTTATCGGTAATTTGTGTCATTGGTAGAAAAATTAACAATTCTTAAACAATAATATCTGGGAATATTTGGTCTGCTCCAATAAAATAATATCCTTACCTACTACAAAAACATATAAAACTATTCTCTGTTCTTTGGTTGAGTTCACAAATAGATTTTTCTCTAAGATATTTCATTCTCCCATAGGATATTTGTTTCTCCTATAGGATATTTATTTCTCCTATAAGATATTTCTTTCTCCCATAGGATTTTTTTCTCTCTTATGAGTTGCTTTGATCTCCCATAGGATTTTTAATCTCCCTTAGGATTTTTAATCTCCCTTAGGATTTATTTATTACCCTTAGGATTTATTTATTACCCTTAGGATTCTTTTTTATCCCACAGGATATTTTTTCTGTTATGAAATCCCTTAGGATATTTATTAATCCTATCGGATATTTTTAATCCCATGGGATTATTTTATTAGACTAATATCCTGTAGGATAAAAAATATCCTATAGGAAATGCTTTTATTTTTCCTAAGGGATTTTTTTAATCCTAAGGGCGAAACTATATCCTATAGGATATTTTTATTCTCCTAAGGGATTATAAATCCCTTAGGATTTAAATATCCTGTAGGATATAAAAAATATCCTATGGGATTATGACTTTATCCTATAGGATTTCTCAAAATCCTGTAGGATTTTTAAAAATCCTATGGGAGAAAAAAATATCCTACAGGATTTTGTCACTATTTTCACTCCAGTTGCCGAACCGGGCGAGCCACACCATTTTTTTTTGTGTATTGTGTTATTTATCCCCAGAGGTACATTATTGCCAAATTTGATGTTTCTACGACAAAAAAAAGTGTGGTTCCAATTTGCACTTATGAGAAGTGCAAATTAATCCAAGAACATGTTAAGAGGTGATCAACGGCACAACATTAACACGACACTAAATGCACCACACACATAAACGAACTATAATATAACAATGACAATTTTCCTGACTTGAAACAGAACGTTTAAAAATAAAATGGTGTTTTGTACCTGGTTTTGTTGCTAGATAAGATTCTATAATGATTTCAATCATAATTTTTGGATACGATTCTCCATTTCAAACTTTCGTTTATTTTTGGAATGATCTACATTTCAAACGTATGTTTTAAGAAAGATTCTCAATGTTAAGTTTTGGGTTAAATCTAAATTTTACGGGTGTTGGATAGGACACTTTAGTGGTAATATAAACCTACCAAAACATTGGTAATCAAACTAGGCTTGTAGGTACCTTGCTATTTACTGATTGGATTCATTAGTCGTTTTTTCTGTTTTGTCTATGATCTTAGAATGATAGTAATCAATGCTAACATAATTCATTTTTTAAAGTGTATGCATTATTTGATTGACTACTTTTCATTCCAGTGTGGCATCAATGCTAACCTACTATATATTATGCACAAAACATGTACATCTTACCACTGGAACAGCTGTGACCACATCAACGCTATGACACACAACATGTCATAGTGCCAAATATACAAGGTGTAAAACGTTAACATCATTCGTGGTCGGATGCGCAAGCGCTACCAGGTAAGTCGTCAAATAAAAAGATAGTTCCCATCTGCTACAATAGAACAAAAGCTTTATGCAACCATTATCAAATGGCGTAGGTCGTTGATGTCAACCTATCGAATCATGTTCTTCCATTGTGAAGACCTGCAAATAATATCCAAATAATATTTACTTATTTATATGGGCACATACATGTACATACATGTTACATTTCTTTTCCATTTTACAAAAAAAAAAATGTCACCGAGCAAAAGGTTAGTATGATTTGCTATAAATTTATAGGAAAAAGTGAAATGGAATGCTTGCTGACTCATAATTTAAGCTTAGTATATTTTCTAAATAAACATACGTCTCACTTTTTAAATCACCAAAAAAATAATAGATCAACAAAAGAAACGTTAATTTTCAAAAAACGCACTTCTTACCAATGTAAATACAATAGAACAAAATATTAGCGTTCTCGTTTTAACAATTTCTCGTATCATCCACCAGCAAACAACTCTTTGGATTTTTTTTTTTTTTTTTTATGGGAAATTATTTTGCAGTCAACTGAAGATTTATTTATAATAATGTAACACTTTTTGTATTTTCCATTTTAGGTGGAGTAGCTGCATACAACTTTGGTTTAGGCAATGGACAGAATTGGGGCGGATTGGATGTGGGATCAACACATAGTGACTACAGTAACGACGTAATTGCACGAGCACAATGGTTAATAAGTCATTATCATTGGTAGTATGTAAAGCGGCTATCCTTTCAACACGCAAAACAATTAGTACGGCGGCTTTGTGAAAAATTGTGCACATCCTGCCACAAGCATGAAATTTGGCATAGACCTTCCTCATCTATTACACTTTTATTTCAGATAGGGAGGCATTTGAAAAAAATGTCGCACTTCCGGTAAAATCCAAAATGGCGGACTTCATACTTAAATCAGCCCAATATCGAAGGCTAGTATGTGAAAAGGTGTTATAATCATGCTACTATCATAATATTTGGTACAAACCTTTGTTTTTTTACTACTTTTGGATATATTATATAGATAAGATGTGTTGAAAAATCCTACTTCCGGTGAAATCTAATATGGCGGACATTGTACTAAAATAAGCTTATTTTTTAGCGAGGGTAATTGAAATATGTTTAAACATATTGCTACTATCATTACATTGTGCAGGAACCATTTCTTTGGTGCTTCTCATGGATACAATGTATAAGACATGTTTCTTCAAAACCCTTACTTCCGGTAATATTCAACATGGCAGACATAGAAATATCAATTTATTTTTTTATATATTCAACTTTTTTCAAAATGTAAAGAAAATGTTTTTTTATTGTGCTGGCTTTAAGTTATCATCAAAACCACTTATTCTATTCTGCTGTACATGTTTAAATACAAAGTCATCACTTACGGTAAAAAAAAACAATCTGGCGTAAATTTCAAAGATGAGTCTTCGGTGTAGAGTTTTGGATAGATTGATTAAAACAAAATAAAATTACTTAAGTACTAAAACATTTTTAAAACTGCTACTACAATTCGGCCAAAAAGACATGTTCATTCACGATCACTACCTCATGCACACAAGGCAGTCTACGGGAGACACGATTTTTCACATCATCCTTTTTTACATCCACATGTACAAGCTTCTGACAAACTGATAAGGCCTCAGAAAGAGTTTTTTTTTAGGGATCCTATTTGTCCCTTCGCCATCCATTAGCGCCTGGACTGGGTAGCATAAGAGCCAATTCCAAGCTCGTCCCCCTAAATACCTGCCTTAGTATATTGCACGTTTTACATGCTGGAAAAGACTAGATCAAGTTGAGGGAATAGCCTCAATTAGCCTTCCCTTTTGCGCAAATAGTTATTTTCTTGCTTCGTTGACCATGTTAACCCAATCTGTTAAATTTGTGGTGCGATCTTATAGTAAAACCCCGGTGATTTAGGTTGATCAATCATCATTCTTTATGTTAAAGTCACATTTTCAAATGCCATCAATGTCTCACACGCAGTCTTTTTTTCTTTTCAAGCAAAGATAGCACTGTATCACAACTAGTAAAGGCATGGATCACAATAAGTGTGTGTGATCACTCATTGTCTAGTGCATTTGCAAGGTCATTGATAGATATTAATTCAAAGTTTTTCGCCCTCCCAAACACAATCCATAACTTCGTCTACCCCTATGTTACGGGATAGCGAAACAGTAATGACAGCATCATCAGTAACGACTGTTCGAATCATGACTCGTTTAAGTTCGTGTTTTACTGCATCAGATACATGCACCATGATTCTAGTGTCTGCCTTTTAATGTGAACATAGTGCTAAACTTGAAATACATAACGTGGTGGATAAGATAGAATATCCTGAACATTTGTTGCTACAACTACCATACGCATACGAGAATTCATCCACTCGTGTTACAGTATCAAGGTATTGTATTGAGGTAAGGACATAATACCCAATCAGCATACTCGTTAGCCCGCAAATACATGTTGATTCACAATCGGAGAGCTGATTTTCCACATTTACAAGGACTGGTATTGTTTCTTACATCCATAATGTACAAGCTCCTGATAAGATGAAGAGGCCTCACTAAGAGTTCAAAAGGATTCCCATGGATCATATTTGTTCCTTCGCCATTCATAAGCGTCTGGACTAGTTAGCATAGGAACCAATTCCAAGTTTGTTATTCATTCATAGCCGCCATGGTATATTGCACGCTTTACATGCTGAAAAAGACTAGACCGAGTCGTGGGAATTGCCTCAATAAGTCTTTCCTCTCCCAAAAACGCCTGTTTTCTTGCTTGTACTCATTCTAAATGCTTAAGTCACATCTTCAAACGCCATCCATGTCACCAACGCAGTTCCTTTCCCAGCAGACTTGTAATCTCTCAATGCCTAGTGCATTCTAAAGGTCATGTATAGATATATATCTATACTTTTTCCCACTTCCAAATGCAAACCAACGTTCGTCTGCCCCTATGTCACGGAATAGCGACACAGCAGTGACATCAGTATCGACTGTTCGATAGTGCTAAACTTGAAACATCATCAAGTGGTGATAACACTGAACATCCTGAGCATTTGTTGCTACAACTACCTTAATTTTCCTCAAAATTTTATTGAGCAAGCTGCTGTGAATGAAAACTAAAAAAATCATTCTTATTGTCGTCATCTCTCAAAACACTTTGCCAATTTTGAGAAATTTGTTTTGACCCTGGATTCGTCTGTGTATTCTCTTTCCCCAAAATGTAGCTCTTGCTTCTTGTAGCAGCCTTCAAACTACCAGTATTGTCTATGTACGCATCCGAGACTACATCCACTATTGTTACAGTTTCAAGGTGTTTCCTAACGAGTATTCTGATTATTATGTCCTTACCTTTATAAAATACCTTGAAATTTTAACAAGAGTGGAAGCAAATTTTGATGAGTATAGTAGTTAAAGCAACAAATGCTCAGGATTTTTATTGTTATCCACCACGTGATGTATTTTAAATATAGCACCATGTTCACATTCAGAGGCTGACACTAGAATCATGGTGCATGTGTCTGATGCATTGAAACACGAAGTTAAACGAGTCATGATTCGAACAGTCGTTACTGATGATGCTGTCATTACTGTTTCGCTATTCCGTGACATAGGGGTAGACGAACTATGGATTGTGTTTGGGAAGGCAAAACACTTTGGATTACTATATATCAATGGTCTTTCAAATGAACTAGGCAATAAGTGATCACACACACTCATTGTGATTAATGCCTTTACCGGTTGTGATATGGTTCTCTCTTTGCTTGGAAAGGAAAAAGACTGCGTGGGAGTCATTGATTGCATTTGAAAATGTGACTTCAACATAAAGAATGATGATTGATCAACCGAAATTTACTGTAAGATCGCACAAAATTATCAGATGGGGCCAACATGGTTATCGAAGTAAGAAAATAACTATTTGCACAAAAGGGAAGACTAATTGAGGCTATTTCCTCAACTTGGTCTTCTCTTTTCCAGCATGTAAAACGTGCAATATACTAGGGAAGGTATTTAGGGGGATGATCATTGGATTGGCTCTTATGCTACCCAGTTCAGGCGCTAATGGATGGCGAAGGGACAAAGAGAATCCCTTTTAAAAAACTCTTTCTGAGGTCTCATCATTTTGTCAAAAGCTTGTACATTGTGCATGTAAGAAAGGATGTCTTGGTCGTTGTTAATGTGGTAAATCGGGTCTCCAGTGAACTGCTTTGTGGTAGGGACTTTGAATAAACATGTATTTTTGGCCAAATAGTAGTAATTTTTAAAATGTTTTAGTATTATACTGATTGTTTTTTTTAATCAATCTATCCAAAACTCTTCATCGAAGAAATGGATTGAAAACTCATCTTTGAAATTTAAGCCATATTTTTTACCGGAAGTGTCAACTTTGTATTTAAACATTTACAACAGAATAGAATTAGGGGTTTGAGGATATCTTTAAGCCAAAATATTAATGACCAGCACAAAAAACAACATTTTCTTTACATTTTGAAAAAAAAGTTGAATATTTAAATAATGAATTGATATTTCTATGTCCGCCATTTTAAATATTACCGGAAGTAGGGGTTTTAAAGACAGATTTTTTATACATTGTATCCATAAGAAGCACCAAAAAAAGGTTCCTGCACAATGTAATGATAGTAGCAATACGTTTAAACACATTTCAATTACTCTCCCTAAAAGTAAGTTTATTTTAGTTCTATGTCCACCATGTTGGACTTTACCGGGAGTAGGATTTTTGCAGACATCTAAACAATATAATATATCCAAAAGTAGTACAAAACAAAGATTTGCACCAAATATTATGGTTGTAGCATGATAATAACACCTTTTCAAATACTAGCCTTTGATATTGGGCTGATTTAAGTATGAAGTCCGCCATTTTGGATTTTAACGGAAGTGAGACATTTTTTTAAATGCCTATCTATCTTAAATAAAAGAGTAATAGTTGAGGAAGGTCTATGCCAAATTTCATGCTTGTAGCAGGGTGTGCACAATTCGACTGAAATATGCTTGTAGCCGCCGGACTAAATAACTCGTACCGTGAGAACAAATGTGTGTCACATTGGTTGTATTTGTACTGTCACCGATATCATTTGTGTCTAGTAAGGTTTTCGAAGCTGACTTTGGCTTGCAATAAATCTTTTTTTTTCTCACTATTTCCTGAAATACGAAAACTCTCTAAATTTACAATGTCACGCAAGTACCGAACTTAATAGCATAAAAAACAAGTGATCGCGTTCAAACATTTCAAAAATGGAAGTTACCCAGAAAACTAAATTGAATTTTCTTTAAACAAGCGTTTATTGGAAATTTAAGTTCTTTAATTGACACAATAAGGTATTTTAGCCTTTGAAGGTTATTTAGCATGCTACAGTTAAAGACTTGACTACCCCCCCCCCCCCCCCCCCTCCCCCAATTTCTCATTTTTGCATTATTTTGTATTGAAATCAAATAAACATGTATATTATGACTTGTTTATTGTAAAAAGTTTTATTGGTATTCTTTTGGCAGCCTTTTACAATTTAGGCAATTGGTATATACTCATATAAGAATTCCAAAATATCACTGTAAATGCAATTTTGAACCAGTTTAGCAAGTTATCCAGCTGAGGAATATATAAATTGCTCTTAATAATCTATGTTGTACCACAGAAGTATGGTTTATACCAAAAATGTTCCTTTTCCAATTTGAAGAAAAAAGGGGCGACAATATTCTCAACTATGTCATAAGTTTGAACTAATATATTTTTATTAAATGAACAATCGCCGTTAAAAATATGACTAGTTGTAAGATGATTGTTTACCTTGAAGATATTAGCTTCATTGGTGATATCCATATGCAGTTTTCTTCGCATAACCCATATGTTACTACCAGTCCAATTTGAGCTTAAAATCAGTAAAAGAGTGTTTGAACTAAAGCTTTATATATTTTTTTATTGTTTAACAAAAGTCATGAAATGAAATTAAGTTATGATGAATAAACGATAATAAAGTTAGAATGTCAATTTTACCATTATATTATCACAATAGAATGAAATTCAAAACAGTGTGGCTGTGGCCATTGATTGACACATTGAATTCATCAATTGACTGGGACAATTTACGTGAACGTTTGTCTGTAACGACCACTGTTCACGACGTACCTATGATAGACATTTAACTGTGGGGTCACCAAAGGTTTTTTAACGCCTTTAATTATAAAATAATTCGAAAAATTAATCAGGAATAACCTTTATGTTTTGATTTGTTTTATTGATATAAATCAAAACATCGTGTTATTTCTGATTACTTTTTTGAATTACTTTATTAAGGTGTTGAGAACCTTTGGTGACTCCATAGTTTAAGTGTCTTTAAAAAGTACATATTGAGCAGTGGTCGTTACATACAAACGTTCACGTAAATTGTCCCAGTCAATGGATGAATTTAATGTGTCAATCAATGGCCACAGCCACACTGTTTTGAATTTCATTCTATATAAAGAATCAGTTAATACTGGTCAAAGAAGAATTGATACATTGCACGTTTGAAGCACAAGTTTCTCTGTTCGATTAATTGGGGTAAAAACTTTTGAGGACTCGATGTTTCATTGGTGAACTCTTTTATTCCAGAAAAAAAATAGTTATTGGCATGATACGGGTTTTGTTCTCGTATATTTTATGATGGTATGATACTATACCTCTTTCGGGAGGGATTGTACTTGATTTTCATATGATGACGACATAACCTTTCAATCAGTTTAATTGAGGTCTGGAGCTGGCATGTCAGTAACTGCTAGTAGTCCTTTTTTCATTTATGCATTATTGTCATTTTACTTAGTTTCTTTTGTTACCTATTCTGACATCGGACTCGGACTTCCTTTCAACTGAATTTTACTGTGCGTATTGCTAAGTGTTTTTTTATTCCACATTGGCTAGAGGTATAAGTGGAGGGTTGAGTTCTTGTTTACAAACATGTTTAACCCGCCGCATTTTTGCGACTGTCCCAAGTCAGGAGCCTATGGCCTTTGTTAGTCTAGTATGTTGTTTAATTTTAGTTCATTTATGTGTTTTGGAGTTTAGTATGACGTTCATTTTCACTGACCTAGTACACAATTTTATTTAGGGGCCAGCTGAGGATCACCTCTGGGTGCGTGATTTTCTTGCTGTGTTGAAGACCCATTGGTGGCCTTCGGTTGTTGTCTGCTCTTTGATTTGGTTGTTGTCTCTTTGACATATTCCTCATTTCCATTCTCAACTTTATCTTATTATAAACAAGATACACTCAAAACCCCCAAAATAAATCAAACCTTAGTTCCTGAATCTAACATTGTAAATAAAAGAATACATTTATACTTGACGAGCGAAAAGATCAAGGAAATATGACAGGAAAGCTGAATTCAATCAAAAGTAACTTGACCTTAACCAACTGAAAACTGATACGTAATACTATATAAATTTGAACAGTTTATAAACATAACATTTTGATTCAATTATAAAGGTATGCTGACTAATGGACTACTGGATTCTTGATGGATGAAGGACACATTTAAATCAGCTTTGAATTGTTTTTTTTTCTAGTATATCAACAAGTAAACAAATGAAGAGGTACTGATATGATTGAAGGGGGTAATGTTAATCTAGTTAAACAATGAAAGATGTTATATGTTGCATAAAATACACAAAGTTGACAATCCTGGTCGACCAATTGTTTCAGGAAATGCTCACCCAATAGAAAAGATATCTGAATGTAATAGCCTATCAATAAAGACCTCATGTTAAAAACAAAAATCCTACATTCACGATACTACAGACTATTTAAAGAAAATGGAAATCCTAAATCCTTTACCGAACAATATTATACTTGCATCCGTGTCTTCTTTGTATACAAATATTCCACAAGATGAAGTAATAACAACGAAGAGGTTTGGAATAACTGCAGTGACAAAAATCCTCAATCTGAGTATCTTTGTACACATGGTATACTTCTGAAATGTGTGCTGAAGAACAACAAGGTTCTATTTCAATGACAAACACTTTCTACCGATAGGCGGCACTAATATAGGCTCATAAATGACCCCATTATATGACATCTTATTTTCTTTCAAACTTGAAAAACTCTTCATTGCTAATGCTCCAAACCAGCCCTTTTCATGGTTTCGTTTTATTGATGATTTTGATTTCAAATAGACAGATTCACAAGACCACCTATAGACCACCTAAATAAATTTCTTGAACACTGTAACTCTTTCAATTGTTTATGCAAGTTTACATACAAACATATACTTCTTTGACAATATGAGTTATCTTCGGAAAAGGCCTGTACCAATTCAGAAATATGGCAGGTGTTTTGCACTTGTTCCATTGTTCCATTATATATATAAGTGTTGATAAATAGCAACGCGTAACACAAAATACAAATCTATTTGAGTGTAGAGTAATCAGTACACAGATTAATACAATCAATAAGAATCAAGAAGTAATAAAAAAAATCTTGTTCTCACTTCCCAACTTAATTTCAAAAATATATTGTTCATTGTTGGAAAGCATTGGGAAATTACAAAGAATAACAAAATATGAAAAACAAATTATTTTCCTCAAAACCAGTCATGGCCTTCAGAAAACCAAACAAATATCCGTGACTAGTTAATAAAAGCTGTATTACCAAAGCAACCTGCTCCACTTTCTGGTTGCTACAAACAATGTAGGAGAAGCAGTTCTTTCATCAGTTCCTTTACAAATCAAAAATATATCATCTACGTTAATTTCAACTGTAAACTGGTAAATCTGTGTTTTTTATGTATTAACGTGTAACACATGTGGCATTCTGGACGTTTGGGAAACAATGAACATATTTAACATTCGGCTAAATAACCATCGATCATGGTACGAAACCTGTCACTCACAAGACATCTTCGCTCAAAGAAACATACTTTCGATAATGTTACTTTTGGATTATAGAAGTCATCACTGAATGAGACACCAAGACGAAATGGAGAAGAATAAACTTTTGGATCCACCAGCTTCATTCTTTAGAACATGGTGGTCCAAATAAAAACAGACGAGAAAAAGTACAGGAAAGATAAAGAATAACATGAATAAGTTTATTTTGTGGCATCTTCCTTGATATTACTTCAACAATGGATTTCGTAAATTAAAAAAATAATGTTGAACTTCATCCAATGTTCTTTTAGCTTCTTTTCCTAAAATTATATATTGTACAAATAACCAGCAAACACATCTTATCTGCATCACATTTTACCTGGATAGATGCACGCCCGATGAAGCTACTGAGTCTAGCGAAATATAGCTTTTAGTTTTTTACCACATTGTAGATATTTTTTTTAAATTTAAATATTTACATTCAATCTATTCAATGTATTGCCTAACAATGTAATTTTAACACATTATTTAGTGTGTAAATATTTAAATGGATATAAAAGTTAATTCATATGCACATTATTATATATCTATGAAAAAACAATAGTTAGTGAGTTAAATTATCTTTTAATTTCTAGGGCTTTAATTCATCTGTAGATACAATGTATTTGTCAAGATCGAGCCGTATTTACTGGTAATGTTAATTGGGAGGTTTTATTGCGTTATTTCATTGTTAACGATGAACTTGCAAAGTTCCATGACGTTATGTCATTGTTTACGTTGTACTTGTTGTTTAGAATTTTAGCATCGGGGTAAGTGCTTTAATAAAATTATGTCTCAATTAAGCCTGGTATGAATCGCTTTCTCTATTACAATTAAAGAACGGTGCTATCTTAAATTTTCCTTTTCCACAGCAATCTAAATGTCCACTTAGTGAAATTTTCCGATATTGCAAATGTTTCTTCATATTGTTTTGTTGCAAGTGACTGTCTATTATTTTTTGTTCTTTGGTGCTAGTTCTCTCATTCTCCCGCTCTGATTGAGTACTGGGATATTAAATCGTAAAAAAATAAAAACGTTCGGTAACCTCGGGTTATAGTATATACAAATGGGAAGATTTTATTATCGTTTTGTATATTGATATATGTCCGGTTTTTTGTATTAGATATCGGTGATAATTTTACATTTTGACATTTTGGTCTTAACGATTATCTACCTACTGATACATGTGATACATGTGATATAACTACAGTTGAAATGGAATCTGTCATTCTTAAAATTGTCACTAGCAGTTAGGACTATTTTTTTTCTATTAAAAATTATAAGGGTTTTAATCTTTAGTAGATAAATATTTTCCAGAGTTAAATAGCTTGATCGTACTTCAAAAACAAGGTTACGGCAAAAATCATGCCCTCTCCGTGGTGCAATTGCTTGCATATAAAACAACCGAGGCGAATTTTTTGTTTTTAGTATATCCCCCATTCACTATATGTGATATTTAAATCATTATTTACCGTATTTGTATTTATACAGAAACTCTACCCATTTCTTAATTTCCTACACATGCAGAGAAAAATCCAACACAAATAAGAGTTTGGTATAACTGATATTTCTGACTTGAATACTGTTCTTTATGAATATCTTTGCCAAATACTACTGAGAATAGAATGTGCACAAATTCGGAAAATGGAGGATGGCATATTATTTTGATTAAGAAATAATTCATGGAACCCATTGATTTGTTGAAAATTTCCACATGGCCCAGAATTATTTCGATTCTAATAGGACAAATACGGTCAATAAAAAACTGAAGCGAGTGGTGGTTTTCAGTGTGTGTGGCTGTTCTTTTTTACCTTCTGTTAGATAAAACTAAAAATTTTCCAAAAAATCTAAAGCTCGCATCATTATTTTCTTAAATTACCGCTAGAAAAAAATGTGTTTAATTCTTTTAAATCTCAACCCCAACACATGCCAGTTTTTAATTCACATTATTTTTATCTCGTAAGCTACTGTCAAATCCACAGTTGTCATTTCGTAACTAAGGAGCCGCCATGTTGACTTGCCGAAATCAGTAAATGTGCGAACAATGCAATAGAATTTAAAATAAAACAAGACCTACCGGTACCTCAAACTCCATTTAAATGCAATATTATTCAAATTTGGATTGTTCACGTAACGGAAAAACCTTCAGCTTTAGCGTTTTTATTCGTATGACGGCGTATTTTTTAAATGACTTTCATGCGCCAAACCCATTAATGGAGTTTCACAGAATTTGATTTTATTCAAATTTTGTACATTTTTCCGAGTTCTTATACATTAATTCTTTTTGTTATGCAACAGAAAAAAAATAAAGGTTCTGTAGGTTTTTCTCCAATTGCAATTTTTTTAACACAGCAAATCGGCATAACGTTTACATATATATTACGAGACACATGTACCAAAAAGCACTATCAACTAACATCGGATGACACAAAATACATTATAATAGCGAACGAAAAAAACGAGTAAGTTTTACAAGCACTTGATATCGCTTTCTGGTTTTGATACAATGAAGGAGGTATTCTTCACTAAATGTATTTTTTTCCGCATAGTTGTCTTGGTTCTATTCAATTTACATTATTGGATAATTGTCTTCTCGGTTTTGCTTTTTTCATTTACTTTTAATACTTTTGTTTTCACACCTTTTACCTTTGATACATTATCTATTCACGGTACAAGTACGCTATATAGTTTTTTTCAAAGGTTGAGCATGTAATTAATGCCTTTTGTGCTATAACTCACATTTGTTTTTTTTTTAATTGGTATCATGCGAAATGTGTTGCAGAAACTAACCCTGTTCAGAAAGGATTTTTTCAGGATCATTGCACTTCAAATTTTTCTTCAATTTTCACAATTTAATGCCATTTGCCAAACATAGGATAAGCAACCAAACTCATGAGATGTTACAAAAGATGAAAATAGACAAAACATATGATTAAATCTCATCAATCAAATATGGAAATGCAGGTTAGGGTAAAAGAAATAACCGGGGACTTTTCTTACTATTTAGAAATGCGATAACATGTCTCTTGGGACTTGCGACATGGACATATTGTACCAGTCAAAACATACGTGATTAAAACCGTAAAACTTATGTTGTGTCGATTATAGCTGTTTTCTTCATCATTCTGTATGAGCATATTTTGTTTAATAATATAAACATGGTAAAGTATATTGTAATTTCATTCGTTTAAACGGGCAGTGCATTAGAGTGAAATTAATTTCTCCTGGGTGTTTTCATCAATGTAACATAGAGGGCGTTAGGTTTTCCCGCTTCAAAATTATTTTCGCGGTTTTTTATTGCCCATGTAATCATTCAGCACGACACCGTCAATCTGAACAGTTCGCTTTTCTCTTGGTAAATTTTCATCTTGAACTTAGCCATGGATCCAGAGAATCCAACACCTCTTGAAGAATCTCCTGATGTTTCATTGCAGGACATTTTTAGAGCTGTCAAACAACAAGGTGATATAAACGCTAAACTCCGTCAGGAGTTTATTGATTTAAAAAATGAAGTTCAGGGGTCCTCTTTAGCTGTCGCGTCCCAAGTTAAAAAACTCAAAGTTGATAATGAATATCACTGGAAATATGAGGGTAATAAAGTGCAGCATACACTTAATTCTGAATTTGTAGAAGACCTTAATCAAGTAATTTGGGCTATTGAACATTGTAAATCAGACTACGCACGTGAAACTGTTGTTGATGTTATTGACAAGCTTAAAAAACGTAACAAATTAATTAAGATTGCTGATAGCAGTGAGGGTGGTTGGGATACTGTTAGGCAGTATGAGACAAACCCGGTTGCAAGTGACACCGAGGATGAAAACAAAATCACCAAAGCAGAAAATAGAGCTATTAAAAAGCGCAAATTCAAGGCTTCAAAAAAGGTTAAATCTTCTACTAATTATGTAAATAATTCTGCTCAGAATGTACCTAATATTCCAGCAAAATTCCAACAGCAGCCCTTTCGGGAACCTCAATCCGGTTGGTATTCCGGATTCCCGTTATATTCAAACATGCCCAGCACGAGCGGAAGTCAGCCTAGAGTTCAACAAGGAGCCTGCTATGGTTGTGGATCTAACCAACACTGGAGGAATAGATGCCCATTCAATCCTAAAGCAGTCGGCAAGCCAAAAACGGAATGATTTCATAAAAGATGAGTATTTAAATATTTCTAGTGATAGTCAATCGAGTGCACACTATCTTACACACGATTATTTTGAATATGAGCAAGGTCAGGCTAAAATTATCGTTAAAGGTAGATTAAAGAGACATATTGATTTTTGGTATAGCATTGGTTGTTATGATTTCATTATTGATACTATTTTACACGGTTATAAAATACCTTTTTATACCACACCGCCTTCCGCTTGTTTACAAAACAATCGTTCTGCTTTAACACACAGTGATTTTGTTTTAGAAGCTATTGATGATCTTTTGATAAGAGGACTTATTATTGAATGTACTAATGATAAACCATTAGTTGTAAATCCTCTAACTGTTTCTGTTCAAAACAATGGTAAAAAACGTTTAATTTTAGATCTACGTCATGTAAATTTACATCTGTGGAAGACATCTGTGAAATTTGAAGATATCCGTGTAGCTATGCAATTTACCAAACAAGATTTTTATTGTTTTAAGTTTGATATACATTCAGCTTATCACCATTTAGACATATACGAGCCGCATACTGATTACCTTGGTTTTTCTTGGACATATGGTGAAAGTACAAAGTATTTTAAATTTCTCGTCCTACCTTTTGGATTGAGTTCTGCCTGTTATATATTTACTAAAGTCACCAGGCCGCTAATTAAAAAATGGAGAGGTGAGGGTAAACAAATTCTTATGTATTTAGATGATGGATTTGGCACCCATTCTGATATTAACTCGTGTATAGATATTGCCGCACAAGTTAAACAAGATCTTATTGATAGTGGGTTTGTACCCAAGGTTGAAAAATCCATGTGGTCTCCCAGTAAAACATTGATATATTTAGGCTATTTTATTGATACAGACAAAGCTATTCTGAGCATTCCAGTTGAGAGACTGTCAAAATTGTTTGATACTATTATACAAGTTGAACAATCTTTAGGAAATTTAGGTAGAGTTTATGTGAGAACTATAGCTTCCGTTATTGGCCAGATTATATCCATGTCGTATGTTATAGGAAATGTGGCTTATATTATGAC
The DNA here is from genome assembly GCA_037788925.1 of Mytilus galloprovincialis. Classification (NCBI taxonomy): domain Eukaryota; kingdom Metazoa; phylum Mollusca; class Bivalvia; order Mytilida; family Mytilidae; genus Mytilus; species Mytilus galloprovincialis. The sequence continues at coordinate 54,165,103 of CM075339.1, read as the reverse complement.
TAAATATCTTAGTATTGATGTAATGTCAGCTTGTTCTTGGAAATCTTATATTGAACTTTCGGCTCAAAGTAAAGAGCAGCTTATATTCTGGAAGAAAAATATTATATGTGTTAATTTTAAACATTTTGTATCCGATTTTTCGTGTCGCACTATTGTTTATAGTGATGCTAGTGGCACTGGATATGGTGGATACACAGTAGAAAATCCTAAGAATATTGCTCATGGTATGTGGCATGAAACCGATGTACACCGTAGTTCTACTTGGAGAGAACTTACGGCTGTTGAATGTGTATTGCATTCTTTGATAGATTTTGTGAGAGATAAACGCATTAAATGGTTTACGGATAACCAAAACGTTGTTTCAATTGTTCATAAAGGCAGTATGAAGCCTGATTTGCAAGATATTGCATATGACATTTTTGTGACTTGTTTAAAGTACAACGTGTCCTTAGAGGTTGAATGGATACCCAGGGCTCAGAATGAAATTGCAGACTATATTAGTCGTATCATAGACACTGATGACTGGGGTATTGCAGTACACGTTTTTGAATATTTGGATTCCCTGTGGGGACCTCATGAAATTGATTGGTTTGCCAGTGATCATAACCATCGATTACCTGTATTTTACTCCAGGTATTGGAATGTACATTCAATGGGTATTGATGCGTTCACTGTCAATTGGCAAGGTATTAATGGGTGGTATGTTCCCCCAGTTTGCCTATTATTGAAAGTCCTTATGTACATGCAACAGTGCAAGGCATATGGTACTGTTATTTTACCTTTGTGGAGATCGGCGAATTACTGGCCGTTTTTGTGTCCCAAAGGTGATAGATTTATTGATCAGGTGTTGGGTTTCTATTACCTACCTACTAACAAAGCTAACTTTTTACCTGGTAGAGGGAATAAATCGGTTTTTGGCAATATTGATTTACCATTTAAGGTGTTGGCTCTTAGAATGGATTTTAGGGAGACATTAAATTAACTATTAGTATTAACTTGGTGGTAGTTATTTATGTATTGGTTGACATTTTTATTGTATATACTTTATTGTATTTTTCATTTTATTGGTGTACTGTATTATGTATTATATTGATGAACTATATCAAAACTTTGAAGGAACTACATATTTATTTAAAATTATGTTATTAAATATGTTTTTCCAGGTATTCAGAAACGATATTACAGAGTTACCAAATGATCTTGACAGCTATTTAGCAATTATTCCCGATTTGTTAGCGCAAAGTAAATCAGACAACACAGTAACGAAATACTACTATGGTTTTTTGAGATGGAAAAAGTGGGCCGAAATCCACCACATTTCTGATGTCGATATTTTACCGACAAAACCGTTATATTTGGCTTTATATTTAGCTTCTTTAGTGCAATTTTCTGCCACGTCTAGCCCCGTATGTGATGCATATTATAGTATAAAGTGGGCGCATTCGATTATTGGTGCAGATTCTCCTACAGATTCGCAATTAGTGAAATGTGTTTTTGAAGGCGCTAAAAGGAAATTAGGCTCACAAATCAAGAAGAAAGAGCCGATAACTCCTGAGTTATTGCAGGCTATGTATGATAAGTTTTTTTGTGTAGAAAATCTTTTTTCGCAACGTACCATTTGTGCGTGTATATTGGGATATGCAGGATTTATGCGTGTATCAGAATTGTTAAATTTGCGTTATTTTGATATTAATTTCAAAACATCCCACATTTCAATTTTCATCGAAAAAAGCAAGACGGATATTTACAGAGATGGAAACTGGTTGATTATTGCGAAGACCGGGACAACGTTGTGTCCAGTTCGAAATTTGGAATTATATATGCAATGGAGTGGCATTCAATCTGATTCAAATCTGTATTTATTCAGAAATTTATCGCAAGTGAAAGGAAAATTTGCTTTTCGTTCAATGAATAAGCCTTTAAGCTACACAAGGATGAGGGAAATTTTCATTGATGCTTTTTCACCATTTGTTCCCGATATAAAATCATATGGATTACATAGTTTACGATCTGGGGGTGCTACAGCCGCAGCGAGATTTGGAGTTTCAGACAGACTTTTTAAACGTCATGGACGTTGGAAATCGGACACTTCAAAGGATGGCTATGTTAAAGACGATTTATCAGAACGTATGATCGTTTCCCAGAATTTGGGAATTTAACTTAAATTTCTTTTTGTTTTAATTCATTGCATTTTGGACTATTAAGCATTTTCATACTATATTTATATCATAGCTTCCCGTTCTTTGGGTTCAGCATCAGCGTTGTCGTGCGACTATCCACTTTACAAAGTCTTTGGTATTTATTATAGCCTTTTTATGGCGTGTATATTCAGAGTGTTTATATATATTTAGATATTTGGTACAAGTATTGATTATATTTGGAGATTTGGTACAAGTATTAATTATACTTGGATATTTGGTACAAGTATTAGTTTTATGTCTACATTGATGGGTTGTTTATACCAGGAGAATTGTAATTTCATTCGTTTAAACGGGCAGTGCATTAGAGTGAAATTAATTTCTCCTGGGTGTTTTCATCAATGTAACATAGAGGGCGTTAGGTTTTCCCGCTTCAAAATTATTTTCGCGGTTTTTTATTGCCCATGTTATCATTCAGCACGACACCGTCAATCTGAACAGTTCGCTTTTCTCTTGGTAAATTTTACTTCTGGTTAAAAGTTTATTCAGCTATTTGAGAGTTTTTTCTTTGATACTCATGTGTGAATTATATATTGTATGTGTATATATATATGTATGATTATGAATAATGTTTATATTATATTAAATATAGAGCATCGGCGTTGTCGTGCGACTATCCACTTTACAAAGTCTTTGGTATTTATTATAGCCTTTTTATGGCGTGTATATTCAGAGTGATTATATATATTTGGATATTTGGTACAAGTATTGATTATATTTGGAGATTTGGTACAAGTATTAATTATACTTGGATATTTGGTACAAGTATTGGTTTTATGTCTACATTGATGGGTTGTTTATACCAGGAGAATCATCTTTCTAATGCATGGCGAGCAAATGGCTGCTAAATAGAAATGAACGTGGTTGCGCAAACAGTCACCTTAATCAAAAAGTAATAAAACGAATATTTACATGGGTCTCTGATTGAAAGTTGTGTCATCGACAATCTTCCCACATCTTCCTTTATAATCCTGACAGGTCTATTACCAGTTCATCTACTTCAATTCATTTATTTTATTAATCTGAATAGTTTTGTTTTTGGTTATTTTATTGATTTGTGTATCAAAATAATGATTTTTCTTTTTTTTACAAAATCTTTATATCATTTTATACTTTTTGAATCATTTTATTTACTTTTTTTTTATCTTAGTTTTGTTTGGTCGTTTTATTTTCATTCATGGAGAAGAGTTTTTTTCAAACCAAACGTTCTTTGAAATCACTGTCACTTTTCATAATTAGTTAATCAGTATTACTCATATATATTTTTTTAGCAACATGAAATGTCGTTACATAATCAGCATTGATTAAAATTATTATATACCAAAAACGAGAAATTTTTAAAATGTTGCCCTTCTTTATGAAGGATGTATTATTCAATGATTATTCGTATCAATGATTCAAATTATTTAGAATTGACATATCTTGATTTGTATAGATTGAGATATTTAATGGTATTTAACATTGAGTATATTCGGATTCTCCAGAAAAAAGACAAACAGCAAGCTAGTTGAAGAACGATAAACCTCGCACTTTTTTTTCAAAATTTAATTTTCTCGGTTGAACAGTTCGTTCAAAGTACTAGTAAGTATTTCAAGCAAAATGCACACATAGATATAGGAAGATGTGGTACAATGTATGAGTGCCAATGAGACAACTCTCCATCCAAGTAACAATTTATAAAAGTGAACCATCATAGGTCAAGGTACGGCCTACAACACGGAGCCTTGGCTCACACCGAACAGCAAGCTGTAAAGGGCCCCAAAAATTACTAGTGTAAAACCATTCAAAGTGGAAAACCAGCGGTCTAATCTATATAAAAAAACAGGAAACGAGAATCACGTATGAACTACATAAACAGGGGACAACTACTGTACATCAGATTCCTGACTAAGAACAGGTGCAAACCTTTGCAGCGGGATTAAACGTTTTAATGGTACCAAACCATCTCCCTTTTCTGAAACAATACTATAACATCACAACATAGAGAGACACACTATAAAATATCAATTGGAAGCCTTAACTCATTCAAATAAACGCAAATTAACACACAATAAATGAATAAATTTTATCCGTTTAAGAATACAAAGAAACTTCTTTAATATCAATAAAACTAATCTAACACTTGGTACATATGGCGTGTATATCAACAAAGAAACTATACAATTAGTGCTAGAAAAAAACTTCCTGTACAGTTGCAAGACCAGTATTTAAGGAGAAATGAAATAATTTGATGTTCATAGTACGTGAAAGTAAAAATTTGTAGTAATTCCAGAAAATCAAAGCTGGTATATAGACCAAATACATGTTAACATTAAATAACAAAAAAGCATTACAAATATAATCAACAGGTAAAATTAACAGGAAAGTACGATTTGTGAGTACTCGCAGTTACTGATAGCTTGTTAAAAGCAAAAACAATTTATAATAAAAAATTCCTGCATCAGAGACTAAAATAAACTAAAACACATCCCAGGGATTAAGTATTTTAACGTCATGAACAGTCAAAAAAGACATGACTTGTGCAATGCTAAAAAATAAATGTATCGACGGGTAGTAAGATAGTTAGGAGTGACTTCTTTATAGATAAAAATGAACGTGTGCGTGTCTCTATACATCCCGTTTGAATATAAAATACAAAGGAAAAGGTCCAGTAAGACCTCTTTTTGGCCCCAAAATATAGCAGTTTTTATGAAAGTAGGATGATGCTTCTGCTACATAAATATGAGCTGTTTTTGACAATACATTGCACATATATCGTGTACTAGCATCATTAACTTATGCTCAATTTCTGAAATCTTCACAATTTTAGCGTTTTAGTTAAAGTTTAGACGGTTTCCGTCTTAAATGAAAGTGAACGCATTCGTGTTCATTCTTATTATTGACATGTAAGTTGTATTTGATGGTAATACATAACATATATAAAGGTTGAGGATGAACACGGATGTGGCCACTTTCATTTTTGACAAATACCATCTGAATAGTTATCATAGGTACATGTACCAGGATTATAATTTTGTACGCCAGACGCGCGTTTCGTCTACACAAGACTCATCAGTGACGCTCATATCAAAATATGTATAAAGCCAAACAAGTACAAAGTTGAAGAGCATTAAGGATCCAAAATTCCAAAAAGTTGTGCCAAATACGGCTAAGGTAATCTATGCCTGGGATAAGAAATCCTTGGTTTTTCGAAAAATTCAAAGTTTTGTAAACAGGAAATTTTTTTAAATGATCACATTATCGATATTCATGTCAACACCGTAGTGTGACATTTTATGGAATATTTGATAAATTTTTCATGTTTAAGCTTGAATCGGAGCGTTTTTAATGACTAAATCAGTTAAAATCTTCTACATAAACTAATTGAATCAACTGAAATAGACACTTAAGTGTTTAAAAAGTGTTAAAAATCTTCCGTTAGATGAACCTAAAATTTGAGGCCAAAATCAGCCCTCACCGGACCCACTCCTTTAGTTACAGACACATTACATTTGTAAGACACGCACACGATACAAAAAAAAACGTTTACCACTGTACACTGTACTTATCACATGGCATCAAGTGATGATTTATGCAAGTATCATATAGAATACATGTACGTCATAAACACACGCAACAGACAGTATCAGTTGTTTTAGAAATGTTGAGTCTGAGCATGTTGAATAATACAAAACAGTACAATTTATGTAAAGACAGTCGATATCAAACCGAATGACCATATCTTGTCATATTACTGTTGCTGATATATGGCTTTATTGTACAAGTTGCTTTTGTTTGAGTTGTTTGTATATTAAGTTTAGCGAAAATGAGTGTCACTACCAAATATTTCGCGTCGAAGATCACTGTGTTTGGTCTCCATTGCTGCAAAAATGGATTCAATCTTAACTCCTTGCTCCACCTCAATGATGTCTCCACTGTCTTTCAATGTTTCTATTTCGTTTTTTTGTAGCCTACCATCGTACGCGAAATGTGGATATCCACCAAGATGCATCAAGACAGCTACAGGTTCTGTATGGCTTTCTTCTATAACAATGCCAACGCTTCCCGAAGCTCCACTTGTTGAATAACAGTTATAAAGTAAAAATCTTGAATCATCAATCCGATTGTAGCTATTTGTTTCTAAAAATGTTCTGCTGGAGTATTCTTTGGCTTTTTCCAATTGCTCTCGATCTAACTGGTAAAACTTTATTTTTGAATCTACTGACTGCGGTTTGCCTGAGGGGTGTCCTATTATGCAGAGCTCTTTGTTGTCAAACTCGGTAATTGTTCGAAACTTCTTGATTTCTGGTGGCATAAATGTTGTGCCATTCGGGGAAAGTTTTAAGATTGCTGTGTCTAACTCATTATCGAAAAAGACGATTTTTTCAAATTTGAATTTCGAAACTTCAAATTGGCTCTCTTCCTTGTAATGAAATTGTATGTTAAAGTTTTTGTTCTGAATTTTGTCTTCAATGTCATCAATATTTGAATCTGTAACAAAAAGTATGTTTCGATGAGTTTGAGAATGAAATAACAGGTATTAAATTATTATTATCAGGCAGTTATCTGTTTTGACATAGAACACATCGTGAGCAGAACACATAAGTTTCAACATTTAAATTTAAAAAAAATGTGTGATGTCACCTTGCCCCTTGGGCTTGTATGATCAATTTTCTCTTGTAAAGGGTTATTTTACTACTTGACGAAATTATGTAATAGCTGATGGATCAAATGGTGACCGTTTCCATCTTATCGCAATTGATTCATTGCTCGTACATTTGAACGATGTTACTGCAAATGCTGTGTATGCTGCTATATTTTTCATTCTTCTCTTCCTATCATTTATATACAAGATAATATTTTAAAAGTAAGTAGAAACATTTCACACAGCTCAACTTATTGTTCTTACTGTCATTGATTTATACCATACACATATGCTCTTATTGAAATGATTTTCATTAAAAATCAAAATAGCTGGTGTCAGGATAATAAAACAATGTTTTGGTATTTAACCCTTGTTTTATCTTCAGCCTTTTAAGATGCAACACATATAATATACTACATTTGGTTGATGCCTGACTACACATATATATATAAATCTCATACCGTTTTGGGGAAAGAAAATAGTGTTTTAATTTTCTAGTTTCCGGATAGCCGTAGATAGCCATACCTTCAGACAAGCCCTAACTGCGTTTTGGTGAATGTAACTAATACTTCAAATGTTTAACTCGTACAATTTCATTTTTCCTTATTTAACACCTACACATGTCATGATGTTTCAATAAGCTCTTCCATCAAGACCGGAAGGCTATCAAATCAAATATAAAGTTGTAGAACATAACACAAATTAAAATTGCGAAAAGTTGTGCCATGGCTGCCTTAATCAGTCTTTGCCTTGGGTAGAAAATCTCGAATAAGTTCTCGTTTCATGAACAGTAAATGTAAAAAAAATGTACATCAAACTATTTCACTCAATCTTATATATTTCGAGTTTGTCTTTGTAAAATACTTCTGGTAAAACGTAGACCTATTGAAAACAAATAAGCAGGGACGACAAATAGTCATTGTTGAAGGCCGTATGGTGACCTATAGTTATTAATGTCTGTGTCATTTTGGTCTTTTGTGGATAGTTGTCTCATTGGCAATCATACCACATTTTCTTTTCTTTTTTATATTAGCATCCCGTTCACACCTGCTCAAATTTACCTTTTCCATTGTTCCCACACACAAAATCCAAATCTTAACGGTTAAGTCTATAATCATATAACATTAAACTAATTGAAAGTAAATTAGATATTAAGTATTTTCCATTGAAAACCAGTAAATCAAATACAATTCAATTCAACCTACTTGTATTAACGGTAGTTCGTGTATAATCGCATGTCTTTTTATGTTCTCTTGGTATTCAAATGAAAGACGAACAACTAGAACTTCTTTAACGCTTTAGTGTACTATAATCTATGTTTGTGTCTTTACATACAGAATACCTGTACATGATTGCACCAACAAAATGCTATCGGAAACCTCTTCAAATATATCTATATATGTTTCACCAGCATACAAAGCCTGGTTTCTTAGGTTTTATTTCAATTCAAGCCTTGGGAATAAAAATGTAATGTTTCGATTTATTTTTTACATTTTACGTGGTTTATGAACAAGAATGGATAATGACAAATATCAAAGATATGTTTGAGTACTTACAATCAAAGTTCCACGTAACATTTTAAAAATTACTCAAGAATTTATCATCTTAAACTCAAACAATTAAAAGGAAGGAGTTCAAATTTGCCTCGGAAGAAACAAGTTTTAAAAGTAGAAACAAATGTCTTGTGTAATGAGGGAAGATCATGTATATTGTATCTGTTTCCGGTATAGCTGGGCTAAATAATAAAAAAAAAGAATAAAAGGCAACCAGTATTGTCGTTAACGTACACGTCTGAATACAAATAAAGGCAACAGAAGTATACCGCTGTTCAAAACTCGTAAATCTATGGACAAAAAACAAAATTGGGGTAACAAACTAAAACTGAGGGAAACGCATTAAATATAAGAGGAGATCAACGACACAACATTAAAATGTAACATGCACAGACATGGACTAAGCATTATACAAAATCCGATGAGAATAACAAATATAACATCAAAACCAAATACATGAATTTGGGATAGAAAAGTACCGTGACATGACTCATAGTAATGTGAATTCCCACTCAAATATAAGAGAAAACAAACGACATAACGGAAACACAACGTTAAAATGATACACACACAGAAACGAACTATAATATAACAATGGCCATTTTCCTGACTTAGTACAGGACATTTTTAAAGATAAAAATGGTGGGTTGAACCTGATTTTGTGCCATGCCAAACCTCGCACTTTAATGGCAATGTTAAATATAACATTGAAATGACAACATAATATTACAGGTTTACAATACAAATAAATAGGAGAACGTATTAGACAAAGCAACACATGATTAATAATAGATAGCAAAAGGCATCAGGTTTAAAATTCAATACCCCAAAAACGCGCCTCGTCCACACAAGACCCACCAGTGACGCCCAGACATAAAAAAAGTAAAATCACAAAAATACTGAACTTAGAGGAAGATTAATTGGGAAAGTCCATAATCACATGGCAAAATCAAATAACCAAATGCATCAAAAACGAATGGACAAGAACTGTCATATTCCTGACTTGGTACAGGCATTTTCAAATGTACAAAATGGTGGATTAAACCTGGTTCTATAGCGCTAACCCTCTCACTTTAATGAAAGTCTCATCAATTTCCGATATTTTTACATTGATGCGTTAAATAAACAGACACAATAAATAAAATAGTCAAAATATGGGCACATCAGTCATCATCGTTTAACAATTTTAAAAGGAACAATTTAACAGAACACAAAAACATCTACTATCTACGAACACATTTATTGATTTGAGTGTCTGACGTCAGAAAATTTTATACGTCACATAAATTTGTCGTTCAATGTGCGTACAAACAATTTTAAAATTTTCATGGGAATGTTAGCATACAGGGTTAAAAAATCAAAAGTATGTAAGAATAAATTTAAGAAATAGACCGAGATTTAAACTAGTCCAAAAGTTATATATATATATAGAATTTATAAGAATCCAAAAATAGTTAATTCCACTACGCGATTGAATGATTTTGACGTTTGTGGTTCAACGTATATTGTAATTCATAATAGAAATATATCATAATGACATATAATAGAACAATATCATATTGACGGGATCTTTTAAAGTACAGAGTCACGTTATAAGAACAAAAGAAATACAAAAAGTCGCAAATACAAAACACACCACAAAAAAATGAAAGCCAATACAAACACATTGACGAGATGTATCAGTACCGAGCCACGTGAAACGGATATCACATGAAACCATTCAACAGTAAAAGTAATATTAATAATAGAACAAAGACAAATGAAAGAACTATAAAACACGTTGTTAAGATGATAAACAACATCAGTACGCAGAATCTATACATCAAGACCATCGTGTATTATTTGAGAAGTTGATACGGAATATTTATCAACAAGGTCTTGGTACCTTCCGATCAACTTTTTTAGAAAAAGAACGAGACGTTCTTTGACATACCCCTGTTTCATCAACTTTCTACTCAGACACTGATGACGTTTTACAAAGTCTGAGTAGAAGCTGCAAGCTCTTGAATATCGAATAAGTTGGGAAATATATATCCCATATGCAGGTGAAGTTGGTATATTGCTACTAAGGTGGGGGAAATTTATAATTTCAAAATTAAAATCGTCTCGTTTGTCATAGATTCTGGTACTGAGATGACTGTGTAAGTCAAATTCGAGATATAAGTCTAAAAATGAGGCGGAGGAAGCCGTGTCTGTTGTTTCTTTAATCTCTAGTTCTGGGGGATATATTAATGGAACCCAATCAGAAAAGTTCGGATTGTTTATGGAAAGAACATCATCAATATATCTGAAAGTGAAATTAAATAATAAATTAATATAAAAGATCGAAAGTGAAAAAAAAGTACAAAGTTGTACAGCACTGAAGATCAAAAGTTGAAAAAAGGTTGTGTCAAATACGGCTATGTTTTTATGCTTGGGATAAGAACATCCTTATTATTTAGAACAATATATGCTATGAAAACAGTAAATTTTATCAAATGAATATAAAAGATATACATAATGAAACTGAAGTATTAACTAATTACAGAAAACAAAACCCGAATACATAATGCAAAGACCAACACAGAAAAAATAGACACACCCAACTTAGCCCAGGCCTCAACGCAAAAAATCTTAAAAATGACGTCACATACGAATGGTGAAAAGGCAGAAAAATTACGTCACATGAATTTCTTAAACATCACAAAAATGATGTCACATTTGAAAAACTATATCTCAAAAGTAAAATAGAATTAGGATTGATTTAAGATTATAATAGAACTAAATGCTGACTTTACAATTAAACACAATGCACATTGCAATACTTATTAATAGCAATTAACTATAATATATATATATGTCAAGTTTGTTATGAATCCAACTTCAAACGTAAATTATCGTAGATTACGTTGAACAAAATCAAATCTAATAAACGAAGGCGGTGATTAATTTTCTTTACCATAACATATGAATATAATAGAAAAGACGTCAACAAAGTTGACAAAATCCGACGAGAACCACAAATACAACATCAAACTAAACACATGAATTTAGGATAGACAAGTACCATAACACGTCTTATAGTAAGGCGAATTCACACTCAGCAAAACAGTCACAATCGGGAATAAGTCCGTAATTAAAAGATAAGACGGCGTAATGACAAACCACAACCTACCATGTGGTAAAAATGTCCTTAGCTAGTTTAGTCAAAGACACATCGTATGGATCAACTAATTCGTGATGGTGTCCATAAAATTTACGGAGTGTCAATTTTAATCTGTCCTCCTCATAACTTTGTTGAAACAGTTTCTGTGTAAGGAGCACACTCCTGTATATGAAGTCCGTATAGTGTGAACAAGCACGAGAATAACGTATCAATTGCAATATGTAAACACCATACGAAGGGGCAGAGGGTATGTTACTGCTGAGACATGGGAAATTGATAATTGGGAAGTTGAAATCGTCCTGTTTATCATAGATTTTCGTGTGAAGTCGTCCATCTGCGTCAATATTGAGGAAAAGATGATCAAGGTATGAAGCAGTCCTTCTAGTATCAGTAGTATCCTTAATTTCAAGTTCGCTGGGATATATGAGATGTAAGTATTGACTGAAATATGGGTTATTTAATAATAGAATATCATCAATATATCGGAAAGTAAAATTAAAGAATTTCGCAAGGTGCTTTTTCTTTTTGTCTTTTAGAAGGTTTCAAATGAATTCTGCTTCATACGAGTACAAAAATAAATCGACCAGCAGGGGTGCACAATTAGTACCCATTGGAATACCGACTGTCTGTTTAAATATAAATCCCCCAAACTCAACAAATATATTGTCGATCAAAAAGTCCAGCATTTTGATAATATCATCTTCAGTATATTTTTTGGAAGATTCAGTGTGATTCTTCACAAAATATGAATTATTGTAACCAAAAACAAGAACTTTGTATCTCCGATTCCCATTTTTATAGAAAAAGCTCTGTTTTATGAGATGGCGAAGTCGATCTTTCAACTGAGCATGGGGAATAGTAGTGTATAGCGTAGAAAAATCAAAAGTCTTTATGTTGCTGCAAAATTTCAAAGATTGTGATCGAAGATTAGGCAGAAGATCTTTCGAATTTTTTATGTCTTCTGACGGAATAATTTGTGGTTTTGTTCTATCTTTTCAAAATTTGTATTTATCTAATAAAATATGAAATACAGGATACCACTGAGACAGTAAGGACTGCTTTGTATCTTAGTTTATACCTAAAATTTGACATTGAGGGTAATGTATAACATATGCATGATCTAATCTGTGTGACAAAAGAGGTGGTTTCAATTTTTCTTTATGAACTTTCTATTTTTGCTACAAGGATCAAGCTTCACCTGAAACAGTAAAATAATCTATATTATAGTATATTTGTTATTTCTGCGTTGTTGCTAGCGAGTAGAAATTCCCGAAAAGACGCATGAAGCAACTATAAAGTGCAAGGCCTTATTTCTGTGTGGAAAGCTAAATTCATTATATTCTAAAGAGATAAAAACAACAACAGGTTCAGTAGAGTAGCCGAATGTGGGTCAATATCCCTAACTCGCCTCAAAGTGAGGAACACAAAGGGAGTGCGTTAACATAAATTTATGTGCAGTGATAATGTACATGTTTCAAATTTTAACAAGTGATTATGCTTAACCATGTGTGCTCATTTTGAGCAGAGGACTATAGAATAAAGGTGTGTAAACTATGGAGTTATTAGAATATACAAAACAAACTCAGTGTCCAAAGAACTTATTGTGAGAAAAAGTGGGATTTTTACTTCGAGAAGTCACATCACAGAGGAGTTTTAGGATGTGCTAATTAACGGGAAAATTGTTTTCGCTTCGTACCCCGAAACATGCAAAATTTTACCACATGATTTATGTGAAAATGTCTCAGTTTTGAAACGAGACATTTAAATATTCAAGTTTACATTGTGGGCAGATCGATTGAGGAAGAGGCTACCATTACAATCTACCTGAAATGCATTGCGCATCTTTGTACAACTGTCTAAGGTCTTTACCTCAAGGGGCCTCAACTTTAGCGCAATTTCTCAATTGAAAAAATGAAAAATACATAGGCAAAATTTTAATATCCATAGCACTAAATTACAGGACAATTGTTTCCTTGGAGACAAAAGTTGGTCAGGCGCAATACCGACTCATTGTTAGCAAAACAGCTTGGTATTTAATTGCTGTGCGTACAATGACACAACTCGTTTTCTTTCATTATTTTAATCCGGTACACACCCCAACAGAAAAGGAGTAGGTTCATTAAGACCATCCAGTCCTCTTGTCATCGAGTGGTACAATGTATCACCAACGCAGTAGTTAGTGACTAAATATTTCTTGATTTTTTTTAATTATTTAGGATTACACTTGAATGATTGAAGTATTATATATTATTGTAGGAATGGAAGACAGAAACAGATTTGCCCACGAAACAATGATAGCATATTCCGTTTTCCCAACTATGATGCAACGTTTAGCAAAGCATTTCATAGATGCAAATGCTCTTTACAATATTGTAATGACAAAACCAAAATTTATAAATTCATTAAACCCGCTTGAACAAAACACTCTGAAAGATTTGCCGAATTGATACACGAACTGTGACATGGTATTTCTCTATAAAGTGTTACGTATATCCTACATTTTTAAAACTCCTAAATCAGACTTCGGTCGTAAGCCTCTAAAATCAGATATGTCGATAGAAGACGATGTAGAGCGACTTAGAATTTTACGAAACGAGTTGTGTCATGCATTTGACCCGAAGATATCAGAAGAAGACCACAAAATGTTCGGCGAATCACTACGACACATCCGTGTATATCAATGTAACTTAGATATTCATTAATGGTATCCGTACAATTTTCTAAGGGAAAAAAAATGAAATAAATTAATTGTAAATTTATCAATGTCATTGCTAATATTAGTATTTTTCAATTGAAATAGAAAAAAAGTACGATAATGTGTGCGATAGAAAAAAAACTATGTGCCGGATTTTCAAATGCATTCTTGTGCCATACTCAAATACCTTGTATTTCTTTAAAACTAATTGCAAATGTCTATTGATTTTTTTCTTGAAGTGCAACATTTACATGATGAGGACATCTGTGTTCAATAGAATTCTTATGTGCAGTTGTATGCGTAAGTTGATACGGCATGCAAAGTTTGTAAAATTTATATTTCCTTGCTTGTTGTCACAGAATTAAATTTAGTTTAATTGAACTGTAGAATATTGGATGATCGGCAACACATAAAGTCGGAGCTGTATAGGGAAAGGCTTAAGGTCTTGAGCTTATACAGAAATACAGACAAGTCTGCCTCTATCCAAAATGATTAAATGCTTTAGACCTGTGCACTATGTTGCTAACCTGAGAAGCAAAACAAGACCAAGGCGTTCTATTGAGTTAAAATTATGATCATTTGTTTCAATTTTACTACCGTTGGGCATGAACTTTGCCGTAGGAATAATTGTGCAAATAGTGAATCTTGCCACCTTGCCTGTGCAGTATGGAAAGCCAACGCGGTCAAAATTCTTACTTGGTAACTTGTTGATTCGTAACTTGTAACTGTGGGATTTGTCAATTTGTATATTCATGTTTTGTAACTTGTCGATTCGTTAAATGTCGATTTGTAAATTGTCAATTTGTATATTGATGTTTTGTAACTTGTCGGTTCGTTAAATGTCGATTTGTAAATTGTCAATTTGTATATTGATGTTTTGTAATTTGTCGGTTCGAAAATTGTCAATTTGTATTTTGGTGTTTTATACCTTGTTGATTCGGCAAATGTCAATGTGTGAAATGTCATTGTTGTATTATGCTAACGATCATTCTGACGACAGATGGCGCTCGCGGTTTCTTCTTCGGTGTATAAGCCTCCTGTAAGTAGGAGCACCGCCATATTGAATATATACCAAAGTAATTTTAATCAATTATGTACATCTCTTACATGTTAAAGAAAACAAATAGATAAATACATTGTTTGATTTATATGGCATGTATACCAGGGACTCGTTTTTAAATAGAGGTGACCTCGAATAAACATGTGTTTGTACTTGTCAACGAACCTGGGATGGTGTGTGTCACCTCCTGTATTAGGGATGATATAGATGTGTCGCTAGAACGGGCTTCCTTATCAACTTTGCAAATAAATTACTGTCACTGGGCAGGAAATTTCAGATATTGTCCATCTGAATGCAAGAAAATCGCATATATTTCAATGGTCAGGTCAATAATGGCATATGATATGGTCAATAGTATGGGACCAGTACACATCTACAAACATCAATAAGCTTGAAAGAATACAGCGACAACCTGCTAGATTTATAACAGGAGACTGCAAACTCAGAGAAGTTAGTTGCGTCTCAAACACACTCACCAAAACTGAAACTATTAGACATACAGATAAGACACTCAAGTCAGAAGGTAATATTTTTATACGAGGCTTTCGATTCGGCTGCTTTCTCAGTGCTATAGAACCAAACAATTTAAAAAAAAACTCGTCCAAAAAGAACACTGAATTGCTGCCAAGGACCCGATTTAACAATTATCAGTCAAGAAATGTTATGAAAAAACTACATCAAGTGTTTTGAGATCTTAACTAGCAAAATACCACAATATTCAATTTAATTTTTCATTAAAACAGTATTCGAATTGAACCACCTTGAAGAAACTGTAGTGCGCACAACAATGCACAACGAGCGTTTATAGCCGTTCAGAAACTGCCCTTGTGCATCTTCAATACATATACGGCCCTCTCTCTACCGTTGTATTAAAGCCGTTTTCCTATAGATACAGATTTAGTATGATCATGGAACAAGATCGAAATATACTGTGAGGTGTCCCCTCTGGATTTTTTGTTAATGACCATGATCGTAAAATTATTACACTGTTTATTTTTTACTACACGCGTCACCTACATAAAATTGAGAATGGAAATGGTGAATGTGTCAAAGAGACAACAACCCGACAATAGATCAGACAACAACCGCAGGCCATAACGGGTCTTCAATGCAGCGAGATGTGTCAAAGAGACAACAATCCGACAATAGATAAGACAACAACCGCAGGCCATAATGGGACTTCAATGCAGCGAAACACACCCGCATCCGGGGGAGTCCTTCAGCTGGCCCATAAACAAACATGTATTGTAGTTCAGTGATAATGGACGTCATACATCACTCCGAATTTTACTAAAAAAAACTCAAATTAAAAATCATACAAGACTAACAAAGGCCAATCACTGTCTGCTGACTTGGGACAGGCGCTAAAAATTCGGCGGGTTAAACTTTTGTTTTGAATCTCAACCCCCTTTTATACACCCATTTTTAACCAAAGTGACGCCCTATCCTTTGACTTGTCAGAGAAAAGAGCTCGCCATTTGCATGACAGAGGCAATTATATCCAATAATCTTACACTAATTTTATTTCTCCATGAACATATTTGCACATGATTTGGGGTTTGGCCAAGGGGTATGTATTGGGTAATTTTAGAGTAAAATGGTAGCCTGGGATCCTGGCTGACATCGACAGGAGAGCAAGGCGGAATACAACATGGTTTTGTCAATTGGATATCAGGATTATATTGTTACGAATTCATTGCAAATGATTTTTTATTTGATATGACATGCAAATTTAAAAAACTTTATTGATTAACATCGTGAATCATTTCGGTTACTTAATGATCCGATCGACAAAATATTAGATATGGTATGGTTGCAGAGCTATAAGGAGGTGTGGCACCAGGTGAGGTTTCTATCGGGATTTCTTGGCGTCAAGCAGCTGTTGAGATCGAGGGACACTGGTAAAGGCATTGTTTTTAGCTTCTTGACCCGTAAAATTCAGTAGGCATGTATATTTATATATATATATAGCAAAAGTAAATAAATACGGTGTACTGAATGTATATATCAATTTTTTTAAATTTGCAAACTACATTTTACATCAAATAATAACAGTTCGTTAAAATATTGTCACTTCAAGCGACGTTTTAACAATGGCCTTGACGACACTACCGTTGGTAACATTTATTACTTTGCAATAACAGTAACGGGAGATAAATCAACCGTGTCTACGTAGATCCGTGAAATTTTGACTGAAAGTCCTTTGTAAAGTGTGCTTCCTTTGCCAGTCTTTTATATATTTTTCGATTCGTTCATTTTATAGAACGGATATACGGTAAATTTTCCACTACTGCACGTTTCGAAATTTTCGCTCCCATCTTGCATTCGAGTGGATGGATCTCGTATATGTTATCTGTGAATACGGACCCTTTGACAAATAGAGTTACCAGTCTGTCCGATGTACCATTCCTTGCAAGTGCTGCATACAATACAGTAAATTAGGTTTACCGTTTTGTTATTAATGTCTACATTTGGAACAATGGTTTGGCCGGTTTTTAATGTTAATAGCGGGCCAGTTTTCATATATTCACAAAGACCACATCTACGGTCATTACATTTTGAAATGTTGTATTGTATTCCATTTGGGTCATAAAATTAAGCTCTTGATAAAATTCTTTTTAAGATTTAAAGGCTGCCTTTTACTTTTCAGGAATTTTTCTGTAGGATAAACCTTTTTTCATTTTTTTCGTTTTTTTTTTGTAAAACCGGCAAATTTGCTTTTATGACGTTGAATATTTCAGGATTGTACGGGTTGTGGGTGCTAACAAACGGAATAAGTTCTGTATTACTCTCTTTACGTGCTGTGGACCTGAGTTCCCTCATTGGTATTGCTTTTGCCTTTTCTATTCCCTTATCTATTAGTGGTTTTGGATAGTTTTGTTCTTTCAATATAGATATATGTCAGCCCTCTCCCCTCCTGTCAGAATAAAATGGTCCGATAATAGCATTTTATGATTAATAGAAACCTAGTACCTGGGTTTTCCAGTAATGAAGTAGCCTTTTATAGCCGACTTTATGGTATAAGGTTTTCTCATTGTTGAAGCCGTAGGTTGTCTATACTTGCTTACATCGACTTTGTTTAAATTTCGCTTTGGTGAATAGTTGTCTCGTTGGCAATCATACGGTTTATTACCACATCTCCTTATTGTATTTACCTAAATAATCCAGTTCCACTGACCAACGACTATTTCATTAACCTCGCAATTAGAAGAGATCGATTACGTCGAAGGACTGAACTAGTCGGGATGTATTTTTATATGGTTTCCGTTCTCGAACGAAAATCCACGTCAGTATAAGGAATAAAACTGGGATCCTGTAAACATGCATTTTTGTTTTGCTTTCTTTTAGACGAATTTGATGTAATTAATGGATAACAGTGACTTAGATATATATTCCATGTGGATGTGCTCCTACTTACAGGAGGCTTATACACCGAAGAAGAAAACGAGCGCCATATGTTGTCATAATGATCGTTAGCATAATACAACGATGACAGCAACATTTCACACATTGACATTTAACAAATCGACATGTTACAAGTTACAAAACATCAATATACAAATTGACAATTTACGAATCGACAAGTTACAAAACATCAATATACAAATTGACAATTTACGAATCGACAAGTTACAAAACATCAATATACAAATTGACAATTTACGAATCGACAAGTTACAAACCATCAATATAGAAATTGACAATTTACAAATCGGCAAGTTACAAAACATGAACATCAATACACAAATTGACAATTTACAAATCGACATTTAACGAATCAACAAGTTACAAAACAACAATATACAAACTGACAATTTACGAATTGACAAGTTACAAAACATCAATATACTAATTGACAATTTACGAATCGACAAGTTACAAACCATCAATATAGAAATTGACAATTTACAAATCGGCAAGTTACAAAACATGAACATCAATATACAAATTGACAATTTATAAATCGACATTTAATGAATCAACAAGTTACAAAACAACAATATACAAACTGACAATTTACGAATCGACAAGTTACAAAACATCAATATACAAATTGACAATTTACGAATCGACAAGTTACAAAACATCAATATACAAATTGGCAATTTACGAATCGACAAGTTACAAAACATCAATTTACAAATTGACATATCACACAGTTACAAGTTACAAATTGACAAGTTACGAAGTAAGAATTTTGACCCCGTTGGCTTTCCATAGTGCGGAGGATCTGGCAATCTGGTATGCTGTTTGAACTTCAGTTGTATTTCCCAATCAAAAATTTTCAGAAACAATATGACCTTGAAAGAACTATCAACTGCACAAGTAGTGGGCAAAAACTTTGCCGTAGGAGAAATGTTGTGAATTATGGACGTAGGCCTACTTGCATGTAGTGTAAAGGCAGCTTAAGATTCGCCTCTGCTCTGTAGACCTTGTGTATTTTAAAGGGGCACTAGCTGTCAAATTCATGGTCACCGATTTGACACAAATTCTCATATTTGATTTATAACAATGTAAAACATTTATCCAAACTATCAAAAGTCTAAAATAAACAATTTACAGAGCATGGGGTAGATAATATGTAGGTTCGTTTCGTGTGTATTTTAGTTTAGACGGCATCTAATTAGATATGAATAGATTAAACCAACACGTGCAATTGGATTTTTATAGGTCTGTTTGATTTGATTTTATAAATTAAAAATATATGTTTCTCATTGTTTTTAACCGTATAAGAATGATTTATTTGGATAGAATCATTAATCAAAGGATTTACCTTAGTTTCACTTTCATTGTTGACATTATTTTTCTTTAAATAACCAGTACACGTACAATGCCTGCGTTGTCAATCTCTAGCTAGGGGGTTAAATTGAAGTTCACATGAATACGGATTTCATGAGGTCGAATTATTCACTTGCAAGTAAATAATTAATTATCAATGTTTCTTAGCTCAATTTGACAAAATTGATCCATTTTGGCTGCTAAAAGCGAATTCATATTGCACTATATCAATTTCATTATTGATTGAACAAAAAAAAATTCTTACTTTAGATTTTCTATATTTCTCGTAGCTAGTGCCCCTTTAACCAATAAAAAACCAAAACCATTAATTGGAAGAAATGCCATAGTAGAATAATGCACTAAAAATATAGAGCCTAGTATCAGTTTCACCACCTCTGTTCAAATAGACGTGGTACAAAACATTTTGTAGTTCACCACAATTTTCTGATTATTTTATTCGAGCAAATACCAAGATTGGATAATGGAACACAGGTTCATTACAACATACCAAATTTTAAACTCATCATCACAGGCAATGTGATGCAGATCATTATTTCTACATATTTCCCTACGGAAATGTTCATGCCCGCCAATAACTTTATTTAAATCTATGGTCAAAACTCTGAATCAGATAATCACTTTATGAACTAAGATTTTAACTAAAAAAACACCAGAAAGATTAAAGACCGGATTTAAATAAATTCGGAATGTAAAGAAAATTGGTATATATACTTTCCTGTGCACATAGTATCCTTCTTATTCAGCTCAATTGAAAAACACTCACTGATGAACTATAATGACTTATTTCAACTTTCTTTTGTAAAATAGCTTGGTAATATAGCTCTGGACGATTTAAGTTTGTTTTTTACATCCTTGGCTTCTAGATATTTAGTTTCTGTATTCCTGTTGAGAGTTATCCATGGAAGCAATTCGGTGGCATCTAATTTATAAACAGTTATTTTCATTTCAATGACATTTGTACTTACCATATTCTAAATATATTCTTACGTTATATCTGTACCTCTTAAATGTAATCGTGTGCCATGACATAGATTATTTCCTTTTTTTTCAAAGTAAGTGTCACAAGTTGCAAAGAAATGGCTTAAAATCAAGAGCAATTACTGTTATAAGTGGTAAAGTGACTAGTTCGCACCTACTTGCAGATCTTTTTTTGCTGAAATAACATTCATAATGAAGGATTGTTTCTATCTATTACAGTTTTCTCAAGAATGAAAAAAAAGTTCAACATATTATTCAAAGGGGTAAATTGACGATTCCATTGCCATGTTGACTAACTTATAGATTTTATTACTCTTAAGAGCGTTATTTGACATTGATTGCTTCGTCATCATTTAAATATATACTTTTAAATGTTTTGTTTCTATTGACAAGTAAGCATATGTATGATTTATCTATAGTGTTCTTATGCATACCAGCCTGAACTTTTTATTATGAGCTGGGGTTTTTTTTTTGCCTGACATTTTTATTGTTGATGCATGCCGTTTTCCGATGAAATTTTGTTATCAAAGAAGAAATCCAAAATATAGAAACGCATGATAATATGTGGAATAACAAGAAATGGCACAACATTTAATGAAATTCTGCTGAAATGCCCTATCGTGTTTAAATAGTCACAGAAAAACGTCGCGAGCAAATTAGAAATGCAATTTATTTGGAAAAGAATACATATAGAATTTAGCGAAAAATCACCGTACCAGCAGACGTATAAACTCAAACAGAAAATTATGTGTTGGTATGCAATGAAAATAGAAGAGTAGTTGAATTCAGATTTTTTTTTATTTCAAATCATAATTTTGACATAATTTATTTTCTCGAAAATTTACAATCAAAAGATTCAGTAAAAACATATGGCCTGTGGTTTTTATTTCTCTGTGTACATAAATAGAAATGTGGGATATACAATAAAACAGCAACTGACTAATGCAGGATGGATGACTTTTGTTTACTGCTTATCTTTAGTTTTAGTAAAACCCCATTACGACCAATGAGACATCTTTCCATCAATGACCAACATGACGTAGATGTTAGCTTACCTACGTTCACTTGCTACATTTTAATTCTCCAAAATACCATTCCACTATGAAATGTTTATTCAAAAAGATATTTTGTGACTAAATGATTTATAATGATATCATATATGCTGATATATATAATTTGCTCCCTTGTCATAATGCTGGGAGCATATTGTTTTATCCATGTCCGTTCGACATTCCGTCCCGCACTCGGCCAATATATAGGATTAATACGGATGATTTCATAGAACTACAATTTGTAAGCTTAAACTTTAAAAGTATGTAGTTAGTACATATATTAAAGATGCTTCATATTTGTTTTATGACAGGTTGCTGAATTTGGCATTTTGATAATATATTGCGCCAATTATTTTTTTAGCTGTATTGAGTTTGCATATAAATTATCAGGATAATTATTTTTTAAATAGTTTTCCATGAATGGCAGAATGTTAAACTTTGTCTATTTAATTCTGTATACAGTTTTCAATGTGTCCGACTAACTACGCACACAACCCACGCGGTTACATTTTACAGAGTATACTATATTTAGATTGATTTAGAATATGTATTTTATCAGGATGTTAGTTTTTCTTTATGATTATCACAACTAACAAATTGTTTAACCTTTTCTGACGGCTGCATCAAATTATCTTTTAGTCACAACTATTTCAATTTGCATTGTATCATCCTGAAAATGTATGAAATATTTGCCACTGGACGTAAAGCAACCATAATTCAATTAATTCAAATTCAAATTAAACATTACTGTTTACGAAATAAATGTTTTAAAGCACTTTATTTTATTCATTCATCGATATATCGGGGACATCACCATTATCTAGTTTGGAATGTTAAGTTGAAGATTCAGTTTAAAAATGCAATCAGGTATGGCGATTTAAAATTAAGTCAGTCGAATGTTATATTGAGTCATTAGGAAATATAGGACAAGGAGGATGAAAATAAGGTAGCAAACGCCATTCCGATCCCGTTACATTTTTTTTTTCAATACATGTACCTCTAACAAAAAATAACGTTATTCTCTTTTCAGTAACGTCACAAGTTTTCTGTCAAAAAGCGTGTTTTTTTAACTTCAAAGCAAAGTATAAAAAACAAGGATGTTGACATTTGTTTTTCTATACATGCGCGGATTCAGTATACAATCCTGTATTTTATGTTATTTTTTATTTTTTCCCCGTATATCCATAGCCATCCATTGAATAATCCAAAAAGAAATGTTAAGAAAAAGGCCTTTTTCCTATATATCTAAGTAAATTTGTCCCCAAAATTGACGTTTTTTTCACAATTCCCGATTGAACCGATTGTTTAGAAAGAGAATCGGACGCCAGAATTATCAAGGGCCCCCCATATCTTATAGAAAGAGTCTATATTTGTTGTACATACCAGAAGTTCTTAGACACAAAACAATTTTCTAACGTAAAGTTTTTATCAATCTTTGAGTACCGTAAGTCATTGTAATATTTTTCAATTGTTATAAAAGACCCTTCTTCTGTTAGTTCGGTAAAATTAAATAATTTTTTCCTAATGAGTCGGGTTAAGCTCTCGTGGAAAAACCCGATACTCAGGTTGACAATTTTGGACATTCCGCCTCCTTAGCGGGCCATAATTGTATAGTGTTGGATTGATTATGACGTGTTCACGGCAGTCTGGCAGGTTTCATGTGACATTGATCTTTTACATTGATCATTTGTCGAGGTTACGTTTTTTTATGCTGGTATATATCTCAATTACTTTAAGCAATAGTTCCTCTGTATTAGTGTTATACAATTAATTAAGAAGTTAAGACATTTCTGTTTTTGCACTCTGAGTTGTAACCGTATTATCAGAAACTACAAATAAGACAACGTCTTGTTATGAAACACCGCTAGTCATATAATTGTAGACATTCAGAGTATACAATAGCTATAGAGTGTGTGCGCTTCTCATTGACAATCCGAATACTTGAAAATATCCAAATGCAGTTGCAGGATGCAGTTTTTTGGTTAAAAGAAAGATTTGCGTAGATGATAAAAATGTATTGTGAAATGACGTTCTACTTCATATATTTTATGATATACTTCAATTTTTGCAGGACAGCACCGTCATAAGCCAGATAATTTCAAGCAAAGAAAAGTATCTAGAGTGCTTCAGAACAGTATATGAAAGCTATTAAGAGAATTGCAACTCTAAATTTAAATGATGATAAATGCTGAAACTACATTCTAATTGAAAAAGCTCAGATAGCAGTGATCCTAGTTGTAGTAGTTTCGTCATGTCAAACAGTGGTGATGGCTACATAACATCAACAGTCATAGTATTTGATATTTAATATCACTATAAGACTTGCAAAAAAAAATTATCCTGTTAACTGTTTTAAACTCAATGTTCTTTTTCATTTTTATTCATTGATAAGAGTTCCAGTTTATCACTACGAATGGCGGGTTACATACAACAATTTATAGGAGGACGCTTAGAAGGGAAAGCATATTTAGTGATCGCATCAATCTATTTATATAGACTTATGTATCGATGCCGACTTTCGCAAACGGTATAGATTCAACAAAGAAAATGTATTCTATATAACATGTATAAATGACCTGATAAAAGATTAATTAATACACACAGCAAGAGAAAAGGGGTGTTGTCATCTCCAGCTGTGTACAACACTCAGGTATTTTTGTCAGACTGATAATGACTGATATTCAACAATATTGTAAAGAGAAAAAAACTATAAATACATCCGTATTCAACCACGCCATAGCAATTAAAATCAAAATTCACTCTAAATTGCATTAAAACAAATATAAATAAGATTTTAATGATCATATGTATAATATTTTGATTAAACTTTGTACATGCCCATCTCGATATTTATAGCATTGTTTTATAAATACAAAGTTTAAAAAAAAAAGGATAGCATTACATTGATGGTGACGCTATTTTTTTTTAAGATTCGCATACACTTGTTTCCAATTCCTAAAACATGTTACAAAGAAAAATATGAAGCGTATTAAATGATTTCGCCGTTGGATACACAATTTATTCGCTGTTGTTTGTTGATGCTTTAATAACGAACCGACATAAAATATGATATTTTGTTATTCTTTGCTTTTATAGATTTGTGAAAATAATTTGAATTAAGGAATCCTCGTGCTAATCTCTAATTCCTTGCCGCGGCTTTTGCTATATATTTTGATATTTAGCTTTTCAATTTTGAAATACGTTTTATAGAAAAAACATTCGGCATCTTTTAAAACGCGAATCTGGTGCAGTAAAATTGGTGCTTTTAATGTTTTTGAAATAAATTATATTAGAAGAAATAAGATTTTATATAAAAATCGCTCACGCGTTTTTGTCGTCTTCAAGTAAAGTTTATTAAAATAATGATGTTTAAGAATACATTTACTTTAAAACTAAATAATTTCAACATGTTCAATTCATTAAGTAAAATCAATTGAGCATACATTCTCCGATAAACAGATTCAAGACAACCTTTGATCTACAAATATTTACAAAACATTAAAGATTAAAGAATATAAATAGCAGGATACTCAGGTGTAAGAAGTGTAATACAAATTAACCAAATATAACAAAACAAACTAGAGGTCAACAAATTACAATCTATTTCTAAATTACCAGTGTTATCCTTTACCACATGCCATGCTGTGATTACGTAATCTGGCCCTACTCTCCAACCAGTTCCTGTACACTTTGGTCCTCTTATTATACCAACTGATTTGGCTGCCTCTATCTGAACTTCCTTGTTCCGAACAGATTCAAAGTCAAAATCAGTCTTTTTGAGAAAATTAGCTAAAATATAAAAAAAAAACGATAACAAAAGAGCGAAAATCACTAATTCACAACACCTATATCAAAATAAATTCCACACAAACCAAATGAATAAAAGCAGGCAGTTATAGACAAAAGTAAAAAAAAAATGGTAGCATTGTTCGACATATTTTATAATGCTGAGACAACACTTTAAAGACACATCTCTCTATTTGTTTGTGCACAAGGAGGAAATTTAATTTTTCTTTCGACTAATAATGTGTTCCTTAATATTGAATAATTTTTTTGGTTCCATTTACACGGTAAATCAGTTTCTAAAACCAGTATGCACTTCTGTTTGACATTTGTCATCATTTATATGGTCATATTCTAATTCAAATGTTTTTTAACAGTAACTTTGAATCAGTAATACGATTAAATTTTACGATTTACTTCACTATTTAATTTTTAATCTAATATTGTGCAGACCGACATCTGAATGTGCAATCTCCGTCGTGTAAGTCTTTGCCATACTTTAAACGAAATGCTAACTCAAAAACTGTAAAAAGCAAACCAACCTTAATACAATCAATATATACTTGATGGCACGAGTATCACGATTAATCAATTCAAATTAAAACACTCCACATTATTTTTTGAGGCAACAAGAGAAAATGAAGGAATCACATTGACACTCATACCACATTTTCTTATATCTATGTGAAGGGTACTAATAATTAGGCCTTCAAACATCAACTTCAACTACCAGTTAACCGGTTAATCGGTCGAACGATTATCCGAGTAACCGGTTTGGCAAAAGTGTACGATTTGACAACACTAGTTTAGTTGGTATATACTGATGTTGTCACTAAAAAAAGATATTACGAATGCACATGGTGCCTGAATTTTGCAAGCAAACTAGTCAATATAAAGGCAATTTCTGAATAACGGCAACGAAACAGTAACACAAGGATAAATACATCAAAAGAAGCCACATACTGACTTTAATAGCATTACGTTTTTTTTTTTGAGACATTTATTTTCAATTTGCTAAAGCCCCAGTCCCACTAGACCACGATTGCACCACGCTCACCGCGATCTAAAATAAATTCAGATCGTGGTGAGGTCGCGGTATGAGCGGCATGAAAATGTAAATTTTCGTTGCTTTCACGATGCTACTACGTCCTCATTACGCTTCTACAGCGATTCCGTTACGATTATACCACGTTCGCACCGCGCTTATAGTGCGACCTCACTACTCTTATCAAGATCTTTCTACGCTCTTCACGTTCTCACTACGACCATACCACGAGTTATCCGATTGCAACACGATCTTGCCACGCTTCTACTGCGATTATAGCGCTTTCTTACCACGATTATACTACGTTCATAACGCAATCTTACTACGTTCTCAGCAATAACGTCAACATAGTGTTCCATATCAATACAGTTCCATTCCTTCTTTTTCTAATTATTACGTAGATTTCTCGGAAACAAAACAGTCATGCCAACAAAATCTACTTGAGCACGTGGCCGTGGTGGTAGGGATTGATGTGGAGGCAGAGGGAGCAAAGTAACGAATCCTTATTAAGCAGAGATGTCGGATCGACCAATCCAGCCTAAACTACAACCTATTGCTTGTTCCTCAAGCTCAAATGACGATATTTAGTGAACGATAGCAAAGATGACACAGATGCGTCAATAGATATAGGAAGATGTGGTATGAGTGCCAATGAGACAACTCTAACAATTTATAAAAGTAAACTATTATAGGCCAAGGTACGGCCTTCAACACGGAGCCTTTGCTCACACCGAACAGCAAGCTGTAAAGGGCCCATAAAAATACTAGTGTACAACCATTTAAACGGAAACCAACGGTCTTATCTATATAAAAACGAGAAGCATGGTTGAGCCGTAATAGAGCAAATGGATAATTACATACATACAAACAAAATCTAGGGAGCTTTTTATATATTTTATGTGAAAATGACGATGAGAATGCTGGTCGTAGTATGAATGTAGTCAGGTCGTAAGAAGAGCGTGATAAGGACGGCAAGGGCGTGCTAGAATCGTACTATGGTCGTCGTCAACGTTGTATAGTCGTAGTGGAAGCGTAGTAGGGTCGCGGTGAGAACGTGATGGTCGTAGTTGGATCGTAATAACGTCGATGTGAGATCGTAGCGCAGTCTCTCCACATAGAATCACGCTTTCGCTACGTTCTCGCTACGCTCTCGCTACGATGATAAAGCGACCTTTGCGATCTTACTACGATCTTAGTGCGCTCTCACTACACTTCTACCACGACCTAATTTCGCCACGACCGCACCACGATTGTTTTGAACATGGTCAAAGTTGGCCACGATCATCACGATCTTGAAGACCTCACCACGACCGTGATACGACCTTACTGCGATCTGCACGATCGTACTACGATCATCAAAACTTGTATTTTTTTACAGATCGTAGTGCGATCGTGGCCTAGTGGGCTGCGGTATTAAGATTGACGCGTTTGAAATGGCATTTGTTCCATTGTCTTGTCTAGCTCTATTTAGAGGAATGCATGTGTCTGGATAGTTAACTTCAGCGTTGTTTATCATAATTGCTTTGAAGGGGGAATCAAAAAGTGGCACGCCACTTTGACTGGTAAATCATTCAAATAGTTTGTACGTGTTGTAAAAGATTTGAAACCGAATATCTTTTTTTCAAGTTTATAAGTGTTATGAGACAGATTGACATTGCGTTTTAAGTTATATAAAAGAAGTTTCTTTTAATGTTAATGTTATCGAAATCATTCAACCAATGAAAGCATATATACTAAAATAAGTCTTGCATGCACGTTTTTTTTTTTATATATATTAATCACACAGCTATAACGTTTTATGGACCACTTGTTATTAATTTAGTGGTTGTTGATCGCAAGCTAATTGTTTTTAGTTAGTTGCCAAAATGAACAGGATCGTGACATTATTAAACATTTAAAACAAAGCACGTGGAAACTGTGAAAAATAAGTTAATTGAAAGAGCCTTGAAATTTGCTTTAATATTTTCCATGTGATCCCATTTTTTAATTAAACTAATACTTAACAGTTTTAAAATGATTTGCTGTTTAAACATCTGTTCTTTAAGAATATGTTATATATATTGTCTTTCAAGAACACGTGTGTTTACATTCTTTCAACACGGTTATCTGCTCGCACTTGCGCTGTTCGGTGGTCGAAGTAGTTGAAGTCACTGCATACGGGAAAGTATCGGCGAATTAGTGTCTGGGAAATCAATAATTCAATATCTGTACACTTATGAAGATTTTGATAACATATATGATTTTCTTTTAAAATTAACTTGACGTTTTCTTCTTTTAGAGTGAAACTTTGCCATTCAAGTATATAAAACATGTTCCTTTTATCATTTGTAAAGTTTCTTTCCTACGCCCATATTATAAAGGTTGAACAAAATAGCAACTTTCCATACAGAGTCAAATGCTTGTCTTAAAATTACACAGCAAGCATAAAATTTCTATTTGCTTTTATGTAAATACAATGTACTTTTTTGTTAGAGATTTTGATATGGAAATGATATTTGAAGTTCGGTGGTTCTATCTGAAACCAAATTGATTGTTATTTAATTGGTCATCTATAATTTAATTAAGCCTATTATTTAGAGATGCATTAATTATTTTCCCAAGAATATTTATCAAAGAGACTCCTATGTAATTAGTGAGATCATTGTTGTCACCAGATTTATGCAATAGACTACACATGATATTTCCACGTTTTGGGGTAATTTCGTGTTTGCACGATACGATTAGATATTTTTACATAATTTGTAATCATAAGTTGGTTAGAATATGTTATAACGCCATTTATTATTCTTTCAAGGCCAGCAACTTTCCCTAATGTAGTCCTTATTTAACTTTTTTTTTATTTCTGAGAAACTGAATGGTTTATCAGTTTCTAAATTTTCTATACTATATTTTTTCTATATATTAAACTTTATTTTCTTCGCCCTTTCGAAGGTGGCATTCATTTGGCTAGGATTCCCTTAATCCATAAAGTGTTTTATCGATTTGTCTTCTTCTTTTAATATTGCAAGGGTATCTTCCGTTTCATCTGTTCTTTTGTTTATAAATGATTATAGTATGTTCCAATATTCTTTTGGACTGTTATCATTGTTTTCCATTAGGGCCGCGCATATTTTTAATGATATGGTATTTGTTAAGCTTTACTGTCTTTTTTACATTTGCACATAGCAGGACATATTTTTTTATTTCTTATTTCAAATGGTTATTATTTAGGTATTTATTTCATTTTTATTACCAATGGAATTAATATATTTTTTTCATAAATGACTTTATCTTACTTTGGTTGTTTTGTTTTTGTTACTTCATACAAATTTTCTAACACGCTACTTTAGAAGTATTTTGTAAAATACGTGTTACCTTGTCTACTGTTTCATCAACAGCATATTCCGTTTTATTAATATTAAGCATTTCATGACTAATTATTTCTTCTCTGATATTGTTATTTGATAGATCAATCACCAAGTTATATCTCAAGTGTATGTAGAGAATGATAAAAATACGTCAGTGGTATGGTTTTTTTTCGAAATCCTGCTTACATATACCAAATGAAATTACTAAAGTTAACTCTCTATTCCAAACTGCAAAGATGTAAAGAACGGCCCTAAATTTGATACTGACGAATAGTTCCATTTTAGCCGTTTCAGGGACGTAAAAAATCTAAACGTATCTACATTTGAATTTTATTGACTTATTACTTGATTCGTATTTTTGTGGCATATTAGCTCACCAGATGTTTTTGTCAGATCGGTGTTGTTTAGTATAGAATTTTCTATGTAGTGAATTGTAGTCTTCTGTTTATAGATATCGGAAGATGTGGTATGAGTGCCAATGAGACAACTCTCCATCAAAGTCACAATTTGTAAAAGTAAACCATTTTAGGTTAAAGTACGGTCTTCAACACGGAGCCGTGGCTCACACCAAACAGCAAGTTATAAAGGGTCCCCAAAGAGGACTAGTGTAAAACCATTTTAAACGGGAAAACCAACGGTCTAATCTATATATAAAACGAGGAACGAGAAAAAATTATGAACCACATCAACACAGCAAACACTGAACAGCCGGTTCCTGACTTAGGGCAGGTACAAGCAAATGCAGCGGAATTAAACGTTTTCAGAGGTATCAACCTTCAGCCTTACCTGAAACAATAGTGTTACATCACAACATAGAAAGACACACTGTTTGGTTTTTTTATTTGTCTTGGCGTTATCGTTGTTTTTTAGTGGTTGATTTTGAATGTCTGTTTGTTATCCGCGACCTTTTTTTCCAGCACCACACTACATTTAATTATTATGTTTACAATTCATTCTTATTCAGCTACTTATCTACTGATGAATGATTTGAAACCCAAGGCATAGATATCTGTAGTCGTTAATGTACTGAGTACTGTTAATGACCTCTTCGACGTATCTTTTTTCTAATTTCTTAACAATCATAAACAATTTCTTCTCTGTTATGTTATTTGGTAGCTCAATTATGCAGTCTTTCTCTGCATCTTTATAACCCTTTACAGCTATTTCATGATCGAGCCATTCAAAATTTGATTCTGGTTTCATACTTTTTGAGGAGTCACTGCGTAATTTCATGTTTTTCTTTCCTTTCCAATCGTGTATTTTCTCTTCTGATTCTAAGAAAATAATTTGTTAAAAATGATAAAAGACTTTCTGTAATTAATGTCTCTGTTTCGTTATAGATGTTATGTGTAACAATATTATGTGTTTGACTATATTATGTATAGCGAGATATTGTCTATGCGAAAAAAGAATAATAAGTAAAATTTATATTATAAATGTATAGAAAGTGTTATCTTTGTCGTTTTTAATTCTTATTCAGCTACTTATCTACTGATGAATGATTTGAAACCCAAGGCATAGATATCTGTAGTCGTATTCGAAAAAAAAATTCGAAATGTTAAGGTTTAATGACTTTCATATGCTGTGGATTCGTTATTATTGGTTGGAAACTGATTTTCGTTGATATCGCTTGTACATGTTAACCACATATCTAAATGTTCAATTCAGATCAATTTTTTCTATAGACTTCACAGACCTTGATAAACACACGAATCAAATATCCAGAAAAATACATTGTTTCGTTGATCCACGAACATAAATGAAATCACAGTAGACGAAACATGCTGCTGATGTTCTTAATCATGCTTCTCATCAAAAACAGAACGGTTTCCTGAATTTTCGTTTGTAATATTCAATAATTTAAAGATGTCAAAACACTGTCCTTAAATTATAACATGTTTCTACATACCTGATGTATCATCCTTTTTCAGAAGTTCTGTTAATGACCTCTTCGACGTATCTTTTTCTAATTTCTTAATAATCATAAACAATTTCTTCTCTGCATCTTTATGACCTTTTACAGCTATTTCATGATCGAGCCATTCAATATTTGATTCTGGTTTCATACTTTTTGAGGAGTCACTGCGTAATTTCATGTTTTTCTTTCCTTTCCAATGGTGTATTTTCTCTTCTGATTCTAAGAAAATAATTTGTTAAAGATGATAAAAGACTTTCTGTAAATGTCTCTGTTTCGTAATAGATGTTATGTGAAACAATATTATGTGTTTGACTATACCATGTATAGCGAGATATTGTCAATGCGAAAAAAGAATAATAACTAAAATTTATATTATATAGAAAGTGTTATCTTTGCCGTTTATCGTTTACGTTTAAGACGTTCAGTGTTATAAATAACATATCTACATGTAGCTGTTAAAAGGGAACACAAAGATATATAAAAGTGCAATTGATAAAGTAAATATGAAGATGGTATACAGTTTGGTGCTGCAGACCAGGCATTACATAAAATTGAGAATGGAAACGGGGTATAGGTCAAAGAGACAACTCGACCAAAGAGCAAAAAACAGTCCAACGCCACCAATGG
Organism: Mytilus galloprovincialis; assembly: GCA_037788925.1. Lineage (NCBI taxonomy): Eukaryota > Metazoa > Mollusca > Bivalvia > Mytilida > Mytilidae > Mytilus > Mytilus galloprovincialis. The sequence goes on along the minus strand of CM075339.1, from coordinate 54,132,278 downwards.
GTCTTCGGCCCGGGCGAAAATGCCGATTCCGGAGGTAGACTTCAGCTTGCCTCCAAACAATAATGTATACTGGTTCAATGAAAATAGACGTCATACTAAATTCCGAAACCTATAAATGCAACGTTCACTCACGCGCACTTCATGTAAATGTCCAATTAACTCCGGGTCAGCTACAAAATGTAAGTAGACATTAAAAGTAAATAGGCGTTTGCTTTTATGTTTATATCCTCCAGCCAATATTTCTTTTTTTTTAATGTGCATGTTCTGACCTGATAGCAGGTATGCGTTTTACCTCAGAATGAATTTTCTGACATAAATGGGAAGAACATAACCCGTATCAAGCCAACAACTGGTTTTAGAATACATTTGTTCGATGATAGAATTTAGTAAAAGTTTTGACAGGTTTGTGATATCGAAAACCCTGATGTAATAATTTTCAGTAAAGCAGAAATTTTTTCGTTAAAATAAAATACGTTGTTACATATGAGGCGCCGTTTTACTATTTATTACTTTTTTTCTGATATCAAAAATGATTTTCTGATATTAAACATTCTATTTTTTTTATATCAGAAGTTCAAATTTTGACATCAGGAAATCGATTTTTTGATATCAGAAATTCGGATTTTTAATATCAGAAAATATAAATTATTTTTTTATATCAAGAAATAGATTTCCTGATATCAAAAAATTATTTTGTGATATCAAAAATTCGAATTCCTGATATCAAAAAATCATTTTCTTATATAAGAAAATCATTTTCTTATATAAGAAAAAAAGAAATAAATGAATGAATGAAGGCACCCTGTTTGTCAATAAAAGCATTCAAGCTCACTCATGAGCCCAGACATCAGGAAATATGTGAAACAATGTTTCCAGTATACCAATTTTTATATGGAATGTACCGCTACTCGATATTTGTTATTTTATTTATGGCAAAGGGTCCATTGTTACAAAAACAAAATGCTTATACATTTCAAGTTTTATAAACATAATTTAGACTTCAAAGTCTCTAGAAAACTGCTATCTAATAACAATATTTGAATAAAAAAACAAGTACACTTAAAGTCTAATCTTCAGTTTGACGAAACTAAACGAGTACTGATGCAACTAAGTACGAAATTCGAGTCCGATGCACTACTAGACAATAAATTGAAGATTTTTGAAATTATTTTAAAATATGCATAGATTATTACATGGAATTTTTCATATCAGACCCTTTATCCGCCCTAAGTCATGATATCAGCCAAAGAGCCGTTCGTGTCGTATTAACTTATTACAGAACGTATAAGAAAAAGTGGGATTTTTACTTCGAGAAGTCACATCACAGAGGAGTTTTAGGATGTGCTAAATAACGGGAAAATTGTTTTCACTTCGTACCCCGAAACATGCAAAATTTTACCTCATGATTTATGTGAAAATGTCTCAGTTTTGAAACGAGACATTATACATATTCAAGTTTACATTGTCGGCAGATCAATTGAGGAAGAGGCTACCATTACAATCTACCTGAAATGAATTGCGCATCTTTGTCCAACTATCTAAGGTCTTTACCTCAAAGGGCCTCAACTTTAGCGCAATTTCTCAATTGAAAAAATGAAAATACATAGGCAAAATTTTAATATCCATAGCACTAAGTTACAGGACAATTGTTTCCTTGGAGACAAAAGTTGGTCAGGCGTAATACCGACTCATTGTTAGCAAAACAGCTTGGTACTTAATTGCTGTGCGTACAATGACACCACTCGTTTTCTTTCATTATTTTAATTCGATACACACCCCGAGACAGAAAAAGAGTAGGTTCATTAAGACCCTCCAGTCCTCTTGTCATCGAGTGGTACAATGTATCACCAACGCAGTAGTTAGTGACTAAATATTTCTTGATTTTTTTTAATTATTTAGGATTACACTTGAATGATTGAAGTATTATATATTATTGTAGAAATGGAAGACAGAAACAGATTTGCCAACGAAACAATGATAGCATATTCCGTTTTCCCAACTATGATGCAACGTTTAGCAAAGCATTTCATAGATGCAAATGCTCTTTACAATATTGTAATGACAAAACCAAAATCTATAAAAACATTAAACATATCAATGTAACTTAGATATTCATTAATGGTACCCGTACAATTTTCTAAGGAGAAAAAATGAAAATAAATTAATTGTAAATTTATCAATGTCATTGCTAATATTAGTATTTTTCAATTGAAATAGAAAAAAAGTACGATAATGTTTGCGATAAAAAAAAAAATATGTACCGGATTTTCAAATGCATTCTTGTGCCATACTCAAATACCTTGTATTTCTTTAAAACTAATTGCAAATGTCTATTGATTTTTTCTTGAAGTGCAACATTTACATGATGAGGACATCTGTGTTCAATAGAATTCTTATGTGCAGTTGTATGCGTAAGTTGATACGGCATGCAAAGTAAAATTTATATTTCCTTGCGTATTGTCACAGAATTAAATTTAGTTTAATTGAACTGTAGAATATTGGATGATCGTCAACACATAAATTCTGAGCTGTATAAGTAAAGGCTTAAGGTCTTAAGCTTATACAGAAATACAGACAAGTATGCCTCTATCCATAATGATTAAATGCCTTAGACCTGTGCACTATGTTGCTAACCTGAGAAGCAAAACAAGACCAATGCGTTCTATTGAGTATAAATTATGATCATTTGTTTCAATCTTACTACCGTTTGGCATGAACTTTGCCGTAGGAATAATAGTGCAAATAGTGAATCTTGCCACCTTGCCTGTGCAGTATGATAAGCCAACGTGGTCAAAATTCTTACTTCGTAACTTGTCGATTCGTAACTTGTAACTGTGGGATTTGTCAATTTGTATATTGATGTTTTGTAACTTGTCGATTCGTTAAATGTCGATTTGTAAATTGTCAATTTGTATATTGATGTTTTGTAATTTGTCGGTTCGAAAATTGTCAGTTTGTATTTTGGTGTTTTATACCTTGTTGATTTGGCAAATGTCAATGTGTGTAATGTCATAGTTGTATTATGCTAACGATCATTATGACGACAGATGGCGCTCGCGGTTTCTTCTTCGGTTTATAAGCCTCCTGTAAGTAGGAGCACCGCCATATTGAATATATACCAAAGTAATTTAAATCAATTATGTACATCTCTTACATGTTAAAGAAAACAAATAGATAAATACATTGTTTGACTTATATGGCATGTATACCAGGGACTCGTTTTAAAATAGAGGTGACCTCGAATAAACATGTGTTTGTATTTGTCAACGAACCTGGGATGGTGTGTGTCACCCCCTGTATTAGGGATGATATAGATGTGTCGCTAGAACGGGCTTCCTTATCAACTTTGCAAATAAATTACTGTCACTGGGCAGGAAATTTCAGATATTGTCCATCTGAATGCATGAAAACCGCATATATTTCAATAAACTGTAGTGCGCACAACAATGCACAACGAGCGTTGATAGCCGTTCAGAAACTGCTCTTGTGCATCGTAAATACATATACGGCTCTGTCTCTACCGTTGTATTAAAGCCGTTTTCCTACAGATACAGATTTAGAATGATCATGGAACAAGATCGAAATATACTAGGAGGTGTCCCCTCTGGATATTTTGTTAATGACCATGATCGTAAAATTATTACACTGTTTATTTTTTACTACACGCGTCACCTACATAAAATTGAGAATGGAAATGGTGAATGTGTCAAAAAGACAACAACCCGACAATAGATCAGACAACAACCGCAGGCCATAACGGGTCTTCAGTGCAGCGAGATGTGTCAAAGAGACAACAACCCGACCATAGATAAGACAACAACCGCAGGCCATAATGGGACTTCAATGCAGCGAAACACATCCGCATCCGGAGGAGTCCTTCAGCTGGCCCATAAACAAACATGTATACTAGTTCAGTGATAATGGACGTCATACATCACTCCGAATTTTACTAAAACTAGAGGCTCTAAAGAGCCTGTGTCGCTCACCATGGTCTATGTGAACATTAAACAATGGACACAGATGGATTCATGACAAAATTGTGTTTTGGTGATGGTGATGTGTTTGTAGATCTTACTTTACTAAACATTCTTGCTGCTTACAATTATCTCTATCTATAACAGTACTTTCTGTGGAAAATGTTATTGAAAATCTTCAAATTTTAAGAAAATTGTTAAAAATTTACTATGAAGGGCAATAACTCCTTAGGGGGTCAATTGACTATTTTGGTCGCAGGGACTTATTTTTAGTTCTTACTTTGCTGTACATTATTGCTGTGTACAGTTTATCTTTATCTGTAATAATATTCAAGATAACAAAAAAAGCAGCAAAATTTCCTCAAAATTACCAATTCAGGGGCAGCAACCTAAGAACCGATTATCCGATTCATCTGAAAAATCCAGGGCAGATAGATCTTGACCTAATCAACAATTTTACTTCCTGTCAGATTTGCTCTTTATGCTTTGGTTTTTGAGTTATAAGCCAAAAACTGCATTTTACCCCCATGTTCTATTTTTAGCCATGGTGGCCATCTTGGTTTGTTGGCCGAGTTACCGGACACATTTTTTTAACTAGATACCCCAATTATGGCTTAGTTTGGTTAAATTTGGCCCAGTAGTTTCAGAGGAGAAGATTTTTCTAAAAGATTACTAAGATTTACGAAAAATGGTTGAAAATTGACTATAAAGGGCAATTACTCCTAAAGTGGTCATCTGACCATTTTGGTCATGTTGACTTATTTGTAGTTCTTTCTTTGCTGAACATTATTGCTGTTTACAGTTTATCTCTATATATAATAATATTCAATATAATAACCAAAAACAGCAAACTTTCCTTAAAATTACAATTTCAGGGGCAGTAACCCAACAACCGAATGTCCGATTCATCTGAAAATTTCAGGGCAGATAGATCTTGACCTGATGAACAATTTAACCCAGTAAGATTTGCTCTAAATGCTTTGGTTGTTGAGTTATAAGCCAAAAACTGCATTTTACCCCCTATGTTCTATTTTTAGCCATGGCGGCCATCTTGGTTGGTTGGCCGGGTCACCAGACACATTTTTAAACTAGATACCCCAATGATGATTATGGCCAAGTTTGGTTAAATTTGGCCCAGTAGTTTCAGAGAAGAAGATTTTTCTAAAAGATTACTAAGATTTACGAAAAATGGTTAAAAATTGACTATAAAGGGCAAAAACTCCTAAAGGGGTCAACTGACCATTTTGGTCACGTTGACTTATTTGTAGATCTTACTTTGATGAACATTATTGCTGTTTACAGTTTATCTCTATCTATAATAATATTCAAGATAATAACCAAAAACAGCAAAATTTCCTTAAAATTATCAATTCAGGGGCAGCAACCCAACAACAGGTTGTTCGATTCATCTGAAAATTTCAGGGCAGATAGATCTTAACCTGATGAACAACTTTAACCCTGTTAGATTTGCTCTAAATGCTTTGGTTTTTTAGTTATAAGCCAAAAACTGCATTTTACCCTATGTTCTATTTTTAGCCATGGTGGCCATCTTGGTTGGTTGGCTGGGTTACGCCACATATTTTTTAAACTAGATACCCCAATGATGATTGTGGCCAAGTTTGGTTTAATTTGTCCGAGTAGTTTCAGAGGAGAAGATTTTTGTAAAAGATAACTAAGATTTACGAACTAGAGGCTCTAAAGAGCCTGTGTCGCTCACCTTGGTCTTTGTGAATATTAAACAATGGACACAGGTGGATTCATGACAAAATTGTGTTTTGGTGATGTGTTTGTAGATCTTACTTTACTAAACATTCTTGCTGCTTATCTCTATCTATAACAGTACTTTCTGTGGAAAATGTTATTGAAAATCTTCAAATTTTAAGAAAATTGTTAAAAATTGACTATGAAGGGCAATAACTCCTTAGGGGGTCAATTGACTATTTTGGTCATTCTGACTTATTTTTAGTTCTTACTTTGCTGTACATTATTGCTGTTTACAGTATATCTCTATCTATAATAATATTCAAGATAATAACAAAAAAACAGCAAAATTTCCTCAAATTACCAATTCAGGGGCAGCAACCTAACAACCGATTATCCGATTCATCTGAAAATTCCAGGGCAGATAGATCGTGAAAAATGGAAAACAACACGTTTTATAATTTATTGTGTCCGAAGCGCTTTTCTTGATTTCCCTTCATCAGGAACGCTCAAAGCCAAACATTTGAAATCCGAAGATGTATAAGTACCGAAAATCGTTGAAGAGCTTTATGTCAAAAATACCTAAAATAAATAGCCAAATTCATCTAAAGCCAACTTTGCCTGAGGGAGTTGAAACCTTAGTTTCATAATAATTTCAAAATTTATAAACAGACAATTTTAGTAAAGTTTGTTAAATCATGTCAGTACCGAAGCACTGACTACTGAGCTGATGATACCCTCGGGGACTGATAGTCCACCAGCAGAGGTATCGACCCAGTGATGTAAAAATGGAAAACAACACGTTTTATAATTTATTGCGTCCGAAGCGCTTTTCTGGATTTACATTCATCAACGTGACCTGATCAACAATTTTACTTCCTGTCAGATTTGCTCTTAATGCTTTGGTTTTTGAGTTATAAGCCAAAAACTGCATTTTACCCCCATGTTCTATTTTTAGCCATGGCGGCCATCTTGGTTTGTTGGCCGAGTTACCGGACACATTTTTTTAACTAGATACCCCAATGATGATTATGGCTAAGTTTGGTTAAATTTGGCCCAGTAGTTTCAGAGGAGAAGATTTTTCTAAAAGATTACTAAGATTTACGAAAAATGGTTAAAAATTGACTATAAAGGGCAATAACTCCTAAAGTGGTCAACTGATCATTTTGATCATGTTGACTTATTTGTAGTTCTTACTTTGCTGAACATTATTGCTGTTTACAGTTAATCTCTATCTACAATAATATTCAAGATAATAACCAAAAACAGCAAAATTTCCTTAAAATTACCATTTCAGGGGCAGCAACCCAACAACGAAATGTCCGATTCATCTGAAAATTTCAGGGCACATAGTTCTTGACCTGATGAACAATATTACCCCAGTCAGATTTGCTCTAAATGCTTTGGTTTCAGAGATATGAGCCAAAATCTACATTTTACCCCTATGTTCTATTTTTAGCCGTGGCGGCCATCTTGGTTGGTTGGCCGGGTCACGCCACACATTTTTTAAACTAGATACCCCAATGATGATTTTGGTCAAGTTTTGTTAAATTAGGCCCAGTAGTTTCAGAGGAGAAGATTGTTTGTAAAAGTTAACGACGACGGTGACGGACGACGACAGACGACGGACGACGCCGGACGCCGGACGCAAAGTGATGGGAAAAGCTCACTTGGCCCTTCGGGCCAGGTGAGCTAAAAAACTCAAATTAAAAATCATACAAGACTAACAAAGGCCACTCACTGTCTCCTGACTTGGGACAGGCGCAAAAATTCGGCGGGTTAAACTTTTGTTTTGAATCTCAACCCCCTTTTATACACCCATTTTTAACCAAAGTGACGCCCTATCCTTTGACTTGTCAGGGAAAAGAGCTCGCCATTTGCATGACAGAGGCAATTATATCCAATATGATTACGCTAATTTTATTTCTCCATGAACATATTTGCACATGATTTGGGATTTGGCCCAAGGGTAATTTTTAGAGTAAAATGGTAGCCTGGGATCCTGGCTGACATCGACAAGAGAGAAAGGCGGAATACAACATGGTTTTGTCAATTGGACATCAGGATTATATTGTTACAAATTCATTGCAAATGATTTTTTATTTGATATGACATGCAAATTTAAAAAAAAAAACTTTATTGATTAACATCGTGAATCATTTCGGTCACTTAACGATCCGATCGACAAAATATTAGATATGGTATGGTTGCAGAGCTATAAGGAGGTGTGGCACTAGGTGGGGATTACTTGGCGTCAAGCAGGTGTTGAGATCGAGGGACTCTGGTAAAGACATTTTTTTAGCTTCTTGAACCGTAAAATTCAGTAGGCATGTATATTAATATATATCTTGCAAAAGTAAATAAATACGATGTACTGAATATATATATCATTTTTTTTAAATTCGCAAACTACATTTTACATCAAATAATAACAGTTCGTTAAAATATTGTCACTAGCGCTTTCATGCCTCCGGCAATCTTCAGGCGACGTTTTAACAATGTCCTTGACGACAATACCGTTGGTAAAGTTTATTACGTTGCAATAACAGTAACGGGAGATACATCAACCGTGTTTACGTAGATCCGTTTAATTTTGGCTGAAAGTCCTTTATAAAGTGTGCTTCCTTTGCCAGTCTTTTATATTTGTTCGATTCGTTCATTTTATAGAACGAATATACGGTAAATTTTCCACTACTGCACGTTTCGAAATTTTCGCTCCCATCTTGCATTCGAGTGGATGGATCTCGTATATGTTATCTGTGAATACGGACCCTTTGACAAATTGAATTACCAGTCTGTCCGATGTACCATTCCTTGCAAGTGCTGCATACAATAAATTAGGTTTACCGTTTTGTAATTAATGTCTACATTTGGAACAATGGTTTGGCCGTTTTTTAATGTTAATTGCGGGCCAGTTTTCATATATTCACAAAGACCACATCTAGGGTCATTACATTTTGAAACGTTGTATTGAATTCCATTTGGGTCATAAAAGTAAGCCCTTGATAAAATCTTTTTAAGATTTAAAGGCTGTCTTTTACTTTTCAGGAATTTTTCTGTAGGGAAAACCTTTTTTTTATTTTTTATAAAACCGGCAAATTTGCTTTTATGACGTTGAATATTTCAGGATTGTACGGGTTGTGGGTGCTAACAAACGGAATAAGTTCTGTATTACTCTCTTTACGTGCTGTGGACCTGAGTGCCGTCATTGGTATTGCTTTTGCCTTTTCTATTCCCTTATCTATTAGTGGTTTTGGATAGTTTTGTTCTTTCAATATAGATATATGTCAGCCCTCTCCCCTCCTGTCAGAATAAAATGGTCCGATAATAGCATTTTATGATTAATAGAAACCTAGTACCTGGGTTTTCCAGTAATGGAGTAGCCTTTTATAGCCGACTTTATGGTATAAAGTTTTCTCATTGTTAAAGCCGTAGGTTGTCTATACTTGCTTACATCGACTTTTCGCTTTGGTGAATAGTTGTCTCGTTGGCAATCATACGGTTTATTACCACATCTCCTTATTGTATTTACCTAAATAATCCAGTTCCACTGACCAACGACTATTTCATTAACCTCGCAATTAGGAGAGATCGATTACGTCGAAGGACTGAACTAGTCGGGATTTATTTTTATATGGTTTCCGTTCTCGAACGAAAGTCCACGTCAGTATAAAGAATAAAAATGGGATCCTGTAAACATGCATTTTTGTTTTGCTTTCTTTTAGACGAATTTGATGAAATTAAAGGATAACAGTGACTTAGATATATATTCCATGTGGATGTGCTCCTACTTACAGGAGGCTTATACACCGAAGAAGAAAACGAGCGCCATATGTCGTCATAATGATCGTTAGCATAAGACAACGATGACATCAACATTTCACACATTGACATTTAACAAATCGACATGTTACAAGTTACAAAACATCAATATACAAATTGACAATTTACGAATCGACAAGTTACAAAACATCAATATACAAATTGACAATTTACGAATCGACAAGTTACAAACCATCAATATAGAAATTGACAATTTACAAATCGGCAAGTTACAAAACATGAACATCAATACACAAATTGACAATTTACAAATCGACATTTAACGAATCAACAAGTTACAAAACAACAATATACAAACTGACAATTTACGAATTGACAAGTTACAAAACATCAATATACTAATTGACAATTTACGAATCGACAAGTTACAAAACATCAATATACAAATTGACAATTTACGAATCGACAAGTTACAAAACATCAATTTACAAATTGACATATCACACCGTTACAAGTTACAAATTGACAAAGTACGAAGTAAGAATTTTGACCCTGTTGGCTTTCCATAGTGCGGAGGATCTGGCAATTTGGTATGCTGATTTGAACTTCCAATAAAAAAATTTCAGAAACAATATGACCTTGAAAGAACTATCAACTGCACAAGTAGTGGGCAAAAACTTTGCCGTAGGAGAAATGTGGTGAATTATGGACGTAGGCCTACTTGCATATAGTGTAAAGGCAGCTTAAGATTCGCCTCTGCTCTGTAGACCTTGGGTATTTTTAAGGGTCACGAGCTGTCAAATTCATGGTCACAGATTTGACTCAAATTCTCATATTTGATTTATAACAATGTAAAACATTTATCCAAACTATCAAAAGTCTAAAATAAACAATTTACAGAGCATGGGGTAGATAATATGTAGGTTCGTTTCGTGTGTGTTTTAGTTTAGACGCCATCTAATTAGATATGAATAGATTAAACCAACACGTGCAATTGGATTTTTATAGGTCTGTTTGATTTGATTTTATAAATTAAAAATATATGTTTCTCATTGTTTTTAACCGGATAAGAATGATTTATTTGGATAGAATCAGTAATCAAAGGATTTACCTTAGTTTCACTTTCATTATTGACATTCTTTTTCTTTAAATAACCAGTACACGTACAATGCCTGCGTTGTCAGTCTTTAGCTAGGGGGTTAAATTGAAGTTCACATGAATACGGATTTCATGAGGTCGAATTATTCACTTGCAAGTAAATAATTAATTATCAATGTTTCTTAGCTTGACAAAATTGATCCATTTTGGCTGCTAAAAGCGAATTATTATTGCACTATATCACTTTCATTATTGATTGAAAAAAAAAACAAATCTTACTTTAGATTTTCTATATTTCTCGTAGCTAGTGCCCCTTTAACCAATAAAAAACCAAAACCATTAATTGGAAGAAATGCCATAGTAGAATAATGCACTAAAAATATAGAGCCTAGTATCAGTTTCACCACCTCTGTTCAAATAGACGTGGTACAAAACATTTTGTAGTTCACCACAATGTTCTGATTATTTTATTCGAGCAAATACCAAGATTGGATGATGGAACACAGGTTCATTACAACATACCAAATTTTAAACTCATCATCACAGGCAATGTGAAGCAGATCATTATTTCTACACATTTCCCTACGGAAATGTTCATGCCCGCCAATGACTTTATTTAAATCTATGGTCAAAACTCTGAATCAGATCTAAGCGCCTTTTTAGTATAATGCAACCCAAGTCTCCACGGCATCTAAATGTCTTTGCTAAATATCTATAATGAGTTTTGTCACAAATATTTTTGTCTTATTTTTTATCCAGTTTAAATTCCATTCCTCAAACCATTTACCCATGCAAATATTTTGCAGCAATTCCTACCATTCATTTGGTATACTTCAACACAATTAACAGTCATTACAATGAAATGCTGTGATGATTTACTCAGAGAAGCAATCACGTAGATTCACGCTTATTACAGATATCAGATTTTTATAAAATGAAATACCAGAAATAATCACTTTTTAAACAAAGATTTTAACTAAAAAACACCAGAAAGATTAAAGACCGGATTTAAATAAATTCGGAATGTAAAGAAAATTGGTATATATACTTTCCTATGCACATAGTATCCTTCTTATTCAGCTCAATTGAAAAACACTCATTGATGAACTATAATGACTTATTTCAACTTTCTTTTGTAAAATAGCTTGGTAATATAGCTCTGGACGATTTAAGTTTGTTTTTTACATCCTTGGCTTCTAGATATTTAGTTTCTGTATTCCTGTTGAGAGTTATCCATGGAAGCAATTCGGTGGCATCTAATTTATAAACAGTTATTTTCATTTCAATGACATTTGTACTTACAATATTCTAAATATATTCTTACGTTATATCTGTACCTCTTACATGTAATCGTGTGCCATGACATAGATTATTTCCTTTTTTTTCAAAGTAAGTGTCACAAGTTGCAAAGAAATGGCTTAAAATCAAGAGCAATTACTGTTATAAGTGGTAAAGTGACTAGTTCGCACCTACTTGCAGATCTTTTTTTGCTGAAATAACATTCAAAATGAAGGATTGTCTCTATCTATTACAGTTTTCTCAAGAATGCAAAAAAAAAATCAACATATTATTCAAAGGGGTAAATTGACGATATGTTTGCCATGTTGACTAACTTATAGATCTTATTACTCTTAAGAGCGTTATTTGACATTGATTGCTTCGTCATCATTTAAATATATACTTTTAAATGTTTTGTTTCTATTGACAAGTAAGCATATGTATGATTTATCTATAGTGTTCTTATGCATACCAGCCTGAACTTTTTATTATGAGCTGGGCTTTTTTTTTGCCTGACATTTTTATTGATGATGCACGCCGTTTTCCGATGAAATTTTGTCATCAAAGAAGAAATCTAAAATATAGAAACGCACGATAATGTGTGGAATAACAAGAAATGGCACAACATTTAATGAAATTCTGCTGAAATGCCCTATCGTGTTTAAATAGTCACAGAAAAACGTCGCGCGCAAAATAGAAATGCAATTTATTTGGAAAAGAATACATATATATAGAATTTAGCGAAAATCACCGTACCAGCAGACGTATAAACTCAAACAGAAAATTATGTGTTGGTATGTAATGAAAATAGAAGAGTAGTTGAATGTGGACTGTACAGAAGAAATCCGATATGGTTTCGGAAACTTGTTTAAATCAAACTAATAGCAAAACTGTAATCTTATAAGCTGAAGCTAAGTCTAACCAGGACAGCTACAATGGAATAAGGAGAATGTTAACAAAGTCGTAAACGTATGGCCTGCCAACACAATATGTTCATCGGTTTGGTCGAAGTAAATAAAATCATTCAGATTTTTTTTATTTCAAATCATAATTTTGACATAATTTATTTTCTCGAAAATTTACAATCAAAAGATTCAGTAAAAACATATGGCCTGTGGTTTTTATTTCACTGTGTACATAACTATAAATGTGGGATATACAATAAAACAGCAACTGGTTAATTAACTACACATAAAACCAAAGACATCTAGATAATACGTGACTAATGCAGGATGGATGACTTTTGTTTACTGCTTATCTTTAGTTTTAGTAAAACTTCATTACAACCAATGAGACATCTTTCCATCAAAGACCAACATGACGTAGATGTTAGCTTGCCTACGTTCACTTCCTACATTTTAGATCTCCAAAATACCATTCCACTATGAAATGCTTATTCAAAAAGATATTTTGTGACTAAATGATTTATAATGATATCATATATGCTGATATATATTTTGCTCCCTTGTCATAATGCTGGGAGCATATTGTTTTATCCATGTCCGTTCGACATTCCGTCCCGCACTTGGCCAATATATAGGATTAATACGGATGATTTCATAGAACTACAATTTGTAAGCTTAAACTTTAAAAGTATGTAGTTAGTACATATATTAAAGATGCGTCATATTTGTTTTATGACAGGTTGCTGAATTTGGCATTTTGATAATATATTGCGCCAATTTTTTTTAGCTGTATTGAGTTTGAAAATAAATTATCAGGATAATTATTTTTTAAATAGTTTTCCATGAATGGCAGAATGTTAAACTTTGTCTATTTAATTCTGTATACAGTTTTCAATGTGTCCGACTAACTACGCACACAACCCACGCGTTTACACTTTACAGAGTATATACTATATTTAGATTGATTTAGAATATGTATTTTATCAGGATGTTAGTTTTTCTTTATGATTATCACAACTAACAAATTGTTTAACCTTTTCTGACGGCTGCATCAAATTATCTTTTAGTCACAACTATTTCAATTTGCATTGTATCATCCTGAAAATGTATGAAATATTTGCCACTGGACGTAAAGCAACCATAATTCAATTAATTCAAATTCAAATTAAACATTACTGTTCACAAAATAAATGTTTTAAAGCACTTTATTTTATTCATTCATCGATATATCGGTGACTTCACTATTATCTAGTTTGGAATGTTAAGTTGAAGATTCAGTTTAAAAATGCAATCAGGTATGGCGATTTAAAATTAAGTCAGTCGAATGTTATATTGAGTCATTAGGAAATATAGGACAAGGAGGATGAAAATAAGGTAGCAAACGCCATTCCGATCCCGTTACATTTTTTTTTTCAATACATGTACCTCTAACAAAAAATAACGTTATTCTCTTTTCAGTAAATTCACAAGTTTTCTGTCAAAAAGCGTGTTTTTTTAACTTCGAAACAAAGTATAAAAAACAAGGATGTTGACATATGTTTTTCTATACATGCGCGGATTCTGTATACAATCCTGTATTTTATGTTATTTTTTATTTTTTCCCCGTATATCAGAACATAGCCATCCATTGAATAATCCAAAAAGAAATGTTAAGAAAAAGGCCCTTTTCCTATATATCTAAGTAAATTTGTCCCCAAAATTGACGTTTTCTTATTAAAATTAAGTTCAGAAAAAGGCATTTTACCTATATATCAAAGTAAATTTATCCCCAAAGTTGACGTTTTCTTATTAAAGTTACAAAAAAAAACAAAATATGATGACCCCTGTTTTTTTATTTCATATTCCATTGTAACTCGATTGAAAGTACCAGACTGAGTATGCTAAAAATTGTAGAAATCGGGAGATATGCCTTTCGGTATCGTGTTACCTTAAGCAGCTCTCAATTCATGTTTTGATGCATTGTTAAACAATGTTGCAGAAGATAATATATTTTACATGACATAGAAGAGAATATATATGTAGAAAAACACGAAATAATCTGTTAAAAAATCAAGAACCAAATAATTTTTTCCCGGATTAATTTTGATACAATATACAATTGCACCTTGTCGAACCATGTACATGATACATTGTTTTATTACACATATAATTTTTGTATTCTATAACGCATTTAATAAAACAACATACAGCATGTGAACACACCAACATAAATAAAAGCAAAGCATTATGTTAACGTAAGTATCCCTATTGCGGGGTGCCATTATTACTGAATTCATTCTTAATTTTAGAGAATACTGTTTTGTGACCTCTTTCTGAGCAGTTGTACGACATAAATTATTGTTAAAGACACCCAGGGTCCCAAAAAGAGACCTTATGTTTTCCTTAAATTCGAAAAAAATTAGCACCATCACAAAATCAAATAACCTACAGGAAATATCAGGAATTTGGGGGCAGCGAGGTAAATGCAGTACAGCTGAAATAAATACATCTGAAAATTAGATGATGTTTGTGAGCCATTTAAAAAACATTTCATCAAAATTCAAATAAAGTTTATTTCAAAACATTACTGATGTTTTACATAACCAAAATGATATCAGCCCAGCTTTTTTTCGCAATTCCCGATTGTACCGATTGTTCAGAAAGAGAATCGGACGCCAGAATTATCCAGGCCCCCCCCCATATCTTATAGAAAGAGTCTATATTTGTTGTACATACCAGAAGTTCTTAGACACAAAATAATTTTCTAACGTAAAGTTTTTATCAATCTTTGAGTACCGTAAGGCATTGTTATATTTTTCAATTGTTATAAAAGACCCTTCTTCTGTTAGTTCGGTAAAATTAAATATTTTTTTCCTAATGAGTCGGGTTAAGCTCTCGTGGAAAAACCCGATACTCAGGTTGACAATTTTGGACATTCCGCCTCCTTAGCGGGCCATAATTGTATAGTGTTGGATTGATTATGACGTGTTCACGGCAGTCTGGCAGGTTTCATGTGACATTGATCTTTTACATTGATCATTTGTCGAGGTTACGTTTTTTATGCTGGTATATATCTCAATTACTTTAAGCAATAGTTCCTCTGTATTAGTGTTATACAATTAATTAAGAAGTTAAGACATTTCTGTTTTTGCACTCTGAGTTGTAACCGTATTATCAGAAACTACAAATAAGACAACGTCTTGTTATGAAACACCGCTAGTCATATACTTGTAGACATTCAGAGTATACAATAGCTATAGAGTGTGTGCGCTTCTCATTGACAATCCGAATACTTGAAAATATCAAAATGCAGTTGCAGGATGCAGTTTTTTGGTTAAAAGAAAGATTTGCGTAGATGATGAAAATGTATTGTGAAATGACGTTCTACTTCATATATTTTATGATATACTTCAATTTTTGCAGGACAGCACCATCATAAGCCAGAAAATTTCAAGCAAAGAAAAGTATTTAGAGTGCTTCAGAACAGTATATGAAAGCTATTAAGAGAATTACAACTCTGAATTTAATTGATGATAAATGCTGAAACTACATTCTAATTGAAAAAGCTCAAATGGCTAAATAACATCAACAGTCATAGTATTTGATATTTAATATCACTATAAGACTTGTAAAAAAAACTTATCCTGTTAACTGTTTTAAACTCAATGTTCTTTTTCATGTTTATTCATTGATAAGAGTTCCAGTTTATCACTACGAATGGCGGGTTACATACAACAATTTATAGGAGGACGCTAAGAAGGGAAAGCATATTTAGTGATCGCATCAATCTATTTATATAGACTTATATATCGATGCCGACTTTCGCAAACGGTATAGATTCAATAAAGAAAATGTATTCTATATAACATGTATAAATGACCTGATAAAAAATTAATTAATACACACAGCAAGAGAAAAGGGGTGTTGTCATCTCCAGCTGTGTACAACACTCAGGTATTTTTGTCAGACTGATAATGACTGATATTTAACAATATTGTAAAGAGAAAAAAACGATAAATACATCCGTATTCAACCACGCCATAGCAATTGAAATCAAAATTCACTCTAAATTGCATTAAAACAAATATAAATAAGATTTTAATGATCATATGTATAATATTTTTATTAAACTTTTTTAATACATGTACATGCCCATCTCGATATTTGAAGCATTGTTTTATATATACAAAGTTTTCAAAAAAAAGGATAGCATTACATTGATGGTGACGCTATTTTTTTTTAAGATTCGCATACACTTGTTTCAAATTCCTAAAACATGTTACAAAGAAAAATATGAAGCGTATTAAATGATTTCGCCGTTGGATACACAATTTATTCGCTGTTGTTCGTTGATGCTTTAATAACGAACCGACATAAAATATGATATTTTGTTATTCCTTGCTTTTATAGATTTGTGAAAATAATTTGAATTAAGGAATCCTCGTGCTAATCTCTAATTCCTTGCCGCGGCTTTTGCTATATATTTTGATATTTAGCTTTTCAATTTTGAAATACGTTTTATAGACAAAACATTCGGCATCTTTTAAAACTCGAATCTGGTGCAGTAAAATTGGTGCTTTTAATGTTTTTGAAATAAAGTATATTAGAAGAAATAAGATATTATATAAAAATCGCTCACGCGTTTTTGTCGTCTTCAAGTAAAGTTTATTAAAATAATGATGTTTAAGAATACATTTACTTTAAGGTGTAAGAAGTGTAATACATATTTACCAAAACACACTAGAGGTCAACACATTACAATCTACTACTAAATTACCAGTGTTATCCTTTATCACATGCCATGCTGTGGTTACGTAATCTGGCCCTACTCTCCAACCAGTTCCTGTACACTTTGGTCCTCTTATTATACCAACTGATTTGGCTTCCTCTATCTGAACTTCCTTGTTCCGAACAGATTCAAAGTCAAAATCAGTCTTTTTGAGAAAATTAGCTAAAATATAGAAAACAATAATGAAAGAGCGAAAATCATTAATTAACAACACCTATATAAAAATAAGTTCCGCACAAACCAAATGAATAAAAGCAGGCAGTTATAGACAAAAGTCAAAAAAATGGTAGCGTTGTTTGACATATTTATAATGCTGAGACAACACTTAAAAGACACATCTCTCTATTTGTTTGTGCACAAGGAGGAAATTTAATTTGTCTTTCGACTAATAATGTGTTCCTTAAAATTGAATGTTTTTTTGGTTCCATTTACAGGGTAAATCAGTTTCTAAAAACTAGTATGCACTTCTGTTTGACATTTGTCATCATTTATATGGTCTTAATCTAATTTAAAAGTTAACAAATATAATCTTTTCAAAATACTAAGGACAAATTCATAACAAAACCGCCTAACTCTAAGGCAAATTCAAGATACATGTCATAAAAAAACTACAAAATAAAATATTTGACTTTATCAACAAACAGAAAGAATGAAAGCATCTGTCATGATCCTGGTTTGTTTCGGTGTTTTTCTTAAATCTTCTTAAAACCAGCAACTTTCCCTAATGTAGTCCTTATTTAACTTTCTTTTTATTTCTAAGAAACTGAATGGTTTATCAGTTTCTAAATTTTCTATACTATAATTTTTCAATATATCTAACTTTATTTTCTTCGCCCTTTCGAAGGTGGCATTAATTTGGTTAGGATTCCCTTGATCCATAATGGTTTTTTTTCGAAATTCTGCTTACATATATCAAATGAAATTAATGAAATTAACTCTCTATTCCAAACTGCAAAGATGTAAAGAACGGCAATAAATTTCATATTAACGAATAGTTCCATTTTTGCCGTTTCGGTTGAAATCGTTTTTCAGGGACGTAAAAAATCTAAACGTATCCACATTTGTCTTTTATTGACTTATTACTTGATTCGTATTTTTGTGGCAAATTAGCTCACCAGATGTTTTAGTCAGATTGGTGTTGTTCAGTATAGAATTTTCTATGTAGTGAATTGTAGACTTCTGTTTATAGATATCAAAAGATGTGGTATGAGACAATTCTCCATCAAAGTCACAATTTGTAAAAGTAAACCATTATAGGTTAAAGTACGGTCTTCAACACGGAGCCGTGGCTCACACCAAACAGCAAGCTATAAAGGGTCCCCAAAAAGGACTAGTGTAAAACCATTTAAAACGGGAAAACCAACGGTCTAATTTATATAAAAAACGAGAAACGAGAAACAATTATGAACCATATCAACACGACAAACACTGAACATCAGGTCCTGACTTAGGACAGGTGCAAGAAAATGCAGGCGGTTTAAACGTTTTCAGAGGTATCAACCTTCACCCTTACCTGAAACAATAGTATTACACAACAACCAAGAAAAACACACTGTTTGTCTTTCTTATTTGTCTTGGCGTTATCGTTGTTTTTTAGTGGTGGTTGATTTTGAATGTCTGTTTGTTATCTGCGACCTTTTTTTCCAGCACCATACTACATTTTATTATTATGTTTACAATTCACTCTTATTCAGCTACTTATCTACTGATGAATGATTTGAAACCCAAGGCATATACATCTGTAGTCGTATTCGAAAAAAAAATTCGGAATGTTAAAGTTTAATGACTTTCATATGCTGTGGATTCGTTATTATTCGTTGGAAACCGATTGTCGTTGATATCTCTGGTACATGTTAACCACATATCTAAATGTTAAATTCAATTCAATTTTTTTCTATAGGCTTCACAGATCTTGATAAACACATGAAATCAAATACTAGTATCCAGAAAAATACATTGTTTCGTTGATCCACAAACATAAATGAAATCACAGGAAACGAAACATGCTGCTGATGTTCTTAATCATGCTTCTCATCAAAACAGAACGGGTTCCCTAATTTTAATTTGTAATATTCATTAATTTAAAGATGTCAAAACACTGTCCTTTAATTATAACACGTTTCTACATACCTGATGTGTCATCCTTTTTCACAAGTACTGTTAATGACCTGTTCGACGTATCTTTTTCTACTTTCTTAATAATCATCAACAATTTCTTCTCTGTCATGGTATTTGGTAGCTCAAGTATGTAGTCTTTCTCTGCATCTTCATGACCTTCTACAGCTATTTCATGATCGAGCCATTCAATATTTGATTCTGGTTTCATACTTTTTGAGGAGTCACTGCGTAATTTCATCTTTTGCTTTCCTTTCCAATCGTGTATTTTCTTTTCTGATTCTAAGAAAATAATTTGTTAAAGATGATAAAAGACTTTATGTAAATGTCTCTGTTTCGTAATGGATGTTATGTGTATCAATATTATGTGTTTGACTATATCATGTATAGCGAGATATTGTCAATGCGAAAAAAAAAGAATAATAATTAAAATTTATATAATATAGAAAGTGTTATCTTTGTCGTTTATCGTTTACGTTTAAGACGTTCAGTTTCATAAATAACATATCTACATGCAGCTGTTAAAAAGTAAAATCACAAAAATACTGAACTTAGAGGAAGATCAATTGGGAAAGTCCATAATCACATGACAAAATCAAATAACAAAACGCATGAAAAACGAATGGACAAAAACTGTCATATTCCTGACTTGGTACAGGCATTTTCAAATGTAGAAAATGTTAAAAGGGAACTCAATGATATATAAAAGTGCAATTGATAAAGTAAATATGAAGGTGGTAGACAGTTTGGTGCTGCAGACCAGGCATTACATAAAATTCAGATTGGAAACGGGGAATAGGTCAAAGGGACAACTCGACCAAAGAGCAAAAAACAGTCCAACGCCACCAATGGGTCTTCAGCCAGGGCGAAAATCCCGAACCAGGAGGCGGACTTTAGCTTGCCTCTAAACAATAATGTATACTAGTTCAATGAAAATAGACGTCATACTAAATTCCGAAACTTTAAATGCAACGTTTACTCACGCGCACTTCATGTAAATATCATGTAACTCCGGGTTAGCTACAAAATTTCAGTAGACATTAAAAGTTAATAGGCGTTTGCTTTATGTTTATCTTTTTTTTAATGTTTATGTTCTGACCTGATAACAGTATGCGTTTTACCTCAGAATGAATTTTCTGATATAAATGGGAAGCAATTTAAGGTTTAAATGAAGAACATAACCCGTATCATGCCAACAACTGGTTTTAGAATACATTTGTTTATTTTCGATGCAAAAACCCTATGAGTAAATTAATAATAATTCAAAAAAGTACCATCTGTAATGACCTGACAATAGTATCGTATAAACTATATCCCTTCTGATTAAGTCTGTTTAAAGGTTTTGTAAGCTTTTGCAGTGAATGACAACATATTTATGCTTTGTATAAAATATTTCAATAAAAGATTGGATATGAAATACCTTCACGTATAAGAGGTTTGCACGTTGATTTATATTTACGAATGATGTCCGTGTAACGATGATAGAATTTAGTAAAAGTTTTGACAGGTTTGTGATATCGAAAATCCTGGTGTAATAATTTTCAGTAAAGCAAAAATTTCTTTCGTTAAAATTAAATACGTTGTTACACAGAATTCACAAAGCGTTGGATTGTTCACCCACTAATAGGGAACGTAAGCTGGGTTTAGACCGTCGTGACACGGTTAGTTTTACAAACACCAAATATCTGAAAGTGTTTTTAAATTTCTGTATCAGATGTTGTTTTGATTGGTCTTTGCTGATTTAAGTCATAAATTGTAAATCGTAAGAAAAAAGAAAAAAATCCGCAATAAGTCCCCATTTGAATTCAGAGAAATTGACGATATACGGAATCTCCTAAGCGAGCAAAAATGTTATCTAGTAAAAATTCTAGTACAGTTATCGTATCATAGCAGATCCATAGTTCTTTCGTTTGTTGATACTAAAAAATTACATATAAGAGTTTGAACCAATATATTCGCACTCTGACATTTTAAATTCCCATTCATTTAGGTATGTGAATGTTTTTAATGAGATAATGAAGCTAATGGTACATATATATAGAATAGAAAAAGATATAATGTCTGAAGAAAAATGTTAAAAATATTTTTTCTTTGTTTTATAGAATTTCAGTCCAAAGTCAGGTTCCAGTAAATCAGTGGTTATCACTTGTTTTTCGTTAATTGTATTTTTAATTGTACGATATGAATTTTGTTTATTGTTAAAAAGCGTACGATCACCTTTAGGGGTTTACTTATACGTCATTTTTTATCTTGTGGAGAGTAGTCTCACTGGTAATAATACCACATCATCTTATCTTTATATTTTGGGTTTTGTAGTAAACATTTACTGAGTAAAGTCATTTTTGACGAAAGGATAGGTATTTTGTACAAACGACTAATCATTTACGCTTGAATAAACAAAAAAGTAAAAAAGGTCAAATAAAATACGAAGTCTTGAAGTGTTTTCTAAGTTTCGCCAGCAAACGGAAGATGACTTGATAAGTTCAAACTTATCAACGTGAGTTTAAAAATTATTACGGCGCTGATAAATATGTACCGGTCAAAGTTATTAATGCTAATTCAACGTATTTGACGTTACAAGCCGTGCTTTGCAATTTTATTAAGTGTTGAGCAGAGTGACATAGACAGTGGGACGACCAATAACTAGGGTTATTAGTCTTCAACCTGTGCAAATATTTAGTCTGCCCTTCCACGAAATACTTGATTACAGTTTTGTATGTTTGAAATTTTAAATGAGTGGCGTTATTGAGAGATAATTTTTACGTAGTTAAATCCTGAATTTATTTCAGTTGTCATTCATATATCATTTATTTTAAGGCATTTGTGCTTCACTTTGACTTGAACCTATACATATGTAAGACTCAACCGATGATTTGCCATAATCTTGTCCTGTTTTAACCACAAAATCATAAACAATGAGCAAAAATGCCATTCAAGGTCAGGTGATATTATCAGACATCGACTGACAATATCTGCTGTATTCACCATTTTGTATGGAACGCCAACACTGTCTTATTATGCCCATTTTTCATAATATGTTGTGCATTTACCTTTATTTGATGTGCATTTACCTTTATATGATGTGCACTTGTCATCATATGATGTGCAAACACCTTTATATGATATGCAAATATCCTTATATGATGTACAAATATCCTTATATGATGTACAAACATCATTATATGATGTACAAACATCATTATATGATGTGCAAACATCATTATATGATGTTCAAACATCATTATATGATGTGCAAACATACTTATGTGATGTGCAAATATACTTATATGATGTGCAAATGTTCTTATATGATGTGCAAACATTCTTATCTGATGTGAAAATATACTTATATTATGTTGAAAGATCCTTATATGATGTGCAAATATACTTATATGCTGTGCAAATATACTTATATGATGTGCAAATATACTTATATGCTGTGCAAATATACTTATATGATGTGTACATATCATTATATGGTGTGCAGTTTCCTTTATATTATGTGCAAACATCTTTATATGATGTGTTTGTGTCATTATATTATGTGCTTGTAATCTTATATCATGTGGTTCGGTTAACTTCATTATATGATGTCGAAACGTCATTATATTATGTGCTTTCATCGTCGTTATGGTCAATGAACATGATTACGATTAGAATGTTTACTTCTACGTCGTAACCGATTCCGATCTGCTTCTGTGAAATGACCGTTACTTCTACTAGTAATTAGGATCAAATCTGTAGCTACCGTTTGGAAAATGGTTGAGACTTGAGATAAACCTTTGCATGTTAGTACCTCGTTTTAAGATGCAAAAAATAACATCTGATATTGTTGGAAAATTGTAAAAATATATATGAATTGCAAATTTTTGTTTAAATCGACGGGTCTTTAATAATAAACATACGAAGTCTACAATACGGTTAAGGTTATTAAATTTAAAAAATAATACTTTTATGTCATGCTTTATGATCGTTTTAACGAGGGAAGGCATTATATTTGTCAATTTCGGTATACCTAACGTTAGCATTTTTTCTATTAGAAATACACGAAGTTTAGTATTGTCATTTATGTAAACATTGCCTTTCTGATCATTTTAGCTGTTCATGTTTCTCTTTATATATTCTCAAGATAGACACAAACAATTGGGAAAAAAATCCGACTCTGATGGTGTAATGGCTCATATAAGGAACCGGTCATTTGTTACCCAAAAAAAAAAGAGGGGGATAGGAAGAAATAAGGGGGCCTTTCATTTTACCATTTTTGGATTGAAAAAGTGGCATTCAATTTTATATAGTTATAAATTTGCCGCGGTATAATGTTATGGCGAATTCTTCGTCAACCGTAGGCATCAATCTTTACGCCTCGTTTCGCTCATCTGAATTGTTATAACCTGAAAAATTAGTTTCAACAATTTCTTCTAGCAGAGAATTTTTCATCTGATGCAATTATTGAATGAAGGTGTGGTAATTATTAATGAAACCACAAACGGAAAATCCAAACGAAGTTCCCTGAAGTCGCAAACAGCTTTCATACTTCAGTATTTTGATTATAAATGTTCTTGTCTATACCTTGCAAGAAAAGGTTTCTCTATTATTAGTTTTAAAGATAATAGCAAATAAAACAACACATATCTGAAAAGCAAAAAGTGCCCAAAAGGTACCTTTACTATAGAGTATAATTCAGACACACTGCACTATTTTTTTTTAAATCTATTATGTTTCCAGGATAAACGCAAAATATTGAAAGGCCGCTGCCGTAAATCTTCACTTTGAAAAATTCAAAACATCACTCTCTATCTGTAAGATAACAACAGGTCTCAGTAAAAAATAAATAAATGCAGTATTTAAGTTCATTTAGACACCAGATTAAAAACGCTCAATTCTCTGCTTTTGTTGGATTGATACACACCTTCAAAAATTTGAAGGCTGAAATTTCATTGGCTGATATAATTTACACAAGGAAGGAAAATAAAATGACGTGTTGTAAGAACCTTGTATCCAAAGCTTAAACAGATAATCTGTACATTATATATTAATAAATAAATGTGTTAGACACCGACTCTAGTTTAAGGGAAGGAGAGCGTGTATTTTCTTGTACGAAATTAATAATAATAAAAAAAAAAAAAAAATGTTTTTTTTTTTTAATTTCCTCATTGTTTCATTTTTTCCTCATTTTAAATGAAAACAAACTATTTCGCTTCCCTTCTGAAAAACATAAAATCTCTTTCAAGAAATTTAGATTCAAACATTTACAAAACAACTTGCCCCCACCCCCACTCACATGATAAAAATATGAGTCTAGAGGTGTATACTAGTATATAAGCGGCTTCCCACGAAACCTTTTATATTGCGGGTTACTGCATGTCTAGTGGTGGTACTTTCGTCGTAGCATGTTCGCCTTGAGTAAGGGAGGTCGGGTCAAAACCAAAGACTTTAAAATTCATATTTACATGCTGCTTCCCGGCTAATTATATAAGCACGCGGGATTAAGGATTAAGAGCAAAAGCTGGTCGGCTCGGATTCAGAAAAATGTGTCTGAGTAGGGTGATATAAATGTCTTCCTTCGGAATGCTACCTTTTCAATTAGCATGTTAAAAAATCCGGCTCAGGGTGTCGGTCTAGTACAAAACAGTGTTAATAATCATATCACATTAACATGTTCTTGTACGAATATGCATATATCAATTTGCCGCTGGATGTCAAGAATCCACCCATAATCATCTATAGTTGAAACTGTGAAATATATGCATGCACAAAACCATGATAAAAAGCTGCACGTAAATATAATGCACTGAGTTCAGGTTCATTCCATATCTCCTTTAATCCAATTCGGTTGAAAGTGATGGGCGCTAGGTGGTCGAGTGGTTACATTGTCATTTCGGGGCCTTTTATAGCTGAGTATGCGGTATGGGCTTTGATCATTGTTGAAGGCCGTACAGTGACCTATAATTGTCAATTTCTGTGTCATTTTGACCTCATGTGGAAAGTTGTCTCTTTAGCAGTCATACCACATCTTCTTTTTTATAAGTAGTCGAACTGCTGTATCACTAGCATGTCAACACTTAGATGTGCGATTTCAAATCCCGCACGTGGCAGGTAAGCTCGATTCCAATCTTAATTGACCAGAATTGTCTGTTTTCCAAACGAAGGTCAGTGGGGTCTCTCCGGGCACTTCTGATTTCTCCACCAATAAAAACTCACCGCCACGAAATAGCACGAAAGTGTTGAAAGTGGCGCTAAATAACAGTTAATCAATCATCCATACCGGTATACTTAGGGAGCTACCATTTGATTTTTAGGGGGGGGGGGGGGGGGGGGGGGGGCTAGGATGAAAAATTTTGTCCTGCATTTTTTTTAGCTGTAATCTCTGTCCTGCCTTTTTATTTTTCACTCTGTTCGGTCCTGCCTTTTTTTTTTTTTAGTTTATCCTGACTTTTTTTACCTAAATTGTCGTCCTGACTTTTTTTTGCAAGTGTCTCATCCTGCCTTTTTTTTAATCAAAACTCCTGTCCTGCCTATTTCTTTCAAATTTCATCCTAGCCCCCCCCCCCCCCCCCCCCATAAAAATCAAATGGTAGCTCCCTTATGGCCTCTAAATCTATATATTAAGTCTCACAAAGTCAATGTATGACATCAGTATACAGAGATAAAAATGATAACTATTTACAGTATATACAAAACAAGAGAGAGAGGTTTCAAAATTACTAAGCCAGCTGGAGGACAAACGCACGTGACTATATTTTTTTTATATAAGCGAACAAGCTGAAGTTGACATTTTATAGAAATCTTTGGGATTAAATTTGGGATTAAACATTTTTGGGATTAAACAGAAAAAAACATCCTTCCTGTTTTCAAGTTTTCGTACAGGGCTTAAAGCCTTATCGGATAAATGTTTTTTGTCATATTAAAATTTCCCGTTTTAGTAACAACAATTTCCAAATAGTTATATTGTTTTATCATCTCAATGTTAGTATCATTGTAAGAAAATTGGAGATTTTTTGGCTTCCGTCCATAAAAAAAAACCCACTAAGACTTTAATTTTTTCAACTTTCCTTTCAAGTTCCAAGCCTTACAATAATCATGGAAAGCATTGAGGTGAGTCTGCAGGTCCTGTGCTGTTCCATCGAACAACACCGTGTCATCTGCAAACAATATAACAAAACACTTAAGATATATTTCTAATTCTCTTTCAAGATCTTCTGGTATAGTTCTGTTAAGTTCTGTGATATTTCTAGTCACAAAGAAATTATTTTAGTCAAACAAAGTAAATAAAATAGGAAAGGTGATAAGTTTTCTCCTTGTCGAACACCATTGTCACAAGCAAGCAAAGTATTCCGAATTATAATTACTACCGTGTATCATCGGTACAGTGGATATAGCTTTATAGGTACTTCGAAGCGTGAAAAACTATATACCGTACATTCATTTAACTATGCACCGTACAGAAGGATTCATGTGGTCAGCTATACACAACGTTTCTTGTCGAAATAAAATATCGAAAAATAACATATGTACAAAATATTTCAATGCCAAATTTTGAAACAGCTATACTTATTAAACACAAACAGTGGCCTTCTATCAGAAACAGAGTTGCAATGAATATAGAATCATATCGGATGAGACGAACGCCAACTTCTTTGGCAAGTATTTGCACATGTTTTTAGGAAGGATTCTTGTTTTGGGCAAATAGTGAGACTTCTCTAATCACCAACCCACGACCAAATCATTTCTTAAAACTACAAATATGTTTAGATTGAAGTAAACATTGATATAATGTAAACAAAACAAAGATTTTTGTACCTTGTCAGAAGAAAAATCGATCACGACCCCTTGGTTAGAACCTATATCCGCTATACCGATGATTCACGGAGATGCCAACGAATGGACAAGAGTTGAAACAAAGAGTGGTGACATAGTAATGACAAAGTTAATGCTTTTTATTCTCTTTTTTTAAAGAGACGAAAAAGAGGAACAAAATGCAACAGACGGGCGTCACCCCATTCATCTCGGTTGGAAAATAAAAATATCAAATACCCTGAATTGGAAAAAGTGTGGCAAAGTGTGTTTTCAGTGGTTCTTTTCCCCCTTTTCACTGAATAACTGTATCGTCTACGTAAATTCCGATGTCATTACCGAAAAGGATCAAAATAAGTACCACAAAGGGAAAATCCGATCTAATCGGACGAAAAAGTAAGTCTTAAACACTTCATCAGGAATCAACCCCTTGTATCTCAGAAATCGTTGACGCTACTCCAAATCTGTTGAGATACTAGTACTCATGTTTCAGAATTTTATTAGCAATTAAAAAAATCTCCATTAAAATAAGTTGAAAATAAACAATCTGTATATGTCAATATGTGCTCATTGTTGAAGACCGTATGGTGACCTATAGGTATTTATTTCTGTGTCATTTGGTATTTTGTGGAGAGTTGTCTCATTAGCACAGATACCACTTTTTCTTTTTCTATAATTACCCACATAGGCATTTCATATTTCGCGGGCACTACGTCGACTAAGCTTGCTTGGGTACTTCCTCACATAATTGGCGTTTTCTGTGGAAAAAAGGTTGGTTCAAAGACAAATTAAAAGTAAAAAAACTACATGTAAACGTCATATCACAAATATTTCCGACTTGGTATGGTTTTAGAGGAGTTGCGGCTCAATGAAATCGGTCTCTTCCTTTAGAAGCATAGATAATATGATATTCTAGATTTAATATCATTGTACATATTCAATACTTCATTATACATCTTACCATTTACAGATTAATATATTATTCAATAACATTTTATAAAACAAATCATCTCGCCATATTATGCATCAGTAGATAATTTTATAGCTATTGTTATGAAATATTTTTGAAACAGACTGGGATTTCAATGGTGTCTTTTGCAATGAATAGAAATAAGCAGATGTGGTATGACAGCCACTGAGACAACTCTCCATCCAAGTCATAATTTGTAAGAGGAAACAATTAAAGGTCATTGTACGACCTTCAACACGGATCCTATGCTTAAACCGAAAAGCAAGCTATAAAAGGCTCTTAAATTTGTTATAATATTCCATACCTGTCAACCTGTGACGATGAAAATGCAGGTCATATTCTGCATTGAAGAATCAAATCTCCGGTCATAACGCGTACGAACTTTTTTTAGCTGAATTTCAGTATTTATGGTACATTTTCTTATAATGTATATCAGAGATACCAAAACATCATTCAATGCATGTTCACTTGGTTAAGTCATTTTAAATCCTATTAATTATTATTTCATTGCACTTTTAAGGATTTTTATAAATTTGTGTAACACAGTCTTATGTTCCTTACTTTTCATTAATATAAGAATTTATTTTTGAAAGGTAATATTTAAATGTTTCCTTTTGTTAATACTACAATTTATTTTTAATTGTTTGAGATACTGGCTATGTAGCCTTTAAACATACCATCTTTAAAAGCAACAGACAACAACAAATGGAAGTTTTTAACGATCTTGACTGGCTAAACAGCCCTTGCACGAACGGCCAAAAGAATTAGAATATGATAAAATATACTAATACAATTAACATGGTTAAAGGAAGTATAAATGCAAAAAATAATTTTCAATTTTTTTTTTAAAATTGTATAAAGGTATAAAAATAATAAAAAGTTATTTTTCAATATGTATTTGAATTTTATATTTTTATGATTTTACCTTTTTCACCCATAAAACGTAAATATAAGGAAGAATTTTGAATGGTGACAAATAAGGGGAAGTAACTGTCTAGTTGAAATATGTTTGTAAACGAATACTGAATACTGAGACTGAATAGTGCAATTTATTTACGACCTAAAGCTAACTTAAAGGTAATTGGTGTTAATTAACAGTGTGTTTGACACCAAAGCTGTCGAGTGAAGCCATGCACTTAATGGGTCACTTAATTTGACAGTTTAAATAGCTAGATGATCTTCCTGTTCATTGAAGAATTACGAATTTGCCGGTAATGCGGTATTTCAAAGAAATATTACTTATGAAATCAATCTCAAGGCTAAGAAATACGGGTGAAATCGGGTCATTTTCTTAATTCCCGGGTTTTTTTAATGACCCGGCGGGTGTCCCGGGTGATTCCTCAGAATTGTGAAAATCTCGGGTGACACCCGCAGAATACGGGTCAGTTCACTGTTGACAGGTATGATTTTCTCCACAGCCGGGAATTTCTTCAATTATCTCCTACACTGTCAACATTTAACTGACTAATCTTAATATTCAACCGAAATTTTTGAAACGTTGATTTTGTTAAATTGCTTTGTCTCATTTTCCCCATAAATTGCACTTTCGTTAGCGATAGACACATATTTAAGCCGGGTTAATAGTTTACAGAAGCAGATCGGAATCAGTTATGACGTAGACAGTAATCATTCTAATCGTAATCATGTTCATTGACCATAACGACGATGAAAGCACATCATATAATGACGTTTCGACATCATATAATGAAGTAAACCTAACCACATAATATAAGATTACAAGCACATAATATAATGACACAACCACATCATATAAAGATGTTTGCACGTAATATAAGGATATGTACACACCATATAAGTATACTTGCACAGCATATAAGTATATGTGCACAGCATATAAGTATATGTGCACAGCATATAATGATCTTTCAACATAATATAAGTACATTTGCACATCATATAAGAATGTTTGCACATCATATAAGTATATTTGCACATCATATAAGTATATTTGCATATCATATAAGTATATATGCACATCATATAAGTATGTTTGCACATAATATAATGATATTTGCACATCATATAAGGATATTTGCACATCATATAAGGATATTTGCACATCATATAAGGATATTTGCACATCATATAAGGATATTTGCACATCATATAGAGGTGTTTGCACATCATATAATGACAAGTGCACATCATATAAAGATAAAAGCAAAGCATATATAGGTAAATGCACATCATATAAAGGTAAATGCACATCATATAATGAAAATGGTCATAATAAGACAGTGTTGGCGTTCCATAATTTAATAGTAAATAGAAGCCAATGAATGAAAAAATGTTAATTACAAATTGTGTATGTTTTGCAAAAAATATAAGGATTAAACACATTTTTTCTAGAGGTTATTGATGTGTAAACTGGGTCGCTTACTCACAAACTTTACATAAAAGTCCTTCGGGCTTTTTTTTCAGTTTGTGTCTTAATCGCCCCAGTTTACATAACCTCTAGACAAAATGTGTTTAATCCTATAATGTCGCTTTTGTCCTAATTATTTCAACACCCTAGGCATCAGATTGAATACTAACGTAACAGTTTTATTTAAAATATATCTACTATAGTATAGATTCCATAAAGAGAAGCGGAAGATACCAATGGGCATCCAAATCTCATAATATGATAAATGAGAGACCCATAACAAAAAATTTTGAAATAATATTATTGAGATATTCATTCTAGTGATAGCAATTATTGTTTATCAGATAATTGAATTTAATGAGGCTACTGGCGTATGTTGTTTTTGTATTTGTACACGTGTTTGTATTGTAAATTAAAAGTGTCCGTTTACACTGTCTTACATTTTGGGAACGCCTCTTGTTAAGAATGATTACTATCACGTGCATTTTGTTCTTAAGAGTGTAAAGCACGTTATAACTTTCTCACATAGCATCTGTTTAGCTTTATACAAACATTTTGTTATAACAAAAAATAATTTCGACTTAGTTTCCAGATTTAGTGCCATCCTAGTTTTTCATTTGCTGACCAGTTTTCTAATATACCATGCCAAGAGGAAATTCAAAGAAAGGGACTCCAGCTAGAGGGCAGGGGGTCAAACGACGAAGAATGGCCGACCCTAAGGAGAAGGAACAACCTATAGCTAGTGTAGTTAATCCAAGATCATCTGGTGAGTCGGTTATAGATTTTAGTAGTGACCCAGGGCCCTCCCAAACGTCAACTGGGACAGAATCTAACATATTTAACGAAAACATTCAGTTTTCACAAAGCCTTCCCTGTCTTGAGGAAAGTTTGTTTGACCAAATCGGGTGTTATGTACCCATGAAACTAAAAGATAAAATTTGGAAACATGAATTTATCGACCTAAATTTGTTGATTAAATCTCCTAGAGAACTGGCAAATTTTCCTGACCATGAAGGTGATTTAGTTGTAAAAGGGGGTCACATGCGGATTGAATCTTTACCATGTCGCGCTATACCAAATATACACACATGGACAAGCGCTTTCATGATTTATATGAGTATTTTGATAGAGAAACAGAGTTCTTTGGCTCAAGAATTGCTAAAGTACATGAGAGATATTCGTTTTGCAGCAAATAAATCACACGGTTGGGGAACATACGATGAGCAATTCAGACTCCGCAAAGCACAAAGACCTCAGTCATCTTGGGCTGTCATAAACCAAGACTTATGGTCATTTTATATAACAACAGCTATGATAGATCAAGGTCAAAGTAATGAAAGTAAAGTAGGTTTCAGTTCTCAAAGTGAGCCTCTTCATTCCTTTCGTCAGTCATCAGGCCAACAAAATGTTCAGCAACCTAGAACATGCAATGCATACAACACAAAAGGGAAGCGGTGTAATTTTAACCCCTGCAGATTCAAACATGGATGCTCAGCATGCGGAGGTCAACACCCAGCTTATTTTTGTAAGAGACATTAAAATGGCAAAACAGAGAGACACATTTTCACTTGGTTTTTCCCCAGTTAAGGTTGAAAATTTAGAAATATATTTACATGATTACCCCCTTTTAGAACATGCCTCGTATTTATTGTCCGGTTTCAAATTTGGTTTTTCTTTACATTACTCAGGACCTCGTTTACCTACAGATTCCAAAAATTTAAAAAGTGCTATTGAGAGACCAGACATACTTCTTCAAAAAATTAAGAAAGAAATAGATGCAGGGCGTGTTGCTGGTCCCTTTAAGTTTAGGCCTATTCCTACTTTACGAATCTCGCCTTTGGGATTAGTTCCAAAGGGAAAGGACGGTCAGTTTAGAGTTATTCACCACTTATCTTATCCCGAAAATTCCTCCGTCAACGATTTTATTGATCCAAAGAAATGTTCAGTTGTCTACTCAAATATTGATGACGCTGTCGATGTTATAAAATTATACGGAAATAAGACATTAGCCAGCAAGTCCGATGTCCGCTCAGCATTTAGATTACTCCCTATCTCACCGATTGATTTTGATCTTCTTGGTTTCAAAATTAATCAAGAATTTTATTTTGATAAATCCCTCCCTTTTGGAGCCTCAATTAGCTGTGCTTTATTTAACAAGTTTGCGTCATTTCTACACTGGGCGGTTTCTGTAAGACAATCTGAGGGCGCCATTGTACACTATCTTGACGACTTTCTACTTTTGGGAAGGGGCGGAACTTGTCAATGTGCTGACCTGCTTCATACTTTCAAGGTTATTTGCAATGATCTTGGAATTCCTTTAGCGGATGAGAAAACAATCTCTCCCACGACTCGGCTTACATTCTTGGGTGTAGAAATTGACACTTCCGACATGACTCTCCGCTTACCTTCAGATAAGCTTGATGAATTGCTTCAAAAAATTTCCTTTGTTTTAAAAAGCAAGAAGGTCACGCTAAGAGAAATGCAATCCCTTTTGGGTTCATTAAACTTTGCATGTCGTGTTGTCGTGCCGGGGAGAGCTTTTTGCAGAAGATTGATTGATTCAACGATTGGTTTGAATAAACCACATTACAGAATAAGAATAACTTCGAACATAAAAGCTGATCTTTTGATGTGGAAATCATTTTTGAAAAAATTTAACGGTCTTACTCTTATGCCAGATAGACTATGGACCTCTTACGAGGCGCTCGAATTTTACACAGACAGTGCCGGGGGGTCCACTCTTGGTTTCGGCATATATTTTAAGGGTAGATGGGCTCACGGGTTATGGCCGAGAACGTGGCATAAGCGCGGTTTATTGTCTAACATTACATTTTTAGAACTATTTCCAGTCATGGTAGCGATCATTCTGTGGGGGTCTGAACTTAGAAATAAAAAGGTGTTGTTTCATATTGACAGCGAAGGAGCAGTGCACATTATTAATAAGAAATCATCAAAATCATCAGATGTCATGGTTTTAGTTAGACGTTTAGTTCTAGAAACATTACATCATAACATATTAATTAAAGCAGATCACGTCCCAGGTAAGGTCAATACTATAGCTGATGCTATTTCTCGTTGCCAGTGGTCCCGTTTCCGGAACCTAGCACCAAATGCATCTCTGACACCAACTCCAATTCCGAACCAAGTATGGATTCTATAACAGAGGAATCAGCTAGACTTTTTTCTGATTCGTTAGCCGGAAATACATGGAAAAGCTATTCAAGAGCGAAATCTGTTCTTGATTCATTCAAACTTCTATATACACTGGATAAAGTATGGCCAGTTCCTGTTGAACAGTTAGTACAATTCATCGCTTATTTATCATTGAAGCATTTTTCTCCAGCTACAGTTCGATTATATATAAGTGGCATTTCTTTTTCTCACAAGGAACGTAATTTAGAGGATACTACTAAGAATTTTGTGGTATCAAAAATGCTTGAAGGTTTACACAGAAATCACCCACAGAGAGACAATAGGGCCCCGGTAACATTACCATTATTACGACAGATTACAGACGCTCTCCCTAGTATTTGTTCATCTACTTACATGTATGAATCTTTATTATTTAAATCTTCATTTATTTTGGCATTTTTCGCTATGTTACGTGTAAGTGAATTTACGACAAAAAATAAATCTGATTCTAGTACCGAGGCACTGCAATTGTCGGATGTGGTCGTGTCAGATTGTCAATTAAAAATTAACATTAAGAAAAGTAAAACGGATCAGAGAGGTTATTCAACGTTCATTGTGATAAATAAATACAGAGATAACGCGAACATTTGCCCTGTGTTAACCTTGAAGAAATATTTAGCTGCACGTCCTGCGGTTTCAGGCTGTTATCATTTATTTATGCATTTTGACGGATCGCCGCTTACCCGTTATCAACTGTCAGCCATGCTAAGAAAGTCAGTTAATTTTTGTAACATTCCAACCCTAACCTTTTGAAATCTCATTCATTTAGATTTGGAGCCGCCACAGAGGCGAGCAAACGTGGTATTAATGACGAAACTATTAAAAAATGGGGAAGGTGGTCGTCAGGTGCATTTGAGCGTTACATCAGGATTCCGTGGTGAAAATAATTTCAAAATTTTTCAATTTCTTTATATGTACATATAGAACAGAAGTATACAACATTATAACAAACTCCTTAAATAGTTTTCGGTTTGTAGGTCATGAGCTGCAGTCAACTATTTGGATAATGGGATCTTCTATTCCCCATTGGGCTGGCATAACAGCTGCTAGCCGATCTGGTGGGAAAAACCTTAATTTGGATAGGCTTGGAGTACAAGTTAAATGGATAACTAAATCAGGAATGAAATGGAAAGATCTGGATTCATCTTTTGAAAGTGAAATCAAAAAGTGGCCAGCCCCTAATTATATTTTTATACATCTAGGTGCAAATGATTTAGTTTCTATGAAATCAAAAGAGCTAATAGAGAACATCAAATGTTCAATTTTGAGAATAAAGGTTTTTGCACCTGACATTAAAATAATTTGGTCAGACATTTTACCAAGGCCCTATTGGCATGGAACATTAAGGCCAAAGTTAGTGGAAATAGCTAGAAAAAGAGTCAATTGTGCCGTAAGATCATTTATAAAGACCGAAGGCCAATATATTTTGAGGTATCCAGCTATCAAAGCCTCTTAGCACAATTTATTTAGACATGACGGCTGCCACCTGTCACAAGTCGGTATTGGCATTTTCCTAAATAACATTCAGGCTGCCATTGAAACTTTCGTACTCGGTGTTGCTAAGGTTTTCCCACCAGATAAATGAGCGCAGAGAATGTTTGGCGGTGAATGGGGATTTATAAGAACCCCATTCATTTGGCGGTTCAGGGAGACAATAAACGGACTTGGAACTGTCCCCCTCTGGCACATATCTCTACCCTACCGGCTCTTTAGTGGAGGGTATCAAATAATTTCCTAGGGTTCACTCTTGTCATCAAGAGGAATCCCCTCCACTTCTGGTATCAGAAGGGAGGTGTCATCTCCGCAGTACACGTAATTCAGGTTGTTTGCATTTAAAAAATCGGAGAGACTGTTGTTTTCAGAGGTCTGTGTAAACAGAGGGGGGTTCTCCGTCCAGTCCACTCTTGCACGTAGGAGGGATGTTTTGACACTTATGTTATCATAGGGTCACCGATATGCTCTTTTCAATTCTTTGGCTATCGGTTTGTTTGTCTCCCTGGAACTGGTTAAACATTTTATCTGCGGCCTATCAAATATCCACACATACATATTTTGTACATATACTTGTTGTATTATTAGTAATAAATATTCTATATTCTTTCTACAATTTGTATTGTCTGTTTTTAAGCGCCAGTAGTCCGTTTATTAATAGCAATTATTGTTTATCAGATAATTGAATTTAATGAGGCTACTGGCGTATGTTGTTTTTGGATTTGTACACGTGTTTGTATTGTAAATCAAAAGTGTCTGTTTACACTGTCTTACATTTTGGGAACGCCTCTTGTTAAGAATGATTGCTATCACGTGCATTTTGTTCTTAAGAGTGTAAAGCACGTTATAACTTTCTCACATAGCATCTGTTTAGCTTTATACAAACATTTTGTTATAACAAAAAATCGCACCCACGCCTCCCAATAAATCTATTTTTAAATATTTTAATTACTACTTATCTATTATATCTTTTTGTAGTGAATGCATTTATTTGAACGATATTGCTGTGTCAGTTTGTTGTATTTTTCAGCTTCACGCTGTGTGACAGATGTTGATGTCTCGATGGACTTTGTTTACTGAGAAGATATGGAGAAAAGTGTAGAATAATTGATAAAAAGACATTTTTATTCCTTTGAATGCTGATAAGACATTAGCAGTGTATGATTGACTTTTAATTTGTCTGCGTTGATTATACACTATCAGTTTATAATTGACTTATTACTTTAGCGTAGTAGAAATTTTCACTTAATTTTTATTTATGAATCTAACTTTGAATTTAAAGATTATGTTTTGGTTATACAAAATCTTTGATGTCGCAGATCCTTTAGGGGGCGGTTCAGGGAGACAATAAACGGACTTGGAACTGTCCCCCTCTGGCACATATCTCTACCCTACCGGCTCTTTAGTGGAGGGTATCAAATAATTTCCTAGTGTTCACTCTTGTCATCAAGAGGAATCCCCTCCACTTCTGGTATCAGAAGGGAGGTGTCATCTCCGCAGTACACGTAATTCAGGTTGTTTGCATTTAAAAAATCGGAGAGACTGTTGTTTTCAGAGGTCTGTGTAAACAGAGGGGGGTTCTCCGTCCAGTCCACTCTTGCACGTAGGAGGGATGTTTTGACACTTATGTTATCATAGGGTCACCGATATGCTCTTTTCAA
The DNA here is from genome assembly GCA_037788925.1 of Mytilus galloprovincialis. Classification (NCBI taxonomy): domain Eukaryota; kingdom Metazoa; phylum Mollusca; class Bivalvia; order Mytilida; family Mytilidae; genus Mytilus; species Mytilus galloprovincialis. The sequence continues at coordinate 54,095,162 of CM075339.1, read as the reverse complement.
TCCTTCGGCTATCGGTTTGTTTGTCTCCCTGGAACTGGTTAAACATTTTATCTGCGGCCTATCAAATATCCACACATACATATTTTGTACATATACTTGTTGTATTATTAGTAATAAATATTCTATATTCTTTCTACAATTTGTATTGTCTGTTTTTAAGCGCCAGTAGTCCGTTTATTAATTGTTTGTTATTTTGTTATTTATAGGTAGAAACGGGAAAAAAATATTTCGTTATAGATCATCGACCCCTATGAACATCCATTCCTTTGAAAACGTGTATGTGCTATTTAATTCACTTGCCAAATTTTGGAAATATGAATAACCCCATGGTTGTTAATCTGATCTCATTTCTTCACTTTTGAAACATTAAATATCTTCGTATATATAGAGTTTATTTTATTAATATTTCTTGAAAGGGATAACATTTAACACTTGCACATTAGCTACATGCAATAAAACATGAAAAAAAACTACATTACTTTCAAGAGAACAAGACTTAGTTCAAACAAAGGCAAGTAAAATGTACTTTTAACATAAAATTACATAAACAAATTAGAAAAGTGTGGTCAACTACCCTAAAACAATAAAATAAATCTGTATTTCTCAACCAATTTGAACTTTCTAAAATAAATTGACACTTCATTCGATACTTCAGATTTAATAAGATGGTTATTCTTTTCTTATTTTGTACTTTTGGAAGATAAGGTTCTTAATTAAAGTCGATGGATTTTTTTTTAATAATTTGCAAAGTTTATATCATGGCTTTCTCAAATAATGTTATACTTAAAAGTATGAGTCACTGGGCTTTTCTTTCAAGCTACTGGATGCGTAAACTTGTCAAATTTTGTATAGATTATTCATTTAAACACAATTTCGCGCGATAGAAGGAAACCCAAAGCATAAAATGTTAACATAAAATATTTGATGACAGGTCTTCAAATGGGCAGAAAATATCAAGACAAATTAGGGTCACGGGACTCGTTTTCTTGCTACCAAATAAAATAGGTAAATTCACAACACATTCCAGTATTAAAGTTACATTATCTGAGCGATCTCCCTTTATATGGCAAAGTTTAAAAAATCGAATCAAACAAAAACCAATCATATTCCGTAAAGTTAAAAACAGTCGCAAAAATATGAAAAATACTTAATTTTCTTCATTCCGCATTTTTCATTTTCTGAAAATAACTGACTGATTAGTTTATTTATTCTGAAATTTGTTTCCCAAATCTTTTCAGTTGGTTGATGCCATCTCAGTTATTTAACAGTTGTTGTCAACGAAAATAAGACACTGTTAACGAACCTCTTAGAACATATGGAAACACCATTAAATAATCATACGACATGAATTTATCGTAGCGGTATGTGAACAAGCCATATTAAACTGACTTGTAAGGATTAGAAACAAACTACATTTAGATGTATCAAAGGAAGTTGATGCAGCAATGAAAATAAATTGATGACTTGTGCATACATGCAAACAATAAAATTGAGAATGGAAATGGGGAATATGTCAAAGAGACAACAACCGGACCAAATAGCAGATAAAAGCCGAAGACCTGCAATGGGTCTTCAACACAGCGAGAAAATCCCACACCTGGAGGCGGGCTTCAGCTGGCCCCTAAAAAATGTGTACTAGTTCAGTGAAAATTGGCGTCATACTAAACTCCAAAACATATAAATAAATTGCTATGTATAGAAATGCTCACAGACAGTCCGTGTCAAGCACGTGATCCGATGTAGTTCATATTACTCTTACGTGTTATGTATATTCCGTAATGTTTAATCCCAAATATGTTGTTCGTATTCTTCTGACTTTTCTTGACCAAAACCTAGCTGCGTCAGCCGGTCAACCTTTTTACGTATATTATCTTACTTGATTCATCCGATGTCTGAATTCAACAACACACATGATTGCGAATGAGACCAAAAACACCAAAAGGAAATAATTGAAAACTTGAAGCCATTTCACATGCGTGATTCGAAATAGTTTTGACAATATATTTTAGTGATTTTATGACTTTAAACTTCCACGACTGTGAAAGATGATTTAATAAATTTTCGTTTCACTTTGGTGAAAAATACAGTAAGGTCGGGTTACAAAATGTACGGTTGGGTCAACCGGTAGGTGATTTGACTTGTGTTATGCAGTTCTGGATGAGAACACAAATTCATCATTAAGATCTTTACAGAGAAAACATCAATTTACTGTATTGATTCTGATTATTTATTTTTTTCACACCTAATTTGACAACATTTCCTATCGTAACTCTGTGAAATATCTCAAATTAGGTTCACACTTAGTATCCGTTATATATATTCCTATGATCGTCCTCATCATGCATGCGCTATTTGCCAACGGACGTAAATCAAACAACAATCAACCCATTCGGAACTCACAATGTGAGTCGATAGATTTTGTCGGACCGAAACAAGGGTGTTTTTTTTATAATTAAGGAAATATTTTATTTCCACAATGCGTTAGCATTATATGAGACAAATACAAAATATTTTTGGTTCGCATTTAATTATAAACATGGAGAAATTACTGAATTAAAACAAAAATCGAGGACTATGATTTTTTTTTTATTTTCTAATCCTTAATTAATTAAGAATATGATTCCAACTAACTTCCCCTTGTTTTACATGACAAACAGAGAGCTGCTCTTATTTACGTCATAACTGTTCTATCCTAGAATAGAATCTGACAGGTGTGCCCTAGAACAAATTCGAACAATTATGTCTTAAACCTGATCTTGACTGTTCTACCTTAAATCAGTTTTTGATAGTCCTAGCACATATTCTAAAAGTTCTTACATATAACAGTTATAGGGTACAACTGTTCTAACGTAAAACAGTTCTAAAACAGTTTTAAAACAGATCATTCGAAGGAGAGTTTTGAACTGATCCCAACTGTAATTGATATTTGAGCCGGGAAAACCTTATAGTAAGTTGGTCAAACAACTGTTAGAAATATTTTATTTTTATTAATTAATATTTTTGGTGCAATTTTGTGGTTTCTGTAGGGTCAGTGAGTATATATACTTTGCTGAACTGCGTAGGGAGGATACTTCTTTACACCTGTAAATAGCAAATATACCAGAAGCAACCCGAAACTTTAAATAATCAGTACTTGATTATGAAAAAAATAAGGATATTGCGATGTCGCAATCGAGTAAAGTGGACGAGAGAATTGCTACGACATTTCTGTAACAGATATATTCAATATCGGCCAACTAATTATGATTGTACCCGTAAAACTTTCGAATGGAAAAGATAGAAAATAAAATAATTTAAGTATAGATGTCACTGCCATAATATTGGTTCAATTGAAATGAAAAGGGATAATGATGTGTGCGGTAGGAAAAAAACGTAATTCCGGCTTTCTATATGCCTTCTTGCGGCATACTCAGATTTCCTGTAGTTCTTTTAAACAAATTTTAAATGATTATTACTTTATTCGTAAAGTAAAACATGATATAGGAATCTGCTTTATGTTGTGAACAAGTACTTTGAATAAAAATCCTACGTGGGCTTTTTTGAGTAAGTTAATATGACATGCAACGTTTGTAAAAGTTTGATTTTTTCTTATTGTCACAGATGTATCATCAGTTATAATATCAAAAATGTGGCAACAAAATAAGCCTAGGACCTGTTGGATATACAAATATGCATGAGTCAATGGTATATAGACAAGTTTTAGATCTTGAGCTCATACAGAAATACAGAACAGTGTGCTAATACACATAACGAGTTAGTGACTTGGACTTTTGCACACGGTTGTAGACTTGAGTTGCAATACAAGGCCAAGGAGTTCATTTGGGTATGATTATATGCTCTCAATCTAACTACCATTGGGTATGAACTGTCCCGTAGAAGTAATGATAAAAATAGTGAATTGTGTCATCGTGCCTAGGTGAAAGATCTGGAAATTTGGTATGCTTGTTTGAACGTCCGGTGCTTTTTCCTTTCCAAATATTTCATTGAAAAACAGGACAGAAAAGAATGAATTGCACTAGGAGTGGTCAAAGACATTACTGCACATAAAAATGTTAAGAGATATGAACATATGCGTTCTCGCAAATAGTTAATATGCAGCTTAAGGTTCGACACTTCTCGATTGAATTCTGGTATATACAACAGTAATTTTACCAGTACTGTTAATTGCTTTAAATGCCAAGTTGAAATAATAAATCGGAAGTCTAAATCCTAGTGTCAAAACCTTGGTTACACATCCACTGTTCCAATCCGCGTGTAAAATTAAAATTTGAAACTCTCCAAAATTAAGTAAAAATGTCCCAATCAGAATAGGACTCAATCCGGAATACAACAGATCGGACTACTGGTATCTTAAGATCCTAGACAGCATAAACGTGTCGCTAGTGAGTTGTGACACCGACGCATCGTACATATCGTACAGGTCATGATGTTGACCGAAAAACTCCTGTAGTGTCGATTTCAGTTGTTCTTCCTGATAACTCTATTGGAGTCTATTTTTTTGCTAAAGAAGTCCGTATAGTGTACAAATGCATATGGCAAGCTGATATAAAGTTATTTACCGCACACATCATCTTTTTTATTCAGTTCTTTAAAAAAAAGATACATATCAATAACATATCATGATTTATTTCAACTTAGATTTATCAAAAATTAAGTATGGTCTTGACGTTTGAAGTTTTTCAATATTCGTTCCTTTCCGATTTTTGTCTTTTGAGGTTCCACGTGAGGAAAATCCAGACAAACGCTTCCGAAGAAGCAAATTTATAAAATATTATTTTCGTTTTCATTTGTAATGACATTTGTACTCAAATCATTTTTAATTTATTCTAACAATATTTCTGTACCTCTTAATCGTGTGCCATGAAATAGATTAATGTTTTATACTAATTGCCACAATTCAAAAATCTCTGTTAAGACGAAGGAAAGCAGAGCCGATTTTATTAATTATGTCATTGTTTTTGTTTTATATTTTGTTGAACGCCATATATATACCAAGTGAACTTCAGAAGTAACCATCTTAGTCCTTTGGTCTCTGGTGGAAAGTTGTATCATTGGCAATTGTACACATGTATATTGAAGATACTTGTTTTTATTTATCTCAAATGCTCTGCCACTAGTTTTAATTTATAAACGAGGTGAATCTTTGTACGTACTATGTTCATAGAAAATATATTATGTATATTAAATTTAAACCAACAAAAATTTATCAAATAATTTATTTACATAGTTTTTCATCTGTCTATATCAGTCGATACAGGGGAAAACATAGTCATGTCTGTGACTTAATATAAAACAAAGAAGCCAAACCGTCCAGAATTGGTGTTAAATTTCAATTCATTAAATCTACGATTATCAAGGTATAAACAAACTGTTTCATGCCAAAATTTGGAGCAAGCAAGCATGCTTATCAATTGAAGAAAATAGTAATAAAGACTTGAAATCTTTAAATAAAATCAAAATCTATTATCTTCAAATAATTTATTGTTCTCTTTCGAAAAGAAATACTAACCACAATACGAGTGCTAGTCTATTGTGAAAAATATTTTTCTGTTCAGTTACAGACGTTTCGTGTATTGTCCTATTTAATTTTAAACATAAATTTGTGTGATTTATTAAAAGCTTGGCAAACCATACCAGATCTAGAAAATGATACGGGGTTGTCCGTAAATGAAGATGTTGGCTTAGTAACTCTTGGTGTTTTGGTTCTACTGGCTCCTTCTTGAGTGGCTTGGTAGGTTGCTTTCCTTTTCCAATCTGAACTTCTCAATTGTTTCTCTGTAACAAGTAATTAGAAATTACGCAACATTAATTGCGAGTTTCTAGATTTTATCAAAAGTTTTCAGCTAAAATGATGAATTTTGTAATCGTCTGTTAATACAATAAGATTGAATTTGTTTTAACAATTCATAACGTTTCAATGATTAGGCATACTCGATTGGTTGTTTTAACAATTCTTAAGAGCAGTTGAGAATTTCTCATGACAGTTTCTATTTATTGAAATTTTGTTATGTACAAACTTTGTAAATGTAAAACATTTCCGGTTTATTTATACTGCATTAGCCGTATTTGGCACAACTATTCGAAATGTTTGGTATTTAAAGCTCTACAACTTATGATTGATTTGGTTTAGAAACTGTTTTTATTCGAGTGTTACAGTGGAGATCTAACCTCTCATTAGAACTGTCAGAATATTCTGTCATAGAACTGTTCTAACCTGTCCTAGAACAGTTCTACCCTAGAACTAATCTAAGTAGAACAGTCAGAATCAGTTCTAGGTAGAACTGACTAAATCAGTTCTAGGTAGAACTGTCAGGATCAGTTCTAGGGTAGAACTGTCTAAATCAGTTCTAGGTAGAACTGTCCAAAACACTTCAAACCGTAGAACTGTCAGCAGAACTGACTAAATCAGTCAGGACTGTAGAACAGTTCTAAATGACGTCACTGCAGTAAGGGCACTTTAGAATTTAGAAGAAATAAATCACTTCCATTTACTTTGCTATATATCAAATAGCAGATTTTCTATATTTTTTACTGATCAAACGACTTTTATTACGTTACATGTACAACATTATCGAAGTGAATAGAAGGTTATCCAACTCATCGGAGAAATATTTTTATAAGATTGCATACGGAAAAATCATTGGTTACGTTTCTTCGTTCCCCGTTTTAAACAGTCTCTTCCTAAATAAAACTCTGCATTTAATTCATGGAATTTTAATCGTAATTACCGTATTTGCCTTGGATTTACATTCATTTAAGATTCTGTTTTGACAAATGTTCAAACGAAAATTGTACAGTGGATGAATTATGGGATATTAATGAAAAAAGTGTTGTACAACGTAAAAAAACTATATACATTTGCACCATCTCGTCAATTTAGCCAGACTTATCCATAACGATTATAAATGATATCTGCCCCGGAGTCTGCAACTCAGAAAAATATACTGGATCTGAACATGAATGAAACATTTGCCCCTGGACGTCATATATATACCAAGTGAACTTCAGAAGTAACCATCTTAGTCCTTTGGTCTCTGGTGGAAAGTTGTATCATTGGCAATTGTACACATGTATATTGAAGATACTTGTTTTTATTTATCTCAAATGCTCTGCCACTAGTTTTAATTTATAAACGAGGTGAATCGTGGTACGTACTATGTTCATAGAAAATATATTATGTATATTAAATTTAAACCAACAAAAATTTATCAAATAATTTATTTACATAGTTTTTCATCTGTCTATATCAGTCGATACAGGGGAAAACATAGTCATGTCTGTGACTTAATATAAAACAAAGAAGCCAAACCGTCCAGAATTGGTGTTAAATTTCAATTCATTAAATCTACGATTATCAAGGTATAAACAAACTGTTTCATGCCAAAATTTGGAGCAAGCAAGCATGCTTATCAATTGAAGAAAATAGTAATAAAGACTTGAAATCTTTAAATAAAATCAAAATCTATTATCTTCAAATAATTTATTGTTCTCTTTCGAAAAGAAATACTAACCACAATACGAGTGCTAGTCTATTGTGAAAAATATTTTTCTGTTCAGTTACAGACGTTTCGTGTATTGTCCTATTTAATTTTAAACATAAATTTGTGTGATTTATTAAAAGCTTGGCAAACCATACCAGATCTAAAAAATGATACGGGGTTGTCCGTAAATGAAGATGTTGGCTTAGTAACTCTTGGTGTTTTGGTTCTACTGGCTCCTTCTTGAGTGGCTTGGTAGGTTGCTTTCCTTTTCCAATCTGAACTTCTCAATTGTTTCTCTGTAACAAGTAATTAGAAATTACGCAACATTGTACAGTGGATGAATTATGGGATATTAATGAAAAAAGTGTTGTACAACGTAAAAAAACTATATACATTTGCACCATCTCGTCAATTTAGCCAGACTTATCCATAACGATTATAAATGATATCTGCCCCGGTGTCTGCAACTCAGAAAAATATACTGGATCTGAACATGAATGAAACATTTGCCCCTGGACGTTCGGCTACAAACAAAATCATGCATTTTTCTTTGCCTTCTTCAAATTATATTAACAGTATACTATTCCAAGAAGAGAACTTCCCATACATGTACTTTTTATTTTATTTCTAAAATAAAGTATATGAATCAGTCATGTGAGTGTTGGATGATGCCATTAAATAGTTTTGTTTAAAAAAAAACCATCACAAACTACTGACTTAAACATGTTAAAAAGTCACTTTAGCATGTTTAATGGTTCATTATTATGGATACAGAGATGAAATAACGGCGCGCTAAATTCTTAGATATGGTATAAATACACCTTGTCGCTATTTGTCTGCCATTACTGGATATCACACAGGTTCCCGTAAAATTTTGACGTCATAAAACAAAATATCTAACGCCACAATGGAAAAGTCATTGTGGTATGCTTCAAAAGTTCAAGAGGCCGGGTCAGCCAGGATTAGCGATGAGGTGTATTGTGTTTCAAAGTTGGTGTCATTTTTATCATACGATCCGTCCTCACATAGAAATAATATTGGTTTACCATGTTTACAATGAGGCCATATACATGTCTATTTACATGATAAAGTGTAAATAAGTTCAGTTTTGGTTGATGCGGTCAAATAATTTTGTTAAAACAACTCTCACTCAGTCTGATATATCGAAACCACTGAAATTTGTTTACAATTCAATATTTTGAATAAAAAAAGGACTTGAATGACTTGCTGATATTGAAAATTGATGTGTAATTTCTTTGTAGCCAATGAGTTCCAATATTCATTGATATTGCTGTCATTTGAATTGTACAATCCATCGTAATATGTATTACTATAAGTGATTTAGTATGCGGCTATATATATATTAAGATTTACATAACAAAGTGTAATTATGGTCAGTTTTGGTTGATGCTGTCACATATGGTCAGTTTTGGTTGATGCTGTCAAATATGGTCAGTTTTGGTTGATGCGGACAAATAATTTTGTTATATTCATGGGTCAGTCTAAGATATCAAAACTACTGAAATTAGTTTACGATTCAAAATTTTGATGAAAAAGAGGACATGCTGGCACTATAAACTGATGTGAGCATAATTTTATTTTCCAATATTGCTTTCATTTATATTAAACAATCCATCCTGATATAAAAATATAGAATTTATTAGGTGATTTACTTTGCGGCTATTAGATTGACATCATGTACATAATAAAGTGCAAATATGGTCAGTTTTTGGTTGATGAGGACAAATTATTTTGTTATACCAGTCAGTCTGAGGTATGAAAACTACTGATATTTGTTTCTGATGCAATATTTTGAATAAAAAGAGGACATGCTGGCATTCTAGATTGATGCAAATGAAATTAGGTAGCATTGTGTTCCAATACTTCTATCATTTGTATTTTCATGATTTTACAATCCATCCTTACATAAAAATATGACAGATTTACTATGCGACTATAAGAGTTACATAAAAAAAAGAGCAAATATGGTCAGTTTTGGTTGATGCGGTTTAATATGGTCAGTTTTGGTTGATGCTGTCAAATATGGTCAGTTTTGATTGATGCAGACTAATAATTTTGTTACATGATTACATGTTACTGTCAGTCTGAGGTATGAAAACTACTGATATTTGATTCTGATGCGATATTTTGAATAAAATAGGAAATGCTGGCACTCTCAATTGATGTGAGAAAAAAAATTGTGGTCATTGATTTCCAATATTGTAGTTATTTATATACTACAGTCCCTCTTGACAAAAAATTATAAATGAATTACTGTGCAGCTATTTAGATTTACATTAAAAAAAAAAGCAAATATGGTAAGTTTTGGTTGATGCGGTCAAAAGATTTTATTAAACGACTCAGTCTGAAGTATGAACATTACTGATATTTGTTTATGATTCAATATTTTGAATAAAAAGAGGACATGCTCGTTGGCAGATCAAGGGGGGGGGGGTTCAGGAGTTGGAACCCCCTTTTTTGACGATCAATGCATTTGAATGGGAACATATAGTTGGACCCCACCCCCCCCCCCTTTTTAAAATGGCTGGATCTGCCCCTGCATGCTGGCACTATAAAATGATGCGAACAAAATTGTTTTCCAATATTGCTGTAACTTGTACAGTACAGTTCCTCTTGACCTAAAATTAAAACTGAAGTACCGTGTCAGCTATATAGATTTGCAGAAAGAAAGAGCAAATAATGTCAGTTTAGATTGATGTGGTCAAAGGATTTTTGTTAAACAGGTCCGTCCGAGGTATGAAAACTACTACAGATATTACATTTGGTTAATGAGGTCAGATAATTTTGTTATGTGATAACGAGCCATCCTGACTCCAAGAATAACAAATGTAAAACAATTCAAATAATACCCCCCCCCCCCCCCCCCAATACTTATTAACGGCCTAATTTATGTACAAAAAAATGAAAGAAAAACAAATATTTTATGTTACACATCAACAAAAGAAAATCACTGAATTACGGGCTTCTGACTTGGAACAGGCACATACATGCAGAATATAGCGGGGTTAAACATGTTCTCTTGCCGATTATAAATCTGAAATAAAACCGGCAAAATAGCAAAACTCTATATAATATTAATCGCTAGTTTGCCGAAGCCTTTATGTCAAGACAAATATTTCTTAAAACTTATAAATCAATTCTAGCCGTAGAATTTATAAATCAATTTTAGCCGTAGAATTTATAAATCAATTTTAGCCGTAGAATTTATAAATTAATTCTGGCCGTAGAATTTATAAATCAATTCTAGCCGCGTAGAATTTGAAATGAATTCTAACCGCGCGTAGAACTGTTCTAGAAGTAGAACATGTAGAACTGACCAAAAATTTGGTAAGTTCTAGCTAGAACTGTCTAAAAGTGTTCTAGGGTAGAACTGTCAGGATCAGTTCTAGCTAGAACTGTCCAAATCAGTTCTAGGTAGAACTGACCAAATCGGTTCTAGCTAGAACAGTTCTAACCTAGAACTGACTAAAAGGTGTCAGGCTGACAGTTCTACATACTGTTCTAGAACAGTTCTCCTGACAGATTCTGACAGAATTTATGAGAGGTTAGAACTGATCTCCACTGTACATATGGGTCTGATTCTCATATAGATGCGCGTCTGGCATACACTATAGACCTGGTATACTTAATAAGTTGTGTTTTTTTTTATATCTTAAAAAAAGGTGAATTGAGATTGGTGAATTGAAAATGATAAACAATGACGGAACCAGATGAAAACTGTGGCCGTTATACCTCGACACACGTACAGTGGGACGCTCAGCCTCGGAAGTATATAAAATTCGTCCCCATACCACAATAAGGTACTGGGATCATGTATACGAGACTAATGTTGATTAACATAATATGTTTAAGAAAAGCTACTAATTAAGTAAACGATTGCTGCGTCAAACCCGGTAGCTTTCTCGTCGAATTCAAAGTAACATAAACACTTAAGTTTAATATTGTTTTAATCTATCTTATATTAGTGTAATTGAAAAATAACATGCATTTTAATGCCTTGATGTTTCGAATAAACATCTCAGTTGTTATTTCTGTAACAAATAAAAAAAGGAAAGGTGTTATCATTCCCATGCAATGAGAAAAGTTACATCATACCAAAAGAGCATGTCAGTTTATTGTATATATAACCGGACGAAAAGTGACATTGGGAACTTTTACTATTATTTGCACAGTGCTTTATAGGAACTCTCGTTTTGAATTGTATATGTATATGAACTCTCGTTTTGAATAGTTATATGAACTTTCGTTTTAAATTGATTATTTCCCATTTTAGTTTTAAGTTGAATATTTCTTGTTGTAAATGTTTCTTTATTCTTAAATATAATGTTTCTTATTTCAAATATCCAAAGAGATTATATAGTTACTATTTTACAACTTAATCCGATGGCTGTCAAGAGTGTGAGAGATAATACATGTATCTAACACTTGAACTACAAAAGCAATTATCGCTATTTTATAAAGTTTAGCCGGAGGACAATAATCCTATTATTATTACATAACATTGGACAAGTATATTTATATTTTATAAGAACCTTTTATAATGTTTTAATACCCTTATCTTTGAATTAATTTTATGTTTTGTAAACTGTTGCTGGGGCAGTCTTCCCCTAGCTTTCGAACTGTAAACTTGTGTTAATAAATTTGTATATATTTTTATACGGTCTTGCGTTTAAAGCAGCCATAGTGTCGATTATAGACCTACAGACTTTAATGTAACCCGTGTCGAAGTTCACGGACTGATGCCGGAATTCACGGGGTTATAATTGGGAAGGATCCCACGATTACCGTAACCTTTGCAGCCAAGGGAGTGTTTTACTTATGAACTAGTCCCAGTTTATATGAAGGAATGGAGTTACCAAAGTTGGAAAAATTTAACGCGTTCGAAACAGAAAATGCAGATATGTGGATACAGCGTTATGAACTTATGTGCGAATTTTCAAAATGGGATGACGTGCAAGCCACAAGAGCGTTTACATGCTTTATTGACGATTACGTTTTAGCATGGTACATGTTATCACTACAAACTCCTCAGAGTCTGAATTGACCAGTGTTTGTGCTCGACCAGTAAAATCGAGCACACATTTTACTCGACTAGTCTCGACATTGTCTCGACTGTACTTAACTGTACTTAAGTGTACTCGACTAGGTCTCGACTTTACTTAATTAGTCTGATTCAGTACTTGATGATCTTTGTGTAGTCTGAAATGGTCTTGACCAAGGCTCGACCTGTCTCGACCTGTCTTGACTAGTCTCGACCTGTCTCGACTAGTCTCGACTCAGTCTCAACCAGTCTCGACTAGTCTTGACCTTCAAATTTAGTTTTGACTGGTGTAAATCAGCCCATCTAACTAAATTAAATATTGATCTTACAAAATTCAAGCTTATTAGGTAGTTTGATTTATTGCTGTGAAATGAAAGAATTAAATTTTACAATATGTAAAAAAAAAATTATTATAGAAAAATTCAGATAGGCATCTTTAATTTTTTTTATAACTTTTTCAAATCAACTTGGATTTTCATCAAACTATGCAGATATCTTAGATATATATCAAGCTTACTGAATCCCATTTCATTTAGTCTGTTGTTGTATTGCTGTAAAATTTAAGAATTAAAGTAATTTTGGTAAAAAAAAGCTAGGATTTGCAATTCGGACAAAATAGAGATAGTACACTTTAATTTTTTTAATAACTTTTTCAAATCAACTTGGATTTTCATCAAACTATGCAGCTATCTTACATATATATCAAGCTTACTGAATCCCATTTCATTTAGTTTTTTGTTGTATTGTTGTCAAATTTAAGAATTAAAGTAATCTTGGTATAAAAAGCTAGAATTTGCAATTCGGACAAAATAGAGATAGTACACTTTAATTTTTTTAATAACTTTTTCAAATCAACTTGGATTTTCATCAAACTATGCAGCTATCTTACATATATATTAAGCTTACTGAATCCCATTTCATTTAGTTTTTTGTAGTATTGCTGTAAAATTTAAGAATTAAAGTAATCTTGGTATAAAAAGCTAGGATTTGCAATTTGGACAAAATAGAGATACAATGTATCACCAAGTAAGATCACCAAGGTAGCTATATAGTTTTAATAAAATCCAATTTGATTTGAAAATGTTATAAAAAAAATTAAAGTGTACTATCTCTATTTTGTTCGAACTGCAAATTCTAGCTTTTTTGATCTAGATTAATTTAATTCTTAAATTTGACAGCAATACAACAAAAAACAAAATGACCTGGGATTTAGTAAGCTTAGTAAACATTTAAGATAGCTGCATAGTTTGATGCAAATCCAAGTTGACTTGAAAAAGTAATTAAAAAAATTAAAGTGTACTATCTCTATTTTGTCCGAATTGCAAATCCTAGCTTTTTATCCCAAGATTACTTTAATTCTTAAATTTTACAGCAATACAACAAAAAACTAAATGAAATGGGATTCAGTAAGCTTGATATATATGTAAGATAGCTGCATAGTTTGATGCAAATCCAAGTTGACTTGAAAAAGTTATTAAAAAAATTAAAGTGTACTATCTCTATTTTGTCCGAATTGCAAATTCTAGCTTTTTATCCCAAGATTACTTTAATTCTTAAATTTTACAGCAATACAACAAAAACCTAAATGAAATGGGATTCAGTAAGCTTGATATATATGTAAGATAGCTGCATAGTTTGATGAAAATCCAAGTTGATTTGAAAAAGTTATTAAAAAAATTAAGGTGTACTATCTCTATTTTGTCCGAATTGCAAATTCTAGCTTTTTATACCAAGATTACTTTAATTCTTAAATTTTACAGCAATACAACAAAAAACTAAATGAAATGGGATTCAGTAAGCTTGATATATATGTAAGATAGCTGCATAGTTTGATGAAAATCCAAGTTGATTTGAAAAAGTTATAAAAAAAATTATAGATGCCTATCTTAATTTTTCTATAATAATTTTTTTTTTACATATTGTAAAATTAAATTCTTTCATTTCACAGCAATAAATCAAACTACCTAATAAGCTTGAATTTTGTAAGATCAATATTTAATTTAGTTAGATGGGCTGATTTACACCAGTCAAAACTAAATTTGAAGGTCAAGACTAGTCGGGACAGGTCGAGACTGGTTGAGACTGAGTCGAGACTAGTCGAGACAGGTCGAGACTAGTCAAGACAGGTCGAGACAGGTCGAGCCTTGGTCAAGACCATTTCAGACTACACAAAGATCATCAAGTACTGAATCAGACTAATTAAATAAAGTCGAGACCTAGTCGAGTACACTTAAGTACAGTTAAGTACAGTCGAGACAACGTCAAGACTAGTCGAGTAAAATGTGTGCTCGATTTTACTGGTCAGAATATTGTTAATCTTTTTGCAAATACAGGCGGTTCCAGAGCCGATAGTAAAATAAATGTTAGAATAGGTTCCTCGGTTATACATACTCTTGTCGATACCGGTGCAGCAGTATCGGTCATAAATACAAATACTTATAAGTCATTACAAGTAGACAAACCTTACCCTGTAGATAAATCAGATTTGTTAGGTGTACGTGGTGTAAATGACAATTTTATCAGAGTGCTGGGCAAAGTCACACTGCCCGTTGAAATAGGAAAGCTCACTTTATTTCACGATTTTTATATTTTGGATGATGTCAATATGCCACTTATTTTAGGCCGAGACTTCATGCATGATCAAAAAGCTGAGATAAGTTTCCCCAAACAAGTTTTATCATTACAAAATGGAATGACAGAAGTTTATTTAAGTCAGGGCCAAGATCGGGATCACATCCACAATTTTGTTCGTGTGCTATCCGATGTTACATTTCAACCTAGAGAAAGAGTAATTTTTCCTGTGAAAATAGATAATTTTAGCGAAAACACATCAGGTATTATTGAACCAAATTTTTCACTTGCTGGCAAACACAGTATAATGGGAGCACGGTGCTTAATTAAGACACATAATAACAATTCTGTTTTGAAATTTTAAATCCTACAAATGCTGTAATAACACTGAAACAAAATACTATAGTTGGAAATTTTATTAAAATTCAAGATGATAAAATTTTTGGAGAATTAAAAGAAAATTTTGAGTTTATAGATAGTATCAAAACTGGCGAAGCTTCAAATTCAAATAATAATTATATCAAAACTGCTACCGAGATGGGTATTGATCTTTCAAAATCCGATTTAAGCGAAACACAAAAATATCAGTTATTGACTCTGTTAGGGCAATATAGGCAAGCTTTTGCTAAAGACATAACCGAATTAGGCTGTACCAAAATAGGCAAACACATCATTGACACAGGCGATGCAAATCCAGTCAGACAATTTCCGTACCGGACTACCCCTAAAACAAAGGAAGAAATAAATACACATTTGAACGAAATGGAGGAACAAGGTATTGTCGAAAAAGCATGTCACCATGGAGCAGCCCCATCTTACTTGTAGCAAAACCCAATGGCGAGAAGAGAGTATGTGTGGACTATCGCAAACTGAATCGTCTGACGAAAATCTATACACAATCGCTCCCAAATCTTTCAGATGTCCTAGATACACTTGGAGAAAAGCATGCGCAGACATATAGCGTCTGTGATATGAAACAGGGCTTCTGGCAACTGGAGCTTGATGAGCAATCCAAAGAAAAGACTGCTTTTATGACGCATCGAGGTCAGTACGAGTTCAACCGACTTCCATATGGCCTAGCAAATTCGCCTGCAACCTTCAACATGATCATGAACGAAGTAATCCGGGATCTCAACTGGAAAAGTGCATTAGTTTATGTAGACGACATTCTAATTTACAGTAAGAACTTTGAAGAACACCTTTGTCACTTAGCAGCCCTATTTGATAAACTAATCGAAGCCAACCTGAAATTGAAGCCGTCAAAGTGTCAGTTCGCTTGTAAAGAAGTCCAATACTTAGGTCACATTATAACCAAAGAAGGCATAGCAGTAGATCCAGAGAAAACAGCATCTGTACATTCCTTTGCAGCGCCGAAAAATGTCAAAGAAGTACGAATGTTCCTTGGACTATGTAATTATTACAGGAAGTTCATTCACAACTACTCCAAAATTACTTCTCCGCTCAATCAACTGCTACATAAAGATCAACAATTTCATTGGACAGACGAATGTCAACGATCGCTCGAAACGCTCAAGACAAAACTCACTTCAGCTCCTATTCTAGTATTTCCGGACTTCAATAAAGAGTTTATTTTACATACTGACGCAAGTGGTACTGCAATAGGATATGTTCTAGGTCAACATGACAAAGACAAGAAACTCCGAGTTATTGCGTATGGCGGACGTATGCTACGAAAACCAGAACAAAGATGGGACGTTAAAGACAGAGAATGCTGTAATCCTTTTAAATATTGAAATTGAAGACAGTATATATACCTTGGTAAATATTTATGCACCAAACATACCCCAAAAAAGAAATGTCTTCTTTAAAAAAGTTAAAGATGTTATAACTAAAAATAGCTTAGGAATGGTCATTATAGGAGGAGACATGAATGACACCTTAACTAATATAGACAACAAGCATAATATGTCAAAAAAGTCCTTTAAAGAAAAAAAAGCTGTACCCAGCATAAAATCTTTAATAAAAACGCATAAGTTAAGTGATATATGGCGAGAAATACATGGTAAAAAAATACAATTTACTTGGAGAAGGAAAAATAACATCAATGAAGCATCAAGAATTGATTTCTTTTTAACCTGTCCTGAAATACGAACTCAAATAGAATCAACAGACATAAGACCAGTCATTATAACCCATACAGATCATCAAGCAATATCTCTTATGATAAACTGTAGATCACAACAAAAAGGAAAAGGATATTTTAAAATAAATAATAGTGTTTTAGAAAATAATGAGTATCAAAACATAATTAAAAAACTTATAAAACAGTATGAATGTAAAGTATTACTTACCAACGACGTTGGGCTTCAATGGGATCTCTTTAAAACAGAGGAGGTGCGAGACTAGCATTCTATAGCGTTCTGTAAAAGGAAAGCACAAAACAATGTAAAAGAAATAAACATTTTAGAAAATAAACTTAAAAAATTAAATGAATGTATAAATTTGAAGTGCCAAGAAGATGTTATTGCCTATTTCAATGATGAAATCAATAAATTAGAAAACAAACTTAGTAATTTATATGAAGCGAAAACTAAAGAGGCACAAATTAGATCTAGAATTAAGTGGGTGGAAGAAGGGGAAAAAAATACAAAATTCTTTTTAGGATTAGAAAAATCTAGGCAAACAAAAAAAAACAATAACAGCCCTTAAAGATAAAGATGGGGAGATACACAGAGATCCTACAAAAATATTGCAACTTGAAAGAGAATTTTATCAAGATATATACAAAAGTTCAAACCCTAACATAACTTATATTAAAGATTACATTATGAATACAGAAATTGATCATAAATTAACCAATAAAGAAAGTGAAAGTATGGAAGGTCTATTAATTATCCAGGAATGCACAGAATCTCTATTTAAAATGAAACTCAATAAAGCCCCAGGCATTGATGGTTTAAGTGTAGAGTTTTACAAGATATTTTGGGAAGATCTGAAAGAATTTGCTGTTAATACATTCAATTTTTCATATGAAAAAGGGGAGTTAACTAATTTACAAAAAATAGGAGTTATTTCCCTTCTACATAAAAAAAATGACCCACTATCTTTAGATAACTATAGGTCAATAACATTATTAAATGTAGATACAAAGATTGTAGCTCAGTCATTAGCACAAAGAATTAGTAAAATATTACCACAAATTATTCATGGGGATCAAAATGGGTATGTAAAAAATAGATATATTGGATATAACATTAGACAAATTCAAGATATCATTGATTTTGCAGAAAAATTCAACATAGAGGGAGCTCTTCTTTTCTTAGATTTCTCTAAAGCTTTTGATTCTTTAGAGTGGGATTTCATGTTTTTAGCTTTAAAAAAATTTGGATTCAAAAGTTCAATGTTGAAATGGATTAAAGTTCTATATACTGATATTAAAAGCTCAGTTATAAACAATGGTTGGATTTCAAAACCTATAAGCATTTTTCGTGGGATTAGGCAAGGGTGCCCATGCAGTGCGATAATTTTTGTAATTGCTGTTGAAATTTTAGCATGTAGGATCAGACAAGATCATGACCTCAAAGGCTTTGAAATTAAACTTGATGACAAAACTCACACATTAAAAATTAGTCAACTAGCAGATGATACCACTCTTTTTCTTAGAACAAAACAAGACATTTCAAAAGCACTTAATATGATTGAAACATTTGGAACATTGTCAGGTTTGAAATTAAACAGAGCTAAAACTGAGGGTGTTTGGCTTGGGAAGCAAAAAAACTGCAAAGATAAACATGAAAATATTAACTGGACAAATATACCTGTAAAAAGCCTAGGTATATATTTTGGTCATAATAAAAAAGAGTGTCAAAGATTAAATGCTGAAAAACTTTTAGAAAAATCAGCAAACATTATTCTTAATTGGAAAAAGAGAAACTTAACCAGGATAGGAAGGATAACAGTTACTAAATCATTAATTATTCCTAATATTACATTTTTAGCATCTGTCTCAACCATAGATAAAGAGTATTCAAACCAGTTTAAAAAAATGATATATGAATTTTTATGGAATAACAAAACAGAAAAAGTTAAACGCTCCGTACTAAGTTACGACAAATTAAATGGGGGATTAAAAATGATTAATTTAGAGAAATACATAGAAACAATAAAAATAGGTTGGATTAAAAGATTAAATGCAGAGCAATTCTTAAACTGGACAGTAATACCAAAATTTTATTTAAACAAATTTGGAAATAATCTTCTTATATTGCAAATGAATCTCGATAGTATAAATTCAATACCAGATATAAAAAAGATACCAGAGTTTTATCTTGATATAATCAAAGTTTGGATCAAGAACAAAAATAATAATAATAAATACCCAAAAATCTACAGACTAATCCGCCAACAAGTTATTTGGGGAAATCAGTGGATAAAATTTCAAGCAAAAACATTATTATTCCAAAACTGGATAGATAGCAACATAATATACATAAATGATATCATAGATGAATCTGGAAATATAACAGAAAGATTTATTAGACAAAAGCTTAATAAAAAGACAAACTGGATTACTGAATTTTTAAAATTAAAAAAAGCTATACCAAAAGAATGGGTTAAAATATTAGCTGACAAATGTTCAAGAACAACTAATGTACTAACAGATAATGTTGTGTATATTTATGACAAAGATAACTTTAAACAAAATATAAATAAATTAGAAACAAGTAAAATTTACAAAATACTATTAGAACAAGATAAAGAAATACCAATTGGCTTTTACAAATGGAAGAGACTACTAAATTTTGAAAACATAGAAAATAAAGCTCAAAACATACTTAAATTTGTTCATAATCATTTGAAAGAAAATAAATTAAAAATGTTCAGATGGAAACTATTACATTTTATTCTTCCAAACAAAGTTTTATTAAAACAATGGAAAATATGCCAAAACTCAGACTGTAATCACTGTAATATTACAGAAGATTATGAACACTTTTTTATTACATGCCACTTTCTTGATAAATTTTGGAAAGACATATTTAATCTGTTAGAAAAAGTTAAACTTGGAAAACACATTTTAACACTAAAAAATTTGATTTGGGGTTACAAAATAAATGATATAGAATATTATGATATTAATTTTTTTCTTACAGTTATTATATTTTCAATTCACAAAATACACTATTTGTCAGAGTTTAGAACAAAGAAGATAAATGTATTTTCTGTTTTTAAAACTGAGTTAAGAAAGGAGAGAAACACCAACCCTCTAATTACAGGCCTGTGAAATTAACATCCATAGCATGCAAACTGCTAGAGCACATTATACATAGTACAGTCATGGATCACTTTGATCGACATAACATTCTATGCGACGAACAACATGGTTTCAGAAGTCGACGTTCATGTGAGACCCAGTTAGTGGTAACACTAAACCAGATTGCCAAAAACATGGACCAGGGGCACCAGACTGACATCATCTTACTGGATTTTTCAAAAGCCTTTGACAAGGTACCACACGAACGCTTGCTTTTGAAACTGGCATACTACGGGGTGAAAGGATCAACATTGAACTGGATAAAGGACTTCCTAAGCAGTAGAACCCAGTCAGTTGTACTAGAAGGACATACATCATCTCCTTTAGATGTACTATCAGGAGTTCCACAAGGGACAGTCTTAGGCCCTCTACTATTCTTGACATATATCAACGACATGCCAGATTGTACATCTTCAGATGTAAGGTTGTTTGCGGACGATAGCCTGGTGTACAGAAAAATTAGAAATCCTGATGATGCTGCAACTCTACAGAGAGACCTCACTGCTCTGGAAGAGTGGGAACACAAGTGGCAGATGTGTTTCCATCCAGAAAAGTGCACAGTCATGAGGATATCTAACAAGCGCAACACCCTGCAAACAACATACACCTTGCACGGACACCAACTAGAAGTTGTTGATAGCGGAAAGTACCTTGGAGTTACCATTAGTCAAGACCTACAGTGGAATAAGCACATTATTAACACCACAGGAAAAGCAACCAGGACCCTCGGTTTTCTCCGCAGAAACCTGGGCCGATGCAAACCATCTGTTAAAAACACAGCCTATTGTGCTCTCATCAGACCATCGATTGAGTACGCTGCCACAGTGTGGGACCCCCATCAAACCACATTGATCAAAGACATCGACCGGGTACAGCGTAAAGCAGCACGATTTGTCTACAACCAGTACACAGACACTTCCCCAGGGTGCGTCACTGGATTATTAGACCAACTCCAGTGGGATCCACTACAGTATAGACGAATTAAACAGCGACTCGTACTATGCTACAAGATACAGAACCAACTAGTGGAGATACAACCAGCTATCTACTACACACCTGGGGACAACAGAACAAGGGGTGGCCACAGACTTAGACAGATAAGAGCTACTAAGGAAGTATACAACAACTCCTTCTTCCCACGCTCTATAAGGGACTGGAACCTTCTGCCAGACACAGTAGCAGCTGCACCAACACTCGAAGAGTTCAGGGCCAGATTAGCCAGTGTGCCCTGGACCCAGATGCAGCCTAACTAGACATCAGTTTGCCAAATTGTACAGTGTAAATAGTTTTAATTATTTTGTTAATATTCACTTTTAATCAATGGAGAAGCCTCCTGTTTTACCGAGCGGAGTTAGTTAATCACTCAAATATGAGGTCAACTCCTTAACGGAAGAAGAAGAAGAAGAAGAAGAGGCTCGTTCTACGAAACAATTTTTTTAACCATGAAAGAAAAGGAATATTGGGAAAATTATTTAAGTGTATTTGAATTGTTCTAACTGATAACATGGTTGTTAAAGTTATCATTGTGTATTAATTAACTTATTATCTAATTTTGTATTTATTTATGATGCTTGATAGACATTAATTACAATATTTATATTATAATCTGGTACGAGGCATTATACATTACAAAAAAAAACCCAAAAAACAGCATAGTTGTTCTTTGATTACCGTACGACTATTATTCTTTCAAATTATAGCTGTCTTACCTGAATAATGATGTAGATCAAAGATAATTACAATCTTTTTCGATATTGATTGAAAAAAACCATTATCCGGAAACACATGGAAACTGATAGAAGTCATCCCAAACTCGGATGAACTATGAAAATTTTCCGAAAATAAGACTAGATAATATAAATACTTTAATATAATTAGAATAGCATTATTTATCTATATTGATGTAATATTTATAATATTTTGTAAACGACTAACAATATGCAGTTTATCTACCTGAAGAATCCCTGAACTTCTGGTACTAATGAAAGAGGGACCTTCACTGAGATAGCTGTGTCAGTGGAGTAATTGTTAACAGCGAGCAATAATACTGTTGTTGAATAAAAAAAAAAAAAAAAAAAAAAAAAAAAAGACAGAGAATGCCTTGCACTAGTTGTAGCTATCAAACAGTTCCATGTTTATTTGGCAAACAACAAATTTCATGTTTATACTGACCATATAGCTTTGCAATATCTTCATCGAATTAAAGAGAGTACCGGACGTTTAGCAAGATGGTCCATGTATCTTCAGACATACAATTTTGAAGTTCACTACCAACCCGGAAAGGATAACGTATGCGCAGATTTCCTCTCCAGAATTCAGCACCCAGAAAACCAGCGTCAGCGTCGACTCAGTATAGACGAAATCGAGGTTACATATACAGCAACCGATCAATCCAGAAAAGAAACCAATCAACAGATGTATAACGAAAATCAAAGGTCAGTCGTCCAGCCAGTCCTGTTACAAGACTCTGGCAAATCAAAACATAATTCAGTATCAGCAATTAAGGCAGTCACTGAAGGAGATAATAGTTATCGTAATGCGGATCCATTACTCATGATCATCGAAACCACAAAGCTAACACAGGATAGAATCCAAGCAGCTCAAAATGAAGACGAAGAAGCAGGACAAATGCTACAATACATTGAACAGAATACTCTACCACAAGACAAAAAGAAAGCTGACGTTATAGTCCGTGAGTCAAACCACTACGTTGTTTCAAATGGTATACTATTTCACCATTACTATCCAAGAGGGAAAGGACACTTATCAGATAGGGTCATCAAACAATTAGTTGTACCGAAGCCATTGCGTAACGACGTACTTTTATCGTACCATGATGCAATTATTGCAGCGCACCCCGGTATTGACAGAACTTACAACAACATCCGAATGAAGTATTACTGGAAGAGAATGTACTCAGACATTGAAGATTATGTGAAAACCTGTATTGAATGTCAACAAGGCAAGACTAATCCGCACTCTAAGAGATAAAATTGAGAATGGAAATGGGGAATGTGTCAAAGAGACAACAACCCGACCAAATAAAAAACAACAACAGCAGAGGGTCACCAACAGGTCTTCAATGTAGCGAGAAATTCCCGCACCCGGAGGCGTCCTTCAGCTGGCCCCTAAACAAATATATACTAGTCCAGTGATAATGAACGCCATACTAATTTCCAAATTGTACACAAGAAACTAAAATTAAAATAATACAAGACTAACAAAGGCCAGAGGCTCCTGACTTGGGACAGGCGCAAAAATGCGGCGGGGTTAAACATGTTTGTGAGATCTCAACCCTCCCCCTATACCTCTAACCAATGTAGTAAAGTAAACGCATAACAATACGCACATTAAAATTCAGTTCAAGAGAAATCCGAGTCTGATGTCAGAAGATGTAACCAAAGAAAATAAACAAAATGACAATAATACATAAATAACAACAGACTACTAGCAGTTAACTGACATGCCAGCTCCAGACTTCAATTAAACTGACTGAAAGATTATGATTTCATCATATGAACATCAGGCACAATCCTTCCCGTTAGGGGTTTAGTATCATACCATCATAACATATATGAGAAGAACATAACCCGTGTCATGCCAACAACTGTATTTTAGAATAAATGTGTTTAGTTCCGATGCAAAGACCTTATCAGTGACTCAATATTAACGCCAAAATATGCAATCTTTAATGACTTGACAACAGTATCGTAATTATATCCCTTCTTAATAAGTCTATTCAAAGGTTTTGTAAGTTTCTGAGGTGAATACTGACACCTTTGTGCTTTATAAAGAATATTACCATAAAAAATTGGATGTGAAATACCTGAACGTATTAGAAGTCTGCATGTTGAGCTATATTTACGAATGATGTCTTTATACCGATGATAAAATTTAGTAAATGTTTTGACTAGTTTGTGATATCGAAAACCCTGGTGTAATAATTTTTCAGTAATACATAAATTTCTCTCGTTAAAATCGAAAACATTGTTACATACACGAGCGAATCGTACAAGTTGAGATATATAAACACCGTAAGATGGTGACAAGGGAACGTCACCATCTAAAAACGGATAATTAACGATAGGAAATGAAAAATCATCCCTTTTATCATAAATTTTAGTATTCAGCTTTCCATTAGTGATATAGATATCAAGATCAAGAAAAGGGCAGTGGTCATTGTTAGTATTAGCTTTATTTAAAGTAAGTTCAACAGGATAAATTTCATTAATATACATACTGAAGTCGTCATTATTGAGAGCCAAAATATCATCCAAATATCTAAAAGTATTATTAAATTATTAAAGAGCACCCTTACAGCCGCTTCCGGCAACTGGAGTATTTGAAAGAATACACATGGACATTCTTTGCAATTTACCACAGTCAGCAGGTGGATTCAACCAAATCTTACTAGTAGTATGTCCGTTCTCCAAATGGTGTGAAGCCTTTCCACTTAAAACAGGAGGAGCCGTAGAAACTGCAAGAGTCTTGTACAACGAAATTATATGCCGATATGGTCCTTGTAGACAAATTCTTACAGATTTAGGAAAAAACTTCACTTCAAACCTCGTGAAAGAAATCTGCAAAATGTTTCAGATCACCAAGCTCAATACGTCATCCTATCACCCAGAATGCAATGCAGCAACCGAACGACAGAATCGTACATTAGCAACATCTCTGCGAATGTATTGCCATGACAACCAGTCAACATGGCCCGACTATTTACAAGGCGTTATGATGGCTTTCCGAAACACAATACAAACCGAGTCAACACAGTATAGTCCATATTATTTGGTCTTTGGAAGAGAACCTAGGAATCCCATAGATATTGCATTGATTCCAGAATCAACAAAAGGTCTGAGCAAAGATGCAGAGTCAGCCCTTAAATTGATCGTTGATAATCTCACCCTGGCCAGAAAAATAGCCAAGACATATATTGAAGCTGCACAACAGAAGTATAAAACGCAACACGACAAAAATGTAGAGGAACCAAGTTTTTATATACTAGACAAAGTATGGCTTTACTGTACCCGGACTCCAGTTGGGTTGTCGCCCAAACTCCAACGAAAATGGACTGGACCATATTACATTGCGGAACACATAGGCGAATACACTTACCGTTTGCGTAAAGCTTCTGACAATAAAATATTGAAGGCTCCAGTACACGCAAATCGATTGAAGAAGTATCTCGACCCCAAGAATCGCCCAACGAACCCACCCAATGAAGTTAATGAGGATCACGATCTAAACCCAGAGGAACTCATGGACATGCCTGAAATCCTTGGCAGAGTCAATAACACAATAATCAATCATACACAAAATCAAGTAGGGGAAAATAATCAAAATGATCAAACACAATTACACAAAGATAAGCAACCGTCACAAAATCCAAACCCTCAACAGGACATATATGATGTCGAACGAATATTTAAGTGTAGAAAACGAGACAACATTAAGCAGTACCTTATTAAATGGCAAGGTTATAGTAGTTCACAAAATACATGGGAACCATCAAACAACATACCCAATAATTTAATCCAACACTTTCATGCTCAGAGTCAAAGTAAAAATAAGCGAAAACGACACGGATAACGATAATAATACACACGGTCAATTTTTTTTATCAAGCTTAGATAATCAACTAAATGAAAACTGTCTATTTTTTTTTGTCATTTTCACATTCACAATCCTTTTTATTAAGAACACCTTATTATTCTTAGATGAATATTCATTCTTTTTCTGAGATATTTGTCACTGACAGTAAGAAAATCACCAATACATCGAGCTAAAGTCTGTGTATCCTTGTTGTATCCTAGAACCTAGTGTATTACACGAGTAAAGGTTGTAACGTTGAACAAAGATCACTGACTATAGTATACCAAATAACCACAATTACTGTTTAGTTGTCGTTATTATTTTGTATCATTTCACGTACCATACTATAAGTAGTTGAATTTACACGTATGAGCTTCCATGTGAATACATATATAGATTATCAGTGGAATAACAAAATCATTTTAGAATACAATTTTGGTCCGAAGCAGGAGTGCAAGATGGACTCGTCACCTATCTTGTGTTCTTGTTTACATGGGTGTACAGGAGTGACGACCTGTATACTACATGTCGGAAATGCTTTATTATGTTTGATCAAAACCTGCTTACAAGGTACAAATAGCCACTGATAATCTGATAATCGGTTTAAATTCTTGATAGTATTTTCGAAAATCTTCCAGATAGTCTAGTGTAGTTTGTTAGAATCCTAAACGGGTCAATGATCATTATTGCCACCCCCCCCCCCTTTTTCTGCAATTCATTGAATACTCAGATACTTAGTCCTACTTTTATGATTATGATAAAAGCGACTTCTTTGTTGTTTATATATCTATACATATGATAGAGTCATGTTGTTTTTTTTCGATTTGTCAAGTGAAACTGAATATTTTTAGTATATTTGTGTTAATTCCCCCTCCTCATCGTGTTTTAGTATATTTATGTCAGGAGTCCCCCTACTCAAGAGTGTTTTAGTATACTTATGTCAGTAGTCCCCCTCCTCAGAGTATAGTTAATTTATGTCAGGAGTCCACCTCCTCAGAGTATAGTATACTTATGTCAGTAGTCCCCCTCCTCAGAGTATTAGGATACTTATGTCAGGAGTCCCCCTCCTCAGAATATCTAATATGTTTATGTTTATCCCTCTCCATATACCCCCTTTGTATATCTATTAAAAGGTCCAATATGTGCATTTTCTATGTTCGTGATGTTTTCAGTATGTACACACTTTCAGCAACCAGAAAGACGAATCACCCAAAGACGAATTACCCAAAGACAAATTACCCAAAGACGAACTACCCAATTGAAAGACGAATTACCCAAGGACGAATTACCCATAGATGAAAGAACATTACCAACCCAAATACGAAATGTAGCAATTTGTGCTCGGGACGAGCACTTCGGGGAAGTAGTGGAGAATATAACCGGACGAAAAGTGACATTGGGAACTTTTACTATTATTTGCAAAGTGCTTTATAGGAACTCTCGTTTTGAATTGTATATGTATATGAACTCTCGTTTTGAATAGTTATATGAACTCGTGTTTTGAATAGTTATATGAACTTTCGTTTTAAATTGATTATTTCCCATTTTAGTTTTAAGTTGAATATTTCTTGTTGTAAATGTTTCTTTATTCTTAAATATAATGTTTCTTATTTCAAATATCCAAAGAGATTATAGAGTTACTATTTTACAACTTAATCCGATGGCTGTCAAGAGTGTGAGAGATAATACATGTATCTAACACTTGAACTACAAAAGCAATTATCGCTATTTTATAAAGTTTAGCCGGAGGACAATAATCCTATTATTATTACATAACATTGGACAAGTATATTTATATTTTATAAGAACCTTTTATAATGTTTTAATACCCTTATCTTTGAATTAATTTTATGTTTTGTAAACTGTTGCTGGGGCAGTCTTCCCCTAGCTTTCGAACTGTAAACTTGTGTTAATAAATTTGTATATATTTTTATACGGTCTTGCGTTTAAAGCAGCCATAGTGTCGATTATAGACCTACAGACTTTAATGTAACCCGTGTCGAAGTTCACGGACTTATGCCGGACTTTCACGGGGTTATATATATGTTATCAACATTCAAAGATATCGACTGATTGTGCCATAATTTCTCAATTTATTGGTTTGAAAATTCAATTGTAAATTTTTTTTAGTGTTTTCAGTCTTATTTAATACCTCCAAGGGTGACTGATGAATATAATTTGGTCATTTAGGTCTTCATCTGACCGGCAGTAAAACTCATGTTAACGTTGGGCGTCCATTTGGCTATCCGGGATGTACAAGTGCGTAGTGGAGTCCGTTTAGAATGGGGACGTTAAATCCGATGCTTCGTGAAGAGAGGGTGTCCCGCTCTCTGAACGTAAAAATACCATTGCAACAACTCATTGAGGGGCCCGTAAATGTATTATTTATATCCTATCCATTGTATCCTCATTTTCCAGTGGCAGTCCGAATTTCCTAGACCTTTATTCAAGGCAGACTGTGTTATAGGACTCACAGTGTATTTATGGTTAATTTGTTCCCGTCCTGAACATGCATGAAATATTTGCCACTGGACATTAAACAATCAACAGTCAATCAATCGATCTTGTTTAGTAGGCTTATGAAATGACATCTGTATGTCACGTCCATTGATATCGTTATAGTCTGGAAGGTTATATTTCTGTTTAGAGGAAGGAAAGCAGAGAAGATTTTATTAATCATGTCATTGGTTTTTTTTTTTTTATATTTTGTTGAACGCCATATACATAATATACCAGGTGAACTTCAGAAGTAACCATCTTAGTCCTTTGGTCTCTGGTGGATAGTTGTATCATTGGCAATTGCACACATGTATATTGAAGATACTTGTTTTTGTTAATCCGAAATGCTCTGCCACTTGTTTTATGAACGAAAATCTCGGAACGTACTTATGTTCATATAAAATATATTATATGTATATTAAATTCAAACCAACAAAAGTTTATCTTTTAATATAGTTACTTAATCTTGTATCTGTATATATCGTAGATAAAGGGAGAAACGTAGTCAGGTCTCTGACCCAAGCCTTCCAAATTGTGTTTTTTTTAATCATTTAATCTCCGATTTTGAAGGTTCAAACCAACTGTTTAAAGCAAAAGCTTGGAGCAAGGATGCTTATCAACTGATGAAAAAAGTAACAAGGACTTGAAATCTTGAAATATAATCAAAATCTATTCTCTTCAAATTAATTTATTGTTCTCTTTCGAAAAGAAATACTACCTGCAATACAAAGTTTAGTCTATTGAGAAAAATATCTATCTGTTCAGTTACAGACGTTTCGTGTATTGTTCTTTTTAATTTTAAATGTAGATTTATGTGATTTATTAAAAGCTTGGCAAACCATACCAGATCTAGAAAATGATACGGGGGTGTCCGTAAATGAAGATGTTGGCTTAGTAACTCTTTGTGTTTTGGTTCTACTGGCTCCTTCTTGAGTGGCTTGGTAGGTTGCTTCTCTTTTCCTGTCTGAACTTCTCAATCGTGTCTCTGTAACAAGTAATTAGAAATTACGCAACATAAATTGCGAGTTTCTAGATTTTATTGAAGTTATCATCTAAAATTGTCAATTTTATAATTCTCTCTTAATACAATAAAGTCTAATTAGACGATTGAGTTTGTTTTAACACTTCTTAACGTTTCAATCATTAGACATACTTGATTGATTGTTTAGAAAATTCCTAAGTGCAGTTGAGAATTTTTCATGAGTGTTTCTATTTATTGAATACTTTCTATGTACAAGTTTGTGAATGTAAAACATTTCCGGTTTATTTATACTGCAAAAGCCGTATTAGGCAAAAATTTTCAAAATGTTTGGTATTTAAAGCTCTACAACTTTTGGTTGATTTGTTGGCCAAGCAAACTGTTTTTATTCGAGCGTCACCAATGAATCTGATCAAAATATAGATGAAACGCGCCTTTGCATACAATAATACAGATCTGCTGCTCTTTTTACAAAACTCTTAAAAGTAAAAATAATAGTAAGTCATACACATTTCAGTATAACTTACGATCAATTTTAAACGTAGGGGTTTTCTTGAAAAGTGTCGCCGGAATATTTATAAGTTTTTTTCATATCCGAAAAAGGTGAATACGGTACTGGGGTCATGTATGCGAGAATAATGTTGATCAGCATACTATGTTTTAAAGAATAGCGACTAATAAGTAACCGATTGCTACGTCAAACTCGGAACTTTTTCTTCGAATTCAAAGTAACATAGGAACTTAAGATAAGTATGGATTTACTCTATCTTATTTTAGTTTAATTGAACAATAACATGCATATTAATGCCTTAATGTTTCGAATAAAAATTTAAGTTGGTATTTCTGTTACAATTAAAATAAGGAAATGTGTTATTATTCCTATGCAATGAGAAAAGTCACAAGAGACCAAAAGAGCATGTCAGTTTATTGTATATGTTATCAACATTCAAAGATATAGACTGATTTTGCCATAACTTCTTAATTTATTGGTTTCCATTTTAACAATTTTTTTTAGTGTTTTCAGTCTTATTTAATATTCTCAAGGGTGACTGATGAATATAATTTGATCATTTAGGTCTTCATCCGACCGGCAGTAAAACTCGTGGTAAAGTTGGGCGTCCGATTGGCTAAACGAGATGTACAAGTACGTAGTCACGTCCGTTCAGAATAGGAACTTTAAATCCGATGCCTCCTGTAAAGTGAATGACATGCTCTCCGAAAGTGAAGAACCATTGCAACAACTCGGTGAGGTGCCCATAAATGTATAATTTATATCATATCCATTATATCCTGATTTTTCAGTGGCAGTACGAATTTCCCTGACCTCCACCGTTGTATTTATTGTTAATTTGTTCTCGTCCTGAACATGCATAAAATATTTGCCACTGGACATTAAGCAACCAACAATCGATCTTTTTTAGTAAGTTTTCACGTCCATGGATACCGTTATAGTCAGGAAAGTTTTATTTCCATTTTGATGTGGGAACACCCAATACAATCGCGTCAACATGACTATCCAAAAACTTATAGAACATTAATATAATCGTGAGGTTGTAATTATTACTTCGTAAATAATTCGGACGCCATCACGAGTTGGTTGGCCGTTATGGAATATACGTTATACAGATGATATCGGATATGTTCCTTATGTTGTAACTACAATCCCCTTCCCTTTTCACGAATGTGACCTACCGAATTAGACTATTTACCGGCTTTGTAACAACATGAGCAACACGACAAGTGCCACAAGAAGAGCAAGATCTGCTACCCCTTCCGGAGCACTTGAAGTCACCACTAGTTTTTGGTGGGGTCCGTGTTGTTTTTGTACCCCTATTTGTGACATTTTGTTTACGCATCATTGTCAATATAATGGAAATTGATGCGACTGTCGTACAAGTCAGATGTTTAGTGCTATAAAACTAGGTTCAATCCACAATTTTCTACATATGAAAATGCATGTACCAAGTCAGGAATATGACAGTTGTTGTCCATTCGTTTGATGTGTGTTATCATTTGGTTGTGCCATTTGATTAGGGATATTCTGTTTTGAATTTTCTCTTCGGAGTTCAGTATTTTTGTGATTTTACTTTTTAATAGATAAATATTGCTGTCTAGTCTAATACGAGTTTTCAACAAAGCAAAAACTTTTGGTTTAAATTTGGTGCAATTGGTAACGAAATAGAATAAAAGCTACTTCTTTTTACTGTATATAAATCATGAAACACTCGAAACATTACTGTATGAAAGATTAAAATAGATCAACAGCAAAACGTAGAAAAAAAAATTACTGAATGTTCTTTTAAATGAAGCCATTTTTCACCATGTCAGTGAATAAATTCCATTTTTCTTAAGAGCCAGTCTGTGATAAAACCATGCAAAATGGTCCAAATCCAAAACATTCCAATAAGACTGATATTTTGTATTTTAGATACCTTATATGTAATAACTATTTGTGCAAAATATTTTGAAAAAATATTCAGCCATTATTTGTGTATGCCGAACATTCGATAATTGTCTATTTCTGTACTGACAAATGGCCATTTCAAGCCTATTTTAGGGTATTTTGACCTGATTTTTTTTTGTTTTATAGAAAAAATACAGCTTAATGATAACAAATATCTTAACTAACAACTTAAAATGAAATGAAATTATGATAATTCAAAAAGTTGTGAGATTTCTCAATACCCCTACTAACAGGTTGAAATTGCATGGTTTTGAAAAAGTGCCGATTCAGCAAAATTTGTATATTTTTAAAGGCTTGAATCTTGTAAGATCATGTTTTATTTTCAATAAAATGTAATATTTCATGAAGCTTATATATTTATCTACAAAATGCAAGAAAATAGTGCTCGGCAAATGATACCTTCTTACGAGAAAATACTAATTAAAGATAGGCGTGATGGCCATTTTGCCGATTTTTTAAAATTTTTTATCTGTTTCATTAGAAACTTTTTAAAAGTATGTAATAGTCAAAATATAAGAAAAATAATAACTGAACTAATGTTTACTGGTTATATTAATTGAATAAACCAAGTTTAACTTAGTTTGAATTATAAAATATACTAAAGGAGTAAACCCGGGAAAACCGCTTTTTTGCATTTTTTGCCCCTAAACTGAGCATTTTACCATATGTTTAAAATCTTAACTTATTCAAAAGTAAATTACTTTAGTAACATAAAATGGGCTGTTTTATTTACAATACTATGCACACTCATCAGGTAATATCATCATGAGTTCTTCACAATTTTAGCATTTTATAATAGTCTAGTTTTTAGACGCTTTTTTGTCTAAATTCAAAGTGGCCACAATTGAGTTCAGTCTTGAATTTTTAAAACATGTTGTATTTGATAATGATTCATAAAACTGTTTAACATATAAGAGAAAGAGACTCAACATGAATGCAACCTCTTGCAATTTAGACAAAAATACTATCATAAAAGTACTAACAATTCTAAGAACGTCTCCTTCAGATGAAATCGGGGTATTTTCTTTTCTAAAATAGTATGAAAATGTAGACAAAATTGTACAAACTGCGCAGCCTTGTACATCCATGTTATCTATTTCCAGAAAAGAGGAAGATTTAATAGTTTTGTGAATTTCATAGAATTGTGCCTCTTACCTAGAAAAGTGCTATACTTTGTATATTGTGATAAAGCTTTATGTCAAATATAAAGAGACTACTCCTAGTAGTTCCTGATAAAACTGGAACTGAAATTTTGTGACGCCGACATGAACCAGTTAGTTATCCCTATGTCAATTTTGGGAGAACAGTGGACATAACAGTAATGTTAAGTTTCCTCCTAGAATGTAATCTCTAGCAATTTGAGGCTTGGGAATAAGACATGTAAAATACAGATGGCCTATTACCACCAGCTGAGACAAACACAAACATTTCAAATTGCAATAAAATTTATTTCATAACCACATGTAATAACCAGATACTCCGCAGGGTGCAGCTTTATACGACCGCAGAGGTCGAACCCTGAACAGTTGGGGCAAGTATGGACACAACATTTAAGCTTGATATAGCTCTGAATTTGGATTGTGATTAAATAGTTGACACAACAGAATGAGTGTGGTCTAAGAACTTAAACTTAAAAACTTAAAAAAATTTAATTTGACATTTACCTATTATGGTCCAATAGTAGTCATCCCTGTTAGACTAGACTACTTTTTCCCCATAGACCCAATGTTAAAGCCGCCATTTTGTTTGGAGGAGGGAATTTTCGACAAGGGTCAAGTGGTCATTTTTTTTTTATTTAGTAATATAATTAGGGAAATGTTGTGTTTTCTTAATTGATAATTAATTATGACAACTAATAATATAATTAAGTATATTAATTAATTCCTCATAAACATGTAGCGTTGACATTGGTCAAATGGTCATATTGATTGATAATAGATTTAGACCATGGTTGTTTGGTCAGTTAAATGGCGTATCAGAATTTTTAAGTGATGGTTTAATCGACCAAACATGCACATATATGACATTGTCAGTACAATGAAATAAAATAATTTAAGTTATTTGATCATCAAATTTTTCCAATTGATTAGAGATTTTTCTTTTTGAATTTTCCTCGGTGTTTAGTATTTTGTTTTTGATGGTCAGTAATAGATGATTAAATATGATTGCATTTGTTAAATATGTTAAATATAAATAGTAAAAAAAGAGATCATGGCTTCTTGTATATATTATCTTAAAGATTTGAAGATAAAGATAAATGTGTACCCATAATTCCGTATTATTAAATATAAATATATAAATTGAAACACTGGATAGATATATCAGTTTACAGCTGCCTTCGTGAGAGAAAGATGGACGATAAAACGTGTCCCATATGTAAACTTCAATTTTCTAGAAAAGACGTTATGATGCGACATCATAGAAACAAACATGGAATCACTGAACCATATCCGCAGACCAGTCATGAAGACCCGCCGCCGCCGCAGAGGGAAGGAACATCACTTCCACCGCCACCGCAAAGGGGGACCAGCAGCTACCGCGTAATGAGGATATGCCGCCGCCGCCGCGTGATGAAGATACACCGCCGCCTCGGAAGGAGGAAACAGAACACTTTGTTTTTAAACATCCATTCACGATGACGGTGAGCGGACCAACATCATGTGGCAAAACATTTTTTGTGAAACAACTTCTTCAAAATTTAAGATTGATTCAGCCCACTATTCACAGAATACTATGGCTATACAGACATTGGCAACCACTCTACGACGAAATACAAAAGACGGTTAGACCATATGTTGAATTTATACAAGGAATACCAGTTGATTTAGAGAAGGATAGTTATATAGACCCAAGTGTAAGAAATATGATAATTTTGGACGATTTAATGTCAACATCAGCAAAAGATCCTAGAATCACAGACTTGTTTACGGAAGGTAGCCATCATAGAAATCTATCAGTTGTAGTATTAAATCAAAATCTTTACTTCAGTAAAGATCCTACACAGAGAAGAAATTGTCACTACTTGGTATTATTTAACAACCCTGTCGATAAACAACAGATAATGACTTTAGGCAGACAAATGTATCCTGGAAAAGGACCATACTTTTTAGAAAAATTTGAAGAATCAACTAGTCAACCATTTGGCTATCTTCTTCTGGATTTAAAACCAACGACATCCGAAACGAACCGACTGCTTGGAAACGTTTTACAGCAACAATCAGCAAAGACCAAAAAAGTCATTCCTACTTCAAATGATATAAGAACAGTCCAATATTCACCCGTTCCTTATTCTTACGAAGAAGGTCCTGGTGAACAGACTTATGAAAAAATGCCCTCCTGTGACGATTGTGGAGTAGTGTTTGACAGCATGCACGATTTACAAAGACATATCAAACATTGGTGTCCAGAAAACGAATATTTGAAAAGGAAAAGAGACAACGAAGACGTAGGAAATGAAAGTCCTTCAAAAAAATCAACCTCAGAATGGATTAAATATGATAGTGTTTCAGACGATGGTAGTGAAGATGTTAATATGGACGATAATGAAGGATATAAAAGCCTATTACATGAAGCCATTGATACAGCGAAAGATACTTGGGATACAAAATATGACAAGTACGTGAAAGAAGGTATGAATGAGGAAGTTGCAATTCAACGAAACAATGAAAAAATAAGCCATATTGTTCAACGTCAATTTTTTAAACGCTATACTGAATTGTTGAAACTGATTGTTCCCCTATATGAAAGCAAAGTGCACTCTGACATTGTACAACAAATTCAGGATATTGCTGAAAACGATACAGATTACGAAACTCAAATTCGGCGTATTCTCATGAAAAAGCGACATCAATTTGATGAATTATTTGATGATGATTACTTTGAAATAAATACTGACACTGAGGATAATGACGATGAGGATGATGAAGAGGACACTGACGAAGATATACAAGAGGAAGACTAGTCCTTTATAACGTACTGTATATCACGCGTTTCATTATATCCATTTTGATATTTGTGTTGACAACATGTCTGCATGGGAGAAATATCTAAAGGAAATTTACTTCATTCCGTCAAATCCTGCCAGTTTTTCTGGACCAGACAAACTTTATAATTATGTACAAAAAGAAGGGAAGTACAAAATTAGTAAATATAAGATACGAAAATGGTTACAAAGCCAAGAACCATACAGTTTACAACGACCATTAAGGAGACCACAGAATAGAACGGAAATTGTTGTTGCTGGCATAGATGACCAATGGTCTGCTGACCTTATGGATATGGTGAAGTTTTCAAAATACAACAAAGAATATAAGTACGTATTGGTAGTCATCGATGTGTTTTCAAAGTATTTATGCTTACGAAAACTTAAAGATAAAAAAGGCGAGTCCGTGGCAACTGCATTTCAAGACATATTTAAAACAGGAAGAGTTCCAAATAGAATAAGAACGGATATGGGACAGGAGTTCAAGGCAAAGAGAGTTCAGACAGTTTTTAAAAAGGAAGAGATTAATCATTTTTATGCGTTGAATGAGGTCAAAGCATCAGTGTCCGAGCGTGTTATAAAAACAATAAAAGCGAAAATATATCGCTACTTTTCGTACAATCAGTCTTACAGATACATAGACAAGCTTCAAAGCTTTGCAGATGGATACAACCACACTATTCATAGCACTATCGACATGGCACCCATAGAAGTAAAAAAAGAAAATGCTGAAACGGTCCGCTTATCGAAATATTTTTCAAGACCACATTCTGGAAAGTTAAAGAAAATTTACCACTTCAGGTTTAAACTTGGCGATCGGGTTAGACTTACATATTTGAGAAATATTTTTTCTCGGGAATATGACGAAAAATGGACGGGTGAGGTGTTCACGATATCCGGACGATTCTGGAGAAACATGACACCGTTATATCGCATCAAAGATTACCATGGAGATGAAATTGCTGGATCCTACTACCAATCTGAACTCCAACAAATAAACGTCAAAAACAATTCCTTGTGGAAAATTGAGAAAGTGTTAAAAACAAACGGAAGAGGACCCTATAAACAATATTATATCAAATGGTTAAATTGGCCAACCAAGTTTAATTCATGGGTGAAAGCCAGTGATGGTAAAGACTTTTAATCTAATTGTTTTCTTTTATAATTGTATTACAAATAAAAAATATCAAATTCACAGTGTATATTTTTTTTTTGTACCAAACTTTTTTTTTTATTGATAGTATATGTATTTTCTCGAAAATATTAACTAATAATCATAAAAAAGATAAATATACATGAAAATCTAAACATTTCTGATGCCCTTTACGCGAAACGTTCAGAAGATTTCACGCTGACTCCTTAAAGGGCGGAGTCTCCCCTCGATAAACGAGACCATGCATGTGTAGGATCGGATGAATAGTCAGACTCATAACAGTGGACAGGTCATGTCAAGCACCAAACATCCGCTATTGGCTAAATGACCTCAACTAGAGCCTCATTCACATACATGCACGTGGAAATCTACTCTAGATGTTCATGTATATTAACCTTGAAATATAATTATTACTTATTAAAATACGTATGTTCGTTAATTAAGTTAAGAATTTATTAACCTTTAAGAAGCACCCTTATATCAACAGAGGTGGCGTGTTGATATCTATTCCAAGGCAATTGCGAGCATAAAGGACCACACTCTCTGCCATTGGAACGGAGTTACTCTTTCTAGTTAAAGAAAATTAGTTAATCTCCATATATCAGAATATTTTACGGTGTTGAAATACTTACAACTATTTTCAGTTCGAAATGACGTGGTGGTTCCTTGGAACTTTAACTCAAGAGACATGTACTCACCTGAGTTTTGTCGTATTTATAGTGGTTCGTGGACCGGTTCACCAATAGGGAAAACAACTCTGATGTTCACAAATTAAAAATCCATTTAAATACGGAATTACATAACAAACAATATTAATTATGACATTTTATTACACTTATGTAGAAAACAATCACGAAAAAATCGTTTTAACACAGATCTTAATGAAAAATCAACATTCATATCCTCCTTAATCCCCCTTAAATTGGACTGATCCATTTTACCAATTTTTACCTGTTCAGTTAAATATGTCCGCCATGTTGATCAGTCGTGTTTTTATTGCTGCTACCAGAAAATCACATTCTAACATGATTAAAATTGATGGATGTGCCCAAATTATCGGATAACGTTAAATATTTATTCATGGAATTGATTAGCGTTAATAATTTTCATTTATTTCACATGGATTAATTTAAGTGACCAGTTATTATCGTAACGGGGGATCTCTCTGTAAAAACAACAATAAATCGTGTCGGTTTTGGTCAGGTCTACCGATTTCTTTTATACTTCTTTATAAATTACATTATACGGTATTTGTGTGTGTTTGTGTGTGTGTGTGAGTTTTTTTTTGTGTATTTTCTTTGTTTATTTTAGTCTTAATTAAAAAAAAAGATACATTGCGAGAATCGGTCTGAAATTTGTTTATCTATGTATTGGTATAAACCGATAAAGACTATGCGGTATGGGCTTTGCTCATTGTTTAAGGCCGTACGGTGACCTTTAGTTTTTAATGTTTGTGTCATTTTGGTCTCTTGTGGACAGTTGTCTCATTGGCAATCATACCACATCTTCTTTTTTATATTGTCATTAAAATGGTAAGATTTTACTGTTTATATACATGTAATATTATGGTGGTCTACCGTGAAGAAAAACGTGCAAAATGGTCTAAATACAAGTTTTTAGTCATAAAAGAACAGGATGAAGGTATTAGCAAAAGAAAGTAAAAGTTTGATAGATCTGAAAAAATTTAACATATTAAAGTCATCAATATCTATTTTAACTAAATATTAAACAATTTTGCAGCATCAGAATTTTTTTGGATCAAAACAAGCATTCTGTGAGTTATACATGGCACTACATAGTCCCCAACCCGTTACAAATTCATTGTAATGGAACAAAATTTTAACTTGATCTATAATTTGTCATGGTGTAAACTACATAAAAATATAAAGACAAAATCTTCAAGCAAAACAAAAAAAACTTGTTGAATTCTGACTATCTAAGTGAATTTCCTATGTCCAAAGACCACAACTCTGCACACAAATATCAGACTGGAACAAAACTGAATCACTAAATACCAAAGAAAAGGAAAAACATTCAAAATGTCATTTTGTCTTAAAAAATGAGTTATTTCCCTTTGAACAGAAATTTTCTAATGAATAAGTATTTCATCAAAAATTTAATTCTAGAGAAAGGGCTTCAACTGAACAAAGAGAAAAGCTTAAAGCGGGAATAATGAATTTGACCTGTAACTTGTCATGATAAATCAATAAACCAAATATCAAATCAAAATCTACAAGCACAAAAAGTCTTGATTTGCCAAAATGACAGATAGATAGACTGACAGACAGACAAACGCAGTGCAAACCTAAGTCCACTTAGACGTTAGCCGTTAGGGGACTTAAAATCAAAATCTCAAAGTATCAACAAACAGGAAAGAGATGTTCTTTGGAGAGGGAACATTCAAGATAATTTTGGAAAAGCTTTCGATTTTTGAAGAAGTAGGGTCACCTCAAATGTCTTTCTTTTATCTTGATATAATCTGAGATATAAATCAAAAACTTTTATATGGCACATTATATATGCACATATAAACTTTTTTCGTAGATGAAAAAAATGGCCACATTTTTTACATACGCTCTTATAGACACAGATTTCGAATCTAGACACCTCAGAAACTTACAAAACCTTTGAATAGACTTATTAAGAAGGGATATAATTACGATACTGTTGTCAAGTCATTAAAGATTGCATATTTTGGCGTTAATATTGAGTCACTGATAAGGTCTTTGCATCGGAACTAAACACATTTTTTTTTTTTAAAAAACAGTTGTTGGCATGACACGGGTTATGTTCTTCTCATATATGTTATGATGGTATGATACTAAACCCCTAACGGGAAGGATTGTGCCTGATGTTCATATGATGAAATCATAATCTTTCAGTCAGTTTAATTGAAGTCTGGAGCTGGCATGTCAGTTAACTGCTAGTAGTCTGTTGTTATTTATGTATTTTTGTCATTTTGTTTATTTTCTTTGGTTACATCTTCTGACATCAGACTCGGATTTCTCTTGAACTGAATTTTAATGTGCGTATTGTTATGCGTTTACTTTACTACATTGGTTAGAGGTATAGGGGGAGGGTTGAGATCTCACAAACATGTTTAACCCCGCCGCATTTTTGCGCCTGTCCCAAGTCAGGAGCCTCTGGCCTTTGTTAGTCTTGTATTATTTTAATTTTAGTTTCTTGTGTACAATTTGGAAATTAGTATGGCGTTCATTATCACTGGACTAGTATATATTTGTTTAGGGGCCAGCTGAAGGACGCCTCCGGGTGCGGGAATTTCTCGCTACATTGAAGACCTGTTGGTGACCCTCTGCTGTTGTTTTTTATTTGGTCGGGTTGTTGTCTCTTTGACACATTCCCCATTTCCATTCTCAATTTTACTCAATGAGTGATTGCCTTTATAATTGGTTGCATTCCAATCAAAAGTTTCAAAGAGGAAGATTTTTTGGAAGTACAAGTATGTTCACAACTCTGTTTCATATAACAAGCTTTTTAAAAGACTGTCATTAATTGAAAGTATGTGAAAATCAGGTGCTCCGCAGGGTGCAGCTTTATACAACCGCAGTGGTTGCATGGACCCTGAACAGTTGGGGCAAATTAAAGTTGGTCACAATGTTCAAGCTTGATGCTGTCTGAATTTGGATTGTGATTGCATTTTTGACAAAACAAAGGTTTTTGTTACAAAATAAATGTGGTCAAAGATCAACAAATCTATTGCACAATACTGTGCAATAGATTTCTTCTTGAAAATTTTCAAAATTTGAAATTTTCAAAATTTTGAAAAAAAAAGAAATCCCTTAAAAAATTGTTTACAAATCCCCCCCCCCATTTATTGAAACCCCCTTTAAAGAATAACCCTTAAACACAATCCCATCCTTTCCTTTTAAGTTTAGAACCATGTAGTACAATTACAGAGAGAATGATTCATATACTGAAACCCAAGTTATTGTTTAGAGACAAGAAACATGCTTCTTTTTGGCCCTTTTTTGGCCCCTTATTCCTACATATTTTGGACAATTAATCCAAAACTAAATCCCAGCCTCCCCTTTGTTATATGGAGCATTGTGGTACAATTTGAGAGAGATCCATACAATTACACACAAGTCATTGTCTTGAAACTAGAAAAATGCTTGTTTTTTTGGCCCCTTTTTGGCCCTTAATTCCTAACTTTGAACCCATGACCCATTTAAATGAATCCAAACCTTCTACGTGTGGTTTTAAACATTGTGATACAGTATCAGAGCAATTGAAATACTTCTACACAAGTTATTATACTTAAACTATAAAATGCTTGTTTTGGGCCCCTTTTGGGCCCTTAATTCCTAAACGGTTGGGACCATCATCCCTTAAATCGATCCAAAACTTCCTTTTGTGGCATTGAACCTTCTGAAAAAAAAATCATAAAGATCTATACACTTAAACTAAAGTTATTGTCCGGAATATAAGTCTACTTTGATCAGTTTTAGTTAAAATATTAAGGGGCAAAAACTATTACAATTAGTGCATTTTATAGATATTTGGGAGCATTTTTTTACCAATTTCCCAATATTTGCCAGGCTATATTTTTTTACTTGTCTTAGAACTGATATGCACCTTTAAAAAAAACCTAAAAGTTGAAAAAAAATAATATGATCTTGAGAGAAAACACCTACTGAGTACATGTACTACATGCAAGTTATCTAATACATCTGTTGCACGAACCTCTCTGGCAACCTGCCAAAAGGTAAAAAAAATGTCAAAATGCATTTTTCTTTTTCTTTATAATGTTCTTTGCAAAATATAACAAGATAATGCTATATTTAAGAGATATTTCAAGTATCCAGGGGCCGGTAACAAGAAATTTTATTAAGAGAGGTCGTAAGTATTGAATTAAGGGGAAGATAAGATCATTCTAAGATCATTCAAAGAGTGTAAATCAAAGCTCCCTCAGGTTGTTCGTAGATCGGTCTTATTTCCCCCTTAAGTTGCATCGTAATAGTTTTCAAGTTACGGGTTCTTAATAATTTTCTGGCGTCTCCGTTTTTGGTTCCTCGCATAGAAATTAGAATCACCTTAAATGAATCATAAAAACGTTTTAATGAAGGATAAAATGCGCATAACAATCAACTACCCATTTAACCTAAGGAAAACAATTCTGGCCTCAGACCACCATTATTCATTCTTGTCCTTTTTTGATAAAAGTCAAATTTAATTAAAATATTTGCACCGCTTCAAACATGAAATTAATTCAACTGCTTATAGACCATTATTATTTTAATAAAAATATGCTTGTCTCAGGACAATCCATCAGTACTTTTTCTTTTGAGTGTCCTATTATTCACCAGGCCAATGTTAAGATTTAAATCATGTATAAATGACGTAGGCTTATCTTTCTATCCTACTTTCATTTCGGTCAAATCACTACTATAATGGTTTACTTTTATAAATTGTTATTTGGATGGAAAGTTGGCTCATTGACACTCATACCATATCTTCCTATATTTCTTCACTTTATAACAATATTTTTTTTCTTTGAAAGTCTTCTTACAAAAAATAAAATCACAAAAATACTGAATTCCGAGGAAAATTCAAAACCGTTACGGAAAGTCCTTAACCAAATGGCAAAATCAAATGATAAAACACATCAAACAAATTGGCGACACTTGTCATATTCCTGACTTGTTACAGGCATTTTCAAACTGTAAAAAATGATGGATTGAACCTGGTTTTAAGAGCTGAACCTTTCACTTGTATGAAATTCTTATGAAATTCCATTATATTGACAACGATGCGTGAACAAAACAGACACAATAGGCAAAAATGTCAAAAATATGTGTATAACAGCAACATGAAACCTGCTAAAAACTGGGGATGATTTCAGATGATCCGAAAGGGTAAGCAGATCCTGCTCCACGTGTGGCGCCCATCGTGTTGCTGATTATGTTACAAAGCCGGTAAATAGTCTAATTCGTAAGGTCACATTCGTGAAAAGGGAATGGGACTGCAGTTACGACATAATGAACATATCCGATATCATGTGTATAACGGATATTCCATATTGGTCAACCAACTCATG
The DNA here is from genome assembly GCA_037788925.1 of Mytilus galloprovincialis. Taxonomy (NCBI): domain Eukaryota; kingdom Metazoa; phylum Mollusca; class Bivalvia; order Mytilida; family Mytilidae; genus Mytilus; species Mytilus galloprovincialis. The sequence continues at coordinate 54,052,043 of CM075339.1, read as the reverse complement.
ATGGCTTCCGTAAAATTTAAGAAGTGGTGATTTAAACTTCACCATTTGGAATTCTTGGTTTAAAATTTAAAAAGGTCACAAATTTCTCCTTGCTTTATATTTAACACTTCTCTCAACAAGCCAAAATTGTAATGATTTACAATAATGAAAAACTGCCATCCTCCACACACATGGCCAAGAAAACACTGATATATAATTTCCTATTTAGATGAATTAATAATTAGAATAAAAAAGTTTTAAGGTTCACGTATTTTACTTTTTTAAGCAACTTGTTCTATTATTAACTAGTGAATGTACAACTAAGAGTAGTCGGGACCACTCTTACAAAATATATCAAGTGAAGCTATTTCGAATTTTTCTTGGTACACCCTTAAGTTGCTAAGTTTGTTTTAAGAACACTTAATAATTGACCAACATTTAAGAATGATTTTGTGTTACCGGAATTAGTAAGATCGCTTTAAGGTAGGCGTAAGAATCGTTCTTAAAGCATGCACTTTTTCAAACATTAAGGGCTGTCAATCATTCTAAGATAGGTCTGAGGTTGGGTCTTGTTACATTCTTAAATCTTAAGACGCCCTTTAGACGTTCGTAAGACATAAGAATGCTTCTTGTTACCGGCCCCAGACCTTTAAAAAGTACCTAAATATGGTGATTTTTTTGGCATTTTTTTTTTTTAATAATTCACAAATATGCAAATAAGGCTGTTAAATGAAAAATAGTGTGAATTTACAAAAAATATTTTTTTATCTTAACTCCTAAGTACCCAAAGATTTTGGAAATATATATAATGTTGCCCAGTTATAACTACCAATTTGGACTAAATTTGAGATTTTGCATGGTTTTATGGCAGACTGGCTCTTAATAAACATCTTTTTATTGAGTCTTTGCATTTTTTCCGTTTAAAATAATTAATTTAAATGTTACCGGTTGTATATAAATTGACGCAATTGAAATCATTTAAGCGATGATTTTTGTATGCTAAAAAATGACAATTGTGTATATCTAAAAAAAAAAAAAAAATTAAAGAAATCAGATTTTAACACAACATGAATGTTTCATCCAAAACACTTCCCAATTTTGCTCATCTACATTACCAGGTACAGAAACAGTAAACATTTCCATATTTGACTTTTGATTGTATATAATACACTTGTAAAATGTCATACAATTAGATTTTTGTGAAATCGACAAAATTATCCCAAAATGCCCTTTATTCTATTATCTTAAAATTGCTTTGTATTTTTTGTCCAAACTAAAAAACATAAAGTGATTTTTGTCATGGAAAAGTATTCTCTCTTATCTAAATACTGCCAATCTCTCTTTATTACTGTTAATAATGTTTTCCTCACAGCTCTATAACTTTTACGTAGTAATTGTATGAATTCTAAATCATAATAACAACAATCATGCGACGAACTTTAACATTGGTTTGACATTATTACCCGTTAAGTTTAAATAGTATGCGTTAATGTTTTTATTACAACCAACATCTACTCCAATAGCATTGGCTTCCCAAATTTGAAAACCATACTTGTTTTGCCAAATTTTCGTATGCTGTTATTAGTTGTTTTTTATCTTGAAGTTTTATACCATTTTCAACCAACGACAAAATTGAACTGCCGTCTTCGAAGTGTGACAATACTCTGTTTATTTTTTACTAGCTTACTTATTTTGTCTGTCTTTATAAGGGACTTATGGATAAAAATAAAAACAATCTATCATTCATTTAATTGTTGTTATATAAAGGTCCAAAACGCTATACCATATCAAAATCCAAAGAGTAGACTACCTTAACAGTTTTCATACTTGCCTTTTACATTCGTTGATAATTAAGGAAATTGGTCTGTATGTCTTGGGATTATATTTATCTTTATTGAGTTTAAGTAGGAGAGTAACTTTGGGTGCTTAATGATAGTAGGTAGAATTACTGTAACCTTGAATTGATTTAACACTGAAACAGACATTTACACAAAGATCTAGAGACAATTACTTATGTTTATGATTTAAATGTCTTTTTGTTGGTTTATTGTCGTTTGCATGTTCAATTGCTTATTGATCATGAATGAATACACCGAATAACTTTGGTTTTAATAAAGAAAACTGTGGTTACTAAATGTTGTGTCAACCTGAAACGACTGCATTTCTACTTAAATGTACCTGTATGCATTGAACTTTCTACTTCAGCCATGATAGGTTCAAATAAAACGTCTGTATTTTGATTACAGTTTGTGCTTGATTTTCAATCTGTAAAAAAATACATATTTATCAATAAAATGCAATTTTTCTTCCTAAACAATAAAATTGGACGTGAATAATTTCATTTTAGCACTCGCTTGTCAGGATTTTACTTCTCTAGGAACAATAAAAACCAAACATTGATAGCCAACGATGTATTTGATGTATCAACTTATTTAGTTTGTTTCATACATACAATGGGTGTTTCTCGTCGTTTAAAACCATACGATTGCCTATAATTGCTTACATCAACTTTATTTGAACTTTGATGGATATTTGTCTCACTTGCAATCATACTACATCTCCTTATTTTTATATAGGAAACGTTATATGCGAGAAATGAATTATTAAGGTATAGTAGTATGATAGTTTATCGCAATCCTTGATAGCAAATATCAGCAAAATGATCAGCCTAGAATGAAATAAACGGCTGTTGTCCGTGTGTTATATGTAGCCATGGTATATTGACAAACCTGCCATGAAAAATATATAAAAACACTAAATGACAGATTCGAAAAATCTTTAACTCAAAAAGAAAGTTTTATAGATATTTCAAGAAGATTGAGAACATCCTGGGCCTTAAATATGCACTATGACTCAGTATAAATTCACAGTTTTATAGTATGCATATTCTACCTAAAGCTATGTATGTAAAGTGAAATCATAAAATAATACAAATATGGAAAGCTGACAATAACCAAAGTCTTGTTTTCAAATACTTCAAAAACTAAAACAGGGGATTGGGTATTCAATGTACCGTAAAGAAAACGTTAGAGTACATGCAAGGATTTTTTAAAGGCTATGAACCTGATAAATAAATATTGTTGTGAAAAAGGTGTTTTTTCAAGTTATTTCTATTTGAATAAATCTTGGTTCGGTGTAATACAACTAAATCATGTTACATCACATCTGGTTGCATCAAAAAAGTGTTGAAAAAAAAATATTCCCTTGAAATTGACCGTTGTAGGAAATTAAACCTACATTTCATTGCAGTAAAACTTGAGGTAATATGGTTACTAAAGCTTGTATACAGGTAAAAAAAGGGGTGAAAATTTGACTGGTTAAATTACAGCGATGGTTATTTACTTATATGCAATGCAATGTTATTTGAAATTATGTTTATAGTACTGGACAGGATAACACTTTACTCATTCCAAGTATATTTTTTTTATTTGAAACAAAGATAAATTCTACACAATTTTTGAAAAGTACAAATTTAACAAAGACTAATAGGGGAAAATTAATGGTGGTTTTACCCCTGTCATTACAGCTGTTTCTCAAACCGAGTCTCTTCAGTGAGATAGATAATATTCATAGATCTTTTGTTTTGCTTACCTATTTTTCCCAGATGTAATTGCTATGCTTCCTCTCATAGAGACACAACATTTTTCCAGTATAAATAAACATTGAAAGCGGCCAATTTGAATTCTGAGGTAGACCCAAAGTAAACAGAGGGTACTACACAATTGCAGTATAAGTTTGAACTTTTAGAAGTTTGAGTCATATAAATGTTGAAAATTTGCCGCGCAGCCCTATGTTTGGACCTGTGAAAAAAATAGTAGTGCATATGAATTTTGCCATTCTAGGATATAATTTTTCACAAAACGTCATAGTATAACTGGCACAGTTGATGCCGTAAATAAGACGTAAATAGGAAATTGCATGATCTATATTTATAGAAATACAACCTCTACCATGAAAAATTGGCCCCAGTAGACGTAGTATTTTAATCATCATGACTTTCAAACTACCTTATTAGAAGATTATGTTCCAAAAACAGTTTTACTAAGCAATTATTTTTGACCCAAATCATAGAAAATTGAATCCCTATCATCTGCAAATTTTAAAAATTATTAGTCTGATTAAGATCATATATAATGATGATGCTCCGATTAGTACTTGGAATGAAGAAAACATGTTCAAAACTGTTTGAAGTCATTTGCTTAGTCGTGACCTCCTTACCAACTACAATTAAAGCCCTCTAATAGATATCAGGTTGTAAAGAATCATGGCTATTCAAACTACTTAGTATACTTATAATGCTTCGATAAACAGCAGTAGTAGTAGTATGAATATTCAATTTGCAAAAAAATGTTTAGTTTTTTCTTTTTCTTAGGTGTTTTATTTGATTTTATAAGGTATTTATCTTATCTTTGTTGAGAAATGTGTGTAAAAGGGTTGGAATAGTCAATATTTACTCCATACAGTAGCTATGTAGTACATGTACATTTAATCTCACAGTTCAAATGAAGCGGGTTTAAGCAATTATAGACAGGTTTAAGCAATTATAGACAACCTTATGTCCTTCAACAATAAGATAAACCCAAACTGAGTGGTTGGTTACAAAAGGCCTCGACATGAGAAATATGAAACAATTCAATTGAGAAACCAACAGCCTTATTCATAACAAAACAGTTTACATAAAACGAACATGACAAACATGAACCAACGACAACCACTGAACTACAGTATCCTGGCTTGGGACAGGCACATACAAAATGTCGCTGGATTAAGCATGTTTGTCAGCGCTCAATCCTCCCCTAACCTGAGACATTGGTGTAACAGTACGACATAAGAAAATCAGTTGAAAAATCCTTAACTCATCAGATGGATACAAATAGAAATACATCTAACAAAAACACAAAGTGGATTTGGACGGTACTTGTACATCCCAAAAACATTAAGACACTAAGTACAGATCTGAGTGTACTCGCAGTTACTGACAGCTAGTTCAAAGCCACTAACAACTATATAAAATATTATAAATCTATACCTAAAATATATCAATACACATCCAACATCCAAAAAATTTAGAATTAAAACGTCATTAAAAGTCAGAGAAAAACATGACCTTTTACATTAGCAAATTATAAATATCGACAGATTGTAGTACAGTGAAAGTACAAATGTGTCATATTTAGTATGGTTTTAATTTACTGATAACAAAATCTATATTTACACCAATCAAAAACAATATTAAAAGATTTAATTACAGTGTTATATAGGTTACCTTTTCGAATAAGTTTATTTAAAGGATTGATAAGATTAGCCGTATCGTATCTAAATTTCCGGACTCGGACACCGTTAAATTAAGGATGTTTTGAAATAAGTTTTTACAGGTACAGCCAAACTTGCAGACAAAATCTTTGTATCTATAAAAGAATTTTGTAAAGATATCAAGTAATGTGTGGTAACTAAATCCCTGACTTCATAATTTACTAGTAATACATAGATAACACTCATTAAAGCCCCAGTCCCACTAGACCACGATCGCACCACGCTCACTGCGATCTAAAATAAATATAGATCGTGGTGAGGTCGCGGTATAAGCGGCATGCAAATGTAAATTTTCGTTGCTTTCTCGATGCTACTACGTCCTCTCTACGCTTTTACAAAGATCCCGCTACGTTATACCACGTTCTCACCGCGCTTATTCTGCGACCCAACTACGCTTATCAAGATCTTTCTACGCTCTTGACGTTCTCACTACGAACATACCACGAGTTATCCGATAGCAACACGATCTTACTGCGATTATAACACGTTCTTACCACGATTTTACTACGTTCATAGCGCGATCTTACTACGTTCTCAGCAATAACGTCAACATCGTGTTCCATATCAATACAGTTCAATTCCTTTTATTTCTGATTAAATCGGAGATTTCTCAGAAACAATACAGTCATGCCACCAAAATCTACCAGAACACGTGGGCATGGTGGTGGTAGTTTCTGTAGAGGCAAAGGGAGTAAAGTAACGAATCCTGATCAAGCAGAGATGTTGGACCGACCAATCAAACCTAAATTACAACATATTGCTGGTCCATCAAGCTCAATGACGACATTTTAGTGAACTATAGCAGAGATGACATAGATGTATCAATATATATAGGAAGATGTGGTATGAGTGCCAATGAGACAACTCTCCATCCAAGTAACAATTTATAAAAGTAAACCATTATAGGCCAAGGTACGGCCTTCAACACGGAGCCTTGGCTCACATCAATCAGCACGTTATAAAGGACCCAAACTATTACTAGTGTTAAACTATTTAAACTGGAAAACCAATGGTCTAATCTATATAAAAACGAGAAACATAGTCATTGATAGTTGAGCCGTTAGAGCAAATGAATAATTACATTCAAACAAACAAAATCTAGGGAGCTTTTTTATATATTTTATGTGAAAATGACAATGAGAATGATGGTCGTAGTGTGAACGTAGTCAGGTCGTAAGAAGAGCGTGATGAGGACGGCAAGGGCGTGCTGGAATCGTACTATGGTCGTGAACAGCGTGGTATAGTCGTAATGGAAGCGTAGTTGGATCGCAGTGAGAACGTGATGGTCGTAGTGAGGTCGTGATAACGTCGCTGTGCGATCGTAGCGCAGTCTCTCCGAATAGAATCACGCTTTCGCTACGATTGTACAGCGACCTTTGCGATCTTACTACGATCTTAGTGCGCTCTCAATACGCTTCTACTTCGACCTGATTTCGCCACGACCGCAACACGATTGTTTTGAACATGTTGAAAGTTGGCCACGCTCTTCACGATCTTGAAGACCTCCCCACGACCGTGATACGACCTTATTGCGATCTACACGATCGCACTACGATTATCAAAATTTGCATTTTTTTCACAGATCGTAATGCGATCGTGGCCTAGTGGGACTGTGGTATTAAATCCAAAACGTCACTACAAACAAGAGCATAGCGAACGAGTTATGATTTATAAACACCTTAAGACGGTGCCGAAGGAACATCACCGTTCAAAAAGAGAAACTTAACAATAGGGAAAAAAAATCATACCTTTTGTCGTAATTTTTTGTGCAGAGTATCTGGTGTAATACTGAAATATCTCATTAAAGGAAAGAACAGTCATTGCTTTTGATATTAGATTTATTTAAAGTAAGTTCCTCTGGGTAAATATCAGCAGTATAGTTAGAGAATTCTTGATTATTTATCGAAAAATATCATCAAGATAACGGTTAGTGTTGTTGAATATATCAATTAAATGAAATTTAGACGGTTCTTTACTGAGTTTGGCCATAAGCTGTGATTTATAACAGTAAAGGAACAAGTCTGCTATTAATGGGACATAATTGGTGCCCATAGGAATGCCTTCAATATGTTGCCGAAACGTACATAAATGTTGTCAAGAAGACAATTGAGTGCTTTAATCATCTTATCACAACCCAAGTAAGTATATCTAGCATATTTACCTTTCACATTAGAGAAAAAAAAGCTTTATCTTAGGCCCGAGAACATCGTTTTGTCGTAGTGCATTTCTGTATGACAATAAATTCAAATTAACAAAATCGCACCGGCTCTATCTCAAAAATATTTTTACAGTGTAGTGTACAATAACTAATTACTGTGACAAACAATATCAAATGGATAGAAAAGTGTACCAGCTCTAACTCAAAATATGGGCAATTCTGTGTTAAGGGAGTCAAAAATTCAGTTTGACAGCTTCAGACATACTAATTTTAATGAAATGAAAAAGGTGCAATGGTCATTGTCTAGGAAGTGTTTATTTTTAAAAATTTAGCGGAAATTTTATGATGAACTTCAAATTTTATTTACAAAGCTCTTCACATTTCACACGCATCAAACAGGCCTTCTGACCAGGGCCATAAATACAACACATTTTGCACATTTTTTCTGTCATAATCTTCTTTTCTCTTGATTAAGAGTTCACAAATGGTTCATACAATATTAATCAAGCATAAAAACACAAATATCAAAACCTAATAACCTGTCAGATAGAAAGTCTTAAGCATAAAAATGGAAACTGCTTTGAAATGCTTGTTTTAGCTCTTTTTTGCCAAAATGAAACATTTTAATAGAATTTCTACCAAATAAAGATTTAATTCCTTTACTTTTGTTGAATTTAACAAATTGAAACCATTCAGGTAAGTTGCCAAAGTACAGAATCTACAATGACTGTATTCATTTCTAAGGCCCGAGAACACAGTTATTTCGTAGTGCATGTCTTTTAGACAATAAATTCAAATAAAAAAAAATCGCACCTGCTCTAACTCAAAAAGATTTTTATATTGTAGTGTACTACTATTTGGACAAATAATATTAAATTTATAGAAAAGTCTACCAGCTCTAACTCAAAATATTGACAATTTCATGTTAAGAGGGTCTGACAATTTCAGACATACTAATTTTTTACCTGTTTTAACTGGACTAAATCACTACTAAAAAGATTCAGCATCAATTTTGACATGTAATTTCATGCCCTTACTTAATATTTCATGCATAAAATATCAAAAAATAGATTTGGAAAGTGTATGAAAAAAATTTGCAAGTGATAACGGTTTACACTAGGGACTATATTCGTTTGCAACGAAAACCAAATGACGATAACTGTGTCTTCGGACCTAATATGAGTTGCAGCAAACAATTTGCAACCAGATTTGTTATCAAATTGAAACGACCATTTTATTAGACAGGAAAACGTTTGTATGATAAGATTGTGTGGAAGTGTAACATTTAGGGTGGAAAAGTTAAAACTGTCAACCGACTAAATTGGACCATCAAATGCACATAATTAATCTAAATCATCCAAATAATTTATTACACTCCAAAACGGGCTAATTCCACTGTTTTTATATGTTTTATTACAAAAATTTACAATAAGTTCTTTGGTAGGAGTTAAGGAACTCGCTTAGAGCACCGAAAGATAAGTAGTAGAACACTAACTGTAAATATATTTTATTAAGGAAATCGTTATTTATATAGCTACATTCAGTCAGTTTAATTGAAGTCTGGAGCTGGCATGTCAGTTAACTGCTAGTAGTCTGTTGTTATTTATGTATTATTGTCATTTTGTTTATTTTCTTTGGTTACATCTTCTGACATCAGACTCGGATTTCTCTTGAACTGAATTTTAATGTGCGTATTGTTATGCGTTTACTTTTCTACATTGGCTAGAGGTATAGGGGGGGGGGGGGTTTGAGATCTCATAAACATGTTTAACCCCACCGCATTTTTGCGCCTGTCCCAAGTCAGGAGCCTCTGGCCTTTGTTAGTCTTGTATTATTTTAATTTTAGTTTCTTGTGTACAATTTGGAAATTAGTATGGCGTTCATTATCACTGGACTAGTATATATTTGTTTAGGGGCCAGCTGAAGGACGCCTCCGGGTGCGGGAATTTCTCGCTACATTGAAGACCTGTTGGTGACCCTCTGCTGTTGTTTTTTATTTGGTCGGGTTGTTGTCTCTTTGACACATTCCCCATTTCCATTCTCAATTTTACATGTACAAGGGTAAAGACATAAACAAGAAATATACAAAAGATTCAATAATTGGGATTAGGAAACAAGAGCAGTGCTCTTATATATAGAACACTTACTGGAGGCCAAGATGAAATGATTTTTGTTTGTGTGTAGTGTAGGTACAATTGTAACATATATATATATTTATTTATAATTTTTTTTCGAAATGTGATGTGTGAATATCAACAATATTCATACATTTATTTAAATAGGAATCAAGCTACTTTTTGTCAGATTTTTTCCGTTTACACCATTTTTTTACAATCGAATGAAAGAGCATCTTAAATCAGGAGTGCTGCTGGATCATAAACTGTTTAAACAAGGTTTCTTAATTGTAAAATTAAATTCACATCTGACATCAATTTTGAGAACGCCATCTTTATTTTGGTGACCGCTTAACACATTGGACATTGGAAATAATTAACGTTTCCTGTATGTTCCTTTAATGTAGATTGGGTGCCTTCCTCTATCTTGGATTTGAAAATACGAGAAAACAAGGTCTAGATCTTCAATAGAATGTGCAAATTTTTAGAGTAGTAGGTAATTCATGTGTAAGAACTTCCAATTCGATATAGAAAATGACATGTTTAATCATATTTATGGTTGTATTTTACAAAAAAACAGACAATTTTTGTTTGATCATTTTTTTTTTCAACTTTGCCACGTAAGGGGAGGCAACTCAAATGCAAGGGCAGATAATTCAGATTAAGGTACTTTTACAACAACAACAACAACAACAACAATTTTTATTTGTCAATCAAGACGCCCCGAGGAGCAGTACAATTACAGTTTAAATTAAAGTGTACAAATAATTGTGTTGATTTTTTTCATTGAAATTACAATACAGGACAATAAAATTAAAACAATATTATACAAGAGAAGGGAGACAACAAATACAGTATATATTCTCAAAGATAATGAGTGAGTGAACACAATCAGTACCGTTTTATAATTAGAAGAAGAGCTGGACTACTCATGTGTTTATGCTTAATTTAACTCTTCTAGATTTTATTAAACTATCTATTAATTTAATCATTATGTTATTAACAAATGGATCTTCATTTGACATCAACCATACAAATTTAGATTGGTCATTTAAAGTTTTAAAATTAGTAAATTTAGAGGATAAATCTGAAATAAAACTGGACCTTTCAGTTTTAAGTGATGGACATTGAAGAAGAAAATGAATTTCATCCTCAACAATGTCATTATTACATAATTTACAAAATCTTTTATCTGGGGGTATTCCCTTATGTCTTCCCTTTTCTATTTCAAGTTCATGGGCACTAATTCTAAATTTGGTTAACTCATTTAATGTTTAACAATTATTTAACAATAAATATTTTTCAAGGCCTATATTATTTTTAAATAGTCTGTAGGTCCTTAATTTATTTCCTTGCACCATGCCAGGTTTGTCATTATTTAATTGGTTAAGTCAAATTTCATCATATTTAATTCGGAGTTTTTTAATGATAATTGACTTTATATGAGATTTGTGATTTAACAAATATTCTGGGGTTAAATTAAGATATTTAAATAATGAATAAATGCTTTCCAACCAATTGTCTTTATATGTTTTAGATAAAATTTTAGACTCTTCAAATGCATCTTTAATGAGAGAGTTATTTTGTTCTGTGAGTCTGAGCCAAAATTTAGCCATATTAAGAATAACCTCAAGAGATAGGGGGTAGCGCCCCAACTCTCCCATCACTGCTAGGTTTGTTGATCTTCTAGGTACCTGTAGAGAATATTTACAAAATTTAATATGTAATTTTTCAATAATTAGATCTTTGGACATTTGGAAAAAATAGTTGTCTCCTTTTGATTGCAACTTATTTGGAGAGAATTGACCCCAAATTTCTGAGCCATATAACAAAATCGGCTTCAGCATGTGGTCAAAAAGATGTAAAAGTGTTTTATTATTAGGTTTAAAATGGGTGAAATATCTTTTTAATTTAAAAAAGGCTTTTAATGCTTTATTATAAAGATTAAACTTAGCATCTGTAAATCTGCCAGATACAGTGAATATCATGCCAAGATAATTATATTTTTTCTCATTATTAATAAGCTGACCATTAAATGTGAATTTTTCCTTTGAAATTCTTCCTGTGTTATTAAAAATTATTACTTTTGTTTTTTTCATGTTAATTTCTAGTCCCCATTTACTACAATAATCCATTAAATTATCTAAACAATTTTGTAATCCAGATGAAGTTTCAGAAATCATAATGAGGTCATCTGCATACATTAAACAGTTAAGGCTTCTGTTGTTTAGTAAAACTGGGCAACAGCCAGAATCAAATATTTCAGGTAAGTCATTTATGAAAAGTTTAAACAATGTAGGGCTCAGATTATCCCCTTGACGAACACCAATATCTGATGGGAAATTTTCAGTTAGCGTGTTACTATTAGTTTTTACACATAAAGATGTGTTTTTATACATATCTTTAATTACATTATAAAATAAATCGCTCAATCCGAGCTTTCTCAATTTAAAAAATAATGCTAAATGCCAAACCTTGTCAAAGGCCTTTTTAAAATCAACAAAACAGGTATAGAGGCGTTTATGTCCCTGCTTAGTGTATTTATCAATTAATGTTTTAAGTACAAACATGTGGTCACTAGTTCTTTTTCCTTTACAAAATCCTATCTGCTCTGGACCAACTATATTTCTTTTAGTTATAAACTTTTCTAATCTGTTATTAAGTATCTTTAAAAAGAGTTTTCCTACACAACTACCTATCGTGATGCCCCTAAAATTTGAGGGATCATCTTTAGATCCACTTTTATGTAATGGGACTATAAATCCTTTAGCCCATATATCAGGAAATTTTCCTGAAGTTAATACTTTATTAAATATCTTTACAAAACATTTAAGCAGAAATGATTGGCTGCACTTGAGCATCTCAATAGAATGTGTAAGGAATTTACCAACTTTATAATGTAGCAAGAAAACGGGTCCGGTGACCCCATTGTTTCTTTTTCTTAACTGAAAGCATACAATTAAAGCCATCTTCTCAAACATTGTCAAATTTTATCTCAAAATTATATGGTGTAGATTACGCTTTCTTGCAGAAAAGTGGGTTTTCCATGCATAATCTATACAAAATTTGTCAATTTTTAACACCGTGTAGCGTGCAAATAAGCCCGGTGACCCATTCTTTTTATTACTTTTGTTTAAAAAGCACTACATAAACTACATTTTGGCAAATTATTAAAAAAAATCTATGGATTATAATTTAGACACCCCATCTACCTTAATCGTATCTTTTGAATAGTTCTAATCGCCAAATGTTTCAATGATACCTGGCTTGTGATTTGCTACCAATAAACTATAAAAAATTTGTATTTGCGTCAGAAGCGCGTTTCGTCTACAAAAGACTCATCAGTGACGCTCGAATCAAAAAAAGTTAAAAAGGCCAAATAAAGTACGACGTTAGAGAGCATTGCGGACCAAACATTCCTAAAAGTTTTGCCAAATACAGCTAAGGTAATCTATTCCTGAGGTAGAAAAGCCTTGGTTTTTCAAATATTTTAATGGTTTTGTAAACAGTTAACTTATAATTATGACCATATCAATGAAAATTCATGTCAACAAATCACGCGCGTTTTGTCTACACAAAGCTCGTTAGTGGCACCCGAATCAAAATCTTTGGTATGTCAAAACAAAAACGAAGTTAAAGTGCATTGAAACCAAAAATTACAAAACATTGTACCTTATTTGTATGGCCTTTTCAACATAAAAGATACCACTTGACAGAACATCTATGAGAAATGAGGAGCTTATCTCATGGTTTTTGAAAGAGATATATAACTACTTATGTATCTAAAGACAAACAATAATATCATCTACATCCCAGTTCAGGCATAACGTGAACATTTAATGTTCCATCTATAAATGATGTCATTTTGTCACAAATGGTAACATTATATTTCGACAGTATAATAGTAACAAAAAAGGTGGAAAACATATATTTATATGTGATATTATATATACCCTTATATGTAATAAGAACTTACCTTGTCAAATGTAGAATGTCAAACATGTGTTTAATATTGTTTGGAACAAGTCTATTTATATTAAGATAATTTCATTTACTGTTATTGATGTTACTATGACTTTGAATAAAAACATTTTTTTAACCAACAATGGTTTAAAGGTCTTCTTTCATAAATTTCAATTAAGATATGTTTTCGCTAACAATTATTTAAAGATTTTTTTTTTGGTTTTTGGAACATGGTAGATTGTGGTTTGTCATAACGTCGTCTAATCTTTAATTACCAAACGTGACTTATTACCGATAACTGTTTTGCTGAGTGTGAATTCGCATTACTATAAGAAGTGTTACGGTTCTTATCTATCCCAAATTCATGTATTTAGCACATACTTACAACTTTTCGTCCAATCAAATTGCTTGAATTTGCCTTCTAATTTTCATAGTACATACTTTTTCCGTGTACTAAGTAACTACGCACGAATGACCACAAGGGTAAGATTTCATTGTATTGTAATCAAGATATTAGAACAAAAATTGCTACTGGCTATTTTGAAATAAATGATGTGTTCCAAATTTAACTAAATAGTTTGTAATTAGTTTCAAAAAGATTTTTAACATCCTACTAATCAATCTATTGATCTGAATTTTGTTTTGACAATTGAAAAAGTTTCTTTCATTTAAATAAAGAGTAATAATAATGGTGCTTTATACCTTGATTAAAGTAAAACTCAATCTAAAATTTGTAATCCTTTATCTTCCATGCAATTACTTTGTACACAAAAAGAGTGAACCATAAATCTTTTAAAGGGAAATTATTAATAAAGCAATTTGATATATTTAGTCATAAATTGGTCGATAATTGGTTGCCTACTGTCCAGTGACAAATATTTCATGCATATAAACTATCCACTAGACTACTTATGGGTACATACCAGGGGCAGATCCAGCCATTTTTAAAAGGTGTTTCAACCAAAGATGTGGGAGGGGGGTCCAACTGTTTGTATTAAGATAGTTTTAGGTTTTATGTGAAATTAAAAAAATGTTTTCAAGAATGTAAAGCTTTCACTGCAATTTAAGAATTGTCTGCTCTTGGTCAATTCATTTTGTCATCTTATATGGAACGCCAAAACTGTCTTGTTATGACCATTTTTCATTATATGATGTGCACTTGCCATTATATGATGTGCATTTACCTTTATATGATGTGCACTTGTCATTATATGATGTGCAAACACCTTTATATGACGTGCAAATATGCTTATATTATGTGCAAGTACCTTTATATGATGTCAAAACATCTTAATATGATGTGCAACTACACTGATATGATGTGCATACATACTTATATGATGTGCATACATACTTATATGATGTGCAAATATACTTATATGATGTGCAAACAAACTAATATGATGTGCAAATATCCTTATATGATGTGCAAATGTACTTATATGTTGTGCAAATGTCCTTATATGATGTGCAAATATATTTATATGATGTACAAATATCCTTATATGATGTGCATTTTCCCTGGTATTATGTGCAAACATCTTTATATGATGTGGTTGTGTCATTATATTATGTGCTTGTGTCATTATATTATGTGCTTGTAATCTTATATCATGTGGTTCGGTTAACTTCATTATATGATGTCGGAACGTCATTATATGATGTGCTTTCATCGTCGTTATGGTCAATGAACATGATTACGATTAGAATGATTACTGTCTACGTCATAACTGATTCCGTTCTGTTTCTGCAGAATTAATACAAACCCGGATCAAACCTTTAGCTATTTAAAAAGAGAAAAACCTTGACATGTTTGTTTCTCGATTTAAGATGAAAAAAATGACAACAAATATTGATGGAGAATTGTCAAATAATGAATTTTAATCGATGGGTCTACAATATTGAATACACGGGATCTACAATAATGAGCATACAGTTAACTTATTACGTTTTAGAAATAGATCTTTAATCTTTTAAGCGAAAGTGCATTTTTAAGATAAAGTGAGACAGTGCATTTTAACAATATGATAAAACAAATTGTTTGTGGCTCTTATTTATAGCTTGCTGTTCGGTTTGAGTAAAAGCTCCGTGTTGAAGGCCGTAGTTTAACCTTTAATTGTTTACTTTTTACACATTATGACTAAGATGTAAAATTATCTCATTGGCACTCATATCATATCTTCTTATTTCTATTCCTTGCAAAAGACACCAATGATCTCAAAGTAAATTTTAAAAATATTTTATAACGATAGCTACAAAATTATCCTCTCTTGCATACATAATTATACCGGTATGAATGATTGGTTGATTAATTTGTTGATTGATTGCTTTTTCACGCCACTTTCAACACTATCATGCTAATTCGTGGCAGTGAGTTTATATTGATGGAGGAAGCCGAAGTCCCCGGGAAGAACTTTCGGTAGGAAAAACTAATAATTCTATTCAATTGAGATTTGAGTCGTGCTTACCTGCCAATGTGGGATTCGAACTCACAACCTACATGTAAGTGTTGACAGGCTAGATACTAGGACCACTCGGCCACCGAGCCCCCCCCCCCCCCCCAAAAAAAGGAGATATGGGAGGACCTTCAACTTGGTGCATGCCCTTTGCTGCATCTTTTTATTATGTTTTCATGCATTTATTGCAAACTTACATGATTATAAATGTATGGTTGCATCCAGCGGAAAATTGATATATATATATAAAAGACTATGTGGCATGATTGCCAATGAGACAACTCTCCACAAGACACCAAATGACACAGAAATTAACAACTATATGTTACCGTACGACCTTCAACATTGAGCAAAGCCCATACCGCATAATCAGCTATAAAAGCCCCGAAATGACAAATGTTAACAATTCAAACGAGAAAATTGACGGCATAATTTATGTACAAAAAATTAACGGAAAACAAAGACCGGTATGTAACACATCAACAGACGACAATCACTGAATAACAGTCTCCTGACTTGGGACAGGTGCATATTTGTACGGGAACATAATAATGTGAAATGAATATTAACCCTGTTTTGTAATAGACAGACACCCTGAGTCGGATTTTTAACATGCTACTTCACAAAAATCCATTTCACCTTACCTGGACAGATTATTCTGATTCCGAGCCGAACAAGTCTTTGATTTTACTCCTTAATTTAGCAGGGAAGCAGCAAATACCAACTTTAAAATCTTTGGTTTTGACCCTGCCGGAATTCGAACCTACGAACAGCAACACTAGAGGCTAACATGCTACCATAAAAGCACAGCCACTAAACAGTTACCCGTAATATAAAAGGAAAGCCGTTCAGATATATACAACTCCGTAAACAGGGTTAATATACTGACCATTGATTTTTTTTTTGGTGATTGCGGGGGGAAAGGGGGGGGGGGCATGTTTTTTTGTAAATGTTTGATTCCAAGTTTCTTGAAAGATATTTTATAGGAATCAAAATAATTGTTTCCGTTGAAAATTAGAGAAACAATAAAACAATAATGAACTTAAAAAAATAACCATATCATTTTTAAAAGAGTTTTTTCATTAAAGTCGAAAAATATGTTTGTCCTGGAACAAGGAAGAACACGTCCTCCTGCCCACACTTCATGTTCACATCACGATGACCGTGAGGGCATTCCGATGTATTGTCGCAACAGAGATTTGACTTTCGATTTTGACTGGTACATGTAACCGATCGTATAAAACGCAGACATAATCGAGTGCAAAATAACAGTCCTTGTCGCTTCAAGTAATACTCATAAAAACATTTTTTTTAAACATATCAAATTAATAATATGAAAATGTTGCGTCGTAAGAAATATATTTATACATTTGTAAGTAATATCTATGCTCACGTACAGAACAATTGTGTTAACGCATGCGGAAGAATATCTCAAGAACGTTTATGCGGGAAAAATGAATGCCTACATAAATCCACACTATTAGAAAATCCGAATTATTACAGAAGAGTTTTCACCATGCACTTGCACTGCACTATTATAAGAATAGTAGAAAAGAATGCTATAGCATTTGGATCAAAATTATGTATACATGTAACTGTTATATACAAATATTAATTTAATATATAACAACAAACCAGAGTATACTGATTTGTATCCCTTCAATATAATTGTGATTACGGTGAGGATGAAATCCCTGTCATTTATTCATCATCCACGCACGAACTTGTCTCAGAAATAAATATATTTCTGTAAGTTAACTTCACTTACAGGTATTGAGATGTGATGTTCTTTTAGACAAGTGCGAGTGACCATTCATGAGAACTTGCGGTCATCCGATGTTCAGTATTTCAGTCCTTTGATACTTTCTGTTCTAGTAAATATTAGATAGATATCAGCCAATAAAAATCAGCCTTCACAATTTTGAAGGTGTATAGAAATCCGACAAAACCGAGAATCCTAGTGGTCTTTAAACAGAAAATAGAATGGATCGGTTTCAGATCCGCGTAAGCATAGCTTGGACACACAATATCTGTTATTTAATTAGATTTGTGTCTGAATGAACATTAAAGTTAAACACTGTATTTATTTTTTGTTTATTGAGCCAGGTGGTCTCTGACAGATAGAGAGTTGTGTTTTAAATTTTTCTAAGTGAAGATTTACGGCGGTGACTTTTAATATTTTGTGTTTATCTTTAAAACTACAAAAGATTAAAAAAAATATTAGTGCAATGTGTCCGAATATATTCTATGGTAAATTTTAAGGTCCCATTATGGCTCTTATGAGTTTTGTTGTTTTATTGCCTATTATCTTGATACTTATTTATAGAGAAACCTTTTCTAAACCAAAATAGTTTTCTCGTTTGAATTGTTTTACATTGTCATTTCAGGGCCTTTTATACTGACTATGCGGTATGGGCTTTGATCATTGTTGAAGGCTTTACGGTTACCTAAAGTTGTTAATTTCTGTGTCATTTTGGTCTCTTGTGGAGAGTTGTCATCATACCACATCTTCTTTTTTTTTATATTATAAGAACAGATTTAAAAAATAAGTAAATAATAATTATTGTCATTTTCATCATTGGTGGTGCGGACGGGGTAGGAAAGATGGGAATTCCTCTAATTTTTTTCCAAGTCATTACCGTGAAATAGGAAAAAAACCCACAATCGTTCTAAAGACAGAAACTTTTCACCCCCCCCCCCCCCCCCTAAAAAAAACCACCAGAGAACAATTACACACACCTTTTTCAATACATTTGTTCGTAATAACAAAAAAAAAACGCATTAAATTCCTTTTGCATTATATAAGTTTAAAATAGCACGTCAATAGTGGATCTAGAACTTCAAGTGTGGAAGTTGTTTGCGACTTGAAATTTAATTTGGATATGCCGGTTATGGTCTCATTGATATTTATCACACCTTCATTCGATATTACTAGTTTCAGATGAAACCGTACTCTGCTAGAAGAAATTATGTGTTGAAAAAATAAGGATTCAGATTTTAACAGATGAGGCTAGCGGATCTAGGCGTAAAATTGACGTAATTCGAGTCAACTATTAATTTTTACGGGGGGTTGGGGGGGGGGGGGGGAGAGTACGATGAGGGTCGAACCCTAAACAGTTAGGGCAAGTATAGATATAACCATTCAAGTTTTATACAGAATTAATTTATTATTCAATATCTGACATTTCATAGGTTTGTGACACATACTAAATGTGGTCTAAGATTTTCAAAAGTTGAAATTGGGCAATTACCTATTATATTGTCCAATATCCGAAATCTAAATATATTGCTAGATTCAGCATATCAAAGAACCCTAAGAATTGCTTGTTTTAAGTGCCGTTTTGGCCCCTTATTTCTAAAAAGTTTTTATCTGGCAACAAAGTATTTACGGACAACGAACACATCGCAAAAACATTATACTGCGTCAAATCTATGAATATAAACAATAGAATACCACCATTTTATTTTTTAAAAAAATCAAAATTAAAGGCTCCCCTAATTTCTCCCTATCCCCTCTTTATGAGGGTTGCAAATGACCGGTCCATTATATTAGTCATTACCCTATCAATGTCCGGTTTTTGTCCATTTTTGTGTCTTTCTGCAGAAAAGTGATATATAAAGACAAACTTCCACAGCTAAAATGATCAGCAAATCAATTACAAAACAAGAACATACTGGAAATTCATGTAATACTATTTACTTCTTTAAAAGAATAAGCCGCTAACGCTAGATATAAAGATATTGTCAAATATAAGCCTAGTACAATGAGCATAGAGCATGGTATAAAATAATCATTTCTTTAAATTAATAACTTTAACTGTATGCTCATTATTGTAGACCTCGTATGTTCATTATTGTAGACCTGATAAAAACTAAACCTTGCAATGCACAATTTGACAATTTTCCAATAATATCTGGTGGTATTTTTTCATCTTAAATCGAGGAACAAACATGTCAAGGTTTTTTTCTTTTTACATCTCAACCATTTTCCAAACGATAGCTACAGATTTGATCCGGGTTTATATTAATTCTGCAGAAGCAGATCGGAATCAGTTATGACGTAGACAGTAATCATTCTAATCGTAATCATGTGCATTGACCATAACGACGATGCAAGCACATCATATAATGACGTTTCGACATCATATAATGGAGTTAACCGAACCACATGATATAAGATTACAAGCACATAATATAATGACACAACCACATCATATAAAGATGTTTACACATAATATAAGGGAAAATGCACATCATATAAGGATATTTGCACATCATATAAGAATGTTTGCACATCATATAAGTATGTTTGCACATCATATTAGAACATTTGCACATCATATAAGTATTTATGCACATCATATAAGTATATATGCACATCATATAAGTATATTTGCACATCATATAAAGATGTTTGGACATCATATATAGATACTTGCACATAATATAAGCATATTTGCACGTCATATAAAGGTGTTTGCACATCATATAATGACAAGTGCACATCATGTAAAGGTAAATGCACATCATATAATGACAAGTGCACATCATATAAAGGGAAATGCACATCATATAATGAAAATTGTCATAACAAGACAGTGTTGGCGTTCCATAATCTTACCATGTAAATAAGTACATGTATAGTAAAACTACGCTTCGTTCATATCAATAAACATACTTACACCAGCAGCTACCTTCTTTACATTCTAAAGTCAAGGGCCTTTGAAATCCCATTTTTACAATGATAGATTTACAAAACTACGTAAATGAGCTACATCCAGTCAGCCAAAACATATCAATAGACTAATTACAGGATTACTCAAGTTGTAAATATGTGCTAAATTGGATATTGTATAGAAAGGTATAATTTTCATAGTATATACCTTTCTATACAATAACCGAGACTTAGTTTAAATGTTTAATGTTATATTTGTAATTCTCATCGGATTTTGTCAAATGTGTTCACGTCTTTTCTATTATATTTATATGTTATCATGGTTATGGTAAAGAAAATTATTCACCGCCTTCATTAATTAGATTTCATTTTGTTCAACATAATCTGTACGATGGTTTACGTTTGAAGTTAGATTCAAAACAAACTGGACATATAATATAGTTAATTGCTACATTTTTTGTACCTTAATCATGTTTTGTCTACATGTATGCAGTCGATAGTCGATGTTGGCCTTGTGTAGGTTAAGTGTACACAAAACTAGGCATTCAGAACTTTAATTTTCCCATGTATATTTAAAAAACGAAACGATTTTTATATAAAATTGATACTTAGAACACTTATTAATAAAGTTCTTTACAGAAATATTTGTCTAAACTTGATATATTTATTTGTTATAAACACACTTTACGTAGCCATATTAACCCCTTATCAAGACTCATCCATTATCATTGCCGAACACACAGTTCATTTGAAAAGGTCTTCCCGAATCGACTGGACGTACACGCTGACAGAAATATTTGCCACTAGTCTCACAAATGCATTACTGAAAAAGAGTGAGGTTAATTGTTTGTTTTGAGTATTACCTCAGATCCGTTAAAATACAATTAGAAATAAAAAAAGCAAAATACTATTTGAAACAAACAGAAAAGATTGAAATGTAGTGATCCTTTACATCGCAATTCTTTTTCTTCGTCTGTAAGCACGCTGATGCAGACTACTTTTTAATGTGTAATCGAGATATCTTTAAACTACTGCAAATCACCCAAAATGAAATTCTTAAAGGAGCAACCACCTTACTTCAAAAAATGGGTTTGGGGGGGGGGGGGGGGGGGGGGGGTTCTGAGTTACATTTTTATCTCGCGCGAAAGTTTATATTTAGTTTTTTTTCGATGGTACCAATTCAATACTTAATACTATAATGTATGGGGAAACTTTGGATACAGAATATTAATTTGTTCGTTCTACTCATCTGAATGACCCGATGTTTTTTTAATCAAATTGTGGGAAAATCCATCCCACTTTTTTAAAGTCAAATGGTCGTTCCCTAACTGCTAAAAAGGTTGTTCGAAAATTTGAATTCCGTTCTACGTAATGAACATTTAAATGACATATAGTTTACAAGTGTGAACAAATCTTATGTACAGGTAACTAAACAAGGTATATAGATGTGAACAAATTTAATGTGAAACTAGTGTACATTACATTAAACAAAATGTAAACATGTTTACTGTACACGACGTTTAGTGTGAACACGGCCTTAGTTTGCTATTAATAAGTATTGAAATTTTCATTCTTATTAAATGTAATATCAGTATTTAGTTCAAATATAATCTTAAATCAATCCTTATTCTATCTTACTCATTCAAATGTGACGTCATTTTTTATTTTTTGATGATCTGTTTTACAATTTCAAATATGACGTCACTTGGCGTTGAGGTTTAAACTTATTCGGATGTGCTGCATTTCTTTGGGTTATGTAGTGTATTTCGGTTGTTTCCTGTAATTAGTTAATACTTCAGTTTTATCATATATCTTTTGTATAGTAATTTTATAAAATTTACTGTTTGCAAAAGTATAACATTATAAATTACTAGAACACACCCGCGAAATCGCGGGCATATACAGCTTGTGAACTGTTGTAGGATGAATTTTTGTAAAAGATATTATGTATGAAGAATTTCATAAAAGGTATCAAAAGCCCTCTCCCTTTTTCCAAAGTTCGATATTTGTTTCCTTTTTGTTAAATTCAATTATTTTCGTGTGTATGGCCTGTGACAACAATTATTCTTCTCTTTTGCTATAATGCTTCTTTTGTTAAAAGTAAAATCAATTTGCACCGTTTCAAACATGAAATAAATGTAACTGCTTATATATAGACCATTATTAGTCTAATAAAATATGCTTCTAGGACAATCCATCAGTGCTTTTTCTTTTGAGAGCCTTATTAACATGCCAATGGTAGGATATGAAACATGTATAAATGACTAAGACCGACTAAGGCTAATTTGAGGGATGGTCAGAGGGTCCTGATCCCGAAATCCCGGGCTTAAAACCATGAAATCCCGAGATGCAGTATTTACCCTGAAAGAAATTCATATCCCAAAATTCCGAAATCGAAAAATGTATCCCCGAATCCCGTCAGGATCAATCCCCAAATCCCGAGCTTAAAAACACCCAATCCCGACACCCCGAAATCGGTCCTTTCTCCCTTTAAGGGACGAAATCAAAAGATCAATGTAGGTTAAAAAAAAACTTAAATGAAATAGTTTGGGGATGAGGGGGGGGGGGTTAAAATTCTACAAGTTTGTATATTTAAAATCGATTTTTACATATATCCCTATTGGTAAATCAATTTTTCCCAAATTAAGTTAAGAGGGGGTTGGGCGTCAGTGAAAAAAACTATGTGAATTAAGTTTTTTTTATCCTACATTGAACTTTTTATGTCGTCCCTAATCTCTACCTTACTTTAATTTTTGCCAAATCACTATTTTCCCTTTCAACAATAAGTTTGTATGTCCCATTTATGGTCATTATGTTTTCTAGTCTGTGCATCAGTGCTTTCGTTTGTTCGTTTGTTCGTCCGTCCGTCCGTCTGTCCCGCTTCAAGTTAAAGTTTTTGATGGAGGTAGTTTTGGATGAAGTTCAGCATGTTTTACTTATTTTAATAAATATGCAAGTGGTATGACGGTGACCCCTTAAATAGTAAACATTTTAAAGAAAACAGTAGACAGAATCAGGGACTTTCTATACTAACACATATACTAACACAGAAAGTCCCTGACAGAATACAGAAAGTCTCTATATATTAAAGTAGTATAATCGTAGTTTACATGTAGATAAACGCGAAAAATAATTTTCCTCTATAAGGATGTTTAATAGTTGTGGTTCTTGCGATTTAAATACCATGATAATGAGAAAGCTCTGATTGGCTTATTTATTTTTTAATTTTTATTATCTATCATACGATTGGTTGTATTTGTGAATGTTTCAAACCGGAAGTCTTATCTATGACTAAAAGTTAGTCCGATGACGGAATCCTATCCGGACCCCTTTTTTGTCGTTTTTCTCCCAAAATAACTCAATCTGAATAATCATAAGAATGGATGACAAATGCGACTATGCATGTTACCTATAGGACGCAGAGGAATGATGATTGATTTATTGTGGAAGGACGAGAAGCGACACACAAAATGAGGTCTTCTCGTTAATAGTATAGATTCTAAATAATAGGGATGTTCTGGAACTTAACAGGAAACCCTGGCCGTTTTTGGCGCAACTTTTTTGAACTTTTGGTCCTCGATGCTGTTCAACTTTGTACTTGTTTCGGCTTTCAAACTTTTGTATCTGGGCGTCACTAGTAAGTCTTGTGTGGACAAAATGCACTTCTGGCTTATTAACATTTTTAAACTTGTTGTCTTTTGTTAGCTATTATTCGTGTGTTTCTTTGTCAACTATGTTCTCCTATTCATTTATATTGTAGTCCTGTAATGTTGTGTTGTCATTTAAAAGTTATATTTCACATGGCCATAACAGAGGGAGGTTTGGCATGCCACAAAACTAGGTTCAACCCACCATTTTTTTCCTTTAAATATGTCCTGTACCAAGTCAGGAATATGGCCGTTGTTATATTATAGTTCGTTTCTGTGTGTGTTACATTTTAACGTTGTGTTTTCGTTGTGTCGTTTGTTTTCTTTTATTCGTGAGTGTGAATTCACATTACTATAAGACGTGTCACGGTACTTATCTATCCCAAATTCATGTATTTGGTTTTGATGTTATATTTGTTATTCTCATAGGATTTTGTCTAATGCTTAATCCGTTTCTGTGTGTGTTACATTTTAAGGTGTCGTTGTTCTCCTCCTATATTTAATGCGTTTCCCTCAGTTTTGGTTTGTTACCCCGATTTTGTTTTTTGTATATGGATTTATGAGTTTGAACAGCGGTATACTACTGTTATCTTTATTTTTCATAAATATTCCAGAGGTACAAAAAGAGGTTTTAATGACGGGCACATTTAGAACATTAATTTTACGTTAGTTAAAATTTGATTTTTGTAACATATATTTTTTACATTTTGATTGGAATATGCTATGTAAAAATGTATTATACATGTATGTATCTTTTCATTCATATCAAGCTTAGTTAAACAGCATAAACTATTTCCGAGGAGCTTTCTTTAATGTATGGTTTTTGAAGGAGAGACATAAACATTGATTGATAAATGATATTTCCTTCTTAACTGTTTTTTATCTCTAAAGACAAACAATTATATTATTTGTACATTTTAATTTAAGGCCTTACGTGAACATTTGAATGCCCCATCTATAAATGGTGTCGATTTGGCTCAAATTGTAACATTATTTCAGCAGTATGATAGTAACATAAAACACAAAAGATTGAAAGCATATGTTTTATGGTATTTGATATATACGTGAAAGCTAAGTTAATTAAATATAAAAAGAACATACACGACCTTTCGACTCTCTATACTATAACTCCGTAAAAAAACTTCTTACTTAATGATATGGTCTTTTAACAAAAAATCGGATTGCAAGTATAAAATAAAAAGATGTGATATGATTGTCAATGAGACAAATCTACACCAGATATCAAATGACATAGAAGTTATCAACTACAGGTTCCCGTGTGGCCTTCAACTATGAACAATACCAATACCGCACAGTCAGCTTTACAAGGCCCTGAAATGACAAGTTTAAAACAATTCATATGAGAAACGAACGGCCTGATTTATATACAAAACAATGAGCGGAAAACAAATATGATATACATCAACAAACGCCAAATAATCAATGACAGGCTCCTGACTTGGGACAGACACATATGGAATGCATGTTTATTTGCTGTTATTTATATAACGGCTTCTTCTGTAATGAAAATGGTAAATATGTAAGATTTAGTTACTTAGAATTTGATGCTATCATTTAAGCTGAAAATGTTTTGCTTGACTACATCTCATTTCGTCAATAATGTTATCGAAAAATGTCGGTATTTCTATTGAAACAAATTCCATCCCTTTAATATTAGACTTTTCCAGTATTGTTAAGACTTACAGTGTTGAATAGGAACCCTTTCAGAATAAGTTAATTTAAAGGATTGATAAGTGTACCTGGATCGTATCTGAATTTCCGTTTTCGGTTAAAACAATATCGCCGTAAAATGTAGGATGTACTAACTATTCTGCTTGAAATGAATTTATAACACGTACAGCCAAACTTGCAAACCAAATCTTGATGTATATGAGTTTTAACTAATTTGTGATAATGAGACCCCTGACTTAATAATTAATTAGTAATACATAGATAACGCTCGTCAAAACGTCACTACAGACACGGGATTAGCAAATGAATTTGGATATAAAAACACAGTACGACAGTGCCAAAGGAATATCACCTTTCAAAAAGTAAAATTAACAATAGGGAAAGAAAAATCATCCTTTTTGTCGTCACTTTTTGTGAGGAGTCTCTGGTTCAAAAATGAAATATTTAAAACTAGGAAAGGAACTTTATTGCTGTTAATACATATTTGATTTATTTAAAGTAAGTTTATTTGAGTAAAGTAAAGCAGTATATTAAGAGTTTTCATTATTTAACGAAAAAACATCAAGATAACGGTAAGTGTTGTTGAATTTGTCAATTAAATGGAATTTACTGAGTTTGACCATACATTGTGATTCATAACAGTATAGGAACAAGTCTGCTATTAAAAGGAGCACAATTGGTGCCCATAGGAATACCTACAACCTGTCGATAAACTTTATTGCGGAGACGTTGTTGTCAAGGAAAAACATAAGGGCTTTAATCATCTCATCACACCTCCAGTAAGTATACCTAGCATGTGTACCTTTCTGATTTCCCTGTCCTTTTTATCATTGTTAAGTCTTTGATATACAATTTGTAATTACACTGATCGAGATTGAAAAGGAAGGAGTGAATTTCTTCAATTACACATGTTCTTGTGCTTGTCAGTATATACTTGAAGCTAAATAATGATAAATTAATTGCTTACTTTTTATAAACGGTTGAGTATAGAGCCATTTACATATCCGAAACTGCCTAATCTTTAAGACTGTAAAGTTTGGTTGTTGTTTCATTAAAGTATATTCGAAATCTATTATTCAAATCTCTGGTGTTAAGAGAAACAGCCATCCTTTTACTTTATCGTTCGATATCGAAAGTAAATATATACATCTGTATCATCAACGTGCGGTCACAATGAGGATTTTTGCGTGGACAGAGAGTGCTAACAATATTATGAGGAGCTCGTACCTAGTCTTTTGCAAAGTCAAATTTCTGTCTCTTTCGAAATGAATGTAATAGATGCCACTGGACGTTCATCGGTCAATCATACTTTATGTAACCGATTATTCTAGATATATCAAGTTTTACACCATTGAGGTTAACATATACTTTGTGTGAATGAGGGAGTGAATCATTCAATAAGTTTTCGTCAATTTCTTTTTCGTTCCGTTAGCCTGTTATTTTCCCAACTGTATACATGTTATTCAACTTTGGAATTGAAATTAATACTCTGGGATGAGCTTGAGTATTAAATGAAAGGCTACATGGCGCACCAAATTGGGTGAATGGTATTATGCCATTTTGCAATTATTAAAACTATACATGGAAAAGCCACAGAATGACTTTGAAAAAAGATAGGCGAAAGATACACAAATGGACATCCAAACTCATAAGTTGAAAATAAACTGACAACGCCATGGCAAAAAAATAAATAAGAAAAAGACCAAAAGACAAATAAATGTTAACAAAACATAACATACAAAAAACAAACTTATTCTAAAAGGTTACCAATTCAACACTGTAATTAGATCTTTGCATATTGTTTTATTGGTATTAAGATTGGTGTTGATTTGTTATCAGTAAATTAAAAGCAAACTAAATATTTTTGTTATATACATATGCACATTCATGGACCTAAAATCTATCGGTACCTGCATCTTGGAATTGCAAAAGATCATCTTTTTCTCTGACTGTTTTTGACGTGTTTACACCAAATCCATTGGATGTTGGATGTGTAATGATTGATAATTTATTCTTAGATACATGTTTTTTTATTAGTTGTTCTTGGCTTTGAACTAGCTGTAAGTAAATAAACTCATCATAGATACCAGAATAAAATTTTGTTTTTACGCCAGACGCGCGTTTAGTCTACAAAAGACTCCTCAGTGACGCTCGAATCAAAAAAAGTTTAAAGGCCAAATAAAGTACGAAGTTGAAGAGCATTGAGGTCCAAAATTCCTAAAAGTTTTGCCAACTTCAGCTAAGGTAAACAATTCCTGAGGTAGAGAAGCCTTAGTATTTAAAAAATAACTGCGAAAACTCTCAGATCTGCAATTAGTTTCTTTTTTGTTGTTGGGAAGTACAAGTACCCGGCCACGTCCACTTTGTGTTTTTGTTATATGTTGTCTATTTCATGTATTTGTATCCATCTGATGAGTGAATATAAAAAAGAAGATGTGGTATGATTGTCAATGAGACAACTGTCCACAAGAGACCAAAATGACACAAACATTAACACTTATAGGTCACCGTACGGCCTTCAACAATGAGCAAAGCCAATACCGTATAGTCAGCTATAAAAGGCCCCGATAAGAACTCTCAGATCTGCAATTAGTGTCTTTTTTGTTGTTGGGAAGTACAAGTACCCGGCCACGTCCACTTCGTGTTTTTGTTATATGTTGTCTATTTCATGTATTTGTATCCATCTGATGAGTGAATAAAATGCCCCGATAAGACAATGTAAAACAATTCAAACGAGAAAACTAACGGCCTTATTTATATAAAAAAAAATGAACGAAAACAAATTTATAACACATAAACAAACGACAGCCACTGAATTACAGGCTCCTGACTTGGGACAGGCACATTCATAAATAATTTGGCGGGCTTAAACATGTTAGCGGGATCCCAACCCTCCCCCTAACCTGGGACAGTGGTATAACAGTACAACATAAGAACGAACTATTTCAACTGATTTTTATAGTTCGTTCGTATGTACCGTTATGCCACTGTCATAGGTAAGAGGGAGGGTTGGGATCCCGCTTACATGTATAACCCGGCTACATTCTTTATGCATGTGCCTGTCCGAAGTCAGGAGCCTGTAATTCAGTAGTAGTCGTTTGTTGCTGTGTTAAATATTTGTTTTTCGTTATTGTTTTGTACATACATTACACATATATTTTTTGTGTACTGTTTGTCTTTTTTTTCTTTTTTAGTCATGGCGTTGTCAGTTTATTTTCCACTTATCAGTTTGAATGTCTCTCTGGTATCTTTCGCCTCTCTTTTATTTGCAAAAGTAACAAAAGGGATTCGACACAAATTATAACAACATAAGTGACGCCCTCAAACTAAAAAAATGCATTTTTATTGAAGCCAAATTTTCCAGATTTATTTGATTTTATAATTTCAATGCTTATACCATGTACACCGTCTGCTTTTTAAACAACGAACTTTGTGTTACTCATTAATGTACAACACAATTCAGTTTAATTTATTACTGTCTTTGAAATTGTTTATTGTGATATCGCGCTTGTTGTTTTATTTATTTTAAGATCATAATATTTACTCCACCAGGGAGTATTTGTAATAAGTCATGCTCGTTTAACTTTAAGAAAGAGAAACCTCAAAAACACAAAAGAGAGAGAATATGGGTTGTATAAAATATCGTATATAATTGCTTGGTATTGAGCTACAAATGCATAACATATGAAAATAAAAAAATGTTTCTGTTATATTATTTCCGCCGGTAACCAGGTTCATCTATTGATTTGTTCAAACAAAAAAGACCTATTTTATAAAAGGTATTGTTCAAATCGTTAAGTCTTTAGAGATATGAAAATCATGCGAATGATTTTAAATCAATATTTCGTCTTATAAATAGTTTAAAGAGCTTTTTTTATTTACACTGTCAATTACATGGTGTGTCCTCTTTTGTGGAATATTTTAAAGACTTATACATGTTATATGTAAACATGATAAACAAATGGGGTGTATTTTAAAATAGTACACCATGTACACCTAGCTTTTTTTTTTATGTATTAGAAAATGTTTTGAGAAATCATGAACCATAATTTATTTCTACGAAAAACACTTAATGCCATGAAATGATCTTGATAATGGAGAACATTTGTTCCCGAGGGTATCATAAGAACATCAAAATATGCTTCTATGCTAACATATTTATAGCACTTTATGTAAAAATTCCCCGATGATAATTTAACAAATAAATAATAAACCAAGGTTCCAGCTTTCTCAGAAAATGTTGACCATAAATGAATGTCGGTATGATTTTTATGTCTTTGTTATATAGTTCCTACAGTTTATACGTTTATATACATTTATGGCTTTCAAATATTTAAGAAGCTGTGACATGAATCCTTGAGCTTTTCACCAGAAAAATGGAAAACAGAAAAATAAATTTAATACAAACAATGTATATGCAAAAAATCAACTTTTTGGTGGAAATATTTTTTTTACTCTGTGCTGTCAGTTATTTCTTGCCATCGGAAATCTTTTCCTTATTTTTATAATTAGACAACCAATATGAAATCAGTTAACACAAATACCGCCCATAAGGGAAATAGCCTATTCCACATTCTTGAACCAATAATTAATTTCTCCCGTATGACATGGATGGTCTTTTTTTTTTTTTTAAATATTTCAAAGAATATTAAGCTTACTATTTAGATTTCACATCGTTATACCATGTTTACTCGTTGGAATTCCCTGGTCTATACATACTAAGAGGTCACGAATCATACAATAGTGTGGCCGAAAATCATCGACCGCATAGAAAATAAAAATATAAATAGATGGCCGAACATTTCCTTCTTGTTGTTTTGTCTTCGGTTATTACTATCATATCCAATCGTCATGTTTTCGTCCTCATGTGCATGTAATGTTTTCCACTGTACGTTAAACACAAATTCATTTATGAATTCTTACACAATGTGTTAGTAAATTATATTTCGTCGCATTGTTAAAGAGTACAAAGTACAGAAAAAGTGTCCTGGATTTGCATGAAATAATTGCCACTGGACGTTTAACAATCAATCGACCAATCATACAAATTTACGTTTGATTGGGTTACATTTTTTCCTTTTGATAGTGCATCATTGTTTAAGGTACACCATTGTTAAACTGTTATATTTATTTGAGGGGCTTTGGTGGCTAAGCGTCTAGTTAGTTCGTTAACTGAAATCACTAGCCGGTAAACATTGATGCTGTGAGAAGTGCGCCTGTGCATATTGGCTAGACTTCATTTTCAAATGATCACGATAACCTTTTTCTTACCGAAGGTCGGCGTTCTCTTCTTGCATCTCGCTACATCCACCAATTAAAACTAGCCACCACAACATAGCAAACAATGGCGTTAAAAACCAATAACTGATAATAAATCAATCAATATTATTAACTTGTCTTTTTTCTTTCTTTCAGTATGTCAACAGAAAAAAAGAAAGAAAAACAACAATTACAATGACACCATTTTAGAAATGGTTGTCCAGTTGGTAAAAGATGGTGGTAGCTCTGTGAGAAAGGCTGCTTTGGCATATGGTATCTCTGGGTATACAATACAGGACAAGGTAAACAGGACACCTAAAATAGCAGCACAGTCTGGAGCTAAACCTGTATTAACTTCCACAGTAGTCTGAGATTGTTACATGGTGTATAGAAATGACAAAAACATGGTTTTCAAGAACCAGATTTGATTTATTGCATATAGTGAAGAAAATTTTGGACGATGATGGTAGAAAGCCAAAGAAAATGTTTCTTGCAGTTTAGAGGCAAATGACTTAACTTTGTAATGTATTGTATTGTTAAGGTATTGCAGCAACACGCAAGTCATATTATTCACTCTCTGGATCTATCAGAACTTACCAGATGGAAAATCCAGGTGAAACGGTCACAAAAGCGTTTTTTGTTAAGGTTGTCAAATGAACATGGGACATGTCAGCTAAAGTAGAGAATGATGTAAATAAGGATTTAAAGAAGCAGGACTTTTCCTTTTCAAGCCTTCGGTGGTTATTGAAAATCCCAAACTTGGACCAGCTGTGTATTTCCAAAAGTATATCCATTACCGGTCATATCTACAATTACGTCTATCGTTGATAACAATGCTAGCAGTTCACCATTTGCCGATATAAATGCCTTTATTGTAAGGCCTTAGGATTCCTATTGTGAAAAATTCGATTGCACTTTTAACGATTGAATTGCAAATGTGTCCCTTGCCGAGGTAGAAGAAGTAGAAGCAGCATCCCGACTTCCATGGCCAGTTCATTTGCTTTATTAATTTCTGAAACTCCTTTTACAAGAGACTCCTATGAAAATTCTTATAATTACCAAAGGCAAAAGAGACGTCTTCAAAATAAAAGAAACGTAAGTGCCATTGCCCAAAGCATTGTCTGGTCTTCAAGCGAACAAAATTCTGACAAAGGAATGAATTAAAAAAAATGCACGAAGAAAGGGAAAAAAGAAAAAGAGAAGAAAGAGAGGAAGGGAGGAGACAGAATAAAATGCAAATTTTGAACCAAAAAAAAAGGAGAAAAAAAACGTAAAACCAGAAAATAAATCTTGGGAAGAAAATGTACGATAGTAATCCAACGCAACCAAAAATATGAAATATTACACATGTGTTGTCACTAGGTCGTTTGAGATATGGCTATTACTTGACGTCCGTCCCTCTGTCTTGTTCGTCAGATCACTTAAAAAAAAAGCTACGTTAGAAACTCTCACACTTTTAAAACAGTATAAATAAGTGCACTCTTCAGATATGATTATCATGAGGATTTTTCCTGGTGATAATTTGAGTTCAATTCATTTGGTAAATAGTCTCCATATAGTCTCCGATGGAAAGCGTCTTTTTGACAATGATACCACATCTTCTTATTTTTATAAAAATGGTATATTTCTATTTGTGATTGACAAAGTTGTTTTCGTCCAACTGATTAACATTCAAATCTATCTTACTCACTTTCGCAATGGAACACAGTAACATCACAGATCTATTTATTGTGTTTAGATTGTTGAGTTAGGGATATTATAAGGACAAATATATACTTAATTTCTTTTTAAAGATTCTTGATTTTTATATTGTTTTTTTATTTTTTTATAAAATGACCATAAACAAACTTCGTCATGGAATGGCATAAATATTTCTGACCTGACACTGCGTACTTTTCATAATAAAATGTGTGCCACTGGACGTTGTAAGCAACCAACAATCAATAATGCAACGCTATATTATGTCAAACTTTAGAGGGTAACATGGAAACTAATTACAAATTAATATGATTGTCAATGAACTATGGAAGTTATACTATTATACAAGCAAACAACCTAATGTCATCTCTATATAATCGTCCTAAACATACATGAAATATTCGCCACTGGACGTTAAACAACCAACAAGCAATACATCATCGCTATACATGTATCATGTCAAACCGTAGAAGGTAACATGGAAACGAATTACAATTTAATATGATTGTCAAAGAACTATGGAAGTTATACTATTATACTAGCAAACAACCTTATGTCATTACTATATCATCGACCTAAACATACATGAAATATATGCCACTGGATGTTTATCAACAAACAATCAATAATGTATCACCATATCAAATAAAACCTGAGAATGTATTACCAATGCCATTTCGACTGATCGGGCGGAGCTTACGTTTAAATTTGCATAAGGATAGTCTATTTGAAGATGCGTGTTATTAGGATTTTTGCCGTTATAGTTATTGTTGATTTGTAATCACCTATCAGTGTAACCAAACTGATATACAAAAGAACTGAGCGTATGATATGGGAAGAATAACTGGACACTTCCCTGATGATTTTATCCCAAAACACAGATGGACTGATCTTTAATAAGCGAACCGGTTAAACCCCGCCAAGTCAAGTGAAATAAATCAAGTAATAACATGGCAACTAATGACAAATTAATATGATTGTCAATGAACTATGGAAGTTACACTATTATACTAGCAAACAACCTTATGTCATCACTATATCATCGTCCTAAACATACATGCAATATTTGCCACTGGACGTTAAGCAAACCAACAATCAATAAATCATAGCTATATCATGTCATACCTTACAGGGTAAACATGCAAACTAATCACAAATTAATATGATTGTCAATGACATATGGAAGTTATACTATTATACTAACAACAGATTGTTGGCATTTCAATTGGCATAGTTGCCTCCCTGGAAATATCTGATATTGCTTTATTTGACCATATAAACAATAATATAGAGCAACATCTTACAAAAATAATACTAAATTCCACAAAAGAATGAGAAATGATGAATTTAATATATTTAATGGAAACGATTCAGACTAAACAACTATTTGAAATTGCACATTGTTTTAATTCCTTTAGAATGTACAATAATTCTTAGAAACATGTACCTATTTCAGCAACATCGTATATAAGCTATCTGGACGGTTAACACTAATTCTCAAGTCAGTCAGATAATGCACAAAATTTGTTACGAATGCAGACCACCCGATGCAACTGAGGTTATCCTATTAAATAGATCTTATGTTAGTGGGGTTACGTTGTTCAATAGAGGGTATGGTATACCATGTTAACACATGTTAGGGGGTTATTCTATTGAAATAGAGAAACACAGTATTATAGCCATGCTAGTATATGGTATGGGGTTATCTTATTCAAGTAAAATAACACAGCAATGATACAAATTTTGCATATGGCATGGAGTTATACTGTTCTAATAGGGTAAAACGGTACAACGATGTTGAAGCCAATAATATTTTTTTTATCCTACATCCGGAAATTAAAACTGCGGCCTAAAAACCATATACCATGAGACTAACACGTTATTTGATTTATTATTGTTGATCTTATGATTATAGGGTAATTGCATGAATATTGGGAATATTGTCCAGAGTAGAGTATGGATTATAAAGATGGTACGTTTGATGGAACTTCCAAATATACAGCCGAGACCGCATTCGATCAAAAATCGTAGTTGAAAAGCATTAGAAAATATCGAAAATGATTATTTTTTATATAGATACGCATCCCTCTGAAATCACCTACTTATGGAAAATGTGTGATAATATTACTTAGAAAAGTTCACAATAATTTATTCAAAGGTAAAAAGATAACCACTGTTCCCTAATATAATATGCCGGATACAATAGTAATACTAATGGCCATCATATACTATATGTATAAATGCTTTATTAATAACAAATATAAGAGAGAAGATGTGGTATCGATTGCCAATGAGACAACTCTCCACAAGAGACCTAAATGACCTAAAAGTTAACAACTATAGGTCACAGTACGGCCTTCAACAATGAGCAAAGCCCATACCGCATAGTCAGCTATAAAAGGCCCCGAAATGCATTGTAAAACAATTCAAATGAGAAAACTAACAGCCTTCAAATGATTTATATATTAAAAAAAAATGAACGAAAATAAATATGTAACACATAAACAAACGACAACCACTAAATTACAGGCTCCTGGCTTGGGACAGACACATACAAATAAAATTGAGAATGGAAATGGGGAATGTGTCAAAGAGACAACAACCCGACCATAGAGCAGACAACAGCAGAAGGTCACCAACAGGTCTTCAATGTTTATTTTCCAATAAAAATTCAAGGTGGCTATAGTGACAAATCTAAATCGGTGACCCCCAATTTTTTTCCATCATATATTGTTCCTCAAATCATTAAATACCTTCACAAAAATATTTTAGAGGGAAATCACTGGTAGAACTGAATAAGTTGTTAAAGGCTTTTTCAAAGTTTAGGACTACTTTATCTTGGGAAAGGATTTATGTGGGTGAAATGACCTTGAAAAATAGTTTTATTCCCAGCATTTTCATCAAATGAGCATTTAGGGAGCTACCATTTGATTTTTATGGGGGGGCTAGGATGAAATTTGAAAAAAATAGGCAGGACAGGAGTTTTGAGTAAAAAAAAAAGGCAGGATGAGCAACTTGGTAAAAAAAAAGGCAGGATGACAATTTGTGTAAAAAAAGTCAGGATAAACTAGTAAAAAAAAAAAGGCAGGACCAAATAGAGTAAAAAATAAAAAGGCAGGACAGGGATTACAACTAAAAAAAAAGCAGGACAAAATTTTTCATCCTAGCCCCCCCATAAAAATCAAATGGTAGCTCCCTTAGTGTTTCAACCTAAATAATAATCTCAAGCTGATCTATTAAAAGATGACGCGGCGACAGCTTTCTGTATGGAAATGTTCGTCAGAAAAGCAGAACGCTAATTTTATATCATTTTATGTCAGTAATGACAGTATATCGGAGGTTTCTCTCTAAGCAAGTACAAAATTTCAGAGACAACGCAGCGACATTAAGGTGATTTTCCCGCAAAACCGAATAAAAAATAGTGCAGGAGTTATTTCCCCTATCTGGATCAAAATGTTTAATGGCGGGCGACTTTTGACGTTGCAGACACAGTACTAAATGTAGCAATAGGTAAGCTACGCGTATCGCATAAATGATGAACTATATCTCATATGGTGTCTTTTTTCATATTATAATGTATTTTCACTCCAAATAATGGAAATAATTTGAGTGAAAGCTGTATTTATCAAAAGAAAGATCGCAAGCGGAGTTTAAGCTCCGCCCACTTTTTACCTTATTTGGAAATTCAATGTAGTCGTGAAGCTTGCAGTTTGCAAGTCTGTTAATTGAAGATAATTGAAGCAGCCGTGCACTTGATAGTTGAGATAAAACGACCTGGTTGAAGAAACTGATGAGAACAAATGGAAAATTTATTCAATATGATCCATTTTCAGGGCAAAACATGATTTAAAAGGATAATCATGGTGTAATTTATCGCTTTCAGGTATTATAATCTAGAGATATACTAAAATTATGCAGGCGGCATGACTGGCTTGTGCATCGGTTGCAATATTTAATTTCAACCATAGCCAGTATCTATCATTTTTATACGAAAGACACCAAAACACAGGGGTTCTTCTTCACAGGTGTTTGTTAATCCTATGGTCCACACAAATTATGAACGTTCATCTTGCATTTGTCTTGTGTCAGATAATTTAGGAAAATGAAGAAATAAAATAAAAAACATGTGCCTGTGCCTCTTATCGCCTTTTTAATAATAATATGCATTAACTATTATAAAGGGCAAATACATGTATTTCAATTGCATGATGCCACAGGGGCGGATCCAGCCATTTTATAAAGGACGGGTTCCCAACCCAGGACAAAGGGGGGTTCCCATTCAAATGCATTGATCGCCAAAAAAGGGGGGTTCCAACCCTTGGATCCTCCAATGTGCCATCAGTTATGTATACATTGTACTTATTTACATCATGCCATTCGTCCAAAGTAAAAAAATTATTCCTGCAGGACACATCAAATAAAAAAACTTATTTGCCGGGGCTAATTATTCTTCATCAAAACTACTCCAAATAAATATGACGTGTTGAAAGGCTATTATATTTTTTTTATTTCGAAGTAAGAAAAAAAAGAAAATAGCCTTTCAAGATCGAAAGTAATTAAGGTGTCAAAGAAAAAAAATAAACTAGCATTTCAAGAGGTCATAATTATTTGGACATCAAAACTGTAACGGGAGTGGAAGTTTCCACTGGCTTCGTTTTCCCGTTGTCTACCCAAGTTCTGGGATATTGGACAAAGTACGTAAAACTACGTAAATATAAACAAGATGTTTATTTTAAAGACATATATGGTTGAACATACAATTACATGAATAAATATACTAAAATACGGTGGTGGCTAGTCTACTTGTCCTTATAAAGTTCCATATTTGAAAGCCAAACGGTATGAGCATCTGCTCATTTCAAATCCTTAGTGTAGACTGCCCAGAACCCGGTGAGTGACGTCATACTTATAGTTCCTATGGACAACGATCCCGGCCGGGCACGTGCCAGAACAGGAAGTCCCGACAAGGATAATTTCATGGCCGGTCTCGGAAGAAAGAGTTACGGAACTATAAGTAATTCTAAAGTTAACCAATATCCCCAAATAAATAGAATATAGACAAGTAAACAAAGTGACCACCATTACACTCCCCCTCTCTTAAGACATAATGTGCCCACACATTAGTCCAAAGATCGGTGAGGTATACTTACCAAAATTTAGAATACAGACACATATAATTATCAACAACAATTTATTTACTGTTAATGTCAATAAATAATTTGAAAAATAGTTCAAGGTATTCAATTGTCATTCACTAAATGTTCAAAAGTCACAAATACATCACGAGACATCATCACGGAGTAAGGAATCCAATTATAAAGTTCGAGCGGAGCATCCAGGCACACATCTTGTCCAAGGTTCCAGGTAGGTAAATAAGGTAAAATTCGTCTAGTAGAGTTTCCAAATCTGTAAAGTAGACTGTAGTCCAAGTAAGTGTTTCCCAACATTTAATTCCATGTGGTTTAGTTACGTTAAACTTATCGGCAAAAAGGCCAATATAAAATCCAATATGTTCCCTCATTGTGGCCAGCTATCCACGCACTGAAACAATTTCAGTTTTACCACCTATATTCTGTCAGACACTGGAATAAATTAAGAAGCACATTCTTCTTATAAAATCCTGACTCACCAAGAGTCTTTAAAAGTCTATCATACACGAGTACTGCACCACTTGATCGGGTGCCCCAATATGTAATTTTATTGGTCACCGAAAGCATATAGCCCATGGTATTACTTTAACCATATAAAACACACATTTCTATACTGAAATCCATACAAACTGATTGTTTGTTTATTAAATATATTCAAAAATTAGAAAGTCATATAAAACAATTGGACTGTAATAATAAATCATTCCTTGTATTCCAGTAATCCCCAAACAATATCCTTAGCCATGTGGACAACATACCCATGGTGAACCAATTAAGGTTTACAATAAAAATGTATACGCAAAATATATACCTATTCTCGCGCCATTCTAGCACCTAAGGTATTTCCAAAATTGCCTCTGTATACACCACCGAAAGCAGCTTCCAACAACAGCTAAGATATTGAGCGTACGTTCTTCTATTATCTTTATTCTAGTCACAACTCGTACCAGACAACCCTATTCCAGCTGTATGACAAAAATGTCATTTTAATCCAAATCCTCGCTATATCCACAATTTCTACATTTACCAAACAGGGCTCACACTACTTCAGAATTATAGGGAGAAGTGACTTCTCTTTTTGAAACTGATAGGGAGAAGTGGTGAGATTTGAAAGAGAAGTGCTCATTCGCGCGGGTGCGCTACAATGTTTGGATTTTACAATAGTATAAAGGGCCATATGTAAATAATGTTCTTTTTATGTTGTTCAATTCATATGAGTAAAAAATTACAATTAAAGTAACATTTGAAATTAAAAGTTGTTTAAGTTTTACTAAGGTTCTTGTGAGAAACTACCAACTAAATATCTAGCACTAAAAAAAATAATTTTATTTTAAAAAATGTAAAGAAATTATATCAATTACAATTTAATTAAAAATTATCTTGCGTATGAAATTCAGTGTTTCTCATAAAAAAATATAAAAGTTATTAAGCTGGGCCATAATATATTGATATTAGTATAATAGTCTCAGAGTTAAGCAACTTTAATCAATAGTTTGAAACATTCATAAAAAATATAGGGAATTATATACACCAATCAATTAAATGTAACCAAAAGTCTCTTAATGCGTGTGGGATGCGTAATTTTTCCCTTTGGGATCAATATTCTTCTGTCAGCTGTTCCATCCGTGCGTCCGTAGTAATTATTGTAAAAGTACGGATTTCGGTCATAGCTGGTCCGGTTCAGATCCGTAGTTTAGAAATCGGTCAATGGCGGACGAATGCAAGAAAATTTACAAAAATAAACGATGTTTGACAAGTTATTTGGAAAGGAACATGACGGTTTTAATGCAATAAATGGATTAAACATTTACTGGAGGCAACTTTTATCACGTTTAAATGAAGTAACAAACTTATTTTGCCGCCGAAATTTAGGTTGATGTACGTTTTCGAGTAACAAGCACCGGAACTTGCGAAAATACTCGAAGTGATAAAAAGTTGTATTTTTATCAAATAACCTGATACACACTGCGAAGACAATGCTTCAACCTCTTTTCTAAAGATAATGAATAGTTTATGTCTGAATTTCTTTAATTATCAGTAAAAAAATTGATGTTTCATCAACTTGGTAAAAATTGAAAATGTCCGATGACGGAAGCGACTGAAAGCGACTATCGTCAAGAACAGGGCGACTTGTTTTCGCTTTTGGGGGTCGGGGAAAGCGAAGTGACGGTCGGGAGGGCGACTTCTTCGCCCAAGTCGCCTGGTAGCGTGAGCCCTGCCAAAGCCACATTGCTTAGCAACTGAAAAGATTCAGTATTATTTTCCTCCACTGACGTAACAATCCCACCAAACTGAAACAATTCAGTTTATTTCCAAATACCAACGTTAAAATAAACACCATGATGGTGTTATATAAATATATAATCGAGTACACAGCTGTACTTTTATAATCCCTTTTTTTTTTAAATTAAAAGATTTAAACCGGACAAATTTCCAGTATATTCCATGACTGCACCATATAGCCTATGACTTACGGTACAACTTTGAAGTTTTGAGAATTGTTAATTCCCTCCTTTCCATGCAAGAAAGGTAAATAATTGTTATAACATCCACACTGACAAGACATAGATATGCAGACAATACTGCATGACAGAAATGCAAGTACAAAATGTACTTTTTAATCCAAAACAATTTGAAGTATCATAATTAAAACAAATTATTTGATTTTCCAAATCCATATATGACAATAAATATGAATACGAACCAATAAACAGAACTAACAAATTAAACAACTTTTCATGGTTAGAACGACAATGAGTATTCCCCATTGGTACCTCCATACAAACATTCCTTAGATGACAGGTGCTTTGACGTCGAAAATATGACGTCATATTGTAAACATGGCGTAAACAATCGCCGACTTCCTGGAAATTGAAAAGCCATAAGCTTTCTACCACGATAAAATGCAGCTAAATATTTTATTTTGATGTGGTGTACACAAAAATGTTGTGTTTGTTTTCTTTTTATGCAAGAACAGCATATTTCCTCTGGAACGTGAACAAAATGTTCACCTTGTGCTCCAATTTGGAATTTAAAATCTGGATTTCTAATTTCATTTTCTGAAAGTAAGTTACACTTAACTGTATTGTTGTACAAACGGATATTGAATGCATTACTGGTCATTGTCGGACCGGCACAAACAGCGGAAATGACAAGAAGACGAACAATAAACTGTTCGATTTTGACTCCTTGGGATACAAAAATCCCTTTTATTCCAACCATATTGCCGAAATAATGACAAACACAATGTTTGTTTTAGTTGTTGTCCTCTAATATCCCGGACGAGCCCCCAATGTAACGGGAGTGGAAGTTTCCACTGGCTTCGTTTTCCCGTTGTCTACCCAAGTTCTGGGATATTGGACAAAGTACGTAAAACTACGTAAATATAAACAAGATGTTTATTTTAAAGACATATATGGTTGAACATACAATTACATGAATAAATATACTAAAATACGGTGGTGGCTAGTCTACTTGTCCTTATAAAGTTCCATATTTGAAAGCCAAACGGTATGAGCGTCTGCTCATTTCAAATCCTTAGTGTAGACTGCCCAGAACCCGGTGAGTGACGTCATACTTATAGTTCCTATGGACAACGATCCCGGCCGGGCACGTGCCAGAACAGGAAGTCCCGACAAGGATAATTTCATGGCCGGTCTCGGAAGAAAGAGTTACGGAACTATAAGTAATTCTAAAGTTAACCAATATCCCCAAATAAATAGAATATAGACAAGTAAACAAAGTGACCACCATTACACTACCACCTTTAAATAATTATTTCAATTCATCATCCCTAACAAACATTCGGTTGGTCTGTAATTGGTAATAGTCCAAATAATTAAGACGTCTGGCAAGACTATTTTTATTTTTTATCTGAGACAGCCAGTAGGAAGCTTAAGGCGTCCAAGAAAAAAAATTAAATAGCCTTGCCAGACATCATAATTATTTGGACTAGGTCTGTAATTTAGCAGTTCATGTTCAGATGTAATTGTAACCTCTTACAAGGCTACATGAAGCTATTTCATTTTTCGCAGGAAGGCTCAAAGCTAAAATAAAATAGCCTTGCAAGATGTCTTAATTTTTTAGACTAAGAATAGACCATTTGCTATTTTTATTGTGTGCAATATAGATAAAGACTGAGAAAGCATTGTCCACTTGAATGTTTCGTACATGTAATATGGCGCTGTATCTTGTAATTATTTGGAATAGAGGGAAGAACATTTTACACCAGAGTTGAATTTCTTTAATATACATGTAAATACCATTGATTTCATCATATGTCTAATATCATTCATTATCACAAACTCTATTGTCTGACATTCTTTGTATTTCAGAAGTTTAAATATATCAGTGATTTTCCTAATCTTTTTCAAATGGGACCTGGAGTGCCCTGGACACTTAAATTTATGCTAATAAAAGGAACCCTGAACACGTAATCTGGAGCTCTACCACATACATGTATGATGTACACTTGATTCCCCTCTCCCAAAACAGACCCAGGGCGAACAGACCGGATAGGCGGATACCCCCAAGGCCAAAACTCTACTCCCACCATTTAATCAATGTGAAGTCCATATTATATTGTCTTCTGCTTACAGTGCTGTTGGTATTGTCATGATTGTTCAACTTAAATTTTAGGGTCAATTTTGTGCAACATTTTCCTTTTTTTTTACCTAAAATTGAGAATTGAAATGGGAAATGTGTCAAAGAGACAGCAACCCGACCATAGAACAGACAATAGCAGAAGGTCAACAACTTGTTTTCGTGTTTAGATGTTTTATCTTTCTATGTTTCGTGTTTGGTACGATGTGTGCTTCATATTTCCCCTTATTTCATTATTTTTTTCCCCTGTTTCCTGTCATACTCTTTAATTTCTCGTGCTTGTTAAAAAAAGTTTTATATATCTATCTAATATTTATTATCATGATTATGGTCCATGTACATGATGTATTGTTATATACCTATTTTTTTTATAAATAAGTGTTCCTAGTTCACAGTCTGGTATCTGTATCATTCTGGAACTGAAAAGGGTTATTCCGTATCCAGCATGATTTTAACTCTCTCTCTTTTCTTGGCGATGTGGGTAGCAGTTGTTATTTTATATTGAGAGCAAAATATTAGAACAAAAGCTATATTATTTGTGTTTATTTGTGTCCTTTGAATTTAAAAGTCTCCAACGGATACAAAAAAGAACTTGTGTGGTTATACATTGTGAGGACCTTCAAATTACTATAAATAGATAACAATCTTTAAAATCAGATGCAATTCAAGAAGGTTTAAAAGAGACAGCAAAGTCTTTATGTCCATTAAAAATGACTGCAGTCAGCTTGTTATTTTCTGTGAAACAATGTACCGGTATGTTTCTGCTTTTTCCCCCCTAGTGTTTCCATGTTTTATAAACACAAAGTCCAAATAATATTATTATTTCTTAAAAGGCTTTGCATAGATGCCAACCATTACGATTTTTGCGTAGTTTTTCCGATTTTGCGATAAAAACTACGCTGTTACGGTCAAAGTCGAATAGTTACGGATTACCAATCATTGCCTAACCCGAATAATTCAGTCGTTATATTCCGCTTACTACATTAAGTAGGAGAGATCGATTACGGGGAGGGACTGAATTATTCGGGTTAATCATTGCCGTTCAATTTTGTAAAACGCGGATTTGTATCATTACTTTTCCGTCCTGGTCCGGTATTTAGAAAACGCCAATGTAATGCTTCCGGTTTCTCGGGAGTTATCAACCTATTGTTGAGTAACTAACTGACTTCCAAAGGCAAACTTGCATTTTATG
Source organism: Mytilus galloprovincialis (assembly GCA_037788925.1). Taxonomy (NCBI): domain Eukaryota; kingdom Metazoa; phylum Mollusca; class Bivalvia; order Mytilida; family Mytilidae; genus Mytilus; species Mytilus galloprovincialis. Next base: position 54,008,145 of record CM075339.1, on the reverse strand, counting down.
AAGGAGCTTTCCCCCTTTCTCTACTTCTCCTTGACAAAACGAAAATGTACGAGTCGAGAACATCTGAACAATTAATGAATGGAATACATACTACAGACAACATGTTAAACAACAAATTTTAGTGCACATCACTTTGCAACCACTCGTCAGTAATTTTTATTGGTAAATGCACATTTATAAATGATTACTGAAAACTTTTAAAAAATACGGAAAATTTGATAGTTTGTTACTGATTGTGTCAAAAGGGGGTTGGCATCTATGGCTTTGTTGAGATTAACTGGAATGCCTTCCTCATGTTCCCATCTATGAGTCATATTAGTCTAATGTTATTGCATGTACATGTATTTCTTCTTTCAATTTTTTTGCTGCAATTCCTTTCTAATAATGGATTTTGCCATTCATAGTATGAAAGTTATTATTACATGTATAAGGCAAACACAATATTTGTCTGTTTAAGGTTACATACATCAAATAAATAGGGTAGGTGAGGTCGGTATTTCCATTTTATTTTATTTTTTCATTTTAATTTTTTGGCATGATTTTAGAGTTATGTGGTTTTATCTTGTCATGGGCTGAGTTCACCTGTATTTTTAAAGATTGAATTATTTCCCTTTGTTATTGGTTGGAAAAAATGGTGGCGAAGTGTTTATTTCATCACACGAGTTGCGAAATTTCCTTAAAACAGCTGCCATATTTATGATTGTGAACATTAGGATGTATCAGGCAATTGACTTATATTATTGGCAATGCTACAAAAATGTAAAGAGATATAGGAAGCTGTGGTGTGAGTGCCAATGAGACAACTCTCCATATAAATAACAATTTAAAAAGTAAACCATTATAGGTTAAAGTACGGCCTTCAACACGGCTTCAAATGCACTTTTGACTCTAGTTCAGTTTATTTTTCACTTTACGACGGAAATAAAATGACTATTTAAAGGATAGGTGCTCAAAAATGGGGTAGGTCAGGTAACCGTAAACAGACATATATTTTTTTGGCCTAATTAGGAAAGACTAAAAGAAGCAATAATCTGAGGCTTATTAATATGTAGTTTGCTCATCACGACTGCCTACTTTGACATATTATTTTTATATATATATATATAATAATTATTATCAGTATTAAAATTGAATAGTCACTGCATGCATTTTCCCTCTAAAAAATAGAGTACATGTATGACATCAAATATCTGAACTGTGTCCCTGTTCAGTGTTGGTTGGAATTAAATCCATTACTCAAAGCTAAATCCCCAGTAAACAGAATCGAACTATAATGGTATTTGTAAAATTTTATTGTGAAACCACATGACCAAGAGGCAGAAAAAAGCCCCACTTGTAATAAAGCTGTGTATTCTGTTACAACAGACAACTGTGTGCAAGCATGAAAGTATGCAAATCATCATTTTTTAAACTAAACAGCTGTTTAGAAACGGTCAAACCGATAGATGAGAGGGGAGCAGAGAGGGAAGGGTCTCATATTCTTATTTGCTGTGAATGTAAGATATAAAGTCTACCTCAATCTACTGATGATACAAAAAATAACAACACATACATGTACAAGTGTTTTTCATGACACTTAGCTGATATTGTAACATAAGCTCCCTTATGCTCATGATTTTTATTTATTTTAGATTTACTTATTCTAGTTGTCAGGATTTTATCTTTTTAAATACCAAAACTTTTAATCTTTTAAAAAGTGCGGGTACAATTGCAAATGTATACTGTTTCTATTTCTATCTATACATCTTTAAAACAGCCAGATTTTTGGATAGAGAGTCGGGGACGGATCCAGCCATTTTAAAAAAGGGGGGGGGGGGGGGGGGTTCCAACTGTATGTCCCCATTCAAATGCATTGATCGGCCAAAAAAAACAGGGGGTTCCAACCCCCGGTTCAGACCCCCCCCCCTTGGATTCGCCAATGAGAGTTGTCTCATTGGCACTCATACATTTTGTACCACATCTTCCTATACATCTATATCTAGACAGACTGACTATATTAAAGTCAGTCTGTCTGTCTGTTCCATGTATTTTTTTCGTCCATCTTTCTCAGGAAAATAACAAGGATTTCTAAAATTTGCTTTCAGGGTTTATATGAATCAGCAATACCTTGTGATGCTTTTTCATATTCATCATTCAACAACTTCCTGTGTACCTTAAAATTCTTAATGTTTATGGGGGTATCATAAGCGATCAGTAGCTCACAGATTCACTTGTTTGTTTCAGATTATTTTATATATTTTTTGTTGGGGGAGGGAGCGGACTATTTTGAGCAGTGCTCTCAGCACTTCTATTTAATCATAAAAGTTACATTAAGACGAGCAAACATTAGCAACATGCATATCATGGGTTTATTTAATTTGCATTATAAACAAACTTGTGTGGCAAAAGTAATTTCTTTATTTTAAAAAATATATGATTCATTATCATGATGATTATACACATGATACACAGATACATGTTACATGTATACATTGTACATGGGTTCATACTATTTTTGTATATATAGCTCTGTAACAGTTTCTGTACTTCATTTGTTTGTACTTATACATCTTTGGATTTATGTTGGCTTTGATGAGTGTTCCTGATGAAGGTAAATCCAGAAAATCACTTTGGACGCATGAAATTATTAAACGTGTTGTTATCAATTTTTCATGCTCCTTATTTTAAAACTAAAGTATATTATTACAATCTTTTTCTTTTAGGTCGCCTGAGAATTACAGGACTGAGGTTACAGTATGTCATTCAAGCTTTGATGAAAAGATAAAGTAATGTTTTGAATTTGGGATCTTTATTATAGACAGGTAAATTGTTTATCCTGCAATTATCTAACTATTGTACAATGAGACGACTCTCCTCAAGAGTCCAAGTGAAACAGAAATTAAAAACTATAGGTCACCATTTAGGCATTATGGCCTTCAACAATGAGAAAAACACATAAAAGGTCCAAAATCATAAATGTTAATAAACATGTTGAAGGATAAAACTAATGGCTTAATTTATGTGGGAAAAAAATGAATGAACAAACAAACAAACAACAAGTGCTTAATTACAGACACACACATACAGAATGTGGCGGGGTTTAAGTTGATTGTTTAATAACGGTTAAATATGTTTGCAAGCCAGGCTTTTCTTCCTGTTCTTATAATACATGTACGTGCAAATAAATTTCTGTTTTCTTACATCGTGAGAAGATTGTATGATGTAAATTTAGAACTTTATACATGTTAAATGGCAATGATTTTAAAAGGCAACTTTGAATACAAAATGTATCTCATTTTTATAAAAACTGACATTCTGAAATCTATACATCATGTACATGCATGACAAATAAGTAACTGTACAAGTATGTAGATATTTTCTGAAATAGCAATTATTAATGTACCCAATATAAATCATGATAATTTCTTAATTAAAAATGAAGTGTCTGTACCAGCAATAATATTTATAAACACAGACATGACAGATACACCTATAATAATATACTGAACTTGCAAGCTAAAATTTCTTTTGGATTACTGATATTGATCATGTTGATATTTGAAGTATTCCTGTCATTGTTCACGTTTGGAAAAGGAGATATAAATACATAAATTTAAATATTTATTACATAGTGCGCTTTTTTAAAATGTGTGTGGAAAATTTATTTTTTGTTCAAATGTTGAATGAAGACATTTATATACTACAGGTAAAAAAGGATGGGAATTATTTTGTTAGCATCTTAATTGTACCTTTTTGAAGAAGTATGTTTGCACTAACTTTTGATTACTTTTTTCATTTTGAAAATTTCATTTGATATATACATTGTACATGTATTATATTTGGATTTTTATATTTCAGGGATAAAGACCTTAGACCCGCATTCAGACACCAGTTAAAAGTTACTTATTATATAACTCATCATGGCCATTATCATGATTATGGAAGATCTGATTAAAATTTGTTTAGAAAGCTACCAAATATGTCCGTGAAAAATAGAAAAAAGACAGCAATTCTACATAATGTACCGTACTAACCAGAAGCATTGAATGTTTCAAGACCAAATGAATTGGAATTTAGTGTTTTGATGCTGAAAAAACGAGGAATATTAATTTTCATCATTTATATTGAAGTAAATTATTGAATTGAAGATTTTTTTACCTCAGTTAAAATGAATTCCAAATATACATGATATCAGCAGTTCGGAGATTTGTGAATATTCTTAGAATAGGAGGATTTCAGTTAAAAAATTGTATTTCATGGATGTAAAAAATGTAATTTGTTGTCTCTTTCATGAAATATATGAAAAAATCTGCAATATCTAACCAAGACGAGTGAGAGATCTACAAATAGACATGCTATTCAGTTGAATTGTAAACATGGTAAAGAGGAATTTTGAAATATTCATTTATAAGACTTATATGAGTGTTTTGTTATTTTTATGGCGATTACAGGCAATTCAATATAAATATTAATCATACCAGTAAACCTACAGATATGTACATTTTCATGAGATATGTACATGTATGCATGCAATTCACTGATGCACCACTAATGGAGTTGCATGTACATGTAATAATAAAAGTAAGAATATGACATATGAAACAACTCTCCATCAGGGAACAAATAGTCCTATACATTTTGTACATGTACATTTATGTATTGGCCACCAGAGAACAAGAAAATCATATTTTGTCATTATTTATATTTCAATCTCATTTCATAACATACAATCTACAGGTTTACAAAAGGTTCAAAAGCATAATAAAGTGTTTTGATTGCAGTTGTTGGTCAAATTGATGTTGGCCTTCAATACTGAGCAAGACCTCTGTACAAGACTACAAGTGTAACAGCCACACAATGTTTGAACCAAAAAAAAATGGGTAGTTTTCTTTGTTTGCATTTATATCATGTAGCTGCTATTTTGTACATATGTACATTTACATACATGTTCATGTGTATCTAACTTTTCTACAGGTACGTACATACATGTATACTTGGGAAATCGGAATTATATTATATTTGTCCTGTCCCCTATATCATGATTCATTCATTTGATTACCACATTACAATGTATACATGTATGGCAATGAGACAGTATTCCCAACACACAGACAGAAATTACTTTCTTCTTATTTTAAATTTACATGTATCATATTTATGTACATAGTACAGACTGTACAGCTAGAATTTGATACAAAAATAAGATGATGTGGTATAATTGCCAATGAAGTTTTGATTAACAATTACAATTAAGTTGTGTTACTTTTTTGTGATTGGGTCAGGTGAAGATAGGTTATATATACTGGTACATAGAATTTCTTTTATTCTGACAGAAAAGTTGGCTCCAATCTAGGCAATGAAAACACGATTGATCATGTTGATTGTGCTGAATGTCACGTAAGCACTTGCAGCTATTTCTTGGCTGTCCATTTGTATTGGTGGCCACTTTGTACAGTAGGCAGGATTTTAATACGAAATGAGCGACCTAAAAAAATAAGTCACTATTTCCAACGTCATGGTAAAAATGTATACTTTTAAAACTTTTGAAAATGTTAGAATAAGTAAAATTTTGCTCCAAATAGCAATGAATGGGTTGAAAAGGAATATCCTGTCCAACAAAATACAGGAAATACAGGAAATAACAATGGACATAAAAAAAAAGCAAGCCATACAAAATTAACTAGCCTGACAACTTGAAAAATCAAACATTTAGAGGCAAAAAAAAATCACCCTGCGTATGCCCCCCCATGAAAATAAATTCAAAAAGACCTCCAAATCATGATTAACAAATTGATACCAGGCACTTGATTAACAGCAGATATTCAACAAGTAAAATTTGAATATTTTTATGCAGGTAGGTTATTTTATTTAAATTTTAAAATTGCCAATGACACACCGATCAAACAAAAAAATAATGAATTTCTGAATTCTTTATGAAAATGCAACTTTTTCAAGTAAAATGTTAATGGTTTACAATACAAAAACACTAGAAGAGACATAGTAGGGTAATCTATTAATTTATATTATGAACATACACTTGTGAAATCGGAGCTATAATATACATGCACCCCAGATGGCGAATTTGAACAAAAAAAAAGGGGGAGGGCTGCGTGCCCCAACACTAATCGACGTTTGGAGTGCTACACACAAACATAATAATGACCTGAATAATTCTGAATTTGTTTCCTTCAAATGATAAAGCAAGCAATAAGAGCATATTTGTTTATTACATAAAACGCCGGTGAAAACAAAATATACACATAGTTTTTCCGTCAGCCGA